>OZ012546.1:40816188-43471968 GCA_963935595.1 Schoenobius gigantellus | reverse complement strand
TAGGCGTTGACGCCCCGCACACTGTAGTGCAAAAATAATTGTGATATCTATTGTATTTTTGCTGTTTTTTGACATTTTTTGTGTAAAACACAATTTTTGCGTTTTTTTGACTTGGTATCGACCGATTTGAGACTTTTAAAGCTCAATATCGCTTAAATTTCATCTGGCATCTGACCAAAGGGTTTTTTTTGCGATCGCGTACGCAACCCCATACCAGGGTTGTCAAAAACTCGAAAAAGTTTAACTTTTTCCAGATTTTTTCCAATTTTTTGTATAGGACCAGTAGTTTTTTATCTCGGATTTTTGCAGAGCTCGCCGAGACCTTTCTTCTGACACCTCGCACGTAGATCCTCTGCGTCTGAAACAAAAATAATTAATTTAAAACCCCAAAAATTCACTTTTTTCATTTTTTTTCAAATTTTTTGACTTAAACGGTACCTTTTCGTTGCGCATTCGTGTAGCACCCGTCGAGACGGTCCTTTTGACACCTCGCACGCCGCGCTGCTGCACCTGAAACACAAAAAAATAATTAATAACTAAAATTTCACTTTTTTTCAAATTTTTTGACTAATTTTTTGTCCAACGCGCCCGCTTTTTTTTCTATACTGTAGAGCTCGCCGAGACGCGTCTGACGACGTATCGCGTGGGACGCTCGGACGCGTGAAACGTCAAAAACAGCCCCCCAAAGTCTCCCCATACTTTGCGTTTTTTTTATATGGACCGAGGTAATAAGGTGAACCTCTGATTTGTATGGGAATCTAAATTTTCAAATTAAAAAGCGCTATATCTGCGACATTTTTTGTCAAATTTTTTTTCAAATTTGGCACGAACGTAGGCGTTGACGCCCCGCACACTGTAGTGCAAAAATAATTGTGATATCTATTGTATTTTTGCTGTTTTTTGACATTTTTTGTGTAAAACACAATTTTTGCGTTTTTTTGACTTGGTATCGACCGATTTGAGACTTTTAAAGCTCAATATCGCTTAAATTTCATCTGGCATCTGACCAAAGGGTTTTTTTTGCGATCGCGTACGCAACCCCATACCAGGGTTGTCAAAAACTCGAAAAAGTTTAACTTTTTCCAGATTTTTTCCAATTTTTTGTATAGGACCAGTAGTTTTTTATCTCGGATTTTTGCAGAGCTCGCCGAGACCTTTCTTCTGACACCTCGCACGTAGATCCTCTGCGTCTGAAACAAAAATAATTAATTTAAAACCCCAAAAATTCACTTTTTTCATTTTTTTTCAAATTTTTTGACTTAAACGGTACCTTTTCGTTGCGCATTCGTGTAGCACCCGTCGAGACGGTCCTTTTGACACCTCGCACGCCGCGCTGCTGCACCTGAAACACAAAAAAATAATTAATAACTAAAATTTCACTTTTTTTCAAATTTTTTGACTAATTTTTTGTCCAACGCGCCCGCTTTTTTTTCTATACTGTAGAGCTCGCCGAGACGCGTCTGACGACGTATCGCGTGGGACGCTCGGACGCGTGAAACGTCAAAAACAGCCCCCCAAAGTCTCCCCATACTTTGCGTTTTTTTTATATGGACCGAGGTAATAAGGTGAACCTCTGATTTGTATGGGAATCTAAATTTTCAAATTAAAAAGCGCTATATCTGCGACATTTTTTGTCAAATTTTTTTTCAAATTTGGCACGAACGTAGGCGTTGACGCCCCGCACACTGTAGTGCAAAAATAATTGTGATATCTATTGTATTTTTGCTGTTTTTTGACATTTTTTGTGTAAAACACAATTTTTGCGTTTTTTTGACTTGGTATCGACCGATTTGAGACTTTTAAAGCTCAATATCGCTTAAATTTCATCTGGCATCTGACCAAAGGGTTTTTTTTGCGATCGCGTACGCAACCCCATACCAGGGTTGTCAAAAACTCGAAAAAGTTTAACTTTTTCCAGATTTTTTCCAATTTTTTGTATAGGACCAGTAGTTTTTTATCTCGGATTTTTGCAGAGCTCGCCGAGACCTTTCTTCTGACACCTCGCACGTAGATCCTCTGCGTCTGAAACAAAAATAATTAATTTAAAACCCCAAAAATTCACTTTTTTCATTTTTTTTCAAATTTTTTGACTTAAACGGTACCTTTTCGTTGCGCATTCGTGTAGCACCCGTCGAGACGGTCCTTTTGACACCTCGCACGCCGCGCTGCTGCACCTGAAACACAAAAAAATAATTAATAACTAAAATTTCACTTTTTTTCAAATTTTTTGACTAATTTTTTGTCCAACGCGCCCGCTTTTTTTTCTATACTGTAGAGCTCGCCGAGACGCGTCTGACGACGTATCGCGTGGGACGCTCGGACGCGTGAAACGTCAAAAACAGCCCCCCAAAGTCTCCCCATACTTTGCGTTTTTTTTATATGGACCGAGGTAATAAGGTGAACCTCTGATTTGTATGGGAATCTAAATTTTCAAATTAAAAAGCGCTATATCTGCGACATTTTTTGTCAAATTTTTTTTCAAATTTGGCACGAACGTAGGCGTTGACGCCCCGCACACTGTAGTGCAAAAATAATTGTGATATCTATTGTATTTTTGCTGTTTTTTGACATTTTTTGTGTAAAACACAATTTTTGCGTTTTTTTGACTTGGTATCGACCGATTTGAGACTTTTAAAGCTCAATATCGCTTAAATTTCATCTGGCATCTGACCAAAGGGTTTTTTTTGCGATCGCGTACGCAACCCCATACCAGGGTTGTCAAAAACTCGAAAAAGTTTAACTTTTTCCAGATTTTTTCCAATTTTTTGTATAGGACCAGTAGTTTTTTATCTCGGATTTTTGCAGAGCTCGCCGAGACCTTTCTTCTGACACCTCGCACGTAGATCCTCTGCGTCTGAAACAAAAATAATTAATTTAAAACCCCAAAAATTCACTTTTTTCATTTTTTTTCAAATTTTTTGACTTAAACGGTACCTTTTCGTTGCGCATTCGTGTAGCACCCGTCGAGACGGTCCTTTTGACACCTCGCACGCCGCGCTGCTGCACCTGAAACACAAAAAAATAATTAATAACTAAAATTTCACTTTTTTTCAAATTTTTTGACTAATTTTTTGTCCAACGCGCCCGCTTTTTTTTCTATACTGTAGAGCTCGCCGAGACGCGTCTGACGACGTATCGCGTGGGACGCTCGGACGCGTGAAACGTCAAAAACAGCCCCCCAAAGTCTCCCCATACTTTGCGTTTTTTTTATATGGACCGAGGTAATAAGGTGAACCTCTGATTTGTATGGGAATCTAAATTTTCAAATTAAAAAGCGCTATATCTGCGACATTTTTTGTCAAATTTTTTTTCAAATTTGGCACGAACGTAGGCGTTGACGCCCCGCACACTGTAGTGCAAAAATAATTGTGATATCTATTGTATTTTTGCTGTTTTTTGACATTTTTTGTGTAAAACACAATTTTTGCGTTTTTTTGACTTGGTATCGACCGATTTGAGACTTTTAAAGCTCAATATCGCTTAAATTTCATCTGGCATCTGACCAAAGGGTTTTTTTTGCGATCGCGTACGCAACCCCATACCAGGGTTGTCAAAAACTCGAAAAAGTTTAACTTTTTCCAGATTTTTTCCAATTTTTTGTATAGGACCAGTAGTTTTTTATCTCGGATTTTTGCAGAGCTCGCCGAGACCTTTCTTCTGACACCTCGCACGTAGATCCTCTGCGTCTGAAACAAAAATAATTAATTTAAAACCCCAAAAATTCACTTTTTTCATTTTTTTTCAAATTTTTTGACTTAAACGGTACCTTTTCGTTGCGCATTCGTGTAGCACCCGTCGAGACGGTCCTTTTGACACCTCGCACGCCGCGCTGCTGCACCTGAAACACAAAAAAATAATTAATAACTAAAATTTCACTTTTTTTCAAATTTTTTGACTAATTTTTTGTCCAACGCGCCCGCTTTTTTTTCTATACTGTAGAGCTCGCCGAGACGCGTCTGACGACGTATCGCGTGGGACGCTCGGACGCGTGAAACGTCAAAAACAGCCCCCCAAAGTCTCCCCATACTTTGCGTTTTTTTTATATGGACCGAGGTAATAAGGTGAACCTCTGATTTGTATGGGAATCTAAATTTTCAAATTAAAAAGCGCTATATCTGCGACATTTTTTGTCAAATTTTTTTTCAAATTTGGCACGAACGTAGGCGTTGACGCCCCGCACACTGTAGTGCAAAAATAATTGTGATATCTATTGTATTTTTGCTGTTTTTTGACATTTTTTGTGTAAAACACAATTTTTGCGTTTTTTTGACTTGGTATCGACCGATTTGAGACTTTTAAAGCTCAATATCGCTTAAATTTCATCTGGCATCTGACCAAAGGGTTTTTTTTGCGATCGCGTACGCAACCCCATACCAGGGTTGTCAAAAACTCGAAAAAGTTTAACTTTTTCCAGATTTTTTCCAATTTTTTGTATAGGACCAGTAGTTTTTTATCTCGGATTTTTGCAGAGCTCGCCGAGACCTTTCTTCTGACACCTCGCACGTAGATCCTCTGCGTCTGAAACAAAAATAATTAATTTAAAACCCCAAAAATTCACTTTTTTCATTTTTTTTCAAATTTTTTGACTTAAACGGTACCTTTTCGTTGCGCATTCGTGTAGCACCCGTCGAGACGGTCCTTTTGACACCTCGCACGCCGCGCTGCTGCACCTGAAACACAAAAAAATAATTAATAACTAAAATTTCACTTTTTTTCAAATTTTTTGACTAATTTTTTGTCCAACGCGCCCGCTTTTTTTTCTATACTGTAGAGCTCGCCGAGACGCGTCTGACGACGTATCGCGTGGGACGCTCGGACGCGTGAAACGTCAAAAACCGGCCCCCCCGCCCACCCAGTAGTCACTGGGCAGGAGGCCTCCGGCCAAATCTGACAATTCTAATTTAGATTTTTTTTTTTTTATTGTTTGTTTTATTTCGATCATTAATTTTATTTGACCGGGCCATTTACACCCATCTCCTTTTTTTTTTTTATCAACCCCAACTGTCTGTCTGTTCCCCCTATTCTAGTCAATTAACTAATTTATCCTTCTGTATATAGGCTTTATTTTATTATTATTGTTATTTTATTTTTGATTGTACATACATTGATTTTGACCGGGCCATATACACCCTCACTATTTAATTGATTATTTTAACTCTAGCTTTAGGTAACTTTTTGACCAGGGCCATTTACACCCCATCCGCTTTTCGCCCGTAGTGATTGTTTTGCTGCTGTTGCTCGCTTCTGCGGCCGCACGCCCGGCAGACACCCGGCGGAGGCTAACTCTACACCCACACTACACATACACACAACACACTACACACATCCACACACCACACACCGGAACTAGCGAGTGGGAACTCTGGGCTGGTATACACTCTGTAGCAGAGGTATTATCCAGTCCAGGGTACATAGCTGCCCGACTTGGCATTAGCCAAGAGGGCTTCACCCACTGCTACCAACTCTCCGGTCATACACACACCGCACACCACCAACTTCCAATCCCCATCCCCCCAGTTAATCTCCCTCTGCACCACCCCGTTTCCCTTCCATAAGTTGTGCCCGCTTGCAGGGCAAGAAGGCACCACTTACACGTATCTTCCCTTTCATTCCGCCAATTTTTCTCTCCCGGTCAAGTGCGTGCCGACTTGTTGGACAAACCGGCACCACTTGAACACCCCCGATCTTCCCAAACGCTCACCTCACACTCCATATCTCCTCGACTTCCCAACATCGGCATCCTGCACTTTGCAGGATGCCGATTGCTCGAAGCCCCCCTCCGGGGGATCCTTCACGCCCGCCACCAACACTCAACAAAACCTACACAACCGGCGGACCTCCCTTAATCGACCTCGATGAGCCCGCCGCGCAACACAACCCGCCAACCACTTCATCACAACACAAAACCTCCGCCAAAGCCGGAACGTCTTCGCGTTGCGCCGTCGTCTCTTCACCTGCGCCATCTCAGGGTGACGCGAACGAGGCCGCACCAGAGCTTAATCCTGAGCTCCGTCCCCACCTAACGGCAATGGCCGCCGATCCAGCCAACACCAAATCACACGTCCAAATTTTACTGGAGAACATTGCGGAGTTGTCGCGAATGATACATAAGGAACTCCACTTAAATAAAAGCGTCACCAAAGACAGCAGAGGCAAGATCGACCACCATCTAAACGACATTCAGCGCCAGATCTCGGAATTTAGGCCCTCTCTTCCTCCACCGGCCCCCGCTGCATCCCCGATTTCAACACCCTTGCAAGACTCGGTTGAGCTTGCAAAGACTATCAGGGAGGCAGTGAGAGCCGAGATCCGGACCGAAATTGCCAAATTATCTGCAGCCCCAATGTTCAGCCGCGCCTCATACGCTCAGGCTGCCTCGACTCACCCTCCGACCGCCCTTCCTAAACCCCAAGCGCCTAACATCTCGGCTGCCACTCCATCTGGGCCCGCTCTCGTTATCTCAAATCGCTCTGCGACTCATACGCGAGAAGATACTATTAAAGAGCTGCGGAGGGTCGTCAATTTTCGCGACACCAACTATGCTCCAGCCAAACTGCAAACCCTGTCGAAAGGCAAGATTCGGGTCGAGTTCGACAACCAAACTCAGCTGGACGACGCATTTAACCGCATCAACAACTGCGCGGATATTGGGATCAGCGCCGAGCCTGAGAAGAGGATACTTCCCCTGGTCATCCTCAAGGGCATCTGCAAGGACACGCCTAGAGACCAATTGGCTGAGACAATCCTGCAGCAAAATACGGAGCTGGAGGACTTCTCTATGAGCGACCTAAAACCCCGTTTTTACCGGAACAATAGGAACCCCAACCTATATAATGCTGTGTTCCAATGCTCGCCTAAGATCTGGAGGGCCATCGTAGAGAAGGGACGCATTGGCATCGACTACCAGCGGGTACACGCGGAAGAATTTTCACCGTTTGTGCAATGCCGCAAATGCTTGCAATTCGGACATACGCAAGCACGCTGTCCCGCTGTCGATGCCCCATGCACACATTGCCTCCGCAACGACCATCAGATCGGCGAGTGCCCCATTGCGGCTGAGGGAGGTCCACCAATCTGCGGCAATTGTGTATCTCACAACGCCAAATTTAAGACCGAGAGAGATACTAAACACTCACCCTTCAGTCAGGAGTGCCCAAGGGTTCGCGCCATGAAACAGAAGATTTCTAACAAAATTAATTATGGATAGACACCATAATCATTGTCCGCCCCTCTCCTTCCTCCAGATCAACCTGGATAGATCCTCTTCTTGCAACCAAGAACTAAGACACTCCTTCTTTTCCAACCCTATCCAGGCCGCCTTCGTTTCCGAACCCTACACAGGAAATCAAACATCAGTCGCCAACCTAAACGGCGCTGATGTCTTCCAATTCCCTTCCCCAGGCCGCACCGTCAAGGCCTGCATCTTTATGAAGATTGGGGCAAGCGCCACTTACAGGGCGATTGGCATTCCCCACCTTTCCTCCCCCAATCTTGCTGTCGTCAGAATTAACATCAATAGATCCAGAGCGCTTTATCTTGCCTCCATCTACATAGAACCCTCATCTGACCCACACAATACCCTACCTCTCCTGTCCTCCTTCCTTTCCTCTATAGGCGACACACCATGTCTCCTAGTCGGTGACCTTAACGGCTGGCATCCCACCTGGAACCGCCGCGGCAGGTGCAATCCTCGAGGCTCTGAGATGTACGACATCATGGCCGCACACGACCTTGTGTGCTGCAACGATGACTCGACATCCACCTTCGAGACCTTCACACACGGCACACTGCGGTCATCCATCATCGACCTTACCCTCGTATCCTCCAGCTTCTACAGGTCAATCGCCAATTGGAAGGTAGATGACAGCATTTGTACCTCCTCCCAGCACAAAGCCATCTCCTTCTCCATTACCTTAAACTCCTATCCTCCCACCCCTCCCTCCTCATCTACCTTCCGCTTCAAAATTACCAAACACTCCGATTGGCCCCGATTCAGGAACACCTATTTGCATAACCTCGCCCTTTCCAATATCCTTGACACCCCCATCCATACACTCTCTCCCTCCCAAATCGACTCACTCATCCTTGACCTCACCTCCATTATCCAATCCGCTGCCGAGGAGGCCTTCGGCCCTTGTGGGGGCGGAGGCTCCCGCAAGCCCAGGCCCCCCTGGTGGACTCCCGCACTTGATTCCCTCAAGAAGGAGGTCCTTCAGTTACACCGGGCGGTCAGCAGAGCCAAAGCGCGCAATTCTCCCGATCTCAGCTCCATCATCGATTCCCATAGGGCCAAACGCGCTGCTTACAGCTCTGCAATCCAGGCTGAATCGTCCCGCCGCTTTCGGGCCTTCTGTCAGTCACAAACTGGGGAAAATGTCTGGTCAGTCACCAACCGTCTTCTGCGCTCTGCTGGGCCCCGTCGACCTCCTACCACCATTTCCGTTGACGGCCAGCATACCACAGACGCTTTAGACACCGCCAAGGCCCTCCTTCACCGCTTCTACCCTCCTGATCCTTTAGATTCCGATACTCTCCCTCGCCATCGCACTCTTAGGAACAATTTTAACTCCATCCCAGATACCAACGACGACCTTCCCTTCCATCCTGACGAAATCTTCGAATCCCTGAAATCCATCCCTCCCTCCAAAGCTCCCGGTCACGACGGACTTAGCTCCGACATTTGCCTCGCCGCAGTCAGTAACACCCCTGCCCTGTTCACCGACATCTACAACCGCTGTCTAACTCTAGGACACTTCCCGGCCACATGGAAGAGAGCCGTCGTTAAAATAATACCTAAACCTGGTAGAGACGACACCGAGAATCTGGGCTCCTACCGCCCCATCGGCCTCATCCCTGTGCTCGGGAAGCTCCTAGAAAAGCTGTTCATCAACAGGGTGACATACCACTCCGACAGGCACGGCCACACCAACCCAAGGCAGTACGGTTTCCGGCGCAACACCTCGACCTCACACGCCCTTCAGGACGCCATCGATTTCGTGACGTCCTCCCGTGCAGCTGGCAAACTGGTTGTGGCTGTGTCTCTCGACATACAGGCTGCGTTCGATCGAGCATGGTGGCCCGCCATACTTCACCGCCTTCGAACCATCAACTGCCCCCGCAACATCTTTCGACTCATTCGCGGCTATCTGGAGGAGCGCTTCGTCTCTCTCACATATGCAGGCACTGACATCACCGAGCGGATGTCCAGAGGCTGCGTCCAGGGTTCGGCCTGCGGCCCAGCTCTTTGGAACTTGATTCTGGACGAGCTCCTGGACATGCAGCTCCCTGCGGGATGTCGTGTGCAGGCATACGCAGACGACGTGCTTCTCCTGGTGGCCGCGGACACTAGCCAGCAGATCGAGCAGTTTACCAACAGCAGCCTGCAGTTAATTGCTGACTGGGGCGAGGGTGTCAAATCCTCATTTGGTCCCTCTAAAACCGTCGCCCTTGCCTTCTCCCCTAAAGCCGCGCGTGCCAAACTGCATATGCAGGGCACGCACATCCCGTTCTCCACCCACTTTAAATTGTTAGGCATTGTCATCGACCACCGCCTCAACTTCCTCCGGCACCATGAGTATACTTGTAACAAAGCTCAAAAGCTTTTTACTCGGCTATCCACCTTTGTCCGTCCTTCCTGGGGCTTACACCCCCAAAACATTGAGAGCATTTACAAGTATGTCATTGCACCAATTGTTACTCATGCTGCCGGAGTGTGGGGGCACACCGTGCGCACACATACTGCCCGTTCCAAATTTGCCTCGGCTCAACGCGGCTTTGCAATACGCGCTACTCGTGCGTATCGCACGGTGTCAACCAATGCCGCCACAGCCCTTGCCCAATTCCCCCCTCTCGACCTTCAGATCCTTACCACCTGCGAAATTGAATCCTGTCGCCTCAAGGGTTTTTGCCCTATACTTCCCACAGACCTCCACCTTGAGCGACCAACCCCCTTTTCCCAACTCCTTCACCCTTCCCAACGCATCTCACCCCAATTCCACATCGCCTACACCTCCGCCCACATTGAGGACGCATGCCGGGAGAACACGGTGCAGATCTATACTGACGGGAGCAAGCAGGAAAGCGGCTCCGTCGGCGCCGCCTTTGTCTGCGTCGACCCTGACTCACGCCCAACAACCACCACCAAGAAGTTTGCTCTCCACAGGACTTGCACCGTGTTCCAAGCGGAGCTATTCGCCATTCTCCAGGCATGCCTCTTCGCCCGCCACCGCTCCTATCCCGACGTCCTCATCCTGTCTGACTCCCGCTCTTCCCTTGAGGCCATCCGTCAACGATCCTCGTCCCATCCCATTATCTCCCAAATCCACTCCACCATCCACTCCCACAGACCTGAGGGCAGAATTCGTCTCTGCTGGGTCAAAGCGCATTGTGGGATTGAAGGCAATGAACTCGCTGATGCAGCCGCAGGCGAGGCCTCTAAATCCCACAAGCCCCCTGACTACTCCCACTTCCCTCTGTCCTACGTCAGGGGTCACGCTCGAACCCGACTACACCAACTTTGGCAGAGGCGATACGAGTCCTCAGAAACTGGCTCTCACACCCGCTCCTTGTTCCCTACCCTCAGCTCCATACAAAAATTCCGATCCTTCATTCCCACTTCCTTCCATATCACGCAATTCACCTCAGGGCACGGTGCCAACCTGGCCTACTTGCACCGCTTTAACATCACACCCTCCAGCCTCTGCCCCTGTGACCAGACCACCGCTCAATCCCCATCGCACCTCCTTGTTGACTGCCCCATCTTTGCATCCCAGCGCCTCGAACACACTTCCTTTTGCCGCAGCCATGTGGACGTTTCCCCCTTCTCATTCCAAGATCTCCTCTCCAGGCCTCGGTGCCTCCGCTCCCTTTGCAATTTAATCACATATATTTACCAGCACCTTCGCCACTACAATTCCCAATCCATTTCCCCCGCCTCTCTACCCACTCCTAGCATCCCCCCATGATCCCTCACCACCCATGCCCACCACCTATAGATCCTAACCCATGGTGTCTACCAATTCCCAAAAAACTTGTAACCGTCACCGTCGCATCTGCGAGATCGCGACTTACCGCAGTCGCAGCGTCTTCTCTCTCCTCAGCACATCATGATCGGAGCGCAGCATCTACTCCCAACAGGACTCTGTCACACTCGAGACATCGCCAAGTAGATAATTCACGGGCACTGCTTTTGTTATTTTTCCCACTGACAGCCGCCCCCTTCGCTCTGATACAGACCTCAATCGAAGCAATAATCTTATTTGCCACTGTCCGATTTTCGCGCCAGCTGCCAACATCATTTCCCACGCACTTACACGAGCTATAAGTTCTCCTCTTGTAGCATTGGCTAACAGTCTCTGTGGGGAACAGCAGGAACTCCCATATTCCTGCTGATCCCCACAGACACGCTCCGGAGTGGCCGCGCTGGTCTGACGTATACCGATCGCGTCGACCAGCGCGGGTCATAATCCAATAAAACATGTAGCAAAAACACAAGTCATCAGTAAAATATACATCTGGAACAGACAGACATTGCCAATCAAATAAAAAAAAAAAAAAAAAAAAAAAAAAAAAAAAACCTAACCTAACCTAACCTAACCTAACCTAACCTAACCTAACCTAACCTAACCTAACCTAACCTAACCTAACCTAACCTAACCTAACCTAACCTAACCTAACCTAACCTAACCTAACCAAGGCAACGAACTCGCCGACGCAGCCGCAGGCGAGGCCTCCAAATCCCATAGACCTCCTGACTACTCCCACTTCCCCCTTTCCTACGTCAGGAGTTATGCGCGTACCCGCCTCCATCTACATTGGCAGAGGAGGTACGAGTCCTCGGAAACTGGATCCCACACACGTTCTTTATTCCCAACCCTCACTTCCATCCAAAAATTCCGTTCCATCATCCCCACCTCCTTCCACATTACCCAATACACCACCGGACATGGCGCCAATTTGGCTTACCTACACCGTTTCCACATCACCTCCTCCGACTCCTGCCCCTGTGACCAAACCACTGCCCAAACCCCCTCCCATCTCCTCACGGACTGCCCCATCTTTTCCTCCCAACGACTGGAACACACTTCCGGCTGCAACAGTCACGACAATAGATCCCCCTTTTCTTTCCAGGATCTTCTCTCTAAGCCTAAGGGCCTCAAGTCCCTCTGTAAACTAATTACCTATATATACCAGCACCTTCGTCACTATAACTTTCCATCCACAACCCCCATTCCCCTTCCTCACACCCACCCCCCATAGTCAGCCAAAACCATTGGAATGCCACCGTCTCTTTCTATCTCTTGACATCATCTACCACCTACCTTAATTTTTTCTTCTTATCTTAAGCAACAAGACTCTGCCACTTTCGTGGCGCCGACCGCATGTCGACAATATACGGGCAACAAATACACCCGCTGCAACCATTATCTCCTCACTCTTGACTGCGTGTCACACATTTTATTTCCGCTCCAATACTTCACTCAGATACCAGTCGGCCAATCCATAGCTTCTCATTTCGCAATACCGGCATTCATCATACGCCAATGCCTGACGAACCCAGCGGGGACCTAACCTCGCATCCCCGCTGTTCTTCTGGTCTCTTCCTGGAGCGGCACATGCTGGTGGATGTATACCGATCGCATCAACCAGCATGGGCACAATCCATTTGCACAAGCACCCGAGACACAAGCCCACCTAACAACCCTAATCGAGACAGACAGACACTAATATCCAAATAATATTTAAAAAAAAAAAAAAAAAAAAAAAAAAACCTAACCTAACCTAACCTAACCTAACCTAACCTAACCTAACCTAACCTAACCTAACCTAACCTAACCTAACCTAACCTAACCTAACCTAACCTAACCTAACCTAACCTAACCTAACCTAACCTAACCTAACCTAACCTAACCTAACCTAACCTAACCTAACCTAACCTAACCTAACCTAACCTAACCTAACCTAACCTAACCTAACCTAACCTAACCTAACCTAACCTAACCTAACCTAACCTAACCTAACCTAACCTAACCTAACCTAACCTAACCTAACCTAACCTAACCTAACCTAACCTAACCTAACCTAACCTAACCTAACCTAACCTAACCATCTAAATTTTCAAATTAAAAAGCGCTATATCTGCGACATTTTTTGTCAAATTTTTTTCAAATTTGGCACGAACGTAGGCGTTGACGCCCCGCACACTGTAGTGCAAAAATAATTGTGATATCTATTGTATTTTTGCTGTTTTTTGACATTTTTTGTGTAAAACACAATTTTTGCGTTTTTTTGACTTGGTATCGACCGATTTGAGACTTTTAAAGCTCAATATCGCTTAAATTTTATCTAGCACCCGACCAGAGGGTTTTTTTTGCGATCGCGCACGCAACCCCATACCAGGGTTGTCAAAAACTCGAAAAAGTTTGACTTTTTCTCAATTTTTTCCAAATTTTTGTATCGGACCCGTAGTTTTTTGTCTCGGATTTTTGCAGAGCTCGCCGAGACCTTTCTTCTGACACCTCGCGCGTAGATCCTCTGCGTCTGTAACAAAAATTATTAATTAAAAACACCAAAATTTCACTTTTTTCAATTTTTTTCAAATTTTTTGACTGAAACGGTACCTTCTCGTTGCGCACTCGTGTAGCACCCGTCGAGACGGTCCTTTTGACACCTCGCACGCCGCGCTGCTGCACCTGAAACACAAAAAATTAATTTATAACTAAAATTTCACTTTTTTTCAAATTTTTTGACTAATTTTTTGTCCAACGCGCCCGCTTTTTTTTCTGTAGTGTAGAGCTCGCCGAGACGCGTCTGACGACGTATCGCGTGGGACGCTCGGACGCGTGAAACGTCAAAAACAGCCCCCCAAAGTCTCCCCATACTTTGCGTTTTTTTTATATGGACCGAGGTAATAAGGTGAACCTCTGATTTGTATGGGAATCTAAATTTTCAAATTAAAAAGCGCTATATCTGCGACATTTTTTGTCAAATTTTTTTCAAATTTGGCACGAACGTAGGCGTTGACGCCCCGCACACTGTAGTGCAAAAATAATTGTGATATCTATTGTATTTTTGCTGTTTTTTGACATTTTTTGTGTAAAACACAATTTTTGCGTTTTTTTGACTTGGTATCGACCGATTTGAGACTTTTAAAGCTCAATATCGCTTAAATTTTATCTAGCACCCGACCAGAGGGTTTTTTTTGCGATCGCGCACGCAACCCCATACCAGGGTTGTCAAAAACTCGAAAAAGTTTGACTTTTTCTCAATTTTTTCCAAATTTTTGTATCGGACCCGTAGTTTTTTGTCTCGGATTTTTGCAGAGCTCGCCGAGACCTTTCTTCTGACACCTCGCGCGTAGATCCTCTGCGTCTGTAACAAAAATTATTAATTAAAAACACCAAAATTTCACTTTTTTCAATTTTTTTCAAATTTTTTGACTGAAACGGTACCTTCTCGTTGCGCACTCGTGTAGCACCCGTCGAGACGGTCCTTTTGACACCTCGCACGCCGCGCTGCTGCACCTGAAACACAAAAAATTAATTTATAACTAAAATTTCACTTTTTTTCAAATTTTTTGACTAATTTTTTGTCCAACGCGCCCGCTTTTTTTTCTGTAGTGTAGAGCTCGCCGAGACGCGTCTGACGACGTATCGCGTGGGACGCTCGGACGCGTGAAACGTCAAAAACAGCCCCCCAAAGTCTCCCCATACTTTGCGTTTTTTTTATATGGACCGAGGTAATAAGGTGAACCTCTGATTTGTATGGGAATCTAAATTTTCAAATTAAAAAGCGCTATATCTGCGACATTTTTTGTCAAATTTTTTTCAAATTTGGCACGAACGTAGGCGTTGACGCCCCGCACACTGTAGTGCAAAAATAATTGTGATATCTATTGTATTTTTGCTGTTTTTTGACATTTTTTGTGTAAAACACAATTTTTGCGTTTTTTTGACTTGGTATCGACCGATTTGAGACTTTTAAAGCTCAATATCGCTTAAATTTTATCTAGCACCCGACCAGAGGGTTTTTTTTGCGATCGCGCACGCAACCCCATACCAGGGTTGTCAAAAACTCGAAAAAGTTTGACTTTTTCTCAATTTTTTCCAAATTTTTGTATCGGACCCGTAGTTTTTTGTCTCGGATTTTTGCAGAGCTCGCCGAGACCTTTCTTCTGACACCTCGCGCGTAGATCCTCTGCGTCTGTAACAAAAATTATTAATTAAAAACACCAAAATTTCACTTTTTTCAATTTTTTTCAAATTTTTTGACTGAAACGGTACCTTCTCGTTGCGCACTCGTGTAGCACCCGTCGAGACGGTCCTTTTGACACCTCGCACGCCGCGCTGCTGCACCTGAAACACAAAAAATTAATTTATAACTAAAATTTCACTTTTTTTCAAATTTTTTGACTAATTTTTTGTCCAACGCGCCCGCTTTTTTTTCTGTAGTGTAGAGCTCGCCGAGACGCGTCTGACGACGTATCGCGTGGGACGCTCGGACGCGTGAAACGTCAAAAACAGCCCCCCAAAGTCTCCCCATACTTTGCGTTTTTTTTATATGGACCGAGGTAATAAGGTGAACCTCTGATTTGTATGGGAATCTAAATTTTCAAATTAAAAAGCGCTATATCTGCGACATTTTTTGTCAAATTTTTTTCAAATTTGGCACGAACGTAGGCGTTGACGCCCCGCACACTGTAGTGCAAAAATAATTGTGATATCTATTGTATTTTTGCTGTTTTTTGACATTTTTTGTGTAAAACACAATTTTTGCGTTTTTTTGACTTGGTATCGACCGATTTGAGACTTTTAAAGCTCAATATCGCTTAAATTTTATCTAGCACCCGACCAGAGGGTTTTTTTTGCGATCGCGCACGCAACCCCATACCAGGGTTGTCAAAAACTCGAAAAAGTTTGACTTTTTCTCAATTTTTTCCAAATTTTTGTATCGGACCCGTAGTTTTTTGTCTCGGATTTTTGCAGAGCTCGCCGAGACCTTTCTTCTGACACCTCGCGCGTAGATCCTCTGCGTCTGTAACAAAAATTATTAATTAAAAACACCAAAATTTCACTTTTTTCAATTTTTTTCAAATTTTTTGACTGAAACGGTACCTTCTCGTTGCGCACTCGTGTAGCACCCGTCGAGACGGTCCTTTTGACACCTCGCACGCCGCGCTGCTGCACCTGAAACACAAAAAATTAATTTATAACTAAAATTTCACTTTTTTTCAAATTTTTTGACTAATTTTTTGTCCAACGCGCCCGCTTTTTTTTCTGTAGTGTAGAGCTCGCCGAGACGCGTCTGACGACGTATCGCGTGGGACGCTCGGACGCGTGAAACGTCAAAAACAGCCCCCCAAAGTCTCCCCATACTTTGCGTTTTTTTTATATGGACCGAGGTAATAAGGTGAACCTCTGATTTGTATGGGAATCTAAATTTTCAAATTAAAAAGCGCTATATCTGCGACATTTTTTGTCAAATTTTTTTCAAATTTGGCACGAACGTAGGCGTTGACGCCCCGCACACTGTAGTGCAAAAATAATTGTGATATCTATTGTATTTTTGCTGTTTTTTGACATTTTTTGTGTAAAACACAATTTTTGCGTTTTTTTGACTTGGTATCGACCGATTTGAGACTTTTAAAGCTCAATATCGCTTAAATTTTATCTAGCACCCGACCAGAGGGTTTTTTTTGCGATCGCGCACGCAACCCCATACCAGGGTTGTCAAAAACTCGAAAAAGTTTGACTTTTTCTCAATTTTTTCCAAATTTTTGTATCGGACCCGTAGTTTTTTGTCTCGGATTTTTGCAGAGCTCGCCGAGACCTTTCTTCTGACACCTCGCGCGTAGATCCTCTGCGTCTGTAACAAAAATTATTAATTAAAAACACCAAAATTTCACTTTTTTCAATTTTTTTCAAATTTTTTGACTGAAACGGTACCTTCTCGTTGCGCACTCGTGTAGCACCCGTCGAGACGGTCCTTTTGACACCTCGCACGCCGCGCTGCTGCACCTGAAACACAAAAAATTAATTTATAACTAAAATTTCACTTTTTTTCAAATTTTTTGACTAATTTTTTGTCCAACGCGCCCGCTTTTTTTTCTGTAGTGTAGAGCTCGCCGAGACGCGTCTGACGACGTATCGCGTGGGACGCTCGGACGCGTGAAACGTCAAAAACAGCCCCCCAAAGTCTCCCCATACTTTGCGTTTTTTTTATATGGACCGAGGTAATAAGGTGAACCTCTGATTTGTATGGGAATCTAAATTTTCAAATTAAAAAGCGCTATATCTGCGACATTTTTTGTCAAATTTTTTTCAAATTTGGCACGAACGTAGGCGTTGACGCCCCGCACACTGTAGTGCAAAAATAATTGTGATATCTATTGTATTTTTGCTGTTTTTTGACATTTTTTGTGTAAAACACAATTTTTGCGTTTTTTTGACTTGGTATCGACCGATTTGAGACTTTTAAAGCTCAATATCGCTTAAATTTTATCTAGCACCCGACCAGAGGGTTTTTTTTGCGATCGCGCACGCAACCCCATACCAGGGTTGTCAAAAACTCGAAAAAGTTTGACTTTTTCTCAATTTTTTCCAAATTTTTGTATCGGACCCGTAGTTTTTTGTCTCGGATTTTTGCAGAGCTCGCCGAGACCTTTCTTCTGACACCTCGCGCGTAGATCCTCTGCGTCTGTAACAAAAATTATTAATTAAAAACACCAAAATTTCACTTTTTTCAATTTTTTTCAAATTTTTTGACTGAAACGGTACCTTCTCGTTGCGCACTCGTGTAGCACCCGTCGAGACGGTCCTTTTGACACCTCGCACGCCGCGCTGCTGCACCTGAAACACAAAAAATTAATTTATAACTAAAATTTCACTTTTTTTCAAATTTTTTGACTAATTTTTTGTCCAACGCGCCCGCTTTTTTTTCTGTAGTGTAGAGCTCGCCGAGACGCGTCTGACGACGTATCGCGTGGGACGCTCGGACGCGTGAAACGTCAAAAACAGCCCCCCAAAGTCTCCCCATACTTTGCGTTTTTTTTATATGGACCGAGGTAATAAGGTGAACCTCTGATTTGTATGGGAATCTAAATTTTCAAATTAAAAAGCGCTATATCTGCGACATTTTTTGTCAAATTTTTTTCAAATTTGGCACGAACGTAGGCGTTGACGCCCCGCACACTGTAGTGCAAAAATAATTGTGATATCTATTGTATTTTTGCTGTTTTTTGACATTTTTTGTGTAAAACACAATTTTTGCGTTTTTTTGACTTGGTATCGACCGATTTGAGACTTTTAAAGCTCAATATCGCTTAAATTTTATCTAGCACCCGACCAGAGGGTTTTTTTTTGCGATCGCGCACGCAACCCCATACCAGGGTTGTCAAAAACTCGAAAAAGTTTGACTTTTTCTCAATTTTTTCCAAATTTTTGTATCGGACCCGTAGTTTTTTGTCTCGGATTTTTGCAGAGCTCGCCGAGACCTTTCTTCTGACACCTCGCGCGTAGATCCTCTGCGTCTGTAACAAAAATTATTAATTAAAAACACCAAAATTTCACTTTTTTCAATTTTTTTCAAATTTTTTGACTGAAACGGTACCTTCTCGTTGCGCACTCGTGTAGCACCCGTCGAGACGGTCCTTTTGACACCTCGCACGCCGCGCTGCTGCACCTGAAACACAAAAAATTAATTTATAACTAAAATTTCACTTTTTTTCAAATTTTTTGACTAATTTTTTGTCCAACGCGCCCGCTTTTTTTTCTGTAGTGTAGAGCTCGCCGAGACGCGTCTGACGACGTATCGCGTGGGACGCTCGGACGCGTGAAACGTCAAAAACAGCCCCCCAAAGTCTCCCCATACTTTGCGTTTTTTTTATATGGACCGAGGTAATAAGGTGAACCTCTGATTTGTATGGGAATCTAAATTTTCAAATTAAAAAGCGCTATATCTGCGACATTTTTTGTCAAATTTTTTTCAAATTTGGCACGAACGTAGGCGTTGACGCCCCGCACACTGTAGTGCAAAAATAATTGTGATATCTATTGTATTTTTGCTGTTTTTTGACATTTTTTGTGTAAAACACAATTTTTGCGTTTTTTTGACTTGGTATCGACCGATTTGAGACTTTTAAAGCTCAATATCGCTTAAATTTTATCTAGCACCCGACCAGAGGGTTTTTTTTGCGATCGCGCACGCAACCCCATACCAGGGTTGTCAAAAACTCGAAAAAGTTTGACTTTTTCTCAATTTTTTCCAAATTTTTGTATCGGACCCGTAGTTTTTTGTCTCGGATTTTTGCAGAGCTCGCCGAGACCTTTCTTCTGACACCTCGCGCGTAGATCCTCTGCGTCTGTAACAAAAATTATTAATTAAAAACACCAAAATTTCACTTTTTTCAATTTTTTTCAAATTTTTTGACTGAAACGGTACCTTCTCGTTGCGCACTCGTGTAGCACCCGTCGAGACGGTCCTTTTGACACCTCGCACGCCGCGCTGCTGCACCTGAAACACAAAAAATTAATTTATAACTAAAATTTCACTTTTTTTCAAATTTTTTGACTAATTTTTTGTCCAACGCGCCCGCTTTTTTTTCTGTAGTGTAGAGCTCGCCGAGACGCGTCTGACGACGTATCGCGTGGGACGCTCGGACGCGTGAAACGTCAAAAACAGCCCCCCAAAGTCTCCCCATACTTTGCGTTTTTTTTATATGGACCGAGGTAATAAGGTGAACCTCTGATTTGTATGGGAATCTAAATTTTCAAATTAAAAAGCGCTATATCTGCGACATTTTTTGTCAAATTTTTTTCAAATTTGGCACGAACGTAGGCGTTGACGCCCCGCACACTGTAGTGCAAAAATAATTGTGATATCTATTGTATTTTTGCTGTTTTTTGACATTTTTTGTGTAAAACACAATTTTTGCGTTTTTTTGACTTGGTATCGACCGATTTGAGACTTTTAAAGCTCAATATCGCTTAAATTTTATCTAGCACCCGACCAGAGGGTTTTTTTTGCGATCGCGCACGCAACCCCATACCAGGGTTGTCAAAAACTCGAAAAAGTTTGACTTTTTCTCAATTTTTTCCAAATTTTTGTATCGGACCCGTAGTTTTTTGTCTCGGATTTTTGCAGAGCTCGCCGAGACCTTTCTTCTGACACCTCGCGCGTAGATCCTCTGCGTCTGTAACAAAAATTATTAATTAAAAACACCAAAATTTCACTTTTTTCAATTTTTTTCAAATTTTTTGACTGAAACGGTACCTTCTCGTTGCGCACTCGTGTAGCACCCGTCGAGACGGTCCTTTTGACACCTCGCACGCCGCGCTGCTGCACCTGAAACACAAAAAATTAATTTATAACTAAAATTTCACTTTTTTTCAAATTTTTTGACTAATTTTTTGTCCAACGCGCCCGCTTTTTTTTCTGTAGTGTAGAGCTCGCCGAGACGCGTCTGACGACGTATCGCGTGGGACGCTCGGACGCGTGAAACGTCAAAAACAGCCCCCCAAAGTCTCCCCATACTTTGCGTTTTTTTTATATGGACCGAGGTAATAAGGTGAACCTCTGATTTGTATGGGAATCTAAATTTTCAAATTAAAAAGCGCTATATCTGCGACATTTTTTGTCAAATTTTTTTCAAATTTGGCACGAACGTAGGCGTTGACGCCCCGCACACTGTAGTGCAAAAATAATTGTGATATCTATTGTATTTTTGCTGTTTTTTGACATTTTTTGTGTAAAACACAATTTTTGCGTTTTTTTGACTTGGTATCGACCGATTTGAGACTTTTAAAGCTCAATATCGCTTAAATTTTATCTAGCACCCGACCAGAGGGTTTTTTTTGCGATCGCGCACGCAACCCCATACCAGGGTTGTCAAAAACTCGAAAAAGTTTGACTTTTTCTCAATTTTTTCCAAATTTTTGTATCGGACCCGTAGTTTTTTGTCTCGGATTTTTGCAGAGCTCGCCGAGACCTTTCTTCTGACACCTCGCGCGTAGATCCTCTGCGTCTGTAACAAAAATTATTAATTAAAAACACCAAAATTTCACTTTTTTCAATTTTTTTCAAATTTTTTGACTGAAACGGTACCTTCTCGTTGCGCACTCGTGTAGCACCCGTCGAGACGGTCCTTTTGACACCTCGCACGCCGCGCTGCTGCACCTGAAACACAAAAAATTAATTTATAACTAAAATTTCACTTTTTTTCAAATTTTTTGACTAATTTTTTGTCCAACGCGCCCGCTTTTTTTTCTGTAGTGTAGAGCTCGCCGAGACGCGTCTGACGACGTATCGCGTGGGACGCTCGGACGCGTGAAACGTCAAAAACAGCCCCCCAAAGTCTCCCCATACTTTGCGTTTTTTTTATATGGACCGAGGTAATAAGGTGAACCTCTGATTTGTATGGGAATCTAAATTTTCAAATTAAAAAGCGCTATATCTGCGACATTTTTTGTCAAATTTTTTTCAAATTTGGCACGAACGTAGGCGTTGACGCCCCGCACACTGTAGTGCAAAAATAATTGTGATATCTATTGTATTTTTGCTGTTTTTTGACATTTTTTGTGTAAAACACAATTTTTGCGTTTTTTTGACTTGGTATCGACCGATTTGAGACTTTTAAAGCTCAATATCGCTTAAATTTTATCTAGCACCCGACCAGAGGGTTTTTTTTGCGATCGCGCACGCAACCCCATACCAGGGTTGTCAAAAACTCGAAAAAGTTTGACTTTTTCTCAATTTTTTCCAAATTTTTGTATCGGACCCGTAGTTTTTTGTCTCGGATTTTTGCAGAGCTCGCCGAGACCTTTCTTCTGACACCTCGCGCGTAGATCCTCTGCGTCTGTAACAAAAATTATTAATTAAAAACACCAAAATTTCACTTTTTTCAATTTTTTTCAAATTTTTTGACTGAAACGGTACCTTCTCGTTGCGCACTCGTGTAGCACCCGTCGAGACGGTCCTTTTGACACCTCGCACGCCGCGCTGCTGCACCTGAAACACAAAAAATTAATTTATAACTAAAATTTCACTTTTTTTCAAATTTTTTGACTAATTTTTTGTCCAACGCGCCCGCTTTTTTTTCTGTAGTGTAGAGCTCGCCGAGACGCGTCTGACGACGTATCGCGTGGGACGCTCGGACGCGTGAAACGTCAAAAACAGCCCCCCAAAGTCTCCCCATACTTTGCGTTTTTTTTATATGGACCGAGGTAATAAGGTGAACCTCTGATTTGTATGGGAATCTAAATTTTCAAATTAAAAAGCGCTATATCTGCGACATTTTTTGTCAAATTTTTTTCAAATTTGGCACGAACGTAGGCGTTGACGCCCCGCACACTGTAGTGCAAAAATAATTGTGATATCTATTGTATTTTTGCTGTTTTTTGACATTTTTTGTGTAAAACACAATTTTTGCGTTTTTTTGACTTGGTATCGACCGATTTGAGACTTTTAAAGCTCAATATCGCTTAAATTTTATCTAGCACCCGACCAGAGGGTTTTTTTTGCGATCGCGCACGCAACCCCATACCAGGGTTGTCAAAAACTCGAAAAAGTTTGACTTTTTCTCAATTTTTTCCAAATTTTTGTATCGGACCCGTAGTTTTTTGTCTCGGATTTTTGCAGAGCTCGCCGAGACCTTTCTTCTGACACCTCGCGCGTAGATCCTCTGCGTCTGTAACAAAAATTATTAATTAAAAACACCAAAATTTCACTTTTTTCAATTTTTTTCAAATTTTTTGACTGAAACGGTACCTTCTCGTTGCGCACTCGTGTAGCACCCGTCGAGACGGTCCTTTTGACACCTCGCACGCCGCGCTGCTGCACCTGAAACACAAAAAATTAATTTATAACTAAAATTTCACTTTTTTTCAAATTTTTTGACTAATTTTTTGTCCAACGCGCCCGCTTTTTTTTCTGTAGTGTAGAGCTCGCCGAGACGCGTCTGACGACGTATCGCGTGGGACGCTCGGACGCGTGAAACGTCAAAAACAGCCCCCCAAAGTCTCCCCATACTTTGCGTTTTTTTTATATGGACCGAGGTAATAAGGTGAACCTCTGATTTGTATGGGAATCTAAATTTTCAAATTAAAAAGCGCTATATCTGCGACATTTTTTGTCAAATTTTTTTCAAATTTGGCACGAACGTAGGCGTTGACGCCCCGCACACTGTAGTGCAAAAATAATTGTGATATCTATTGTATTTTTGCTGTTTTTTGACATTTTTTGTGTAAAACACAATTTTTGCGTTTTTTTGACTTGGTATCGACCGATTTGAGACTTTTAAAGCTCAATATCGCTTAAATTTTATCTAGCACCCGACCAGAGGGTTTTTTTTGCGATCGCGCACGCAACCCCATACCAGGGTTGTCAAAAACTCGAAAAAGTTTGACTTTTTCTCAATTTTTTCCAAATTTTTGTATCGGACCCGTAGTTTTTTGTCTCGGATTTTTGCAGAGCTCGCCGAGACCTTTCTTCTGACACCTCGCGCGTAGATCCTCTGCGTCTGTAACAAAAATTATTAATTAAAAACACCAAAATTTCACTTTTTTCAATTTTTTTCAAATTTTTTGACTGAAACGGTACCTTCTCGTTGCGCACTCGTGTAGCACCCGTCGAGACGGTCCTTTTGACACCTCGCACGCCGCGCTGCTGCACCTGAAACACAAAAAATTAATTTATAACTAAAATTTCACTTTTTTTCAAATTTTTTGACTAATTTTTTGTCCAACGCGCCCGCTTTTTTTTCTGTAGTGTAGAGCTCGCCGAGACGCGTCTGACGACGTATCGCGTGGGACGCTCGGACGCGTGAAACGTCAAAAACAGCCCCCCAAAGTCTCCCCATACTTTGCGTTTTTTTTATATGGACCGAGGTAATAAGGTGAACCTCTGATTTGTATGGGAATCTAAATTTTCAAATTAAAAAGCGCTATATCTGCGACATTTTTTGTCAAATTTTTTTCAAATTTGGCACGAACGTAGGCGTTGACGCCCCGCACACTGTAGTGCAAAAATAATTGTGATATCTATTGTATTTTTGCTGTTTTTTGACATTTTTTGTGTAAAACACAATTTTTGCGTTTTTTTGACTTGGTATCGACCGATTTGAGACTTTTAAAGCTCAATATCGCTTAAATTTTATCTAGCACCCGACCAGAGGGTTTTTTTTGCGATCGCGCACGCAACCCCATACCAGGGTTGTCAAAAACTCGAAAAAGTTTGACTTTTTCTCAATTTTTTCCAAATTTTTGTATCGGACCCGTAGTTTTTTGTCTCGGATTTTTGCAGAGCTCGCCGAGACCTTTCTTCTGACACCTCGCGCGTAGATCCTCTGCGTCTGTAACAAAAATTATTAATTAAAAACACCAAAATTTCACTTTTTTCAATTTTTTTCAAATTTTTTGACTGAAACGGTACCTTCTCGTTGCGCACTCGTGTAGCACCCGTCGAGACGGTCCTTTTGACACCTCGCACGCCGCGCTGCTGCACCTGAAACACAAAAAATTAATTTATAACTAAAATTTCACTTTTTTTCAAATTTTTTGACTAATTTTTTGTCCAACGCGCCCGCTTTTTTTTCTGTAGTGTAGAGCTCGCCGAGACGCGTCTGACGACGTATCGCGTGGGACGCTCGGACGCGTGAAACGTCAAAAACCGGCCCCCCCGCCCACCCAGTGGTCACTGGGCAGGTGGATTCTGGCCTAATTTAGTATATAAGTTAGCTTATTTTATTGTACATTTTGTTTTTTATTTAATTGAATTTTAATTTAATTTGACTGGGACTTATACACCCTTCTTTATACTCCCTTTATCAATTATTCTGTGTTGTCTTTTTGTTCATATTTGATTTTATCTCATCTTCCCGGCGCTTATAGGGCCACTTACACCCTGTAAGCTCTTTAGGTTAGGTTTTAGGTTTTACATTATTATTTCATTTATTAATCACTGTCTGTCTGTCTGTTTGTCCTATTTTAATTCCATTATTTCGATTTTATTATATTTTTATTTTGTACATAGTATTTGACTGGGCCATATACACCCTCACTAATTTATTTTATTGTTTTATTTTACACTTAGGTAGGTATTTATTGTCTAGGGCCTTTTACACCCTACTCGTCTTTCTTGTGTTTGCGTTCTCGTCCCTGCTTTACCTCCCTCCGTTCTTCCCTCTATTGTGCTGCCCTCTCTTTCCGTCTGCGCGACCGGCCGGTGCCGACAGGGGTCAACTACCCAACACCCACACATACATACACACACCACACATTCACACTACACATTACATTCACACACACCACACACCGGTGCTAGCCGGCGGGAACTCCGGGCTGATATACACTCTGTTGCAGAGGTAATACCCAGCCCGGGGTACATAGCAGCCCGACTTGGCTTCAGCCAAGAGGGCTTCACCCGCCGCTACTGATTACCCGGACACGTACTCTACACAAATATCAACCTCCCACATCCAACTCCCTAGCAAATCGTCTACCCATACCACCCTACTACCCCCCCACAAGCTGTGCCCGCTTGCTGAGCAAGAGGGCACCACTTGATTTTATCCTCCAACTCCTCCCATCTACCCGCTTCCACTCAAGTGCGTGCCGATTTGTTGTACAAATCGTCACCACTTGAACACACCTAATCTCCCCAGACGTCTCTTCCTCGACCCTCCCTGTTTCCTCGTCTTCCCAACATCGGCATCCTGCACCTCGCAGGATGCCGATAGCGCGAAGCCCCCCCCCGGGGGATCCTTCTCGCCCCCCCCCTTTACTCAACTCAACCTACACCGCCAGCAGAGCTCTCCTGATTGACATCGAAGAGCCTGCTGAGCGACAAAACTCACCACCCCTCACATCATCACACAAGACCTCCGCCGAAGCCGGACTGCCGTCGCGTCGCGCGGCCGCCTCTTCGCGAGCAGCCTCCCGCGATGACGATCGCCATCCCACACCGGATCCTAATCCTGGGCACCCTCCCCGCTCTCCGGTCACAGCCGACAGTCCGGACGATGCGGGATCACATGCGCACCCACTCTTGGAGGATATAGTAGAACTCACACGCAAGATCCACAAAGAGCTTCACCTCAACAAGAGTGTGACCAAAGACAGCAGAGGCAAGATCGACCTTTACATCAAGGACATCCAGCGACTAGCTTCTGAGTTCAGGCCCTCTCCTCCTCCTCCCGCCCCTGTAACATCTCCGGAGTTATCCCTTTTGCAAGACTCGGCCGGGCTTGCAAAAACCATCAGGGAGGCAGTTAGAGCCGAGATCCGCACGGAAATGGCCAAATTCTCCACGATCCCACAGTCTAATCGCGCGACATACGCTCAGGCCGCTTCCATTCACCCTTCGACCGCTCCTCAAGCACCTAACATCCCGGCGGCTACTCCGTCCGGGCCTGCCCTTGTTATTTCTTGCGCCTCGGACAGTGCGACGCCTAGGGAGGCCACCGCCAAGGCGCTCCGCAACTTAATTAACTTCCGAGAGACGGGCTACACTGCGGCCCGCCTCACACAACTGTCCAGGGGCAAGACCCGGATTGAGTTCGACCGACCTGAGCATAGGGAGGACGCCCTGCGCCGCATTGGGGAAGCCCCTCAATCTTTGGGGATCACGGCCGAGCGGGAGAGGAGGATCGCCCCTTTGGTGATCATAAAGGGCATCTCCAAGGACACACCGAGGGAAGAGCTGTTGGAGGTCATCTGCCAGCAGAACCCGGAGCTGGGGGAGGGCGGCACGGGGGACATGAGGCTGAAGTGCATACGCAATAACAGGAACCCGGCCCTATACAACGCGGTTTTTACCACCTCCCCACGAACTTGGTCCACGCTTGTCAATATGGGCAGGGTCAGGGTTGACTTTCAGAGGGTGCACGTGGAGAATTTCTCCCCCTTTGTCCAGTGTCGGCGCTGCCAGCAGTTCGGGCACACGCAGAATCGCTGCGACCGCCCGCAACTATGTGCCCATTGTTCCCGCAGCGATCACGCCGGCAATGATTGCCCCATAGCGACGGCCCCGCCCATCTGCGGGAATTGCGTCTCATACAACGCGAGGTTTAATACACAGAGGGACACCAAACATAACGTCTTTAGCCAGGAATGCCCTAGAGTGCGCGCCATGATGCAGAGAATCAACAGCAAAGTTGACTATGGCACGCAGCAATAGCCTCTCCACTCTCCGGTTTATCCAGATTAATCTTGACCGTTCCCTTTGTTGTTACAACGAACTCTGTGCAACATTTGCCAGCCGGAGACATGGGGTGGCTATTGCTGCCGAACCTTATTTAGGTAAAAACCTTATTGCAAAGGGCATTCCGGCGGCGGAGGTCTTTCAGTCTGCAGGCAGCAGCGACCCAGTCAGGGCTGCAATATTCATCGAAAAGAGCATTGCAATTAAGACCAAAGCCCTGCTGTTAACTCAATTCTCCACCGTAGATCTCGCTGTTGTCTGTCTGACCCTTGGCCGTCGCAAGTTGTTCGTCGCCTCTGTGTATTTGCCCCCGCGTGGAGACTGCGAACCCACGCTCAGCGTTCTCGCCAAATTCCTCGACAGCTGTGAAGATTCCAACTGCGTGGTCGCTGGAGACTGGAATGGATGGCATCCAGCGTGGAATAACCGAGGCAAAATTAACCCCAGGGGGGAGCTGGTCTACGACTTTGCGAACTCGCGCTCCCTTCAGTGTTGCAATTCTGGCGACCCCACCTTCGAGACCGTCACCCATGGCCTGTACCGCTCCAGTAGCATCGACGTCACATTTGCCTCGGACGATGTTGTGCCGCACATCACGGATTGGACTGTCGATGAGGCCGCGGTAGCCTCATCCCAACATACGGCGATCACCTTCGGCTACCATCTCGAAGGTCGTCCCTTGCCCTCATCCGTGCCCGCTCAGTCCACTTTTCGGTACAGCACGAACGAGCGCAGTGACTGGAGCGGTTTCAAAGACGCCCTAACCCTCGAGATGCAGAGCGGCGAACTCGACCCTCACATTATTTCCTCCCTCGGCATCCACGACCTGGATAGGACCGTCCTACTCATTACTTCCGCCATCTGTAGGGCCGCGAACTCGACGTTCGCCAAGCGAGGGGGCGGTCTCCCTCAGAGTCGTGCTCCTTTTTGGACCCCTCTCTTGGACGAGAAAAAGGGCCAAATATCCGCCCTGCGCAGGGAGCTGGCTAGAGTCAGGGCCGGCGGTTTATCGGAGGCACAGACGCGACCTCTCGTGGATGGGCTCAGGGAGGCTAGGGAGAGCTACAAGGAGCTAATTAAAAAGGAGTCCTCGGCCCACTTTAGGGATTTCTGTACAGCCCAAACATTGGACACCGTCTGGACCATCACCAATCCTCTTGTTAAGGCAGGCGGTGTACCCAGAAAAGCTCCCGCCACCCTTCTCTCCTCTTCATCGGGCGCGTTTACTTGCGATGCCGAGGAGACGGCGGAGGCCCTCCTGACGCATTTCTTCCCGGGGGACCCACCCGAGGCCGACTCGCCGGCGCAGGCTGAGGTGCGTGCCGCACGCGACGAGGCGCCTGAATCAGATGACGACGTACCTTTCACCTTCGAGGAGATTGTCGAGGCTCTGGGCGAGATGTCCCCCAAAAAGTCGCCGGGGTTGGACGGCCTCACCTCGGACATCTGCCTGACCGCGGTGAGGGCTTTCCCCAGTCTGTTCGAGGCACTCTTCAACAGGTGTCTTGTCCTGGGGCACTTCCCTAGGAGCTGGAAGACCGCTGTTGTTAAGATTATCCCCAAGCCCGGGCTCAGTAATTCCAGTTCGCCAAAGGCACATCGCCCGATTGGACTAATAGCGGTCTTCGGCAAGCTCCTGGAGAAGTTGTTTGTCGGCCGTCTGATGCACCATGCGGCTATTTCTGGCAGTTTATCCCCGCTGCAGTATGGGTTTAGGCGCAATACCTCCACCACCCACGCACTGCATGACGCAATTGAATTCATTAAGTCCAACAGGGCCTCGGGTCAGCAGTGCGTGGCGGTGTCACTCGACATAGAGGCCGCTTTCAACCGAGCCTGGTGGCCATATATACTGCAGCGGCTGCGAGAGATTCGGTGCCCCCGCAACATTTATAAGCTGGTGTCGGACTACCTCCATGACAGGACGGTTATATTGAGTTACGCAGGAGCCACCGCGACGCGAGGCATGCAGAGGGGCTGCGTTCAGGGCTCGGCCTGCGGACCGGCCCTGTGGAATCTGGTCCTGGACGGTCTTCTAGAGATCGCGATGCCTGCCGGGTGCCGCATCCAGGCGTACGCGGACGACGTCCTTCTCATCGTCTCGGCGAAGGACACCCCCACTCTCCAAGCTGTCACCAATCAGGCCCTGGACCTTGTCGCTCGTTGGGGCCGCGAGGTGAAACTGAATTTCGGTCCAGCCAAGACGCAAGCCCTCGCGTTTTCACCCAGGTCGGCGCGGGCCCAACTTTGCATGCTGGGCCATAAGATTGCCTTCAGCAAGAGCGTCAGGGTACTGGGCCTGATCATAGATAACAGACTGAGGTTCAGCGAGCACGTCAGGTACGTGGTGGGTAGGGCCCTGAAACTCTTTCAGCGGCTCTGTTTGTTCGTCCGTCCTTCCTGGGGGCTGCACCCGGAGAACATTAGGACCATTTACCAGCACGCGATAGTCCCGATGATCACCTACGCCTCTGGAATTTGGGGTCATGTTGCTGCCCTCACTGTACACCGTTCCAAGTTCCTCTCTCTTCAGAGAGGTTTTGCCATCCGCGCTCTCAGGGCTTATCGCACTGTATCAACCTGTGCCTCCTTGGCCCTGGCCAGGTTCACGCCCCTGGACCTCGACATCCTGAGGGTCGCCGAGGTGGAGAGAGCCAGAGTTGGTGGCAGGACTGACCTCCTTCCCGGGGACATGCGTCTGGAGGCTCCGGTCCCCGTTTCCTCGCTGCCGCACCCGGCGGACCGTATCTCCCCTGAGTACAGGGTGGCGGTCTCCGTGGAGGATATCAGCGGCATCTGCGCAGGGAACACCGTGCAAATTTACACCGACGGTAGCAAGCAGGACGACGGCAGCGTCGGCGCCGCAGTTGTCGTGGCGGACCTCGATTCCAACCCAGTCGTCCGTGCACGCAAATTCAAACTGCACAATGTTTGCACGGTGTTCCAGGCGGAGCTGTTTGCTGTCCTCAAGGCGTGCGAGATGGCTGCAGCTGCAAGCCTCCCCGACGCGCTGATCTGCTCGGACTCCATGTCCGCGCTGCAGGCCCTCCAGTCGCGCAGCAGTGTGAACCCACTGGTTGTGGCCATTCATAAGATCCTTGCCGAGCATGCAGCGGTTGGTCGGATCAGGTTGTGCTGGGTGAAGGGCCACGCCGGAATCCCCGGCAACGAGAGGGCCGACATGGAGGCCGGGAGAGCGGCGGGTCTCAGGAGAGCTCCGGACTACTCTGCCTTTCCGATCTCCTTCATAAAGAAGTCCGCGCGAGAAAGGGCACGCAGTGAATGGGAGGAAAGGTACCAGGACGCGCAACAGGGTGCCCATACCCGAGCACTATTCCCCTCCCTGGCACATATAGCCGAGTTCTGGGCATCTGCGGCCCCTTCATTCCATCTGACGCAGTTCCTGACTGGCCACGGGACACACAGGAGCTACCTACACAGGTTCAAGGTTTGCGGGACCGACGCCTGCCCCTGCGACCTATCTACACCACAAAGCCCCCACCATCTTCTACACGACTGCCCGCGATTCGGGGCAGATCGACACACCTGGACCTCACTTTGTGGCATGGCTGGTGTCGATCCCGCAAACTTCTCCGACATTCTTAGGAGGAGAGCGGCGATAAAAGCCACAGTGACCTTCATTGAGAGCATCTACAAGGCCCTCAAGGGGTTTAATGAACCTCCGCCCCGTCAAAATCATCCTCACCCGTAGTGGGTATCACGGTTGCTGATCCGGACCCAGTGTAGCTCCGCTATCTGTCGCACACAAGGAAGAAGGATAATTTTTGTTTTCTCTCATTTTCCATCCATCTTTCACTTTTATTTTAATTCTTTTGGTCCTCCTGGGCCCTTTTTCTTCTCTTTTTTGTCCGTCCTCTATCTGTTACTTCCACTGACTACTTGTCCGAAGCTTGGTGGCATCCCGAGGTCCCAAGCGAGGACAAGATGGTCATTCGTCACACTCAAAACGACTCCAATAAATAACCGAATAGAAAAGGACACATTTGAAATCAACTTGAATAAGACAGACTTAAAAAAAAAAAAAAAAACCTAACCTAACCTAACCTAACCTAACCTAACCTAACCTAACCTAACCTAACCTAACCTAACCTAACCTAACCTAACCTAACCTAACCTAACCTAACCTAACCTAACCTAACCTAACCTAACCTAACCTAACCTAACCTAACCTAACCTAACCTAACCTAACCTAACCTAACCTAACCTAACCTAACCTAACCTAACCTAACCTAACCTAACCTAACCTAACCTAACCTAACCTAACCTAACCTAACCTAACCTAACCTAACCTAACCTAACCTAACCTAACCTAACCTAACCTAACCTAACCTAACCTAACCTAACCTAACCTAACCTAACCTAACCTAACCTAACCTAACCTAACCTAACCTAACCTAACCTAACCTAACCTAACCTAACCTAACCTAACCTAACCTAACCTAACCTAACCTAACCTAACCTAACCTAACCTAACCTAACCTAACCTAACCTAACCTAACCTAACCTAACCTAACCTAACCTAACCTAACCTAACCTAACCTAACCTAACCTAACCTAACCTAACCTAACCTAACCTAACCTAACCTAACCTAACCTAACCTAACCTAACCTAACCTAACCTAACCTAACCTAACCTAACCTAACCTAACCTAACCTAACCTAACCTAACCTAACCTAACCTAACCTAACCTAACCTAACCTAACCTAACCTAACCTAACCTAACCTAACCTAACCTAACCTAACCTAACCTAACCTAACCTAACCTAACCTAACCTAACCTAACCTAACCTAACCTAACCTAACCTAACCTAACCTAACCTAACCTAACCTAACCTAACCTAACCTAACCTAACCTAACCTAACCTAACCTAACCTAACCTAACCTAACCTAACCTAACCTAACCTAACCTAACCTAACCTAACCTAACCTAACCTAACCTAACCTAACCTAACCTAACCTAACCTAACCTAACCTAACCTAACCTAACCTAACCTAACCTAACCTAACCTAACCTAACCTAACCTAACCTAACCTAACCTAACCTAACCTAACCTAACCTAACCTAACCTAACCTAACCTAACCTAACCTAACCTAACCTAACCTAACCTAACCTAACCTAACCTAACCTAACCTAACCTAACCTAACCTAACCTAACCTAACCTAACCTAACCTAACCTAACCTAACCTAACCTAACCTAACCTAACCTAACCTAACCTAACCTAACCTAACCTAACCTAACCTAACCTAACCTAACCTAACCTAACCTAACCTAACCTAACCTAACCTAACCTAACCTAACCTAACCTAACCTAACCTAACCTAACCTAACCTAACCTAACCTAACCTAACCTAACCTAACCTAACCTAACCTAACCTAACCTAACCTAACCTAACCTAACCTAACCTAACCTAACCTAACCTAACCTAACCTAACCTAACCTAACCTAACCAGTCGCAACCCCCCTGTTGCCGCGAACGCCACGATTCTGTGACGCTCCGCGCCATATAATTATCAGAAAATTAATTTGAATTATTTCAAAGTTTTTAAATCTGTAGGTCCGTGAATTTCATCGATACGCGCGTGTGCATAAAATCCCGTGACGATTCATGAGGAATCCCAGTGCCCAGAGCGCTTTTGTGTTGGATTACAGTGAAAACCCAGGAAATAGTGATCGCAAATAGCAAAAAGTGAGTGTTCCGTCTAAGAACGATCAGCGACCTACCCCAAAAGTGGTGTCGTTCGACGCGGCTCAACACCTGCCAACTTCCCGCGAAGTTTCCGAATTTTCCCGTGGGAAACTCGGGAGTTATTCGCGGTTAGGTTAGGTTAGGTTAGGTTAGGTTAGGTTAGGTTAGGTTAGGTTAGGTTAGGTTAGGTTTTTTTTTTTTTTTTTTTTTTTTTTTTTTTTTTTTTTTTTTTTTTTTTTTTTTTTTTTTTTTTTTTTTTTTTTTTTTTTTTTTTTTACGATGGGAAATGCATTACGCATACCCCGCGCTTGGGAAGGCGCGGGGTTATGTCGGACTCTCCGCGGCCCCTGGCAGACGGGATGGTATGTCCACCAGGGAGTGCAATGCCGCGGCCTACCGACTAAAACCCATCGATGCCCCTCACATACGCCTTGGCGCGAGAACGGCCATCATCGCCGCATCCTCCTCATCATCAGACGAAGAGGATACGCCGAGGAGGGCCGCATCGCTGCCGGACAAGGTCATGGGAACTCTTACGAACACTTCCACGACCTCGTCGGCGTCTGCTCGCCTAGGGCGAGCCCCTCTCACCCCCCCAAAATGGGGAGGCCGGTGATCCCCCGGGGCATCCAGGGGATCAGCGACTGGCGGCAACCGGTGCAATGCAGGGACCGGGCTTCCCAACCCAGGACCCCGCTGGTTGCCGTCAGGAGGAAGTAGGCGGGCGAACTGCCGCCTCCTTCGTCCCGTCCGCCTGCGACGGCATGGAGCGGCCTCGGGATCGTTCTCCCTGGCCCTCTCCGCCTCCTCCTTCTGTGTCATGACGTTGACACAGAAGGAGTCCACCGCTTCCCACGTCCGCTCCCCCTCCAGCATGGCACAGACCACGTTCTGGAGGGAGAGATCCTCGCCTATGACGGCGACCAGCTCCCGGCGCTCTGAGGAGAAGGCGGGGCACACCGCTAAGGTGTGCTGCGCGGTGTCCTCGTCGGCGCCACAGTGGTGGCACTCAGGGGTCGCTTCCCGTCCGATGCGGTGCAGATAGCGGCCAAAAGAACCATGGCCGCTAAGAATCTGCACCAAGTGGTAGGAGAGCGACCCGTGGTGCCGGTTCGACCATGTGGTGAGGAAGGGGTGCATGGCCTCCAAGGTCCTGGACAGTGTGCCAGAGACCGAGGCCGAACCCCTCAGCTCCTCGAGCTCCTCGAACCACAGGTGGAACGCCTCCACTGTGGCCTCCTCCAAGGCGGAGGCCCTCTCTCTCGGCGCCAAGCGCCGGTCGCCGTTTCGAGCGTCTGTTCTGACGCGGTAGGCAGCCGCCAGGACGTGGGACGTCTGCTCCCATGGGGGAGTTCCGGCCAGGACGCATGCCGCCGCGTGGGACACGGTCCTATAAGCCCTTATGGCCCGGAGTGCCATAGCGCGCTGCGCCCTATGAAGGGACGCAACCGCAGCGGGGCCAAGGGCATCAGCCCAGACAGGTGCGCCGTAAAGCGCCATACTGCGCACTATCGTGGCATACAAACGCCTGACTGTTGCGCTCGGGCCCCCGACATTCGGGAGAAGACGCCCGAGCGCATCAGCAGCACCGAGGAGGCGGGGTTCGAGGCGACGAAAGTGCTCGTCGAACCCCCACCTCCCGTCAATGACAAGCCCTAAATATTTCAAGTGCCGCAAAAGCGGCACTCTTACACCAGCCACAGATACTTCTGTGCCTGATGGGGCTCCCTTGCGAGGCCCATGAAATAGAAGCGCCTCGGTCTTGTGGAGGGCCACTTTCAGGCCCAGAGCCTCTATCCGCTGCACGACCAGGGTGGTAAATACCGAGGCCAGCCGGAGAGTCTCCTCCAAGTCCCTCCCCCTGGCGGTTACAAGCGTGTCGTCTGCATAGCAGAAAAGACGCACGCGTGGGGGGAGGGCGGCGCGGAGCACCCAGTCGTAGCCGACGTTCCAAAGTAGGGGCCCTAAGACAGACCCCTGTGGAACGCCGCGCGTCATGGGGTGGCAGCCAGTCGTACCACCCTGGCCAATGAAAATGACCTCCCGGTTTTCCAAATAACTGGAGATGATGCGCACCAGATATTGAGGCACTCCGTGGTAGTGGAGCGCCTCTAGGATGGTCTTGAAGGGGAGGGTGTTAAAGGCGTTCGCGATATCCAAGGACACCGCCAACACCCTCTCCCCCTTATCGGTGGCGTCAGTAACCAGCTCCCTCAAACTGGTCAGGGCGTCGATCGTCGAACGCCCTTCACGGAAGCCGAACTGCAAGGAGGACAGATTCGGGCCCACCTCAGAAATGTGCTGGATGAGGCGGGAGGCGACAACCCTCTCAAAAACCTTGCCGACCTCATCCAGCAGCACAATCGGCCGGTATCCGGACGGATCGTCCGCGGGCCGGTTCTCCTTACGAAGGAGACATAACGTCCCATCCTTCCATGGCTTCGGGAACTGCCCGGTGCGGAGACACGCATCGAACAGCTCCCGAAGGTGGTCACCAAGGTGGACGGCGGAGAGCCCCAAGACTTTGCCCGGGACTCCATCCGGACCGGGGGCGGTGCGCTTGCCCCTAAGACGGGAGACAGCCTCCCTGAATTCTTCCTCTCCAATAGGAGGGGGGTCGCCTGCGTGAGAGGCCACATTCGCCTCAAGCGGCGGGGCCATGCTCGGCGGGGAGAAACTGTCAATCGGCGGGAACAGCTCATGGACCACCGTGCGCAGGAGTTCGGGGTCCATCGTCTCCGTGAGGGGGGTACCACGCGGTCGCAGCTGATTGCGTGCGGTTTTATAAGGCCGCCCCCACGGATCCTCATTGAGGCCCTGCAGCATCTCCTCCCTGGCTACCTCCTTGGAACGGGAGATGGCCGTTTGCAGGGCCTTCTTAGACTCCTTGTACTGCTCGTACAGGTGGTCCTCCTCTTGGGTGTTCCTGACGCGTCGTCTCCGATAGCGGGTGTAAGCCCGCCGAGCTGCGGTGCAGGCTGAGCGCAGGTCCGCCAGGTCCTGGGACCACCAATACGCCGCATGACGGTCCTTCGGGGGGTGCAATCGAGGCATGGAAGCCTCGCACACCTCCGTGAGGGCCTCCCGAAACCGGGTGGCACCCTCGTCCACGTTGGGACCGTCCATTGGTCGCAGGCACCAGCCCTGCACTATGGCCGCCTCCTCCGCCGACTCCCTGTCGAGTCGGGCCAAGGCCCAACGTGGGGAACGACCACCTCCTCGGGGGGCTTGTGAGGCTGGGGAGCGCTGGGTGGGAATCTCAAACCGAATATATCGGTGATCGGAGAGACTCTCCACCCGCGTCATCACCCGCCAGTCCCTGATTCTGCGCGCGAGGGCGGGGGTCGCGAACGAAACATCAACGATCGACCCGCCCTGTTGGCGCACGCAGGTATGGGTTGCCCCCTGATTGAGAAGGGAAAGGCCTGATGCGGCCGCCCAACTCTCCACAACCTGGCCGCGAGCATCAGTCGCGGGACTACCCCACATGACGGATTTCGCGTTCAGGTCCCCAAGGAGTAGAACCTGACGCGGTGAAGCCCGTCTCACGGCGGCCCCAACGGCCACGAGGAAGACCTCGAATTCGGCCAGGGGTTTATTGGGAGAAAAGTACACCCCTATCAGGGTGACCTTCTCCCAGTTGGCCACAACGTAGCCGGCACCTCTCTCGACCACAGAGAGAGGGCTGCTCCTGAACGCCGGGCGCACAACGATGGCCACGGAGCCGTCCCGGTCTCCAGCCCAATTGGACCGGTCGGGGACGAAATACGGCTCCGCGGCCACACCCACATCGACAGACCACTCCGCCAGAACTTGCATTAGCAAGTCTTGAGCCCTGGCGGAGTGGTTCAAGTTCCCTTGGAGGAAGCTGTAATGACGACCTAAATCCATCAAGTCTCCATTACAGCTCCCTCCTGGTCCTCACTCGGACGCACAGCCCTCCGAACATCGGGGGGCTTCCCTCTCACATGGGGGGCTTTGCATTTGCTGCCCCCCAACAAGTGACCGGCCGGCCTCTTCGCAGAGGCGCACACGATGCAGCGTGGCTCTGCGCTGCACGTTGAGCCTTTGTGGCCAGTCTCTCCACACCTGAAGCATAGCCCACTCCGGTCCACCTCGGAGGGGCAAAGCTGCCGGGTGTGACCCGCGCCCAAACACTTAAAGCAGCGCAATGGGCGGGCCTGTAGCGCCTTTACTTGGACCGAGCTCCAACCAATTAGGAGTCGGCCCTCAACCACGATCTTGGCGGCGGCAACGGGGCACTGCACAATTGCAGTGCCTAATCCGCCCGGTCCGGCATGAATATCGCTGACCTTTATAAGGTCAGCGTTGCAACCGCCCTTTTTGGCGATTGCGGTTGCCACCTCCTCTTTTACGACTGAGTCGTCTAACCCAGAGACCCTCAGGTCCACACGTTTGGTGGGGCGGACGACGGTGGCAACCCCCGCGAGTGCCTCCTGGAGCTTAGACGCCAGGAGGTCCGCCTTTTCGCCAGGAGGTCCGCCTTTTCGCCGCCTTGGGCGCCAGGAATCTCTATGATTCGGGCGCCGGCTGCCGTGTGGCGGCACGTCATTCTCGCTATGTCGAGCTCGGAGACATTAATGCTCTGACGAGCTCGACTTAGTACCTCTCCATAGGTGGTCCCTTTTTCCACGGCGGCGGGGTCTAGAGTTACGACCACCGCGGCCGACTTTGGGGGCACCAATTTGGGAGCTGTACTTTTAGGCTTGGCCGTGGGCTTAGCCGTGGGTTTGGCCGTGGACTTGGCCGTTGACTTGGCAGCAGGGGCAGCGGCGGCGGGTGGACGTGCCGACTTCCTCTTGGCGGCACCTGCGTAGCCGGCCTTTGGCTGGACCTCTGACTGCTGCGACTGGCCGCTCTGCTTCTCCTTTCTGCGCCTTCTGCGCCTCTGATTTCTCGTTTCCACCGTGTTCCACTCTTCCTCAACCAGGGGTTGGGCTGCCTTTGAGGCAGGCGCCCAGGAGGTGGATGGAGTCGACGGTGGAGCCGACGATTTCTTAACCTGCTGACCTTTGGTGGCTTTACCTTTGCCAGCAGGTTTCGGCGTGACCGGAGGATCGGTCGGTTTATCCCCTCGGGATGACTTGGTTGCCGGCTTCGAGGGCGTGCGGCCAGATGACTTATCTGTCGCGAGAGGGGGCCTCAACCTCTTCTCGGGAAGGAGGCGCTCCTCTATGCCCTCAAAACGGGCATTGATCATTGTCCCGATCGACCTGATGATCTTGGCCTCGAATGCCTCCAAGGCTGGGTCGATCGGGATTGTCGTCTCTGCTGCGCCGAGAGATGGGCGCACTTTTTTGCTGGACTTCGCGGGCTTGGCAGGCTTTGTGGGCTTGGTGCGCTCGGCGGGAAGCGGGGAAGGAGAGATCATTTCCACTTCCGCCTCCGGTTCAGCCACTTCCATAGGGACGCTGTCATTAGCCGGGGGATCAACCCGTGGGGGTTCCCTACAGCTTGCCTTGACGGCGTCCAGCTCCGCCTTGAGTTCTGCTATCAGGCGCCGCATTTCCGTCATCTCTTTTTTGAGGGCCTCATTCTCGGCCCTCAACTTCCGAGTGTCCTCCGAGATGGATTTTCGGGAAATCTCCTCAAAACATTCCTGGATGGAGGACGCCGCCTTTTTTAGGGACTTTTGAAAGGTCCCCTTCAGCTGCGATGATTTCCTCGCCACATCCAAGATAATAGAGCAATCCGACCGGACCACGTCCTCGATATCGAGGGCGGTCGTGCCGGTCGGAACTGCTGTCTCGTCCGAAACGTCGGCGCGGCTCGCGTGGAAGCGAGCGCGCGTCTCGTATGCTTTCCTCTCCGCCTCGGCAATCTCTCTGTCGAGGCGGAGCTGCATCTCCTCTCGCTCAGCCGCCGCCAGCTCTCGCTTGGCTTTGGCGAGCCCAACATACTCCCCAGTTGTAGGGGGGCGTCCACGGCCACGCCCGCGCCCTTTACTGAGGGAGTCTGTTTTCTTTGACGTGTCTGTCGGAGGGACGTCGGTATCAGAACCAGAGCTGACCGAAGTCCTCTTTTTTTTCTTTTTTCGCCGCCGCGAGGTATTACTCGTTGCGTCGGATGGATCTTCTGTCAAAATGACCGACTCAGTGACCGATATAACGGACTGAGCCGATCTGGAAGACGAGTCTGACTCGTCCGCCTGCCTCTTACGGGACTGAGTCGCAACTGCCATCTCACTATTTACATTAAGACTATGTACACTATTTACAGAGGAAGATGCCGAGCCAGACCGCGATCGCGCGGCTCCAGGCAAATCCTCAACACTCCCATAACGGAGCACAACATCTCTTGAGCTATTTACAGATGAAATATTTACAAATCTATTTACAGTATTAGCAGTTTTTTTATTTACAAAATTTACACTCCTACTCGCCTCGGTTGCATTATCAACCACCGCCCCGGACAACGGTGGAGGCCCGCTCTTAACGGGTTCACATGAAACAGTCGCATTCGAAAATGTGGATTGCGGGACGCACGGCACCAAATACGCCCGGCTGCCTGCAGCCACCTTCCGTGGTCCTACAGGGGGGACTGATACCCCTTGGTGTGTTTGTTTTTGTTCCTCGCAATCCATAGTGATGCTTTTTGAGGGGGAGCTCCCTAGGGTGGCCGTTTGGGACTGGATACCCTCCAGCCATTCATCCCATCGGCACGGACCAGACCTTAGGATTGGGGTTATTTTTTAAAGTGGTTGTCTTCCACGCGGTCCGACGCTCAGTGCGCCGGACCCCCGTCTCCGCTCAATGCGGCCTACGGGTTGCCCGACGGCGGACCCCACTGGGTCCACCACCGCGCGGGTGGGCCGAAGCCCAAGGGTATCGAACGCGATACACCTCGGAAGGCACAAAGTGCCATGGCGTAGAAACGCCCCCGCACTGCCACATGAAGTGGCCGCCGGATAAAATCCGGCCATACCACGACCCGCAAGCGGGTCCACCGGCGACACTCACACCCCTTCTTGACAAGAAGGGGGGAGTTCACCCAGGGGGTAATTTTTTAGAGAGGTTTTCTTCCTCGCAGCCCGAAGGCCCCCGACCCCACTCAGTGTGGGGCTACGGGTTTGTGTGACCGTGCCCTGAAAAGGGCAGGCGGTCACACACCAGTTTTTGTCCGCGCCGGCAAGCCGGTACCCCCCATATCTGGGGGGCGTTCCCCTATCCGCAACCCGGGGACGCGTCCGATGGCGGGACTGGAAACCGCACACGGAACCTAACCTAACCTAACCTAACCTAACCTAACCTAACCTAACCTAACCTAACCTAACCTAACCTAACCTAACCTAATCTAACCTAACCTTTGTTTTCCCCTTTTTGTTTCCTTGCCCTTCCCCTTTTGGTTGCCGCGCGGCTCAGTCGCGCGGTCGGCTCCCTACAGTATACACGTCTCCAAGAGCTCCAGTAGTCTCTCAAAATTTAGAACATAGAAAAATTTCTAGCGCCCCTTTGTTTTCCCCTTTTTGTTTCCTTTTTTGATATGGAAGTCCCGTGCGGTGGGTGCAGATGCTGTAGGGCGGTTTCAGCCAAACTTGACGGCCTGCTTAACCTGTCTTTTCAGGAGTTAAGGGACAGAATTGGTGAAATATGGGCTACTGCCGGTGGGGGTGTCGATGGCGCCGCTGGGGATCCTGTTCCGGTGCGTGCGGCGGCGGTGGTACTGGGAGCTTCTGAGCTCTCATTATCATCTGCGTCGTCTGTACCTGGGACGGGGGCGACGCTACTGCCGGGAATTCCCCTAGCGATTTCATCGCCCATAGGGAGCCCAATAAACACACTCCTGTTTAACACCACGTCCTCATCGGTGGAGTCAACTCTAACCCAGGCGACGTCGGGTTCGGACTCGGCAGCGTCGTCCCTGGCACAGTCGACCTCCCTGCCGTCTCAATATGCTCCGTCGACTGCCTCTCCGGTGGCTGCTCCGGTGATGGAGCAGGGTGATGGCGTGGGGATGGCGAGTGATGAGGGGGGGGAGGAGGTGGTTGACGAACTCTCGTCGACGCGGTCCTCGGTGCTGCTGTCCCCGGTGTCCCAGGACTCCGTCATATTGGCGGGGAGAGGGCCCGGGGGTGGGGCGCGTAGGAGGCCCCGCCTGCTGTCTGACGAGGTCGAGACTATAGAAATGGTCATAACACAGACCAGACTGCCCCCTCCCCTGTCCCCTCTTTCTGCTACGCCTCCGGCTGCTGTCCGCTCAATACACGAAATTTCGACGGAAGAGCAGTCACCGGATGATGCGGACGGGGGGGACCGCGATGACCAGGGGTGGTCCACAAGCTACCGGGGGACCACCCATAGGGTGAAGCAGTGCCTGTTGTGTGGAGGAGTGGTGGGCACGCAAGTGCAACGCCACTTTCGAAGGCACCACCCGGGATACCCCTTCCACCGGGGGGGGAGAGGCTACTCTGCAGGGTACTACATTCTCGTTGGGCGCATCCTGCCTCGTTGCCCCTACCGGGCGAGACTCCCCATATCGATACTCTGTAACACCCAGGGGGTAAACCTCGAGTGGCAGGGGCTTGGGGTGCTCCAGTCTGGAGCCCGCACTGAAAGAGGGCGGCGTGCTACATAAGTGGCACGTCGACAGACTCCTCAATTCTGGCTCCGTATGCAAGAAAGTTATATTTTAGTTATGTAGTGTTATATTTGATTGTTTCTTTCCTAGGTAATGGTTAATAGTTTATAATTTATATCTTTAGGTAATAGTTAGTTTATATGTTTAGGTAATAGTTAGAAAGTTAAGGTTGATTTTGCTGATTGTTGGTGTTTGTTTACTTGTTTCTTTTTCTTTTCTCTTTTGCTGACTGTTTTTGTGTAAAGTATAGACAAAACTTAAACTTAATGTAAAGACCTTGCACAAAAAAAAAAAAAAAAAAAAATAGCATGTGAAATTCCTAGAATAATTAACAGGGTCTTAGAATTAATATAACAGATTTTAAAGTTGCCACATATACAGTGGCAGGATAGGTAGTTAAATTCAAAAAAAAAAAAAAAAAACCTAACCTAACCTAACCTAACCCCAGGACGCGCAACAGGGTGCCCATACCCGAGCACTATTCCCCTCCCTGGCACATATAGCCGAGTTCTGGGCATCTGCGGCCCCTTCATTCCACCTGACGCAGTTTCTGACTGGCCACGGGGCACACAGGAGTTACCTGCACAGGTTCAAGGTTTGCGGGACCGACGCCTGCCCCTGCGACCTATCTACACCACAAAGTCCTCACCATCTTCTACACAACTGCCCGCGATTCGGGGCAGGTCGACACACCTGGACCTCTCTTTGTGGCATGGCTGGTGTCGATCCCGCAAACTTCTCCGACATCCTTAGGAGGAGAGCGGCCATAAAAGCCACAGTAGCTTTTATCGAAAGTATGTTTAAGGTCCTCAAAGGGTTCAATGAACCCCCGTCCCGTCAGAACCATCCTCACTCGTGAACTTATCACATTTGTTGCTCCGAGCCCAGTGCAGTTCCGCAGTAATTTATTTCTCTACTTCTTTCTTTTTACATCTATCGCTTCCTTCCTGACTTTTCTTTATGTCTGTCCTCTGTTTGACACTTCCACTGGCCCCTTGCCTGACGCTTGGTGACATCCCGAGGTCCCAAGCTAAGACAGGAGGGTCATTCGAATCACTAAAGAAATTCTGACCAAAGAACAGCATCTAAAAAAAAAAACCTAACCTAACCTAATGTTCACCCAAGCTCTGGAGGGCCGTCATAGAGAAGGTACGCATCTCCATCGATTACCAACGGGTACACGCGGAGGAATTTTCCCCGTTCCTGCAATGCCGCAAGTGCTTGCAGTTCGGACACACGCGAGCACGCTGTCCCGCTATCGATGCCCCGTGCACACACTGCCTCCGCACAGACCACCGGACCGACGGATGTCCCATTGCGGCCGAAGGAGGACCACCATGCGGCAACTGCGCCTCTCATAATACTAAATTTAAGGCTGAGAGAGACACCAATCACTCACCCTTCAGTCAAGAGTGCCCAAGGGTTCGGACCATGAAACAGAAAATCCTTAATAAAATAAATTATGGATAGACACCGCAATCATCATTCCCCTTTTTCTTTCCTCCAGATAAACCTCGACCGATCTTGCTCCTGCTCCCAAGAGCTCCGACACTTCCTTTTTTCCAACCCTACCCAGGCTGCTTTTGTCTCCGAGCCCTACACGGGCAATAAAACAGTGGTCGCCAGTTTGAACGATGTGGAAATCTTCCAATTCCCTTCCCCAGGTCGCACTGTTAAGGCCTGCATCCTCATGAAGACCAGAGCATGCACTGCCTTCAATGCGATCGGTATCCCACACTTTTCTTCCCCCAACCTAGTAGTTGTCAGGGTCAATCTCAACACCACCAATCTCAACAACACCAACACTTTACCTCGTCTCCGTTTATGTTGAACCCTCTTCCGACCCACATAACACACTCCCACTCCTCTCCTCCTTCCTCTCTTCCATAGGCGATGTACCCTGTCTACTGAGCGGGGACCTTAACGGCTGGCATCCGACCTGGAACCGCAGCGGCAGATGCAACCCTCGAGGCTCTGACATCTTCGACCTGATGTCTGCACATGACCTCGTCTGCTGCAACGACGACTCAACGCCCACTTTTGAGTCCTATACTCACGGCGTACTTCGGTCATCCACCATCGATCTGACCCTAACATCGTCAAGCCTCTTCGGACGGATTGCCGGCTGGAAAGTAGACAACAACATCTGCACATCCTCCCAACACAAGGCCATCACCTTCACCATTACCCTTAATTCCAATCCTCCCCCTCCACCCTCCTCCTCCACTTTCCGCTATAAAATAAACGGACGCTCGGACTGGACCCAATTCAGAAACACCTACCTGCACAACCTCGCTCTCTCCAATATCCTTGATACCCCCATCCACACACTCTCTCCTTCCCAAATCGACTCACTCATCCTCGACCTCACATCCCTTATCCAATCCGCTGCCGAGGAGGCCTTCGGCCTTCGTGGGGGCGGAGGCTCCCACAAGCCCAAACCCCCCTGGTGGACCGCCACGCTTGAGTCTCTCAAGAAGGAGGTTCTCCAGCTCCACCGGGCGGTTAGCAGAGTCAAAGCGCGCGGATCTTCCGAGCTCGGCTCCCTCATTGATTTCCACAGGGCCAAACGCGCTGCTTACAGCTCTGCCATCCAGGCCGAATCGTCCCGCCGCTTTCGGGAATTCTGCCAGTCGCAGACCGGGGAGAACGTTTGGTCAGTAACCAACCGCCTCCTGCGCTCTGCCGGGCCCCGTCGACCTCCCACCACCATATCTATCGACGGCCGACATACCACCGACGCTCTGGACACCGCCAAGGCCCTCCTCAACTCACCGCATCCTCAGGAACAATTTTAACTCCACCCCACCCACAAATGACGACTTTCCTTTCCACTCCGACGAAATTTTCGAATCCTTAAAATCAATCCCTCCCTCCAAAGCTCCTGGTCACGACGGACTCACCTCCGAAATTTGCCTCGCCGCAGTCAGCAACACTCCTGCCCTGTTTACTAACATCTACAACCGCTGCCTCACTCTAGGACACTTCCCGGCCACATGGAAAAGGGCCGTTGTTAAAATAATACCCAAGCCCGGTAGGGACGATTGCGAGAACCTGGGCTCCTACCGCCCCATCGGCCTTATCCCTGTGCTCGGGAAGCTCCTAGAGAAGCTGTTTATTAACAGGGTAACATACCATTCCGACAGGCACGGCCACACCAACCCAAAGCAGTACGGCTTCCGGCGCAACATGTCTACTGCACACGCCCTCCACGACGCGATTGACTTCATCGTATCCTCCCGCGCCGCCGGCAAATTGGTTGTGGCCGTGTCTCTTGATATTCAGGCTGCGTTCGACAGGGCATGGTGGCCCGCCATCCTCCACCGCCTTCGTTCAATAAACTGCCCACTCAACATCTACTGACTCATTCGCGGCTATCTGGAGGAGCGCATCGTCTCTCTCTCATATGCAGGCACCGACTTCACCAAGCGCATGTCCAGGGGCTGCGTCCAGGGCTCGGCCTGTGGCCCTGCCCTTTGGAACTTGATCCTGGACGAGCTCCTGGACATGCCGTTGCCTGCGGGATGCCGTGTGCAGGCATACGCAGACGATGTGCTTCTCCTGGTGGCCGCGGACACTAGCTCCCAAATAGAGCAGCTCGCGAACAGCAGCCTGCAATCGATTGCTGACTGGGGCGAGGGTGTCAAATCCACCTTTGGACCTTCCAAAACCGTGGCCCTTGCCTTCTCCCCCAAAGCCGCGCGTGCGCAATTGCACATGCTCGGCACTCCTATCCCTTTTTCCACCCACTTCAGACTGCTTGGTGTCGTCATCGACCATCGTCTTAACTTCCTTCGACACCACGATTACATCTGCAGCAAGGTCCAGAAACTCTTCCTCCGCCTTTCCACTTTCGTCCGTCCCTCCTGGGGGTTGCACCCCCAAAATATCGAGACCTTATACAAGTATGTCATCGCTCCAACTGTGACTCACGCTGCTGGAGTGTGGGGACATACTGTCAAGACTCAAACCGCCCGATCCAAATTCGCCTCCGTCCAGCGCGGCTTCGCAATACGCGCTACCCGCGCGTATCGCACAGTATCCACCATCGCCGCCACAGCCCTTGCCAATTCCCTCCACTCGACCTAAAAATCCTCGCCACCGCTGAGGTTGAATCCTGTCGCCTCACGGGATCTTGCCCTATACTCCCCAATGACCTACACCTCGAACGCCCAACCCCCTTCTCCCAACTCCTACATCCCTCCCAACGTATCACACCCCAATTCCTCATTGCCTACACCTCCGCCCATATCGAGGACGCATGCCTGGAGAACACGGTGCAGATATACACAGATGGGAGTAAACAAGAAAGCGGCTCCGTCGGCGCCGCCTTTGTCTGCGTCGACCCAGACTCACGCCCAACAACCACCACCAAGAAGTTTACTCTCCATAAAACCTGCACCGTGTTCCAAGCGGAACTTTTCGCTATACTCCAGGCGTGCCTATTTGCTCGCCTCCGCTCCTACCCCGACGTCCTCATCCTGTCCGATTCCCGTTCCTCCCTTGAGGCCATTCGCCAGCGATCCTCTTCCCACCCCATCATCTCCCAAATCCACTCCGCTATCCATTCCCACAGTTCCGAGGGCAACATTGTAGTGCTTTTTCTAGCTGAATTGTAGTAATATAGGGAAATCTTAAAGTTGAAAGAAAAAAACAAACTTATTCCTTTAGTCCGATACAAAATGAAAAGCTTTATTATTGTAGGTACATAATTATAATTCACTTATGCATATGTTACTGACGTACACAAAATCCCTCAATGCAAAGCACTTAACTTAATGTTTAATTAATACAAGCCAAGGGCAGGATGGTTCAGGTTTGTTTGATCAATCTCGGCAGGTAAAAATCAGGTACAAATTGGGTACAAAACTATAAAATGAGGGGCAATAAAGTACACCAACAAATAGCTATAGGTTTCCTTTTTTTTTAAAGAAATTAGTAGCCTTCCCCGGAGCGGTTGTTAGTAGATCATACTTTCGATGCTAAGTTTCTGCGATCACGGGTCAGAGATATAAAATTCCAGTTTCTTAGATTATTCTCTCTGTATATATATTTATTACTGGTGTACCACAGAATTCCTCCTTGATATCAGGTTATTTTGTTATGCTAAGCAGCGGAGCCCTATGGCCTCCGGGAACTGCCCTGGAGATTCATAGCACAGTGTTATGTTAAAAATATAATTAAATATGCCTATAATCTTAGGGTCAGTGGGTCTAACACTGAGTTCTGAAGGAATCCCAGTCAATACATTTGAATTTCATGTAATAAACATTGCAAGTTAATTCCAAACACAATTTTCAATGAATTGTCAAAGTTTCTTATTGGTTAGTTAATAAAAGGACATATGGAGGGGAGATCATCTATTTTGTGTATAATTATTGCTATTAATAAAAAGAAAACAGCTTAATTTGTGAGTTATTTGCCAAAGAAGGATGTGAAACTTAATATTGTGAAAATTTAGAATTTAATATGAAATTCGCAAGTGTTACTCAATATATGCATTAATCCCACTAAGATGCCGCTTACTATCAGGTTTTTTTAATGAAATAGGGGATGAAAAAGGCGAATTTTGGAAATGTAATATGTTTGATTTAATAATCAATTTACCCACTAATAAAAATAAAATCATTGAGCATTTCTTAGACGAACACTGGTCATTTTTGGGAAAAAAAATCGTAAACTGTCGTTAAATGATACATAACTTGTCACCAGCGCCATCTAATCAATAAATACTGAACTACTTGCTTACTCACTATCATAGATCGTTGCTTGCTTCTTGCTCATTGCACCTGCGTGTTAGAACAGGACAGTAATTGGCGACAATTATATATTTCCAATTCCTATTGAAATCGAGGTTTGTGGACGCGGTCAATATTTGCTCCGCCTATTGAAAATAACGCATCTTTCCGACGGCACATTTAGGCCTAGATTTGAGTTTCGGAAACAAATCCGATATAACATGAAGTGTCTAGCGTGTAACACTTTGATAAACTCTGATACTGATCATTTGAAATGCACGCAGTGCGGAGGGGACTACCATTACCTATGCAACAATATATCTGATTCTTATTTCAAAGCTAATTTAATTGAATTAAAACAAAACTGGCGCTGTCCGCCCTGTGCTAATGTAACATCTCGCCGTAAAAACGACGACACGCCGGTACGGAGGCAATTTGATTGCTCTACATATACTGAACGACAGCACGATGTCTGTTGATTGTTTGAACCTGAACGATCACATGCGCAGAAATACCTCTTTTACTCAAAACAATGACAACATTAGCGCGCAAAATCCGTCGCTCAATGATGATACTGTTACTATGAATAAAATTAGCAACTTATTAGATGAAAAAATTCAAACTTCGGTATCATCTATAATAGAAACAAAGCTGGAAGGCTCCCTTACAACCTTTATGCAGTCGTTCAGAGCTGCTATCCAGGAAGATGTAAGAAAAATGGTGCAGTCCGAAATTAAGAATGTCGTGCAAGACCTCGAGAGTAATTTTACAGCCACTACGGACTTTCTTCAAGCAGAGCAAATGACCCTAAAAACGGAAATATCAAATAAAAATGACCTCATTAAAAAATTAGAAAACCAAAATAACTTATTACAGTCAGAAGTAAGCAGCCTTAAAGGCCGTGTTGCCTCCATTGAGGGCATGTCCCGCAGTTACAACCTTGAATTACAGGCTGTCCCTGAAACTCGATCAGAGAATGTAGTTCAACTTTTTAAACAACTATGCTCATTCATCGGTCTAACAATCGATGAAACTAACGTTGTGGCATGCAGAAGAGTTGCAAAAATGGACCCTAAATCAACTAGACCCAGAAATATTTTAGTTACCCTATCCTCTCCGCGCCTTCGGGATACGGTCTTGTCGCTAGCGAAACGCTTCAATAAATCAAAATCTAATGACGTCAGCCAGATGCTCAACACCACGCACCTCGGCCTCACCGGCGAAAAGTCGAGGATCTACATAACGGAACACATATCTCCGGAGTGCAAACAACTGTATGCTGAAACAAGAAAGGAAGCCAGAAATAAACAATATAAATACGTTTGGGTGAAGTTCGGAAAAATATATGTGCGAAGGGACGATCAGTCAAATTCCATATTAATTAAAAATTTCAATAGTCTAAGTAAAATTCAATAGTGTACATATATATTAGATATTAATGTCATCCATAATTTTTTATTCTTTAGGTCTAGTACTTTTATTTGGATTTTTTACTTCTAACGACAATGATTGTGTACTATCAAAACGTAAATAGAATTCGAAGTAAATTAAAGGAATTGTATCTTAATGTGTTAAATTGTAATTATGATGTTATTTGTCTCGCTGAAACAAATCTCAATCATAGCGTTTTTGATGCTGAATTTTCCGATTCTCGATACTTAGTATTTCGTAGGGACCGTTGTACGACCACAATTAGTAAAACGGAGGAGTTGCGATTGCTATCAAAAAACATTATAGAACTACTCGCTTGTTCGAGTGGGAAAGCGAAGTCGAAGATCTTTGGTTAAGTATTGTTGATAGCCATAATCGCAGGACTCTTATAATCTGCTTATGCTATTTACCCCCTGATCTTGAAATTTCAAAATTAAAATCTTTTTATTCTAATCTCCAAGGAAGAGTGTTAAATGCGAAAGATGACACTAATTTTGTATTTATTGGCGATTTTAATACCCCTAATATCCACTGGTCAAAATCTAATAATTTTGATCATATGTTACCTACACCAGCACAAGATCCCAAATCTGAACTTCTTCTAGAAACCATATCTTTATGTAATTTTGTTCAATTTAATAATATACCAAATATGAATAACAGATACCTTGACCTAGTGCTATCGACATTAAACACGTTAAAAGTGTACGGTGCCACTGCGTTGAGTCGCACTGATAATCATCACCTCCACTTCTAATTGACATAGATGTACAGCTCTCAAATTCCACTCACAAAGGCATCACGCCTGCTAACAAACCTCGTTCTAACTTCAAAAGATGTGACTTTGATGCAATTCGAAGCGATCTTGCCTCTGTTGATTGGAATAAACTTTTTCTGGACCGAAATATTGACGACGCCGTTGGGTTATTCTATGACAGATTGAACGACATTATTAAAAAACATACTCCAATGAAATTGGTCAAATCAAACTTGTATCCTTCCTGGTTTAACCCAGCCCTTATTCGTTCCTTAAAGGAAAAAGGTAAATACCATAAACGATACAAGAAATTCGGCAACCCCTTGGACTATTACACTTTCGACCTCATTAGATTAAGATGCAAAAAACTACTAGACGAGTGTTATGATGTCTATATAACGTCAGTACAAGACTCTATTAAACATAATATAAGACATTTCTGGAGATACGTTAACGACAACAAGGGTTCTAACTCTATTCCGCTGACCATGAAGTATGGTGACGAAGTGTCCTCAGACGCCAAGGAAATATGTGAATTGTTTTCAAACTACTTCGGTTCTGTCTTTGGTAAACACACAGACTCAACTGGTTGCTTTGATATTCCCCCCCATAACCTCTGTTTAAGTAAGGCTGCAGTAAGCTTGGAAAATGTTATTAAAACTATTCAAAATCTTGATCAAAGCAAGGGACCTGGGCCGGATGGGATTCCTCCCTCTTTCATAAAGATATGCTGCAATGAACTCAGCCAGTCACTTAGCATTTTGTTCAATCTGTCCCTTAGCTCCGGTACATTCCCCTCTATCTGGAAGGTGGCTTATGTAACCCCAATACACAAATCAGGCTCTAAAGATCAGTGCACAAATTACAGGCCAATAAGTGGTCTGTCGACCTTTGCTAAAATATTCGAGTCCGTCCTATACGATACTTTTTACTCGCACTTCATAAATTTCTTATCACCAAGGCAGCATGGTTTTGTGAGGAAGAGATCAACCGTAAGTAACCTTTTAGAATACAAAAACTATCTTTGTGGTGCCTTTGCTAAGAGAGGTCAGGTCGATGCTGTATATACAGATTTCTCAAAGGCGTTTGATAAAGTTAATCACTCCATTCTTTGCCAAAAGCTAGAGAGCTATGGCATACATGGGAATCTTTTAAGATGGGTCAAATCTTACCTACAGAACAGAAGTCAGCTGGTGAGTGTGAAAGGTCATCTGTTCACGCCGTTAACTATTACCTCCGGTGTACCCCAGGGGTCTCATCTGGGCCCTCTCCTGTTTGTAATTTTTATCAATGATTTGGTTCAAGAACTCACATGCCCCTGCTTACTCTATGCCGATGACCTTAAAGTATACTCCGTAATTAAAGACGTAGATGACTGTGTTAATTTGAACTTAAACCTATCGCGAGTAGCTAGTTGGTGCATCAAAAACAGGATGGTCCTAAATGTTGACAAATGTTTTGTTATTTCTTTCACAAACATAAAAAATAAAACTACTTTTGAATACTCGTTAGAAAATAACACACTTGAACGTAAGTCAGTCGTTAGGGATCTTGGGGTATATTTTGATGAGAAGTTGACCTTTCATGCTCACTATGACTATATCTTTGATAGATGTTGTAAATTACTTGGATTTATATCCCGCTGCACAAAGGGTTTCAAAAATCAACAGGTATACGTACAATTATACTGCTCACTTATCAGAAGCGTACTTGAATACGGTTCAGTAATTTGGTCTCCCTATTATGCAGTGCATAGTAATAAGATTGAAAGGGTTCAAAAGAAATTTTTAAATATGCTCTGTCACAGACTCCACCTGGGACGAGAACATAGGTCATATGTATGTCGACTTAAAAAATTCAAATTAGTTTCCTTAGAGTCTAGAAGGAAAATAGCAGAGCTGATCTACCTATATAAGCTCATACATTCGAACATTGACAGTCCTTCTCTTCTTTCCCTCTTTAATATAAGAACCAAATTCAATGCTCGCAAACCATCACCTAAAATATTTCTCCTCCAAATTTACATAAATAATACCTCCTTCTACAATCCCATAACACGAATGTGCCGCCTTTATAATGATACTGTCGCCGAACACCCTTCCTTGGACATATTTCAGCCTAACTTAACACATTTTAAAACACAAATACGAAAAATATTATGTCATTAGGAAATTTTAATGGCATAAATTGGGACCTAGAATGTATAAAACATCTTTTTCTTTTTGAAATATAATATACACGGTTATTTTTTTATCACCCTGGAAAATTTAAGGGACGCTTCACGACATGGTATTAGAATGATTTAAATATAAATAAATAAAATAACCCCCCTCCTTAATTTTATATTAATTTTTTTAAAAATACAAAAAATGCTGCACTAGTTGAGAGCAGCATTTTTAGAGATTTTTTTATTTTTTTAATATTTTTTTTATTTTTTTATTTATTTTTTTTTATTTTTTATATAATATTGGATGTGTCCTGAAGCGTCCCTAAAATTTTCCAGGGTGATAAAAAAATAACCGTGTATAATATAATATAATGTTCTAACAACAACTAACAACTCGAACTATAGTATAAGAATAAAAAAAAAATATAATACCTACCTTACCAATAAAACTAATTACATTACTTACCGCCTAAGATTTCTTGTAATTTTGAACTTGTTGTGCACACATAAGTTGCACCACCACCACCCCACCCTACACCACGAGAGACGAGCCGGAGTAAACACCTCCCTCACGGCCAATGTGACGCAGACACCAGCTGCGCCCGCAGCTCAAAAGCCCGCTGCGAAAAGCGCTCCCTCTGCGCTTAAGAGTGCGGCCCCAACGAGAAGGCGCAGACCAGCAAGGGGACAGAAAGCCGCTGCGGAGAAATCTGCAGCGAAGGAGCCACGACCACTGCCACCGACCCCGTCCAACACGGAGGAGGGTTGGACCACCGTGGTAAAACGCGGCCAAAAGCGAGGAAGAAAGCAGGATGGCATACCGGCAAATACCACCATGCCGAAGCAACCCGTTCCGCCCCCAAAGAGGAAGGCACCTCCACGGCTGCCTAAGCTGCGTGCGCCGAATACGGCCGCAGTGATGCTCTCTTTGCAACCAGACGCCGTGGAGAACGGCCATTCTTACGCCCAGGTGATTGCGGCTGCCAGGGCCAAGGTAAGCCTCGCGGAGCTGAACATAGAGGGAGTCCAGTTCCGCAGGTCTTTGACTGGGGCGGCCATAATCCTCGTAAGGGGCGAGGAGAAGGAGGCGAGCGCGGTTGACTTAGCCGTTGCTCTAAGGAGGGTGGTTGATCCGACCATTGCGCGGATCACCGTACCCACCAGGATGGTGGAATTGTTGGTCTCCGGACTGGACGAGTCCGTTCAGCCGGAGGAACTGAAGGAGGCACTCGCTAAGACTGGCGAGTGCCAAGTTGATGAGGTTCGGGTGGGTGAAATCCGCCAGGGCCGCTACACCATGGGCACGGCGTGGGTGTGCTGCTCGGTGGGAGCGGCCAAGAAAATAGTGTCTGCCAAGAGGCTGCTGGTAGGATGGTCCGCCGCTAAAGCGAAACTCCTGCAGCCCCGTGAAATGCGGTGCTTCAGGTGCCTCGAATCGGGGCACCTGAGGATAGACTGCAAGGCGGAGATAGACCGGAGCATGCTCTGCTACCGGTGCGGGGAGGCAGGGCACAGGGCTTCGGCGTGCTCGTCGAAGCCTAAATGCCCACTGTGCGCGGCGACCGGGAAACCGGCAGACCACCGCCTTGGGGGTAAGACCTGCTCTGCCCCCAAGGCAAAAATCAACAGGAGAAGGAGGAGGGCAGTGCCAAACAGGCCACCCGAAACCCCCGGAGGGACGGCGATGGAGGTGACCGAGGACGTAGTCGGGGCCCCCATCATACAAGAGGAGGCGGCCGCGGGAGGGGATCCCCGCGCAAAAAATGGTAACCTACCCCAGGGCACTTAGTGCTGGGATGTTTCGGGGTGAAGGGGACAAAGCAGCTGAGCCACACGCCCTAGGCGTAGCGGGAGTCCGGAAACGGACGTATTCACGGGCAGGGGGTCAGCGGGAACAAGGCCCCGCTGTTGTCCCCTTCCCCCTGTCTTGTGATGGACGGAGGAGCTGCAGGGGTTTTTAGTGGGTAGGACCGGGCCGAATTCGGACCGGGGAGTCCCACATATCCTCGTGGTTTGGCTCGACCACGAGGAATGCGTCAAAGCATTTTCCCCCTCCCAAAAAAAAAAAAAAAAAAAGGGTTATGATCTTGACAGTTCTAATAATTTGTTACTTCTAATATTACGATTGTAACCTGTTTTGTGAGCCTAAGAAATAAAATAAAATAAAATAAAATAACGATAGCAAACCCACTGTTGCTATAGCAATGATTTTACTCTTCTCCTCCCAACCACTTCTCATCTTCGCTCCCAATGCGCCGACTTAGACACCATCCGATGCATGCGATTCATTGTTCTTTTTTCCGCCTCATTTATATTTATTGTCTGACTGTCGCCGCCAGTTGCCGGCGACTGCTATTATCTACCCACATCAGACACATGCTTCTCACTCCGCAGCATCAGCAACCATTGATACCATAGTCGCAAGTGCCTGACGGGATCGGCGACGACTTCTCGGAGCGGCCCATGTTGGTCTGATGTATACCGATCGCATCAACCAGCATGGGCACAATCCAATCAAACACCTAGGAATAACGTCGTATATCAACTTTACAGTCAATAGAACAGACAGACAATTCTAATCAAACAATAAATAAAAATAAAAAAAAACCTAACCTAACCTAACCTAACCTTTTTTTTTTTTTTTTTTTTCGGGGGGAAATGCGCAACCGCACCGTACCCGCCGTTGGCTAGACGGCGAGCGTGTGTGGGGTTGGCCCGGCAGAGTGCCAGACCGACCCACTAAAACCCCCCGGTGTTCTCCCTGCCCTCGTGGGCGCGAATGGTAAGGTCCACACTGCGACTACCACTACCAGCGCGCCCGACCAAGAGAGTCGGGCTATCGCCAAGGGGGGATTACCCGAGAACACTAGGGCAATCTCCAGACGGAGGGCCTTACGGCGGCGTGCACGGGGCCAACCGTGCACGCAGGCCTCCACGGCAGGGTCACTAGGCGGGCATTGCTTGTGCGCATGCCCGCCTTCGCCTGCCTATCCGTCTGTGGCGGAGGGGAGCGGCTTGGGAATCTTCCTCCCGCTCCCTCTCCGCAGCCTCCTTCTGCGAGATGACATCCTCACAGAAGGAGGCGACAGCCTCCCATTCCGCCTCGCCGCGGAGCATGGCCACGACCATGCTCGGCAGCGAGAGATTTCCGTCACCCAGCGCAGCGATGAGTTCGTTGCGCTGGCATCGCCAGGCCGGGCACACCAACAGGGTGTGCTCGGCAGTGTCGTCGGGAGCGACGCAGTGGTGACACCGCGGCGTTTCCTCCCGACGGGCGACACGGTGCAGGTAGTGACCGAAGCAGCCATGCCCGGTCAGTACCTGCACCATGCGGAACGTGAGGCTGCCTTGCCGGCGCCCAACCCACTCCTCCAACACCGGACGAATCGCGTCGATCGTCCGGTGGCCGGCAGCTGGGGAGGCGAGTGCCTCACCCCACTGACGCAGAGCCTCCCTCTGCGCCAGGGTACGGATCCGCTCCACCTCCTGTGGAGCGGATCTTCCCCCCCGTTCACGGGTGGCAACCCGATGTCGATACACCTCAGAGAGGACTCGTGCATCGACATGCCACGGCGTTTGGCCAGCAAGAGCGCAGGCCGCGCCGTGGCTGACCGTGCGATAAGCTCGCACGGCCCGGGCTGCAATGACCCTCTGCGGACGTCGCAAGAGGGCCATCGTTCGGGGGGAGAGGCACTCCGCCCATACCGGGGCTCCGTAGAGTGCCATCGACCGTATCACCCCGTGATACAGTCGACGGCATGCCGATCCTAGTCCTCCCACATTAGGAAGGACCCGTCCGAGTGCCGCTGCGGCGGCGCACAGCCGTGGCGCGAGGAGCCTAAAATGCTCCTCAAAACTCCATCGGGGGTCCAGAACCAGGCCAAGGTACTTAAAGTGCGCCTCGACCGGTATACGGACCCCCTCCACTCGGACGCGGAGCCCCGGAGGGATCCTGCGACGGGGGGCGTGGAATAACATGGCCCTCGTTTTGCCGAGGGCTACGTCCAGGCCCAGGAGGCGGATGCGTCGGACGACCAGTGAGGTGCCGACCGAAGCAAGGTGGGCCGCCTCCTCTCCCGTTTTCGCTCTCGCCGCGACGAGCGTGTCGTCGGCGAATCAGACGACCTTCGTCCGTGGCAGAAGGTCGCCTCGCAGGACCCAATTGTACCCCAGGTTCCATAACAGAGGACCTAATACGAAGCCCTGGGGTACACCCGCCGCCATTATCCACGTGTGGACGCGTCCATCCGGCCCCTCGTAGAGGACTGACCTGCCTTGCAAGTAGTCCTCCACGAGGGCGCGGAGGTACGGAGGCACCCGGTGGAAGCGAAGTGCCTCCTTTATGCACTCGTGGGGCAGGCTGTTGAAGGCGTTGCGGATGTCAAGAGACACCGCAACAACAGTCTCCCCACGAGCTGTGGCCTCCTCAGTCCACCCCTTGAGGAGAGCCACCGCGTCCACCGTGGATCGACCGGTGCGGAAACCAAACTGGTTTTCTGCCAAGTCCGGCCCCCGGTCCTCTAGGTGCTCGACGATCCGGGAAGCGAGAATTTTCTCGAAAAACTTCCCGGCTTCGTCGAGCAGCACCACCGGCCGATACCCAGTCGGGGAATCCGCGGGGCGGCTCTCCTTTCTCAGCAGGCAGAGCCTGCCCGCTTTCCACCGACTGGGGAAGCGGCCCGAGGCGATGCACAAGTCAAGCACCGCTCGGAACCGCTCCTCGAGGTGTCCCAGGGCGAGGGCCAGTACCCTGCTAGGGACACCGTCCGGTCCCGGCGCCTTGTTTTTGCGTCGGAACCGGTCCCTCACCGTGTTGAATTCCACGTCCGACACGGGAGGGATCGCGGCAGCCACCTCCACCGGAGGAGTGCCCGGGGGGACCATTCTGGGGGGCTGGAAGGGACCAGGATCGGGGAACAGAGTCCCCAGCACCCGGTCTAGTAGCCCCCTGTCCAAAGCGGAGGAAGGGGGAGCGGAAGCTTTAAATTTCCCCCTCACCACCCGGTACGGACGCCCCCACGGATCGTCGTCCAGGAGTCGTATGAATGACTCCCTGGACTCCTCCTTGGCCCTGCAGATTTGATTCCGCAGGGCCTTTTTGGCTGCCGCATACACCCGACGAAGTTCAGCTTCCTCGTCGGGTGTAGTTCTGGCGCGTCCACGACAACGCACGTAGGCGCGCCTGGCCCTCATGCTGGTAGTACGCAGGTCCGCAATCTCCTGCGTCCACCAGTACACCTGCCCCCTTTCGGGGCAGGCCTGCGCCCTTGGCATGGCGGCTTGGCAGACGACCTTCATGTCGTCTGCGAAGAGATCCGCCATGCTGTCGACATCCCCGGCGAGGTGGGGCGGCACTTCTGACCATGCCCGCACCTTTGCCGCCTCCTCCGCCACATCCGGGCGGAACTTGGTGAGCGCCCATCGCGGGAAGGCGCTCACCGCGGAGCCCCTGCGGATCGGGGCCCCTGGGGATGCTGTGGAGACCTCGTATCGGACGAAGAGATGGTCCGACAAGGTCTCCACATTTTCCTCCACTCGCCAGTCATTGATTCGACGGGCGAGGGAGGGGGTGGCAAAGGACACGTCTACAATAGACGTGCCCTGCACTCGGACGCAGGTAGGGGTGGAGCCCCTATTCAAAACCTGGAGCCCCAGGGACAGAACCCAGGACTCCAGATCTCCACCCCTCACATCGGTGCGGGAGGACCCCCACGCGGTAGACCACACGTTGAGGTCCCCCGCGACAAGCACCGGCAACGGGGCTGCCCGTCGGACAACCCCTTCCAACGCAGCCAGGAGGACTGAGAAGACAGCCCGGCTGCGATTGGGGGAGAAGTACGTTGAGACCACAACTACTCCTCCCCACATGGCGGCCACGTAACCAGAGCCCCTCTCTCTAAAAACGAGAGAGGGGGCTGTGCCACGCGCCGCCCGCATTATGGCAGCGGAGCCGTCCGCCGCCACCAACCAATTTGACGACTGTGGAGGAACATAATATGGCATCCGCCACTATCGCCAGTCCCACACCCCACTCCGCCGCGGTCTGACACAAGAGGTCTTGCGCCGCAGCGGAGTGGTTTACATTCCCTTGGAGGAGCTTTAGGGGACCACTAGACATTGGTGGTCTCCATTGGCTCCTCCTGGGCCGCAACTGCGGCCGGTGCTCCCTGTGATATCGTGGGTGCTGGTGGTGCCGTGGTCCTCGGATCCACGGTCAGTTTCATCGGGGCCAAACGGCCCCTCACCGGCGGGGGGTTACAGTTCATGCCCCCCATGCGATGGGCGGCCGGCTGCTTTGCGTCTGCACAGACGGCGCAGTTCAGCGCCGCTGCGCAGTCCACTGTTTTATGGCCTTCGGACCCGCAGCGAAAGCATAACTCGCTGCGGTTCTTAGCCGAGGGGCAACGCTGCATAGGGTGACCAATGCCCATGCAGCGGAAGCACCGCATTGGCCTCTGCTCGAGAAGTTGGATGGAGGCAGAACTCCATCCAACTTCGAGCCTACCAGCATCGGCCAACCGCCTTGCCGCCTCCACCGGCAGAGGCGAAGGCCGCCCCAACCCCCCGTACTCCCGTATGCACTCGGCCCACCTTGACGTGTTGGGCCGGGCACTCACCGGCCTGTGCCAGAATGGCCCCCAGCTCCTCGGCGGTCACCGAATCGTCCAGACCGACGATCCGAATGTCCGCCGTTTTTACGGGATGCGTCACCTTTGCCGCGTCCCCCAGGGCCTCCCCCAGCTTCGCCGCCAGGGTGTCAGCCTGGGACGGGGAGGTTTCCTTAGGGAGCTCGATGATACGAGCCCCAGTGATCCCCGTCCTAAATTTCGCTGGCCCGATGCTGAGAGCACCGAGGCTGACCGAGGCCTTTGCTTTTGTGATGGCCTCACTGTAAGTGAGGCCCTTCGCCATCGCCTCAGGCTTAAGGGCTAATACCACCGCTAGCGAGCGTGGCAGCTTTGGTGCCGGCTTAGCAGTTCCGGCGGAGGTCCCGGCCTTCTTGGACGTCGCCGCGTCCACTGTCGTAGGCTTCTTGCGGCCCCGCCGCGTCACTACTGACCACGCGTTGGCGTCAGGCACCGCGACCTCCGGGCATGGGCCGGCATGAGCCGCCCATCGACCTCCAAGCCCTCAAGGCGGGCCGAAACCATAAACCCAACCTGGGTCAGGAGCTCCCGCTGGAGGAACTCCATGCTTTCCAAGAACTCCGCTTTTGAGATTCCTTCAGCAGAGGCGGCCTTTTTCGGTTGGGACACAGGTTGGGCTTCCAGGATTTCCACCTCAGGGAGTTCCTCCAAATCTTCCCCTGAGTCGACCACTTCAATTTCGGCCTCTTCGGGTTCGGCTTCTACCATCTCGGGGGCCACAGCAACAACACGGCTCCTAGGAGAGTCAAAACCTCGTTCCGAGAAGGCCCCGCGAAGGGCCTTCAATTCGCCCATCATGTCTTCCAACTGGCGTCGCAGGCGTTTGTTGTCGGCCCGAAGCCGACGCATCTCCTCAGAAGTATTCTTGGACGCCAGTGCGTGTACGATCTCTAGAAGAGAGTTGGAGGACTCTCGAATTTCCTTAACGCACGTCCCCTTTAGGTTCTTGGACTTTCTGGCGACCTCAACCAGTGACTTCGCATTCTCCTCTGCCTTACTGCAGAGGAGTTCAGCAGAAGGTTCGGGAGAGCATTTCCCCTTCCCTTTTTTTGAAGCCGGTGCGGCTTCCGGCTCCGGATCTGACTCCGACTCCTCAGAGTCGGTCATGACCTCTCTGAGCTCTCGCTTCGCTTGCGAGAGCCCGACCCCGTGCGTCAGGCCTCCTCTGCCCCTTTTGGTCCGGGGGACCTCGGGGGGAAAGCTCGGGGAAATCATCAACGAGCGCGAAGCGCCACGGCGAGAAGCTCACCCTCATCCTCCCTACCACCAGAGGTAGCCGCCGGAATCGACTTCCAGCGAGAGCCACACCTCTTCTTAACATAAGAAGAGGGGACTTCGCCCTTCTCCGCATGAAGCGGGTGGCCACTCGAAGTGGCCCGCCGGGCTAAGCCCGGCCATCCCACGCCCCCCCCTCCATGGGGGTCCTCTCGTCAGACAATTAGCCCGCGGCAGAGAATCTGCCGGGTTGCCCAGGGTGCACCACGTGGAGGTGTCTTTTTTTTTTTTTTTTTTTTTTGTCCCGCTGAGGAAATGCATTAAGCTGCATACCACCGAGCCGGTGGTTATGTGGGGCTCTCCTTCCCAGACGGGGAAGGCCTACCCACTAAAACCTCAGCGCCGCCATCAGGCATTGTAGGGGGGCCTCAGGATCGAGTGTCGCATCTGAGGACCCCCAGCCTTTGCTCCCCTGTTTCTACCAGGGGAGCCCTTCTCGGGGGAGTGTTCGCAACCTCCCCCGTCCGACCTGCACGGCGACACCCCTCGACCAGGCGGGGGTGTGATCCCTCCCGGGTCGTGGGCACGAGCTTTGTCGTGCTCGCCAGCGACCCGCGGCGGCGCATCAGGCCATTATCTGGCCCGACGCCGCCTCCTTCGAGCGGGATCGGCCATCTCCCGATCCCGCTCGGCGGCCTCCTTCTGGAGCATCACAGCTTCACAGAAGGAGGCCGCAGCCCTCCAACCTCCCTCATCCGCCAGCATTGCCGCAATCAACGCTGGCGGAGACAGATCTTGCCCGATCTCTTCGACCAAGACCCGGCGTTCGGAGTCCCAAGCGGGACAATCCGCCAGCGTGTGCTGGGCCGAGTCGAGGTCGGATGCGCAATGGTGGCATCGTGTCGTGTCCTCCCGCCCTATTCGATTCAGATACTCACCGAAACAACCATGTCCGGTAAGTATCTGAGTCAAGCGGTAGGTGACTTCCTCCTTCCCGTGGAGCCAGGCTTCGAAGTGCGGGAGTATAGCACCGACGGCGCGTTGACGCGCACAGCCCCCCGACTCTAGCTGTGCACGCCAGTCCCTCTCAGCCCGCCGGTGCAACTCCCGCCTGTGCATTCCGTGCGCGGGTTCTGGGGGGCTCCCTCCGTCTCTCCCCCGGTCGACATGTCGCGGCGCGTTATACATCTCCGCGTACATGTCGGCCAGGATTTCGAAAGGGGGGGAGCGCCCCAGAACCGTCGCCGCCTCGTACGAGATTGTACGGTAGCCCCGTACGATCCGTATAGCCACTGTCCGCTGCATGCTCCGGATGAGAGCTCTGCAGCGGGAGGACCTCGTGCAGTCTCGCGACCACACGGGGGCCCCATACAAGGCCACGGACCGCACGACGCCCGCGTACAGGCGGCGAACACCGTCCCTCGGTCCCCCGACGTTGGGCAGCAGGCGGTGTAAAGCACCCGCTACCCTTTTGACTCGGGGAACCAACCGCACGAAATGCTCCTCGAAGCTCCACCTGCTATCCAAGGTGAGGCCAAGGTACTTGATATGTGGCCCCACCTGGACCTCTGCGTCACCTACCCGTATCCGGCAGCTGGGTGGTTCCCGGTGCCTTGGAAGGCCGTGGAACCATAGCGCCTCGGTTTTGTGCGGCGCTATTTCTAGACCCAGCCGGCGGATTGCCCTCACGACACATGCCACCCCCAGCTTGGCAAGCCTGAGCGTCTGCCCGAAGTCGGCCCCCGTCGTCACGACGAGAGTGTCGTCGGCGTAACAGACGACATTCACGCCGCGAGGAAGGCTGGTGCGAAGGACCGTGTCGTATGCGAGGTTCCATAAAAGGGGTCCCAAAACCGACCCCTGTGGAACGCCGCACTCGACCCCCCTCGTCGTTTCCGCCTCGTTCCTTCCCATCATTCCGATCGTCCTATCGCGCAAGTAGTCCCCGACCACGGCCCGCGGGTAGGGGGGCAACTCGTGGTGTTCGAGTGCCTCCCTGACGGCCTGCCAGGGGAGGGTGCCGAAGGCGTTGACGATGTCCAGAGACACCGCTAGAGCCACCCCCCCCCGATCGGACTGCGGACTCCGACAGCGACCAGACGCGTTGGACAGCGTCCAGCGTCGATCGCCCCTGCCGAAATCCAAATTGGCAGTCCGACAAGTCGGGACCCACGCGCGACAGGTGCTCGCCGATGCGGGCAGAGATAACCCTTTCGAAGAGTTTCCCCGCCTCGTTCAGCAAGCAGATCGGACGGAACGACGACGGAACGTCTTCGGTCCTTCCCTCCTTCCTCAACAGCACCAGCCTGGCCGACTTCCAGTCGACGGGGAACACCCCCTCTCTGAGGCAACTTGTAAAGAGCTGCCTCACTTTGTTCCCCAAGGCCCTGAGCGCCAGCGCCAACACCTTACCCGGGACCCCATCTGAGCCCGGTGCGGTGTTGCGGGCTGAGAGCCGCAACACGGCTCCGGCGAGCTCACTCTCCGTCACCTCTAGGTCGTCCGACCACGGTGCGGGCGACGGGGCTTCGGAGGGACTATCCTGGACCCTCGGAAAGAGCGTATCCACCACTCTTCCCACGAAGTCGGGGTCCAGGGTTTCCGTCAGGGGAGGGACCCATGGCCGGAGCTTGCCCAGTACCATTCTGTACGGGCGCCCCCATGGATCCCTTTCCAGTCCCTCCAGGAGCTCGTTCCAGGACCCAGCCTTGGCGTCAGCGATGGCGATGCTGATCGCCTTGGCTGCGGCTCCGTATGCCATTCTGGCACTCAGGACTTCCTCGACTGAGGCTTGCCTTCTTCTGCGGGCCCTGAGGTACTGGCGGCGCGCGGCTATTACTGCAGTCCTAAGCCGCGCGATTTCCTCATTCCACCAGTACGCAGAGCTCCGCCGGGGCGGCCTGACTCGGGGCATAGAGACGTCGCAGATCGACGTCAATGTTTCCCCGAGCCAGGCCGCCCGCGCTTGCGCATCGAGATCGGGCAAGATCCGTGCCTCCTCCGACCAGTCCGCGACGTGGGCGGCGGCAAGGGCCATGTCTCGGTCCAGCCGCTTGATGGACCAACGTCGCGGACGGCTGTTCTCCTGGAGCGTGCGGGAAGGGTGGCCGAGGGACACATCGAATACGATGTGCCGGTGGTCGGACAGTGTGACCAACTCCTCCGCGACCCTCCATCCCGACACCATGCGGTACGCAGCGGGAGTCGCCCATGACAGGTCGACGATCGACTCCCCCTGCCACCGCACGCAGGTGCTGACTGAACCTTGGTTTAGAAGCCGAAGGTCCAGTCCCGCCGCAAACTCCAGGAGTGTCTCCCCTCTTACGTCGTTCCGGGTATCGCCCCACTCTCTCGAGTGGGCGTTGAAGTCACCCAGGACGAAGACCGGACGGCGGGCGCAACCGCGAACGCAGTTCGCCAGCCCGTCCAGGAATGCCTCGAATGCGGCGAGGCCGCAGTTCGGGGAGATGTAACAGCCTATCGTGACCGTGGACCCCCACTCCACGGCCACGAAACCCGGCCCTCTGGCAAGGAAGGTGCAGTGCGGCCTGTCACTCGCCCAGTAAATGGCTACCAAGCCCTGGTCGTCCCCGAACCATCTTGGGTGGTTCGGGACAGAGTAGGGCTCGGCGACGACCGCCAGTGCAACCTTACCCTCCGCGAGCGTCTGGATCAGAAGATCCTGCGCTGCGCGGCAGTGGTTGAGGTTGCCCTGCAAGACCTTACCATGGACATACATAATTATATGTCCATGGTTTCCTCGCGCCCCTGGGCCGGGGCAGGGGGTTGGGCATCAGCCCCCGCTTTTGTTTTAGGTGGGGAGCACTTTTTGCTCCCCATCCTATGGTCCGCCGGTTCTCCAAGGTCTGAACAGACCGGGCAGCGAGGAGCACTCGCGGTGCAGAGTCGGGCAATGTGCCCCGGCTCACCGCATCTGTAGCAGCGAGTGCTCCTGTCAGTGGGGCATTGGCACACCGCCCTAACATGCCCTCTTTCGAGGCACCGGTGGCACTGTAGAGGCCGTGCTGCCAGTGCCTCGACCCTAGCAGAGGTCCAGCCAATCAGGATCCGCCCAGACGTGATTTTCCTGACAGCGCTGAGCGGACACGTGACCCAGGCCGTCCCTAGGCGAGCGCGGCTGACGCGTATTTCCCCGACCTTCACGTCGTTCGGGGAGCACGCGCCAGCTGCTGCCACAGCTGCCGCCACGTCTGCTTGGGTGATGGACTCGTCGAGGTCCATCACCCGTATGTCGGCCATTTTGCACGGGCGCGAGATGTTAGCGCCCGTGTCCGCCAACGCCTCTCTCATGCGCTCCGCCAGAGCGTCAGCTTTGGCGGAGCTATCCGGGCCGGGCACCTCGAGCAGGAGGGCCCCGGTCACGGCCCTCTTGGTCCGCACGCCGCCGGTGATTCCGAGCTCATCCAATTTTATTTTGGCTTTCGCTGCCTCCATCACCGCGGCATACGTCGTTCCGGCGTCCGGGGGCACCGTCACAACCACCGCCGCACAAGCAGGTGGTTTGGGCACCTTTCGGGGGCCGGGGTCGACCACCCTGATTTGTGGGGCCCTGGCCGGGACCGAGGCCCTCTTAGGGGCGGCGGCAGGTCGTCGCCGCGCTACCACAGCCCAAGGGGCATCCCCAGAGACCTCCTGCGAGGACTCCTCGTGGCCAGGGTTCGGGACCGCCAGCGGGACAAATGCCGGCGGAACCACTGCGCCGGGTCTCGTTGGCGCGAGGCGCCCACACTTTTTTTTTCTTCCCACCCCGCCTTTTCCCCTTCCTCGCGGGGGGTCCTCCAGGCACGTCAGGCGGCACAGACTGAACCGCCTCCGCCTGACGGCGCTCGTGTGCGAGCGGGGGTCTCCTTCCCATGTCCGGGTAGAAGCGTCGCATGAGGTCGGACTGAAACCTGGCGAACTCTCTCTCCATAGCAATGGAGATCTGGCTCCAGTCCGACGTTACCGGCTCCGCCCGGGGGGCCTGTGTTGTTGGGGGAGTTGGGGGGGTGGGTTCTTTCGCCTGCGCGCCCCCTGTCGCCTTCCTTTTATTTTTTTTATTCTTATTAGGCGCCGGGTCTGTCGAGGGAGTCGCGCTCCCCCGGGACGACCCCGGCGCTCTGTGTCCCAGCCGGTGGAGGCCCTCTTTCAGGGCCTCGTTCTCTTCTCTAAGGCTCCCCACCTCGTTGGCCAGCTCCGTGAGGCGGGCGGTGAGCTGCTCCACCTGGGAGAGAAAACTAGTGTTCTCCCTGTCCCGCTTTTCCGCCCGTTCACACAGCTCGGTCGTCCCCGCCTTTAAGGTGGAGAGTGCGGTTCGCAGCGACTTCACGACCTCCGCCCTGGAGCTTTTGGCCCTGTCTGCGGTCTTCTCGACATCGGACAGGCAGGCAAGCATCTCTGCCCCGATGTCGACGGTGGAGGCCTCCTTCTCTGCGGCATTTTGGGAGGGGACTTCCCGCTCCGAGTCCCCGTCACCACCCGCCGCCCGCTTCCCCTTCTTCCCTCTTCCGTTAAGCGGACGCTGCGATTTGCGCTTGCGCGCCCGCGGCGTCTCGCTGTCCGTGGTTGCGATCGACATGCAACTGTCGCTATCGTCCACAGCCACGGCCGTCGCAGTCATCTTGGGGAGCGGCGTGCCCGGTCGTGGAAACGACAGCACTACCGACTCTAGGTCCTTTCCGTGTAGGGAGGAGGTAGATCCCCTAGAATGGGATCGCGACCTACCATCCTCTCGGTCCGTCCGGTTTTTGGACCGGACCCGTCGTCTCCTTGCGGGATCATCAACAGCAGTCGAGACTGCCGCCGGAACATCCGCCACCGCGGGATCATCGCCTGCGCCTAATGACGCAGCCGGAACATCCGCATTTCTGCCACACGCCTCGGTTACATTGTCCACCGCCGGCCCGGATACCGACGGTAACCCGCTCTTAACGGGATCGCATTGAAGGTGCAAGGTGGAATTAAGCTCGGCCGGCTCCATATACATCCGGCGTCCCGCAGCCGCCTTGCGCGGTCCTACGGGGGGGACTGAAACCCCCTGGAGACTTTTATGTTGCTCACTTAATTCCATAATTAGTCATTTTTAAGGGATGACTCCCTGGGGTGGCCGCTTGGGACTGGATTCCCTCCAGCCATTCATCCCATCGGCACGGACCAGACCTTAGGATTGGGGTGATTTTTTATAGTGGTTGTCTTCCACGCGGCCCGACGCTCACTGCGCCGGACCACCGTCTCCGCTCAATGCGGCCTACGGGTTGCCCGACGGCGGACCCCACTGGGTCTATCGCCGCGCGGGTGGGCCGAAGCCCAAGGGTATCGAATGCGATACACCTCGAGAGGCACAAAGTGCCATGGCGTAATAACGCCCCCGCACTGCCACATGAAGTGGCCGCCGGATTGAATCCGGCCATACCACGACCCGCAAGCGGGTCCACCGGCGACATACACACTCCTTCTTACAACAAGAAGGAGAGGATATCGCCCACGAGTGTGATTTTTTAGAGAGGTTGTCTTCCTCGCGGCCCGAAGGCCCCCGACCCCACTCAGTGTGGGGCTACGGGTTTGTGTGGCTGTGCAATGCCCACCCTGAAAAGGGCAGGCGGCCACACACCAGTTTTTGTCCGTGCCGGCAAGCCGGTACCCCCCATATCTGGGGGGCGTTCCCCTATCCGCAACCTGGGGACACGTCCGATGGCAGACTGGTTGGGCTTTTAGGATTTCCACCTCAGGGAGTTCCTCCAAATCTTCCCCTGAGTCGACCACTTCAATTTCGGCCTCTTCGGGTTCGGCCTCTACCATCTCGGGGGCCACAGCAACAACACGGCTCCTAGGAGAGTCAAAACCTCGTTCCGAGAAGGCCCCGCGAAGGGCCTTCAATTCGCCCATCATGTCTTCCAACTGGCGTCGCAGGCGTTTGTTGTCGGCCCGAAGCCGACGCATCTCCTCAGAAGTATTCTTGGACGCCAGTGCGTGTACGATCTCTAGAAGAGTGTTGGAGGACTCTCGAATTTCCTTAACGCACGTCCCCTTTAGGTTCTTGGACTTTCTGGCGACCTCAACCAGTGACTTCGCATTCTCCTCTGCCTTACTGCAGAGGAGTTCAGCAGAAGGTTCGGGAGAGCATTTCCCCTTCCCTTTTTTTGAAGCCGGTGCGGCTTCCGGCTCCGGATCTGACTACGACTCCTCAGAGTCGGTCATGACCTCTCTGAGCTCTCGCTTCGCTTGCGAGAGCCCGACCCCGTGCGTCAGGCCTCCTCTGCCCCTTTTGGTCCGGGGGACCTTGGGGGGAAAGCTCGGGGAAATCCCCAACGAGCGCGAAGCGCCACGGCGAGAAGCTCGCCCTCATCCTCCCTACCACCAGAGGTAGCCGCCGGAATCGGCTTCCAGCGAGAGCCACACCTCTTCTTAACATAAGAAGAGGGGACTTCGCCCTTCTCCGCATGAAGCGGGTGGCCACTCGAAGTGGCCCGCCGGGCTAAGCCCGGCCATCCCACGCCCCCCCCTCCATGGGGGTCCTCTCGTCAGACAATTAGCCCGCGGCAGAGAATCTGCCGGGTTGCCCAGGGTGCACCACGTGGAGGTGTCTGACATCGCACCCCTAACCTAACCTAACCTTTTTTTTTTTTTTTTTTTTACGATGGGAAATGCATTACGCATACCCCGCGCTTGGGAAGGCGCGGGGTTATGTCGGACTCTCCGCGGCCCCTGGCAGACGGGATGGTATGTCCACCAGGGAGTGCAATGCCGCGGCCTACCGACTAAAACCCATCGATGCCCCTCACATACGCCTTGGCGCGAGCGCGTCCATTATCGCCGCATCCTCCTCATCTGAGGAGGACACGCCGAGAAGGGACGCGTCGCTGCCTGACAAGGTCATGGGAACTCGGATGAACACATCCACGACCTCGTCGGCATCTGCTCGCCTAGGGCGAGCCCCTCTCACCCCCCCAAAATGAGGAGGCCGGTGATCCCCCGGGGCATCCAGGGGATCAGCGACTGGCGGCAACCGGTGCAATGCAGGGTCCGGGCTTCCCAACCCAGGACCCCGCTGGCGCTGGTTGCCGTCAGGAGGAAGGAGGTTGGCAAATTGCCGCCTCCTCCGTCCCGTCCGCCTGCGGCGACACGGAGCGGCCTGGGGGTCATCCTCTCTGGTCCTTTCCGCGGTCTTCTTCTGCGTCAACCTAACCTAACCTAAATGGGAAATGCATTACGCATACCCCGCGCTTGGGAAGGCGCTGGGTTATGTCGGACTCTCCGCGGCCCCTGGCGGACGGGATGGTATGTCCACCAGGGAGTGCAATGCCGCGGCCTACCGACTAAAACCCATCGATGCCCCTCACATACGCCTTGGCGCGAGCACGTCCATCATCGCCGTGTCCTCATCATCTGAAGAGGACACGCCGAGGAGGGCCGCGTCGCTGCCGGACAAGGTCATGGGAACTCTGACGAACACTTCCACGACCTCGTCGGCGTCTGCTCGCTATGGCGAGCCCCTCTCACCCCCCCGAAAGGGGGAGGCCGGTGATCCCCCGGGGCATCCAGGGGATCAGCGACTGGCGGCAACCGATGCAATGCAGGGCCCGGACTTCCCAACCCAGGGCCCCGCTGGTTGCCGCCAGGAGGAAGAAGACGGGCGTAGTTCGGCCTCCTCCGCCCCGTCCTTCTACGGCGGCATGGATTGGCCTCGGGATCTTCCTCCCTGGCCCTCTCCGCTGACTCCTTCTGCGTCATCACGTCCACGCAGAAGGAGTTCACCGCGTCCCACGTCCTCTCTCTCTCCAGCATGGCACAGACCACGTTCTGGCGGGAGAGATCATCGCCTATTATGGCGACCAACTCCCGGCGCTCTGAGGAGAAAGCAGGGCACACCGCTAAGGTGTGCTGCGCGGTGTCCTCGTCGGCGCCACAGTGGTGGCACTGGGGGGTCGCTTCTCGACCGATGCGGTGCAGATAGCGGCCAAAACAACCGTGGCCGCTGAGAACCTGCACCAGGTGGTAGGAGAGCGACCCATGGTGCCTGTTCGCCCATGATGTGAGAAAGGGGTGCATGGCCTCCAAGGTCCTGGACAACGTGCCAGAGACCGAGGCTGAACCCCTCAGCTCCTCGAGCTCCTCATACCATAGGCGGAACGCCTCTACTGTGGCCTCCTCCAGGGCGGAGGTCCTCTCTCTCGGCGCCAAGCGCCGGTCGCCGTCTCTTGCGTCCACCCGAACGCGATAGGCGGCCGCCAGGACGTGGGACGTCAACTCCCATGGGGGAGTGCCGGCCAGCACACATGCCGCCGTGTGGGACACTGTGCGGTACGCCCGAATGGCTCTTAACGCCATGGCGCGCTGCGCCCTGTGAAGGGACGCAACGGCACGAGGGCTTAGAGCGTCTGCCCACACTGGAGCCCCGTACAGGGCCATGCTCCGAACGATGCCCGCATAAAGGCACCTAACGGATGCGCTCGGGCCCCCGATATTCGGGAGAAGACGCCCGAGCGCATCAGCTGCCCCGAGGAGGCGGGGTTCGAGGCGACGAAAATGCTCGTCGAACCCCCACCTCCCGTCAATTGTCAACCCCAAGTATTTGAGATGCCGCTGAAGCGGCCCTCTCACGCCGGCGACAAAGATTTCGGCACCCGGTGGGGCTCCTCTACGAGGCCCATGAAACAACAGGTCCTCAGTTTTGTGGAGCGCCACCTTGAGGCCAAGAGCCTCGATCCGTTCGACGACCAAAGTGGTGAACACTGAGGCCAGCCGAAGGGTCTCCTCCAGGTCCCTCCCCCTCGCGGTCACAAGCGTGTCGTCGGCGTAACAAACGGGGACATAGGGTGGCGGCCAGCCACACCACTTTGGTCAACGAAAACCACCTCTCGTAGCTCTAAGTAGCTTTTGAGGACGCGCAGCAAATAAGGGGGCACTCCATGGTAGCGGAGCGCCTCTTGGATGGTATCGAAGGGGATGGTATTGAAGGCATTGGCGATGTCTAAGGACACCGCCAGCACCCTCTCCCCCTTATCGTTTGCGTCGCTCACGATGGACCTCAGTGAGGGCGTCAATAGTGGAACGCCCCACACGGAACCCAAACTGGTTGTGAGACAGATTTGGCCCCACCTCTGAGATGTGCTGGATGAGTCGGGAGGCAACAACCCTCTCAAAAACCTTGCCGACCTCATCCAGCAGCACAATCGGCCGGTAGCCGGACGGATCGTCCGCGGGCCGGTTCTCCTTACGAAGGAGACATAAGGTCCCATCCTTCCATGGCTTCGGGAACTGCCCGGTGCGGAGACACGCATCAAACAGCTCCCGAAGGTGGTCACCCAGGTGGAATGCGGAGAGTCCCAAGACTTTGCCCGGGACTCCATCCGGACCGGGGGCGGTGCGCTTGCCCCTTAGGCGTGAGACAGCCTCCCTGAATTCTTCCTCGCCAATGGGAGGGGCGTCGCCTGCGTGAGAGGCCACATTCGCCTCAAGCGGCGGGGCCATGCTCGGCGGGGAGAAACCGTCAATCGGCGGGAACAGCTCTTGGACCACCGTGCGCAGAAGTTCGGGGTCCATCGTCTCCGTAAGGGGGGCACCACGCGATCGCAACTGGTTGCGTGCGGTTTTATAAAGCCGCCCCCACGGATCCTCGTTGAGGCCCTGCAACATCTCCTCCCTGGCCACCTCCTTGGAACGGGAGATGGCCGTTTGCAGGGCCTTCTTTGACCCCCTGTACTGCTCGTACAGGTGGTCCTCCTCTTCCGCGTTCCGGATGCGCCGTCTCCGGTAGCGGGTATAAGCCCGCCGGGCTACAGTGCAGGCTGTGCGCAGGTCCGCCATGTCCTGAGACCACCAGTATGAACCTAACCTAAGCTAACCCGAGTCCTCGGAAACTGGGTCCCATACCCGCTCCTTATTCCCTACCCTCACTTCCATCCAAAAATTCCGATCCATCATTCCCACTTCCTTCCACATCACACAGTTTACCACCGGACACGGTGCCAACTTGGCCTATCTGCACCGCTCCCATATAACTCCCTCCAACTCCTGCCCCTGCGACCAAACCACACCCCAAACCACCTCTCACCTCCTTTTAGACTGTCCCATTTTCTCCCCCCAACGCTTAGAGCACACCACCTTCTGCCGCAGTCACGAAGGCACCCCCCCATTTTCACTCCAGCACCTCCTTTCCAAGCCCCGATATCTCAAGTCGCTTTGTAAGCTGATATCATACATCTATCAGCACCTACGCCATTTCAACACACCATCCTTTACACCCGTTCCTCCCCCCATCCCTAGCAGCCGTTCTTGACCCCACATCACTCTTACCCACCACACCCTAGCCATATCTAATTTCCAATCAGCTTTGCTCACTCGACACAGCCGCGCCTTAGCGCCCACTATTTCCCTCAGGAAGTCTAAAGAATCGCACAGTGCCACGTACCATAGCTGTTATCAAATATTCTTCTTCTCCTGAATTTGCCTGATGGGATCAACAGGAGCACAAATTATGCTAGTGCTGATCTCCACAGACACCTCCCGGAGCGGCCCATGCTGGCCATACGTATACCGATCGCGTCGACCAGCATGGGCACAATCCAACAAAACATCTGCTAGAAACGTAGTATACCAAAAGTAAAACAAACCAAAACAGACAGAAGGTACTAATCAACAAATTACTAAAAAAAAAAAAACCTAACCTAACCTAACTAGCTAATATACCCCATGCAGCCGGTTTTATCGAGCTAATATACCCCATGCAGCCGAAACTCAGTCAAGTCTGAATAAATATTTAAAAAATTCCTAAAAGAAAGATAAGAGTAAAATATCATGGTCCGAAGAAACAATTAAAGCTTTTTAAGAAAAAATAATTTTAAAAATGCAGTGATCATTAGTCATCCAGTATGTAATGTACCGTTATCACTCATGACTGATGCTTCAGACAAGGCAGCTGGAGGTGTATTACAGCAAAAAATTAATAATAAATGGGTACAATTGGGATATTTTTCGAAAACTTTTACAGCAACCCAACAAAAATATTCTGCATATGATAGGGAGTTTACGGCAATCTTTTTAGCAATAAAACATTTTAGACATATGATTGAAGGCCAAGAGATAATTATCTTTACAGATCATAAGCCATTAACATTTGCATTTTGTAAATTAAAAACAAACTGCGAACCATCTAGACGCACTAGACAATTATTATTCATAAGTGAATTCACGACGGATATAAGATACGTCAAGGGCGACGATAACAATATTGCTGACGCTCTGTCGCGCATCGAAACTATACAATGTCTAGAGTCATTGAACTAAGCGGAATTAGCCAACGCTCAGGAGAACGATAGCGAACTTTTACAATTGATAAACAGTGGAAATAATAATTTATATAAATTTTTTTTTTATTCCTAGTTACAATACGGCAATTTATTGTGAAAATTCCACTAATAATTGTAGACCATATTTACCAGAAAGTTATAGGCAAACAATTTTTAATTTGATTCATAATATAAGTCATCCCGGAATTAGGGCAACTCGCAAATTAGTAGCACACCGATATTTTTGGTCAGGTTTAAATCGAGATGTAGGTATATGGGCGAAAACTTGTTTACAGTGTGTAACACCGTTTTTTCTTAAAATTTCATAAAACACTAATTTTGCAAAAACACTTTGGTTTCACTGTAGTTTTAACACAAATTTCACAACTAAAATCATAATTACAATAACTTTGTCAATTAATTTCACAATATCAATGTCAAGTGTCAACGTCAACGTCGTTTCACGTCACGTCAGTGACATTTGCAATTATCTTTGGTCATTATTCACTTTTTGCATAAACAAAATAAATCTCGCGTTTATCCTGGCCTTATTTACAAAGATAGTTTTTTTTCGCCCAAAATCCCGTGCTTCCATTTAGGTGGGTTGATTTTCTCAAAATTCGGAATTTGACATTTAGACCGTTTGTTTTGATCATTTTTAGAGACATATCATAATAAAATACACTTAAAGCTACAGATCATATAATTATGGTTTCGTCGAATAGAATTTGGAAAGCATTCACAATTTGTTAATGGTTAATTTTTCATTACGTTTTGTTTTTCAACCAAACTTATAACTTTAGCTGGAAATACTTATTGCATATTGTAGAATTTCGAAAGATCCGTATGTTGACTTGACACATCTTGAAGCAAGTTAAGAGTCTTACGAGTGTTATGAAATGAATTTGGTTTTAGGAGAGGTTCCGTCGCCAATACGGCGCTTAACATTGAGCAAACGGACCTCGGCTCCGTCGCTTCCACATAAACGCAAATCTGTGCGCAAGTGGAGCGTTGGTACGTGAACGCGCCTAAGCTATGATATTATCTCTATGTGGTTCTTAGTCTGTGAGACATCGACCGAAGTAATTTGTTATTGATTTGATTGCGGAATAGAAATTTCTGCATTATCTTAATTTCTGCGAAGAAAATCCATAGGTATTTCTCCCGTTTTCCGTGTGAATTTAATTTGAAAAGCTACAGTGAATTTTCAAAAGTCAGTTATTTTGTTTTCAGCTTGAAGAGTAAAAGCTCAATCATATTTTTAATCGCCGGCGCGCGATTCATTAAATTCATTGGAGAAATAAATTTTACCAATAGATAATACTCCGCCCACAATAAGGTATCTAATTAACTTATTATATTTCATGATTTAAAACAGATTTTGTTAATTTTTTTTATTAGTGGGTAAATTGATTATTAAATCAAACGCATTACATTTCCATAATTCGCCTTTTTCATCCCCTATTTTATTAAAAAAACCTGATGGTAAGCGGCATTTTAGTGGGATTAATGCATATATTAAGTAACACTTGCTTATTTCATGTTAAATTCGAAATTTTCACTATATTAAGTTTCACATCATTCTTTGGCAAATAACTCACAAATTAAGCTGTTTTCTTTTTATTAATAGCCATAATTATACACAAAATAGGTGCTCTCCCCTCCATATGTCCTTTATTATTAACTAACAAATAAGACACTGACAATTCCTTGAAAATTATGTTTGGAATTAACTTGCAATGTTTATTACCTGAAATTCAGATGTATTGACTGGGATTCCTTCAGAACTCAGTGTTAGATCCACTGACCTCAAGATCATAGGCATATTTAATTATATTTTTAACCTAACACTGTGCTATGAATCTCCAGGGCAGTTCCCGGAGGCCGTAGGGCTCCGCTGCTTAGCTAGATAAACTAACTTAACATCAAGGAGGAATTCTGTGGAATTACACAAGTAATAAATATATCTATAGAGAGAGAATAAGTTATGAAACTGGAATATCCTATCTCTGACCCGTGATCACAAGAACTTACAATCGAAGGTACCTAATCTAATTTTTTAGAAAAAGAAAGAAAACTATTTGTTTGTGTATTTTATTACCCCGGTTGTATTATGACTTTTGTACCCAGTTAATTTAGCAAGAACTTACCGAGATTGATCAAACAAACCTGAACCATCCTGCCCTTGGCTTGTATTAATTAAACATTAAGTTAAGTGCTTTGCATTAAGGGATTTTATTTACTTTAGTGACATATGTATAAGTGAGTTATGTACCTACCAGAATAAAGCTTTTCATTTTGTATCGGACTAAAGGAATAAGTTTGTTTTTTTTCTTTCAACTTTAAGATTTCCCTATATTTCTACAATTTAGCAAGAAAAAGAACTACAAGTGTCAGAAGTCGAAAATTAGTAGGCATACAGTATCGGAACTGCAGCAATTTTCTAATACTGAACGCTTATCGCACGTTATTGTAGGTCCCTTTCCACCGTGTAAAGATGGTCACAGATATCTCGTTACCATGATTGATCGTTTCACCAGATGGCCAGAGGCTATACCAGCGGAAATAGTAGCGAAAGTTTTTTATGAGAATTGGATTTGTAGATTTGGTACCGTTGCCAAAGTAACGACAGATCAAGGAAGGCAATTTGAGAGCAGTATGTTTGTGCAATTATTAAAATTAATGGGTATTAAAAAGTCGCGTAGTAGTCCTTACCACCCGCAGTGTAACGGGATTATCGAACGGTGGCATAGAAGTATGAAACAAGCCTTAACAGCGCGCTTATCAGATAACACGTCATGGGGTTGTGAGTTACTAACTGTTTTATTAGGATTGCGTACAGTAGGCAGAAGTGATAACAGCGTGAGTCCTGCGGAATATCTATATGGTCAAACAATCCGTTTACCCGGAGATTTTTACGAAATCTCGGATAAACGAATTATTGAAGATAATGCATTTTTGGAACAATTAAGGTATAATATAAATAATTTAAAACCAGTAGCATCAAAGTCGCGAAACTCACGCACGATATTATTTTATTCATAGTGAGTTAAGTAAGTGTAAAAATGTTTTTATTCGCAATGACTCAGTACGAAAACCATTGGTACCACCATACGAAGGTCCGTATCGAGTCATTAGTAGAAATAATAAAGTATATAAGATTCAGTTGCCAAATATGATAATTAATGTGTCTATTAATAGGTTAAAACCCGCATTTTTAATGAATGAACAAGGGGATACATGTTCAAATGATAATGATTATGCAAATGTTAACAAGTGTTATATATCCAACGCCACTCTCTGTCGCGACTCTTCACGAAAGGTCCCTTATCACTCAACACTAGAGATGCGCAAAGCTGCCGAGACCAACCCGAAGATAAGCCAACGCCAATCTTCACTGCAACTCCTCATGAAATGTCCCTTATCACTCAGCACGCAAGATACGCACGGTTACCAAGACCAACGTGAAGATAAGCAGACCTCTATTAATATGTCAGCAACTAAAACCCTAGAGATAAGTTCTTAGAAAATAAGTCGTTAGAAATAGAATTTTACGTTAATCTTTAACATGTTAATAAAGGTTATCCTAGTTCCCGAAACATGTGTAGAGATAAGAACCCACGCCGCGTCCTTTCCCTTTCCACCCGACCAACCCTATATATAATATTGTTCCCTTAACATTTGCAACATTCCATATTCGTCAACTGTACCGTGTAAACCACTAGCTCTAAGTTAATATTAATAATAAAGTCATAATTCTTTTTAAAAAGGGCAATTTGATTCTCGCCGCGTAACAAATTTGGCGCAGTCGGTAGGATCCCGCGTGATTCGCTGCGTAAAAAGACGACGCTATAACGTACGAAGCATCAGCTTTATACGGTTCCTGCAGGGATTCAAGAAGCGTCGCCGAATCATGCTCCTGGGGTTCATGCTGTTACTTTGGTGAGTAGCCTAAATTGTCCGCTCATCCTATTTCTCTTACAAATCCAACACTAATCCACATACATCTCCAAATTCTTCCTACATACAAATCTATTACATTCATTTCATTATTTTATTTTATTTTCATATTATCATCATTAATTAATTAACATCGTTCTTATTATTATTATTATTATTCAAAAATGAGTCAACAATCAATAGACAGTTCAAATAATGCTTTGAATATCGGTACACTACTCCAATTAATACCCGAATTCAATACCGATAATCCGAGTCACATTTACCGTTTTATTAGATCATGTGACGCGGCATTTCAATTAGCAAATTCTGATCAAACCAGTGTTTTATTGGTATACGCACTAAACAAAATATCGGGCATAGGTGCACCGGACGTTTCCTCTCGTAACCATGACAGCTGGAATACCTTAAAAGGGTTCCTGATCAATAGATTCTCAAATGTCAAAACTATTTCTCACCTAATGTTAGAATTGCAATCATCTTTCCAAAAGTCAAACGAAAGCGTCACAGAATATTTTCATAGGATAGATCTCTGTCGTAGTAAAATAATAGAAAAACTACATGCAGAAATCAACGACAACACCTTATCGGGTCGCAAAAAATGTACCGAGGAAACGGCACTTTCGGTTTTTATCAACGGGCTCAACTCTGATATGGGTACGATGCTACGAACACGTGATTTCAAATCATTGAACGAAGTCGGCCAATTCGCGATGCAAGAAGATAAAATCCGTAAAATGAACAACGCGAGACTAAATCTTTTTAAAACTAGTTTTTCACACAGGTCGGTTTTGCGACCAAGCAGTACACCTGTACGAGTAACGACACCCAACAGAAACTTGCCAAATTTTAACCAGTCACTATCATCACCGGTACCCCACTCTTTCATAAGGCCTCCCAATAGAATGATTCCGTCAGCTTACGACCCGAACAAGACTTGCAATTATTGCAAGAAAGTAGGACACATCATTTCGGAGTGTCGAAAACGTGCCTATAACAACTCAATAAACCCACAAAGATCCACAATGTCTAATGTGCCTATAAATAATTTAAACTCGAATATAGTCAACGAAGAGGGCGATTCGTTGACGGACACAGTAGCCCCACAACACGAACAAATCCTGAACCAAATCAAAGAGTTACAAATTTCGTCAGACCATTAACACCGAACAAAAATGAAGTCACCACGCGCGACATGTCTACCCAAACTGACATCATCTACTCTCAGAATATACAAAATCAAACGAAATCTTTCTCTAAATCACTAGGAAATGACACAAACTCAAAATCTAAATCAATGCCAAATCAAACTAAATCAATTTCTAAATCAAACAAAATCTCGAAATCAAAGAACAAACTCAAGTCAAATCTAAAATCTAAATCTAACACAAAAACTAAAATCCAATCTTCTAACTCAGAATCTTTCTACATCTCATCCCTAAATATCTCACCTGACAACTTGCTACACTGTACCTTTCACATAAAAGGTATGCCAGTGACGCTACTGATAGATACAGGGGCCGCTATTTCGGTTATTAAGACCGATAAATTACACGGGGCACCTCTAGATACATCGAGTATCGTATCTATTGTGGGCGTTTCTAGCAAAACTTCCCCTTTACAAACTCTAGGCACCGCAACTATTTCTTTAGATCAACTTCCCAAGCATAAGTTTCATGTATGCAACATAAATATCGCAGCGGACGGTATCTTAGGCAACGACTTCATGTCCAAATTTAATGTCCACATATACGTTCAATCTAAAACAATGCGCGTTCGAGATCGAACATACAAATTATTCTTCCTAAATGAAAAAACCTGTCACACTCCCGACAAACAACTTGTAAACCGCAGATCCGAGACTGTGATAACCTGTCTATCAAAAAATATTAAAAATGGTACTGCTATTGTAGATAAGCAGACTGTATGTAAGAGCATCACTATCCCGGATGCACTTGTAAACGTAAAGGATTATAAATTCCTTATCACCTGCGTTAATTCCAGCGACAAAGACGAAAGTATTAACTTACCGGAAATAATAGCGAAACCATTTGTAGAAACCGTAGAGACGATCCCAATCACATCAGAACAAGTAATATGTAGTATTAATCAAGAAGCCACACTCAAAGAACGCGAAATCCATAAATTAATAAGACGGGAACATTTAAACGGAGAAGAATGTGACTCCCTAGATAGAATAATAAATAATTTCTCAGACATTTTTTACATCGAAGGCGACCCCTTGTCTTTTACAAGTCACTCTAAACACTCCATTCCAACTGTAAACAACGTGCCTATTAACACAAAAACTTATCGGTTTCCCCAAATACACCAACAAGAAGTTAAATGTCAGGTAAAAAAAATGTTAGAGCAAAACATCATTAGGCCCAGCACGTCTCCGTGGAGTAGCCCGATATGGGTCGTGCCAAAAAAAAGGGACGCATCTGGCAAACAAAAGTGGCGCGTTGTAATAGACTACCGTAAGCTGAACGACATAACTGTCGGAGACAGTTATCCGCTGCCGAATATTTCGGACATCTTAGATAAGTTAGGCCATTCAATCTATTTTACTACCTTAGATTTAGCATCTGGATTTCATCAAATAGAAATAAATTCTGACGATGGTAGCATACAAAAGACAGCCTTCAATACCCCCTACGGTCACTACGAATTTTTACGTATGCCATTCGGACTTAAGAATGCGCCGGCGACGTTCCAACGAGCAATGGATAACATTCTTATGGGACTGCAAGGAGAAAGGTGCTTCGTGTACCTTGATGACATTGTAATATATGCTTCTAGCATCCAAGAACACGAACAAAAGCTAACTGACGTACTAAATCGCCTCAAAAAGCACGGACTCAAAATACAACCCGATAAATGCGAGTTTATGCGTAAAGAAGTAGCTTACTTAGGCCATATCATCTCGAGCGAAGGAATAAAACCTAATCCCGATAAAGTCGCCGCCGTAAAAGATTTCCCTACGCCTACTTCGTGTAAAGACATTAAATCGTTTTTAGGTCTCGCTGGCTATTACCGACGTTTCATCCCTAACTTCAGTAAGATAACAAAGCCTCTAACGAGCCTCTTAAAAAGGACGTCCCCTTTTTATGGTCCGACCCACAACAAAAGGCATTCACGCATTGTAAAAATATTCTCACGACCACGCCATTATTACAATACCCCGATATTAACAAAGAGTTCATCTTGACCACCGACGCCTCATTGTACGCCATTGGTGCAATATTATCACAAGGCGAAATTGGGAAAGATCTACCCATTGCATACGCCTCACGCACTCTCAACAAAGCTGAGTCTAATTACTCCACAATAGAGCGAGAGTTATTAGCCATCGTTTGGGCCGTAAAACACTTTAGACCCTATTTGTTTGGTCGAAAGTTTAAGATAATAACGGACCATAAACCACTTACATGGCTATTCTCTGTAAAAGACCCCGGTAGCCGTCTAGTCAGATGGCGACTCAAATTAGAAGAATACGAATACGAAATCATTTACAAAGCCGGAAAACATAATACCAACGCCGACGCCCTATCACGACCTCCAATTATGACGGACAAAACAGAGCCGATTTATAATTATAATAATGATAAGACAAGCTCACATGCACACGAAGAACAAAGCGACGACTATTTACAAATTAATTTTGAATACTTCTTACAAAATCCACACTACAGTTTCGACATACCAAACTTAAAAATAAGTACAGACAGACTTTTAGACGAACGACATAAAAACATATTTATTCCCACATCTGCTCAACTAACGGAACAAAACGATCTATTCAACGAAGCTATCAGCACGTGCTCTCGGCCGAGTCCCTACTTAGAAAAAAGTAAAGACCTTTACCAAACAGATTTGCTTGTATCTAACAAAAAACAAAACCTCATATTCGGAATCTCTCGACCAAGATATTTCGACCCCTGGGACGCGGAGAGTTATTTTAAGACTTTACAGTCATGTTTACAAACTCACACTTCAACGAATCTCTATGTACCCGATTTAAAAAACGATCAATCGTCCAAAATGCAAGGAAACGAACAACTTCATATCACAGCTTATTTAGCCGATTATTATAACTGTAAAATCACTATCTGTAATGGCACTGTCACATATCCAAAACGCGAAGAAATCCCTACTATTTTAAAAACTTTTCACGATCAACCCCTCTCAGGCCATCGTGGCGTAACAGAAACGACTAGAAAAATCCGCGAAGAATTTTATTGGAAAAATATGACAGACGATATCAAAAATTACGTAGATTCGTGTAGCATATGCCAACGCAACAAGATACAGCGACGATTTTTTCAAGCTCCAATGGTCATCACATTCCAATCAACCGAACCCTTTGAAAGAGTCTCTATGGACCTAATCTCGTTCTCGGATACTAGCTATAATAATAATAAATACGTCTTAACCTTACAAGACGAATTGACGAAATACGTACAAGCCTACCCGATACCAGATAAAGAAAGCATAACCGTCGCAAAACAACTCATAGTATTCTGTCAACATTATGGCGTGCCTAAACGATTTCACTCTGATCAAGGCACGGAATTCTTAAATAACTTGATGAAACAGCTTATGAAATTCCTAGGGTCGAGTCACTCTTTCAATACCGCGTATCATCCACAAACTAATGGCGCTCTAGAAAGATTTCACGCCACTTTACGAGACCACATCCGTATGTATCAGAATCGCCAACTTAAAAACTGGGATCAAATAATCCCGTTTGCAGTTATGTGCCACAATACCTCCATAAATAGCTCTACGCACTACACACCACACGAGCTACTCTTTGGCTATAAACCCCGTTCCTTTTATTCAATGAAAACTATCCCAGAGTACACGGCAGCTGATTACCTAAAAGACTTAAACGAGCGACTAAAGGTTGCCAGAGACACAGCCATACGAAACACGGCATCAATGAAGGAAAAGGCAAAGGATAGGTACGACAGTCAAATAAAAAATATTGCTAAATTCAATGTCGGAGATAAAGTCATGATACGTGTTCCAAACCCAAACAATTTACAAGCTAAATGGGAAGGTCCTTATCAGATAGTACGCGTAGGTTTCAACGAAAATTATATTATCCGTAAAACAGGCAAACACGTATTAATTCACGCTAATCGTTTAAGGCCTGTTTGCGAATTAAGAGATTCAACCGTATGATTGCAGGGCAACAAGAAGAGCAACAAGTCTTCCTGTTCCTCCTGAACCTACCCTATCCGACAACTATAATACTTTCTCAGATATAATGCAAAACCCTTACGTTAGTTTCGTTATTTGTTCTATTATAAAACTTATATTTTACATTTTTCTTTATAGATTATATAAATATGTTAAACAATACATTAGAGATAAGTATAGGAAGGAGCCATCATCAAACGATGCCCAATTATCTTAAAATCTACTTACAGGTACTCCACAACAACGGTTGTAGGAGGATCCCTAATAGAGCCGCTGCCTGCAAACTCAGGACTTTACTATCAAGAAGAGGGTGAACTCGTAATTTCTGAAGGCTCATGGAAATTAATAATCTATAGAAACCTAGAACCACTTATACTAGTCAGAAACTCTCTTAATCGCTTAAAGAATAATTACTTCTCAATGATCGCTCGATACCCCAAAATCGAACATTCCCGAACCACTACTTCCTTCATAAACTTTAATATCGGCAAAATAAACGAACGGTTATCCGACCTTACCTTATATAATGATAGTCCGCGAGTTAAGCGCGCCCTCATCAACGGACTCGGGTCTGTTTTAAAATGGTTAGTAGGCACCCCCGACGCTACGGATGCTGAGTATTACGAGGAATGCATCCAGAAATTAGAAAAACAAGAAATAGAAGGTGCAGAAATACTAAACCAACAAATGCAAATAATTTCCTCTACTTTAATGAATTTTAACGACACCATCGCGAAAATGTCGTACGATGAACGTGTCATTAACGAAAATTTAAACAAAATCCAGAATTTCTTAAGCAACTCCAGCAAAATAATAACCGACCTCGGTATAAAAGAACAAATATCCGAAATATCAATCGAACTTTTGGAAGCAATTCTAACATTAGAACAAGATATAGACGACGTACTAATGAGCATTCTTTTTGTCAAATCCGGAGCCTTACATCCGTCGATAATCTCAGTCGATAAACTCTATCGCGAACTATTAACTTCTAGCCATGCGCGTACCGATAAAGCATTGGTACTCCCTGTAACTATGGCAAATATTCACAATATATTAGATTCCGCTAAACTATCTGCTTACATTTACATGAACAAATTGACATATGTCTTAGATTTCCCTCTTATTAGAAACGATAGATTCACAATTTGCCACCTGTATTCCATACCTATACGCCACCCTAACTCAACCTTATACTCCACTATCCTACCTGAGCAGACATACCTGGCTACGAGCCCTACCAGACATCAGTACGTGAGCACCAGCGATATACAATCCTGCAAGACCTACGCAACACAAAAGATTGTATGCAACACTCTACCTGTATACAACTACAATACAAGACCTATCTGCGAATTAGCTATATTGATGAGCAAAAGTAAAGACATGCCTACCAATTGCATCACAACAACTTTCTCAGCCCACATAAACACATTTCAACCGATATCGACAAACAAATGGATCTTCATTGTACGCTTCACAGCTCCATGTGTTCTACAATGTGGAGATAAGGCAACTCATCACGAACTCAAAGGCTCAGGCGTAATAACACTACCACGAGGATGCAAATTATACACCGCTTATGTTACGTTATCCGCCTCCGACGAAGAAACGTCGAACGTCACGCACCCAATATTGACAGTGGATATTGCTGATAATTGTACTTACGCAGTCAACCAATTAGATCCGCCAGAACTAATTCCAGTGAATATTGACAGCATCCCGCTGGATTCGCTGAATACAATCAAGGAAGAACTGAAACAATATTCCGAACGAATAAAGAAATATAAGGAGACCACATTTATTGAGAGACATGCTTCAAAAATTTCTACGTTTACTATAATCCTCGGACTAGCAATGCTGGCTTACATCATATTTAAATGCTGTCGGAAATATCGGCTCTTGCAAAGAAGATCAAGACCAGACGACCACCAGAACAAATGCATTCAAATATTCAATAACTGCTTCGGAAACACACGCCGCCACAACCGTGTCACCGTGGTCCCGATGACAGCAGTCACTACAATTTCCAGCTCCGATGAAGACTCTTCAACAACACAAAGATCGGCCAAATCAGCCCAATCTTTATTCTAAGGGGGGAGGTGTTATATATCCAACGCCACTCTCTGTCGCGACTCTTCACGAAAGGTCCCTTATCACTCAACACTAGAGATGCGCAAAGCTGCCGAGACCAACCCGAAGATAAGCCAACGCCAATCTTCACTGCAACTCCTCATGAAATGTCCCTTATCACTCAGCACGCAAGATACGCACGGTTACCAAGACCAACGTGAAGATAAGCAGACCTCTATTAATATGTCAGCAACTAAAACCCTAGAGATAAGTTCTTAGAAAATAAGTCGTTAGAAATAGAATTTTACGTTAATCTTTAACATGTTAATAAAGGTTATCCTAGTTCCCGAAACATGTGTAGAGATAAGAACCCACGCCGCGTCCTTTCCCTTTCCACCCGACCAACCCTATATATAATATTGTTCCCTTAACATTTGCAACATTCCATATTCGTCAACTGTACCGTGTAAACCACTAGCTCTAAGTTAATATTAATAATAAAGTCATAATTCTTTTTAAAAAGGGCAATTTGATTCTCGCCGCGTAACACAAGGCAATTAGCAAGGAAATTAGCCAGCAAAATTGCGAGAAAAATATTTTGTTTAAAACAACCAAAAGTGGGTGATTAGTTAAGCCGCCTGTAACCTTCAATTGTTGAATAGATTCAATTGTTGAATATATACATAAATAAAAAAAAGATAAATAAATTGTTTCAATATTATCGAATGACGTATAATTTTGTAACCATTGTAAATTATTAATCATTAGGAGTATTTTGAATAATAAAATGTAATAAATGCATTATGATTTTGAAACATTGCAAAACGCCGACCCAGATATTAGTTATTGCAAAATTTTGTAAACATGGCAATAAGCACTAACATTTAATGTGTGTAATAGATAATTTTGAAACATTCTATCATCTGATTAGACTCGAGTCACCACTGAATTTATTTTTCGTTTATTAAGATGGGCAAAAATCAGTCTAAGGAAGATATTGTATTAGCCCAAAATAATATTGTTGTAGAGCAGATAAACAAGTACAACTTAACTGCAATCATAATAGCATATTTATTGGGAATAATTGTGATTATTATAATATTGAAGTATTACCATCGGCGTACTAAGAAATGGTTAACGAGGCAAGTAAACAGAGTAGCAGAGCAGGCAGTGGCCACCCACGCGCCGCCAGCCGCACCGCAGCGTCAGCCACCTGCAGCCAGCTACGCATAAAGTTAGTCAACGGATTTAATAAGAATCGTTATCGGTTGTTTGGTATACGTGCTTATTGCAATGTATAGAGTTACGTATAGATGATATTGTTTATGTTAGTATAAATATTATGAATGGGAATAGGGTAACCATGAATTTGTAAGGATTTTAGAAGGAATCTATACTAATATTATAAAGCTGAAGAGTTTGTTTGTTTGTTTGCTTGAACGCGCTAATCTCAGGAACTACTGGTCTGATTTGAAAAATTCGTTCAGTTTTAGATAGCCCATTTATCGAGGAAGGCTATAGGCTATATATTATCACGCTAAGAGCAATAGGAGCGGAGCACCAATGAAGAACGTTTCAAAATCGGGGAATTTTTTTTCCTAATGAGAGCTTCCGCTGCGTGCGCTGCGTAAACGGTTAAAGTTTCGCAAAAATCATGTATGACAGAATTGTTTCCCTTTAAAAGTTCTAAAAAAAAGTCCGCGACAGCATATGTCTATCTTTTAAGTTTAGCTCACTATAACCTTTTTTATGCTAACCAAATTTGTTCTAAAATAATGCATTATTTGCGAAGGTGTTTTTATAAACATGATGTTAATCCTTATCCAAATAAATATGTTATTCATCACAAGTATTTAATTTAAAACAAAATTGCCCTTTACATCATTCGATTTAAATGAATAGCTTAGGAGATATCGCAGTTTTAAAATAACATCACAGCAAAATAATGATCGAGTACTGCGCGCACAATGTGCAAAGACGGCGGGCAGTCATGAGGGGGAAGGGCGGTGGCCCCAGTTAGCTATCTACTTCTGCCGGAAGAAAACAAACTAAAAATATAGTGTACGCAGAAGTACTTTAAAATAACATTAGTTTAGTTTTTTTGGGAATAACCTACAATCTACATGATATAAGATTATAAGACCCAATACTTACTCACCTATATAAACGAAATCGCGGGTTAAAGTTAGCGTTAGCCTTAAAATAACTAAACCACGCGGACGAAGTCGCGGGCGGAAGCTAGTTAATTATAAGACTAGTTTTAAGCAAATTTGAAATTTTGTAAAAATTTGGGGGGAGTAGTGTAGGGACATGTGTAAGTGTATTGTGTCAGCGATTTTGAGTGCGAGAGGGACGAATGAACGTGACGTCGTCCAGTTACTGCGCACTGGCCGACTAGAGTGTACGTGATAGCGTTTGGGAAAATAAGTTGCGTAATTGGTCTGATCGGAATATATTAGTTAAAAGTGTAGTAGTTGTTTTTTATTTGATGGTCAGTGGCAGTAACTCCCGGTGTAGATAATAGGATCCTCACACATTATGCGGTTTGAGAAGGTAAATATTAATTAGATATTTATTGAATTTCACATAGAGCCAACTCGCCGCGTGGCAACACGCAATTCATATATAACCTACATTGGTATAATTTACATTTATAAATTTACAGATATATCTTAACAGTTCCTGATTAATGGTGATGTAGGTTAATTTAGCATAACCTCATGACATAATTCCATTTATATGAAGTAGTTTGACATCTCTCGGGTGTTTCCTTACAAGGCCCTGCCAGAATACCAGCGCCTTCGCTACTTGTTTGTAGCGAAAGCATATGCTGAGGCTCGGACCTTTTTTGGCCTCGCACAATATTTGCACCACATTATTCTTTCTTTTTTGTGTATTTTTAATTTATTGTGTGGCCAAAATAAATTATTTTTCTTTCTTTCTATATGTAAAAGAATAAAGTTGAAGATTGTAATAATTTAAGGGACAAATTTTTTTCTTTTCCCAATTTCAAATTCTTACCCTATTTTTACAATTTAGCTAAAAAAACACTACAACACCTGATTTGCGTATTCCAATTGACTCCTTACAAGTGAGCAATAAAGAATCTTGACAGATGATTTTTTTTTTTAATTTCTCATAATGAAGCCTAAAGACCTTTTAGTGATATAAGTATCAGCCAAGTATGGTTGCTGCATCACATTTGACGCCCGACGTGGGGCTACATCACATGCATCAAAAATCTATTAAAAACTTTCCAGTGATATACGTCACTTTTAAAAATAGGAAAATAAATAGCTCGTAGTGTATTTTTAAAATTTATTACTCATAGAAACAGTATAATATACACCAAGCAGGGTTTATTTGGTTTTACATAGAACTTTGTATTTCTTTAAAAATTCTAAATAAACCAAAAATGAATAAATCAATGAACAAAATTCGTCTCGGGTAAGATTTGATTTTTGAACCCGCGCACTGTGGGACATCCATAGGTCATAAATCTTAAAAACCTGCTTTCTTGTTTTACATTTTATTCCTTGTCGTTACATTGGATAGTTGCGGTACCTTCTGAAACTATAAATAGGTCAGTAATTAGAGTGCGCCTTCATTATCTATTGTGCATTCAAAGAGAGCGCATCGCCAATCGTAAATACTGTTATCAGTGAGTCATTAAAAAGCGTGACGTCATTTGTTGTCATTGCGGGACCTGTGAGTGCTGTGTGAGTTTTTTCTGAAATGGATATCCAAGAACAGGGTATGTAATAATTAATATTTTTATTTTAATTGTATCTTAGTATATATTTTCTTTAGTATGTCATTGCTACGAGGCGACTTTTCTTGGAGTATTATATTTTAATATTCAAAGTTTGAATAAACTTTTAAATATGTTCCCACTCGCTCCGACTATGGAGGTATATTGCACCATAATCTTTAGACTTTCTTATCTTAGGAAAATTAAAACTTGGCTGCCCTTATCTGCCCTTTTGGCGATGACAAGGGTGCTACGGTTGCCAGATTATCTCGTAGCATTTGCTACGAAATTAGTTTATTTAGTCTTAGTGCTTTGTGTAGGTTTTGTGACTGAATTTTAACCGTTTTTTTTTTGTTTTAGGTAATTTATATATATGCTCGTTTTCAAGAATGCATATTTTCTTGAAATATGGCTAACTGTCAATACCGATAATGACTCGGAAAAGTGTCGTCAAGTCCTACAAAGTTTGTTGACTACTCTGAACGACGATGCTGAGAACATTGATATTCATTATTTAGAGAAAATTGTTAATAATTTATGTAAAGCTATTGCTCGATTCTGGAAAAAATGTAATAGGGATAAAACCAAGCTTTTATATAAGAATTCCGATTGGTTTAATGTTATTGAAAAAATTCAACTTGTGAAAAACAATAAGCAATGTACTCCGTCTGAAACGTCGCCGTGTCATTCACGTGGTCGTCCTCGAAAACCTTTTACGCAATGTAGTAAAAGGACTAAACGTCGGAGAGTAGCTGATTTGTCAAAGTCTGATGATTCTACTGTGAGTGCATTGCTTGATGTTTCAGACTGTTCATTCGATTCGTGTATATCTAGAGTTAGCACTGATGATGTCTTGTCACTTGTGACTGATGCTCAGTTGACAAAACATCAGTATTTATTAATTAAAAACTTTGTTAATAGTAAGATTTCTCCTAATATATTACCATGTTACCAACAAATTACTAAAGTGAAACAGAGATGTTACCCTTCTAATATAACTGTTTCCGAGTCTTCAGCTGAAGTTGAATTACAAAGTCTTTTTAATCACACAGCTTCTCGAATCCTTGAATCTCAAAAAGAGGTCTTAGATCAGATTCCTGATGATTGTTTGTCTAATATCTCTTTACTTGGGAAATGGGGATTCGATGGCAGCACTGGACATAGTGAATACAAACAATTTTTTTCAGATTCAACTTTAGAAGATAGTAGTTTGTTTGTAACATCTTATGTACCCCTTCAAATTATTGTTAAATTAGCTGAAGATAATTGTAAAATTTTATGGAAAAATCCTCGACCCTCTTCTACTAGGTTCTGCCGTCCTATTCGATTTCAATTTTTGAAAGAAAGCACAGCAGTGTCTTTGCAAGAGGAAGCTTATTTTAAGGATAAAATTGAAAGTTTGCAACCTACTTTTATTCAGATCGACAATCGTGAATTGGTCGTTTCTCATAAGTTGCAGCTTTCAATGGTAGATGGTAAAATTTGTAGTGCTTTAAGTGAAACATCTACAAGTAGATGTTATATATGTAATGCTACCCCTAAAGAGATGAATAAAATAGACGAATGTTTACAAAAACCTGTAATAGAGAGTAGATACCAATTTGGATTATCACCACTACATTCTTGGATACGTTTCTTCGAATATTTTATTCATCTTTCATATAGATTAGACATAAAAAAATGGCAAGTTAGGCTAGATAGTGATAAACAATTGTTATCAAATAAAAAACAATATGTACAGTCCCAGTTTAGGGAACGATTAGGTTTAATAGTTGACAAGCCGCGTAGTGGTGGAAGCGGGACGTCTAACGACGGAAACACGGCCAGGAAGTTTTTTTTGGAATCAGCTGTATCTGCTGAAATTACAGGTTTGAATAAGGATCTCATAGATCGTTGTTGTGTAATATTACAAACGTTATCTTCTGGACATAAAATTAATGAATGCAAGTTTAAAGACTATGCATTACAAACAGCATACAGCCTGGTCGAGGAATATCCGTGGTATAGTCTTCCTGCTTCTGTCCACAAGGTGCTCGTACATGGATCAGATATTATAAGTTATGCATTGTTATCTATAGGAGAACTTTCCGAAGAAGCTGCTGAAGCGACAAATAAGTATATCAAAATTTATAGACGAAGTCACACTCGAAAAATGTCACGTGAAGTTACCAATCAAGATTTAATACAACGACTATTATTACATTCAGATCCTTATATTACAAGTCTTCGGAAACTTCCCCCTAAAAAGAAAAATACTCTGTCACAAAGTGTTGTGTTGAATTATTACATATTTAATATTGTTAGAATAAGAATAATTTATTTGTATTTTGTTAGTTGTTTTGTTTTTTTTGTATTTAATTAATTTTAATTTACTTATTTCTATTATTTTATTATAATTAAATAATGTTATCAATGTTTTGACTCTTATTTTATTTAAAATATATGTTTTACATTCCAATTTTTAAGTGTTTGTTCATGATAAATTTAGGTAAAAGTATGTTATTGTTTATATTTGTTTTTTACTGAAGTAAACGTTTTTTATTCCGTAAATACATGTACTTCTTTCATTTTAATGTTCCTAAAACACTTTTACAACTATAAGTCACTAAAATAATACAATGTATTGATAGTAACAGGACTTTAACTATTTATGACCGCACTTGTATGGAGCGTGTCCCTCCGTGCCGCGTCACCAACATACCGTGTTGACGCTTTGACCACTTCGGCCACCGAGCTCTTACCAGCGCCGACGAAATCTTTAACAGTCTTCATATCTTTTGCACTTCGTTAAGCCAAAGAAGTCTTTATTCACTGTTAATGGTAACGGTGGACGAAGTGGTCAAGGCGTCATCACGACATGTGGTTCAAATCGCGACCGAGACAATTTTTTTTCTTTATTCATTTAATTTTCAATTTTTTTTTAATGTTTACTCGTGTTTGTGTATCCGATGGCGGCCACTATAGGTACGACGGGTATCTTTCGGTGTAGCAGTATGGGTACTCGAACACCTCGCCTGGGGCACTGCTGCATGTCTGTAGAGCCTATACAACAATAGCTACATGTTGATAAAAGTGTTACTGTTATACATAATTTTGTTAATTAAAAGGAATGCCAACTCCGTTGGTATATTAGAACGGCTCGTCTTCATTTGGATGGTCTGCAGTTCGATTGCACAAGGGGGTAGAAAATTTGCTGCTTGCTTCATTGCTTGCTTTGGTTGGTGCCACCAAACCAAGCCGCTTTATTAGCGACCACGAAGCTATATTATTAATTTAATGTTTGTTGTCAGTTCGTCACACCATAGATAAGCGCGGGACGGCCAAACACTTTGCTTATCTATGGTTTTGTTACTTGAAAAAAATTAATAATTGACATTTACATGTTTGACATGTTCATTGATTTACTACCAAACGTAGATAGAGCGCTTCATACAAAAACGCGCTTGAAATCTGTCACCTAATCGACTATACATTTGTACTCGCTGATATATAGTTGAATATGCCCGTCCGAATTAAAATTACCATAAAGAAAGTTCCGTATTTACCGAATTCAACCTTATTCTACATTATTATCATTACCGCAACTTTTGAATGAGCACTTCGGCATGTTGACGTGCCGACAGCTATGGAAAAGAACTGCACGAATCGTTATTGGGCAGTTCTTCACCGGCCCACTTTTCGAACGTTCATGCGTTATCTACGTTTGGTAGTAAATCAATGGACATGTTACAAAAATAAATAAATACAAATATTTGTAGATGCAATATAGTTATAATTGTTCTTAACCTTACCTTTTTACTCAATCATGCCAGAAAAAGATATTTTGTAAATATTGAACTGGTTCGTAGATTGAAGCGACTTTTCATCGAACAACGGGATGTCTTCTTCCAACACGTGACTTACACCCAGAGTGATTGTGGTGTGGCTCGGCTTACATATATCTGCCAGGTAATAATTGCGTTAGTATAGCTCGTGCATGTCACTCAATATGGGTACATTTCTAAGTAAATATTCGTATTTGTAAATTCTTCATAGTCGTCGAAGAGAAGTCTATTGATGAATTGATAATTTTGAATTGGTAATATAGCTCATACTTAACAAATTTCTGAGAAGACATCAAGGAAAAGTTACAGCTTTATATTGGCCAATGGCATACATAAATAAGCGAGGTATGTTACCCTGTTACAAGTCGTCTATAATGCTACGGCTCTATCTGCGTCCTCGGGCGTCATCATACGGGATAAATTTGACAGTACACAGACGTGGCCAACAGCGTATCTGTGCGGCGTCGCCGGTGGCGTTAGACGTTAATAGCTTCCGTATCGAACTCCACGGCCGTGACCGTCGAGTCGAGCCGTCGTTTATGACGCATTCAATAAAGCGTTTTACGACGCAGGCGTTAACACTAATATTGACGCAGGTGGAGCTCTAGCATGAAACGGGTACTACACATTTTTCACTCGTACGAAGGCTACAGGAGTGGTTCGGTGGTTACGTGGAGGTATTCTCCGGCGGCGAGCAGCAGCGTGGAGGTAGTGTCGGCCGAGGCGGGGGCGGGGGCGGCGGCGGCGGCTGTGGCGGCGGGAGCTGCAGCTGCAGCCGGAGCGGACAGCAGCACGGCGGCGGCGAGCGGCGCGGGCGGCGGCGGCGGGGCGGCGGCGGCTGTGGCGGCGGGAGCTGCAGCTGCAGCCGGAGCGGACAGCAGCACGGCGGCGGCGAGCGGCGCGGGCGGCGGCGGCGGGGCGGCGGCGGCTGTGGCGGCGGGAGCTGCAGCTGCAGCCGGAGCGGACAGCAGCACGGCGGCGGCGAGCGGCGCGGGCGGCGGCGGCGGGGCGGCGGCGGCTGTGGCGGCGGGAGCTGCAGCTGCAGCCGGAGCGGACAGCAGCACGGCGGCGGCGAGCGGCGCGGGCGGCGGCGGCGGGGCGGCGGCCGGCGCGCCGCTGCGCAGCGCCCACGCGCGCACCGCGCCCGACCCGTCGCAGCCGCCTCTGCGCACACACCACGCCACGGGGCAAAGGTCAAGGGCGCGCAGTATTCAACATCTGCGGTCGAGAGTCGCTTTACAACAGAGCTCCGTCCGCTTCGTAAAAAACGATCCGACTGAACACGACGAAACTTCCCCGAGCGGCCGTGCCGTTATTCGTTCCAGCTCGTGATTTCTCGGCGGAGGGGCCGGGCCGCTCGAGGACGCGTTCGATTCGAGTCTTACGCGACGAAGTAGCGATCGTCGAGCGCGGGGTGCACGTAGTGCAGGCGGGAGAACGCCGGCGGCGGTGGCGGCGCGGCGGCGGGCGCGCGGAGGACTCGACGCGGCCGCAGCGCGGGCAGCGACAGGCACACCGCGTCGCCGCCGGACGCGCACGCCCACACGTTCCGCCCGCTGGATGAAACGCGAACGAACGGACATAATATATCCCGAAACTGGGCGTACTGTAGAACGAATGAAAAGTGAGAGTACTCTGGCGCGAGGGCGAGGCCGACGAGGGCGTCGTCGAGCAGGTACTGGTGGTCGGGCGGCGTGCAGAGCGCCCGAGCGGCGGCCTCGTCCAGCTCGGGCGCCGCCCGGGGTCCGGCGGCGGCGGCGGCGCGACGGCGGGCCAGCTGCGCCCGGCGGCGCGCGCGCAGGTCGCCGGCGGCGGCGGCCAGCAGCGGCGGCGGCCGCAGCGCCGGCAGCGCCCACGAGCGCACGGCGCCGCGCCGCCCGCTGAACCCCGCCACCAGCGTTTGCACGGACGCCGTGTCGCCCTCGTCGCTCGCGATCTGTCGCAGAAATGGACGAGCGATGAGCGGGCGATGCGGACGAACGTGTCGTATCTCAGAGTGCGAGCGAATTCGACCTTAATCTTCGACAACCTTCAGAGAGTTTTCGTCGTTCCTCGGTTCCTCGTCGGCCATCAGAGGGACCCGTGCTACCTCCACGTGCCTGGAAACAGTGAGTAAAATTGTTTGTCATTCCTTACATTTAAACATCGAAAGTTCGCTGCCTAAAATCAGCATTACGTGCGGTTAGGCGAGAGTTCGAGCTTCGGAACTTGAAAAATAGGGTTCCATTTCATTCCAAATTCCAAAGAATTTTTATCGATCTGTCCCTCAGGAAATCAGATATCCATGAGCAAATGTTTGGGGGTAGTTCATACGAGGGAAGCTTGCTAAGTAAGTCGTCGTGCCAGTCCCTATCAAATGCCTTTGAGATATCCAGTGAAACCGCGAGAGCTTCACCGTACCTCTCAATGGCTTCGCTCCAGAGGTGTGTGGCATACACTAGAAGGTCCCCAGTTGACCGTCTTGACCGGAAACCGTACTGTCGATGTCGGTCACTGAGGAGGTCGTTACCTTGAATGGAGGTGATTTGTCCAATAAGAACAAACAAACACACCACCTGTACATCCCTCGAATTTCTTTGCACGATGAAAGGAATAGGGTACAAACAACTTAGTCAAGTTTAACCCCACGAAGACACAAGTGTGTGATTTCACTGCGAAGAAGGACACAATCATCGTAGCGCTTCGGTTCCAGGAAGTTACTTTTCGCATGTCCGATAGTATTTGGATCCTCTGTGTGGAAATTTATGATAAAGAGCAGTTTGGGAGTCATTTGGAGGATAAACCAAATTGGCGAGCAAAAAGCTGGGCTTCCTTAATAGATCAAAGCGGTACTTCACACCCAGCTGAGTGCTAATGCTCTATAGAGCATAACTGCGCGCACCTCTGGACAAGAGCTTCCAAATATTAACTCGACCCTCTCGACCTCTCTGCAAAGGTGTGCATTCCGTATTATTGGTGATCCCAATGTCACGGCCTCGGCTCAATGGAGAATTGGAGACGTCGGAGCAATTGAGGGACTTTGGTTCTTCCTGCGTGTTCTTTCGGCTCTTTAAAGGGGAATGGTCTAAGGAACTGCTTGTAATGGTGTCTTTGTCACCTTTTTACCATGGCACCACCTGCCATTATAGTACAGTTTATCTTTTCCTAGAACTGATCTCGTCTAGCTCAGTTCGGTTTCAGCATTCATTTCTTTCACGTACGTGCAGATTCTGGAACCAACTTGCAGCTGCGGTGTTTCCTGAGTGCTATGATATGTCCTCCTTCAAACAAGGCTTAAAAGAGTACTCCTCTCCAGGTAGGCAGTGACTGAGCGGTGCCCCTAGCATTCTTGATGTCCACGAGCGGTGGTTACCACTTACCATCAAGTGGACCACTGGCTCGTCTGCCATTGTTAACAATAAAAAAATTGAGTTTGTCTTACGATATACTCGCTTGATCCTCGTTGTAAATGTAGAACAGCTGCGTGGTTACACCGGCGTATTCTGATTCAGTTTCCTGAAAAAATATTAAACTTTAAGAATTTAAAATTGACGTTCTCGTACATTAAAATCTGCCACCTGGCACTGTTTTTGGTGCGACATCATTGCTTACTTTCTGGATTACATCTACCGATAGCTGAGCCGGATACTTCCTGGCATAATTTTATTTTATTATTTTATTTTATTTGGAAAACAAACAGCTTTATAATATGGTATGAGAACAGGAGTGTGTAAACACTTAGCCTAGGAGTTTCCACTGATAAAAAACAACGAATATGACATAAATTTTGGACAAAAAAAAATATACAAATAATAATAATACTAAAAATCTGATCAAAGCCATATCATCTTATTAACATGATAGAAATAAGCACTTAAGAGTTACCAAAAGTAGGGTAAGTACCCATATACATGTATAATATAAGCACATATAAGAAAGAGGAAAATAAAATAAATAAATAAAAAAGCACAGGATGGTTAATTATATACTTATAATTATTAATGCCGGGTTATATAAATAATTTTTTACTTGCTAGAATTTTAAATGCGTTTTGTTTCATCATAAATATGTCTACATTTTGTGAATATGTTTTATTAAAGAAATCTGCTGAACGTATAAAGAAAGAGTCGTGGCTATATTTAGTGGAACAAGGGGAGTTTTCTAACTGAAGATAGTTTCTACGCGTAATTGATCTAAGAGGTACCACAAAACTAATTCTTGCTAAAAGGGATGAGGAGTCAATAATATTAATAATAATGTTATGCAGGAAAGTCAGATCGGCCGCTTCACGTCTCAACGATAACGGCAACATGTGGTGGTGTTTACAGCTCGGAAGATATTCTGTACTTTTGATTTTAAATTTATAGTTTAGAAATCGTAGGAACTTTTTCTGAGGCTTTTCAAGGATATCAATTTATTTATCGAAGCAAGGATTCCAGACTTGTGACGCATATTCGAGGTGGCTGCGAACTATGGAGCAATAAAGAATCTTTCGCGTTTTAACAGACTGGAAATCCTTAGTGACACGTATAAGGAACCCCAAACTTTTCATGGCTTTGCTTGATATATTGGCAATATGTTTATCAAAAAGTAGCTTCGAATCTAAGATTATACCGAGATCAGTTACATTGTTGCATCTTATTAGAACTTGATCATTTATCTTATAATTGACTATTATAGGTGCAAGAGATCTAGTGAATGTGATACATAAACATTTAAGAATATTTAAATCTAATTTGTTGTTAGTGCAGTAATTGAGAAGATTATCAAGATCTGATTGAAGTTCTATAGTATCTAGTGTATTATTTATATTTTTAAAAATGTTCATTTTGTCAGCAAAGAGAAGAAAGTCGGAGTGTTTGAAGCAGGAGTCAATATCGTTTACGAAAAGGGTAAAGAGAAGAGGACCGAGTATTGATCCCTGAGGAACCCCGGAGGGGATGCTGACACATACCCATGAAGGACCACAGTTTGGCATCGGTCTTCGACATATGAAGTGAATCACCTGAGTAGGTCTCCTCGTATACAGGCCGCATATAACTTCGCGAGCAGAATAGTATGGTCTATTCTGTCGAATGCTTTGCTGTAGTCAGTATAGACTGCATCAACCTGGCCACCCGCCTCCATGCCCGCAGTGACTTTATCTATGAACGATATAAGATTGGCAGTAGTCGATCTTCCCTTCAAAAAGCCATACTGTTGGGGTAGAAAGGTATTTTTAAGCGTGGCATATACCTAGTTGATCATGTATCACTTTTTCAAAAAGTTTAGCCACAACACACAATTTAGATATTGGTCTATAGTTACATATATCACGATTAAAACCTTTTTTATGAATCTGTGTTACATTAGCCGATTTCCATATTTTAGGCATATATCCTTCATTAATAGACCTCTTGAAGAGCAAGCTGACCGAAACCGTCAGGCTTTTTGCACATTTAGCTAAAATATATGGGTGTATCCCATCTGGACCTGCTGACTTTTTACAATCAACTGACTTTAAAAGCTTAAATATCTTTGACTCAACCACTTCAATGGAGCAAATATCTACAGGTGATTCACAAGGTGAGGTAGCGGTTGATGCTACGGAAGATGAAGATGGTAAGTAATTAGCGTTAGAAAATTGCGCAAGAGCATTGCATATTGCATCACCAGATGTAACACTTGAGTTGTTGTAAGACATAGTGGAGGGATGTGAGTTATGGTGCTCTACAAGATCAATTTAGCACGACACGTTTAGCGCAGAGGTCGAGTGATCACCTACTGCGCAACGGGTCGCGGGTTCGATTCCCGTACAGGACAAATGTTTTGTATGGCCTACAGAAATTTGTCCCGGTCTGGACGTATGTGCATGTGATATTCTATGTTTGTAACTGCACCCACGACACCGGAGAAAATCCTAGTGTGGGGCGACGTTTATAAAATAAAAAAAAATGGCCCCCTCCTCCCACCACCGCTCCGGGTGCAGAGTAAGCCGCGGCCTGCTCGTCGGCGCTCGCTGGGCTTGGGTCATGTTCGGTGCTACCGCAAACGAACAGCTCAGCACATTATATTTCCACAATTTTCATGTACGTAGTACGTAACACACAACCGATGTGACCGCGCGTGCGCAATAACCATTTAACCAATTAAACTTAATTAAAGTATTAAAAGTGCGTTATTTACATTATATTAAAAAGTGGGATTTGTAGGAAACCATACCACCTATAAAACCTCTTTTTACATGGTCCTTCGAGCAATAAGGACCTCGCGACGCGAATTTCTGAAATAACAGTGTCGTTGTATCGCGGGCATTAAAACCAGTGACATAGTGACCAGTTTTGAATACTACCAAGGATTTCAGTGAGGAATTTGTAAGGAGAAACCAAGGTCAGATCTAACCATTATTATTATTATATTAATTCTTGTTCATATTTACCATGGAGAATCTTTATAAAAATCAAATTGAAATTTACGACTCTTTGAAAAAACTTTTGACCAACATTAAAAAAGATGGTAAAGATCGGAAGAACAAAGACTACTGCAGGCGTAGATTAGATTTATTAGAAAGTCATTGGTGTGATTACCAGGAAAATAATAGAAAGCTCTGTGCATATGCTGAATTTAATCATATTTATTTTACATTTATACAAACTGCTAAAAGTGAAAGCGCGAGTTACCCAAAATCACCTGCTTATTGAAATAACGTTTCCTTTGATTGACAGAAATCATTTCCAATTATATAGATTGATCCCAGTTCCGCATAAAATAAATAATTATATGATCAGCATAAGACCAATCTCAGAATACGCAGCTGTGAACATAGGCAAGGACGAATTTTTTGGCATTACCATACCGGAGCTAAACTCTTGTTCCTTGATGGGAGAAACGTACATGTGTCAATTACTGAAGCCTATCCTAAGTATAAAAAACGACGAAAGCTTTTGCGAAAAATCTACCGCTGATCAATGTAAAGTTATTAATTCCACATGTACGAATAAATGGATAGAATTACATTCCATACACCAGTACTTATATTTCTGTTGCGATATATACTCAATTAAAATAGTTTGCGATAACAAAGTCAGTGTTCATCAGATAAGAGGCGTGGGATTTATCAGAAATATGAACCAAAATTGTATAATAAAAAGTAAAGATTTCACGTTATACTTTCCGATACCGAACACAAATGAAATAAATTATTCACCAAATATTTACATACCAGAAATTGATCAAATTAACCATATTGTAAAAATAAAAATTCCAACTGAAAACACCACCGAACCAATAGATGTGAACTACAGTCATTCCTTAGCTGAATTAGAAAAACAAATAGTCGAATTGAAAGCGAGCAAACCAGAACTTGACGACATATCATCACATGATATAACTCACTATACTGTAACATCGTTTCTTATGATGACTGTAGTATGTGGCATCCTGTTATGGATTTGGAAATACAGTCGCTGTTGCCAAAGAAGTAGCCCTCTGAACCAAAGCAGGCGATCGGCAACTAGCTGTCATCGAGAACCAGTGGAAGACCCGATTCCGTTAAAAAGAACAACCACAGAGCCAGTGTATAGTGTTGTGGATTCGCGAAAGCAGAGTACAGCTGACCGTCAGCTGAGTGCAAGTGATGTGGGTGAATGTAGTGGCAAACAATCGCGTTCACAAGGATTTAGTAATCGTTGTCCAAGTGTAAAAACATTTAAAATGAAAAAAGACGCTAAGACATCACCAATCCATCGAAAACCAAATGTTTATGTCGTAAATGACTCTATTCCTTAGACGTAAAATAATTAAAATTAATTTTTAAATAAATTTATTACATATTTTTCATAATATTCATAATTTTATAAATTAGAAATTATTATTTGAACTATGTTACAGCTTAATGTTTAGTTATTATTATAAGGCTTCCTTTGTTTTTGCTTGATGATTTACTATCACCATTTTTGTAATAGTTTTTTGTAAAAAGATGTATCTTAAGGCCGGGAGTATGTTCGGTGCTACCGCAAACGAACAGCTCAGCACATTATATTTCCACAATTTTCATGTACGTAGTACGTAACACACAACCGATGTGACCGCGCGTGCGCAATAACCATTTAACCAATTAAACTTAATTAAAGTATTAAAAGTGCGTTATTTACATAATATTAAAAAGTGGGGTTTGTAGGAAACCATACCACCTATAAAACCTCTTTTTACAGGTCAAGACCCTTTAACCCGGTGTGCTTGACCGCGGAGGGCCGTGCCTCGATCCCGGAGTCGCAGCACAGGGGGGTGGCAAAGAGGGGCCCGTCACTACGTGACGTGCCCAACACCGGCGAGCTACTACCCGAAGCTCGCACCCGCCTGTGGCGGATGAAGTTCTGACTGACAGTGTGCAGTGTAGAACAGAGCGCTGCGGGCAGACCTGGTGGCGGCGTTGAGTCACACGGCGGTGGCGCAGTGGCCGGGCGCCAGGAGGTGCAGCTGCAGCGACAGGTAGGCGCCGTGTGCGCGTGTACAGTGTGCAGTGTAGAGCAGAGCGCGGCGGGCGCACCTGCGTGGCGGCGTTGAGCCACACGGCGGTGGCGCAGTGGCCGGGCGCCAGGAGGTGCAGCTGCAGCGACAGGTAGGCGCCGTGTGCGCGTGTACAGTGTGCAGTGTAGAGCAGAGCGCGGCGGGCGCACCTGCGTGGCGGCGTTGAGCCACACGGCGGTGGCGCAGTGGCCGGGCGCCAGGAGGTGCAGCTGCAGCGACAGGTAGGCGCCGTGTGCGCGTGTACAGTGTGCAGTGTAGAGCAGAGCGCGGCGGGCGCACCTGCGTGGCGGCGTTGAGCCACACGGCGGTGGCGCAGTGGCCGGGCGCCAGGAGGTGCAGCTGCAGCGACAGGTAGGCGCCGTGTGCGCGTGTACAGTGTGCAGTGTAGAGCAGAGCGCGGCGGGCGCACCTGCGTGGCGGCGTTGAGCCACACGGCGGTGGCGCAGTGGCCGGGCGCCAGGAGGTGCAGCTGCAGCGACAGGTAGGCGCCGTGTGCGCATGTACAGTGTGCAGTGTAGAGCAGAGCGCGGCGGGCGCACCTGCGTGGCGGCGTTGAGCCACACGGCGGTGGCGCAGTGGCCGGGCGCCAGGAGGTGCAGCTGCAGCGACAGGTAGGCGCCGCCGCCGGCGTCGGCCCAGCAGCCCGCGCCGCCCGCCGCCGTGCCCGCGCGGCTCGTCACCGCCCACGACCCGTCCGACTCTGGGCGACGACGAATCGAGAAGTTGGCGAGAAATATTTTGTGACACTCAATAGTGAAGATTTTACAAGCTTCGACCGAGAGAAGGCCGCGCGGGAGGACTACCTTTACGCGTGAACACGAGCAGCTCCCAGCGGCGCGCGGTGGCGAGCGCGCCGGCCAGCAGCAGGCGGCACGGGCCCGCCCAGCGCGCGCGCGTCGCCGCCGCCCAGTCCCGCGCCGCCGGCCCGAGACGCCAGCGCTCCCGCCACCGCCCGTCCGCCTCCAACTCCCATATCTGAGCGACGTCAATACCGAACTCGAGTCGCACGACTCACTAGCTACGATAAAAGAACATTTAATCGAACGAGCTGCGACAACGTTCGTTACGATTTAGTAGGTGCGGAGCGAGCGTAACAGGACCAGCAGGTCGGCGGCGTCGGTGGTGAGGGCGAGGCGCGCGGTGGTGGCGGTGCAGTCGCGGCAGAGGGCGCAGGCGGTGTTCGGCGCCAGCGCGGCGTGCAGCAGCGCGGCGCCGGGCCGCGGCCGCAGCGCGCCGCGCCGCGCCCAGCCCGCCGCCGCCACCACGAACTCCTCGCGCCACGACTCCGCTGCAATCGCAACACACCCGAGTGAATAGCATATCGCGTCGAGTAAATTAATGTAAATCGTCATTTTTCCAACCGATTCGTCCACCTGATACGCGGAGAAGGACTCACGTAGAGTTAAAGGTTAGCTCCGGGCGATAACGCCGGGAGAAGGAGATGTGAGTTAAAAGATTTTATAACGTTTCGATCGACGCAGTGATGGCCGGCACGAAGTCGGTCATATTTGAGCGGCTCACATAGAGCGTACCTAAACGTAAAGGTTTCTCACGAATTGAAGTCTTCCCTGCCGGTGCGACGAGCTTTATTCGGTCGGGACCTCGTCGTCGGCTCCCTCGGCTTAAATTCTTTTCTCGACGTAGGTATACTATAGCTACGAGCGACAGCACCGAGAGAACGATTCCCGAAGCGCTGCCACTAATAGATACAGACTACATTTCAACAGCTCAATTTTGAAACTCATCAGAGCGATAACGGACGAGCACAGAATCGATTTCGACGACCGGTGTATCTTATAGGTCGTCGGGGGTCGAGAAGATGCGAAGCGGGGAATACGGTATCTTTCAGCACAAATAAAATAATAGTGTCAGAGACCGGCGACAGCTCGGGTGTCGACGCAGGCGCGGCCGGCGCGGCGCAGCAGGCGGCGCCAGAGCGCGGGCGCGGCGGCGGCGGCGGCCCAGGCGCGGCACGCGGCGCCCGCGCGCGCCAGCGCCGCGCCCTCCAGCCACGCGAACACCGCCCACAGCACCGCCGCCGTAGCGCCGTCGCGCCGCTGCCACGAGCTGCACTCCTCCCCGTCCTGCGCCTCGGCCGACCCCTCCTCCGACCCCTCCTCCGAGCTGTCGTCGCCGCCGTCCGACTCTCCCCCTGGCATGCTCGCCGTCACAGATCACTACCGATGCGGTCGGTCGACGCGACTCGAGGATACGACCGATGACAAAAATACAGTCCTCGATAATGAACGTCGCTTATTGTCGACGACGTAAAGGCGACATCGCGGTTACATAAAATTGGGTTAGACTAGTTTTTCGGGGCGACGATTGTACACTGACCGTCGCAGTGTTGTATTTCAGTAGCGAACTCGCGACCCACGCGAACGCGTGCGTCTATTTATATACAGCTGTTATTTTAGGGTCGGACCGCAGCGTCAGAGTAATTTACGACACGCATCTTCGGTCGGTAGATTGCTCCGACACGAACGGACTGCCGCCGTGGAAATGTGAACGGTGTGATATTATGAATAAGGGCGCTTGCGCACTTATACGCATTCGGTTCGTATTCGATTCGTGTTCGGTTTTGATCAGGGCGGTGATTTTGTAAGTCATCGATTGATCGGCAATCGTTTTCACACTGGATGACTTAATGAAGAAAAGCGGAATTATGTTCATTAGATGAGTGGATGGATGAGTTAATTTTACAAAAACTAAATAAACGTTGTGATATGCTTTCTATAACTTGCTACAATAAATATCGTGACTATGTAGAAGATAAAATTTCGTCTCATCCCAAATTATTTTGGTCCTTTATAAAATCCAAACGGAAAGGCAGTTCTACATATCCAACTTCGATAACTGATGGAGATAAAACTGTAGTGGGTGGTGAGGATATTTGCAATATTTTTGCTAACTATTTTGCTTCTGTTTACCATAAAGACGATGAGTCCTCGCTTAATCAAGAACAATGTGCCTCTCTTAATAAATACTTATCCAAGGTAAAAAAATAATAATTTAAATCTGTCTTATTTACTCGTAACTCAAAATTCGGTGCAGAAAGCTTTTGAGTTCCTTAACATAAATAAAGGAGCAGGACCAGACGGCATTCCACCCAAGTTTATTGCAAATTGTGCTTCAAGCCTGTCTCTTCCCTTGAGTATAATTTTTAACAAGTCACTGAGATCAGGTTTGTTTCCCGCGAAATGGAAGTCTGCGAAGGTTGTCCCATTGTTTAAAAGTGGTGATGAACTAATTGCTAGTAACTATAGACCAGTCTCCATCATTTCCACATTTGCAAAAGTTTTAGAAACACTTATATTCCCATACATTTACCAACATTTTAAACAATTTATTTCAAATCACCAGCACGGTTTTATTAAAAAACGGTCTACATGTACAAATCTTATAACATTTGTGGAGAGCATTACTGAGGCTGTGGATAGCAACAATCAAGTTGACGTGATATATACAGACTTCAGTAAGGCTTTCGACAAAGTCTCCTATTCCATCCTTCTTTTTAAGCTAGCAGCATATGGTTTCAGCGGTTCTGTCCTAAAATGGGTGCAATCGTACTTAACACAGTGTGATTTTTTGGTGGTGGTGGCAGGCTTTGCTTCAACTGTTCGTCCTAAAATTGGTTCCGGTGTGCCACAAGGTTCACATCTAGGACCTCTTTTATTTAACATATTCGTTAATGATCTCCCCGATTGCTTAAATTATTGTACGCCTTATTTATTTGCAGACGATCTCAAGGTACTGAAAGTGATCAAAACCATTCAAGATGTAGAATTAATGCAAAAAGATTTAAATAGTTTAAATGTTTGGTGTCAGATTAACAAAATGCCTCTGAATTCATCCAAGTGTTCACAAATATCTTTTAGTAGGAAAACAAATAACTTAAAATTTAACTATAAAATTGGTTCATCACATTTAGTAGTTAATAACACTACGAAGGACTTAGGCGTAATTTTCGACGAAAAATTAACATTTATACCTCACATAGATAGTATCGTGAAAAAATCATCAAAAATGTTAGGTTTCCTCATCCGAAACGGTAAAGATTTTCGTAAACCTAAAACAAAAATCCTGTTATACAACAGTTTGGTACGAAGTAGCCTAGAATATTGTTCTCCCGTATGGAGACCTCATTATGCAGTTCATGCTTTAAGGTTAGAAAGGGTACAAAAACGGTTTTTATGGCATCTAGCATATGCAGCTGGTCAAGCACACAAGAAAAGTTCCTACAAGGATAGATTGACTTTTTTTAAAATGCAACCCTTGACTCAGAGACGCAATATTATTGATCTGACATTCTTACACAAATTACTTCACAATAACGTTGACTGCCCTAACTTGTTGACTCAATTTAAGCTCAGAGTCCCCTATAGGTATCCTCGAAAGCCTTTTACTCCATTTGCGCCTCCTTTTCGTAGAACCGTTCTGGGAACTAGCTCGCCTGTACCGCGAATATGTAAATTGGTTAATGAGCGTAGTGATCTGTTAGACATCTTTGGAGATACTTTTAGTAAATTTAGGTTCAATTTAATTCGGATCTCGGCCGATATGGCCAACTCTCTCTAACTTTTCAAGTCCATTAATTTAAATTATTGTATTTTTTATATTTTGTTATATTTTGTATTTGTTAAACAAAATTGTTACATATTGCGATAGTCTCGTTCGGTTTACTTATAGTATTGTAAACAATAGTTATATTGGTATTCTCTCTACTAAGTAGGTATATAATATTAGCATGTGGTGCTTTCCTTTACTAGTTGGTGCATCTAGCAAATTAAGTAATTAAAATGATTGTATTTTTAGTGTTGATGTAACCAACCATGGAGAGCCATTTATAAATAAATAAATAAATAAATTAGCTATATTGGAGGATCGGTTGATTTATTCAACAAATATACCAAGACTACTCAGACGACGACATTACAAAATGTTAAAATATTAAAAATCAGTTTCAATAAAACAGAATTATCAAATCTATACGATAGCCGATTGCCGATGAGTTACAAAATCACCCAGCCGGTTTGGCCGTCCTAGTGATTGTATGGACGCTTGCGCACTCATATACGTATTCGGTTCGTGTACGATCCGTGAATTCTCACTTCGAGTCGTTTTTAGGTGTGCATCAGGATGGCGGGTGTCCATCATTTATTTATATTATTTGATGAAGTTTTTAATAACGTTAATATATGTACATATATATCACATAATACACACGTTTCATTGAACACGTGTTTCATGGTTTATTGGAATTCACCCCCTTAGGGTGCAAAATAGGGGTTGAAAGTTTCTATGGAAAATAGTTAAAATCTGCTCCAATTTATATGAAATTTATTATCCGGGCTTAAATTGGCTACAAAATTATTTTCCTACGGGAAAATATAAATTCTCACAGCAAAACAATAATAACGCGGGCGAAGCCGCGAGTGGAAAGCTAGTAGTTAATATAAAGCGAGTCCATTCGTTTTTTGGTCTGAGGTAAAAAACGCACCTTTCCTGAACGCTCTCGAAGGGTGCGGTTCATAACACAGACATAAAAATAAAAGCAGACTTAGGGTAATTCACCCAAAATACAAAATTTTGTCTAATTTCCTTGGTATGTAAAAACATATATTTTTTGTATATTTCTGTTCCATTTAAGAAAGAAAAGGGAAAACTGTACTTACTTCTCTAAAAGGGGTGTCACACAATGTTTTAGAACAAAAGTTATAGAGTGATGAATTTTTGATATCCAAGGAAATTAGAGAGGCCAAGGAAATTATAAAACCGCTCCAAGGAAATTATAAACTCTCATGGAAATTAGAAAATATCTCTTTCATTATGCATTTTTTATTAATTAGTTATAATCAGTTCACAACTTATAAAATATATAAAAAATTAACATATAATTAATAATATTTTCCTAACATGATTAGTATTAATTGTCTGCTAGACACATAATAGTCATATTTAACAAACTTTAAAAATCTTCACTTTTTAACATAAATTGGCACTTACTGAGATCAACACTTTTTGATTATAATTAAATAACAAATACTAAATCAAAGATTTAAAGATGAACTTGCCATCCAATAGAAACGTTGGCTCTTCAAGGACTCTGACAATCGAGCTTATAGTGATAATATCAGTATCATTGTGATCAGGCCAATTATACAATGAACCATCAATATTGTCTAAAAAAATTACGTGATAATCACCCAGTCTTATATCTACCACTGATGCAACAAATTGTTTGAAACCCATATGTGTTTTGAATTTCACTAAAACCCAAGACCCAAGTTTAACTGGATTATTTTCTTTGTCGTTTAGAAATTCTTCATTGTAAGTTTCACTATTAAATGCAACGTCTTCTAACGATGATGACGATGCTAACACATTGCTAACCCCCGAAGATTGAGTAATTTTAGGCCTTATGAGACCAGGGCGATAAACTATATCAGATAGAACGTTAATTTTCTTATTTGGTTTAATTTGGGTTTTAGGTTTTTCTGGATTTTCAATTTTTTAAAAACCTAAATGGTTATCGTGATAGCATTTAGAGGCATTTGAAAAGCAGTCTTGATGAATGCATGTTAGTCTGCGCAACGTCACACTATTTCTGCTTTGTATGTTCCAGACAGCTTGGTGTACCTTTAATGTCCTAGAAAACACTGGTAACTTTGGCGGTAATAGCAAGTCCTTTTCTAAAATATTGTATTCGTCTACAACTTCTAATAAGACACCATCGACTTTCTCTTTTAGAATTTGTACAAACTCGTCTAAATTAGAAATATCATTACCGTAAGACACATGTTGATCTGCAGTTCTTTTAAGAACTCCACCGACGCCATCTGGAGCCCCCTTTCCGTGGCCACACTCGCTATAATTCCAGGTAACTGATTTCAGATTCGGTAAATACCAAGAAAGTTTTGAAATAATATAAAATATTTTTCTGTTTCGATATTGTGATGATGGTGAATCGGAAAAAATATGTATTGACCGGACTTGAGAACAATTTTCCTCAATATACTTTAGCAGGGGTACCAGATGTGCCCAAACAGCAGAAGCGTCATGTCGTAAACATTTACTTAGCGTACAGATGGATTTAGTCTTTTTTTCTCCAGTATTTTCTTCGTGATAATAAAGAACAGCGGTATGAAGGGTTATTTGCGTTTTTACCTATATGCGGTAGCTTATCAATAGCTTTAAGACATTATAAGCCGGTGTTAATTTTATTTTAAGAAGCTGTTAGCTATCCCAAAATGTAAAAATAAAATAAAATAAATAAAAATTTGTTTTCTGCTGCCTCCGAAATGCAAAGACTGAATCTCCGTGCCAAGTTTACAGTTGTAATTTTCACTGAAGTCAATATGGAGAACACATTCATCATTTTTCAATCTGGAGTATTTTTCCTTCATTCAGTAAAAAGACATCTTTCCGTGATTTGATCTATAATGTTTTCATTATTGTCTGCAAATAGGCATTTGCCGGCCTGTTGCCTCAATGTAACAACAAATTTCTCGTTAGGCTCTTGTTTGAGTAGTTAAACATGTGCTGTTCATAGATTTTACTATGCTTCGGTGCGCAGTATTCATCTAATTTTTCTATGGTTACCGAAAAGACGCCATCCCCATCTGTGGGAGATGCATATTTGCTCCTGGTATATTTGAATAAATTTATTGAAGCTCGGTACCTCCAAAGTGTACCTTATTGGGGTGACCTAAGACCAACCAATGGAATAACTAACATTGGTTCTAAATTCCACTGACCCTTGTTTGGATAGCGTTTAGTTACTATCTACTTTTTGTGTAACAATTAAATGTTCAGTATATAGCCATTCAATGTTTAGTATATAGCTGTTCCTATACAACAATGTGTTCTGTTCATAATAATAACAATAATAAACTGTTCAGTATATAACTGTTCTTATGTGACAATTAAATGTCCAATATATACTGCTTTTATATACTTAACAATTAAATGCTCAGTATATAACAGCATGTATGTAACAATTAAATGTTCAGTATATAACCGCTTTTGTATAACAATTGAATGTTAGATATATCACTGCTCTTATGTAACAATTGAATGCTCAGTATATAACTGCATTTATGTAACAATAAAATTGTAATAACTACTTTTGTATGACAATTAAATGTTCAGTAGGTATACCACTGCTCTTATATAACAATTAAATGTTCAGTATATAACTGCTCTTATATTACAAATTAAAGTGCAGCAAATAACTGCATTTATATAATAATTGAATATTCAGTAAGTACATTAACTGCTCTTATGTCCTTAGATACGACAATAATTGAATGATTAGCTTATAGCTACCTTTCGTAAGAAATAATTTCACGTTTAATTTAAAATAAGTACATGCTGATAAAACAACATAAGATATTTAACTCCGTTCATATTATTATACGAGTATGTCAACTAACTCTTGATTGTTGTTAACTATAAACTGTATTGTTTTTTAATTTATTTTCATTCATTGCTTGTATAGTGCAATAAATAGTATTATATCAAATATAAGTAGGTAGATAAATAATACTATGCCAATTCGAAGTAGGGTTTTTTTATATGGACCGAGGTGATAAGGTGAACCTCTGATTTGTATGGGAATCTAAAATTTCAAAACAAAAAGCACCACAATTGACACATTTGTTCAATTTTTTTTTCAAATTTGGCACAAAGGTAGGCGTTGACGCCCCGCACACGATGGTAGTAATATCATCAAAAGATAGGCAATACTTAGGCATAATTCAATTTTAAACAAAGGTGTAAGTTCGATGTCAGGGTACCATACTATCAGGTAATATTCAAGAATAATTACGAAATTTCAGATATAAATGTAGGTACTTACTATTTATTTACTTACAGGTAATTTAAGACTCGAGTTACTACAACATCACAATGGTTCTGAATGGTTTTGTTATTGCAGATTCATAAATCGTTGAAAAACACCATTGTTTATAATTTTATCGAACATAGAAACCTTAGTACGAAATCATTGAAAATTTGTATACACTTCAAGATATTTCCAAATAGGCAGGTGTCATTGTTATTGCTATTTACGGCATTTTATCTAATTGTTTGTTTATAAACCTGGCGGCCAAATATATTTACGCATCATTTTTATTACAATTTATAGGACTTAATTGCACTAATAAGTGTTGTAATACTTTGCTACTCTACGTAGGTAACATAGATAGAACAAAGATACTATTTGGAACTGCAAATGCTAATTTACATTGTTATGTAAAACATTCAACTGCAAATGCTAATTTACATTGTTATGTAATAACGCAATCAATGATAAATGATTTGTTACTATCATATAACAACATCGAATGAAACAACCAACAATAGCAGCACGATAAGCCAATAGCTCGTTTTTCAATCATGTGTTGTTTATTGCGGGAAGTGTAATTGTAATAACGAACGACCATCACCAGTAAACACATCACGGTTGGGATGTCTACTTATTTTGTTTTGATTATTATTGTTTCATCCGATATTTTAAAAAATTTAACTTGTGCCTACTCCTTTTTATACTTGAAAGTAAGTACTCACTTTTTATCCCGTCGCCACATGTAATGTACACATATACTCGATAATTTGGCTCGCCAACGCACACAACACCACCTCTCCGCTCCACTGCCGGACGCTGAATGCCGTCGTTACCGACCGAGCTGTGTCGTGTTCGCTCGAGACAAATCTCTATACACTAGAAGTTTTTTTTTATTCTATATTTATTAAGGACTTTTATCCCATTGGATATGTCAGTCCTATCGTAGCCTATACAACTATACACATAATGAAAAATATATATACAATTAAGTAGAGGATTGTCGCGGCGGGCACAGTAAACAGTACAGCATTTTAGCCTCCTCCGAAGTTGGTTGAGCTAGAATACTGTGAAACACACCTACATCAATGACATTAATTTTTAATCTATTAAATAAGTCTCTTCTAGCATCTCGAAACCGGACACATTCCACCAACAAGTGTTGGACATCTTCCACAGTTCCACATATCTCACAATTGGGCGATTCTACTTTTTTCATTAAGTAGCCGAACTTGTTAGATGGATAGTGTCCTGAACGCAATCTATTTAATAAAACTATATACTGTCTACTTAACTTAAAATAAAACCACGGGTGACGAAGAGGCTGACATTGAATTGTTTTATACCAAATACCTTTTTCTCTTGAACGCTCGTCGAAAAATTCTTTCCAGTTTTTAAAACAAATATTCTTAAATTTTGATATACCTAGCTTCTGAATAAAATGGTTTAACTGATCTTGGTTCACCTTCAGTTATTGCCAATTTTGCTTTTCGGTCAGCCTCTTCGTTTCCTGTAATCCCAATGTGTGAAGGAACCCATTGTAGTCGCAAACCTATATTTTTTATATAACATTCATGAATCATTTCTAATATTTTATAAGCAGTCGATACACTTCTGTTGCCAGAGGCGCATCGAGCTATATGTTGAAGTGCACTTTTGCTGTCTGTGATAACAACAACTTTCTCAAAATTACAACGAATTGCATACAACAAAGCTTCAAATATAGCAATTAACTCTAATGACATTATTGATATATCAGGGATGTTTTGAAAACATGCACAGGCGTTTAACATAGGACATACATAAGCCGCTCCCTGTTCATCTTTTGATTTCGATCCATCAGTGTATATTTTAGTCCATCCATCATATTTTTTAAACAATTCATCGATTATACTTTGTTTTAAGATATTTTGCTCATAATCGTTTTAAGGTCCCTTAACACATTCCAATTCCAATTGAATGACATAATCATAATCATAATCATAATCATAATATTTATTTGCTCAAATCGTGGATACAATTATCATATTAATACAGATAATTAGATGTCACGTACGTTGTTATGAAGGCTACACACGATTTGCCGACTTCGGCATGCAAAATTTATGTTTACACAATACGTATGGCTTAAACTATATTACAATTTATTTAAAACACTCATTTTGATACTGTAAATGTCAAAATAGAGATGAAATTAAAATCAATACCAAAATAAGATTAATGAATTGTCAGCTCAAATACAAATCTCAAATCAATTATTATGAAATTGTTTATGTCAAAATATAAATGAATGAATGAATTAATAAAATGTCCCATCAAATTATTAAAATCAACTCATAATTAATAAGATGTCAAATCACTAATAATAAATCGTTAATGTCAAAATAGAAACAAAATAATTAATTAATATAATTTCAAGTCAATTCAATACAATGTCAATTAAAATTATTAAAAATATCAATAATTTCATAATGTCAAAAGTAGAATTTAAATATAATTCATTCACACAATTAAACAAAATAATGAAGTGTACCTATATAAGTACTTATACTTATTATTATACAATGTAAGTTTAGGGTCGTAAGTACGTGGTGGATGTACGTATCAGTAGTTGTAAATAAATTGTCCGATTTACTTACGTACAAATGTTCTTTAATTAATCCACACACAATTACACACAGAATACACAGAAAGAGAACAGTACGTAACACAAGCACAGCACAGTTTATACAGTGAGAAGCGAGAAGGAACACAAATTAATAGGCAAGAAAACGGTAAACAATAGCTAGCGTTAGCGGATCGTAAGTCGCGACAAGGCAAGGCGGATAGGCGAGAAGCAAGCGCTCCGCGTCGTGGTATGGTCTCGACTGGTTTGACAGCTGCTATGCGCGCGCGCACCGGACCCCGCGGAGGGGACGGCGGCGGTAACCGAACAATAGGCTGCTACAAGAGTGCGCGTTTCCTCGACACAACTCATCGTGTGAATGCATGTTGATGTTATATGGAATTAATATTATTTTTATGTAAATATTTTGGAATATAAAATATAACATTATATATGTATATAACATTTGTAAATATTAATATATATGTGTAAAATAGAATATAATAAATTAATATTATTATGTATTGTATTTGTGTGTGTGTAAGTATTTATGTATTGTGTTAATATACAATATTTATAGTGACTGCCCACATCACTCCCCTCCAGAGACAGTCACTACGGGCGATAGTAGTCGGGGAATCTGACGCGTCTTCCCGAACGGGTAGTTCTTACGTCAACATTTGCGGGGTTTGACTTACTATTGTCACTAGATGTACTCGTAGTTTTTTCATTATTGGGAACGGGTTCGGTAAGAATATACGCCGGCTTAAGGCGATCTATTGAAACCGACACCGTTTTCCCTTTAACTAAAATTTGAATACCTTGTCCCCACGGTCTATTACTTCATAGGGACCGGAATAGACTGGACTTAATGCAGCTCTGAGTGAGTCTTCCCTAAGGAATACATGACTGGAACTACTAAGGTCCTTAAAAATGAAAATTTTATTATTGCAGTGGCGAGACGCGGGAGATGGTCGTAGTTTTGCAGCGAACGATCTGATACGCGCGGTGAAATCCGTAACATCCGTAGTCGTTGCTACCTCACTGTCGAAAAATGCTCCGGGTAGGCGCAAGGGTTCGCCATAAAGCAACTCCGCCGAAGAGGCTTGCAGGTCTTTTTTGAACGCTGAACGTATTCCAAGCAAAACTAGGGGTAAGGATTCGGTCCAGCAATTATCTGCGTGGCATACGATGGCGGCTTTGAGCTGGCGATGAAACCGCTCGACTAAGCCATTGCACGCGGGATGATAAGCTGTGGTTCTGCGATGTTTGAAACCTGCTAGTTTTGCTAAGAATGCGAACAGATTCGACTCAAATTGACGTCCGCGGTCAGTTACAATGTCGGTTGGACAACCAAAACGCGAAATCCAACCTGATAATAGCGCACGACCTACTGTTTCCGCCGTCATATCCATAATTGGGATGACCTCAGGCCATCGCGAAAAGCGATCGATGGCTGTGAGGCAGTAGCGGTATCCTTGCGATGGTGGTAAGGGACCTATGAGGTCAATGTGCACAACTGAGAATCTAGCGCGGGGTAAATTGAATGTGCCCAAAGGTGCAGACACATGGCGATTCACTTTAGCGCGTTGGCAAGGTAGGCACGATTGTGACCATACGCGGCAATCTTTACGAATGCCGGGCCACACGTATCGCTCTGCTACCAATTGGGCTGTTGCGTTTGGACCTGGGTGACTGAGACTGTGTAGGCAATCAAAAACTTGCTTCCTCAGCGGCTTGGGTATGAAAGGTCTTGGAGTTGATCTGCTCACGTCACAGAATATATCGTGACGACTGCTGTCCAGCGCGACCTTTTTCAGTCGCAAAGAGGAACCCTCGTTGAGAAGATTGGCAAGCTCAGAGTCCGCAGTTTGAGACTTTGCCAATACTTCGTAATCGATGGCTGGTTGAATTTCCTCGATGCGAGATAACGTATCAGCAACCACGTTGTCTCGACCAGATATATGGCGAATGTCAGTTGTGAATTGCGATATGTAATCGAGGTGACGGTACTGACGAGGCGAGCAGTTATTTTTACGATCACTGAACGCAAAGCTAAGGGGCTTATGGTCGGTGAACACCGTGAAGTGCCTAGCTTCCAGCATATGGCGGAAGTATTTTATGCCTTCGTAGATAGCCAGGAGTTCGCGGTCATAAGGCGAGTATTTACGCTGAGCTGGGCTTAGCTTGCGTGAAAAGAACGCCAAAGGCTGCCACACGCTATCTTTTAGCTGTTGTAAGGCTGCTCCCAACGCAATATCAGACGCATCCGTCACTAAGGCCAGCTGGGCGTCGCAATCAGGGTGTGACAGCAGTGCAGCGTTGCAGAGATCCTGCTTACACTGCTCGAATGCTGTCAGAGCTGGGCCCGTGATGTCCACGGGATGTGACGCCTTGACCGAACCAGCAAGAAGAGCGTTGAGAGGAGCTTGGCTTTGCGCGGCGTTGGGTAGAAATCGCCGGTAAAAATTGATCATCCCCAAGAATCTCCTGAGTTCCCTAACTGTTTTGGGGGGAGGACAGTCTTTGATTGCCTTCACTTTATTCTCCAGGGGCTTGGTGCCTTCCTCAGAAATTTGATACCCTAGGAAAGATACTTCACTAGCACCAAATACACACTTTGACGTGTTTACAAGGATACCGTACTTCCTCATCCGCTCGAATAACTGCCGCAGGTGATCCTCGTGCTGGACCTGATCCTGGGAGAAGACCAGGTAGTCATCGAGATAGGAATAACAGAAATCTAGCCCTCTAGTCATCTCATCCACAAACCTTTGGAACGTTTGACCTGCGTTCCTCAACCCAAAGGTCATGTAAGGGAATTCAAACAGGCCAAAGGGGGTGGTGATGGCGGTCTTCTGTATATCCTCCTCGAAGACTGGGATCTGGTTGTAAGCTTTCACCAGATCTATTGTGGAGAACACCTTGCAACCTGCGATACTGTGAGCAAAATCGTGGATATGACGGATCGGGTACCTATCTGGTATGGTGCGTGCGTTTAGTGCACGGTAATCGCCGCAGGGTCGCCAGCTGTTATCCTTCTTGGGCGCTAAGTGAAGAGCTGATGCCCAAGGACTCTCCGAAGGACGTGCGGTACCGCTGTCCAACATCAGCTGGAACTCACTACGCGCGATCTTCAACTTGTCGGGAGCTAACCTGCGGGGAGAACAAAACACAGGCGGACCCGGAGTAGTGCGGATGTGATGCACTGTGTTATGGCGTGTGATGCGTGGTGTGCCAGATGGACGAGTTATGTCGGGATATTCATTAAGAATCGAATGGTACCGCGTATCACCAGTCAAAACCTTAACCGATAACACAGTTTTTAAATCTTTATCTACAGCAGCTACAGTACATAATGAGGTAGTATTATCTATTAAGCGATGATTGCGTATATCTACAATTAAATTATAAAATCTAAGAAAGTCTACTCCGATTATGGCTTTGGTTACGTTAGCAACAACAAAATTCCAGAAGGTTGCGTGTTCATATCACGTCGGGGTCACCAGTTTAGGGTCGTAAGTACGTGGTGGATGTACGTATCAGTAGTTGTTTATTTATTTATTTATTTATTTACAAAAACCAACAGCTTGTTACAGTCTAAGATACTTAAATGTGACTATCAATTAGTAAAGCCAATTACAGGTTTTTGGGTTCATATCTTTAAGTAAATACGAGTTTACGAGTTACACGTTTTAACAAAACATAAGTTATATAACAGAAAGTGCAAGACATTAATTTTAGTGTGCAAACATTAATAATTAGGTTACTAAAGTGGAAGAAGTTCGGTGAGACTATTTAGACATCCAATTATGAATAGTTTCACATATGTGTCTCTTAAACACCGATTTAGACAGTGCAAAAATATCCTCGCTACCAAATTTTACGTTGAATGTGTTACATAAGCGTGTGAGAGTTTCATTGCGAGCGTAGTTGGTGGTGCATCGTGGGACATGTAACAGCGGTGTGTGGCGGGTACGGCGAACAGGCGTGCTATACGCTACACCAGCTAGAAGTTCTGGGCAATCAATATTATCACGAATTATGTCAAATAAAAAACACATGTCTGCAATTGTTCTTCTCTCCTCAAGGCTAAAAATATTGTGCTTGCGACAAGCTTCAAGATAGGTTGCGAATGAACATTTGTTTCTATAATTCAGATGTCTAATGAATATTGTTTGTATGCGTTCCAAACATTCAATGTAAACTTTATATTGTGGTGACCAGATCGGACTGGCATATTCAAGAATATTGCGGACGTATGCGTAGTAAACAGTTTTTAAAACATTTAAATCATGAAAAGGTTTACAGGAGCGTAAAAGAAAACCAAGATTTCTATACGCCTTTTTGGTTATCGATTCTATATGTACATCAAGCAACATTTTTTCATCTAGCATTACACCTAAATCGCGAATAACTGGAACTCTTGTAATTGGGATGCTGTTTAAGTTGTATGTATATTTTAGACTATTTTTCTTTCGCGTAAATGTAATACACTGACATTTAAGAGCGTTAATAGTTATTTTATTAATTTTGCAGTACTCCTCTAATGCATCTAAATCTTTTTGCAAGGCATTACAGTCCTGTTCAGTTTTAATTACTTTAAATATTTTTTTGTCATCTGCATACATAAGGAAGTTACCTGATGTGAAACATGAATGGATATCATATAAATAAGCATTATAAAAAAGTGGTCCCAAATGAGAACCCTGGGGAACTCCTGTAGGCATAGGAACAAAATCAGACCGAAAACCGCCCAAAACCACTGCCTGCGAACGATTTTTCAGATAGGAGTTGATCCAACGCAGTAAATCACCATGAATACCCATACTTTGCAATTTCATCAACAATATGCTATGGTCTACGCGGTCGAACGCCTTTTCGTAGTCTTATATTCGTTGTAAATAAATTGTCCGATTTACTTACGTACAAATGTTCTTTAATTAATCCACACACAATTACACACAGAATACACAGAAGGAGAACAGTACGTAACACAAGCACAGCACAGTTTATACAGTGAGAAGCGAGAAGGAACACAAATTAATAGGCAAGAAAACGGTAAACAATAGCTAGCGTTAGCGGATCGTAAGTCGCGACAAGGCAAGGCGGATAGGCGAGAAGCAAGCGCTCCGCGTCGTGGTATGGTCTCGACTGGTTTGACAGCTGCTATGCGCGCGCGCACCGGACCCCGCGGAGGGGACGGCGGCGGTAACCGAACAATAGGCTGCTACAAGAGTGCGCGTTTCCTCGACACAACTCATCGTGTGAATGCATGTTGATGTTATATGGAATTAATATTATTTTTATGTAAATATTTTGGAATATGAAATATAACATTATATATGTATATAACATTTGTAAATATTAATATATATGTGTAAAATAGAATATAATAAATTAATATTATTATGTATTGTATTTGTGTGTGTGTAAGTATTTATGTATTGTGTTAACCTTTTCAAAACCTGAACCGCCGCGCGGGCTGAACGGGCAAGCCCGTTGACGACCAGACACTTGACGCCCGGCCTCATTTTTTTGCTGCGCTTTGCACTTAGCGCTTTGTTTACATTCGTACGGCCAAATGTTTATACTTACAGCGACGTCAGTTACATTTCTGGGAAGCCAATGAATCAGACTAAGAACTTATCGTTATTGAACAACTCTACGACGTGTTTTGTTTATATAATCTCCGCTTGAAACCGATACTGTTAGAAGAACAAAGTAAAAATGTGTCCGCTTGGAATAAAATGATTGTTACATTTATATTAGAGATAACAATTTAGCACGTTTATATATATTTAGAATCTACATGAAAATCGCTTTCAAATAAAGGTAAAATATAATTATGTGCTGATAGTAAAAATTCAATTAGTACACGTTTGAATTTGCGTAATTTTACTGAACAGCGCGCCAATAATGGCGCGCGAAGTAATGATTTAGAAATTTTATTTTGATTGTAATATATGCCTTACGAATGCAATTTTACTTTTGTTCTTTAGGTAAAGTATCCAAGATTGATGATGTATTTTTTTCTTGTTCGTAGAATAAAAAGTGTATAGAAATAAAAAAAAAATAAACTAATAGCCGCACAGAACATGTAAAGAAATAAGGTTGCGTTTGATTTGTTGTACATAATTTAATATTTATCCAAACTCATTTCTAAATACACATTAGTTTAGTGTATAAAATTACCTTTCGAGTGATATAAATAACATTAAATTTAAATTTACTTGTCGTACAGGAATAGTCGTAGAAATGAGTGAAATATTCAGAAAATCAGACGGAAAACGAGTCAGTTGATGCGAGCTCGCTGCGACGTACACCGGAGGTCAACGCCGCGATAGTGGTGCGGTACTGTCGATTCTATCGACACTTTTTATCGATGGAATACATATATACCTTTGTGTGATGAAATGTATTTTGTTGTTCAAATAAACATTTTATTATTATTATTTTATTATTATTATTTCATTAGTAACAGAGCGTCGTGGCACTGTGGACTCGGTATTAGCCTTATAACCGGGAGGTCCTTGGTTCGATCCTGATTTGTACTAATGTTTTTTTAAAATTTCATATGTACATTTGCCGACGCTCCCATGGTGAAGGAAAACATCGTGAGGCAACCTGCATACACGTGCGAAGCAATTCAAAGATGTATGTGAAGTCGACCAATCCGCACTGGGCCAGCGTGGTTGACTAATTTCTAAAACACCCTAACCTATGGTAGGCTCGAGCCCCTCGGTGGGGACGAATAAGAACTGTGATGATGAACTGGTAATAAAAATTCATTTCCTAATTTTTATTACCAAAAATCTTACCATGCGATGATCAAGCAGATGTATAGAGCCGAATCGTGGCGGGATATTACCCAGTCTTGGATGCAATAAAGTATTTTGATTATTACATTTGGTAAGGACTAAAAATAAGCAAAAAAAAAATAAAAGATATTTATTAGTTCACAAATACCTACTCACAATTATATAAATACTTTACATTTTGAAATAATATACTTTTCTATAAGATATTTTCATACAGTTTACACCCATACGATAACTTATTTACACAATTTATTTATTTATTACAAGAATGCAACCTTTAACTCCCAATAAAAACCATAGGACATTTATTCATGATAAAAATCATCATAATAGAACCTACGTAATATAGATGAGTATTATGTATAACACATTTACAATTGGGAAAATAAACAAAATTGTTCCTCCTCAACTATTCTTATAAATAAAGTTACAAAAAACTTTAAGAATTTACAATTAGGAAAATAAATAAAATAGTTCCTGTAGGTTGGTACAATAATGGGTTTTATTTTTTTACATAGAGTTTCTCCTCAACTATTCTTATAAATAAAGTTACAAAAAATGGTAAGAATTTACAATTAGGAAAATAAACAAAATTGTTCCTGTAGGTTGGTACAATAATGGGTTTTATTTTTTTACATAGAGTTTCTCCTCAACTATTCTTATAAATAAAGTTACAAAAAATGGTAAGAATTTACAATGAGGAAAATAAACAAAATTGTTCCTGTAGGTTGGTTATAAATAAAGTTACAAAAAGATAATATAGATCCTCAATTTGATTCACAAATCAGATACAAAATCATGAGGGGTAATGAAGTACACAAACAAATAGTTGAGGAGGTTAAACGCCCGTGATCACACATACATTCATCACCATTCAGGTTGAAAAAAATGATCTGGAGGTCCATGATTCGATTCCCATGCCTCGGTGTAAAAAAAGATCTGGAGGTCCGGGGTTCGATTCCCATGCTCGGTTTGGTTGGTGGTAAATACAGGAGAAGTTCGCTTCCACCCGGCCTTATCGTCACTTACCATAAGGTGAGATGAAGGCCAAGAACTTCCCTGTTGTATGTATCGTCACTTACCATCAGGTGAGATAAGACCAAACCTTCCCTGTCGTATGTATCGTCACTTACCATCACGTGAGATGAAGGCTAAGGCAAGAGCCAAAAAAAGATAAAGAAAATTACAAAAACTAAACCTATTTTGAACTACTTTCAATGAAATTCACTTACCATAAGGTGATATGAAGGCTAAGAGAAGAGCTTCTCTGTTGTATGTATCGTCAGTTACCATCCCGTTAGATGAAGGCCAAGGCAAGAAGCGACATCACATTGTCACTTACCATCACGTAAGATGAAGGCAAAGGCAAGAAGTGACATACACTTACCATCACGTGAATGAAGGCCAAGGCAAGAGGTGACATATCGTCACTTACCATCACGTAAGATGAAGGCCAAGGCAGGTGATATCATATCGTCACTTACCATCACGTGAGATGCAGGCCAACGCAAGCGGGTGACATATCGTCACTTACCATCAGGTGAGATGAGGCCAAGGCAATCTCAAGCTGTGACATCATATCGTCACTTACCATCACGTAAGATGAAGGCAAGGCAAAGTTCAAGGACCCTTCAAAGATCACACCCTCTCAAGTGTCTCAAGTAAAGCTGTAAAGGCCATCGATGCGCTCCAACGACAATTTTTGTCAATTTTGTACGACACAAAAAACGGCATATGCATATTTATAACCTATTGTGTGGTCTTTGAGAGTGTTATTATACCACAGCACGGTGAGTTCGATGAGTAGCACGATGAGGATGCAGCAATCGCTACGTCAGACGGAAACTTGTATTGTTTATTATACATATCCATCACAAAAAGTTTGCTAATTTATAGCCGTACGAGGGAGTGGTACTCTGACCAACAGCGGCCAGGGCACAAGGGCACGTCACAGTATGAACACTTTAACATGACCATTGTGCGCCTGCCCGCTGCTACGCATCGCGCGCACCTTTGTTGGACGTGGCCTGGTCGGCTAAGTGACGGGTCCTTGAGCGGCGTGCGATCCACGTAGTGATCCACATTTTTGTGGAGTCGCCTTGGTAACCCAGCCAAAGGGCGGGTAGAAACGGTCCTGATGTTGGACGTTGAGGTGGAGAACCTATTAAATAGGCCCTCTACCACAGCTTCGCGAAATTGCCTATGTGTTAAATTGCAATCAGGGGCTTGCCTAAATATTATGAAGGCATTCAAAAGGCTTGTGTTCAACAGCCTTTTGAACACCTTCATATACCATTTTCGTCCCCGCTTACGCTCCATGAGGTACCCCGACAGTTGTTGGTCTTTACTGTCGACGCCACCCATGTATTTATTATAGTCCACAATTGATTGTGGCTTATTTATGGGAACACCTGCCCGTGAAGCGGAAACCTGTTCGTCTCCGTGAAATGTAGACACTGCGGTGACTAGTTTAATATCCTTCCAGGCTACTAAACTAATGTCATCGCAGTGTCTAGCAATTTGCTCACCCCGAGCCATTCTGTTGGCGTTGGCTTCTTTGATTTCATTGGGAACATGAATTCTACGAGAGCTCATGGTCCCAATGACATCAGTGCACCTACGCTTTAAAAATCTCGTTAAGGACAATTGGTTGTACCAATTGTCCATAACGAGTGTATGCCCGACATCAAGGTACCCGTCCATCAGCTCGAGAACCACCTTCGCGGTGCAGTTGTCGAACCCATGGATGGGCTCCGTGATCATCGTCGAATCCTTGCCAGCATATATGAGGCACCGGAGCAAATACCCGGATGTTGCCTCGCAGAGTTCGTAAGTTTTGATGCCAAATCTTGCGGCTTTTGTGCGAATGCACTGTTTGAAGTAGTGTTGCCCAAAATTGGTCTTGCAGTCTTGCGAGACTTGCTGCAAGACCGAGACCAAGGTCGGCCTAATTGTAGCAAGACCAAGACCAAGGCTGTATGCTTACTCAGGCGAACAAAAATCAACAACCCCAACACAATCCCAATGTCGATCGATCGGAATTGGTTCAAGTGTAAGCCTACTGATCCATACAAGATTTGAGCAAGACTCTTGAGCAAGACTCTTGCTCAAATCTTGTATGGATCAGTAGGCTTACACTTGAACCAATTCCGATCGATCGACATTGGGATTGTGTTGGGGTTGTTGATTTTTGTTCGCCTGAGTAAGCATACAGCCTTGGTCTTGGTCTTGCTACAATTAGGCCGACCTTGGTCTCGGTCTTGCAGCAAGTCTCGCAAGACTGCAAGACCAATTTTGGGCAACACTAGTTTGAAGCCTAGACGGCCCTTCCATAACAAAAGGGACTCATCTAAGCTTAGTTGTTTTTTTGGCGTATACAGTGCACTGAACCGCTCATTGCAGTGGTCCAAAATTGGTTTAATTTTTGAAATTTTCTTCTCATACGACGAAAGGGAAGGGTCGTAGATATTATTATCTACGAAGTGCAGTAGGCGAGTCAATAGCATGAACCGATTCCTTGACATAATTTTACGAAAGTCGGGCATGCCACCTACACCCGTCGTCCAGTAATCACTGAGTACTGCTCTGTGACACCAAGACATCACCATCAACATGCCAAAATATACGTACAATTCCTCAGCGGTAGTCTCGGTCCAAGAGCTCAATGGCTCCGGGATCGATCCCTCCTCCTCGGTCATGGACGCAATTTTGGCCCACGCATACTCGTTCGTCTCTTTCACTATCAGCTTCATAATGTCCTCGTTCCATATCGCCAAAAATGCATCCACTGGATGCTCAGGCGCAATCGATGGCCCAGGTGTTCGTGTGTACGTTTCCTCCTGGCCAGAAAATGTTGAAAAATCGTCTGACCAGGAGAAATCGTCTAAAGCCAAAAACTCTGGTCCCATCGATTGCACCTCAGCATCCTCTCCTTCCATCCTCTCCCTTTCATACCCTCTTTCAATCTCTCTTTCATACATCTCCTCGACCTCACTTTCCTCGTCCTCACTCATAAGGGCATCGCGCACATCTTTCGTTGCGTCACGCAAACTTCGAAAATTTTCGTAATCACCACCGTCGCTGTCGTGGTCGGTTTCGCCGTCGCTGCCGGAGTCTTCCAGCGCCCGCACAATATCCTCCGGCCGGTCAGTGAGGCGGCGCTGGAGACACCTGCGCGATTTTTTAGGTTGCGACGGCCCGGCGACTTCTGGCGTGGCGACTTCAGGCGTGGCCGGTGGATTCCAAACCTTTATAAAAATAGCAGAGAAGAACCCATCACCAAAGCAGCACCACCAAACAAACACCACGCAGCACGTTCAAAGCTTATCCAAACCCAAATATATGTAAACGTAGTTTGTGTGTAAGAGTAGACTTTGTGATAAAACATTAACTCGAACTATCCCTATACCAACTTTCATAAAAATCTAAGCCGATTCAATACAAATAAACAAACAATCAAAACTTTCCTCTATATAATATTAGTATAGATAATTATAATACGCACCCTAAGGCTCCGCCCTCCAGGCGTCTTCTCCAAGAGGACACGGCTTTCGCTGTCTGGGCAGCGCAGTGTCCCTCCTGGAGATCTATTTACCTCGAGGGCCGGCACCAAATGTTGCCTCTCCGCCATCTGTACAAAATAAAAAATAATCAGGTGATGAGGAGTCCAAGTGAAGCTCGTTTCCATTTTCAGCCTTATCATCATTTACCATCAGGGGAGATGATGGCCAAGAGCTTCCCTGTTATATGAATAAAAGTCCATTGTAAACTGCAGAAGTGGTGTAGGCTTATCCTTTCGAACATTTGGTCACTCAATTATTTATTTATTCATCAAGATCTAATAGCTAAAATAATATTTCATAATTCTTGCAATAAAATCATTCCTTACCTTATATTTTCTTTATGTATAAAAAATTTTTTTTTTTTCCTTTTTTTCTTTTTTTTTCCTTTTTTTATTTTTTTTCCTTTTTTTTCCTTTTTTGGTTGGTATAACTAAAAAGAAAAATATAAATATTTAGTTATAAGTTCAATTTTATCACATTTCGTAATACTTGTAATAAAATAATTCCTTACCTTATGAAATGAAGTATTAGCGTGGATATACTAAAAAGAAAAATAAAAATATGAGTTAGTTATAATAATAAAATCGATTTTATCATATACGAGAACATTAACGGCTTTATTGATAGTAAATGTAATGTGAAAATAAAACTATCGATATTCTATCGACACAAAGCGGCACAACATAAACTGACTTGCTGATCGCTTCGGCAAACCGGCAGACTAATGCAGGCGGTGCATTGTAAAGTAAACTTTATTGCGTATAACCTAAGAGCGCCGACGGATGCACAGTATAGTATGTACACACGCGGATTGGAATTTTGCTTGTTTTTATTGCTTTTTGAGTTGATTTATACCAAAACATTTAGAAAATAATAACACAAATAGTCCCTCTGCTAAATTATCTATATAGTTATAAGCATTGTATTGTTTTGTAATACTAAAATCATTCTTAGAACGGATTCAATTACGGCGCTCGATTTATTGAAGTAAAACTGATAAAACATAACGGAAATCAAAAACTTGATACAGAAACGAATTCTTTATAATGTTATCTTTATAAATATATACGGTTATAGTAGTTTTTTATGATAATAATCATGTAATAATCGCGACAATAAAACTATGTGCCGCGAGCCAACGGAAATCTAGTTTGCATCTTGTTGAAATCCTTTTTATACAAAAACTACAACACACACAAACCCTAAAAACTTTGTAATTACTAAAAATACTATAAATAAGGTAATTATAACACTTTACTCACGTTTTTCGCATAAAATCCACACAAAACACAATTATTAACGGACAACTTTTATCGCACGGGAGGCGGTTGGGACACGAATGGCGCGAAAATGGCGCGAAATGACTGACGTCGCGCGTCAGTGATTTTGAAATCGCTCTCAGCTTTTTTTCTTCTATCGGTCTATATTATCTTTGGTTATTGAATGAACGTGAAATTTATTCCTCTATAGAGTAGCGCAGACTACATACGAAAATGACACGTATTTCAAAAGTTATAAGCATGAAAGTGCGGTGATACCCGTTTTGCGTGTATACACGCAAGCGGTCGTTTACGGTAGTCAGTATTTCACATGTATACATGCGAGATGGTATTCAAAAGGTAATATACAATATTTATAGTGACTGCCCACATAAGTGTACAGATATGCATGGATACAAGTATCTATGTGCTGTCTATCGTATAACTATATTATATTATAAGACATAAGTGAAGAGCTCTTACTTATTGTATTTGTTTTAGTATTAAACTCGAATCATAACTAAGCAGACGTTTTATTCGTCATCCCAACATAATACATGGCGACCCTGCCAGTAGGCGCGTTCTGAGAAGCGATAACGCGCCCGGCGAATAGTGCCGATGAAGCGGATTCCTGTGTGCCTCGGTGCTCCGTTTCGAACGCTTTAAGATACAATTAAATACGCACACAATGGAAAAAGACGCTACTAAGTTCGGTCGTGATAAAAATCGGGAGTGAAAATGGGAAAATCATACTCTAAAACCGAAGAAAAGGAGATTGTTATTGCTCAAAATGCAGCAGGGGGTCAAAATAGCGCAACAACAAGTGAACAAGAAAACCACGTCAGAATAAACAACATATTGATCACCACTTTATTAGTAGTGATTGCAATAGCGGTGCTTTTTGCTATTTATAAAAGGCTGAAGAAAAGAAACAAAGAGTGGGTCGAGCGGCGTGTAAGCTATGAGTTCATCAGGAGGATGCGTAATCGATTATCTGGAAGACGGGAGCAGAACCAAGGACGCGATGAGGAAGCTTGAGTCAGAGCGGCAGCGTATAAGATATGTGTAGTGAATAAATAGGTATGTACAATTAAACATGAAAAGTAAAAGTGTCAGTGCTATTATATGAAGGTGAAAATTTATAGTTAAGAAGTGTGTATTCCGTTAAATGGAGACCAAGAAATATAAAGCAGTTAGTATGGACTTTAATAATTTTAAATTTATGTAATAATTGGTAAGCTCTTTATTTTTAAAATAGGATAAAATAAATATATGTAATAATATAGTATGGCCGAAACTTTAATAGAGTTATATGAAAAGTTGTTGCTAATACGCGCATATCTTATAAAAAAAGGCCAAAGTAGATGCAAAGGTACAGTTGCTACAGTAAAATTGCAAGAGGCTGAAATATTATTCAGAAAGAGTAAGGAATTATTTTCTACCTTATGTTTTAATAAAAAACTAGATGAAATCCAATTAATCGCTGATACATATGAAAAGAGTTGTTCTTTGTTTTCTGAAATATCGAACTTGTGTACTTTACCTATTAAATTAGAAACAATGGATTTTGATATTAAAACTGCGTGTGGGTTAATACCTTTACTAGATGATAAGGAAAATACTACGAAACGGTTGATTGATGCGGTAGAAATGTATGCGGAGATGCTTAGCGACACTGGAAAAACATTATTGATTGAATTTGTACTTAAGGGGAGGCTATCGGAAAATGCAAAATTACGTGTATCAGATACTTATTCTACAGTTAGTGAAATGCTTACTGATTTTAAAAATAAACTATTGACAAAAAAGTCATACACAGCCATACATAACCAAATTCAATCCTCAAATCAAGGATTTCTTTCGGTCGATGACTACGGAGCTCGACTTGAACAATTATTAACCGAACTGACCATTTCACAGGCTGACGGTGACGCATCCAAGTGTGCGGTCCTAAAGCCTATTAACGAGAAAATGGTTATAAAAAAATTTACAGATGGTCTTAAAAGTGAAAAGCTGAGCACGATCATCGCAGCTCGGAACTACACATCGCTGAGAGAAGCAGTACAGGCGGCCAAGGACGAGTCCACGCCGTCCTCGTCTACATCCAGACCTGCCGAGATAATGAGGTTGACCTCAACGTTTAGAGGTAGGTGCAATAATCGATATACTATATTTCGCGGGGAGAGTAGAGGTCGTAATTATAATCAAAATAACTATTACAATAACACAAGGAAACCACAAAATAATTATGAGTTTAATTCAAATAGGTATTATCAAAATTCTAAATATGATGCAAAATCTCGCCAGTTTAACCCTCGTAGTCGAGGTCAGTTTGATAGATCCAATTACAATAAAAGGGGTTATTCTCGCACGTTTAACAAACGTATTTTTTCTATTCAAAACGAAGATAGACAAGTTTATCCTGATAACAAAGCTGAGCAGAAAGTAAATGAAACAGATAATCAGTTTTTTCGTCCTTAATAATTTTATTTTTGCATGTAAAGGTAATTCTAAATATATTAATTTTTATATTAACAATAAAAGGGTTGTGCTGTTAATAGACACAGGCGCATCAATTTCTATTATAAAGGAAGAAGAACTTCCAAAATCAATTAGTGTTCTTTATGATAATTTAGTTGTTAATGGTATTGGAGGCAAAATTTGTTCTTCAGGTTATGTAGTTTTAGATATACGTGCTTCTAGAGAAGATAAGTTTGAAAATAAATTTCATATTTTTAGAAATTTACCTTTAACCGTCGATGGTATATTAGGTTTAGACTTTTTGAATAAATACAAAGCTAATATTGATTTGGACAAGAACTTATTGACATTACAAATTGAAGGAAAGCATTTTATTTTTCCAATCTATGATGCTCCTGACTATAGTAACTCACTACAAATCCCTCCTCGTAGTGAATCAATTCATTACATTTATTTAGAGGGAGACGTGAAAGGAGATTGTTTTATAAGTGCTCAAGAGATAGAAAAGGATGTATTTTTAGCTGGTACGATAGTGCGACCTGTAAATAGGAAAGTTCCTGTAAAAATTTTAAATACGCGAGATGAAGAGGTCAGAATTAATAATTTTGTATTAAATGTAGATTGTTTGAATGACTATAACATATTTGAATTTAATCGCAATGAAAGTAGTTTGGCACGAGCCAAGACCTTATTATCTTTAATAGACATTCAGTATTTAAATAGAGAAGAAAAAGAGTCAATTGAAAAGATTTGTGCAAAATATTCAGATATTTTCTTTCTACCGGGTGATAAGCTTAAAACTACTAATGTTTGTGAACAGACTATAAAATTAAAACGTAACATTAATCCTATTTATACAAAGCCTTACAGACTACCTCAGGCTTTAAAGCCTGAAGTTAATAAGCAAATTACAAAAATGCTGAAAGATGATATTATAGAAGAATCTTCAAGTGAATGGTGTAGTCCGATATTGTTAGTTCCAAAAAAATCTGAGGGTTCTCAAAAATGGCGCCTAGTGATTGATTTTCGCAAATTGAACGACAATATTGTAGACGATAAATTTCCATTGCCTAATATTACTGATATTTTGGATTCATTGACAGGTTCTATTTATTTCACTCATCTTGATTTACAACAAGGCTATTACCAAGTAAAACTGGCGCCTGAAAGCCGAAAGTATACTGCATTTTCAACTAGCACAGGACATTATCAGTTAAAACGTTTACCGATGGGTTTAAAAACTTCTTGTAGTGCATTCAGTAGAGTCATGTCAGTTGCGATGTCAGGGTTATCTTTTGAAAAATGCTTTGTGTATTTAGATGACTTAATCATATTTGGAAGATCCTTAAATTGCCACAATCAAAATCTAATAGATGTTTTCGAAAGACTGAGGAAAGTAAACTTAAAGTTAAATCCGAATAAATGTCAGTTCCTTAAAAAAGAAATGTTGTATCTTGGACATGTAGTTTCTGCCGATGGTGTTTCACCTGATCCCGAAAAAACTAGAGTTTTAGAGCAGTTCCCAGTCCCTCGAAACGTAGATGAAGTGAGAAGGTTTGTAGCTTTTTGCAACTACTATAGAAAGTTTGTACCATCATTTGCAACAATTACTATGCCATTAAATCGTTTGCTAAAAAAAGATGAACCCTTCATCTGGAGTTCTGAATGTCAAAATTCATTTAATTTTTTAAAAACCGCCTTGTTGTCTCCGCCAATATTGCAATACCCTGATTTCTCAGATGAAAACGAATTTATATTACAAACGGACGCTTCTGATTTGGCTGTAGGAGCAGTATTATGTAATAAAAATATGAGACCTATTGCTTATGCTAGTAGGCCCCTGAACAAAGCCGAAAAAAATTATCCGGTAATACAAAAGGAGTTGACAGCAATAGTTTGGGCAGTTAAATACTTTAGGCCTTACTTATTTGGTAGGACTTTCACTATTATGACGGACCACAGGCCCTTGATTTACTTATTTGGATGCAAAGATCCTTCTAGTAGGTTGCTTAAATTTAGATTAATTCTTGAAGAGTATGACTTTAAAATAATATATGTGAAAGGTAAAGAAAATGTGATCGCAGATGCTTTGTCTAGAGTGTGTATAACGTCAAGTGAATTGAAAGGAAAGAAAGAACAAGTTTTATCTGTGACAACTAGAGGTCAAAAAGAAAGATGGAAGAGAATAGAAAGAAAGAGCAAGTTGTTCCTAATAACAACACTGACAAGTGGCCTGATCAACCAAGTGTTGTGGAGTTATTAAAACAACCTTGCGATTCGATTGAAATGAAGCTTGTAAATGAAAAGGATGTGAAAGAGTTTAGAAAAAAAGGGTTAGTAGGCAATGAAGAAAATTGTTTTATTTATTTGCCAAACAAAATGTTATTGTGTATTAATCTTAGCTTCAGATTGCAATTCTCGCGAGCCGAATTTGCAACAAAGTTAAGACAATTTTGTAAAAAAATAAAAATAGTAGAACTATGCATAGTAAAAGATGATAAGAATGAAGAATTCATCAAAGGTTTATGTGGCGAAATTAAATCGTTAAAGGAATGGACCGGTCCCAGAATATGTATTTTGAAAGGAGTTAAACGGATTTATGATTGTCAAGAAAAAGATTTTATTTTAAATAGTTACCATTTATTACCTACCAGTGGACATGCTGGTATGAATAGAATGACTAATAACATTAGAAGAAAATATTATTGGCCAGGTTTAGACGTCGACGTACGTAATTTTATAAGTAAATGTGAATTATGTCAGAAAATGAAACGGTAAATATACTAAGCAACCTATGACTCTAACTACTACTGCATCATGTGCATTTGAAAAGGTTTATCTCGATTTAGTTGGACCTTTAGATAAAGATGAATATGGTAATTGTTATATTTTAACCCTGCAATGTGAGCTAAGTAAATATATTGAAGCATATCCATTGCCCAACAAGGAAGCAGTTACTGTCGCGAAATCACGCGAATTTAAATTATGACTGATCATTGGTTTCGATTTCCAAAACATTGTGATGAATGAGACTGAATGATAAATTGAAAGACGGGAGAATGAATCTAGACAACAGTGAACGAAGCATTGCTCGTTCGTCGGAGCACTTTGTCGGCGGCGCGCGGAGCGAACGGACTGCAGAGGTGCGACGTGTGGGCATTGGGAGTTTCCATTGGTAAGTTTCCTTTGGTCTTTATTCACATTGCCTATTTTAATCATGTGTGATATTTAGATAGAGAATGATCAGAAATATAATGTGTTGTTATTGTGTTATTGCTGCGGCGATTGTATCAGTGTAATCAGGATATCAGATGAACAGATCAGATCAGTACCGTGAGGTCAGGGGTGGCTAGAAGGGGCGGTCGGAGGTCACTTGCGGGGTCGTTTAACCCCTATATTCAGACACTGTGTGTAACTTGCGGGGTTGTTTAACCCCTATATTCAGACACTATGTGTAACTTGCGGGGTTGTTTAACCCCTATATTCAGACACTATGTGTAACTTGCGGGGTTGTTTAACCCCTATATTCAGACACTATGTGTAACTTGCGGGGTTGTTTAACTCCTATATTCAGACACTATGTGTAACTTGCGGGGGTTGTTTAACCCCCATATTCAGATACTACGTGAAATCGTAGTCTGGGTCCAGGCCCTACCAATCATACAGACAGATGCGTGTGCACCGTGTGTGCAGGTACGCATATTTGGTTTTCAGCTAACTTGTTAAGCAAAAGGATGCTTAATGACAGGTTCTACCAATCAGACAGTCAGATGCGTGTGCACCGTGTGTGCAGGTACGCATATTTGGTTTTCATCCAAAACGTTATGCAACAGGTTGCTTAACGACATGGTGGAGGTGCTGGGATATGAGAGAACCAGTACATAGGTACAGTGACGTACTATTCCTATGAATCAGATCAGTGTAACTATTGTTTACAATTCGCACGGAGGATAATGTAAACATATCCAGTAACGTTTCACATTGTTTACATTAAGCAGTATAAGTCACAGGTAATGCTTACCAGTGAATATCATATAAAATAAGTGAATATACATTTATACAGTAACCACATGTAGATAAATGTGTCTTTCTTTCTTTCTTTTTACCCACCTAGCTGGAAAAGAGGTTAAAGTTTTCAATCAAAGTTTGAGATTGTGATGAGATAATTCGATGTTACGAAATAGTGATAGAGTACACGAATCTAGGAAAACATGTCAATACAGTAATAAAGATGTAATAAACAATTGTAAGGACCTGCAGACAAGGTTTTATTCACATCTCGTTCGTTAGAACGCATTGTACTACTATAGGTATATGAAAATGATTTGTTATGGGGAGTTACTCCCATACATTTTGTTGTTTTCAAACTTCGTTATTGCTTTTGAATTGTTAACTTTTCTAGGCTCCCAAACAAAAAAAAAAAAATATTTTTTTTGGTACAAATCATAGAATTCAAACTAAGACAAGTTTACAAATGCAGTCCTTACGGTTTTCGTTTACTTTTCAATGTGAAGTCAAGTAGTGAGGAGTCACGATTTGATAACGATATACATATCCAGATAAAAATAAATCATTAATCGAGTCATTCAAGGAACTTTGTGCCAGTAGCGACAGTGCGTTACTTCTATTGCTATTGATTAAATAAGTAGTTGTACACATTCAGTAGCTATCGATTCGTAAACGAAATAAACTTAGGTACATACCTACTTATAAAATTAATAATTGTTTCATGTGGTGATGGTTAAATTCAAATAGTGTCAAAACTAAATGAATGAGATGAAACGAAATAAAAGTATTTAAATAATCATTAAATTTGACGACAAGGTTAGCGCAGGGGTCAAGTCATCGCCTGCTGCGCGGCGATTCGCGGGTTCGATTCCCGTACGGGACAGGTGTTTTGTATGACCTACAGAAATTTGTTTGTAACCACGCCCACGACACGGGAAGGGCTCCTGGTGTAGGGCAACGTTTTTTTTTAAAGAATAAAATTAAGTTGTTAATAAGATTAAATTATGCAACAAAGTGGACTTACGGTGTTTAAAATGTTAAATACCTGCAATAAATTTGGAGCTACCCCTTACCAAAATTAATTAATTTGTCGTAAAGTATTACTAAATGACACTGATAGATAGTAAATAATTATTTTCAAATACCAATCCACGTTATTTGGATTTTTTTCTTGTTGCAGTTAATATTTTGGGAATAGTTAAATAAAGGAATTTAAAAGTCTTGCGTAGTAAATATCAGGTGTCGTTTAAACTAAGTCCTATAAATTATGGAAGAGATTGTTCGAACTCGTCTTAATGATTCAGTTGTTTCCCTTGTTAACTCAGGTCAAAATGCTTTAGTAATGCTACGCGAAAAGAGCATAGCAGTTGATGAGGCTCGAATAGCAGCCGGCAAACTAAAGGCTATAAACGAAAGATTTGTAACAGAAATGTACAATTATTTCAAACTAGCTCAGAACCCTTCGGCTGATGAAATGTCATTATACACCTCCATACAAATGCAGGCAGAGGAGACTGTGGCTGAATTAGAGGTGAGAGCTCAGCCCCAAATATCAGGTCCCTCTAATAGCCCGTCGTGTGATAATATAAACATGAATATTACCAGTCGCTTACCTAGAATGGAATTGGCTCGATTTGATGGTGATGTTCTTAAATGGCACCAGTTCTGGGACCAGTTTTCTTCCAACGTAGATAGCCGTAACATTAATGATGTGGATAAATTGTTATATTTACAATCTGTTCTTGGTGGTGAGGCGAAACAAGCTCTTGACGGCTTGGACACGACTAGTGCAAATTACAAGATCGCAGTAGAAACCCTTAAAGAGCGCTATGGAAAACCCGGAGCAATCATAGATGCTCATTATGTGGCTCTCTATCGTATTCCAACAGCGGGTAATTCGGTTAAAGAGTGCAGAAATGCCCTCAATGATATTGAACGTCATTTACGTGTGTTGAAGTCACTAGGAGAGAACGTAAATCATAACCACTTACGCGTTATGATAATGGAGAAATTTCCAGAAGATTTAATTTACGAACTCCGAATAAAACTCGGCTCAGACGGTGATTCTATTGAAAATATCAGAAGGAATTTAGAGTACATTATATCAGCACGAGAAACTTCTAGCAGATTAAAGCGAGAAACGTTAAAGAGTGACAATAGTTCATTGTCAGATAAATTTACGATCGAAGCTCTTCATGTTAGGTCCGAAAATAGACAAAATCAAAATAAAAGATTTCACAATAGTAAATCGTTTTCTAGTAACAGAACAGAAAGGAATAAGAAGTTCGAAGGTAGAAAATTCGATAAATTTAACTCAAGGAAACGACCCTTTGAAAATAATAAGACCCAGTCACAAAGAGTGAAATGAATGAAGGTCAAATGCGTGTTTTGTGATAAAGATCATTTTAATGACGAGTGTTCAACCTTTAAAACTTTAGCGGAGCGTAAAAATAGGTTAGTAGGTCGTTGCTACAATTGCTTTGGTGATGGGCACAAGGCAAATGATTGTAAATCAAAAAGAAAATGCCACCATTGTTCTAAATTTGGACTTCACAATCGTGCCCTGTGTTCTAACATAGCTCCTGAAATTACCCCAACGAGAATATTATACGTTAATTCGGCGAAGTCAATCACGATATTACAAACCTGCTCAGCTCACGTGTATAAAGTAAGCGACAATACGCGATACATTAACTGCAGAATACTGTTGGATTGTGGTAGCCAAAGGTCATATATTACTACAAGGATCACAAAAGAACTAGGTCTACCTATTTTGGAAGAGAACCGCCTTTCTGTTTTCACTTTTGGTGCAGGAACGCCACAAGAACTAGAGAGTCCAGTCGTGAATTTCAAAGTAATAACACGCAGAAATAAAACAAAGACTTTTTATGCAAACGTCGTTCCCCACATTACTCAGAATATTCCCTGCCCTTACAGTAATATTAAATTTATTGATGACAAATTACGAGATGACAAAATAACATTTGCTGATGATGGATCAAGAAGTGATCAAGTAGACATTCTACTGGGTAATGATTACTATTACTCTTTGATATGCAATGAAAAAATAGAAGTAGCAAAAGATTTGTACTTAGTAAAAACGGACTTTGGGTGGATATGGTCAGGGAGATGCCCAGCCTTAAAAAATAAAGACCAACTTACAGTTTTTACATACGTCCAATCTTGTATCGAAACAGAAGCACATTTTTATAAACCTGACTTACCATTAAGGAATGACACCTTAAAACAACTCTGGGATCTCGAATCAATTGGAATTGTTGATTCGCCAAAGTCATCTAGGGATGAAGAAGCAGTCAAAAGGTTTAATGAAACTACAGAATACGAAAACAACCGCTATTACGTAAAATGGCCGTGGACGGAATATCCTCCAACATTATTATTTATTTATTATTTTATTTATTATTCATGGAAAACAAACAGCATTTAAATTAATAATATAGTAACAGTGAATTAGAATACATAATGCCTTTGACAGTTTTCGCCGATAGAACAAATTATACATAACCAAGCAAACATTATAAAATATTATGAAACTAAAAAAGAAAGCATATTACTAGACACAAAACTTAATTTGATATTTATATCTTATTTGTATGTAGGTATATATTTATATTATTCACAGTAAGTAACAAGCCACATCAATAACTTATAAATTGATTTAATTAATTGATATCTAAAATTACTGTTAAAGAACTACACTAAACACTTGGTAAAGAAAGCTGTATAGATTTTCCTTTTGAAATAGTTCTAATGCGCCATAAACAAATCAGCATCTTCGGAGTAATTGCGATTGAAATTTAAGCATACTCTGTTAAAGTAAGAGTTTAGTCTGTAGTTAGGAGCAAATGCATTAAAAAAGAGCTTTAGATAATTCCTTCTAGTGTTTGTGCGGGTGGGTAACTGTATGTTTATCATGGATAGCAAATCACTGCTCTCAATTTCACCCCTGATGAGATTATGAAGGAACGTTAGATCAGATGCTTCTCTCCGCAATCTCAGAGGAAGCAAATGATGATGTTGACAGATACCCTCATAACTTGAGCCTAGCTTTAACTTGTGTTTGTAGTTAAGGAATTTAAGAAATTTTTTCTGAATTTTTTCTAGTTTGTTTATGTAAACTTCATATTGAGGATTCCACACTTGACTTGCGTATTCCAATTGACTCCTTACAAGTGAGCAATAAAGAATCTTAACAGATTTAACCATTTTGAAATTTTTCGTATTTCTCATAATGAAGCCTAAAGACCTAGTAGCTGCAGATGATATAGCGTCAATGTGTTTGTCATAGATGAGCTTAGAATCCAAAATTACACCGAGATCCCTGATGGAGTCGGTTCGCATTAATGAATGTTGTTCTAGTTTATAATCAAAAGAAATTAATGTTTTAGATCTGCTGAAGGAAATACAATTGCACTTGGAGGCATTTAGTTCAAGTTTATTTTTAAGACAGTAATTTTGAAGTCTATTAAGGTCACACTGCAGGAGTGAGCAGTCCTCCGGTGAATTTATTTTTTTATAAATTTTCATATCATCGGCAAATAACAAAAATTGTGAATGATGAAAACAAATGTGAATATCGTTAACAAACAAAACGAAAAGGAGTGGACCTAAAATGGATCCCTGAGGTACACCGGAAGGTACAGTGGAGAAACGTGTTTGCGATGAATATCCATTGAGAACTACTGTCTGACAGCGATTTGTTACGTAGGAGCGAAACCATCTCAGGAGATCTCCGTGTATACCCGCTAATTGCAACTTATTTAACAAAATCACATGATCAATTCGATCGAATGCCTTCGTATAGTCGGTATATATTGCATCAACCTGGCCTCCCGACTGCATACCCGAACTAACATCCTCTGTAAATGCCACAAGATTACTGACCGTCGATCTTCCCTTCAAAAACCCGTGCTGCTGTTTTAAAATAGTATGTTTAAGGGCTGCATACATCTGATGGTGAATTAGTTTTTCCAATACTTTGGCCAACACACACAGTTTGGAGATCGGTCTGTAATTTGTAACATCATGCTTACGACCCTTTTTGTGGATTGGTGTAATGATTGCAGTTTTCCACAGTTTTGGAACAGTGCCTTCCTTGACGGAACGTTTAAATAACAGACTCACAGGTAAAGTTAAGCTACGTGCACATCTAGATATAAGAAGTGGATGCAGTCCATCGGGACCCGCCGACTTATTACAATCAATTTTTTTTAATAGATTATAAACTTGGTCGTCAATTATTTCGATGGATGCAATGTCGGCAGATACCGAGTATGGTAAAGATGAGCTAGTTGAAAACGCAGGTGGAATATTAGAGCTAGTATCAGGCTCCAGAAAATTGGAGTGGAAGTATTCTGCAAAAGCATCGCAAATCTCAACACCCGAGGAAATAGTCGTGCCTTTGAAGGTCATAAGAGACGGGAAAGAGTTATTTTGCTTGTTGGTCCGTATATAAGACCAAAAAGCCTTGGGATTCTCACGAATGGCTAGTTCCGTGGTTTTCGTGTAGTTATCAAAACACTCTTGCTCAACTTTCCTTGCTCGTTGACGCAATAGATTGAAAATATTACTGTCATTTGAATTAGCATAAGTCCTGACCTTTCTGTGAGCCTTGTTCTTTTCCTTAAGAATCCGCATAAGCGCAGGTGAGTACCACACGGGATAACGACCAGGTTGTACGAACCTAAAAGGCACAAACTTATCTCTTAGATTGCTCAATATATTATTAAATAATTGGACAGCATCGTCAAGTGTCCCACATGATAATAGGTTATGCCAATCTTGGTGGTCAAGGTCACGACATATACCTGAAAAATCCCCTTTATTATAAAAATATTTCGGCCGTGATTGAGGCTTCAAATCTCGGAGATCATAGAAATTTAGACTGCAAACTAAAGCTGGATGGTAAGAATCTTCATCTACTAACGGATCCGGGCAATGGGACACAGATACTTCACAATTAGAAAATACTAAATCTAATAAGCGATTCATGTGATTTCTAATGTTATTAAATTGGCGCAGATCGCACAAGTTTGTAAAGTCATTTAATTCAACGTGATTGATATTAGTACTGTTAAAAGAGGGAGTTAAGTAGTTCTCGTCCTTAGTTGCAGACCAGGTTATATCACTTAGGTTAAAATCACCAACTAAAAGAAATTTATCCTGGGGATTATTAGAATAGGCAGATGAAATTTTATCGGAAAAGTCAGACAGTAGTGATGATTGAGAGAAACTATGATTCCGCTGACAGAGATATATGCAACCGATATGTAAAGTATATCCCTTTTTCCCATTCGTGCCAATATTAATGGAAACCCAGATATCTTCCGCCAATGAGTGCCACTCGGGCCGCGCGCGCGCTAGTAGGTCACGGCGGACTGCGATAAGGACCCCACCACCGCGCGACTGCCCTACGCTCGTGTAGTCTCGATCTCGCCTCCATACGGTGTACCTGTCACTAAAAAGCTCCGCGTCACTTATTCCGTCCATTAACCACGTCTCCGTCAACAACACAATATCGTAATTGTGTAGTAAGATATTCCTTTTGAATTGCACCGTCTTCGTCCGCAAACCTCTGACGTTTTGATAGTACAAATTAACTATTTTGAAATACGATCGAGCCGAGAAAAATTCCCGGTCCGACCGCCCCACAAAAATGTTGCAAATTTGGATTCCGTTTGATATGTGTCAGAGGTCCGCGGGACAAGTATTGCGCAAAATACAATATGTTTATGTGAATATATATATTGTGTTACTGATGTGAATGAGACGCGGTGACAACGGTAAAGACGTAGAGTGAATGCTAGTACATAATGGATTATGGATTTGAGTAAAAAGACGGGTATGATCATATGGTAAGACGCGGCAATTGTGCATTTTAAGCGAGTTAAATAAAAAGTAGGATACAAGTTATCATATTTTATAGAATAATTGCAAAGATACAAATTCATGGGTTTAGTAATCTGAGTAGAAAATAGTATAGTAGATAGGAATACGAAATACAGGCTATGTTTATGTTGGGAAAAGTAATAGAATTTTACATATAATGAGAAGAAGGTAGTGTATCCGTAAAAGAGTGAAAATATTGATTTCCCTAAAGTTATACAGTGGTATCCTATGCAATTGGTCTTGTTTCTGAAGCGATTTAAATACTGATGTTGTATAGAATTTATAATATGATAATCATAAGCCATAGAAATTATAATGCTTTTGCCAATAACAATTTGAAATAACAGTTTGACGATGGTTGTATTGGTTGAGTAGTACAATAATATGGCAAACTTAAAATTGGTTATAGATATAAATAAAAAGAACAGATAATTTATTAGTTTTTTGTTATATTGACGTGGCTTGCTCGAAGTGAAAAAATGGAAATTAGAACATGTAAATAGTCACATAATTTTTTTAAGGTCATTTTCACTTGTTATTGCTATAATTCGAGAGGTATCATTTTTTCTAGTTAGTATCTTACAGTTTTGAACCCACACATAGTTAATGACTTTTTCCGCTGCAATCTTCTTAGTTTTAGTAAGTAGTTGTTTACTTTCCTTAGTAAGATGATCGTTGACGTAGATTTGACTCGCGTCACCTGGAAAGCCGATGTCCGCAGCAGTCAGAGCCGGTTTTCTAGCCCTAGCAGCAGCGACGAAATCCTCCTTTTTGTACCTAACAAGGAATCCAATAATAATTGGTTTCGGTTGAGTTAGAGAGCGCGCCCGAGTAATAAAATTGATGTCAGACTTGTCTATTTGCTGTCCGAATGAATTTCCAATTTTGCCTACCACATCATAGAGGTTTTCACCTTTTTTCATCGGGATACCTTTAATTTCGACGTTATTTTGTCTCAGCAATTGATCCTTTATGTGAATTTCCTGGGACAATTTGCTAATTTCTATCTGAAGCTGAGGGTAGAACTCATCACTCGGGGTTTGTTTTTCCAGGTTGTTTATTCTTTCTTCTACTTCAATCAACTTTTTAGAGTTTCCTAGAATATCTTGCTTCATACCACTCACTGAGATCTCTAGATTTATTAGGTTTTCTTTTACATTTGTGATTTCTTGCACAATTGACGGTAATTGCTCTAGGCGAGTATTGATACCATTGATGCCATTACGCAATTCCTGCAGGACTTGATCCAGGGTGGCGGCTGACGGCGTCGCCGGAATTACAGGAGACATCGTGGGTTGTTTGTTTTTGCATCCAATACACTGCAAGGCAGTTTGTCTTGATGGGCCGAGTTTGCGGTAGTTTACTTCCGATATATTAGCACAAGAGAAGCAATATAGTATTGTGCATTTAGAACATCGAACACCATCCGAGCAGTTACTATTACACAATGGGCATGTAAACATCTTGGATATGTACAAATTTACAAAAGAATAAATCACACCGCGGTGGTTAGGGATTTGTAAGTGAGCGCGTTAGCGAACGTGTTTATGGATCGTGCTCGCGGTACGAACTGAACGGTATTACCAGTTAATTTCGGATTGGCTTTAGGGCGACTGACTAACCTTATTAAACGACTTGAACCGGATACGATTAAGGCATATGATGACGTTTTACAAGACCAACTCCAACACGGAATCATCGAAGAGATTAACAATAGTAAATTACCTACAGATCATCCAGTTCACTATCTCCCCCACCACTGTGTCATGCAGGAAGGCAAATCGACGAAACTGAGAATAGTTTATGACGCTTCGGCTAAGACAAAGCACAACAATAGCCTTAACGAATGCCTGTACAAAGGGCCCTTAATGCTCGAGGATCTGACTGGGCTACTTATCAGATTTAGAGAACATGATATCGCTATAGTGGCTGATGTAGAAAAGGCCTTTCTCCAGATTGGGTTGCAACAGCATGATAGAGACGTTACTCGTTTTTTGTGGCTTAGAGACCCAAACAAAAATGTCAGTTCAGATAATTTACGCCATTTTAGATTTTGCCGTGTTCCGTTCGGTGTAATCTCCAGTCCGTTCTTATTAAATGCCACCGTTAGATATCATTTAAATAAGTCCGGAGATTCCATTCAGAAACAAATTGCTGATGACATATACGTCGATAATTTAGTATCGGGCACGACATCCATTAAGGAAGCGACCACTCTCTATAAAACGGCTAAACGTTCTTTTGAGGAACTATCAATGAATCTTCGCGAATGGAACTCTAATTCAAGAGCTTTTAAATCACATATCCCGGAAAGAGACCAAGACAAAAGAGCTGTAATAAAAATTCTTGGCATTGAATGGAATACATATTCAGATAATTTAAGATTGAAGCCCAAATACGACAATATTAAAGATACATTCACAAAAAGAGGAGTACTGAAAGTAACAGCTTCAATTTATGACCCATGTGGATTCGTTGCTCCAATAGTATTGCCCGCAAAAATTTTATTACAAGATCTCTGGAAGCTAAAATTAAAGTGGGATGAGAAGCTTTCACTAGACTTAACGGATAGATGGCGGGCTGTTATTTCAGATTTAAATTATATAAATAAACTGACTATCCCTCGCCCATTTAGGCGCAAAAGTGATAAGCTGATCAACGGCAAAAGCAGATTCGAATTGCATTGTTTTGCTGATGCGTCCATGCAAGCATACGCGGCGGTTACTTATTTACGGGAGTATGATAAGCAGGATAACGGTACTGTCAGTTTCGTCCTTGGTAAATCTAGGCTGGCGCCAATTAAAGATCAAAATAATTTACAAATTCCGAGACTTGAGTTACTGGGTGCAGTTTTAGGAAACAGGCTAATAAAATACGTGATGAAATTCATTAGATTACATATAGAGAAACAGTTTTTATGGATTGATAGTGAGATCGTTTTAAATTGGTACAATTCCGAAAAATTACTTCCGCCTTTTGTCGCCCGACGCATCACCGAGCTGAAACAAAACAAATACTTGCATGTACGATACGTGCCGACAAAAATGAATCCTGCTGATGGAGCTACTCGACCCGTCAATACAAAGGCTAACAATAAATACTGGTTATCAGGTCCCGATTTCTTAAGGATGTCACCAGAACATTGGCCAAATGACTTCAGACAAAAGAATGTTCCACGTAAAACCCAAGTTCTAACTTCCGTTGGGGAGGGTCTCTCGAATAATCGATGTATGAATGGAGAACAGGGCACAAACGAATTTAATCAAGATCAGAACGTAATAGTTGAAGATGAACCTAATGAAAGTGAAACAAGAGAAACAGAAGCCTCAGGAATAATGGAGAAAGATATAGAAGATGTAGATATGGAACAGGACAAAGAAGAAAAGGATCAGCCAAACAAAATTACTGAAGAAGAAAACAAAAAACTAATTGAAATACAGAATGAACACTTTCCAAAAGAGAGTAAAGGACTGCAGACTGACTTATCAAGATCGCTTAATCTATATAAAGATGAGAAGGGACTCTTAAGATGTGGTGGTAGATTTGAAAATGCACAATGGGCTGAAGATAAGAAATATCCGATATTGCTTCCCAAAAACTCTGAGTTTACAAACAAAATAATTGATGATATGCACAAAAGTCACTATCATGTTGGAGTGGGACACACTCTATCGCTATTACGAAATAAGTTTTGGGTTCTACAGGGTCGATCTCAGGTTCAAAAGGTTTTAAGAACTTGTGTTCAATGTAGGAAATACGGAGGAGGACCATATAAAATGCCTTTGATGCCACCGTTACCAGCTGAGAGAGTCCGCTACTCTATCCCATTTACGTTTACAGGAATGGATTATTTTGGTCCTTTAAAAATTCAAAACGGGCCCGTAGAGAAACGCTGGGTTTGTATTTTTACTTGCCTGGCCGTACGAGCAATACATATGGAGGTCGTGAAAGACTTATCGGCCGAAGAGTGTCTTTTAGCAATTAGGAGATTTGCATCAGTTAGAGGTTTACCTCAAGTGATTACGTCAGATAACGCAACCCAGTTCAAGCTAACGTCAGAAGTATTGACGTCAGATTACTGTATTAAAAATAAGATTTCTTGGCGTTTTATACCAGAATTGGCCCCTTGGTTCGGAGGTTTTTATGAGAGGTTAATAGGTATAGTGAAAAATTGCCTCAAACGAACATTAGACAAACATTTAATCAGTAACAATCAGCTTTGTACGGTTATTAAAGAGATAGAAGCGGTAGTGAATACCAGACCCCTCACCCACGTTGGACAAGAGCTTGAAGAAATATTGACACCAGCAGATTTTCTGCGAATTGGAGGACCCCTGACTACTGAAATATCAGAAGACGAGTTCATAGAGCATGCGACTGTCACGAAGGAGAATCTTATTGAAACCTGGAAAAGAGGCCAAAAAATATTACAAGAATTTGTTAAGATGTTTACAGCTCAGTATTTGACGAGTCTAAGAGAACGTAGAAGTTCTCACAAACAATCTCGGGTTGTAGTCAACAGCATTCCCAGAGTAGGGGACACAGTTCAAATAAAAAGCGATCTTAACAGTAGAGCCTGCTGGAAAGTGGGACGAATCTCAGCAGTTATAGAGGGTTCGGACGGAAAAATCAGAGTTGCAAAAGTATCCATGCCAGGTGGCGAGACACTGACTAGAGCAATAGGACATTTATACCCGCTAGAATTCGAAGACAGTGAGACTTTCAATTCAGACGTACCAGATTGTGCACCACACTTAGATAAGGTCAAATAATGAAGGTACAGAACTTAGACCTTCAGTATCGACACCACCAGTAACAGAACTATCAGACCAGACGCTTGACTTACCTGGAGGTGATCAATCAGGAGTACCAGCAACAAATAGAAACTCCGAAATATCAGCGAGTACCAGACCAAAACGGGCTTCTGCACAACGATCTAGACAAAAGGTGAAAGAATGGACTAGACAACTAATTAATTTGATTCTTTGATAATGTAGTTATGATAACAAATCTAAATCAAACACAAAAGGGATAGGATTTTGTTAGATTGAATCTTGAATCGATGTTAATTCTCTATTTTAATGTTGCAATTATACTACAGATTAAAATCATTGTTTTATTCTTCCCTTAATCTTTTCTGGGCGCGGCAGTGTCGCGAAATCACGCGAATTTAAATTATGACTGATCATTGGTTTCGATTTCCAAAACATTGTGATGAATGAGACTGAATGATAAATTGAAAGACGGGAGAATGAATCTAGACAACAGTGAACGAAGCATTGCTCGTTCGTCGGAGCACTTTGTCGGCGGCGCGCGGAGCGAACGGACTGCAGAGGTGCGACGTGTGGGCATTGGGAGTTTCCATTGGTAAGTTTCCTTTGGTCTTTATTCACATTGCCTATTTTAATCATGTGTGATATTTAGATAGAGAATGATCAGAAATATAATGTGTTGTTATTGTGTTATTGCTGCGGCGATTGTATCAGTGTAATCAGGATATCAGATGAACAGATCAGATCAGTACCGTGAGGTCAGGGGTGGCTAGAAGGGGCGGTCGGAGGTCACTTGCGGGGTCGTTTAACCCCTATATTCAGACACTGTGTGTAACTTGCGGGGTTGTTTAACCCCTATATTCAGACACTATGTGTAACTTGCGGGGTTGTTTAACCCCTATATTCAGACACTATGTGTAACTTGCGGGGTTGTTTAACCCCTATATTCAGACACTATGTGTAACTTGCGGGGTTGTTTAACTCCTATATTCAGACACTATGTGTAACTTGCGGGGGTTGTTTAACCCCCATATTCAGATACTACGTGAAATCGTAGTCTGGGTCCAGGCCCTACCAATCATACAGACAGATGCGTGTGCACCGTGTGTGCAGGTACGCATATTTGGTTTTGTTAACTTTTTTTTGGTAACTTGTTAAGCAAAAGGATGCTTAATGACAGGTTCTACCAATCAGACAGTCAGATGCGTGTGCACCGTGTGTGCAGGTACGCATATTTGGTTTTCATCCAAAACGTTATGCAACAGGTTGCTTAACGACAGTTACTGTGGCAAACGACTTCGTGAACAATTTTATTTTGCGTTTCGGCATTCCGAAGACTATTGCCACGGATAGAGGAACCGAATTTGTTTCCCAAGTTATGGAACAAGTATGTAAAATTTTAGAAATAGAAAAGTTAACGTCAACCGCATACCACCATCAATCAATCGGTTCCCTTGAGATAGCTCATAAACATCTGGGAGCATTTTTAAGAATTTACTGTACAAAGGTAGGTTACTCATGGTCCCATTGGCTACCATTTTGGTGTTTCAGTTATAATACTTGTATAAACACACAAACTCAATACACGCCATATGAACTTGTGTTCGGTAGACAATGTCGCTTACCTAATGAATTGGAAGAAAATGTACAACCTTTATACAATCCTGATAATTATTGTTTAGACTTAAGACATAAATTGCAAGTAGCATTAAGAGACGCTAGGAATAATTTGATTAATTGTAAAGAAAAAAGGAAATACAACTTCGATAAGACATGTAATCCCATTTGTTACAATGAAGGTGATTTTGTGTTAATTAGAAATGAATGCGCTAGAAAGCTGGATAATGTATTTGATGGTCCTTTTGAAGTTGTAGAAGATTTAGGTATTAATCTTAAGATTTCTAGAAATGGTAAAATAGATATAGTACATAAGGATAGAACTAAGAAATTTTGTAGGTAAATTGATTTTCAAAAAGTTTCCAACTTTTTTTTTCTTTCACCCCGGAGGTGAAGTGTACCTATATAAGTACTTATACTTATTATTATACAATGTAAGTGTACAGATATGCATGGATACAAGTATCTATGTGCTGTCTATCGTATAACTATATTATATTATAGGACATAAGTGAAGAGCTCTTACTTATTGTATTTGTTTTAGTATTAAACTCGAATCATAACTAAGCAGACGTTTTATTCGTCATCCCAACATAATACAATAATTTTTTTTTATTAAAAAATGTCGTTAATATATTCATTGATATTATAGTAGCATTTTTCTTGTAATAATTTCTTTAGCATTCTCTTAAATGTATTATCATTTAATTGTCTGATTTTCTTTGGAATTTTGTTATAAATTCTTGGACCCATGCCTATAATGCTCTTTCTAAATAACGCGGTTTTTCCAGGATGTATCCAAACTTTATCGTCATCTCGTCGATTTCGAACTGTCATATCTGCTAGGCGAGGGAACAGATGACGATTTTGCCTCACAAAAAATGCTACCTCTGCTATATATAGTGACGGAAGTGTTAAAATTTTGTGTTTTTTAAATAGTGGAGCACAACTGTCAGATGTTTTAAGAGCAAACATGGCCCGAATACAGCGCTTTTGAAATTTGAATGCCATATCCTTATCTGTTGAATTTCCCCAAAAGATTAATCCGTATCTAAGAATGGGTTCAACCAGACCATAGTAGGCTGTAAGCAATGCATCAGTGTTGACGACCAATGAAAGTTTAAATAAGGCATAAGCCAAACTACTTATTCTTTTAGTCAATTCATTTATGTGATCTTTCCAGTTTAATTTAGTGTCAATGAGAATACCAAGAAATCGTGTGCTGTCTACTTCTTTCATTACCTTGTCATTGTGTATGAGTAATATACCTGAGCAAACGTTTTGTTTTTGTCTGAAGTGCATTATGTTAGTTTTATCAAGATTTATTTTAAAATTGTTATTGTTAAGCCATTCAATTATTGTTGTCAATGTATTATTAATATCGGATTCATATAAATCAATATCAGGACATTTTATGGAGACTGTACTATCATCTGCAAATAATGTCATAGGATGTTTAATTGCCAATGGTAGGTCATTTATGTATACCAAAAATAAAAGTGGTCCTAATACACTCCCTTGCGGAACTCCATATATGACATGTCTTTCAGGTGATGTAAAAGTGATATATCTTTTTGTGCTGCCATCAAAGTAAGGTATTTGTGTTCTTTGGCGACGGTTTGTCAAATATGATTCTATTAATCTTAAAATGTTTCCCCTTACACCATAGGCTTCAAGTTTCTTAAGTAGAATATTATGATCCACGTAATCAAAGGCTTGTGTCATATCACAATATATCGCACATACTGGTGACGATCTATCTACTTCAGTAATCGTGTTTTTAACAAAGTCATATATAGCCTTATTAATTGATTGATTTTTGCGAAATCCCTTTTGTTCACTACAAAATATATCTTTTGTTTCAAGATATGTATTGAGTTCGTTATATAAAAACTTTTCAAATATTTTGGAAAATATAGAAATTTGAGCAATTGGTCTATAAAAATCCATTAACTCCCTATTTTCCTTTTTAAATAATGGTTTTACAATTGACAGCTTTAAATCATTTGGAAATATTCCTTGTTGTATACTAAGATTTATGATATGACTCAAGTGGTGGCAGATATCATCATTAACAAACTTAATAACCTTTGTAGCAAATCCATCATGTCCCACACTAAGTGTATTTTTTAATGATTTTATGATGGCTCTTATTTGTTGCGGTATACATGGTGCCATGAACATAGAATGACCCTGACTGCGTATTTTAGACGTCACATCTACACCAGATCCCGTTATTGGTTGAACCTTATCTACAAAAAAGCCATTAAATGAATTAGCAATGTCTGTGGGATTTACAATTACATTTTCATTTACTTTTATTTTTGTTATACAATCTCTTGGTTTATTTAATCGTGTTTTGTTTATTATTTGCCATGTTGTTTTACATTTATTTTTAGATGTTTTTATTTTATGATTGTTTTGAGCAAGTTTAGTAAGAGAAATAATCTTTTTAAGTATTTTGGAGTACGATTTATATCTATTTTTATTATCCATTGTAGGATTTTTCCTAACTTTCCATAACATTTCTCTTTTCTTTTTGCAACATTTTTTTAGGCCACGTGATACCCAACGTGTTTTATTATTCACTCTAACTATAATTGTTTTTTCCCGGAAAACAGAGATCGTATATAAGTTTAAAAATCTCATAAAAACGATGATATGCAACGCACGGATCTATATTATTTTCATAAATTTCTGAACAACTAAGACTGTTAATATGGGATTTGAATTTCAGTAGATTTTCATGATTGTAATCACGAACAGTTTTTCGCCAAAATTTTAATCTCGGTTTTCTTATAACAGGTATTTTTATCAATTGTGCTGTGTGATCAGATAAACCTAATTCTATCACTTCCGTCTTACAGTTTCTATAACTATGTGCAAAGTTATCAATACACGTTTTGCTTGATATTCTGGTGGGTTGTTTTACAGCCAACTTTAAATTATAACTCAGTAACAAACATTCAAGTTCTTGTGTTATATTATTATTTTTTTAAATGTCTATATTGAAGTCACCAGCAATTACAATATTTTGGATTTTTTTTACAATAAGATAGTTTAAAACCATGTCAATTCTATTTAAAAATGTTTTTAAATTATTCCACTTTGGTATTCTATATATACAAATTATAACAATATTAAATTCAATTAATTCAATAGCACAACATTCAAATAAATTCATTAAGCAAAATTTTTTTATATCTGAAATCTCTCTATATTTATATTCATTATTAACTAAAATACAAGCACCACCTCTCTTGCTATTATTTCGACAGTAACTTGCCGCTAGAGTATAATTCGGAAGGTTAAGATACTGTTCATATCCCGACATTATAAAGTGTTCAGTTATACAAAGCACATCTACAAATATCTTTTTAGAATCTTGAAGTTCGTTTAAATGAATGAGTAGTGTATCAGATTTACTTAGCAACCCCGCGATGTTCTGATGAAGAATATTCAGCGTTTTCTTGGCGTCGAAAAAATATGTCCTCGCTTTCTGTTTGTGTTTCTAACTCGTAATCTTTAAAGTAGTATTCCAGATTCAACATAAGATTATTAATGCTGTGAAATATGTTACGTATTCCATGATCGTTTACACATCCCGATTTGTCACAAAACATCTTGTAGTTATAGGTGAGATTTTTATTCGAACCTAATATAAATGCATGTTCATTATTGGTTATATCCAAGTATAGAAGATTATTGAAATTTTCAACTCTCCAATTAAAAATATTTTTAAAATGACCAATTTTGTAAGTCGGAAGGCAAATAATTATATTCGTAAAAGTTATTTCTTTCAGCGTTTCTCGCAAATAGTATATAAGAGCAAAATAGTCCTTTGTAGTTTTAAAATCATCTTCACCTATTAATATGATGCAAAAATCTTTTTTCGTAAAATTCGATAGTTTTGAATGTAATCCACTTAGCAGTTCCTCTGTATTACAATTCGGAGTAAGATAATGGCATAAGTCTGAGTTTGTTCCAAAGGTTTCTTTAGCAATAGATAATATGCTATTTCTTTTATTGGAACTTAGCAAACATATTTTTTTGGTTGTGTTAGGTTGATGATTTCTCTGAACATTTATTATAGTTTTTTTCCCTGCTTGTGACTTTTCTTGCATTTGGTGTGTAACAAATTTTTCCTGTTGTTCTATGACTGTATTCGATATTTTTTGTATTTTCTTTCTTCTAGGTGTTTGTTTTCGTTTTGCTGGGCTAGAGGTAATCTCTTTGTAAAGGTAGTTTTTCTTTAAAAGATCTTCATTTTCTCGTTTCAAATTTGTATTTTCTGATGACAATTTTTCAATTTCAGAATGAGCACTTTGTAGTTCTAGTTCTAAGGTTCCTATTCTCTCTTTTAAATGTTTTATTTCGTCCATTTCGTCATCAGTTAGATCTGGTAAGCTATTGCGTGTTTCCTCCAAATTAGTACTATTTAAATTTTCATTTGATGTATTGTTTAATGTTTCAGATGTTGCTCTTCTACGTCGGAATGTTATGTTACCAAGAAAATCCATATTTATTTTATAAATTATTGTTATTATCTTATTTTTATGTTAGTACAAACATATAACATAAACATATATGTTAGTACAAATATCTTGGTCAGAAAACAAAAACAAAAAGTCAAGATGCGCCCGTGGTTTTGATCTCCGTTACTTTGGATTAGAAGGCGACTTCTTCAACCGCTAGGCCACGGCGTCATCAATTAAAGTTGTGAATATTTGTATCTCTTGTGTCTTGTTAGTATAGCACTACAGCCAATGTGAAGTCTTGAGTTTACAAGTAGAAAGTAAGCAAAGCACAGCACAATCCAGTTCCAATGGATATCGCTAGATGGCAGTATTTACAATCAAGCCAGTTTAGTTTCTAGTACATTTAACATGCGGTTCATTTTAAAAGTTAATTGTAAGCGGTTTCTGTCAATTTCTTAAGCAAGCACAATTTCCAACATGTACAGCTGATAGTGTTCAAGCGATTGTTAGTTTATTTGTTCTCTGTTGTCTTCACGTAAGTTTTATTTTTCTATAGCAAGTATTCTGATTTTAAATAGAAGTAACCGACAAACTAAATGATTCATGTTCCAAATTAATATTTTGATTTCGTACTCACTATTTAGGTCATAAATCCTCTGCCTGGAGTTATATTATACTTGTCCCAATAAAATCCATGTACTAGTTTTCCATAATAACTTAACTATTGGCTTATTTCAAAATTTTCTTGCACTGGATATTAATTGTATATTTTCGCACTTTTCGTTATGTGATTGTGAAGATAACATTTGAGCACTAAATTTATTCACTTTTACACTAATTGAATTGGTATTTGATGTTTGAAAATTAGTTTAACTATTTTTAAACACATATAAATACGGAGGTTATTGTTATCGACAGCGCCATCTGTCAAATCTACATCAAAAGTATTCATTTGTGTTACCCACACGTTTAAAGTATACATCTCTAAAGGGTAAGTCGAACATACATCACTATCCGCCGTTTCATTTATAAGTGTGGAAAGCAAAGGTTAAATTTTATTTCTCCAGTACATGTTTTGGAAATTTAAATTAAGTTCAATTAACAATTGTGTAGTTACGTTTTTGTACCACGACCACGCCTTAAGACAATATTTGAAAGCAAGATACTTTCTTCTTAAAAATAAAGGTGGTATTCCCAACTCACTTTGCATTACATGAATCGGTGTGCTTCTAATGAAACCTCCTACAATTCTCAATGCTTGATTTTGAATTTTTCAATTTTGTATAAGTGAGTTTTGGCGCAATTATCATACAAGAAACATCCAAAGTCAAATCTGCTCCTAATTAACGAAATGTATAATGTGCGAAGGTGTTGAGGGTGTATTCCCCAGGCAGGTCCTGCCAATACACTCAGACATTTAAGGAACTTTTGAGTTTTTTCTGTTAGTTCATTGATATGTTTTTTCCAAAGAAGAGACCTATCTAGCCAAACACCAAGATAACGAACGCATTCCGATAATTCAAGCAAATTGCCATCTACACACTACAAGTTATTTTTTTATATAAAATCACAAAATAAAATATTATAACCATGGAATTATTACTCAAACAGGAATGAGCTCTTGCTTAAAAAAGCGTGCCGAGCGAGAGATAAATAACTGTACCGTTTGTCTCTTTCGTAAGTTTGTGGCCACAAATTCTACAAAATAGGGATTTTTTTCTTAAAAACAATAACATTCAACCTGAAAGATGCTTTTGAAAATCATAATATGCTTAGTAATCACGATTGTTGAGAAAGAGATCGCTTTTAGCGACGAGGTCGCCCTTTGTACAATTAGTGTTAAGTGTATTATTTATACGTTGACTTTAAACTGGTTGGTGTTGTATAACAAAGAAATATTATATTCTATTCTATTATTTCAAAATGCGTTGCGCAAAAGAATTTTATATCTGCTTTTCAATACAAGATAGGTTTTATTAACATAATAATTATTTAAAAAAATATTTAATGTCAATGATTGTCTTTCAATAGATGGGTCTTTCCAATCGGTATATTATGTTGAACCCACTGCCACATAACAGATAATCAAATATGTCAACTTGTCAAAAATGAGTCAACACTAAAATCTCTCTGTGATATTTAAATACATACCTAGTAAAAGAATGAGTAATATTTTAAGAAGAAAAGAATTAAAAACACATAAACGTTTCAACAATATTTAAAACTTTTGTGGTTTCGCCAATATCTTGAACAGAGTGTTAATGCCAATTCCTTTTTTCTAATAACTTGACATCGCATCGCAAGCTAAACAATAAATAATTAATATAAATTATTTTTATTAAAAAATGCTAAAAATTGCGATAATATTTAGGTTGGGTACATACCATGTGGTCACCCTACTACAATGACAACGAAAATTACTGACATTGACAAAGAATCGTTGTTGAAATATAACATTTTTTGAATACTACCACTAGAACATTTCCTGGACGTAAAATCATAGTGTTATAATTATTATTAGTAGGCTAACAAAGTAATTTAATTTATTTTATGTTATAATTATTACAAAAAAAAACAATTTAGGTATTTTGGGCGTTAAAAGTAATTAAAATAAACAATAATAAAAAATCTTCATCTACCAAAAGTTGCTTCATAACTACTAAATTATAAAATATACAACAGTAGCAACACTGTGGGAAAGGGATAAAAGGTACAGTTATTGCGATCTCTCTAGGCACACTTTTGCATTTTCAAGTGTTTAGTCTTTATGCACATAGAAATAAAGTCCAAATTTGAACAACAATATTTTGAAGAGCTCATTCCTGTTTGAGTAATAATTCCACGATTATAACACAATGTTACTACACTATTTTTGTTTTACTTCGACAAAGGTAAACATGGCGTCTGCCACGGCTTCGGAAATGTTTATGTGTGCGTTAGTATCGACATAGACGAAAAACAGAAATAGCGATATATCATGTCACTTGGGAGTGAAAGTAAAAACGATATACATTACTAGTACAAATGTGTGAGTAAAAATTTGTTAAGTCTGCTTTTATTTATATGTCTGTGGTTCATAATGAGATATCAGTGCAAACGTTTGCATGCATGCAAACAACCCGTTCAAATCGTTTGCCCTGCTCACGGACGTAAGCGCTCAGATCAATTTTGAACCGAGCTTACGATCTGTGTGTCTGTAAAGGTGACAGTCAATGTTATTTAAAAAGAAAAAATGGAGGGAGATATGTATTGTGCCTCCAGTATCTTTACAGAGCTCTTCTGTATTTATTGTAGATAATCTAATGAAAAAATAACCGAAAAAACTAAAATACAAATAAAACTCCGCTGATGTTAACTTTGACAGTTCTGGAGATAGCACACTACCTCTTTTCTGTTAGCATTGTCAGCATCAATCGGTGACGTCATCGATTACGTCATACCGCTTACAAATGCGACCGACTGTTTGCGTGCAAATAGCGCACACAAGCGCTGGTATCAAATTATGGACCGCACTCCGAGTCCATGGCCCCGTTCCGTTTCGAGATTACACTACTCATAGTACTCGGACTGCTCACGCCCGGATCGAATCAATAGACGCGATAATGATGCCAATGGCATGCTATCGTTTCGGAACGATCGTGAACGCGCTTATGTCAATAATATCAAAACAAACATAACCTCAAAAAAAGAATTTAACTAGTAATTTCAATTGTATTCTGTGATATCCAAGCTTTAGCAGTTTTTCTTTGCCTTGTACCTTTTACCATTTTTTGCTCTTTTAGCGTCTTCAGGAGACAGTTTGAGATAAACTACTTTATTTTCTTCTTCAACAAAAACTGGTAATTTTCGTTGTAAAAGTCGTCATTTTTTCCTTATATCTAATTCAATGTTTAGGATATTTGGCTTATTTTTGCCTTCAATTCAAATACAAAGTAATTTTCAACTATCGAACCAAAACAAAATGGTAACTTGACAATGACATTTGTGTTGACGAATTTGGCCTCTATTTAGCTATCTATTTAGCCCACATTTGCCCACTGCTGAGTATAGGCCTCTTCTTTTTTGCGCCAATCTTTACGGTCCTGAGCTGTTCTAGTCCAGAGTCTCCCCACACTCAGGATAATATCATCTGACCAGCGGATCGGTGGTCTACCCATCGAGCGTTTTTCGTTCCTTGGTCGCCACACCGTGACCGCCTTGGTCCACCTTCCATCATCCCGCCTCGCCACCTGACCTGCCCACTCCCACTTAAGCCTTGCAATCCTTTCAGCTACGTCGGCTACCTTGGTACGACTTCGGATTTCAGTGTTTCTTATACGGTCTTGAAGCTTGATACCGAGCATGGCGCGCTCCATGGCTCACTGTGCAACTTTTATTTTGTGCATAGCCTCTTTTGTAAGCGTCCATGTCTCGGAACCATACGTTAACGTGGGCAGAACACACTGATTAAAAACCTTAATTAAGAAATCGACCTAAATCGAACTGATTAAGAATTCGGCCTGGGCACTGTAAACGTTGTTTGTGACGCAATCAATGACGTCATCACATTACATCCAACGTGAACGCTGTTGTCGCGAAATGGGTCGTCTATTAGCGCGCTCACAGTGCTGATGGGCACTGTAATCGCGAAACGGAACGCGGGGTATATCGGAACTAGGGGTAAAAATATTGTCAATTTGACTTTGACAATTGATTGACACATTAGTGTTTGTTGTTATCATTTTATGATTAAGAAAAAGTATTTTGTTGAACAAACTTTCATAATTTAGTATATTTAATGTTTTTGTTATTAAAATTGTTGCTGTTTCCTTTTAGAAATAAATTGACTGGGTGTTTCAGTTCTTAGAAAGCATAGAAATATGGGCATTTTCGGTAATTCGTCGCCCTTCGACCAAGATGTCGGTAAGTGTTTCTTTAATGTAGGTATTAGTTATGTACTGTACGGGCAAGCGCCGTACAGTTTGTCACATCAGCGTTTTACGCCACATGCATTAATTTAGGTTATTCATTAAGTTAGTACGTGTTCGCACATCATAGCCGTCGCGCACTCTCATATCATTTTAAGTTCTAAGTCGTTTTTATATCAATATATCAGTTTTTTAACATTTATCAAGAGCTTTCATTTATCACTATCAACTATCATAAAAGAGTGTATAAACCATACATTCTTTTTGGTCCTTCGCAAAGGGACCTCGCGAGTGACTCAGTGAAAACGTGGACGTGTAAAACGTGACTCTGTGTTGCAAGTGAGGTGAACTATCACCTATCACTGAAGCTATCGAAGAAATCTAGCAGCAAAAGACGAACATTCAAGGACTATCATTCTTGGAGTTGTGAGTAACCAGCAACATATCCAGCAATATCAAGTAAGCCGTATCATTTCCTTTACTCTATTTAATAGCACCACAGCGAGATGACCACTATGGAGGATTTGATTCTTACTCAAGATCAACTATCATCGGGTATAGACCAGGTATTTATGAATTTCAAAAAAGACGGTTCAGATAGGAAGACTCCTGAATATATCAAACGTCGTCTTGACACACTAGATAGTTACTGGCAGGAATTTCAAACAAATCATATTAGGCTATGTGAGGTCGGTGATAAGTCTCATCATTATTTTACAACAAAACAATATGATGGTGTGCGTGAGAGATTCTCAACTATAAGAACAACAATCCAGAATTATCAATCGAAAGATGAAAGTAGGCCTTCTACACCGATCATTAAACCAGCGACACCCATGGCTATGCCATCCACCACTCAGTACAGGTCGGAACAGTCCGCCCCAACTCGCGCTCAAGGTTCAAATAGTAAAACAGATGAAATGCTGCGCAAACAAACTAGTAACTTTAGGGCATTTGAGCATACTCTGTCTAACATAGTACTGGATAATATCACCGAAAAGTGGGAGTTTGATCATTTATTGCGTACGGTTCAAGCTCGTTGGCAGGCGATAGATTCGCTTCACTGGGAGCTGGACAGCGAGTTAGGCGGCAGAAATACAGAATATGACGCAGCGTATTATAAATATGAAAGAAGTTTCAATAATGCTATCAAATCAATTAACAAAAAATTATGGTCCGTATCGCACCGCGAACAGTCTACGCCTCATATAGAATTACCTGTCTTCACTGGTAGCTATCACCAATGGACCTCCTTTAAAGATCTTTTTGTCGAGACCATCCATAATAACCCGTCACTTTCGAGCGCTCAAAAAATGCAATTTTTGAAATCAAAGGTCAAGAGTGAGGCCGAGCGACTTATTCAACATTTACCTATATCTTCTGATAATTACTCCGTTTGCTGGGATATTCTAACACATAGATATGACAATAAGAAATTGATTTTGAACTCACATATTGAAATTTTGTTTAGCATACCTGCCGTTCAACAAATATCAATAGGTCATTTAAAAAGGATTCACGATACCACTCGTGAAACCCTCAACGCTATCAAAAACTTAGGCGTGACAGTCGAGTCCTGGGACCCACTTCTTATTTATATTTTGTGTCAAAAATTAGACACGGAGACACATAATGAATATGTAGCCTCTGTAAAACAGCCAAGGGAAGTACCCAAAATATCAGAATTTTTAGAATTTTTGGAGAGTAAGTTCACGACGTTGGAGTCATCAAGACGTAAACAAGAACCCTTAATTAAATCAACAATAATAAAAAATTATAATCAAATTCCTTCAACTTCAAAATATCAAAAACCAATTTCTAATTACAACAATAAGCAGTCATTTCCGCCGCAGGGACGTTCAATTTCGCAATCATTTTATAACAAAAATGTTTATACCACAAAATTCTACAGATGCCCCATTTGCAGAGCTGATGATCACGCTGTATTTTGCTGTAAACAATTTTTAGACATGAAACCATTACTTAAACGTCAGACTATTTACAAATTCAACTTATGCCAAAACTGTCTTTATTGTCATAATGGTAAAGCATGCATTTCTGAAAAACGGTGTCGCGAATGCAATCAGGCGCATAACACATTATTACACGAAGCATTTTCGCAATCGGAGCGTATGTCTGGCGCGGCGGCCCCAAAACACCGCCCGGACACTAACATGAAACCTGAAACTTCGCACGCGGTTCGTAGCAACTCGCACGTGTCTATACAAGACGAAACCCCAGAGGTACTTTTGGCGACAGCTATTATAAAAGTACTAACCAGCGATGGGTCTTATATCAACTTACGAGCCTTACTGGACCAGGGTTCTCAAACATCACTCATCACGGAGAATGCCGCGCAACTATTAGGGATGCCTCGTCGTAAATGCCAGGGAGTGATATCAGGAATAGGTGCAAAGGAGAGCAGTTGTAAAGGGATGATACAAATCCAGTGTCAATCAAACAATAACGACTTTGAATTTGAAACAGACGCCATTATTATGAATAATTTAATTAAAAATTTACCCAGTCATTCATTTAGCAAACCATCATGGACATTATTGAATCATCTAAATTTAGCTGACCCCGAATTTTATCATAGTCGCCCAATAGACTTGTTACTAGGAGCTGACATTTATTCAATAATACTTTTGGAAGGCGTATGTAAAATGAGTAATGACTCACCCCTTGCTCAAAACACGCGCTTGGGATGGATACTTAGCGGAAACATCAAAACATTACAGTGTAACGTCATATTGAATCATTTAGAGGAGATCCATAAATTCTGGGAGGTTGAAGATATTTCGGAAACAACCCCTATATCAAATGAAAATCAACTTTGTATAGAATATTACAAAAATACAACTATCCGACACGAAGATGGGCGATATGAAGTGAGACTACCGTTTAAACAAGATTTCAAAGAAAATTTGGGGGTCTCAAAAAACAAAGCTATTGCGCAATTCAAAACATTAGAGCGAAAATTCAATCGTAATAAAGAAATATCAAAGGAATATAAATTATTTATGAATGAGTATGAATCACTCGGACACATGAAGCCCGCTATCGGACACTCGACACCCGACTGCTATTTGACTCACCATTGTGTAGAAAGGGCCGAATCAACAACAACAAAATTGAGAGTTGTTTTTAATGCTTCTTTAAAAACATCTTCAGGGCAAAGCCTTAATGACGTCATGGAAGCTGGGCCGAATCTCCAGCAAGACCTTCAGTCTCTCATTATCAAATGGAGACAATATCGGTATGGGTTTACAGCGGACATAGAGAAAATGTTTCGCCAAATAATCATGAATGAAAATGACCAACATTATCAAAAAATCATCTGGCGTAGTTCACAGCACGAACCTATCAAAGAATACCAACTTACCACCGTAACTTATGGCACAAAAGCAGCTGCGTTTTTGGCCATGATGACGCTTAGACAGTTAGCCTCTGATGAGCGACAAAACTTTACCTCTAGCCCAGCTCCTGATGTCCTTGAACAGTCTTTCTACACTGATGACGTAGTCCATGGGGCCCATAGACCCGAATCAGCGAAACATTTATGCAACGATCTTAAAAAACTATTACAATCAGGTGGTTTCAATCTCCGAAAATGGAAATCAAACTTTCCAGCGATATTACCCGATGCAGTCGAATCATCAAATCTAGAGAGCTTCAATTTTAAAGGTTCAGAACATACTAAGACCTTGGGTTTAGGTTGGAACCCACAGAAGGATGTGTTTGTGTTCGAGTCAAAAATAGATACATCAAAGGATCACGAAACCAAAAGATCACTTTTATCAAATATATCAAAGCTTTTCGATCCACTAGGTTGGTTGTTACCCCTATCAACAAAATTGAAAATAATTTTTCAGAATGTTTGGCTATCAGAAATTAAATGGGATGACCCATTACCACAGGACATAAATTCAGATTGGCAAAAAATCAAATATGACATTAAGAATATAAATCAGTTAGAGATCCCGCGTTGGATAAAAACACAAGAAAGTGACACCATTGAGCTGCATGGATTCTGTGACGCTTCGATTAAAGCTTACGCATGTGTAATTTACGTTAGAATTGCAAGAGATCAAAACTCTGATATAAATTTATTGGTAGCAAAATCAAGGTTAGTTCCAGCTAGTGCAAAGCTTTCTCTTCCAAGATTAGAGTTAAGCGGAGCTCTTCTATTATCTAAATTATTATTTAAGGTCAAAGAATGCTTGAAAAGCTATGAGATTAAGGTATATGGATGGTCAGATTCTATGATCGTTCTGGGATGGCTGAACGGTGACCCAACAAGATGGAACACCTTTGTTGCGAATAGAGTGAGAGAGATAACAAACATCATGCCTCGTGAGTGCTGGAACTACGTAAGGTCTGAAGAAAACCCAGCAGACTGCGCAAGCCGCGGTTTGACAGTTGCACAGCTGAAAAATCATTCGTTATGGTGGAAGGGACCATCCTGGCTGTCAAACTACTTTCATAGTGAACATAAACAAAGTTTTAAAACAGAACAAGAGTTAAAAAATAAAAAACAAGTAAACGTTGTCACAGAAGAATATATTGAAAATAATATAATTAATCAGTTACTATCAAATTATAGTTCATTCAGCAAAGTTATCAGAATACTATCATGGATAATACGGTTTACAAAAACAAAAGAAAATAAATTAAAATACTTATCATTACAAGAATTAGAAACAGCTAGAATTATTGTTATCAAAAATGTTCAGCATGCAGAATTTTCAAAAGAAATCACCTGGTTAAAGGAAAACAACAAAATTCATTCAAAAAGTAGAATTATTGAGTTGAATCCAATTTTAGATCAAAACAGTCTTCTAAGGGTCGGTGGACGCTTAAGAAAAGCTAACATAAGTCCTGAAATGAAAAACCCTTTGATCATACCCAAAAATTGCCGTTTAGCCGAACTTTTAATAGATCAAGCACATTTACTTTCATTTCATGGCGGAGCACGCTTAACCACATCAATTCTACGCCAAAGATATTGGCTTATAGGAGGTTACGGAGCGGTTAAGAAACGTCTCCGAAAGTGCGTCAAATGTAGACACCATAACCCCGATAAACATAATCAAATAATGGGAGACTTACCAGCATCACGCGTTAACCCTACAAGGCCATTTTATAACACCGGCGTCGATTTTACAGGATTCGTAGAGGTTAAATCAAATAAGGGAAGAGGTATCAAAACGACGAAGGGATACATCGCCGTCTTTGTGTGCATGGTGACCAAAGCCGTGCACCTTGAAATTGTGTCAGATTTATCATCATCTGCCCTTTTAGCAGCCCTTCGCAGGATGGCAGCAAGAAAGGGTGCCCCACGTCACATCTACAGTGACAATGGGACAAACTTTGTCGGTGCCAGCAGAGTTCTAAATCAAGAATACATTAATTTAAAACAAACTTTAGACGCAGACTTTTTCGATGCTGTCACTCAGATGGAGATCAACTGGCATTTCAACGCCCCATCGTGGCCTAGTGCAGGCGGCCTTTGGGAAGCCGCAGTCAGAAGTTTAAAACATCACCTAAAAAGGGTGATTGGCGAGCAAAAGTTGACCTATATTATTAAGTATATATATTCAACTCTTTTGGCTCAACTAGAAGGGTGTCTAAATTCACGGCCACTTTGTGTCTTAACTGAAGACCCAGACAACATTGATTTTCTAACCCCAGCACATTTCCTATCAAGTGGACCTACATTAACAATCATAGAAACAGAAAAGGACTTAAGAACCAGATGGCAATTGACGCAAAAGATTTTTAATGACATCTGGAAAAGGTGGAAATCTGAGTACCTTTGTCAGTAAGAAGTAAATGGCACCAACCCAAGGAAAACTTTAAGATAGATGACGTAGTGATAATACAAGACGATCATTTGCCCGCTGGAAAATGGGCATTGGGCCGCATAATGAAATTACACCCAGGATCCGACGGCTTCGTGCGTGTCGTCACACTAAAAACAAAAAATGGTTACATCAAAAGGCCTATTACTAAAATATCCCGCTTACCAGTAACCGACGCAACGGAGACGACCAAAGGAAACAAAGAAACAACCGAATCAAATAATATCATTTCTGCCGCCGCCGTACAAAATAAACATAAAAGATCAAGCTGGAAATTAAACTTATCCCACTATTTATATTTAATATTTACATTATTATTTACTATAACTCCTACAGTCTGCGAATACAAAATATCAAGCTTAAATGCAAGTCATGGCTTTTACTTTGACAATATAGGAAAAATGCGTCTAGAACAAGATCAATGGAAACTAATTATTTATTACGACATGACTCCGTTTTGGCAAGGGACAGAATTACTTGAAAAATATATAAATCATATTGAAAGCGCATCTATCAATTCAACAATAACACAATACAAAGTAATACTTCTACAATTACATCACGGGCTCGCCGAGCTCGAGCATTACAATGCAATACTGCTCGGTCAGCAACTCCCAAGGCCCGGGGAAGCCGCGCGCACGCGACAGCGCCGCGGCCTTATCAACGGGGTCGGTAACCTTGCCAACACACTATTCGGAGTTCTCGATGACCGCTTCGCTCAGCAATACACCGAAGATATAGAAACCGTCAGAAATAATCAAAAACATTTAGAGTTATTATGGAAAAATCAGACATCTGTAGTAGAAGCTGAATTAAACTTGATCAAAAGATTGAAGACAGCTATAGATAAGCAACACAAAGGTTTTAATCAACATCTAAATACTTTAGAAAATCAAATAAACATGCAGCGTAGTGAGTTATATGTCGCAATGAAAGAGAACGATTTAACGTTATCGTCAGTTATTGCCAATGGAGTTTTGATGAACCTGCGAAATATACAAGAAACGCTGGTAGATGTGCTTACCAACATTTACTTAGGCCGATTTAATTTTCATCTTTTAACTCCAAATCAATTAAAAACAGAACTAAATTTAATCACTGGATTATTAACACAAGACTTGACGTTACCATTCAATAATATTCAATCAGACATATCAAAAATATATCATTTACTAACTGTAAAAGCTAAAGCCACGAAAGACTTCATAATATTTGAAGTTGGCATTCCCTTGGTGAGACGAGACAGTTTCGATATTTATAAGCTAATACCAATCCCACAAAAAGTAAACAGCAAAATGATTACACTAATTCCGATTTCAGATTATGTAGCAGTTAATATACAAAAGGACTCTTACGTAACTATGTTCGAGAACAACCTACAAAATTGTGTTAATTACGATACCGAAACCTACATATGCCCATTAAATCAGCCAGTTCATCAAATGAGATCAGATCAAAATCTATGTGTCAAAAATCCTATCAGCGATGAATGCGAGACAACGACATTTACCTGTAAACATGAATGGCTCAAATTAAGTAACATAAATACATACCTATACTTCTGTTGTGGACAATGCCCCATTTGAATCATATGTGAGCATCATGTTACCGCCGTGCAATTAGAAACGGCTGGAATAATAACATTAAGTGACGAGTGCATTATCAAAGGGCAATCCTTTTCTATTTTTCCACATAAAAAACTATCCAATACAATGAAACAAAAAGCTGACGTCATCAAGATCGACATTCCACCTATCAACAGTCTTATTAACCTGTCTATACCCACCTCCGCTATTGATTCACTGTATGTTACTCAGGATGATCAAAAAGATATAGAGAAGATTAATAAACAAATCAAGGTTATGAAAGCAGCCGCCACGGAAGGAGTACTGTCTGATCGGGTGTCATACCACGATGTACACCACTACGTAGCTATCTACATGATCGCGGGAGCCGGTGTCGCAGCCCTAGTGTTTGTCGTCGCCCGACGACTGCGGAGGCGAGCAAGCCTCCCCCAGCCGCCCCAGGCTGAGGCCGTCGCCGCGCCGGCGGTGGCGCCGCAGCCGCAAGTCATCTTCCACGCCGATCCCTCACAGACTACAGTTCAGTGTATAAGTGAAAGTGAAGTGAATCCGTGTAGTGCTAGTGTTGATAAGGGCAATCAAAGTGTAAACAAAAATGTAAAATCAAGTGCACGAGTACGTAATAAGGCTTCTTCGCCTATACTTCAAAGACAATTTAGCTTATAAGTTTTACATTGTTCTATCACCTTGTAAAAACATTTATATCACCTTGTTATTCACGTCATTCATGATCATACATTTTTTCATCTCCCATTGTCTGGCCCGGGAGCATGTACGGGCAAGCGCCGTACAGTTTGTCACATCAGCGTTTTACGCCACATGCATTAATTTAGGTTATTCATTAAGTTAGTACGTGTTCGCACATCATAGCCGTCGCGCACTCTCATATCATTTTAAGTTCTAAGTCGTTTTTATATCAATATATCAGTTTTTTAACATTTATCAAGAGCTTTCATTTATCACTATCAACTATCATAAAAGAGTGTATAAACCATACATGTACCTATGGAGAAATTTTGATAATTTTTGTGCTATGTGGTTAGTTTACAACGAACTGCCCAGTCTCAACTCCGTCATAATAATAGTTTTCTGGGTATGTCTTAGAGCTCGTCTTTTTAATTATTCGTTTTCCTTTTTGATAATAAAAAGCTGACGCGACACTGCCAAAATGTTTCTGTAATAAAAACCTTTGCCGTTACTTACATTAACTTTAACTAACTTATATAAAGATCATTGAATAGTCTCTTGTGTTGTTGGACTTAGGCCATGTAAATACTCAAACGAAATTATGTTACTAAAACGAAACATCTTAGTACACATGTTCAGATAATCCTATGAATTATAAAATTTTACAATTACTTACATCACATAAAAATATATTTTTTTACTTTAGTTAGGCTTACTCTTGATATCAATCCAGCCATATTGCTACATTGGGACACCTAGGAGATGCCTTGATCATAGTATCTCAGTTTAAAAAACAAATCTTTTGTAATTGTAACATGTTTATAGCTAATGGTAACAGTAGTAATAATAAAACATAAAAAAACAACTACTCTATTAGACACACTGTCCAATGCAAAGTATTTGATAACAAAATTTACATAAATTTTCATCAGTTCATTAATCGATCACAGAGGATCAGGTGTAGTAGTGTGACATATAAAACATTGTCATCATTGCAGTGCTGCATGTATCTTTGTTTAAGGGATTAACATTGTGAAATGTATCTTATATTTGTTTGTGACTACATTTCTTCAATGGTAATGGAAAGGAATAATTAATAAATCAATATATGAAAACAAAGTCACCCCAGGTAGGATTTGAAACTGCATCTTCATCATACCGTGCTGTCACCACAACCAATAAGGTCACCAAAGACTTTTCCAACCCGAGTGAAATTTCAGCTTTATTGATCACTTTGTTACTTAAATGTAATGATTGACAAAGAAAAAAATCAAGTTAGTTGCGATTGCACATTAGTTGCACATTAGTTGCGATATATTCACATAGAAGAATATTTTAATAACATGTTTTTGACTTCAAAAAGCATCAGTTTGAGGTCTGTGTTAAATTAAAGGTTTTTGAATTGGAATCTATTCTGCCCTGCGAGCATGGACTTGTTGCTCGATACGTCGTTCAAAGAGTCTGTCCTTTTCACTCCTTAGGAATATCTGTCAAATTTATTGATTTTTGTCGAGTATGTAGATCTTAGCTGTCAAATTTTGATTATCGAGAGTTCCATGCTCGCAGGGCTGGTTGAAATAAATAGTTGTAAATTTCATCAAAAACCAATTTGTTTTTTAGGGTTCCGTAGTAAACAAGGAACCCTTATAGTTTCGCCATGTCTGTTTGTCTGTCTGTCTGCAGTTTTACTCGGAGACTATTAGTACTAGAAAGCTGTAATTTGGTATGGGTATGTATGTATATTTATCATGCCAGAAAAGTGGTAGAAAAATATAGAACATTTTTTTTAAGGGTTGCTCCCATGCATGTTAAGTAGGAGTAAATGTTTTTTTCTCAACTAACCCTTCGTATTAGGTTCAGTTTTCTCAACTAACCCTTCGTATCATCACGTTCAGAACACCATTTTTCGATTTAGGGATCCATTTCTGAAATATTTGGTTTTAAAGTTTTTGTTTGAGGTAAGTCCCCCAATAACATTTAAGGGTATGTATCCATCAGAAGTAGAGATTCTGTAGAAAAAATATTAGGGCTAACAAACCTACTTTTTTCCCAAACTAAATAATTTATTTTTTGGTATTAAGTGCTGACAGCCCTACGTAAGCGTATGAGAAATACTATGCTCACGACTGTCACATGTCATTTTATGTTTTATGTTTAAATTTCTTTTATGTTAAGAGCTGATTATGGTTGTCACTTGAAAGTTTTTGCTTTTAGTTTAAAATCAAATAACTTTGAAAGTATTGGGGTTGCAGGTCTCAAACAAGCACCGAAGGTTCATTTAATATCTAACTTATATGCCCCTTAAATGTTATTGGGGTGTTCAGTTACACCTGGTATATGGACACGTGAAAAAAATTGTAAAGAAGTTTAAAGGAAAACTATCAGAGTTGAGTACTAAGTACAAACTAAAAAGTTATAGATAACCAACTTATAAAATGTACTTGGAAAAGTAAAATTTCATTGAAAATTACTACTGGATATAAATTTACGAATAACCATTTCAGCTTTAATAATAATAATAATGCCTAATTTAATAGCAACATGTTGTGACGTGTGAGTGTGAACTCAAAGTTGGCATTTGCAACTACGGAACTCGCGCACTACACTGCGCGTGGCCTGACACACACTTGGCCGGTTTTATATCTCATAGTCTATATTAGAATCTGTGCAATAACAGATATTTTTCTGGCCTTAGTGTATTCTTTAAGTTAGGCTTACTGTGTCAGAATATTTAGCATATTTCTTACATTTTATAGATTTGAAATCTGTGTCAGTCTAAATCCAGTTTTACCTATTATTACAAGAACATAAAATTCCTTGTGTGTTGTTTAAACTATTTAGGTATTTCGGTTAAGCTCTTCTGCACTATTTGTGCTTGTTCAATATCTTTGAAAAAATAGGGGTACCGAACCTAAAATGTGTATACTATAAAAAAGTATCTAATTCATTCATTCTAACCGTTTACCCCAATGTAGGGGATCGTGACCACCATCAGTCAGGTCGTGTCATGTATGGGGGGCCGGGGTTTTATCAGCTTGCGCCAGTTGTCCCTGTCGGCAGCGGCGTGAGTAGCAGCGTGCAGTTGGAGTTGCAGATGTTCTTTGGTGACATCACACCAAACCCCCCGGACGACCCCTTAATCTCTTCCCCATCACCTTTCCCGTCATGATTAACTTTTCGAGGGACTCTGGACCCCTCCTAGCAATAAAAGTAGATAATTTCAGGCTTTTTTGATATGCCATTTTAATTAAAATAATGTAAACCTCTCTGTAGCCTTATCGACACCAATTAGCTCTCAAACAAATTAATCAGGTAGTAAGTTATTTACTGATCATTTAACAATGTGGACATATTATTGTTTCTGTAAATTACAATAAACATGTTTAAGTAGAATTAGTTTAATGTTTTTAACCTTATCTTTGAAGGTTTTCTTTTTAATTTAACAAAATTACTAGCAGATTGTTCACCTGATGGTAAGTGGCTACCGTACACCAATATACTTGTAATTTCTGTAAGATTGTGATTGACAGGGTGACAAGTGTACTCTGCCAACTTTGATAACAGTTGTATAATTTCAAATGTCCAATTGGCAATTTTATTACTTGGCTCTCTTCAAACTGGAATTTTTTCAACATTGCATGCACTGATTCCATAACATGAAACTGCTACTTAGCGTCTCATAATTTGTCAAAAACTAAGGTTTTTTTCACATATATCACACCTACCATAATATAAATATGACCCTCCACATAGGTCACAGGGTCACGACGGTAGGTCATGTGAGATATATCACCGAAACAATGTATGCCAGTTCATACAGATCGGTGAAGTCCCAACTACAGCACAAGACCACCACTGTGATAATTATTCTTTCACACATCGTCTATGAATGAATGAATGCAATCATATGTCTCAATGTCTGTGATGACTGGGCTCCGAGAGATGTTCATAGAGAATGCATTAAAGAATAAGGATTGATTTACACAGATCAGCGACGATACAGTTCCGGCACAGTACCGCCACCGTGATAGTTATTTTTTCATATACGTTAGAGAGATCATTATCTTTCATTGATGTTAGAGAGAGGCCTGTGTCGTCACGATCACTGACAGGTGAGGTTACGTTCATAGAGAACGTGGGAGGAGATAATTTCACGGGTGCGGTACTGCGTGGAATCGTCACTTCACTGATCCGCGCGGATCGGCATTGACGATGACGGCGGGGGCGTCGAGCCGGAACCGATCCGCGCGGCGTCAACGGTCCGGTCACACCCACCGAGTGGATCGGCGAGACGGCGGCCGGCGAGTGCGCGTTCAGATCCACCGGGCGAGCGACCGAGACGTCGAGACGGTCACTCGGTCCGAGCGACCGTCTCGGCCCGTCGCCCGTGTTCATAAACACCGAGCGCACCGTCTCGCCGCGCCACTCGGGACCGGGAGCGACCGGAGTGACCGGAGCCCGCGTCGACAGAGCGCGCCACCAGCGAGCACAGCACGAGCGAGGAGTGGGGCCTGATCATGGAGATCTGCGACCGCGCGGCCGCGTCGCCCGCGGCGGCCAAGGAGTGCCTGCGCGCGGCGGTGCGGCGGCTCGGGCACGCGGACCCGCACGTGCAGGTGGCCGCCGCCACGCTGCTGGACGCGTGCGTGGCCAACTGCGGCCGCGCCTTCCTGCTGGAGGTGGCCTCGCGCGACTTCGAGACCGAGTTCCGGCGGCTGCTGGCGCGCGCGCAGCCGCCGGTCGCGCGCCGCCTGCGCCAGCTGCTGCGCAAGTGGGCCGACACCGAGTTCCGCGGCGACCCGCAGCTCGACCTGATCCCCTCGCTGCACGCCAAGCTGCGGGCGGAGGCGGGGGAGTCCGCGACCGCCCCCCCCGCCTCCGCCTCCGCCTCCACCTCCACCTCCACTTCCACCGCCGCCGCCGCGCAGCGCGAGCAGGAGGAGCTCGCGCGCGCCATCGCGCTGTCGCTGCGCGAGACCGGCTCCTCCCCCGCGACCGCCGCGACCGCCGCGACCGCCGCGCTGTACCCTCGCGCGGAGCTAGCCGAGGCGGTCCCGGTCCCGGCGTCGGTCCCCGCGTCGGTCCCGGTCGCGGCGCCGGCGGCGGAGGCGCGCAAGGTGCGCGCGCTCTACGACTTCGAGGCCGCCGAGGACAACGAGCTCACCTTCATGGCCGGCGAGATAGGTCGGTCGCCTCTCACGGGAGTAGTTCGCCCGACGCTCGGGCTCCGCCTGCGTCGTGACGCGCGTTAATATACGCAACAATTTTGACATCTCACATATGTATCTTACCGTGTCGGTTGGTTTTGTAGCGAATTCTGCAACTGTATCCACTGTTTTAAATAACTTGCTTTACGACGCAGGCGTTAAACGAGCATTGGCACAGTGCAGTCCTATACGACCTGTTGATAAAATAGCGCTAAACCTCACACCTCAGATACCCAACTTATTTTTATTACACAGAGATTTATTACAAAGAAATTATAAAAATAAATTTTGACAGTTAATTTATGAATCCGTCTTGCAAATTTAGAAGTGTTCGCGCATCTGCGAATACCATGTTTCCGCTTGCCGTCGATAGACGATAAAGCTAAATAAAAAATAAGTGGCGTGGTTCAATTTTTTTAAACGAAATGTGACTTATTTTTTATTGGTATCTATGGGTATGCAGATGACAGCACAGTTGTGGAGAAGTATACTTCCGGTCCACAGACCAAAAAGGCGGAAATCGATGCGTTGAGAGAAGGCATGGTTGAGCGTATGAATAAAGCTTTAAAAGCTGTTTCCGACTGGGGTGACGTAAATCTTGTCCAATTCAACGCTAACAAAACACAGGCTTGCCTTTTCTCCGCCAAAAAGAGTCAGTTCCCAACGTCTCTAACTTTCCGAAATGTAAGTCTACCTCTGAAAGACCGTCTTGAGCTGCTGGGACTCACATTAACTTCAAAACTCAACTTTGGACCTTACCTCGACTCTAAGGCTAAACTGGCTGGTAGAAAGCTGGGCATCCTCAATAAGGTTAAGCGGTACTTCTCACCAGGGCAGTTGCTTCATTTATATCAAGCACAAGTCCGACCATGCGTAGAGTACTGCTGCCACCTCTTCGATGGATCAGCTAAGTATCAGCTAGAGGCTTTGGAGGTGGTGGACCGCCGTGCTGTGAGGTTAATCAGAGACGAGAAACTAGTTGCCAAGAAACTGCTTAGTCTCGAGCATCGCCGTAAAGTGGCATGTCTGTCCATATTTTATAGATTGCATTTCGGTGAGTGTGCGCAAGAGCTTCACGACCTTATTCCACCCTCTCCTTTCCATTACAGGACGAGCAGAAGGTCGGCTCATTACCACCCATTTCAGATTGAAATTCCTAAAATCCGTACACAACGTTTTAGGTCCACTTTTCTTGTGCGTACTGCACAGGATTGGAACTCTCTGCCGCCTTCCTTGTTTCCTGAGAGCTATAATCTTGGGGTTTTCAAGGCTAGAGTGAATAGATATTATCTAGATCTACGTGCTTCATCTTCGACCACACCGTCGCTTACCATCAGGCGAGTTGGTGGTCAAACGTAGACCTATTACGAATAAAAAAAAAAAAAAAAAAAAAAAAAATTAGTTGAATCGATTCTACTCTCAATTCTAAAGAAAATAATATCAGGTTTTGCGTAATTTCATTGACACGTTGTAAGTATATTTTTTTTTGAAACTATGTTAACAAACAAACTGCCCACATGATGGTAAGTCGTAACAGTCACCTATAATACATGTGCCTCCTGTGAGATTCGCAGCAAAACTGCAACCCCCACAAGAATCACAGTGTACGTTGCCATCTTGTCACATCATATATAAAGTTACGGTACCCAGTAATTTTACTGCCATATGACCCTTCAAACCGAAACACAGCAATGCAAGCATTGCTGCTTTGCGGTTAAAATAAGTAAGTCCTTCAACGGATTTCGTTAGAAAAATGACTAATCCACATTAGTCCTTGATCCCTCAATCGTGTAATAAGGTTGGAAACCACGGCTCCTTTTTTTAAATCATCCGTCTGGCGTCTCCCAACTAATCTCGGCCGACAGCAAGCCGACCGGGCTACTTTCTTCCTGTTAAGGTTAAAGCGGGTAGAAGCTGCCTACAAAGGCACGTCCCTACCTCGCCGCCTGCGTCGAAGCCGTTCAGGAAGTGGGTATTTATTCCGCGCCCGTCGCTTCCTTCGAAATGTCTACTACAACCCGCGACAGCCTCGTGCTGTATTTTGTATACTTATTTTATCTGTGATGTTCATTTCATCATCAGATTTTTTGGGTAGGTCATTTCCACAGATGTAGTGTGGAACATGGATTAACTTTCGATATTATAAAGGAAATATTTTTTCTGACTTATACTCTAATAACTATAAAAAGTTACAGTAAAACTGACAGTTTACAAATTGCCGTTATCGTTAACGATGCGTTCGTTCGTCGCGCAGTGCACGTGACGGAGTCGAGCGACCCGAACTGGTGGAAGGGGTACAACGAGCGCGGCGAGGGACTGTTCCCCGCCAACTTCGTGACGGCCGACCTCGGCGGGCCGCGCCGCGACGGTGAGTGCCGCCTCCGTTGCGACCAGTGGCCAGTTATCCATGACGGTGAGTGCCGCCTCCGTTGCGACCAGTGGCCAGTTATCCATGACGGTGAGTGCCGCCTCCGTTGCGACCAGTGGCCAGTTATCCATGACGGTGAGTGCCGCCTCCGTTGCGACCAGTGTCCAGTTATCCATGACGGTGAGTGCCGCCTCCGTTGCGACCAGTGTCCAGTTATCCATGACGGCGAGTGCCGCCTCCGTTGCGACCAGTGTCCAGTTATCCATGACGGTGAGTGCCGCCTCCGTTGCGACCAGTGTCCAGTTATCCATGACGGTGAGTGCCGCCTCCGTTGCGACCAGTGGCCAGTTATCCATGACGGTGAGTGCCGCCTCCGTTGCGACCAGTGGCCAGTTATCCATGACGGTGAGTGCCGCCTCCGTTGCGACCAGTGGCCAGTTATCCATGACGGTGAGTGCCGCCTCCGTTGCGACCAGTGTCCAGTTATCCATGACGGTGAGTGCCGCCTCCGTTGCGACCAGTGTCCAGTTATCCATGACGGCGAGTGCCGCCTCCGTTGCGACCAGTGTCCAGTTATCCATGACGGTGAGTGCCGCCTCCGTTGCGACCAGTGTCCAGTTATCCATGACGGTGAGTGCCGCCTCCGTTGCGACCAGTGGCCAGTTATCCATGACGGTGAGTGCCGCCTCCGTTGCGACCAGTGTCCAGTTATCCATGACGGTGAGTGCCGCGCCCATAATGACAAGTGTCGAGTCATCACGGTGAGTGCTACGTCCACGATGATAAGTGCTGCGTTCGTGACGGTGAGTGCCGCGTCCAGTCTGCGCAGTGCTACGCCTGCCGGTGACCTGTTACTGTCGTCTGCGCGTAGTTCGCACTCCCGGAAAGACAGGTGTGTGACCAACTTATGACACAAGTTCAGTTCAAGAGGCAAGTTCGGTCGCTCCCGGCGAACGCGATGAACGTTTACCGCACATCCCTCAACTAGATGCTTGTACGAGTAGCGGTACGTATTCGATTATTGACAAATATCCATTGAATAAATTATCATTTCGTAGGAGGTAACTCCTGGTAAGAGGTCAGTCAGAGCGCCGAGTATTTCGCTGCCCGTTTCACCTTTAAAATCGTAATGCAGCCAATACGAGGTGCTCCGAACGATCGAGGAGACGAGTCATCGGTTGCTTCATTTTTTTTATTGCTAAAGGTGGCAGACGAGCGAGCGGTCCACCTGATGGGAAGTGGGAAACACCGTCTGTGGACATCTGCAATGTTAGGGGCACAGCTCAGGTGCCGCCTACCTGGAGAGAAGTGCTGTCTTTCCAGGTAGGCAGCAATTGAGCTTGTGTCTGCGAGATGTGTAAAGAAAGAAAGAAAATATTTATTGGCCACAAGCACACATATACAGGAGAAAAAAATACATTTATACATAGCGGCCAATTAGAACCCGACCTCAACATAAGCTGCAACAGACTAGTTTGATACAGCGCTGGTGTTCTGGCCGGGATTATGTGGGGTAAAAAGATTTAAAACAATTAGGTGACAGAAAATGGCACAAAGCACATATTAATAAAAATAAATATATAACAGAAGCATCCAAACAAAATATAACAAGAAAGAAAAAAAATACAAAACAATACAGACACGCTATACCTAAGTATATAATAAACAAACAAGCAAAATACAACACAATGCATTCACGCTTACATCAAATGTTAACCGTGTGTTCAAATCAAGATAACCGTTTAAGTGGAACGCATTACGTTAACATGCAATGCCAGCCCTGCCAGCGTCAAAAGCTACCGAAACGCGAAGATGCGCTCAAACGGAACGCGCCTATGATTATTCGTCTGCGGCCACGTATTGCCAGATTTGCCACAAACTATTTCGGCCAGGAGTATATTGTTCATCGTGGATGGTTCATTCGAGTTCCCACGACCTTGTCCGGCGGCGACGCGGCCCTCCTCGCCGCGTCCTCTTCTGACGAGGAGGACGCGGCGACGATGGACGTGCTCGCGCCGAGGCGTGTGTTTTTTTATTGCTACTAAGTTGGCAAACGAGCGAACTGCCCATCCGACGGTGAGTGGTAACAGTCACCTATAATACATGTGGCTCCTGTGACGTTCGCAGTAAAACTGCAACCCCCACAAGAGCCACAGTGTACGTTGCCAACTCGCGACTTAAGATGTAAAGTCACGGTACCCAGTGATTTCAGTGCCACATCTCACCCTTCGCACCGGAACATAGCGATGCGAGCACCGCTGCTTTGCGGCAGAAATAGGTAGGACGGAGGCGCCCGAGCGCACGACCCCGGTACAGAGTCTCCCTCCGGCGATCCGGTGAGGGGTATCGGTGGGTTTCGGTCGATAGGCCGCGGTTCCCGACCGGCGCTCCGCCCCCGGGGGCCGCGGAGAGTCCGACGTGACCCCGCGCCTTCCCGAGCGCGGGGTGCGCGTAATGCATTTCCCACCGAAAAAAAAGAAGTGTATCGTTCTGTGCGTATTGCTTTTGACTATGTGTGTGTGTGTGTCCCCGCGCAGAGCCGGCGCCGGCGGCGGCGGGGGCGGGGGCGGGGGCGGCGGCGGCGGCGGCGGGGGCGGCCGAGGAGGTGCGCATCGACGAGGCGGCCATGGACGCGGCGCTGGCGCTGCTGCACGAGGCGGACCCGGAGACGGCGGAGGCGGCGGAGGCGGCGGACGCGCGGCTGGCCGGCCTGGAGGCGCGCGCGCTGGCCATGGGGCCGCTCGTGGACGCGGCGCTCGAGCGCGCGGACCGCCGCCACGCGCGCCTCACGCACCTCAGCGCCGCGCTCGTCGACGCGCTCAACCTGTACCACTCGCTGATGCGGCCGGTGCCGATGCCGGGCCAGGTGCCGATGCCGGGACCGGTGCCGGGCCAGGTGCCGGGCCAGGCGCCGGGTCAGGTGCCGACGTTCGGTCGCGCGCCGCTCCCCTTCCAGCCGCCGCCGCCCTGCTGACCGCCGCGCCCCCCTCCGCCCGCGTTCCTGTACGTAACCGACGAGAATAAATAAATATATACTGTATCGTCACTCCCCCCTGGCGTTTTATTTGACTCCTTTCCTCGTCGGCGTCGGGGATCGGCTGAACGTTCGACGATTTGCGGACGTCGTAGCGGTGTCGTCGGCGTCCGGTGTGACGTTTAAATTGCAGAGACGGTCGATTGATGGGAATTAAAAATAACGTCGGACCTAAAACATTTCCTAAAATATTCACCTAGGAGCTAACGATTTTGTCAATTTTCATACATGCGGTGCGAGACTCCAGATAACTTTCAATTTATTCGAACGAATGGCTCTCGTACCTCAGTCGGTCAGTCAGGGTTTCTTCCGCCGTGGGCGGGTGCGGGCTTCGGGCATTTGTCGCCCATTGCCCGGGCGTCTCGGCGAGCTGTAGCTCGCCGGTGTTCTTCGCCACCCCCCTGTGCTACCGCTCCGGGATCGAGACACGGCCCTCCGCGGTCAAGCACACCGAGTTAGAGGGGCTTGTCCCAAGCCCGGCGAGCGCCGGCGAGCAGGCCGCGGCTTACTCTGCGCCCGGAGGAGCGGTGGGGGGAGGAGGGGGCCTTTGGTCTTGTTGGGTGGTGGTGGTCATATCCGGTGGTGGTGTCGCTTAAGCGAGTCACGCGCGCGAGCGGTGGGATCCCGCGGCAGACTACGAGCCGTAAGCGACACGAGGTCTGGTCAGGCGGTGGCGTCGTCAGCGAAATCGCTGACGAAGCGGAGTCTTGGCCGGGTGGGTCGCCTCGACGTGGGGATGCAGCCGGTGATGGTGGTGGTGACGATGGTAGGTCGTGGTCTCTCTCCGCCCTGGGCGACAACAAGTCGCGGGACGGCGCTCGTCCGGAAGAGTCTGGAGGCCTGGGAACATAGGGAGCAATGTTGTGGAGGTGGAGGTGGGGCCCGTTGTCGGCGCTGTCGAACATTCGACGCGCCAGACGGGCGACGAACTCCTCCATCGTCGGCATCCGAACGTCCCGGGCGATGACGTCATTCCTGACGTAACTCCCCGCGTTCGTCACGACACGGAGAGAGACGTTCTGGACCACCTGCAATCTGGAACGCTGGGTCGGGGAGCACAACGCATACCGTGCTGGGGCGGCGTAGGTGAGCCGCGTACGAACGTAGCTCTTGTAGACCATCAGTTTCGTACGCAGTGGTAGTCGGGATGCCAGCACCGGGCGCAGGATGCCACGGGCCATCTTGGCCTGGTTGACGACGTGGTCGACCTGGGGCACCATGCGCAGTTGGCGGTCGATGCGGCATCCGAGGTACGCAACTGTGGTCTGCCAAGCTACGTCCTGTCCGCGGAGTGTCAGCGGCGGTGGCATGCGGCGCTGCGACCCGACCAGGATGGCGGCCGTCTTACGCACGTTGACGGCCATCCTCCAGTTGTCCAGCCATGTCGGCAGGCGGTCCAGTAGTTGCTGCATCCGGGCGGAGGCGAATCTCACCTTCCGCGACGAGGCGAAGAAGGCGCTGTCGTCGGCGAATAGGGCCAACACCACGTCCCGCTGCCCCTCCTGGAGCTGGTCTTGGAGGGTGGGGATGTCGTCGGTGTAGGCGGCGTACAGGCCCGGCGAGAGGCAGCTGCCCTGGGGCACTCCTGCGAGGATGGGGCGTGGCTGGGAGGTGGCGTCCTCGACCGAGACCACGAAGCTCCGACCCTGGAGAAACGACGCCAGCAGTCTCACGTGGGCGGGCGGCATTCTTGTAGGTACCTCATGATGCCATTTGCTGCAGTGAGATGGTATAAAAACTATATCGAAAGCCTTAACGAGGCCGAGAAATATTGTGTAATCAATCTAATGCATAACGTCTGTAGTTCATAATTTCGATTTAAATCAGCGCCACAGACTCTCTCGGGAGGGTCATATCTACAGTATCGAAAAATTAATAACCCTGCAGACAAGCATTTTAATTGGTAATAATACATCTTTTCCATGGATCTATTTGCACATTTATGTTCACTTTGATCCATGATTTAGAACTTTTAACCGCCTCTGTACTCCAGTAGCTAACACCATCTAGTAGCCAGAACTGATCTGCAGGTTCGGGGTTCTGTTCTCTATAGGAGAAAAAGTTTTTCTGCTAGGTTTGGTTGGAGGGAGGGCTCCTGGTTCGCTATCACTATCTTTCTTAAATTATCACAATAGTAATAATGTTCATAACATTGCTGTGTTGCAACAATTAGAATTAAGATAGCCAGTTCCTCAGAAATTGAGAAGTCCAGGTGAAGCTCGTTTTTATCTTTGGTTGTATCGTCGTTTATCATCAGAAAGTTGAGTTTTCTTATTGAGTTAAAAAATAAGAATTCACGTTGCTCTGATCAAAACTTTTTGTTGTTGATTTATGTACTTACAAGCCTTTTCATTCTGAGGCCGAACCTTTTCTATTTATCTCAAGATTTGACTTTTTACAAGATAAATAAAAAAATGATTTCCGTAAGAAGAAAAATTAGATTAAATTGTAAAACGACAAGTAAAAATTTAGCCACCCAATATTGATCAGTGAACTGATTCTTACAGATTCTAAAAAAGTTCGATTCGATGTTTTTTCTTGAGAGGTAGTCACAACTCAGCCAATCGGAACGTGACATATCGATCTCCGCCAATTTTTATAAGAACGTCGCTCGTGTCCAGTAGTAGGATTTGTTTTTCAGTTCTTTATTTACCTATCTATGAAATTATTATCAAGGTCACGGAACATTTCCAAGGTTAAAGAAGTACGAGTACCTATAGTCGGTGTTAGTATAGATAGAGTCTATATTGAGTGGCGTATACCGTATAGAGTGTATCATACCGGTGGAGGGTGGTGTCACGGGCGGTCGTCTCGGCGGTCGTGCGGGTGGAGGGGCCCGTCAATCATCATATCAGTTGAATAAGGTTGGGGTACCACAAGGCAGCGTTTTAGGTCCGCTACTCTTTTTAATACATATAAATGACCAATCAGGAGTGCGTTTTATTCGCGGATGATACAACAATCATTGTGAAGGGTCACATTATCACAGAAATAGAGCAAACTGCTAATGTGGTAATGAGTCAATTTGTAAAATGGTTAGAGTTGAATAATTTAAACATAAATGTTAATAAGACTAAATATGTTATATTTAATGCACGGAGTACTGCTCCGTTTCAGAATTTGGATATAAGCATTTATGAAAATAAAATTGAAGAAGTAACGATTATACAATTTTTGGGTATTATGCTAGACAGTCAATGCAACTGGAAGGCTCATATAGCTACAATTATTTCAAAATTGGACAGATTTATATTTGCTCTAAGAAGAATACGACAGACCGTTTCCAAGGCAGCAGCATTGGTTGCATATCATGGATACGTCTCATCAGTTCTCCGTTATGGCATTATACTGTGGGGAAACTCTGTAGAAATTGACAGAGTATTCATACTTCAAAAAAAATGTATTAGGTCAATATGTGGATTCTTGTAAACCATTATTTAAAGAACTTAATATTATGCCTATACCGTGTTTATATATATTTGAGGTAGCTTTTTTTGTGAAGAGGTATAAGGTTCTATTTGAGACTAACAGTGACTTAGCTAATTACCGCGGTAGATACGGATCCAAACTGAGAGTACCAAAACAAAAGTTGATAATGTTTTCGAAAAATGCATATTGTATGGCTGTGCGTATTTATAATAAATTACCAATTAATTTTACCAATTTAACAATGACTAAATTCCGAATACAATTACATAAGCTATTGATGACGAAATTATATTATTCTGTAACGACATTTTTAAATGATAATATTAATAATGACAATTTGTAATTTATAATAACTTGTATTTTTTTATCATTTGTAATTATTTAATAATTTTTAATAATTTGTAATTTATCAATAATTTGTATTTTTTTAAAATTTCAATGGCGATAAAATAATATTCTATTTCCTATTTTTGACATGTTACTATTTAAATTTTTTAATATTTGCGCACTGCCAATTTAGCAGTAGAATATGAGGAATAATGTATATAATTAATTTCACTCCAATCATGTATTTTACCATATTCTTGCAAATAAATAAAACGGTTGTTAGTAGGCGAAGGCACTACGTGGCATTAAATTCCGCCACACGCACCTAATTTTGGAGGATTGTGGGAGTCTGGGATTCGATCTGTAAAAACACACATAAAACGAGTTATTGGAGAATCAACCTTAACATACGAGGAACTAACTACAGTGTTGACACAGATCGAAGCATGCTTAAGAGGATTGTGAAGTAATCGTGCGCGGGGCGAGTAGGTATTTTTTAAAATGCTATCTGTTTCACACCGCTCGGCCTCCCGTCTTATGGCGGCTGTACACTCTCGCCGAGACACCCCGAGACAGGCCGAGTGCGAGAGTGTACATGGTAGCTCTCGCCTCGCCTCGGGATGTCTCGTGCTTACTCGCCCGCTCTCGCTCCCGTGTCGGTTTTTTGTGCCCGAGTCAAAGGGTCTCGGCATGTCTCGCGAGTAGAGGTGGAAAAAACGGCTTAAAATTTTAAAACGTTTAAACGTTGTACTTATTTCAATAAGCGCGCTTGTAAAAAAGCTTTTCGTTTAAACGCTTATTGTTTATTGCGTATAATTATGTTTGCAAAAACGTTTAAGTACAACGTATGCACCGTTCTATTGCTAATGACAAAAACACAAATAGGGATAGCTTTATACTATTAAAACGAAAAAACTGCTCTCAATCAAATTAAATATTTTTATTGATGGAAATATTAATATTCTTATTTTATTATTTAATAAACAATGTTTCTATAAATATTGCATCACGCAACTTAATTGACCAAGTTCCTTTCAAAAAAGTCCCACATTACATTATTACCACCTCTCGACACTAAAACTATCAAATTATATATTTATAAACTTTATTTAATCGCACTTTATACACACACGCATAACAACAAACGTAAATACAATGCTTATTTATACACGTATTTAAAAAAATAAAACGAAAGTGTACGTAAAAGCAGCCAGCCACAACACAACAAACGCGTACTTATCTCTCGACAGTGAAAAGCTTACTACTTTTTTAAACGAAAAGCGTGGTAAGCCATCCAATTTTGGGATGCGTTTTGGTCGCTTTATAACTCCAGCATGCAGTATAATGCCATCTAGCGGCGAACGTTCTATTTCCGATGCATGTATACAGAGCATGCTTTCAAAGTAGGTAATTTTATTGCGGGAGTATAGATGGCGGGATGTATGTCGGTAAAAAGCAAAGCGTAAGTAAAAGCGTAATGTTTTGATTAGAGAAAGTCTGCTTTTGTACTTTTGTTCAAAAGCAAACTTTTTTAAGTGCTTTTCGTTTAAACGCTCACCTCTACTCGCGAGGAACGGCGAGAGCATTGATGTACACTCTCGCCAAGTGCAGTGCACAGCCAGCAACCGCTCTGAACACACGTGAATTGAGTTGTACTAATCATAATATTTCACATCGGAATAAGTATTTGCACGTCGAAAAATGACAAAATATGTTGGATTAGCTTCTTATAATCATCTCTGTAACCATATTTTTATCCGACTTCAAAAAAGGAGGAGGTTCTCAATTCGATGCGTATGTTTTTTTTGTGTGTATGTTACGCGATTACGCCGCCAATTGTGGACCGATTTTCAAAATTCTTTTAGTATTCGATAGAGTAAACCCCAAGGGTGGTCACCAAAGTCAGGATCTGATCATGGGATCCCATGAAAATCGAGGGAAACGCTAATTTAATACCAGCTCACTGAAGGTGAGCTGGTATTAAATTCGGGTTTCTTACACTAAAAAGATTGCATTCACTATAAAGTTAAAAATAAAAAATATTATATAAAAAATAAAAACCTACTTCAAAAACACTGAGAAGTTAAAAATAATATAAGAATAGGTACAGACAACGTCTCACTTCTATATTGAAGTCGGTGCCAAACGATGATCTCCTAGAAAGTGTTAAAATTTGTCACCGACTTCAATATAGAAGCGTGATGTTGTCTGTACCTATTCTTATATTATTTTTAACTTTTCAGTGTTTTTGAAGTCGGTTTTTATTATTATTATTCGATGCATAGCGACCATCCACCATCTTCTTTGACGCCACTCTTTTTGAATTTTTTTTGTATGATATTCGTGTACATACATATAATAGTTAATAGTGCATAGCGAAACAGTGGAAGCGACTTCTAACGCGTCCATCCTCTCGGTGATCAAAACCGCAAGTGAATAGACGAGAGTGTACATGGTAAGCACTCGCTGACAGGTCTCTCGGGCGAGACCTCTCGGCGAGACTTGACGAGAGCACTCGTCGAGAGTGTACAGCCGCCATTACGTTTACACCACAAATACAACGCGAAAATTCTCACGCACACAACGACAGCAGCGCGCGACTCCTCGGCGCGAGAACTCGAGATCATTATTTTACCGTTTGTAATGTTTTGCGTTGCTTAGGTATTCCTGACTGCCTTTCCGCTCGCAACTTTGCCTTCGTTATTTTCGTTTTTCGTGAGGGAATTTTGTTTTCCCGTATGAAACATTATTTTATAACCTTATATTATTCAGTGATAATGTAGCATTCTATTAGTCAAAAATTGGACTATGTTTAGAGGGAGAAAAGCGTTATCGCTTTTTGTATGAAAATTTACAGCTTCACAATCCTCTTAAATTCACGGCCATTGACACAATTAAGTGATAATCCTAAAGATCCATTACCACTTACCCCAGGACACTTTTTAATTGGGGAGCCTTTGGTTGTTATACCTGATGAAGATTCATCACAGGTAGATTATATTACTGGAATGTCAAGGTGGAGATTGTATCAAAAAATGGTAAATGATTTTTGGCGCAAGTGTTTTGAGGAATACTTATCAAATTTGCAACAAAGATTTAAGTGGTCGATCTCCTGTTATCATTAGAGAAGATAACATGCCTCCAGCGAAGTGGCTTTTAGGAAGAATTTTAGAGAAGCATCCTGGCAAGGATGGCGTCACCAGGGTGGTGACTATAAAAACAAAGAATGGTATTTTTAAACGCCCATGTAATAAGTTGTGTTTTCTTCTTAAAAATTAGCGTCGATTTTCTTGATTGTATTCTACCCATTACATGATGTTGCATGGTGGGCGGATTTGTTTCTTTTAACTTCTTTGTTTGATACTTAAAGATAAAATATCTGACCCATTTGTAAATTTCCTTATTAAAAGACATAGTCTTTGGTGGGCGGAATGTTAAGTGTTACTTATTAGTTAATATTCAACATTTGTATAGTTCGTTCGCCAGATCTAGTTTGTACTTAACTCAATAGATAGCGCTGTATGCAATTAAAACGCGGTGGCGTTGTGTGCATATTGCACTTATATTAGTTCATATTAGTTTTTATAGCTCTAAATAGATGGCGCTGATATCAATTAAAACGCGGTAACGTTTAGTGCAAATGCAATTTATATAAGGTGTTTTACTTGTTTAATAAATAAGAGAATTTCGAGTCAACGGTAGTGATGTGACTCGAATCGAAAATTATAACTCTAATTTTCGACGAGTTGACCCATGGTATTATCTGTGATACCGGGTTATTTTTCCAGCAGGAGCCAAATTTTGTGTCCTTGTTTGTTCAGACAAGCAAAATGAAATTCTTTTACTATGGGACCAATCTTGAAATCGCGGAAAAAATCAGCTGTTCCATATAAATGTTCAACATCCACACCTAAATGTATGGAACACTGAACCACAGATAATATAATAGCTACTACAGTGCTCAACCATATTTTAGGGAACGTAACGACCCGACGCACAACGCCACCACCACGCAGACCTTCCAGTGAGCATTACATCCCAATGTTCCACAATGAAACACTATGTTTAAAATATTTTATATCAATTGCAGGACACAGCCACCGTGAAAAATCAAGAAACAATCAATGTTAAGATATAGTATGGGTTATCATTGTGATTTAAGGAAGTTAATTTAAGTCAGGGAAACTCAACAATAATACTTCTTATAGGCAAAAAGCATTAATTACCTAACTACCTATAATAGGTTAATAAGTCAATGTCAATAATAGGTTAAATAATATACTTAGAAATAAGCTGCAGCCTCTATTTAGGTAGTAAGATCTGAATGTAATATCTACATAAATTAGCATTCAGGCCTGCAATTGCTTAAATTGCTTTAGTTATTGTGTAACACAAGTGTTTAAAAAAAAAAACAAAAAACCTTGAATTATAGGTGGACTAAACTAACAAATAAAGTTGGTTATGGTGTAGGGTACTAGGGCAATGTCACTATTATGTCTGAATTTAAGGTGAACTTTACTTTCACTGTATGTAAAGTGAAATAATCAATGTGTAAAACTGGATAAATCCTAATAGTTTTTTAATAATAGGTATGTGTGCTATGTTGCAGAGTAACATAAGTGCCTATGTTCTAAGATTTGCCTAATCTGAATATTGAATATTGTTACCAATAAAAATGACTGCAGTGAACTTCTGTCGAAAATTAATATGCGTTGCCTTCGCTGCTAGCCCGTAGCCACGCGTACTATGTACAAGCACCATTATTTGGGACTTCCTTTACATTACTGTATCGCTATTAAATACTTTGGCTGCGACGTTATCCGCGTGGATGTCGAACCACGTGATTGTTAGGATTTTGTTAAGGTGAGGTTTCCAAACATTGTGGTACTGTACCATTCGGTTTTAGTGGGGCGAATTGCAGTTGTGTCACACACTGTTTATTCTTGTAGTTGAGTAAAAAGTTAGGTACAAAAAGAGATTTCTCTTAGCGGCTGTCGTAGTATTTAAAAATAAAAACGTCGCCCCACACTAGGATTTTCTCCTGTGTCGTGGGTGCAGCTACAAACATAGAATATCACATGCACAGACCGGAACAAATTTCTGTAGGCCATACAAAATATCTGTCCTGAGCGGGAATCGAATCCGCGACCCGTTGCGCAGTAGGCGATCACTCGTTCTGAGACTTTTACCAGCGGCCGTACCGCCTATCTCAAAGCGATCACTCGCTATCGCTTTCGTGACATTAGAATAATAGTTTTAATGTCACAGATAACATTTGAACTATTGTTCTAATGTCACGAAAGCGATAGCGAGTGATCGCTATGAGTTAGGCGGTAGCCTATAGCCCTCCAGATCCACCGTGTGTGGATGGTTGGACAGGTTCCTGAAGACAGATATATTTTTAATTCGGTCACAACTACTTTGTGATAGTGAATGTTGTAATAATAGTCAATAAAATGGGGCCCCGTCATAACATAATTATTAGTTATTTTAGTGATTGTTTTACCGGACGAATCTGAAGCAGGAAATGTATTATACGACTTGAATTTGTCCTAGATAACACCATGAACTAATCAGCAGCACTTGAAATTAGCTCTCATTTTCCTTCAGTTATTATTTATATAAATTATTTATAAGACAAATATACATAAACTTTTTTTAATAGTCCGCAGGAGATCCACTACCAAAACTTCAGTAAATGATGTTAATGTCAATTGTTTACAGTATTAAAACCCTGTTTTAAACATTTATTATGCATTCTCTTCCGAGTTTGAGAAAAATGCTGAGCAATCTCATAACGATATGATTTTACCGTAACTTTATTTTGATTAGAGATCATTAACTTAATCATTAACTTTGACAAGGTCAAGCAATATTTCAGACTTTTGATTTCATTAAATAGGTACCTACATCTACTGCTAGGATCGGTTCTTTTGGAAGGGAGTATTTGAAACAATTATGACTGGCTATGACTTGTAGGCCGCGATTATCGCCGTCCTAGAGAGTGTTTTTCAAAAACTAGACTGGAAAACCAAGGGATTATATGTAGGCGGCGTCTACCGGAGACATTTGAGATTCGCTGTACTTGCTGAAACATCTAGTGAACTTGAAACAATGATACATTCGCTCGATCAAGAAAGTAGGTACTAGAGTTGGACTAGAGATGAACGCCACCAAAACAAAAATAATGACGAATAGCCAAAGACTTCTTATAAGTACAACTGGAAATAATATAGAATACGTGGACAAATACATATACCTGGGTAAACAGATATAAAGGAGATGTAAAATAACTTGGAACAAATTCTGGTCACTAAAGGAAATTTTAAAAGGAGACTACACGTCAAACATGAAAGCGACCGATTTTGATACCTGTCTTCTGCTCATCTTACTGTACGGCTGTCAAACATGGACTTATATATAAAGTAAAAGAAAAAATAAGGACAACACAGAGGTCAAGGAGACAAGTATACTAAAAATCAGGAAAATACATAAAACAAGGTCAGAAACTATCAAGGTCAAAACTAAAATAACAGATGCTGTGACACAGGTTTTAAGGTTTAAATGGCAATGCGCTGGTTATATATCAAGGTTAAAAGACAATAGATGGACTATAAAAACGACACGTTAGAATGGGCCATTAGGGGAAAAAGTGTCGGCAGACCAACAAAATGGTGGGCTGATAATATTGTTAAAAATGTAGGGCAGGACTGGATGACTCTCGCCAGTGATAGAGAACTCTGGAAGGAGAAAGAGGAGACCTTCACACAAACGGGATCCATGTCATAAAAAGATATTGTTATCTATCATACTAACACTAGACTAGGAAATTAAAATATACTAACACGATTAACAAACTCTGAAATGTAAAATATTATGATGTGGAACAATAAAGGCTTAAATAAAATAAAATGTCTTGTAGAATTATGAGTGGGAGTAGTAGTAAATAAAAAAAATGTGATTGAAAATATTATTCTATATTTATAAGATCGCTTTAACCTATATGTACATATTTTTATTAGTATTTAACTATAGGAAAACTAATTAACATAAATAGTGTTTGGACTATTAAGGTATGACTAGATAATCAGGAATGGTCACAGTATCGAGGCGGTGATGGGGCGTGGTGCCCCAGCGAGGATGCCACAGGTCAAACGTCGAGGTCAACGGCGACCTAGGTCAACGGCCGAAGCCATAGGCGACCCAGGTCAGATGTCCGGGGGCTCGGCGCCGGGCTCGGGCTCGGGCTCGGACGGCAGGAAGGCGGCTGCCTCGGGCGGCGCGCCGTCCGCGCTCAGCGACGTGGAGTCCGTGGCCGCCGACCACGCCGGCGCCGCCCACGACACCCACCGCGCCTGCGACACAATACCCACACGTCAGCGCCGCCTACACACGACACCTGACCCACGACCGCCGGCGTCACACTGAGCTTCGAAGCTCTCCAAACGAGTGTTTAAATATCGAGTTGGCGCCGCCGGTCAGTCGCTTTCGTGGGCGGCCGAAGGATCTCGAAACTCCTATAACATGCCACATTTTCTACTCAAATTGGCGATCGACCGACGTAATGAAATCGTGAATTTTAATCCCAAATTTTGCTTTACGAAGGCACGTCGGCCGATATTGAGGAATTTATTAATTTACACCCTCGGCAAACGAACTTAATAAACGCGAGAAAATGTGCCGAGTTGAAGAGGTTTTCGATTACGTGTCACTGGAGTTCATCGAGATCGCCGGAAGGGGAGGAAGGGGAGGGAGGTGGGGTGGTGTGGACGGGCAGCGGAGGCGGTGAGGAGGTACCTCGGCGCCGGGGGCGGCGCGGGGCGCGGGCAGCCGCAGCGCGTCCAGCGGCAGGTCCAGCACGGGCGCCAGCAGGCGCGGCGCGCCGCCCAGCCAGGCCGCCAGCGCCGCCGCCGCGGGCCGCGCGCGCGCCTCCTGCCGCCAGCACGACTTGATCAGCGCCTCCCTGCAACGCCGACCGCAGCCTTCACCTCTGGCTCGAGATCGAGTGTGGGAGGAAGCGTCCGCTCGAAAACGTCAAATTTGATCAATCGTAACTCGAATCCATCGTTCGCCCGGACCGCTGACCTCGCCGAAGAGAGCGAGCCGGCACCTCGAACCTTCCAGTCGAAGTGTCTTCGGAAGGCCGGCGTCGGGGATTCTTTGCGAGGCCTCGGCGTCGTGGTCACCGGGAGTTACACGGCACGTGTCGACTTTGGGAGCGTCGGTTGAGTCATTAATATAGATTTAAAGTAGAAACGGTCCGAGGACGGAACCCTGAGGAACGACCGTACGGATCGCGGAACCGGATGATCGCTACGAATATACACTTTGTGCTTTATATAGATATGATGCTAGAGAGCAGAGAGCGGGTCCGGTGGCATCATAGTGAATCGAGTTAGTGACGAGGGTTTCGTGATGTACAGTATTGAAAGCTTTATATAACTCAGAAAAAACATCTATTTAATCTTGTGTATTTTCCCACGCTTAATCAACGTGACTGATTGATCGATGCATTATTTGTTGAGCGACTTTAAGTGCAATCAAATTGCTTATTTGATATTCAATTTTTGATAAAAGAACGGATATCTCAATGATAAAAATTTAAAATAAACGAATAACTAGAATACACTAGAAGAAAATTCGACTACTCACAACTGAGGTTTGATTCCCGGGGGCAGCTCGAGCGTGTGGCCCGCCTTGACCCGCGCGAGGACCTCGCTGTTGCTGAGTCCCTGGAACGGCAGCGAGCCGAAGGTGACGATCTCGTAGAGCAGCACGCCGAACGACCAGACGTCCGAGGCCGGCGAGAACACGCCCAGCGCCAGGCTCTCGGGCGCCATCCAGCGCACCGGCAGCATGCCCTTGCGGCTGAAGCGGTAGTAGTCGTTGTCGAACACGAGCCGCGTCATGCCGAAGTCCGCCAGCTTGACGGCGCCGCGCGCGCTCACCAGGCAGTTGCGCGCCGCCACGTCGCGGTGCACGTACCGCAGCCGCGCCAGGTAGGACAGCGCGCGCGCCGCGTCCAGCGCCATCGCCGTCAGCCGCCGCGGCGACACCTCGTCGGCGCCCTCCACGGCCAGGTGCCGCCGCGCCAGCAGGTAGCTCTTCAGGTCGCCGTGCAGCATGTACTCCATCACCGTGCACACCGGCTCCGTCTTCGTCACGACGCCGAGCAGCCGCACCACGTTCTCGTGGTCGAAGCGCTTCATCGCCTCCGCCTCCGACAGGAAGTCGAGCTTCTCCTCGGTGGTCGCGTTCGCCTTGAGCGTCTTGACGGCGACCGCGGTCCAGGCGCGGTCGGCGGCGAGCAGCGCGTGGCCGCCGTACACGGTGCCGAACGCGCCGGTGCCCAGCTTGCGGTTGATGACGACGCGGTGCCGCGGCAGCTCCCAGCGCGCGAGGCCGGCGGCGGCGGGCCGCAGGCGCAGCGCGGCGCGGCGCGCGCGGCGGCGGCGGCGGGCGCGGCGCGCGCGGGCCGCCAGGAGCGCCGCGGCCGCCCCGAGCGCGGCCAGCGCGGCCGCCGCCAGCGCGCCCGCCGCCGCGCCGCAGTCGCCGCCCAGCGCGTCGGCCAGCGCCCGCAGCGCGCACGGCGCCGCGCCGTCGGAGGGCGGCCGCCCGTCGGCCGTGCCCCAGCGCACCGCGCTCCCGTCGAGCCGCAGCGCGCCGCGCTCCCAGCGCCCGACCTCCGCGTAGCTGCCGTTCCGCCACTGGCGCAGCGCGAGCGGCAGCGCGCGGACGTGCGCGCCGTCCTCGACCTTCCACTCGAACTTGCCGGTGACGCCGACGTACTCCGCGGCGGTGACGTCCTCGATCAGGCGGCTGGAAGGTGAGCGTGGGGTCACGGGCGGTTCGACGGGAGTGCTCGAGTTCGGCGAGGTGCCCACCTCAGTATCGTCGGGCGGTGCAGGTCGTCGATGGCGCTGGGCCTTGCGGCCAGCAGGCGGCGCAGCGCGGCGTGCCAGGCGCGCAGCACGTCGTACAGCGTGGCGGCGGCGGCGGTGGGCGCGCAGCCGCAGCGCCGCGCCCAGGCGGCCAGGCCGTCCGCCGCCTCGGCCGGCAGCACCGTCGCCACGTGGAAGTGACCCTCCGCCACTTCGGTCACGGGCGTGCCGTCTGCGTTCGATTATTTTTTTTTTAATTTATTTATTTATTCATGGAAAACAAACAGCATTTATCTAACAATTATAGACGAAATGGGATAGAACAAAAATGCCTTATAATTAGTATTACGATGAAACTGTGTCGTTTCCTAACAATAAAACATTAGACGTTGACACATTGCCTTTAGTGTTTTTTAATAATATCATCATATTCGTGCGTAAGGATGATGAGCGTCCAGCCATATAAATAAAATCATCTGAGGACTTGAAGCGGTTCTAACTTGCTTCTTATACACATTTACATCATAGGCCGTATCATGTTTGACTTTAAAAGAGCTAAGTATATATTACCAAAACATCCGCGGTATGCGCACAAAACTTCCAGATGTGCGTTTGGCATCTTTCAATAACTCTTACGATGTCATTGTATTAACGGAGACTTGGTTGGATGATGGAATTTTTGATAATGAGATACTTAATGCCAATTATACAATTTATAGAAGAGACCGTCAATCAACATCATCAGGGATCAAACGTGGCGGTGCAGTGCTGATCGCTACATCTAAAGATTTACAGACTAAGCGTTTGGGTCACTACGAGAGTCCTAATGAAGACCTTTGGATATTTATAAGAACGACAGAAAACAATATGGTAACAGAATTCCTAATTTGTGCTGTTTATGCACCTCCACCTGTTTCGCAAAATTTATTGAACTCTATTACTGACAACATAGCCAGTGTAATGGACGCTAATACCACTAGGAAAACTATTATAATTGGAGATTTTAATCTAGGCTTTATAAATTGGAGCTTGGACGATGAAACTGGTACTTTATCGCCATCAGCTTATGACAACCCATTGGGATACTCTTTTGTCGATTTTCTATCTCGGAATTGTGTATACCAACATAACCACGTGCAAAATGTAAATCAAAGGATTTTAGATTTGGTTCTTACTAATGTTAATGATATCAGTGTTATGCAATCCACCAATGCCTTAAGCAAACTTGACCATCATCATCCTGCGCTCGAAATTAACGTTGCGCACAAAACGATATGCCCTCAACTTGATTATAGAATATACGCAACACGTAACTTTAAACGAGCAGACTACTCGATTATTAGTGAAAAATTGGCTCAATTAGATTGGAAATCAAGACTATATGATGGTAATGTTAATGTCATGTTGCATAATTTTTATACAATCTTAAGAGAAATTATAGATTCATATGTTCCTAAAATCAAAGTACGTTGTAAAAAATATCCTTTGTGGTTCTCAAGTCCCTTGATAAAATTAATTAACGAACGCGATAAATTAAGATTACGATATAAAAATTATAATAACCCAAGAGATTGCATAGAGCTAAAACGTTCTAGTCAAAGAGTCCAGAAGTTAATAAGAAAATGCTATAATGAGTATGTAAATAATATTCAACATGAAATTAGTAAAGAACCAAAAAAATATATGGAAATATGTTAAAAGCCTTCGTGGCGCTAAGTCTGACATCCCAAATGAATTATATTTGAATTCGAAATCCGCTAATACTGGCAATGCAATATGCGATCTTTTTGCACAGCACTTTTCATCCGTCTATTCCCAAAACAATATAGATAGTAATGTTGAACCTTATGATGAGTACCCGCAGCTTTCATTTAGCAATATTGATATAACGGAACGTATGATTAGGAAAGTGATTTCGAAACTTGATGTCAGTAAGGGAGCTGGGCCGGATAGAATCCCCCCGATCTTCATAAAAAAATAAGTAAAAATATATCCTTGCCTTTAAAGCTTATATTTTCGAAATCTCGGTGCAAAATGCGGAGCCCGATGTGAAAAGGGAAATCACGTTCACGATAAAGGACATAACTAGTGTTATAAAATCTATGTCTAGAGGTAAATCTCCTGGTCACGACGGGCTCAGCATAGAGCACCTAAAGTTCGCGGGACCGCATTTGCCTCGTGTTTTGTTCTTGTTGTTCAATGCTTGTTTGAGTCATGGTTACATGCCGATCGACATGATACGTACGATTGTAATACCTGTAGTAAAAAACAAGACTGGAGATCTGGCAGATAAGAACAACTATAGACCCATATCATTAGCTACTGTAATTTCCAAAGTGTTTGATGGTATGCTTAATATTGCAAATATACTGTCGCTCTGATCCATCCAACATCAGTGCAGCCATTTTATTACTAAATAAAAATCTTGGGGCAATACAGAGGTGGGCAGAGTCGTTTGGGCTCCTTGTGAACCCAGTCAAATCTCAGGCCATTCTCATAGGTAGTAGTAGGCTAAGGTCCAAGATTAATTTAAATTTGGCTTCACCTCTAAATTTTAATGGAATGACGTTACCTTTCACTGACAAGGTTAAAAATCTGGGATTGTTAATGGACGGCGACATGTCATGGAAATCCCAAATTAATGAGATTAGCAGACGTTTGCACTTCTCAATTCACTCTCTCAAACGACTCCAATACTTTCTTCCCTTCGATACTAAAATTATGCTTGCGCAAGCTCTCCTACTCCCTATTCTAGACTATGCTGATGTCTGTTTTCTGGATCTGAATGTAGATCTGTTAAATAAGCTTGAGCGGCTACAGAACCTGGCAATTCGGTTTATTTTCGGACTTCGAAAATTTGATCGAATTTCACAATTCCGCTCTGATTTAAAGTGGCTACCGATACGAGAGCGCCGTAACGTACACATTTTGACGACACTTTTTAAGGTTATAAAAGACCCTAACGCCCCGAGCTACCTCAAATCACGTTTTCGAATGTTGCCTCCACCATCTCGTTCTGTGCGCTCTTGCTATGGTGATATGCTCGAACTCCCCCACGCCAATACCAACTTCCTTCTTCATTCTTTCTGCTTTCGAGCTGCCCAAATGTGGAATCATCTCCCGACAGTTGTTCAACAAAGCCCATCTGTGCCATCATTTAAACGCAGACTCAAGCAGCACTTTCTTTCTCAACTCTCCACTTCAGTGTGATAACGAATGTGTACAGCCTCATCATCTTAAGTAAAAGTATATATAATATTATATATTGGTATAATTTATGTATTTTTTATGTATATACGTGTGTTGTATTTGTGGTTTATATATTATTATTTTTTTTTGAGTTATTTTATAGTGAAAGTAAATATGTTGTTCACGCTCGAGGAAGAGCGAGTGGCGGCACTGCATTCTAGTCTGTGCAGTGACAGCTTTTTTGGCGGCCGGCCGCATGTGATATGTCAGTTGAGTCGGGTCGAAATGTCATAATTTGTGGTTAGGATGATGTCCGGGCATCCATAAAATATAATACACAATATTCAAGCAAATAGTGATTTGCGCGGCGCACCTAATATCGGGGTGCGAAAGCCCGCTTTGTGTTTGTGTGTCAAAATCGCGAGTGTGAGTCGTGGTGGCCTATTAGGCATTTGTAGTGCTCCGGTCTCCACCGGTGGATCCACTGCAGATCTTCAGGAGCCGCGACTTCCTTCGAGCTAGCTCAGGAAGTCCACCGGCTACGGAGGAGACGGAAGGAGACAATTGGAGCCAAGGTAAGTAATACCAGCTTTCTATGAGTTGGTAGTCAAATAAAATTCAGCAATACAAGTCGGTGAAACGCCGACGTGGTGGAGTCTACTTGGGGCACCACCATCTCTTGGTAGCAGAGCGTGGTTCTTAGATTTGAGTATTTGATTAGTATTGTACAATTAATATTGTAATCTTGTTGGTTGTCCAAACGGGCAATACATATTAATTGGTTTTGATTGCTGATTTTAAACCGACTACCAGCTCATTTGTGGACCGATCTCCTTAACTAATTGTCATTGTATATGAAAAATTGAGGTTAAATGTCTTTTGTTGTTCTAGTTAAGTTCTAGCATTTACCTATATTTAAATTTTGGTTTGTTTTTTCATATCTTTGTTTTGCCCTTGACTATTTTGTTTGTTAAGTTGTAAACTTATACTTGAATTTAATTTGTGTAAAAGATTTTGCTGCTAAATGACTTTGCTGTTGTTGTAATACACTATTTTGCTGTGTTAAGTTTTAGCATTTACATTTGATTTTGTTTTGTTTGCCTTTGAATATTGTGTTTGTTAAGTTATTGACTTAATGCTTGAATTTAATTTGTTTGAAAAATTCTGTTGTTAAATGCCTTTGTTGTTCTAGTTAAGTTCTAGCATTTACACTTGATTTTGGTTTGTTTATATATTTTGTTCTGCCTTTGAAGTTCCTCCCGATCTGTTTTATTGTCTGCGGCTGTCGGTCTGTTTGTCCGTGTATTATTATAGTGTTTATTAATTTTGGTGCAAAATGGTCCCGCCAGTCAGCCCGCTTAGTGGTGCCCGCGCGGGTGCACAAAAGATTTTGAGATGGTTTGCTAGTGCCGTCGCTTTGGTAGACCGACCAGACCGAGAACAGGCCTTGTTAATTCGGCATGAGGGAGTACCGGCTCGCTTGAAGGAATTGGAGCAGCTTTTCGTTGCTCATCAACAATATCTGCTCGACCACCCAGCCGAGGGTGCCGCTGAGTTGCGGGCAGTCGACCAATTTAATGCCGATTATGATCAGTGTTTTGAACAGGCGGATGTGATTATAAACAAGGCTCAGGCAATCCTATCCGTCCGGAGGGGTGAGTCGTGCACGCCCGGGGAGGTCAAGCCTACCCCGGCCGGCTTGCTGGGCAGACTGCCCACTTTAGACATCCCAACCTTTGATGGGAACTTGGCTTCTTGGATGGGGTTCATTAACCTCTTTGATAGCCTGGTTCACTCGAGGGACGACCTGTTCCCTAGCCAGAAATTGGCCTATTTGCTCTCTGCCTTACGGGGAGAGGCTGGTGTACTTGTCCAGCATCTACCTGTCAATGATGACAGTTATGATATTGCAAGGGCGTTGTTGACCGCCCGGTATCAGAATGTTCGCTTGCTAGCGGACACACATGTGGCTGCCATTTTAGGGCTGCCACGAGTATCGCGGGTCTCCTCATTGAGGAAGGAGATTTTGAACCCGCTGCTAAGCGCTATTAACGCGCTCAAACGCCTTGATCTACCGGTGGACCAGTGGTCCTTTATTTTGCTCCACCTCATCCTCGATAAGCTTCCCATGGAGATGAAGGGGCGCTTTGAACAAAGGTATGGGGGCAATAGTGCCTCGTACCTCCCCCCCTTCTCGGATCTCCTCAGATTTTTGGAGGATGAGTGTCGGATGACCGACCACTTGGATCTGGTTCCTATACCGGGACCGAGTACAGGCCGCTTTGAGGCGACCCGGGCAGCGCCACGGAGAGAGCGCCGCCCGCACAAGCAGTATACTGCAGTGCGGCAGAACTCTCCACACGGGGAGAGGCCGAGGCCTTGCAAGTGTTGCAAGCGGGATGGCCATCGTTTGCCGGCCTATCCCAAATTTGTTGGCCTACGCACCGAGGGGCGTAGGAATATGGCCAAGCAGCGGAATTGGTGCTACCGCTGCCTGGGGGCCCATATGGCATCGGCTTGCCCCCACCCACGAGATTGCCACTGTTGTGGAGGGGCCCATCACCCCCTTTTGTGCTTCAACAATAGAGACACTCGTGAGGTGGTGAGAGAGAGGGACTCGCACACGGGCGGGGGCCCTCCTAGGTCACCCACCTCTCCGAGGAGATCGGAGGGGCGTGCCACCCCTCCGCGGAGATTGGACAGGCGCCCCCCCTCCAGTGAGAGGATTGGGCGCCCCACCCCCCCTACGGGCGGGGGGGATCGACGCGCCGCTTATGAGGCGCCACCGCGGGATTGGGCCGCGGTTATTAGGGAGCCACGTCGGGAGACAATACGCTTCTCTCCCCCTCTGATGGAGAGACCCCGGTTGTCACGGGCTCCCCCAACTTTCGCCCATCATGGGCACCGCCCGGCCCCCCGATGCAGCTTTGGTCGGGGTGTGTACGTGCCGGATTGGGACCCGCTCGAGCGCCTTGAGCGCCCTATTCCTCCGCCGCGCACGCATTTTTCTTCGGACCCCCCTTCCCCCCCGTTGCGGGGAATGCGGGAGGATTTTCACTAAACCAACTGTCGGCTGCAACCCCCCCACAGGAGCAGGTGCTGTTACCAACAGCCTCCGTACAGGTGTGGGGCCCGAGGGGCACCTTTGTTTTAGTTCGCGCCCTTTTGGATACGGGAGCTCAGGGTTGCATTGCCTCCAGCTGGCTGGTCCGGCAGTTGAGTTTGAACACATCTCCATACCTTGAATCGGTACGAGGAATCGGAGACCTGCGGATCCCGGATCCGATCGGTCAGGTTTTGTTCTCCTTCTCCCCCCACTTCTCTTCAGCGCCCAAAATTGGCGCTACCGCGATTGTTTATGAGAAGGTTGTTGGTCAGCTTCCGCAACAGCACGTTTCGCGCGCTGTCGTTGATGCGACATCAGGATTGACCTTGGCTGACCCTTCCTTCCACCGAACCGGTCCGATTCACTTATTGCTCGGTGTCGATGTTCTAGGCCGCGTGTATTGTGGGAAGAGGAGAGAGTTACAGAAGGGTGGGCTGGTAGCCTTATCTACATCGCTTGGGTTTGTAGTGATGGGACCAGTTAGGCATAACCCACCATCTCCATCGGTGGACAGTTACATAACTGTTAGCTCCACCTTATCGGATGTCCTGCAACGGTTTTGGGAGGTGGAAGAGCCACCTACCGTGAAGCGAGTGAACCCCTTAGACGAGGAGTGTGAGTTGTTCTACCAGAACAATACAGGTCGCCTTCACTCGGGACGGCTGATCACTCGTTTGCCCTTTTTGTCAGTTCGCCCCTCACTTGGCAGCTCCCGGCCGTTGGCCGAGAAGCGGCTGCTGTCCATGGAGCGTCGTATGAGTAGGAACTCCGACCTCAAACAGAAGTATGTCGACTTCATGCGAGAATATGAGCAACTGGGGCACATGTCGGTCTCGCGACTGGACTGGCGAAACGAGGAACATAATTTTCTTCCTCACCACGCGGTTTTGAAACCTTCCACCGGGAAGATACGCGTTGTTTTTGATGGGTCAGCTCCTACGTCTACCGGAGTTTCGCTGAATCAATGTCTGCATGCTGGACCGAAGTTGCACCACGAGGTGGGCGATGTATTGACCAACTTCCGTCGCCATGCCGTCGTCTTTGTGACCGATATCCGGATGATGTTTCGGCAGACTGTGATTCACCCGGACGATAGACGATATCAGCTCATATTATGGAGGGAGGATCCCAGGGATCCCATGCTGGTCTACGAGCTGAACACCAATACATACGGTTTGCGTTCGAGCCCCTTTGTGGCAATTCGCTCACTTGTGGAACTCGCTGAACGTGAACGATTACGATACCCTCGCGCATCCTTGGTTCTCAAGGAGGATGCATTTGTTGATGATATTTGTACGGGCTCCTCTAGTGTCGAGGAAGCCTTGATTTTGCGAGATGAACTAATTGCTCTTCTCGGGGCTGGTGGTTATGAACTGAGGAAGTGGATGTCCAACTCACCTCAGCTTTTGTGTGACTTGCCAGACGACCACCAGCAGGAGCCTCATATTTTTGAGAATGCCAACACTCCAGATTTACTGTCTGTTTTGGGAGTGCAATACAGACCTGTCCAGGACACGTTCACCTATCGATTGGAGCTGCCAAGCCCCAAGGTCTGGACGAAACGGTTGGTTTTGTCTACAGTAGCTCGTACCTTTGACCCAAATGGCTGGATTAGTCCCGTAGTGTTTTGGATGAAGTGCTTCCTACAGGAACTTTGGTCAGCTGAAGTGTCGTGGGATGAGCCCCTCTCGGGCCGTTTGCTGCGAGATTGGGAGTCCTTCATGTCGTCTCTCCCCGACATTAACCGTGTTAGTATCCCTAGACATATACTGCCTAAGGGACGGTTTACGGCCAGCCTTCATGGCTTTTGTGACGCGTCTGAGAGTGGATACGCAGCCGTCGTATATATCCGGACGGTCGATGATAGAGGAGCTGTTAAGCTCCACTTGCTAATTGCTAAGAGTAAGGTTGCTCCACTTCGGACTCGGTTAACGATTCCGAAGTTAGAATTGTCTGGAGCTACTCTTCTGGTTCGTTTGATGAACCACGTTGTTGACACCCTGGGACGTAGTGTGGACTTTGAGTCGCTCTTTGCTTGGTCCGACAGTCAGGTTGTCCTGTGTTGGATTAAGAACTCCGTCCACTCCCTGGAAGTATTTGTGGCCAATCGGGTATCCCAAATACAGGCCTCGAAGGCCACGTTGATTTGGCGCCACGTGCCAGGTGAAATAAACCCTGCTGACTGTGCATCACGTGGCAGCGAAGCCCCTCAGCTTATCGACCACACTCTGTGGTGGGGTCCCGACTGGTTGTTACAACCATCTTGGCCTTCCACACCAGCTGTGGTGAAGGTACCAAATCCGGGCTTGCGTGTTCACGCTGTCGAGACTATGGCGGCTCCAGAGCGGGAATTTTTATTAGACCGCTACAGTTCTCTGGACAAGTTGCTCGGCGTGACCGCTTGGATAAGAAGATTTATACGAAATTGTCGCCGGCCTCAGGACAAAGATTTGTGTCCGGTCCTCTCACCGCAGGAGCGCCAAGATGCTCTTCTGCATTGGGTGCGTATGACCCAGTCTAGAGCGTTTGAACCGGAACTTAAGATTTTCCGTACCGGGACGTCCAAATTGAAGGGACCCTTGGTGCGTTTGACTCCCTTTCTGGATGATAAAGGATTGTTGCGTGTAGGAGGCCGATTGAGGCACGCTAACCTGCCTTATAGATCACGTCATCCCCTGTTGCTCCCCAAGGACGGACCATTGGTGCGACTGTTGATCATTGATCGCCATGTGAAGAATGCTCATGCCGGATGTAATGCATTGACCGCGCTCCTCCAACGGGAGTTTTGGATTTTGTCAGCGCGAAGAATAATCCGATCTGTTATCTTTCGATGTCTGCCCTGCTATCGTTTACGCCCCGAGACGATGCAGCCCCAAATGGGTGATTTGCCTGCTGATCGTGTGAATGAATCGATGACCTTCTTAGGAGTTGGAACTGATTTTGCGGGACCATTCACTATAAAAACGTCGCGACTCCGTAATGCTAAGACTGAAAAGGCTTACTTGTGTGTGTTTGTTTGTTTGGCCACTAAAGCCGTTCATTTGGAGGTGGTGAGTGCGCTCACCATGGACGCTTTCTTAGCAGCGTTAGGCAGATTTGTCTCCCGCCGGGGACTGCCTTCTCTAATTCGGTCCGATTGTGGGACGAACTTCAAGGGCACTGATAGACATATAAGAGAAGTTTGTGAATTTTTAGATAAAAATAATATTGAGATCGGATCCACACTCTCCCGTAGGGGGGTAACATGGCGATACTCCCCGCCGTCTTGCCCTCACTGGGGAGGGATTTTTGAATCTGTTGTAAAGGCCGCCAAGACTCACCTTCGCCGCGTTATTGGGGAGACTATTCTCACGTTTGAGGAACTCGCGACGGTGTTTCATAAGATTGAGGCGGTTCTCAACTCGCGTTCGTTATGTCCGTTGTCTACCGACGCGAACGATTTGCAGGCCCTCACGCCGGGCCATTTCTTGATAGGCAGACCACTTAACGCCCTGCCCGAGTATCCTTATAGAGATATCAATCCCGGACGCCTTTCGCGGTTTGAGTTGCTCCAGCAGCTTACCCAGAGTTTCTGGCGCCGCTGGCACCTTGAATATTTACACATTTTGCAACAGCGCGTTAAGTGGTCAGATAAGACAAACCCACCGAGGGTTGGAGACCTCGTGTTAGTGAAGGACCCAAACCTGCCACCCTTACGTTGGCGTCGCGGACGCATTGTCCAACTTACTCTAGGGTCGGATGGTGTGCCCAGGTTTGCCGAGGTCCTAGTTGGGGACTCTGTTTTGAAGCGCGCGGTCGCTACTCTTTCTCGCCTCCCCTTAGACTGATTTGGCGGACAGTCCGGGACTGTCCGGAGCGGGGGGATGTTCACGCTCGAGGAAGAGCGAGTGGCGGCACTGCATTCTAGTCTGTGCAGTGACAGCTTTTTTGGCGGCCGGCCGCATGTGATATGTCAGTTGAGTCGGGTCGAAATGTCATAATTTGTGGTTAGGATGATGTCCGGGCATCCATAAAATATAATACACAATATTCAAGCAAATAGTGATTTGCGCGGCGCACCTAATATCGGGGTGCGAAAGCCCGCTTTGTGTTTGTGTGTCAAAATCGCGAGTGTGAGTCGTGGTGGCCTATTAGGCATTTGTAGTGCTCCGGTCTCCACCGGTGGATCCACTGCAGATCTTCAGGAGCCGCGACTTCCTTCGAGCTAGCTCAGGAAGTCCACCGGCTACGGAGGAGACGGAAGGAGACAATTGGAGCCAAGGTAAGTAATACCAGCTTTCTATGAGTTGGTAGTCAAATAAAATTCAGCAATACAAGTCGGTGAAACGCCGACGTGGTGGAGTCTACTTGGGGCACCACCATATGTAGTTTACGCGCTTGTGTGTTTCCCACAAAACAATATATCCTTCATACTCACAGGTTGGCTGGAAGAAATCTCTATGAGAGATAAGTCCACCTTTGTGTACATTGTCTGTTATATTTTTTTTAGTATAAGTTACTATGCGCAATAAAGAGTATTATATAATATTCATCTAAACAAACGTGTTAAATTGTTTGATAATCAATTCGGTTTCAGACCAGGGCTGTCGACACGGAGCGCTATATTGAGTCTTAAGCATACGATCAAATATTACGTACGGCGTGAAACGCCAGTTGTGGCCTGTTTTCTTGACCTATCAAGGGCTTTTGATCTGGTCTCATACGACATATTATGGGAAAAGCTTAAAAATGTCAATTACCTTCCGAAATCATTAACATATTTAAGTTTTGGTATGAAAAACAGGTTAATAATGTAAAATGGGAGGGGGTACTATCCAGACCTTATAGGCTGAGTTGTGGTGTGAGACAGGGGGGGTTGAGCTCGCCCACACTCTTTAACTTGTACATGAACGAGTTGATAGGCCAACTCAGTAGCACTAGAATTGGTTGTCATATAGATGGTATAAGCGTCAATAACATCAGTTACGCGGACGATATGGTGCTGCTGAGTGCGTCTGTCTGTGGATTACGAAAGCTTCTTAGCATATGTGAAGCATACGCCACATCTCATGGTCTAATTTATAATGTGAATAAGAGTCAGGTCATGGTTTTTGAGGCCGGGAAAAAACGAACTGAAAAGCTGCCCTCTTTGTTATTAAACGGTCACGTTTTACAAAGAGTCTTCAACTTCAAATATCTTGGACATATGTTGACTCCAGACTTCAAGGACGACGAGGACATAGAAAGGGAGCGAAGGGCATTGTCAGTAAGAGCCAATATTATAGCTCGCAGGTTTGCACGATGCTCACGTAATGTCAAAATAACATTGTTCAGAGCTTTTTGCACATCTTTTTACACGTGCAGCCTGTGGGCTGAATTTACTCAAAAAGCTTATAATGCCCTTCGTGTACAATATAACAATGCGTTCAGGGTGTTGCTGGGGCTTCCTCGCTTCTGTAGCGCGTCAGGGATGTTTGCGGAGGCGCGAGTTAATTGCTTTTATGCAACAATGCGTAAGAGATGTGCTTCCCTGGTGCGTGGGGTGCGCGGCAGCGCCAACAGCATCTTGAACATGATAGCAAGCCGACTGGATTGCATATATATCAATCGATGCTGTACAGTTTCTGGTGGCATGGCACGGAGTTAACAATAATTTTCTTTCTTTCTTTTTGTTTGTAATTTATTAACATAGTGCTTAAGTTCTTTTTAACACCTAACCTAAATAAGTCTGTGTTACTTTAATAAATGAATTATTATTATTATTATGAATACTTCAATATTTCCGGACGTGTTGAAGGAAGCTACATCGTTCCAATTTTCAAAAAAGGTGATAATCGTGATACTAAGAACTATAGACCAGTGTCAATTTTGAACACGTTCAGCAAAATCTTTGAGAAAATTGTTTCTCCTATATTGACCGCACATTTTAAAAATATCTTGAATGAAGCACAGCATGGATTCTGTCAAAGAAAGAGTACTGTAACTAATCTTATGACCTATTTAAATGTTATCAGTAAACATGTGGACTCGCGCGTTGAGGTTGATTCAATATATACAGATTTCAGCAGTGCGTTTGATAAAGTGGATCATAATATTTTAATTCGCAAGCTCAGACGATACGGCATCCATGGTCCTATACTTTTATGGTTTAAATCTTATTTAGAACATCGGGAGCTGAAGGTTGTAGTTAACGGTTACGAGTCTAAATATTTTACTCCTACCTCCGGAGTCCCCGAAGGCTCTATTCTGGGGCCTATACTTTTCTTGATCTTTATAAATGACATTTCAGAAAATATTCGTTATAGTACTTGTTCGATATTTGCTGACGATTTGAAGTTGTTCAGGCCTATTAAGAATAAACAAGATATAGATCTTTTGCAACGGGACTTAGACTCGATACAAACTTGGTGCCATAACAATAACATGATACTGAATGCTAGTAAATGTCAATTCATATCAATTCATAATTTAAAACTGTTACGTCATTAAAAATTTTATATTGTTCATTGATAAGAAGTCAACTTGAATATGCTTGTCAGAGTTGGAATCCACTGTATAATTTTTACATAAATAACATTGAAAAAATACAAATAAAATTTCTAAGGTTCGTAAATTTTAAACATAGGTTGAATCCCGATTTAAATTTTGATTACGCAAAGAATTGCCAGCATCACCATTTACTTCCATTGGCGTTGAGAAGGGAGGCGGCTGACTTGACATTTCGCCAAAACTTAATTCTTGGTAATATAGATTGTTCTGACCTTCTGCCAAAAATCACAATACAGGTGCCTAGTCGAGCTGTAACTAGAAGAAACTATATCATACTTCACGCCGATACCTGTACAACAAACTATAGACAAAACTCTTCTTTTAATAGAGTTTTTAGAAATTTCAATAAAAAATTCTCAACAAATATTCACTGAAAAACAAAATTATTTCAAAAAACAAATAAATGTTTTATTTTTTGTGCAAGGAGTCTTGTAACTTACATTAATCATTGCTTCCTGAATGAATTGACATGGCTAAACATAAATATTTTAGGTTTCGGTAGGTATCTATTTCTGTTTTATTTACTGTACTTTTTAGATATAATAGTATTATTTCATAAGCTTACATTGTATTCACTCTTAGTTATTCAATTTGCATGCATATATACATTTAATTACTTAATATGTTAGTAATAGTATTCTCTCTATAAGTGAAAACTTTTTAGAGCATTTGTATTCTAAATTTCTTAAGTCTATTTGATATAATTTAAATGCTGTTTGTTTTCCAAATAAAAATAAATAAAAATATAAATAAATAAAATTTACTAAAAAGAAATTAGTTCAGCCTTCCGTATACACAATCAACAAGCAACTACTTACACGAGTTAATACAGTTAGGGACCTCGGTGTTTTAATTGACGAAAAGCTCACATTCGTAGATCACATCAATTCAATCATAGGTAAAGCTTGGAAAGTATTAGGTTTTATAAAACGAATTAGCAAAGGATTTTACAATATTGCTACAATTATGTGCATGTATAATTCCTTGGTGCGCTCGGTTCTGGAATATTGGTCATCTGTGTGGAACCCTCAATATAAAATACACATAAACAGACTGGAGCGTATCCAGCGCAATTTCACTAAATTCATAGCTTACAAAAGCCATAGTTGTCCTTATCGCGCCTATCTAAGACGTCTTGAGGCCCTCGGAATGGCTACTTTGGAGAAACGGAGAAAAATTGCTGATATATTATTGCTGTATAAGATCATGAATGTAAACATTGCTGCTTCGCACTTATTAGTTGAAATTAATTTTACGGTACCAAGAAAGATTCCTCGCCACCCATTGTCAAAGCCTTTTACTAAAGCGGCATCCCGTACTAAGTTAATAACACCCTTAAATCGCCTCATAGAATCTTTCAACGAAGTTTCTGATCGCATCGACATATTCCATCATTCTTGCAGTTCATTGAAAAAAGTATTGTACCATAATAATGGGCAGGAATGAGGGACGGATTAAATAAATTTGATTTGTCTGTCATTTTTGCTCATAGCACATCTCTAACGCTTCCATGTATAATATGTTTAAAGTTTTTACTGTATTATAATGTGTTAAGTCTTATTGTTTTATTTAATTTTATTTTATTTTTAATTAAATTTTTAGGGGAGTTAAGCACCTGTGTTAATATATAAATGCTGTATACACCTGTAAAAATAATTCACATGGTACTGTATGCTAAAAATATTATTTTGTAGTTTATTGTGATATTATTGTTGGTGTCTAAATACATAAATAAATATGCTCACATAATGTACCTACCTACACCGTTTTTCCAAGGCCTTCGACAGCATCCAACACATAATGTTTTTGCCTAAATATCGACATAAGGACGTTGTACTATTATCTATTCTGTAACGGTTTTGATAATATTGATAAAAGCTATCAGGCACTAATTATTAATAATAGCTACAAGTCGATTTTCCTAGTGGTGTCCCACAAGGGACCTCAGTAGGACCACCTTTATTTTTTGTTAATGATATTGAATAATAATGATCTGCAGTCATCGGTCGCGTTTCTGCGCTATCGATATGAAGATAATTTGTAACATCAATTGAAATTTGCTCGACGACGTGACTTTGCTACAGATTTACCGATAGACCTTTTCAGAGTTAAGTAATTTCCGTGTTTTGAAACAGTCGTATTACGATCCATCTAAATGCTGTGTCGAACCAGTATTTTGAAGTCACGCAACTTTATCGTTAGACTCATTTATAGGTAGACAATATCGTCTCTATAGGGTTACTAAATCTCTAGGTTTGCGTAATGGTAAAAATTTAAAAATTTAAGAGAGATTTAAAACATCCGGGTCCAGCACCGGACACTAGTGCGAAACCGAGTCGGGTCCAACGTTTTAGACGGACATTTTTCGAATTGAGAATTTTCAAGCGCAATAATATCGGGGACGGTACCGGGGCAGCGGTGATGCGGGGCGGGCGCGGGCGCGGCGGCCGTGAACAGCCACACGGCGGCGCCCGTCCCGCGCCCCGCGCACAGCGCCGCCCGCGCCTCGCGCGCGTCCTCCAGCGACACCGCTCGTATCGCCAGCCGCCGCGCCGCCACACGCCGCGCCCACGCCGCCGCCTGCGCCGCTCGCACCGAGCCACCGTCACCCTCCGCGCCCAGCTCCGAGCGGTCCACGTGCAGCCGCACCAGCGCCGCCGACCGCGCCGCGCCCGCCGCCGCCTCGTCCGTCAGCAGCGCCACGCGCCGCCACCCGGCCGCCGCCGCCAGCGCCGCCGTCAGCCGCCACGGCTCGCGCGCGTCCCCCGCCGCGAGCAGCGCGCGCGCGCCGCCGCCGGGCGCCGCCTGCGGCGTGTACGCCAGCAGCGGCAGCGCGAGCGCCGGCGCCTGCCGCGCGACGTCCGCGAACGCGGCGCCGCACGCGGGGCCCGCCACCGCCGCGAGCGCGCCGTACTCGCCGGTGCCGAGCGCGTCCGTCAGGAACTTGTACGCGCGCGGCGCCGAGCACCCGTCGTCGACCGCCTCCACCTTGAACCGGAACTCGCCCGGGCGCCGCTCGGCGGCCGCGTCCCGCTCGGCGAGCGCGGCGGCCGCGGCGAGCGCGCGCGCGTCGTACGCCTCGCGCGGCGTCGAGGCGGGCAGCAGCGCGGCGGCGCGCGCCTCGCCGGCGGCCGCGGCGGCCGGGTGCGCCGCGACGTACGCGCGCGCCGCCGCCGCCGGTCCCGCGCGCGCCGCCTCCCGCGCCAGCGCTCGCACCTCGCCGGCGCCGAACGCGAGCCGCGCCAGAGCCCGCAGCGCGCTCGGGTGCCGCGCGAGCGCCCGCACGTTGGCCACCTTGATCAGTCGGTACGGCTCGAAGGCGCAGGGCCCCGGGCCCTCGCAGGGCGGCGGACCGAGGATCCGGCCGTGGTCTTTAACGGTCACCGCGGCGGGCAGCTCCAGGTCGCAGAGCAGCAGCGCGCGCGGCGCCAGGCGGTCGGCGACGCGCCGCAGCTCCCCGACGGCGACCACCTCGGCGCGCAGCTCGCGCTCCCGCACGACGTCGGCGAGCACGCTCAGTTCGCCGTCGTCGGTGGTCAGTATCGTCGCACACGACGAGTTTCGCTCCGTGCACCATTCGGGGACGAATGTACAATTTTTACATTCGGGATTCCTGAAAGATGTGAAACTCGTGAAGATCGACGCAGGTGAGCCGAAGAGAAATACGACGAGCGATTTGTCATTTCATCCTTCAGGTAATTCCGGTGGGTAGACTAGGTGAAATGCAAGAGACCTAACCCTCGCCGAATGTCAGAACTTATTATGGCACACGTTGGAGCTCGAGCATAATTATTTTTTTTTTTAAACTCGATGACTCGATTCAATGTCACTGGGAAAACGGTCGGGATCGGCTCGATCTATTCGAATCACATGTCAGTGGTGGGGACGGGAGATTATGGACTCATCCATACTGGCCAAGAGAAATCCCAGTGCTGGCATCCCGGTTGCCAGCACTGAAATTATAAGTGCTAAATTAATGATTCACAAGTGCTCCGTTCATTCGCGGCTCAACTATGCTGTTCCAGCATGGTATGCCTTGTGCTTTTGGACCCAGCGTTCCAGACTGTAGGTCGTCCAAAGATTCTCTCTCCGCGTCATGACGAACGCGGTGCGCTACGTCAGGAATGAACTCATCGCCCGGAACGTTGGGATGTTGACGGTTGAGGAGTTCGTCACCTGATTGGCGCGTCGAATGTTTGACAGCGTCCACAACGGGCCCCACTTCCACCTCCCTAACATTTTGTTCCTTATAATACCAGGCCTCCAGACTCTTCCGGATGAGCGCTGCCCCGCGACCTGCTGTCGCCCAGGGTGGAGAGAGATCGTAACCCACCACCGTCACCATCATCACTACCACCATCCCCATGATAAGGCGACCCACCCCGGCCAAAACTCCGTTTTGTCAGTGACTTGTAGCTATTGCAGGCGGTCTCCCCCGGCAGCGTACTCGTCGCTGGTGATGCCACCACCTGACTAGTAGGGCTAGCATGAACATTTGCGTCAATGTATTCGTATCGTCATCGTGAAATATTAGTATGAGAATTGTACAGCGTCCCTACAGGGCGCACTCGGAACTATAATTTTCATACAAATATTTCAACTTTGATGCAAACTTTCGTGTTAGCCCTATCGACTTCGTGTCGCTTACTCGTAGTCTGCCGCGGGACCTCACCGCTCGCGAGCGCGACTCGTCTAAGCGACACCACCGCCGGACTCGATACCAACACCTGACAAAGACCAATGCACCCCTCCTCTTCCCATCGCTCCTCCGGGCGCAGTGGAAGCCGCGGCCCGCTCGCCGGCGCTCGCCGGGTCATCGGAAAGACGCCCGCGCTCACTCGCGGCGGAGGAGATCGGACCGACCGAGGTGACCCGTGAAATCGTGCGCCGCGGGAGGCCGCCTTCGGACGTAGGTCTCCCCGCGATCTTCAGATCGATCGATCTCGAGCCGCCGGCGCGCGACGGCTTTCGTCGACGTCGGAGACCCACCCGTCGGGCAGCGCGTCCGGCGGCAGCCGGTAGAGCGCGGCGAGGCGCGCGTCGGCCAGGTCGAGCAGCGAGCGCGCGGGCGGGCGCGTGGCGAGGCAGGCGCGGCGCGCGGGCGGCGCCGCGTCGCCCAGCTCCTCCAGGCCGGCGTCCCGCAGGCGCGGCGCGGCGGGCGCGGCGGGCGCGGTCACGGCCAGCAGCGCGGCGTGCGCCCCTCCCCCGGCCAGCGCGCGCAGCACGGCCGCCGGCGCGGGGTCCGGCGCGGCCCGCGCGCGCGCCGCCAGCCCCGCCGCCCGCAGCGCCAGCGCCGCCACGCCGGCCGCCGCCTCGCCGCCCGCCGCGTCGCCGCGCGCCGTCGCGCCGTACACCACGGCCACCAGCTCCGAACCCTCCTCCTCTGCCGCGACGAACGCTCCGTATTATTCGCCGACCGACCGCCTCGATCGCTTATTAGCGCCGGACTCTACGCGGAGACTTCGAGACGGCCCTTCTTTCGCTCGCGGTGGCGGCGATTTTTGTAGTGCTAATGTGAAGCTCGACGTGCGGTCGTCTGCACGTATTTTGTCTTCGATAACCGCGCATATTGACAAAAGATGTAACAGAAATAAGGCCCACCCTAAAGTTACCCTATTAGTTCGATTAGAATCAGATTCAGAAGCAATTTCAATATTTTTTTTTATTCAAAAAGTAATAACAAAAAATAACCGATTTCAAAAACACTAAAATGTAAAAAAAAAAATAATATGCAGACATCATATTTTTCAACACGTAAATGCTCTCACCACTTTTCTAGTTTGTAGTGTGTTTGTAATAGGGGGATTATTTAATAAAATCATTCACTCATATATTTGTTGCAAACTACTTTCAAAGTGTGGATTATTTCTTCTGGATATTAATATTATTTTCTGTTACACTTTTTGTAAGGATTCCCAATTTGAAGTCTATTTCTTTGTCACAATATCATTTTGTGCAAACTTGTCAAGAAAATCTTACTAACTCACTTCGATACTACTCTAAAATGATTGAAAATCTCTACCCGACGAAGCGACGATGCGTGGAAAGCTGGAGGTGACTCACCCAGAGCCTGGTCCGCGCCTGCGACTGCGCCGGCGCACAGCAGCGCGCACGCCGCCCACAGCGGCAGTAAGCACGCTCTACTGGAATTACAACACATCTCAGTTTTGAAAACACAATAAAATGATACCCCTACCATCATCATCTCAGCCCTTATAAGCCCACTTCTAGCTCTAAGCCTTCCAAGGAACGAAGGATTTGGGTCTACTCCCAACACGCTTAGTGGTCAGCAGACCAGGGCAAAATATTAAAAACTCACTTTCAAAATATTACAGACATTCACATTTTCACAAATACAACACCGCATCAATTCCATTGGACGCAATTCCTGACCGGTCACGGTTACAACAAGACACCTCCACCGATTCCATATTATTCCGGACGACTAAAATACTAATTTAAAAACTAATAAAAAAAACACGCCTAGTGTAGCTTGATGGGGCACATCAGAGTGCTGTTTGGTAGTGAACCGTGGATTGAGATTTGATTCGTTGTAGCATGGATCCTGTAACAGTTTTTGTTAATGGATACCCATTAACAAAAACTGTTACAGGATCCAGTCGACTTCCCATATCCATTAAATGCAACTGTAATTGCTGAACAAGAAGTTTGAATGAATGAATGTTTATAAAATAAAATTTACACTAGAGTCAATTTAACGAAAAGGCCGATTTATTGCCGAAGCGGCAACCTCTACCAGGCAACCTCTGCGTAGGTATTGTATAATATTTTGTTTGCAAAAACCAATAAGAAAAATTGATGTTTCAAAACCCATAACATTGGTGTTGCGGCACGCGTGAACCATATTTACTTTTTTTTTAATAGTTATAAAAGTAAACAAAATTAGGGTCAGGACCCTAATGCTATATGATATGACCCTAGGTGTAGGTTCTAGAGTGCTACGAGTAGTTTCAATATTACCGGACTCAGCATCATAGAACCCCTTTTCAACTAGTAACTACAAACCATATATTTATTTATACTCGTATCTATATGGCTCTAGGTGGCATGACTTTAGAATCGCACCTAAAAATTACCAAACAATGCTTGTGTTACGCTTGTAAAAATAACTATAATGTTGACAAAATAGAACTCAGAAGCAAAGTAGACCAAAGTAACGATGGATAAACGATAATTACATTCGTAATTAGTCCAAGGTATAACTATTGTAGTAACGCCTCCTCCCGCTACTAAATACGCGAATTTTAAAGACACCATTAAAAATATAAAAGAAAAATACACCTGGCAACTCCACCGTCACCATAGCTCATTCGTTTTTTCGCGCTCTACGCAGCTGACACATATTTTACATGTTGATGTTTTTCAAAGTGATTTAATTATCTAAATAAAACTAAAATCCAGATACGCAGTGATAAAAATGGAGAAAAGATGTCAAAAGTTGTTCGAAAGTAAAATGGTTATCTTAACATAAAGAAAATAACCCAAGATGTCGAAACAGTAAGTACCTACCTGTTTTGAAGATGCGTCGTAATTTTGATTTAGCTTGGCAAGAGGACCTAGATACAATTAATTTAGATAAAATTTTATAATAAGAAATATATTTTTAAAACTGCCTGCTTTCCGTGGGAAAGCGTTACCTATCAAGGCAAATGAATTAGATGATGTATCTAGGTACCTACTCGATTATGAACTCTATTCATTGGATATAGGCTAAAGCACAAATACCTTTATAGGAAATCATGGTATATACGAGTAGTTTATATTTATGACCAAGTTTACAAAGAATTGCATTGAAAAATATTTTAATTGAGGTTGCCTATGTAGATAAAGTTTCTTGAAAACTGCAAACTGTTAGATGGTCCATAACATAACATGGAAATTCCTAATATCCTTCTAAAACTTGAGATAAATTACTCGAAAAATAAAGTCAAAGGATATGAGTTTTGCAATAGCTGTAATATCACAAGTATTGACTTCAATTTCCAAACAATCTTCTTAAAATATCTGAGTGATGTCTTTAGATTACAATGCAATAAGTTTACAATTTCAGTACACCAGGATCAGAAGGAAACATGACTATGCTTTTATAAAAGACCTAATAGAAGCTATTAAAAGCAATAAGAGGGATGAATATTTGTACTGTAAAAGTGTAAAATTATTTACAGTCATAAAAAGAATGATAAAACATTCTAAAATATAAGCCATGTATAAAAACCTCAAAAATTTGCTTCTAGTTTGAAAACCTACCAGCAGCCTGTGTGTTGCAATAAGCAGCCTGTGCGCTGCAATAATTTCTATCAATATCCTCCTCGGAGAGGCTCAGAGAGAGGGCCAACCTCAACTATCATTCAGGTCACGAATGAACATGCTCTGTTATCAGCAGCCAGTCTCGAACCAATTATCCATAGACCCCATATTTTTACCCATCGTGGGAATAAATAACCGAGGTCAATTAATTTTAAAAGTGGATTAGAGACTATGTAATACATTTTGTTACTATTTTGAATCAACTTTATTATCCACTGGACAATAATAAATATTGTGAAATGGATAATTATACAAACAAATTAAAAACCGCATAGGTAGCAGAAATGCTTGGCCCCATGCAAAGATTTCTTGAGTTTTACTATTCCTAAAAGGATGGTTCCATCGATTTATTTTAAAATAAAATAATGATTCCTTAAAATAAGTTGATAATAAGTTTATTGAAAATCTACACTTTCAAATGAAGATTTCATGTTATAGATTTGATTAAATTAATGCATGCACTATTTACATACAAATTATTCATAACGAAGAAAATTGTTAATTTTTATGTTTGAATAATTGTATGAATACAATTGCTTTAACCATGCGGGTTAAATACAGTACATACATACCTTAACCATTTGTCTCAATTCAATTTCAGGTATTTTGATTTAAAAAAAAATGTGTATTTTTATATTGTAAAAAATATATATATATTTAAGAAAAAAGCCGAATAAAGAACATAATAATAATTAAAATTAATAAATGTTTGACGACTTGATTAAAATATTGATAAATCAATAAGAAATGTTAGTTATTGTAATTTTAAACTATAACTTATAACGGTTTACAATAGTTAGGCTTTATTTTTTAAATAAAAATAAAATTTTACTAATTTTATTCAATGTAAAATAATTTGTAGGTTTTAAAATATATTCCTTGGATATGACTTTAAAGATTAAGTGCAATAGAAAGGAAATGTATCACACTATTAGTCATCATCACTTATAAATAAATTTGGTTTGTAATTTTGCTCAATGTTTTATTAGGAATGGCAGTTTAATTGTTAACACTTTGAGCTCAGATAGATATAAGTTTATGACTTTGAACGTTTGGGGGGTAATTACAACATGCTTATGTATATGAAAAGTATTGTAAAATGATTCTGCGATATGGAGTACTTCCTAAACATTTTCTTTAGATATTTTCTCAGGTGTATTATCAACTGACAGTAATTAAATGGTAAGAGCAAGACAGTATCAATTTCTTAGAACTGTTAGATATATAATTATGCATTAAGATGTTTTGCTGACCTCTCAAGTAGATGTGATATTTTATTAGAAATATGTAACACCACACTTTCAATACATTAACAGAAAAAGCTCAGTTTGATATCAATCCAAATGATCTTGCTAAACGTTTGGCGGTGGTGTGAAACTAGCAGCATCTGATTCTTTGCTTAATATATAAAATTTCAAAATATTATTAAGCTGATTTTAAATCTTGTAGTCTCAATGCAGATGTAAGTTGGAAACTGTCGCAGGACATAATGTACTTCTAAGATTTGTGATGCATTGATTCATTGTAACACATTTCAATAAAAAATAAAAAATATATATATATATGATTATATGATAAATAAATTGTATTTTATAATATACATGTAATCATGGCATCGTCTTATGTTTCAAATGTTGATACTTTTACCATAGGATTAATATTTTTATAAAAGAAGAAGAAAATCTTTTTCTTTGATTTTGAAATTTTTGCAGAGTTATAACTGACAGAGCTTAAGGAATCTAAGTATTTCCTTTTTAGACCATTACCACTCAGGCTTACTGCAAAGAAATAATGTTTCATTCAGATCTATCCAATGTTTTAATACCAAAAGTTTCTTTTTTCAAATCTTATGTTTATTTTTAAAGCAGAAGCATTACATCAATCATTGCATTTTCACTGTTCAGCTCTTACACCAATTATCTAACTATAGGCAATAGAATAAGGTCAGATGATAAAATTAAAAAATGGATAAAACGAGTTAAAAGACTATGTCTGGCAAAGCCTATGTATGTCAGCATAATAGAATATGGCATATGCAATCCTGCCATAGTTTTATATTACCTTAAGCATGGGTCATCTAGAAACCTGACATTGAAATAACCTAGACTCAAGAAAACTGACATTAAAAACTGCTATTATTAGCAAAACCACTGCCCAAAAAGTCACAAATCCTATACATAATTAGTTATGTATTAATTATAGTTTTCTCAAATTAAGATGGCTATTTTAAGAGATATTAAAAGTTCTATGACAGCGACACTTAAGCAAGTTGTCTCTTCTCTATTTAAAGATTATTCCAGATATTTTACTTGTGAGAACTTTGTTATTGCTTTAGAAGTAACAAATAATAAAGGACCATAGAAATAAACATTTGATAAACTACTACTCAATCCATTAGTAGATGACTAAAGCAAACAATGGAGGAAAGTTAATCTAATTGTTCATCTTTCATATTAATATTCTATTTATTCATCACCCTCCAAACAATATGCTTCAAATTATCATGCATATAGGGCAGAATTAACTGTTTATAATATTCTAAAGGCGAATAAACATTTTCAGTAAATCACTATTTTACATTTTCGCGTGGCGATTATGTACTCTGTCCGTGGGACAGGCTGAAGGACATATATCTTTCAAAGCACATAAAAATTTTTTTTTAGGGAATCGTTAATTCTACATTTTCGCGTGGCGAGGATGTAGGTACTCTGTCCGTGGGACAAGTTAAAGGACAAATATATGTCCAGGCATATGAATGATTTTAAAGAATTGTTAATTCTACATTATCGCGTGGCGATTATGTACTCTGTCCGTGGGACAGTCCTAAGGAATTGTTAATTCTACATTTTCGCGTGGCGATTATGTACTCTGTCCATGGGACATTCCAAAGTACAAATAGGTACCTATAATGGTAAATGATTGATTTCAGGATTTTATTACTATTACATTTTCGCGTGGCGATTATGTAGTTTGTTTGTGGAACAGACTAAGGCTGAATTATTTTTAATGTATTTGATATTCATTATTAACTTCTGTACTTACAAATATTTCACTAAGGCAAAATTAATTGAGTCTCTGTACTGTACAGTGAAATCCCATTAGGTTTCAATCTGGAAAGGGAACCGAAACTTACAAAGAGTTAGATAACACATTGGGTGGCATATCCCTACTATTGGATGATCTAATAAATTATCGATATTTGCTAAATATTATAATATACCACGCCAGTTAGATTGGCAAAGCTTTTTGCCACGGCTGGTAATTCTTGAAATTTATAGTTATTATATGGTTAACATGAAACTGTTAACACTAGTAAACGTTATCTACATTATGAAATAAATATTGAATGTTATTGAATACCTATTGACAGTTAGTAAATAGGTACTAATGTTTACCTATTTATCAAAAACTCTAAACATCTACAATAGTTATACCTTGGACTAATTACGAATGTAATGATAGGATTAAACGAACTTACCTAAAGTGAAGTTCAATCCATATTATATGAAGTAATTAGTCCAAGGTATGGAGCATCCCACCCTTCCCTTTTGAAGTAATAAATTACTAACCCAATTATATATACCTAATACTCTAAACTAATGAGCTATGGTGACGGTGGAGTTGCCAGGTGTATTTTTCTTTTATATTTTTAATGGTGTCTTTAAAATTCGCGTATTTAGTAGCGGGAGGAGGCGTTACTACAATAGTTATACCTTGGACTAATTACTTCATATAATATGGATTGAACTTCACTTTAGGTAAGTTCGTTTAATCCTATCATAAATGATTGGAAAATAAAAAAATCGATAAGTAAGACAGATTTTTTTCCGTGATGGCTGCCTATCTCAACAGAGATTAACCACCTGTACCTACGTGAGAATTGGTTCAAGTGTATGCGCTAACACATTTATAAACACAGGTTCTTTTGTGTTAGTATATAGTCTGTCAGGTCATGGTTGAGGTTCAGTATGCAGGTGCCATCCGATGCAAAGAGGATTTTAATATCCATCATGATATATAGTCATAGACAATGGAAATGCCGAGTGCACACACTATGCACCACGAAACTTCTCAAGCGGTTCACTTCTTCAGGAGTGTGTTGTGGACGAGCGACATATAAACCTTAATTATGTTTACTGGCATTGCCAGTAAAAAGAAAAGAAGTCGCGTTAAATTATCTGCGAAATGTGCTACTTCGTTTCAATTAGAAAGTGAGAGGAGGAACGCTAACCTCATGTGCGTGAGCGCGGCGCAGCGCGAGGCCCCCCGGCCATCCGCTCGGCTGCTTCAAATCTGTTTGACAAAAATATCGATTAAGCGCTCCACACACAGACGCGGAAAGCGGGACGGTAACAGAGCGGATTTTTTTTCTGATTTTCGTGTAGCAAACAGACCACGCCACACAGAAGCCGCCCGCAGAAGCGGCGCGGTGCAAGTAAATCGCTCACCGCAGTTCCGCTACCGTCACGCTTCCACCTCTGTGTGTGGAGCGCTTTACATCTATGTGTGTGGGAATGTGTGTTGAACGGAGCGTAAGACGAGTGAGTGAATGAGACCATTTTAAGCTATTTGCATAGCTTTTATCGCGGGCTTTGAGAGCGGCGACCGAATCAAGAAATTCCGTAACGAAAAAACCTAACACCTCCCACTCCAACCGGCAGGCCTATTCGCTAACTACGGTTGGTAACTGTCATTTTTGAAAGACATTTCATATCCATTACTAGTTAAGTGATCTTATGTCTTACGGCAGCGTTCATGATAGCAGTAATGGGTGATAAGTTCCTTTCAAAAATGACAGTACTAGTTAGCAACCGAAGTTAGAGAATAGGCCTGCGGCACAGCGGTGCGGCGGCGGCGTTGAAAGCCGTGCATCGTCTAACGTCGTTTCAGTTCCGCAGACTTCGGCACGGTGTTTTGACGCGGTATATTCCAGATATTTAGAGGATATCAAGTCTCAAACTTATGTTTCTTATTTCATACCATAAACTTATAGTTTCAACGATAAAAATTCCTGAATAACCTACATGTATTGTAAGATAATATAAAAATATTTTAAACAATATTAACTTCTCATTTATTCAATAAAAGAAAAAAATTGTTTTCTTATCGGTCACCACGCTCAAAAAGTGTAACTTGAATTAATATCAAAGAAAAAAAAAATACTGCATAAATAAAATAAATAAATAATTATAATTGCATAAGTTGATAAAAAATGCTATGCAATAGCTTTACCGCGGCAGTCCCCGAGTGCCACTTTATTTTTTTTTCTCGGGGGGAAATGCGTAACCGCACCGTACCCGCCGTTGGCTAGACGGCGAGACTGTGTGGGGCTCTCCCGGCAGAGTGCCAGGCCTACCCACTAAAACCCTGCGCCCTCTTGGGCGCGCTAGGTAAGGTACGCGCGGGCAAGCCCGAACAGCTGGTCGGGCTATCGCCAAGTGGGGGAGTGAATGAGACCAAGACCCTCTTTGTGTTGACTGATTGATCTTAAAGGAGGATGCCCGATTTTGCCCCACTATCAATGTCGACGACCAATAAAGCGGTATTTCTAGTTAAATATATTTTATCAAAACATGATTTTTCAGTGTAATATAAAACAGATAGAAGCTACAGTTATTTTCGGCAATAAAATAAAAACTTACATGCATTTCCTGTTACAAAATGGCAACTGCATATTTATACATTTTTCATTCCTCATGCTCGGAAAGGAGCGTTTCCTTGATCTGAGTATTGGGAGGAAAACGCTAGTTCCCACCAGCGGGCGGGAAATTTTCATACTATTTACTTCCCTCCTTAGGGCGGAAAGTAAAATTTTAAAAATAGAACTGAATTAGGTTACGTACATACAATCTTTGGTACAATGATAATAAAAGTATTTGGCTGAATGGCCAGTAACAGGTAACGCGATGTGTTCCAAATTTAAAAATACCTGTGAAAAAGATAATTTTGGCGGGAGGGGAATCTGTTACGCTGTACCGAAATCTTGATTGTGTGATTTAGGTATTTAAGAAAAACAATGAATTCAAGCGATTCTGAAATTTCGGCTCCAGATTCAGTCACGAACGAAGCAAATACAATACTCGAAATTTTTTTGCCAAAAATTTCAAAGGAAAGATATTTAAATACATATTCCGACTTTATGAAGTGGCGAGATGCAAGGAATATAAAATCATTTTCTGAAAATGTATTTCTTATATACTTTAATGAACTATCTCATAAAGTGCAGGCGTCTACGCTATGGAGCAGATATTCAATGCTTAAAAGTCTAACAACCTCGTAGGGATTGATTCCTTTCCACCCTTATAAAGCAATCTACTATTTCAATGTTATGCATTATTTCTTTCATTACATTTTTATATATTTATTTCTAATATATTATAAAATATATTACATTTCATCTTTTCAATTAAAAAGCAATTTTTTCAATGACAGGAGGTTGATAGATCGCATAGAGTATAAAACCCCGTTTTCCGTCTAAGCACCGCACCATTTTTTACGCTAACGTCAATATTAATTTATATTTTGCGTTTCTTTTATACAATATTAATGTTAACATTTTTAACCACGCTATTTTTCACAAAGGGAATCTTATTCGAAATATTTTATATTTTTAAATGTAGCGCATTACGTTAACATACGCTGCTCGATGACGGTCAAAAATCATAGAGCATTTACCCTATCAAAAACTAATGACTCGCGATGATGTTGAAAATTCTGCAAATCTGTACTTAGGTGGAACGCGTCTAAAATAAGTCGCATCGTTGCTTCCGATTTCTGTTACCTACTCATTTTATTCCTTATTATTGATGCTATCGGATATCAATAGATTTATTGATAGTATTATTATAATTGATTGTTAATGATCGATAGTTCAGCATAACTAGTTTGACGTTTTTCTTGCAACATGTACAGGTCGCATAGGTTAGGTTAGGAGCAATTTTTATAGATATCTACGGAACTGCAGCTTTAATTAAAAAACAATACTTGATTTCTATTCAAGTACAAAAAGCGTTTAAAATAAGCCTAGAGTTGTTTCTGTTCATGGAAATTTTTAGTGGGGCAAGTCTCCATACAAAAGTGGGCATCCTCCATTAGGTACCTATACAACTTTAATTCTGATCACAATTCACAATACAATAATGTATGTCCAGTATCATTGTAAATCCAAGATGGCTGCCGCCTCAAATTGGCGGATTATATTTTTTTAGTACCTACTTTCAATTTTAATATAAGGGATTCCAGAAAAATTGAAGGAAACCCTTAAATTTTATAGGCGCGTCCAACGTGTTTAATTTTTTTGAAGCATTTTGCGTCTGGCACTCATGAGCCGAGCTGATGATGGATTTTTAGGAGTTAGATGTAAATTTTTTTTACCGACTTCAAAAAAGGATAAAAAATATTTACTTAACAAAAAATAAAAATCGACTTCAAAAACACTGAAAAGTTAAAAATGATGATCGTGCCAAATTTGAAAACGATGATCTCCTAGAAAGTCTTAAAATTTGGCACCGACTTCAATATGGAAGTGTGATGTTGTCTTAACCTATTCTTATATTATTTTTGCTTTTCAGTGTTTTTGAAGTCGGTTTTTATTTTTTGTAGAATATTTTTTATTTTTAACTTTTTAGTGAATGAAATCTTTTTAGTGAAAGAAACCATAATTTAATACAAGCTCACCTCGGTGAGCTGGCATTAAATGGCGGTTTTCATGAGATTCCATCATCGAGTATTGGATGGTACGAATCCTTTTTTACATATGTAATCAAAAACTGTTGACTCTACCTACCTACTCGTACGTGATCTAAAAAGACAGACGCTGTCACTTGTCGCCACGAGCCTCTGACTCACGAGTAGCTTGCTACATATATTGATCTGTGCTCACGAGGCAATATCCGTAGCGTGCGAGCGCGCGTTACATGGTGCAAGAAGTACTCTTGCAGTTGTTTTTTAAAACCTAAAAATTAATTTCGTTTCCCATCAATATTTTTTTTATATATTATGTTAATTTTAATGGTCTGAATGCGTAGTCGGGGGCTTCGTTATGGGTCTTTTTTCACTCTGTATATTAATTGGAGACGTCGCATAGCGTCTTATGTATATTTTGTTCTTAATTGTTTATAAATTGAAAATGTTGCCGATATTTAAAGCTAACCGATATTTAATACTTAAAAAGTTTGAGTATGAACACCGTTTGTCGACCTTCTTTTTAATTACAATAGGTAAGTGCAAACGCACACGACCGACTATATGTGACCGATTTTTTAGAATATGAAACATATGGAATTCTTCATTGCAACGCACACGAACTATAAAAAGTCGGCCAAAAAAATCGATCAATACCGGCCAACTACAGCGAAAAATGAAACTTGCACTCGCTTAATAAGAAAGGGCTGAAACGTTTGGTCGCTTGCATTTGCTTAACATTCACACTAAAAGGACGTGTCACTGCTCGGCGGTGAATGTAGGTACCAAACACCTGTCACAACTGTCAAATCCAATAAATCCTTTACTTGATAGCCACCGATAAAGTGGCAGACATGTGTGTTGAGTCGGTCATAAAAGTCGGCGGTAAAATCGGGCCTACAAAAAGACAGCTATATACGTTTGCCGTAGTGTGAACGCACACGACCGACTATCGATGACCGATTTTTTGACGGTGGAAGGTGAAACATATGGAGTTTTACGTTGCAACGCACACGACCTACAAAAAGTCGATCGTGTGCGATCGCCGGTAACATGAGAGTGAGTTAGCACGCACCTAATGAGTGTGGAAGTAACAGTAAACTGACAGTTCAACGTCCGCAATAATATGGTCATAACTCATTTAAATGAGATTGAACCGTTTAAATAAAATTACTTACATTTTTTGGATTGACTTGTTTTATTTGATTTTAAATATTTTAATTATGTAACCCGATGTTTCGGGATGAGATTGAACTAAATAAAATTGGTAAAATAAAATAAATAGTTCAATCCAAAGACATTTTACCATGTAGGTTACCTGGTAAAATGTCTTTGGATTTAACTATTAGGTTTTGTAGGGTTTTTTGAAGATTGACAAGGCGATTAGCCTAAGTATGAGTACAATGACAATATTAAAATTTAATATTACAATTAAATTAGGTGCGTAACAAATATAACTTAAGATAGGTACAAAATATATATAATACAACTAAACATCTAAACTTCGTAAAGAACTTAATATCTAACAGTTAAGTATCTAACAATCTATCAAATTTATTTAGATAATAATGACAGGGGAACTAAATAAGATGCCCACGAAACAAACTAAGATTTAACAAACTAAACAAACGAAGATAAAAATTATTTCATTTACAGCTCCAACGAGTAAGAGGCAGTTAGTTTAAATGTAAATTACAAACGTTTCCGGATTTCTTAGTTTACCTTGATTTGTGCCAAAATAAATGGTTCTAGGTCAACGGGAAGTGCCCTAACAGGTAGTGTCTTGATTCATTGCGTATCAAAATCATAAATTATCATTTGAGGAATGTAATCTTAATATTTAGAATCTTAATACTCGTATCTACTTCAATTTGATTCTTCAATGGATGACAGTGAAATTGTGATTCTTTTCCTCGGTAATAGTAATGATTCGGTTGAGGACAGATTCTGGTTTGGGCAAATTCTGGATACGGCAGATTCTTTTTATGTTTGATATTTTTGATTGGACAGATTTCGTACAGTCATCTACAGAAACCGAACCAAAAAGGACAAAACTCGAAACCAATGCGGCTTCAGCTCGGTGTGAGACAAGGCGTTGTTATATCGCATAACGTTTATTTGCGAGATTATTATTATAAATTACATGATAATATTTTACATTTTTAAGGTATGGGACCTTCTAGTATCTCTTTAAAAGTAAGTATATATTGATCGATCGATTCAATAATATTTTATTTAACTTAAATGTAACGGCTTTGGATGATTTCCCTAATGGGCAGATTCTTTTTTAAGATGTGTCTTTAAAATGCTTGAATCGTGGTGGGCATCACAATACTGGCTAATTGAAAAATCATCATTCAATTTTGATAATATTTTTGCATTCGCAGTAACTGTAACATCAACTATAGTATGATGAACTAAAGAACCAGTTCGTACCTGACGATGGGCATAAATGGCTTTTACCTAAAAATAAGTTGATATTTGTTATATTAAAAGTGGTAATATTTAATCAAGACAACTTCAGGTTTTAGTGAAATGTATTTTTGTAAAACTAGTTTTTTAGATTTAGAACATTCTTAGAACGGTCTAGGCCAGGCGTTCCCAAGGCCCCTTAACAGTAAATTATCTGGGCATGAGAAAAAAACAAGTAGGTATTATATACAAAACAAAACATGTATTTTTACTGTCAATTTAAAGAAATAGGTACTTGAGCTATATGAGCTGTTGATGATGATGATGATGAGCCTACTTCAAAAATTATTAAATAAATAAAGAAAAAAAATTCGTCTCAGGCGGGAATCGAACCACGTCTTCAACATACCGTGTTGACTTAACCACTGGGCAACCGAGCCCTTACTAGCTTCTACGAAGTTTTAACTCTATTGATCTCTTTTTGTACTTAATGAAACCAAAGTAGTCCTTAATTACTGTCCAAAACTATGTAGCAACATGATTGATCTTGATTTCAACATTTTACCGATTTATTCATGTTTCAGTTTATTTTGTAAGAAAATGCAGTCACAAATATATATATTTCAAGAAATTCCGTTAAGAGAAAAAAAGAAGATAAGCTAGTGAGATGGGTGGGCTTGCATCTCCTGTTTCCCGTTATGCACTGAACGCCAAACATTTGATATGAGACACAATTGTCACAACGTAGACAGACTTTTCATTATTCATACTCGGAAAGTAGGTCTGAAGTTGCCTGAGGAGCGGGTTGAAAGTAATACTTTTCAGCCCTAGAACTAATACTTAAGAATCGCTTTCAACCGACAGCTTTCAAATCATAAAAAAGAAACCTAGTTCTATTTTGACATTTCAATTGAACCGTGTTCCAACTTCAATTACAGCGCGGTGTAAAATGGAAGTAACATAAAGTTAAGTATAAATTAAAGAATGTATTTTTTTAATGACTTTATTATAATTTACTTTCAACTATTTCTTTAAAATAACATAGATTTAGGGCAAAATATTTACGATTTTTTCAATGATGAAAAAGAAAAATAATGGCTGAATAGTTGGCACGCCACAGGAAAAAACAAATTAAGCGGAAAGCGGTAATCCAATCTTCAATTGATCTAACGCCTGATTTCACAAGAGAAGAAGTTGTTGATTTATTAAAATAAAATTTACTCATTTTTCTACAGCTAATTTATGTTTTTATTTTTTACTTTCCTTGTATTTGTATGAAAAGCACAGTGTTTACCTCGGATTAAATACTTATTTAGACCCTCGAACTAAAGGCGCCCGAGCTTGTCTTGGGATTAAATAAGTTACTTTCACCCCTAGGGCAATAATGTAATCTTTTTCGATTATTTTATGCTATAAAAGAAAATGTTTTATACAAGTCTATTGTAAAGTTTTCTAAAAATCAAGATTGATTTTAAAAGTCTACAATATAAAATTAGTTAAAGAAATGTATAGCTTTTATTTACTTCGAAATGTATTATTTTTAACTGAACTCAAGCTTGGCAAGTCTTCACGCCCCCCCAGGGGGCGGACCCGTTCAGGAACCATTACCGGTGCTTCTAAGCGCCGTTACCTCATGTTTCGTTACACGTTCTTGTTTGGACATGAGAAATAAATGAATTCCTAAAAATAAACACAATATTTACCTACTAATATTTTTAACCGACTTCCGTTGAAGTCGGTGCCAAATTTTAACTAATTACATTAGTTAGTTCTTACATTTTTAAGGCTTTCCAGGAGATCATCACTTGGCACCGTCCCTCCGTCACTTCAATATAAGTCTATAAAATTTAACAAAAAAGAACGGACTTCAAAACCACTTAAAAATAATATAAGAATATAGACAACATCACATTTTTATTTTGAAGTCCGTGCCAAATTTTATGATTTTCTAGGAGATCATTACTTGGCACCGGCTTCAATATAATAATGTAATGTTGTCTATATTCTTATATTATTTTTAAGTATGCTACATATCCTACCATTCCACCAAAGTATCGTAAAATAATAAATTAATTTAAACAACACGTTTAGCGCACAAATGTTTTCTATGGCCTACAGAAATTTGTTCCGGTCTGGGCGTATGTGCATGTGATATTCTATGTTTGTAACTGCACCCACGACACAGGAGAAAATCCTAGTGTGGGGCGACGTTTTTTAAAAATAAAAAAAAAAACTAACCTCTAACTCCTAAAAGCTAAGGATCCTTTCATCATCAGCTCGGCTCCGGCTCTTGACTACATGCCGCAAGTACCTGAATAACTTTTTTTTTTATTGCTAAAGGTGGCAGACGAGCAAGTGGCCCACCTGATGGTAAGTGGTAACCACCGCTCATGGACATCTGCAATGCCAAGGGCAAAGCTCAGTTGCTGCCTACCTGGAGAGAAGTGCTCTTTTTAAACCTCGTTTGAAGTTGGACATATCGTAGCGCTCAGGAAACACCGCAGCTGGGAGCTCGTTCCAGAGTCTGCACGTACGTGGAAGAAATGAACGCTGAAACCGAACTGTGCTAGACGAGATCGGTTCCAGGTGGTACGGATGAACTCTATTGCGGTGGCGGGTGGTGCGATGATGAAAAGGTGACGAGGGCACCATTGCAAACAGTTCCTCGGAGCACTCTCCGTTAAAGAGCCGATAGAGCACGCAAAGAGAACCAAAGTCTCTCCTTTGCTCCAGCGTCTCCATTGAGGCCGTGATATTGGGATCACCGACGATGCGGAATGCACGCCTTTGCAGGGAGTCAAGAGGGTCGAGTTGATATTTCGGAGCTCCTGCCCAGAGGTGCGAGCAGTACTCCATATGCGGCCGTATTTGTGCTTTATAAAGCATCAGCCGCTGACTAGGAGTGAAGTACTGCTTGGCTCTGTTCAGGACGCCCAGTTTTTTGCTCGCCAATTTGGCTTTGTCCTCCAAATGACTCCCAAACTGCACTTTGGCCGAAATTTCCACACCGAGGATCCCAATACCACCGGACATACGAAGAGTAACTCCCTGGAACTGAGGCACTACGATAAATGGGTCCTTCTTCGCAGTGAATGCGCAAACTTCGAAAAAAACGTTGGACGTGCCTATAAAATTTAAAGATTTCCCTCGATTTTCCTGGGATCCTATCATCAGATCTTGACCTTGGTGACAGTGGGACCACCTTTGTCGAATTGAGAACCTCCTCTTATTTTGAAGTTGGTTAAAAATGTGATGTTTTGTGTATACTTATACACGGCTATTTTTTATCACCCTGGAAATTTTTAGGGACGCTTCAGGACACATCTACTTATTATAATATCAAAAAAAATGAAATAAAATAAAATAAAAAATCTAAAAATGCTGAGAGCAGCATTTTTTGGATTTAAAAAAAAAAAATTAAGTGAGTTATTTTTTTTATTTATATTTAAATCATTCTAATACCATGTCGTGAAGCGTCTCTTAAATTTTCCAGGGTGATAAAAAATTACCGTGTATATTATTTCTGACTTTTTAATATCAAAGACAATTTTTATTATAGTTTTATCCACTCCGACTTTGACGTAGGTACTTTCAGACGATGTGTGCCACAACACATCGCATATTTTTATTTTTGAAGATAAAGAAAATACTTAATTAAGTACGAGTATATAATTTTACAAAACTAATAAACATATAAAGATTTGTCCTGATGTTCCAACACTACCTTATCTATTTTACAAGTCAATGACTGTAAAACTTAGTAGTTTTATTTGCTTTCATGTATTCCGTGGTTCTATATTAAGAAAAGTTGTAATAATATTCCAATTTATAAGACAAAACAAATCCTCTTCAAATTTATCAATGCCCATATTCAGTTCCAGCTGAGTGAAATTTGCCTGGTGTTCTTTCGGCTGTTTTGAGTTCAATATTCACATTCTTAATTTCCACATCCACTTAACAGTTTTTCTTGTATTATGAGATTTATTTTTATCATACCAAAAATTTCTGTGTCTCCCGTAGATCGCTTGAAATAGAATGCTCGGGGACTTGGTTGATTTCAGTAATAATTTTTATTCCTAATTGTATTCGTACATCGATAGAGGAAGCGTATAGCGAAGTTAAATCCTGTCTTAAATCACAGTAACGAGTGCTTTCAGCCCACTCGACTGCGCTGCTAGTAGGTGCAGGATACACAAACAAAACTACTTTTATTTTCCGGGATTAACGAAAATAAATGAGCTGTTATTGATGCACAGAGTGCTGAGATTATATCTAAATTTGAAAACGATAATATTAGTAAAGATAAAAAGTCCTTGATGTCCAAAACTAATGTGTATAATCATTCTAACTCGGTGTTGCTTAACTATTTACAAAGTTTTAAGGAATGAAATTAGTCGTCAACTGTTTATACATTTATTTCTAGACCGCGTACACTGTGTGGTGTCCGCGTGATCATCATCAATAGGAAGAAGTAGAAACGGCTGCAGTTTTCAAATATTTAAAAACACATTACAAACTTGATGTGTTTCTCAGTCATACATGATTTCCTCCTAAGACTTTAGACAGACACTTGAAGTTTTTGCGTCTAATAAAAACAGTATTAAATTTTTATACGCCATTTATTTTGGATGTTTTAACTTTGGAATCATCACCAGTAATTAACGTCAATTTACGTACGTAATTTTTTTTTTCGGGTGCAATATTTGTGGGTGTGTTGCATCCAGGTAACGCGGTGTCGTATGCGGGCTCGGTGGCCAGGAGTTGTCACGCACTGCACTGTCACTGGGAGGCACCGAGCGCGCGTGTGACCTGCGGACTGGCTGCGGCCAAACACTGGCTGCGCGGGCGCCGCTCTCCGCCGCTTCGCGTAAACAACGCAATTAAAAAACATAACGACACCACTCGTACTATTTCCCGCGAGTTACATGCCGCCAGATAACCGGTCGCCGCGGAAAATCTCGCGCCGATTCACTTGGACGATATGTTGCTAGCGTTGGTACGTATGTAACATTGGCAATCGCTTTCGTAATATGCGTTGAAAGCTTTTATTCTAAATATCGCTTGTTTATTTGATCTACTCGAATCTAGATAGGTTCTGAAGCAAACACAATCACTAAGAATTTAAAACGAATAAGATAAAAACTTCTAGATATTCAAGGAATGAGTTGGATGGATAGGTCGTTTTGGACACTAAAACTTACATCAAAGTTACATTATAATAATCCTTTGTAGATTAGCCACGAAATGTTTACATGCTTATCGCCATCCGCGAGCGAGTAAGTGAAAAACAAAGTGCAGTATGACGTTATCAGCGAAGCGCACGGCACGTGGCGGCGTGTGTGGACGTCAGTGTCAACAAACATCGTCCAGCGCGCGGCTCTAGGTCAACAGCCTGCCTTGAGGCGGCACTGCGGCAGCCAAGTTACGAGCTAGAGTCAATATTTTTGTTATCTTTGCGAATTTCGTATCATGCTTATCAATTGGTTCCGGTTTATTATTGATCCTGTCGTTGTCGCTCTAGGCGTAATATGTTACGCTTCTTCCACCTTTAGGTCTCATTAGACTCTTTCGTTTCCGTTTTGAGCGTCGGTGGCGCTGTAGTCTCGGCACTGGACTGTACCCCGAGTAGAATCGGGAGGCCCGCGATCGATCCTGCCATGTGTTTTTCGTTTCACGAATTTCATATGTAACATTTTTCTGACGCTCCTACGGTGAAAGAAAACACCGTGAGAAAACCTGCATACACCTGCGAAGTAATTCAAAGGTGTATGTGAAGTCAACCAATCTGCATTGGTTCAGCGTGGTTTGACTAAGGCCTAATCGCCCTAACATAACTAGATAGGGTAGGCCCATGCCCCTCGGTGGGGACGTATATGAGCTGTGATAATGATGATGATGACGAGACTCCTCCGTGTTAGTAGAGCCTAGCAGCAGCTTCGATTACCTAAAAGTTGTACCTAATGTAAGTCACCTTCAGCTACACCCTTCATGCATCAGGTCTCACGGTGACGTCGGTGACGTCAACGATACGAGAATATGTTTCGCATTCAGTCGTGCTTATTCACCGCGGGCTGCTCAATGGTAAATAGATTAAATGTATGTTTCTAAGCCGAGGACGTCTGCTCGCGCATCAATATTATGTAGGCTAGAATCATTGATTTACTACCAAACGTAGATAGAGCACTTCATACAAAAACGCGCTTGAAATCTGTCACCTAGTCAACTATACATTTGTACTCGCCGATATATTGTTGAATATGCACGCCCAAATTAAAATTACCATAAAGAAAGGGCCGTATTTATCGAATTCAACCTTATTCTACATTATTACGGCAACTTTTTTAAGTACAACCGTGTGAAGTTACATCATTTCATACCTAGCCACAGATCAATTGACGTTTTAGTAACTATGAAAAAGAACTGCACGAGTCGCGATTGGGCAGTTCTTCACCGGCCCACTTCTCGAACGTTCATGCGTTATCTACGTTTGGTCTTAAATCAATGGCTAGAATAAACCACAGCATGTTCTGCATCTTCACGGAATGTTAATGCTTTGAGTGGATACGCTATACATGTGAAGTACAATACATCTCAAGTACAAAGTACCATATTTTCCAATTTATTAATTTCCTACCATTCCTACGCAAATGGGACTTAATACGCATCTAGCACATCCACAACGCTAGCTATAGCTATAGATTTTAAACCGACTATTCTGTTTAATACTACTTGCTGGGCTATTTAACTAGGGGATTAAAAATGTAGAAATGCTGTTGCATGTTGCACCAGTTATAACTTCCTAACAAACAATGGAGTCATTATGGGAGGCAACTTTGTTCCGATGTAAATGTATGTGGTTATGTCATAGCAATGAAATCAGAATTTTGTCTAACTCTCTGTATCCGTAAAAACATGTATAAATTTTATTTTATGGATGACATATAACATAAAACTAATTGACGATCACAATTGGCGGAACAAGCGCAACAAACGAACAGCTCACGCGCACCGTGCGTGCTCAATTGTTAATTGCCGAAAAACAGAAATTTGATACTCAACTACGTTTTTACATTTGCATGGATCGTTTTACCTCAGGTCCGTGATATCATAATCGGCTATTAACCGACGCGGTAGACCGCAGAACCAGAACTAAAGCGATGCCTAAAATGTTCAGCCGCCTAACCAAGATCTCTCAGCAAGGTTATAACAATATTGTAACGGAGACACAGTCATTGAAGCGTTTAGTGCCAATAGTGCCATCTCGTTCTCACAGCGGTTTTAACACTGTTTTTAGCGATTATGGTACGGGGGATTTTGCAATAATGAAATAAGAAACGATAACGAATCAAAGAAAAAATGTAAGCGTATTCCAACGGCCGCCAAGCCGACAAAGTCACGACTCACGATTGTGTAAGCAGTTCTAGGAATTGTTTATGGCAATCTGCTGCCGAGGAAAACAACATCATTGTTGCAGTTGCAGCGAGCTCGGCTAATCACCTGACAATCTGTGAACTTATCCACTCATCACCGCGCCTCCGCCGCGAGCTTGAAAGAACCTACTTATTTAACGATGGCGTAACAAGGATATTATAAATAGTATGAAATTATGTTTATATCCATATTATAAGTAATTACTTTTAATATTTGACATCTAATATTACAAGTTTTTGTTTAACTTGCAATGTATGTTTGATCGGGTGGAATCTTGCAATTTGACCAAACTTTTGATCCACTTGTCAGTGTCCGATTGAGCTGATATTTGTTTGGTACACATCTACTAGTTTCGCTGTCAAAGCAATTATGCATAATTATTATCGCTGTAAATACAAAATGGCCTCTGCAACAAAATAGCGGATTATTAATTTTTGTATAACTCCCGCAATATTGGTATTAGATCAAAGAGACCGAAAAAATATAAAATCCAAGATGGCCGCCAACAACAATTGGCGAATTACATTAAAAGCTTGTTTTTAAAAATGTCTTAATTTTTACATATAATATCGTCTGTGTTTCGAATACAATGCTATGCAATGCAAGGTATTTAAGAATAACTAGACTAAATTAAGGAAACTGCAAAAGATTCTAAAATCTCATCGTAGATGCATTGTTAACATGTAAATCAAGCAAGCGAGTATTGAACAATATCGGTAATACCAAAATACAACTTCCTCAAAGATTCTTCATCGAACTTTGTTTTACCCTTTCCATAGCACTCAAGCATTAAAACTAAATCGAACGCGTCGCCATATTTTTCGCGACGACAAAAATAATTTGAATTACAAAACATTCCGCTCGCCTCCGCGGCGGAACAGCATGACTAACTCTTGGCATTCAATTAACTCGTTTTAATAAACGGTGTCCGAAAATTGTAATGCTCGACTCCACGAGCGCGTGCCAGCTTGGGAGAGGTGCTAATGGGATGCTGTAATTGTTACAGCAGCTTCGCGATGTTGCACACTTACCTGTCATCCGGTTGCACGGACTGCTGTTTATATTAATAATTTGATTTTTTATGTAAGAAAGTTGGCAAACAAGCATACTGCCCTCCTGATGGTAAGTGGTAACAGTCACCTATAGTACGGACAACAGCACATCAAGGTAAACACTGTGGCATCTTATGTCGTTGTAATAAGTACAATTTTGCAACAGAAACGTTTAGTCTGATGTGCAGGCGTGTGTACATGTGGTTCCAGATTCGCAGTATATCTGCAACCCCGACAAGTAACCAGTTATCAATATGGCTGAAGAGGAATCATAGCGTACGTTGCCAACTTGTGACATAAGATGTAAAGTCACGGTACCCAGAAATTTTACTGCCATATCTTACCCTTCAAACCGGAACACAGTAATGCAAGCACTGCTGAAACCAACTTCAAAAACACATAATATACACATAATAGTTTTAACTTTATAATATGGAGAATACAGATCATCTTTCTAGGAGACGAAGACTTTCTAGGAGATCATTGTTGAGCACCGACTTCAATATACCTGCGCATTGTCGACAAAGTGAGGATCTGATGATGTAATCCCATGAAATTCAAGGGAAACCCTTACATTTTATAGGCAGTTCCAACTTGTTTTTAGTTTATTCCGAAGCTATTTAGGTATTTGCGTCTGGTAGTCATGAGCCGAGCTGATGATGGAAGGATCTTTAACTTTTAGGAGTTAGTAGATAGTTTTTTATATACAATAGACACGTTTTGTTCCATAACTGAAAACAGTTATGGGACAAAACGTGTCTATTATTATTCCGGTAAAGTTTCAATCTCCGGTTTCAAGTTATTTCGGTGAACTGGTAAAAATTCACTAAAAAGATAAAAATATTGTTTAAACCAAACAAAATACTTAGAAAAAAATTAAAATGTCATGTTGTGTGCATTCTTATATTATTATTTTATATTATTTTTTACTTTTAAGTGTTTTTGAAGACGCCTGTTATATTTATGGTGATTTTTTTGGTAAATAAAGGAATTTGTGAAGTGAAAGGAAGGAAAAACAAGACACGTCTGTTCCATTAACCTGACGTTCGCGTCGCTTGGGAAATTAAACAAATTAATATATTTACATTACAAAGCGGTTGTATGCATATATAACCCATAACGTTGACATGAATGCGGCGTCAACAAAAGACGAGATGATGAATGAAGCAGGTGGCGCTATAATCAGACCGCGGTCACCTCGGGGACTTTCGAATCACCTTTCTGTTGTTCCTCTCAATAGGGTTAAAGAACAGACTCGATGTGCTGGAGTAACGTGCAATAACCTCATTGAGTAAATAAAGTTAGCAGTTATTTGTATATCAATATTAATTTTAAGCTCATTCATCTTAGGGGTCCTTCGTCCTTAAACTTTGTCTATATCATTTCCACCTTTTTGACAAACTTTTTGGACATCCACTAGGTTATCAACATACACTCCCGGACACCTAAATCGAGCCACCAAGCACTTTTGGGTTATATCGTCCATAACTTTTAAACGAGAACCATAATGAAAAGAAGCTTTATGCAATTTTATAGCTGGCATATTCATAATCAGCACATCAGATTGAACATGAATATGTCAGATACAAAATAACATAAAGACTTTTTGGTTGTCCAAATATGTTTTAAAAGTTATAGACGATATAATCTAAAAGTACAATAAATTATGTTGTTATACCATAATTTATTGTACTTTATATACATATACATAACTTTATTTTTAACTAATTTTTTTTTGTCCTGCTGCAATACACACATGTTACATGGAATCATAGGAGTACATATAAAAAGATAATTTAGCATTGTTTGAATAGACTGTAATAATAATATGTGTGTGTGTGCGTTTTAGAGCAAATAAACTTTTATCTATCTAAATATTTGTACACAATAACATTTCTTTACATAAAAAAAATATTTTACAAATAATAAAAACCGACTTCAAAAACACTGAAAAGTTAAAAATAATATAAGAATAGGTACGCTAATTTAATACTTGGTATTAAATTAGGGTTTCTTTCACTAAAAAGATTTCATTCACTAAAAAGTTAAAAATAAAAAATATTTTACATAAAATAAAAACCGACTTCAAAAACACTGAAAAGTTAAAAATAATATAAGAATAGGTACAGACATCACACTTCTATATTGAAGTCGGTGCCAAATTTTAAGACTTTTTAGGAGATCATCGTTTGGCACCGACTTCAATATAGAAGTGTGATGTCTGTACCTATTCTTATATTATTTTTAACTTTTCAGTGTTTTTGAAGTCGGTTTTTATTTTATGTAAAATATTTTTTATTTTTAACTTTTTAGTGAATGAAATCTTTTTAGTGAAAGAAACCCTAATTTAATACCAAGTATTAAATCAGCGTTTCCCTCGATTTTCATGAGATCCCATCATCAAATCCTGACTTTGGTGACCTTGGGACCACCCTAGGAGTATACTCTATCGAATACAAATAAAATTTGAAAGTCGATCCACAATTGGCGGAGTAATCGCGTAACATACACACAAAACACGTTGGAAACACCTTAAAATTTAAGGGTTTTCCTCGATTTTCATGGGATTCCATCATCAGATCCTGACTTTGGTGACCATGGGACCACCCTTGGAGTATACTCTATCGAACACAAAAAGAATTTTGAAAATCGGTCCACAACTGGCGGCGTAATCGCGTAACATACACACAAAAAAAAAAAAACATACGCATCGAATTGAGAACCTCCTCCTTTTTGAAGTCGGTTAAAAATGAGTGACGTCTGCAAATTAGCACAAAAAATACTCTGTACAGCAGGCAGCTTAGTATTAAATATTGTATTGACATCAGGAGCAAAGCCTCTCCGAAAATTTCAGCTCTGAGGCTAGTCGCGAAGTGGTCGAATATTCGATTGCAAAATTTGTGGTTCGGTGAGTTGGTATTAAATTATTAGCCTTTTCCGCGTATTAGCGTTTCCCTCGATTTTCATGGGATCCCATCATTAGATCCTGACTTTGGTGAACTTGGGACCATCCTAGGAGTATACTCTATCGAATACAAAAAGAATTTTGAAAATCGGTCCACAACTGGCGGCGTAATCGCGTAACATACACAAAAAAAAAACATACGCATCGAATTGAGAACCTCCTCCTTTTTTGAAGTCGGTTAAAAAAAATATAACAAACCTGGCCAGGGAGAGTGGAGAGGGACCAGTGAGGAGCCGTAGGTAGCAATCAGTTTTCGGCAGCAGCGGCAAAAATAATGAATACAGACAATATTAATACATTTTTTATTTTGAGCTCGGTGTCAAACTTGAACTCATGATCGCAAAATATGCAAAAATATGCCACCTAAACGGTCTTATCTTTTGATCGTGTTGATTTACAAGTTATTTACACAGCTGAAGGAGACCGTAGATCCGAGTATTTGATATAAATTTCAGTTTGATATCTCTACTACGCGTTCTCGTGAAAAGGATCTTGAGTTCTTGACAGACAGACGGAGAACCGAGTGATCCTTTAAAGATTCCATCTTTTCTTTTTGAGGTTCAGAAGCCAAAAAATGTTATGTTGTTTGTATTCTCATATTATTTTTGATTTTTTTTGTGTCTTTGAAGTCATTTTTTATTCGTACTTTGAAACGATAATTTTATTTTTATTTCTTTGCTATCAAATATGTTAGGATTTTTATAAACATTAGTTTCATAAATATACTGTCCTAAAATCAATATATTAATTTATTTAAATAAATCTGTTAGTCGAATCTATTACGGAAAAATCTCAAAGCGATCTCCTTGTCATTTGGATTTGATTATAATTTGGTTTGTTTTCCCGTATGTAGTCCCTGACATTGTTCCCTAACAAACAAATACCTACAGCTGCCATGGCGTCACCGGAAGCCGCAAACTTGATATCCTTATCAGGATTTGACCTTGTGACATCTGTTTTGCTCAATTACGTGAATTATGTCAGGTTCTAAACGGTTTTATTTAGCTTGCCATTTTAATTTTTGTTGTCGGGTCAACAGTATGTAATTTAAATTTTACCCCCTTGTTGATCGATTGATCCGAAATTTGGCACCTTTAATTCTGATAAAAATACTATTACGTTTGTTCAGAATCATTGTTAATCAAAGATGACCGCCACCACTAAATGGCGGAATATATGAAAGGGCTTGACTATTAGGATACAGTACTTCATAAAAAGACGTTTTATTGAAAAGAAAGATAATGATGATGAAGATGATGTACAGTAAGCTCCTTATCAAGCTATACAGCTATACTGTTTGACCTTTGGACAATTCTTATGTCGCTCGTAATAGTGGCGATTTTCGTAGTGTACCTACATGTAAAGCTTGAATGGGAGCTTACTGTACCTACCTCAACGGTGAGAGACTCTGTACGTGGGTCGCCTGCTTGGGTACCTCCACTATCTTAACTATTTGTGTCGCAAAGTAGCAATGCTTGCATTGCTGTATTCCGGTTTGAAGGGTAAGATATGGCAGTGAAATTACTGGGTACCGTGACTTTACATCTCATGTCACAAGTTGGCAACGTACAATGTGGTTCTTGTGGGGGTTGCAGATTTGTTGCGAATCTCACAAGAACCACATGTAGGACTATAGCTGACTGTTACTACTTACCATCAGGTGGGCAGTATGCTTGTTTGCTAACTTAGTTTTATATATTAAAATGTACTAAAAGCTAAAAAATAATTAGGTCAGTCCTAGGCACCAGTCATCTCACCACTCTCCTCATTAATCTAGAGCCTTTTCCATCGCAAAAATAAAATTGTGGGGAGTAGCGTAAATATGAATAATAATAAGACCTAACGGGCCGAAAAAGGTTGACTGTGATAGAAATTTCATGCGCCTCCCTATTTTATTTTATCAATGCCCTTCATTAATGGGGTGAGTGGTGTGATGACTGGCGCCTAGGACCTTTTTTTTTTTTTTTTTCTCGCGGGGAAATGCGCAACCGCACCGTACCCACCGTTGGCTAGACGGCGAGCGTGTGTGGGGCTCACCCGGCAGAGTGCCAGGCCTACCCACTAAAATCCCTCGATGTACTCTCTGCCCTTTTAGGGCGCGTGTAGTAGGGTCGACAATGCGACACCGCTACTCACGCGTCCGGGCTAGCCCGACCGGTCGGTCGGGCTATTTATCGCCAAGGGGGGATTGTCCGAGAACACCAGGACAATCCCCAGACGGAGAAGCCTTACGGCGGCGTGCACGGGAGCCGACCGTGCACGCAGGCTTCACGGCAGGGTCATCAGACAGGCATTGCTTGAGCGAATGCCCGTCTTCTCCTGCCTATCCGTCTGCGGCGGAGGGGAGCGGACTGAGGATCTACCTTCCGCTCCCTCTCCGCAGCCTCCTTCTGCGAGATGACATCTTCGCAGAAGGAGGCGACAGCCCCCCATTCCGCTTCGCCGCGGAGCATGGCCACGACCATGCTCGGCAACGAAAGGTCTCCGCCTCCCAGCGCAGCGTTAAGTTCGCTGCGCTGGCGTCGCCAAGCCGAGCACACCAACAGGGTGTGCTCGGCCGTGTCGTCGGGAGCGTCGCAGTGATGACACTGCGGCGTTTCCTCCCGACGTGCAACTCGGTACAGGTAGTGACCGAAGCAACCATGTCCGGTCAGTACTGCACCATGCGGAATGAAAGGCTGCCCTGCCGGCGCCCAACCCACTCCTCCAATACCAGACGGATCGCCTCGATCGTCCGGTGGCCGGCAGCTGGGAAGGCGAGTGCCTCACCCCACCGGCGCAGAGCCTCCCTCTGCGCCTGGGTACGAACTACCTCCAGCTCCTGTGGGGCAGATCGTCCCCCCTGTTCTCGGACGGCAACCCGATGCCGATACACCTCCGACTGGACGCGTGCATCAACATCCCACGGCGTTTGACCCGCAAGTACGCAGGCCGCGCCGTGGCTAACCGTGCGATAAGCTCGCACGGCCCGGGCTGCTATGACCCTCTGCGGACGTCGCAGGAGGGCCACCGTTCGGGGGTAGAGGCACTCTGCCCATACCGGGGCTCCGTAGAGTGCCATTGACCGTATCACCCCATGATACAGTCGACGGCACTCCGATCCTGGCCCTCCCACATTAGGGAGGACCCGTCCGAGTGCAGCTGCGGCGGCACACAGCCGTGGAGTGAGGAGCTTGAAATGCTCCTCGAAGCTCCATCGGGGATCTAAAACCAGGCCGAGGTACTTAAAGTGTGCCTCGACCGGTATGCGGACCCCCTCCACTCGGACACGGAGCCCCGGTGGGATCCTGCGACGGGAGGCGTGGAACATCATGGCCCTCGTTTTGTCGAGAGCCACGTCCAGGCCTAGGAGGCGGATGCGTCGGACGACGAGTGAAGCGCCGACCGACGCAAGGTGGGCCGCCTCCTCCCCCGTATTTGCTTTCGCCGCGACAAGTGTGTCGTCGGCGAAGCAAACAACCTCCATTCGTGGAAGGAGGTTGCCTCGCAGGACCCAGTTGTATCCCAGGTTCCATAGTAGAGGACCTAGTACGGAACCCTGGGGTACACCCGCCGCCATTTCACACGAATGGACGCGACCATCCGGCCCCTCGTAGAGGATTGTCCTACCGTCCAGGTAATCCTCCACAAGGGTGCGGAGGTACGGAGGCACCCGGTGGAAGCGGAGTGCCTCCTTTATGCACTCGTGGGGCAGGCTGTTAAAAGCGTTGCGGATGTCCAGCGACACCGCAACTACAGCCTCCCCACGAGCCGCGGCCTCCTCAGTCCACCTCTTGAGGGCCACCGCGTCCACCGTGGACCGGCCGGTGCGGAAGCCGAACTGGTTGGCAGCCAAGTCCGGCCCCCGGTCCTCTAGGTGCTCGATAATCCGAAAAGCCAGGATTTTCTCTAGGAACTTCCCAGCCTCATCGAGCAGCACCACCGGCCGATACCCAGTTGGGGAATCGGCGGGGCGGCTCTCCTTCCTTAACAGGCAGAGCCTACCCGCCTTCCACCGACTGGGGAAGCGGCCCGAGGCGATGCTCAGATCCAGCACCACCCGGAACCGCTCCTCAAGGTGTCTCAGGGCGAGGGCCAGAACCCTGGATGGGACACCGTCCGGTCCCGGCGCCTTCTTCTTGCGCCGGAGCCGTTCCCTCACCGTGTCGAATTCCACGTTCGACACGGGAGGGATAGCGGCAGCCACTTCCTCTGGAGGAGTGTCCGGGGGTCCATTCTGGGGGGCTGAAACGGACCAGGATTAGGGAACAGAGTTCCCAGCACCCGGTCCAACAGCCCCCTGTCCATAGCGGAGGTGGGGGGAGCGCAAGCTTTGAACTTCCCCCTTATCATCCGGTACGGACGCCCCCACGGATCATCGTCCAGGAGCCGCATGAATTGCTCCCTAGACTCCTCCTTGGCCCTGCAGATTTCGTTACGCAGGGCCTTCTTGGCTGCCGCATACACCCGACGGAGCTCAGCTTCCTCGTCGGGTGTAGTTCTGGCGCGCCCACGACACCGCACGTAAGCGCGCCGAGCCCTCATGCTGGTGGTACGCAGGTATGGCGCCTAGGACCTACCTATCTTTTAGTTTTTCGTACATTATTCACACCATCATTGTTTTTCTCCTCAATAAAACGGTTTAACTTAAAAATACCTATTTTTTATGTATCCCTAGCCTCATCAGCATCATCGCCCACTGCTGGCTTGCTAAGATATCTCTAACGAATAGGGGATTGGGCTTTCTTCCACCGCTAGTCTAGTGCGAGTTGGTGGAGAGCCAGAGGGTCAGTTGCTGTTGGCTTGGGTTACGCAGGGTGCAATTCAGTGCCCCTTACTCCCCTCCGTGCTCATCGAGGGGAATATGCAAAAGCTCCGAGATTAAACATGACCTCTTTTATTATTTATTCTCTACCAAAAATAGAGTTACAGCTAAATGTTTAAACGTTGCAGATCTGTAAATGTTGATGGTTAATCGTTAAAAAACAAGTAAAAAATATGTATTGAACATATGAATTATTATACTTTATGTCGATAGGTATGGGGAAGATGACACTTGTACCAAATACAAAACACTCTGGAATTTTTGAAAGGCTCAATTTCAGTATATCTTATATATTTCTGACTTTAAAATTAAAACAATATGAATTTTTATGCCTTTGCGTCATTAGCATAAACTTTTGACATTTGCAATGGAGATTCCGAATCTCATTTTATAACACCTGCATGCGCATTCGACGATTAAGGCTTTTGTCAAGGTTCGTGATCAAGACAGTTTGACAGGCGCAGTTTTTCTTGTTGCCGCTAAGTACACTCAGTAGAAGATATCCAAGTTACCATGTGCACAAATAATTTGTAAAGGTACCGCATTCTCGCACAAATCGAGAATTGCTACATACCGTATTAGTATTAAAATTGACATCGTAACCTCACATTTTTTACTTGTTACTGTATTTTCCTTTAGAATTGAACGAACAACGACTCCATCAAATTAAAAAAAACTGCATTATCTTTAAGCTAAATGAATTGAACAGTGACTTAATCAAATAAAAAATACTCGAATGAAATTTCAACTGTACCTATTGATATCTCTATCTTTTGTTAAGCTAACGTAGACTTTATTCACTGCTAACAATTAGGTATCAACGTCTAACAGATTACGTGAAATTTTGTTGTTAGGACTTCGGGCATAAATTTCTTGAGTGCAGTTTAGACTTAGAGCGTAAACGTTTTTGTATTTGCCTATTGTCAAATTCTAATACGCATGCACTAAATTCACTAAAAAGATTGAAAATAAAAATTAAAAACTGTCTTCAAAAACAGAAAAGAGTAAAAAATAATATAAGAAAGAATACACGCAACATTACATTTTTAAATTGAAGTCTGTGACAAGCCTGGAAAAATGTTAGAACTAATGGAGTCAGTTAATATTTGGCACCGACTTCAATGTAAAATGTGTTGTACAAGTAGGTACTATGTCAAATTCGCACTAGCATAGTGCTTTGTTCACATAATTAACAACACTTGGACTGGGTGCGTGGGTTGCTCAGCTTTTGACGGCGACTGTACTCCGCGCTCGTCCGGAATAATTGGTCCGCGTATTTGTGTAAAAATTACATTTAATTGCTGCGAAGCGGTGTCGCGGCCGGAGGAGATTACCGCGTTACCGCGGTATTTCGGTCGACACCTGCCGCGGCGGATAAACATCAGCGTCGCCTTCCGAGGCCATACAAGCCCGCTGGTCGCATACAGGAATCAGTTTCGAAACCAGAACTGGGGACTGATTCTCGCGAATTTGCAAAATGTTCAAATTCGAATTTTTTCTCGAGCGGTGTCATAGCTCCGCACACAGCCAATCAGAACATTGGATCTCCATCTCGAGCTCCACCATTTTTTGACGCTTGACTCGTCGCGATTAGTAGGATCTATTTTTCACTATCTATGAAAAAAATATTTATTTCAGATACATACAATAATATAATTTTAATTTAAATAATATTTCTAAGTGTTTATTTACACAAACAAAATGCTAACTTATATTCTACAATTACTATCTAATATGACTAAAAATAAATTATAAAATTTGTAATATGTAATAGGACAATCAAAAAAAAAAGTACCCGTGGAGGCGGCGAAGCGCTTGGCTGCTGCCGGGCGCCTTGAAGTTGGATGGAGTTCTGCCTCCATCCAACTTCTGGAACAAAAGCCCATGCGGTACTTCCGCTGCATGGGCATGGGGCATCCCATACAGCGGTGCCCCTCCGCCAAGGACCGCAGCGGACTCTGTTTCCGCTGCGGATCTGAAGGGCACAAGGCGATGGACTGCACAGCGCCGCTAAACTGCGCCGTCTGTGCAGATGCGAAGCAATCGGCCACCCACCGCATGGGAGGTATTAATTGTAACCTCCCGCTGGTCAGGGGCCGTTTGGCCCCGGTTAAAGTGACCGTAGCCCCGAGAAATCCGGCACCGGCACCACAGGAAGCACCGGCCGCGGCAATGGCCCAGGAGGAGCCCATGGAAACCATTAATGTTTAGTGGTCCCATAAAGCTCCTCCAGGCAAATATTAACCATTGCGCCGCGGCAAAGGACCTCCTATGTCAAACCGCGGTGCAGTGGGGTGTGGGTTTGGCGATTGTGTCGGAACCGTATTACGTTCCGCCGCAGTCGCCGGTTGGTAGCGGCGGATGGTTCCGCCGCCTTAATGCGGGCGGCGCGTGGCACAGCCCCCTCTCTCATTTTAAGAGAGAGGGGTACTGGCTACGTTGCCGCCATGTGGGGGGGAATATTGGTTGTTTCAACCTATTTCTCCCCCAATCGCAGCCGGGCGGACTTCACAGTCTTCCTGGCTGCGCTAGAGGGGGTCGTCCGCAGGACGGCCCCGGTGCTGGTGCTAGTTGCGGGGGACTTCAATGCGTGGTCTACCGCGTGGGGGTCCTCCCGCACTAGTGCGAGGGGTGGAGATCTGGAGTCCTGTTTTCTTTCCCTGGGGCTCCAGATTTTGAATAGGGGCTCCACCCCTACCTGCGTCCGGGTGCAAGGTACGTCCGTGGTGGATGTGACCTTCGCTACCCCCTCCCTCGCCCGTCGAATCAACGACTGGCGAGTGGAGGAAGATGTGGAAACTCTATCGGACCACCTGTACGTCCGATACGAGGTTTCCGTGGCATCCCAAGGGGGACCCCTTGGGATGCCACGGAAACCTCGAACCGCAGGGGCTCCGCGGTGAGCTCGTTCCCTCGATGGGCGCTCACCAAGCTCCGCCCGGATGTGGCGGAGGAGGCGGCAATGGTGCGGGCGTGGGCAGAAGTGCCGCCACACCTTGCCGGGGATGTCAACGGCATGGCGGAGCTCTTCGCAGACGACATGAAAGTCGTCTGCCAAGCCGCCATGCCTAGGGCGCAGGCCTGCCCCGAAAGGGGGCAGGTGTACTGGTGGACGCAGGAGATTGCGGACCTACGTACCACCAGCATGAGGTCGTAGGTGCGCCAGAACTACATCCGACGAGGAAGCTGAACTTCGTCGGGTGTATGCGGCAGCCAAGAAGGCCCTGCGGAACGAAATCTGCAGGGCCAAAGAGGAGTCCAGGGAGTCGTTTATACGGCTCCTGGACAACGATCCGTGGGGGCGTCCGTACCGGGTGGTGAGGGGGAAATTCAAATCTTCCGCTCCCTCTACTTCCGCTATGGACAGGGGGCTGTTGGATCGGGTGTTGGGGACTCTATTCCCCGATCCCGGTCCGTTCCAGCCCCCCAGAATGGTCCCCCTGGACACTCCTCCGGTGGAGGTGGCTGCCGCCATTCCTCCCGTGTCGGACGTGGAATTCGACACGGTGAGGAACCGGTTCCGGCGCAAAAACAAGGCGCCGGGACCGGACGGTGTCCCTAGCAAGGTTTTGGCCCTCGCCCTGGGACACCTCGAGGAGCGGTTCCGGGCGGTGCTTGACTTATGTATCGCCTCGGGCCGCTTCCCCAGTCGATATATAGAAGATTTGGTCGGAGTGAGTGATATGAATTTCGATTTTTGAAAGTAACAGTCGTAGCAATATCGAATATCGGATATGCGGCTAAGATGAAACTATATATTTCCGATATCGATGTTTAAAATATCGTGTGAATCGGACAGGTACCGAGTATCGCATTCACTATTATGGATATCTAATTCAACGTAAATGCTTAACCTACGGATCAAAAACACGTATCATGTATCGTAAGTATAACATTTCAATGCGACTGCATTGATTACAAGTTATTAATCCAATTGAAATGTCAAAACAAGTAAATCGATGGAGTAAGTCCTAAGTCTTGATCTTTCGTAATCATTCGTAGAAATCTAATTAAACATAAGGTTTAGGACCCCAATATAACAGTTGCTTACTTGTAGAACAAAAATATCCCCATCATACCGTCATAAAACCATACGACTAATCATATCGAAATTGTAAAATTAATTTTGAAATCCCCTATAAAAATTTCGAATTTTCAATGACGCCATTACTTTGAACTAGGTCCGGTCTGGTCCGGTGCATGGAATACTGCAGCCACCTTTCTTTGGGACGGCTCTGCTAAGTACCAGCTATCTGCCCTTGACTCGGTAGAGCGCCGGGCAAAGAGGTTGATCGGTGAAGACACTGAAAATTTCAAATTTCCAGAGTCTTGAACATCGCCGCCAGTGGCCCGTTTATCGGTTTTTTACAGGTTACATTTCGGAGAGTGCTCCCAAGAGCTGTTTGATCTTATTCCACCATCTCCCTTTTACTACCGAGGTGTGAGGCGACGTTTTTGTAAAAAAAATATAAATAGAGACAGCGTCATCTGGTTTAAACCAGGACTAAGCTTAAACCATGGTTTGTAATAAGACGGTACGTATTCAATATAATTTTAATATCTTGACGGGTTCTTGAAAAAAAGGGCATTGAAAGACGGATAACGAAGTGAGTTCCTATAAGAGTTCCAATTTTTTTATTTTTAGGTACGGAACCCTAAAAAAGGTGCGTAAGAGTTTGAATCATTTATCTGCTAACCACTGCTATATGTCATGAAATCATAATCGATTCCTATAAAATACTCCAGGGTTTTAAGAACGTCGTTACACTAAAAAATTAAATTAAAAATTTAAAAAACCCCCGACAAAAAACTTCCAAAAAGTAAAAAATAAAATGTGTTGGTTGGCCCTTTAGTCATCACGTCGGGGGACCTCAATTAATATATCTATTTATTTAATTACTTACTGACCGAATACGTAGAGCGTTACTAGATATATTAATTGCGGTCCCCCGACGTGACGACTAAAGGGCCAACCAACACATTTTATTGTTTAGTTTTTGGAGGTTTTTTGTTGGGGGTTTCTAAAATTTTTAATTTAATTTTTATCTCATGCTTTTTAAACGGCCTAACATATTATTTTAATATGTGCGTGATGCGCTTTCATTTGAGACCCCACTCTAGTATATTTGCAGACATTCAGTTATTCTCCCCCACTTTCACCCTCACAACTTATAAACGGCTCAACCGATTTTCATCAAACATGTCTAAGAACACTCGCACATAAGTCACCTTTAATACAAAAAAAACTAAATTGAAATCACTTCATCCGTTCGGGAGCTATGATGCCACAGACAGATAGACAGGCACGTCAAATTTATATCACCCCTCTTTTTGCGTCGGGGGTTAAAAAGAGCATTGTATTGATCCTCTGAACTTGATCTACGCGGACAGTGTTACTGAGCATATTATCTTTGTATTTGTTATTAACAATATCTCTATAAATATCTGCTTCATAGATGTTTTCATTGCTCACGCTGCGAACACCTGCTCCTCGATTGTGTTACAAAAATCTATAGCGATTTTTAATTTGGACAAAGTGTATCCATTTAGTCTTTTTTATCAGACAGTTCAATATCTTTTATTTCTTTTTTATTCAAATAGGACTGTAACAATCACTTTTGCACGTCAAAGCAGCTACGCCATTGGTTCACAAGTCTACGGTGGGAGACCTTGTACTGAAAAAAACCAGCAAGGGCTATTTTTTTCTCCCTGTGTTGTCGACACAGAGTCTTTTATTGACGCCGTAATGATTAGTAATTTTAAGGCGATCGTGATAGATTATTTTTTAGACAATAACACCCCTCATTCGCACGAGGAAGATTAGAGCTAGCAACACATACAAACATTCTACACCCTTACATCTTCTACACTCATGATAGGAAGATTGGGGCTACCAACCCATACAAACAATATTTCCCTCACTTACTCATACAACAATATATATGTACAGAAAGCGCCGTGTCAAGCTAGACTGTTTGACGTTTGGACCATTTTTACATCGCTCGTATCGTAATAGAGGCGGTTTTCGTAGAGCAAAGGCAAAGCTTGGAGTGGCGCTTATTGTACACAAATATAAATGATATTTGTATTCAAGACCGGGTTAGTATAAAATTTCACGAATTTTCTACGAAGCTGCCTAGGTACACACACTCTTATTATTCTCAACCCCTGCATCTTTTACACCCTAACATTTATTACACCATATGCACAATAGGATGCTTGGGGCCCCCAACACATATAAACAATATTGCCCAGTGATGTGTAGTATATAAATGTATATAGATATATAGACAAGCCGGCGCGTCGCGTGTATCACAGGAGTGTCCTATCTGGCGGCGCGCCTATCGCTGCCGCTTCACTATTTTTATTCGCGCCGTACTTTTATTTAGTTTTTAACTGTCATGCGACATTGTTTCTATTTTCAGCACGAGATTATGTTTACCTTCACACGTTAATATTTATATCGGTATTAATAACTCAGTCCTACTCGTGCTACCGGATTGTTGGGATGATGACAAAATTTTGTTTTAACGTCTGTCCGTACTATTAGAAAATGTTGTATATTATTATGTCTTTTCTCTGTTTACCAAATCTAAAACTTGTAACAGTAAATTGATGCGAAATGTAGCGTTAGGTCGCGCCTGTGCTATTTTTGTTTTTCATTATTTAGGTGATGGACCAAATGGCTTTTTATTTATTCTACCCTGTCATCATCAAATGTCGATGAAAGTAAGCGGTGTATGAATTTCAAATTGTTTTTTACGATTCCTTATGAATAGCGTTGCCATAATCAACCAATTGCTCTAATGGAGAATTCATTAAACAACTGCTCTGTCGCGGGCGCCACTTGACACTAGTGGAGGGGTCACTCGTTTTGTAAATTATTAGCAATGATCACTTTAAAATTCTAAACTGTAAGTTTCTAAATTCTGTCGTCATCATCTCTGTCTGGATAATTTGTTACCTGAGCGCTATTTATAGGTAAAGTAACGTTCGCGTTCATTCCCTAGCACGAACCACTCTCCTTATAGTATAGTATTCGCATTTACTTACTATCCGAAAACGATTGAGATAATATAAAATGTGCATAAATTGTAAAATTACATAAATTCAAAATATTACTGAAAATTCATTTATTAAATTCAAACTAAAAATAGAACTATGCTTAAAACGGCTCTCTATTTCTAGGCATAAAAATTATTGTCATAAAATCATATTCCATAATTTCGATTGTAATAATCGTTAAGACGCATAATAATCAGGAAGCAGAATAGTAATAAGCATAATATTGTGTGGCAGAAAATCATTTGTCATAAGTATTAAAACCCATAAACTCGAAACACAGAACAACTTGACGTATAATTTTTCAAAGCATAATTAATGTTTAGCATATTAATCACAACGAACAATACAATTACGCAGAATTTCTCTAGGCATAAAAGGCGCGCAAGCATGCAGCAATGTAAAGAAACATGCAGTATGCATGTGTTATATATTAGAATTTTATAAAGGGTAATAATAAAAAATATAATACTCATATAATTATTTCTAAAGCTATTTTCATTATTGTCTTGTTTATTTACTTAACTTAAACATATTTTTAAAGTCTAAATCATAATAGTTTCTAGAGTTATCAAAATATTGATTATAAAAACAATAACAGTATTTATTTTGTAAACAATACGTATACCCTTGAAAAGGTTAGAACCTAATAAGAGTAATAATGTTTAACATGTATAATTGTATGTCGTATCTGTGATTACCTATTGTAAATAAGTAATTAAGATATTTTAGTGTTATGCAATTCTCAAATTGATACCATTTGACACCACGTGGTTTTATTAAATCCTAATATATATGATGTTTTAAATACATCATGAATTGGTTCTTTCTCTGTACCGTTTCAATTGTAATTTCCACGTGGTTTCATTTCATAAAATACGATGCATAATTTATACACTCTAAATTGTGTATCGTATTTTTAAAATAATGTTTAGACTATTTAAAGAAAATAGGAAAACAAATTACATTATAATAATCATTTATTATTGAATAACAAGCCTATTTCCGGTGGAATGTTTGCGGCGCGATCTTGTTCCCGCCATTTTCTGTTAATATAAAGAGGCTACAGCTTTGCCATAGTCAGTTTTGCTGTGAACAGTTTTTAAGTAACATCGATCTTCGGGAACAAGTTTGTCTTGCTGCTAGGCTGCTACTATACCAAGCTAAGTATTCTTTCGAATATTCTATTTCCCTGTGTCATCAGCAACTTTGAATATTGTTTGTAAAAGTGTAACTCGTTAATTTCTGTATTTAATTACTAATAACTCGTTCTTTTGTTTTATTATAACTTATTACTTTTGTTTGTTATGTTTAATGGTTAATCATTTATTATTTTATTTCTATGTAATATGTACACCTTTGTAACTTTTATTTAAAAAGAGCAACCCCCGAGTTTCTCGCTAGCTCTTCTCGGGGAAGTCTGCATTCCGAGCTAGTAGTCGAGTCATTTTTAATAAAAATAATAATTCAATTTATATTGTCGTTTGTAATTGCATTACCTCATTATCTGGATTAGATTAAAATTGCATTGAAAGGCATTTATTACCTCAAAGACTAGGGGTATTTCCTAACATCAGAAGTGGGATCACAACAATAACATATTTTCTTTTTTTCTTATGGAGCATACACATCTACATGGGCTGCTCACCACCATCAACGACTCATCATCTAGCAATTTCGGCGAGGTGACGTGGCGCTTCTGGTGTCTGATCTAGCCACCATAATGTGCGGACATTGACATGTTTGGAGAAGAATTCGGTTGGCGTGATTAAGTTAAGTTTGCAAAAGCAGGTAAGGCCTTCAAAGGCTCTCCTTTATTTGGCCACCTTATAGCGACGTAGGTACCTAGAAAATCTTTCGAGATTAAATATTTTTTCTCTATTCAGTTAAGAAATAAATATCGGAAAAATTGTATAAATGTGTGGGTAATTTGCTGAAACTCAAAATAGTAAGCCAGGGTAGCATCTTTTAATAGTAGTGTGAAGACATCAACTAAAGGCAAAAATTTTTGCCTTTGTTAATATTTCCACTTCCTTTCTTTTTCACTGAATGATTAGGCAACTTGCTTGTTAAAACGATTATTTGATGCCGAGGGAATATTTTATGTAGTGTTAAAAGCCTACTGATGGTAGTATTCTCTTGTCGATACAAAAATAGGTAATAATATAATTTATACAGGAATTTTCAAGTGCCTGAATTAAATTGAATAGCAACTACGGTGCTAGTCAAATCTGAATACGCAGCTAAAGTTCACAGCTTTCGTTACACCCCATGAACATTTTAAATAAATAAAAAAATCTTGATTTTTATTATCTGTAACATTCCTTCTGTTTCAATCTCGAAAACCTAAATGATTTATTGATTCTATCTAAGAGATGAGATGTGAGGATTTAACATAGTTTGAACTTTGAACTAACATTATAAGTACAGTACAGGCACGTTGAGCTTTACATTTGCATTACGAAAGCCGCCGCTATTACGAGCGACATAAGGGTGATCTCAAGGTCAACATGTGGGGCCTAGCGTGTTGCTGTGTGTACCTTCTGCAGCTTAATAAATAATACGGGTTGTAAAAGAACAAATAATAAAAGTACAATTTTAATTGAGTCTAACCGCTTTTGTGAGAGTTTAATTCCCCACCATTAATAATTTTGCTCACTCTTTTTATTTCGAGATTTAACAATAGATAACCAAATGATTGCCACTATCCACTTCGCGATAACTTCAATCCTGAAAGTACCTTCTAGTATCATCAAATACACCTCAACCACTTTAGCTTTAATCACTAAACGAATCAATGTGTCAGTCTGGCCGAACGAATTATTTCTCTGAATACCACCATCCACTCGACTTACGACAGTTTGTAGTTTGTGTGGCAGAAGTCAAATGACGCTACCTACTATCGAAGATGCTATTTAAGTCTTTAAATTAAAAACAACTGGTGTATTAATTTTCACGTGTTATAATTTAATATTAATAATAAGAGTGAATTGTTGGTATTAAAGATTATCATAAAGTAGGTCCTGACAGTTTATTGTGACTGAGACTGTTACTGACTGTGCCTGTGGCTGTGCTTGTAGCTGTGCCTGTGGCTTTAACTGGAGACTGTGCCTGTGGCTGTGCCTGTGGCCTTTACTGGAGACTGTGCCTGTGGCTGTGCCTGTGGCCTTTACTGGATACTGTGCCTGTGGCTGTGATTGAAGACTGCCTGTGGCTGTGATGATAATTAGATAGGTACATAGAAATACTTTATTTTGCATAAATAACAAATAATTGGACAATACATACAAAAATAACAAAATAGGCGGCCTTAACGCCGTGAGCGATTTCTGCCAGGCAACCTTTACATAGGATATCCCCTTCCCTTATTTGGTGATATCGGAGGTGAAAAAAAAAATCGATACTTTATGTGTATTGAAAGAGAGGTGGATGTGTCAATATATCAGTTGAATTTATAAGAGAAATTGACAATTTCTGGTGTTTTTGGCTAGTCTAGATAGCTCACTCAATCGAAAACTTATATTATTTATTGTCAGCATATTACCTACATAAATTTTTCAAATTAAAATGATTCTTATATCGTTTTGATATTAATTTCATATTTTATTTCATATTATTTGTATTTCAAATTTTGAAATATTTATCATAATGATTTATGATGAAGTTTTTGAATAAAATTTAAATGGTTTTTGTGAATATTTCATATAATGAATGTTATTTGTGAATATTATATATAAATTTGAGATTGTAAATACCTAGTTATATTTATTTTTTAATTTTTGTGAATGATCATCTTTGAATACTTTTTGCAAGTAATGTAAAATTTGATAACCATTTTTTGACAGAATGAAGTAAATATACCTAAACCTATCTATGATCATATTTTTGTGAAATGTTAACGGAGGCCTAAGTGTGGCGCTGTTTAAATGCCACTTTATTAATTTATATTTAGAGTCTCTAAGTAAAAAAAAAATGTATATAAAAAAATAATTAGGTTATTAATAAATAACAGTAGTTTATCAAGATTGATTCTCTTTGTAGTTCAGATTTTGACCACATGTAAAAAGATGTTTGTCGATCTGTATAATAATGTCGAATTGTCAATTTTAATTTTTATTGGTTTAGTGATATTGTGCACTGGGACCTATGTCCCATTGAAAAAATATATTATTTTTTCTCAACATTCCAAGTACATATGTGCCGGAATGACTATTATATGATAAAAAAAAAATTAATACTTTTTTGAAATTTTGATTAGATCATGTAGGTCAATATTTTTTTACAGTAAATATAAGCGTCACTTGGATTGTTGATTGTATGAAAAAAAATGTACTTCGAGAACGAAGTACACATCAGAATGGCCGTGTTATATATTAGAATTTTATAAAGGGTAATAATAAAAAATATAATACTCATATAATTATTTCTAAAGCTATTTTCATTATTGTCTTGTTTATTTACTTAACTTAAACATATTTTTAAAGTCTAAATCATAATAGTTTCTAGAGTTATCAAAATATTGATTATAAAAACAATAACAGTATTTATTTTGTAAACAATACGTATACCCTTGAAAAGGTTAGAACCTAATAAGAGTAATAATGTTTAACATGTATAATTGTATGTCGTATCTGTGATTACCTATTGTAAATAAGTAATTAAGATATTTTAGTGTTATGCAATTCTCAAATTGATACCATTTGACACCACGTGGTTTTATTAAATCCTAATATATATGATGTTTTAAATACATCATGAATTGGTTCTTTCTCTGTACCGTTTCAATTGTAATTTCCACGTGGTTTCATTTCATAAAATACGATGCATAATTTATACACTCTAAATTGTGTATCGTATTTTTAAAATAATGTTTAGACTATTTAAAGAAAATAGGAAAACAAATTACATTATAATAATCATTTATTATTGAATAACAAGCCTATTTCCGGTGGAATGTTTGCGGCGCGATCTTGTTCCCGCCATTTTCTGTTAATATAAAGAGGCTACAGCTTTGCCATAGTCAGTTTTGCTGTGAACAGTTTTTAAGTAACATCGATCTTCGGGAACAAGTTTGTCTTGCTGCTAGGCTGCTACTATACCAAGCTAAGTATTCTTTCGAATATTCTATTTCCCTGTGTCATCAGCAACTTTGAATATTGTTTGTAAAAGTGTAACTCGTTAATTTCTGTATTTAATTACTAATAACTCGTTCTTTTGTTTTATTATAACTTATTACTTTTGTTTGTTATGTTTAATGGTTAATCATTTATTATTTTATTTCTATGTAATATGTACACCTTTGTAACTTTTATTTAAAAAGAGCAACCCCCGAGTTTCTCGCTAGCTCTTCTCGGGGAAGTCTGCATTCCGAGCTAGTAGTCGAGTCATTTTTAATAAAAATAATAATTCAATTTATATTGTCGTTTGTAATTGCATTACCTCATTATCTGGATTAGATTAAAATTGCATTGAAAGGCATTTATTACCTCAAAGACTAGGGGTATTTCCTAACACATGCAAACAAACATGCAAGCAAGCATGCAACATGCAAGCAAGCATGCAAGCAAGCATGCAACATGCAAGCAAGTATGCACAGTGCAAGCAAGCATGTACCACGCAAGCAAGCATGCACCTTGCAAGCAAGGATGCACATGCATGGTTTCTGTCACGGCTCCCACGCTGCGGGGCTCCGGCGGTCTCACGCGAGCTTATCGTCACAGATGGTTTTCGCTCGCCACCGCAGCTTCGGATTGCTGCCCGGCTTCGCCGGCCATCTTCAGCCGCGGCGACGAGCGTTAAAACCACCTGCTCCTCAGCTCGCGGGCCGCCTCGCCCCTCCGCGCCTACGCGGGTTTGAAATACACTCTAGGGGTAGGACAAACAAGACTACGTGGAGTCGGTTTTGCAGCGATTCGTTTCTGTCACTAGTAGCATGAATGAATTACTTTGTCAAATAAAAAATCAATATATACTATGAAAAAAATATATCAAATGAAAATATTGAATATTCGAGTATCATATTTGAATAAAATAATATATGAAATGTTATTATAAAAAGTTGAGTAAAACAGAGAGTAACCATTGTATCTAATGAACGTGATATCCCTTAAAATAAAATCATTTCTAATTATAAGAAATGCCCCAAAATATTAGGGATATCATTAATTATGACACTTAAAATTATGGCAAAACATTTTAGGACTACCAATATTATGTCAAAAGAAATTAGGGATTTCATTTATTATGCTTCATAAAATTATGCCTTTGGATAATTGTGCCTTATACAAATTATGCAAAGAAAAAATTATGTGACGTTAATGTTATGCTTTTCGATTATTATGCTTAGTGATTTATAACAATGCACCCAGTCATACATCCTCCGCTCATAGTATTGTATGTCAGTCACCAGTCAATGAGCAATCTAGTTTTCATTGTAAGATGTCTGTGTCTAAGCCTAAATGTATTATTTTTTGTGATGACATAGGCAAAGGTATGGGCCAGTTATTGACAAATCAGTTGGATTTTAGTGTCATTAATTATTGTATGCCTGGCTCAAGTTTCCATGATATTGCAAATAAAATTAAAAGTTATAAGTTTGATATTAATGACAAACTGGTTATGATCTTGGGAAATAGGGGTAATTTGAACAAAAAAGTACTAAAACATTTTTGTTCTCATTTAAATAATTTACATGTTAATCAAATAATAATGTTTACCCTTCCCTACCATAATCGTTTGTCACAACATGAAAATAATATTAGATACAAACTTAATTTGACATTAGATTTAATGACAAATTATTCGAAAAATTCCATATTATTGACTTCAACAAACTGACATGTATTAAAGCTTATTTGACAGAAGATAGATTATATCTATCAACATTCTATAAAAAACAATTAGCTATTTCGCTAAGATTTTATTTACAAACTTTAGCCAAAAACATGGCTATAAATTCTTTCTCTGACAATGCTTTTATTGAGCAGCCCACTCAAAGTACTGAAATTGCTCCTATTGAGCAATACTGTGGTAGTGAAACGACTGTCAGTAATGTTACTGATGATATTTTTAATAAATCTTTAAATTAAGTAATGAGACAAAAGAGACATCCTCTTGCTTATCATTAGGTAGAAAAGATACTGAAAACTTTGTAAATGTATTGCAAAACCCATTTGAAAACAAAAATAAAGTAAATCTTATCAACCTGGTGCATCAGAACATTCAAGGAATGTTAGGCAAGGATCTGGAAGTGGAATTATTCTTGAACTGTAGTAATGTAGACATCTTTTGTGTAACTGAACACTGGCTTAAAAGTTATCAGTTCATGTTTAATTTCAGCAATCATCTGGTTGGTAGTTCGTTCAGTCGAGAAAAATCAATTCGTGGTGGTTCTTTAATAATATTAGATAAAAAGCTGAAATTTAAGGATCGTAAGGATATTGTGAGTCTTTCGATTGAGCGAACAATAGAAATAGCCTGCGTGGAGCTGGACCAGATTATTGTATTAAGTATATACAGGCCTCCTTCAGGATTATATGACCTTTTTGAAGATACTATGGATGAAGTATTGAAAAAAGTGTGTAGTTCCACAAAACAAACCATTGTTTGTGGTGATTTTAATATTAATTTATTAGAAAATTCTAGTTTATCTATTAGGATTAAAAATCTGTTTTGGTCATATAACCTTGGAAATTTATTTTTGGAGCCAACAAGAACAACTCAATCGTCTGCCACATGCATTGACAATATTTATACAAATATTGTTCCTTTAGCAAGAAGAGTTTTTAATAATTTAGAATCTGACCATTCTGGACAAATTGTTACCATTCCACTTAAATGTAAAAGCATGGAAAAAAAGAATATCACTGTTGTACCAAAGACTGCTGGTCGCTTAGAACGGCTGAAAAATAATATTGGTATTAAATTAAATTATATAGGTTATGAAGAAAATCCAAATAAATTATATGAAAATTTTTTTCATACATTTTGTTCTGAATTTAAAAATATTTTTATTCCAAAGACTATATCGGTTGATGGCACTTTAGCTTTTAGTGAATGGGCTACACCAGGTATTCACAAAAGCAGAATAAAACTTTTTGAACTTTACAATGAACGCTCATTCAATACTAGTGATGAATTTAAACTTTATGTAAAAACTTATTCCAAAGTGTTTAGAAAAGTTTGCAAGCTTGCTAAATCTAATTATTTAAGTTCAAAAATAAAAAACAGTAGTAATAAAATTAAAATGACATGGAATATTATAAATAATGAAACTGGAAAAGCTAAAACTACTAATAATCAATATTGTTTGAATGTTGATGGTAAGAAGGTAACAGTTGACACAGAAGTAGCTGCAGAATTTGAAAAGTTCTTTACTGATATTCCAGTCTCAATCACAAAGTCTTTGGATTCATCCCCCGCTATTGCTGAATCTATAGTGAAGGATCATGTTAAAGTTTGTAATGATAAATTCAAATTTGTACACATTAGTGGAATTGATATAACAAAGTCATTTAAAACTTTAAATAAAAAGAAAACTGCGGATCTGTGGGGCAATTCCGTTGATGTTACTAAATCCGTAATTGAAACAATAGCTCCAATACTTGCTAACATTTTTAATGATTGCATTGACTGTGGTGTATTTCCTGATCTAATGAAGCTAAGTAAAATTATTCCTTTACATAAATCTGGTAGCACATCAGACCCCAGTAATTTTAGACCTATCTCTGTGCTACCTACTTTTAGCAAAATTTTTGAAAAAATAATGTTGGAGCAAATGCAAAGTTATTTTAATAGGAATAATCTTCTACACTGTAAACAATTTGGTTTTAGGAGGGGTCGCTCAACAACCGATGCTGGTGTTGAGTTAATACAACATATATTCGAAGCCTGGGAAGACTCACACGATGCGTTAGGCATTTTTTGTGACTTGTCCAAGGCATTTGATTGCGTGTATCACGAAATATTGATCAGAAAATTACACCACTATGGGTTTCGTGACACTGCACTAGATCTTCTAATCTCTTATCTAAGTGGGAGGATTCAAAAAGTAGACATCAATGGAAAAAGGTCTCAAGGTTCTGCAGTTAAAATGGGAGTTCCGCAAGGTTCGATTCTTGGTCCTTTTCTATTTCTTATATATGTCAATGACCTCCCTGATTTTGTACAGGATAGACATGAGATGGTATTATTTGCAGATGATACTTCACTTTTATTTAAAATTAAAAGAGGTGTGCAAATTAATGACGATGTAAATAATTCTATCTCAAGAATTGTTCATTGGTTTAATGTGAACAACCTGTCACTTAATGAAGGGAAAACAAAATGTATAAAATTTGTTTTACCCAATGTCAAAGAGGTTCACACCACTGTAAAAATAAAGGATATAGGTGTTGACCCTGTGGACACCACAGTATTTCTTGGGATCACACTTGATTCTAAGCTGCAATGGGGCCCACATATCGATAAATTGTCAAAGAGACTTAGTTCTGCAGCTCACGCTGTATGGAAAATACGTCAACTGACTGATGTTGATACAGCAAGACTTGTATACTTTTCTTACTTTCATAGTGTGATGTCGTATGGTATTTTGTTGTGGGGAAATGCTGCCGACATTCAGATTGTTTTTGTACTGCAGAAAAGGGCTATTCGAGCAATCTATAACCTTAAAATGAGAGATTTTTTGCGAGAAAAGTTCAAAGAAATTGGTATTATGACAGTAGCGTCGCAATATATTTATGAGAATCTAATATATGTTCGTAAGAATATTCATGTGTTTTGTAAAAATAGTGATATTCATTCAGTTAATACTAGACAAAAGAATATGTTAGCTTTACCAAATACCAGGCTCCAAAAAATTCATAATTCTTTTAGAGGCCTGTGTATACGTTTCTACAATAAAATCCCAAGTTGTATACAAGAACTTAGCTTAAACAAATTTAAAGTTGCAATCAAAGATGTACTTATTAAAAAAGCATATTATAAAGTGTCTGATTACATGACGGACAAAAAAGCTTGGGTTTGAACTCTCAATTCTAATATTTAACAATGTATTGCGTTTTGTTTCAAAGAAACGTTCAGTGAGAGCAATTTATTTATAATCTAAGTTCACGCACTTCTCTCAGATATAGCTTATATAATGTGAATTAACACATCTATTCTTGTAATGGAAGTTGAGCTCAAACTTTTGCTTTGAGGTCAGCTTCCAATTGACGACTCTGTAACAAACCAAAATTGTAAATGGCGATTTAAAAGAGGAGATAAAAAATTTAGACCTTTCGAGTTTCTTGCCTGTTCTTCTCGAGAAGGCTCTCCCAATTTCCGAACAGGTGTAGAATCAACTTTTTTTTTTTTTTTCATTACTACTTGTATTTGCAGACATCTTGAGTATATTTAGGATGTATGCACATACAAGGTTAATATAATTTCTTTAAATTAGATTGTTTTGCTTTGTTTTGACGTCAATAAGTGCCTGTAAAGGCCTATGTTGAATAAAGATTTTTGAATTTGAATTTGAATTTGAATTTGCCAAGCGCCTTTATGACAAACAACATTATGCCAAATGAAAGGTCCCCGCTTAAAACACACTCCGTCTTATTACAAAACATGAACTAAAGTTAGTCCTGGTTTAAACCAGGACTAAGTTGACGCTGTCTCTATCTATATTGAAACAAGTGAAAGCGCACTACATTTAAACCAAGACTAACTTTAGACCAGGTTTAAACCAGGTTTTGTAATAAGACCGACTACTGTCGCTTCTAGTCTGTATTGATCTTGGTCTTTCTGTTGGCTTGGCATGACGGTGATAATATTTTTTTTTGTCTGTTGATATTTTGTTTGTATAGATTTTCCTTCATACTATTATAGCTATCGCAATGCAATGTAATTAAAAGTTCTCATGTAAGTGAATGTGTAATTCCTAGTGAGAATAATAAATTTTCCTTAAACGCAAATGGACAGCTAGAAAGACTATCGTGAGCTCGTTACGTAACGATAGTTCTCATTGTAAAATCCTCGGTGAGAGATATAACGATAGCTAGCTGTCGGATAAAACGATGCGACATGTCAAAAGTGAGTTCGTGCTACCGATTCATCATACTTATACTTAACTCTCGTTAACTATACTATACCATTGCGATACCATTTAGTTCCTTAAATGACCGTAACGGCGCTGCTATAGTTTTCATACAAATAATACGATAATGATAACCATAACTACAGTGGTTCGTGCTTGAGGCTGAGACTGTATCGAAAGGCTGTGTATGAGACTGATTCGTGATATGGAATAATTTCCATACATTTCGTTCGTTCCTAATTTCATTATCGTTTTTGAATTATTACATTGTCTAGGCCCCCTGTTTTTATGTTTCCATCAGCTGCGTTTATACTTAGTTGTCTGCAGAGATTTAAATCTCTGGTTGTCTGTTAGAAAATTGTCAATTACGAATAAAGTACTTATCTTTACGGGTAAAAAGGTCTTTTGAAGGTTTTGATCGGTTATATTTATTGATGCGTTGGTATAAGCGAAAGAAAAGTCGGTGCCAAATTTAACTAACTACATAAATTGTTCTTATATTTTTATAACTTTCCAGGTGATCATTGTATGGCACCGACTTCAATATAAAATGTAATGTTGTATGTATTCCTATATTCTTTTTGACTTTTTGGTGTTTATGAAGTCGTTTTCTTAAAGTTAAAATGATGGTAAAACGCTCGAGATAAAACTAAATAGAATTCTGGACACGTTTCTCACCACAACTTTTCTTACTGATTAGGACAGCTGTGTTAAATCTTCTGTTTTCAACGTAATTTAGAAAGACAAATAATAGGGAAAATCCCAAAGAAAAGCTAAAAATTAATATAAAGCAATAAATGGTAATTTTCTATGAAAAATGACGGTTCACTTCAGAACTGTTTATTTAGATCTGTCATCTCTCAAGTTGATTTGAACTTCACCAGATCAGCTAGTACGAGTATAATTGTTACAATCTACGGCAAATATATATGTATGATTATAAAATCGCAAATATCAGTCCTTCGATAGCGGCGGCCGTTCTACGCAACATATAGGCATCATTTAAAAAATGGTTGCCAAATCGGTGTCTGTATATCATTATGCAACGAGCGAGCAATATTTAGCAAAACATGTGCTTGTAAAAACAAACACGAATTAAAGGTAAACCAGTCTAACAATTTTGAGTAAAACAACGCGAGTGCAGGATGCTTGTGAGCGGCGCTGGCCTTGGCCGTCACTCGAGTTGGTAGCGCTGCATTTTTTGAAAGACCACAATACGTCAGTAAAGCATATTTTATATCTTCAGAGCTTGATACAAATCGGGGTGTAAGGCGTTCCTAATCCTAATTACCTACCTACCGACCAATCACCCCACCCCCCTCGCGCCATATGATAACTCAAAAACAAGTGTTTGGCGGGCTCGGACGCTGTACCGGAGGTGACAGTGTCGGCAGCGACACTGTCGGATTTGGGGTGCGAATTACGAAGAATTCCCTGAGCCAATTGAAACCTTAAACTAAAAGTACTAGAGTACCTGAAAAATGCGTTTTAAAGAACCTCAATGTAACGGAACGTTACCTTTTCAATTATAATTCTTACTGACTTTATGGTTTCGTTGACGTGTTGTTGATGTATGTGGAGCTAGGTCTGTCTGCTGAGGTGACATATCAATATTATATGTTAGTTAATTATTAGTTATTTATATATTATTGTATTCTTATTATGCAATATATTCATTTGCAAAGCAACAACATTATTTTATTCCTTACAGTCCATTCACTTTCATTGGTCCATCGATCCGTAGTGATTAGTACGAACTGACGTTTCAATTTTCGTTTCGCATATTTTTCACTAGTTGTCATTTCGTAAATATTTTGTATTTTTCACGATGATCACGCGATCTAAATCGCAAAATAATGTATCTTCGCGTCATTCTTCATCGTCGAAATTATCTAATGTCGAAAAAACCTCTATGACAGCAGACGCTCAGGCTCGATACGCTCGTCGTATCGCGGAGGTGGAGCGCGAGCTTGCGCGCGCCGAGTTGGCCGCCGAGATCGCTGCCATCGAAGCCAACGGCAGTGAGCCTGATGACCTTACCAACGCTCACATCGAAAACTGGTTCGACGGAGCCGATCGTACGGAAGCGGAAGCAATTCCTACGACAACTCAGCAGGACGTGACAACTGCAAGTGCTCCTGTGCTGAACGCTCCCGGGAGCTCATCTCGTCCGCTCGCACCTGCGACAGCCTTGCCAGCCCCCGCAGTGGTTACATACCCACCGTTGAATAATACCAGTGAACCAGTCGAACCTATTGCTAGTGACATCAGCCAGCTTGCAAAAGCTATCGCTAATTTAAGCAGGGGAACGCCTTCTCAATCACTTTCTCTGCCAAAATTTAGTGGTAAGCCACACGAGTGGCTAGCCTTTAAGAGAGCATTTGATGGCTCTCGGCATTTGTATTCGCCACTGGTAAACGTCACCAGGATTGGTGAATCATTAACAGGTGAAGCCTATGAGTCAATTCACTCTTTATTGCTTACAGCAGATGATCCTGAGGTAATAATACGCACTTTGCAACGACGTTTCGCCCGCTCGGAACAACTCCTGGTTCATGAGCTTTCCTGTGTGCGTGCTTTGCCGAAACTTACCTTAGAAGCAAAGGATTTGGGTAATTTTGCAGCGAAGGTAAGAAATCATGTCACAAAAATTAAACTTTTAAATCAGTTTGAGTATTTGTACTCGAGAGATTTATTGAATTGTCTCCTTTTTAAACTAACTCCATATCTTAGATACAAGTGGTCAGACTATGCGGCAGAGCATCATGATTCTTCTGCTAATCAGTCGACTTCCTTAACACTGTTAGAACACTTATCTGAATTTTTGGAGCAAGAGAGTGATCGTCAAATGATGTTTTTGCCGACTGCTATCAACTATAGCCTGTCACCCTCTCCTAACGCTATTGATAGAAAAAGTGTTCTGAAACAGCCGTATAGAGATGGTAGCAGGAATGTAACTATACATAATACTGATACTGCTGCCAAAGACTTGTTGATTTGTCCTCTTTGTAACGGTTGTCATAATTTAAAAACATGTGCTAATTTCCTGTCTCTTACTATAGACGAGAGGTGGTCATGCGTACGAGAGCAAAAAATCTGTGCGAAGTGCCTCAAATGCAGGCGTCACCAATGGTCCAAGTGTCGCGTGAAGCCTTGCGGTACCGACGACTGCAGACAACATCACCACAAACTTCTACATCGAGCGTCGCCAGCATCATCAAACTCGTCGCCGCCTCAGACAGTGACTCAGCCTGTCTATGCTTCTACCAAGAAAGATGAGTCTATTGTGGTTGACGCCACAACATCATCAAACAATACATATAGTTGTAGTTTGAATTTTCGTAGACTAGTGCTATTAAAAATAGTTGCTGTAGAGATCACCGGCCCGCTAGGATCGCTAAGTACGTATGCCTTATTAGACGAAGGCTCTACCGCGACTCTCATAGACGCAGATGCAGCTCGTAAAATAGGGGCCACAGGTCAAAAAGATCGCATCGATTTGGATGGGGTCGGGGGCATGCAAAGATGTAACATTCCTATTGAGTATGTTAATTTTAGTATCCGTGGAAAGTTTTGTAATGATAATTACGATATCGAAAATGCTAGAGCAATAGAATCGTTGAGTATCAGATCACAAACCATTCATGATTGCGATATTGTTAGTTACAAACATTTAGCTGACATTGTAAAGTTTGTGTCGTATGAAGAAGCTACGCCTTTGGTGTTGATCGGGGCTTGCGACTGGCCGCTTATTATTAGTAAAAGCATTCGCACGGGATCGCGTTCTCAACCAGTCGCCTCGTTAACAGCATTGGGCTGGGTTCTTCACGGTTGCTCTTCTAATACGACTAGACCTATAGAGTTCGTTCATCATAATGTAGAAGCTGACGCAAAATTAGATGAATTGATTCAACATCATTACCGTTTAGACGCCATAGGCATTTCTAAACTACCAAAAATCAATTCGTCTGACCAGCGAGCTGTTAACATCTTGGAGTCTACAGCCAAGCGATTACCGAACGGACGCTTCGAAGTCGGTTTGTTGTGGAAAGATGATACAATACAGCTTCCTCAGAGCTTTGGCCTCGCCATCAGTAGACTAAAAAACTTAAAAAGAAAGCTCGGCAAAGATCCATCTTTAGCATCAGCTTATGACAAAAATGTAATGGCATTCGTAGACAAGGGATACGCAGAAAGATGTACTTGCACGCCATCTAGTGATCACTCGTGGTATTTGCCTCATTTTACTGTCATTCACCCGCTAAAACCTGGGAAGGTTCGAGTCGTCCACGATGCCGCAGCGAAGGTACAGGGTGTTAGTCTAAACTCGAATTTATTGCCGGGACCAGACCTTCTACAGCCTCTGTTAGCTTTGCTTTTCCGATTTCGAGAGGGACGCGTAGCAATGACTGCAGATATTCGCGAATTTTTCTTGCAAATAAAAATTATTAAAGAGGATCGCGACGCGTTACGATTTCTGTGGTATGAAGACGGCTTGAACTCGAAGTTAGTAGAGAATCGAATGACTTCTGTTATATTTGGTGCTGCTTGTTCCCCTAGTACCACGATCTATATAAAAAATATAAACGCGAACGAATTTTGCTCAGACTATCCCGAAGCTGCCGAAGCTATAATTAGAGACCATTATATGGACAACTACATCGGCAGCCTCGATGATCCATCTGACGCAGCTCGCCTTGCTAAGGAAATTATTGACATTCATGCTAAAGCTGGGTTTGAGATTAGGGACTGGGTTAGTAATTTACCGGAAGTTTTGACTGATATTCCAAGTCATTTACGTTTGCCTGATTTAGACGCAAAAGATTTGTGTACAAATTTATCCTTAGATATAAGAATTTTAGGTTTAGTTTGGAATCCTAAGGAAGACACATTAAGTTTTAGTTTTAATATACCTACTATTACAGATTTCACTAAGCGCAATGTCCTAAAAAGTTTGATGCGTGTGTATGACCCGCTTGGTCTTTTAGGGATATATATTATAAGGGGTAGGATTTTATTTCAAAATATATGGCGTAGTGGAGTAAATTGGGAATGTGATATCTCCGCGGAAGATCGTCAAAATTGGGAAAAATGGGTTGTTGAACTATTCTCTGTTTCAGATCTTCGTCTTCCCCGGTGGTACTCCATGTCCATAGAGTACGAAAGCGTTGAGCTTCACGTCTTCTGCGACGCCAGCGAATATGCTTATGCGACGGTCGCGTACTGGCGCTTCATTTTCCCCAACAGGGACGTGAAGGTGGCACTTATCGGAAGTAAGACGCGGGTAGCTCCTCTTAAATTAACTTCTATTCCGCGACTCGAGCTTCAAGCAGCTCTTATTGCTGCTCGATTTGCTGATTCCATTGTTCTTGAACATAGATTGAGTCCAAGTAAAAAAGTGTTCTGGACAGATTCCAAAACAGTTTTGTGTTGGTTACGGAATGATGCTCGGCCCTTTAAGGCTTTTGTATCTCACAGAATTTCCGAAATTACCGATTTAACTGAAGTACGAGACTGGCGATGGTGTCCAAGTAGCTTAAACGTTGCTGATGACGCTACGCGTTTTATGTCAGGTCAAGTCACTTCTGAACACAGATGGTTTTTAGGCCCTCAGTTTTTATATTTTTCAGAGCTAGACTGGCCAGTAGAATCCACGCCAGTAACTGTCCGTGATATTTCGTTTGCCAATAGTTTAGAGCTTAAATGTCGAGAACAAGTGTCAGTTCAAATCGAGCAACAATCTAGTTTTAAGTTTGTATGTGCAGATTTTTGTAGATTTTCTAAATGGATTCGTTTGTTACGAGCTACTGCATATGCTCACAAGTTTGTAAATATTTTATGTGCTAAGATTAGGCGTAATGTACATATTGCTAGAGACCTAACAGCTAACGACTTGCAAGACGCTGAGACGCACATTCTGTGCTATACGCAAGCCGTAGCATTTCAAAATGAAATTAATATACTAGTTAATAATAAACCTATTCCCCCCACAAGTAGGCTGTACAATTTATCCCCATTCTTGGATGACCATGGCTTGATTCGCCTCGGTGGTCGTATTGGTTTGATGCGAGGAGTCGATCACGACACGAAGTTCCCTATTATCTTGGATGGACGTAATCCTGCTGTTCGACTTTTAGTTATGAGATACCATGAACAAGCTGCGCATGGAAACCATGAAATGGTAATTAACGAGCTCCGTCAGAAATTTTGGATTTTGCCACTAAGAAACACAGTCCGAGGTGTGATAAGGTCCTGTCAACTTTGTCGAATTCGACGCGCTAAGCCCGCTGTTCCCGCGATGGGTGATTTGCCAATACAGCGACTACAATACGGTCAACGCCCCTTTACCTGCTGCGGTGTTGATCATTTCGGACCTATCAACGTCACTGTAGGTCGTCGTCATGAGAAACGTTATGTCGCCTTATTTACATGCCTCACTATAAGAGCTGTCCATCTCGAGGTGACGTCGAGCCTCTCTGCTGACTCTACAATCATGGCTGTTCGGAGATTTATCGCTCGCAAAGGCTGTCCGAAAGAAATTCTATCGAACAATGGTACTTCATTCGTGTCGGCAGCTAAACAATTGAATGATTTCGCCGCGAATGCTGGAATTACGTGGAAGTTCATACCTCCTTCTTCCCCGTCAATGGGCGGCGCATGGGAGCGCTTAGTTCGATCAGTTAAGGCCGCACTGGCTGTGATTTTGAAAGATTCTGCGCCTAGAGAAGAAGTACTAACTACACTTTTATACGAGGCCAAAAATATTGTTAACTCTCGGCCGCTTACTTATGTGTCCAGTAACGCAGAAGATAAGGAAAGTTTGACCCCGAATCACTTCTTGCTTGGCAGTTCATCGCCATCGGTTCCTACGTACCTAGATGACAGCGACTTATCAGCAAGGACACTTTGGCGTAGAGCGTTACGTTTATCTGACTGTTTTTGGCGAAGGTGGCTAAAAGAATATTTGCCTACGTTATTGCCACGACGACGACCCAATCAGCCAGTGAAGAATCTACAAGTTGGGAGATACAGTTTTCATCGCCGACGGTGACCTTCCCCGTGGTATATGGCCGCGTGGTGTTATAACCAATGTTTTTCCGGGTCGCGACGGAGTAGTAAGGGTGGTAGAGGTGCGCACAGGTGGTGGAACATTAAGACGACCAAGTAGAAAAGTGGTGCCTCTTTGCACGGAGGGGAGAATGTAACGGAACGTTACCTTTTCAATTATAATTCTTACTGACTTTATGGTTTCGTTGACGTGTTGTTGATGTATCGCTATGGAGCTAGGTCTGTCTGCTGAGGTGACATATCAATATTATATTTTAGTTAATTATTAGTTATTTATATATTATTGTATTCTTATTATGCAATATATTCATTTGCAAAGCAACAACATTATTTTATTCCATACAGTCCATTCACTTTCACTCAAAAAAGGCATTTTATCAGAGTACCTGCCAAAAAAAGACGTATATGAGGGCGGGGCGTATATGAGTTTAGTCGATAGGCCGTGGTCGCAGTGTCTATAAAGCACTCTGCCTTCAGTAACAGCGAAGAATCCGACATAACCTCGCGTTTTCCCAAACGCGAGGCATGCGTAATGTATTTCCCAACGTATACTAAAGCATTATTATTCGAAGATTAAAGGGATATCTGAAGTTTAGAGAGATACGATTAAAGAGTCGTCTGTGACGCTGTGGAATCGGCACTGACCTTCTGTGGCCATGTACCAATGTGTTTTTCATTTTTTGAATTTCATATGATTTTTAATGTTGACATTCAAGACGTAAAGGTGTTCGTTGAAGGCGGGAGTTAGGATAAGTCAGGTGGAGGTTTAATAGACAGTTATTCTAAAAAGAAGTCACTTGTATTCCGTGTTCCCTCATTTTATTGTTTTATCGACGTAAATTGGTTCGATGATGGTGAATTATTGTGTGACGTGCGTAGTTTAATAATATCAAACCATCCATAAACCACACTCCAATTCATAATGCCTCCTACAATTATTAAGTATCACTTGTCTTTTATTCAAAACAGTTATATCACGTTTACTAATAATATTATATAAGGATATGTTTTCTTTGAGTAATTTATTAATATCAGCATCAGCATCTGATAATATTGATCTGAAAAATTCTTCATCGGCTCTATTTTTGAATCAAATATTCGTCTGACGTCGAACCAAGCGTCGTTTTCGCACGAGCTTGGCTTCTTTTCATTTCGTTTTTAACGAGAATCAAAATGATATTGATATTTGTTGTAATATTATATTGATTTTCATCAAAACCAAAACGAAAATCAGTTGAAATCCAGCGTAGACAACGCTCGACCAACGCTCGCCGCCAGGCGTAAGATTCAAAAATTAAATGACAAAAACCTTTTTAAAAACAAGCTTTTATTTAAATGCGCTAAAAAGAATTAATAAACTTTTACACTAAAACTTTTACTTATAACGTCATTTCACATTTGACACAATTTATATGACATAAAAGCTTGTCGCGAGATTTACTTGTGTGTAATAACTTAAAAGTACTTAAAAGAGTACTTTTAACTACCTACTCGTATTTACTTTGAAAATTGTAATGTATAAAATTATTCACATCAAATTATTTAATTTTCTTTTTATCTACAAAAGTAAATCTCGCGACAAGCTTTTATGTCATATAAATTGTGTCAAATGTGAAATGACCTTATAAGTAAAAGTTTTAGTGTAAAAGTTTATTAATTCTTTTTAGCGCATTTAAATAAAAGCTTTGTTTTTAAAAAGGTTTTTTTACATTTAATTTATTTTTTACTTTTTAGTTATCACTGGACACGTTTCTCAGTCTGTTCATCTCATTCAACGCATCATTGTTGCAAGGTCGTTTGCCGGAACGTCTATACAGAATTTCAGCTCAATCGGTTTAAGATATCTACTTCAAAATTGATTTTTAGCTTTAGAAGTACGACATATTTGATTAATAGTGACATCACTTAATTTTTCAAGTTATTCTTAGCAAGACCTTTTATTTGATACCCATATTGTAGGAGTGCATTAAAAATAATTGGTCCGCCATCTTGGTTATGCAGCCATCTTGGATTTAGAATGACGTCACACAGTTAACCGTGCATTTTCATCCAAACTGTGTGTATACAAAACTTCAGCTCAATGTTAAAGATAAATCTACTTCAAAATTGATTTCAAAGCTTTAGAAGTCCGCCATATTGGATAAATAGTGACGTCACATTATTTTTCGAGTTACTCTTAGCAAGACCTTTTATTTGATACCCATATTGTAGGGGTGCATTAAAAATAATTGATCCGCCATCTTGGGTATGCCGCCATCTTGTATTTAAAATGACGTCACATAGTCAACCATGCATTGTCATCCAAACTGAACGTGTATACAAAATTTCAACTCAATCGGTTAAAGATATCTGCTTCAAAATTGAGTTGCAAGATTCCACCCGAACATACATACTTACATACATTGCAAGTTAAATAAAAGCTTGTAAAATAGGCCCCTGTCCAGATTGTAGAAAAAACAAGGATAAGGCATTGCCTTAGAAGCCCTTTCACTGCCTTGCGGGGCAGCCCCGACAGCATCCTGGTCATGATTGCCAGTTGACTGGATTGCAGGTATATTAATCGCTGCTCTGATATTTCACACGGAGTGTCACAGTGTCACAGCGCATTTCCCCGCAAGAAAAAAGGTACATTACCTTTCTTTTTCGCGAGGAAATGCGCAACAGCACCGTACCCACCGTTGACTAGACGGCTAGCGTGTGTGGGGTTCACCCTGCAGAGTGCCAGGCCTACCCACTACAACCCCTCGGTCTTCTCCCTGCCCTTTTAAGCGCTAGGGTCCACAATGCGACACCACTACTCACGCGTCCGGGCCAGTCCGACCAGTTAGTCGGACTATCTATCGCCAAGGGGAAATTGTCCGAGAACACCAGGACAATCCCCAGACGGAGAAAAGTGATTAATGTACCCTAATAATGTACAATACTAATATAAAATAAGTCAATTACTAAAATAATTAGAACACGGAAAAGGCAAGGCAGTGAGGCTATTCGCAGGAGCGCCGAGGTGTGCGGTGTCTCTGATTCAATATTGTTTCATGCTTTGCTTTAGCGATGTTAAGCCCCTGCTAATATGTAGTTGACAGCATATTGTGGGATGGCTTACATCTTTCTAATGCAGGTACTTCTGCTCTAATAGAAAAACGTGCTTGTTTCAAAGACACGTGAGAGACTTTCAAGTAACTGTAAGAATGAACAGAAAATTAATTCTGTTCTAATGATCGCCCATCAACCTGTTATTGTACCGCTAGTGTTTGTCTCACGGCGTGTGTGATAATTTGCGCGCAACAAGACAAAGCAATTGAATACTTACGTTGCTCTGTTGTGGAAAGCGTCATTCGTGGTCGTGGAATCTGAGTTGACAATTTGCTGGCAAAAACGGTCCTTGTTATTTATTTGCATTTAAGTAATGTTATTCAAATTCAAAAATATCTATTCAACATGACCATTCACAGGTACTTGTTGACGTCATAAAACATGTTTAACCTTGTATGTGCAAACATTCCAAATATAATCAAGATGTCTGGAAACATAAGTAGGAGGGAAATAAGAGTTGACTACACCTGTTTGATGAGCGTCGGTGGCGCTGTGAACTCGGCACTTGCTTTCCAATCGTGGGGTCCGGGGTTCGAGACCGCCATGTACCAATCTGTTTTTGTTTCGAATTTCATATGTATATTTCTCTGACGCTCCTACGGTGAAGTAAAACATCGTGAGGCAACCTGCATACATCTGCGAAGAAATTTAATGGTGTATGTGAAGTCGACCAACCCGCACTGGGCCAGCGTGGTTGACTAAGGCCTAATCACCCTAACATAGGGTAGGCTCGAGCCCCTCGGTGGAGACGTATATGAGCTGTGGTGATGATGATTTCTTTAATGCTCCTACGGTGAAGAAAAACATGTCCTCCCTAATGTGGGAGGGCCAGGATCGGCATGCCGTCGACTTGATGATAACTTAAACTGGAACTCCTACATACAATAATTCGGTAAGTAGGTACCTACTTTATTTTTTAGTTACATTAATTACATCTAATTAATCTTGTGTGCGGTAATTACATTCATTATCATGTGCTAGCGCCAAAAAATAAATTTTCTTTCTCGCTAAAAGATTTGTAGCAGGTACCACTATTTATGATATAGTGCTGCAATCTTTTGGTATTAATAACTCCGTTACGATCGGTGTTAATCTAAGCTAGGGCTGTCATATGTTCTGTACCATCGACCGGGAAATTTTGAAAAGAAAAAGGTTATGCAATGGAAAATTCAAAAGCTCAATGAATGATATTATAAAAAACGTTATTACGTAATATATTTTATCTACACTCATGTTCTAATTCTAATATATAGAACTCAACACTAATATTTTAAAGGCATAACTTAAAGCCCTTGGCCTTTTACAAATTACATTATAATACAGGTTCGCCATACAAAACCAGTACTTTAATGTAACTCGAATTCCAATAAAATACATTTCGATTGACGAAGCCCGACCAAGGAGGTTTTGTCACAATTTTCTTTTGTGCCAGTACATTGTCTATGGCGGCGCGTGCAACAGCGCATGCGCGGTAGAATATTGGTGTTGGTGCCATTTCTCTGAATTTTTCATTCATTATTTTGCTGTTATTGGTTAAAATAATAAATAATATAAATGTATGTAGTTTTAGAGTATTAGTTTCACAATTGCACTGTTCAAAATGCAAATAATTATAAGAATAAATGAGTTTGATTTTGTTTTAATTTTGTGTCTTGTATTTAATTTAGGTAATCACTGATTGCGTGAGTGTAGATAAAGTAGTGTATGAAATTGCACATAATTAGGTCTTAAAACACTCGTGTGGTACTATTAAAATTCTCGGCAAGCCTCGAATTTTAAACACACACTAGTGTTTTAAGACCCCCTATTATGTGACTATTTCATAAACTACTATAAAAAAATTCAATTCAATATTGGTGATTTGGACTGTAAGTAGTGTAGGTAGGTACCTATAACGGTCTATGTGCTAGCTAGACAATACCTCCATCTACCATAGAGGAACCAAAGAGATGTAGGTCCATTTCTTATTTTTCGATTCAGTAGAGAGATAGGTGCTTATTGCTAATTGAGTTTCTGGCCTGTTCTTCTCGAACACGCTTTCCCGAATTCGGCACACGAGGTAGATTTAATTTCTATGAAATGTGTTTGACGTCAATAAGTCTTTGTTGAACAAAGATTTTTGAGTTCGGGTTGAAGACATTGTTATGAACCGCCGGAGTGATTTAGTAGTGAGAGAGCGCCCGCACGACGCACTGCCAACGTTCCTAAATCTCTAATTCACAAACTATTAACGAAGTAGTTAGGTATTTGTTTTCTTAGCGCGCAATAGATAAATTTTATTTTTCTACATTCCTGTAATTCCTTCACTAATGACTCCTTCTGCATGTTAGTACTTTTCCACGTATATATTTGGATTGGAGTGCTAAGCCAATCGATTTTGACTTTGATTCCACTTCTTAATACATTAAAAACAAAGAGACGACAGCAAAACAGGAAGTTCCGCTGTTGTTAATGACCAAAATGTTTCTTACGAATTCATAATGTAACGAGAGTCCAGAAATATGGCGATTTCAATAGAATGTAGCAATTTTAGTACCTTGTCATATGACATGACATAGTATGATAGTACTAACATTGTCAGATGTTGTCGTATATAACTTCAGAATGCGGGTCAACTGCAAGCGTAATTGCGAAATGAAACGCACAATTGTAGATTCTAGAATTTTAGTTCTAAATTTAGCCATCTGTAAAGTTTTGTGACATAACAATACAATAAGTAAAAACCAAATAAGAACTAACCAGTTATGCTTGTATTAGTGAACACGATAGTCAGTGCAGTACAGTACATGGTAGTAATCTGTATTTTGATTAAAAACAAGAACTCATTTCATTCTTATACACTAAAGACAAACATTGCACACACAACATACATAATTAAGAAACTACAGCCGCCTATACGCATGTGCATGTAGTTCTTTTTAGACTTGCAAATTCAAGGTTCTGCTTCACGAAGATGACAAGCGTACAGCGAAAGCGACATTCAATTCACATTGTACTGTCATTTTAACATTGACGAATGACGAATCCTGCCAGCTACCTAATTGTTTATCTAATCAAACATTATGATGATTGTTTTGAATTTGACTGCTATTGCGGCAGCGACACAAGACTCTGTTTTGACTGCCTTTATAGAAGAAGCGATAGAAGTACACTAGCTGTCGAACTGAATGCGATAGCTAGAAGTTTTGGATTTCGCAATTACGGGGCTGACTCTACATTTGCTCCTATAATTCTATCATATCTATAATTATAGTTCTTTTTCACAATAAAAAACAAACATTAAGTATTCTTTTAAATTGATACACTGTTTTAGACAGGGTATCAAAGTAATAAATACAGTAAATTAAAATACACTCGCTGTTCTAATAAAAAAAAACTACTACTACAACAACACTCCACAAAGAGTTACTGATTTGCCTATTCATTAGTTAAAGAGCATGTAAAAAACAGCCTTATGAGAAAAGGTCATTACAAAGTCAATGATTTTAAATAGTACCAATGCTTGGAATTAATGTGTATCAACTAACAATAATTACATACAATGTTAACTAATAATGGTAACGAAATAACTTATTGTAAACGTCGTCGGTACTTCAGATGAAGGTGATTAGTTTCTTGCGTCCATTCTTTTTATAAGCTAAAAATGTCATGAAACACAATTTTTTCTAGACACATTTGAATAATGATTAAGTTGATTTTTATTTTAAACTAGTTGACTCGGTGAACTTCATACCCCCTCGACAGATGACAGATCTTATTAAATAATCGCGAAGTAGACTTATCAATGTCATGACAGTGCAATAAAAACTTAAAATTTTATTTTTATTTATTAATTTTTATTCAGATTAATAGGTAAGTACATAAAAAAAACAAATCAGATACAACATGAATATAAAGGCGAGCTTAAAAATTTCATGTGGTGGAGCTATTCAAGACCTGTGGGTAGGGCGGCTATGTCATCAAAGGAAAGTGGGCGCTGCCACTTGTGGCGGGTGCCTCGGATGCACAAACTGGTGGCTCTTATTATGGAAACTCCTATGCGCGCTCGAAGCCAGCACAACACGATGGAAAGTGGTCGGTTCCAGCGGTCTGCAAGTGTTTCAGCCAGGTGTTTCACGAATGAAGCAAGCTGCGGGGCAAAAACACCAGCGGGGCAAAAATTGATTTTTGTTTAATTTATTGAGTTATCCAAAAACTTGTAGAACAAACGTTGTTGTTATGGTGTTGCAAATGGTTGCAGATGTTTTACACTTAACCCTGTATATTTGGTAGGTCTGGAATAGATCGTAGGTTATTTTTTGTTTTTTTTTTATGATTTGACATCAAAAAATACTTATAACCCTAAATTTTCACTTTTCTACCACCAACCCCCATTTTTTATAATAGCGATATTTGTATTTTTACTTTCATCCACACGATATGCGTAATAGGGTTCCAAGATGGCATTTGAAGCAAAACAGCGTTTTTCGGGTCAGCTAGTTTATATATATATAAGTATGAGCAGTTTCATAAAATTAACGCCGGAGAGTTGGTCGAAATGACATTTACTATGCAATATCCTGTAACGTTTTTGTAAACAGATTTGAATTTATGACATTCATTATAAAAAGAATTCAGCTCAATGGTTATTATTTATTCATTACGTTTGCGAATCGAGTGAGTAATGGGAGTTGAATAGGCGTTAATGAGCCATCTTCAAATAACGTCTAGTGTCGCCGCAGCTGCGTGCGCGCAATTGTTTCGGCGCGGGATTAGAGGCGGACTTGTCAGGATCCGGCGCTGACACACTTAAAGCCGGGTTTTATGGCGACGAAACAATCTCGCGCTGTCGCGATAATGGAGGAGCATTGCGCTCAGATCTGACGTTTACAGCTGCTTACAGCGTTTAATTAGATCTGTTTGTTCACACTCCTACTGCCGTTAAACTACCAGCAGTGTGATCAGCTCAGGAACGGCAAATCTGCCCGACGCTGGCTTAAAATATACTAAACGTGACACAAAAATTGTCAAAATATGCCGACTTTTTATTGCCTCAATAGAGACGGCATTTCGGGAATATAGAATTATTTAAGTTACATAGCGACGATTGGCCGCTATAACCAAACATATGCTTTATGTTTTTGTGAGGTTCTTTTTATAAAGATAAGATTCTATTTTAAATCATCAGGATGGCAAATTATTTATACATCAGGATCCTAGATGGATCTGGCATCCAAAAAGACAGCAATTACCAAATCAGTTATTAATAAAGTAAAAAATGTTTGTTTCAATAATAATAGATATTCATGATACCTATCTACCAAATTCTGCCACTTTTTTGAATCGTCCGCTTAATCTGTCAGAGTTATTTACAAGCCAAATCTGCCAAAATGGCAGAAATCTGCCACAAATGGTCACACTGCACAGGGACACTCGATACCAGAGTCGTCTGCGTGGCCAGTTCTATGTTACCTATTTCTGCCACCGAGCAGCGGTTTTTGCATGCTGGATATAAAGTTTCTTTCAAAAATGACAGTTCTAGTTACCAACCGCAGTTAGTAAATACGCCTGCTGATCAACTGTAAATGCATACTGTGTGAAATGTTCTAGATATTGCATCAGGTAATCTTATGCAGCTTGCGTTTCTCGCTCCATTGTCGGATTAGCGTCACCGGGAACCATGATTGCATCGCAGCAGCCGGATTAGCTTCGTCCCATTTCTTAAAGCTGCGTAACAATTCCACAATTGAAATATAAATTGGAATCGACCTTAATGACTGCTTCGAATCGAGTGTCTGTATTAAAATAAGTTTCTACACGCAAACCTATTTTAATACAGGATGTCTATTAAGTGATTAAATGCCGTACCGTACCTACCTATATTTGATTAAATTAAATACCTCTGATATTTATTTATTTATTAATTGCTTAGGTACGTGTACAAGTAAATGTACTGCAAGATGAATAGCAGATCGCGAATGCCATTAATGATATTAATTACATACAGTCGGTTAATCAATTATATTATTAATTCATTTAGAACTGTTTTTGAGTAACATATGATTTTATATTCTCACAAATAATGAAATAACCAAGATTTTAATAAAAATTATACAATCTAATAATCAATCCAACACTACAAATAATAATATTTTAGTCCGAAATCTCAATATTTATTTTATCTTATATTTATTTGTGGTCATATTATCAGGTGTAGGATTTTTGTGTCAATCTGTGGTAATTATGTAATTTGGTCATGTTTATTTACAGTGTTTGTCACTCAACAACTCCATAGAACACAGAAACATCTTTCTAATTTTCTATCATAACTTTCGTTTCTTATTGGATTTCGTAATTCTGTAGGAAGGAATTCCTAGTTTTTTGGGGTGGTTATTAATCTTAGCAAGGTTTTAAGTCGAGGATTTCGTATGTGTATGTAAAAAGTATGTATGTAAAGAAATATCGTATGTAAAAAGATTGGGATATTTCCTCACGAATATCCCCCTTCAAGTTAGTCTGAAGTAGTTTGAATAGTCGGGTAAAGCATTGCTGCTTGGCGGCAGAAATAGATAACACAGAGGACCCGTGCAGACGACTCTGCTGTACGAAGCATGAATATCGAAACACGTAATGATAAATCGATAACTCGATATGAACTGTCAAAATATATTGGATATATAATGGCCAGATTAAAATTATATCGACATTAATTTATAAATAATGCCCAGAATAACAATATCAATAACTAAAACACACTCAAATACATTAACATAAATCCAACTTTTTTAACAGTTCATATCGGCATGTCATATCGTGTTTCGGTGGTCAGGCTAGGAGGGCTACTTTTTTTAACTTAAAAAGTTCGCACTATGAATACGGTTTTTCGATATAATAACGACAGAGTTTATAACGATTTTGAACGATATTTCATCAGTAGAGACTTGCATTTTACGATAGTCTCGACACGGCAAGCGATTTTTTTTGCTAAACTTAACGATCTATAGGAAATCACATCGATCGTTATGTATATCGAGACTGCAGCCATTGGTTAATATCAGTGTTCTTAAGGCATGTCTCGTTATATGAGAACAAAACCAAATTCAATTGCATTGAGCTGAGTTTCAGTTTGATGCCGAGTGAAGTCCTCAAGCTGTCAAATGACCATTGATTGTAACAAAATTTATGTTCATTGTATCAATTGAAAACAGCGTAACGTAAGCGGCGGCTGGTAGGCTTAATGAGCGTTAAAAATACGACACAAACATGTTCGCCTCAGCCGGTTTTTAATTAATGACATGATAATCTATTGATACGGCGTTAATGGCTGTTGAGTTTGGAACAATTTGGTTATGTTTATTGCGTTGCGCAGTAAATAGTTGATTTTCATTTAGCTTCATCCATCACTTACAACAAATTTATTTTAGAGAAATCAAGATCAATATTGGAATTATTGAACGCCGATAGGTAACATGTAAAACAAAATCATGCAAAATCAAAAATCTTTATTTAACATTGGTGTAAAACAATAAAAAAACAGAAAAGTTTGGAATTTCGTGCCGAGACTGACGAGGGTTCCGTTAAAACTTAACTTTCTAGCTGTGTACATAACTACGGTTTTTCGTAGTATGTATTACTATCTGTGCCCGCGAACTACGGTTCGCCATATTTTTTTCCCGTTTTTGCAACAATGTCTATTGATGTTTAGCCCATATTAGTCCTAGCATGATGTTCCTATCCAACACAATTTTTTTTAATTTGAATCAGTAGTTCCTGAGATTAGCGCGATCAACCAAACACTCTTCAGCTTTATAATATTAGTAAGTAAGTAAGTACTTATAGATAAGATCTTGCTTCTTGCCAAATTTCATTCTTCTAGGTCACCGGGAAGTACCTTATAGGTTTTGATTCCCTTGTGTAATCTTATATATAAAAAAAAATATCTAATATTGATACGGTCACTATAATCCCACCAAAAACATTGAGTAAAAAACTAGTCAAGTCTCGATGGAGCTGCTTGTTTATCTCTAAAAAGTAATGAAATCTAGACAAAGTCGTGCCAAGTCTAAGGTTCCTTACTGCGATTTCTTTATTATTATAGTTAATGTTGTTTGACTTGGCCGTTGACTTGTACCCACTAACGTATAAAGAATGTTCAACGGCCAAGTCACACAACATTAACTATAATAATAAAGAAATCGCAGTAAGGAACCTTAGACTTGGCACGACTTTGTCTAGATTTCATTACTTTTTAGAGATAAACAAGCAGCTCCATCGAGACTTGACTAGTTTTTTACTCAATGTTTTTGGTGGGATTTCACTTCTTTTTGTAGAAACGTGAGCTTATTGATTTATTTTATTAGATTTTCTTATTTGACATAGTTTTTTTCTTTTTAGGGGTAGTTTTTTTATTATTACAAATCTTTCTTTTCTTTTTTTCTTTTCTTTATTGAAAGCGGCCCACCAAGTTGAATATTTTTTGTAAAGGCGGTATGTCGATATCTCTAATAGTTTGGTTGGGCTCTTGTGTTTTCTAATCAGGGTCACCAAGTACTCCAGATCTTCGATTATCCTAGTTTTTATAGTTTTCCCTTTATGTGGCCATTAAACCCTAACTCTGTACCAAATTTCAGCTCTATGAGTTTATGGGAAGTACTAGTTCTATTTTGATGATCATGAGTGAGTGAGTGAGTGAGTGTCTGACATAAATGCGAAACTTTGCTTTCGCTTAACTTCGGAACTAAATGACCTACAGACTTGAAATTTTGGATTTTAAGTATGTGGTTATAGCTTACTGGATGACGAAAATTTCTACGTTCTGGTCTTATCCAGAGGTTCCCAAATACGGGCCTGAAAATGCGGCGAAATGGTTCCAGTAAAGGATGGTACGGCAGTGTTTGCTTCGCGCTCGACTTGACGCGTGCCCCCAGATATATTGTTATATAACTAATTGTTATTAGGCAACAACTTATGTTAAAGTTGTGAGACCAAATGTCCCCATGGATAGGTAGTGGTGGAGTATCAAATCTAATCCGCTTGGCAGTCTACAGCTAATTTGGCTTACTCTTTAATTGACAACTATAAAATGTGTTCGTCTATGGTTTTGGAATAGACAAGTCAGTGGAATTCGAGTTCTAAGGATACCCCCCGGTACTGACTAAAATAGCCGACTTGGCTTAACATTACATCTCAAAACTTTTTTGAAGTATAAGAACTGCATAGCGAGACTGCAATTTTTTAACATGTAATGATTTTGATGGGATCTCACCTCTTTTTGTAGGCAGACTTTCTTTTTTTCTTTTCGGATATTACTTCTTGTATGTCATCGAAGGAAAGTGGTATTTCCTTAAAGCCCACTCCCTGTGTTTATTGGCTTTGCTCCGAGGCTTTGATGTGACAATTTTTGACAAGTCTGGATGGTAAATATTTCTAAGTTTATTGTACTCTGTAATTACGGAATCTTGCGCTTTAATACTAACTGAAATCGATATTAACTAGACGTAAGCCACCCAAACTTGTCTCTCTTTCCCGTAATACTGTAGAATCGATATCCATCAAGTGACTTAGGCCCAGGCCTTTATGTATGGTAATACCATAAGCTATAGATCTGGTCGCGATGGATTTTAGCTCAATTGATATTTTCCAATTTAGTTTTGACTGGAACAAGGTCGTAAACATGTTCGTTATTAAATTTAATGTTTTTTTTATTATACCTATCTTTATTATCAGGGTCAACCTTTGCGCGGGCTGCTCAGCAAAATACAACCGTATGTGTAGCTGGCACTAAAGATCATACGAACACGATCGCGCTGCGTTCTGTAAAATTTTTATGTGTTAGGTATATAGGTAGTACTTAGTAGGTTTATGTATAGGTATATTAAATTATTCATAAATTGTCAATTTAATTTTAACACTGAATACTCAGATATTAAGACTCAATTTACATATAAGTCTATTAAACTGTGTAGTGTTATTACTCTTATGCGTAATACCTTACATAATATATCTATACTAATATTATAAGGAGGAAAGATTTGTATTTTTGTATCCTTGTATTAAATAGGCTCCGAAACTACTGGACCGATTTGAAAACTTCTTCCACTAATAGAATGCTACAATATCACTGAGTAAAATAGGCTATAGAATATGTTCCTACGGGAAAATATAGAATTCCCATGGAAAAAACGTAGATAACGCGGGTGAAGCTGCGAGCAGAAAGCTAGTATTTATACTAATACTTATATATCTGTGTTCATATTTATACTTACATCGTAGTGCACTGTACCTACCTTGTTACTACGAGTATTTGAGGCACTAGAAAACTATAACGCATGTATTTGTGTGTATACATACATAAGTAAATGCATACATTTTCATGCAGATTTCTGATGTTTTGGTATGTTTGTCAATACCTACCTAGAGTTTTAGCTGTTTTTGGTAGTCGATTTCATTTTTGCAAAGCCAGGTGTGGAAAAACGACCACTCCAAAAAAACTGAAGCAGTAAATTAAAATCCGTATTGATCACTCAAAAAACTAATAATAAATCTATGTTCCATTAGTTATTGATCAGTATGAAAAGCGATTTCGAACTGGTAAATATTGCGGAAGAAAATGCAATTTTCGTGCAAAAATGTGAAGAGACCTTGTAGGTACTTGTATGTTTATACTCCAAGATGACAGATACAGAAAACGACGCAAATACAGAAAAGATTCAAAATCTAAAATATTATGACCTTTCTATAAAGTCGAATTTCAATTAAGAATATTTTAATATAATTATTGATCTGAACTGAATTCCAAGCAAATGAACTCGCGGACAACGGCATTAGTCTATACTAATATTATAAAGAGGAAAGATTTGATTGTTTGTTTGTTTGTATTGAATAGGCTTCGAAACTACTACACCGATTTTGATGAAAGTTGGTATAGGGAAAGTTCGAGACCAGGGCAAGGACATAGGGTAATTTTCCTACGGGAAAAAAAATTCCCACGGGAAAACAAAAATAAAGCGGGCGAAGTCGCGAGCGGAAAGCTACTATTTCATAAAATGCGTACAAGTTTCGTTTGTATTGTTAATGAATCAAAAAGCAGGAAAATGGAACAACGAATGCGTTATGAATGAATGAATAGATGTTTATTTGGCACAAAAACACAACTGCATTTTAATCTGTATAACTTTTCTTATATTTATATTTTACATATAATCATATAATGTTTATACATTAACAAAATGTTAGCTACAACTGCAAGCGACAGCGGTCGTCGACGCATTTACGACTGTCGCCGCCATAAAATTATTGGCAAAAAAATGTTTTGGTCATTTTTGAGTGAAACGAATGCTGTACCGTAATTCAACAGTAATGTAGGGTTCATTACTGTTAAAATTTACGGAACAGAAGTGTTTGGTTCGCACTAAGCCTTGTAGTTGTAGGCACGTGATGAATTAGTAATTTGTTTTTGCGCTGACTAATTATTTATTAGTTTCCCGTAGAGCTTGTTTGCCACATTAATATTAACCATTCTAGTTTTCGGCAGCGTTAGCTTAGTGAAATGAGACCTCTATTTAGTCGCTAACGGCCTTATTAATAAAAATTTTACTCCTTGGATCGTATTCTACTTAGATCGTAGTTACTTCGTGTTTTGCCTTATTTTGACATATGACAGCCGACATGTGCGGAAACAAGACAAAACACGGAGTAACTAATCCGAGGATGATCCAAGGAGTAACATTTTTATTAATAAGGCCGTAAGAGACGTAGCTTCGAGTATTAACTGTGAGTAGTTTACTTTTTAACTGACTTCAAAAAAGGAGGAGGTTTTATGCTCGATTGTATTATTATATATGTTCACCGATAACTCCGCCATTTGTGGGCCGAGGTTTTCCCATTGTCACCATCTCATGATCTGATGATGGAAATTTAGGGAAACCCGTAAATTTCATAGGCACGTCCAACGTGTTTCGTGTTTTTTCTGAAGATAGTCAGATATTTGCATCTGACTATCTTCTATCTATTATTGTTTTCATTTTCCCGTAGAAAAAATAACCTTGTAGCCCATTATATAGCTCGGATAATAAATTTCATAGAAACTTTCAACCTCTATTTTGCACCCTAAGGGGGTGAATTCCAATAAACCATGAAACACGTGTTAAATGAAATGTTTTTAAGAGCATGAATCTCAAGTTTTATCAAAATCGTTTGTAATTAAAAAAAATCCATACATACTTGCAACCCCTATTTCATCCCATTAGGGTTACATTTTTTAAAATCCCTTCTTAGTGTGCGTCCGCATTTTGAATTAAAACAACTGTCCAAATTTCACATTTCTACCATTAGCGGTTACGGCTGGCTGTGCGTGCGTCTATAGATGGGAACATCTCCTTTTGTATATATAGATAATACTGAGCTGGTGATGGTGTCTGGTAGGTTAGGGGGTAGATTTTTCATTTTAATTGGAACTTATCGGCGCGTAATTCCATTCTTTCAAGTGACTCAGATGAGGCTGATAGTGGAAAGTATAACTTCTAAACAATAAGGTTATTAGGAGTTCGGGAATAATTCTTTCAATACTCCAATAATTCTAATTCGCATGTATATTTAATACATGCGAATTAGAATTATTGGAGATATTTAAAAATTTAAATATAAATTTTGTATATAAATAAAATCGACATTAATAATGTAAGAATACATAGAACTTCACTTATTTTTGTATTGAAGTCGGTGCAAAGTCATAAAAAAATATAAGAACAATTTTAATAATCAAGTTAGTTAAAATTTGGCACCAACTATAATATAAAAATGTAAAGTTGTATGTATTCTTATATTATTAATGGTCTTTTAGTGTATTTTTAAGGTCGGTTTTATTTTTTGTAAAACATGTTTGCTCAACAAAGCAAAAGATTACGGTTAAAATTTTATTCGGGTTGGATAGTTCCAGGGCGATGTGAAATCCGGTCGCTGTATTGATTCATTTATTTTTTTTAAACTAGACCGACTGTTACAGTACCATAAATATGTTCAACGCCAGTGTTCGCACTATCACCACAAAATAAATATACTCTCTTGATTTTAAATAGATTGAATTTGTAAGGCGTGCCGTGTTTACCGTTGGCGACGCTGCGTCATTGCACGGCTTCTTGCGACCGTAGGGCTGTAAGAAAATCATTGTGTGAGTTTGATGAAACTACGATGCAGGCATGCAAAAAGTGAAACTTCGTCATATCGTAGGCATTTCACTCAAAATTTTCGGAAAATTATTCGGCTTAGGGTATTAAAATCGCTTTTAATCTTAATTAAAATCTTTTTCTTTTAAAAAGAAAATTATAAATAACAAAAACTAATTAATAAAAAAATCTAACTAAAAAATATAAAAAACTAAATAATTTAGTAAACAATAAAAAACATATTTATTAAAAAAAGCTCTACACCAGGATCGAACCACAGCCACACAGACTTAAAGTCCAAGACCAATCATTACCTAAATGAAGTTAAGAAATTAAAGATCTCATGTTTTGTATAATTTGCGCTGGATTAAGTCCTACCTATCAAATAGAAGCCAGCTTGTTGCAGTTAAAGGTTATCTGTCTCAGCCTGTTTCTGTAACTTCGGGTGTTCCTCAAGGCTCACATTTGGGCCCACTCTTATTTATCATCTTCATTGATGACCTAATAAAGTCCCTTTCGAATGAATGCCTTTTGTATGCAGATGACTTAAAGGTGTTCTCTTCAATTGCATCCCTTTTGGACTGCCGCTCACTTCAGTCCGATTTGGACAGGATAGACCAATGGTGCGCCTCTAATCGTATGTTCCTTAATGTGAGTAAATGCTGTGTGGTCACATTTACACGCAAACTTCAACCTTTGCACTATGACTATCACATTAAGTCGGACTTACTTCAAAGATGTAATGTGGTCAAGGATCTTGGTATCCTGTTCGATAAGGAACTGACATTTAGGGCGCATTATGATTATATGGCCGAAAGGTCTGGCCAGCTTCTAGGTTTTATCTTTCGAGCAACCAAACCTTTTAAGAGACAAAATTGTCTTCTCTTACTCTGGTGCAGCTTGGTGCGCAGTGTATTGGAGTATGGATCCGTAATATGGTCTCCCTTCTATCAGACTCATATCGACAGACTCGAAAAAATTCAAAAAAAGTGTCTTAGACTGACTTGCTATCGTTCGAATGTTTGCACTCGTGGATTATCATATGACGACTTACTGAGTAAATTTAAATTATCAAGTTTGCATCTGCGTCGCCTGCACTCTGACCTCTTTTATCTTTACAGGATCATGAATTCTCAGATTAATTCACCTACATACACCAGATACTGTCAAATATTAATATTAACACCAGACAAAAAGGTTTCGAATTGTTGTATAAGTTAGATGTCAAAAGTATTGTCATGTTTACACTTCCCTACTGCCGAAGCTTGCCACAGAGAGAAAATAGCTTAAGATATAAAACGAATCAAATACTGGATACTCTGACATTTCATAAATCGGACAAATTCCATTTAATTGATATTAATAAATACATAGAAAATAAATTGATTCTGACAAAAAATAAATTCTATCTTAACAAATATATAAAGAAACAAATAGCATTTTCGCTATCATACTATATTCAATATTCAGCCAAAAATGTAGGTACCTCACCTTTTTCTATTGGGCAAGATAGTAACATTTATAATCAGACTTTGGAAAATATTTCGAATAATAATCATTTAAACGTAACTCTGAGACAATAGAGGAGATCTCTGGCAAATCTCATTCAATGACAAAAGAAAAGTCTACTTTCATAAATATTATTCATCAAAATATTCAAGGCTTTTCTGGCAAAGAACTTGAATTAGAGTTATATTTGAATGAAAAAGATATATTTTTTTTTATGAATGCTGGATAAGCGTTTGGCCTCCATCTCACCTGATGGAAAGTGATGATGAGGCCGAAGATGGGACACGCCTAGCCAGAAGGTGCCTATTCACTCTCAACTTGAATAACTCCAAGTTATATTGCTCAGGGAACAAATCCGCGGGCAAAGAGTTCCACTCCCTTGCCGTTCGCCATATGAATGAGGAAGCGCATCACTTCGTGCGTTTAATTGGAATATCAATGACAAAAGGGTGGAACCCCAGCCGCCGTCTGGTTCCCCTGAGATGGAAAGGAGAAGCCGGAATTATTTCATGTAATTCCAAAGCACACTCTCCGTGATATATCCTATAAAATACCGATAAACATGCCACCTTACGACGATGTTCGAGGCTCTGAAGCTTGGCCCCCGTTAATTTGGTGTCACCAATGAGGGTCTGAGCACGCTTATCAATAGAATCAAGGGCCGCTAGTTGATATTTGGCAGACCCATCCCACAAGTGGCAGCAGTACTCCATACAAGATCGAACTTGTGCTTGATATAGTTGGAGCAACTGTTCCGGTGTAAAGTACCGCCTGACCTTGGAGAGAATGCCGAGCTTCATAGCTGCAATTTTGGCAACGGTTTCTATGTAACTACCAAAGTTGAGATTGTTAGTTACTTGCATACCAAGTAGGTGGAGATATATACATATTCTCTGTGTAACTGAACACTGGTTAAATCGATATGAATTATTAACCATCATTGATAATTATAACGTCATTAGTTCATTTAAGAGACAGTCAAGTATTAGAGGTGGGTCACTTATTCTAATAAAAAACTCGTTAAAATCAAAAGAACGTAAAGATATAGTAGCACTTTCCAGTGAACGAAACATTGAGCTATCCTGTGCTGAGCTAGATCAGTTTATTATCATTTGTATGTATAGACCTCCCTCCGGTGACCGCTACTTATTTGAGTCTTTGATGGAAGAAATTTAAAAAAAAGTGTCCAATTGTAAAAAGAAGCTAGTTGTATGTGGTGATTTCAACATTAATATTCTAGATAACTCTCAACACTCGGTAAGATTCCTTAATCTTTTCAAGTCATTTAACCTACAAAATCTATTTTTTGAACCTACACGAGTAACCACCACTTCGGCTACCTGCTTGGACAATATTTTTTCTAGTTACGAGGTAGTTGAGAAATCAATAATAAATTTTATTAATTCAGATCACACTGGGCAGTTAGCAAGATTTATGCATCAAAATGTTTGTTTATTAAAGGATATTGTATGTAGGCCAATCACGTATTATAGGTTAAATAAATTTAAAGAAAATATTCAATATAAATTACCCCTTTTGGAAGTTGATTCAAATGACGTGAATGTTCTTTATGGTAGTTTGTTTGAAGTAATTATAAACATTTTCAACGACATTTTCACTCAAAAGAAAATTAACGCTAAAAAACTCAAAATTAAATTTAGTGATTGGGCTACACCTGGTATCTTTAAAAGTAGAAATAAATTGTATGACTTATATTAAATTAAGGCTACCTCCAATGATCCAAATGTATTTGAGTGTCTAAAAAAATATGCTAAGTTATTTAAAAAAGTTTGTTTAGAAGCAAAAGCTAATTATATTAAGTCAAAAAATAGTGAACTCTAGTTTTCAGTACATTGAACCTGAAACAATTATTAAAACCTTCACACAACTTAAGATAAAAAAGACTGAGGATCTTTGGGGACTCTCGACACATGTACTGCAACCTATCATATCTGCTATAGCAGTGAATTTAGCTTTCATTTTTAATAGATGCATCGATGTAAATGAGTTTCCTGATTTAATGAAGTACAGTAAAATCGTACCTTTGTTCAAAACAGGTGTTAAAAGTGACTCTTCTAATTTTCGACCTGTCTCCTTACTTCCAGTAATTGGTAAAATTTTTGAGAAAATATTATTTAATCAATTGGTTGTACATTTTACAGATAATAAATTACTTCACAACAAACAGTTTGGTTTCACTAAGGGCAGAAGTACAACTGATGCTGCAGTTGCGTTAATGAAACATATTTTCGATGCGTGGGAACACAAACATGATGCGATAGGTATTTTTTGTGATTTATCAAAGGCCTTTGACTGTGTTGATCATGGGACCTTATTATTGAAATTAGGACATTATGGTGTCTCTTGTAACTCACTTAGCCTTTTGAGTTCTTACCTCACTGGCAGACTTCAAAAAGTTTCTGTTAATGGTTTTAATTCTTCAAGTGCCCCCATACTCATGGGTGTTCCCCAAGGCTCAATATTAGGACCTCTTTTGTTCCTGATATATGTAAATGACCTTCCCTACTTGGTTGAAGATCATTGTGAGATAGTACTTTTTGCAGATGACACTTCATTAATATTTAAAAGTAATAGACATAAGCAATCACTTGACGTTATAAATGGTACTCTTGCTAAAATTCTACACTGGTTTACAAGTAATAACTTGTTGCTCAATGCAAAGAAAACAAAATGTGTAAAATTTACAATGCCCAATGTAAGACAAGTAGACACTTCTATTAGTATTAACGGTGAAATTATTCAAGCTGTCAATTCTACAGTATTTTAGGAATAACTCTAGATTATAAGCTACATTTATAAAAAATAGTGACAAACATAATATTAATACAAGACATAAAGATAAACTTGCTGTGCCAACACTTAGGCTCAATAAAGTCAGTAGATCATTTGTAGGTAAAAGTGTAAAAATATTTAATAAATTACCCCAGGATATTGTTGAATTGCCAATTAATAAATTCAAAACCGAAGTAAAAAAACGATTAATGAAGAAAGGCTATTACAAGGTTAATGATTATCTTGATGATAGGAATGCATGGTCTGTCTAGTTTACTCACTCGCACGTTTTTTTATTACTTGATGTATTGTATAGATATAATAGGTATTCATATGGTTTTATTACTTTTATTTTGTATATTTTATGTAACTTTTTGACATTCATATGTGCTCTTTATGTCATCATCATCACAGCCCATATACGTCCCCACCGAGGGGCTCGAGCCTACCCTATATTAGGGTGATTAGGCCTTTAGTCAACCACGCTGGCCCAGTGCGGATTGGTCGACTTCACATACATCATTGAATTTCTTCGCAGATGTATGCAGGTTGCCTCACGATGTTTTCCTTCACCGTAGGAGCGTCAGACAAATGTACATATGAAATTCGAAACGAAAAACACATTGGTACATGGCGGGTCTCGAACCCCGACCCCCCGATTGGAAGGCAAGTGCCGAATCCACTGCGCCACCGACGCTCTTTATGTGCCTAAACTGAATAAATGAATTTGATTTGATTTGATACCAATGCAGAAAATCAAATTTCTTTGTACTTAACGTCTATAAAAATAACACGTCATATTATAATCCAATTGTGCGTATGTGCAGAGTTTTTAATGAAATGGTGGCTAGGCACCCTGATCTCGATATTTTTGGGCGCGGGTATATATCGTTCAAGCATATTGTCAAAAAACATATCAATTAAACCTCGCTATTATTATTAGAATTATATGTTGTGTCTAATATTACTATTATTATATTACATTTTTTTAAGTCTCCGTTTGTGTATTGTAACACCGTTTTTTCTTAAAATTTCATAAAACACTAATTTTGCAAAAACACTTTGCTTTCACTGTAGTTTTAACGCAAATTTCCCAACTAAAATCGTAATTACAATAACTTTGTCAAGGAATTTCACAATGTCAATGTCAAGTGTCAACGTCAACGTCGTTTCACGTCACGTCAGTGACATTTGCAATTATCTTTGGTCATTATTCAATTTTTGCATAAACAAAATAAATCTCGCGTTTATCCTGGCCTTATTTACAAAGATAGTTTTTTTTCGCCCAAAATCCCGTGCTTCCATTTAGGTGGGTTGATTTTCTCAAAATTCGGAATTTGACATTTAGACCGTTTGTTTCGATCATTTCTATAGACATATTTTAATGAAATACACTTAAGCTTATAGATCATATAATTATAGTTTCGTCGAATAGGATTTGGGAAGCATTCACAGTTTGTTTATGGTTAATTTTTTCATTACGTTTCGTTTTTCAACCAAGCTTATAACTTGGGCTGGAAATACTTATAGCATATTGTAGAATTCCGATAGATCCGTACGTTGACTTGACACATCATGACACACATGCTATGAAATGAATTTGGTTTTAGGGAAGGTTCCGTCGCCAATACGACGCTTAACATTCGGTGAACGGACCTCGATTCTAGTATGCGCGTAGATGGAACGCGCCCATTTTTCACCTTAGTCTTTGAACGCGTCTATCGTCTATGTTATGATTTGTCTGTGAGACATCGACTGAAGAAAGTTATTGATTCGAAGATCATAAAGTATTTAAATTAATTTCAGCGAAGAAAATCCATAGGTATTTCTCTCGTTTTCCGTGTGAATTTAATTTGAAAAGAATTTACAAAATTCAGTTCTTTTTGTTTTCAGCTTGAAGAGTAAAGCTAAGAAAAAAATACTATATTTACTCGCCGGCACGCGATTTATTAAATTAAATGGATTTATTGTCTCAATAAGTGCAAAAAATCAATAAGGTATCTAATTAACTTATTATATTTCATGATTTAAAACAGATTTTGTTAATTTTATTTTTATTTGTGGGTAAATTGATTATTAAATCAAACATGTTACATTTCCAAAATTCGCCTTTTCCATCCCCTATTTCATTAAAAAAACCTGATAGTGAGCGGCATCTTAGTGGGATTAAGGCATATATTGAGTAACACTTGCGAATTTCCTGTTAAATTCCAAATTTTTACAATATTAAGTTTCACATCCTTCTTTGGCAAATAACTCACAAATTAAGCTGTTTTCTTTTTATTAATAGCAGTAATTATACACAAAATAGGTGCTCTCCCCTCCATATGTCCTTTTTATTAACTAACCAATAAGACAATTTGTCAATTTATTAAAAATTATGTTTTAGAATTCATTTGCTATGTTTATTACATGAAGTGCAAATGTATTGACTGGGATTCCTTCAGAACTCAGTGTTAGACCCACTGACCCTAAGATCATAGGCATATCTAATTCTATTTTTAACCTAACACTGTGCTATGAATCTCCAGGGCAGTTACCGGAGGCCGTAGGGCTCCGCTGCTTGACCTTACAGCTAGAAACCATAACGAACTAACCTAACACAAGGAGGAATTCTGTGGAATTGTACATATATAGAGAGAATAATCTAAGGAATTGGAATATTATATCTCTGACCCGTGATCGCGGAAACTTAGCATCTAGCAGAAGGTACGCTCTACTAACAACCGCTCCGGGGAAGGCTACTAATCTCTTTTAAAAAAAAAGGAAACCTATAACTATTTGTTCGTGTACTTTATTGCCCCTCATTTTGTAGTTTTGTACCCAATTTGTACCTGATTTTTACCTGCCGAGATTGATCAAACAGACCTGAACCATCCTGCCCTTGGCTTGTATTAATTAAACATTATGTTAAGTGCTTTGCATTGAGGGATTTTGTGTACTTCAGTAACATATGCATATGTGTATTATAATTATGTACCTACAACAATAAAGCTTTTCATTTTGTATCGGACTAAAGGAATAAGTTTGTTTTTTTTCTTTCAACTAAGATTTCCCAATATTTCAACAATTCAGTGAGAAAAAGCACGACAGTATACATTTTTTTTATTAGTTGACTTAATAGTTTTTTTATTGTGTATGTTTCAACCGGGTATGTCATTTATTGTTTAGTTTTATTTCCATTGCTTAATCTTTTTTTCTATGTGTAATTTAAAAGTCGTTTTTAAGAAACATTATGTGTACATTGTTTGGGTTGCATCCTAGACCAGCACCCTTTCAATAATATTTAGTGTTATTTCGAATGTAAGCTGTGTATGTACCTAAATAGATAAATAATAGAAAAATAAAAAAGAAATGCCCATGCGATAGATGGACAAAAAAAATTGAGGCGATGTAAAAAAAGTTTCACTTTAAAAAGGGGTTGGCAACCCTAGGGGGGCGATAAGAATCACAAAGAGCGCGATGCGGCGCCACCGTCCGTCCAGAACAGCCGGTAAAATATCGGCCACCAGCTGCTCATTACCGTCTAGGAGACTATTTATTATGTTGGAGATACCTATTTAGTTTTCCGATTTTCACTTGTTTTCCGGCATTCTCTTGTATCTTCCACGTGTACCTATCTTTCTATCTTTTCGATTGTATGAAGTTAACCAATTCTATGATGAATTTTTAGACAGGAGTTAGTAGTTCTAAAAAGTACAATTGATGGTGTCAGGCGTTATTTTTCGGAAGTCCTTTACTAATTGTTAAGGAGTAGGTATATAGCAAAACTTCCGATAAAAATGTCGGTAGTTGGTACTAACTACGCAGGCCAATGGTGCACCGCCCGCCCTCCCTCAATCGCATGCGACAAAGGAATATCAATAATTAGTACCACACCAACATGCAAATACTTAAATTCGACGCGTTTCGCCACTCCACGTGGCATCATCAGGATGTTGTCGCCTTCGCTGCGCTCGGACGAAGCAGCGAGCATACAATATAACAAAGATTTTAATAACATAACAATAAATAGTGACGGACTTTTACACCTTTAAGTACCTAATATGTACATTAGAACCAATCTCTAAGTACCTACCTACTTACCTAAGTTGTTTACGGTTCCTTTAGTAAAGGAATTTTTATGCTTTACGATTTCTTTTCTTTTTACGCCAGATATTAAGATGGACCTATGAGGTCTACAGGGTAGTGTTTATGGAAACGATAACAATAATACATGTAGGTATAAAGTAAATGATCCGCTGTACTTAAATTATCTACCTACTTCATGTAGTTATTATATTGCGATCTAGTGTATGTTAGTTAACTTATTAAAGAAACTATGGTCAAAGGAATAGAGCCATAGAGAAAATATTTTTTTCGTGGTTTTTTTATTACACCGCGCGTTTAAGGCAAAGGTGACGCGAAGCGCTCTGGGTACCGTGGTACCCGGGACGCTTGACTGTATTTACGCTTGGGGACCATAGTCCCCGCGGACGTGTGAAGGGCCCTTCAACATGTCATTAATATTGCTACTACACTTGAAACTGTCAATAGGCAACTGGAACAGTTTGAAAAACCTGGTCAAAGTAAAGTAGCCGATGCAAATAAATTGGATATCAATAAAGTAGACAACAAGAAATTTCCAACGAATAGGAGTTCTGGAAAGACGTGCTTCAGATGCGGTAGTACCAAACATTTATCTTATGACAGTGAATGTCCAGCGAAAGACAAAAAATGTTTGAAATGCGGTATGATTGGACATTTTAAGGATCGTTGTAAAACAAGACCATAGAAACGAAAGACAGAATCAAGACGAGATGATAAATATGATAGAATAAAGAGATCAAAATTTTATAAAACTCAAAAAGACTCAGAAGAAGTAGATTATGTTTTTCATCTGGACGAAGATTCAGTCATCAATTGCAAAGTCGGGGATATTGCAATAGAAATGCTAATCGATTCGGGTAGTAGATGTAATATCATTTCAGATAAAACATGGGAATTTTTAAAAAGTCATAAAGTCAAAGTTACGAACCAAGTCAAGAATCCTGAAAAGATACTATTGCCCTATGGGAGTCAAAAGCCACTAGATGTACTTGGCGCATTTGATGCCAATATAAGTATTAATGGCAGAATTAACAAAAATGCCACGTTCTACGTTATCCGGAATGGAACACGGAACCTTCTTGGAAAGAAAACAGCTATTGAGCTAAATGTGCTCAGAATTGGCAGCATGGTAAATAATATCAGTACATTTCCGAAATTCAAAAACGTGACCATTCAGATCCCCATCGATAAACAAATTAAACCCGTTATCCAGCCTTATAGGAGAATACCAATACCTTTGGAAGAAAAGGTAAACATGAAATTAGCTGAACTCAAAGAAGCTGACATCATTGAAGAGGTCATTGGACCATCACCATGGGTATCCCCAATGGTGCCAGTTCTCAAAGAGAACGGTGAAGTCCGGATTTGTATCGACATGAGAAGAGCCAATGAAGCCATTATAAGGGAGAACCACCCGCTTCCAACAATGGACGAATTATTACCAAATTTTCGACAAGCTTTTCTAGGCTGGATATCAAAAATGCATTCCATCAACTAGAAATTGATGAAGATAGCAGATACATTACAACCTTTAGCACCAGTAAAGGCTTATATTGCTATAAAAGACTCATGTTTGGTGTATCTTGCGCACCCGAAATGTTTCAGAAAGTACTAGAAAAAATTTTACTGGGGTGTGAAGGTACTTCAAATTTCATCGATGACATTATAATTTACGGGTCTGATGAGCTAGAACATGATAAACGCCTTAACAAGGTACAGCAGGTGCTGAAGGATAATGACGTCCTTCTGATTTTTTTTTTATTGCTAACGGTGGCAGACGAGCCAGTGGCCCACCTGATGTTAAGTGGTAACCACCGCTCATGGACATCTGCAATGCCAGGGCCACAGTTCTGTCACTGCCTACCTGGAGAGAAATGCTCTTCTTAAGCCTCGTTTGAAGTAGGACATATCGTAGCGCTCAGGAAACACCGCAGCTGGGAGTTCGTTCCAGAGCCTACACGTACGTGGAAGGAATGAACGTTGAAACCGAACTGTACTAGACGAGATTGGTTCCAGGTAATATGGATGAACTCTACTGCGATGGCGGGTGGTGCGATGGTAAAAAGGTGAAGAGGGCACCATTGCAAACAGTTCCTCAGAGCACTCTCCGTTAAAGAGCCGATAGAGCACGCAGAGAGAACCAAAGTCTCTCCTTTGCTCCAGCGTCTCCATTGAGGCCGTGATATTGGGATCACCGACGATGCGGAATGCACGCCTTTGCACGGAGTCAAGAGGGTCGAGCTGATATTTGGGAGCTCCCGCCCAGAGGTGCGAACAGTACTCCATATGCGGGCGAATTTGTGCTTTATAGAGCATAAGCCGCTGGCTTGGAGTGAAGTACCGCTTGGCTTTGTTCAGGACGCCCAGCTTTTTGCTCGCCAATTTGGCTTTGTCCTCCAAATGACTCCCAAACTGCACTTTAGCAGAAATTTCCACACCGAGGATTCCAATACCATCGGACATACGAAGAGTAACTCCCTGGAACTGAGGCACTACGATAAATGGGTCCTTCTTCGCAGTGAATGCGCACACTTGTGTCTTCGTGGGGTTGAACTTAACCAAGTTCTTTGCACCCCATTTGGAGACTCGCCCTAGAGAGTCTTCGACTTCAGACACAAGTTGTAACCGCCTTTCTAGCAACGAACGAAGAAAAATGTATTTATAAAACAAACCGGATTGAATTTCTAGGACATGAGTGTTGGGGCTGCTAGGCCTTGTAATTATAACTTGCATACTAGCGATTAAATAATAAGAGTGGACTGTAGTTTTATACTTGTATAATAAAAGATTACTTAGACAGAACAAAATAAAACGTAGTGCACGCAGTGCGTATTGGAAGAGAAGTGACGTCTTCATTGTTATCGACGACGTAACGAATCGCGGGTCGCGAACCAGTTCTTGCCCCGCGCCCCGCGTCATCTTAGTTCCGGGGCCAGTGTAGGCCCGCGGCCAGTGTTGTCGCCACCATGAGCTTTCTGAAAAAGGAATAAAACCCCTTGATAAGTATATTGACGCTATTCGGTCATCAAGGAAACCCACTAACGTTGAAGAAATACAAAGCTTCCTTGGTTTGGTGAATTATGTTGGAAAGTGGATACCGAACCTGGCATCGCTCACAGAACCATTACGACAGATAATACGATTAAAGTTAAATAAATCGGCAAATATTCAAAAATATTGGACATCCGCTCAAGATGAAGCATTTGAAAGTCTGAAGAAACAATTGTCTAATATACAAACCCTGGGCTATTATAATCCAGCGGATAGAACTCAGATAATTGCTGATGCGTCTCCAGTTGGACTAGGGGCGGTGCTTATACAAATTGATCGTAATGGTCCCCGAGTGATAGCATTTGGCAATAAGAGCCTCACAGACTGTGAGAAAAGGTACTGCCAGACGGAGAAGGAGGCTCTAGCTCTTGTATGGGCAGTAGAGCATTTCAGAACCTTGCGCGCGCATCGAACGCTGGGTTCTTCGCTTGCAGGCTTACAAGTACAAGATTATTTACCGCCCGGTCAAAGAAAATATCGCCAACCCTATTTCTCGCCTTTGCCAATCTAATAGACCCAAACCGTTTGACAACGAAAACTATATTAATTCGATTGTGGAGTATAGTAGACCAGTTGCAGTTCCATTACATGAAATCGAAGCAGAGTCTACAATTGATAATGAAATCCAAGCATTAAATATCCAAGGAATATATGTAAACTCCTGGGACGAATGCACAAACGGTTATAAAGCATTCCAGTCAGAAATCTGCTTCCAAGGAAATATAGCTCTTCGAGGGGGTAAACTTATAATTCCTAAGAAACTACGTCAAAAGATCCTCGAAGCAGCTCATCAAGGGCATCCAGGCATAGTTGCCATGAAGACTCGCCTCCGAACTAAGGTGTGGTGGCCGAAAATTGACAAAGACGCTGAGAGTCGAGTCAAAGCTTGTAGAGGTTGCACACTGGTCTCAGCACCCAATCCACCACATCCTATAAAAAGGCGAGATCTTCCAGTCGAACCCTGGATTGACGTCGCAGTAGATTTTTTAGGACCCCTACCATCAAACGATTACCTGTTTATTATAGTTGACTATTACAATCGCTATAAAGAGATAAAAGTTAAATATAATGGCCACCGAGACAATAAAAAATCTTAAGGAAATATTCTCTCGAGTTGGATATCCTGCGACATTGACATGTGATAATGGTAGTCAGTTTACTAGTGACATATTTAAAGGATTTTGCAAAGAGTGTGGTATTGTGGTGTATAACACCATTCCTTACTGGCCGCAAATGAACGGGGAGGTCGAACGGCAAAATAGAGATGTGCTTAAACGATTAAAAATTAGTCAGCTAGAAAAGAAAAACTGGAAAGAAGAACTTTTAGAATATTTAATCATGTATAATAGTACCCCTCATACCACCACCGGAAAGACTCCCGCAGAACTTTTCTTCCGGAGGCAGTTCCAAGATAAAATACCTACAGCTGTGGACATGGAGTACCAAATGGTAGATTCAGAAATTAGAGACAGAGATAAGGAAAAAAAAGAAAAGGGAAGTGAATATGTGGACCGGAAAAGGAAAGCAGTGGATTGTAATTTAGGAATAGGGGAAAAAGTTTATCTCAGGAACATGACTAAGGATAACAAACTATCTTTAAACTTTAACCCGGATACACATACTGTAATAGATGTTAATGGCGGGGACATAAGAGTAAGAAACGATTCAACAGGAAAGGAATATAGAAGGAATGTTATTCATCTCAAGAGAGTAGAGAATGGTGAATGGAGTGTTATTAATGAGAATAACAGAAATTCTACAAGTGATGATGAAGATTGATTATTAAATTTAGATAATGTATTCATATAATTATAAGTTAGTATAATTATGCATGAGTACTTATTAAAAGTATTAAGAATTCTAATGTCGACTCTTATTTAATTTAAATTAAAATAAGGAAGGGATGTAGTATACTGGCAATACGCAGAGGTCTGTGTCAGTGTTAGCCGGCTGTCAACCGTCGTGGTTTACGGACGTACGGAGCGTGCTTGAGTGGTGATATAGCTAGATTATTTTACAGTATATAAAACCAGGTGAAGCTCGCCTTCAGCCTTATTGTCACCATAGTGAGAGGAAGGCTACTAGTCTAAGAGGTCACGGGATTTTTCATAACGATCATGGATACGGTTAGATTTATTTTTATAGTTTGTAGAGTAGTCCCCTAATGTGAATGATGTCGGTCTGCCTGCTTTCAGTGGTTGCAACTTCGAGTTATAGAGCTTACAAGAGGCTTCATTGTTGCGAAAAAAAAACGATCAGAGAAATGGTCAGTTTTAGTACATATTCAAAGTATGGCGTCTACGCAGATGAGACAAGTTGGTCTGGCGGCTCTCAGTGGTTGCATTTCAGAGTTATGATGCGCGCAAGTCACTGCATTGTTGCGAAAAAAAAAACGATAACAGAAATGGTCAGTTTTGGTACCTATTCGAAGTATGGTATCTCCACAGGTGAAACGAGTTGGTCTGCCTGCTCTCAGTGGTTGTATTTCAGAGCTATCATTGTGTACGCAATACCCTTATTTGTGGAGAAAGCCTAAAAATATCGAAAAACATGACAATCGGCGGATTTTTCAAATGCTCATTGACCGCTGCTGTCGTGTCTCGACTTGACACACACAGCGCACCCTCCTCCTCCCGCGCCCGGCCCCTGTCTGTGAGCGTGGAACAATCGTTGTGGGAGGGTGCGCTTGTTGGGCTCGTTTTTGGTGCTTTTAAATATAACTCAACCGTTACTTGCATTTTTACAATAATGTCGAAAATAGATCCTTTTTTTTGTGGAACGCGTATGAACATCCCAAAGTACTATTACGATCTATCCTATTTTACAGCTAATAAGTACAGTACATAATTTAATTTGATCTTAATTTGCTACAGATAAACATGTCTCTAAGAAGTGTCCATTAACATGTTTTTTATTGTCTCTATTAAAGCGCCGCTACTAATTCACAGTTATAGTTGCAACACTGACCCTACATTGTACTAAATTAAAACTTATTTTTTATCACTCCACTTCATTACACTAGATCGGATGGCTTTATCCGTTTTAGTCTTCTTTTCTTATTTGTGTGGTCGAGAAGCTAGACAGCCTCCACGTTCACATGGTTTTGAAGTCTTTTTGGTGAGCTTCGGCGTATTTTTTTTATGATGCTATCAACAAACTCTGTTTTGAGGTCCCGATGGAGGTCGTCATTTCTTACATACCAGAGAGCATTAGCGATGCCCCTCAGCACCTTATTCTGAAGTCTTTGGATAATACTCCTGTCAGTCTGAGCTGTACCGTCCCGTAGCTGTATTCCATAAGTCCACACTGGCATGAGGACTTGCCGATATAACAATAGTGTGTTAGCTATTTTTAAGGGGGACTCTCTTTCTATCAGCCAATACATGTCTCTGTATCGTAGATCAAGCTGTTCTCTCTTTTTCTTGACGCGCACTTTCCAAAGTAGTTTCACATCAAGAGTCATGCCAAGATATTTGGCAGTGTTCTCATATGGTATAATTCGTCTGTTAATGTAGATAGGGTGATATATTTTCTGTTTGTTACTAAAATCGATGTGTACAGACATGGATTCATTCAATTTTATCCTCCATTTCTTTGTCCAGTCATAGATCTTCTCTACAGCATTTTGGACCTTTTCTGCTGCTTCCTCATGAGTATCACCGATGCCCATGATTGCAGTGGCATCAGCAAAAGGTGCAATGGTGTTATTTTCCGGTTCTGGTATATCACAAGTGTATAAAAGGTATAGGATCGGACTTAAAACACTACCTTCCGGAACACCAGCTTTTATATGTTTCAATTCTGAGAAGGCGTCTTCATGTTTGATTCTGAATACATTATCTATAAAGCTCAGCGAACTGCTCAGGGAGCATTTGTTGTAGTTTATGAATGTGGCCGTCGTGCTATACTTTGTCAAAGTCCTGAGCTACATCCAGGAATACTGTTGTGTATACCTTTTTGTCCTCTAGGCATTTTTCGATTATGTTCGTGATTCTGTGCACTTGATCAATCGTCGAATGTTTCTCGCGAAAGCCTATTGAATTGAGAAATTGATGGTTTAGAATTAGGTCCAAGTTTTGTATTACTGGCTTTAGTCTTTTTAGTAGGAGTTTCTCGAACAATTTTGATATTACTTAATAGGGATATAGGCCTGTAAGATGAAGTTTCATAAGGCGGTTTCCTTGGTTTCAGTATCATATCATAATGACTTCTGCGACTTTCCACAGCTGAGCTGGTACGTACTTTTGCCTTAGACAGGCATTTATAAGAGTTGTTAATTTAACTATTGCCTTTCTAGGAAGTTTTCTGAGTATTACTCCTGTTATTAAATCATAGCCAGGATATTTTGGCGGGCTGATATTACTTTTGATTTCATTCCAACCTTCTCTCGGGGTAACTTGCTTAAGTTCCACTTGCGACGGCTTGAATTTCTCCTATTTCGCATTTGGAATCTTCATAGTGTCATAGCCTTTTCTTGACAATAACAGCAATTCCAGCATGAGCTGTATTGTCTGGGTGAAGAGCATGATACACTTTGTACTCCCTGAACATGACAAAGGAATGATTTGTAAAGTGTGTTAATGCCTATCTTAGGCAAAAGTACGTACGTTGAAAGTCGCAGAAAAGTCGGATAAAATTTAATGATTCCAAGTCTGTACACATCGATTTTAGTAACAAACAGAAAATGTATCCCCATATCTTCATTAACAGATAAATTATACCATATGAGAATACTGCCAAATATCTTGGCATGACTCTTGATGTGAAACTACTTTGGAAAGTGCGCGTCAAGAAAAAGAGAGAACAGCTTGATCTACGATACAGAGACATGTATTGGCTGATAGAAAGAGAGTCCCCCTTAAAAATAGCTAACACACTATTGTTATATCGGCAAGTCCTCATGCCAGTGTGGACTTATGGAATACAGCTACGGGACGGTACAGCTCAGACTGACAGGTGTATTATCCAAAGACTTCAGAATAAGGTGCTGAGGGGCATCGATAATGCTCTCTGGTATGCAAGAAATGACGACCTCCATCGGGACCTCAAAACAGAGTTTGTTGATAGCATCATAAAAAAAATACGCCGAAGCTCACCAAAAAGACTTCAAAACCATGTGAACGTGGAGGCTGTCTAGTTTCTCGACCACACAAATAAGAAAAGAAGACTAAAACGGATAAAGCCATCCGATCTAGTGTAATGAAGTGGAGTGATAAAAAATAAGTTTTAATTTAGTACATACAATGCTTCTTAGAGGAGTTTTGTCGTCTCTACTATGGTTAATAGCTGTGGATGAACTCATCGTATTAGCCTCAGGTAAAGGAGTTGATGTACAGGGCTACGCGGACGACGTGGTTGCTATAGCCCTCGGCCCGTGCCAAAGCACTATATCATCTCTAATACAAGGGGCTCTAAACACCATACAAAAATGGTGTACTGAAAAACACTTATCGGTAAACCCGAACAAAACTATAATAGTGCCATTCACTAGGATACATAAGCTGAATAAACTTATCAAGCCTGTGTTAAATGGAACGACTATTACATTTTCTACTGAGGTGAAGTATTTGTGCGTCACTTTCGACCAAAGGCTCACCTGGAACACACACGTTTGTAATGTGGTTCAAAAAGCGAAAATCACTTGGTGTGTGTAATCGCATGGTAGGGACGAAATGAGGACTCAACCCGAAGATCGCCCTCTGGATATACACCACCATAGTAAGGCCCATAGTAACCTATGGCGCCATGGTTTGGCACAAAAAGGCTAAACAGAGGACAACTATTGACACTCTAAATAGCCTTCAAAGAACTGCATGTCGAATGGCAACGGGAGCCATGTCCACAACACCGGCAGCTGCACTAAACGCCCTTCTCAACCTGCCGCTCCTTAATCTAGTAATAGAAAAGGAGGCGAAGGCTAGCCTACACAGGGCCGGCATAGGCTGTCGCACTGGCTGGCTCTCTCAAACACTGAGGACCCTTCAGGACTCTGTGCTGAAACATCCAATATTAGCTATGACCAGCGATGTCATGCTTCCACGAGTAAATTTCGTTAGAATTTTCAAAGTGTAAACCCCTCACAGAGATGAATGGGAAGAGAATCTCAACTCCTGTGAGAATGGAAGCCTCGTATGGTATACAGATGGCTCCAGAAAATTTGATGTAGGGTGCGGAGTGTACGGCCAAAAAAACAAAATTGTTTTAAGATGGGTTTCTGGGCATTCTGGTGTCATTGGCAATGAGAAGGCCGATGAACTCGCTAAAACTGGAACTATAGAACCACAAATAGGGCCGGAACCCTTTTGTGGGATTTCAAAGAACCAGGTACACAACTTTCTAAATGAACAACTTCTTAGAAACTCATTCGAACTCTGGAAATCTACTCCAGGGCAAGAACACGCGAGGGCACTAATACAAGGCTACTCGCGTAAACTAACTAACGAGCTCCTGCAGCTTAACAGGAAAAACATCAGTGCAGTCGTAAGAACCTTAACTGGACATTGCGGCCTGAATAGATACATGTTCAACCTCAAGGTTAAGGACAACGACATCTGCAGATTCTGCAACCAGGAGCGTGAAACTCCTAAACACCTTCTGTGTGACTGCAGCCCACTGATTCATCAGCGTAACCTTCATCTGGGAAGGCACATCATGAGACCAGATGAAATACAAACTCTCCCAATCCAAAAAATCCTCAGTTTCATAGAGGGTTTGGGCTTGAAGGAGATACTCTAACGGTGCTAAAATTTATAATAGATCTTTTAGGTCGAGGTGAAAAGGCCTACAAGGCGAAAGCCCGTACCAATAATAATAATAATAGTACAATGTAGGGTCAGTGTTGCAACTATAACTGTGAATTAGTAGCGGCGCTTTAATAGAGACAATAAAAAACATGTTAATAGACACTTCTTAGAGACATGTTTATCTGTAGCAAATTAAGATCGAATTAAATTATGTATTGTACTTATTAGCTGTAAAATAGGCTAGATCGTAATAGTACTTTGGGATGTTCATACGCGTTCCACAAAAAAAAAAGTATCTGTTTACGACATTATTGTAAAAATGCAAGTAACGGTTGAGTTGTATTTAAAAGCACCAAAAACGAGCCCAACAAGCGCACCCTCCCACAACGATTGTTCCACGCTCACAGACAGGGGCCGGGCGCGGGGGGAGGAGGGTGCGCTGTGTGTGTCAAGTCGAGACACGACAGCAGCGGTCAATGAGCATTTGAAAAATCCGCCGATTGTCATGTTTTTCGATATTTTTTAGGCTTTCTCCACAAATAAGGGTATTGCGTACACAATGATAGCTCTGAAATACAACCACTGAGAGCAGGCAGACCAACTCGTTTCACCTGTGGAGATACCATACTTCGAATAGGTACCAAAACTGACCATTTCTGTTATCGTTTTTTTTTCGCAACAATGCAGTGACTTGCGCGCATCATAACTCTGAAATGCAACGACTGATAGCCGCCAGACCAACTTGTCTCATCTGCGGAGACGCCATACTTTGAATATGTACTAAAACTGACCATTTCTCTGATCGTTTTTTTTTCGCAACAATGAAGCCTCTTGTAAGCTCTATAACTCGAAGTTGCAACCACTGAAAGCAGGCAGATCGACATCATTCACATTAGGGGACTACTCTACAAACTATAAAAATAAATCTAACCGTATCCATGATAGTTATGAAAAATCCCGTGACCTCTCAGTCTATACCGTGTTGTCTAAAAATCTGTCATTACAAAAGTTACCCTTAAACTCTCCTTGATATGACCTTTGGTTACCTTCAACTAGGTGAAGGCCAAGATCCGTGGTTGTACAAATACGGCGCGCTTTTGATTGCTCGATCGGCTGCCGCCGCCAGCTGTGCGAACAACAAGCTAGACATTGCGTACACGTAGAATCGTCGTAACGCTCCAGCGGTGACTAAGGGCGACTATAAACGTTCCGTTCGACGTACGGACGACAACACATTAAGTTAAACCCTGTGACATCTTATGTAGTTGTAATAAGTACCTACCATTTTGCAACAAAAATGTTTAGTCTAATGTGCTGGCGTGTGTATGTCTAATACGTGTTAACTGGAAATCAACGCGTGGATGTAGACATGTGATTTGTGTATTATGATGATAATGATTTGTGCATATCATCATCATAACAGCTCATATACGTCTCCACTGAGGGCTCGAGCCTACCCTAAGTTAGGATGTTTAGGCCCAAGTCAAGAACGCTGGCCCAGTGCGGATATCGACCTTTGAATTTCTTCGTAGACGTTGCCTCACGATGTTTTCCTTCGCTGTAGAAGCTACAAACAAAACTTAATGTCCATTTGAAATTAAAAAACCGGCCAAGCGCGAGTCGGACTCGCCCATGAAGGGTTCCGTAGGATTTATGAAGTATTAAAAAAACTACTTACTAGATCTCGTTCAAACCAATTTTCGGTGGAAGTTTGCATGGTAATGTACATCATATATTTTTTGTAGTTTTATCATTCTCTTATTTTAGAAGTGGGGGTGGACAGGGGGGTTACACACATTTTACCACTTTGGACGTGTCTCTCCTGCAAACTATTCAGTTTAGAAAAAAATGATATTAGAAACCTCAATATGATTTTTAAATACCTATCCATAAATTCTCCACACTTATGGGTTGATGAAAAAAAAATTTTTGAGTTTCAGTTCTATGTATGGGGAACCCCCAACATTTATTGTTTTTTTCTATTTTTGTGTGAAAATCTTAATGCGGTTCACAGAATACATCTACTTACCAAGTTTCAACAGTGTAGTTCTTATAGTTTCGGAGAAAAGTGGCTGTGACATACGGACGGACAGACAGACAGATAGACAGATAGACAGACATGTCGAATCTATAAGGGTTCCGTTTCGTTTTACCAATGTGTTTTTCGGAACGAAACGGAATGAAACGTACATTGCGGTCTCCAGCCCCGGATCTCCCGATTGGAAGGCAAGTGCCGAGTCCACGGTGTACAAAATGATTTGTAGTCAAACCAAAAAGCTGTTCCTTGTTCAAATCAATTTATGTTAACAAAAAGAGTTATTTTCATGTTCATACTCAATAAGAGTTATTTTGTTAACATAAATTGATTTGACTCTAGTGAATTATTGTTACCCGCATAGCGTAATAATAAAAAATTTACCGGAGGGGGACTCTGTTCTAGAGTCGCCTGCTTGGGTGCCTCTTTCTTTACTATTTTTGCCGCAAAGCAGCAATTCAAACGGGGAAACAGCATTGCTGTTTTCCGGTTTGAAGGGTAAGATATAGCAGTAAAATTACTGGGTACCGTGACTTTACATCTTATGTCACGAGAAGTTGAATATATATTTGTGTGTTCTAAATTCAAACACCAAAATAGTGACTAAAAGTTAATTTTATTCACTGTTTTCAGTGAATAAAATAAACTTTTTAGAGGGGGAATGGTATATTTTTTTTATTTATTACATTAATTCGGGGCTATTTGCGTCACTGCGACCTGTAAAGATCTATTGTGACTAGCCTCCAAGTAAGACTTATTAGGCCTTACATGTGCTCCTTTAGCTGGGCACTGCCTAGGATCCCTTTGTTCCTCAAAGCTTTGGTTAAAGAGGTAGTGGTGACGTTGTCGAATGCTCCTTCTATATCCAGAAAAGCACAGATTGCTATTTGCCTGTCCTCAAGTGCTCTTTGGATGTTGTCCGTAAGCTCCAGTAAGGCAGTCTCTGTGGATTTCCCTTTCTGATATGTGTGTTGTTTCGGTTGCAAGGGTAGTTCCTTCAGGGGACCTTCCCTAATGCATCCGTCAATTAGCTTCTCCATAGTTTTAAGAATGGTATAAGCAATTTATTGAACTGCTATCAAGACGCAATAACTACGTTAAGATTAGCAGAATACGCCTCAGGATTGTTGCTGTTGCTGAGTGTTGCCCACAGAAACGGTTAGTTTTGTGAAAAGCGTGAGTGTGTCGCCGGCCGAGTGCGGCGCGGCAATGTCAGCGGCGGGTCGCCGGCCACGTGAGCGGCGGCCTCGGCGGCGGCGGCGTCGCGCCTACAACAATGTCGCTCTATTTGTGTTTTTTTATACACTCGAGCAATTGCATGGCGCTGGCGCCACTGTGTGACAAGGTGCTACAAATAGATCAGTCCCAAACTGTACGTCACTATAACGGCGTTCATTAAAAAATCTACCTCTTTAGGTGGTCGCCAATCATACGGTACAACCCCCTTGTTAAGTGGTTGGGTATTTCGCCAAAATGATGCATTTTTTATGTCCAGGCAGGTGAACGGTATATTTTTAATGTCTTCATACTCATATCATTTTTTTTCGCATAGTATATGTTGAAATTGATTTGTTTTTGTCTGTATCATATGAAAAAGTATTATTAAAATATACAAAAAACTTCATCAAAACCTGATTGTCTAATTTCCTTGGTATGTCCATTACCATAATATTTATTGATGTAGATACATATCATCTAAGTGCTACGATATTTAACTCCAATATGACTTATTTTATGTTAAAGAAACATACAGCTATTAAAAAATTATAACTTCATATTTTACAGTTGAAGGATAAGACTGAAGTGAAGATTTGTTTTTGTCCTCTTCAAAATCATAATTTCCTTGGGCCGATATTTCGAACGTTGTAGTAACAAAACGCAAAGCGTTTGAACGCAACGGTCTGCACCGATTCATTCATCCATTCCGCCCCGAGGGGCCGTCGAGACAGCTATGTGTGTGCTGTTCATCGGTTTCGCGCTAGTCGCGTAAATAGTTGCCTCCTTGGGCTTTGGTTTATTGAAAAGTTAATTTCCTTGGCCGCTTTTGCGTAGTTGTGGAATGGATTTATTTGATCATTTATTAATACAAAAGGAGTATCCATAGGGCTGAACTCTCAATTTGAATCGCATTATATAAATAAGGTTAATATTTACCTGTCTCTGGTGTTTTTTAGGCTTAAATCTAATTTCCTTGTAGTCCCTTGTTCAAAACTAGCCAAGGAAATTAGGTAATGCCATGGAAATTATATATAATACTAAACAAACCATTTTTTAAGGTAATGTCAAGCCAATGCGTCAGTTTTTTTTAGGAATATATAGATGGACGTTACACACATCATCATTTCAGCCAAGAGACGTCCACTGTTGGACATAGGCCTCCCCCAGGGATCTCCAAACCAATCGGTCTTGCGCCTACCGCATCCAGCGGCTTCTCGCGACCTTCACCAGATCGTCGGTCCACTTTGTGGGGGGTCTACCAACGCTGTGTCTCCCTGTACGCGGCCGCCACTCGAGGACCTTTCTGCCCCAACGGCCGTCAGTCCTGCGAGCGATGTGTCCTGCCCACTGCCTATTTTGGGCTATGTCGGTAACTCTAGTTCTTCTACGGATCTCATTATTTCTGATGTGATCACGTAGAGAAACCCTGAGCACAGCCCTCTCCATTGCCCTTTGAGTGACTTTGAGCCTTTTTATGAAACCCATTTTAGCGGCCACGTCTCGGTTCCGTACGTCATCACTGGCAACACTCACGGATTGAAGACTTTGGTCTTGAAACAGTGTGCGGTCGATGGGCCGAGAATATGCTGCGTAGCTTCCCGAATGCTGCCCAGCCAAGTTACATTCGTCGATTTACCTCTTTCTGGAAGTTGAACTTAGCGAGCTGGACGATTTGCCCCAAGTAAACATATTCGTCAACAACTTCCAGTGTTAGAGCCTCCAACATTCACAGGATTAGGGTTCCATGGGAATTCGACATAATTTTAGTCTTGTCCATGTTTTTTTCAAGACCCACTTGTGCGGAAACTCTACAGAGGTCTTCGAGCATTGTGCCAAGATCTTTCACGGTCTGAGCCATAACTACGATATCATTAGCAAAACGAAGGTGAGTCCTCTTAAATCCAAAAGCAGCTGTAAACAGTTTCGGCGATATAATGTCACCCTGTCTCACACCGCGCTGAAGTTGTATTGGTCCTGAAAGTTGATTGACATGGTGGCGTTTTCGTACAATGACTGCAACACTTGGATGTACCCATAGTCTATTTGGCACCTCTGGAATGAACTAAGTACGGCCTAGGTCTCGACAGAATCGAAGCCATTCTCATAGTTCACAAACGCCAAGCATTGTGGCAAATTATGCTTCTCGGCCTTCTGTATAACCTGCCGCAGCGTATGATGTGGTCTTTTCGGAATCCGGCTTGTTCGGGAGGCTGGAAGTCGTCAAACCTGCGCGCGAGACTCAGACTCAGGAGCGTGATGGGTCTATAGTTCTTCAACTGAGCCTTGTCGCCCTTTTTGAAGAAAAGTGCCACCTCGCACCCGTGCCATACTTTGCGTTTTGCCCTCGAGTATGATGGAGTCGATTTTTGCCTTAAGGAATTACGATACTGCGCCAGCTTCTTGCCCTAGTATTTCTTCAACAGTGTCAAAATCAACTTTTGGGAAGTACCAATACAAAAAGAAAAACAAAAATAATTAAAACATTAAGGTCAGCTTTCAATTGACTACTGTAACAATACAGGGAAAAAATATAGCCCCTGCTGGTTTTTTTTCTGGTTCTTTCCAGTACAAGGTCTCCCAGCCGCCGTAGACTTGTCAACCATTGGCATAGCTTCTTTGACGTGGAAAAGTGATCATGTAATAATCCAACTTGAATACTTATACTATATGTTGAATTTAAATTTATTATTCGAATTAATATAAATAATTTTTTTATTGTTTTTAACACCGAATAAGAGGTTATTTTATGTTTGTTCAATGTGCAAGCTTAGAGATTTTTTTTAGTTTTGTAGTGACATTTTTAATTTGCAGGTTGGCACTTGGTAGTTATGATTTTTCATATTAAATAATCTTCATATTTTTATTTAGTTGTTTTCCGTAACGTTATTTACTGTGTTTTACTTAGTTAAGAATAATAACTGATTACTGCATTAAGACCAAAATATTTTGTTATAGTTTTATAAGTAAGTAAATAAGAAATGATTAAGTACGAGTATACTCGTATGTGTACTCTTTTTAATTTCCATGGCAAACTCATAATTTCCTTGGTATTTTCCTAATTTCCTTGGATAGCAGAATTTCATAATCAAATAACTTTTGTTATATAATGTTGTGTAAGACCCCTCTTTAATATATTAAAACAATTTTCACTCCTCTATCCATTGACCAATTAAATTTAAATGAAACGAACAAAAAAAAATACCATGGAAATTAGGCAAAATTCGATGTCTTGGGTGAATCACCCGGTTACGGTGATCGAATTCTTCTTAGTCTTTAGTTCTTAAAGAAGATTGGCAGGAAGCCATACAATGTTAGTACCTTAATCAGACAAAGTGTATGGTGATAAAAATACCACGTATTTCTTTGTCTTTAGTAATGTAACAAAAAAGTTAATTACATCATATTTCTACAACTGCCTAATAAAAAGAAATTCGCATTCGAAAATTATTATGGTACATAGAGTACAGAGATAACAAAACGTTATTAATAGTTAACAAAACGTTGCAAATGTCAAAACATAAGATTGAATTTGACATTGACATTACGAGTTACAGTAATTGTTATTATGGATTGAGTAAAAAAATATATTTAACGAAAAACTTTTAGCGCGCTAACATCGATATCATCGCCATCATGACACTGACAGTGAATGTGACGTTGACATTCACAGTTGACAGTGGTAACCTCTGCTAGAGGTTCCTCTAACAGAGGTGGTAACAGTCGGTCACGTGACATATCGATAGGTTTATCGATTAAAATTAGATTTCCTTAGACATCTTATTTAACTAAAACCTCAAGACAAAACCAGGAAAAGTAATATTGTTATGTTCTAGTACTATTTTTGGTCTTGTAGCTGTCATTAATCGATCAATTATATGGAAATGAGTGGATTAATCAATAATCGATATTTCGGCAACGAATTCGATAGTTGCTTTTGTTTTGTTTACCTTTGCGTTTTAATATTGCCTGTCAGTTAGATGCGTTTTGTTATCAATATTCACTGAAATAGTGAAATCAATTTTTCTTTCTTTACAAAAGTTATAAAAATTCCTCAATTAAGGAAAAATAGGTAAACTAGTATCGTTTACATAATATCCAAAATTCAGTATCCTACATTTCATATTTTAATGGGTACCAGGCTTGCCAATCTTCTTTATAATAAAATAGTGACGAGCGTCGGTGGTGCTGTGAACTTGGCACTGGCCTTCAAATCGGGAAGTCCGGAGTTCGATACTGCCATGTATCAATGTGTTTTTCGTTTTTCGAAAAACACATTTCACTGACATTTGTATGTTCATTTGTCCAACACTATGGTGAAAGATAACATCGTGAGGCATCCTGCATACATCTGCAAAGAAATTCAAAGGTGTATGTGAAGTTGACCCATACGCACTGGGACAGCGTGGTTGACTAATTGATCACCCTAACTTAGGGTAGGCTCGAGCCCCTTGGTGGGGACATACTATATGAGCTGTGGTGATGATGAATTAAATATTATGAAACCTCTATTATTTTGATTTTCAATGGAAACGAAACGAAAACAGTAGTAGTGATATAATAGGAGAGTTTCAGCCCCCCTAGACAAATGCCACACGCTAACTTTTCTGTAGTCGTTCCCCAGAAACAATGTATGAAGATGACATTAGCTGCGGAAAAAATAGCGTGAGGTTGTCGCAGGCTTACGTCATTTCCATACATATTTTCTGCTGAGCGACTGCGGAAAAGTTAGCGTGTGGCATTCATCTAGGGGAGGCTGGACTTTTAGTTTTAGAAGTTGACTGCGTGGTATCACTATTATGAATTATGATTAATTGTTTCACGGACAGATCGAAGAATCCTTAACTTGATCCTAAAAAAATCTGGACTAGTTTTCTGAGGTTTTTTGGGTTTTTGCTGTATTGTCATGATACCCACCCCTTCCACACCCTTCTTCTGTTCATGTTAGATGACAGCACGAGATGCGTTCACTTCGAAAACAGCAAAAAAGTAAAAGGTCAAATTAGACAGGACGAGATTAGCTCTTCTAGAAAAAATATTATTTGAGTCGAATTCTCCAGCAATGGAAAACTGGGCTTACCAATTGAAGAAAGATTGGGTCTCCTATCATCACGCCGGTTTAGAGCGGATTGGTAGAGCAGTTAGGTTTTGAAATGTGGGAAAATGGTGTCAATAAAAAACCTGATAAGCGTGTATAAATAAATACTTTATTCGTGTAAAGAGATCACAAAAAGACTGAGTGGTAGACACATTTTGAGTCGCTGTGCTGAAGACTGTTAGCTGCCGAGTCTTTGGTTAATACATGTTCGTTGTCTGTCTTTGATTACCTAAGATTAATAATTTTTAATTGTGTATTATTTTGTTTTGCGTGCGTACAAAAATTACGAGATACAGATATTGGTATATGATACAGAATACAAATTATTATTTTGTTTTGTGCTGATAAATTGGTGCTTGATGTGAGCATTCCCTGCCTCAACGAATTACGCTTCGACATCTCGCGAAGTCTATTTTATTTAACTAACGAATACGGATCACAGGGAAAAATGGTGCACAAACGTAAAAGTTTAATTACTGCATGGTTGTGTAAACAAAAACTAAAGAACAAAAATCGTATACTATGATGTAATGGAAATTGGTTTGAGCGATCATGACACTGGCTCTTTTTTAAGAAGGATCGACATCGATCACGTTTCTCCACTGCCCGGCCGGGTACGTCTCGTCATTTTAGGGGGCCGCGAGTGGAGAAACGTGACAAATAATCTCAAAAATTTTTGCGTGCCATCTACACAGGCAGTTTTCCCGCCACGGGAAACCGCTCCTGAACCGCACTAAAAGAATAATTTAATACGAAAGTTGTATGCTTCATATTACCCTGCACGGTTTCCCGACGTGGTTCACAGCCGGCAGAAAATGCAGCGCCGCTGATATAAGCCACGATAACCGAACCTATAAACTATGATGGCGGTTTCCCGCTGTTGCGGAGCTTGTGTGAGGGCGCTAGTTGTATGCGGGGTGCGTAGCTAGTTTCAATATACAAGAGACATCAATCAACTGCATTCCGTCTAGGTTGAACGGTCTGTTGAAGTTTGCTTAAGCGGATTTCCGCCGCGGGAGAACCGTCCGAATAGTATGGCTTTTAGGACTCAAACTCATAAATGCGTTGCGTTACCGCGCTGCAAGCGTCTCTAAGCGTTACGATGAGATCGGTGCCCTGAAACGTTCTACTGCTGCGTGTAAAGATGTTCTACTGCCGTATTGTGAGGTGACCACATATTTATGGTTATTTAGAGACCTCACGCACTAGGAGGCCACGATAACGACTAGCCGTGAGTCGTGACCGCCCATTGTTTGTGGCCGCTGGTCGTTGCGACCAAGTGACGACGCGAGATCCCTTAAACTGCTATCGTGTTACAACGTCTTGTTTCCAAGTTTTCTACAATTAAATTGCAATGCTGTCAACAAGTGTGTCGTCTTAGGCTGGAATGTGCAGAGCGTCGCACACCGCTCTCTTTCTAATTTCGGTTTATGTGTTTCGCGGTTATGTGTTTCGGCCCTAAAATGAGATACCGGCGGCCCTACCACCTAACTCAGAACGATAGCGAGTGAGTTAGGCGGTAGGTCCTATCGTTATTGTTTTAGCTGTCGTTTGCGCCAAGAGCTCTGCCGCGAACACCGCGCAACACTTACTAAAGCGCTTCACGTACGGAGCCGGAAGCGGGATGGTGGCGGAACTACGGTAAGCGATTTACTTGCGCCGCCTCGCTTTCGTAGCAACACGAACATTACAAAAATTCTGCCCCGCTATCGTCCCGCTCGCTGTCTCTGTGTGTAAGTGCTAACACACACGACCGACTTTTTGACGGCGGAAAATGAAACATATGGCGTTCTACGTCGCAACGTACAGGAACTAAAAAAGTCGGCCACCGACAAAGCGATAAAGGTATGCGTCGAGTCGGTCAGCAAAATCGGGTCGACTATCGGGCCTACTGAAAGTCGGTCGTGCGCGTTCGCCGTAAAGCGGAGCCACACGCGGTCAGAAGCGCGAGGCGAGCCCGCCGCCGCGGCTGTCGGCGTGCGAGAGCAGCGCGTCGGCCCGCTGCTGCACCACGTTGACGGCGGCGTACGGCCGCGTGGCGTTCAGTGCGGCGGCGGCGGCCAGCGGGGGCGGCGGCGGCTCGCCGTCCTCCGCGGCCAGCGCCCCGCCCGGCAGCAGCGCGAGCCGCGGCCGCTCCGCGCCGCCGCCGCCGCCGCCGCGCGCCAGCGCCGCGCCCGCCTGCGCCAGCGCCGCCGCCGACTCCGCGCCCACCACGTACCGCGTGCCTGCCGCCACACAAATATTATGCCCGGTTTCTTATTCAAAAAATGATTAGTTTGCGCTCCGGACGGTTTAATTTTGACATTTGTTCTATGGAAAATAATATGTCAAAATAAAACTATGTCCGTAGCTAAAATGGATCGTTTTTTGAATATAGAAACCGGGCATTAGCGATGTCACTACGATACCGGAAGATTTAATACAGCCTCTGTAGCGTGACCACGGAAACATGATATGCGAGCACGGACCTGTCGATCGACAAAGGCATCTGTCCTTTTCACTCCTTAAAAATATCTGTCAAAATCGATTTTTGACTAGTATGTCGATCTTAGCCGTCAAATTTTGTTTGTCGTGAGTTCCATGCTCGCGGCCGTGATACGATAAGGTGCTATTTCAATATGAAGGTCAAAATATGTTGGATTTTTAAATTCAATTCAAATTCAATATAGTTTATTTAAATTGGATTATTATAATCCTTTTATTTGACCAAATTGACCCGGCACTACACCGAAAACATCCCGGACGTCAGCCGGTACGAGATTAGTGTGGCTCTCAAACAGCTTAAAAACAACAAGACACCGGGTGATGATGGAGTTACAGCCAATTTCTTAAAAGCGGGTGGACTACCAGTCGGGGGGGGGGGGGGGGGGGGGGCATTAAAACTATTGTTCTAATGTCACGATAACGATAGCGAGTGATCGCTTTGAGTTAGGCGGTACGACCGCGGAAAGCGCTGCAGCGGCTATTCAACTCTGTCATACTCGAGGGTAAAACGCCTTAAGCATGGCACAGGGGCATGGTGGCAATTTTCTTCAAAAAGGGCGACGGGACCCAGTTGAAGAACTATAGACCCATCACGTTCCTATAGTACCATAGACCACATCCATACGCTGCGGCAGGTTATACAGAAGACCGAGGAGTATAATCTGCCACTATGCTTGGCGTTTGTGGACTATGAGAAAGCTTTTGATTCTGTCGAGACCTGGGCCGTACTTAGATCACTCCAGAGGTGCCAAATAGACTATCGGTATATCCAAATGTTGCAGTCATTGTACGAAAACGCCACCATGTTAGTCCGCCTTCAGGGTGACGTTATATCGCCAAAATTATTCACAGCTGCGTTGGAGGATGTATTTAAGCTTTTGGACTAGAGGGGACTCGACATCAACATAAACAGCGAGTACATGACTCACCTTTGTTTTGCTGATGATATCGTAGTCATGGCTGAGACCGTGGAGGATCTAGGCACAATGCTCGAAGACCTCTGTAGTTTCCCAATATTTCCCAATGTTTCTCAATATGTTCATTTTCAGACCTACTTTTTGGGAAACTACAGACGACTTCCAGCGTAGAGCCTCCAACATTCACAGGAGTGGTCCTGTGAATGTTGGAGGCTCTACGCTGGAAGTTGCTGACGAATATGTTTACCTGGGGCAAATAGTCCAGCTCGGTAAGTCCAACTTCCAGTAAGAGGTAAATCGACGAATCCAACTCGGCTGGGCAGCGTTCGGGATGCTACGCAACATACTCTCGGCCCATCTACCGCAGTGTCTCACGACGAAAGTCTTCAATTCATGCGTGTTGCCAGTGATGACATACGAAACTGAGACGTGGCCGCTTACAATGGGTCTCATAAGAAGGCTCAAAGTCTCTCAAAGGGCAATGGAGAGGGCTATGCTCGGGGTTTCTCTACGTGATCACATCAGAAATGATGAGATCCATAGAAAAACTAGAGTTACCGACAGCCACTTACAATGGGTCTCATAAGAAGGCTCAAAGTCACTCAAAGGGCAATGGAGAGGGCTATGCTCGGGGTTTCTCTACGTGATCACATCAGAAATGATGAGATCCGTAGAATAACTAGAGTTACCGACATAGCCCAAAAAAATGCAAACCTTAAGTGGCAGTGGCAGGACACATCGCTCGTCGGACTGACGACCGTTGGGGCGGAAAGGTCCTCAAGTGGTGGCCGGGTATCGGGAGACGTAGTGTTGGTAGGCCCCCCACAAGGTGGACCGACGATCTGGTGAAGGTCGCGGGAAGCTGCTGGATGCGGGAGGCGCAGGACCAATCGGTATGGAGATCCTTGGGGGAGGCCTATGTCCAACAGTGGGCGTCTCTTGGCTGATATGATGATATCTTTTTATTTCTGCACGTCAAAAAAGCTATGTTACACCGTACAACCGCTACTTTGAAATTTTATCGAAATTAATATATTAACACAAACTGTGCCCACGAACGTTTGCTGGTTCTGTCGTTTTATTTTTTGGATGGGGATTTCTTCAGCTAGGAACATTGATTTACTACCAAACGTAGATAGAGCACTTAATACAAAAACGCGCTTGAAATCTGTCACCTAATCGACTATACATTTGTACGCTGTTAAATAGGTAGTTGAATATGCACACCCGAATTAAAATTACCATAAAGAAAGTACCGTATTTATCGAATTCAACTTTATTCTTTATTGTTACGGCAACTATTTGAAGTACAACCGTGTGCAGTTACATCATTTCATACCTAGCCACATTAAACTTGACGTTTTAGTAATTGCTACAAGAGAATATCAACTTTATACTCTCAAACATAATACTCAAAATTGCTTATCGCGTTGTAGCTCCAACGCATGAAAAAGAACTGCACGAGGCCCCATTGAGCAGTTCTTCACCGGCCCACTTTTCGAACGTTCATGCGTTATCTACGTTTGGTAGTAAATCAATGGCTAGGAAACTGAAATCCCCATCCAAATTGAAAATTCCCTAGGATTAAAAATTCCCACAGGAGTGGGAATTTTCAATCCTTCCTTAGTGGACGCCTACCAAGGAACTCCTATACCGAATTTCATGCTTCTAGCTCAAGTAGTTTGGGCTCTACGTTGATAACTTAGTCAATGCCTTTTATAAATACAGAATGAAGATAACAATAACAATACCCAAAAAAATACTCAAAATTTCGAGAAACTGGAAAATCCAACGAGCTTTGACAGTTTATATCGATTTGTCAAGTTTCATCATGTCATGCTACGGGGGCTGGACAGGACAGGTGCAAGTTCCTCTTTCTTATCTATTTCTGCAGCTGCAGTGCTCGCATCGCTATGTTCCAGTTTAAAGGGACCTTACCGAATAGCATAACTAGTTTGTTCCTTGTGTGGATTACCGACTTGCAAATCTTACAGGACGTGTATAGTGTAAAGTTCACCATTGTAGAAGACAATGACCACTTAACATCAGATTTTACTGCTAGATACAGTGACAGAAGAGGAAGACTTAAGAAAACATGGATGGATTGCGTGCTTTATGCTAACAAAGTACTACAAAATGATAATATATTTTTATGTTGTGGAGCAATGCAATTTGACTTAACTAAATCCAGTGTCTATTTTATCCCTGGCAGGATTCTGGATCAAGAGGGTTCAATTCTTCAGATCACCTAGACTCCTATCTGATTTACATGTAGTGGACTGGTTATTTAGGACCAGAGCCTCATCCGTTAATCAGGCATGCGCCGGAAGTCAGGATATCTCTGGTCTTGTCAGCTACCCCACTCGGACTTAAAGTAATGTTGAGACTTGAGTGGTGTATGTAACCAATACACTTATTCCTCAGAAAGGATGGCTGGGGGCTAATTATGTTACTTCGGTTGCTAGCTAGAACTGTCTTTTTTGAAAGTTAGTAATCATAGTTACATAACCAGCCTGCTGGTGTCAATCCAGCGGCGCATTCACTGATAGATAAACAACATGCCCCACGTTATTTTACCAGAGGGAGACTCTGTACCAGAGCCATCTCCAAGGGTACCTCTATCTTACCTATTTCTACTGCCAAGCTAGTAAAGTGAAGTGACTAGACATCTTATGTCACAATTTGGCAACGTACATTGACGTCATCGTCGGGTATCTAGATTTGCAAGTCCTATAGGAACCGCATGTATTAGGTGTCGGTAGCCAATTAGCGGTAGCATTTAATGGGCTGCACACGTGTGTCGCAGGACAGATGGAATATGGGGAAAAAGGGTGCCTAGATTGAATACCATAGACGGGAAGTAGGTGTGTCGGACGTCAGCTGACGAGATGGAGTGACGATATCAGGAAGGTGGGAGGAAGACACTGGATGCGAAGAGTACAAGACTGAATGGATTGGCTTGCGAATGAGGAGACCTATGCCTAGCAGTGGGTGAAAATGGGTTGAGAAGAAAAAGAAGAAGCCCACTTACCATCAGGTGAGCAGCCTGCTTGTTTGTCAACTTAGTTGTATATGTTACGGGTAATGCCAAAAGATGCAGTAAACTTAGGTATACCCGGGTATAACTATATAGTATTATAGTTATACCTTTTGGGTAAAGTCCGTAGCAAGCATGCAATTAAGCATGCAGACAAGCATGCAGTGTGCAGTTTGATGCTCAGCTCGCTTCGCTCGATTCGCTGTGTATAGCCACAATGTCTAATTATATAAAAAAAAGCGCTCGGCTATCGAGTACGGTACGGAGTCAAAGGACGTACCGCAGACTTGGTCGTCGGCGAGGATGGCGGGCGCCAGGTCGAGCGGCGCGGCGGGGCGGTCGGCGCGCCAGCCCGCCGCCGTGGTGGCCCCGCTGCCGAACGGCATCGACAGCCCCCTGCGGACCACGCGCTGCATTAGTGCCCCCCTACACCTCACTCTCATCACTCACCAAACTCTCAGCAATGCAAGGCACCTGCTCCTCATCGCTCTTTTCTTAGCTCGTTGCCAGGGCTAGAAAGTGTTTCGGGGCTTTCGGGGATTATCACTTTCAAGTTGCTACAGCAAAAAAACAACTAGATTTTTACTTACGAAAGTAGATTAAAAGAGAACGGAGCCCATAAATAGAGCCTAATGCGTTATATGACTGTATTTATTTCAAATACGAGTATTTAAGGCGCATAGTAACGTCAATCATTAAAAAATCACTGCAGAAAAAACCGGTTCTCTTCATAAATATTGAATAAAAAATCTTTAAAAAAGATATGTTATTATTCAACGCATTCTTTAGAGGATGGTCTTTTTAATTTTTTGATAAATTAATTAAAACTTGGTTAAAATGTGACCCAAACATGCCTCGATTTTAAAACTTTAAACCGAATCGCTTCGTAAATATTAGGTTAAATCATATACTTTCGATTTCAATAAATAAAGTGAACAATATTCTAGGGGATGGTCTTTTTAGATTTTTCTTATTCGCCTTTATTAATTTTTTATTAAAATAATTCATCTTACGCGTAAAGGTTTGCTTAAATATTCCCCTCACTCTCACTCACTCACTCCTATGTAATCAGTGCGGGACGATCGACGCAAGGTCATTGGGAGCACTATGCGCCTTAAGAAATAATTACGCCAAGATAATACAGTCATAGTATTTAGTCACAGCTTTACTATGTAAAATTGATCAATTTTGTGATCTGATCAAAAATCAAAAATCGGGATTTTCGCGTCCGGATCATGGTTAAATCGGGAATCGAGACGTCTTGCTCAAATCGGGACACCTGACAAACTCTACCCCAGACAGCTGAGCAGATCGGGACCATCGTTATCTTTCTGATGGTGTCGCCAGGCCTTCCCTTTATGAACCCTACCAGATAAATTTGCGTTATGCTAGGGCTCCATCTGCGTAAATGTTAGTGTTTACGCCAACGTCGTAATAAGTCTTATTGAGTGTGTTAAAAATAATGATTAAACGTAGTGACCACATCTACGGAGTTCGATACAAAATCTATTAACGTCTAACGCCACTAACAATTCCGCACAGAAATTAACGCGTAACGCTGTTGGTCACATATGTCTTATGCCAAAATTATCCCGTATGATAACGCGCAAGGACGCAGGTGGAGCTGACCTCTTAGACAAAAGCCACACGCTAATTTTTTCGCAGTCGTTCCACAGAAAAAATGTAAGGAGATGACATTAGTTGGGGAAATAATAGCGTGAGGTTGTCACAGGCTAATGTCATTTCCATACATTTTTTCCGTGGAACGACTGCAGAAAAATTTGCGTGTGGCTTTTGTCTAATGTCTGCACTACATTATCGGCGATGATCGTTGTTCGTGTACTCGTCTGTAATCGGCACGATCATCGTGCAAGCATCCACACGATCGTCTGTTATAAGCAATCACCCGGCGATTCCTTTTGATGCGTGCCCAAAAACCGACAATTCACGGGTCGCGTACAGCCGAGTCCTCTACACAATCGTGTTCGCGCGTAATCGTCTGTATTCGCCGATAATGAAGAGGAGCCATAAGCATATAGTATCCGAAGCTCACGTGACGAGCGCCACGTAGGCGTCGCGGCCGTCCACCGCGGCCAGCCCCGCCGCCACGCCGCCGCTGCCGCCGCCGCCCCACGCGCCGCTCGCCGCCGCGCTTTGCAGAGATTGCACCGCCCTGCAAGCCACGACGATCATCATTCAACTAAACAATTAGAGCAAAATAGTCTTTCTACGAATATGAATTATGAATTGCTTCGAATTGTCCATTTTCATTTCTCCCGCCCATTCAGGACCACTTTTAGATTAGCTTCATCAAAAGTACCGACGTTTACAAAATAAAACATTTAAAAAAGCTAAATTATAATCAAATAATATTAAAAAAACAGATAGTGTGGCTTTATGAAATCACGATGCAAGTGAATTTTTTTCGGATCGTAGCTGTATCGTTGTCAATTTCGATTAAGTGAACGACTACATTTACATCAAAAACACAAATACTGCGGATGACTTGTACGAATGAGTGAGAATATAAATGCTACACGCCTTGCGTTCCGAACTGCGATAAAAGCGATAATATCGGGAATCCGACCAAATTAAATCGTCACAAAATATAAGGGCTATTGAATCAGTAGGTTATGTGGTGACTTTGGTCGGATTCGCGATATTATCACTTTTATCGTTTTACGAAACGCAGGGACGGTCAGCCGATGCGAGCCACGTGCGTCGCCTTTCACTTTACCCCTACTCCGCGGCCGACTGTAATGCGACATGCGATAGATGGATGAAATAATTTGAGGCGGTGGAATTTTCACTTCAAAAAGTGGTGTTAGAAATTCAAGTCAATGACGTCATCCAGAAATATTTGTATGAGAATTTTAGTTCCTAGTACGCCCTGGAGGGGCGCTGTATACGATCCAATACGAATATTTCCCGATGACGTCATCGAAGATCCGAATACTTTGAGGCAAATGTTCGTGCTAGCCCTATAGACTGCAGAGGGCAAAGGGAAATATCTCGCCTGAGCTGCGCGGTGTCGGGGTCTGGTTGAGGCGCGGCCAGCGCGGCCCCCAGCGCCGCCAGCGCCGCGCGCGCGCCCGCGCCCGCCGCCCAGCCGCGCCACCCGCGCGCCCCCAGCGAGGCGACCTGACCGCCGCCCGCCCAACGCAGCGCGCCCGCCTCGCCGCCCCACTGCGCCGACAGCTCTGCCGACAACACCGCGCTGCACTTACTGCGTCGCTGACACTGACGAGTACGGATGGCGTCGTACAAAATGTACGCTACGATATCATTTCTCACCGACACCGATGGATACGTCACCGATCGTCACGTGTCGGCACTGATGTGCGCGGATAGACCTTAATGCGATCCACGCACGGAGCCGGAAGCGAGACGGTAGGAGAGCTGCGGTGAGCGATTCACTTGCGTCGCGTCGCTTCCCCGAGAAGTTTCGGTGGCATAGTCCACATCATCATCATCATATCAGCCAATAGACGCCCACTGTTGGACATAGGCCTCCCCCAAGGATCTCCATACCGATCGGTCCTGCGCCTCCCGCATCCAGCGGCTTCCCGCGACCTTCACCAGATCGTCGGTCCACCTTGTGGGGGGCCTACCAACACTGCGTCACCCGGTACGCAGCCGCCACTCGAGGACCTTTCCGCCCCAACGGCCGTCAGTCCTACGAGCGATGTGTCCTGCCCACTGCCACTTAAGGTTTGCAATTCTTTGGGCTACGCCGGTAACTCTAGTTCTTCTACGGATCTCATCATTTCTGATATGATCACGTAGAGAAACCCCGAGCATAACCCACTCCATTGCCCTTTGGGTGACTTTGAGCTTTCTGATGAGACCCATTGTAAGCGGCCACGTCTTAGTTCCGTATGTCATCACTGGCAATACGTTATACGCATAGTCCATAGCAACACATAAATTACAAAAAATTCCGCAGCGCTAACGCCTCTGTGTTTAATGAGACACGAGTGCGCGTCGGACCTATATGTTCAATAACACAGAAATTTTTTAAAAGGTATTGTTCTAAGTATGCGGGGTTACTCATGCCTTTGGCAGAAGCGTCGTGTGCTACTTCCATTGTTATTCTTCATACATATTTACCTCTTCATAGATATTTACCTCTTCATGGTTATTTACCTCTTCCATGCCACCGCAAAAAAAATGTTACTCTACTAGTGCTGTGCTGCAGAATATAAATAATGCATGATTGCCGCGATTGCCAAAAATCAAAAATATTGTAATCGTATTAACACTGATATATTTCTCTGTATGCAAAGCGCAGTGACATTACTGATGCTGGATTGAAAAAGAAAAATAAAGAGTACCAGTAACACCTACCTACAGCATGTAAAATAAGTCAATATTCCAATGTTACGAATGACACTTAAAGTACCCGCGCTAGTTTTATGCTGCAATAATATTGCAGCATAATACACTCATATTATGAGTGTCGGTAAATAACCGCGCTGGTACTATGTTCCATTATGAGAGTACCCGCACTGGTGTTGTAGTGGAGTATGAGAGTGATGGTATCAGCGCTAGTGTTATGCTGCAGTATGATAGTGGGTATACTAGCGCTGATATGATGAGGTATCGTGAGAGTTGCGCTACCACCGCTGTAATGCTGTGACATGAGAGTATGTGCGAGGGTACCGGCGCTGGAGTTGTGCTGTAGGGTCTGCATATGATGAGGTATCGTGAGAGTTGCGCTACCACCGCTGTAATGCTGTGACATGAGAGTATGTGCGAGGGTACCGGCGCTGGAGTTGTGCTGTAGGGTCTGCATATGATGAGGTATCGTGAGAGTTGCGCTACCACCGCTGTAATGCTGTGACATGAGAGTATGTGCGAGGGTACCGGCGCTGGAGTTGTGCTGTAGGGTCTGCATATGATGAGGTATCGTGAGAGTTGCGCTACCACCGCTGTAATGCTGTGACATGAGAGTATGTGCGAGGGTACCGGCGCTGGAGTTGTGCTGTAGGGTCTGCATATGATGAGGTATCGTGAGAGTTGCGCTACCACCGCTGTAATGCTGTGACATGAGAGTATGTGCGAGGGTACCGGCGCTGGAGTTGTGCTGTAGGGTCTGCATATGATGAGGTATCGTGAGAGTTGCGCTACCACCGCTGTAATGCTGTGACATGAGAGTATGTGCGAGGGTACCGGCGCTGGAGTTGTGCTGTAGGGTCTGCATATGATGAGGTATCGTGAGAGTTGCGCTACCACCGCTGTAATGGTGTGACATGAGAGTATGTGCGAGGGTACCGGCGCTGGAGTTGTGCTGCAGGGTCTGCAGGTAGCGCGCCAGCGGCAGCGCGGTGCGGCGCTCGCCCGCCGCGCCGCCCTCCACCGCCGCCAGGCCCTCCGACACCAGGAACCCGTCCCTGTAATATTAATACTGCTAGTGAAATGACTGCGATAAAGATGTATTAATTTAACATTAAATAGCCAAAGCAATCCCATAGATTCAGAGAGTATTCGAAGTGCACGCACGTTGGAATCTTTTAAAAACAATGTTCGTGATCACTCCTTATCCTTGAATCCTTAGTTGCTTTCGTGACACTGAATTCCTTTCCCTATCATACATTTATTTCCGATGCAATCCTATATATTCCGATTATATTCCAAAGCAAAGGCGCGAGAACTATATTGAGAACCTTGTTCCAGGGTTGGAAAAAAATCATGATTTTTTAATAAAATCCAATTAATCATGATTTATTGAATAAATCCTAATTTATCATGATTTTTTTGATGTTTTAGTTTTTATCTTTCCTAATTTTAATAAGTAAGTAACTATTTTGCGGAAACGAAAGAGGAAGAGGAAAAGTTAAATATTTACCCAGTTCTGAGGCAACTATTTGGAGCGATAGCCTCCTCAGCATCAGTGGAAAGTTTTTTTTTTACATTTGGCATTGTTCACTCGAAATTACGTAACAGACTAGGGACCAAAAAGTTGGAAAATTAGTGTTTTAATCAAGAATTACAATAATGACACTGAAATATGAAATATCAGATTTACTCGGAAAAAAGATATTCATAAAAATACATTTTTATTCACAAAAATAAAGACATTTGATTTAATCACTGATTTTGTGCCAATCCTGCCTTGTACGTTCTCGCGAGAAGTGTGTACCCAAGAAGTTCTTGCCGAGGTTCTCGCGTACTTCTCGCGTAGATTCTTGCCGATACTCTCGCCGAGAACCTCGCGTGAATGTGGAGCGCTCATAGATCAATTAAAAGTATCGTACACTTTAAAATTGGAACAGAGCAGAGCCGTCGGAGGTAATTTGAGTTCTCCCAGCGACGTTAAAGTGTCCTCACCGGGCGTAGCGCGAACCGTGGACAAAATAGGACTATAGACAAATATTATGTCGCTTTCCGCTCTCTCACATAACAATGAAACGAGACGGGACGAGGGTCAGTCGCATTCTCCTCTCCAGTGTTCGTCGCGGCGGTACAGTCGGTCACCTGGCGAGGTCGATGGCGGGCTGCAGCAGGCGCGGCCAGGGCAGCGCGCCGCGCCGCGCGTGCAGCGCCGCCAGCGCCGCCACCGGCCGCGGCGGCCGCTGCCCCGCCTCGCCGCCGCCGCGGGAGGGTCGCAGGCGGTACAGTCGGTCACCTGGCGAGGTCGATGGCGGGCTGCAGCAGGCGCGGCCAGGGCAGCGCGCCGCGCCGCGCGTGCAGCGCCGCCAGCGCCGCCACCGGCCGCGGCGGCCGCTGCCCCGCCTCGCCGCCGCCGCGGGAGGGTCGCAGGCGGTACAGTCGGTCACCTGGCGAGGTCGATGGCGGGCTGCAGCAGGCGCGGCCAGGGCAGCGCGCCGCGCCGCGCGTGCAGCGCCGCCAGCGCCGCCACCGGCCGCGGCGGCCGCTGCCCCGCCTCGCCGCCGCCGCGGGAGGGTCGCAGGCGGTACAGTCGGTCACCTGGCGAGGTCGATGGCGGGCTGCAGCAGGCGCGGCCAGGGCAGCGCGCCGCGCCGCGCGTGCAGCGCCGCCAGCGCCGCCACCAGCCGCGGCGGCCGCTGCCCCGCCTCGCTCGCCGCCTCGCCGGGGCCGCCCCACTCCGCCGCCAGCGGCGAGCCCAGCGGCGCCGCGCGGTACTCCCAGTACAGCAGCGCGCCGCTCCTGCGACCGTACACCGAGTCACGCACGGCCGATATCTCAGTCTATGGACGCTTGAAAAGTTGTAATGTAGAGTGATTCCGAAATCCAACGATATCGGCAGAAACGCACCGACGACGACGCTCTGAGTGAGAATGTTGTCTCTTGTAGAGACGCGTCCGGCGAGTTTTACCGAACGGAGACTCTGCACCAGGGTCGTCCGCTCGGGTACTCCGTCTCACCTATTTCTGCCGCAAAGCAGCGGTGCTGCTTGAAGAGTTTTGAAGGGTGAGATGTGGCATTGAAATTACTGGGTACCGTGACTTCTTAAAGTCACAAGTTGGCAACGTACACTGTGGTTCTTGTGGGGGTTGCAGTTCTTCTGCGAATCTCACAGGTGCCACATGTATAGATGACTGTTACCACTTACCATCATGTGGGCAGTTTGCTTGTTTGCCAACTTACTCATATAAAAAAAACCGGCCAATTGCGTGTCGGGCCACGCGCAGTGTAGGGTTCCGTAGTTGCAAATGCCAACTTTGAGTTCACACTCACACCTCACAATACGTTGCTATTAAATTAGGCATTATTATTATTATTAAAGCTGCAATGATTTTATATTTACTTAACTTCACCTGGTTCGTAAATTTATATTCAGTACTAATTTTCAATGAAATTTTACTTTTCCGAGTAGGTACATTTTATAAGTTGGTCGTCTATAGCTTTTTAGTTTGTACTTAGTATTCAACTCCAATAGTTTTCCTTTAAACTTCGTTATACATATATACTACTGTTGTAATTTTTTTCATGTGTCTAAATATAACCGTTTAGCAGTTAGAGGGAAGGGGGGGGGGGGGTACACTTACCTCTAACAAAAATTTGCACTTTAAAACCAAATATTTCAGAAACGGATCCCTAAATCGAATAATGGTATTCTGAACCTTACATTGGTTTTTAAACCAATTCAACAATACCCCACACCATAGTCATATCATTTATTGGCATGGGTTAGTCGAGAAAAAAAAAGTTACTCCCACTTTACTTGTATGGGATCGAGCTACCACAAAAAAACATTTTTTTCAAAATTTTTTGCTACCACTTTTTTGGCATGATTAATATTTACCTTTGATTTTTATTTACCCATACCAAATTACAGCTTTCTAGTACTAACAGTCTCTGAGTAAAATCGCGGACAGACAGATAGACAGACGTGGCCGAACTATAAGGGTTCCTTGTTTACTAAGGAACCCTAAAAAGGTGCGGAGTAGGGCGATCACGGCGAGCCAGAGCGCGGCCAGTGACGACACGTGTATATAGTATAGAGTGTAGTGCAAACGCAGGTACTGACGCGTCGAGCGAGGTGCGGTGCGGCGCGAGCACGGCGAGGCAGAGCGCGGCGGCGGCGGCGGCGTCCAGCGCGCGGCCGCCCGCCTTCAGCGCGTCGGCGCCGGCGCGCGAGCAGGCCGCCGCGTCCGACGACACCGCGCCGTGCGGCACCACCTGCGCATCGCCACGCTCGCCAGTCACATCTAGTATTTTACGACTAAAGCAATATTTTTCAAAAAGAAGCAATGCATTCATATAATTTATTATGGGTCTAGAGCACAGAGCATATAAAGACTAAACCATTTAAACTGACTAAGCGACGATGACGTTCTATTTCCATACTAATTGATTGGATGAGAGCGGACGTTAGGAGATTTGACGGCTTTCAATTCGGACCAATTTCGACGAATGGAACTGAGACGTAGCCGCTTAAGATGGGTCTCATAAGGCTCAAGGTCACCCAAAGTGTAATGGAAAAGACTGCTCGGATTTTCTTTTCGTAATCGAATTAGAAATGATGAGATTCAAAGAAATGAGAACTTTAAGCGGCAGTCAGGCAGGCCAGGACAGATGAAATAAGTAAATAAATATTTTCCGCGAAAAGTGCGAGTGGCAGCCGTAAACCGAGAAACACAATATTGTGGTATGCCTCCCACGAGGTGGATCCACGATCTGATGGAAGCCGCTTCATGAGGGAGGCATTGGATCGGATCGCTGTGAAAATCCTCGAGAAAAGTCAATGTATCTCCAATAGTGGGCATCTCTTAACTGAAATGATGATGACTTACCCTGACGTAAAGATTGCCTTCCAACATACTTATTCACGAGATAATCATAAATACTAATCCGCACTGGGCCAGTGTGGTTGACTAAAAACTGAGGGTAGGCTCGAGCCCTTCGGTAGGGACGTATCTGAGCTGTAATGATGATCATAACCACTTAATATGCTCAAGATTTAACTGCTATTTTTTATACACGACAGAAAACACGCCTTCATCCCGCTTGGTGGTAAGTGACGATAACATCGAAGATGAAAACGAATTTCACTTGGACTCAACAACTCAAGAACTGGCTATCTTACCGCTACGAGTAAGTGTTAGAATACAATAATGTTATAAACATTGTTATTACGACGAGAAACTACGGTGAGACGGTGGGTAGCTAGTCAGGCGGGCTCAGAAGCCCACCACCAACCAACCGAAGCAGAAAAACTTTCTGCCTTCATGGCATGGTGAATAGATTCTGGTGACGGTATAGAGCTGCGGCCATACCGGTCACCTCTCAGCCACAAAACAACGGAGGCGGCTAAATCCTAACAGTAGTTTCACTATCATTAATCAAAGAATTCATAAATTTAGTCATGCACCGATAGCATCGGTGGCGCTGTGGCTTCGGCACTGGACTGTGCTCCGAGTAGAATCGGGAGGCCCGCGATCGATCCTGCCATGCACCAATGTGTTTTTCGTTTCACGGATTTCATATGTACATTTATCTGACGCTCCTACGGTGAAGGAAAACATCGTGAGGAAACCTGCATACACTTGCGAAGTAACTCAAAGGTCTATGTGAAGTCAACCAATCCAACCGCACTGGGCCAGCGTGGCCTAAGGCCTACTCGCCCTAACTAGTTAGGGTAGGCTCGTGCCCCTCGGTGGGGACGTATATGAGCTGTGATAATGAGTCATGCATCGTGTGTGACCGAAGTCAGCTCGGAGCCCTGCACCCCTCCTCCCCTCGAATTATCCTCTGTCTGGGCGATAATTAGTGGTACCTCGTAGTCACCGTAGTAGATCTGCGTGAGCAGCGCCAGCGTGATGGCGGCGGAGAGCGCGGCGAAGGCGGCGGCGATAAGGCGCGGGCCGCGCGCGCAACCCGCCGCCCCGCCCGCCCCGTACCCGCCCGTCTTCAGCGGCACGTCTTCCCGCAGCTCCACCGCACCGCCGCCGCCGCCGCCGCCGCCGCCGCCGGCTGGAAACCACAGGGCTTTCGTTACCATTTACAACTTGAACCCATTTAATGTAATAATCAGGAACGGATTTATACATTTTTCGCCACTAGGCACTATTCTAACTGCCGCCCCCTTAAAACGCTGCATGTGCCATATATGTTAAAGCCATTTTTGGGATGTTGGGAGGGGGGGGGGGGGGGGGTAGCGGCCAAAAACTGTACGGTACAAAAAGGCGTTGCGGCGGTATCCGCCAGCCGTGCCGCCCCTAGGCACGTGCCTAGTGTGGCTTTAGGCAAATCCGTCCCTGGTAATAATCACAGGCTCTTTCACTTTCCATTACTGGGCACAGGCCTTCCTACATGGAAGAAACACATGCGGAGTATGGGCCATAACACCACCACGCTGGCCCAATTGGGGATTGTTGGATAGAAACGGTTGCAATAGCAACCGGAACCAAAGGCTTAACATGCTTAAGCACGGAGGAACTGGAGATCATAAATGTTGGTTATCAGGGTCCAACCATGGCGAAGGTTGCTTTGTTTTCAATATCAGAACCAAAGCGTTTGAACCACTACGCCACCTTCATTGTATGTAAAAATAATTTCACCTATAACACGCATTTTGGTGGTTTATTTCAAAAGAGGACGTATCTTGGCTGAAATGATGAATGAATGAGACGCACATTTGGGGACGCCGGAGTCTTATCAGATGAGCACAAGTCCTGCCTAAGATTGGGTTGGGTCCTGACCCAAATATAATATAACGACATGAGCATGAGATATTTATAATAGCTTAGACAGTTCTTAAGTTCGAAGAATTCAGGTGACGTTAACTTCCATTTCCACTTTTTCGTCGGGTTTGGGCATAAATTTTTCTTACTCCAGGGCACTGTCGAAAAAGTCCTGGGGTAAGACAAATTCAAGCCCAAGCTATAGAAATAGAACCAAAAAGGTTATGCCTTATGCGAAAAGTTCACCAGTTCCCTTGAAAAGGGGCCCCTCGTGTCATTCCAGACCCGAGACTCCAAGAGGGTTTTTTAAATTATTTTAAGGACGAATAAAAACGTGGGTATTTAGATTAAACTTGTAAATTTACAATTAATATGTATTTTATCAGAAATCTAAGAAAAATATTTACATAGGTAACAAAATCTGATGGCAAATGTAGAGCGAAATATTATTGTATGTTCTTTAATAATATATTATAACTACTTCAAATCACTAATAATTTATAGCTTAACAATAGAGGCTTAAAGATTTTTTTAAATAACTACCCTAACAATTTTTATTAGGAAATTTCACTCCACTTTTGCCATCAGATTCTGGTCCACGCTATGTCAAGCTATGGTCAAGTTATATTGTTTGACATTTGGACTTCTCTTATGTCGCGTGTAGTGCACATGTAGAGCTCTATGTAGCGCCCCCTGTACAGTCATTTTGAACTTGTATTTATCACTTTCAATTATGAATTAACTTTCATTAACTTTCAATTATCACATTGATTGAATTATGTATTGTACCTGACTGCTGTTGATCCGGGCTTGCGCATGAGTCGCTCGCCATGGCCGGCATCTGCTGCTGCAACAGTCGCCAGTGAACACGTTAATAGAATTGAATTTTCAAACTAAAACATAACTAAAACAAACTAAAACATATTATAATTGTTGCTATGTAGCGTTAACAGAGCAATTCATTGAGGTTAGAAATTTTAACTTAGCAGTCAAACATTCTTATATTTTTTATAGGCGCAGGTGACCGTACTTGGCTGCAAGGAATGACGGTTGCAAACAATGGCAATATTGGTCGTGGTCGCTACTGTGTGTGAAATTTTATCTTGGATTGGAACTCTCTTGACCGTTATAGTAATATTGTGTTGCAGACAAATAAACTTATACGAGTAATTTACGTGCTGTTATTATTAGCTTATGCTCCTGGCGTTCTAAAATAGCAATGCGTATGTTCATTGCTTTAGGTAGAGTACTGTGAGGATTTCGTACAACACTGCATTCGTGTCTGTGACCACCATTACTCAACTAGCCTCGTTCCATCGAATTTTCATCTAATTTCAAGATCTAATGGGTTAAGTTTTCATTTAAAATTCCTGACACTCCGATTATATTGAGAGGAAACACTGATAATGAAGTTTGCTTATAGTTCATCTTAAGTACTGTAGTACTTATTAATATACTACAGTATGTACAGTATGTATTAATTAATATACTACTATTTTCTATGGGCATATTTGTAAATATGCCCATAGAAAATATTTTTTTACTTATACACGTTAAACTTTTGTCCACACTTTAAGTTTTTTATTTAGTTTTGTTGTTCATTCATTAGATGAATGCTTCGATAGATGTTGACTAAATCTTAACAATTTATATTTTTATGTTGAGTTGATGTTGTTGTTGATGAGTTTAGATCTCCGATAGACAAAGTGCTAGCACACTGAACTGAACTAAACACTGAACTTTGAAGAAGCGGATTAAAAGAAAAAGAATTGTGTACATTTAACATTTATTAGGTTTGAGTGGACCAGAATCTGATGGCAAATGTAGAGCCGAAATATCCTTAATAAAAATTATTAGGGTTCTTATTCTATTATAAGTGATTTGAAGTAGTTATATATTATTAAAAAAAAAAAATAAAAAAAAATAAAAAGAAAATAACTTTGTTTTTATTACAAAATATTCAGCTCTACATTTGTCATCAAATTCTGGTACACCTACATACGTTGCTATTTACCTATTTATTTTATTTGTTTAATATTATTTAGCTATGTTTTTAAAGTTGTTTAAAGTTTTAATTATACCAGCTCTGGGACAGAAAGCAATCAATGATTTAACAATTACCGTTGTCAACAATATATTAGAAGATAATTACTTGAAGCGATTAGTTAATTAACCCTTTAGAACTTAAATAATCGCATAATAAGGTCTAGTCAAAATACATGAAACTTTTCTCGTGTTAGAAACTCACTTCTTGTTTTAACTGTATTAAGTAAGTAGGTATTCGATATATCTTAGCATAATAAATTGAAACATAATTTATACCTTACTTATACACTTATTTAGTAGGTCATCTACTTACCGCTATTCACGGTAGAGTGCGATCCAACTTATAGTATTTTGTCTTCAATAGAAACACTTCCGTGGACTTCTAATGTCATTAACTTTCAAACTTAGGAACTAAATATCATTCACTTATTCATTATCAATTTTGCAATCACCAATTTATTTGTTGATCAATAAGAATATTAACATAAAACGAATGTGTTGTGTCAGCGAACTGTGAATTGGAAATATAATACATACGAATATAGTCTTATATCTCGAGCCGCGTCGCCGGCTCGCGAGTGGCGCTAACTGTACGTGCGCGCGCGCAGCCGAGGAATGCCGGGACGGGAGCGACGCCCGGTGACGTCAGCGCCTCTACCAGACTCGCGGCCGACTTGACACTCCGCTTACTTTATTTCGAATTTCGAACTTCTTTAGTTCTTGATGTACTTATGTCTGTATACTATAGTACTTCAAGATAAATAATGGGCAATTGGGCTTCGGCTAACTTCGTGTTTCCGAAGATGACAATCTAGACAATATAATGATATAGAGCTGCTCTTGTGATTGTAACTTTAGAGCCAAACTACTTTTCGTCAATTGTCTTTGGTAAGTTAGAAGATTTTTTTTTGACGTTTTCCGATGTTTTCCGATGCCCATTATCTATTTCTCAGAACAATAACATTTATCTTGATGTACTAAACTTCATTTTGATTTTCGAACATCTTCAGTTACTGATGTACTTATTTATTGATTAGTTGTTGCCCGCGGCTTCGTTTGCGTGGATTTACGTTCGGTTATATTATACTACGGTGCACTATATTACGGGCTCTCCACCTTCCTCAGAGCTTGAGAGCAAATCGTATGGGCCATTTTCCCTTACAAACACATTGAGTTATTATGTACTACGTTACGAGTGGGTACGAACTACTCGTTGCAGAATTTACGGAATGAATATTCAAAAATTCTCAATTTGGAAACTCGTATTCGAAATATCGAATTTTACGATTTCGAATGCGAATTTGAATTGTATTGTTTTAAAAATGCGTCTCCTGAAGGGATAAGATCCTTGAATTGTGTAACAGGCGAACAATAAAATTTCATATCAAGTTCATTCATCATCAAAGTCAACATAAGATTTTACAGCTTTGGTACCACAGTTTGGTACTGACGTCAAAAAATGACACTTATTATCATCAATGCTATTAACTGTATCTACCTACTAAATTCTACATAAATGAGAATTTAATGTCTAATTTCAAACTTTAGTGTGTGCATAGATCACAAAAAATATGCAAATTTAAGCAAGTAAAACAAAAGTTGACTCTACATCTACGCGTAAAATACAGTGTCCAATACAAGTAAAATACAAGCAACGGCTAATACTGTGTCAATATTATATCACAGTCAATATTATGAACTTTCAACTTACTGTCCTGTGACCCGTTACATATATCTATATCTATATATATCTATATATCTCTATATATAATAAAATCGTAGGGGTACAAAAATCTGTAATTGCGAAATATTAAGAAAAATAATACACAGGTCGCCTTAAAATCATTAGCAGAACACGATAGAATAGTTTTTAAAAAAATTGTTTGTTTGTTGGTTTGTTTGTTTGTTTGTTTGTTTGTTTGTTTGTTTGTTTGTCTGTTTGTCCGGAAAGATCTCCGAAACTACTGGACAGAATTTGATATGGCTTACACCACAATGCTTATAATTTTCCGGAAGAACATTTAGGCATAATTTCGTTTGTTTAAATTCACTTTTTATTTTTAGTGAAAAAATACCATATAAAATTTTCGAATTGGCTTTAGGTAGAAAAACAACATGGCGCACGTGAAATTATTTTAACAAGTCTGTCACATAGTACAGAGAGAAGGTATTTTCTTCCACGAAGGAAAGGCAATGGAACTACGCCATACAGCCTGATCTTAAGTAATTGGATTTCGAAAATTGAAAGGCAGGAATGAAGTGTTTCACATACGGCCCGTTCCAGATAAGCATTTTTAGCCATAAATACCAACATTTTTAGCATCTCTGCGTTCCATTAGCCGGTGATGCTAGTTTTTCTTGCTGGTTGTCATGCGTTTCATTTAAGCATTTTTAGCACGAAATACTAGCATCAAATACCCATGCTAATAGATGGGTCCTCTGATACCACTTTTTGACAGCTTTCAAATTTGACATTTGGAATCTTTTTTTCATGAATCAAAAAGGATTTTCAGCGGATTTAAAAAAATTATTGAAAGATATTTGTAGTATTAGCCAATTCTGATTTATATTAAAAAAAAAATTTAAGTGGCTGGACTAATTAAGTGAGGTGTCAAAATTCAGCACGAAAAATCAGTACCTTGCGTTTCATTTGTAACAATTAGCGCGGCTAAAAATTTCAACATTTCTTAAAAGAAACGCAAAACGAGGCTAACATCAGATGTTAGCCTCAGAAAGTAGCAGTGCTTTATCTGGAACGCAGGGATAGTACAAATAAAATTTAATATTTTCTGTTAATGTGCTGAGCCCAACTGGATTTCGCCAACCAAATTGTCTTTTTCTTATGTCGTACCGTGGTGGTAAGGCAAAAAGATCAGGCCATACAACCAATGTCTAAAGCATTTTTTATGATAATACTTATCGAGTGACCATAAAATTTGTAGATTGGTTTAATTCTTGACTAATTTTTACAAAATCGGTACAATTTTTGAAATATTTGAAATGTTGAAAAATGAAGATACTCTTTTCAAGGTATTTTGAAAGATGTTATATGTTTTTACATTAGGACTAAGGAATCAAACTCTTTCATCCATTTAAAACTTTTAAAAGTAATACATTAATATTGATAATAAAAAAAAATATCTGACTGCAATGTTCTGGGTTACGCGTAGAGGGACGGGACGGGACTCTTGATCCTAATGTCTAAAATGACGGATCACATTTTTTGGATCCACCCAAGGAACATGGATATCGAACGAAGAACCTAAAGAGTAGAAAACATTGAACCTAGCCACGTTGACTTAATTTGACATGACTGCCGATAAAGTTCGTTTCCAAACCCAGCGATATGCATATCAAATGAAAGGCCTTGATGAGTAGAGCACTATGAACATAAGAAAATCGCCCTAAATTCAACATGGCCGCCGCTCAAATAAAACGGATAAAAGTTCGTTTCCAAACCCAGCAATATGGGTATCAAATGAAAGGCATTGATGAGTAGAGCACTATGAACCTAGCAACATTGACATAAATTCAACATGGCCGCCGCTCAAAAAAGGTGGATAAAAGTTAGTTTCCAAACCTAGCAATATGGGTATCAAATGAAAGGCATTGATGAGTAGAGCACTATGAACCTAGCAACATTGACATAAATTCAACATGACCGCCGCTCAAAAAAGGTGGAATAAAGTTAGTTTCCAAACCTAGCAATATGGGTATCAAATGAAAGGCCTTGAAGAGTAGAGCACTATGAACCTAGCAACATTGACATAAATTTAACATGGCCGCCGCTCAAAAAAGGTGGATAAAAGTTAGTTTCCAAGCCTAGCAATATGGGTATCAAATGAAAGGCCTTGAAGAGTAGAGCATTAGGTACCTAGGAAAATCGACCTAAATTCAACATGGCAACCGCTCAAAAAAAAAAGGATAAAAGTTCGTTTTCAAACCCAGCAATATGGGTATCAAATGAAAGGCCCTGATGAGTAGAGCACTATGAACCTAGCAACATTGACATAAATTCAACAAAGCCGCCGCTCTAAAAAGAAGAATAATAGTTCGTTTCCAAACCTAGCAATATGGGTATCAACTGAAAGGCTGATAAAAGTTCGTTTCCAAACCTAGCAATATGGGTATCAAATGAAAGGCCTTGAAGAGTAGAGCATTAGGAACCTAGCAAAATCGACCTAAATTCAACATGGCCGCCGCTCAAAAAAAAAAGGATAAAAGTTCGTTTCCAAACCTAGCAATATGGGTAGCAAATGAAAGGCCTTGAAGAGTAGAGCATTAGGAACCTAGCAAAATTGACCTAAATTCAACATGGCCGCCGCTCAAAAAAAAGGATAAAAGTTCGTTTCCAAACCTAGCAATATGGGTATCAAATGAAAAGCCTAAAAGAGTAGAGCATTATGAACTTAAAAAAATTGCTATAAATTCAACATGGCCGCCGCTCAAAAAATGGATAATAGTTCGTTTCCAAACCCAGCAATATGGGTCTCAAATGAAAGGCCTTGATGAGTAGAGCACTATGAACCTAGCAACACATAAATAAATTCAACATGGCCGCCGCTCAATAAAGGTGGATAAAAGTTCGTTTTCTAATCTAGCAATATAGGTATCAAATGAAAGGTCTTCAAGAGTAGAGCACTATGGACCTAGCAATATTGACGTAAATTCGACATGGCCACCGCTCAAAAAAGGTGGATAAAAGTTCGTTTCCAAACCTAGCAATATAGGTATCAAATGAAAGGCCTTGAAGAGTAGAGCACTATGAACCTAGGAAAATAGCACAAAATTGAATATGGCCGCTGCTCAAAAAAAACTGTTTAAAGTTCGTTTCTAAGCCCAGCAATATGGGTATCAAATGAAAGGCCTTGATCAGTAGAGCACTATGAACGTAGCAACATTGACGTAAATTCAACATGGCCGCCGCTCAAAAAAGACGGATAACAGTTGCTTTTCAAACCCAGCAATAGGGGTATTAAATGAAAGTAGGCCCTGAAGTTTACCTAGAGCAGCCATACTCTAAGTGTGTTCCGCGGAACCCTAGGGCTCCACAATACCCCTATAAGGGTTCCGCAATAATTTAGAAAAATCAAAACACCCTCTCTGGTCGTACTTTTATTATGCTTATTAATAAAGAATACACTTTTAAAAACTATTGTTTTTAAAAGTGTATTCTTTATTACGTTGTAAATACGTTTTTTCGTATTCGTTTTCTGAATGCGGGCATCCGAATGCATCAAATCTATACAAAATACTCATTGACTGCCGCACACGTTCGTTTTTATTACGAACGGAACACGTTCTGTACGTACGTTTAGGTAGAATGGTAGAAATCCCGAATGAGAAGAAACGAACGTCTGCGCTACGTTCACGAAACTCCGTGTCTGTATTCCGTGATTGGATATCGAATACGGAAAACGTATTTGTACAGTAACCCCCCCATTCATGCTATACATTAACTCTACGAAAACCGCCAGTATTACGAGCGACATAAGAACGGTTCAAAGGTCAAACAGTATAGCTTGACAAGGAGCTTACTCTACGACCAGTCAAAATTGGCCAAGATGTCATATCCAAAAAATATATTTTGTTGGTAAAAATATCTAAACTTTATTCGTATACAGTTCTAATTTATTAACAATTGCTTATTTTAATTCGAAACATGAATACGATAAAGATTATTCTTGCAACTGTGTAGTTCTTTCTACTGAAGAAGAATTTTTTAATATCAATAATGTCTCTAAAACAATAATTATACTTAGTGTTTATAGTAATATGTAATGTATTTAATTTTGTGGACTGTTAGAAAAAGAGCATTACGAACCTACGAAAATTGTCCTAATTTCGAAATGGCCGATGCTCAAGAAAGGCAGAATAAAGTTGAATCATTATGGAATAAAATGGAGGAAAAAACTAAACACTGTGTTAAGTATTTTGATGGCGAAACGTAGTTCGCGGGCACAGCTAGTATATAATAAAATCGTAGGGGTACAAAAATCTGTAATTGCGAAATATTAAGAAAAAAAATACACAGGTCGCCTTAAAATCATTAGCAGAACACGATAGAATAGTTTTAAAAAAAATTGTTTGTTTGTTGGTTTGTTTGTTTGTTTGTTTGTCTGTTTGTCCGGAAAGATCTCCGAAACTACTGGACAGAATTTGATATGGCTTACACCACAATGCTTAGAATTTTCCGGAAGAACATTTAGGCATAATTTCGTTTGTTTAAATTCACTTTTTATTTTTAGTGGAAAAATACCATATAAAATTTTCGAATTGGCTTTAAGTAGAAAAACAACATGGCGCACGTGAAATTATTTTGACAAGTCTGTCACATAGTACAGAGAGAAGGTATTTTCCAAGTATTTTCTTCCACGAAGGAAAGGCAAGGGAACTACGCCATACAGCCTGATCTTAAGTAATTGGATTTCGAAAATTAAGGCAGGAATGAAGTGTTTCACATAGTACAAATAAAATTTAATATTTTCTGTTAATGGCTGTACCCAACTGGATTTCGCCAACCAAATTGTCTTTTTCTTATGTCGTACCGTGGTGGAAAGGCAAAAAGATCAAGCCATACAACCAATGTATAAAGCATTTTTTATGATAATACTTATCGAGTGACCATAAAATTGGTAGATTGGTTTAATTCTTGACTAATTTTCACAAAATCGGTACAATTTTTGAAATATTTGAAATGTTTAAAAATGAATATACTCTTTTCAAGGTATTTTGAAAGGTGTTATATGTTTTTACATTAGGACTAAGGAATCAAACTCTTTCATCCATCTAAAACTATTAAAAGTAATAGATTAATATTGATAATTAAAAAAAATATCTGACTGCAATGTTCTGGGTTACGCGTAGAGGGACGGGACGGGACTCTTGATCCTAATGTCTAAAATGACGGATCACATTTTTTTGGATCCACCCAAGGAACATGGATATCAAACGAAGAACCTAAAGAGTAGAACACATTGAACCTAGCCACGTTGACTTAATTTTACATGACTGCCGATAAAGTTCGTTTCCAAACCCAGCGATATGCATATCAAATGAAAGGCCTTGATGAGTAGAGCACTATGAACATAGGAAAATCGCCCTAAATTCAACATGGCCGCCGCTCAAATAAAACGTATAAAAGTTCGTTTCCAAACCCAGCAATATGGGTATCAAATGAAAGGCATTGATGAGTAGAGCACTATGAACCTAGCAACATTGACATAAATTCAACATGGCCGCCGCACAAAAAAGGTGTATAAAAGTTAGTTTCCAAACCTAGCTATATGGGTATCAAATGAAAGGCATTGATGAGTAGAGCACTATGAACCTAGCAACATTGACATAAATTCAACATGGCCGCCGCTCAAAAAAGGTGGATAAAAGTTAGTTTCCAAACCTAGCAATATGGGTATCAAATGAAAGGCCTTGAAGAGTAGAGCACTATGAACCTAGCAACATTGACATAAATTTAACATGGCCGCCGCTCAAAAAAGGTGGATAAAAGTTAGTTTCCAAGCCTAGCTTAAACGAACATTTATCCTTTAAGCGGTGGATAAAAGTTAGTTTTCAAACCCAGCAATATGTGTATCAAATGAAAGGCCCTGATGAGTAGAGCACTATGAACCTAGCAACATTGACATAAATTCAACATAGCCGCCGCTCTAAAAAGAAGAATAATAGTTCGTTTCCAAACCTAGCAATATGGGTATCAACTGAAAGGCCTAAAAGAGTAGAGCATTATTAACTAAGGAAAATTGCCCTAAATTAAACATGGCCGCCGCTCAAAAAATGGATAAAAGTTCGTTTTCAAATCCAGCAATATGGGTATCAAATAAAAGGCTTTGTTAAGTAGAGCACTATGAACCTAGCAACATTGACATAAATTCAACATGGCCGCCGCTCAAAAAAGATAGATAAAAGTTCGTTTCCAAACCTAGCAATATGGGTATCAAATGAAAGGCCTTGAAGAGTAGAGTATTAGGAACCTAGCAAAATCGACCTAAATTCAACATGGCCGCCGCTCAAAAAAAAGGATAAAAGTTCGTTTCCAAACCTAGCAATATGGGTATCAAATGAAAAGCCTAAAAGAGTAGAGCATTATGAACTTAGGAAAATTGCTATAAATTCAACATGGCCGCCGCTCAAAAAATGGATAATAGTTCGTTTCCAAACCCAGCAATATGGGTCTCAAATAAAAGGCCCTGATGAGTAGAGCACTATGAACCTAGCAACATTAACATAAATTCAACATGGCCGCCACTCAAAAAAAGTGGATAAAAGTTAGTTTCCAAACCTAGCAATATGGGTATCAAATGAAAGGCCTTGAAGAGTAGAGCATTAGAGACCTACGAAAATCTACCTAAATTCAACATGGCCGCCGCTCAAAAAAAGGATAAATGTTCGTTTTCAAACCGAGCAATGTGGGTACCAAATGAAAGGCCTTGATGAGTAGAGCACTATAAACCTAGCAACACATAAATAAATTCAACATGGCCGCCGCTCAATAAAGGTGGATAAAAGTTCGTTTTCTAATCTAGCAATATAGGTATCAAATGAAAGGTCTTCAAGAGTAGAGCACCTAGCAATATTGACGTAAATTCGACATGGCCACCAATCAAAAAAGGTGGATAAAAGTTTGTTTCCAAACCTAGCAATATAGGTATCAAATGAAAGGCCTTGAAGAGTAGAGCACTATGAACCTAGGAAAATAGCACAAAATTCAATATGGCCGCTGCTCAAAAAAAACTGATAAAAGTTCGTTTCTAAGCCCAGCAATATGGGTATCATATGAAAGGCCTTGATCAGTAGAGCACTATGAACGTAGCAACATTGACGTAAATTCAACATGGCCGCCGCTCAAAAAAGACGGATAACAGTTGCTTTTCAAACCCAGCAATAGGGGTATTAAATGAAAGTAGGCCCTGAAGGGTACCTAGAGCAGCCATGCTTTAAGTGTGTTCCGCGGAACCCTAGGGCTCCACACTACCCCTATAAGGGGTTCCGCAATAATTTAGAAAAATCAAAACACCCTCTCTGGTCGTACTTTCATTATGCTTATTAATAAAGAATACACTTTTAAAAACTATTGTTTTATTTTAGGGTTCCGTCAAGTATTTCGCTTTCCAAAAGATATTGAGGTAGCTACAGAATTTGAAAAATTCTTTACTGACATTCCAGTTTCAATCACAAAATCTTTGGATTCCTCCCCCACTGTAGCCGAATCTATTCTAAAAGATTATGTTAAAACTTGTGATGATAAATTTAAATTTGCCCATATTTGTGCAAATGATTTAATAAAGTCATTTAAAACGCTGAATAAAAAGAAAACCGTGGATCTGTGGGGCAACTCTGTAGATGTTTCCCAATCTGTAATAGAAACAATAGCTCCAATACTTGCTAGTATTTTTAATGATTGCATTGACTGTGGTGTGTTTCCTGATCTAATGAAACTGAGTAAAATTATTCCATTACATAAATCTGGTAGCACATCAGACCCCAATAATTTTAGACCTATCTCTGTGCTACCTACTTTTAGCAAAATCTTTGAAAAAATAATGTTGGAACAAATGCAAAGCTTTTTTAACAGAAATAATCTTCTACACTGTAAACAATTTGGTTTTAGAAAGGGTCGCTCAACAACTGATGCTGGTGTTGAGTTAATACAAAATATATATGAGGCCTGGGAGGACTCACATGATGCGCTGGGCGTTTTTTGTGACTTGTCCAAGGCGTTTGATTGCGTTCATCATGACACCCTGATCAGGAAATTACACTACTATGGATTTCGCGACACTGTTCTGGATTTACTCATCTCCTATTTGACTGAGAGGATTCAGAAAGTAGACGTCAACGGGGAGAGGTCCCAGGGCGCCTCGGTTAAAATGGGAGTTCCGCAGGGTTCAATTCTTGGTCCTTTTCTATTTTTAATATATATAAATGACTTGCCTGCTTTTGTACAAGACAGGCATGAGATTGTATTATTTGCAGATGATACTTCACTTATGTTTAAAATTAAAAGACGATTGCAAATTTATGACGATGTAAATAGTTCTATCTCAAGAATAGTTTACTGGTTTAATGCGAATAACTTGTGCCTCAATGAAGGGAAAACTAAATGTATAAAATTTGTTTTACCCAATGTTAAAGAGGTTCACACCACTGTTAACATAAAGCATAAAAATGTGGACCTTGTGGATACCGTAGTATTTCTTGGTATTACTTTAGATTCAAAGCTTCAGTGGGGCCCACATATTGATAAATTGTCGAAGAGACTTAGTTCTGCAGCCTACGCTGTATGGAAAATACGTCAGCTGACTGATGTTGATACAGCAAGACTTGTATACTTTGCCTATTTTCATAGTGTGATGTCGTATGGCATTTTGCTGTGGGGAAATGCTGCCGACATTCAGACTGTTTTTGTGCTGCAAAAAAGGGCTATTCGTGCTATTTATAACCTTAAAATAAGAGACTCTTTGAGAGAAAAATTTAAAGAAATTGGTATTATGACCGTCGCGTCGCAATATATTTACGAGAATATAGTATATGTTCATAAAAATATACATTCGTTTTGTAAAAACAGTGATATTCATTCAGTAAATACTAGGCAAAAGAATATGTTAGCGTTACCAAATACTAGGCTTAAAAAAATTAATAATTCTTTCAAAGGCCTTTGTGTACGTTTCTACAATAAAATCCCAAATAATATTAAAGCACTTAACTTGAATAAATTTAAAGTCGCTATCAAGGGCGCACTTATGAAAAAAGCATATTATAAAGTGTCTGATTATATGACAGATAAAACTGCTTGGGATTGTCAAAAAATGTGATAATTGACGTTTAAAGGGTGTTAACACTTTGTGATAGTGGGATAAATTTCATTCGAGTAACTGTTCCACTCACACCGACAGGCATTTCTATATTATTTAAAAAAATGTATGTGAAATATAATATTGTAATGTTGGCATTTTAAAAGAGGAGACAAAAAAAATACAAGACCTTCCGAGTTTCTTGCCTGTTCTTCTTGAGAAGGCTCTCCCAATTTCCGAACAGGTGTAGAGTCAATTTTTTTTTTTTTTTTTTTTTAATTTTACTTGTATTTGCACACATCTTAATAATGGTTGGGGTGTGTGTACATACAAGGATTAAATAATTTAGTTAATTAGATTCTTGGTTGAAGATTTTTATGTTTTTATTTTGACGTCAATAAGTGCCTGTAAAGGCCTATATTGAATAAAGATTTTTGAGTTTGAGTTTGAGTTTGAAAAGGGTTCCGTCACCAAAAAAGTTTGAGAACCGCTTCGGGGCCTATTGGATGTTCGATGTTAGATGTTACCTGTGTTTAGTGTCCTTCGAGACCGTGATAATGCAACGATCGTGAACTAACTAATGATAACTCCAAATTTGTGTGTTGGATGTTAGTCATCACGGCGAGTTTGCTAACCGAACTATGCCAGCAACACTATATCGCACAGTACACGTTACAAAAACGGAAGTCTCAATACATTTTAAGGCTAACCGCATAAATACGTTTTTTCGCATTCGTTTTCTGAATGCGGGCATCCGAATGCATCAAATCTATACAAAATACTCATTGACTGCCGCACACGTTCGTTTTTATTACGAACGGAACACGTTCTGTACGTACGTTTAGGTAGAATGGTAGAAATCCCGAATGAGAAGAAACGAACGTCTGCGCTACGTCCACGAAACTCCGTGTCTGTATTCCGTGATCGGATATCGAATACGGAAAACGTATTTGTACAGTAACCCCCCCATTCATGCTATACATTAACTCTACGAAAACCACCAGTATTACGAGCGGCATAAGAACGGTTCAAAGGTCAAACAGTATAGCTTGACAAGGAGCTTACTGTACGACCAGTCAAAATTGCCCAAGTTGTCATATCCAAAAAATATATTTTGTTGGTGTTACCAACACCTATTATAAAATCTAAACTTTATTCGTATACAGTTCTAATTTATTAACAATTGTTTATTTTAATTCGAAACATGAATACGATAAAGATTATTCTTGCAACTGTGTAGTTCTTTCTACTGAAGAAGAATTTATTAATATCAATAATGTCTCTAAAACAATAATAATACTTAGTGTTTATAGTAATATGTAATGTATTTAATTTTGTGGACTGTTAGAAAAAGAGCATTATGAACCTACGAAAATTGTCCTAATTTCGAAATGGCCAATGCTCAAGAAAGGCAGAATAAAGTTGAATCATTATGGAATAAAATGGAGGAAAAAACTAAACACTGTGTTAAGTATTTTGATGGCGAAACGTAGTTTGCGGGCACAGCTAGTTACAAATAAATGCATTTAAAACGTTATAATATAATGAATCTCGTAAAGATTATCCAGACTTGTGCGCTTATTAAATTTATAGGTGAAGACTCTATCTTTGGAACTTCACACTAAATTATTTTTCGACATTATAACAACAATAACGGGGCCAAGAACATAGACATAACGATTTCCTCAATCTAAAGCCAAAAAAAGGCCAAAGGATTTATACGTTTTGAAGGGAAACCAGAGGGGAAACAAGAGCGTCGGAGGCGCTGTGGACGCGACATTAGCCTTCTAATCTGGAGGCCCGGGGTTCCGGGGGTCCTGCCAAGTACTAATGTGTTTTTCGTTTTTCATATTTCATATGTCCGACGCTCCTAAGGAAAACATCGTGAGGTAACTTGCATTCATCTGCGAAGAAGTTCAAAGGTGTTATATGACTAAGGTCTTAACATCCTAACATAAGGTAGGCTCGAGCCCCTCTGTAGAGACATATATGAGCTGTGAAGGCCAATAAGGTGTTTCGAATCATTATTGACGCCACAGTACTACATTATTAACGCGACATTATTGCGTCAATGTCAGTAGATTAAAGTGATACAAAATGTTTCCCCATTGACTCTAGCAAAAACATTAAATTCAAAACGGATTGATAAATTATAAAAATTGTATTGTTTTAGGTTGTTTATTTTAGGTAGCTTAGATACAATTAGAAAGAAAGAAACTTACTCCAAATCTTTTTAACCGACTCCAAAAGGAGGAGGTTATCAATTCGATGCGTAAGTTTTTTTTAATGTATATTACGCTATTATTCCGCCAATAGTGGACCGATTTTGATTTTTTTGTATTTGGTAGAGTATACTCATGCGGTGGTCCCATTGTAACCAAATTAAGGATTGAATGATGGGATCCCAGAAAAACCGAGGGAGTTTCATGTTTTTCCGAAGCTGAACAGGTATTTGCGTCTGGTAACATTCTTTGCTTTTAGGAAGTTAGCTTTAGAAGTTTAGTTGGAGGTTAGTTTTTAAAAATACAAAAGGTACTCATTGACACTATGTCTTATTCTTTCTTTTTTCGGTGAGCTGGTATTATATTCAATAAAAAGAAAAAAAATACAAAAAATGAAAACCGACTTCAAAATTAAAAAACGCTTGAAAGTTAAAAATAATATAAGAATACAGACAACATTACATTTCTATATTGAAGTCGGTGTCAAACCATGATCTAGAAAGTCTTAAGATTTAGCACCGACTTCAATATTGAAATGTAATGTTGTCTGTATTCTTATATTATTTTTAACTTTTAAGTGTTTTTGAAGACGGTTTTTTAATGTAGGTACACTTCCTTTTTTATGCAACTTGATTCAATCATTTTGTGCTTGTAATGGCTGAATGCTATGAATGAATTTACCAGAGGGAGTCTCAGTAATCTGCAATTGTAGCGGTGCTTGGATTGCTGTATTCTGGCTTGAATGTACTGGATAAAGTAACTTGACACCTTACGTCACAAGTTGGTGAAGTTGGCAATGTATTAGGGTCCTTGTGGAGTTTTTTATTTGCAAATCTTACAGGAACCGACTTGGGACTATATCCCTTTGAACAAGAAAATAATTTCGGAAATCGGTCTACAATTAGCGAAGAAATCGTTCCTAAGCAAATAATTTAAAATATAATATAATATATACATAAAAATATAGATTCAGATGAACATAGAACCCTCTTCTGTTATGAAGTCGGTTAAAAAAGCATTACTATTGTATTTTCACAAATCCGCATCTAAGTTGATGTGTTTGAACTATTATTTTTGTTTAATCATAAGAGTAAATAGTGTGACGCTTAGTCTTAATAATTCTATTAGTTACTGCCTGACACACCAGGCTACGCCAGGTAGTGTGACTGTCAGGAAAAAAATTCTTCTCTGTCACATTGGTGTGACAAAATGGTGTGACAGAGAGTAATCCCCCAAGTAGTTGAAGATAATTTCGCATAGTAAGCATTTAGTTCCATTTACAAAGATCAATATGATTTTTTAATTCTGTTAAACGTTCAATGTCACTATGTCACCAACGTTAATGCTAAACTTGAAAGTGACTAAGCAGTTATAAAACTATTACGATCAAAGCAAATCCAATGTTGTTTCCACTTAAGTAGTACCTGGGCCCTAATCCTATAAAGAATGGCGAAATTCCGGAGCTGATTCACGTCCCGCCTCGCTCCGCGGCTCGCACGTGAGCCGTAATGGCCAAACGAGATTACCGCGGCTGAGAAGCCACGCAACTTAAGTAATCCCGTATATAAGACGCGGGGCGAGCCGAGTCTCCGAGTACACTAGTACAGCGGGGAATCCGCGACACTCTCACTTCGGGAACCGAGGACTCAGTGCGATCGCCAAGATGGTGTACAACTTCAAAGTGTTCAAAAAGTGCGCGCCCAACGGGAAGCTCACGCTCTACATGGCCAAGCGCGACTTCGTCGACCACATCTCCTACGTGGAACCGATAGGTCTGTTTCTCCGTTATCACGTAGGCATCTTGTGCTGCTTATATGTGCCAGATAGTGAAGTTTGGATTGTACAGATGATGTCGATGATGGATTAGGCGTGATTAGCAAAAAATGTTCAATAGTTGCAATAAGTGTCTCGTCCTAAAAGGCAGCGAAACGTATAACGTTATCTCATTTTTTACTAAAGCGTGTCACAAAAACGACACTTGCGAAATCGTATCGAATATGGTTAAACAGAGGAAGCCAGGGCAGTGGCGGTGAATATTGATGTACCTATTGGTAAAGTAACTACTTAAATCAACATCGGGTCGTCGTATCACTGTTCATTGCTTTATCTGCAACGCTTAGATCATTTAGCCTAGAATGCTCTAAGCTGCAACGCGATGGACTCGACACCAGCCCAGTGAATCAGTGCAATGCTAAGTTATATAACTTGAGTTCATCTCTCAAAGATCGGTCGTCAGCAAAATGTTTGATCGGTTATCAAAGAGTATCCATTCCTATTGATTTTAGCCGTGGCAGGCTTTTCGGAATTGTGACTTACATCGAAAATCTGAACGAGAGACTAGTTTAAGTCACATTAAAAGTATGCTCATTGCTAAAAGTCCCATCAAAGGTATGCTCGTCGCTAAAAACATAACAGCAATGCATGGGTTGACTTACATATTGACTCTAGCTTACATTGGCTCTGATCTCACCACATTAGAAATGGATCTATTTCTTCGTGTTTGTTAATAAAATACAACTGGCGCAATGTGCAGATGGCGTAGTGCTGCTGGACGAGGAGTACGTGCGCGGGCGCAAGGTGTTCGGGCAGGTGGTGTGCACGTTCCGCTACGGGCGCGAGGAGGACGAGGTCATGGGACTCAACTTCTACAAGGAGCTGTTCCTCGCCTCCGAGCAGATCTACCCTCCACCGGAGAAGAGGAACTACGATTTGTCGCGGACGCAGGTGCGGTGGGACCTTCGCTTTTTACAGAACCCACGCAAGCAGGCGCAAGCAATTTGGCCCACCTTGACCTGTATCTAGATTCTGTGCGACCAGATTTAATTGCTTAACCTTGAGGTTTGCGCCGATACATGTAAACTATTTATTGGTTTCTGTTCCTGGTGAATTTGCTTCTTCTGCAATTCGGCTTTGAAGCATTTACTATCATTACTTTTCTTGAACTACTCGTAGTTATGTTACTTTGGCAAATTATACATTCAAAATAATAATATAAAAAAACCATAGCTCGCTGACTTTGTGTTGTGCTAGTGCCCGTGAGTGCTAAAAGGGAGAACGCTGTGATGACAACTTACAAGTGATTGAGTAACAAGCTATAGACTTCAGTAAAGATCTTCCTAACATTGTGGGAGCCCCCAATCCCAGTAGTTGCGAAGTCGTAACGCATGTGATTGCTATGGCAGGAGAGGCTGCTGAAGAAGCTGGGCGAGACGGCGTTCCCGTTCCGGCTGGCGGTGCCGGCGGGCGCGCCGGGCTCGGTCACGCTGCAGCCCGGCCTCGAGGACGACGGCGAGCCCTGCGGCGTGCACTACTACGTCAAGCTCTTCGTCGGCGATTCCGAGATCGACCGCTCGCACAGGAGGTGCGCTATACGAAATCTATTTCCCTCCCGCCAGCCGTTTACTTCAAGTTATCCGCTGTCAAATGACGTCACAGACAAAACTAACGCAAACGGACTAGTTAGGAAGTGCGCGGCGCGAGGTAATGGCTAACTCCAAGTGAACGGCTAGTTCAATTTAAAACATTGTAAATGTAGCTTAATGAGGCTTCGCGCCGTTTGATGGAGCAGAGGGTAATGGGTTTGGAAATGGAAACGGAAATTTGGAGTGACCCTTGTCACCCCAGTTTGGATACCAGTTCCAGTATCCGAAACGCAAACGAGGCGTACTTAAGCTGTTAAAGCATAAGTTTGAAACAGCATTAATTAAAAGCATATGGTTCATGCATCATCAAACGGTATTCTTCATGTTCTCCGGATCGTTTTCTCATTTAGCAGGCTATCGAGTTTATAACAGTGGCAATTAAAGTAGCAATTAGCTGATAAGGTTGAAGGCCTATATTAGGCTAATACCTCCTCAAGTCCTTATACCATCCATAGAAGGTACCACCACCATGGAAGTGCTAATTACATGAACTGTGTTGAGCAGGAGCACCGTAGCGCTGGGCATCCGCAAGGTGCAGTACGCGCCGGCCAAGGCGGGCCCGCAGCCCTGCACCGTGGTGCGCAAGGACTTCGTGCTGTCGCCCGGCCAGCTTGAGCTCGAGATCACGCTGGATAAGCAGGTAGCTATAATGAAATATTAACATTGCGTTTAATGATAGCGGCAACAACAGTTTGCCATCATAATATATCAGGTTTTGTTTTGTGACGACAAATTGAGCGTCACACATAGGGCTCGCATCGAATCAGTTCAGCGTTGTTTCACTCGACGTTTAAACTATCGCATTGGAAAATATAAAAGCTACGAGGAGAGACTTATTGGTTTTAGGATGCACTCTCTGGAGGACCGTCGTATGGTCGCGGATATGAAGTTACTCTATGATGTAGTCAATGCTACACTGGACTGCCCGGCGCTCACATCACGGGTTGCTCTTTGTGCCTGTACTATGCGCACAAGGCGAAAAAGCTCACTTTATGCTGGGTCAGCTCGTTCAAATTACGCCAAACATTCCGTATTGTATCGTATCATACATACTTACGAGGATAGATTTGGTGATACAGACATTTTCTTTCTGACTCGCAACCAATTTGTTAGCCATATCTCAAAGCATTTGCCCCAGTTCTCTAACAGTCAGTCAGAGTAGTCACACTCATTACATCCCACGCATAAACAAGTACACTCACACTCACTCACACACGTTATCCACAACAAAATGACACACATTCTTCTATTATAATAAAAATCTAACGTTCATTTTCTGTTTTGGCAGTAATCTAATTCTTGTTTTTTAATGTATGTTTTGGAATTTTTCACAAGATCCGTTAATGTCTTTTCTTAATATTAGTCTAATTAAATAATTAAGTACGTCATCTGTAAATTGTAATTCGACAAACTTTATTATTGGCTGTATATGTTTTTAATTTTATGATTGTAAACCAAATAGACTTATATGCTGTTAAGTTTGCTTAGTGAAATAAATAAATAAATAAAAAAATCTGTTGGCTAATTTCCCACTTAAAGGATATTAATAATAAATTTTGTCCTGGTTGAGAGCCCGACTTCTAGACTCTGCAGCTCTGGTGTAATCCTTAATATTCTGCGAACAGCTGTACATGCACGGCGAGACGGTGGCGGTGAACATGTGCGTGCGCAACCACAGCAACAAGGTGGTGAAGAAGATCAAGGCCAGCGTGCAGCAGGGCGTGGACGTGGTGCTGTTCCAGAACGGCCAGTACCGCCACGTGGTCGCCAGCGTCGAGACACAGTACGACCCTTGTAACTCCTCAGGTCAAGGCCGGCGTGCAGCAGGAGTGGGTTAACTATGACGATCCATAGCAAATAGTACTGCAACATAAATGGCATACAACTAACTTTATATTCAGTCGTCATCCCAAAAAAAAATCAATTCTTGGAAAACGTCTTCTCGATTGCGGCTCATTTAAAGTGGCGTTTGGTGGAAAAATATTGTAACATTATGATTTTGCCAGAACTTTCATCATAACAGCTCATATAGCTACGTCCCCACCGAGGGGCTCGAGCCTACCCTAAGTTAGGGTGTTTAGGCCTTAGTCAACCACGCACGTCGACCAATCCGCACTGGGCCACCAGTGCGGATTGGTCGACTTCACATACATCTTTGAATTTCTTTGCAGATGTGTGCAGGTTGCCTCACGATGTTTTCCTTCACCGTAGGAGCGTCAGACAAATATAAATTAATTATAATAAATTATGAAATTCGATAAACGAAAAACACATTGGTACACGGCGATCTCGAATCCCGGACCTTCCTATTGGAAGGCAAGTGCAGAGTCCACAGCGCCACCGACGCTCTTTGCCAGAACTTTAGAACTGCGTATTTTCCTTAAGTACGCAAGTAACGGCATATCTTTGAAATATTAATGCATAGCGGTAACTCAATGGTACATAACAGTAATTTAAAAAAATAACTCGCTTCCGCGTCTTCCGCAGGGACGGGTGCCCGCTGCAGCCGGGCTCCAGCCTGCAGAAGGTGCTGCACCTGACGCCGTCGCTTTCGCACAACCGCGACAAGCGCGGCATCGCGCTCGACGGGCAGCTCAAGCGCGCCGACACCACGCTCGCCTCCACCACGCTGTGAGACCACCACCTGCCACCGCTCCCACCTGCAGCCTTACCCTTCTTTGATACAGCATCCCGCCTACACTACGCTGTGAGACCACTAGACCACCGCCCCCACTTGCAGGCTACCCTTGACATCGAATCCGTATCCAACATTGCTCCCTACTTGTGAGTTCTATTAGCGAGAAAAATTAACGTGAACGTTAACGTTTTTTTTCGTGAACTGAGAAATTTGAATTTTTTAGATGTTCAGTACTTAGTCTATCAAAAGAAGAAAGCGAATAGAGTTCATTTAATGTAAATAGTGGTTTAACACGAAGATTTATGACAGCAAAAATATCGAAAGTAAATTCCATTTTTGGCAAATTTTGTTAATTTTTCCACAGGCTCTTGGACCCTGAGCAACGCGACGCGTTCGGTATCGTGGTAAGCTACAGCGCCAAGGTCAAGCTGTACCTGGGCGCGCTCAGCGGCGAGCTGGTGGCCGAGCTGCCCTTCATACTGATGCACCCCAAGGTCTGGTCACACATGTATACACTGCCATTGCATTGTGCTTTAGCGACAAATCAAATTGAACCTAGGCGCGTGATAGAAAAAGTGTCGACTTTACAACCAAACGTTGGTCACCACGTGACTGCATCCTGTGAAATGATATCACCCCAATGTCTCGTACCATATAAATAATCATGAACACCCAATACATTTAATTTCAAAATGTTTTTGAAGGCTTTTATATTAGCGACCCCTGATGCTAAAAGTAGAAGCTGATAGTCTACTAGGGTTAGGACAATAGACGTGATTTTTTTGCATTGAATTTGGGTGCCAAAAAAGAATTCCTAAACATTACCCACCTAATGTTAAGTGATTAAGGCAGCTGCTGAACGTTTATCACCAAAGTCCCTTGCAAGTTGCTATCCCAAAACTCCAAGCTGCCAGTATTTGAAACGGATAGCGTTTCCACCAGTTGTCACTGGTGGTTGGGTCTGGCGTTTGGCATGAGGTTCCACCAAAGTTCTCGCCTTCTTTTCAAAATAATTAAGATGAGGCTGTAAAGGTAATCTGCGCCCTACATCGTAGATCCCTCGAAAAAAGTACCCCAAGGTCCAGCTGGTACTCTGTCACTGAATAAAGCAACACAAGGCACAGTGAAATTTTGTAAGTCCTTTGTTATTTACTTACGTATTTTGCTACGTATAATAACTAAAACACAAACAGAATAGCGACTCGCTAGTGCGACCCACTCAGAGTAATTTTTTTGCACCAGTATTCTGAAGACATTCCACACTTGATTGGCGAACAGTCCTCCAGAAGCGGCTGTTGGAGATGAGTTACGGAATTATGAGTAGCGTCAATGCAAACTTTCAATCAGAACTGGCCGATAACTGGCTGCTTGAGGGCCCAGCATAATCATACAAAATCATTCACGATATATTTTGCGGGGTACATCAATCAATATTGAAATGTTGTGTCGTACTCCGTAGGGTCGCTCCCGCTGTGTCTACGAGTCGTCTGTCTGATGAGGTGCCTTGATGAATAGGATCCAAGAACAGTCCCTTTCACTTCTTTGTAAATGTTTATCAGGGAGAGACTCTGTGCCAGAGTACCTCTAGTTCGCCTATTTCTGCCATCAAGCAGCGGTGCTTGCATTGACGTGTTCCGGTTTGAAGGGAAATTACTGGGTACTGTGTCTTGACATCTCGTGTCTTGATTCTTGAAGGGATTTCATATTTACTAAACTTTTAATCTTACAGAAACCATGTGAACTATATAGGGTGTAATGCAACCGCTTTAAAAAGGTGAAACAATTTTCCCCAAGGAACATAATACGTTCAAAGACGCAAAAAAGTTGTGCTTTCCATAACAATTTCCTTAGTTGAAATATCATTTTGTATGAATAGTGCCAAAATGTATGCCATTTTCAGACATTTATGTTCTTTGAGCATTGGCGCAGGTAAGGTCCGGACATCTCCATTGAAAATCAACGTGCGTAGGTACACTAGATAGAATGAACTTTTACTCCAAGTAAAAAGGTTATGTATAGGCAAATTGAAGTCTTCAATCTGAACTTGAAACCCCTCTCCCCCTATCGAAAAGTTATACAATTATACAATGTTCTTGAGGAGAGTTGTTCAGTGTCACAATAAGAAAAAAAATGTGTACTCTTTTTTTCGGAAGCGGTTGCATTACACCCTGTATAAACTGTAGCCATTTACTATCAGGTGGGAGTCCGCTTTTATAAAAACAAACTGATCAAAAACTACATACAGGATGTCGATTCTGTAAAATTTGAACAATAGCTCGCATCTCACTTCGATATTCACGCTCACTTCGCATAAGATACAAGATACCCTTACATATATAGTCATTATCACGAGTTAGTAGCGATAAAATTCTAATAAATACCTCAGAAGTAGTTTTTATCACCTTCAGAAATAATTTTAAATGTATTTTAAACTATGATAATAAACTTTGTCTGTTTTCACTCACAAAATAGCAACGTTTTATTTGACACTTTGTTTCGAGTTCGTGTGCGAAGTGAGCTTCGAAGTGATAAAGGAACTCCCTTTATGGAATGCCACTTCTTACGTCACCCATACTTATAATGTCAAAATCTCACGGTCACTCTAGTTCCACTCGCTGCCACGCTCGCAAGTGTAGCGCTGTAGCACAGATTACTTTAATAGTTTCTAGTAACTTTGAATCTACATTCGAATTTTGAGAATGCCAATCTAAGAACTCACTGCGGAATCAGATTCGAAGTTTAAAGTGAGGTTTTACAGAATCACACTACTGTAAATTAAGGACCGCAAATTGTTGTGATAAGCTTCTTGGAGACATTATTCAAGGGCATGATAACAATAATTAGTTATACATAATTATAAGCAAATTTAACAGCGTTAACATATCAGGACACTTTAATTTCTTTAAATTAAGCTATAAGTGCTTTGAGATTTAACCAATCAGTAACATCTGGGAGGGAGACTCTGTACCAAGGTCGTCTGCTTGGATACATACCTCCGTCTGACGTATTTTTGCCGCAATGCTTGCATTGCTGTGTTCCGGTTTGAAGGGTAAGATATGGCAGTGAAATTACTGGCTAAAGTGACTTTACATCTGTGATGCCACAAGTTGGCAAAGTACACTGTGGTTTTTGTGGGTGTTGCAGTTTTGCTGCGAATCTCACAAGAGCCACATGTATTATAGGTGACTATTACCACTTACCATCAGGTGGTAGTCATAGTTTGCTTGTTTGTCAACTTCGTTATATGAAAAATAATCTAACTACAGTGTCCCACTGATAACTTTTTTTTATAATTAACAAAGTACGTGAAGCTTCCATGATCTCGTCTCCTACTCGATAAAGAATCTGTACGTGTGATTGCAGGAGGGGCGCGCCAAGGTGATCCACGCAGACAGCCAGGCCGACGTGGAGATGTTCCGGCAGGACACCGTGCACCACCAGGAGAGCGTCGAGGTCTACTAGCATGGACTCCCGAACCTATGCATCCTAGAGATGGGGATAGTGTGCTCTACTGGTAGCCTATTTTTGTTTCTTTTTAAACCTAGCTGGGGTTTCACAAAACTCCTCGGTGGAACTGAGTTCAAGAGAACCTCTATTGAACCGTTTTCGTTAAGACAGCTGCCCAAAATTGCATCAAGTTCGCCACAGATCGTGATCCCCAGATGAGGAATTTAATAATAGCGCCACAGACTGGAGAAACCAAAGCGCTTTGGGCGGTTACGGTCAGTCTTTACCACTTGGTTTTACAACTCATGTACGTCTACCGCCCAGCCGTCTTGCTAGCCTCCTAACATATTTGGGGAGTCTCCGAGATTTGAATATACATTTTCAGTAACATATAGCCTTTTTTAATACATTTATTCAAAAAGAAGACTTTCCCACGTGTGCTTAGCGTGCGGAAAGTTATTCTTTTCTGTACTAGTGCTTTTTGTTGCGCTTCTGTATATAACCTCCAAATGCACGAAGGAGGTCTTCAAAAAGTTTTTTGTACAACATTTTTGTGTGAAATGACTATTTTACAGCGTATATACTATTAATACATGACTTAAGTTTAAATAAAGAATTTTTTAAAACGTATAATGTAAATAAATAAATGAAGCAATTAACATTATTTTTCGCAAATGTATTAAAAAACGACGTTGGATTCACGTGCGGAATTATCCGCACTTACTTTCCGACTTGTAATGAAATGTATTATTATCCGCTTGAGTGCGCATACTTACCATCAGATAGGGCTGCTTGCTTGCAACAATTGACCCACCAATATTTGCAACCTAAAAAGATGTATAAAAATGCGTTGGTAATCACAATTATTTTCAGATGAAATTCATTTAATTATTAACAGAAATTATGACGACAAGTAATCTTGATTTCGACTTGCAAATTATTATTATTTTATCTCACTGTGACGAGTGATAAGCGCTATCCCTAAACGAGGTCTTATTATGGTAATAATAATACAGATAAGTTAATATTCAGGACTCTCAGTTATATTTGTCCTGTTTAAAAAATAAATTATTAAAGTAACATTAATTATGCTTAGATATTTTTTTATAAGATACCTTTACACAGTACCCACACTTTGTATTAAGTTTTCGATTTTGTAATACTATTTGAAACATTGTAATAATTTATATTATAACATTTGTATAACCGATTCCGATATAGAGAGCGAGCGCATTTGAATGTAGAAATTAATGGACCATTTCCTACTTCCTTGTATTACGAAAATTTGATTTATTTTAAAAAATGTGTATCATATTAATGGAACTTAAATTATAGATTTTGCTCAACAATGTAAACGAATTTTATTTACGACTTTAACCCTTGAACCGTACCCATATTAGATTTTCTTTAATTGTATCCTTTTTTAACAAGGGGAAAGCTGATCCGCCCCATACCTGTGGATGGATAGTTGACAGGCGTGTGCGGGACTCTCGCTGCTGAGGGGCAAACCGACTAAAGCAACCTTGATGCCCATTTTGGGTTACTACAATACAACTCTGCGGACCACCCTGAGACAGGCCGGCCAGCTACGGGCCGGTCTGTCTCACTGAACAAACCTAATTAGGGCATATTTTATCATGAAATGATCCATTGAATTAGAAGGGGTTGCTGCAGCTAAGTGTCGTTTTTTTCTGATATATCTCTAATAACAGATGTAGAGTCAACTTTTATTTTTCATTCCTACTTGTATTTGCAGACATCCTGATTATATTCGGGATGTATGCACATACAAGGTTAGAATATTTTGCTTTGTTTTGACGTCAATAAGTGGCTGTAAAGGCCTATGTTGAATAATCAACATTTAAAAATCAATTAATTCGAAAAAATTTAATTAAGTGATTTTTAAATTTTGAATAGATTTTTTTAATTTTGAATATTTATTAATAGTGGGACGTTGTCATAGCTCGTTGTTGAAATCTCTCTTCCAAATGGCTGATCAGATCAAAAGCAAAGTGAGAGACCTAAAGTAAGTGCGTCTATTAGAGACTTATATTTATTATGTATATATGTATTATATTTATTATGTAAAATATGAACAAATGGTTTTTAAAAACCCTTTAATGGGATTCATGTCGATAAACAAAATAAAATCTATATAAAAGGGCAATTTACGAAAAATATTATTAAATTATAATACTACCTACGTTAAAGGTACCATGGGATACTGGTGTACCCCATCAAGCAGTCTGCCTCATCTTATAGTTACCTGAATTTTCTGACTGGATGAGGTATCTGTGCGTTTCCCCATCCTCGATAATAGTAACATTGACGTGCAAAATCAGTCGCCGCATAGTAAATTGTTACGATCTTAATATTTTTTTTCAATTGTACCCGGTACTATATCGATTAGTTAACCCCAAAACCGTATGTTAATTAATCGACATAAATGCTGAGTTTGATAAAAAGCGACACCTGGCGACACTGGCAATAATTTTGGCTCGTTTTGGAAAAAGCATAGCCAGCGTGCTTCTGTTTATTCTTGCCGATGCGGTGCGTGAAGATACTCGCCGTCGCTGCTAGATGGTGTTGCGCCATGAAAATGGTTGTTTATAAATAATATTAGTGCTTGCGAACTACATTTCGCTTTCATAAAACTCAACTCTGTAGTTTCCTTATTTTTAAGATGAGGATTTCTCAATTTTTTGTGGAAATATTGAAAATAATATTTCTGTGAGCGACTACATAAGCCACCGAACCAGTAAATACCTGAGTTTTATGCTTCTAGCTCTGCCCCAGTAAATAGTTCGGGCTCCACGCTGCCGCCTCAGTCAGTTACTCGTAAGCTAAATAAATAGTAGATTGCTTTATAAGGGTGGAAAGGAATCAATCCCTACGAGGTTGTTAGACGCCCGAGCGCAGCGAGGGCGGCTATAGTCCGAGTAGGGTTTGATTCCTTTTACCCGTGTGTAGCACTCTACTTTTCATTTCGAATGCAAGGAAAATAAAAAATAGCTTTTCTAATAAAATTTATTAATAAAAATACTCCTAACATGAGTAGAACCTATTTAAAATTAATTGTAACGTTAGTACAATTCGAGAACTGTATGTTTAAATTTTTGTGTGGAATATTTAGGTTGTCACATATTGTATGTGAAATTTGGCTTTGCTGGTTTTCTGTAAAAGTAGGAGACCGTTGTGATTGAAAAGAAGGAGAAATCCATGGCAGAGAGTCCCTTGATGTACGGTCTGGTTGAGGCGAGTTGGGGCGTAAATTTAAACTTTCAGTTAATTTCTGAGAAATTTTTGTTTTATTTTGTATAGAATCTTCAATATAGGCTTCTGCGACTGTACTGGATTTCCATCCTCCAAGTCTTTTTAACATTGTCATGTTTGCTCCGGAATCGGCTAACAGTGTTGCTGACGTTCTTCTATAACAATGCCCAGTGTACTGTTCACAATTAGGTAAATTCAAATATGTTGCTATCTGCTTCGGCATACCTGAGATTTTATTTTTACCGATCACTTGTTTATAGCATTTTCCCTTTTGGTAGTTAAGAAAAAAGCGATCAGTTTTTATGCCATTAGGTCTTAATTTTTGATATTTCTTTATTATATGTGTAAACTGTTCTCGTACTACAAATGTACGCTCAATATTTGTTTTTGTTTTAGTTAATTTTATAAGTAACAACTGGCCTTGATCTTCGATGTCGTTAATTGTTATATTTGTGAGCTCACAGCTTCTACACGCGCCGCTTATACCGATTATCAATACCACCTGTCAAAAACATAATAGTTAGTAGGTACATATTTATCTTCAAATAATAAACAGGTTAAGAGATAAGCCATACAGTATTATACTCGGCTTCGTCCTCGGGATTAGCAAATAATACTTGTAGTAACGCCTAGTGATACGCCAGTCACGCACTTTATTTGAGGGTATAAATAAAATTTAAAATGAGTCTCACGTCAACAAGGTGGGCGACCTATCCGCTCGCTTCATTCGCTTTTTAGTGCTCGCCACGATCACACTCTCGAGTCTTAAAAGTTTTTACTTTAAGTGAGGTAGTGCTTATTTATAATGCCTAAGCGGAAAAGTGAGGAGGATTGTCAAATCTGTTGTGTAAGTTTAAAAAACTCGAAGTGTTACGAAGATGCCGTACACGGAGTCTCAAGGTTAGTCATTGTGTGAATAAGTGCATTTATTAGTGACTATGGCCGAAAATGTCATTTTCTATTTGCTGCCCGTACAATGCTCGTTTGATAACGGGCAGAAGTATGATAAGTCAGCCATCTTGTTATATTCTCATAAGTACTAGAGAAACTTAATTAGTTAATGACGAATTATACCTATAATGGTAAATTTGTCACGTTTTTATTTTTTACTGGTTTCCTCTGAAATGAAGTTTTATAATCCAATGAAATAGTTTTACGAAAACTGTTAAATAAGATTTATTTCATACCTACCTAGTGGGCTTATTTTGTATGAATTTTTATGACACTATATCACTAAGAAGAAAGTTTACTAAATAATAGTTATTGCTACAGTGATTATTCACTAAACTGGGCTTGCGTACCTCTCTTTGGGGTTGCACTACCCAATAATAATTTTGCGAACAGTATTTTAGGATTGTTCCTTAACTGATTAGCAGTAATAATAATTATCCAATCGTAACATGCACCTACTTTTTATGATTATATACTAAAGAACAAATACAGTATATACATAGTGGTAATGGTTACCTATCCTGGTTTGCGAACTTCTCTTTGGAGCTGTACTACCTTATGGTAATGGTAACCTCTCCGGGTTTGCGTACTTCTCTTTGGAGCTGTACCACCCTATAAATTAGTCTTGCGAACAGTACTTTGGTCTGTTTCATGACTAATGGAGATATCGGTGTATTCATAGTGGCAATGGTTACATATCCGGGTTTGCGTACTTCTCTTTGGAGCTGTACCACCCTATAAATTAGTCTCGCGAACAGTACTTTGGTCTGTTTCATGACTAATGGAGATATCGGTGTATTCATAGTGGCAATGGTTACATATCCGGGTTTGCGTACTTCTCTTTGGAGCTGTACTACCCTATAAATTAGTCTCGCGAACAGTACTTTGGTCTGTTTCATGACTAATGGAGATATCGGTGGTTTTCAGAGCAAGAACGTAATAACAACGTTTTAAACCTGCAGGCCTATTACGATCTCACGGTTTTCAAATAATATCATATGATATCATAGTGCAAAGCGAAAATTATGATTTTCGGTCAGATTTTTGATCATTCGTTCGTTATATGATATTGACATCATCGAAATTATGCCATAGTAATGATATCATTGGAGATCGGTAATACGAAATGAAGCATTTCATGATTTATTATGCCATGTCATACGATGAAAGATTTATAATTGGCCTACTGCTCGATGGGATTATTGGTTCTGAGCCACGTTCGGAGATGCAGGTCGACCTCGACCCAGAACCCGCCGAAGTGGCTACGCCCGCCGTTTATATCTTCTGTGCCGTCATGACGGTCACCCCCGTGGTGGTCGCCACCACCGCCACCACCGCCGCCGCCGGCGCGCCTGAGCAAGTGACGGATACCGACGAGCCTGGGTCAGCTAATGCGATGCTAAACACCACAATACTTGAAATATTGGGCGAGGATCCAACTATTTCGAATACTTTTGGAGCCAACATTCACAAAGACTTTGCAGTTAAGTTGGAACACACATTAATGTGAAATACCTTTCGCCGACTAACTGCAAACTAATTAATGCTCCCGTAGGTACTGAATTCCGAAATTAAGGTGGCTATCTCCGATATAAACGCTAAACGTTATAAAAATATGGAAATTAGGCAAAAACAAGTTTCTACGGCTATTTCATGCTTGAACCAAGCTATTAATTCGCTGACCTCGAAAAATAACAGTGACCCAGATTTAATAAAAATGTTGATGGACACAGAACGTATTCTCTGTGACTTACAATACCGGATTCAGTCATACGACGGAATTTTATTCTGTCTTCCCTTAAAAAGGACATGAAAGACCAGCTTCAAAATACTTAACCATCTTTTATTCATTCATTAGGCGAAAACCTGTCAGAAATTATTAAGACTGCAAAGGCGATAAATAAATAGGGTGCAGAGTAAAAAAAAAAAAAAAACTAATAAATTAATAAAAGCAGATCATTTAAAAATTGAAAATTTACGCTCAGTGCTAAAATTTAAAACAAAAAATTGTTTCATGACAAAAATAGATTTAAAAGATGCCTTTTGACCTTAATTCAAGAAAATATTTAAGATTTCAAATTGAACAAGAACTATTTGGCTTGAGTACTGCACCATCAAGGCAATAAAACCAATTGTCCGATTACTCCGTTCTGCGGACCTAAAATCAACTAATTATTTAGATAATTATTGGCCAAATATACAAACCAAAAAATTAATTCCCTCTCTTTGATTTTAATTAACGAGGCCAAAAGTTTAATGATACCTAGTAATATATGTACATTTTTAAGGTTTCGTTCTAATCTAGACTAAAAATTTCCAGATCACAAATCAGAAATTAAAAAAAAAAAAAATGGTTAACTCTTAAAAGATGTTGAATACGTCAATTCGCACAAATAGTCGAATTACTAGTCTCAGTTTGCCCGGCTGTAGAATACACTAGCCTTATACTAAAATATTCGAGCGCATTAAGTAATTAAACTTAAAATCATCATTAATGATAATTATGATAAATTTATAAATATCCCTAGAAATGACGCAATACAAATACCGTTTTGTAAAATCAAACATGATACACATGATCTGGAAATTTTCTCAGACGCCTCAAATACGGGGCTGTACGTGGCAAAGAGAAGGTTAGCGGGTTGTGGAGCATTCAGGAGAGAACACAATACATTAACTACCTAGAAATTCTAGCTGCTTTTCTAAGATTAAAAGTGTTCGCCAAAAATGTAAGTACCTAGTTGTCAAATTTCTCCGCATCGACAACACTACAGTAATCTCTTACATCAATACAATGGGGGGTATTCAGTTCCCCCACTTCACTGACATCACTCGTCAACTATGGCAGTGGTGTGAATGTCGCAATTTGTATGTTATGGCTTATTACATTAGCTTATCAGATAATATAACGGCAGTTGCCGAATCAAGGCGGGTACATCCTGACATAGAATCGACGACACGTTTAGCGCAAAGGTCGAGTGATCACCTACTGCGCAACGGGTCGCGGGTTCGATTCCCGTACGTGACAAATGTTTTATGGCCTACAGAAATTTGTTCCGGTCTGGGCGTATGTGCATGTGATATTCTATGTTTGTAACTGCACCCACGACACAGGAGAAAATCCTAGTGTAGGGCGACGTATTTAAAAAAAAAAAAAAAAATTGGAGTTAGCGGACTGGGCATATCAGGAAATTGTCTCATCGTATGGGGCACCTCAAGTAGACTTATTCGCTAGTCAAATAAATACTAAATGCACTGATTATGTCTCCTGGCATAGGGACCCAGATGCATTTCCTGGGCCGATTTTAATTTTTATGCTTTCACCCCGTTCTCTGTCATTGTATAGCGGGGAACTTATGCGGATGGCGTGGAGTGTACCGCCGATATTAGCATCTATATTCCAAAGTTCTTTTAAACAATATAATGTTTATTTACGGCGCTGGTTCAATTACTGTAACGACAATAATTGTGACTTGTATAATCCTTCAATTCCACAAATAATTTATTTCAACAAACTATTATGAAGAGGGAGCTCAATATGGCACGCTTAACTCCTATAGATCCACGCTCGCCCTGCTTAGGGCAAAATAATTTACGAGAAGATGACAGAGTAAGAAGATATTTTAAAGGAATATTTCGGTTACGCCCTCCCTTGCCCAAATATGTGGGATACTTCAATAGTTATTAATTATGTCAGCCAATTTTACGCCAATGAAACATTGTCTTTTGAAAAACTTTCGAAAAAACTCATCACTCTCATTGCGCTGTTGACAGCACACAAAGTACAAACATTGTCCTAGATTAATATTAAAAGTATTGAAATCTTTCCTTCTCTTCATAAGTGCTAAAAAGCCTTATAATGCTGTCGGTTCCCAAACCTTAAGTCAGTGAATAAAGAACACACTGCGCGATAGCGTTTTTGATCTAAACATATTTACCGCGCACAGCACGCCGCTACATCCGCGGCTCATCACCTAGGTGTCGGCCTAGATCAAATAAGACGAACCGCTGGATGGAGCGGCTCTTCAAGCACATTCTATCGATTCTATAATAGAACCATAAGTAATGTCAATACTAATGGAAATAATTATTTTGCCAGAACAATTGTTAATAATACGAGTAATTCAAATGATGATTGATGTTTATTCTTATTAACATAAATTAATGAAAATTCAGGAATAAACAAAATATTTCACACTATTATCTCTAAAAGTCTACAAGTATTATTTGCTAATCCCGAGGACGAAGCCGAGTATAATTAATGATTAAACGAACTTACCTGTACGTGAAGTTCAATCATAATTATACGAAGGCTTCGTCCGAAGGGATTAGCAACCCTCCCTCCCAACTACAAGTCCCCATTTTTGTGTGAAATATTCCGGATGCGGCTACTCTAAACTAAATGAAGCGAGCGGATAGGTCGCCCACCTTGTTGACGTGAGACTCATTTTAAATTTTATTTATACCCTCAAATAAAGTGCGTGACTGGCGTATCACTAGGCGTTACTACAAGTATTATTTGCTAATCCCTTCGGACGAAGCCTTCGTATAATTATGATTGAACTTCACGTACAGGTAAGTTCGTTTAATCATTAATTATTGCCATTTTGTCAATATATATATCTAGAATAGGTACATGATTATCAGAGAAAAGACGAAACGGAACGACACTCATTTTTATATTAAGATAGCTATAGTTTATATATTATTACCTTCACTGCCAAATATATTTCGTCAGGGGCTTCATTTAAAAAATTTTCCACTTCGTTAGAAGTAAAAGCTTTAGATTTTTTACTCTTGAATCCTTGAGACTGTCTTTTTAGGAAGGATGTTATTTTATGGAATTTTGTCATATCGACATCGTGTTTTACACTTAGTGTACTTTTAAGCATTGAATATCTGCTCCATAGCGTAGACGCCTGCACTTTATGAGATAGTTCATTAAAGTAGATAAGAAATACATTTTCAGAAAATGATTTTATATTCCTTGCATCTCGCCACTTCATAAAGTCGGAATATGTATTTAAATATCTTTCCTTTGAAATTTTTGGCAAAAGATTTTCGAGTATTGTATTTGCTTCGTTCGTGACTGAATCTGGAGCCGAAATTTCAGAATCGCTTGAATTCATTGTTTTTCTTAAATACCTACCTAAATCACACAATCAAGATTTCGGTACAGCGTAACAGATTCCCCTCCCGCCAAAATTATCTTTTTCACAGGTATTTTTAAATTTGGAACACATCGCGTTACCTGTTACTGGCCATTCAGCCAAATACTTTTATTATCATTGTACCAAAGATTGTATGTACGTAGCCTAATTCAGTTCTATTTTTAAAATTTTACTTTCCGCCCTAAGGAGGGAAGTAAATAGTATGAGAATTTCCCGCCCGCTGGTGGGAACTAGCGTTTTCCTCCCAATACTCAGATCAAGGAAACGCTCCTTTCCGAGCATGAGGAATGAAAAATCTATTCCTTCTCCGGCACCAATAAGTAGGCTGTGATATAAATCTCCTTTTAAGTAGATAACGACCTGTGTCAGGAGATTCCGTCGTTCCTAAATTCTGGTTGAAATTAAGAATAAGTAAAAATTTAATTTTGTGACAATATTTGTTGGAGGAGGAAACATTTAGTAAGTAGATGAGAAAATCGCGAGATAAAATTAGTATACTTAAAAAGTCATTCATGTCCACGTTTGTAGGAGTTACACAGTAACAAATTAATTGCATTGCGTCTCTCGCTGTTATACAAAAAGAAAGTTCCACACTTTGACAGTCAAATGATAAGCGATCGCGATGAAAATGAAGTTAGCCGAAGTAGTAGGTGAACTCCTCGTCGGCGTCGAGTGTGGCGTCAGCGGCGGCGTCGGGTGTGACGTCAGCGTCGGCGGCGGCGGGAGGGGACAGCGCGGGGTTTGTAAATATCTTGATAGATAGATAGATGTAGGAATGGATGTACAGATGACAGAGCGAATGTAGGGTTGTGTGCGAAGTTTCCGAACGTGTCCGAGTGAATGAAACGATGGATGTATGTGCGAGCGAGAAAGAGGAACAATGGCGAAAACTGCTATGGAAGGACGACGACGCTCCGCTCATGTATTTCACCAGAAAATAATTCAGGTGATTTTCGGGATTAAAGTAAAATTTTGTTTCATAACTTCGTTTATTTTGAAACCTCGACCCCACATAGATATAACACACACACACACATATTACATTACATTCAAACAATGCTAAATTATCTTAATATAGTTACACCTATGATTCCATGTAAGTAAGTATAACATGTGTGTGTTGCAGCAGGACAAAAAGGCCATGACTCAGTGTCTAGCTTCGCCCTTTCGAGCGAACACTGATCTTCCGTCATCGCCCATAAGATGGAAACCGACGCAGCATGACGATATCAAAAATTGTTTGGATCAAACATTTAGTAAAAGTATAATAAATGAAACATCAAAAATAACAAAGAGGAATGGAATTGTGTGACATACCAAGCAAAATTGCGCAGTGAGATACGACGTTATATACGTATGAACATTGTAAGAAACATAGTATACGTACAACCATTTGTGACATATCTCTGTAAATACATATACATACACACATATATATTATACATACATAGACACACACATATATATACACTCACAAAACTGTAATGGCAAATAATACTATTAATAAAACAAAAACTAAAACTTTCACACTTTCATCTTGCAGCTGGTTGCACGCGGAGGGGTCGCCGCTCGTGAGCGTCGCGCCCGCCCAGGCCAGCGCCAGCGCCAGCGCCGACCAACCGCGCATGTCGCCAACTAACACCCACGAATGTGGCGCAAAACTTACACATCGTTCACTACTGTTCTTGATTTTTGAACGAAACTAACGCGACTTGATTTCAAACATTTTATGCAGAATCAATTTAGTATTCCAGTGTATCCATTCAAAGTTTGTTTTAAAGGAATAGATTTTTTCTAGAATTTGGAATAAATTGCTTTGTGACATTAGTTTAGTTACAATATTCTATGCAGTTTAATTTAGAAACAGACTGTGTCCTTAAATTGAAAATAGCACTCTGTTTTTGTATTTTAAAGGAAACGTTTTTTAGTATTATCAAGTCAAGTGTTTCTGTAAATTCATAAGTTATATGCACTATGTACTACTATCGATCAGATGTAGAGTTAAATCGATCACACTCATTCACAATACTTTTAAGCACTTAAAATATTTCAATGAAGAGATCACTACAACTATTGTTGAATTTGAATATTTTATTAACTTATATTAAAAAATCACTAAATTCCGTCTAATTACGTTTCAAGAAATGATTATGTCTACCGTGTACCACGTTTTCGCTTGTTTATAATTGACTGAGCTAACTTTATCCTCGTTAGCCACTGTTATCGGGCGAGCTTTGCCTGAGCATTCGTCTATTTTTGGTTGCTCGAGTATAACCCGCCTCCCTGATAAGCGTAGAGTTTATTGTCATAAAGTCATGCTCTGTCGGTGAAACTTAAAGCATTGTCTAAACAGTTTTTTGAAGTTACTTATGGTTTAAGCTTGACAATATCTCTATCAATGAGGCAGTGTCAGGCTGAGATTCGTGGGAACACTCGAAAACAGCTTGTAAACATGACTCAGAAGCTTGTAGTGCAGATCCATAATTCCTGATGCCCTGTTCGAAAGAAGGAGCCACCAGATACCTAGATATATTGACGAATTTGTAATTAAATTATTAATTTCGGCGTATTTCAAAAAAAAAGTCCAAAATAAATAAATAAAAGAATTTAGTTCGGACATCATAGATCCATAATTGTGTTAGTTAAAGATTATAATCTATATTAGTATAGCTCTTTTCCGCTGAACTATTTGTCACCTGACTTTCCTAGTATCAGCAGCGACCTAGCCATCGGATTCGCTACAAAAAACATTCCTCGCGGAAACCAGTTGTAGGATTGTGATAAAAAGAGACCACCATTAAAAGTTACCGTTCCTCTCCAGGTCACTGGCCTTGGTCATGAATCCTGGACAACAATCAAAAACGCATTAAAGGCCAATCAAACAATCGATATGAATTTTTAAAAGTAGCTTGAATCTATGTAAAAAGTGTAGTGTTCCTCTAAATTTGTCACTGAGTGTATATTTTATAGATAAACTATATTTGCAATTTTTTTTCTGGTACAAATTGGCATCTTTAAAAACCTCGACCCCATAGGTATACTTTCAAAACTATAAACAAAAACCGGCCAAGTGCGAGTTGGACTCGGCCTCCGAGGGTTCCGTATAAACTTATCTAAGTACATAAGTTCCTAACTTTTTTTATACAACTAAGTTGGCAAACAAGCATACTGCCAGTAACAGTCTATAGGTGACTGTTACTGGCAGTCTGTCTGTTTGCCAACATGTGGCTCTTGTGAGAGATTCGCAGCAAAACTGCAACCCCCACAAGAAACACAGTGTACGTTACCAACTTGTCATTTAAGTGCCATAATTGCATATTGCTATCTAAGAATACCAAAGCCAAATCAACCTCACATCGTATGCCTGTCCGCGATTAAAATCACCAGGGGGTTTATTGTATAAGAAAAAAATCTATCACATCTATCTATCAAATTGACATAAAGACAATTTGACAGTCATTGCGCGGTCTACACAAGACTGTTGAATCCTCAGAACAAGAAATGGATCTCTTTCACTGTCGATGGCTCTATTTAGATTTTTTTTAATACATTCGAGAACAACGGAACCGGGTCACACAACGATATCTGAAAAACTCGGAAACAAGGAACGCTATAGCTTAGTGAAGTAAATGCGTTCAATAGACAATTTTATTCATTTTCATTTATAAATCTGTTTTATAACTGTAAAAAAATATTAAGGAGTAAAATACTTTATTTATTAATATTTAATTAATAAATAAAGTTCTGCAAGTTTTCGAGATTTCTAGGTATATATGTAACACGGATTCATTTCTATTGAGTGTGTATATATATTTTTATATGTATATTGTAAGAAATTGTATATAAAAATAGTAAGATAATTAATGCCATAATTATAAATTATATTATTAACCTCAATATTGGTTATAAAAAGGGCATTGCTCTGACTTTTGACACTCGAATTCATGTCTGTGGCCCATTTTTTTAAGGGGGGGGGAATCTTATTACGGATTCAACAAGGGGTCGGCTGACAAGCTCGCCCCAAGGATATGCCATTGGACTTGGGTATAAACTCCATACCTGGCTAAAACCCCTCCAGATACTTCTACCTCCGTATATAGGGACACAATCGGTAACAGCGTTAGCCATTCCCCGATTGCGCCCCCTGGAGGGATGTCTGTGGCCCCTGGGCGGAGGTGAAGGTTGGGGAAGTCATCCAATCAAACAACCAGCCTCTTCAAGACAACCTTTAATCTCGTCCAAAATAAATAATGTCAACAGTAGGGCGAACTCTTTGAGTTGTATCAATCTTTATCATAACAAATCACCTCTCGCTTACAAATTAAATTATCTAATAATACATTTATCTACAAGTTCACAATGTCAGTCTGTTTGTAACGAAACAGTTCGGAAATCAATCGCCTGATACGTCTAATGATACGCTCCGTTGAGAGATATGTGAATTCTTTCGCAATTTTCTATCTAAACTCGATATGTTCGGACGGCGTTGCGACCACTACATTACATATGCTCGGCCTCCACAAAACGCGTTGAATTACGCAATAATTTTGAAATCACATAGGGTATAAAAAGACCAAATGCGAAGCCGGGACCCATTACGCATGTATTACCCCCATCATCAATATTATTTTTGTCTTCTAAACCATACCTGGGAAATTAATATTTCTCAAGATGTACAAGGTTAAAGTGAAAATCTTTTTCGGGGTTGTTATTGTAGTTTGGAACATTTTTTTATAATCTTCGTCCTAATGAACATCAAAGAAAAAATCAGTATTTATTTACAAATAAGAGTTTTTCATTTACTAATACATTTACAGCGTCAGCACGCGTTACATTACCAAAAAGTAATTTGAGTTTCCCATCAATATTTTTTTATGCTATTCGATTTATTTCGGTCTGAATGCTTCTTAGACAATGATCTTTTTACACCGATGTAATCAACAGGATAGCGCGTTTATTGGCATGTGGCATTGTTAGTGGCGTTTGACGTCAGTAACTTTTATAGAGAACTCCGCGGGCGTAGCCACTGCTTCAGTCGTATTGTGCGTCCAATAACGTGTATTACAACGTAGGCTAAAGCCTACGCAGGTGGACCCCAAGCATTATGATATTAAAATTTAGTTTAATTACGGAACAAAACGATTTTGATCTTTGATATTTTTCGGTATATTTTAGCTAAAATATCCACAGACATTAGTAGTATAATTGTTATTAAATTAGATAGGTGCGACACGAAAAATTGTGTTTAAATGCGTTGAAAAAAAAGTCTTATTCTGCATGCTTAAAATGATCAAGCATCAGTCACAAAAGTTCCATGATATATCAAATCTAAAAAATAATTTACATTTAACATAAAATAATTAAAATGTAACTTGTAAAATTATACAAATAGACGAAAAAGGTCTTATCATAAATTCTAACGAAGTAGTCTATGAATTGTATAGTCCATAGTCTATTAAAATCTACAATATAATTAAAATAATACACAAATATAACAGGTCGGTTACACCCACGCTTGCTTAAATTAAAATTAAAGAACATAATGCTACATTTACTGATTAGCCAATAGAAACCGTAGTGCTAGGTCACAACGCCGCCCATCGTCAGAGCATACAGTCTCCTGAGTTACCAAAGTATTAACAACCAAATCTATAGCGTAACCTGTACATCCAACACCAGGCGCCCCGGCCGCCTCACCAAGTACAAATTATTTACAGGAATACTCTATTTATACAACCGGCGACCGGGCTCGCCGAGAATCGCCCGTAGACATGTAAAAAAGTGGCAAAGACAACCTTACTCTACTATTTACATCACAGAGTTAAAACGAAATTACACATTTAGTAAAGTTGCAGGACTCCGCGCTGAATGCTTCTCGATGTACACGAATTTCAATCTACAATAAAATTTACATGTCACGTAACTTTAACACTGGGATTTTGATTAACTACATGTACCGTAAGTTGTTCAATGGGTTCAATACATAATGGTACATGTGCATGTTCACTGATGAATTTTTTAATGCATCTTCCATAAAACGATGAAATGCGATAATAGATGTCAAAAGCATTCATCTATAACTTCTGATCGCTTACAAAATTTAATAAAAGTTAGGTGCTAATCTTGACTAGAAAATAAAAAGGTATATACTCGTACTTACAAAAAGTTTTATTATTTTTCAACCTTTAACTTCAAACGCCGAAGAAAGCTCAATATCCTTTAGGAAGGTCTATGTCCAACATGATGCTGACGATTGTCCAAAGAATTGTGGTAATAATATAAAAGACGATGGAAGCTATCTGCTCAAATTTCACAACCACAGAACAATTATCGTCAAATGTAGTGCTGCTAACATTGTTATGGTTGGAAATGTTGGTTAATTGTTAGAGCATGTGCGGAAAGAGAAGTCAGAACTTACGATGTGGAAATTGATTGAGGGCATTTGATTGGCAGGTAATAACATTGTAATCTTTTGATTCTATTAATTTACGATTCGCCTTCTTTTGGAGTAGGTATAAGATCAAAAATAAAGAGACAAAGAGATTTCATTCATAGCTGGAAAATCATTTATCCTCTTTACAGCTGCATCGGTTCTCATTTCGCATAAACGTACAGTCATAATAAAAATCCCATGATCTAAATTAATTTGTTGCGAGTGATGACCACAATTGTCATCATCAATTTAATTAGCCTGATTAATGACATCGAAGTTTATACTACTTATCCTTTCTAATTAGCCTATCTAACTGCCTATTGAACAGTTGGCTAGTATTAAATAGAATCCTTCCATTTCAATAAGAGCAGGTACTTTTATCTGTCATACGTCGACACCACTTTCAAATCTAGAAAAGTAATTACAATTTAGGGTGTCTGTTCTAAAAAGATTGCTAATAATAACAATTCGAGGCCAAACGGTGCGGAGTCCTTGAGTTACTTATACTAGTTCTTAGATTACATTAGGACATCGCTCCAGGAATCAATGTACAGACGCCCGCCGCGTCCCGAGGCTGTGCTAATAAGGCAAACGTCTCACCCATTCCGATCAACATTTACAAAAAAAACTAGCTTTATTTACACAGCTACAAATAAACAGGTTGTTTTTTATTAAAATAAAAATCCTCAAGAACTTGTATCAAATTAATTCAATGAAAATAAAGTGCTTTTTAATTTTTATACGGGATAATGGATTTTGAGAGTCCATCTGAATGATACTAAATTCAAATCTGTCTGTGGACTTAGATTTGCATCATCTGATTTTATTGCCTTTGAATAATTATGTTTTGTTTGTTTAAGAATATTCCAGACCACCAACTGGGATATCAAGATTGATCGGAGAGTATCCATTTAAATAAGGTTCTAATATTCTTTCAACTCATTCTCCAAGAAGTTTTCAAAAAACCAACGTCCTTCAATTTTTCAAAAATCGAAACTTTAATGAGGGAGATTACCTCCCCACTTTTATCTACCTGATTTGCAGATTTCTTTTTACACATATATGCAGAAAGCCTTGGCGGTGACTCATAATTTCACATGCTTTCATATTAACTAACTTACATAATATTTACAAGACAATTTGCTAAAATCGGAAAACAAGTAGTTTGGAAGATTGACCTTGAGTCGAACAGATTATAAGTCCAAGTGAGAATGTGAGGTAAATTAGATTTCACCTCATCTCACGATGTGCATGCACGCAAAGGTTTAGTATAATATTGTCTATGCCATAATAGCCCCGCACATGACCATCGCAGCGGCAGGCGGGATTGGCGCAAGTAGAAGGGCCAATTATTACTGTTCTCCTTGCCATTCTGGTTAATCATGTCCTACACTGTTCGCACCTAGACAGTTGTAGTTAGATGACAACGGTGAACATAAAAAGTTTTAATAACTGGCATCATGGTTGGGCGCTACATACTATCGTGTAGATGATACCAAGTAGGACAGAAAATTGAATATTCCACGATTCCCCCATCATGACGAAGCCATGCTACCTACAACAAGTAGGTAGATATGAGGAGGTAGCACACACGTCTGTCAAGAGTTGCCGGTTGCATAAGATTGCTTTCTGCCTCGGGAAAAGGTATATATTACTCGTTCGCAGAAAGCTTGCCCATTTCCACTTAAACCATGTGACCAGTGACGCGTGACTTTGGTCAGTAGTATGTTATTACACGTGTGAGACGTTCGGCGTAGCTGTGAAACTTTAGTCGGCCTACTGCTATTGTGATACAAAAGGTGCGTTCCAGATAAGCATTATCACTTTTTGGTGCTTACATCTGATGTGAACCTCGTTTTGCGTTTCTTTCAAGAAATGTTAACATTATTAGCCGCGCTACGTTACAAATGTAACGGTAGGAACTGATTTTTTCGTGCTGTATGAAGATACCTACTTAGTTTGATAACTTGAAATTAAAAATTGTTCAAATCAGAATCGGCTAAAACTTTACAAATTTCCTTCATTTTATTGGCTTAAATTCTGAAAGCCTTTTTGATTCATGAAAAGGTTTTCGAATGTTAAATTTTGTCAAATAGTGGTATCAGTGCACCCATCTAATAGCCTAGGTATATGATGCCAACCTTTCCTGGCAAAAATGTTCAGAGGACCCAATAATAGACTAGGTATCTGATGTTTAGGTGGAATACGCGAAACCAGCACGAAAAGCTAACACCAAAAGAATAAGAAACGCATTGATGCCAAATATGTTACAGACATGTCCTTATCTGGAACGCGCCTATAGTCTGTGGAAGCGGGAGGGGAGGGGAGCTCGTCGGCAAACTGGAACAGACGGGCGGCGGGCGGGGGGCGGGGGCTTCGTAACGACTAGACGCAGGACTCCGGTATGCGGTTGTCGAGCAGCTTCTCCTTGATGGCGTCGACGTTGAGGTCGGCGGCGGCGCGCAGCGTGGCGGAGGCGCTGCGGCCCAGGGCGCGCGGCCCCGCGAGCGCCCCCAGCGCCGGGGCCCCGGGGCTGCCGGCGGGGGGCTCCCGCGCCCGCGCGCCCCACGTCCACGACGACCCCGGCCCGTTGCTCGCCTGGAACAGAACAGTTGCGCTCTTATGTAGGCTTACGTGTTTCAATAATGTATATCCGTGCGGTGACGGAATTAGCGGAACTGACACTTTTTTCATAAAGAAAAACAATATCCTATATTTCAAATTCAAATTCAAAAATCTTTATTCAACATAAGCTTTTACAGGCACTTATTGACGTCAAAACAAAGCAAAACAATCTAATTTAAAGAAATCATATTAACACAGTCATCCTGAATATACTCAAGATGTCTGCAAATACAAGTAGGAATAAAAAAAAAAGTTGTCTCTACACCATATTCCATACACATTTCGACCATAATCAAGATGCCTGCAGGCGCAAGTGGAAATTAAAAGAAGTTGACTCCTACCCCTGTTTGGAAATTGGGAGGCTACACGAGTAGAACAGACAAGAAACTCGAAAATCGTGATTATTATATCCACCCTCTTATAAATCGCCATTCAAAATGTTGGTTTTTTCACAATTACGTTAACAACATAAATGGCAAATCAACCTTTTTCCAAAAAGTAGCCACTACTTATAGTTTTATGGAGCCGGCAGGCCTATTCGCTAACTACAGTTGGTAACTAGAACTGTCATTTTTGAAAGACACTTTATATCCATTACTGGATTAGTGATGTTATGTGTTACGGCAGCGTTCATGATAACAGTAATGGATGTTAAGTTCCTTTCAAAAATGACAGTTCTAGTTACCAACCGTAGTTAGCGAATAGGCCTGCTGGACATTGAAATACACAGTCATGTCGCTTATTCTTTTTTTTTCCCGATACCGTAAGAACGAATTGGGGAAGTTTCTCGCAACCACACCCTGGGACAGAAAACTCAAAACAAAAGTCTACACAGTCTGAAAAAATCGTTCCAAAGAACTATTGTTCAGATATTTATCACATGTTTAATTAGCGGTACTAAAATTATTTGAGTAGGTATTTTCAAATGCATAGTGTATTCAAAATTTGATTGTATTCGATTGGAAAACTAGTGGTTGGCAGGGAGGCGGTCAAAAGCTGAACCAAAGGGGAGAGCGAACGTCATCGATGACAAACTAACTGACCCGCGGCCGCCCTGACACCTGTCACTCACTTACGACCCTGGCGTATGGGGACACTTCACACATCTATTGGCCAGCCATAGTGATGCAGAAGTGCACACTATCGGAAGCTCGGTCTATTTCCCAAATAATAATCTGTGACCGGCAACCGATCAAAATTTGATAATAAAGCTAAAATTTAGCTTATAATTAATGTAACTTAATTATCCCGAGACAAGAGGCGCTGTATGCTGAAATACACGTTCTTACCTAGTTTAGCAACAGATACTACGCTGTTCAATATGTAGAATACCATTAATTTATAGGCTTAAGTGATGGAAATGTAACTGTTTGGCTAATAAATTATAAAAAAGTGCGGATAATCATGAGTTGAAATTCGGTACCGACTTCAAAATAAAAAATGTTATGTTGTGTGTATTCTCATATTATTTTTGACTCTTTTTTGTGTTTTTAAAGTCGGTTTTTATTTTTGTAAAATATTTTTTTATTTATATCTTTTCAGTGAGTTTAATACCAGCTCACCGAAGTAACTTGATAGAATACAACTTATGACAAAAACATGCTTATTGTATTAAAGAAACTAACCTCCAATTTCTAAAAGTTAAGTATAAAAAAAGTTAAGTAAATAATTCTTCCATCATCAGCTCGGCTTAAAAATACCAAATACTGACACAAACTACATAAACGCAAATACTTGGATAACTTCAGAAAAATATGAAACACGTTTTTTAACATACCTATTTATGAGCTTCTCTCGATTTTCCTGGGATACTATCACCAGATCACTTGGTAACATTGAGACCAATTTTTTTTTATTTATTGATCAAATTATTTCAATACGTCGCCCCACTCTAGGATTTTCTCCTGTGTCGGTGCAGTTACAAACATAGAATATCACATGCACATACGCCCAGACCGGAACAAATTTCTGTAGGCCATACAAAATACACTGACCTTCAAAAGTGAGTACTACACTTTTAAAATTAAATTTTTCCCTTAACTACAAAAGATAGAGGATTCAAACAAAAGACATTTTCAGCTCATTTCGTCAGGTTTCTCGAAAGTTATAGTTTTTTATACATTAGTCTTTTTAATACTTATTATTTTGAAAATATATTTTGCCTACTTTAAAAGTTATTGCAATTTTAAAAGTGTGGTACTTACTTTTGAAGGTCAGTGTATTTGTCCCGTACGGGAATCGAACCCGTGACCCGTTGCACAGTAAGCGATCACTCGACCTCTGCGCTAATCGGGTTAATATAATGACGGAGTTATGAGGCAACAAACACAAGATAGTAAATTGTTTATCAAGGAAGCAAACAACTATTTTTAAGGTGATAAAATGGTTTTGCTCCCGATGTGGACACTATTCCCTCTTTACCACTTTCTATAAGAAAATGAGTAAAAGTTTGGGGTGAGAATACACGTTTATTTATTTACTTACATTCAGTTAGGGACAATCAGATAAGAGAAAGCAAAAAACTACTAAATATAAAACTTATTTGGAGATTGGAACTAATATCCACATCCTAAATTCAAATCACTACTAAATTCCATGGGGGATAAAAAAAGCTATTTTAGTCCCTGTTTACGAGGAACTAAGTAGCTCTCTTCGAATAGATGTGACAGAAAAAACATACAGTTGAATTGAGAACCTCCTCCTTTTCGTTAAGTCGATTAAAAATAAATTATCCAATGTCACGATATTGTAAGACGAACGACACTAGCCGCGCAAACTGGGACAAACAAAATATATTGGGCAAATCCCTCGCGACCGGCAGCTCCTCGTCCGGAGATTGTTTAAAGAAAATGATATTGCTTCGCTGCCGGACGGCTATGTCTAATAGAGGCTGAATACGGCCAGGCGCAGATGCACCTAACTGGCCGAAGTGGCCAATGATGTCCGTTCTACGCAGCGACGCGACGCTACGGAGCGCTCCGTGAAATACTGCTATTGGAACGGCTCTGTTGGATGTCCTGATATTGCTATCACAAATCGTTACCCTTAACTGAACTGCTCCCCAACCATGATCGATCAAAACAGTATTAAAACCGTATTGTAGGCTTACTCTTGAATATAGGCGTAGGTACAACCTTTCGATGAAGGGGGATCTGGATTAAAACTTCAACCAATTCTGATCGGTCGACATTGAGATTCCGATTTTTCGTACGCTTTTTTAGCAACACTAGCGACAAATTGGATCCGTATCTTGAAAAAAATATTTTGCACTGAGTTTGATTCACTCAAAACCTATGCAATACGGGTCCAACTCGGCGCCAATGTGGAAACTCAAGCGTACAAACATCACAATCTCAATGTCGATTGATTGGTTCAAGAGTAGCCTACTGAGAGCGAGATGGCGCTATACGACTCAGTAGCAGTATCTCTGATTCAATATTGTTTTAATCTTGCTTTAAGCGATCATAGAAAGGTCCCAGGGATGATGATAGGGTATGAATGACAAAAATCTGTTTAGTCCCTCAGCTAGGTAATAAATAGTTTTTTGTTATGCATGGCTGCAAAATTGGTTCTTGTCGCGAGTGCTGAATGTGCTGAAAGGCACGAGAGGCAAATAACGCAGCCGAGCATAACACACAACTTTTAACCCCACTTCAGGGAGAAAAATACGAGTACCTATTTATCACAATTCAATTTCAAATCAAATGACGCAGCAAAAATTAAAAAAAAACTGAAATTAGAACACTGCGACGTGACGAATTTATCATGTAATCATTTTTTTCATGTAGACTCTTCTTTTTTAAACGATTCATCCTTGACCACAAAGGATGAATTCATATTCCCAGTTCAATTCAAACGTTCAAATTTCAAATCACTTTTTCACGCTAGCGCTTAAAATAGACTTCCACGCAGATTTCAAAGAATAAAGAAAGACTTTCCGAGCGTGAAAGTTGAGAGTGTTTTTTGCTTTATCAAAATAATAAAAAACTATTGAGAAAAAGCGATAAAGGAGTGGGGTTTCTCGACGTCACATCGCGCTACAATATGTACACAGGCGTGACGTCACGGGACATTTTAAATCAAAGTCCGACTCGCGCACTGAGGGTTCCCTACAAAGTTATCTTAGTATATAACTTTCTAACTACATATTTAAGGTTTTCAGATTTTTTTAAATATGTGCTGTAAGAAATTGCTTCTTGACAAATTTCATGATTCTAAGGAAAGGGAAAAACCGTATAAGTTTTTCCCTTGTCGTATTGCAAAAATATTATGCGACATAAACGGGCGATTGTGAGAAAATCGAATGAATCGACAATTGTGCAATTGCGTATTCGATTGTCGAATCATTCGCCATGGCAGAACAACAATCTAATAATGAAAATTAACAATCGAATAACAATTACGAGTAGGACGATAACATCGGCGCGGAGGCGGGTAGCCGGTAGCGGGAGCGGAGGTTATGTAACACTATCCCGGTGTCGATTCTTTTCGTGATTTAGACCTATCTCTGTGCTACCTACCTTTAGCAAAAATTTTTTAAAAATAATGTTGGAGCAAATGCAAAGTTATTTTAATAGGAATAATCTTCTACACTCTAAAAAATTTCGTTTTAGGAGGGGTCGCTCAACAACCGATGCTGGTGTTGAGTTATTACAACATATATTTGAAGCCTGGGAAGACTCACACGATGCGTTAGGCATTTTTTGTGATTTGTCTAAGGCATTTGATTGCGTTTATCACGAAACCTTGATCAGAAAATTACACCACTATGGGTTTCGTGATACTGCACTGGATCTTCTACTCTCTTATCTAAGTGGAAGGATTCAAAAAGTAGACGTCAATGGAAAAAGGTCTCAAGGTTCCGCAGTTAAAATGGGAGTTCTGCAGGGTTCGATTCTTGGTCCTTTTCTATTTCTTATATATGTCAATGACCTCCCTGATTTTGTACAGGACAGGCACGAGATAGTGTTATTCGCAGATGATACTTCACTTTTATTTAAAATTAAAAGAGGATTGCAAATGAATGACGATGTAAATAATTCTATCTCAAGAATTGTTCATTGGTTTAATGTAAACAACCTGTCACTTAATGAAGGGAAAACAAAATGTATAAAATTTGTTTTACCCAATGTAAAAGAGGTTCACACTACTGTAAAAATAAAGGATATAGGTGTTGACCTCGTGGACACCACAGTATTTCTTGGGATCACACTTGATTCTAAGCTGCAATGGGGCCCACATATAGACAAATTGTCAAAGAGACTTAGTTCTGCAGCTCACTCGTATGTAATATGTGATTTAGCGTTTGCAAACAATGTTTAGATATCATGAAAACTCAATTCGTGCAAATTAGTGTTCATGTTGATTACATATTTTTACTTCTTTTACCCAAGTAATATATTTGTGTGTGTGTGTATACATAACTTTTATCATTTGTTTCTTAATTGTTATAAGATCAGCAGGTACTCGTATGTTATTTTCTTATTTTTTATTTTTGAACATTTTTCCCCGCTAACACAACATCTACACTATCACTTCGGTTTGCTTGAAGAGATCTCTACGAGAGATAAGTCCACCCTTGTACATACATAAAAGTATAAACTGTATTTTTTGACATATTATGTGTGTAAAATAATAAATTATAATTATTAAACCAACAACTGGCCACGGTACATTGATATGAACTTATCTTTCACTCTTAATCGCTTTATCTCTGTGCGTGATATTTTTTTATTATCTAACTAAGAGACTAAACAGATTTTTCCTTGTTTTTCTTGTCACCATCCATATCAAACCAATAAACTGAAGCGAACTTTCGCGTTCCCCTTCGATAAATAAATGCGCGAGCGAAGTTTTCGTCTAAATACGATGGAGTTAAATGTCTCGGGATCGCCGAGCTTCTGAAGCGACCTTAATTTAATACAGACCGCAGCTCCTTTGCGATGAATAAATCAATGTTTTAAGTAATTATAATTATCTCGACCCGGGCCAGATGGTCTACATTTTCCAAAAGCTGAACTTGCTTGAAAGGTTAGTGGGAGAGATGACTACGCTTTAACTCGAACTTCAACCAATTACTTTGATATTACATAATGTGTTTACTTATTATATATACTTTATTACGCACAATATCTAAATAAAAACATAGTTATAAATTGCGTTACAAAGGCGGACTTATCTCTATTAGAGATTCCTTTCAGTCAACCTGTTAGTGTGTTGGAAATTATACAAGTAGAAGGAAACATCAAAGTACACAAGTGAGATTACAACAGTTTAATATGTATAAGTGTTTTATATGCACAACGTTATTTTTACGTTAAAAACACATACGTGATTTGTTCAAAATCAGTAAACAAATCAATTGCAAGGGTTTTGAAACTAGGTCTCAAATTTTTGTCCCAAATTTAATACATTTTCATTGTAGATTAGTCACACTGATGTACAACAGCTGAAGGTGAATGGTGGCTGGCGCATGCGCGGCGTTTACATTGCATCGTGTACGCGCATGAAGATGTAGAATTGTAGAGCAAAGTGGAGAGCGCACTTCCTATACTTATCTTTCTGAAGCATCTACCTGCATCACTTATCCAGCTCTTTGGTGCTACGACGTCTCTTACAGATGGTATGGTTCTGTATGAAAGAGAGGTCGTACCATCAATTTTGTAAGAGCTGGATAAGTTACGTAGGTATTTTCGTCAGATAGGTATAGGGAGTGCGCTCTCCGCTTTGCTCTATATCACAGGTCGGCAAGTAGTTTTAAGTTAAGCGGGGTCGGGGTAGTATTGAGAAATTTTATCGAGGCCCAGAAAAAATACTGATCATGATTAAGTACTATTTGTTAGATTCTTAATATTACAAACATAACACAATACGAGTATATGTGGTCAAAACCAAGCGCGTCGCAGTTACATAAGGCGCGCGTTGGTGTGAAACGCTCCCGCTAATTTATTTACGTAAAATTTGGAAATGTGTATAGATATTCAATATTTCTTTGTACCTATATAGTTTTATGAAAATATTATTATTATTTAAATTATGTAGGTACTTATATTTCACAATATTTGGCGGTCTAAGGTTCGACCATCCGCGGTCCGGATACGGCCCGCGGATCTTCATACTTCAATTTTATTTATTTGTATAGATTTTTTAATGAATTAAGAAAATGCAAAGTTCTATTTAAAAAGATTTTTTATTTTGAACGCATCAAGACGCCTTCTGCTAACGTCAAGATGCCGTTTCAACGGATGGCCATCGTCGATGTCTCACATAAAATAAACGTCGCTAACTCCAAGCTGATAACGGGGCGCGGGGGCCCTTTATGATCACTCCATCTCGGGGATGCGCGCCGACGCGACGGCAGGAGAGGCGTGAAATATTTTTTGCCGACGTAACTATGACGTAGAGATTGCGCCGGTTTTTATTAAGACAAAGACTCGCCGCTGCGGGACGAGCCGCGAAACGGCCGCGAGATAAGATAAGTGAGGGCCCGACGGCGTTGTAATCCCCGGGATTGTCGCACCGGAAGCGGGCGCTCGGGAGGGAACGGCTCGCGGCCGTTACCCTTGGCCAGTGTCGCGGAAAGGCCTAGTAAGTCTGGAGTGCGCTCGAATGCCAAGTGTCCTCGATTTCGTTGTTGTCCGGTACAAAGATATCTTGCGAAGTCATTAATTTCAAGATTATTTATTGCTTTTTATTTTTATTTCCTTCAGTAGGTACATTTGTAGTGTACAGACTTACAGAGGCGGACTTAATACCAACCATTGGGTGGTACAGACAGAAGAAAGTCGGTGTGGTACTCTAATCTAACAGTAAATAGAGGAGCTCGGGGACGTAGTAGTTCGAATGCTCCGGTTAAGAATCGATATTGAAAACGAAGCAACCCTTGCCATGGTCGGACCTTGGATGGGTGACTTTGTCATTTCGAGTTATGTCACGTTGGTCCCGCATTGGCCCAGCGTGGTGGTGTTATGGCCCATGCTCTTCATGTGTTTCTTCCATGTAGGAAGGCCGGTGTCTAGTAGTGGGACGTATAAAGGTTGCGATGATGAATAGAAAATTGAACTGGTTAATGGAAATTCTTCAATATGTACTATTACCATACCAGCTCGGAAAATCTTTCTTAATTCTTCGAAATCTTGAAATTCGAATGTTTGAATATGGACTTGGAATATGAATTCAAAGTTTGTGGTCAAAACTTTTACGCTGAAAAAAGAAGAATCTAGGTACACGATTAAAATGATTACATGATAAATTCATCATATCGCAATGTTCAAATTCCATTTTTTTGTAATTTTAGTTATGTCATTTTGCATTCGATGTCGAACTGCTTTATAACAGTAGTATTTTCCTCGCTGGGGTGAGGTGAAAAGTTGTGTTTTGGCTCGGCTGCGAAGTTGTTTGCCTCTCGTGTCTCTGAATCCCTTGTTGCGCTCCGGTTTCTAATTATATTATAGAAATATAGGCTCGTATTAATAAACGCCTCTCAAAGTTGAGATCGATCTTAAGGGCCCGGTCTTGTAATAATCGGTGTTCTAGCAGAATTTTCGGATAAGTAATATATTTTTTTTAGTTACTAAAAACGCAATGAAGGAAATACTTTTTACGTTAATTTAGAGTGTAGGACTTGAAGTTTCCATAACACATTTTACTATTTACTTAAATGCTATTTTTAATGTCTTTTTAAAGCTTTAAACATACCCATATTTACATTTCACGCGTTTAAGGACATATTCATGCACTCGTCACGTAAAAAGATCAAAACATGAAATATATTCAGTATACATTTATTCACAAATCTTCAACAATGATATTTACTGGTTACTTTTTCAAAATGTTTTAGTTTCCTTATTTAAGGTGGTTTAAATAGTACAAATTTAATGAATTTCACCACTTTCAAAATATCACTTTTTCTGTAAGAAATCACCCTTTAGCGTACCTAATCTTAAAAACGAGCTATTATTAAAGCAAATAATACAAAACTGTATTTATAAAATCATTATAGGTAAATTTTATACAATCAAAACTTATCGACAGTTTGCGCGTCGAAACGCTCAGTTCTGCTACGAATTCGCAGCGTAAACTCTCGATAAGTTTTCACTCTATAAAATTTACCCATAATGATTTTATAAATACAGTTTTTTAATTATTTGCCTTAATAATAACTCGTTTTTAAGTGGTTAAAGTTTGATTACGCTAAATAAAGGATGATTTCTTATATAAAAAGTAATATTGGTTGGGGAAAAAGTCTTTTCGCATTATAGTATGTATAAACTTGTAATACAATCTCTTTGGCTATACTATTTGTATCTGGCTGGTTTTGGTATCATTGAAAGTTTAAATTTTAAAGAACATAATTCCAAATTCAAATTAGGAAAATGTGTGATTTTCATTTGTTTTTCGTACCGCCAAGATGAGTGAATCTAATGAAGAAATTCGATACATTTTAAAATTTTACTACAAAAAAGGTAAAAATGCAACGCAAGCCGCGAAAAAAATTTGCGATGTTTATGGACCTAGTGCAGTGTCTGTGAGAGTAGCACAAATTTGGTTTAAGCGTTTTCAATCCGGAAATTTTGATGTCAAAGATGCACGTCGATCTGGTCGCCCTATTACAGATAAAATGGATGCCATTTTTGAAAAAGTGGAGCAAGATCGGCATGTCAGTAGTCACGACGTAGCTGAAGAACTGGGAATTGACCACAAAACAGTTTTGGCGCATTTGAAAAAAACTGGGTACACAAAAAAGCTCGACATTTGGGTACCTCACGAGCTCACTGAAAGAAACCTAATGAACCGTGTACTCATTTGTGATTCTTTATTACGACGTAATGAAACCGAACCATTTTTGAAGAAGCTGATAACTGGTGATGAAAAGTGGATCACGTACGACAAGAACGTGCGAAAAAGGTCGTGGTCAAAGGCCGGTCAGGCTTCACAGACTGTGGCGAAACCCGGGTTAACTCGCAACAAGGTGATGCTGTGTGTGTGGTGGGATTGGAAGGGCATTATTCATTATGAGCTGTTACCACCAGGCAGGACCATCGATTCTGAACTCTACTGCGAACAACTGATGAGATTAAAGCAAGAAGTTGAGAGAAAGCGGCCGGAATTAATCAACAGAAGGGGTGTGGTTTTTCATCATGATAACGCTAGACCTCACACATCTTTAGCCACTCAGCAAAAATTAAGAGAGTTTGGCTGGGAGGTGTTAATGCATCCGCCGTATAGTCCTGACCTTGCACCTTCAGATTTCCACCTGTTTCGGTCTCTTCAGAATTCTTTAGGCAGTGTCAGGTTAACATCACGAGAGGACTGCCAAAACCACTTGTCGCGGTATTTTGACCAGAAGTCCCAAAATTTCTATAGCAATGAGATCATGTCCCTACCTACAAGATTGCAAAAAGTTATCGAACAAAATGGTACCTACATACTTTAGTTAAATGTAAATAAACTATATTCAAAAATGTTTTGAATTTTCTTAAAAAATGCGAAGAAACTTTTTCCCCAACCTATTATTTTAAAAGTGGTAAAATTCATAAAATTTGAACTATTTAAACCACCTTAAATATGGAAACTACAATATTTCGAAAAAAAGTAACCAGTAAATATCATCGTTGAAGATTTGAGAATAAATGTATACTGAATATATTTTATGTTTTGGTTATATTTTTTACGTGACGAGTGAATGAACATGTCCTTAAACGCGTGGAATGTAAATATAGGTATGTTTAAAGCCTTTAAAAAACATTAAAAATAATATTTAAGTAAAAATTGAAATGTCATGGAAACTTCAAGTCCTACACTCTAAATTGACGTAAAATGTATTTCCTTAATTGCATTTTTAATAACTTAAAAAAAATTTACTTCTATGACAATTCTGCTAGAACACCGATTATTACAAGACCGGGCCCTTAAGCTGCAGTTTTGACGTTTAATGTATGGAACATCCGTCAAAAATGTAGTATCTTTATCTTAAGCTCGATCTTATACTTTAGATTCAATTATTAATACGAGCCTTAGGTCTTAGAATCCTTCGCTTTCTTGGGATTCGAATTCAGCACTCGCGACCAATATCAACTTTGCAGCCAACTATTTTGTAATGTTAGCAATTTATAAGAGGAGACAAAAAATTAGTATCTTCCGAGTTTCTTGCCTGTGCCTGTTCTTATCGAGAAGGCACTCCCAATCTTTGAACAGGTGTAGAGTCAACTTTTTTTTTAAATGAATAAAGATGTAAAAGTCTGTAAAAGTGTATTAAGTAAAGATTTTTGAGTTTAAGTAACTTTCCTAAGTACCCCCCATACCCATGGCTCCTCCTCCTCCTCCTTGTTTCAACATTATAACACGTAATATATTATTATACACCTTTGTAGCTTTTATTTGAAATTATATACACCTTTGTTAATATTCCGAACGGGTAGTAGAATTATTTTTTAACTAAAATAATTATTCGATTTATATAGCCTAAGTATTCCCATCTCGACAGCTTACTGACGTTATTCTTTCAATGTTCCCTGTTAACGTCTAATCCTTGCGTTGAAACTTGAAAATAGCAAAAGTAAACTATATCTAGGTCAAGACCACACACCATGCTCCGCGGCGAGGCGGAATGGGGGGCTGTCGCCTCCTTTTGCGAGGACGTCATCTCGCAGAAGGAGGCCGCGGAGAGGGAGCGGGAGAATGATCCTCAAGCCGCTCCCATCCGCCGCAGACGGACAGGCAGGCGAAGGCGGGCATTTGCACAAGCAATGCCCGTCTAATGACCCTGCCGTGGAGGCCTGCGTGCACGGTCGGCCCCGTGCACGCCGCCGCAAGGCCCTCCGTCTGGGGATTGCCCTGGTGTTCTCGAGCAATCCCCCCTTGGCGATAGCCCGACCCGTGGTCGGGCTTGCCCGGGCGCGCTGGTAGTGGTGGTCGCAGTGTGGACCTTACCATGCGCGCCCATAAGGGCACGGAGAACACCGGGGGGTTTTAGTGGGTCGGCCTGGCACTCTGCCGGGCCAGCCCCACACACGCCCGCCGTCCAGCCAACGGCGGGTACGGTGCGATTACGCATTTCCCCCAGAAAAAAAAAGGTCAAGACCACACACCGGTCAAGACGATGAAGAGGATTGAATTGTCAGCAACAAAAATAAGAACTTACCGGCGTGGCGAGCGGCGCGGGCGCGGTGCGCGCCGGCGATGACACCGCCAGGCTGGTCGCATTCGATGATTCACCTGGAATGGCGGACATATACCAATTTATTTACTATTGATGGTTAACACAAAACATGACAACAAAAACATATATGTCGGCGCTTCCGCTTTTCTAGACAGTCAATTGACTTCTTAGACAAGTATCAATGTCAAAAACGAACACCGAGCACTGGTGAGGCAGCCATATTGTAAAACCAGTCAGTTGACTTCGGATCACGGTGAAGTGCGCATGCAACCACGTGTTCGGTGGACGTTATATTTTGGGTGTATCCCTCTTAATCTAAGCGATCTATGGCTCGTATAAATATTCGTATCTCAAGTGCGAGGTCGATCTTGAGCTGCTGTTTTTGACAGATGTGCCATACATTAAACGTCAAAACTTCTACTCAAGATCGAGCTCTGACTTGAGATGTGACTATTTTTACGAGCCTATAACCAGTTTGTGAAGTGTTTGATTGAATCATTGAGAATTATAAGTGAAGTGATTGTAGCAAGTGTTATTTTATTGAAATACTGCCTTCCTACCCGATAATCCACGCCTACCTTAACATGGAGAACACATCGGATGAAACCCTAACCGCTTCATATAGAAAAAAACCAGTGCAATTCTATCTCAGGATGGTTTTCCATTTTATCAAATATCTTTGTCCAATTTCAGTGTCAAATATTTGATCAAATTTTTTGACATTATGCCCGTTCCACTTGACCTTTAACTTTGTCCAAGATCTTGCGTAGTATAAGAAAATGGTATTTGTCTCTGGGCCGTTTTGTCCACGGTCCATGTTACGCCTGCTGGATTTTTTTTTTAAAAAAACGTCGCCCCTCACTAGGATTTTCTCCTGTGTCGTGGGTGCAGTTACAAACATAGAATATCATATGCACATACGCCCGCGGGAATCGGGAATCGAACCCGCGACCCGTTGCGCAGTAGGTGATCAACTCGACCTCTGCGCTTAACGCTTATTGAATTAACAGGTCCCTGACAGACATTTGAACAGGCATTTTTAAGGTATAAATGACTCGATATTCAGTTAAATTGAGATAAAAGTGTCAACGCATCATCACCATAACAGCTCCTATACGTCCCCACCGACGGGCTCGAGCCTACCCTAAGTTAGGGTGTTTAGGCTTTAGTCAACCACACTGGCCCAATGCGGATAGTTCTTAACATACACCTTTGAAGCGTCAGACAAATGTACATATGAAATTCGAAAAACGAAAAATACATTGGTACATGGCGGTCTCGTAACTTCGGACCTTTCGATTAGAAGGCAAGTGCCGAATCACCTGTATATAGAAAGACAAAACACCAACTTGGGTCTAAGGTCTAATATCAGTGTCGTTAACACATTTTTTTTACATACGACAGGGAAGCTCTTGGCCTTCATCTCACCTGATGGTAAGTGACGATAAGGCCGAAGGTGGAAGCGAGCTTCACCTGGACTCCTCAAAAAATGAGGATTTGGCTATTTTACTTCTAATTCTAATTGTATTATGACGACAAACTTAGGTAAGGCGCTGGTAGCTGGCCAGGCGGTCTCAGAAAAAAAACCTAATTAGTCCACCCGTTCTCGAATTTGGCATTTGGCAACATATTCAACGATCAATTTTTTATGGAAATAATTTTTTATTGATAAAATTGAGTTGACATAAGGTACTCGTACCTTCCTTGAATACTTGTAATATTATCCTCGACTGAAATGATACATCAAAACGTAACTGCCAAGAGAGAAAATCACAATATATTCAATGATCATTCCTATACGTTCTTTGAGTGGGGACTTGAGATTGACACCCGAATAGGTAATGGATGGCGTGGGTAGGCTGTCACATGGCCGTCACGCACCAAACAGTGCATTAATTGACTGAGGGACATCCATAAAACACTCGAGAAATGAAACTCGAATTCCACGCCGCCGTTCGTTAGTCTCTCTCACTAAGGCATCCGTTGAAATTTATTTATATATATAAATTCCTAACTATATACACATTTAAGGTTTTTAGATTTTTTCTTAACCATGCTATTTACCCCCTAAGATAAGACCTTATCTTATCTTAGGGGGTGGGGTGGCTCATGCGGTGAGCTTTCGCGCTTCGACCCACTATGTATCTTTTGTGCTTCCCCTGGTTATTAGTCTCAATAACCATCGCCACTCAAGGTCCAGTCCACCGTGCCCATGAGCTTCACGATGTCCTTTGGTGGCATGGCCCTAGACTTCCGGTTTTGGGTAACGAATTCCCGTCCGCCTTAACCTCCTGCAGGTTAGAGCGTCGCAGTGGCATAGCATATGTTCTTTTCTCTATTTTCATGCAGGCCCTACAGATTTTGAAATCAGCAAATCCCTTTCAGTTAGCATTATATTAGTTCCGGAATTTCCGGTCAGAGCACCGAGCACGAGTCTGGGATCTGCTGGAGCTCAATGCAAACTTGAGCCAATCGACCATGCCCATGAAGAACTTGGCGAGCTTCATCCCCTTTTAGTTGGCCCATTTTTCGTGGTGCCTCCTATAAGACCTTACCCTGCTCAATTTCATGATTCTAGCACAACGAAAAGTACCCTATACATTTTGATTCTCTTGTGAAATCGCATAATTTGCGAAAACATGCAACATAAATGGTCATATATTTTGATCGCGTTGACAAACAAGTGTTTTTTTAAGCTGAAAGAGCTCATAACAGAGAGCATCATAACAGCTCATATACGTCCCCACCGAGGGGCTGGAGTCTACCCTAAGTAAGGCCTTATACACCTACGCTGGCCCAGTGCGGATTGGCCGACTTCACATACACCTGTGAATTTTTTCGCAGATGTATGCAGCTTGCCTCACGATGTTTTCCTTCACCGTAGGAGCGTCAGACAAATGAACATAGGAAATTCGAAAACGAAAAACACTTTGGTCATGGCGGTCTCGAACTCCGGACCTCCCGATTGGAAGGCGAGTGTCGAGTCCACAGCGCCACCGACGCTTTCGAGTATTTTATACTCGTATTTATTGAATTTAATTTCAGATTGATATCTCTACGGATGCCCGAGAAAAAGGTTTTGACGAAAAATGAAGAGATCCTTTAAGGGTAACGTTTTTTTTGAGGTATGGAACCTTAAATCCAAACTGTATTTGATGGGTCAGGTGAAACGAAGAACACATTGAAACCTTCTCATAGACAAAATCAGCCCGTTAACCAGAAAACAGTCGCGATTGATTCCAAACTGTAATATCCCTGGGATCGCGCGTCAGTCATTACGAAGGCTAATGTCGGCCAGAGATGGCCGACTGCGGCCAATCGCGGCCGTGACTTGCCGCGGCCACCCGGATATATGGCCTCCTTCCAATTTCCGCGCCACTTAAATAGGAAGGTGTTCCTAACGAGATTTATATTGATAAGGGACGCGGAGCCGGTTAATCCGGACCGGTCATTACTTCGGCCACGGAAATGGCGAGAGGCCGAGATGTCCACTTGGCCAAGGGAACAAGGTGCCTCCAACAAAAATTAAATCTGCGCTCCGCATTAAGTTGCATGCCCGAGTGACCTCCTTACCTCTATCTTAGCGCAAACGCACACGACCGACTATCGGTGACCTATTTTTTACGGTGGAATATACAGGATTTTTGGGAGATGGGTGCAAAGCCGTAAGAAGTTGACAGATTAGATCATTTACAACATATTAAGCCACATTTGTCTTAGACGAAGTTGAATATATTTTTTTATTGTAATTGGAATTTTTTTGGCGAAAAAAAAAACAAAAGTACACAGTTAATTGCTAATAGTATCCTATACAAGTGGATATTTAAATATTTATTTATTACTTCATAATATTAATCCAATACGTGGCAAATCCAATAACTTATGGAGTTCTACGTTGCAACGTAGGTACACGAACTACAAAAAAGTTGGGAAAAAAAAATCGATGAATCCCGGCCGACCCGATTATCGGTGAAAAATGGAACGTTCGTAAATGTATACATTAAAGCACAAAAGATTGGGTCTTACAAGAACTACACGTACCTGCTGTACCTGCAATAGTATAGCTACGTCCGGACAAGGTGCCTTACTTAAACAACCTCTCCCGTGATCTCCATTAGGGGTCATTTGGAATCAGGATAAGCCCCTAACCTGGCCTCGTGTCGCGTGCTCCCCTACCCATGTAGGTGAAACAGAACCCCGACTCCGATGAATATTTAACAATTTTTTAGCCTTAACGCGAGCGCACACGTGCGACAACCAGCGACCGACTTTATGATCGATTTTTATGCAATATTGTATAGGTACACACAGCAACACGCTACGATTTACATGTTGACCTTGAGACCGCCCTTATGTCACTCGTAATAGCGGCGGTTTTCGTAATGTTAATGTAAAGCTTGACGTGTTGCCGACTGTATATTTACGAACTTCCCAATTTTCACCGATAATCGGGTCGGCCGGGATTAACCGATATTTTTATGACCGACTTCTTGCACGTCTGTTGTCTGTCTCTCCATTTGGATTGGGATAGGGTGATGATAGGATTTACTCTGGTTTTAATACCATAGAGTTGGCTAAGAGGCAGACAAGCAACTTGGTAAGTACCTAGATCTCCTAGACCTATAGTCATCACCAATTATAGGACCAAAGTATAACACAACCCAAATAATAGTAAATGGATTTTTAAGTGCTGTTCACCCGAATTAAAAACTCAAGTAAAATATTCCAAAAATATGTGTTCGATGACATTGGCTTTCCCGCCTTTTTTCAACACAAAAATTAAGCTCTATAATAAAAATGTTTTTCTGATAGCATCTAATATAATACTTCAATTTATTTGAAAAAAGAAATTAGATATAAGTGAACATATTTGGTTTGTTAAAAAATTGACCACCAAGTTGTTAGTATCGATGTGTGGCTGTACAGGTTTTTTTTTGTCATTGCCCAAAATAAAATGGTATTCTTTTAATTTTTACACACTAGCTGTGGCTGTGACTTTAAATTAACAATTTGTGTTTAGCGATCTCAAGCAAATACTGAAATTCTTTTAATTTTCAGCCCTAGGGTCGCGATACATAATTTTCAACCAAATACTTAGGTAAGCGCTGACCTACTTTCAGAATATGAGAAATGAAAATATATTTAAGGTTAAGAAAAAAATGTTATAGTAATTGAAGCTCCATGTTGCCGCCCGCCCTACACTAATTCGATCCTTTGACGGCGGCAAACATGTCTCGCATTTGATGATTCATCGCGTTCATTTAAAACCAATCCTACGACTAATCTTAACTGCGTCGTCAAATAAATAAATCGACGTTTCGACTTAAAGGCTTATTCGAACTAAAGAGATCAATTTGTAAAATCTGAATTTGATAGTCATCATTAAACAGAAAAAGTGGGATAGGTATTAATTATGATAATGTTGCTTATTTCTTTGTTATTGGTACATTTTATATATACCTTTGAATTACCTGCATAACCCATAGGTTCACTTTGTACATAAACGTACATGATGAATAAATAAAAAACGTGTTAAAACTTAAATCACTTCGCCGTATTGAGCGCATTTAAAAAAATGAACAGCACCTATATGATTTTGTTATCTTTGAGGTGAGAGTATAAAACAAGACAGCGTATTTATATTTAGTATGAGAACTGCTTTATGGTGTTTGATGGGAGCTCAGTCGTTTCTAACGTCTGTTTCAGTGATTGGTGATTAACCGGACTGTTGTCAATACAGGAAGTTGATCGAAGAGTATTAATTGTCCTCAACCTATAAATTATCACCTAAATGGCAGGTAAAAAATTGATTCAAATGCCGAATGTCTAGCTTTAACCGTCTTATTACAAAACACGGACTAAAGTTAGTCCTGAGGCCCAATTCAGCTAATAAGCTACAGCTGAATCGAAACTGAACCGTTGCGATCGACCAACCGGAGCGCTTATATTGCCTTTCAACTGCTCGATGACGTGATAATGTGGCGTTCTGATTGGTCGATCGCAACGGTTCAGTTTCCATTCGGCTGTAGCTTATTAGCTGAATTGGGCCTCTGGTTTAAACCAGGACAAAGTTGACGCTGTCTCTATCTATGTATATGTATATTGACACAAGTGAAGGCGCACTACATTTAAACCAAGACTAACTTTAGACCAAGTTTAAAACAGGTTTTGTAATAAGACCGTAATAGTTTAGGGTTGGCAATGATGACGAATCATACGGGATATGTAATGTCATATACATATAAGTAGATAGAGCGTCGGTGGCGCTGTGGCCTCGGCACTGTACTGTGCCCCGAGTAGAATCGGGAGGCCCGCGATCGATCCTGCCATGTACCAATGTGTTTTTCGTTTCACGAATTTTATATGTACATTTATCTGACGCTCTTACGCTGAAGGAAAACATCGTGAGGAAACCTGCATACACCTGCGAAGTAATTCAAAGGTGTATGTGAAGTCAATCAATCCGCACTGGGCCAGCGTGGTTTGACTACTACATAACTAGTTAGGGTAGTCTCGTGCTCCTCAGTGGGGTGAGAGCTGTGAAGATGATAAGTAAATGGAATACATTTTTTTAGCGTATAGATCGTCGTATCGGTATCCATAAAGCTATAAGTTAACAGAAGACATTTTTTGTTAGCGTATATATCCTGTTATCGATATCCATAAAGCTTCCTATTCGGACGTACGGAACGCAACAAACGAACGGGTCTGGGCTAATCAGAGAGGGTCCATGAGCGAGTAGAGTATGAAGCGACCACGGAGCAGCGGCGAGGCGGGCGGCAGTGCATCGGGCGGGCGGCTGGGGCGGCTGGGGCGGCGCGGGCCACATAAATAACGGCCCGGCGCCCGTCCGGCGAGACGGCCCGAGATTTATCCGGCCCGGGAAAAAACCTGATTAATCACTGCATTCAAAGATGGAGGGAACGTAAGTCACGACAAGAAATAATTAATTGGCGCGGCGCGGAGTCAGCCGCCGCCCTGTGGGCTGGCTTACTGGCTTATTCAAATTATTGCCCTGTTTACTGCATTAGGTTTGTTTTTGTGTCCGATTAGCTTTGGTTTCGACACGATTCGACGAGGCACTATTCCGGTAGTAGATAAATAATCTAATGGAGTTAGATTTCAGACAGATTTACAAATATTACCAGATGGAGACTCTGCACAGAGTACTACCCTATCTTACTCCTTTCTGTCGCAAAGCAGCAGTGCTTGCATTACTGGGTTCCTATTTGAAGGCTAAGGGTCAATTTTACGAACCTTATCTTAGCTAAGGAAACTGCTAAGAAGTATGATGTTACTTTTTAGTTTGAATGGAAAGAATGTGACAACATACGACCTAAGACTATCCTAAGTTAAGAAGAGGTTGGTGGCCAAAATACACTAGGTACTTTGTGACTTGACTTCTCATGTCACAACTTCTCTAAGTATATACGTTCCTAACTATATATTTGTTTTCAGATTCTTTTCTTAACATGTGCTATAAGAGCTTGCTTGTTTTATGATTTTTGGACAACGAGAATTACCTTATAGGTTTTGATTCCCTTGTGAAATTGCAAATTTAGCAAAAAAAAAATGGGAATCTTAACAAATAGACAAATGAACTACGTTTCCTTTTGATGTGCGGAACTCTTAAAAGGAGATATTAAACTTGTATCTTCTTGAATTGAACTTAGATTAATCTTCTAATAAATAAAATTCTCGTGTCACAGTGTTTGTTATCGAGCTCCTCCGAACCGGTTTGACCGATTTTTATGATTTTTTTTTGTGTATATTCGGTGTCTACGCCAATTCGAACCCTATCATATTTGCACAGAACGTATAGTTGTTGATTGCTATGAATTATGCAATCGAAGGGCGTCTAACGCCTGCATTCTTACTTTGATTGACTTGGCCAATCAAGACACATTAAAAAATATCACCGACTAACGCACTTCTAAAAACAACGTATCTATTTTATTTTGTCTCTAAATTCAAGCGGTAAAATTTGTTAATGTACATTTTACTTGTTTTCTTTGTTCACATCTTGAACATTCGTTAGGTCTGAGAATGGGTCGTTGACTATTTTTTATACCCCTACGTGATAAGGGTGGCCCTCTCCAGAATTAGGTATGTAGTAGAGTTGTGTAACTCAGGAGTCATTGATGCAAAATATATATATCGGACGCAAGGAGTGATTGTATCAGTATATCACTTCAGTATACAATATATCTATATCGCAGTATCTCTTTCACTTGCCTGAGATGTCTGAGAGCATTGAATTGAAATGGCTTTGAATCAGTAACTCGGTTCGGTAACTCTTCTCTTTCACTCGGCAAGTCAAAGAGGGATAGCAAACTGTAAATAACCGCCAACCTAATTTGCAAATGACTTATAGCTTTTAACAATACCTACTGTTTCATTAGATAAATACCTATTTTATGTAACTAGGTTGACAGTCCTAAGCCTGTCAAGTATGAAGGGAAATCAAGGGAAATCAGGCAACTGATTTATTCATATTCAAAACAATAATAAGAAAATTATTCCAAGTACATATGAATACAAATTAATTATAAACCTCTATATGCTGAACTCCAAATAATAAATAAGTTAATAAAACGTTGATAGATTTGATACTTGATAGACACGGAGCACACATTCATTATCTCAATAAAGTTGACAAAATAAAGAAACACGTGAGTTACTGATCTAGTTTCTCTAGCATCAATGCTTCTTTCGCATGAATTACTCAACTAAGCTGGTGATATAAAAGTGATATGGCGATATAAAAGAGTGATAAATATCAGCAGCTGCAAAAGATATATATCTCACTTTTCTTCTCAGTGATATACTCTGCACAAGTCTAGTATGTAGTTCACGGGCACAGCTAGTATTCTATAAAGTGTTGACAAGATTATTGTAATGCAGAATTTGTTAATGACTTATCAGCGCAGAGAGCGCTCCGGAGCCGCGAGCTCTTTGGTGGTCTGCGGCAGGTGGCCGGAGCTGAATATTCACGTTCCATCAATATGCATGAATATCGTTTACTCGCTCAATAGAACATTGGGCTACGGGTACACGGCTGATACAAATCAAAGGCGGCCGATTTAGGAGCAGGAAATATTTTGTAATGACGTGAGTTTGTTGCCATCTTTACAAGTAGTATTGTCGTTTTTTTAAATGACTTCAAAAAAGGAGGAGGTTCTCAATTCGATGCGTATGTTTATTTTTTTGTGTGTATGTTACGCGATTACGCCGCCAATTGTGGACCGATTTTCAAAATTCTTTTTGTATTCGATAGAGTATACTCCAAGGTTGGTCCCATGGTCACCAAAGTTAGGATCTGATGATGGGATCCCATGAAAATCGAGGAAAACCCCTAAATTTTAACGTGTGTCCAACGTGTTTTGTGTGTATGTTACGCGATTACTCCGCCAATTGTGGACCGATTTTTTTTTGTATTTGATAGAGTATACACCTAGGGTGGTCCCAAGGTCACGATAGACAAGATCTGATGGTGGGATCCCATGAAAATCGAGGGAAACGGGAAAGGGTTTCTTTCACTAAAGAGATTTTATACAATAAAAAGTTAAAAATAAAAAATATTTTACAAAAAATAAAAACCGACTTCAAAAACAATGAAAAGTTAAAAATAATATAAGAATAGGTGTACAGACAACATCACACTTCTATATTGAAGTCGGTGACAAATTTTAAGACTTTCTAGGAGATCATCGTTTGGCACCGACTTCTATATAGAAGTGTGTTGTCTCTACCTATTCTTATATTATTTTTATCTTTTCAGTGTTTTTGAAGTCGGTTTTTATAACAAAGTTGCCTTGAAAATGTCCAACATATCTTTTTGGAATGTATCAAACATCAGGGAGAGAGATAGAGAGGGAGTCACTATAGCAAAAATTATATGTGAATATCTTGGATGTTGGAGCTTTCAAATCCAAATTGAGCTATTTTTTAAAGGCTTTGGTTTATTTCTTTATGCAAATAAGAATCTTTTTCCTGAAAAAAGAATAACCATAGTCGTAAGTTTAGTTTTAAATTACGATTAGGGCGAGAGTGTGATGGGGCTAGTTAGTATTGGATTAGCGTTAGCATCCTTTTGGGTCTCAAAAAAGCCTCCAAAAATAAAACTAAAAGATGAAAATAAAACCAGGCTGCCCAGGCACTTGGCGGTAAGTGGCTACAGTTGCCTATAGTACATGCAGTTCCTATGAAATTTGGAAATATATAACCCCTTTAAGAACCACAACTTGTGACATGAGATTTCAAGTCACAGTACTTTCACTGCCTGTCTTACTACTATTTATGAGAATATAATTTTTGTTCGTAAGAATATTCATTTTTGTAAAAATAGTGATATTCATTCAGTTAATACTAGACAAAATAATATGTTAGCTTTACCAAATACCAGGCTCCATCAATAAAAAAATATTGATTTTTTCAATATTTTTTATAAGAAGCCTGTGTATACGTTTCTACAATAAAATCCTAAGTTGTATACAAGAACATAGCTTAACAAATTTAAAGATGCAATCAAAGATGTACTTATAAAAAAAACATATCATAAAGTGTCTGATTACATGACGGACAAAAAAGCTTGGGTTTGAACTCCCATTTGTAATATTTTAGTTTATTTTCTAAGACACATAACAGAATATAGTCACAAAAGCACAAACGGATATAAATAAACATATTTAACAATGTACTGCCTGTTTCAAAGAAACGTTCAGCAATAGCAATTTATAACCAAAGTTCACGCACTTCTCTCAGAGATAGATTTAAAGAGATTGGTATTATATTGTTTATGATTATTAGGATAATTAATACTATTTGGACATGAGATCAACTCTATATTTTCCTTTGATTGATATGATAATAAAGTCTTTATCTCATATAATGTGAACTGACACGTCTAATCTTGTAATGGAAGTTGAGCTCAAACTTTTGCTTTGAGGTCAGCTTCCAATTGACGACTCTGTAACAACACAGGGAGAAAAAAATAGCCCTTGCTGGTTTTCTTGCTGGTTCTTTCCGGTACAAGGTCCCCCGCCGTAGACTTGTGAACCAATGGCGTAGCTGCTTTGACGTGCAAAAGTGATTGTTACAATTCTATTTGACTAAAAGATATTGAGTTTGAATTTGAATTACGCTTCGAACCAGAACAACGTACAAGCACTGTGCTTGGCGGCAGAAATAAGTAATATAGAGGTGTCATCGAGGACGACTCAACAATCAACGTAATCTTCATTCAAACATGTCATTGTCTTGTTATAAAGCTCCACTTCTGAAACGTCCACTTTTTGTACTGAGTATACTACGATACTGATTCTCCCAGGAGCGTCAGTGGCGCTGTGGACTCGACACTGGTTTTCTAATCGGGAGGTCTGGGGTTCGATCTTCCTATGTACCAATGTGTTTTTCATTTTACTAATTTGATATGTACATTTATCCGGCACTCCTACAGTAAAGGAAAACATCGTGAGGCAACCTGCATACATTTGAGAAGAGATGCAAAAGTGTAGGTAAAATTGACCAATCCGGCAACATGATTGATTAAGGCCTCAACACCACGAGTCCCGCGGTGGGGACGTATATTAGTTGTGATGATAATGATTCTCCCAGTGATGACAGATTCTGTCTGGAACTGAACCAAATTCATGTGAGTATTTCGAATGGTGGTATCATGTTGTGCTCTCAGCGACTAAACTCACTCGTAGCGAGTGACGCCGAGATGGAGCGTTGGATGGAACAAACGATGGAGGAAACAATGGGCTTGACGTGACACAAATAGCTCAGGTTTACATGCCGACCGCATCACCACTTCGACTTATATATGTCTAGTTATTGTCTCATGTTTCAAATAATATCGCACATGTAGCTATATTTCAATTGGCTCGTGAAATTAATTTATTTGGTGTGTGGGAACAATCACAATGCAAAAAGAGTGTTGACCTCCAACGAGTTGTCTTCTATAATAAATCCACAAAATCTAGAGTTTTATGTTTTATCAGACTATATTAGTGGCAATACCTTATAAACCTTTCTTAGTCATTTCGTCTTGGGCATTTATCTTTCTTTCAATTACCCATTTAGTAAAAGAAGAAGTACAACATTAATAACTTCCCTTATATTACAATAGATATAATCTTGGTTAAATTTTTACCCAAATTAATAATTCTATACCGTAAGACGGGCCAGGTGAGAACTAATTAAGAATTTCGCCAAATCATAAGCATCGCAAGTGTTAACGTTCCTCATAAAAAAATATACTCAGCTCAGTACAGTAATTACGTACCACTAATTGCGGCCACATTATGAGGCCAATGACATGATCGTATGGTGGCCAAACATTTTAAGCGACATTTTTCCGCAAATGAACTGTTTCCCTGCTCAAAGAATGAATTTGAATCGTGTTAAATACGATCTAATAAAATTAGTATATATTTAAATAATAATTAAATCTATTAAGAATGCAATCTATTAATTTAATCTACACTCAATTGTAATGTCAATTTATTTTTCATTACTCATTTTTCGAAAGTACGCTTGAAGTTATCTGAACAGTGGGAGGAAAACAGTATTTTCCCTCCCGCAGAAATGATATTATAGAAATACACATTTTATTTCTAGACATTCCTATTCAGCCATGTCGAGATTCGATATGACTGTATTATAGCCACATTTAGTATATTTGACTTTTAAATGAAAATTAGAAGATTATAAAGATAAACATGACTTAAATGTTATAATTTATTTTTCACAAAGTTATTATTAATTTGCATAGTATTGAACTAAATAATTGCCACCTCCAATAAAAAAAAAACTCTGGCTGGTAGATTTCTAAAGAAAAAAATCTTATATGGGATAGTGGTAATTCGAATTTCAGTGCTAAATAATTTGCAATCGACAAAACAAATAATGATCGATTATTTAAATATAAAATGATTTTCTTCAGATTCTGTTTGACTGAACAGGTTTTTATATTCCTTATATTTGAAATGAAAGGGAGAGTATTTCCCTTGGACGAAAGGTCTATTTTGGGCCCTAGCTTAAAGATTACTACGATCTACTATTTAACACAGAAATAATAATTAACCAATACAGGTTGCCATGTAAGTCAACGCTAATATCCATACTCCTACGAACAAACTGCTAAGTTGCACCACAAAGATGTGGTGGCGCACTCAAAAACTCACACGCGCCCATACACACGCAGGCTTATTCACTTTTTCTGCTTTAAAGAGCGAAACGAAATTTGATTTAACAAACCTCTGTTTCTGGCCTACGTACAGGGAAATTTTTGTCAATTATTAATAATAGTACTAGCATTATGCTTATAACAAATTAACAGATAAATAAATAAAAGCCGTAGGTACTCGGCTTAGAAGTCGAGAGTTGTTGATCGTCTTAGCCAAGGCGACAACACGGCTGGGCGGCCGATCATTATGGATCCGGCCAGGCCTGGGCGGGCGGCGCTCACCTGGCCCGCGAATATAAATAGGGCATTAGCCGCCGGCCGAATATTAAAATATTCCGCGGCACTTAATAGGCGGCGCATAAATCGCCTGTATCACACAATGTGGGAGTTTTTATTGAACCGAGAACGGCATTCATTACCCGCGATTTATGGCGCGCCCATGAATACAATATCAATATTATTTTAACTCCGGCCCCGCGCCGCTGCAGGGTTACCCTTTCGGGGATGGGCGGCCTTGGCAAGATTCATAAGCTTTTATTTTTTTAAAGCCTTACTTTAATACAAATTCATGGTGTAGCGTCAATATACACGTACGCATAGTACCGACGATAGGAACTGCGAGTGATCGCGCCACAAATTCTTATTTATAGTGGTAGCATTTTAAGTTGATGGTCGATTGTTAATTTGTAAATACAATTATTTTAATGTAAGGTATCTATGTGATATTTGTCTGTGTTTGTGTACTGTCAATATTTGTAATATTGTTTATAAAAAAAACATCGCCCCACACTAGGATTTTCTCCTGTGTCGTGGGTACAAACATAGAATATCACATGCACATACGCCTAGACCGAAACACATTTCTGTAAGCCATACAAAATATTTGTCCCATGCGGGAATCGAACCCGCGACCCGTTGCGCAGTAGGCGATCATTCGACCTCTGCGCTTACCGTGTCGTCAATCTATGTCGGCTGAAATAGCAATATGTTTGTCTCGTTCGTGTCATTGTCTAAAAATGTATATAAGAAATGTGGTGTGCTCAAATAAATGTCGATTAATCTCTGAAGTCTTATTTGCAAGAAACGCCACAGAACCAAGCCTCCTACACATGGATTACAATGTTAGATGGTATGAAGAGCTATGGAAAAAATAGGATAGTTTAGGAGTAAAAATGTTTCACTAACTACAATTAAAATAATTATAATTCCAAAGAGCCTCGGCTTTACCTCCCTTTTATTCCACAGACAGGCATTGCGGACATGACCTGAGCAAAAATTTAATTGGGCTGTTCTCCTTTAAACTTTGTCAAGCCAAAGTAGACCTTGTTCACTGCTATTAAATATGTATCAACGTCCAATTCAGACATCTCCAAAGAAAAGTTGATAATTTGATTTGTTGATTTGATGAGCGCTCGCTGACGACAGTGCAGTCAGTCGGCGCGTCGCGTGTCGCACGCCACACCGACCGCTCCTGCTAATCGCCGCTTTAGGCGAATGTTCGCGCCGAGCTTGCCTGTGATAAATAGTCTTGACTTAAGAGGCGATGACACCACCACCTTTGCCATAGAAGCTTGTAATAAACAAGTTAAAGAAGCGCTGGATTGATTCGGGTAAATTATTTTTTCGCGTATTTGTTAAAATCCCGAGAGAGTTCTAATATAAAAAAAAACATTTTCTTCATGTCAAATGAACTATTATTGTGTCAATTCAATCAAATATTGACGTCATAGCAAAAGCAAGAGCTTTGACTTAGGATTAAGAACCTACCTTTGTCAGAACGAAGTCTGTTGGATCAGCTCGTAGTATTAAATAATAATTGAAGTAAATGCTAGTGTTTTACTACTATTTAAACTAAGGATATGAGTTAGTATCAGACACAATTGCTATGAAACAGGCTCTTGGGCAATTTTGGTGCGAATATTTGAAGCTCTTTCTATTCATTTGTTTGTAGCCGCTAAATGAATTTTACCAAATTCTGATTTATTTTTGAAAGCGTAGAGTCGAAACCTGCAAAAAGAATACAGGCTTCATTTGGTAAAAGTTTAATTTAATCTTTAAAGAATTGAAATAGGAATTCAAATAATCTACCTACATAACATAAAAAAACACTACTACGTAATAAATAAAAGTAATAAGATGAATCCAAAGAAGTAGATGGCAATTGTTTATCCTATGGCGGTTTCCGCATACATGTGTCGCCGCCGCTTATACCTCCCCGTGGATAGGCGTAGTTCGATAGGGGGGAGTCCCGATCAAGACTTCAATTTGCAAAACCTGTGCCTTTAAACTTGAGGGAAAATTTCATTCTATCTAGTGTTCGCTTATTTTTCAAGTGGGGGTGTCCGGACCCTACGCCAATGCGTAATGTCGTAAAAGTCGACTGAAGGAGTTTACAACAGTTATACATATGCGAAGACATGGACACACTAAACCGTCTGGCCATTGGCAATGTAGTGCACAAGGCAGGTTCCTTCACACCTGAGGAGAGACTAGTACCCAGTACTGGGACTAATGATGCAAATGATGACGATGAATAAGATGAATCAATCCTACGTGAAATACAACTATGATATTCTATTGCAGGCAAACTTCCAAATTATCTCTTATGAATTGAATTTTGAGAATCTGTTTTGGATTTGCCTATATAAACTTCATAGAAGAAGTCATAAATATGTGATTTCCGCTAGGCGTAGAGAACCAATCACAGCAAGTTTCTTCAGATCGGAGATAGATGCTGGCACTGCAGGCAGATAATAAAATGCAAATTGCGTCGCGCCTGGCAGACTTATTAATATTCTCGCCGCGTTTTGCATATTGTTATTATATATTTTTTGTGTATTCCCAATACCTGCTTCGAATTCATTTTGTTAGTATAAAAGCAATCAGCGTTGAAAGAAGTGGGTGGTAAAAATTGTTTCTTTTTAATATAATTTTGAATCAATTATTATATCATTTATATGTCTGACGCATGACTCAATTTGAGTTCATTAACCGTAAATATATTACGGATGTTGGTGTTGCATTGTCCAAACTTAATAATATTAATTAATAAACGGGGCCAACCGTGCACGCCGCTGTAATAAGGCCCTCCGTGTGGGGATTGCCCTCGTGTTTTCGGGCAATCCCCTCTTGGCGATAGCCCGACCGGTGAGGTCGGGCTATCCCGTGCGTGTGAGAAGTGGTGTCACATTGTGAACCCTAACACACGCGCCCTAAAGGGCAGGGAGATGACCGGCGGGTTTTAGTGGGTATGCGGCACTCTTCTGCCGGGAGAGCCCACAAACGCCCACCGTCTAGCCAACGGCGGCTACGGCGCGGTCACACATTTCCCCCCAAAAAAAAGGATATCATTGGCAAGCACTTTTGACTGCGTGATTCACAAACAATTTTAAACAACTTTAAAGCATATGTTATTTCCAAAGAAAGACAAAGATAGGTAGGTGTTAAATGCTATTAGATAAATAGGGTTCAGATTGTGGTTCTTGAAAGCGTCTGCTGCTATCTATATCAACGGGTGAACCTCAGGGCTAAGTATTAGGATCGTTGCTTTTCCAATTAACATAAATGGTTTCTTTAATTTTAGTGACAAATTGTGTCAAACAAATGAGATTGATAGAGAATATTCATGAATATTGCATTGGTTCATAATAATTATCACTATTCCTATCGTGGGGAAGGCTGAGCAATCCTTTGATGAGCTTTTGCCCGTCATTTCACCTAATAGTCAGTAAAGATAAGGCTGTAAGATGGAACCGAGCTTCACTTGAACTCCTCAGCAACGGAAGATTATGATAATAGGATATTTCGCGATATATGATCATGTAATACGCATACCTAATCCCAGGTGCCGTGTATTAGCAATTTTTCGTAAATTGACCAAATACACGTACAGTGAGCTCCACGTCAAGCTATACTGTTTCACCTTCTGTCCCCTCTTATGTCGCCCGTAATAGCGGGCGGTTTTCGCAGTGCGATTGTACAGCTCGACGTGACATTTCAGTGTCATCAACATCATCACAGCTCACATACGTCCCCACCGAGGGGCACGAGCCTATCCTAACTAGTTAGAACGGTTAGGCCTCAGTCAAACCACGCTGACCCAGTGCGGATTGGTTGATTTCACATACACATTTGAATTACTTCGCAGGTTTCCTCACGACGATTTCCTTCGTCGTAGGAGCATCAGATAAATGTACATATGAAATTCGCGAAACGAAAAACACATTGGTACGTACGGTATGGCAGGATCGATCGCGGGCCTCCCGATTTGACTCGGGGCACAGTCCAGTGCCGAGGCCACAGCGCCGCCGACGTTCAGCGTACCTAGTATAGATAGACGTGTACTCACAGTAGTTGTTGGGTATGAGGTCCGGCTCGGCGTCGTCGTGGTCCGGCTTGGCGGCGGCGCGGCGGGTTTGCGGAGGAGCGGCGGCGGCGTGGGGCGGAGCGGTGGCCGGGGCGGGCGGCTTGAGCGGCGCGCGGCGCGAGCGGCGCCGCAGCCAGGCCGCGCACGCCGCCGCCACCAGCGCGCCCGCCGCGCCCGCGCCGAACCCCGCCGCGCCCACCACGCCGCCCACGCCCATGCCCGCCTCCGACGCTGCGGGGACGACACTCGTTTTCACTTATTTGATTCGTAAACTTACTATAACAGCTCATATAACGGCTAAACCGGAGGGAGGCTCTCTACCAGGGTTTGCTTGGGTACCTCCATCTTACCTATTTCAGCCGCAAAGCAGCAGTGCTTGCATTGCTGTTTTCCGGTTTGAGGGGTAAGATATGGCTGTGAAGTTACTGGGTACGGTGACTTTACTTCTTTTTATTACGTTTATAATTTTATGTTTGTTTAAAAAAATATATATGTTATAGTGTGATTAGGGTAAGTTAGTATAAGTCTAGAAATAATTGTCTACGCTATCGCATTAGGATTAAGCCTGTAAAGATAGTGTAAGTGTTGTTAAAAATAAATAAATACATATAAAATGTAAAGTCACCGTACCCACGTACGTCACACGTTGGCAACGTACACTGTGATTCTTGTGTATGTTGCAGATTTGCTTCGAATCTCACAAGAACCACATGTACACTTACCATCGGATGGGCAGTTTGTTTGTTTGCCAACTAATTGTATAAAAAAATATAGGTCTCCAACGAGGGACTCGAGCCTTCCCTAAGTTAGGGTGTTTACGCCTTAGTCAACCACGCTGGCCTAGTGGGGATTGGTCGACTTCACGTACACCTTTCTTCGCAGACGTATGTAGATTGCCTCACGATTTTTTTCTTATTAAATTAAAGATATTATAAAATTCGAAAAATGAATAACATTGCTACATGGCAGAATCGAAACCCGGAAATCTCTATTGGAAAGTCAGTACAGAGTCCATAGCGTCTTCGACGCTAACTAATCAAATATAAATTCTTAAATTATTACGATGAACGGGTTAGGCCATTCCTTGTACTTAAAATCTACAATCATATTCGACTTAGTATAAAAAAGCGTGAAAATAAGAGATCCTTTAAAAATAAACTTGTCAAACACCTTCTAAGATAATTTATAAAACACAATTACCATCCGGCCTTTAAGTTGTTAATCCATTGTAATATTATAAATGCGAAAGTGCGTCTCTCTGTCCCTCTGTAACCTATTCACGCCGAAACAGCTAAACCGATTTAGATGACATTTGGTACAAAGATAGTTAGGATATAGGCTACGTTTTATCCCGAATTTTAATGAGTTCCACAGGGAATGCAGACGAAGTCGCGGGCAGCAGCTAGTTGTAATATAAGTTGATAGGTAATTATACTACGACGTTGCATCCTCGAGATTTATATATTAACCAGGTAGTCCACTTTCCAATGTACCGGGCACCAAGCACAATTTTAGAGCGAAGACATAAAAATAAAAAGATAGGTAGGTAGTTTTAGTATTATTCACCCGCTTGCGCGATGTTACGCCGTTTGACTCATTCGCTTTCTTTGTGCGGGCATCACAGCATCGAAATATTAAAGATCAAAGTTTTATTATTTTATTACTTTATTTTTAGTGTGTTATGTAGTTGTTATAGATATCAATATAGGTAAATGAAAACGTAAGTATTCTAAGCAATATTTAAGGAAAAGATTCGTAAACTAGAGAAACGTTTACGTCACCGCCGCCGCCGCTGCAAGCATTTTGATGGTGTTGGAAGTATGTAAGTTTAAATTATAAGTGTTTATTGTGTATTATATTGTACTATTTATCGACACGTTCTCATCTTTGCATTTCGTTCGTTTAAAGTATATTTAGCTCACTAATTAATTTCATTTTGAAATTTATTGAGCAATAAAAAGAGCCTTGCTGTTTGCGCATTGCCTAACGTTACTGTTTAATTAGAGAATATTCTGTATACAGTGTTAAATAAAATGGTATCCGCAGAATACCAGCGTCAAAGCACTCTGTGGCTCTGCATGCGGGGCCCTATTTGGCCCAAAAATCTATCTGAATATATATTTATATTTTTTTGTTACATTGTGTGTTGTATTTTTTGTACCAAATAAACGTCTATTCAAGAAATAATTCATAATTACCAAAGAACCGTGAATCGGCACTTTGAAACACGCCTTGTACACGTGTGTAAGTGTTATTGTTTCTTTATATTTATAGAACAGTGTGCCTTGGAACTATGATGCGATTATAGTCATGCACAGTACTACGATGCGATTGTAGTTATGTTTTTTGGTCAGATTTATTGGTACCGTCACGTGATCACGGTCTCAATCCCAGCACTTCGTGTCATGATGCGATAATGACCTAGCTTATTTTTTCAACAGAATGTTATTATTTCTTCATATTTTATAGAAAAGTGTGCCTTGGAACTATGATGCGATTATAGTCACACACAGTACTACAATGCGATTTTAGTCATGTTTTTTGGACATATTTATTAGTACCGTGACGCGATTACGGTCTCGATCACAGCACTTCCTGTCATGATGCGACCATGACCTAGCTTATTTTATAAACAGAATGTCATTATTTCTTTATATTTTATAGAACAGTGTGCCTTGGAACTATGATGCGATTATAGTCACGCACAGTACTACGATGCGATTGTAGTCATGTTTTTTGGTCATATTTATTAGTACCGTGACGCGATTACGGTCTCGATCACAGCACTTCCTGTCATGATGCGACCATGACCTAGCTTATTTTATGAACAGAATGTCATTATTTCTTTATATTTTATAGAACAGTGTGCCTTGGAACTATGATGCGATTATAGTCACGCACAGTACTACGATGCGATTGTAGTCATGTTTTTTGGTCATATTTATTAGTACCGTGACGCGATTACGGTCTCGATCACAGCACTTCCTGTCATGATGCGACCATGACCTAGCTTATTTTATGAACAGAATGTCATTATTTCTTTATATTTTATAGAACAGTGTGCCTTGGAACTATGATGCGATTATAGTCACGCACAGTACTACGATGCGATTGTAGTCATGTTTTTTGGTCATATTTATTAGTACCGTGACGCGATTACGGTCTCGATCACAGCACTTCTTGTCATGGTGTGATCATGACCTAGCTTATTTTTTTTTTCAACGGAATGTTATTTGTTTATTTTTAATAGAACAGTGTGCCTTTGTACTGCGATGCGATTGTAGTCATGTTTTTTATTCATATATATTAGTACACAGGCTGTGGATAGCCTCGCAGAATATGACTCGCCTCGCATAATATTACTAATGTTACTCGCCGAGAAACTACTTCGTAGTTTGGTGTTTATGTTTATAATGGTACATTTTGTTAAATAAAATAAAATAAATAAAAAATCTATGGAGAGGATGAATAGGCTTCAGTGTGTTCACATACATCCCATATGTTCAGTCAGTGGTTCATGTGACTGAAACTTGTAATGAGGGACAACCTAGTAATGTACAGGTGATGACATCAGAAGCACCAGCCGAGTGTCCCATACCATTCACTAGCTCTCAGGTACTTGTAAATGATGTTTACCCTCCAGCAACCAATTTACATGAGAATATTTTAGAGGTCTTAGGGACCTCAAAAGGGAAACACGAGTTTTTCGGAACAAAAATCCAGGATGAAACCTCTAAACGTTGGGGTCATATATTGTGCGGAGGCTTAAATAAGGATTAAAAGAAAGAGTTAGAGGGCAAGATCTTTATACCTGAAAACTTTCAATTGGTTAAAACACCCAAATCGAATCCAGAAATCATTGCTGTGTTAATCAAAGAAATCAGCTTATATTGGACCTTCATTATGAAAACACACTTAAACGAAGGAAATTAATAAATGTATTCATTAGATTAAAAGTTTAAAAAGATATTGCACGTGTACGAAGTGATGCATTTCTCTTTGGCGAGAATCTCACTAATAAAATTAAAGCATCGAAGTCGGCAAAATATCGGGACTCCAAATCAAGAAAGTTCCAGCTGCGCAAGTACTTCTTCTTCTAATAGGCCTTCAGTCAGCCAGCAGGGAAACTGGAAAGCCCCTCCGTGTCAAATGCCACGCACGCAGAGACGTGGTTGGGCGAGAAGTCACTCGTACCATTAGTCTGCGAGGAAAGCACCTGTAGTAGATCGATATCAGACAACAAAGTCTCGACCAAAGGCGCAGATGAAAACATAATAGAGGAAAAATTTAATTAATTATTCTGGTAAATGAAAATATTTTATTCACACCTGAAAAAAAAAATTATTAAATCGATCCCGTTTTCTTATGAGTTGTAACGGGTAAAACGGATTCGGTTTCTTTTTAAGAAACCGAATCTCAAAGATGTTTACCTATAAGTTCACGTTTTTCACAGTCAAATATTGTGACATTATGTTATGAAATTAAGAAGTTATACCAAATGAGAGCAGTAAGATGATGCAATGACGAATTAGATCAATTTATATCTAACATAATACTTTCTACCTGTAATGCTCTTTTCTTGCTAATTGTCAAAATTTGGTTGTAAATTTAAATTTGGGAAAAGAAAACAAATTTAATCCTTGACTTATTGAAATAATAAGCTTTATACAGTTCTCTTATGCATAAGCATAAGAGAACAATACAATCAAGCCAGCCATCATAATAATAGTCAGATACAATCATATCCTTAGATTTGTAAGTCTCTAAAAAGAATCAGGTACCTATATTATAATAGATACAGAAATCTATACAAAGGGCAGAATGATTCGGATTTTTTTTATCAATCTCGGTATCAAACTAATAAAGCTAAAAATTGGGTACACAGCTGGGCAATGGAATACACCAAATGAAAATGTTTTGTTTCTTTTTTTTAAGATTAGCCTGCCCCGTAACGATGGTTAGTGGATCGTACCTTCGACTTTAAATTCTTGCGATCACGGGTCAATGATACTGTACTCCAATTTCTTAGATTTCATGTTTTAGATATGTAATTCCACAGAATTCTTCCTTGTTATACTAGTTGTTTCATAGTTCCTCCACTGAAAAACCAGACAGCCAAGCCCTATGGGAACTGCCCTGGAGATTCATAGTACAGTGTTGGGTTAATAAGTATATAGTAACATGCCTATGATCATATGGTCAGGGGCTCTCACACTGGGTTTTACAAACATAATTTTTATTAAATTGTAAAATGTTGTTATTTGTTGGATTATAAAAATAACATATGGAGGAGAGAGCACCTATTTTGTGTACAACTACTACCATTAATTCAAAGAAAATTGTCTTTGTGAGTTATTTGCCAAGGAGTGATCTGAAACTTTCTATGGTGAAAATCTACAATATTTATAACCTGAAATGTGTTAATATTGTTCATTAATCCACCAAGACGCCGCTTACTATCAGGTTTATTTTTATGAAATAGGGGATGTAAAAGACGGATTATGGGAATATAATGTGTTTGAAAAAACCCTACCTAACAAAAAAGTCAATAAATTTATCTGTTCTAAATCAAATAGAAAATTCAAGTGATTTAGAAATACCTAAAGTACCTTGGTAATTAGCGTAAGTACTTAAATTATTATAACAAATTGATGAATCATTCGGAGAATCCTTATTATTTATAGCTAAGTATGTATTGCGTGTCCTGAGCCTTGATCTCGAACTGAAAACAAAACCGCGAAGGTCGCGTGCACTTGATATATTCCAACGAAACTATTTCGTATTTTTTCTTGAATAAAATGAAAAGCAGAAAATATGCTTCGATTATAACTTGGGATTGATTTTTCTATGGTCAAGGTATTGGTAAAGGAATCACACCCATAATACCCCAACCAGTTGCACAACCTATGAAATTCTCATTGTGATTCAAGAAGTGTTTAGGACGGACTTATCGCTTATCACCGTCACCAGTAAACATATGAAATTTTTGAAGTTCTATAATATATAATCAGTGTTCTAAGTGAAAGTAATAAATGTTTGGTTGAAAAAGACAGAAGGTCATAATTAATTAACAATAAACAAAAATATAAAAGCTTTTAAAAACTCTACTCGACGAAACTCTTGTTATAAACTATCAGTTTATATGTCTCGTGTTAAATATCTTCATTTAATTTGATCTATAAATTTAAAATATGTTTTGTTAAATGTCTCTAAAAGTTATCAAGACAAACGGATTTAATCTCAAATTTAATCATTTTGAATTTGAAAAATAAAAATCTATCTTTATAGACTATGCCAAGATAAATACTTGCAATTGTCACGTGCAAAAATGACGTTGAAATGGATATTGTGAAACTAATTGACAAAGAATTATTGTAGTAAAAAAAAAAGTTGTGATTTTTATGTAAAAACAACAGTGAAACGAAAAAGTTTTTTTGCAAAATTTGTGTTTAATTAAATTTTAAGAACAAACGGTGTTACAATTCGTAAAACTGATGGTTAGAATAGATTTATTCTCAATGTCAAACCTTTTAATGAATTTGTTCAGAGTTGCCTTTTAAAATGGAAGACATTCGAACGGCTATTAAGCTGATGTCTAAATTCTGTTATATGGCGTTCATCGATTTATAAGATGTCTATTTTTAGTCACTATACGCATCAATCGTCGAAACATTATCTTAGATTTAAATTTAAGCAAATAACTTATGATTTTTAATGTCTTCCCTTTGCAATTGCTTCAGCTTCATACATTTTCACTAAGCTTTTTAAACCCATATTATCTCATCTTAGAAGTCTTAGTTTACTATTATAAATTATTTAGATGATTTTCTGTGCCTTGGAAATTCTTATCAAGATTCTATCAAGAGCCTATCATGCGTAATAAAACTCTTTAGTTTTCTGATTTAGATTTTGTTATAAATTATAAAAAAAGTCAACTTATACCGAATTAACGACAAACTTTCTTTTTTTTTTCTTTTAATTGAAAATTTCTCAAAATACTCTAAACATCCTACCTGGTTAATATTATAAATCTCGAGGATGCAACGTCGTAGTATAATTAATGGTTAAACAAACTTACCTTTGTGATGTTTGACCATAATTATACGAGACGTTGCATCCGAAGAGATTTATACTCCCTCCCTACCCATTATTTGCTGTGTTGCAAATAAATACCCAATGTTTTTGAGAAATTTTGCTCTAAAGGAATGAGTCAAACGGCGTAACATCGCGCAAGCGGGTGAATAATACTAAAACTACATACCTATCTTTTTATTTTTATGTCTACGCTCTAAAATTGTGCTTGGTGCCCGGTACATTGGAAAGTGGACTACCTGGTTAATATATAAATCTCTTCGGATGCAACGTCTCGTATAATTATGGTCAAACATCACAAAGGTAAGTTTGTTTAACCATTAATTGTAATTGCATGTACGCAAAATGTGTACTCAGATGCTAAATATAACAGTTTGTAGCTAAATAAGGGAGGATATTTTCCTGCCAACAAACTGCTATGCAGTTTGAAGATTATAAGTGTAAGAACTATGTATAATAATGTTTAAAAATTAAATTAATAAATTCAGCCACTGGCCTCGTCCTAAAAGCAGTGAGTTTACCGCACGAAATGCTTCAAACGTGATTATGGGTTTGTTTAAATTATGTACATTATTATTTTGTATTATATGTACAAAAAATTTATATCTTTGACTGACGCAAATCATATAATAATGATTGATCTTCTCTTGAAAAGTTCGTTTGATCATCTAGTATAATCCATACTAATATTATAAATGCTTAAATCGCTGAACTAATTTAAAAGAATTTTGGTATAGAGATAGTTTGTCCCGGGTAAGGAGATGTGATAGTTTTTATTCTAGAAATTACCCTTTAAGGGGGTGAAAAGGGGGGTGGTAGTTTGTATGGAGGATCAATAACCGCTGAACTATCAACAAGTTCGCCATCTGTACATACACTTTTTAAAAATGTGCAAGAAAGATTTTAACAAATAAATAAAAGCCTGTAAAGCACTACATTGAATGAAGATCTTCAATTTAAGTTTTTGAACTTACATGTTAAGGTGGAAGATGGAATTTCACCCGCCCCTTGATTGTGTAACAAAAATCTATCGCGATCGCTTTCAATTATGACAGGCGGAGTGTATCCATTACTATTTTTTACCGACGAAAAAACGGAGGAGGTACTCAATTCGACGCGTATATTTTTTTTATGTATGATCACGCAATACTTTTTACAGAGAACTCTGATTTTGATGATTCTTTTGGAAAAGATTTGGAAAGGATATACCCCGAGGGTAGTCCCATTTAAATTTGAAAAAAAAAATTCCTACCCTAAGGGTAGGAAAACAGGAAATTATTGCTGATTTACTCACTAATTGTGATCAATGACCACGCATTACTTCGTACAGAGTGATCCGATTTTGATGATTCTTTTTTATTGGAAAGGGTATACCCCGAGGGTGGTCCCATATAAATTTTAAAAATTAATTGGTTTTTGGTGCTTCTTGGGCTTAAATTTAATACCTACTCACACGATCGATTTAATTTGTGAAGTGCAACCATAATGGCACCAAACTATGGTAAGTGTGCAAAATGTTCCAACATTATACAAAACAAGGAGTTCTTAACATGTAATACATGCAAGAAAAAGGTTGATATTGACTGCGCCAAAATATCTTCTAACCGCTTTTACAGTTTCTACTCAGCCGGGTCAGAGCGTAAAAGTAACTGGCTTTGCTCTCCCGAATGTTCTAACAAAGATAAAAAATCAGTAAATTTAATGGAGACTCAGCTTCAGTGCAAGACTTTGAGTTGTGATGCTACATTTCAAAACTCTACAAGCCCATTACCCAAAACACAAACATACAATAGTGATCCTAATGTGAATACTATAAACCGTCGAACTGCACGCTTACTATCAGATCAACCTGACAAGGACTCACCGCATCCCCTTTCGGAAGGCAAAAATTCAACATCACCGAGCACATTTCATATTAAAGAAAATCAACTAAGGAGTATTGTTAATGAAGAATTGCAAAATGCTATTAAACAATACGTTACATTAGAACTCAAAAATATCACTGAACAGTTTGGTGCCTTCAAAATATCGATGGACTTTTTTAATTCTCAATTTGAAGAGATGAAGGCGAAATTAGAAGAAAAAAATAGTTTAATTGAAGTTTTGCGAGAGGACAACGATAATCTTAAGTCCACTGTCCAAAATCTGTCTAATCGTCTAAATTTAGTGGAACAAAATATGAGAGAGGCTAACATTGAAATAAACGGTATTACTGAGCATAATGGAGAAAATATGATGAACACGATATCCCAATTGTTGAATGTAATCGGTAGTTCAGTAGCTCCTTATGATCTCTTGCACATGACACGTGTGGCAAAATTGACAAAAGAAAATAATAGTCGTCCCCGTACAGTAATTGTTAAATTGAGATCTCCAAGACACCGAGATACTGTTCTTGCAGCTGTCTCTAAATTCAATAAGGACAACCCACAAGATAAATTGAGCTCAAAGCATTTGGGTTTAGGAGGACCTCGTACCCCCGTATATATAGCTGAACATCTTTCTCCTCAAAATAAATCACTGCACGCCGCATCACGTCTTAAAGCAAAAGAATTAAACTACAAGTTCACTTGGGTTCGCAATGGTCGCATCTTCGTACACAAAGATGAGTTCAGTGAATCGACACTTATAAAGAATCTAGACAGTTTATCTAAGCTAAAGTAATGTCTAGTTAAAAATAGTTCTATAAACATGTTATGGAGTATTGCTTTAAAATTCGATTTCATATATTATCAAAACATCCGAGGCATTCGGACAAAATTACATGATGTAAAACAGAATATTTTATGTAACAACTACAAGATAATAGTGTTCACGGAAACGTGGCTAAATAATGGAATATCCGATAGTGAGTCATCGATCCCCGTTATATTGTATATCGCAGAGACCGTGTTTGTTCTGGTGGTACTTAGAAGGATGGTGGCGGAGTAATGATAGCTGTATCGCGTGATATTCTTTCAGTACGTATGAGAGAGTGGGAAAGTGCTTGCGAAGACTTATGGGTAAACATAAAAATTAAATTAAATGGCACAACAAAGTTAATCTCCATATGTGCAATCTATCTACCGCCACCAGCCAGATTGGACCTACAGCAAACTTTCTTAGATAACGTAGACATAATTCTGAATAAGACTGAAGATATAATAATATTAGGTGACTTCAATTTAAATTTTATAGATTGGCACATTAATAGTGACAATACCATGACAGCATCTAATTTTGGGAGAAATCTAGGATATAGCTTGATCGATTTCATGTCATATAATAATCTGAGTCAAAAAAATCATATTTGCAATATAAATGAAAAGATATTAGATTTAGTAATCACAAACATTAAAGATATTCTTGTATTCCCAAGTCTTAACACAATTAGTAAACTAGATCCCCATCATCCATGCTTTACTTGCTCATATACAGTAAACAATATATCTAAAGATAACAGCAATTCTCATAAAACTCGTAGTGGTTATATATATAATTTTTATAAAGCCAATTATCACGATATAAAATGTCACTTTGCCAAAGTAGATTGGTGCAAAGTTTTGCATACATCGCTCGATGTAAACAAAATGGTAGAGGTATTTTATAATATTGTTTTTAGTGTTATTGACAAAGTGGTTCCTAAGCGTAAAGCAAGATCACAAAAATATCCAGTGTGGTTTAATAGCAACCTCATTAAATTAGTTAAAGAAAAAGATAAAATCCGCAAAAAATTCATGAAGCATCAAAATCCACGTGATAAAATAGAGTATCAATTATTAAGGGAACGCTGCCATAAACTTTATAATAACTGTTATAATACATATATACAAACCGTTGAATCTAGTATCAGACAAAATCCAAAAACATTTTGGAATTATATTAAAAGTAACCGCAAAAGTTTGTCATCCTTTCCTTCCTCAATGAAAATGAATGAAAAAGTTGCCTCAAATAACACTCAAATTGCCAATCTCTTCGCACAACAATTTTCATCCGTTTATTCAATGTCAAATTCCACCACTCTTCCTATCCCCGCGTGTATTACACAAAGCAATTCATCAAATATAATAAATAAAGTATTTTTTTCGGAAAAAGACATAAAAAAGAAAATAGATAAGCTTAACACTCAGAAAGGAGCAGGTCCCGATAATATACCAGCACTTTTCATCAAACAATGTGGCTCAGTTCTTGCTCTACCTTTAAGTATTATTTTTAACAAATCCTTAACAACAGGTATATTTCCCAACGTTTGGAAAGAAACTCGTATCGTACCAGTTTTCAAAAAGGGTGATGAATCGGATGTTAAAAATTACCGACCTATATCAATCCTGTCTTCCATAGCGAAACTATTTGAAACCGTAATTTATCCCATAATTTACCGGCATTTTGACACATCACTATGCGACTTTCAGCACGGATTTAGAAGTGGCCGATCAGTTGAAAGTAATCTTGTTTCATTTGTCACCGAAGCTGCAACAATACTTGATAAGGGATCACAATTAGATGTTATCTACACAGACATGTCGAGTGCATTCGATAGAGTTAGTCACGAAATATTATTGAGTAAATTAAAAATCTATGGTGTTGATGGTTCTCTTTTAAAGTGGTTGGAATCATACCTAAATAACAGACCACAATCAGTTGTCGTCAATGGAGCTGAATCTCGGTTATATTTTGCAAGATCTGGTGTTCCTCAGGGTTCTCACTTAGGACCAATCCTGTTTCTTATTTTTATAGATGATATAGTCATAAATTTAAAACACAGCAAAATTCTTCTCTTCGCAGACGATTTCAAGATTTTCAGACCCATCCACAACCTTAAAGATACACAGCTTCTTCAAAATGATTTAAACAGTGTTATTGAATGGTGTTCTCTCAATAACATGATTCTAAATCCTAGTAAATGCCACCAAGTCTCATTCACAAGGAAAAAAAATACAATTTCTCATTCATACTACATAGAGGGTACATTATTAAATAAGGTTGAAGTGATTCGCGATTTGGGCGTTCAGATTGACAATAGACTTAAATTTAACTTTCACACTGACTATATTGTTGGTAAAGCTGCTCGAATGTTAGGATTCATCAAGAGAAACACTCGCAAGTTCAAATCCCTAAAAACAAAAATAGTTCTCTACAATAGTCTTGTACGTTCACACCTTGAATTTGCCTCTGTTGTGTGGAATCCAGTATACCATATACACTCACAACGCATAGAGAGCATTCAACGAGCTTTTACCAGGCACATTGCCTTTTTGTCTCCTAACATCTCACATCGACATCCGTACGACCACAGATTAAAACATTTCAAAATAGATACACTTAAAAAACGAAGAAAGATATCTGATCAAGTCTTTCTACAAAAAGTGTTAAATGGTAGTATGTGTTCCGAACTAACTTCAAAAATTAAGATAACTGTTCCATTCAAAAATCCTAGAAATCCAATCCCTAATCTTCTTAGTATTCCTAAATGCCGTACAAACATAGGTCAACATAATCCAATCTCTCGCATGTCACTAGATTACAACCGCTTAACTGTCAAATTACTTGAACTGGATATTTTTGGTGATTCTCTTAGAGTTTTTAAAAGAAAATTACGGCAATTAATAACGTAATAAAAATTTAAAGCTTACGTATTTATGCCACTATGCTTTAAATATTTTAAGACATATTATGCATAAATAGCGCATATGCATAAATAACTTTTTCTATCTTTACTTTATAAATTGTATTCCAATTTAATTAATACGCTCTACATAAATTGCTGTGAACGCCCGTAATTGGCATATGTAATTGGCCCGTAATTGGCATATAAACTTAATTTTGTCAATTATTTTAAGTACTCCAATGTATTTATATGTATGCTGTTGGTGTTCCTATTAAATAAATAAAATAAAATAAAATTCCAACCCTAAAGGTACAAAAACGGGGGATGATTGATGATTAACTCACTGATTGTAAAATTAATAGATGAAAGTCACAAAAAAAAAATATATATATATAAAAACGTACGGAGTCCGTCGAACACTCTTATAATGCGAGATCGCATCTCCTCTGCACTATTTCTATATATTATTCACGATCAAAACTTTTCATAGCCCCATAAAAAAAAATCCAATGGGGTTAAGTCAGGAGAGCGAGGTGGCCAGGCTTGCGGCCCTAACCTTCCAATCCATCGATGGGCAAACAGTTCACTCAAACGGTCTCGAACGGGTCGTATAACATGCGGCGGAGCACCATCGTGCTGGAACCATGCTCTGCGATATTCGGCCAGCGACATTTCATCCAGCATGTCGACTAGTTGCTGGTTAATAAATTCTAAATATCGCGATCCGTCGAGACGTTGCCGCAAAAATACGGGGCCAAGAATTTTATTCCTAAAAATACCAGCCCGTACGTTTACAGACCACCGACTTTGATGCCCGGTTTGCTGTGTAACGTATGGGTTGGTTTCAGCCCACACGTGTGCATTCCTGCGATTCCATAGCCCGTTTCGCGTGAATGTGGATTCATCTGTCCAAACGACGTGTTGCACGAACCCGGGCTCCCGCACTTGTTGGTCAAGTAGCCATCGACAAAACGTTACACGACGATCACGATCTCCTACTTGCAATGCTTGTACCTTGTGTATTTTATACGGCCGCATTCTTCTCCACTTTAAAATTTAGTGCACTGTCCAATGAGAGATTGTTGGTCCTCCCCCACGCCGCATTAGCCTCGCAACTGAGCATGTACCTAGGCGAGGATTCTGGCGAATAATGTTCATCACGCGGTTTTCGGTCCTCGATTCCAATGGTGGTCCGCCACCACTCCCAGAAGCTACTACCGGGGCTATGGGTTGGTTTTCCAGGACACGTTGATATGCCGCAGTAATTATTCGGCCATGAGTAGGGTGCCGAAGATGTGGATACCTATTGCGGTAAATCCTCAAGGCACGAGAAGCGTTGCCCCCAGCATCACCAAGGCACATTAACATTGCTCCGTATTCACGAGCACTGTAGCCGTAATTGGGCATTTTGCTAATTTAAATTAAATACACTTAATCACTAAACACACACACACACAAACACACACACTTAACACACAGGCTTGAGAAGGAATAAAATTAACAATACAGCTATCGTAATTGCGAATATGAACCGCGCACGTGCATTCGCTCGAAGTTCGTAACGCACTGAATTTAGAAACCGAAAAGAATGAAAATTGAAAAGGTATAAAGCGAGCCGCCTCGCGCTATCTAGGCTTTCGGCTCGCTTTGTAAACTTTGTGGCTGCGCCGCCGCCGCAAAGTCGCTCGCCGCCCCTCTTCAGCCGTAGTACAGAGTACAAGATAGTAACAGAATACGCATTTTAAGGCAACAATTGGGCTTATTGATACATTTTTCTGCACGTTGTAAACAAAAGCAACCGATATTAACGTTCTTAAGATTTTATTGAAAATTGAATTGCTGGGTGCTTATAAATGATCTAAGGCTGGGTGTGTTATTAATTTACCCACTGATATTTATTTTTATTTCTCTACTTCCATACTATGTTTGCAAAGATAAGTGAAGCGAATTATTTCAATCTAAAACTATGCACGCAATCATTTCCTAAAGAAACAAATTGATGATGACCAGACCACCGAGCACACTCGGTGGACCAGACTCTTTTTATTAGGTACCCATTAAGCATCCACCTAAAACTATCCCTACTCTGTGTTCTATTCCTAAGTAGCTGCTGTAAGTAGCTTTGCCGCACGAAAAGATGTCGAATACCTACAATTTTTACCTTTGCGTAAGTATACCTATGTGCCGTTTTATTAGTTAGATGCAGAGATTTAAATCTCTGCATCATGTCTGTTTAATACCTAAATACCCACTCTATCTTACGTAATTTGTAGAATGCAATTGGAAGAAAATTACTTGTTGCCGTTTAATTAATTAAATCGGCTGCGGGCTATTAGCCGATTGGCAAAATTGCCACAAATTTAATAACCATTGATGATATGTTAGGTGCTACTTATTGCTAGCCTCATTTAAGCCAGATTAAGAAATGGTTATGTAGGTAACATGACAATGTGTGTTCCACCGTATTAAGCTGTTTGTAAGGATAGGCGTAGGTTTTTTTAAGCTAAAATGCGCGGGCGTCGTTCGATGCTAAATGCTAGGCTGAATCAGCTGTGGGTTCGCGTGAGGTCATGACCTTGGCGTCGGGCGGGCGCCGGGCGGCCGCGTAGGCTCGGCTCAGCTGTTGTAGTGTAGCGTGCCTTTGATCGGGCGGCTTGACGAGTCTTATTCTACGGTTTAACTTACATTGCGCGTTTCTTAAAAAATCGTTCTTTTGTTTTGAAACTTTAAAATATCGTTTTATGATCTTGTGTTTACACAATGCTGTTAGAAAAATGCGAAAAAAAATTGACAAAAAATCTATTTTTTTAAAAGTATTTTTTCTATGTAGTAGTGTTAAGTATCACTAGTACTATCATCTGACTCAGTTTGGGTTGCATGTTCACTTACACCCGGTATAAGGTATAACATAGGCTACTTTTTATCAACCTCAACAAAAGTTACTATTTCACGCGGACGAAGTCGCGAGCACAGCTAGTATGGTATAAATTTGAGAAAAAGAAGACAAGAAATGCTGCATTTCGTATTACTGATGTCCAATGATATCATCACTATGGCATAATTTCAATGATATCATCATTAAATAATGAACAGATAATCAAAATTCCGACCGGAAATCGTATTTTTTGTTTTGCACTATTGCCTGGTCTCAATACTATATTATTATAACAATCAGCAAATTAAAATAATTGCTTAGAGGACATAGCATTCGCAAAGTTCGTGTTGTAGCGAAGGAGACGCTCCGCGGGCCGGAGGCGGTTACTTCCATTGTGCTGCCAACTGCCACCGCAAGTACTTGCGCCTGTAATTATTACGCAGAACTTTCCTACCTATTGTTAGCAGAGCGACTCCGACTTGGCGGAATCTTCGCACAATGAACGAGCGAGAAATATCATAAGTAAGTTTAAGCTTAGTCAAAACATGTCCTTAGCACTTGGGGTATTTGGAGTTATCCGTGAACGAAGAGATTCTCTTAAAATCTCTCAGTGCTATTTAGTTGATAAGCGTCCGGCAACTTCTACTTATCCGTGTAAAGTTTCAAAGCTTTAGGAAAAGTCAATCAATGGGTTGCATCTGAGAAATTGATTTTCTAGAGTGAGGCTGTTGCTACGATCGCGTACGTATCTACGAACGTAGAGTTTCTGTTTGCCGTAGCAGAGAAACTACGGCGACTACGGAGAGAAAGCGCGGAACTTTTCTGATACATTGATACTTGCTACGACAACTTTCTGTGTGCTACAAAAAAAGACCGTAGCATTTTATGTAATAGGGTCTAAGCTACGACGGGTTTTTACGCAAGCCTGTAACATAAGAATAAACAAGTATAGAAGCGAAACTCCCGGCCGTCGAGCGCTCAAGGCCACGTTATTCACCTACCGTTTGATTTCCGTTGAACGGAATCGCCAGTCAAGGCGCGCACCGCATCCCGCACGTACGTGACTCCTTCCCGCGCGCCGCTATCTACCTAGTCGCCGCGATGCCGACTTATTGTTTCGTTTATGGGTGCAAAAATAATGCCATAATAACCCCAAATTTAAAGTTTTACAATTTGCTCGAAGATAAAGAAAGGTAAGTACAAAGGTATATCTACTTGTTTTATTCAATCCTCTCTAAGCAACTGCGAAGATGACTTGGATATATTTCTTTTGAGCAAAGACGACGGCACAGAACCTTTTTTTGCAAACCATATGACATCGGAGATTTCGCCGCTTGCTGTTCCGACATGCGATTACAGGTCTGAGGGCCTATTACCGATCTCATGGTTTTGCAAATGATATCATATGATATCATAGTGCAAGACGAAAAATACGATTTCCGGTCAGATTTTTAATCATTTGTTTATTATTTAATGATGACATCATTGAAATTATGCCATAGTGATGATATCATTGGAGATCAGTAATACGAAATGCAGTATTTCATGACTTCTTTTTCTCAAATTTATACCATGTCATACGATGAAAGATCCATAATTGGCCCTCAGATTTGCCTACACAAAACGCACTTTCCTACGTTTGTGGGTATCTACTCAAAAAATGCTCGCTTAAACATGAATGCCCAGCTTTCAATAAATACAGAGATTACAAGGGAGAAAATACAGAAAATTCTCAACTATTTATTCATTTTAAAGCATTCAATCGGACAAAAATTTTCGGAAGTTTAACTGTTCTTCCGGCACATTTTGTAAACTATATTGAGAAACTCGAGAATATATTCGTAAATAGCTTCAAAAATTTTATTTTTACCGATGGTGCTGGTGCGATCTTGCTAGATACAATGAAAAAAATTGTGTTTCAGGTACCTTGTGAATATTTTCCTATTGATTACCTGATTAAGCTTTTTATAAGAATGCGTATTTACTACGCGCTGAAGTTTAATAACCGAAACTTCAAATCATCTACAAAAACGCCATCTTTTATAAATATCAGACATTTGTAAATATTTCTGTTGAATTGAAACCTTTTAAATAAAAATGATTGAATATTTTAAAATTATTTTTATTATACCTACCCTAGATACAGATACAGTTTTATTCGTAATATTCATTACATGTCAAAGCTAATACAATATAATGTATCGAGTTTCTAAAGCTGTCATTGTAGTGCAATTTTGAAACTCTGTAAGTATGGGATTTTTTTTTGTCAAGTCGGGAATAATTTGAATTATGAGAAACTTTGGTACTGCTATATAGGTATATTTTTATCGACCTTTGTTACTGTTCCATATAAAATTTAAATACAATCAATACTTGATTAAAATTATGAAACAACAGATTTTTTTTCAAGTGAAAATGTTGGTCTGATAGTAAAAAGTGAGCTTAGGTTTTATCCATTAGTACATTCATAACTTCAGCTCTTGGACTATAAACGTAGGTACGATACCTAAATTACAAACCATTTTTGTACATCGAAATTCGAAACATTTTAATGATTTTGTTCTCTAAGTTGTAGGGATTAAGCTCAATTAATCAAAAATAGGCAGGTTCTTATAACTACGGAATCAAAAAAACTAAAAATGTGGGTACTATTGCTAAAGATAGTCGCTCGCTCGCTACACTTGAAGTACAAAATCAATAAGACTCGGTGTATACTCAGTTTCTCATTTAATGTAAAATATGGAGGTACCTATATAAAAAATATTGTAGTGGTCACCATACGTCCATGTGGTGACCCTAGCGGCGCCCGCAGACTACTGCGGGGCGTTACAGGAGGAAGGGCGCTGTAGGTATGCAAATAGCGGCATTTGGTGCACCCACAAAGGAGATTCGCTTCTATACTTGTTTATTCTTATGCCTGTAAGGCACCATGGGCAGACCACCCATAAACATAAACAGTGCTACTACAGTTGTTATTAAAACGACGTTTTTACTGCGACTGTCTTTTATTTACAATATTCTTTTGAAAACCTTATAAAACATTGACATATTATTTACATAGTATAATAGAAAACTATACAATAGGTTGGTTGCTGGTCGCCAACAACAATAGTAGATTTAACAACAAGTGCACAAAACGAACCATTTATATCCGAGACTTTTAGCTTTTGATAGTAATGTTGAGGATAAAATGGTTTTGTGGACGATAAGTTCGACTCTGTTTAAGCATCCCCCCTCAGCGAGGAAATAAACAAAAGTACATCAAGGAGGTTCAGAGTCTGAGTTTTTAACAAATTTAAAAAAAGTTGTATGATAAATTCGGCACCATGGAGATGGAAGTAAATAGGTTTAATTATGTATTGAAATCATACCTAGTGCACGCGATGTTCTAAATTCAAATTTACTTTAACCTCAAGCGGATAAAAACGGCTTTGGCGGTCAGATATCGAATAGCAAAAATACTCTTTCCGAGATGGGGGGATGAAAAGAATATTGTCGAGATTTAACTCCGTCACGCTCTTCCTTGTCATATCATCACTTCGGCTGCCGCAGTCAGAATGTGAGAGTGTCCCAGTCAGTTGCTTAGATCACAAACTACCCACTTCTTACAATATTTTTCTACTGCCCTATCTCTATGCCTAAATGTCTTTTCTGTATCCATTCAAATTATTTCCTTTTCATGTAACACTAGCTATACCCGGCATGCGTTGCAATGCCACGTAAATGCCATTTTTTGCTAGGAACCTTCACAGGCGTCCTCAGAACACCCCAGCAAAGTTTCATTACAATCTGATGAATGGTTTCGGAACGCATAAAGGACAAATATACACGCACACATTGTTTTTTTATGGTATAGTTTAATAATATTGATTTATTTTATTGGAACATCTCTCATTATTATGTTAGGAAATTGGTTTTTATCTTTTTTAAATATAAAATTCTCGTTTCACAGTGTTCGCAACCAAACTCCTCCGAAATGGCTTGAACAATTTTTATGATTTTTTTATGTATATTAGGTAGGTCTGAGAATAGGTGGTAAATAATTTTTTATACTCCTTAGTGATAAGGATGTTTTTTTGAAAATTATTATGTTGAAACGTAGTCCACGGGCACATCTGTTTAATTATAATTTTAGAAAAACATAACAATATTTCTTTTGTGGAGTACTGCATCAGTGGATGTCTTTTATGTTCCTAATTATCCTCTAGCATGTAGTGCTTTTTCTTGCTGAATTGTAGAAATATAGGGAAATCTTAAAGTTAAAGAAAAAAAACAAACTTATTCCTTTAGTCCGATACAAAATGAAAAGCTTTATTCTGGTAGGTACATGGTTGTAATTCACTTATGCATAATGTTACTGAAGTAAACAAAATCCCTCAATGCAAAGCACTTAACTAAATCTTTAATTAATACAAGCCAAGGGCAGGATGGTTCAGGTTTGTTTGATCAATCTCAGCAGGTAAAAATCAGGTACAAATTGGGTACAAAACTATAAAATGAGGGGCAATAAAGTACACCAACAAATAGTTATAGGTTTCTTTTTTTTTTTTAATTAGTAGCTTTCCCCGGAGCGGTTGTTAGTAGAGCGTACCTTCGATGCTAAGTTTCCGCGATCACGGGTCAGAGATATAATATTCCAGTTCCTTAGATTATTCTCTCTATATATGTACAATTCCACAGAATTCCTCCTTGTGTTAGGTTAGTGCCCCTAGCTTAAAAGCCAAGCAGCGGAGCCCTATGGCCTCCGGGAACTGCCCTGGAGATTCATAGCACAGTGTTAGGTTAAAAATATAATTAAATATGCCTATGATCTTAGGGTCAGTGGGTCTAACACTGAGTTCTGAAGGAATCCCAGTCAATACATTTGAACTACATGTAATAAACATAGCAAATGAATTCTAAAACATAATTTTTAATAAATTGACAAATTGTCTTAATAGTTGATTTATAAAAAGGACACATGGAGGGGAGAGCACATATTTTATGTATAATTATTGCTATTAATAGAAAAAAAAACCGCTTAATTTGTGAGTTATTTGCCAAAGTATGATGTGAAACTCAATATAGTGAAAATCTAGAATTTATCATGAAATGTGTAATTGTTATTCAATACACTCATTAATCCCACTAAGATGCCGCTTACTAGCAGGTTTTTTAATGAAATAGGGGATGAAACAGGCGAATTTTGGAAATGTAATATGTTTGATTTAATAATCAATTTGCCCACTAATAAAAATAAAATTAACAAAATCTGTTTTAAATCATGAAATATAATAAGTTAATTAGATACCTTAGTGTGTGCGGAGTATTATCTATTGATAAAATTTATTTCATTCAATTAATTTAATGAATCGCGCGCCGGCGATTAAAAATATGATTGAGCTTTTACTCTTCAAGCTGAAAACAAAAATAACTGACTTTTGAAAATTCACTGTAGCTTTTCAAATCAAATTCACACGGAAAACGGGAGAAATACCTATGGATTTTATTCGCAGAAATTAAGATTTGAAATATTGTTGGCAAATCAATAACAAATTACTTCGGTCGATGTCTCACAGACTAGGTATCCAGTTCCGAGATCATAGCATAGACGCGTTCACAGACTACGGTGAGATAGGGCGCGTTCCGACGAAACCATAATTATATGATCTGTAGCTCTAAGTGTATTTTATTATAATATGTTTATAGAAATTATCAAAACAAACGGTCTAAATGTCAAATTCCGAATTTTGAGAAAATCAACCCACCTAAAGGGGAGCACGGGATTTTGGGCGAAAAAAAACTATCTTTGTAAATAAGGCCAGGATAAACGCGAGATTCATTTTGTTTATGCAAAAAGTGAATAATGACCAAAGATAATTGCAAATGTCACTGACGTGACGTGAAACGACGTTGACGTTGACACTTGACATTGATATTGTGAAATTAATTGACAAAGTTATTGTAATTATGATTTTAGTTGTGAAATTTGTGTTAAAACTACAGTGAAACCAAAGTGTTTTTGCAAAATTAGTGTTTTATGAAATTTTAAGAAAAAACGGTGTTACAATCACACGCATTTTATGCTACTGAAATAGACAGTCATAAATAATATTTTATTCTTTTTATAAATTACTAACTGTGCCCGCGAACTATTTTCCGCCTGAATAAAGCTCAATACGGTAGCTTCCTTATTTTTTGGATGGGGATTCCTCATTCCTGTGGGAATTATGATCAATTTTTCCTTAGTAGACGCCTACGTGATGCATACATGATGAAATTATATTATTCTGTAACGACATTCCGACAATGATAATAATAATAATGACAATTTGTAATTTATAATAATTTGTATTTTTGTTAATCATTTGTAATTTTTAAATAATTATAATTTTTACATGTATTAATGATGACAAAGTAATATTCTATTCTCTATTTGACATGTAAGTGCCGTTTAAAATTTTTAAATACCTATTTGGGCACTGCCAATTTAGCAGTAGATTGTGAGGAATAATAAGACTATATAATTTAACAGCAACCATGAAATTATTATTTTTATTATAAATAAGCAATCAAGCCCCTGTACCGGATTTCATGCTTCTAGCTCCAGTAGTTTGGTTGGTCTCTACGTTGATACCCGAGTCAGTTACTCACTAAAGCCTTTTATATATACAGATGCTTGCACTATAGCATCCTGCCCCTGTAGCACGTCCACCAAAACACGATATGATAAAGCAATTTATCGCGGTGAAATGTCAAAATACGACGAAACCCTATTGTATTTTGATAGTTCACCGCGATAAACCGCTTTATCATATCGTGTTATGGTGGACGTGCTAGGGGGCCTGGTCGCGGAGCCTTTGTATTTCTTTATTACAGCTAATATGTAGTTTATTTTTTACGTGTGTACATTTATTATTGTATTTATTCTGAGTATGTTTTTTCACATATCCTACAAAATAATGTTAATACAATACGATAGTAATATCTTTCTCTGATCACTCTCTTTCTCTCATCATCCACATCCACATCATAGAAACGCCATTCAACGCTATATCATGTGTTTCATCATTAACAAAGCCTTTCTCTCCCGGTAAGTGTCTATACAGAATACGAGTCTTTAAAGGTTTCATCAATTGGGATGATGACTGAATTGTAATTTTCACGTCTCGTCATAAAATATTAAAATACCGTAGAAAAAGATGCGATCATTTGAAATTAGAATTAAAATCAACTCAGAAATACATTTGATACAAGCATTTTAAGCTAATAATTTGGTAGCGATTAGACAGAGAGATCCGACATCAACCGTGACGTCATTGTTGAGTATGGCCATATAAACTCCATGTAAATTGTCGTTTTGCTAGAAAGAGATGGAGAAAAATCTTTGATACCTTATATCTTGGTTGTTTTTATAGTTATTCAAAAACCGATTTTTTCTTTCTGTTTATTATATGAATAAGCTTCTATTAAAGCAATATTTTTTTTCATTCATCTAGCCTATTATGAAAAGACCACGCCATCATTCTTATTGAAAAAAAAACACGGGAATCAATGGATATCTGAAAAAATATTGTCATAACGTAATAATTAACTCATACATTGAGTCTCTATAGCAACTTTTGATTACGAGTATATAGCATTGTAAATAATGTAACATCTTATGAACGTCAGGATATATTTCAAACGCCATTTATTTCCTGCAGTTCATAAAATTTCAGGAGGTTTATGTTTGACTATTGGCCCCGGCAGACGTTGTCCTGCCCAATTACATTATCACCTACCGAGTCCATTTGTACTTATAAACCTACCACGGACCTTAAACACACATTTGACCATTATTGCTGTGTCATCAGTACAAGATTTAAGAGCAGAAGATAGAGAAATTAAAAATTCATTAAATTGCAATATTCTATACGCGAAATGACAATCAGCTTTGCTATCGGCTGTGCTATGAAAACATTTTTTTAAATTATAGTTAAATGCCAAAAGCAAACGCAATGTCCCGCTGTCAAATGCAGCTATTTTAGCAGTATGCAGTGCAGCCTCAAAATAAAAAATACACAGTTCACAAAAATGTAACCTCTACTTTCTGACAGATGTGGGGAGAAATCATTTTTGGCGTCACGTGAAATTCTCTCTAGGAGCTGAGAGAAACATAAGGCCCTCTTCAAGATTGCTTCGCTGTAAATGTCGCTATAAATTATTTGTCGCCTTTTTTCTTCATCCCGAATATCAATGATAATGCGCTATAAATATTCGAGTGGCTTCAGTAATTGAGACGGACGTCCGCGAATAGATTAATTATAATAATTATGATTAATCGGGAGACGCGGGCTCATGAATAAGGTCATTAGACGGGGACGCCGCCAAGTAATTAATTGGCAATTAATGATCTCCACACGTCAAAGAGATCGCTGAGGAAACGACCAGGTGTCTGGCCCCGTACCGTGTAACTCGACGTGCATTGTCAATGTACATAATTTATCGCTGTTTTGATTAGGGGGTAGTCTTGGAGACATGTCATTGTACTGAGACTGGAACTGTTGATTTTTTTTATATAGAACTTTGCATTTTCTTTATAAATGATAAATAAATTGAAAGTTGAATGATTCAGTAATGAAAAAAATTCGTCTCGGGCGGGGTTTGAACCCCCGTCCTCAATATACCGTGCTGACGCCTAGACCTCTCGGCCCCCGAACTTTCAAAAAATCTGTAAAGATTTTAAAAATTGGATGTTGTTGCGTAGTTATCAACAGTGAGTAAAGACCACTTTGGCTTAACAAAGTTCAAAAGAGATCAATACAGTTAAAGATTTCGTAGGGGCTGGTAAGAGCTCGGTGGCCAAGCGGTGTAGGCGTCAACACGGTATATTGAAGACGCAGGTTTGAATCCTCTTCGAAATAATTTTTTTCTTGTGTTGTTTTTTCATTAAACAAGTTACCCGATATTGTAGACGTTATCCAATTAAACCCAAACTCCAACCAAGAAGACGTAAAGATCAAAATAATCCCATAATATTATCATACAGGTTCGTAGTACTGTGACAGTATAAGTAAACAAACACAGTTAAAGGCCTTCATGTAAAGCAACACAGCAGCGCCACAGCCAAAGAAACAGGCAGCGAGGAATGTTCATTGCTTCCTGCCCAGGAGCCGGCGGGCGCGGGCGGGCGGGCGGCGTCAACTCATATTTATATGCGTCATGTACACTTCCTGTAGAGCGCATGTACGCACAGCCGCATATGGAACACGGGAACATATTTGTTAAATGTTTATTTGTATTAGAAATTTGCATTTTTTTTAAAAATGCCAAATAATTTGAAAAATAAATAACTCAAAAAAGAAAAAATATATTTTTTTATACACCCCGCCCGAGACGATATTTTTTCTTTATTTATTTATTTATTTTTCATATTTCGACAATTTGTTCGCTCAAATTATGACGTGGCCGGTCATCGCGTGTTTTTTTATGCTAACATAGGGATCCCATCATTCAGAAATACGAAAGCGGGACACTTCCAAAAAACATTACCACAAGGTATGGTAAAACTACATAGACGCCAAAGGACGCCATAGGCAAAGAACGCTAAGTACACATTCCGATGATAACAAAAGATAAGGACTGAGAATATGATAGATAAAGAGTGTGTTGGCGCCAGATTAATGAAATCGTGCATAATTTTTTAATCTATGTTTCCACAGCCTCTGTCCTCCCTATTCCAACGTCTAATATCAGTCGCAAACAATTTGTGATCGCAAATGAACGCTCGCCTATGACGTTCTCACGATGACGTTCTTCTTACGCGCACGCGCACGCATTCTCAAATACATACTACGTATCATCATCATTAACAGCTCATATACGTCCCCACCGAGGGGCTCGAGCCTACCCTAAACTAGGGCGTTTAGACCTTAGTCAGCTGGCCAAGTGCGGGTTGGTCGACTTCACACATAACCTGTAAAGAAATTCTTTCTTCACAGGTGTGTGCAGGTTGACTCACGATGTTTTGCTTCACCGTAAAAGCGTCGAATAAACGTACATATGAATTAAAATTTGAAAACACATTGGTACCTACGTGGCGGGGTTCGAACCGCTACCTCCCGATTGGAAGGCGACAGCCTTACGCACTACGCCATCGACGCTCGCCATACTACGTATACCGATGATATATCTGGTGAAAAGTTAATTATTAAGTAAACTTGATGACGGCCACCAGCGAACCGTGAGTCCCTTTTACCTTTTACACATAGTTAAAGATTTTTGTATGATTCATTGGTCCAGCCGGCCCGCCACCTAATACTTTCTTAAAACTTATCATTGTACTTTATAAATTTTGATATCTATATCATTCAGCTTAGGTCACTCCAGAGGTACCAAATAGACTACCGGTACATCCAAGTGTTGAAGTCATTGAACGAAAACGTCACTATGTCAGTCCGCCTTCAGGACCAGAACTCGAAACCAATACGACTTCAGCGAGGTGCGAAACAGGGTGGCGTTATATCGTCGAAGCTATTCACAGCTGCGCTGGAGGACGTATTTAAGCTTTTGGACTGGAGAGAACTCGGCATCAACATAAACGGCGAGTACATGACTCACCTTCGTTTTGCCGCTAATATCGTGGTCATGGCTGAGACCGTGGAAGATCTAGGCACAATGCTCGAAGACCTCTGTAAAGTTTTCCAACAAGTGGGTCTTAAAATGAACATGGACAACACCAACATTATGGTGAATTCCCATGTAGTACCCACTCCTGTGAAGGTTGGCGGCTCTACACTGGAAGTTGTTAACGAATATGTTTACCTGGGACAAATAGTCCAGCTCGGTAAGTCCAACTTCCAGAAAGAGGTAAATCGACGAATCCAACTCGGCTGGGCAGCGTTCGGGAAGGTACGCAGCATATTCTCGGCCAATCCACCGCAGTGTCTTAAGACGAAAGTCTTCAATTCGTGCGTGTTGCCAGTGATGACGTACGGAACTGAGACGTGGCCGTTTACAATGGGTCTCATCAGAAGGCTCAATGGGCAACGGAAAGGGCTATGCTCGGGGTTTCTCTACGCGATCGCATCAGAAATGAAGAGATTCGTAGAAGAACTAGAGTCGCCGACATAGCCCAAAGATTTGCAAACCTTAAGTGGCAGTGGGCAGGACACATAGCTCGCAGGACTGACGGCCGTTGGGGCGGAAAGGTCCTTGAGTGGCGGCCGCGTACCGGGAGACGCAGCGTTGGTAGGCCCCCCACAAGGTGGACCGACGATCTGGTGAAGGTCGCGGGAAGCCGCTGGATACGGGAGGCGCAGGACCGATCGGTTTGGAGATCCCTGGGGGAGGCCTATGTCCAGCAATGGGCGTCGCTTGGCTGAAATGATGATGATGATATCATTCAGGGTGTCTAAATTTAAACACGGCCGAGGTCGAAAAGGTTGGCGCTCTTTAAATTAGGAAGGGAATACAATAACAGTTTTATTGGTAGGTAGAACTTCAATATTTTTAAAGTGGGACATTTTCGGGTACCGGGGGCAGCGGCGGACAGGACATGATTTGGTAAAAACGGGACTGTTCCGCCTTAATTAAGACGGATGGGATCCCTATGTTATCAGTAAGTTATTGCATGGGAAATTCGACTTTATCTTCTTATAGTGTAATACTGAATGACAACAATAAATATTATAAATATTTGTTATATTTCCATCGCACAAACCGACCAACATGTGAAACGAGTAATTTAATGAAATAGTGTTTTATTACTTGGGTAAGAAGCATAAATTTAAATCTACCAATCGCTTCTCTCCGAAAAGAGCGAACCAGAAAATTCTTCCGTCCATGAATTATAATCAGTAACATTCGTTACTTTGTAGGACACATTTTTCGTAGAGTTATAATACAATTCTATAGAAACAATGAGAAATTAAAATAACCCCCGATACAAAAACCGCATTAAAATCGGTCCATTAGTTTGGGAGCTAATGAGACGCTACACTGAAATACAGGTTAAACTTCTAACTAACACTCACTTTTCTGTCGGGGATTAAAAAATAAAATCCAAACACGAAAATGCTAAAAGCGAAATCATCACATCTGGTTCTTCTACAAAGTTCTGGAGGACGGGGGAGTAGCCATCAACGCGAAATTAGTGCCAAACAAATTGGCGCATTTAGCGCAAACAAAACATGTTATTAATCATGGACCGCAACGACGAAAGTTTCAGTAATGTATTCATCGCCTTTATCTGCGATACACACGGAGCGCGCGCTCGGGGCGATGCGTTGTTAGCAAATTATTTCATCTCTTCTATCTTCTCTCGACAAAAGTATTTCAAGGTTTTTTAGTTCCGTGTTTTCATCGATAATTGCTGAATTCGAGAAACGTGTTCGCATGCAAGGATATTAGGACGAAACTAATTAAAGGGATTGGGGTACTCTATCATATTTATTTTTGCATTGCATTGCTGATGTAGGGTTGTCAACACTTAAGATTAAAAATTATTTATTTCTTTTTTATGAAAAAAAAAACCAAGCTCTATTATTATATCCTATTTTCTCCTTCAGAATCTCCACTTTTGATGGATACATAAAAGTGTTGTATCGGTGTTCCATACATCCTGTATAATATGCTAATGCACCTCTACTCTGATTGACCTCTGCTTAGGAGCGCACAGATCGGCCGCCTTAGGTCGGCCACAGCTTCGGCGTGCTTCGTCCATAATTCGTGTTCTAAATCACTCGGCAAAACTCAATTTGGAGGGCCAAGTCCACGGGGTCCCCGGGGACGCGCCGGCTAAGTGCCGCTGGAGCCCTCGGCCGGCGCGAATTATGACCGGCCGGGGGGAACATTAGCCGCCCGGAAAAATATAAGTAACAAGGAAAAGTGGCTAAAACGCTCGGAAGATTTGTGTCGGGCCTAACTCGAGCGCGTCATTACTTCCTCAGTTCACGGGGCCGCGGCCGCTCGCCGCTTGTTTTTGCGCGGCTTAAACACACCGTGGCCGGTGGACGAGGAAAATTGCCTTTTGGGTGATCCATTAAACCGCCGACGATTATTCCATATTTCGCGCCTCGAAACGTGTACAATTTCCTCGGCCGCAACGAAAGCATGCGCAAGAAATCTCCCTTTATTGCAGAGTGATTGGTAGTTGCTCAATTGTTGCTCATTGACCCTTTGGTATGACTTTTTACTTGGACAACAAAGTTGGCAACTAACACAATTATGATAAACTACTCCTACTCGCGGTGGCGCTGTGGACTCGGCACTTGCCTTCCAATCGGGAGGTCCGGGGTTCGAGACCGCCATGTACCAATGTGTTTTTCGTTTTACGAATTTCATTATGTACATTTGTCTGACGCTCCTATTTTTAAGGAAAACATTGTGAGGCAACCTGCATACATTTGCGAAGAAATTCAAAGGTGTATGTGAAGTCGACAAATCCGCACTGGGCCAGTGTGGTTGACTACGGCCTAAACACCCTAACTTAGGGTAGGCTCGAGCCCCTCGGTGGGAACGTATATGAGCTGTTATGATGATGATGATGATGATATAATTTGTAAGCTAACACAGTTAAATTACACCAGAAAATTTAGAAAAAAAATCTAAAAAAATCGTAAAATTTTCTGGAAAAAAATTCAGTTATTTTCAATTAAGAATCATGGTCTGAACTCACTGTTAAAAAAAACGGGACACCGTCACTTACACCCGGTATAATAGGTGATTGTTACCACTTACCATCAGGTGGGCAGTTTGCTTGTTTGCCAACTTAGTTGTATAAAATTAGAAGAAGAAGAAAGACGTCGCTACAGCGAGCGCCATAAAGGCAGTCTCAAAGTCAACATGTAAAGTCTGGCGTGTTGCCGTGTGTACTCGAAGACTCGGGCCCTTCGACGCGAGAAATTAAAGCGCTACTTTGCCGTTTTCTAACAATTTCGATTTATTGTACCGCCACAAATATAAAACATACTGTTCTAAAATTCATATACATAATATTGTTGAACATTTTATTTAAACATTCTTAATGACGGAAATATGATTAATAATACTTCACTCGATAGAAAACAATTAAAAGATCACAGCTGTGAATCAAAAAATACAATAATAGATGTCATAACAGTTTTACCAATAGACGTGCATTTTTATTGCCTGGAGAATTGCAAAAAAACATTTTATATTTTGTACCTACTCCAGAACGTGTAATAAGTAACTTTAGGTGATAGTGCGTAAGCGACATTAGAAGCTATGCAATTATCAACTATATTACCTTGCAATAAAGCAGTCGCCGTGCATGGGTAGATTTCCTGGAAAACCTCGCCTTAAGAGGCTGAGTAACGCCAACGACCTTGAGACATGATTTGTATTGGAAAACGGGCGCGGTGCGTTATTGAAATTGAGCGAAATAATCAAAATATATATATTAAAAAAAAAACTAGTAACTTATTTGAAGATATGAAACATCAATATTATCAAATTAAGTGTAACGAGTTAATTCTCTGAAAATCATTATATAACCTTTGTTAAATAACTCGCATTTTCTTCTGGAAGCTGTTTTTGATGGGTGAATTCGGCATTTTTTTTAACGAGAAATTTTGATTCAAATTTATTTTGGGGACATGGATATTCTCAAAAATATTTTCAAGAGTAACATATATTTTTTTTACTGCGATGTATTAAACAAGTTTTGCTAAAAAAAAGTTTTAAGTGGAGCTCGATGAGCGCAGCTCAGCGTTGTCAGCCTCTTAAGGGCGAGCACGCGTCATTTCGTACGGCAGCTAGTCCCTTAAGTCCCTCCCTACTCTCACGTTTTGACGACGTCCGAGGGTCAGGTCGATGTGGTTTCGGAAATATTCACTTACATTCCCAGGCGCCCAACGTAATCAGTTTGACGAATAACATCACCTTCGTCGACGAGATTACCTTTTACCCGTGTAATGTGCTCGTTGAAAAATATTATCAATGTCAATATGTTTTCTTATATGGAACGATACCAAAACCTGCTATAGGTTTCGATTTGAGAATTGTATTTGGTCATGTCACAGAATTTTAATAGAAGATTGCGAGAGAAGCGATCAGACGGCTCATTGCACATTATAGCGGATTCCATGGGCTATAGGTTCGACCATCGATACAGCTTTAGCATTTGGGTAATATTAGTCAGAACACTCTAGAATAAAAAGAAGGAGAAAAAAATCGAATGAAAGAGAAGTGAAAAGAAAACTGAGGCAAAAAATTATTAATTTCGACGTTTGTCTTGAAATCGGGAAAAATCATTGGGTTATATGAGGTGCCGACAAAGCGCCGTCAGTTCATTTCAGTTAAAGTGAGTACCTTTCCTCGAGGAAAGGAAGAAAAGTGAAAAGTGATATAAAATAAGGTACTTACTAAACATAGGCCCAAGAGGTTTAAGTGGTACTCTATGTCTGTAACTATGATGCATTGTGTTTTGATGAATTAAATAATAATATAAGTGACAATCTGTTAAGACAGTGGAACTGAACAGGTACGAGTATTAGTGCAAAAGTGACTGTGTAGTTGAGGTGGCTAGCATTTCGCGCCATTCGAATTAAGAAACCATTGAGCGAAATAATAAAATAAAGGTCTCGTAAAAGTACCACGGCGTCCCAAAAAATGGCAAACGGAAACGTGAGCCGCAACATGATATTTTGTTAAGCTATAAAAAAAATGACCAACCTCGTAAAATCTGTCGAGGAAGGGTACTAAAGCGATTTAAAAGTTTTGAAATACGTGACACTAGGGACCGAGATAAAAGACTCTTTACTGAGACACAGCGTGAGACCGTCATTAAGGCAGTAATGGAATTGTCTTTGCACAATTCTCGAATTCCGGTACACAACAAAAAATTAAGAAAGGTCATCGCCAGATGTTTGAATTCTTGGAAAGTTAAGCAAAACAGGCGAAAGGAAGACGGGCGAGATAGGTGGCGTTAGTAGGGAGCGACGCTAAGTCGCTGAACCAATCAGATTTCTCTAACCAAACAAATTTCAGATGGAGGGGGTGGCTTTCGGAGGATGAGGAGAGCGTGCGGTGGCGCAGCGGAGACACAGTTCGAGTTGAGGGCGCGAAGCGGATAGGTTGAATAATCTCCTGAAAAATAGATTAAAAGAGTCAGTTTGTACCAATATAATAGAGCCAGCCGTAGCTGAGCTTATACATAGTTCTAGTTTGTTTAAGTTTGTAAAGTAAATGTAAAAAAAAATAAAATCAGTGCAACTCCGAGTCACCGAGGGGAATCTGGTAACGTACATTAACTTGTAGTAGTATAGGGGCTAGAGCTGGAGCGATTTCATACCGTGATGATCTAAACGCCTTGGTCTAAGGGCGCGCTTAGTGAAATAACGACTAACATGTCTTCATAAATTGGACCCATGTTACTCGCTAATTTAGTAAAGGAGACCTTCTAAATATGGAGTCAAGGCGCTCTTTGCAATTTTCATCTTTGCTTTTGGGTATTGTTAACGTAAGATCTTCCCCATGTTTAATTGATTAATTCTTAGTTCCGAATCGCAGAATTAGAAGCGCTTCATGCTTAAATCCCTCAGCAAACAACACAGCGGTGTGCCGTGGCAGTTTTCCGATGTACAACACGAAGTGTTGGGACAACGTACCGCCTCCGTTAAGAAACTGTTGTTATGTTGATTTGTTGTGAATCGTGTGAAACTTATTTACTAATAAAGCTAAAAGGTATTGGGTTCGAATCCCGACCTGGGCAGCCGATTTCCCCATTATATTCTCCATTGTGCAAGGAGCCGGATTCGATTTCCGCTCGGGACGGTCGATTTGTCCGACATATTTTAATAACTGGTGTTATCTAACTCATACTGACAGGCGTGGTGGGATGTGTAGCCGAATATTACTTGGAGCTCTACGCGATCCTTTAGGGATTTGTGAGCATTACATTCTGTATGTATTAATTGGAGAAGGTGCCGGGTTCGACTCCCGTGACGGACAGAATATTTTTCTATTGTATCCCCTAACATTCTAAACTAAAGGGTATATAAATATTTACAACCTATAGAGGTCTGTTAATGAGAGGTGAAAGTAAAATAGTTTGGCTCTCAATATCTTTGACTTTTACTATGTATAACGTACTTGTATTAAGGAGGTGGATCTACCGTGATGAATCGGAGACTCCCCATTTGATTGTAGACAGTGGATGTTGAGATGTTCTCATAATAAAGTTGATAGAGGGTCATAATATAATGAAGTGAAAGTGGATCTGACTATATTTTATCTGACTGTAGTATTATGTAATTTTGTTGAAATTTGTAGTTAAGTGTGTTTGTGCTTTGTATTATTGCTATATTTGTTAGATAATAAGTTTACGCCGATCAAGAGTTTTTAATTTGAATGTTCTGTTTTCTCTTGATCATTATGGCTAGGAATGGAACATTCGGTTAATCACAAATCGTGATTAATCTAAATAATTAACCAGTTTCTAACATTTTGCATAGTATCACGGGGTAAAATTGCTAAAACCCCAAATAAATCATATTATTTTAAATTTAATACTGAGTTTTCTTTGTTGTATTTATATGTCCCTAACTGGAAGGTATAGATAAGTGATTCTTCGAGACTATCCGTTAAAAGATGTGTCTATTTACAATATGTTACCGCCAGAATTAATAAACTCATTACCGGGGCCGGGCATCTATCTAGGCCAACCAGTACTCGATAATTAGAAACTTTTAGTACATTTACACAAACTTATAAACACTATATATATATTAGATTGAGTAAATTCAATTCAGTTCAATCCAATACTTTATTGCTATCCCACAATGGCTGTGTGATCTTAATCATAACTTAAGTAGTAGTCATGAATCCTGGGGGGGGCATAACAAATAATAACTTAATAAATTCACATACAATAAGACAACATATTACGACCTACACTCATAGTACTTAAATAGAGCACTAGATGGTAAGCTCATAGTGCTTTACTAGAACGCCGGGTGACAAGCTATAGAATTCAGGTCTAGGATTTAGCTAGGAGGAAACTAGGCCAGACAATTACTGAATAGTACGAGCAGCAGAGAGGCGCGCTGGGCATCCATGCAGAGTATCTCTTCATAGGGTATTGGTTTATATAGTAAAGCATATTTCATTGATGAGAGAATAGGACAGGGTTTTGAGTGTTGAGAGTATTTAGTGCTTTGAGTCCGACTGAATTTGCATTTAGATTCAGGGGTAGTGCTCTTTGGAATGTCAGGCATGCTTGTATCGTGGTAGGCTGGTTCCGTGAGTCTTAAGGGATCGGTTCTGGCTGGATCGATCGTAGGCCGGTTCTGAGCACTTTCTCCAAGGGGACAGGTTTGCTCGCATCGCGGAGGTCAATTTTCCGAGAGTGGAATCGGAGCCGACTCCATCGATCGTACACCTGTTTCCCTGACCTAATCAGGTCATCGGTACATAGTTTGTGACGGGTTGCAGCAATTCTGAGCGTTCTATTGACACGTCCCGTCTTGACAACTGACCTCCGACCTTAGTTTGGCCAAACTAAAAGCACAATTATGATATAAATAATATAACAAAACCATGGTTCTGGGCGAGGTAGCTTTAAGCACCTATAATAACTCCATGTCTTCGGATGTGTTGAGATTGGAAAGCTTCTCAGCTTATAGGAGGTCATTGGCCGCCCAATAACCTGATAACAGGGCCGGATACCGGCGTAGGGTTCCCCCACGCTAGAGTGAATTGGTAACTGACTGGTGGCTAAGCCGCACACCTTCTAAACACCTTTTGTTCACGCCATCCGACCACTTACTAGGCACATGCAATGCCTATTCGTATTAAAGGCCGACGATTAACTACACACACAAATAATGGGTCTCAGTATCGGAGAAGAAGTATGTACAAATACTCACAAAGTAAGCTCGGTGGAATGGGCAGGTGTCTGAAGCGTGGTCATTCGGCAATGTACCGACGGGAAAAAAAATAACTTGCTGTAAATACTTAGACTTGCTGACTCGCACAATGAAAATACTCTCTTTCGCTCCATAACCTCTAAGCTAATAGATGTACTCGATATATTCAGATTATAGGGTTAAACGAAGTCTAGACGACGCGTACCACCACATAGTGACGTAACAATCTGCGGGAGACAAACTCAAGGGACGGAATGAACGCTTACTTTCGAGTATGTACGTTTGGGTTTCTTCCGATCGCTGAATCTACTTCCGTAACAGTCAATAAGTTATCGATTATGTCGATAATATAATTAAGTGAAGAAGGTGTGGACACCAAATAAACCCAAAAAACAAGATTAAGTCCGCAACAATGGTCAACATAACTGTTCTTGTATTAAGGGTGTACTGTATTATCTACTTATGGCCACATTTACCAACCTTGTCGTAGCTTAGGATACTCTTAGGCGGCATTCTTTTCATTAAAGACAAGAAGTGATATCATACTTTTTAGGAGTTTCCTTAAGCTAAGATAAGGCTGGTGAATTAATCATATAAATAAGAATGTGTGACCTCCAGTACCTAGTACTCGTAGATGCCTCTTAAGAGCCAGTTATTTCAGCTATTCCTCTGAAACGACAGGCGGAGAACGAGAGGGAATTTCGGGCGCGTGGCTCAAGGGCCGAGAACCAGCGATTAATCGCAGAGCCGAAGCGTTCAATTAAAATAGGATTATCTGGGCGCTGCTGCAGCCCTATCAATCATCAGCTGGATTGCTGTGTATCGGCCGAATGATCCATCGGGCTGTTTTCCGTTTATCGCGTAATTCCGTGTCTTCCGATCGCTTAAGTATGAAAAACAAGATTGTTCCCGCGACAATAATGTTAGTGTGCTTATGTGGTAATCTTTCTGTCCGTCCGTCTGTTCCATTGAAATCTCAGCCCCTGAGTTACGAAGAGATTTCGAGTTTTCACAAGATGGCATGATCTCTAATATTGCCTATTTTTTATTTTTTTTTATCTTGACCATGCCACATAGGGCTACTCTATAATCCGACAAATTCGATAATTCACTGGAGCGAGACTCTGTACCAGGGTCGCCTGCGTGTGTACCTCCATCTTACCTATTTCTGCCGCAAAGCAGTAGTGCTTGCATTGCTTTGTTCCGCTTTGAAGGACAAGAAAGATATGGCAGAGAAATTAATGGGTACCGTGACTTTACATCTGGTGTCACAGGTTGGCAACGTACACTGTGGTTTTTGTGGGAGGGAGTTGCAGTTTCACTGCGAATCTCACAAGAGCCACATGTATTATAGGTGACTGTTACCCCTTACTATTAGGTGACCAATTTGCTTAGCCCCACACACGCCTGCCGTCTAGCCAACGGCGGGTACGGTGCGCTTACGCATTTCCCCCCGACAAAAAAAAAAAAAAAAAAAAAAAATGGTTGACAACTTAGTAGCAATAAAAACATTCGACAGCTCTGCTAAACGTTTGCCGAGTGCACTGTATATGGTTTGTAGCAACTCATTGAACTACATTTTTGATGCTGAGTATGGAAATGCTGATTAATCTAAGTCGCAAAAGTCATGCCACCCTAAGGTCCAGAGTCATGCTACAGGACCGCTGACCCTAATATCACTTAATTTTTTTACTCGACTTCCTTATCTTCACACACTGATTCAACTATTTCAAATTGTTTCCCATTGTACTATTGGTCGCGTGGTAACAGCCATGAAGCTATTATTTCAATACTCTAAAAACAGGAAAATAAATTTAAAAAATAGCATGTATTTACCACCTGACGAGTTTTATGATGATATAAAAGTTTGTCGACATTTACCATTATCGACATTTACCATATATTTATATCACTGGACAATATATTTCTAAGCCGCTTTATTTTAAACTAGCTGTGCCCGCGACTTCGTCCGCGTGGAATAGCAATGGCTGGACCGATCTTGATAAAAAGTAGCCTATGTTATACCTTATATAATTAGCTATCTATTAGTGAAAGTCCCGTCAAAATCGGTCCAGCCGTTCCGGAGATTAGCGGGAACAAAGAGACAGACAGACAAACAAATTTTAAATTGTGTTTTTGTTATTGGTACCCGATATTCATTCATACCCATTTAGTAAAAACTTGTTATTTTGACATTACAAACAGACACTTCAATGTTATTTATTTGTATAGATGTATAGATAAGTGTCGTTTGATTGCTGTTTTAGTAAAATCTAGTTACTTCTTCAATAAGAAGACCTTCATGTGATTTGTCTAGGGGTTGTACAAAAATTGCCTTTTTGTGGTGACGGACATCTTGGATTTGAACTGTTTTTAACTGTATTCCACAACTCAAGCCCTTTCATTCGATATCCATATTGGGGGGTTGTACAAAAATTTTAATAACATAGGAACATACATTATGCTATACAACTCATTAGTAAGAAGTCTCTTAGAATATGCCTCTACAGTTTGGAATCCTGTCTATACTACTTATATAGACCAGGTTGAAAACATTCAGAAAAAGTTCTTGAGAAGACTGGGTTATAAATTCAAGGGCTCGACAATGCGACTTCAGACCCTAAAATTACGCCGGGAACATAGGGATCAGATATTTTTATTCTAAATTCTCAATAATAATGTAGATTCTCCCTATCTTCTCAGTCGTCTGTTATTCCGGTGCCCGAGATTGAGTGCTCGTTCTAAGGCAGTTTTCACTACACCGTTATGTAAAACTAACTACTCTAAAAATAGATTTCTCGTCCGAGCATGCAACGTACACAATGATCGTTATTGTCACATTGACATATTTGATTGCAATCTTGGTGGTTTTATTTCCTCTGTAAAAAGAGTTAATAACAACTAATAGTGAATTCTAAAGGTAAATTCTAATAATCTGCATTTGTTTACTACAATCAACTACAATATTGTTATTTAAGTCTTCGCCTTATGTATTTTTTAATATTGGAAACTGTTTTGGCTAATGATTATGATCATTGTTAAATTAATCATAAGTGATATAAGAGCTGTTTGTTTCTTTAAATAAATAAAATAAAATAAAATAAAATAAATATTTAATCCGCCATTTTGTTGCAGTGGCAATTTAGAATTTACAACAATACTAATAGGCTAGATGACTAAAAATTTTTTTTGCTTTAATAGAAGCTCATTCATATAATAAACAGAAAGAAAAAATCGATTTTCGAATAACTATAAAAACAACCAAGATATAAGGTATTAAAGATTTTTCTCCATCTCTTTCTAGCAAAACGGCAATTTACAAGGAGTTAATATGGCCGTACTCAACGATGACGTCACGGTTGATGTCGGATCTCTCTGTCTAATCGCCCTCAAATTAACAACTTAAAATGCTTGTATCTAATGTATTTCTAAGCCGATTTTAATTCTAATTTCACAGGACTGCATCTTTTTCCACGATATTTTAATATTTATTGACGAGACGTAAAAATTTGAATTCAGTCATCATCCCAATTATGCATAATTGCATTGTCATCAGAACAAAAGATGTGTTCCAAATTCCAACTCAGCCTCATACTAGCTAGTGGTCGGAAAATGGTTTGCAAATTTTTAAGCGGACAACTTACATACAAGCAGTGCAAGTTAAATAAAAGCTTGTAAAACATAGGCTACCTACTTTTAAAAGGGGTGTAAATTATAATATACAACTTCATTATGGCGAAATGAAGTTCTCGCAGACAGCCCCTTGCATTTTCACACACACGAAGTTTGCCACATTTAAACATATGAATAATTTGACGAAAGTAGGGATAGCGAAAATCGACAAAAATGGCGAATAGCTTTAGGGGTATTAGACGAACGAATGGAGCACGATGTGCGTAAAGGCGCATAACTTATGAATCCCGCAGCATCAGCGCCAATCGGCGGCGCTACTCTCTAAGCCCGCAATCAATGTTCAAGCTCGAAGTTCGCCGTCCCACATGTATAGCAAGTGAACGCGCTTCGATGAAGAGGGTACACGCAGAGATGTGCAGCGATTTTCTCACTCGAATGTGTGATTACAGCTTTAGAGAGTTGCTCCCCAGGACTGGCGACGTTCGCCGTCATAAAGATTCATGGCCGGCGATGCGACTATCGGACAATTTATCGTATTCTATAAAACAACCTCCCGCCCAGACCGGGATCGTAGTGGCGAAGATAATTCAGTGAGAAATGTCATAAGTGATTTTCTGTAAGTAGCTGAGACTGTACTGGAGACGCATTTTTCAATCGTTAGAAGTGAATCTTGAATTCAAACACGAATAAAAATAATACCTATGCGAAATTATTTTCCTTTTTGCGTTAAAAATTAAAGAAAGGCTTTCGCTGTGTTTTTGTTTTGCTTTTTTTTTCTTATAATCTCGTCAAATTTGTTTGCAGGATGTTTGAATATAGCAGAAAATCAGGCCAATTTTTCAGTTTTTAAAAGGTTTAAATCTCATTGAATAATTAACTTTATCTACACTCATGTTCTAATTCTAATATTAAGAACTCAACACTAATATTTTAAAGACATAACTTAAAGCCCTTGGCCTTTTACAAATTACATTATAATACAGGTTCGCCATACAAAACCAGTACTTTAATGTAACTCGAATTCCAATAAAATACATTTCGATTGACGAAGCCCGACCAAGGAGGTTTTGTCACAATTTTCTTTTGTGCCAGTACATTGTCTATGGCGGCGCGTGCAACAGCGCATGCGCGGTAGAATGTTGGTGTTGGCGCCATTTCTCTGAATTATTCATTCATTATTTTGCTGTTATTGGTTAAAACAATAAATAATATAAATGTATGTAGTTTTAGATGTCTGTATTAGTTTCACAATTGCAATGTTCAAAATGCAAATAATTATTAGAATAAATGAGTTTGATTCTGTTTTAATTTTGTGTCTTTTATTTAATTTAGGTAACCACTGATTGCATGAGTGTAGATAAAGTAGTGTATGAAATTGCACATAATTAGGTCTTAAAACACTCGTGTGGTACTATTAAAATGCTCGGCAAGCCTCAAATTTTAAACACACACTAGTGTTTTAAGACCCCCTATTATGTGACTATTTCATAAACTACTTACTACAATAAAAAAGGGAAAACATAGGAAGATGCTAATAGTGGCCATTGATTTTTTTTGGAAGACATAGAACAGCTATTGCCATTACCCAGGAAGGAAACAGGGGACTACGTTTGTATGGAAAAACCATCCGTACGATTTCCTCGTGAACCTTCCCTGGACCTATTTAAACACACATAGAAAATTTCGTGAGAATCAGTCGACCCGTTTTTGAGTTTTGCGCGACTAACGAATGGCGATCCATTTAGGTATACATTTATTTTTTATTTATTTATTTATTTATTGGTCACCAACATAATATACATCAACACAATCAAATATATATTTCATTAAAATATGTTAAAGCTAAATGATATTATAATTAAAGGTGACGACATCATTCATTTAGAAGCAACAGTATTAAGTAAGTTAAGGAATAAATTAACAATAATAATGTGAGCATATAAACCAACGTGTAAAGCTAAAATTACAAGGAAACAAAGTATAATAAAAAAGAGCAATCACACAGATCTACACTAGAGACTTTCTAAACTCGCGAATGCCATCTGCGAACAAATCTAAATCTTTAGTCTTGGCCAAATCATTAATAAGAGAAGAAGAAGAAAGAAGATTTACGCGTTACTCCGGTGAAGCACGTACGAGTATAATGTATCTGTGACGTAGCCAATGACATTAAAGTACTATACGGTAATAATAGAAGCGCAATTTGTTGTATTACAAGCACAAGTACCATCACACGTCGTGCAATCTTCCTTCTGTCGAATAGTCCGAAGATAAAACGATCAGAACAAGATAGGCGCAGGACCCACTGCTGGTGCCTTCCGAAGCATGCGGTTCTGACAACCAACGTTGCTTAATCATTTTGTAAAAGTAAACATTTTTAAGAGCGTCGGTGGCGCAGTGGACTCGGCACTTGCCTTCCAATCGGGGGGTCGGGGTTCGAGACCCGCCATGTACCAATGTGTTTTTCGTTTCGAATTTCATATGTACATTTGTCTGACGCTCCTACGGTGAAGGAAAACATCGTGAGGCAACCTGCATACATCTGCGAAGAAATTCAATGATGTATGTGAAGTCGACCAATCCGCACTGGGCCAGCGTGGTTGACTAAGGCCTAATCACCCTAATATAGGGTAGGCTCGAGCCCCTCGGTGGGGACGTATATGGGCTGTGATGATGATGAAACATTTTTAAGACATGTCAAACTACTATAAGGTAATATTTAATGTTTGTGGCATTGTCTATAAAAAATCCAACATTTGCACTAACGTTGTTATGGGATGAGCATGTTTTGAAAATTTAAATACATACAAAATTCGCGTTGAGCCTTTTTATAGCTATTTCACGTACATTCATAGTAAAAAAAACTTTGTCCCTATTAAGATAAATTTTCCACACAGGTATCTTAAAATGTACCTTGAAAGACTTGATTTTAAGTGGACTCGGAGGAGCAGCAAGCAAATTTCGACATTAAAGTTTTTTTTAAACCTCTTTAATCCGTTTCAAGGTAAAGGGGTCTTAGGATTAAGAGGCTCAGCCCCGACTCCAATGCTGAATAAATTCGGGCTTACGCTATCATAGCGTCTCCGCCGCTTTGGACGGGAAGAATAACATTAACCCAGGAGCCCGAGATATTGTTTGACCTGTATTGGAGACAATTAATGCTTTTTGAGACCATTTCAGATCGTTTTAAAACTAAAATCAATGAAATTTGTTACTTTTCTTCATAAATCATCCCACAAAGTCATGGGAATATATGGAATAGGCTGGGCTTAATTTATTTTAAATCATGATTTCGATTAAATAATCTCATGAGTTACAAAACTATTAGGGCAATGTCGCTAGATTTATAGTGCTTTACTTTTTGAGCTCTTTCATACGTTACCCATATTATTGGGGTTGAAAACCAATTATTTACATTATTTTTAAACGGTGGCCATATTGAACTTAGGTCAGTGTTGCTAGGTTCATGATGCTCATATTACTGGGGTCAAAATCTATATTGTTCCTGGCCCCAATTCCCTAGTAGCATGACCTTAGCTCTTAAAATGCTAGTATTAGCATTCCATCTCCGCCTGAAAAGCCAGTTCAACGAGTTGCTTCGAACTATAAATTGAATTTAAAATTTTTCGACCTTAGGTGGCTTGACCTGGAATATGAGATAGAGGTTATATCCTATGGTAAATCACAAAGTCTCTAAGTGGCCGAGGGGCTGAGATCTCTATAGATCGGACGGATGGACGGAAGAATGTATGAGCATGAGATTGATCTCATTGTAACAACAGGGAGAACTAATTCAATATTTGGGATCAGTAAAATGAGTACAGGTACATAAGTTGTACGATTATTTTGGAACCAAAAATCAGCAATGAATGAATGAAAAATCATCAATGAAACAAATGAATGAATTTACGTTTACGTATTTTATTCTTTTTGGTCTAGCAACTAAAGGTCCGGGGTGCGATTCCAAATGAGGGCAGAAGTTTTTCTGCTTGATTGCATTGGTGGAGGACTTCTGAGCCCACCTGACTGGCTTCCACCGTCTTACCTATGATATGATGTCGCTATAATAACAGTGTAAATAGCATTGTTGTGTTCCGACATTTAGAGGTAATATAGCCAGTTCCTCAGTTGTTGAGGAGTTCAGGCGAAGCTATCTTGCGTCTTCCGCCTTATCTTCGCTTACAGCAGAGGAGATAGGGCCAAGGGCGTTCCTGTTGTTTGAAGAACTTAATACTTATTTAACTATCGCATCCACGCAGACGACAACTATTTTTATTCAACTTACGTGCTGCGATATTTCGTGATGAACATGCGAAATTAATTTTGATTGCTCACAAATACGAGTATGTCCTACTTGATGTGTCACACTCTAGTTGTATGTAACACGTACTTGAGTATTACGTCGGCGTAATGAGCGGGTCGGCCGCGCGGCGGAACCGCGTGACGCCGACATATGGCCGCCGCGACGACGCCGTCACTTCCGCTTCCCTACAGATAACTTTATGAGCGTCTGACAATCGCCTACCTAGCTTAACTTGTCGTCTTCAAACTGTAAAAAATCTTTATAGGTACATTTAAATAACATGCGTTGCCAATGATGAACTTATAACGTACGGAACTAAGACGTGGCCGCTTACAATGGGTCTTATAAAAATGTTCCGGGTTTCTCTACGTAACCGAATAAGAAATTTCGAAGTCTGTAGGAGACCTAAGTTACCGAAAAAGTACGCACCTTAAGGCCAGGTCTCCCAGGAAATCTACTCGTGCACGGCGACTGCTTTATTGCAAGGTAAAATAGTTGATAACTGCACAGATAACATAATACTAGATAACTGCATATCTCCTAATGTCGCTTACGTGCTGCGACCGAACTAAAACGTTACTTTTGACACTGGGACACAAAATAAAGAATGTATTTTTGCAATTTTCTAGACAAAAATGCATTGTCTATTGGTAAAACTTTTATATCATTTATTAATGCAATATCTGATTCACAGCTGTTTTTAAAATATTGGACAGAGTGATCTTTATAATTTTTTTCTATCGAGTGAAATATTATAAATCGTATTTATGTCTTTAGGAATGTTTAGGTAAAATGTTCAACAATATCATACATAAATTTTAGAACTGTATGTTTTACACTTGTGGCGACATAGTAAATCGAAATTGTTCGTAAACGAGATTACGAGAAAGTAGCGCCTTAAGTGGCAGTGGGCAGGACACTCGCTCTTGCTCGCAGGACTGACAACCTAGGAAAAATCCTCGATCGGCGGTGACAGATGACGCTTCCTGCGAGTTGCACTGACGATCAGGTGAAGGTCGCGGGAAGCCGCTGGATGCTAGAAGCGCAGGACCGATCGGTTTGGAGATCCTTGCGGGAGACCTATGTCCGATAGTGGATGTCTCCTAAAGACAAACTCTCCTAGACATATAATATTTAGCCTGTTGGCTAAATATCATATGTCTAGCTTTAGGATACTTTTTTTGTCTTATAACATTAACATCCACTAAGAAATACTTTGTTGATTAAATACGTGATCACGACTCCGTTACCGCGCAATAATTGCGTATGACACACACAGTCAGTGCGGATAATTTAATCAATATTACCAATTAAGCCTCGGCCCCGGACTTGTAATTATGTGTCTCGCTTCATAGCTTCCTCATCAGCGCAGACGGGCCACGTATATTTTAAATTAGCGCCATTATCTCACAATTTAATATTGATGACGAATTAAGTAAGGTTCAATTTAATGTGCTTATTTCCCTGTGCTTGTATCTATAATAAATGTATTTAAATGAATTAATATAGCACGTAGAATTAATATAGCCAGACGTTAGGTAAACAGAACAGCGCATTTTTTAAATTTTGATTTATATCTATGAATATTGCTAGCCGATCCGGTAACGAGATGCTGTGCCTCATTAGGTCAATGTTCTACTAAACTTCATAATGTAGTCTTTAAAATAATTATAATAAAAATGTTTTCATATAAATCAATTATAAAAAACACAACTGCATTGGTGTTTTTACTTTGTTAAGCCAAAATAGACTTTTTTGCTGGTAATAGCTAGATATCAACATCATTTTCATATAAGTATAATATGAAGTTTTGGTATCTATCTACTAAAGAAGTACCGGTTACCATAACATACGGGCACGTTTGCTAACTTAATTTCCAAATAACCTATCAACCTTGCATGTTTTCAAGTGAACCAGTGACATGTAATTGATTGCGGAGGGTGCAACAGTTTACTTTCACCTTTTTGTTATTCAAGTTGAATAGCACCACGGGCGAAAGTTCAATCGGTAGATCAAGTACCAATACAATTTAATATTTAAATTGTGCGATTTGATTATGTCTGTACGACTAAACGGCAGAAAAAAATCCCGTAGGTCGACCAGTAGAATTTCGTGTAGGGGCCACGGGCAATAAACGTTATTTTTCGTACATTGTGGTTACTGCTTATAATAATGTTTGCACTTGCATTGTAACATATTAATGTACTTAAGTCTGAATTGAGTTTTGGTGTAAGCTTGTTGATAGACTATTTATAAATTCTATTCTATTTATTTAGGGGACAACCGTTAATAAATGACTATGTGAAAAAGAAAACAAAAATATTGTAAATGGTGATTTAAAAGGGGACTGTTTGGACACCAGTATAGTTTAAATGCTGACCGAGGTGAAATTGTTTCTTTTATTGTTTTTTTTTCCAATTTATGATTGTAGCTGTCAATGTCAATGGTAGGAAACAAAACTAAATGCAAAATCATGAGAGCTGAGCGCCGCGCTAAGCCCGCCGATGCAAGCGGATGCGCTTAGGGGAATAAATCGAGCGCGCCCATAAATCTGCCTCGCCCCGGCTCAATCAATGCTGAAATACAGACGCTCAAATCCGCGACGGATTTGGACAAAAATTATGCCGGGGACATATCATTTTTATTTGGTCGGCGCTCGTCGCCGCCGCCTATAAATCAGCGCTGATTCGCGGCTGACTTATTGTGAGCCGCGCCTTTGTTCTTAAATCTGAGCGCGTACTCTCTAAAGCTGGCGTTACACGGCCCGCGATATCGCGTACCGTCCCGCACGATGTACCGTGCGTCATAATGAATAGGCGATTAATGCGCATAGGGGGCTTAGACAAGTGACAATCGTTTCATAGCGAAACAATAACAAACTTCGTCGTCGTCTCTGAGATAACGAAAACAAATTCCTAGTCAACGTAAGAATTAGCGACGTAAGGAATACCCATATTAACCTACATTATCCCTTTCGACAACGACTCTGTTACGTCCCCACCGAGGGGCTCGAGATTACCCTAAGTTAGGATGTTCAGGCCTTAGTCAACCACGCTGGCCCAATGCGGATTGGTCGACTTCACAAACACCTTTGAATTCCTTCGCAGATGTATGCAGGTTACCTCGCGATGTTTTCCTTCACCGTAGGAGCGTCAGACAAATGTACATAATGAAATTCGAAAAACGAAAAAACACATTGGTACTTGGCGATCTCGAACCCAGGACCTCCCGATTGGAAGGCAAGTGCCGAGTCCACAGCGCCGCCGACGCTCCATAATAATTAATGCAATTTATTGTTGTTTCACTTTTATTGGGCAAAAGCGAAAATGGAAAACATTTATGTTTAAAATGCTGTCAAGTCTAGCATTCATTTGCTGTTAAAGGTTGTGAGATCTTATGTACCTACAGCCACGTCGAGTAAACTAAATACCTTTCACTGTCGGAATAACCGTACCCCCCGACAGTAATCTTCTTTCGACAGAATACTTGAAAACAGTAAATTTTTATACAAACAATTTTATTTACACGTATATTTTATTGTGAGAGAATATTTGTAACTTGGCAATCCGTAACAATGTCTTCTCTGATTAACACGAATAGTTATCTGTGATACATAATCACAGTATCGCAGTTAGATGACATTACCACAAATACGAAACATTCGTATCAAGTACTTCACAATCCAGCATTTTGCAACATTGTAACTCTGAGTTCCACGGCCAAGCCCCAACGTTGATGTAAATCGCAACGCCAACACGAACCTACTCTTAGACCGAATCGGAGCTGGAGGGCTACTCTCTGAGTCTCATGAGTTTTCATTTAGAAGTTAGCTGTACATCGCAGAGAGGGCGCATACGCTTTGGTGACGTCAATGATACTCGTAGCACGCTGTCATGAACAATTCGACACTGAAACTTGGATTGCGAACTTAGAGAATAACGCATCAGTAATTGTAAAGGATGCGACGAGGTTCCGCTCGCCGTCTTCTTCAGTGCAATGTAAAACTTTTTAGAAACGGAACTGTCGCGCGTTCTGCGATGAAATTTCTGTAAACGCGCTAGCGTAGGCAAGTGGGAACAAAGTTCCTCGTCTCATTTAACGAATCTATATATATAAAAGGAGAAGTTCCCATCTATAGACGCACACACAGCCGTAACCACTAATGGTAGAAACGTGAAATTTTGACAGTTGCTTTAATTCACTAAGGATTTAAAAAAAATAATCCTAAAGGGATGAAATTTGCAATTTTGTATGGATGGCAATTTTGTATGGAAAAATCTTTAAATTAGCAACGATTTTGATAAAACTTGAGATTCGTGCTCTTAAAAATATTTCATTGAACATGTGTTTCATGGTTTATTGGAAATCACCCCCTTAGGGTGCAAAATAGCCCGGGTTGAAAGTTTCTCTGGAAAATATTTAAAATCTGGACCAATTTCTATGAAATTTATTATCCGGGCTTGAATAGGCTACAAAATTAGTTTTTCTATGGGAAAATATAAATTCCCACGGGAAAACAATAATAATGCGGGTGAAGCCGTGAGCGGAATGCTAGTAATATAATAAATACAACTACAACGCAAGGGCTTTTTCTTGCTGCGTTTTCTATTCTCATTATAAACAGTGCAGCCACTGCGATATTTCAATTTATCATTCAAAGAAAGCTTATGGGTGCTAACTAACTACGAATTAAAAGTATTTACATTTCATTTCACTTTAAAGGAACCCACTTTGTTTACGCTCGAGGATGAGCGAGTGGCAACACTGCATTGTGGTCTGTGCAGTGAGAGCCTTTTTGGCGGCCGGCCGCATGTGACATGTCAGTCGAGTCGGGTCGAAATGTCATGACATTGTTAGAGGTTAAGTCCGGGCCGGAATAAAATGTAATATAACTAACAAATTGTGTTTTGCGCGGCGCACCTAATATCCGGGTGCGAAAGCCCGCTTGGTGTTGTGCAAAAGTGTTATCGTCGCGTGTGTGAGCCGTGGTGGCCTAATAGGCATTTGTAGTGCTCCGGTCTCCACCGGTGGATCCACCGCAGAACTTCAGGAGCCGCGACTTCCTTCGAGCTAGCTCAGGAAGTCCACCGGCTACATACGCAGACTGAACGGAGACAAGGTAAACATTATCTGTATCGGTTTTTGGATTCAGCAATCAAAGAATCATAGTGTCGGTGAATCGCCGACGTGGTGGTGTCTACCTTGGGCACCACCATCTTTTGGTAGCAGAGCGTGGTTTTTAGATTTGAGTGGTTGATTAGTATTGTACAATTAATATTGTAATCTTGTTGGTTGTCCAAACGGGCAATACATATTAATTGTTTTTTGATTGCTGATTTTAAACCGACTACCATCTCATTTGTGGACCGATCTCCCTAACTAGTTGTCATTGTCATTGTATATGAAAAATTGGGGTTAAATGCCTTTGTTGTTCTAGTTAAGTTCTAGCATTTACCTATATTTGATTTTGGTTTGTTTTTTCATATCTTTGTTTTGCCCTTGAATATTTTGTTTGTTAAGTTGTAAACTTATACTTGAATTTAATTTGTTGAAAAAATGCTGCTAAATGACTTTGCTGTTGTTGTAAACTTGTAATACACTATTTTGCTGTGTTAAGTTTTAGCATTTACATTTGATTTTGTTTTGTTTGCCTTTGAATATTATATTTGTTAAGTTATTGACTTAATACTTGATTTTAATTTGTTTGAAAAATTCTGTTGTTAAATGCCTTTGTTGTTCTAGTTAAGTTCTAGCATTTACACATGATTTTGGTTTGTTTATATATTTTGTTCTGCCTTTGAAGTTCCTCCCGATCTGTTTTATTGTCTGCGGTTGTCGATCTGTTTGTCCGTGTATTATTATAGTGTATATTAATTTTGGTGCAAAATGGTCCCGCCAGTCAGCCCGCTTAGTGGTGCCCGCGCGGGTGCACAAAAGATTTTGAGATGGTTTGCTAGTGCCGTCGCTTTGGTAGACCGACCAGACCGAGAACAGGCCTTGTTAATTCGGCATGAGGGAGTACCGGCTCGCTTGAAGGAATTGGAGCAGCTTTTCGTTGCTCATCAACAATATCTGCTCGACCACCCAGCCGAGGGTGCCGCTGAGTTGCGGGCAGTCGACCAATTTAATGCCGATTATGATCAATGTTTTGAACAGGCGGATGTGATCATAAACAAGGCTCAGGCTATCCTATTCGCCCGGAGGGGTGAGTCGTGCACGACCGGGGAGGTCAAGCCTACCCCGGCCGGCTTGCTGGGCAGACTGCCCACTTTGGACATCCCAACCTTTGATGGGAACTTGGCTGCTTGGATGGGGTTCATTAACCTCTTTGATAGCCTGGTCCACTCGAGGGACGACCTGTTCCCTAGCCAGAAATTGGCCTATTTTGCTCTCTGCCTTACGTGGAGAGGCTGGTGTACTTGTCCAGCATCTACCTGTCAATGATGACAGTTATGATATTGCAAGGGCGTTGTTGACCGCCCGGTACCAGAATGTTCGCTTGCTAGCGGACACACATGTGGCTGCCATTTTAGGGCTGCCACGCGTATCGCGGGTCTCCTCATTGAGGAAGGAGATTTTGAACACGCTGCTAAGCGCTATTAACGCGCTCAAACGACTTGACCTACCGGTGGACCAGTGGTCCTTCATATTGCTCCACCTCATCCTCAATAAGCTTCCCATGGAGATGAAAGGGCGCTTTGAACAAAGGCATGGGGGCAATAGTGCCTCGTACCTCCCCCCCTTCTCGGATCTCCTCAGATTTTTGGAGGATGAGTGTCGGATGACGGACCACTTGGATCTGGTTCCTATACCGGGACCGAGTACAGGCCGCTTTGAGGCGACCCGGGCAGCGCCACGGAGAGAGCGCCGCCCGTACAAGCAGTATACTGCAGTGCGGCAGAACTCTCCACACGGGGAGAGGCCGAGGCCTTGCAAGTGTTGCAAGCGGGATGGCCATCGTTTGCCGGCCTGTCCCAAATTTGTTGGCCTACGCACCGAGGGGCGTAGGAATATGGCCAAGCAGCGGAATTGGTGCTACCGCTGCCTGGGGGCTCATATGGCATCGGCTTGCCCCCACCCACGAGATTGCGACTGTTGTGGAGGGGCCCATCACCCCCTATTGTGCTTCAACAGTAGGGACACTCGTGAGGTGGTGAGAGAGAGGGACTCGCACATGGGCGGGGGCCCACATCTCCGAGGTCACCCACATCTCCGAGGAGATCGGAGGGGCGTGCCACCCCTCCGCGGAGATTGGACAGGCGCCCCCCCTCCAGTGAGAGGATTGGGCGCCCCACCCCCCCTACGGGCGGGGGGGATCGACGCGTCGCTTCTGAGGCGCCACCGCGGGATTGGGCCGCGGTTATTAGGGAGCCACGCCGGGAGCCGATACGCTTCTCTCCCCCTCTGATGGAGAGACCCCGTTTGTCACAGGCTCCCCCAACTTTCGCCCATCATGGGCACCGCCCGGCCCCCCGATGCCGCTTTGATCGGGGCCAGTACGTGCCGGATTGGGACCCGCTCGAGAGCCTTGAGCGCCCTATTCCTCCGCCGCGCACGCATTTTTCCTTGAACCCCCCTTCCCCCCCGTTGCGGGGAATGCGGGAGGATTTTCATTAAACCAACTGTCGGCTGCAACCCTCTCACAGGAGCAGGTGCTGTTACCAACAGCCTCCGTACAGGTGTGGGGCCCGAGGGGCACCTTTGTTTTAGTTCGCGCCCTTTTGGATACGGGAGCTCAGGGTTGCATTGCCTCCAGCTGGCTGGTCCGGCAGTTGAGTTTGAACACATCTCCATACCTTGAATCGGTACGAGGAATCGGAGACCTGCGGATCCCGGATCCGATCGGTCAGGTTTTGTTCTCCTTCTCCCCCCACTTCTCTTCAGCGCCCAAAATTGGCGCTACCGCGATTGTTTATGAGAAGGTTGTTGGTCAGCTTCCGCAACAGCACGTTTCGCGCGCTGTCGTTGATGCGACATCAGGATTGACCTTGGCTGACCCTTTCTTCCACCGAACCGGTCCGATTCACTTATTGCTCGGTGCCGATGTTCTAGGCCGCGTGTATTGTGGGAAGAGGAGAGAGTTACAGAAGGGTGGGCTGGTAGCCTTATCTACATCGCTTGGGTTTGTAGTGATGGGACCAGTTAGGCATAACCCACCATCTCCATCGGTGGACAGTTACATAACTGTTAGCTCCACCTTATCGGATGTCCTTCAACGGTTTTGGGAGGTGGAAGAGCCACCTACCGTGAAGCGAGTGAACCCCTTAGACGAGGAGTGTGAGTTGTTCTACCAGAACAATACAGGTCGCCTTCACTCGGGACGGCTGATCACTCGTTTGCCCTTTTTGTCAGTTCGCCCCTCACTTGGCAGCTCCCGGCCGTTGGCCGAGAAGCGGCTGCTGTCCATGGAGCGTCGTATGAGTAGGAACTCCGACCTCAAACAGAAGTATGTCGACTTCATGCGAGAATATGAGCAACTGGGGCACATGTCGGTCTCGCGACTGGACTGGCGAAACGAGGAACATAATTTTCTTCCTCACCACGCGGTTTTGAAACCTTCCACCGGGAAGATACGCGTTGTTTTTGATGGGTCAGCTCCTACGTCTACCGGAGTTTCGCTGAATCAATGTCTGCATGCTGGACCGAAGTTGCACCACGAGGTGGGCGATGTATTGACCAACTTCCGTCGCCATGCCGTCGTCTTTGTGACCGATATCCGGATGATGTTTCGGCAGACTGTGATTCACCCGGACGATAGACGATATCAGCTCATATTATGGAGGGAGGATCCCAGAGATCCCATGCTGGTCTACGAGCTAAACACCAATACATACGGTTTGCGTTCGAGCCCCTTTGTGGCAATTCGCTCACTTGTGGAACTCGCTGAACGTGAGCGGTTACGATACCCTCGCGCATCCTTGGTTCTCAAGGAGGATGCATTTGTGGATGATATTTGTACGGGCTCCTCTAGTGTCGAGGAAGCCTTGATTTTGCGAGATGAACTAATTGCTCTTCTCGGGGCTGGTGGTTATGAACTGAGGAAGTGGATGTCCAACTCACCTCAGCTTTTGTGTGACTTGCCAGACGACCACCAGCAGGAGCCTCATATTTTTGAGAATGCCAACACTCCAGATTTACTGTCTGTTTTGGGAGTGCAATACAGACCTGTCCAGGACACGTTCACCTATCGATTGGAGCTGCCAAGCCCCAAGGTCTGGACGAAACGGTTGGTTTTGTCTACAGTAGCTCGTACCTTTGACCCAAATGGCTGGATTAGTCCCGTAGTGTTTTGGATGAAGTGCTTCCTACAGGAACTTTGGTCAGCCGAAGTGTCGTGGGATGAGCCCCTCTCGGGCCGTTTGCTGCGAGATTGGGAGTCCTTCATGTTGTCTCTCCCCGACATTAACCGTGTTAGTATCCCTAGACATATACTGCCTAAGGGACGGTTTACGGCCAGCCTTCATGGCTTTTGTGACGCGTCTGAGAGTGGATACGCAGCCGTCGTATATATCCGGACGGTCGATGATAGAGGAGCTGTTAAGCTCCACTTGCTAATTGCTAAGAGTAAGGTTGCTCCACTTCGGACTCGATTAACGATTCCGAAGTTAGAATTGTCTGGAGCTACTCTTCTGGTTCGGTTGATGAACCACGTTGTTGACACCCTGGGACGTAGTGTGGACTTTGAGTCGCTCTTTGCTTGGTCCGACAGTCAGGTTGTCCTGTGTTGGATTAAGAACTCCGTCCACTCCCTGGAAGTATTTGTGGCCAATCGGGTATCCCAAATACAGGCCTCGAAGGCCACGTTGATTTGGCGCCACGTGCCAGGTGAAATAAACCCTGCTGACTGTGCATCACGTGGCAGCGAAGCCCCTCAGCTTATTGAACACACCAGCTGTGGTGAAGGTACCAAATCCGGGCTTGCGTGTTCACGCTGTCGAGACTATGGCGGCTCCAGAGCGGGAATTTTTATTAGACCGCTACAGTTCTCTGGACAAGTTGCTCGGCGTGACCGCTTGGATAAGAAGATTTATACGAAATTGTCGCCGGCCTCAGGACAAAGATTTGTGTCCGGTCCTCTCACCGCAGGAGCGCCAAGATGCTCTCTTGCATTGGGTGCGTATGACCCAGTCTAGAGCGTTTGAACCGGAACTTAAGATTTTCCGTACCGGGACATCCAAATTAAAGGGACCCTTGGTGCGTTTGACTCCCTTTCTGGATGATAAGGGATTGTTGCGTGTAGGAGGCCGATTGAGGCACGCTAACTTGCCTTATAGATCACGTCATCCCCTGCTGCTCCCCAAGGACGGACCATTGGTGCGATTGTTGATCATTGATCGCCATGTGAAGAATGCTCATGCCGGATGTAATGCATTGACCGCGCTCCTCCAACGGGAGTTTTGGATTTTGTCAGCGCGAAGAATTATCCGATCTGTTATCTTTCGATGTCTGCCCTGCTATCGTTTACGCCCCGAGACGATGCAGCCCCAAATGGGTGATTTGCCTGCTGATCGTGTGAATGAATCGATGACCTTCTTAGGAGTTGGAACTGATTTCGCGGGACCATTCACTATAAAAACGTCGCGACTCCGTAATGCTAAGACTGAAAAGGCTTACTTGTGTGTGTTTGTTTGTTTGGCCACTAAAGCCGTTCATTTGGAGGTGGTGAGTGCACTCACCATGGACGCTTTCTTAGCAGCGTTAGGCAGATTTATCTCCCGCCGGGGACTGCCTTCTCTAATTCGGTCCGATTGTGGGACGAACTTCAAGGGCACTGATAGACATATAAGAGAAGTTTGTGAATTTTTAGATAAAAATAATATTGAGATCGGATCCACACTCTCCCGTAGGGGGGTAACATGGCGATACTCCCCGCCGTCTTGCCCTCACTGGGGAGGGATTTTTGAATCTGTTGTAAAGGCCGCCAAGACTCACCTTCGCCGCGTTATTGGGGAGACTATTCTCACGTCTGAGGAACTCGCGACGGTGTTTCATAAGATTGAGGCGGTTCTCAACTCGCGTCCGTTATGTCCGTTGTCTACCGACGCGAACGATTTGCAGGCCCTCACGCCGGGCCATTTCTTGATAGGCAGACCACTTAACGCCCTGCCCGAGTATCCGTATAGAGATATCAATCCAGGACGCCTTTCGCGGTTTGAGTTGCTCCAGCAGCTTACCCAGAGCTTCTGGCGCCGCTGGCACCTTGAATATTTACACATTTTGCAACAGCGCGTTAAGTGGTCAGATAAGACAAACCCACCGAGGGTTGGAGACCTCGTGTTAGTGAAGGACCCAAACCTGCCACCCTTACGTTGGCGTCGCGGACGCATTGTCCAACTTACTCTAGGGTCTGATGGTGTGCCCAGGTTTGCCGAGGTCCTAGTTGGGGATCCTGTTTTGAAGCGCGCGGTCGCTACTCTTTCTCGCCTCCCCTTAGACTTATTTGGCGGACAGTCCGGGACTATTCACCCTCCAACCTTCCCATGGCCCTACTCAACCATCTTGGTTATACGGGCCGAAACAACGGGAGATGTGCGCGGAACCTGCGTAATCGCACTCTAGCCGCGCACACTTCTTGACTCCCTACAAGTTATTTATCTCTTCTTCCTGAATGTCCCTGCGTCCCTCTCCCCTTACGGGTTGGACAACACACGTCACGCCTTCGGTGTCCGCCACCAGGTCGCCTTGTGCCCACCGTTGTGGTACCGCTGGCTTCGTCTACTATCTCTTCAACACACTTCTTCGGGCATTTGCCCTCTTCGCTCTTCACCTCCATCCAACCCACTCCTAATCTTGTACCACCGTCGCGCGAAGTCCCGTAACCGCTGAAAGTTCGCCTCCGTCCCCACAAGATCACAGAAGTAAATCGGTCCCGTCTCGAGCGCTTTCACCTTATCTACCAATTCCCTACGCGCCTCATTATATAGTCTACATTCCCATAGTGCATGGTGAAGATCTTCATCCTCGCACTCCCCACAAGGACACCTAGCACTGTCGGACAGTGTCATCCTAAAAAGCCTACCGTTAAAATGGCCATGCCCCGTCAGTAGCTGCGAGACTTCGTAGTCCGGCTCGACCCAAGTAAACCTGAGCCGGGCCGCCACGTCCGGGAAGAACCGAAACGTCTCCCTCCCCTGGTTCGATGTGTCCCAACGCTCCTGCCAGGAGGCAAGAGCGGACTCAGATGTTCGGAGTCGGGCACTCCGTAGCTCCTCTTTGGTAGCACGGCCTTCGCGCACTCCGCCTAGTTCGCCCGCCCGGATTACCTCGAGGTCGGCCGGTAATACACCGGCCAACACCGGTAGTGCGGCAGAGCTCGTCGAGCGGTACGCCTTGGTCAGAAGGACCAAGGCGGGTCTCTGGGTGCGCAACAATGCGCTTCGCACAACATGCAGGGTCGCACGCTCCGACCAGCTTGCAGCAGCATACGTCACCGTCGCCACATAGGTGCCTTGGTACAAGACCTTTAGCGCCTTGTAGCGAATGCCCCAGGAGGACGCCGACACTCTTGACATTTTGCCGAAGCAATTTGCCGTCCGCTCCCCTATCGATGACGCATGCTGTGCGAACGATAAGCTTGCGTCGACTACCACTCCCAGCACCGTGGTCGACGTGACGCTTCTGATAGAGGCCCCACCGAACTTGATGACTGGTGGCCTCTGGAATTTCCCCCTGATCGTCATAGTTGCAGACTTGGCAGGGGAAAATTCCAGTCGGTTACGGGCCCCCCAGTCGCCGACGAGCTGCAAAGTCGTAGAGGCCGAGGCCTCTATGCTCGCCCGGGAATTGGCCTCGATCAGAATCGTCACGTCGTCGGCGTAAGCCACGACGCTGACCCCCCCAGGGAATGGCAGTCTGAGCAAGTCGTCCATCAGCACGTTCCAGAGCGTGGGTCCCAACACCGATCCCTGCGGGCAACCCATCGTTATCGGACAGTCCGGGACTGTCCGGAGCGGGGGGATGTTTACGCTCGAGGATGAGCGAGTGGCAACACTGCATTGTGGTCTGTGCAGTGAGAGCCTTTTTGGCGGCCGGCCGCATGTGACATGTCAGTCGAGTCGGGTCGAAATGACATGACATTGTTAGAGGTTAAGTCCGGGCCGGAATAAAATGTAATATAACTAACAAATTGTGTTTTGCGCGGCGCACCTAATATCGGGGTGCGAAAGCCCGCTTGGTGTTGTGCAAAAGTGTTATCGTCGCGTGTGTGAGCCGTGGTGGCCTAATAGGCATTTGTAGTGCTCCGGTCTCCACCGGTGGATCCACCGCAGAACTTCAGGAGCCGCGACTTCCTTCGAGCTAGCTCAGGAAGTCCACCGGCTACATACGCAGACTGAACGGAGACAAGGTAAACATTATCTGTATCGGTTTTTAGATTCAGCAATCAAAGAATCATAGTGTCGGTGAATCGCCGACATGGTGGTGTCTACCTTGGGCACCACCACACTTTGAAGTGAAATGAAATGAAACGTAAATACTTTTGTTTCGCAGTTATGAAGCATGCACTTGAAAACATCGATAGAAACTTGGTGGTTTTTTTAAAATAAATTACTTATTTTAAATATGTTTTAATGTACTCCTACATGAAAATAAAATTGCAATAAAGAGGTTGTTATAGAATCAAGCTGATAACATCCATGAGTTACTATCGTTAAGATAATCCGTGACTAAGGTTTGAAATAAAATTTTCGTTCAATTATTCTTTTGAATTTGTTAAGAGATAAGTTATGAATATCGATAGGAATCTTTTTGCCAAAGCGAGTGCCCAATGCCTTGATCGAATTCCCTAATCTGTGAAGATAAAAATATTTTTTATTTTTGCCTTGTTTATTTAAATTATGACAGTTGCAATTTTTTATACAGGTCAAGACTCATAATACGTTTTCTTAAATATGTATATTGTGACGCATAGAATTATTTATTGTATCGAGGTCAGGTCAATCACGAAGTTTACTCTTTATTTACTCTTAGCATTAACTATATTTGATTGTAGCGGTTCTCGAACGAAACCGCTAATAATAATTATAATAATAATTTATTTATTTTGTCAAACATGAGTATACATTAAATGCAGGTGTCAGGTTTCTTCATTGTCCTTACATGTTTGGCCTTGTAGGGCATACAAAATCAAATCAATATTAATCAAGATCAGTCATAATATATCATATGTCAACTCCAATCAACAATTTAAATTAAAAATAAATCAATGAACAATTCCAAATAAAAATTCCAAATAATATCAATCAACAATTCCAATTAAAAACAACTATAAATTATAATATAAATAATGTATTACAAATGATAATTATGAATAAATTTAATGTCCTAATGGCAGTGAATTTAATTAGTCGGCAAAGTAAAGTCAAGAATTACATATAATGTCACAATTAAGTCCTATTCTTATAAATGATATAATTAATAAAAGAAATTGTTATATATAGATCACATATTTTTAACAACATTTCATTATTATAAATTTGGTAACTCTTTATCAAACAAATAGTCACGTACGGTGTAATAGCACTTTTCAATAAGGAATTTTTTTAGTCTTATCTTAAACATATTTAAATTGAGTTCTTTTATGGCCATTGGCAGCTTATTGTATATAGTCGGACCCATACCAAAAATACTATTACGCATAAGTGCCGTATTTGAATTACACACACAAAGCTTTGTATTTTTATTTTGTCTAATTCGATTACTGTTAAATAATTCGATTTTGTACAACTCTGGATTTGCTTTCACAAACACAGCTACTTCAAATATGTATAGAGATGGCAGTGTTAACAATTTGTACTTTTTAAAATAATCTATACAGCTATCAGTAGGTTTTAAGCCAAACATTGAGCTTATTGATCGTTTTTGAATTTTAAAAATCGTTTCTTTATCTACCGAATTGCCCCAGAAAATAATACCAAATCTTAATACTGATTCCACTGTTCCATAATAAGCAGTAATCAAGCCATCTATATTAAGAACCGGTGCTAATTTGTATAATGCATATGAGGCTCTGCTTATTCTTAACGATATATTTTCTATATGTAACTTCCAGTCTAATTTATTATCAATTACCAAACCTAAAAAAGTCACAGCATCTGTGTCATTAATTTCTTTAGTATTGTAACTTACGTTCATGTTTATGCCAGGTATTCTTTGACTCAGATGCATCAATTTTGTTTTTTCTGAATTTATCTTTAAATTGTTATTTTCTAGCCACGTTATAATAGATTTTAAAGTTTTATTTACGTCGTTCTCATATACATCTCTATTCTCACATTCAATAATAACCGAACTATCATCAGCAAATAGGGATACATGTTTATTGACTGCCTTCGGTAAATCATTTATATGTAGTAAGAATAGCAACGGCCCTAAAACACTTCCCTGTGGGACACCATATGTAATGGTACGATGAGAAGATGTATATACTTGTTCATGTTTCGTTTTCATACATATCTTAGAGATTTCAACATATTGTTTTCTGTTTTTTAGATAAGTCTCAATAAGTTGTAGAATATTACCAAATTTTTCACACTACTCTTTTTTATGCCACGTGATAACCAAGTCACTTTTTTATTTACTTTTATAGTTAAGTTTCTTTTTGGAAAACAAAGATCATAGAACAGAGTAAATTGTTCTATAAAAAAGTCATATGCTTTATTAGGATCATCTTCTTCGTAGATTTCTGAGAAGGAGAGATTTCTTAAGCAGTTCTTAAATTTGATCATATTTTCCTTACTATAGTCACGACGTGTAATGATCCATTTATCAATAAGAAAATATTTATTTACTGGACATTTGATTAACTGTGCTGTATGGTCAGATAAGCCAAAATCAATAACCTCAGATTTGCAACCCTTTCTAATAATATTATGAGCAAAATTGTCTATGCAAGTCCTACTAGACAACCGAGTAGGTTCCCTTATTTCTAATTTAAGGTTATGATTCAACAATAAATATTCAAATTCCAGGGCAGCACTCGATTTTTTTAGTATATCCACATAAAAATCCCCAGCAATTATTACATGTTTTTTATTTAGTTTATTTATTTTACCAAGCAGCGTAGAAAGTTTTTAAAAAAACTGATTTAGGTGTTTCGAGCTAGGAACTCTGTACACACATATTATAATCATATCATATCCACACAATTCTACACCACAACATTCAAAAATACCTTCAAGTGACATTTCTTTAACATCGGGGATAGGTTTACACTTATGTCCATTTTTTATTAAGATGCAGGTTCCTCCTCTCTTACTAGATCTACAAAAACTATCTGCTAGATAATAATTGTATATAGATAAATAATTTTCATAGCCCGATTGCATAAAGTGCTCTGTTAAGCAAATGACATCTACACATTTGTTTTTTTCTGATAGTTCATCTATACATACTAAAAGATCCTCAGATTTCGCAAAATGACCAGCAATGTTTTGATGCATTATTAAAAGATATTCATTGACGAAAAATATTAGAAGATGTTGTTGATAATTTTTCATTACTGGTATTTGTCAGAGTAAAAATTGACGTTGCTGAATTTTCACACGTATCCATATAAAATTTTTCTATTTCGTTTACTAATTTATAAAGGTCATTTATTATAATTTTAATGCCAAAGTTGTTAATGTCACCATTATAAGTATTAAACATTTTATAACTATAGTCAAGGTTAAGATTTGAGTCAAGTAGATAAGCATATTCGTGAGTAGCAATGTCAAGATACAATAAATTATTAAAATTCTCAATTCTCCAATTAAACATATTTTTATAATCGGCACACTTATAATTGGGCAAACAAATTATGATGTTTGTATGATAAATTTTTTGTAATGATTCCCTTATACTAAAAATCAACTTAAAATAGTTTTGAGTGTTTTTGAAATCTTCTTCGCCAATCATCAGTACAAAATAATCATTTTTTGTCAAATTCTTTGTGATGTTTTCTGCATCATCTATTAAATTTTGAAGGTCACAGTGAGTTTTTAAATAATGACAGATGTCATATTGGTCACTCTTAAAAGTTTCTCGCAGAGTTTCCAAGATTTTATGCTTGCTGTTCGAACTAAGAATATGAAGTTTATGTTTAACTGTGTTTCCTTTTTTATTTTTTTGTGCCCGTTTTTCCTTCAGAGATTGATTTTGGTTTACATTTGCTTCTCTCTTTTCTTTAGTAATCACCTCTTTATTGCAGTTGTTATCCGTTTGTATCTGTTTATTAGTCATTTCTTTATTATTCCTTTTTATTTTCGGTGTTGTATTCTTCGGTATAGGGCTTTGTGCAACTTTTTTGTATAATTCAGATTTCTTTGTTATTTCTTCAATCTTACGTTTCAGATTGTTGTTTGCTATACACAGTGAATCAATTTCAGCATGAGCACTACTTAATTCTAATTTTAATTTTTCTATTTCCTCTCGAAGTTTAAATATTTGATCAATTTTGACTGGCATCGAGAGATATATCAGGCATACGTTTAGTAGATTCATTTAAGATTTCTTGTATTGACATGTTTGTAACCGATGTATTTGTAATCGATTCCGATTTTGTGCGATTCCGTCGGAAAGTGATATTTTCAAAGAAACTCATCGTTTTTTTTTTAAATTTAGAATTCTTGTCACAGATATTATAATACTGCAGTAGTGTTGCGAATTGATAAATAAAAAAAATTTACTTGTTGCTGGATTTGAACCGCCGCCGTCTTGCTTTGACGTAATAAGTGTTTCAAGTCCGCTGGTATTACCATTCAACTACGACTACGACAATCGTAATTTCGAATTAGAAGGTGAATTACGACTGGAGATATATTTGATTTTAAGCAAAGCTACTAGATGGCGTTACGTGTCTATTATGTTGAAGTGAAGTTCATAATACAAGCACGTACAATTCACAATCCTTTTGAGCACTTCTACTTCTTCACATAAATCATGGGAATAGATTTAGGCATTAATTATTGTTTTTTGAAATTATCAGCTGGTTCCCGTCGAGTTTATCACTGCACTTAATAATAGTTGCGGATTTTATACGAACTTCGTTTAGCAGAATAATTAGTCTCACAATATTGATTTTGTACTGTCACTGGTTTTTATAAATTTTCCACATTTATATAGTAAAATTTTTCGGAGATAACACACACACAACACACAAAGGACACGGAATCGTAACACAATATTTTTAGACAGTAAAAATTAAATCGACTATTTTTAAAATCAAGATAAATACGGAGCTAAGTGTTTACTGTGCGTCACCATCTACCCTCCGTTGAACATTCCTACTTAGCTACTTAGTACAGTTTTGTACAAAATTTTGATCAATTATTGTGTTAGAATCTTAAGCTATACTTACTTACTTTTTCCAGCAAAAGTCACATTACTGTCATTGAAAATTGCCAAAAATTCTGGTAAATTTCAACTCATTCTACATCATACCGGAAACTCGAACATTTTTTGTCTCATTGTAAAATACCCTTAAGAAAAGAAAAGAGAAAAATTGTTGACTCAAGAAAAATGCTCCAAACGTCTCCACGATACCACGATTGGCAAGAATTTGAGACATCCCCTCGCACAGTTTACAAAATAGTTAACAAACACCCCGGTGAGTGATGGTGGAGTGGCTCACGCAGGGCGCTATTCAAAGTATCCCGACACTGCTTATAAAATATCCACCGACTATACGGCGTTAAATCGTTTTGCACGGACGCGCTATTGGCTTATAAAATTAAACGGGCATCCGCAGCGTCATAATAAATGTTATTGGCGTGCGCCGGAGCGCATTACGCGCTAGCACGGGCGGATGCGGCCGCCCGTCGCAATATTCCCCAGATCGCGGATTAATTACGACGACCGGAAAAATACAATAACGCCGCGATATATCATCGATAAAGTGCGATGAATAATGATTATTCATTCGCTCGTCGTTTTTGCACGTTGGCGCGTGTGATTTATCGCGCGCGCTCGCTCGCTTCGTCGCCGCGCCGCTCGCGCCCGCTCGCCGCTAAATCACGCGCACCCAGTGCCGCCGACATCTTTACGAGGAACTTATCTATTTTTCTGATCGATGGCCGCCACTTGGCCGTGTCGACGATCATTTCGATTTCGGGCGATCCATCGACTATTTAAAAGTAAATAATCGTGGTGCTGTGTGTGATTATCAGAATCGAGCGCACACGACCGACTATCGGTGAGCGATTTTTTGACGGTGGAAAATGAAACATAATATGGAGTTCCACGTCGCAATGCACACGTACTACAAAAAGTTCCCAAAAAATTTATCCCCGTTCGACCGGATTTTCGGTGTAAAATAGAACGTTTGTAAATGTTATAATGTCACCGCACACAGCACACCACACACAGGTGTAGATTCAAACTATTTTTTCATTCCTACTTGTATTTGCAGACATCTTGAGTATATTCAGGATGTATGCACATACAAGGTTAAATATGTTTCCTTTAAATTAGAATGTTTTACTTTGTTTTGACGTCAATAAGTGCCTGTAAAGGCCTATGTTGAACAAAGATTTTTGAATTTGAATTTGAACTGCCTACGAAAGGATGTGTAACTGCTCGGCGATGAATGTACTACACACCTGCCAAATCCATTAAATCCATGACGTGCGCTCCTCTCGATTGTCACCGACAAAGTGACATAGGTGTGTGGTGAGTCGCTCATAAGAGTCGGAGGAAAAATCGGGCCAACAAAAAGTCTTTAGCTGTAAAGCGTATTACGTAATTTAAACGATATTGCTTTGGTATACAGATAACTTCAGTACTGAGATAGGACATAGGCTACTCTACATCCCAAAGTATAATAAATTCTCCAAGGAACGTGTGTTATAATCGAATTCTATGCAGAAATACGTGAATAGCTTCGGAAAGAAAATGAAACACGTTGGACATATCTAAACATTTTTAGGGATTCCCTCGATTTTCATGGGATCCCATCACCAGATGCTGACTTTGGTAACAATGGAACCATCCCAGGAGTATATACTCTATGAAATACAAAAAAAATGGAAAATCGGTCCGCAATCGACGGAGTAATCGCGAAACATAAAAAAAAACATACGCATCAAATTGAGAACATTCTCCTTTTTTGAAGTCGGTTAAAAAATTTAACATGTTGGACGTGCCTATAAAATTCAATAGTTTCCTTCGATTTTCCTGAGATCTCATCATCCGATCCTGACTTTGGTGACAATAGGGCCACTTCAGGAGTATACTCTATCGAATACAAAATAATAGAATTTTGTAAATCGGTTCACAATTGGCGGTGTAATCGCGTAATATACATACAAAAAAATCCTCCTTTTTTGAAGGCGGTTAAAAATTGGTTACGAATAAGCCAGATTTTGAATTTAAATCTTTAATGACGAATCTCTGATCTCGGTGTTAAGAATATATTATTTCAATGTTATTTTGCAAAGAAAATTTCTGTGTTTCTCGGTAAGCGGGAAAAAATCCAAAGGTTTCATTTTGAAAAATTTATGAGCAAACCGGAAAATCTGTGATCATCAACAAGGGTTAATCCGGCAAACCCTTTCTGGCTTCCTCCTTAACCAAATGCCATCCTTTATTGCGGCAACCGACAAGTAGATAATGCATTGTTGTACTGTAATATTTTTTCTTATGTTTTGAACTGTCTAATACTATAACGTAATCCCGCTTGTGTAATGGTTGTATGTACTATGTATGCCTGAATGTTTATTGCTTAGTCAAATTTGAATGTACTTACCATTTGCTTAGATTAACGCTCAAAGTCCTTTTCATCCCAGCTATGTCTAATAAGTTGATAATATTTGTATTCTTCTTTGTAATATGACCCTGAGAGATTTTCCAATTTACAGAGATGCATTCAAAGCTTGTTCATAGGACACCACATATACAACCTTCTGTCAATGTTTCTTATCAGAATTCCAGTAAATATGTACAGAATTTATTTCCGATGACAATAATAATTTCACTCAGTTACGTTACGGTAATATTAGCTTTCTCCTTATTCGGTGTATATAAAATGATCCAAAAATTTCGCTATAATCTCTGAAGAATTCATCGTTTAAATTTATGTTTAATATAATATATTTTTTAAATAAAAAAAAACTTTTAGGCTAATCCGACAAAAAATACCGTATACATCTCCTCTGAATTTGATAGTTATTTTATTTTTTGGCTTGCACAAACTAATAGATTAATAAAAAGGTTTTTTTTTCATAACAGTCCATTCATAATTCATATTTCTCTCGTGCTCTCCTCGCGTTCTCGCTGTCGTGAGAAGGGGTGAGGGAGTGAAATGCTCAAGGTCATTTATTCGAGAACCGCCTTGAGGGTTCATTATTAGGCTCACATTCACAACGGACAGTTCACAATCAAAATGCTAATAAAATCAAATTACTTCGCGAGGGCTTTCAAGGAAGAGAACCACAGATATGTGTAGAAGAACACGTATTTATTTTAGCAATCTTTTGCTCTACATATTGAGACTGCGATGTTTATATTATTAGCTGCTGCCCGCGACTTCGTCTGCGTCCCCAGGAAACTCATTAAAATGCGGGATAAAAAGTAGCCTATGCCCTTTCCAAGGGCTTAAGCTATAAGTGTACTAAATATCATTAAAATTAGTTCAGTGGTTTTTGCGTGAAATCATAATAAACAAACAAACAAACTCACTTTCGATTTATTATATTAATTTATTTATTCTTTATGTACAAAAGAAGTACAAAGGCGGACTTAATGCCTTAGGCATTCTCTACCAGTCAACCTTAGGGTGGTAGAGAGACTGTTGTGGTAGATGCACAAGAATTTTTTGACAAAAGATTTTTTTGTAATTAACAAAACAGATATGAAACGAATAATATTAATTGATAAACTAATAAACCTTATTACATATATAATATATATAGAAATATATATACACATACATATATATAAACATTAATATATACTAATGAATCAAAAATTAGGATACATGCTAATAAATCTACAACCTAACGTGATTGAAGTTCTCCCGACAACCATTTACGTAACCGCTTCTTGAAAGCGTACGGACTAGTGGACATTCTAATGTCAAGAGGGAGCGTGTTCCAAGAGAGAATCGATTGAACGAAGAAGGAGGAATGGAAAATATCTGTATGATGGGATGGACACGTGAGTAGTCAATTTGACGAAGAACGAAGGTTTTTATCATGAGATGTACATAAGTATTCGAAATGGGATTTGAGATAAGTAGGTGAATTCGGGGAATAGAGTAAGGAGAAAAGAGTGGTTAAAGCCCTCATCTTACGGCGTTGTCGAATGGGCATCCAACACAGACTATGACGGTGGGTGGAAACGTGATCATACTTCCTAAGATTGAACACAAAGCGAATGCAGTTATTTAACAACCGGTCTATTTTATTCAAGAGATCCGCATTCAAGTCAAGATAGCACACATCACCATAGTCGATTAAGGGAAATATTAGACTTTGAACCAACATCGCCTTGGTGTTTGACGGCAGAAGATTCTTAAGCCGATAAAGGTATCGTAGCATGCCAGTAACTCTTTTGCAGATACTACTCACCTGAACTTGCCAACTCAACGTAGAGTCAATATACAAGCCAAGATCTTTAACATGACTGTCTACCGTGATAATAATACTATCATAAGTAATCTGTTCGAGATAATCATTGGGAACTCTAGCAATCATCCGCGGACTGCCAACGATCAAAGCCTGACATATTGAAGGGTTGACTAAAACTCCATACTTATCGGACCACAGCTTAATGTTTTGGAGGTCTATATTCAGTTTGTTAATGGCATCATTTAAGCAGTCAAGGTTTGCTTGCTGGTACAACTGAAGGTCATCAGCATACAGGTGATACGAACAGCGAAGTATAGGAGTGATAAAATTTATAAAAATTGAAAACAGAAGAGGAGATAAAATGCCGCCTTGAGGAACGCCAGAGTCTAGATTACACCAAGAAGATGAAGAATTGTCACTTAAAACTGATTGCTGGCGTTCACGAAGATAGGATGAGAACCACTGCACGACCTCATCAGAGATCATTAGAGAAGACAACATAGCGAGTAGAATATCGTGGTTAACTGTATTAAAGGCATTTGAGAAATCAATTAATACTAGGACAGTAACCTTGTTTTCCTCAATGCCTGTTCTAATGTCCCCTGTAACCTTAAGGAGAGCAGAAGTTGTTCTGTGGCCAGGTCTAAAGCCTTATTAATTAGGATTATTAAAACTAAAATAGAAATCCTGGTAGTCAAATGGCAGGGATGCATCCAATAGTTTAACTAACTCGCTGCCATAGTTGTAATTTTAAAGTCCTTTATGTAAAGTTGATTTACAGAAAAAGGTATCACTAATGGTACAAGTAATGTAATGCAGCATCTTCACAATATTTATATAGGTACTTAGAATTCGAAATATATGCGACCACCTTATCACAGAAAAAAATCAACCCAAAAGCTAAAGTGTCTAACGTTTCGGTTAAGCCTTTATCCACGGTGTAATGTTTGTTCCCCTACGTATGCATATCAGAGATCGAGAGAAGCTTTCTTTATTGGACTACGCTTAAGAGACGAAAGGCTAACGGTGAGATGATAACGTCGACGAAGAATGCAGCGTACCTGTTCTCTTCTCGGGGTCCCTGAAGAGCAGGTCCTGAAGGCGCGCGGGCGGCGAGCGGCCCTTAGCGTTGACTGCCACCGCCACCAGCCGGAAGCGCACGTCCCACTCTAGCCCGCGCACCGTCCACGACGGCTCCTCCGACGACAGGTTCACCCTGCAAAGCACGCGGTTGGTTAATTCTTTGCGTGTAGACTCTGTACAGTACGGAACTAAGACGTGGCCGCCTAAAATGGGTCTCATAAGAATGCTCAAAGGGCAACGGAGAGGACTGTGCTTGGATTTTCTCGCATCATTAACATCATCATCACACAATGATGGGATCTGTACAAATAGAGTCACCCACATAGCCCAAAGAATTGCAATCCTTAAATGGCAGTTGGCAGGATACATCGCTCGCAGGACTGACGGCCGTTGTAGCGGGCGATATGGTGAAGGTCCCTGGGGGAGGCCTACGTCCACCAATGGGCGCCTCTTGGCTAAAATGATGACCAGGTTCTGCGCTAATACTGGTGCACTCTTTATCTCCTTACTCGCACTGTCTGATAGGATAGTTAAAATGCCTTAGCTCTCAGTGCTTAATATTAAATAATTAAAAATTAAATTAATTTATTATTAAAACAGGAACACAGCATTGCAAGCACCGCTGCTTGGTGGCAAAAATAGAAAACAAATGCCATTTATTGAGCTTTCAGCTTCATGGAAAAGCTCTAAATGTTTAATATTATTGTTCACCAATCAGAAGAATCCTTACCGCGTCTATTACACTGACATTAGCACTTGTAACGTCAAGCGCTCATGCCACCGCGGCACCGAGTTCTTATATACTGAGTAACTTATAGCTTACTCGAGCATATTCAAGTGATATACTTGGAATATTGAGGCCAATATTTTATGAATTTCCGTTGTACCACAACCGTCATTTGCTGTAGAATTCATGAAATATGCAAGCTCTTAAGAGGAATCAAAAGGTAAAAGGTGAGAGCTATTTGAACAGACGGCATAATTCCTAGAAATTGTAGTATTCATCCTTTATAAATTTATGCGAAATCACTTTCTAAGAAAATTTTATAATCTATTTGTTCATTTATTTTCAACATTAGGAGAGAATTTCCTAAATTTTAAATATTGGAATACAATAAGTTTAAGTTTAACAATTACTCGTACATACTACACTTACCTGCAATGAAATCCCGGTTTATTTACCATGTCAAATTATGTTATAAGCTATCAGTCTTCCGAATTACACTAATCCGTTCAATCGCTTTTTTGATTGAGTAACATTTCTCGCAAACATTAAATTTACAACATTCAAGGAAGAGTTGAATAGCACATGACCAGCCAATAGTGGAGCAAGATGCCGCATTCGTATACATTGTTTATGGGAGTAGGGGTGTAGCGATCAGTTACAAGCGATGGACGGCAGGCCTGCTGCCGCGACACGGCCGCTGCTCGGTTGCGGTCGCAATCCACCATTTTGTCCGACGCTGTCAGGGAATACAATACCCGAATTAGATATTCGAAGCGAAACGCGAAACTGTTGATTATACGAATTGTGATAGGAGTTATATTCCATTGAAATCAGATGCTATCACAGAACCGTATCAACATTTATTTCAAAACTAATATTTTGAGAATGAATTATTTTTTCTTGTTTCAAGAATCTATTTTACAGCTATGAATAAAAAAAGTAATACTCGTAATAACGAAGTAGTTTAAAAAAAATGAATATACTAGAATCTATCTTTTAATTTTATTATGTAGAATGCGAAAATCTGCATTGAAAATGATTTGAAACTTATCGAGAAGCATTTTTAGACCAGAAGTTTAACATTGACATATTAAATAAGAGATCCCCATTCCCAATAAGAAATATAGTTTTCAATCGGATACCAAATGAAAATCAATACTAATAAAACAATGACTACTGTGGATAACATATATGTATCGTTTAAATAACCATCACCACGGTTAATACGATAATGTTGGATATTAAAGTTTCAACGAACCACTCGCTACATGTCGAGGATAAGGAATAGCTTTATCCCATCCCGTCCGTGTGTCACATCTTTTTCCAGATATGTGTAGATCGACAAATCACGGGTCAAGAATTACCCCCTCAACGGCATCGGCCGGAGAATGCAGACTGGCAGCCGCTGGGCGCTTGCTGTTCCCGACAAGCGACACCACATCAAATGGGATTGTGAAATATCTAATTCTGAGTTAAAAAAAATCACTCTTGTTCTCTTACAATTACCGTTTCTTATCTTGTGAGACTCACTCGAACTACTTACAGCAATAATTAATGATTTGCGGTGCGTTTTACAGATTACACTCTTGAAAACAAGTATATTCATAATATCGTATGAATAGTTTTTTTAATAGAAAACCATAATATATTAGACAACGAGAATATCAGTGTTTTAATTTACTTAGAATGTTGAAGGAAATTTAACTGTTTGTTTTTTTTTAATGACAACGCGACTCTAAAAGATTAGGTACTCGAGATAAATGAAGATTTTCCGTGTCGACGGTGTCACTTAGCCCAGAATTGTTAGAGAATGGCTGTCCTAGTACACATTGTGTTGTCCTCAAGTCACACACACGAGCCGCCACGCATCGGCTCGCGTTACGAGATGTTAATTCATAATTAACATTGTTACGGCAAGTTTAATGAGGGCCGAATGTTTACACGGATTTCCACTCCGCCGCGCGTACTTCTGGCGGATCGTTCTGCTGGGACGGTATGCGGTAATGAGCTGATGGCTTACTCTCTAAGCCCGTGATCGAGGTCTCGACTACAAAAATCACCGTACATTTCTGCGCGCTGCACCTGCTCCAGCAGAACGCGCGTTCTCGCCGAGTGCTTGTACAGCGAACTTCGGGTTGGGAACTTGATTACAGACTTAGAGAGTATCCTGTAACCCCTCTAGTCGTACGATCCGAACGGCGAGTTCGCACATTCTTAATGCGTGTGTAAAGTGATTAAGGTAAACGACCCTGTACGGGACCAAGCACCGCGTATACAATTGTTGAATAGCAGAATGTCCTAATTAAAAGTAAAAGGGATGTTTGTTTGGACCTTTATAATATAACGGCAACGGGTTAAATATTTATTATGCGGGAATTGATGAAGCTGCGAAATGGCAAATCATCTATTACCGTAAGGATGCTACCAAAAAAATGTTGAAGGTACAAAAGTAATGTTCTTATTAAAGAGATAATTCCATTGTATTCCCTATCTCTGGCAATTGATGAACCGTTTAGTGGTAGCATCCAATGTCCAGTCTTCCATCGTCCAGTCCATTGTGTAATACCGAGTCAATAATTACAAGATAGTTGTTCGTCTGGTAATCGAATTTACTCCTATCTCTGCTCCCTTCCTCTTGTATGGGCGGATTCAAACTCAAAACTCAAACTCAAAAATCTTTATTCAATATAGACCTTTACAGGCACTTATTGGCGTCAAAAAAAAAACATAAAAATCTTCAACCAAGAATCTAATTAACTAAATTATTTAATCCTTGTAACACCCCAACCATTATTAAGATGTGTGCAAATACAAGTCAAATGAAAAAAAATGACTCTACACCTGTTCGGAAATTGGGAGAGCCTTCACGAGAAGAACAGGCAAGAAACTCGGAAGGTCTTGTATTTTTTTTGTCTCCTCTTTTAAAATGCCATTACAATATTATATTTCACAAACATTTTTTTAATAATATAGAAATGCCTGTTGGTGTGAGTGGAACAGTTACTCGAATGAAATTTATCCCATTATCACAAAGTGTTAACACTCTTTGAACGTCAATTATCACATTTTTTGTCAATCCCAAGCAGTTTTATCTGTCATATAATCAGACACTTTATAATATGCTTTTTTCATAAGTGCGCCCTTGATAGTGACTTTAAATTTATTCAAGTTAAGTGCTTTAATATTATTTGGGATTTTATTGTAGAAACGTACACAAAGGCCTTTGAAAGAATTATTAATTTTTTTAAGCCTAGTATTTGGTAACGCTAACATATTCTTTTGCCTAGTATTTACTGAATGAATATCACTGTTTTTACAAAACGAATGTATATTTTTATGAACATATACTATATTCTCGTAAATATATTGCGACGCGACGGTCATAATACCAATTTCTTTAAATTTTTCTCTCAGAGTCTCTTATTTTAAGGTTATAAATAGCACGAATAGCCCTTTTTTGCAGCACAAAAACAGTCTGAATGTCGGCAGCATTTCCCCACAGCAAAATGCCATACGACATCACACTATGAAAATAGGCAAAGTATACAAGTCTTGCTGTATCAACATCAGTCAGCTGACGTATTTTCCATACAGCGTAGGCTGCAGAACTAAGTCTCTTCGACAATTTATCAATATGTGGGCCCCACTGAAGCTTTGAATCTAAAGTAATACCAAGAAATACTACGGTATTCATAAGGTCCACATTTTTATGCTTTATGTTAACAGTGGTGTGAACCTCTTTAACATTGGGTAAAACAAATTTTATTTATAGATTAAGCGAGTTGAGGTAAAGGGTTTGTGAGATCATGAATAATAAAACACTAACTACTTGCCCTCTTAGGTATGCCTCTTGGGTATGAAAGACTCCAATGCACCTCTAGCCCTATGGAGAACACAGTGGAGACCAGGAAGGTAAGCTAGCCACTACCGTCTACGAGGTCTCTAAAGTCCTACTACCACCCAAACGAGACAAAAAACTTTCTGCCCTCGTAGGGTATCGAACCTAGGTAGGACTTCCAGATAAATTCCGGGTAGCGAGGGCGGATACAAGGGGGTAAACAGAATAACCCCATAGAACCTTGTCCCCACAGAGCCTTGTGCCCACCGAGAGGCTCGAGCCTACCCATAACTAGGGCGATTAGATTCTTTCTTCACAGGTGTGTGCAGGTTTTCTTACGATGTTTTCCTTCACCGTAAAAGCGTCGAAAAAACATACATATGAATTCAAAATTTGAAAACATATTGGTACGTGGCAGGGTTCGGACCGCTATCTTCCGATTGGAAGGCGACGGCCTTACGCACTACGCCATCGACGCTCCGGAGGGGGAGGGGGGGGGGAGAGGCCGGGGCATTTATTATATTTTTTGCCGGGTACTCTAAACCTCAGCAGAATATTAGTTATTGTTCTGAGGTCTAAACGAATAGCACAGAATAACAGGTAATAATACTAGCGTACCAATAGACCATGGAGGCGGTTGGTAGGATGTAATCAAAAATACAAAATTTTACTGTTCGTTTTTGTATATTTTATTGATTAAGTAATCTCACTGTTACCACAATTATAAACAAAATATACGTACGTATAAATTTAATGCCATCGTTTAAACGTTACTCACGGAATCGGAATATTTCATCATGAGGTGAGTAGAACAATGATGGAAATAAGGTACAAAAGTATTCGGATTGTTTTCCAATGAAATTGTCGTATATTTATCATTATAATAGTATAAAAACATTACCAATTTGTTGATTGAGCCGAGCTCAACATTATTGCGCCGAAAACTCGTGCGTAAATCAGCAACATGCTACCAATATTGTGGTTATTTAATTAGGGTATTAATGACTGCCTGTTGTAGTTTGTTATGAGTTATTTTATAATTTGTTTTTACCATCTCGGCCTCAATACACGATCATTGCTTTTTAATATATTTTTAACCAACTTCGAAAAAGGAGGAGGTTCTATTTTCGACTGTATCTATTTTTTTATGTATGTTCACCGATTACTCCGCCATTTGTAGACCGATTTTCAAAATTATTTTTGTAATCGAAAGAATATACTCCCGAGGTGGTCCCATTGTCACCATGTCAGGATCTGATGATGGATTCCCATGAAAATCGAGGAAAACCCTTGAATTTCATAGGCATGTCACCGTATGTTCACCGATTACTCCGATATTTATGGACCGATTTTCAAACTTATTTTTGTAATCGAAAGAGTATACTCCCGAGGTGGTCCCATTGTCACCATGTTATGATCTGATGATAGGATCCTATGAAAATCGAGGGAAACCCTTGAATTTAATAGACACGTCCAAAGTATTTCATGTTTTTGCTGAAGGTGTTCAGGTATTTGCATCTGATAGTAATCAATCATGTTACTGAGCTGATGATGGAAGGTTTCTGGTAGGTTATGAGTTCGGAAATAATTCGTTTAGTACTGCTTAAAGCGAAAGACGTTTTATTTTAAGTTTTTCTGGTGTTCAAATTCTAAAACGCATGTATTATAAACTAAAAAGATTTTAAAAAATGTTCAAAAACTTAAAAAACACCAAAAAGTCACGAATAATTTTATAATACATACAACATCACAGTTTAAATTGCAGTCAGTGCCAAGCAATGATCACCTGGAAAGTCTTAAGAAATGAAAAGAACAATTAATATACCTACTTAGTTACTTTGGCACCAACTTTAATATAAAACTGTGATGTTGTATGTATTCTAAAATAATTTATGACTTTTTGGTGTTTTTGAAGTCGGTTTTATTATTTTGTAAAAAATTTCTTTACATACGATAGGAAAGCTCTTGGCCTTCATCTAACCTGATGGTAAGTGACGATAAGGCCGAAGGTGTAAGCGAGCTTGACCTGGACTCCTCAACAACTAAGGAACTGGCTATCTTACCTGTAATTGTCGGAACATAACAATGCTATTAACATTGTTACTATGGCGACAATAAGTCGTTAGAACGACGAGTACTCGTAGGTACAATACAAATCAATAAAGTACTCCATCATTATTAGTCAGCCAAGAGACACCCACTGTTGGACAGAGGTCTCGCCCAAGGACCGATCGGTCCTGCGCCTCCCGCATCCAGCGGCTTCCTGCGACCATCACCAGATCGTCGGTCCACCTTGTGAGGGGCGTTTTTTTTTTATTGCAGAAAGTTGGCAAATAAGCAAACTGCCCACCTGATGGTAAGTGGTAACAGTCACCTATAATACATGTGGCTCTTGTGAGATTCGCAGCAAACCTGCAACCCCCACAAGAACCACAGTGTACGTTGCCAACTTGTGACACAAGATGTAAAGTCACAGTACCCAGTAATTTCACTGCTATATCTTACCCTTCAAACCGGAACACAGCAATACAAGCACTGCTGCTTTGCGGTAGAAATAGGTAAGACGGAGGTACCTAAGCAGACGACCCTTTTTTTTTTTTTTCGGGGGGAAATGCGTGATTGCACCGTACCCGCCGTTGGCTAGACGGCGGGTGTGTGTGGGGCTGGCCCGGCATAGTGTCAGGCCGACCCACTAAAACCCCCCGGTGTTCTCCCTGCCCTTGTGGGCGCGCATGGTAGGGTCCACACTGCGACTACCACTACCAGCGCGTCCGGGCAAGCCCGACCAGGTCGGTCGGGCTATCGCCAAGGGGGGATTGCCCGAGAACACCAGGGCAATCCCCAGACGGAGGGCCTTACGGCGCCGTGCACGGGGCCAACCGTGCACGCAGGCCTCCACGGCAGGGTCACTAGACGGGCATTGCCTGTGCGAATGCCCGCCTTCGCCTGCCTATCCGTCTGCGGCGGAGGGGAGCGGCTTGTGGATCTTCCTCCCGCTCCCTCTCCGCAGCCTCCTTCTGCGAGATGACATCCTCGCAGAAGGAGGCGACAGCCCCCCATTCCGCCTCGCCGCGGAGCATGACTACGACCATGCTCGGCAGCGAGAGGTCTCCGTCTCCCAGCGCAGCGTTAAGCTCGCTGCGCTGGTGTCGCCAGGCCGGGCACACCAATAGGGTGTGCTCGGCAGTGTCGTCGGGAGCGTCGCAGTGGTGACACCGCGGCATTTCCTCCCGACGGGCGACCCGGTGCAGGTAGTGACCGAAGCAGCCATGCACGGTCAGTACCTGCACCATGCGGAACGTGAGGCTGCCCTGCCGGCGCCCTACCCACTCCTCCAACACCGGACGAATCGCGTCGATCGTCCAGTGGCCGGCAGCTGGGGAGGCGAGTGCCTCACCCCACTGACGCAAAGCCTCCCTTTGCGCCAGGGTACGAGTCCGCTCCACCTCTTGTGGAGCAGATCGTTCCCCCCGTTCACGGGTAGCAACCCGATGTCGATACACCTCCGCGAGAACGCGTGCATCGACATGCCACGGCGTTTGGCCCGCAAGAACGCAGGCCGCGCCGTGGCTAACCGTGCGATAAGCTCGCACGGCCCGGGTCGCAATGACCCTCTGCGGACGTCGCAAGAGGGCCACCGTTCGGGGGGAGAGGCACTCCGCCCATACCGGGGCTCCGTAAAGTGCCATCGACCGTATCACCCCGTGATACAGTCGACGGCACGCCGATCCTGGACCTCCTACGTTAGGGAGGACCCGCCCGAGTGCGGCTGCAGCGGCGCACAGCCGAGGAGCGAGGAGCCTGAAATGCTCCTCGAAACTCCATCGGGGGTAAGCAGACGACCCTGGTACAGAGTCTCCCTCCAGTATAACTGCCTACAAGCCTACCAGTAAAAGTACTTAGTTGGAGTAAACACTTATGAAGTTCAAACGAAAACACAATCTAGAATCTTCTGATCACACGACGAGGGTAAGAACCCTTAGACCTGTTATCATATAGAAACAGCAAAGATTGGTCACCTGGGCGTGGTGTCGTCCCCGGAGTACACCTCGAGCAGGAACCGCTGCGGCAGGCCGCCGTCGAAGGCGGGCACGCACGACACCTCGGCCGCCTCCGCCGTCTGGTTCCACAGCGTGCAATTCCGCGGCGCGTGAGGCTTACCTGCCAACCCACCATGTAAATTGGTAAATTTTTCCTTCATCTTATTAACAAATCAAGTAGTTTTGAATAAGGTGAGGCTGAGCGCAGCAGTTTGCCATAGACTGTATATAGTCCAGGACAGACAGGGGGGTATAAGGTAAGCAGGACTCACCCGCCGCCACCATCTGGAAGACACAGGGCACCAGCTGCGTGCCCACCTCGTTGGACGCCGAGCACGACAGCGTGCCGTAGTCCAGGTCAGCCACTGGCGTGTACCTGTGGAAATACAAAATGCTGGAGTACCGGGATAAGGTAGGGCGAGGAAGTTTTTTAACAGGCTGATGAAGGATGAGGATTCGATTGGATTCCTCAACCGAAGATACTATTTTTCTTTTCACTTATCTTAGTTGCGCTGTCAACATGTCATACAATTTGATAATGGAGGTAGCTAGACAGATTCAGAAGCCCTATTGCAGCCTTAAGAGTTAAAATTAGCAGAGTTGCTCTTTTCATTGAAAAGTGGGCTCATCTCAACCACAGAGAGGCTTTGGATGTCAGTCTTTTAAGAGATAAGTTAGCACTTGCAATTATTGGTAATAGTACTTGAGACATTGTTGGACTGGTTATAACAACTATGTGGAGGACAAAGGATCCTTGGGTCGAAAGCGTTTTTGAAACCTCCTATCCATAAGTAATCGGAAAGAGTACATACAGCATGGTGTGTAAAGCCTTCTTCGGATGAAAGAAGGCGAGTTACCTGAGGCTGGAGGCGCTGCCGTTGGAGGTGTACCGGTCGGCGGCCACGTCGAGGGTTTCACCGGAGTTGTTGAACTTCCACTTGAAGACGGCGGCGGGCGGGTCGGCGTCCACCTCGCACACGATCACCACCGACTCGCCGCGCGCTGCGCCCACCACCGCCACGCCGCCGCTGCGACACGACGGCGAATCTGCGCAGCAAGTTTTGCTCTTGAGCAATGAATTTAGCTGACTGATGTTGATACAGCAAGACTTGTATACTTTGCCTATTTTCATAGTGTGATGTCGTATGGCATTTTGCTGTGGGGAAATGCTGCCGACATTCAGACTGTTTCTGTGCTGCAAAAAAAGGCTATTCGTGCTATTTATAACCTTAAAATAAGAGACTCTTTGAGAGAAAAATTTAAAGAAATTGGTATTATGACCGTCGCGTCGCAATATATTTATTATTACAATATAAATACTAGGCAAAAGAATATGTTAGCGTTACCAAATACTCGGCTTAAAAAAATTAATAATTCTTTCAAAGGCCTTTGTGTACGTTTCTACAATAAAATCCCAAATAATATTAAAGCACTTAACTTGAATAAATTTAAAGTCAGTATCAAGGGCGCACTTATGAAAAAAGCATTTTATAAAGTGTCTGATTATATGACAGATAAAACTGCTTGGGATTGACAAAAAATGTGATAATTGACGTTCAAAGGGTGTTAACACTTTGTGATAATAGGATAAATTTCATTCGAGTAACTGTTCCACTCACACCGACAGGCATTTCTATATTATTAAAAAAAATGTTTGTGAAATATAATATTGTAATGTTGGCATTTTAAAAGAGGAGACAAAAAAAAAATACAAGACCTTCCGAGTTTCTTGCCTGTTCTTCTCGAGAAGGCTCTCCCAATTTCCGAACAGGTGTAGAGTCAATTTTTTTTTTCATTTGACTTGTATTTGCACACATCTTAATAATGGTTGGGGTGTGTGTACATACAAGGATTAAATAATTTAGTTAATTAGATTCTTGGTTGAAGATTTTTATGTTTTTTTTTGACGTCAATAAGTGCCTGTAAAGGTCTATATTGAATAAAGATTTTTGAGTAGTGGTGGGTCGGTACGCGTTTTTGCAATACCGAAACTATGTATTGGTTTAGTTTGTAATAACGGTTTTTGAAACTATTTATTTTAATAACTAGTTATTGAATGGGTATCGGGTATCGCAAGTGTCGACTGAGGGCTCGGTTTCGGTTCGAAGGAAAATCATGTTTTATTGAATAAATGATTTTATTCGGCAACTATCTATTGACGTGACTGAGTATTGGGTGTTCGATAGTAATCACCAGTATTATTTTGATAAATGAAAATGAACTTTCCTTCATACTTTGACCAGGCTTAGGACTGGCTGCCAGGCGGCAAGCGTATTTAAATTAAAAGTTCATTTGATTTTATGTACATTGTTATTCTGTACATATCCACAATATTTACCCTTTACTATAAACCTATTTTATATTTTACACGTTTTTATTTACACTATGTTACGAAGTTTTGTATTTACAATTCCTATTTTACAATTTGGCGCGAATCGTTTGCCGTCGATTCCGTCAGCCTGGCGCCTAGTATCGGCTCTCGCTCGGGTACCACGTTGCGAGCGACAGCAAGTGAACCGTCCGTTCCACACAATAAATAGTTACTCTCGATAAATAGTTTCTGAAGAAGTCAATACATAGTTTTCGGTATTGCTGCTAATAAATAGTTTCAATAACTGTTCACGGTTTATAACGCCCATAACTATTTTTGAGTTTGAGTTTGAGTTTGAATTATCATAGGTTACTGGGAAGTATCCTTCCAACGCATCTCACAAAAGACGCTGCGTTTTAACGTGATCCAAACGTAGTTTGGTAACGCTTATGTACTTATTTTTCCACCGGTCTGTCTGTCTGAATTTTTGCCCATTTAGAATTTTTTTTTAGGTCTGACCCTAGGATCATGCCACCTCGGGCCAAACATAACATAACCTAACCTAACCTAACCTTCACATAATATAAATTCAATATGGTCTGTAGTAACATTTCAATGCCAAGTATAGTCTTGCTGATATCTGCTAGCACTCTTAGACATACACTTAGGGTCATCTGATCCTAATTTCACCCAATTTTTTACTGGACTTCCTCATTTTCAGACTTATTCAACTTCCTCAAATGTTTCCCTCTGGGTCACATGGCAACTTGTGTAATGGGTTTTAAAACATTACTAAATCACACATAATGACTGAATCAGTTAAAATAGATCCTATTTTAGTGAACGACCCCAATTCAAAACTTAAGAGACACAAAACCTGGTAAAGCTAGTTCCTCTCTTAATTTTCCGCATGGACGTGCACTATTAAAGAGCCATCGACCGGCTCCGGCTCCGGCTCCGATGCACGTTGCAACGCGTGACCCACTTCCGGGACTTAGCCGGAAGTGCCGTCGCGAATACCAAGCGCACAACTTTCGGGGACTCCCGCATTCGCATTCAAGCGGGGTTCCAGTTTTACGGGCAGCACTAAAGTCCACTGGTTATGGCCCCCGCAGACTGACTGCAAGTCGGGCTGGGTGCGCGATATCGGCTATAGAAGCGGAATTTTTGAACTTCGAATGGAATAGCCATATGGAATCATAAGATTTTTATAGTACATTACTGCCGCGGTGTATAATGACTACTTTGCTGGTCGCGCTGATGATGGCCGACAGCGCAACTCTGCTCCAGGCCGACACAGCGCGGTCAGCGTGCAGCACTTGACGGACGAGCTCAGATACGAGATCCTTCCTAAGATCCTTCCGAGATCCTAATCTAAATAAAACCAGCAAGTAATTTAAATAAAAATATATATCAATTAACTAGAAGCAAAACTTTGCCGGCCGCTCCTTGAAACAGAACGGCAAGGTCGACTTTGCTCAAACAAGGTTGTCAAAATAATGACCACATTACATGCATTTTTGAGTAAATGTTTATTAAAGTCATATTCCTATTTATTATCCATATAATTCCTCCAATGGTTCTACTAACATACATAAGACTGCTGAGTGTCACCAGGTCTCTCAGGCTCAGTACTAGAGTCGCCTGCGTGAGTACCTCTGTCTTATTTCTGCCGTCAAGCAGTGGTGCCTGCAGCTGCGTTGCAGTTTAAATGAGCTTATTTGAACCCTTAACTGAACTTTAAACAAACCCGTGGATTGTTTGGTGATCCATGAAGGAGTAAAAAAGCCAGTCTATGCGTGGCTGATCACCTGTGCTACACTGATCTAGTTTTTTTTTACGCACAGCTCTAGGCCTTGATACCACCTGATAGTAAGTAGGTGACTATAAGGCCGAAGGTGGAAGCGAACTACGGCAGAGATCTCTTATAAAAAACCCTCATTGTAACGAATTTTCTTTTGCTCATGATGTACAAAATCTTATTCACTGCTTGCATTAATTGTTGTTAGAATTTGTTTGGTATCGGATTCAAAAGCTGATTGTTAGTGAATTGCATTTGTTTTTTCATCTCTTAGTTTAATGTTTGCTCAGAATCAAATGTACAAGGCTATTTGTAAACATTATATTGTTATAAGCATTGTGAAAACGTATAGTTATTTTTTATTTATTTTAACTGCCTCATCATTCAAGAGCCTGCCAAGGGAAGCCTACTGTCGGACTAAATCCTTCCCAGGATCTCCGCAAACCTATAAGTCCTGTCCAGCGCTTCTCGTATCCAGCGGCACCAGATCGTATGTCCACCTTGTGAGGGACCTACTGCATCTACCGGTACGCGGCCGCAACTTCAGGACCTCTCCGCCCCAACGGCCATCAGTCCTACGAGCTATGTGCCCTGCTCACTGCCACTAACGTCCACAATTCTTTGAACTATGTCGGTGCATTAGTAGTCTTACGGAAGTAACTGCCTGTGTCCCCGATAAATAAGTGGCTAGTGTCAAATTAACATGAAACAATAAAAAATATCTCATTTAGTACAGAAAAGTTAACATTTTACATCCTTCATCTGTTACTAAAGTAGGTACTATATGCAACACCGCGCTATATCCAAAAATAATTGCACTGAAACAAGCACACCGCACGATTCGCACACGAATAAACAGGCCCATTGTATTTCCATAAAGAAATTACAGCGCAAATTATTATCTCGTCAAACGCATTGCGTTGTCAGTGTCGGTCGCAGGCGTGCGGTCGCGCCACGCGGCCGCGCGGGACAGCGGCGCGACGCGACAACTCGCGGCGACATGCGACAGTCGCCAACCGCGAACACGCCACACAAAGGCGAAGGCTACATGTACGTACAGTGTCCTGCATTTGTAACGAATACGCGTAATAATTTTCAAGGCTATGGATTTATCAAATAGGTGATTCTACATGATATATTTGGAAAATATTAGGGACAATCAAGGTTTTTGTTTTTTTCTACACAAATCTGGTACAGATATTATTTTTAAAGATTAGAATTGACAGCCCTACGTCGGCCGTCGTCGGCGCGCTAGATACACACAGAAACACTACATTAACACTATAATTTCCGTTTGGCAAATCATTATCAAATGATAGTTATAAGTAAATAAATTACAGCGTAATGATTTAGTACATTACTGCCGCGTTCTATAATTACTACTTTGCTGGTCGTGCTGATGATGGTCGACAGCGCAGCTCCAGGCCGACACAGCGCAGGCCCTGCAGCTGACTATCGCCCGCGCCAAGGAGGAGGCGAGGGACGAGATGCTGCAGGGCTTGGACCGGGACCCGTGGGGGCGGCCCTATAAGGCTGCTTAGGCCCCTCTCACGGAGTCCATGGACTCAGGCCTCTTACAGTCTGTGGTGCAGGCCCTGTTTCCTCCCATAGACCCGGGATTCTCCCCTCCACGCATGGTCGCACCAACTGTGGAGCTCCCCTCAGTCGTGGGTACTTCTCCTCCTCCCATTACGGACGAGGAGTTTGACAATGCCATATCCCGACTGAGGCGGAAGAAGACGGCCCCGGGGCCTGATGGGGTCCCTGGGAAAGTGTTGGCGCTGTGTGCCAAACACTTCGGAGACAGGTTTCGGGAACTGTTCGATGCTTGCTTTCGCATCGGACAGTTCCCGAAACCTTGGAAAAATGGCACACTGTGCTTAATACGGAAGGAGGGTCGTCCTCCAGATGACCCATCTGCTTTCCGCCCCATCGTGCTGTTGGACGAGGTAGGGAAGGTTTTTGAGAAAATCATTGCCTCCCGCCTCGTCCAACACCTGTCGGAGACTGGTCCCGACCTCTCGGACTCTCAGTTCGGGTTCCGAGCAGGTCGGTCGACCATTGACGCCCTCACTAGATTGCGGTGGATGGTGAGCGAGGCCACAGAGAGGGGAGAGAGGGTATTGGCGGTGTCCTTGGACATCGCCAATGCCTTCAATAGTTTACCGTTTTCGGTGATACTTGAGGGGCTGCGCTACCATGGGGCCCCCCAGTACCTCCTCCTTGTGATCCAGAGCTATCTGCAGAACAGGGAGGTTCTCTTCGCCGAACGTAGCGAGTTGGCCGGCCGCCACGGGATGTCCCGCGGAGTCCCACAGGGGTCCGTATTAGGGCCCCTCCTTTGGAATGTGGGATATAACTACATCCTCCGCTGTGCCCTCCCCCCACGAGTGCGTCTGCTTTGCTATGCAGACGACACACTCGTTACCATCCGGGGGAGGGATCTCGACGACCTCCTGCGGCTGGCCTCGGTGGCTACCACCTTAGTAGTTCGGCGGGTTGAGTTGCTGGGCCTCAGGGTGGCGCTGCACAAGACGGAGGCCCTGGTCTTCCACGGGCCTCGGCGAGGTGTCCCCGCGGGCGCGGAGATCGTGGTCGCGGGTGAGAGGGTGCCGCTCAAGCGGCATATCAAATATCTTGGGCTTGTCATTGACGGGCGGTGGGGATTCGAGGAGCATTTTCGCCGCCTCGAACCTCGCCTCCTTGGTGCAGCCGATGCCCTTGGGCGTTTGCTCCCCAATGTGGGGGGCCCGAGCCCGACAGTCCGACGTCTATACGCAGGCGTTGTCAAAAGTATGGCCCTGTATGGGGCTCCCGTTTGGGCCGACGCCCTCAGCCCACGTGCTGTCGCGTGCCTGCATAGGGCACAGCGCGCCATGGCGCTGAGGGCAATCAGGGGATACCGCACGGTGTCCCACACGGCGGCCTGCCTAATAGCGGGCACCCCGCCTTGGGAATTGGCGTCCCACGTCCTTGCTGCGGCCTACCGCGTCCGCGTAGACGCTCGGGATGGCGGCCGGCGCATGGCGCCTAGAGAGAGGGCCTCCGCCTTGGAGGAGGCCATAGTGGAGATGTTTCGCCTGTGGTCCGATGAGCTAACGGGTTCGGCCTCCGGATCGGACACTCTGTCCAGGACCGTCGAGGCCATGCACCCGTTCCTCTCGACATGGGCGAACAGGCACCACGGGTCGCTGTCGTACCATTTGGTGCAAATTCTCAGCGGCCATGGTTGCTTTGGCCGCTATTTGCACCGTATTGGGCGCGAACCGACCCCCGGGTGCCACCATTGTGGCGCCCCCGGGGACACCGCGCAGCACACCTTGGCGGTGTGCCCCGCCTTCTCCTCGGAGCGCCGGGCGATGGTCGCCATCATTGGCGAAGATCTCTCCCTCCAGAACGTGGTCTGTGCCATGCTGGAGGGGGAGACTATGTGGGATGCGGTGAACTCCTTCTGCGTGGACGTGATGACGCAGAAGGAGACAGCGGAGAGGGGCAGGGAGGAAGATCCCTCTGCTGACCCGTGCCGCCGCAAAAGGCTGGGACGGAGGAGGCGGAATTACGCCCGCCTTTTTCCTCCTGACGGCAACCAGCGGGGTCCAGGCTTGGGAAGCCCGAGCCCTGCATTGCATCGGTTGCCGCCAGTTGCTGATCCCCTGGATGCCCCGGGGGATCACCGGCCCCCCCAACCTGGGGGGGTGAGAGGGACTCGCCTTGGGCGAGTGCGCGCCGACGAGGTTGTGGTAGTTTCCGAAAGGGTTCTCATGACCTCGTCCGGAAGCGGGACGACTCCCGTCGCCGGATCCTATTCGTCTGATGACGGGGAGGATGTGGCGGCGGTTGTCGCGCTCGCGCCAAGGCGCATGTGAGGGCATAGTTGGGTTTTAGTCGGTAGGCCGCGGCATTGCACTCCCTGGTGGACATACCATCCCGCCTGCCAGGGGCCACGGAGAATCCGACATAACCTTGCGCCTCCCAAGCGCGAGGTATGCGTAACGCATTTCCCACCGACACAGCGCGGTCAGCGTGCAGCACTTGATGGACGAGCTGAGATAAATGCCGAGACCGTAGGTCGAGGCCTTTACAGTGAGGACAGCAAGGGCTGCAATGATGGCCAAGCTGGAAGGCCTAGAGCGTAGCTAGGCTAGCTCGAGGCAATCATAGCGTGACCAGCGAAGCAGTCATTGTGGGCCAAGGCTTGTATAGTGCTTTACTCAAAAATGCAAGTACCTAATGTAAATAAAACCAGCAAGTAATTTAAGTAAAAAATATATTAATTAATTAGAAGCAAAACTTTGCCGGCCGCTCCTTGTAACAGAACGGCAAGGTCGACTTTGCTCAAACAAGGTTGTCAAAATACTCGTTATGACCACATTACATGCATTTTTGAGTAAAATATTTTTTTTCTACAAAATTATGTGTGTAATGCACTCTTTATTGTATTTTTCTTCTTGTTTGGTTCTACCTTTATGTTATGCTGTAGTGTTTGTGAAAATAAATGTCTTGAGTTTGAGTTAAGTCATGAGAGTTTCGGTGGCATAATGGTTCGCTTTTGTTTTGATATTGAAAGCAAAGTAACCTTCGCCTTGGTTGGACCCTGGATGGGTGACCAAAACTTTGTGATCTCGAGTTCCTCCGTGCTTCGGGAGGCACGTAAAGCCTTTGATCCCGGTTGCTGTTGTAACCGTTTCTACCCATCAATCCGCAGTGGGCCAGCGTGTCGGTGCTATGGCCCATACTCCGCATGTGTTTCTTCCATAAAGGAAGGCCTGTGCCCAGTAATGGAACGTATATAGCTTGTGATGACAAGTCATGAAGTGATTTTACGAATATTTGGACAAAGTAAGAAATCATATTCCTATTCCTTATTCAAAGTTACGAAAGCATTATAATTCTATCAATAATTAATTAGATGTAAAAGAATATTCTTCGGTTCTGTCACTGTCTTGTTCACAATTTCCAGTGACGGTAAGCCAACCACAGAATGATTGTTTCGTCCATCTTCACTTTTTTTACGATACCAAGAGCTTACAAGATCACTGTTGAGTATACTATAAGACTTTGTTCAATTATCATTTATTTTGCTTGCTCCCTTGGGGCCTAGATAAAGTAACAATTCAAAAACGATAACGAAATTCGACAAGAACAAAATGTATGGGATTGACATATGAAATCGCTAAATGACGTGGCGAATCGATCAAAGTCATCGATATGTAAGTTGCTAGGCAAATTAATCGTAAAGAATTTATTTATTTATTTTATTTTAATTCTTTATGTACAGATATTGTTGTACAGAGGCGGACTTAGTGCCTGAGGAATTTTCTGCCAGTCAACCTTCGGGTGATGCAGAGAAACAATGTGGTAGATGTACCGAAAAACCGACAAAAAGAAAAAAAAATATTTTATGTTAATTATATTGATACTAATAAAATACACATATTAACATATATAAAAAAATCCTAATATATAAATGAAATATATAAATACTAATATATATTTGCCTGAATTTTCTTTAGCGAAAAATTAAACAGTCATACAGCCTACATATTTCCTTAATAGCCTGAGTTTTATTACTTAAAACTTTGCTCAAAGAAAAGCTTGCGCAATTTGATTTTAAAGCTAAGCTTGCTTGGGGAGTTTCTCACTTCTTGAGGAAGGCCATTCCATAGAGGGTTCAGCGGGAATAAGGCCTGGCTGTTGTCCCCTTTCCCCTGTCTTGTGACGGACGGAGGAGCTGCTGGGGGGGTTTTTAGTGGGTAGGCCCGGTCCGCTGGGGAGTCCCACATATCCTCGTGGTTTGGCTCGACCACGAGGAATGCTTAAAAGCATTTTCCCCCCTCCCAAAAAAAAAGGCCATTCCACAGAAGAATCGACTGAACAAAAAAGGAAGAATGAACAGTATCAGAATGGTGAGGGGGACATTTGAGGCGACCATTAGAGGCAGAACGGAGGGTCTTATTATGGGAGGTACATAAGTACTGAAAATGGGTACTGAGATAACTAGGTGTAACGGGCTTATTAAGTAGGGAGTACAGAGTCAATAAGGCTCTAATATCCCTACGCTGTCGTATAGGTAACCATTTTAAGCGCTGACGGAATGCGAACACGTGGTCGAATTTCCTTAAATTGAAGACGAATCGAATGCAGATATTTAGAAGTCGGTCTAGTTTATTGAGTAGATCAGCATTCAGGTCGAAATAGCACACATCACCATAGTCTATAATTGCGAAGATTAAAGTCTGTACAAGCATTTTTTTAAGTCAGTTGGTTCTTTAGACGGTAAAGGTTCCTTAAAATACCAGTCACCCTTTGACAAATGCTAGTAATCTGAGGCTGCCAGCTCAACACGGAGTCGATGTACAGCCCCAAACTCTTCACGCTGTTACATAAAGGGATAATTTCACCGTCAAAGACGACAGAATGTAGACTCTGAGGTACCACTCTCGACATGATCCTAGTGCTACCCACCGGTATAGCTTGACATTTAGACGGGTTTACACGGGTACCAAACCGCTCAGACCAGCTCTTAATAGCAGCGAGGTCTTGGTTAATTAGATCAATGGCATCATTAACACTTTCAACATTAGCTTGAATATAAAGTTGCAAGTCATCAGCATACAAGTGATGCGCGCAGCGAATATGACGAGTAATAAAATTTATAAAAATTGAAAACAGAAGCGGAGATAAAATGCCGCCTTGAGGGACTCCAGCTACAAGGTTACACCACGTGGATAGCGATTCATCCCAAGTAACCGACTGCTGTCGACCCTGAAGGTATGAGGAGTACCACTCAATTGCCTCGCAAGAGACTTTCAAATGAGCTAAAATTGTTAGAAGTATTTTATGGCTAACGGCATTAAATGCATTAGAAAAGTCAATAAGAATCAATACAGTTATCTTTCTGTCCTCAATACCAGTCCTTATATCCCCAGTCACCTTGAGGAGAGCTGTAGAAGTACTGTGACCAGGTCTAAAACCTGGTAAGGACTCAGAAGTGAGTTTTTGTAAATGAAGGTGGAGAATTGTTTATGTACGCATGCCTCGAGCACTTTGGACAGGTAGGGAAGAATGGAGATAGGTCGGAAATGATTAGGGACAGTTGGATTAGGAACTTTAGGAAGTAGGCGAACTAAAGCTTTTGGCCAGATGGATGGGAATGTTACAGACTTAAGGGAAAAGTTCACAATGTCGGTGATCGCAGGTAGGATGTGCTCAAGTATGGAGACAATCATATGGCGATTGATATTTTCGCAACCAACAGCATTGGACTTGATAGATAAAATTGTCTTTTTGATCTCTTCTGAAGACACTGGCGAAAAATTGAAAGGGGCAATGTTTGGAGTTGGAAGACCAGCTATGTAAGCATTATTGTCAGCAATATCCAGGCAATGATGACTGGAATTATGTGAAAAATGACTATTTAGGCCATCCAAGCTAATTGTGCTAGGAAGATCAGAGTGGCGTGTTTTTCCTATCCCTTGAGTTCCTAGAAACTTCCAGGTAGCAGAAGACGAAAGAGATGAGATATTGTCAAGTATATGGCGGCGTTTAACGTTCCGTATCACCTGATTACACCGATTCCTTGCAACCCTATAGGCATCCCACCTCACATCATTGCGGTCCTTTTTAAAGCACCGAAAGGCCCTGTCTCTCCGCTTCATAGCCTTCCGAATTTCTTCGGACATCCAAGGTGCGGGGCTACGTTTCAATTTAATTTTCCGTACCGGAGCATGTGCGTCATATAACTGAGTGATAACATTGTTAAAAATGTTGATTTTGTCATCAGGTAGTGGCCTGAAATAACTGTTCCCAGTTAATTTTAGATGCATCAGACTGAAATTTTGCAGCATCTATGGTTGGGGAAAAAGTCTTTTCGCATTATAGTATGTATAAACTTGTAATAAAATCTCTTTGGCTATACTATTTGTATCTGGCTGGTTTTGGTATCATTGAAAGTTTAAATTTTAAAGAACATAATTCCAAATTCAAATTAGGAAAATGTGTGATTTTCATTTGTTTTTCGTACCGCCAAGATGAGTGAATCTAATGAAGAAATTCGATACATTTTAAAATTTTACTACAAAAAAGGTAAAAATGCAACGCAAGCCGCGAAAAAAATTTGCGATGTTTATGGACCTAGTGCAGTGTCTGTGAGAGTAGCACAAATTTGGTTTAAGCGTTTTCAATCCGGAAATTTTGATGTCAAAGATGCACGTCGCTCTGGTCGCCCTATTACAGATAAAATGGATGCCATTTTTGAAAAAGTGGAGCAAGATCGGCATGTCAGTAGTTACGACGTAGCTGAAGAACTGGGAATTGACCACAAAACAGTTTTGGCGCATTTGAAAAAAACTGGGTACACAAAAAAGCTCGACATTTGGGTACCTCACGAGCTCACTGAAAGAAACCTAATGAACCGTGTACTCATTTGTGATTCTTTATTACGACGTAATGAAACCGAACCATTTTTGAAGAAGCTGATAACTGGTGATGCAAAGTGGATCACGTACGACAAGAACGTGCGAAAAAGGTCGTGGTCAAAGGCCGGTCAGGCTTCACAGACTGTGGCGAAACCCGGGTTAACTCGCAACAAGGTGATGCTGTGTGTGTGGTGGGATTGGAAGGGCATTATTCATTATGAGCTGTTACCACCAGGTAGGACCATCGATTCTGAACTCTACTGCGAACAACTGATGAGATTAAAGCAAGAAGTTGAGAGAAAGCGGCCGGAATTAATCAACAGAAGGGGTGTGGTTTTTCATCATGATAACGCTAGACCTCACACATCTTTAGCCACTCAGCAAAAATTAAGAGAGTTTGGCTGGGAGGTGTTAATGCATCCGCCGTATAGTCCTGACCTTGCACCTTCAGATTTCCACCTGTTTCGGTCTCTTCAGAATTCTTTAGGCAGTGTCAGGTTAACATCACGAGAGGACTGCCAAAACCACTTGTCGCGGTATTTTGACCAGAAGTCCCAAAATTTCTATAGCAATGGGATCATGTCCCTACCTACAAGATGGCAAAAAGTTATCGAACAAAATGGTACCTACATACTTTAGTTAAATGTAAATAAACTATATTAAAAAATGTTTTGAATTTTCTTAAAAAATGCGAAGAAACTTTTTCCCCAACCTATTACTTTAGCATAATGTCGCCTGTACAGGACTTTAGGTGTTGGTTTAGGAGGCTTCAGGATGTAAGAAAGGAAAACAAGATCATGATGGGAGAAACTAGGAGCAGGATGTTGGCCGTGGGAAGACACAAGACAGGGATTTGACACAAGCATCAAGTCAAGCCAAGAGTCATTTCCATAAGTATTGACGTATGTTGACTGAAGTGGCAGCACGTGTAGACTATTTGACTCAACCATTTGTAAGAACTTGCGTGGACGGGAAGATTGAGGGGAAAGGATGTTGGTGTTGAAGTCACCCATGATGATGTGGACCCTAACGATTCAAAAACTGATTCTAAGTCAGTGAAGTAATCAATAGAAGGAGGACAATAAACTACCCCAAGCACTAACTTAGCACTGCCGATCCCAATTTCCAAAAATAAATATTCAGCAGATGCCGAATATTGGGGAGTAGAAGCTGCAATAATTTTGTAGGGAAAGGTACTCCGGAGATATATGGCTACACCTCCTCCACCCTTTCCAGTGCGGTCATTTCTAACGAGTGTAAACCCTGGAAGTGAATACGAAGTAGAAGGGAGGTGAGGCTTGAACCATGATTCGGAAATTAAGATGGCGTGAACATTGCATTGGGAAAATGCGTCATGTAACTCACTAAAATATAAACTAACAGACTTGGGACACTTTGTGCGTTAATGTGGCAAATATTAATAAGACGATTAGGTGACTGGTTGAAATTATTCATTAAAAAGTCTTCCGTAACAGAGCACAAACTCCCATCACTGTATGACGTTGTTGTATCTTCGGCAGAAAAATATAACTCGTCAATAGGCATAATATAAATTGTATAAAAATATTATTATAATAATTTAAGAAATTATAAGATATATAAAAAAATAATGCAGCATACGGTACCGTAAAACAAAAAGGCTTCTCTGCACCACCCACCAGCTCACAAAAATTCACCAAACGATAACTACATGACACTCAAAAGTAATATACTGAAAAAGAAAACAAAATACAAGAGAAAGTGATGGCTGCAAGGTATGTACAAACCCTTGGCATACCAAATAAACAAAAGTGCGGAAAACTACAAAAAAGAAATACAAATGACAACTATGACAAGGCTGTATGAAATTGGTTCCTTAACATTCATAAAAATACAGATAAAAAAAGAAATGTCAAAACAAAACTACAAATAGAAAATCCGAGGCCGTAAAACTATAATATAGAAAAAATCAAATAGAAAAATAATTTCAACACAACCACCTTCATTATTTTGGCGTACCTACAAGTACAATCCACCGAGTACCTTTTATATACGGAAAGTACAATCTAAACTAAAAATATAACAAAAGCATATATAAGCAATTGAATAGACAACAAAAACATTTAGGTAGGTACACTATTTCCATCTAGGGTGTAAACAACCATAAGTGTTGTGGAAGCAATAGGTAGCTAAAATGGAAACCAAGCCTTAATAATAAGTAATTAGCAACAAAGTAAATGAAATATTAAATAACATTACTGCCCCACCACAACATGATATCACTACACGGCAAGACATTTTTGATGACAAGAAATTTGAGGAATGGGTAAGTTAAGCAAGAAAATTCCAGATACCAAGCAAAATATTATAAAAAAATCATACTCTTTAATGCTTATTATTGTTCTCAGGACTCGAAGACTTCTTTAGATAGTTGGATATCAGTGCTGTTAATTGATCCATTGCAACAATCCTGTGTCTTTTACCATCCGGCGTTTTAATGTGTATGACACCATCCCAAGTCCAGCAGGAACGCATACCGAAATGTAAACGAGCTTTGTCTTGCCTTTGTGAGGAATTCCTTGATTGAAATATTAGAGCCCTTGAGACGCGTCTTAGCTTTCCAAACTGTTGATCGTGCTTCAAACTGTGAAAACCAAATAACAACAGGCCGATGGTGTTCTTTATTGATGGCACCCAATCTATGACAAGATTGTATTGATGACTCAGAAAGATTATCTAGACCCATAGTATTGTGGATAGTCTCAAGAAGCAACTTGCGATAGTCCTCCTTCCCAACTTCTGGAATTCCCAAAAACACTAAAGCTTTCTGCCTATGTCTGGTGTCAGAGATGTCAAGCTGCTTCATGCATTCTAAGATTTGTGTTCGAAGAAGCCCAAACATACTAAAAGTGAGTTCTCTGAACATACGGAACTCCTCAGCAATCTTGGATACAGTGTCCTTATGCGGCGCCAGATTCAGCTGCTCTTGGAGCTCTTGCATCTTCTTAGAGACCCGATCTTCAAGACTTATTTGTGCAGATAAAATACTAGCTAATTGTGCCATAGTGTCAGTCTATTGAGTGTGTTCTTCAATAAGTGATGTAGTGAGCCGGTAGGTGGTGTAATACTTCACAATAGTTACATTAAATACTTCACCAATGTAAGTAGACCTTAATTGTTTTGCATTAAAGGCAAAAAAGTGAAATAGATTTAAAATAAATGTAAATATAAATTAAATAAAAATATGTTACTAAAATTCGCGTTTGCACTTTTTCACACCTACCGCCAAAAAAAAAAGAAAAAAAAGAATCAATGAAGTAGCGAATTATTTTTTCAACTACTCAAAACAACCATTTTTTATTAAAATGAAATGAAAATATTAATTTAAATCATTAATTTTACTATTTCTTTTCTACGAGTATATCTCAGTTTTGAGTACCCAGGTAACCAATGTTTTCTTAAAGAACAATTCGACACAACGATCGCTAATCCTTACATTGGTTAGAAATTGTTTTCGTTAGAGATGATGACAAATTTAATTATCGTTTCATTATGAAACTATTGCCACTTGTCTAAGCTCCCTGGAAACCTCTATCTGGAATTTACTCGCCTTCTATCGACGCTCTGGATCAGAAAGGCCCAATTCGCTGAACGCACCTTCCAGAGACGCCTATCAGAATAAACAAGCTAGAACTTCGCCTGGGGAGAGGTCACCCGGTTAACTCGTTTGTGACCCCGCAGACGGGTCGTGTAGCCTTGGCCTAACGATCGCGGTTTTCAATTTTCCTTCAGTGCTGCGTTTTTTAATTTCCGACCGCCGCTGGCTTACACTCGCCATTTAATTTACTCTCATTTATACGAGTTCAGTAAAACTTATTAAATACTCGGATATCGGCAGCTGTTGCCAGACTGCAGTGCTTATTTTTATTATTGCAAGTCGAAGCATACCTTATTTTCTCGCGTCGCCTACATACGTGTCACTGCTGGGCTCTGGTTTCGCCTCAAGCGATAAGGAATGGATTTACCTCGCTGGCCACACAGTTGATGTAAGTTTTGTTCGCATACCGATGAGTACCAGCCTAGTGGAGTACCGGTCTAGACACCCAAGCGATATACTTTAGTCCTCGCGCTGGGCCATAACAGAGCCCTCGCTCTGGCCGAAGGAGGCGTGTCTATTTTTGAGGAATGAGTTTCTTTAGGATTGGATATGCAGAACTCGAGGACTTCAAAGCTATATCATTCGGACCGATTCTGTGACTTATGGATGAATTCAATTGATCCATAAATAATGATAGTAACTAATTAACAAAAACGAGATACTCAGGCAAGCAAGGCCCCTCTCCAACATAAGATAAGCGCCCTGGTCCCGTGTCCATAATTGATGCGGCCGGCCACGCAGCCAGCTGCCTAAGTGTGTAGTGAGTGCTTAACAGCGCGTTACAACACCTTCATGCCGCAGCAGGTGCATAATCGAAATGTCACCGATGTTTGTGACGTTATCTACGTGACAAATTCTCTTGTTTATATACTCTTTAGATCATTCGCTCTAAATTGCACATGAGAGGGTGATGTAAAATAATAATTTAGACGCGTGAAAAAAATTAATAATAATAATAATAAACCCTTTATTGTACAAAAATTGTATTACAATGGAATACGAATGTAAAAAAATATGTATGAATAAGAAAGCAGAAGTGACTGTGCTAGTTCTATTTTAGTACTAATCGGGAGAAAATTACGAAACCTGTTGAGTGAACCATAAGCAGCGAAGAGCTTCTTGCGAACAGCTTCGATTTGCGGTCGCCAAGATAAGCACTGATCAAAAACTAAATCTAAATTTTTAACACATTTGCTAAAAGGAACAATAGTACCGCCAAATACTACCGCTGGCAACAAACTGTAATCAGTCCTTAAAACAAAATACGGACTGCCAATAATAATTGTTTGAGATTTTGTAGGCTAGATGATAAGTCCATATGATTTACTCCAGTTGTCAATCAATTTGAGATCGCTGTTAGTTTCAGCGATAGCATGCGAGAGATTTGATAATGTTGCTTGCGTGTAGATCTGCAAATCATCAGCATACAAGTGATAGAGACAGTAAAGTGAATGTGTAATGGAATTAATAAATATAGAGAATAGAAGTGGAGACAATACGCCACCCTGAGGGACACCCGCATTGATACTGCACCAGTCAGAGAAGGAACCCTCAATGTGTATACGTTGCCGGCCGAAAATTACCGCCGAATAAAAACTTTTATGTGTTGCTGATTGATAACAAATAAATTTTAGCACACAGCAAAGAAATAAAAAATAAATAAATAGCTATTGTCATTAACATATTGTAAAGAGTGTAATGCATGTCAAACAGAACCATGAAAATCATTAAATGAACAGAAACTTATATACCAGCCCTGATATTACAGCGTGTCATCAATTTTTTATGGCAAATTTTCTTAATATTTCTGAAAATAATTAACCGCTTAACACACGCTTAACTGCCTCTAATACTCTGCAAAACACGAGTTTTCAGCGACAAAGATTTATGAGGACATCAAACACAGTTATGTTTGTCATTAAAAATGGCCATCTTATTTTGTGGAAGCCATATCTTACAATTGGCAAAATAGATCGGCGGCCATTACGCTAGCAACGTCAGGGTTGCCCACCGAGCAGCTGACATGTACTTATTTATTTTAATTTCAATTTATTGATTTATTTAACATGTTATTAAATATGATACATACATAAACAGCAAACAGCACGTATAGAAACATAGTAACCAAAAGCGACCCTATTGCTGAATTTGCGTTTTTTTGGCTAATTAAGGAAAGTTCTTGTAATATGTATCTTACTTAAAGAGTTATATATTCATTTAACTCGCTCCTTCGGTGAAGAAAAAAATCGTGGGGCAACGTGCATACACCTGCAAAGAAATTCAAAGGTATGTGAAGTCGACCAATCTGCACTTGGCCAACGTGGTTGACTAAGGCCTAAACACCCTAACTTAAGGTAGGTTCGAGCCTCTCAATGCGGACGTATATGACCTGTTATGATGATAAAATAGTATATTGACTCAAATAATACGTATAAAGTTAATGAATTTTACTTTATTGTCACATAAATATATCGGGGTGTAGGCCAGCCAGCCCTAGCAAACCGGAAGAAGTAGTACAAGAGCAGTCAGCGGCCTCACCTGCGCCTCGCCAGCCGCTCATTCCCCCCTTATTTATTGTTCGACAGCCCAACAGGCAGCCGCTACCCAATCCGCGGCTAATTCGCCCTTGCTTAGAGCCGACGGCGGCGCTACTTGTCCAGGAATAATTATGCCGGTTAAGTGGCAGCTGAGCTCGCGTCTTTCCGTCTGATGTTCATTAATTTAATCTATTTTATCGGGAAATCACAATCGGGAGCTACGTGGGTTAAATTGCGCAAGAACTGCTTGTAGGTAATATAAGAGTGTACGAGTATGCCTATATTAGACGATGCCTAAATAATATGAGATTGCCCGATAGAGATTGCCGCTCTTGGCACCTTCCGTTAAGATCTTCTACGTTCAGGGGGCTTAGACAAGTGGAAATCGTTTCATAGCGAAACGATATCGTAATTCGTCATCGTCTCTGAGATAACGAAAACTGATTCCTAGCCAACGTAACGGGATTGTAGCGATCGCTGTGTCGAATTGATCTTTCTATAAGAAAACAAAACATTGGTTATCTACGTCAAACAAAATAACGGGCACCATATGTTATAAGTATTCTATATGGTAAAATATATGATTAAATTTAATATTTTCATTTAATTTTTAATGAAAAATTTATTATTTTGAGCTTCTTCATATTATTATCAGAATAATATAGAATCAGCTATTAAACTTGATAAAACCAAAGCTATTTGTTAATCTCTTGTCTGAACTGGGAATAAAAGTAATAAAAACTCGAAAAAATTACCTTCACTTTTAAGGTAAAGAGCTAATCGATAGGATTAGAAATAATCAACTTCTTATATGTTCGCAAGATGTTACAGTCCAAACATGTAAACATTTTAGTTGTATCTGCAAAACAAAAGAACTTAAAAGCGGTTGCAATTCAAAATGGGCCAATGATTAAATGGGCTATTAACAACAGCACGACTCAGGAATAGGATTATAGTGACGTAACGAGCACGCGGGCTCCATTCAGTTCCGAATCGCAAAACAGGGAAGCTTACCCGTTCAGTGTTTTCTTTCGGAAGTCATCGAGGCAAGCGTCGGAAAGGAAAAACAATTAGAGGGTAAGTTTTCTAGAAGCGCGACGCGATAGCGCGAAGTGTGAGTTCCGGCGCCAGTGTGGCCAGGTTTCACGGTTTTGGAGGGATTTAAGCATTTCAGTCTTGGATGAATCCCGTCAGTAACTTTCTTTATTCAAAATGAAAAAATATTTTCGTGTTGGATAGTTCATTTATCGAGAAAGGCTATATATACAACATAACGATTTTGTTATTTTCTGACATCTACGCGAACGAAGTCGCGGACAGAGCTAGTACATTATATGTAATTGGCAAACAAGCAGACTATCCAGCTGATGATAAGTGGTACAGTCACCTAATCTACTATAGTCCGTTTACCTTCGTTTTCCCTCGAGTTTTTCCTGTTTTTATTGTGTGTTAATATACTATATATACCATTGTGCCGCTTTTCGCGAAATTGACGCTGTTTTAGTGCATATAAGTTAGATTTAGGCTAGCTTAAGTAGTGATAGTGACATTGTGATTGTGGTTTTTCCTTTCCTGGAAGGGAAATCGAGCTTACCGGAGCAAAAACCGTTTATCAGTGTGTGGAAAATACTTAATTGGTGAAAGTGACACATTTTTCGTGGAAATCGGACCACCATTAACAAAGTTATTGTGTATATTGTGTTTTTCGCCGGCGTGGTTGCGCCGCCATCTTGCGCGCCGCCATTGACCGCATGGGTCGGGCTGACGTCTGACAGCTGACGTCTGACAGCTGACGCCCGACAGCTGACGTTGACAGTGACAGTGACAGTGACACTGTCGGCTGGTCGCGTCACACAGCCGAGCTGCGGTCCGAAAAGGGAAGTACCCCTTTCCACCATTTTTCTGTGCTAGTTTTTTTCTTTAATTATTGTGTGTGAACTATGCTTGCTTTTTAATCTGTGCCATATTAAACTTTTGACTTTTATTTTACCTGTGACCTGTGTGACGTTGTGACGTCTGTGACGTCACTTCCGTTTATCTGACATTTTTCTGACATTGACATTGACGGGTGCGTCGACTTCCGGTCGGAAAGCCCCGGGTACACGATCGTAAGTTTCGTGCAACCGACGAGTTTGGTGCCGATTTGTTGGGGCGAGTGCATCGGCCTACTCTGGCCCTTAGCCGTGCTTTGGTACGGTGCGTAGGCAAAGCTAGCGCGGCAGACTAGCACACTTGTCTCGACAGACTAGTAAACTTAGTCTTTACGGCTTCTCATACTATTAGTAGTATCTCGTTGGTCAGTGATGAGTGGTGGAGAAGGGGGGAGACCCCCCCCTGGGGATGGGGAGGAGCTTTTCCGCCCGCGGTCGTCGCTGCAGCGGACGCCGCCTGGAACCTTTGTGGCGACATCTCAAGAGGCCGAAATAACCATGAAGACCCCCCCCCTTTACTTTGACGACGACCCCCCCCCGTGCAGTACTTGAAGCAGCCCAGGCCGCTTACGAAGCGGTGATCCAGTCGCACTCTCCGCCGCCGCCGCCGCAGGTCGCTCGGTCATCGACACTCCCGCCCCCGCAGACCGCCGCTGCCGCCTTCGCTGCCCCGCCCCCCCCGGCGTCATCCAAATCGAAGAGGGTGCTGTCTCCAGATGAGTGGACCCTAGTTGGCTCCGGATCGGCCAAGAGGCGACCAGCGCGCATTACCGCGAGCTCCCGGGCGCCTTCTGTGGCGCAATCAAGATCCGAGGCAGAGTACGCGACCCCCTACGCCACGACGACGGACGAAGAGGAAGGGGAAAGTGGCCTGAGCAAGGCCAGCAGTCGGGACCTAATGTCTAGGGCGAATGCGGCGTCGCGTGCAATAGTTGCGATTGCCGGGGCGGCAAGCAAACTAAACAAGGCGGACCTTGCAGCAATTAATGCTGATCTAGCCTCCATAATGGAGGTGGTGGGCCATTTGGCCATCGTGTCGGAGCAGCAGGGGGCGGAGATAGCGACCCTCAAAACTACATTGGCCGAACGCAATGACGTCTGGCGCTCGGAACGAGGCCGCGCTGCCAAGGCTGAGGCTGAGGCGGCGAGCGCGAGGGCTGAGGCGGTTACCGCTCGTGAAGAGGCTACCAGGGTGGCGGCGGCGCCAGCGGCCGGCGGAACAACCTTCGCCGACAAGCTGCGGTCGAGAGTGTCTGCAGGGCCAACACTGGCCCTTTACCGGGGAGAGGGCTCTACGCTTAAAACGTCGGACGAGGTGAAATCTGTAGTTAAGACCTCCATAGCCCCCGCCAAGCTACAAATCAGGGTGGATCGTGTTCGAAGGGTTGGCAACTCGGGAGTTGTGATCCAAACGAGGACGCAGGAAGACATGGCCAAATTAAAGGCGGCCATTCCGGAATCCCTAAAGGCCAGCGACCTAAAGGGTAGGTCACCACTTGTCGTCATCCGCGATTTGGAAGGCAAAGAGCCTCCGTTAAAAGACGTCATGTTGGCAGTTTATGATCAAAACTTTGCGGAGGACAAGAACTGGACGATTGATAAAGTTTTAGATAGTTGTAGGTTGGCCTTTAGGAAGAGCCGCCAGGGCTCGTCGCAGTCGGCAATGGTGCTGGCCTGCTCACCGGAGTTGCGGAAGGCGCTAGTCAACAAAGGCCGACTGTACATTGGTTGGGAATCGTGCAGGGTGGAGGATTTTACAACAGCCATCTGCTGTCAAAAATGCGCCATGTATGGCCATAATGAAAAGAAATGTAGGCAGGAGTCAAAGACTTGCTCGCGCTGTGGAGTCCTAGGTCATAGCGCAGGGGAATGTAAGACGGAGACCCCACGGTGCGCTACTTGTCACCGATTTGGCCAGAAGGGTGCGGATACGCATGAGACGGGAGCTCGGGATTGTCCAGCGCGAGTGCACGCCGAGCGTCGTATGATGGAGGCTACACAATACTAATATGGCTTCGTCATTCAAATTTACAGTCGGCCAAATAAATCTGGCGGGGGCACAACTTGCCACACTTGAGCTACCCCGAGTAGCGGAAGACCTGGGGCTAGACGTCGTTCTTGCTCAGGAGCATTACCCTGGCACCCAGAGAGACGCTACCGCTTGCAGATTTCTGCAGTGCGGTACGAACGCCAAGGCGGCGATCTATGTTCGTCGACAAGACCTCCCATGCGCCTTCTTACAACATCTGTCGAACGCACACTGCATAGTGTGCCATGTACTCATCGACGAAGAAGGTGTATATATGGTGTCCGCGTACTTTCAGTACAGTGACGATATAGACGTTCACCTGCAACATCTCGGCGTCGTCCTCGATTCCCTTCGTGGGAAAAGAGTCATTATAGGGGTAGACTCTAACGCACACTCGCCGATGTGGTACTGTCAACCGCGGCAGTATACGGGGCGAGGGCCAGACGTCACGCACCGCCGAGAGCGTATGGAGGCGTTTATCCTGGCTCGAGGACTTAGGTTGGCGAACGCAGAGGGCGAGCCACCTACATTTGCAACAGCAAATGGGGCCTCCAACATCGACCTCACACTGACGAGAGGCATCCTGGCGACAGGATGGCGAGTGCTGCCAGATCACATAGAGAGTGACCACCGGCTCATTACATTCGAAGTGGCAAGTCGACCCACTCCTCGCGCTGAGCCGCTTGGAGGGGAGCCGATGAAACTGCGGGATCGTGGGGTCGATTGGAAGCGTTTTGAGCGTGGGATCCATGGGAGGGTAGGAAGTATAAGGTGGAATCGGTCCGCCCAGGAGATCTGTGCTCAGTTCACCACCTTGGTAGGGAGCACCGCGAAGCAGACCCTGGGTGTCGTGCGTACAAAGTCGCACGGGCACGAGTGGTGGACTCCACAACTCGATGAGCTGCGTAGGCGTAATAACCATCTGCGTCGGACTTGGCAATCGACTCGCCGGGCCGGGGGGCCCGTCGAGGCCGAGGCCAAGGGCCGTTTCCATGCGCATAGGCTTTTATATAGGGGAGCCATGGAGGAGGCGCAGCTTTTGTATTTTAGAAAAATCGCGGAATCGGGAAACCTGGACCCTTGGGGACAGGCTTACCGACTCGCGAGCGGGCGGCATAGACCGCCAAGTAACGTTATTAACGGCACGATTTACGCCGAAGGCTATGCTGGTAGTGTGAATGAGGCCATGCACAGCCTCTTGTACTCTCTTTGCCCAGACGACGATCTGTCCAGGGACACTCCCTATCACAGGCAAGTGCGTCTTATGGCCTCAATGTCACCTCCAGGAGAGGATGCGCCTCCTCCTTTCCAGGAAACTGTGAGGGACATAGTTCGGGATCTTCCCAACACGGCACCGGGAGCCGATGGGATCAGTGCTCGCGTAGTACAGCACACGTGGAGGGCCGCGTCGGCCGAGTTCTCTGAGGTGTTTAGGCGATGTGTCCGGGAGGGCTGCTTTCCGGATGTCTGGAAGGTCGGTAAGCTGATTGTCATCCCGAAAGGGAATGGCAAGCCCCTTACCGACCCGAAAGCATACCGCCCAGTTACTCTGTTGCCGATCTTTGGTAAAATATTAGAACGCGTAATGTTGAGCTGCGCTCCGCAGATTACCAGGGGGTTATCGGATCGCCAGCATGGATTCACTCGAGGCCGGTCGACGGTGTCTGCCCTAAACACCATCTTCAGGGCAGCGCGAGAGAGTTCGTCGAAATATTTACAGGTAGTCTTTTTGGATATCTCTGGGGCCTTTGATAATGCGTGGTGGCCTATGGTGTTGCTCAAGGTGAAGCAGGGGGGATGCCCGCCAAACATCTTTAAGATGTTGGTGGACTACTTCCGCGACCGCCATGTGAGCCTGTCCGTGGGCCATCACAGGGTGTCGAAGGCGGCAACGATGGGTTGCCCGCAGGGATCGGTGTTGGGACCCACGCTCTGGAACGTGCTGATGGACGACTTGCTCCGACTGCCATTCCCTGGGGGGGTTAGCGTCGTGGCTTACGCCGACGATGTGACGATTCTGATCGAGGCCAATTCCCGGGCGAGCATAGAGGCCTCGGCCTCTACGACTTTGCAGCTCGTCGGTGACTGGGGGGCCCGTAACCGACTGGAATTTTCCCCTGTCAAGTCTGCAACTATGACGATCAGGGGGAAATTCCAGAGGCCACCAGTCATCAAGTTCGGTGGGGCCTCTATCAGAAGCGTCACGTCGACCACGGTGCTGGGAGTGGTAGTCGACGCAAGCTTATCGTTCGCACAGCATGCGTTATCGATAGGGGAGCGGGCGGCAAATTGCTTCGGCAAGATGTCAAGAGTGTCGGCGTCCTCCTGGGGCATTCGCTACAAGGCGCTAAAGGTCTTGTACCAAGGCACCTATGTGGTGACGGTGACGTATGCTGCTGCAAGCTGGTCGGAGCGTGCGACCCTGCATGTTGTGCGAAGCGCATTGTTGCGCACCCAGAGACCCGCCTTGGTCCTTCTGACCAAGGCGTACCGCTCGACGAGCTCTGCCGCACTACCGGTGTTGGCCGGTGTATTACCGGCTGACCTCGAGGTGATCCGGGCGGGCGAACTAGGCGGAGTGCGCGAAGGCCGCGCTACCAAAGAGGAGCTACGGAGTGCCCGACTCCGAACATCTGAGTCCGCTCTTGCCTCCTGGCAGGAGCGTTGGGACACATCGAACCAGGGGAGGGAGACGTTTCGGTTCTTCCCGGACGTGGCGGCCCGGCTCAGGTTTACTTGGGTCGAGCCGGACTACGAAGTCTCGCAGCTACTGACGGGGCATGGCCATTTTAATGGTAGGCTTTTTAGGATGACACTGTCCGACAGTGCTAGGTGTCCTTGTGGGGAGTGCGAGGATGAAGACCTTCATCACGCACTGTGGGAATGTAGGTTATATAATGAGGCGCGTAGGGAATTGGTCGATAAGGTGAAAGCGCTCGAGACGGGACCGATTTACTTCTGTGATCTTGTGGGGACGGAGGCGAACTTTCAACGGTTACGGGACTTCGCGCGACGGTGGTACAAGATTAGGAGTGGGTTGGATGGAGGTGAAGAGCGAAGAGGGCAACTGCCCGAAGATGTGAGCTGAAGAGATAGTAGACGAAGCCAGCGGTACCACAACGGTGGGCACACGGCGACCTGGTGGCGGACACCGAAGGCGTGACGTGTGTTGTCCAACCCGTAAGGGGAGAGGGACGCAGGGACATTCAGGAAGAAGAGATAAATAACTTGTAGGGAGTCAAGAAGTGTGCGCGGCTAGAGTGCGATTACGCAGGTTCCGCGCACATCTCCCGTTGTTTCGGCCCGTATAACCAAGATGGTTGAGTAGGGCCATGGGAAGGTTGGAGGGTGAGTCCGTTTACCTAGTTTATTAAACTAGTACCGGACATTTTTAGTGCGTTGCTTTTGGTTCACGTAATCAACATTAAATTCAAATTCAAATTCAATATCTTTTATTCAAATTGGATTGTTACAATCTCTTTTGAACGTCAAAGCAGCTACGCCATTGGTTCACAAGTCTATGGCGGGAGACCTTGTACTGGAAAGAACCAGCAAGAAAACCAGCAAGGGCTATTTTTTTCTCCCTGTATTGTTACAGAGTCGTCAATTGGAACCTGACCTCACAGCAGAAGTTTGAGCTCAACTTCCATTACAAGATTAGATGTGTTAGTTCTCTTCTTACTACTTATTACCAAAAATAATATTTATTTAAACAAATAGTTATACATAACAATTAGCTATTTCGCTAAGATTTTACTAACAAACTTTAGCCAAAAACATGGCTAGAAATTCTTTCTCTAAAAATGCTTTTATTGAGCAGCCCACTCAAAGTACTGAAATTGCTCCTATTGAGCAATACTTTGGTAGTGAAACGACTGTCAGTAATGTTACTGATGATGTTTTTAATAAATCTTTAAATTAAGTAATGAGACAAAAGAGACATCCTCTTGCTTATCATTAAGTAGAAAAGATACTGAAAACTTTGTAAATGTATTGCAAAACCCATTTGAAAACAAAAATAAAGTAAATGTTATCAACCTGGTGCACCAGAACATTCAAGGAATGTTAGGCAAGGATCTGGAAGTGGAATTATTCTTGAACTGTAGTAATGTAGACATCTTTTGTGTAACTGAACACTGGCTTAAAAGTTATCAGTTCATGTTTAATTTCAGCAATCATCTGGTTCGTAATTCGTTCAGTCGAGAAAATGCAATTCGTGGTGGTTCTTTAATAATATTAGATAAAAAGCTGAAATTTAAGGATCGTAAGGATATTGTGAGTCTTTTGATTGCGCGAACAATAGAAATAGCCTGCGTGGAGCTGGAGCAGATTATTGTATTAAGTATATACAGGCCTCCTTCAGGATTATATGACCTTTTTGAAAATACTATGGATGAAGTATTGAAAAAAGTGTGTAGTTCCACAAAACAAACCATTGTTTGTGGTGATTTTAATATTAATTTATTAGAAAATTCTAGTTTATCTATTAGAATTAAAAATTTGTTTTGGTCATATAACCTTGGAAACTTAATTTTTGGAGCCAACAAGAATAACTCAATCGTCTGCCACATGCATTGACAATGTTTATACAAATATTGTTCCTTTAGCAAAAATAGTTTTTAATAATTTAGAATCTGACCATTCTGGGCAAATTGTTACCATTCCACTTAAATGTAAACGCATGGAAAAAAAAATCACTGTTGTGCCAAAGACTGCTGGTCGCTTAGAACGGCTGAAAAACAATATTGGTATTAAATTAAATTATATAGGTTATGAAGAAAATCCAAATAAATTATATGAAATTTTTTTTCATACATTTTGTTCTGAATTTAAAAATATTTTTTTTCCAAATACTATAACGGTTGATGGCACTTTAGCTTTTAGTGAATGGGCTACACCAGGCATTCACAAAAGCAGAATAAAACTTTTTGAACTTTACAATGAACGTTCATTCAATACTAGTGATGAGTTTAAACTTTATGTAAAAACTTATTCCAAAGTGTTCAAAAAAGTTTGCAAGCTTGCTAAATCTAATTATTTAAGTTCAAAAATAAAAAACAGTAATAATAAAATTAAAATGACATGGAATATTATAAATAATGAAACTGGAAAAGCTAAAACTACTAATATTCAATATTGTTTGAATGTTGATGGTAAGAAGGTAACAGTTGACACAGAAGTAGCTGCAGAATTTGAAAAGTTCTTTACTGATATTCCAGTCTCAATCACAAAATCTTTGGATTCATCTCCCGCTATTGCTGAATCCATAGTGAAGGATCATGTTAAAGTTTGTGATGATAAATTCGAATTTGTACACATTAGTGGAATTGATATAACAAAGTCATTTAAAACTTTGAATAAAAAGAAAACTGCGGATCTGTGGGGCAATTCCGTTGATGTTACTAAATCCGTAATTGAAACAATAGCTCCAATACTTGCTAACATTTTTAATGATTGCATTGACTGTGGTGTATTTTCTGATCTAATGAAGCTGAGTAAAATTATTCCTTTACATAAATCTGGTAGCACATCAGACCCCAGTAATTTTAGACCTATGTGCTACCTACTTTTAGCAAAATTTTTGAAAAAATAATGTTGGAGCAAATGCAAAGTTATTTTAATAGGAATAATCTTCTACACTGTAAACAAGTTGGTTTTAGGAGGGGTCGCTTAACAACCGATGCTGGTGTTGAGTTAATACAACATATATGTACATATTTGAAGCCTGGGAAGACTCACACGATGCGTTAGGCATTTTTTGCGACTTGTCCAAGGCATTTGATTGCGTTTATCACGAAATCTTGATCAGAAAATTACACCACTATGGGTTTCGTGACACTGCACTAGATCTTCTAATCTCTTATCTAAGTGGGAGGATTCAGAAAGTAGACATCAATGGAAAAAGGTCTCAAGGTTCTACAGTTAAAATGGGAGTTCCGCAGGGTTCGATTCTTGGTCCTTTTCTATTTCTTATATATGTCAATGACCTCCCTGATTTTGTACAGGACAGACATGAGATGGTATTATTTGCAGATGATACTTCACTTTTATTTAAAATTAAATGAGGTGTGCAAATTAATGACGATGTAAATAATTCTATCTCAAGAATTGTTCATTGGTTTAATGTGAACAACTTGTCACTTAATGAAGGGAAAACAAAATGTATAAAATTTGTTTTACCCAATGTCAAAGAGGTTCACACCACTGTAAAAATAAAGGATATAGGTGTTGACCCTGTGGACACCACAGTATTTCTTGGGATCACACTTGATTCTAAGCTGCAATGGGGCCCACATATCGATAAATTGTCAAAGAGACTTATGGCCGATTTCACCAACCATTATTTAGCTTAGGGGGCCCCTAAGACGTATGCTGTCACTTTTTATCTTTAATGAAAAGAATGCGACAGCATGCCACTTAAGAGCGGTTAAGAGCACTTAAGAGTGCCACTAAGCTAAGAAGAGGTTGGTGAAAATGGCCATTAGTTCTGCAGCTCACGCTGTATTTTTTTTTTATTGCTAACGGTGGCAGACGAGCCAGTGGCCCACCTGATGTTAAGTGGTAACCACCGCTCATGGACATCTGCAATGCGAGGGGCACAGTTCTGTCACTGCCTACCTAGAGAGAAGAGCTCTTCTTAAGCCTCGTTTGAAGGACATATCGTAGCGTACGTGGAAGGAATGAACGCTGAAACCGAACTGTACTAGACGAGATTGGTTCCAGGTAATATGGATGAACTCTACTGCGATGGCGGGTGGTGCGATGGTAAAAAGGTGAAGAGGGCACCATTGCAAACAGTTCCTCAGAGCACTCTCCGTTAAAGAGACGATAGAGCACGCAGAGAGAACCAAAGTCTCTCCTTTGCTCCAGCGTCTCCATTGAGGCCGTGATATTGGGATCACCGACGATGCGGAATGCACGCCTTTGCAGGGAGTCAAGAGGGTCGAGCTGATATTTGGGAGCTCCCGCCCAGAGGTGCGAACAGTACTCCATATGCGGCCGAATTTGTGCTTTATAGAGCATTAGCCGCTGGCTTGGAGTGAAGTACCGCTTGGCTCTGTTCAGGACGCCCAGCTTTTTGCTCGCCAATTTGGCTTTGTCCTCCAAATGACTCCCAAACTGCACTTTAGCAGAAATTTCCACACCGAGGATTCCAATACCATCGGACATACGAAGAGTAACTCCCTGGAACTGAGGCACTACGATAAATGGGTCCTTCTTCGCAGTGAATGCGCACACTTGTGTCTTCGTGGGGTTGAACTTAACCAAGTTCTTTGCACCCCATTCGGAGACTCGCCCTAGAGAGTCTTCGACTTCAGACACAAGTTGTAACCGCCTTTCTAGCAACGAACTCCGAGGGACATTCTGGTGGTCGGTATACCGCGCATCACCCGTACTGTCATCCGCATAGCAATGTATGTTCTCAATTGACAACATGTCATTGATATGCAGAATGAACAGGGTTGGGGAGAGCACCGAACCTTGTGGAACACCAGCGTTTATGGGCATGGTTTCGGAGCAGCAGCCGTCGACGACGACCTTAATGCTCCTACCATCCAGGAAGCTGGCTATCCATTTGCAGAGTCCCTCGGGGATTCCATATGATGGTAACTTCGTGAGAAGAGCTCTATGCCAGACCCTATCAAACGCCTTAGCGATATCGAGTCCAACGGCGAGAGCCTCACCTTTGCCCTCCAAGGTTTCCGCCCAACGGTGGGTCAGATAAACTAAAAGGTCACCAGCTGAACGGCCGTGACGGAAGCCGTATTGTCGGTCGCTAATCAGCTGGTGTTCTTCTAGGTACCGTAGGAGGCGGGAGTTGATGACCCGCTCCATAATCTTGGAGAGCAAGGACGTTATCGCTATTGGCCTGTAATTTGACGGGTCGGATCGGTCACCCTTTTTGGGAATTGGGTGGACGTGAGCAATCTTCCACGAAGATGGAACCCTATTGTTCTGATAGGAAAGGCGGTAAAGGCGCGTTAGTACGGGGGTCAGCTCAGGGGCGCACGTCTTCAGCACCACTGCTGGGATGCCATCCGGCCCACTCGACTTATGGACGTTCAGGAGCTTAAGCTCCCGCCTGACCGCACGTTGTGTAATACGGATTTCAGGCAGAGAACTTTCACACCGAGAGATGGTGGGTGGTGTGGCTCCCCCATCGTCCATTGTCGAGTTAGAGGCAAAGAGTTCAACCAGGAGATTGGCCTTCTCTTTTGCGCTGTGGGCCAGGCTGCTATCAGCTCTACGCAGTGGTGGGAGATTGGACTGGCAGAAATTACGTTGCGCAGCTTTGGCCAGCGACCAAAAAGCACGATTCCCACTGGGATAGCTTCCTAGTCGCTCGCCAACCCTGGCCACGTGTTCCGCCTTGGCTTCAGCAATAGCCTTCCTGTTGGATCTGGAAGCAGCGTTGTACTGACGCTTCTTCTCCGTCACACCAGGATCCCGACTTTTCCTGGAGTTTTCCCAGGCGATGTACGCAGATTGCTTGAGGTGGGCAGTCTTCCTGCAGGTATTGTTATACCAGGGACGACTGCGACCGCCAACAGGTATTTTGGCGTTGGGAATGAATGTTTCCATTCCCATCAGCACCGTTTCAGTGACGCAATCTGCGCAAGTATTGGGATCTTCGGAGGCGAAGCAGAGCTGCTTCCAGGGGTAGGATCCGTAGAATTCTCGGAGTCCATCCCAGTCTGCTGACTCATACCGCCAAACTGCACGACTGCCAGCCGCAGACGCGCGATGGGGCCGCGCAAGACTAGCAGTTCTACGGACAAGGCAGTGATCCGATGATCCAAGAGGAGCATCGACCACAACCCTGTATCCGCTTGGTCGTGTAGTCAGCAGAAGATCCAACAGGGAGGCTTCATGGCTCTCTATATCTGGTATACGGGTGGGCTGTACGACCAGTTGAGAGAGGCCATAGGCCAAAGCCATGTTGAAGACAGTCCTACCAGGGAGGTCAGTGGTCCGGGACTTCAACCACTCTTTATGGTGAGCATTAAAGTCACCAAGGACCACCACCTCCGCAGATGGGTACTGCTCCAACGCTCGGTCAATCCCCTCTTGGACGTGCTCAAAAAGCTGAGCTGACCCTATTTCACTGGCATGGGACCTGTAAAGGCACGCGTAGATTCGGGTAAGGCCCCCATGGTCCACGCGCAGCCATAGTAACGACAGGTCCCGATGCTCGAGGCCCCGAAGGCGGCGACAACAAACATCGCCCCTGACGAAAACGCACACCCCGGCTTTACGTAGGAATGTGTGTTCCAATTCGTAACCGGGGTATTTCAGGTACGAAATATCATCAGGGGCGCATATTTGCGTCTCCGTTAAGAAGAGCAAGGCAGGCTGAGCCGTCTCTAGGTGGTGGTGGACGGCATCAAGATTACTATGTAGACCCCTGATGTTGCAGAAATCCATTTTAAAAGTGGATTGGGTGTCCGCCGTAGGAGCTCGCTTCTTCTTTTTATTTACCTTCATGTTTTGTTTTAATTGAGCATTTTGGGGAAGGGGATAAATGTGAGGCAGAGTCCCGGTGACAAACAAAGAAAGGGCAGAGTGTAGTACAAAGTGGGAACGCGGGTTGTGTGAAGAGCTGACACGCGGCACGGAAGGGCCCCCGGTGCCCCCCCGCATGCACCCATCGGGATCCACTCCGGTCTCCTACTCCGGCACGATGACTGCACGACGGGATTTTCGCCGGTTGTGCAGGACAGCCTCCCAGGCAGGATAGTCCTGGGTTCGGGTCCCCTACTGACCGGCAGGTGGCCCACGGTAACCATTTCCACCGGGTCTCCCTGTACCGCGCGTCAACTCCTCACGCCCAACGAACACACTGAGACTTATAACTCTGCTAATTTCGATTATCACCGAGACTCCTCACCAAAACAGGGACGGGAAGGGGGCATGAAGGAGCGGCTGCCTCTGCCCTTCAATCGAAACGCAAGACTGCTTCACGACCGAAATAGGCAGAGTGGTGGTACCAACCCGCACAGTCCCGGCATTAAGTAGGTGAACCTAATTAGTATCGGGCCTTACCACAACTGTAATGGGAGAGGGAGGGAAGGAGAAGGACATCGACACCGCGGAGATAAGAGGTAAACGGCATCGAAGGCTCGAGAAGCCGGGGTCGCGCACCCGAGTCATCTGAAAAAGCAACCGGACAAGCTGCAATTAGATAACCTCTCTGGCTATAATATGAAAGGTATGGAAAATACGTCAACTAACTGATGTTGATACAGCAAGGCTTGTATACTTTTCTTACTTTCATAGTGTGATGTCGTATGGTATTTTGTTGTGGGGAAATGCTGCTGACATTCAGATCGTTTTTGTACTGCAGAAAAGGGCTATTCGAGCAATCTATAACCTTAAAATGAGAGATTCTTTGCGAGAAAAGTTCAAAGAAATTGGTATTATGACAGTAGCGTCGCAATATATTTATGAGAATCTAATATATGTTCGTAAGAATATTCATTTCTTTTGTAAAAATAGTGATATTCATTCAGTTAATACTAGACAAAAGAATATGTTAGCTTTACCAAATACCAGGCTCCAAAAAATGTATAATTCTTTTAGAGGCCTGTGTATACGTTTCTACAATAAAATCCCAGGTTGTATACAAGAACTTAGCTTAAACAAATTTAAAGATGCAATCAAAGATGTACTTATTAAAAAAGCATCTTATAAAGTGTCTGATTACATGACGGACAAAAAAGCTTGGGTTTGAACTCTCAATTCTAATATTTAACAATGAACTGCGTTTTGTTTCAAAGAAACGTTCAGTGAGAGCAATTTATAAGCTAAGTTCACGCACTTCTCTCAGAGACTGCTTATATAATGTGAATTAACACATCGATTCTTGTAATGGAAGTTGAGCTCAAACTTTTGCTTTGAGGTCAGCATCCAATTGACGACTCTGTAACAAACCAAATTGTAAATGGCGATTTAAAAGAGGAGATAAAAAATTTTGACCTTTCGAGTTTCTTGCCTGTTCTTCTCGAGAAGGCTCTCCCAATTTCCGAACAGGTCAACTTTTTTTTTTATTCCTACTTGTATTTGCAGGTATCTTGAGTATATTCAGGATGTATGCACATACAAGGTTAATATGATTTCTTTAAATCAGATTGTTTTGCTTTGTTTTGACGTCAATAAGTGCCTGTAAAGGCCTATGTTGAATAAAGATTTTTGAATTTGAATTTGAATTTAACAACACGATTCATTATCTGAAAAATTAACACCAGGCATTGGCATCATTCAAATAATCGTTGACTTTATAATGTCCTTTACTCATAAGTCTTTTTTACATGCGCTTTAAACTTATGAAAAGGCAAGTCGGTAACAATTTGTGGACGCTTATTATAAAAGGTTATACGTTTCCCCATAAACGAGCCTCTAGTTTTTTGAAGCCTGAATGTTGGAACGGCAAGTTTATTTTTGAATCTTGTGTTTAGATGGTGAATTTGGAAATTGGTTTTAAATGTATTATAATTTTTATAGACATAAATCAAATTTTCATAAATGTACTGTCCTGCTAAAGTCAATATATTAATTTCTCTAAATAAGTCCCTTAAAGAATCTCTTGCTCGTAAATTATAAATAGCGCGAACCGCTCTTTTTTGAAGTACAAAAATACTTTCAATACTAGCAGCCGATTCCCACAGTAGTATTCCATATGACATGACGCTATGAAAATAACTAAAGTAAATCAATCTTGCCGTTTCAACATCAGTAAGTTGTCTTATTTTTTTAACTGCATATGCTGCAGAACTATGTCTGTTAGCCAAGGACTCAATATGTGGATCCCACTGTAATCTAGAATCTAGTGTTATACCCAAAAATTTAGTAAAGTCGATGAATTCAACAATTTCATTATTCATTTCCACTATGGTATCCACTTTTCTTACATTTGGCAATGAGAATTTAATACATTAAGTCAAATGTATTCAATTTCAAAACAAGAACCCCCCCCCCCCCTAACAATGACCTATCTCACTCTGTCAATACGGGAAATGTGCGAGAGACATACTCAGTACTCGTTTGTTAAAAATAACGGACTATATAAGAATAGCATTGGTACGTTGTTGTGACATAAGTCACAGTACTTACTCAGACTACCTGTGTTACCCTTCAAACGGGAACACAGCAACTCAAATATCGCTACTTTGCATCTCTAATACAGATTCTCTTTAAATTAGACTGGTAACATGAGTACCTTATGTCAAAATCCTGCTTGTCATCCATCGTAAACAAAATATGGGATAATAACGATATGAACAAAATTTGCAATCTTGCTCTGACGATACAAGATTTGAAGGAGCGCATGCACTATGCAGTCTTAAGAGATTTGCTTAAATATTTGTTGATAAACTAATTTAAAATTTAGTTATATCTTGATAACACTGGATTTCAAATACATTTTAGTAGATACTAAAATACTGCACTCAGAATGATATATTTAAAAAAGCTATGTGGTGTCGTGGGATACCCGATAAATAATGAACTCTTTATCGAAAACTAATTATTAAAATGTGTTTACCCGTAATGTCATTCAATCCAAAATTTTTATGTAAATCATAGACATTTTAATAATTAGTTTTCGATAAGGGATTGATAATTTATTGGTTATTATGAAACACCGTGTATATACCTATTTGAAAAAATATTTTTTTTTCCTTTTTCAGCATCAATATGGCTTGTATTCGATTCTCTAAAAATCATACGCATCGTGTCTCGATCTCCGATGCGTTGTTTTCGAGTTATAACTTCGTTGTAATGAGGAACTTCGTTCCAAAAATAGACAATCCTTAATTGACATTCGCTCTTCTACGTAATTTTTTTTCTTTCAAGTCCTGAAAGTTTCTACATTATTTAAAGTTCCGATATTTAGAAACAAAGATATGGTGACACTATTCGGGTTGACAGCGGGACGACGGCGGGGGCGGGGGATGCAATGCTTCTTAATTTGTGCGGTGTGTTTGCGGCGCAGTGCAGGCGTCGCGATTAATTAATTTGGAGCGATTTAAGTGTGGGTCGCCACCTCGCATTGTCCTCGTTCATGGATTGTTTTGAAAGGGGCGGTAATGAGGCAGGCTTGTTGACGAGTTTCCTATTCGCCAAGTTCCAGCGCAAGTTTGATGGTTATCGCTGATCGCTCGAGGAAGGAACTGCAAGTTGAATTTTTTAACAGCGCCTAAAGATACTAGTGCACGGAGCTAGGAGATTGCCAGGCGGATTTCGATCATAAATCATTGCACTATTGATGCACGATCTATGGACGGGCAATTTTGCTTATCTAACGTGAACGCTATTGAAATAAAATTTGCAGTAAGAATAGGAGCATGCTACACAACGTTTCAAAAAATGAAATAGTTATGGTCCTGAACGAATTTACAAAATGATTTAGACTAAGTAACATGTGATAAAATCCTTTTAAGGATTAGAAGTAACGGATAATGTGAGCTTTCTTATTTCCTACATGACCAGTAACTCCGACCACCTAATCTGTAAAATAACCGTATTTTCCACACTCACCTATTTTTCATTTACTTCAGTTTGTATACTTCTATTTTCTATTACATCTGCTATAAGTTTTAACTTTACATTTTCAATAATGTTCCTCCCAAAGGTCTTTTTATCCCCGCGGCTCATCAAAGTCGGCTCAAATGATATGATTATGATGCCTATCATCATAATCATATGATAAGTTTGTGAGGAGTAAAGTAGAGTTAAGTAAATTATACAGGCATACTTGCTTCTCAGATAATATGTGAATGAACAGTTAAAATAGGCCGAGTTGCGATCAATGCAGCGTGTAGTGCGACACAGCATGGCGCAGTTGAAAAAACTTTGCAGTAAACAGATATGAGGAGCGATGATTTACTAGAACGAAGGAGGGAAGTGGAACAAAACTTATCGCGCGGCCGCCCGGGCTCGCGACGCAAATTTCAATAAATTCTAATATTGTCTACATCGTGGCGTGCTGCCATTCCCGCTCCGGCCCCGGCTCAACGGGAACGACCAACATTTTGCTATGATAGCGATTTGGTTTGAATGGAAGAATTTTTATTTGACATTAGAAAGATTCTAAGGCCCTTAACATTGTTATATCTATTCTTTTATACATATGAAAGGGAAGCTCTTGGCTTTTATTTCACGTGATGGTAAGTGACGATAATACCGAAGGTAGAAGCGAGCATCACCTGGACTCCTCAACAACTGAAGAACTGTGGCTGTAGAGAATACAGTCCGTCTAAATATGTTATTAAGGCCTTCTACACAATAATATACGAAAATTTTAGCTCCTAGCTAGTGGCTGAGACCACCCAGTATTGATTTAGATTCTAGAAGACCGGGTTCCGTCCCTATTGGGGCGAAAGCTTTTCTGCTCAGTTTGGTTGGTGATGCGGCTTCTGAATCCTCCTGGCTAGCTATCACCGTCTTACCTGAGTAACGCCATAACAACAATGTTTATAAAATTGCTGTGTTCCGACAATTTGAGGTAAGATAGCCAGTTTCTCAGTTGTCCAGGAGTCCAGGCAAAGCTCGCTTCCATCTTCGAACTTACTGTCACTTGCTATCAGGTGAAATGAAGTCCAAGAGCTTCCCTGTTGTATGTAAAAAAAATGAACAGTGTCTCCGAACTCGCCCTGTGTATGCAATCATCTTAACCCTGCCCATAGAACACTCTTATGTGGGGTTGGTACAGCACGTTTTCTCCTTCCTTACATCTCTATCACACTTCATCTCAGCACAGACACTGGCAGTCTTCTTCGCGCTTTCAGTCTATACCTACTTAGGTCTTTCTCCACCCTTATGTCTCTCCACATTCACGTCCATAAGAACATCACATGCCTTGTATAAATAAAATGTTTAAGTACACTTTGGGGAGATTATAAAATTCAGTAAAACTTCAAAAATAGTTGTTTAGATTATTTTGAAAGAATATAAAATTCAATCAAACTGCCGCTTTTCCTCATTGTTATACTCGTAAGTGGGTACTCAAGTCAGTTATGATATGAGTTGCAACATTATATTCCAGTTATGAGTGGATCCGAGACCATAATTAGTATTATTAACTTGTAGAATTAACTTGAGTGAGGCTAAAATATAATCCTAAATTAACATATTGAAACACGACCTATGATGTGTGGCATTGTCACTCACAGTTAATCCTGAAGTGCAGATTGTTTGAGACCATTGACCTATCATTTATTATATGGAGGTCTATCAGTCTATCTCGGCGCTGAGTGTGGAGCAAGAGTAGTGTCGCTGTTGTGCCGCGACATTTTCTATATCGACCTGTAATGGGTAACTGAGTTACTCACATTTGACCCTGAAGTGCAGCTGGTTGGAGATGGTCTCTCCCATTGCGTTGGTTGTGGAGTAAGCATCGCATCATTTCTGGGATGCTAAACCTTCTACACCGACCTATGCTGGGTCGCCCAATCACTTACATTTGACCCTGAAGTGCGGCTGGTTGGAGACGATCTCTCCCTCGGCGTTGAGCGTGGAGCTAGTGTCACATCACTGCTGTGCTGCAATACCCTTCACATCGACCTATGCTAGGCGACTGAGTCACTTACATTTGACCCTGAAGTGCAGCTTGTTGGAGAAGGTCTCTCCCATCCATCTCCATGGTATTGCTCGTGGAGTAAGCGTCACATCATTTCTGGGATGCGAAACCTTCAACACCGACCTGTGCTGAGTGGCTGAGTCACTCACATTTGACCCTGAAGTGCAGCTCGTTGGAGACGGTCTCTCCCTCGGCGTTGAGCGCGGAGCAGGCGTAGCGGCCGCTGCTGTACCGCGTCACCTTCTGCAGCACCAGGCTCTGGTTGCTGTGGAACACGCGCGCCGTCGCGTTGTGCGCCAGCGGCCGGTCCTGCGTAACAAACACCACACGTTAGGATTTAGCTCTGGCAACCCTGTTGCTAGGCATATCGGGTGAATAAGGCTTACCGAAGGGAGACTCTGTACCAGGGTCGTGTGCTTGGGTACCTCCGTCTTACCTATTTCTGCCGCAAAGCAGCAGTGCTTGCATTGCTATGTTCCGGTTTGAATGGTAAGATATGGCACTGAAATTACTGGGTACCGTGACTTTACATCTTAAGTCACAAGCTGGCAACGTACACTGTGGCCCTAGTGGGGGTTGCAGTTTTGCTGCGAATATCACAGGAGCCACATGTATTATAGGTGACTGTTACCACTTACCATCAGGTGGGCAGTTTGCTTGTTTGCCAACTTAGCAGCAATAAAAAATAACATACGAGTATACTTGCATAGCAACAGGACACTAGGCTTGTCGGTTTTATACAATTTTGTTAATTAGTTTGTATTTTCTGTGTAATATAGTTATTTCGCAATTAAAAGGGCTTTCTATTTCGTCCGTAACAGTTTTTTGACTTTTCAGTTCTCTACTTCAGTACTACCTTTATTTTAGTCACGTTAATTCCAACGAGAAGCGAAATCATAAAACGTGAGTGCAATTAAAAAATTAAGTAATTCCAGTGTCATTGTATCGTATTGTTTTAAATAAACCGGTCTGGTTAGCTATAACACCTGGAAATTGTTAAGAAAAACGAGTAGCCAATGTCTGTATGAATGCGATACAACTGACAAAAATGGTGAGACAAATCATGCAGCGGCTGAAACATAGTTACAGATATCACCTTTATTATGCCTAGTTTGATATTGGCTTTTAATATATCAGATTGAAATGCATATTAATTTTCGTTATCAACTCTATAAGTTTACCGCATTGACTTAAATCGGTTTTAATATCCGTGGAAACTCATTACTAAATAAGTTGAGCGAAGGCTTCAGCCTGTAAAGTATAATATCAAGTCGGCGCGAGCCACGGTATAACTCAATACAAGTTTGAGAGGCTTAATATTGACTTTGAATTACGTCGGCTCTATGAATAAATTTCAGGAAGAATTTCAGGCTCACCTAATTTCTTTGTGAAGTTTGATATCACTTACTTTCATTAATAAACGTTCGAAGCTAGACATGGAAAACGCAAATTGTTGTCTACATTAAGCTGAGGGGCTGCGAGTTGAAGAGCTATCATTGTTGGGCCGAGGGCCTTCGAGCACCGATAGAGGTCGTTTTTCGTGTGTATTAATATAAAAGGGCGCATTAGCCCGCCCGAGCGGAGCCGCCGGCCTCGACAATGGTACTTGTTATGCCCTCGACCGCTGATTATTTTCTTTTCCAACAGAGGTCCTCCTTATTATCTACGCTACATGTGACATTGCGTCGCGGCTCGCGAGCGATGCACGCGGCATCACTTTGGCGCATAATGGCGTCATAATCATATCAGCTAATAAACCCACTGCTGGGTATTTGTTTATTTACTTTAGGTACCTACCAAACACTTCTTTTTTCTTATTCAAAAATATAATATTTATTTGGCAAAAATATAATATTTATTTGGACAAAGGAATATGTTAGCTTTACCAAATACCAGGCTCCAAAAAATCAATAATTCTTTTAGAGGCCTGTGTATACGTTTCTACAATAAAATCCCAAGTTGTATACAAGAACTCAGCTTAAACAAATTTAAAGTTGCAAGCAAAGATGTACTTATTAAAAAAGCATATTATAAAGTGTCTGATTACATGAAGGACAAAAAAGCTTGGGTTTGAACTCTCATTTCTAATATTTAACAATGTACTGCGTTTTGTTTCAAAGAAACATTCAGTGAGAGCAATTTATAAGCTAAGTTCACGCACTTCTCTCAGAAATAGCTTATTTAATGTGAATTAACACATCTCTTCTTGTAATGGAAGTTGAGCTCAAACTTTTGCATTGAGGTCAGCTTCCAATTGACGACCCTGTAACAAAATCAAAATTGTAAATGGCGATTTAAAAGAGGAGACAAAAAATTTTGACCTTTCGAGTTTCTTGCCTGTTCTTCTCGAAAAGGCTCTCCCAATTTCCGAACAGGTGTAGAGTCAACTTTTTTTTTTTTTTTCATTCCTACTTGTATTTGCAGACATCTTGAGTATATTCAAGATGTATGCACATACAAGGTTAATATGATTTCATTAAATTAGATTGTTTTGCTTTGTTTTGACGTCAATAAGTGTCTGTAAAGGCCTATGTTGAATAAAGATTTTTGAATTTGAATTTGAATTTGTTTGAATTACAAGCACATCTGTTAGATCTTTAGAGGAATGCTAAACTTAATGTACAGGACATCAGATTTTAGTTTAGTTCTAGTTGTATTACAAACAAGAAAAATAAAAAAGTTGTAATGGCGAAACACAAACAAAATTAACACTCAGAAAGAATACAATAATACTAAATAACACAAACCAAAATAATAATGTTGGTTAATATAAGAAAATAATAATAATTTTATTAAAAAAAAAATAATGCTCTGCTTATCAATATCTACAATTTGATACGTATCAAATTGTAGACATCGATAGGCAGAGCACAAATGTGTAGGTATTACATTTTCAAAATGGCGGCAACTGAAATTAATTTATTTTCCGATTTGCCTCCCTAAAAAATCTGCCCATATGGGCCCGGGCCCAAATGGCCCCTATGTTAAATCCAGCCTTGGCTGTGTACGTACATAAAAAAATTAAATTAATTGTTAAATATGGAGCGTCGGTGGCGCTGTGGACTCAGCACTTGCCTTCCAATCGGGGGGTCGGGGTTCGAGACCCGCCATGTACCAATGTGTTTTTCGATTCGAATTTCATATGTACATTTATCCGACGCTCCTACGGTGAAGGAAAACATCGTGAGGCAACCTGCATACATCTGCGAAGAAATTCAATGATGTATGTGAAGTCGACCAATCCGCACTGGGCCAGCGTGGTTGACTAAGGCCTAATCACCCTAACATAGGGTAGGCTCGAACCCCTCGGTGGGGACGTATATATGAGCTGTGGTGTGTGTGTTAAATATCTTGGATAATTCCATACCTTAAAAGCACTCATTGACGTCAATAAGTGCTTGTAAGGTATTATATAAACAGGGAGCACTCATTGACGTCAATAAGTGCTTGTAAGGTATTGAGATTAAGATAAAAATTTCTGAGTTCTAGTTAGTTAGTGGGATGTGACTTTGGTAGGCGGGCGAGGATCTCAAATTCGATTGGCCCAATGAAGACCTCACAAACATTGTTAAAGCGGAATCCCACGGCCCGTGCTTCCGCGGGCACCTTTGGGCCGTGCCGATTTTCACGGGCAAGCCGGGTCACAGACGAGCTCGCGTCACCTCGGGCCGCTTGGCTTCCCATGACCACGGGCACCCTGACCACGGGCAAGCTCGCCCTGAAGCTTTTGAAGTTACCGATATTCAGCGGATACAAACGGGCGAGCTCGGGCCGCCACGGACGATACCCTTCCCACAGCGCGTCGGCGCGCACTCTCGCGCTATGGCCCGTCAAATCACGCTCCATGGGAAGCCCTCTTTAAAGAGATTGAACAGAAATCGGCGGCGTGCTTGCAGGTGAGAGCTCGTTCGGTCGGGTCGGCGCGTTGTTTGCGCCGACAGGCACCGCCGCCATCAATCTCAGCCGCAGGTGAGCTGGACGTCTCATTACTCGCCCGCGCCGCGCACCTCACCCAATTTAATAATAGTCACGCCGCTTGTTTACCAGCTCGATATCTCGCAAACATCACTCCGGCTCGCAAACGAGATTATTCCGAGGCGGGGCATTGTTGGATTCACGTTTCGCAATTTTCCATCTGGAGCGCGCACTCCGATACGATTAATAGGGAATTTAATGAGGAAAGTATGTCGGGAGATAACGATAAGGCTCGCTTGAAGATTAAATCGGCGGGCGTATTCCAGCGGTGATCTCCTATTGAGAAACAAAGTCATCTGGAATTAGAGGCCGACTCCGGCCGAACGGAGGAGACACAGTTTACTGTAACCGAGATCCCTTGTGGAGTAATTAGTGTAATTCCGTCGGGTCTCGAGATGCGGTCGCTTTGATTAGGATCGTGCGAACAGGGCGGATCGCCCCTGGGCGGCTGAGGCTACATGGCGTCTATAAATGAATTGATCGCCTGTAACGGCGTGTCGACACCTTCGGCTCACTGCGCTTATGTTAAAGTGGTATATTCTTATGTCCATTGTTTACCGTTTGGGGTAGTAATTCAAAGCATTCGCTCCCCCGTCTTCGCACACGTTTCCCGCCAGTTAAGCGTTTTATTTGCGCTCCGACAGCGCTCGTTAAAAAAGGCAGCTCACTAATTGTCGGGGCGAGCCCTTCGCATTTCATCGCCTGGTAATGAGGAGGCGCGAGGAGTCGAGCGGTCCCGCGCGATCGATGGCTCAGGTGCGAGGCGATTTCCCCGAAATGTCGCTAAATCTTGATCGTGGAATCAATCCCGTATGAAAGGAGTGCGAGTTTCAATCAAGGGTGTCCATTATGAGCGGGACGAGTTCCATTGGCGCACAATCTCGCGGATGATCGCGGCGGGTCGCCAGGGACGCCCCGGGAATGGGCCATTAACGAATAAAGAGAGAGAATTTTCCACCTGATAACGCTGTTTGCTTACGTTCTCCGAGAGGTATTCACGTCTCGCGTTATTGTACTCAATATGTATTTCTTTGTGTGCCGAGCGCTCCACTTGAAACAATAGCTTACTACTGTCTTGGACGCTCGTAAAAAATCGTTATTTTTGCAGTTCGCTCGCCTCGGCTGGCCGAGAGTGTAAGGCATATTTTGGAGTGGGTCCACTGTACTTTGTATTAGTTTATGTAGATCATGTTGAGAAGTTACGCTGCATAAGCGACCACTTGCATCGTGGAAATGGGCACTTGTGCCGGCGATATTATAGTGCCATTCTAAACACACGTTACTCTACTCAATAGCACTGAGTCACGAACATTTATGTTTTGTGTACGAAGTCAACTTCACCTTATTTCGTAAGCCTCATTAGGCCTGCGCACCTTCGTATCTTATCATTTATGAATTAATTAAAATTTACCATCAACATAAAATAAAGTTTTCCCGTATATTCATTCACAAAGCAGAAGTTCGTCTTACCTTGACGATCTAAATTAGAATCAAGTAAGTACTTTATTATTATGTGTACATATTACTCTATATTATCTGTACGTGTGTCATTTAAATGTACTTCCCGCTCCATTATATACTTTCACACTTTGCCCTAAATTTGCCTGGCATAAATTGCTATTTAGAAGTAGCACCACCTTTTGTGTTTATGTTTCTATTATTTGTTGTTATTTGAGTTGTTCTTTGTGCAATCTATACTAATATTATAAACAGGATAGATTTGATCGTTTGTTTGTTTGTATTGAATAGGCTTCGAAACTGCTGAACTGATTTTGATTAAAGTTGGTATACTAATAGTTCCAGACCAAGGGAAGGATATAGGGTAATTTTCCTACGGGAAAAATTTGACGGGAAAAGTTTTCCAACGGGAAAAATTAGTTATAATGCAAACAAAGTTGCATACGGTCAGCTAGTATAGTATATATTCTTTCATTCATTCAAGTTTTAAAGTTTAAATACTTAAATTGTACATAGATTCATGAAAAATAAATTTAAAAAACTTAAAGATGTTCAGATCTCTCAGTTTATACAATAAGATGGCAAACAAGCATACTGCTTACCCGATAGTAAGTGGTAACAGTCACATACATACATGCGGCTCTTGTGAGATTCGCAGCAAATCTGCAACCCCACGTAAACTCACGGTATATACCTAGTAATTTCACTGCCATATCTTACTCTTCAATCCAGAATACAGCAATGCAAGCACTCCTGCCTTGCGGCAGAAATAGGTAAGAGGAAGGTACCTAAGCAGGCGATCCTGGTGCAGAGTCTCCCTCCGGAAACTGAGAGAGTCTCTTCCAGCCAACTCAAGAAGTAGTGTAAGAGTAGTACACTAAAGATAAATAAACAGGGAGAAGGAAACACTGAAATAATATATTAAATTACAAATTCCTTCCCCCTTTTACACCCTTAAGGAATGATTTCGGGGATAAAACTTTTATTTATCCTTCCCCACAACTCAAACTATCTCCATACCAAATTTCATCTATATCGGTTCAGCGGTTATTAATTCCCCATACAAACTTCCACTCCCTTTTCTCCCCCTTAAGGGGTGATTTCTGCGATAAAAGCTATCATATTTTCTTTCCTGGGACTCAAACTATGTCTGTACCAAATTTCATCTAAATCGGTTCAGTTGTTTTGGCGTGAAAGCGCGACAGACAGACAGAGTTACTTTCGCATTTATAATATTAATAGTAAATAAATTGTACGGATTATAAGTATCCAAAGACATTATAAGAGATAGACCGACAATACGCGCGGCCTCTAAGAAACCCCCTTCAACCACAACAGCGGTCAGGCGGCCGCTACTCATACTGTATTTGTACTGCATTCGACTGTCGAGCGCGCTTCAAGTTATAAAAATACTTAAACATGCCCAAATAACTTCGTTTTGTAGTGTAAAAAACGAACAGTAATAAAAACTAAATCACATTGTAACATTATTTATTACCGATGAGTCTTAATTATGCTTATTTATTTAGCTATTATCATATCAAAATTGGTTGAAGGGGACTTCATACATTTCGTTTGCATTGTTGGTCTACTCTTATAATGTCTTTGTAAGTATCCATCAGAAGTGGAGATTCTGTAACAATATTGGGTCTTCTTTTCTTCTATACAAACTAAGCTTCTTTTGTTCCTATACAAACTAAATCAATTATTTTTGGATCCAGTGTCGACAGCCCTACAGTGATACATCATCATCATCATCACAGCTCATATACGTCCCCACCGAGGGGCACGAGCCTACTCTAACTAGTTAGGGCGATTAGGCCTTAGTCAAACCACGCTGGCCCAGTGCGGATTGGTTGACTTCACATACACCTTTGAATTACTTCGCAGGTGTATGCAGGTTTCTCACGATGTTTTCCTTCACCGTAGGAGCGTCAGATAAATGTACATATGAAATTCGTGAAACGAAAAACACATTGGTACATGGCAGGATCGATCGCGGGCCTCCCGATTCTACTCGGACGGAGCACAGTCCAGTGCCGAGGCCACAGCGCCACCGACGCTCATACAGTGTTACAGTGATTACATTTCTTTAAATAAATTTTATATGGTTGTCACTTGAAAGTTTTTGCTTTCAGTTAAAGTCGATTAAGCCAGAAAGTATTACTTTCCTAGATCTAAGATAAGCACTAAGGGTCCATCAAATATCTAACCTATATACCCTTTAATATTAAGATACCCCACACGTATGGGTTTGATGAAAAAAAAATAGAGTTTCAGTTCTATGTATGGGGAACCCCCAAATTTATTGCTTTTTTTTCTATTTTTGTGTGAAAATCTTAATGCGGTTCACAGAATACATCTACTTACCAAGTTTCAACAGTGTAGTTCTTATAGTTTCGGAGAAAAGTGGCTGTGACATACGGACGGACAGACAGACATGACGAATCTATAAGGGTTCCGTTTTTTGCCATTTGGCTACGGAACCCTAAAAAGCACCTATGGTCCATTTACGAGTAAAAAAAGCACCTATGGTCCATTTACGACTAAAAAAAGCACCTAGGGTTCATCAAATGTCTCTCTGTCTCTAGCATACATAACCCTTTAATATTATTTCAGCGTTCAATTTCTTCCGGTATACACTTTTGTATGTATTTAGTGATTTTAGTCGTTAAGTATCACATTGACAGTGTCTCTTACCAATGAACACACAATATTCTATGCAATGACAGATTGACTGGAGGAAATTTCTATTAAAGAGGGAGAACGCACATATTATTATGATACTTCCGGTATACACTTTTCTTTAATTTTCATGTAGCGCCACAAATTTTAAGCCTTCATCCAGTTACAGTCGGCAGTCCTACTATTTTATTTACTTTTGTGTTTTCCAACTTGTTATGTAATAAAAGAGTATTATGTATGTTTACCTCTTATAAAAACATTTATGAATTTATTAATAAAATGTATACTTAAAAATATAACATTTTCTATCACCCCATAAGTGATAAAATATGTCAATATTAGATTTTTAGTAGAAACTTATTTTCTATGAGAGAAATGCTCTATTATATTCGTTTAAAGCACTATCCACTCAATTCAGATATAGGAATAATATTAGCAGTAAATCCGAAAATATCGCGGACCGCACGCGTGCAGATATAAAGAGCGCCATAATAAATACGCCTGAGCTGCCAATTCTCAAATTGGGCTCGGTTTGAAGGCAACCCAGCCGAATGAACTAACCCGAGAGTTACATAAGGCGTTTGATGTAGAGCGCGATACGCGGCAGGTATCACATCGGATTTTATTAGATAAGTTCCCGCTCCGAGCCAATTACGACTACTGTCATAACAATTTAGATTAAATTCGCGGCATCACCCGGCCGCAATCGGAGCCCCTGTATTGGGAACGGGCTCTCCGAGACATTGAACACGGCCGTTCGGGATGTTGCCATTACAGTATTCAGAGGGCTTCGTTCAGGAAAATCGGGCCACTGTTTCCGATATCTGCTCGTCTGCTCGTCGACATTACTCGCATAAGGGTGCTCTTTCATCGATAATGTTGGGCGTAGCGAAGCCGTGAAACGGTGTGAGTGCTGAAGGACAAGGAAGTAATAGACTGTCTGCATTGTGAGTCGATTCTAAAATTTAAAAATCTTTGGTCAATATAGAATAGGCCCTTTGCATGTGACGAAGCAAACAAAATAAAATTCAATTTAGAAGGTTACATAATATTTAACCTGGTACGTGCATGCATCCTCAATCATCCCCGTTCATAATCAAGATGTCTGCAAATACAAGTACATAGGAGGATAAAAGTTGACTCTATCACCCGGTTGCACCAAGTTTTACGTTTTACGATTTCGCAAAAAGTAACAATTTAAAACATAAAAATGTGTCGTTTTACTATTCAATATATGATTCGCGCCGTACAATTTAACCTTTTTAAACGTAAAGGATAAAATAAAACTACAATTGTAACTAGAGGTGAGACACTATGGTGCAATTCTTACGTATTTATATTGACTTTTACTGTTACTTTTACGAAATCGTAAAACGTAAAATTTGGTGTTACTTTTACGAAATCGTAAAACGTAAAATTTGGTGCAACCGGCTAAGGGCCTGTTTGGAAATTTGGAGAGCCTCCACGTAAAGAACAGGCTAAAAATTAAAAGTTTAATTTTTTGTGTCCTCTTTTAAATCGCCATTGACAATATTGGCTTTTTACATTGTCGTGATAATTACTGAAATACAATTGTATGATTATTCGATTGTAATTCATAATTGTATAAATTACATTAATAAGCTTTACAGATTATTTAAAAAACTAAATCTAAAAACCTACAAAGACTAATAACCAACTACATCAAAAACGAAATACTTACAAAAAAGCACTATCAAAATAACTAGGGAACCCTTAGCATAGTCCCCATGACACAGGCAGAGTTCCCGCACTGAGTTGTACGGAAAGGAAAGCCTCTGCGCAAGTAAGCTGCCTGCGCGGGGGTCACCCGTGGCTTCCCTCAGATGCTGTATGATTACATGTATGCTGTGCTGTATAGGGTTTGGAAATTCTCGACAATTTCAAAGACCCGGGACATTCAAAGTCTCGGAACGCCCCGGGACATTCAAAGTCTCGGAACGCCCCGGGACTTCGAGACTTTTAAGAATAAACTTTTAATTGAGTTAATTTCTAGTGAAACGTACTATTTGACTGCCCTGATAGCACTCTAGCAACAGAACTGGACTGATGTTTCATATAAAAAGGCAATATTTAGTAAAAATCAAAATTTATTAAACATAAAATGAAATCCTAATAATTTTATCGTTAACTTCAGTCTAAATAATTGGATGTTTATCTACATATATTAAAGGAGAAGTTTCATCTATTAGACGCACGCACAGCCGTAACCGCTAATGTTAGAAACGTGAAATTTGGACAGTTGTTTTAATTCAAAACATGGACGCCCACTAAGAAGGGATTTAAAAAAAAAATTACCCTGAAGTGATGAAATGGATGAAATAGGGGTTGCAAGGGAAAAATCTTTAAATTAGCAACGATTTTGATGAAACTTGAGATTCATTCTCTTAAAAACATTTTACTGAACACGTGTTTCATGGTTTATTGGAATTCACCCCCTTAGGGTGCAAAATAGGGGTTGAAAGTTTCTATGGAAAATATTTGAAATCTGCTTCAATTTCTAAGAAATTTATTATCCGAGCTCCTAATTTATTTTTCCTTCGGGAAAATATAAAAAACCACGGGAAAACAATAATAACGCGGGCGAAGTCGCGAGCGGAAAGCTAGTTTCTTACGAAACGTCCCGGGACCCAAACCCTAATGCTGTATGATTAGAAGGTCGAATTTGAAGAAGAGTGCGAATTTGTGATCCTATTGGTTAGAAAGATTATATGATCTGTTTCCTTAATTTTTGCTCGCCCACCGCTTAGCCTTACACATGATACAAGTCGCGACATATCCCAACACGTTCTACCATGTTACGCATCCCACAGCATGTCCCAGCATGTTCTTCTAAGTTACGCAAGTCACGGTACATCCCAGCTCGTTCTACCAAGTTACCCATGTCGCGGAATACCCCCAAGCTTAAAGTGGAGCGCCAAATAAGTCATCGGCCTCGCGAGCTGAGTGATTGTAAAGATTATTTCGCAGAAATTTATGATGGCTTAACGCGCACAATTTATGATTCGTCTTATTATTTTGACAGCTCATTCGCGGATCTTAATGGCGCGGGGGATGTCTGCGGACGCGCGCCACTGTTCTAATTGATGGCGCTATTTGAGCGAGCCTGGCTCGCCGCACCGTCGTCGACATTGAAATTAAATTTTCACTCGAGCTTTTTTAATTAGCGAGCGTCACGACACATCAGACGTGTTTTAACAAGTTAATGTTAAGAATGCATGTCTTGCCGCTCCCTTTAATCTCGTGCATATCGCGAGAGTCCACTAATGAGTTTACCGCAATTATTCCCCCCACTCCCTCTTTTAACCCGGTTTTTAAAGCTTTTAAGATTAACCCAAGAGATTGGATTTCTTGTGGTTATATAGTACGCTAAGGGGAAGCTAACCACTAAAAACTTCCAGGGTGTTCCGGCACTCCAATCGTGGGGTCACCTGGGATCTAGGTGACCTTAGTAACCAGATCAAGGTGTTGATCTGGTTACCTAATGATACTGTTTTAACTGTAACGTTATCTAATGTGAATTACTGTAATGATATATGTATTCTTATATTATTTTAAAGTGTTTTAGAAGTCAGTTTTTATTTTTTGTATTTATTTTATTTTAATTATTTATTGAAGCGTCGATGGCGTTGTGCGTAAGGCAGTCTCCTTCCAATCGGGAGGTAGCGGTTCGAACACCGCCAAGTACCAATGTGTTTTCAAATTTTGAATTTATATGTACGTTTATTCGACGCTTTTACGGTGAAGGAAAACATCGTGAGGAAACCTGCACACACCTGTAAAGAAATAATTTCTTTACAGGTTGTTTGTGAAGTCGACCAACCCGCACTTGGCCAGCGTGGTTGACTAAGGCCTAATCGCCCTAGTTAAGGGTAGGCTCAAGCCCCTCGGTGGGGACGTATATGAGCTGTTGATGATGAATTATTTATTGGAGAACCAACAGCTTTTATAAATGTTTTATATTGAATTAGAATAGTACCAGGGAACCAATTAAAGGTCCTCACAAATAGGCTACAAGTTAAATTACATGTAATGTACGCAATACATTAAGGATTACCACACACAGATACGACACAACTCAGATTAACACCTTAAAATACAGTAATACTGGACTCAATTCTGGGCGGAAGCCGTCTAAATAATATATACTTAAAAATTCTAAATTTAAACTTAATTTAAATGGCCGGTTAAGCAAGGCTAACTAAATTTAGGCAGGGCTTATGCGTAATTCTAAAATGTCTAATGGCCATTTTCACCAACCTCTTCTTAGCTTAGGGGACTCTTAGGTGGCATGCTACCACATTCTTTTCATAAAAGACAAAAAGTGACAGCATGCGTCTTAGGGGCTACCTAAGCTAAGTAATGGTTGGTGAAATCGACCATAAGATTAGTTTTAATTGTGTTTGTGTTACTATCGTAAAAATATTAAAAGTAAATTAATGGATGGATTTTGATGTTAAAGAAACTAAAACGGGTTTATATTTATATCAGTTAATACATTTAATGTACATTTTTATCTTATTTTTAACAATATAATAGAAACGTGGTCTATAGAGTTTCGTGAACGTGGTCATTTGTAGAATATGCGAAATATTCAACGTACTGTCACAACACGCCGTAGATATTGTATTCATTTTTGATGAAAAGCATCAAATCCCAGACTGTATTTATTCCTCCTTCTCTCCATCTGTAGTTTTTATATTTGTCTATGTTTTTTAATTAATAAATTCTTTAATTATCACAATATAATTGGTACTACTAAAAAATTATTTTTATTTTCCTATTCATTTAAGGCGAAAACAATCAATTTGGGCAAAATTAAAATTTTTTCATTTCATTTCATTGTCAAAATGGCGGATTTTAGCATGGTTCTTATTTTAATAGGGATGATTTTAGTCGCCGCTAAAAATAATCAGTTTAGGATGATTACGCGTAAAAATCTCACGTCTGGAATAACGTTTGGACGACTAAGGTCGAATTTCACCAACATTTAACAGGCGGTTATAGTTAACAAACAACCGTTTTTGACACTTATTGTATGAGTGAAATGTCAAATACTTGTTTGTTAGTTAACTAACCACCTGTTTTAATATTGGTGAAATTGGACCTAAAGCTAAGTTGAATTGACCGTCTAAAATTAGAAACGTCAGATTCAAATTAGCAATGTCAATTTGACAGTTACCGTAGAATAGGATAACGGTTAAGCGGCACCTATACTCTGTCCATTCGTTTATTTTCATTTTGACAGTTTGTGACAATTTGAAATTAGTGACGCCCTCGCACGTTACCGATTCGATTTCAAATAATAATCGATTTTATTTAAAAAGAACTTACAATCGATTTAATGCATCAAAATATTTTTAGTTTAAATATTAATTATTTAAATTATATTTGAAATAAGTAACTATTCATATAAATAATAAATCATTAATATTAAAATATTTATCTGTACTATTATATTAATATTTTATAAAGCTGAAGAGTTTGTTTGATTGATTGTTTGTTTGTTTGTTTGGTTGAACGTGCTAATCTCAAAATACTGATTTTTATTTACTTATTGAAATTTATGCTTGAAAATTTTACTGTTGCTATTTTTAAATGGTAATATTCAGAATAAACAATAGTCCTCGCAAATAATTAATCATGCATTCATAGATACTATTTTTATTTTCTTGTTTTTGTAAATTTACATAAATAATCCATACTAATATTATAAATGGGAAAGTGTGTGTGTGTGTTTGTTTGTCCGTCTTTCACGGCAAAACGGAGTGACGGATTGAAGTGATTTTTTAAGTGGAGATAGCCGAACGGATGGAGAGTGACATAGGCTACTTTTTGTCTCTTTCTAACCCCCCACTTCCCTAAAATGGGGGGTGGAAGTTTGTATGGAGCATTCCGCAATTTTCAAGGTAGAAAGCTGAAAATTGGTATGCGAACTATTTGTGACTCACAAAAAAATCGTGCATCATTTTTTTTTTTGGAAATCTGCCCCCAACCCCTTAAAAGAGGACTTTTTGCAGTTTTCAAGGTAGGAAGCTAAAAATCGGTACACAGACTCTTTGTTACCAACGAAAAATACCTGCCTTATTTTTTTTTTAATCTTCGGTGTTACCCCGAATTTAACGCGAGCGAAGCCGCGGGCAAAAGCTAGTACTTTCATAAAGTCCGATTTATTTTCATATCATCGATTTATCTTATCTGTTTTAAAGTCTGTGGTTGTTTGTTATGCATAAGACACTTCACTAAGTGGGCGTTACCCATCAATAAAGTACGACATTACCTTAGTACATTATTACGAAAAAAAAACGGTAATTCATAGGCGTGAGCTGTCAAAAAGAAAATAAATGAATGGACAGAGTATAAATAAAATTAGACAATTTAGCGGCCACTTCAGAATTGAGTCTACTGACTGATTATATAAAAAAAAATTGCTGACTCAAAAGATGCTTTGTTGAGGCAATTGTGTCATTAAACAAATCTATATTAAATCTATTCGACAATGCATTGAAAATGACGGCCACCCGCCAGAGATATATATTATGCCTGTAGTTTGTAGAAATTTATCTTATTATCTATATTATGAGACGATAACTTAGCATTCCATGGATTCGCCGTGCGGGTGCCGGGTCCATCGCGTTGCAGAGAAAAGAGCCAAAAGCAGTGCCTGGGTAAGTAGCTACTTTACAATGCATCAACATTCACCTTCACCATTCCTTGCCGGAATACCTCTCGCGCCTACTTCTACCGCATATAAGTGAACATAATAACCGTTTTTTGTGATATCGTTGGTAAGATCGTAGTATCTTAGTATCGACAAGAAGTGATCGTAGTATATCGTAGTATCGACAAGAAGTGACAGCATACTACTTAGGATTGTCTCCCTGTTACCCTTACAAAGAAGAACCTCTATCTTATGCTAGAACTCCACCTGTGTACTGTTAACGCCTGTGTCGTAATAGTAATACGTGTTAAAAATAACGCCTTAACAGTGGCTACAGACTTTGCAGCTATAAAAACTATTAGCGTTTAACACCACCCACTTCAACGCGTTAAAGTGCCATATGTGTGAAGTCATAAGCCAGAGCACTATAAAAGACCGCACGAAGAATGTAACATTTTACTTTTTTATACAACTAAGTTGGCAAACAAGCATACAGCCCACCTGATACAGCATTTACCGGCAGCTTTCGCTACCATGCAACTAAATGCTGGAATAATATCCCTCCGCCTATAAGAAGCCAAAAATGCAAACAGATATTTAAGGACAGAATAAAAGATTTATTGTTAGACTATCAAAAAAAGGGAATAACAAAATATCTTGCTTAGGTTATAAGGGCTGAAGAATGCACTATTTATTATCATTATTTTATTATTATTATTACACTATTATAATTTTTAATATACTTGATTACATTTAATTTACAGAAGCAAAAGTAAGGTGACATAATTAATTACACGTCATACTGATTGTTAGCTCGTAAATTTCATTTCATTTTCCCGATTTAGTTTTTTAAGCACTCCAACTGAGTGTCGTAGCCGTAGTCATCCTCCTAGGTTGTAGCTGAAAACCAGCGATTTGCTCAACGAGCGAATATGACGCTGAGCTATGGCCTTTTTGTGCTGCTGCAGCACACATAAATAATTTTTTTTTGTGTGGCGGACAGATCTGCATTATTGTCATCACTTTGATTAGTAGTTCTTTATTTTTATTTTTATTTCTTAAGGTTTTTTGTCCTTTTTGTCTCTGTTTTTTTTTGCCATATTTATTATGTATGTGTGTCTGTAGACCAAATAAAGTTATCTATCTATCTATCTGATGATAAGTGGTAACAGTCACCCTAGTAATGTGATTCCTGTGACAATCGCAGCAAATCTGCAATCCTCACAAGAACCACGGCGTACGTTGCCAACTTGTGACATAAGATGTAAAGTCACGGCACCCAGTATCTTCACTGCCATATGTCCTGTCTGGCCTGTCCCTTCAAACCGGAACACAGCGATGCAAGCACTGCTGCTTTGAGGCAGGAATTGGTAAAGGGTTTGACTTGACAACGCGCTATGTAGTAATAATAATGAAGTTGTTATTTCCTTACCTACTGAGAAAGGTAAATTTGTACAAAGCAAATCGGTGACTTCATTGCTGGCTGGTTCCTTACTAGAATGGAAGAGTACCATACTTACTTAGTCTCCGGCCGGCACTATAGCTCGCTTCTTCTTCTTCCCTTGAACGCTTTATTATACACACAAACCGCTATTTATTGCAATGCCTTATACATTGATTTACTACCAAACGTAGATAACGCATGAACGTTCGAAAAGTGGGCCGGTGAAGAACTGCCCGATCGGGCCTCGTGCAGTTCTTTTCCATGCGTTGGAGCGACAACGCGATAAGCAATTTTGAGCATTATGTTTGAGAATGTAAAGTTGATATTTTCTTGTAGCAATTACTAAAACGTCAAATTTAATGTGGCTAGGTATGAAATGATGTAACTGCACACGGTTGTACTTCAAATAGTTGCTGTAATAATAAAGAAAATAAGGTTGAATTCGATAAATACGGTACTTTCTTTATGGTAATTTTAATTCGGGCGTGCATATTCAACAATATATCAGCGAGTACAAATGTATAGTCGATTAGGTGACAGATTTCAAGCGCGTTTTTGTATGAAGTGCTCTATCTACGTTTGGTAGTAAATCAATGGCCTTATATTAAAGGATACCAGAACTCCACCTTTAGATCGCACGTGTAATTTTGTTCCTCGAGTGCTTTCATACCCTTTATAGCCACTAGTTCAGAGATAAGCGTTACGGAAATCCCTTACTGCGCCACAACAATGTTAAGTTGCGTCGCAAGATTAATCCAACCTTTTTAATATCCCGGCCGGGCCCGGAGCAGCGAGCTGTGCAGCGCACCGTGATAATATGCAAATGCCCGCGCCCTCACCCGAGTCACGGCGCGGTTCCTTTCCGAATTTAATATTTTTCTTGATTGACGAGTGGGCCCCCGCGGAATACGAATTAAAATGGAGCCGGCATCGCGCGGCCTCTCAACTTCAAAACCAATCTGCTCAGTCCGATCGGCCGAATGCTTTGAAGCCGCTACTTCGAGGGCGGCCAATTGGCCTTGTTTTCGTACAAGGCTGAGGTCACTCTCGGGGATTTCCGGGTAATCTGATGCGCTGACCCCGAGTAATTCAAGCTTTCCTCCAGCATTGTTTGACTGTTCGTGCTGGCCGATTTAGAAAACACTAGCTTTACTTAACGCAGCTTCGCCCGCGTTGTTTTCGTTTTCCCGTGGGAAAATAATTTTGTAGTCTATGTTAATCAAAGATAATGTAGCATTCTAATGGTGTAAGAATTTTTGAAATCGCTCCAGGAGTTTTTGAGTTTATTCTTTACATACATACAAATCTGTCCTCTTTATAATTATAGTGTAGATAGTGTTGATGTAGATATTATGTCGCCGATCCAAGTGGTTCGAACCAGAGATTTAAATCTCTGGTTCGAACACTTTGGTTTCGATATTGAAAACAAAGCAACCTTTGCCTTGGTTGGAACCTGGATGGGTGACCAGAACTTTGTGATCTCGAGTTCCTCCGTGCTTCGGAGGGCACGTTAAGCTATTGAAACCTTTTTTCTACTATCGGCATTGGGGTAACGTGGTTGTATTATGGCCCATTCTCTTCATGTGTTTCTACCATGTAGGAATGCCTGTGCCCAGTAGTGGGACGTCTATAGGCTATGATGATGATGATGTGGGCGTTATGGACAACACGTGTATGCTGGTCTACCACGCTGACCAACAGTCAGGTGTCAGGTAGAAGGTGCAATCAGCGTGATGAGCAGAAAATCTTTTTATTTATAGTTTATAGTTATTAACGTACTCTTCGTTTATAAGTAATATAAGATTTCTATTTAGTCATTTTAAGTAGTTTTATGCTTTAGAGTTTAATTAAATTTTAAAGTAATGTGAATTAATACTCTATCACTGTTAAAATATCGTTGAGTTTTTAAATTTGAAAATTCTCTAGCCGTTCGTCATTTGTTACGCGAACGGCGAACTTTAACGAATGTTTTTACACGAGGATTAAAAAGATACGAGAGCAAATTACCATATCATAACATTGGATGGATGTCAGAAATCAGCGTTTCCAAATGAGCGTATAAAACGAATAAAGCGTTCAACCGTTATCATTGGACTGTGATGTGACGTCCAGTTTTCACAGAGCGTTATCTGCAGCCCAATGAAGCCGGCATTCATTTACCATGTGTCAGATTGCATCATGGAGTTAACGCATTCATATTGGGATGTCTGGGATTGATAATTTGACTAATGGTAGGCGATATAACGTGTGTAAAAACAATCACAAAGCTAAAGCGCACGTATTGGACCCATCGTCAATATCAGTATTGTCTTCTAGACTATACCTGAAAATTTAATAGTTACCGAGATATTTAAGTTTAAAGTGGCAATTAATTTTTTTGGGGTTTTTAAACCAATGTGTTTGGAACATTATTTGTTAATTTTCACCCAAAGAAATATATAAAAAGAAGTATTTTTTAACAAATAAAAGTTTTTAATTTACAAAGCGCAATGTATTTATAACGGACGCTGTCTATTGTCGCCGCGAGCCGCTGACTCACGCAGAGTCGATATCCGTAACGCGTTACATTGCGTAGTACTTTTAGCAGTTGTTTTCTAAAACCTAAAAATAAATTTCGTTTCCCATCAATTTTTTTATATAACTTAATTTTAATGGTCGGAATGCGTAGACGCGGGCTTTGTTATTGGTTTTTAACCAGACTTCAAAAAAGGAGGAGGTTCTCAATTCGATGCGTATGTTTTTTTTTGTGTGTATGTTACGCGATTACGCCGCCAGTTGTGGACCGATTTTCAAAATTCTTTTTGTGTTCGATAAAGTATACTCCAAGGGGACCACCCTTGGAGTATACTTTATTGCTTTATTGATCCCATTGATCCCATTGATCCCTTTATTGATCCCATCATCAGATTTTGACTTTATGGTCACCAAAGTCAAAATCTGATGATGGGATCCCGTGAAAATCGAGGAAAACCCTTAAATTTTAAGGTGTTTCCAACGTGTTTTGTGTGTATGTTACGCGATTACTCCGCCAATTGTGGACCAATTTTCAATTTTTTTTGTATTTATTTATTTATTTATTATAAACATAGTTTCCACAGCATAATTCAGGTAAGATTACAATTTGATAAAAACATTTCTGTACATAAGCCAATTACGGAAACTTACTTTGTTAATTTTAAAAAAATATGCAACCATAAGGGTATGTAATATTCAAACAATAAATATTTAGTCTCGAAAATGAAATACAATAGAGTTATAGTACAAAAATTAAATTAAATTAAAAATTAAAGTAAATTAAAGACAAAAAGACAAAAATGTGCCACAAATGTGTGCATGCGTATGTGTGTGTGTGTGTGTGTCTTTGTGTGTGTGTGCAGGTGAGCGGTTTTGAATCAGTGTGCAACTTAGCTGCGCATTTGCAGGAGCATCTACTATATTAAGGATGAGTATAATGTTGGCTTACATGGCATCCCCATTAATGGGATAAATGAGCTGAAAATAAATTTACATTGTATAGTTAAAATTAAAATCGAGATAAATAGATTATATTCTTAATAAATTCAATAATTATTACAATATTAGATAGAGTTCGATAGAGATTAGAGAGAGATTCGATAGAGTATACTCCTAGGGTGGTCCCAAGGTCACCAAAGTCAGGATTTGATGATGGGATCCCATGAAAATCGAGGGAAACGCTAATTTCGGTGAGCTGGTATTAAATTATGGTTTCTTTCACTAAAAAGATTTCATTCACTAAAAAGTTAAAAATAAAAAATATTTTTTTATTTTTTGTAAATTATTTTTTCTTTACACCGTGTATGATTTATAGCAATTCATTGAACTGAATTTTTTGATGCTGAGTATGGAAATGCTGATACCTACTCGCATCCGAAGACCTAGGGTTCCTGATTCTTATTTCAATCATATATTTTGTATATATTACTTCGTTAACTCTGAAGCTTATTATGAAAACACTAATTCAAGCACCCAGTGACTCACCCTAGGAAATTTATTTTTCACCCTACTGTTTTAATTTCTTATTTTTACTAGATTTCTTCATCCTCACACACTCATTCAACTTCCCTCGAAACTGATAAGTAATATGGCACACGCTGTAATATCCAAATTATAGGTCTTGAAATATGCAGTAATAAAATACAAAAATATATACTAAGTTAGTAAAATACTGTAAAATTATGTGTTTGTATTATGTCTATCCTACTATTAATTTCTATTCCTTTAAGTTCGAGTTCTTCACAATACCTAATTATAATGAATCACAACTTCTGTGTTGTAATAAACTTGAACAATAATTGAATGTAAAATAAAACATCCGTACAAAATAATGTTATACTGTATGACCAAGATGTAGGATATAAGTATTCCTTGGATTCTGTCAGTTTTGACACCCGGGTGAATTTCCCGGGACCAAAAATTGCGTGGCATCGATGAAATCGGTAATAAAAAACATAGTTATAATGTTTTTACATTTTTTCCTAGTAAAGTGAAATAGTTATCTATGTGTAGCACTAAATATTTTAATAATAGGAATAATAGGTACTTCAAAAAATTAATTAAACCTTGAAATCTTTCATTGCCGTGTTTGTCCACACGTCACCTTGATATATATTATACCACATTGATAAAAATCTATTGATTATTTATATTGAAACTTAGTTTTATTTGATACGTGAATAGTCAAAGTAATGTTACGGAATACATTTATTGAAATATTTAAACAATACAACGAATGGTTAATAAAAATTCATTTGTCCCAGAACTACCTTTCATCGCCGTGTCCTAAACATGTTTAAGAATATTGTTTTATCTAACGACTTGCGGCCCCCCTTTTTTGTGCTAAACGTTGTATATTAGTGTCGCCTAAGTGCTCGACATGGAAGGACGTACACTCGTGCTTGCGTTTTCACACCATAAATGTAAGTATTTCATTTTTATGTTACTCGTCATTTTTTCTTTCATCGCCGTGGATAGGTATAACTTCTATTTGAATAGGTTTGTCCTCTTGATTGAGCATTCAATAGAAGGCCTTATGTTTATTTGTGAAGTGTTTATTACTTCGAATAATTAATAGATTTTTTGTTATTTTATATTTTTGCCTTGATTTTCATCGCCACGCTTTCATTTTCGTAGTTTCCGTGGCCAAATTTGCTATGGCAATGAAAAAAAAGACACGGCAATGAAAAAAAATCATTGCCATGCCTTGGAACAAAATTTAGTTTCATTGCCGTGGCCAGGTGTTTCATTTCCGTGACTTATGCTTTGATTGCCAAGATAAGGCAAAAAAACATCTACCTGTAATACAGGTAGTGCCGAATATTGACAGTTCAGGACACGTCAAGTTAACCCTCTGCAATACGATAAAAGACTTAAGGATAGAATTGATGAGTTTTTACTGTATAGTCAACTACAAAAAAATCTATGTTAACCTTACAAATTGATACCTTACATACACACACACACGTACACACGCGCATCCACATACATGCACGCAAGCATACACACATACTACAGTCTGATTTTACTAATGCCGTAGATGCTTGTTTCATTGCCGTGGACGCTTGTTTCATTGCCATGCACGCATGTTTCATCGCCGTGGTACGAAATTTTTAATCTTGTATATCTCGTTTGTTTTTTAAATTATCTGATAAATATTAATCAAGTATATATACATTATCTTAAACTTTTAAAAACGCCAATATATATCTTTTAGAACTTTTAAGTTAAAAAAATCCACGGAAATGAACATTTTAATAGACTTGTTGAAATTAAACCACCCCAGTAGCACCAGTAGGGAGTTGGCTAGAAGAGATGTCTTTTAGAGATAAGCTCCCCTTTGCACACGTCTTATCTGTATTTTTCTTGTGAATACTTTATTAAGCAAAATAAACTTTTAACTAAGACCCAATTTTGAACTTCACGCAGACAAAGCGGGAGGCAGAAGCAAGTTAATAGCCACCAACGCCGGCTGCCCCAGACTACTCGTTACCGGACCAAACATTACCCAACAAAAACGCCAATTAAAACGGTATAATGCAGCCATTAAGCCACCATCGGGCCGCTGCCAACGAGCGCCGGTCATTCTGCGCTTTAATTCGACACACGATTCTATAAAACAATCACAAATAGAACAGACGGGTTACAAGCAACGCTATGCGGTTGTGAATAGGCGGACGAGGCACTTGATCGGGCCTCCTTCCTAAGCTTTAAATTCAAATTCAATGAATTGAGCTGTTTCAATTAATTGACCAAATTGAAGTTAAATTCATTTGAATGAAACTCAAGCCAAGCTTGAGGGAGACTTATGGAGGAAGGCCTAATCAAGTTTCGCGTTCATTTATTCACTACCCCTTACACTGTTGGCACAGAAGGTACTCCGTACTGGTGGTCCAACGTTGGCTCTTAGAGATACTTGTTCAAATGATAATCTATAACTACTAAATAGTTACTGTAGCATGATATTTCTACGCTTGTTGTAACTATAACCATCTGTACGTTGCTAAGCAAAAGCTTGCTACTACGAGAGTATTACAGTTGCACTCAGTAGACATTTGATGAAATTGATGGAATATTACATAATTGGCATAAGCATGTTGGTATTAGGGCTTCTGAACTCGCCTGGCTAGCTACATCGTATTAACTAACTTTTTCAATATTATAATAATGTCAACAATATTGTTGTGTTCCGACAAATTAGCCGAATCGCCAATCAGTTGTTAAGGAGTGCAGGTGAATCTGACAAGGATTTTTAACAACAATGGTAAAACTACAGACTGAAATGCGCTCACGGTGGTCAATCGCAACACAGGGCAATTAATAGGTCAGAGTACTTTGCTCAAAAGTATGCGACTGCACAAGCATGGGTAAATTGCCTTATTATGCATAGATATATATTTGGTCACTTCTGAGAGCTTTGGCTATGGCGAATATTTGAACGCAGTTTTTAGTTATACGCAAACAAGGCATGTATATTAAATTGAAATCTTAACCACAGGTATAATATACTAGTACAGATGCCCAACCCCATACTAAAAATGAAAACTAGCTTACATAAGTGGTTGTTCCACGGGGCAGCGATGGCTTAAATTTCGTGAACCTTACTATTTTGTTTCCATAGTTTCCCTACAGGCGGCATAATTTTTCAGTTTTGTTTGTTGTCTAAACAAAAACACATTAAAACATGTTAATATGGGGAGAGCAATTTTCCCATCCAAAAACGAAAATTTTATGCGATTGTACATATTAAAAAACCGAAAACATATTGTAATTGCTATTATAATGATTCACGGACCCACAAAATAAAACACGCATACTCAGTTTATCAGTACAAAAATTCTATCTAATTATAGAAGGAGGAGGAGGTTCTCAATTCGATGCGTATGTTTTTTTTTTGTGTTACGCGATTACGCCGCCAGTTGTGGACCGATTTTCAAAATTCTTTTTGTATTCGATAGAGTATACTCCAAGGGTAGTCCCATGGTCACCAAAGTCAGGATCTCATGATGAGATCCCATGAAAATCGAGGAAAACCCTTAAATTTTAAGGTGTTTCCAACGTGTTTTGTGTGTATGTTACGCGATTACGCCGCCAATTGTGGACCGATTTTCAAAATTCTTTTTGTATTCAATAGAGTATACTCCTAGGGTGGTCACAAGGTCATCAAAGTCAGGATCTGATGATGGAATCCCATGAAAATCGAGGGAAACGCTAATTAGGGTTTCTTTCACTAAGAATACTGAACGGCTACTCTCCAAGTAGCCGTTCAGTATTCAGGATCACACTTATAAAGGAAAGGTCGGAATCGCGCCGAGACTTCCGTACAAACTTATCAAAGTATACAATTTTATTTAAACAAAATCAAAGGGCCAACCTCAAAAACTGTTCTAAAATTAAATTTTCATAAATTTTGATTGATATGGCAAGTTATTAGGGTTGACACACTCTTTTTGATCAAATAAATATTATAATTTTTATATAATTAGGAGTCATGAGACACGTTGTAATATGTTCTTATGTAAATATTTTCGGTTTCCCATTTTTTTCCTAACATGTGCTATAAGACCATGCTTCTTGCTAAATTTCTTGATTCTACGTCAACGGGAAGTACTTTATAGAGACCGACCCCCCTTGTGAAATCGCAAAATTTCCGAAATAAGCCACAAAAGCGGCCAAACTTTTTGATTGCGTCGATTTACAAGTATGCATTTTTCAAAACTTTACCTACGTTTCTACTGTTTAGAGGTACGGATCGGTAAAAATGGTTAGGGCATTGGATTAGTTAGGACTAGCGTGATCCGATGAAGTTGCGACAACCCGTTCCGCGCGCGCGGCCCGCTCGACCGTGGACAACAAAAACGCGACAACAATACACGAAACACAGCGGCGGCGGTGACGCGTGTCGCGATCCGCGTAACCACTCGCGACCGATTGCCCCTGAAAGGGTGCACGGAACAAAAAGCAAAAAACCCAACACTGCTGATTAAAACGCGGGTGACGGTACAAAGCGATTATCGGACCGTACACGCCTTGCCCCCCGCCCGCTTTGTTTTCGCGTCGCCACGGATTAATTTGTTACAGCGCGTCTTTTGTTCGCGCCGAACACCCGACCTGTCACGGGTAGCGTTACGTTTTTAGTGACCGAATGTTTAAGCTTACTCGTATTAGGTACGTTCAATGACTGGTCACGTCATTTTCGTGACAGAATACGCGTGTCACCGGTCCATGCCTGCAGGCGTAGCACGGGCTGCCAATACTGGACTCGAGTCACGCAATATCTCACAATTTCAGTGAGATAATCTCCATGTACTAAAGACATAGAGACAAATAAGCATGGTGGCGCGTATTAAGTGTGACTGACGTGATAAATTTTCTTGACGCTCGTCAAGTAACACGTGTGACTGAGTTTTATCAGAAATTTCTTGGCGTGCCTGTTCTCCGACTGCAGTAGTTGTAGCAAGGGCTCTAATACTTTAAAAGATGTAGCAGCAGTCGGAGAGCAAAAAATGTGTGATAGAACTCCGTCACACGTGTCCCTTGACGAGTGTCAAGAAATTTTTATCACGCTAATCCCACTTGCAATAATTAATAATTCCCACATATGCGCCACCGTGCTACTCTTTAAGACATAGAGATTACGTCATTGAAATTGTGAGACAATGCGTGACTCGAGTCCAGTCTTGGCAGCCCGTGCTACGCCAGCTGGACGTCGCGTCGTAAGAGCCGATTGACGGACTTTTGCGTAGACACTTTTACGACTGCGTTTTGCGTGGTTACTAGTACTCTGCAAAGATATGGAATACTTAAAAAACCCCTATATCAAATCTCAAATCTTAAGAAACACCAATCTGTAGGCTTACTCTTGAATCAATTGCGATCGATCGACACTGAGATTGTGATTTTTCGTGCGCTTAGATTGCCACATTGGCGCCAAATTAGACCTATATTGCGCGAATTTCGAGTGCACCAAACTCAAAATTATATAATTTTCACAAGATACGGAACCAATTTTGCGCTAGTGTTGCTAATCAAGCGTACGGAAATGGTTCGAGAGTAAGCCCACTGATTATATATTTGCCCTACCCAAAGGATGTCAATTAAGTATCGTCTAGTCAACGAGGAAGAAACCCTAACAGTTTCGTCATATCTCTGTCTGTATGTCTCTTGGGACATAAAAAAATTGGTGTCGTTGGATGGCTCTTTCAAAATACGAGTATTGTGGGTTCAAAAATATCTCCATAGCCTAAGCGAAAACCTAGAAAAACTCAGATTGCAGGGAAGTAACTTTATTTTATTGTTCATCAACATGCTTTCCTAAGCTTGGTTACATGTAGTATCGTGTTAACGCCACGATGACACTGACAAATACATAATTCCGAGCCTCTCAGGTGGATGCAATCAAGAGAATGGTCATTTTACGGCCCACGCAATGGAGCAGCTGTATCTCTGGTGTAATCGGGACAATGGTGTGTAGGATATCCACATCAGGCTATTCATATCCATAAAAGAACTACATCAAAGATTAAATATAATCTTTATTCAAGTATGACTGATAAAAAGTGCTTTTGAATCATCCAAATTTTATTCTACTTATCTACCTATTCTATCTATTTATGACGTCTTTTATCTGATAATATTATATAATAAATGGATGCAAAAATCTTATTAGTTTTATCAGAAAAAATAAAATAAATTATGTTGTTACACTATAATATTTGTTTAAAGGGTTTATTAGGTACTTTGTCCCGAGTGATGTCTACCTACAAGCTAACACCAATGATGCTAATATTATTAAAATGGTTGGTAGTACTTCTGAGCCCGCCTAGTTAGCTACCACCGTCTTACCTACATTTGTCGCCATAATTACAATGTTAAGAACATTGTTGGATTGATAAAGAAGATAACGAAAATTTCATTGAAAAATTGTAATGTTCACAAAGTATTACTAATGTTGAACTACGTATCTGTGAGCTACTACATCTATATTATATTAAGCCACCCAATCACCCTCACTTGCTACTGGCTACTACTGGGAGATGGCTCAAACTCCCCCTTCTTGGAGGATCCCTACGATTAGTAGTGCTGAAAAGGAGAGCTTGGCAGGTTAGCACACTGGTATGATGTGTGTAGTGTAGGGTATTTATTCCCCTGGAACTAAGTAAACGTGGAAGGAGATGGCTGTATTGTGTCTGAGCTGACGATCAGGTACTCACATCGTGTAGCCAGGAGAGCTTCCTGGCGGGCGGGTTGGCGCGCACGTGGCACTCGAAGTATACGTCGTCGCCTTCCTTGATGTCGTCGGCCGAGAGCGAGCTGCCTAGCCGCAGCCGCACCACGGGAGGGTCTGGGGGCAAACATTGCTGTTAGGGTCACAAATCATAATTCTTCGGACCGCAGCCACTGTCGTGATTAAACGTCATTGTGTTAACTCCTAATTAATTTTAAGATAATTTAATATATTTTCGACAATTTGTTGTAAATTAATGCAATTTTAGAATTAGTATTGTGCTAAAATCCAGTTGTGTTGTTTGTGAGTCGATTCGCGGTGTTATTGTATGTTTGGCACGACAAACATTGACTCCAACTGTCACGGATTTGAACGAGTCAACGACATCGAATATTGTTGTACGTTATAAGGCAAAAATATAAACAGTTTCAAGCCATTATCAAGAGGAAATAGATATATGAAACAACTGAAGTTGTGGAAAGTATCCGTGATTCAGAGGTATCAAGAAGCTCTTCATGCTAATCAGTGACGGCAGTTTTGGTGATTGACGGACTACCTTCTCTTACATAAACCGGGGGAGTATTGTATTTGTTATTAATTATGTGACTAGGCAACCTTCAAACATACCTGTCTATCTTACTCTCCCACTTAACATACATATAATTAAAAATTGATTGAGACTCCACCAGTTTTGAAAGTAAAGTTGCACATACAATAGGTACTTAAGGTATACCCACTCCTAACCAACTTTATTTGTTAGTTTAGTCCACCTTTATTTCTAGTTTTATTCTGCATTTATCTGTGTTACACAATAAATAAAGCAAGAAAATATATGTGATTACAGGCCTGAATGCTAATATATGTAAATATTACATTCAGATATCACTACCTAAACAGAGGCTGCAGCTTATTTATATGTATATAATATAACACTGACTAATTAATATTATTAAAATTATTTTTTCTATTATTTAAAGAATTTTTGATGATTTTTCTTGATTTAAGTTTCTTAATAATCAGAATTATTTCTTGATTTTTCTCAGTGACTGTGTCCTGCAATTTAAAATATTTTAAAAATAATTTTACACTGTGGAACATTAGGATGTAATGCTCATTGGAAGGTCTGCGTGGTGGTGTGTCGGGTCGTTACGTTCCCTAAAATATGGTTGAGCGAAGCGATGGCTGATTCATGCGTCAACCTGTGAACAGGTGCTGCCAACGGGGACTGGTCATTCATCCAAGTGTTTCCTAAAAGTTATCTTAATTAAATAATACACTTTCATGGTTGTATGGCGCAGTGGCTTGTGACATTTTAAGAATTTATTTGCTTTTTAATCTTAAATTGTATTATAAAGGCATTAAGTTGAGGAGTCTTTACAGTATAAACTGATTTTATTCATTCATTTTTTTTCCTCGCCTCTTTGCTTTTTATAAATCCCTTTACATTTTTGATTTTATTTTTTCTTGACAATTTTTTTTCTCTCTCTCTTTATTTTTTTTTTATAAGTTTACTTTAAATTCCTTAATCTCGTTTCATTACCCAGTTTATACTGCCTATTTAAATTTATTTAAATAAATCCAACTTTTTTTGGCATTTGTAAGCTGAACTAACAGAATGCTGACCCGCAAAGCTGCTGCCCAAAATACTGAGGCAAAACTCAGGCAAGCTGTCCTTGAGATAAAGGCATTAAAGGATTCCTGCGATCAACTGCTGAGGGAACGTGATGAGAGTGAGGTGGAAATCAAAAGGATAATAGACAAGAACACCTTCCTTAAAAGTGAGCTCTCCGAGCTGGACACCAAATATAAGGAAGTACTTGTGGAAAGACATCAGCTACAAAATACCATCACCGATTTTACTCAGTGTAATGACACATATGTGAAGGCATTAGACAGAATCACAGAACTTGAACGGGACCTGCGTGAGGCGAATAGACATATTTTTGAACTGGAACAATTTAAACAAAACCAGGAAAATGCTCACACGCACAACTTGTTTGATGAACTTATGCAGTCACCTGGTGGACGAAATCTAGCAGAATCTTCTTCATCTACAGAGGGTAGGCCCTTGTTGAACAATTTTATAGGTAATAAAAAGATCAGAAAATATATTAAAATCAAGAAATTGCTAAAAAGGACTCAATATCAATTAAAAAAGTATAACTCTTTCAGGAGTAATATTAAGTTACGGAAAGAGCGTGCATGGCTAATAGATTCATTAGACATTTATGATTCCAAATTGAAAGAGAGTAGGAGTATGTATGATAGGGACATTGAAGAACTCAATAATACTATAAAAAACTTACATCACTCATTGTCAACCATCTCTGAAAATTATGAAACTGCTCAAAGTGATATTAAAATGCATATTCAGTCTATCAGAGAGCTAGCCACACTTTGTCAACATAATGAGGACCGTTACCAGTCCCTTCTTGACAAACAACTTTGGAACCCAAGTGAGAATAATTCAATAACAGAATGCAATCTCACAAACAGTAAAAATGCACCCAGTCATACATCCTCCGCTCATAGTAATGTATGTCAGCCACCTGTCAATGAGCAATCTAGTTTTCACTGTAAAGAGAAGTCTCAGTCTAATCCAAAATGCATTATTTTTTGTGATGACATTGGCAAAGGTATGGGCCAGTTATTGACAAATCAGTTAAATTTAAGTGTCATCAATTATTGTATGCCTGGCTCAAGTTTCCACGATATTACAAATAAAATTTATAGTTATAAGTTTGACATTAATGACAACCTAGTAGTAATCTTGGGAAATAGGGGTAATTTGAACAAAAAAGCACTAAACATTTTTTGTTCTCATTTAAATAATTTGTGTGTAAATCAAATAATAATGTTTACCCTTCCCTACCATAACAGGTTGTCACAACATGAAAATAATATTAGGTATAAACTTAATTTGACATTAGACTTAATGCACACCTCGAACACTCCATACAACGTTCGCAAATCAATTACCTATTACTACTACTAAAACAAACGACGTTTGTACACGCGCAAATGTGTGCGTGGAATTTAGTAGGGCTGAGTGCGCGGTTATCAATCGAAATGATGCGAGAAGTACAGCAACTGCCTTCTCTTTTACCCGCATAGCGCTATCTCTGTTATCGGCCGGCGCCCGCGTCTATTCGGTGAACGTGAAGTTTCGCCGCGCCCGAGCGATCGCGCGCGCCCTTGTTTATGTGTCAGTGATGTCTACAACGAAGTGCCGGGTGGGGTGAGGTATTTGAAATGAGTGCGAGGAGGTGAGTGGCCGTTCTGTACGTAGTACTATTATCTATTCTGTGCTTAATGACAAATTATTCAAATAAAATCCATATTATTGACTATAACAAACTGACAATTGTTAGAGATAATGCTTATTTAACAAATGATAGATTATATCTATCAATGTTCTTAAAAAAACAATTAGCTATTTCGCTAAGATTTTATTTTTTAACTTTAGCCAAAAACATGGCTATAAACTCTTTCTCTGACAATGCTTTTATTGAGCAGCCCACTCACAGTAGTCAAATTGCTCCTATTAAGCAATACTCCTGTGATAATAAAACGACTGTCAGTAATAGTACTGATGATAATTTTTACAATTCTTTAAATTAAGTAATGTGACAATAGAGACATCCTCTTGCTTATCATTAAGTAAAAAAGATACAGTAAACTTTGTAAGTGATAATGTATTGCAAAACCCATTTAATAACAAAGATAATGTAAATCTTATCAACCTGGTGCACCAGAACATTCAAGGAATGTCAGGCAAGGATCTGGAAGTGGAATTATTTTTAAACTGTAGTAATGTTGACATTTTTTGTGTAACTGAACATTGGCTTAAAAGCCATCAGTTTATATTTAATTTCAGTTATCATTTGGTTGGTAGTTTATTCAGTCGAGAAAATGCAATTCGTGGTGGTTCTTTAATAATATTAAATAAAAAGCTGAAATTTAAGGATCGTAAGGATATTGTGAGCCTTTCGATTGAGCGAACAATAGAAATAGCCTGCGTGGAGCTGGACCAGATTATTGTATTAAGTGTATACAGGCCTCCTTCAGGATTATATGACCTTTTTGAAGATACTATGGATGAAGTATTGAAAAAAGTGTGTTCCACGAAACAAACCATTGTTTGTGGTGATTTGATTGTGTGATTGATTGAGGATTAAAAATCTGTTTTGGTCATATAACCTTGTAAACTTATTTTTGGAGCCAACCAGAATAACTCAGTCGTCTGCCACATGCATTGACAATATTTATACAAATATTGTTCCTTTAGCAAAAAGAGTTTTTAATAATTTAGAATCTGACCATTCTGGGCAAATTGTTACCATTCCATTTAAACGTAAACGCATAGAAAAACAGAATATCACTGTTGTGCCAAAAACTGCTGGTCGCTTAGAACGGCTGAAAAATAATATCGGTATTAAATTAAATTATATAGGTTATGAAGAAAACCCAAATAAATTATATGAAAATTTTTTTCATACATTTTGTTCTGAATTTAAAAATATTTTTGTTCCAAAGACTATATCCGTTAATGGTACTTTAGCTTTTAGTGAATGGGCCACACCAGGCATTCACAAAAGCAGAATCAAACTTTTTGAACTTTATAATGAACGTTCATTTAATACTAGCGATGAGTTTAAACTTTATGTGAAAACTTATTCCAAAGTATTCAAAAAAGCGTGCAGGCTTGCTAAATCTACTCGTAATTATTTAAGTTCAAAAATAAAAAACAGTAATAATAAAATTAAAATGACATGGAATATTATAAATAATGAAACTGGAAAAGCGAAAACTACTAATAATCAATATTGTTTGAATATTGACGGTAAGAAGGTAACAGTCGACACAGAAGTAGCTGCAGAATTTGAAAAGTTCTTTACTGACATTCCAGTCTCAATCACAAAGTCATTGGATTCCTCCCCCGCTATTGCTGAATCTATAATGAAAGATCATGTTGAAGCTTGTGATGATAAATTCAAATTTGTACACATTAGTGGAATGGATATAATAAAATCATTTAAAACTTTGAATATGAAGAAAACTGCGGATCTGTGGGGCAATTCCGTTGATGTTACTAAATCCGTAATTGAAACAATAGCTCCAATACTTGCTAACATTTATAATGATTGCATTGACTGTGGTGTATTTCCTGATCTAATGAAGCTGAGTAAAATTATTCCTTTACATAAATGTGGTAGCATATCAGACCCCAGTAATTTTAGACCTATCTCTGTGCTACCTACCTTTAGCAAAATTTTTGAAAAAATAATGTTGGAGCAAATGCAAAGTTATTTTAATAGGAATAATCTTCTACACTCTAAACAATTTGGTTTTAGGAGGGGTCGCTCAACAACCGATGCTGGTGTTGAGTTAATACAACATATATTTGAAGCCTGGGAAGACTCACTTGATCAGAAAATTACACCACTATGGGTTTCGTGATACTGCACTGGATCTTCTACTCTCTTATCTAAGTGGAAGGATTCAAAAAGTAGACGTCAATGGAAAAAGGTCTCAAGGTTCCGCAGTTAAAATGGGAGTTCCGCAGGGTTCGATTCTTGGTCCTTTTCTATTTCTTATATATGTCAATGACCTCCCTGATTTTGTACAGGACAGGCACGAGATAGTGTTATTTGCAGATGATACTTCACTTTTATTTAAAATTAAAAGAGGATTGCAAATGAATGACGATGTAAATAATTCTATCTCAAGAATTGTTCATTGGTTTAATATAAACAACCTGTCACTTAATGAAGGGAAAACAAAATGTATAAAATTTGTTTTACTCAATGTAAAAGAGGTTCACACCACTGTAAAAATAAAGGATAAAGGTGTTGACCTCGTGGACACCACAGTATTTCTTGGGATCACGCTTGATTCTAAGCTGCAATGGGGCCCACATATAGATAAATTGTTAAAGAGACTTAGTTCTGCAGCTCACGCTGTATGGAAAATACGTCAGTTGACTGATGTTGATACAGCAAGACTTGTATATTTTTCTTACTTTCATAGTTTGATGTCATATGGCATTTTGTTATGGGGAAATGCTGCCGACATTCAGATCGTTTTTTTGCTCCAGAAAAGGGCTATTCGAGCCATCTATAACCTTAAAATGAGAGATTCTTTGCGAGAAAAGTTTAAAGAAATTGGTATTATGACAGTAGCGTCGCAATATATTTATGAGAATCTAATATATGTTCGTAAAAATATTCATTTGTTTTGTAAAAATAGTGATATTCATTCAGTTAATACTAGACAAAGGAATATGTTAGCTTTACCAAATACCAGGCTCCAAAAAATCAATAATTCTTTTAGAGACCTGTGTATACGTTTCTACAATAAAATCCCAAGTTGTATACAAGAACTCAGCTTAAACAAATTTAAAGTTGCAATCAAAGATGTACTTATTAAAAAAGCATATTATAAAGTGTCTGATTACATGACGGACAAAAAAGCTTGGGTTTGAACTCTCATTTCTAATATTTAACAATGTACTGCGTTTTTGTTTCAAAGAAACATTCAGTGAGAGCAATTTATAAGGTAAGTTCACGCACTTCTCTCAGAAATAGCTTATATAATGTGAATTAACACATCTCTTCTTATAATGGAAGTTGAGCTCAAACTTTTGCATTGAGATCAGCTTCCAATGGACGACCCTGTAACAAAATCAAAATTGTAAATGGCGATTTAAAAGAGGAGATAAAAAATTTTGACCTTTCGAGTTTCTTGCCTGTTCTTCTCGAGAAGGCTCTCCCAATTTCCGAACAGGTGTAGAGTCAACTTTTTTTTTTTTTCATTCCTACTTGTATTTGCAGACATCTTGAATATATTCAGGATGTATGCACATACAAGGTTAATATGATTTCATTAAATTAGATTGTTTTGCTTTGTTTTGACGTCAATAAGTGTCTGTAAAGGCCTATGTTGAATAAAGATTTTTGAATTTTGAATTTTGAATTTGAATGACTGGTCAGTAGCAATCCGTTGTACAGTCAAAGAATTTCAACCCACCTAAGGTTAAATTTCGTAAAGCAATAGTGCACCATAAGAGCTACGAATGCTACTAGGACGACTTTACATACACTGTTTATACGTAAATAGGCGTCATCTGACATATCTATTGGAATTTTCGACCTTAATGCATTGTCAGTATTAAACAATATGTCAAGGAAATGGGTCGGAATTAAATGTACGCTACCCAGTTTCTTCATTTGATTTTCAAACAGGAATACACTTCGTAAAATTCTAACCTCTCAATATTGACAAAGAAAACTTTGTACACTTCAACAACGAGAGTAGAGAAACGTAGAGCTTGTGATCCGATATTCCATGCTTATGCACGAAAGATTTGTTTTGTTTATAGGGACACTATACTCATGCTGTGAAACATGCAACATCGAGGCTATACAAAATTATTACAAAGTTTGACTTTACAGTTACACTCCTATAGTGATGATCAGTACTGAGCTTTGAATTAGGCCCGAGGTGCCGAGGTAGGCCCCAGATTTCATGGATTGCATTAGTAAATAGGGATATGAAAGATCTAGGATTAAGCCCTTCAGACGACATAGGGCAGGTCAGTCCGGCGAAACGCGAATGTGGTAGTCAATGCCAACAAAAATGAGAAAAGGCCAGAAAAAGAAGAAGAGTCAAAAAGATTTTCTTCGGATACGAATAAAAATAATAATATTACATCAAACATAGTAGATAGTGAAGCATTTAGCGGATGAATTCAAACCAGTGCATTGTATTTTAATGAAAATTATCAACGATATTTACAAATTTCTCAAAAAATAACGATTATGCGACATCCTCATGTTTGATTAAGCTCTAATATGATTTCAAATCATCTATTCATAGAAAAACCGAGTAATAATATCACATTCCCCGTGCGTTAATCCTCGCAGAACTAACGTAGGTTCGGTCCTAATTTGAACTCCGTCTTGGAGGTGGCGGCGAGAGAATAATCCTTTGAAGTTCCAGTTCGCGATTAGATTGAATCAAGAAACCTGGAACTATGAATCAGCAACTATTGTTACGGGCAGCCACTTAAATTGGGGTTTCACGGGCATAAGTGGTTTGCAAAACAATGCGGTCAATTCAGTACGGAATTTCTATTTGAAGACTTTGCACTCTGACGAATTTCCATTTAAATTACTTGCCAATTAAAGTTGGTGATGAGGTTGGATTCGGCCGGCAAATGGCAAGTTTTAAAACGTTTCTAAGAAAGACAATTAGAATTTAAATATTGAGCTAGGCTACCCAGATTCTGCGACCGACTGTTGCCTACAGGTAATTAAGTTGACTGAGACAAACTTAATGAATTTTCTAAAATATCTTATAGTAAGGTTAAACCTTGAAAAGCGCCATATTATAAAGTAAGGCTCAGATTGTTCTAACAATAAAGCCTTCAAAATATTTCTCTGACCACTATACAACAGTATAGTGGTCAGATAAATATAGCTCACATCATAGCACCCACGAATCCCCAGAACCGTCTCTAGCTGGCATCAATACCTCCCAGCTCGAACAGCCTAATGACTCTATTCAGATGGGGAAGACACTATTGAGATAAATAATAGAATCCCATCATAAGAATGTTGCCCGCAAGACACGAGGATTCAAACCTCGACGAGAACAATTCTCGCTTTTAAAAACTTAAATAGCTTCGCTGGTGCATGGCTACCTGCGCCTTAACCTTGAGGTTATCCTTAGCATCGGCACGAGATCAGTACCTTAAGGATGGTCCACAAGGTTTTAAGATAAAGGGCTGGTAAGGGTTATTCCCGCGGCAGTTTAGCTTTGCATTCAGGTTGTTGATAGACACTAGTAACATTCACTTACAGATAACGCTGATAGTCCACAAGGTTTTAAGGTAGAGCTAAGTCCGATTAAGTTTGTCTGCGTTTCAGATGGTGACCTAGCGGTTAGTTTGTTGATAGATACTTGTGACATTGACTTACAGATGACACTAATAGTCCACGAGGTCTCAAATTGGAGCTAGGTCTGGTTAAGTTTACCTGCGTGACAGGTGATGGCCTTGTGGTAAGTTTGTTGATCGACACTTGTAATATTGAGCTACGTTTTATACAAGTAAACATTTACTTAAGTCGCACATAGTTCATGATAACTTAAGGTGGACCTTGATTCGGTTGAGATTGCTTATGCTGCAGGATGGTCTTGCAGACAGGTTGTTGATAGAACTTTGACTTACAGACGACGCTGATAGTCCACGAGGTCTCTAGGTAGAGCGAGGTCCGGTTGGGGTTGTCCGCGCGGCAGGTGATGGCCTTGCCGTCGTCCTCCAGCGTCGGCACGAAGCTCAGCACGCTCGCGGTCAGATTGTTGCGGTGCTCCTCCTGACGACAAAACATCACCTTGTTATCATATATGCAGTAGACATGAATCGTTTGCACAGATACAACAAATACAAGAACAAAATTAAATGATGAACATAAATCAAATACAAGAAAAAAAATTACCGTGTTGACGCCTTTAACCACTGGGTCACCAAGCACTTACCTAGTTGTTAAGGCGTCAACACGGTATTACGAATAACGGTACGAACACGGTATTATGGTCAACACGGTATATGTTGGAGATGCGGATTCGAGTCCCGCCCGAGACGAATTTTTTTCTTTTATTTGATTTGTTGTCATCATTTTATCAAATTATTAACACGGACCTGATTTTTTGTAGATCCATGATTATTAAGCATTTTTAAAGAAAATGCAAAGTCATAAAATATTAAATACAAGAACAATTAATGTAGGTAGTTAGTTAAAATTTGGCACTAACTTTAATATAAAAAATATGAAGTTGTATGTATTCTTATATTATTTATGATTTTTTGTGTTTTTAAAGGTTTTTTTTGTGCTTTCTTACATAATCTAATAGTTCGAATAATCGGTTCAACTAGGACAAGATCAGGCGTAGAGCTCAGTTTGACGCGCCCTCCAGAACTCAAAGAAACATAAAGACGATTTACATGTAGCTTCACCCATCAGTCTCGAGTGTCTCGACCGTGGAAAACGTTACTAAGATGAAGTAACGTTTTCCGTTAATAATGCTTGCGACAACACACAACCAACTAGAACAATAAGTAAAACCCGGAAATATTTCTTAACTTGTTGACGACTTAACTTGCCGATGTATAGCAAACGACTGAAGCGACTTGACTGATCTCATTAGCCAAACAACAAGCCTAGGAATAGTCTCATAAATTCTAAAGTCTGCAACAATATCCGCTCCGAAACTTGCCTGTACCTTTGAGACTACACTCTGCAAACTTTAGTGGTTGCACTAACTGGGGAAATTGGATCGTAGCGAGGAGCGGTGCTTTAAACATTTTAAGGTACAATCTTCCTGCAGATTTTCAGCTTAAATAATGCAGGATATACGGCGGCGGAGGGATAAACTGGGGATACGTATTGGATTGTCACAATTAATTAATCAAGTCTCCGGAAGTGTTGCTTGGCCAGAGGGGCCTATTCTCGAACCCCGTAATCGATTCAGGCCTCGAAATCCAAACAACTCAGCCAGACAGACTGCTCGCTTAGGTGTCGCGAGGACACCACGCAGAAATGTATCGTTTTCGCACTCGATACTTGACTCGAGAGTAGCCGTCCTGTATTGGCAATTGCGACCATGAACGGGGCTCGGACAACGCCTCAGATTAATGGCGGGTCGCAGGTGTCTGGTCCTTCGCAAACAATCGGCAATGCCTTACGTCATGCTGGTCGGATGTGGAACGCTTTGTGGCGTTGATGTTCAGGACGGCTGCATCTTATAGGATTAAACACTGAATTGGTCTATTGATCTTTGTCGTTTCCCTGTTTCAGATGTTAAGCGGAATGTCAACGGAGCCAGCCGGGGAGTTTAGGCAGAATTGGCCTATTGAAATTCTGTTTATATTACATTAAGCATCTTATCCTCCTTCAAAATAAGCAATGGTATATCATACTTGTAGCATAGTTTGAGAGATTAAATGATTATTGGTAACTAAATGTATTTTAATTCCCGTTTCTCAGAAAATATTTTGAATTCTCAGAAAATATTTTGGAATGACTAGTATAATCACACTCGCAACGACCAGTGTTTCATTACGTTCAATAAAACATTATGTTAATGATATATTATTTTCAATGAATATTACCGATATACCAGCAATGACGGGAAAAAACAAAACCGCCAGAACCACGGGTAGTCGCGGGTGAAAAAAAAAACGTTACTTTTGAAAAATGACTCTGTTTTGATAGGAGCATTTCTGCAAATCTTAAAATCTACTGCTGAGTGTATCGATAATTATTAAGGTAGTGATTATCAAAAGTATTACACCACCCACCAGAGGGAGATTCAGTACCAAAGTCGTTTGTACGGGTATCTCTCGCGTGTTTCTGCCGCCAAGCAGCAGTATTTGCTTTGCTGTGGAGAATCTGAAGTGTAACATTACACAGCCATTGAAATTACTGGGTAATGTAATTTGGCATCTTGTCACAAGTTGGCAATACATTATGTTGTTTTAGGGGTTGTAGATTTGCAAGCCTTACGACAACCACATGTACTATGGCCCCGTAAGGCCCTCCGTCTGATTACCCGGGTGTTCTCGGGTAATTCCCCCTTGGCGATAGCTAACTGGCCGGGCGCGTGAGTACATCCTACTACACGCGCCCTAAACGGCAGAAAGAACAGTGGATGGTTTTAGTGAGAAGCCTGGAACTCTGCTAGGAGAGCCCCACACACGCCGTCTAGTCAACGGTGGGTACGGTGCGGCCACGTATTTTTCCCCAAGAAAAAAAGGCATCTGTAACCATTTACCATCAGCCCCCGTAGGATGACCATTAAAACACGATACGATAAAGCGGATTATCGCAGTAAACTATCAAAATTCGATAAAAACGTCGTGCATTTTTTACAGCTCACCGTGATAAACTACTTTATCATATCGTGTTTTGGTGGTAATGCTAAGGGGGAAGGTGGGTAGCCCGCTTGTTTGCCAACATAGTTGTTATAATAAAAGGTGTCGCGCCACACCGCGCCGCGTCGAGCATCGTCGCAGCACGTGTGCGCGATAAATCGCCGAGCCTCGTCACGTACGCTCGCCCGTTCCGCCTTATAATGCCGCGAATTATTGTGTACTCCCATTTCCCCTGCGCACCCTTTTTCTTATTGCCCCCGTTACATGCATTGCGCTGATAAGGGATTTATTGATGCGTTTCCATGTGCCGCTCGGTGCGTGATTAAATTCTGAAACGACTCGCATGTTACGCCTCGTATCGGTCCAAGCAATGTTTCTTTTTCTTTTTCATTTGTCGTTACTGTTTTTAATTCTCGTACGCTTCAGCGAGCTGTTTAATCTATGCTTGTTAAGTATAACTTTTTAAGGACTTCATTATTTATCTGTCACTGTTAAAAATACTTTGTGGAATATTGGGTTCACGACGAAGTATTTTGAATCATCAACAGCTCATATACGTCCCCATCGAGGGGTCGAGCTGACCCTAAACTAGGGCGATTAGGCCTTAGTCAACCACGCTGGCCAAGTGCGGGTTGGTCGATTTCACACACAGCCTGTATGTCACAGGTATGTGCAGGTTTCCTCACGATGTTTTCCTTTACCGTAAAAGCGTCGATAAAATAATAAAATTAAAATCCTATTAAAATCGCCATATTAGTAACTAATTGTGTGGTTTTAAGAAACCACGATGCCAGTGAAACTCTTTTGGGATCGTAGGCATTTAACTGAAAATTTTCGGAAATTTATTAGATTTAGGATATTAAAATCGAGATTTTAACCTTAACTCAAATCTTTTTTAATCAAATTATAATCTCAGATTATTATTAATAAATACCAAATAAATAAAAAACAAAAAAAAAACAAATTAATAAAATAAACAAAAAAGCAATAAAAACAACAGAATAAAAAACAAATTTATAAAAAAAATAACGCTCTACACCAGGATCGAACCACTGCCATACAGATTTCAGGTCGAATATCTAACGCATACACCACTCCTGACCTATATGAAGTAGTGAAAATAAAGATCTCATTTTTTTGTGTAATGCGACATGCGATAGATGGACAAAAAATTTGAGGAGATGTAAATATAGTTTCACTTTAAAATATATTTTTGTCTGTCGCGGTAAAAACCGGAAACCAGAAGCATTACTGACTGACTTACGCAGACGACAAACGCAGAAGCAACCGATTCGAAAATTCAAAACGTTATGCTTCCGCTCGAATTTTCTGCAAATAAAGCATAAATCGAATTTCGAACACGAAGCGACCAGCAAGCGCTCAGGGCACTAGCTAGCGCTTGCATGTATAATGCGGGTCGGAAAAATCTTAATCACAGCTGAGTCGGCGCGTCCGAGTGCAGCCGTAACTCGCGCTGGCGGGCGGCCAAGCGTGTTGCAGCTTATTAAGCTAAGCGATCCGCCGCAAGCCATGCATGCTTCAGTGTTTGTCGCCGAGCATAATTTCGTCGGTTTATGAGGCCCCGGCGCCGTGCCTCGCTGGCTGCTCGGGACAATAGGTGTGACCTGCAGTTTATTACTCTGGAAGTGACGTCATCAGAATATCTGGAGGGAGACTCTGAACTAGGGTCGACTGCTTGGATACCTCCATCCTACCTATTTCTGCCGCAAAGCACCAGTGCTTACATTGCTGTGTTCCAGTTTTATGGCAGTAAAATTACTGGGTACCGTGACTTACATCTTATGTCACAAGTTGGCATCGTACACTGTGGTTCTTGTGGGGGTTGCAGATTTACTGTGAATTTCACAAGAACCACATCTATTTATAGGTGACTGTTAACATTTACCATCAGGTGGGCAGTTTCCTTGTATGCCAACTTAGTTGTATAAAAAAGAGGTCCGGGCTTCGATCCTGCCATGTGCCTGTGTTTTTGTTCTTCGATTTTCATTTGTCCGAAGCTCCTACGTGAAGGAAAATACACCTGCGAAAAAATTAAAAGGTGTATGCGAAGTGGACCAATTCGCACTAATCCCGCGTAAGGTCTAAACACCCTAACTTAGGGTAGGCTCGAGCCGCTCGGTGGGGACGTATATAAGCTGTGATGATGATGACATACAGTAAGCCAAATTTCATAGATATCGGTTAAGTAGTTACGGAGTTTATCCCGGACAAACACCATGACGCGAGATTTTTATAAGTATAGGTATATATACAGATATACGAACAAAGCACAAACATAGTAACTTAACGGAACATTTATAAAATGGGAACATAAAGAAAGAGAGAAGCGAATAAGTCCGTATCAGCAAATGTTTCCACGTCAGCTGCAAAAGCATTTTTTTCGAACAGGACCTATTCTGTAGCATGAATCGTTGGATCAATTTTAGCTGGCTATATACGTTTTAAGATGGCGTCCACAAACGAAATATCGCCGCGTCCGGATGGCCATTACCGGCCATCTCCGTTTAATTAGCGCGCTTCCTGGCGTTAATTGCGTTTAAACCGCCCGGCCGGCGGCTATCCCCGTCCAGGCCGGACGGATCGTTCTGAGGGCTTTGTAACTTCAAGTCCATCGCTATGGCTTTTGAAACGAAAGACGACGCAGAGTAGTAAAAAGGGAACACGTATACACTAGTACCGTATCATTAAACCACTGTACGTGCTAAATCATTAAACCATGGTACGCTAGTACTCAAACTCAATAATCTTGATAGACCTTTAGATGCACTTATTGGCGTCAAAAAAATCCAAAAAATAAAACCAAGAAACTAATTTAAAATCTAATTTACTAGAATAACTCCTTGTACATACACCCTAACCATACTTAAGATGTACCTATGCAAATACAAGTAACAACAAAATGAAAAAAAGTTGACTCTACACCTGTACGGTGCACGGTGCACTAAAACCGTCATCGTCATCATCGTTTACATAAAACAATTACCAGCAATTTTGGTGCTGGAACCAGAGATGGATGAAGATTGACTGCTATGAGCTATCGTGCAAGGTTAAGTTCTGACTGAGTTTCACAATAAAGGGGCTAGCCGACGATGATGCATGCACGCTCGCATCGGCTGCTAATCCCGGTTTGGCTGCGTTTCAATACAGCACCACAGTGCTGCGATTATGTTTAAATGCCATTGTGGACCAGCTTAGATAACTGAATACAGCTACATCTCACCGGCTTATAGGATTACGTTGAAAGGCGGTCCGGGACCCATAGGAGTGTATTTCAAGTAACATATTAGTACAGCTACATTTTTAGAATATACTGCCATATTGATAACCATTCCACACACATTTTATTCATATAGGCTACTTTCAAGATGGAGGTGGTTTGGGACATATTTCATAACAATAGACCAGTACAGGTTGGTGCGTGCGCCATAAGCATATCCATAAGCAGCCTCTTTCAAAAAGGTAAGATTGAGCTAGTTCAGAGTTCAGCAGCAGTTGTGTAAACAGCATTTTTAAAAACTTTACTATCATTAAACGATATTTTTGACCCAATTTCTTATAAGACCGAATATTACTGTTCTCAAATCGCAAAATGGCACTTGTACTAAATATGCTTCAGTGAAAGACCACATGGAAGTTTTTTAACTTAACAAGTTGCAAATATACATTAAATTTCGTATCTGATGCGTCATGGTTTATAATCAGAATTGAATTGAAGCAATTCCTTTTCTTTTCAGTCGAAATATGGAATCTCTAGAGCATAGAAACGTGACTGCGCGTTTTGGTGTCACTCAAGTTTTTGTTCGTACGTCCCGAAGGATGTTTCTATGTTTTCCCTAATAAGTAGAATTTGTAGGTAATCATGGACTTCCGTAATACTCGCAAAATAGTTAGGAAGCGTAAGTTTCTTAATAGGAAATAAAAGCAGAGTTTAAACGTTAGGAGCGTTAATATCTGCGTTCATCCACAGGGCACTCGTTAAATATGGAGCTAATCAAGAATTTTGTACTTTAGTAAATCTCCGGCGCACTAGAGCTCACTGTCAGCTGACAACTTTACTCATTAACTTCTCGATTTAGTTTGCAGACATGGCACTTACAGCGTGAACGGGACTTTAATTTTTTCGTTCGTTCATCAGTAAAGATCAGTGACCTCCTTTATTTTTAATTGACTTTATTCATGACACTTTAAGGATATCGGAACGATAAATAAATCGATCACTTGTGGCTTCATCGAGATTCCTCCGATCATTAAGTAAAATTGCACGTAGCTGAACCTTCACATTAAATAACATCATGATGCTTAGAATGCTGTAGGTTAGAAATCTAATTTGTATTTGTGATATTGACTTTTTTATTTGTGACATTGCATTTTATTTAAAAATTCATGTTTGGATTCATCAATTTTCGCAATATTACAAATAGGATTAGAATTTTTAAAGAAAATGCAAATGCATAAAAATATTTTACAAAAAATAAAAACCGACTTCAAAAATACTGAAAGTTAAAAATAATATAAGAATAGGTACAGACAACATCACACTTCTATATTGAAGTCGGTGCCAAACGATGATCTCCTAGAAAGTGTTAAAATTTGTCACCGACTATAACATAAAAGTGTGATGTTGTCTGTACCTATTCTTATTTATTATTTTTAACTTTCAGTGTTTTTGAAGTCGGTTTTTATTTTTTGTAAAATATTTTTTATTTTTAACTTTTTAGTGAATAAAATCTTTTTAGATCCCATCATCAGATCCTGACTTTGGTAACCTTGGGACCACTCCAGGAGTATTCTCTATCAAATACATAAAAAAAAATTGAATCGGTCCACAATTGGCGGAGTAATCGCGTAACATACACACAAAACAAGTTGGACACACCTTAAAATTTAAGGGTTTTCCTCGATTTTTATGGGATCCCATCATAAGATCCTAACTTTGGTGACCATGAGACCACCCTTGAAGTATACTCTACCGAATACAAAAAGAATTTTTAAAATCGGTCCACAATTGGCGGCGTAATCGCGTAACATACACACAAAAAAACAACATACGGGTCGAATTGAGAACCACCTCCTACTGTATCACATACGTTACTCGATACACCTATAAGTGAGTACACTGCTTTAGTTTACGGATCTAGAGAGTAGGACTTCAGTGTCGGTCACATCTCGAGTGTTGCGGCTCGGCTGTTTGTCCGGCTCAAACGTACCGGACCGGGCGCCTGCCGGCCGGTAATTGGCCTCCGCTGAATGGCTCGCCACTAACGTGTTTACCCTGGCACCCGATTGCACCTGTCCTTATGATTAACGACCGAGTTGATAATGTACCTACACAATGCGAATTGATACATTATTATGCTACTTGTATTTTCCTGTCTTCCGTTTCCTAAGAGATGTTCTCACTTTAATGTATCCATTTATATTATTAAATGTTCGTTGTGCTCATCAATACGACTAAGTTTAATTTTTCAACTAAGTTCACACTTTGAATAGACATTCATTTTCTCTATTCTAATTATATTCAGTCACCGAACTTTTCGTATGCTTTGCCCGAAACTCAAACCCAATTTTTTTTATTCAATATAGACCTTTACAGGCACTTATTGACGTTAAACAAAACATTAAAAATCTTATAATAATAATAATAATAATTTCTTTATTTTGTCAAAAATGAGTATACAATTAATGCAGGTGTCAGGTTTCTTCATTGTCCTTACATGTTTGGCCTTGTAGGGCATACAACTAAAAATTATAATATAAATAATGTATTACATCAATCATCATCATCATCTTCAAACAAGAATCTAATTAACTAATTATTTAATCCTTGTATGTACACACACCCTAACCATTATTAATATGTGAGCAAATACAAGTCAAATGAAAAAAAAGTTGACTCTACAGCTATATATCGAAATCTATACTTAAATCGGTTAGCACAACTATACCATTATAAAGAGAGTTACCCCACAGTTTTTATGAATATAAAAAAACATTATAGTGAACTGGAATGAAAGCAAAATTTTGAAGAAGTAGAAATTACCGTGTAGAAGGTTTGTTTATTTTTTATTTATATTTATTTATAACTCTTTATGTACAGTTTTGTATACAAAGGCGGACTTAATGCCTGGGGCATTATCTGCCAGTCAACCTTCAGGTGATGCAGATGCAGATTCAGGTGATTAAGGTCAGTTAATAGCATAACTAATAACATTAATATGTAATAATGTTTTACTTATAAGAGGAGTTAATTTGAATGTTAAGTTATATATTTTTTAAATACACACACGCACGCATGCACTAACACGTACTTCATCATCACAGCTCATACACGTCCCCACTGAGGGGTTCGAGCCTACCCTATGTTAGGGTGATTAGGCCTTAGTCAACCACGCTGGCCCAGTGCGGATTGGTCGACTTCACATACACCATTGAATTGTTTCGCAGATGTATGCAGGTTGCCTCACGATGTTTTCCTTCACCGTAGGAACGTCAGACAAATGTACATATGAAATCCGAAACGAAAAACACATTGGTACATGGCGGGTCTCGAACCCCGACCTCCCGATTGGAAGGCAAGCGCCACCGACGCTCCTAACACGCACTTATGCAGTTCTTATTGTAATTAAAATTTCATTCAATGATCCATTGTAACCATCTTAAATGAAAATGTGAATAAAATTATTAAAAAAAAACTTTTTTAAATACAAGCCCGTCAATACGAATCAAACGAGCCCAAGCTCAACGGGGTTGTGCCGTTTTATTGCAGAGCCACCTTCCAGTTCCAGCATCATGATATTGCATAATATTGATCAGTACTATGTCATCATAATATTGCATTGTCACGCGACATATGCATGCAAAATTTCAGCTTAATCGGAGACCGGGAAGTGGGTCAAATTTAACTTGCAAGATTTCATTACAGACAACGGACAGGTGAAAGTAAAAATAAAAGCTTGTAATAATAAAGGAGCGATGTTTTCTGACACAAGTATGTTTATAGTTAAAGAAGATAATCAACCCTTCATAATTGTAATTGCTGCCTGGAAATAAATTCTGAATAAACATTAATTTTCTCATTCTTAATTATCCCCATTAGGTAAAGTCAGTTACATAATCCATAGTAATATTGCGAAAGTAACTCGGTCTGTCTGTCTGTCGCGCTTTCACGCCAAAACTGCTGATGAAATTTGGTATATACATAGTTTGAGTACCGGGAAGGGACATAGGATAGCTTTTATCGCAGAAATCACCCCTTAAGGGGGAGAAACGGGGAGGGGAGATTGTATGGGGAATCAATAACCGCTGAACCGATCTAGATGAAATTTGGTATGGAGTTAGCTTGGATTGTGGGGAAGGATAAAGAATAGTTTTTGTACCCGAAATCATTCCTTAAGGGTGTAAAAGATGTAACACCGTTTTTTCTTAAAATTTCATAAAACACTAATTTTGCAAAAACACTTTGGTTTCACTGTAGTTTTAACACAAATTTCACAACTAAAATCATAGTTACAGTAACTTTGTCAATTAATTTCACAATATCAATGTCAAGTGTCAACGTCAACGTCGTTTTACGTCACGTCAGTGACATTTGCAATTATCTTTGGTCATTATTCACTTTTTGCATAAACAAAATAAATCCTGGCCTTATTTACAAAGATAGTTTTTTTTCGCCCAAAATCCCGTGCTCCCCTTTAGGTGGGTTGATTTTCTCAAAATTCGGAATTTGTCATTTAGACCGTTTGTTTTGATCATTTTTAGAGACATATTATAATAAGGTACACTTAAACTTATAGATCATATAATTATAGTTTCGTCGAATATAATTTGGAAAGCATTCACGGTTTGTTTATGGTTAATTTTTCATTACGTTTTGTTTTTCAACCAAACTTATAACTTTGGCTGGAAATACTTATTGCATATTGTAGAATTTGGAAAGATCCGTATGTTGACTTGACACATCATGACACACATGTTATGAAATGAATTTGGTTTTAGGGAAGGTTCCGTCGCCAATACGACGCTTAACATTCGGTGAACGGACCTCGATTCTAGTATGTGCGTAAATGCGCCCATCTTTCACCTTAGGCCTCGTTTACGGAGACGCGGGGCGTTGCGCGGCGCGGCCCGCGGCGGGGTCCGTACAGAATTCAAACATATGGCGTTGTATGAGTGCGTTTACGGAGAAGCAATTTTACACTTTAAGATTTCCCTATATTTCTACAATTTAGCAATAAAACCCACTACAAAGAGCGGAGGGGGGGGGGGGATTTGAGATTTGTAAGGGAATCAATAAAAAAGGACTTCCATGCGGACGAAGTCGCGGGCAAAAGCTAGTGTATCATATTTTTAAATACAAATTACTCTCGTCCTACTTCTAATACGGAAATATCTTCGCTATTTGTTCTACGGAACTTCCGGGACATAAGAGTTCTGGTACTTATTTACATTTAAAAAAATCTCAAACTCGCTATAATGGCGTCTATTAACAACACCTCCCGAACTACACGGCAGCAAACAAAGTGATCTATAAATGTCGCGCGGATCATTAATCTTCGTCGTCGGCCGTTTATCGGCACTAAGTAGCGGCTGATGGCTTGCTCATATCATCTAATACACTTTACCAAGTAGGCGAATATCTTAGGAGATATGAGAAGTGTATTGGGATAGCTACAAAAAGAAATAATGCCTTTCATGTTGATAATTAAGAAATAAGTGACACGTAATTATTAACTCAATCTAAAACTTAAAGCATAAAGTTTGCGGAAAAAGCGCTTTCCATCAACATCAACAATTAAGTAAGCAATTAAATTATCATTTCAAATTTCGCTCAATTAATCTCGTTTGTAATACAAGCTACTCGTATTTGCTGTCTTCCTCAAGATTAAATCCATTTTCAACCTTAGTAGATAAATCGTATTGAACTGACTGAACCACTTCTAACCATTTCCAACCAACATCTACTCCGTAATAACACACTCGGAGCCAAATGTGGCCGGTTTATCGGCAGTCTATCAGCGGGTGGCGACGTCGCCATTCACCTCCGAATGCAATCAGACAGAAAATTGATGCTAAGCCATTTCCGGGGCACGTGCGTCCGGTCGGCGACAGCACACGTGTTCGCAGGTCTCGCGCTCACTGCGGAAGGTGGGTGTTACATCGAACGACGAACACTATCAAATACACAGTACCAGAAGTGGACACATCCAATTTGAGGAATGGAACAAATCTATAACGAGGAAAAAGTGATCGCTCATTCAAACGATGAGTAGAAAGCTTGTGAAGACGGTAGATAAACTAGAGAGTTAAGAAAGAAGAGTGTCAGTGACTGGCTGGCACAAACCTTTTATAGTTACTTATTTGTCTTTGATATGTTTTGTTTTGATATATTATTATAACTTATATAGATTGACGTTGTTGCTATGCGAATATATTTCTGGTGTTGTATTTTGATATTTTGCTTGGCGGGTTTATTATAGTTATTTTAAATTATTCCGTGTTTTCATGCTGGTTTCTCACCCTTTACAGTCCACAACCTACAGGTAGCTATCATTTTGGTCCATTCGAGCTTAGTATCATTGCTTTTTTATAGTATACGCTCTGTCATCCGTGACACTAATATTTTATTTTGTTTCACTTCAACTTCATCGCATTAGCGTAATGGAAACACGGAGTAAAACCAAGCAAGGTACCAACCAACATGTAGACTCAGTGGTGAATGACTTACCACCTTCATCCGTGGGCCAACATTCAGCGAACGGCAATCTTCAGTCGCAACACCTTGATGCGCACCGTTCGCCCGCCCTCGGTGATGAATCACTCACCACTAGCAACGCAGACGTTAGCCAACGTCCATTTTCCTCGCGCTCGTGTCATTCTTCTGCTACAGTCCGTGCGATGCGTCTCGAAGCAGAAGCAGAACTTGTTCGCCGCCGCGCACAGCGAGCGCGACAGTTAGCAGACAACGAGCGCCAACGCGAGGCTGAGAGTCAGCAACGCGAAGCTGAGAGGCAGCGCGAACTTGCCCGCCTAGAGGATGAAGCCGGCGAACTGGCGATGCGGGCGAAATTCGCTGCTTGTGACTCATCTGTTAATTCCTTTCAGTCCTCTCACAGGTCTCACTGCGTTCGAAGTGATCACCGAACATCATCGTGGGTTCTAGACCAGAACGAAAATAGGGTTCAATTCCAACGTGACCTGAGTAACAGCGTACGACCAATCACGTCGGAACCCCCACTGCCACGACCAACCGCAAACTCCGAACCTCATCGAGACACCCCTTTGCGACTGGTCAGACAAAGCAGCCCTCTCGCAGGTACTAATGTGAACCCCCAGATCGGTGCACCGCCGCAACAAGACCCAATATGCCAACTTACTCAAGCTATCTCGGTTCTGAACGATCGTCCTAAAAGGCCTGATTTATCCCCCTTTTCCGGGGATATATCGAATTGGATGGCTTTCAAATCGAGTTATGATCGAACTAACCACCTTTACTCTCCAGCAGAGAATATATCACGTCTCAGTCAAGCTTTGCGAGGCGCCGCATACCAAGCTGTCGCTTCACTCTTGTGGGCTTCCAGTGATCCCAATGAAGTTATGCGAGCGCTTGAGCAGTCGTTCGCACAGCCTGAAATCTTGGTGGCACACGAGGTCGCCACTCTTCGGAATATACCTAAGATAGGCACTTAATGCCTGCTTGAAAGACCAGTCGCCGAGAGAAGAGATATTAACGACTCTTTTACATGAAGCGGAAGTGATTGTCAACTCCCGGCCGCTCACGTACGTCGCTCAATCTCCAGACCACTACCAATCCATCACACATTATGGGCAGTTCTTCGGTGGCGCAATGGACTAACTCTCTCTCAGACGCAGACCTCAGCAGACGTTGCGATTGGAGACGAACCCTACGGCTTGCTGATCTGTTTTGGGAAAGATGGCTACGGGAGTATCTGCCGACGTTACGATCCAGAGGCAAGAGCAAGAAATACAAACAATTCAATGAGGGTGACGTGGTGGTTATTGTGGATCCATCACTCCCACGCGAGGTCTGGCCCCTGGGACGCATAATAAAAACCTTTCCTGGAGCTGACGGAGTGGTTCGCGTAGTAGACGTATTGACCAAAGCGGGTACGCTACGCCGACCAGTTCGCAAGCTCCTCCACATCGTGGAAGACTGTCAACCAGTCGCTGCTAGGTCTTAGTGTTCCACTAGGGTCGGGAATGTCAGCGACTGGCTGGCACAAACCTTTTATAGTTACTTATTTGTCTTTGATATGTTTTGTTTTGATATATTATTATGACTTATATAGATTGACGTTGTTGCTATGCGAATATATTTCTGGTGTTGTATTTTGATATTTTGCTTGGCGGGTTTATTATAGTTATTTTAAATTATTCCGTGTTTTCATGCTGGTTTCTCACCCTTTACAGTCCACAATCTACAGGTAGCTATCAAAGAGTTAAGACTTATAATAAAATTGGAAAAGGAAGATGTTTGGAAAAGTTCCATTGTCATCTTATTATACGCCCACAGCTGAAGATAGCCATTCCCAAGGATCTCTAGAACAATCGATCCTTCGCTGCTCGCATTCAGCGGCTTAGCCTCTGGTTAAACCATCAGTATTTCATCAGTTTGATCCATCAGTCTGGCATCAGTATCCCCTGGACTAGCGAAAATTCATCAGTATTTCGTCAGTCACTTTCGTCTTCACATTAAAATCAGATTCCCTGAATTAAAAGAATTTATATTAAAATTAACAAGAAAATTTTATTGTAAAAATACCCAGAATTCTAATAATTTAATTTGTCATATAGGTCAGACTCGATTATGTGATCTACCATATGTCGATAGATACGGTACTTATCGCTTACCACATCACTATCTTTTGTATTGTGATACCGGTTCGAGTTGAATAGGGTACCTTAAGTGGTGCACCGCAGTAGCCAGAACGGCGAGCCGTGAGTAACGTTCGTGCTTCCCCTCTATCGTCCTACGACGATAGCAGCGCGGGAGGCAGGGCGGTGTTGACGCTTTTTATTAACCTGGTTACCTGTTACAATAATACTACCAATATTTTTATATTTGTACCCACTAATTTATTTATCACATGAAATAAGTGAATCATCATCATCATTACAGCCCATATACGTCCCCACCGAGGGGCTCGAGCCTACCCTATGTTAGGGTGATTAGGTCTTAGTCAACCACGCTGGCCCAGTGCGGATTGGTCGACTTCACATACATCATTGAATTTCTTCGCAGATGTATGCAGGTTGCCTCACGATGTTTTCCTTCACCGTAGGAGCGTCAGACAAATGTACATATGAAATTCGAAACGAAAAACACATTGGTACATGGCGGGTCTCGAACCCCGACCCCCCGATTGGAAGGCAAGTGCCGAATCCACAGCGCCAAGGAAAACATTATGAGGCAACCTTTCTTTTCATTCAATGGTGTATGTCAAGTCGCCCAATCCGCACTGGGCCAGCGTGGCTGACTGAGGCCTAATCACCCTAACATAGGGTAGGCTCGAGCCCGTTAGTGGGGACGTATATGAGCTGTGATGATTTAATTTAAAAATTTCGTATTCATGACATCGCATTAAATACAATCGCGAATTCACTTCTTCAAGGGTTGAAATTACAACAAACCCGAGTCTATGTATGTCACGGAATTTCATTCGAATTTTCCGATTTAGCATAATCGGTTTTGACAGAAGTGAACACTGATGAACCAGTCACTCAATCAAGGCGGCATCTTCAAAGATACACGCTATATAGACCGCGGCCTGAATTACGGAGTTTACACATTCCAATCAGACGCGGCGTACGCGTCGCCGTAAAGGCTTCGCCGTTTCGTTGTCTAATTAGGCAGCCGGGTTTTGCGATTTATCGCGTTTTAAATTATTCACGAAGGTGCTTCATTTTATCTGTCCCGAACCGCGGCCGTTATTAAGGCGCAACTCGGAAATAAATATAATTTAATTAAGACTGGAGTGGAAAAACTGGGGCGGGAACAGGTCGAGCACCCGCGCTATCGATGCCGCCGTGGACACGTTGCACTTATCATTTGGACATGCTTTGTTCTTATTGCTTGAGAGGAAACAGTAAGGTCGAAAGAAAATTCAAAATATAGGTATTTGTAAGATGTATTGCTGTAGTGGCAGTGTCCAAACAAACGAGGTCAGAACGATAGAGTCGACCGAGATGATACCTATGAAAAGAACACAATATAGACGTTTTGTAGTTCCCAATTTACCTCTTTAAAACTAGACAGATTTAATTACGTTTTGCATTGAAATGTTAAGGAATGGCTGTGTTTCTATGTGTTGCTCTTTTCATATATCTCGTCAAATTTGTTTGCTGGGTGTTTGCATACAGTAGATTTTTTAGGATTTTAAACCGTTTACGATTTTATTAATTAATTTCATAAACTTAAATGAAAAAAATAGAGAAACTATTGACATTAGTATAGGGAAATAAGGGACTACGCTTGTACCGAAAAAAGGTCCCGTATGATTTCCTCCTATGTATCTATATTTTTTCCTTTTATCGTCCTCTTATCGCGTTATCGTTCATCGTGTTAGAGTCAACTAACTCTTGTTTCATAGAACGTTTCGCGACCATTTATCAATTTTCCTTCTCACGTTGATTACTTATTCTAGAATGCAGAATCTCCTCCTTATCAACAAAAGTCTTCCCTAAAAGTCTTCTTTCAATCAAAAATCAATATCTATTGGAAACAAATCGTAATAGTATATTTCGTCTGCGAGCGAAACTGAACTGAATATTTCACGGGCTACATCGGCGCGGAGCTCTTATTTGCGATGCTCGGGAATTCCGCTCCCGCGAGGCGGCGCCGAATTTATACACGGCCCGAAGAGAGTTCGATAGTTATGATGTTACGTCGAAATAGCTCGGGATTTGCGAGTGCCGCCGTTCGCACTGTGGACCACGCTTATATAGGAACTTTACGAACAACTTAACCGTGGAAGGAACGCGGTCAACTTGTCCCTGGGGACCTGGAGACGTGTTCTTCTGAGATGGGCCATTCGTGTTCATCAGCCGGTAGTATAAGTGCTCATTACAATAATTTTCATTTAAATATAGAATAGAATAATAGTTAATTGGATTAGTTACTGATTTAACCAGTTTAATTGTTTGCGATTGCTTTAATAATTGCATATATAAACAATTCTTTGAACTTCTGCTTTCTAAAGTAGAACTAGCCCTGTATCTCGGTCGGCAGCAATTCCTCCTACTGTTACAGTACTTATTTTATTCACGTATAATTTTTTAAACCAATCAACAAAGAACTTTGCATAAAAAAAATCAGATATACTTGTCTCCCAAGGAATAATGCCAATATTGAAGCTAAATAAGATTTTATAACCATTTCTGCTATTTCATCCGGAATAAATATGTTGAATACATTTATTTGATCAAATGATGCTGTAGGGCCTTAAAAGTAGACAAAAACATTTCCATGTAACATTTTAGAAAAAGAGATATGAAAATACATTTGTAAGTTATGATTTTATGCACAATATAAAAAAGATATTCTGGATTCAATTAGTTCAATAGGGTAAGTAACTTGTTCACGCTCGAGGAAGAGCGAGTGGCAACACAGCATTTTAGTCTGTGCAGTGAGAGCCTTTTTGGCGGCCGGCCGCATGTAAGATGTCAGTTGAGTTGAGTCGAAATGTCACGACATTGTTAGAGGTTATATGCGGGCCGGAATATATAACTAGCAAATTGTATTTTGCGCGGCGCACCTAATATCGGGGTGCGAAAGCCCGCTTTGTGTTGTGCAACGGTGTCAAAATCGCGTGTGTGAGCCGTGGTGGCCTAATAGGCATTTGTAGTGCTCCGGTCTCCACCGGTGGTGGATCCACCGGTGGAGAACTTCAGGAGCCGCGACTTCCTTCGAGCTAGCTCAGGAAGTCCACCGGCTACGGAGGAGACGGACGGAGACAATTGGAATCGGGGTAAGCCACAATGCTTTCTATGAGCTGGTAGTAGGGTACAAAATTCAGCAATACAAGTCGGCGAAACGCCGACGTGGTGGTGTCTACCTTGGGCACCACCATCTTTTGGTAGCAGAGCGTGGTTTTTAGATTTGAGTGGTTCTTAGATTTGAGTATTTGATTAGTATTGTACAATTAATATTGTAATCTTGTTGGTTGTCCAAACGGGCAATACATATTAATTGGTTTTGATTGCTGATTTTAAACCGACTACCAGCTCATTTGTGGACCGATCTCCCTAACTAGTTGTCATTGTCATTGTATATGAAAAATTGGGGTTAAATGCCTTTGTTGTTCTAATTAAGTTCTAGCATTTACCTATATTTGATTTTGGTTTGTTTTTTCATATCTTTGTCTTGCCCTTGAATATTTTGTTTGTTAAGTTGTAAACATATACTTGAATTTATTTTGTTTAAAAAATTTTGCTGCTAAATGACTTTGCTGTTGTTGTAATACACTATTTTGCTGTGTTAAGTTTTAGCATTTACATTTGATTTTGTTTTGTTTGCCTTTGAATATTATGTTTGTTAAGTTATTGACTTAATGCTTGAATTTAATTTGTTTGAAAAATTCTGTTGTTAAATGCCTTTGTTGTTCTAGTTAAGTTCTAGCATTTACACTTGATTTTGGTTTGTTTATATATTTTGTTCTGCCTTTGAAGTTCCTCCCGATCTGTTTTATTGTCTGCGGTTGTCGGTCTGTTTGTCCGTGTATTATTATAGTGTTTATTAATTTTGGTGCATAATGGTCCCGCCAGTCAGCCCGCTTAGTGGTGCCCGCGCGGGTGCACAAAAGATTTTGAGATGGTTTGCTAGTGCCGTCGCTTTGGTAGACCGACCAGACCGAGAACAGGCCTTGTTAATTCGGCATGAGGGAGTACCTGCTCGCTTGAAGGAATTGGAGCAGCTTTTTGTTGTTCATCAACAATATTTGCTCGACCACCCAGCCGAGGGTGCCGCTGAGTTGCGGGCAGTCGACCAATTTAATGCCGATTATGATCAGTGTTTTGAACAGGCGGATGTGATCATAAACAAGGCTCAGGCTATCTTATTCGCCCGGAGGGGTGAGTCGTGCACGCCCGGGGAGGTCAAGCCTACCCCGGCCGGCTTGCTGGGCAGACTGCCCACTTTAGACATCCCAACCTTTGATGGGAACCTGGCTTCTTGGATGGGGTTCATTAACCTCTTTGATAGCCTGGTTCACTCGAGGGACGACCTGTTCCCTAGCCAGAAATTGGCCTATTTGCTCTCTGCCTTACGTGGAGAGGCTGGTGTGCTTGTCCAGCATCTACCTGTCAACGATGACAGTTATGATATTGCAAGGGCGTTGTTGACCGCCCGGTATCAGAATGTTCGCTTGCTAGCGGACACACATGTGGCTGCCATTTTAGGGCTGCCACGCGTATCGCGGGTCTCCTCATTAAGGAAGGAGATTTTGAACCCGCTGCTAAGCGCTATTAACGCGCTCAAACGACTTGACCTACCGGTGGACCAGTGGTCCTTCATATTGCTCCACCTCATCCTCAATAAGCTTCCCATGGAGATGAAGGGGCGCTTTGAACAAAGATACGGGGGCAATAGTGCCTCGTACCTCCCCCCCTTCTCGGATCTCCTCAGATTTTTGGAGGATGAGTGTCGGATGACGGACCACCTGGATCTGGTTCCTATACCGGGACCGAGTACAGGCCGCTTTGAGGCGACCCGGGCAGCGCCACGGAGAGAGCGCCGCCCGTACAAGCAGTATACTGCCGTGCGGCAGAACTCTCCACAAGGGGAGAGGCCGATGCCTTGCAAGTGTTGCAAGCGGGATGGCCATCGTTTGCCGGTCTGTCCCAAATTTGTTGGCCTACGCACCGAGGGGCGTAGAAATATGGCCAAACAGAGGAATTGGTGCTACCGCTGCCTGGGGGCCCATATGGCATCGGCTTGCCCCCACCCACGAGATTGCCACTGTTGTGGAGGGGCCCATCACCCCCTTTTGTGCTTCAACAATAGAGACACTCGTGGGGTGGTGAGAGAGAGGGACTCGCACACGGGCGGGGGCCCTCGTAGGTCACCCACATCTCCGAGGAGATCGGAGGGGCGTGCCACCCCTCCGCGGAGATTGGACAGGCGCCCCCCCTCCAGTGAGAGGATTGGGCGCCCCACCCCCCCTACGGGCGGGGGGGATCGACGCGCCGCTTATGAGGCGCCACCGCGGGATTGGGCCGCGGTTATTACGGAGCCACGCCGGGAGCCGATACGCTTCTCTCCCCCTCTGATGGAGAGACCCCGTTTGTCACGGGCTCCCCCAACTTTCGCCCATCATGGGCACCGTCCGGCCCCCCGATGCCGCTTTGATCGGGGCCAGTACGTGCCGGATTGGGACCCGCTCGAGCGCCTTGAGCGCCCTATTCCTCCGCCGCGCACGCATTTTTCTTCGGACCCCCCTTCCCCCCCGTTGCGGGGAATGCGGGAGGATTTTCACTAAACCAACTGTCGGCTGCAACCCCCCCACAGGAGCAGGTGCTGTTACCAACAGCCTCCGTACAGGTGTGGGGCCCGAGGGGCACCTTTGTTTTAGTTCGCGCCCTTTTGGATACGGGAGCTCTGGGTTGCATTGCCTCCAGCTGGCTGGTCCGGCAGTTGAGTTTGAACACATCTCCATACCTTGAATCGGTACGAGGAATCGGAGACCTGCGGATCCCGGATCCGATCGGTCAGGTTTTGTTCTCCTTCTCCCCCCACTTCTCTTCAGCGCCCAAAATTGGCGCTACCGCGATTGTTTATGAGAAGGTTGTTGGTCAGCTTCCGCAACAGCACGTTTCGCGCGCTGTCGTTGATGCGACATCAGGATTGACCTTGGCTGACCCTTCCTTCCACCGAACCGGTCCGATTCACTTATTGCTCGGTGCCGATGTTCTAGGCCGCGTGTATTGTGGGAAGAGGAGAGAGTTACAGAAGGGTGGGCTGGTAGCCTTATCCACATCGCTTGGGTTTGTAGTGATGGGACCAGTTAGGCATAACCCACCATCTCCATCGGTGGACAGTTACATAACTGTTAGCTCCACCTTATCGGATGTCCTTCAACGGTTTTGGGAGGTGGAAGAGCCACCTACCGTCACGTACATACCACCACATACTATATACATACTACCACCACGTCATAAACGATCGATCGTTGCATTTGGTTGTGCTAGTACAGTGTCGCTACGAAAGAAATTTGAAACAGTGTTAAAAGTGTTTTTTGATTGGAAAATTTGTAGTGATCTGTTACCCAAAATAGTTCGCTACTCTGGCGTAAAAAATATACAATAATTACACTGGGTGTTATGAGTAATCTTAAAAAAACACAGTGAAAGTGACGGTACATAAAACTTGTGGTAAGTTTTTTAAAAAACCGAGAAGGTGTTTTGAAACAGAATACCAACAAGTACGCAAACCGAACAAGATAATAAGACCTGATTCACTAATTGGCCAGCACATACAACGACTTGCTTGCGCATTTCGTTTGTTGACAAACCAACTCTGAGCAGCGTGTTCCAGTGGTACGCGGTTCCAATCCACGGTAGCGACAACTCTTTTTGCTTTATAATTTCACTCAGACTTTTTATAAAGCCTCAAGCAAACTGATTTAATTTTAAAATCTTAATAAAAAAGGAAAAAATATTATGTTTAAGAGTCTCCAGAATTTTTAACAATAAAACCTACAACCATTAAAAAGCAGTAACAAAACTACCACCCAATAAAAGAGGAATTTGCATACTGCATAACAAAAAGTATAGATAAGCATCACCTCAAATCATGACGCCAAATCCATCGACTTGTGCTGGATGCAAAAATAAGCTTCAAGGTAAAGAATTTATGGAATGCTTTGGTTGTAAGCAAAAATATGACCTTAAGTGCAGTAATATAAGCTCTAAACGCTTTAATTTAATGGAACCACGCCATAAAATATCTTGGACATGCCCGGAATGTCGATGCAAACAGCCTAAAGGCGGCAATGCGAACACTCCGGTTCGAGCTGAACCTGCCAATGAGGACATAAGCCCTGATAATAAGATCGATAATGTCACAAAGCGATCGAAACGTGCAATGGATCGGAATCTTGAGGATTCCGATAATCAACAAAACGTAGACAATGCAGGACCTAAACGAGTTGGCGATTGCTACGTAACCGAAGAGAGTTTGCGGGACATTCTGCGACAGGAGATAACTTCTATTATAAAACAACAGATTTCCGAACAGCTACAAGACATCAGGGAAAAAATGTCAAGCTATCATGACTCCTTGGAATTTTTCAACAGCAAATACGAGGATGTTAAAAAATCACTGGAAGAAAAGGAAGAGGCTCTGGGCCAGTTGCGGTCCGAAAATCAAAAACTACAGGTCTCTGTTCTTGAATTGACTGGGAGGCTCGTTAACATTGAACAAAAAATGCGCGAGAGCAACGTTGAAATCAACGGTATACCAGAAAACCGCTCGGAAGACCTAAGCAGCACTTTTATCCAATTGGCTAAGACCGTAGATTGTCAACTGATACAGGACGATATTCAACATATAACCAGGATTGCGAAGATAAATAAGGACAGTGATAGGCCGCGCGGAGTGGTTGCCAAGCTTCGAAGTATCAGGCAGCGGGATATCCTTCTTGCAGCCGTAGTAAAGTTTAACAAAGGCAAAAATCGTCAAGACAAGCTCAATTCTCACCACCTGGGTTACGCTGGAGTTGTATCTTCAGTCTACGTAGCCGAACATCTAACTCCATCTAACAAATCACTTCATGCTTGTGCACGTAAAAAAGCTAAGGAAGTAGGGTACAAATTTGTTTGGGTCCGCGACGGACGAGTGTATGTAAGAAAAAATGAGAACTGTTCTGCTTTATTTATACGAAACCAAGACAGCTTAAAACTGTTAGTTTAATTTTATTGCTGTTTTAGAAAGTATATTGCGAGTGTAGTAACTGCAGTACTAACATTCGATTCCGTAAGCATATACTATCAAAACGTAAGAGGTATAAGAACTAAAACTAACGAGGTTTACAATAACATTTTGCAAAATGACTACGGTATTATAGTATTTACGGAGACCTGGCTAAATGACAAAATGTATGATAGAGAATTCATAGATTCCCGCTATGTCGTGTATCGCCAGGATCGACGGCATGATGTGGGTCCGAAGAGGGATGGAGGTGGCGTTATGGTAGCAGTTTCACGCGACATCGTCTCAACCAGAATGCATCAGTGGGAATGTAATCTTGAAGCTATATGGGTTACTCTTAAAATTAATGTCAATAACCAACTTAAGAAAATTGCTCTATGTGCCATCTACTTGGCTCCGCCAGCCAATTCCAGGGCACTCTCCGATTTCATTGATAATGCAGATTTCGTGTTGGGTCAGGTAAATGAAGTTCTAATATTAGGTGACTTTAATCAGGGATCTATAATATGGCTACCTAACAAAAATGAAATCCATACTGCACCTTCTAAGTGCAGCAATTTATTGGACTCAAAGCTTGTGGACTTCATGGCCGCTAACAATCTATACCAAATGAATTATATACGTAACACCAATGATAAAATTCTGGATCTGGTGTTCTGCAGCCTAGCCACAGCAAAACTCTGTGAATCACTGGATCCCTTATCAAAGTTGGACCCACACCACCCCTGTCTGCACGTTACATTGAATTTCAACAAAAATAAAATTCCAAAAAGTAACTCACGCTCAGACCTTAATTTCTTTAAATCAGACTATAAAAGTATTATCACGGAATTAACAGCTGTAAATTGGCACGACACTTTTATGAATAAACATGTGAACGACATGGTTGACACCTTTTACACATTATTACTTAAATCTATAACTAAATATACGCCTGTCCGTAGGCCGAGAAATGCAAAACATCCATCTTGGTTTACGAGTGCTTTAATAGGGCTGCTGGCTGAGAAGCACGTTATTAGGAAACGCTTTAAAAAATTTAAAAACCCTCGAGATGAGTTAGAATATAGGCTTATTCGTGGAAGGTGTCATAAACTGTATAAGGACTGTCTATCAAATTATAAAAAAAATATTGAGGATGAGATCGGTGTCAACCCCAAAGCGTTTTGGAGATATGTTAAGGAGAAAAAATCAAATAATGTGTCCCTGCCTGCTTCCATGCACTTAGGCGATTCAGTTGCCAGCACTCGGAAGGATATAGTCGATCTTTTTGCTGGTCACTTTGCCTCTATCTATTCGAGCGTTAATAATGTCACCGCGGGTCGATGCTGGGGTGTCACACTGACCTCAGAGCCCATGAGCTGTATACCTCTGACAGAAAAAGCAGTCTTAAAGGAAATAAAGCGAATAAATATTTCCAAGGCCAGCGGCCCTGATGGCATTCATCCAATGTTTGTAAAGCGATGTGGTTCCGCTCTTGCTTTACCCCTTTTTTTAATTTTTAAGAAATCTCTGGCTGATGGTGTTTTCCCTGATAAGTGGAAGGAAGCATTGGTGGTACCCATTTTCAAAAAAGGAGACACCAGTGCAGTGGAGAACTACCGACCTATTTCCATTTTGTCATGTTTTGCCAAACTTTTTGAGACTCTAATAACGCCATTTATTGCGCATCATGTTCAGAATAGCATTTCTAAGAATCAGCACGGATTCCGTAGCGGAAGATCGGTCGTTTCGAACTTGGTAACCTTTGTCTCGGATATATGCTCAGGGTTAGATAAGGGAAATGAAATTCATGCAATTTATACCGATTTCAAAAGTGCTTTTGACAAGGTTGATCATAGTATACTTCTACATAAGCTACAGTCCTTTGGTATCGGTGGTTCTCTTCTGCGGTGGTTTGAGTCATACCTTGCAAATAGATCGCAAATAGTCGCTACTTGTGGCTATAAATCTCATACTTATTATGCCACCTCAGGTGTCCCACAAGGGTCGAACCTTTCGCCTACATTGTTTTCGATATTCATCAATGACATCTGCCAAGTAATACAGCGCTCAAAGTTTTTGCTATTTGCAGATGACTTGAAGCTATATATAAATGCTACCCCAAGTAATTGCGAATCATTACAAGCGGATCTAAATAGTATTTGGGAGTGGTGTCTTCAGAATAACATGATACTGAATATTAATAAGTGCTTCCATATCAAATTTACAAGGAAAAAAACACCACTAGATCATCTCTATAGCTTGAATGGTCATCCGCTGCAGGAGGTTAATGAGATCTGCGATTTGGGGGTGTATTTAGACTGTGCCTTAAATTTCAAAACGCATATCAATACGGTTGCCAAAAAAGCTTCGCGAATGCTAGGGTTTTTGAAGCGCAACACGAAGGGGTTCCAGAATGCCCAAACAAAAATCCTTCTTTATAATGCCTTGGTCCGCAGTAATCTGGAGTATGCCAGTGTCGTCTGGAATCCCTTCTATAGTGTAGCATCACAGAGACTGGAGTCGATTCAGCGCTCATTTACAAGGCATCTTGCGTTCTCGGTTTCAGGATTATCTTACCGGTGTCCTTATGAAGTTCGGCTGTCCTATTTTCATCTTGAATCGCTGAGGGCCCGTCGAGTGAAGCACGATTTGGTATTTTTATACAAAGTCCTAAACGGAATTATTGACAGTGGTGACATTCTTAGCCAGGTCTCCTTAGCAGTGCCGTGTCGATATCCGAGATATCCTATAACTAAGATCCTATACACGCCATACAGTAGAACCAACATAGGCTTGAGTTCCCCAATTATACGCATGTGTAGAAATTATAACGAACTGCAGTCTAATTGTGATGTTGACATATTTTTTGACAAATTAAAAACATATAAAGATAAAATAAAAACTTGAATTTATAATAGGTTGCTTGAGCAGAATCCTTCAGGTTTAATTGATCATTTGATACTGTTTCTTTTTGTAAATCTTCATATACTCTTAATTAGCTAGGATAACAACCTAATGGTGAATGCTGTGTACATTTATAATTGTCATGTGTATGAGTTAAAATGCCCTAAAATGTATATTTGTGTTAATATATATGCATATGATGTTAATGTACCTAAATAAATAAATAAATAAATAAATACCGTGAAGCGAGTGAACCCCTTGGACGAGGAGTGTGAGTTGTTCTACCAGAACAATACAGGTCGCCTTCACTCGGGACGGCTGATCACTCGTTTGCCCTTTTTGTCAGTTCGCCCCTCACTTGGCAGCTCCCGGCCGTTGGCCGAGAAGCGGCTGCTGTCCATGGAGCGTCGTATGAGTAGGAACTCCGACCTCAAACAGAAGTATGTCGACTTCATGCGAGAATATGAGCAACTGGGGCACATGTCGGTCTCGCGACTGGACTGGCGAAACGAGGAACATAATTTTCTTCCTCACCACGCGGTTTTGAAACCTTCCACTGGGAAGATACGCGTTGTTTTTGATGGGTCAGCTCCTACGTCTACCGGAGTTTCGCTGAATCAATGTCTGCATGCTGGACCGAAGTTGCACCACGAGGTGGGCGATGTATTGACCAACTTCCGTCGCCATGCCGTCGTCTTTGTGATCGATATCCGGATGATGTTTCGGCAGACTGTGATTCACCCGGACGATAGACGATATCAGCTCATATTATGGAGGGAGGATCCCAGAGATCCCATGCTGGTCTACGAGCTGAACACCAATACATACGGTTTGCGTTCGAGCCCCTTTGTGGCAATTCGCTCACTTGTGGAACTCGCTGAACGTGAGCGGTTACGATACCCTCGCGCATCCTTGGTTCTCAAGGAGGATGCATTTGTTGATGATATTTGTACGGGCTCCTCTAGTGTCGAGGAAGCCTTGATTTTGCGAGATGAACTAATTGCTCTTCTCGGGGCTGGTGGTTATGAACTGAGGAAGTGGATGTCCAACTCACCTCAGCTTTTGTGTGACTTGCCAGACGACCACCAGCAGGAGCCTCATATTTTTGAGAATGCCAACACTCCAGATTTACTGTCTGTTTTGGGAGTGCAATACAGACCTGTCCAGGAGACGTTCACCTATCGATTGGAGCTGCCAAGCCCCAAGGTCTGGACGAAACGGTTAGTTTTGTCTACAGTAGCTCGTACCTTTGACCCAAATGGCTGGATTAGTCCCGTAGTGTTTTGGATGAAGTGCTTCCTACAGGAACTTTGGTCAGCCGAAGTGTCGTGGGATGAGCCCCTCTCGGGCCGTTTGCTGCGAGATTGGGAGTCCTTCATGTCGTCTCTCCCCGACATTAACGGTGTTAGTATCCCTAGACATATACTGCCTAAGGGACGGTTTACGGCCAGCCTTCATGGCTTTTGTGACGCGTCTGAGAGTGGATATGCAGCCGTCGTATATATACGGACGGTCGATGATAGAGGAGCTGTTAAGCTCCACTTGCTAATTGCTAAGAGTAAGGTTGCTCCACTTCGGACTCGATTAACGATTCCGAAGTTAGAATTGTCTGGAGCTACTCTTCTGGTTCGGTTGATGAACCACGTTGTTGACACCCTGGGACGTAGTGTGGACTTTGAGTCGCTCTTTGCTTAGTCCGACAGTCAGGTTGTCCTGTGTTGGATTAAGAACTCCGTCCACTCCCTGGAAGTATTTGTGGCCAATCGGGTATCCCAAATACAGGCCTCGAAGGCCACGTTGATTTGGCGCCACGTGCCAGGTGAAATAAACCCTGCTGACTGTGCATCACGTGGCAGCGAAGCCCCTCAGCTTATTGACCACACTCTGTGGTGGGGTCCCGAATGGTTGTTACAGCCGTCCTGGCCTTCCACACCAGCTGTGGTGAAGGTACCAAATCCGGGCTTGCGTGTTCACGCTGTCGAGACTATGGCGGCTCCAGAGCGGGAATTTTTATTAGACCGCTACAGTTCTCTGGACAAGTTGCTCGGCGTGACCGCTTGGATAAGAAGATTTATACGAAATTGTCGCCGGCCTCAGGACAAAGATTTGTGTCCGGTCCTCTCTCCGCAGGAGCGCCAAGATGCTCTTTTGCATTGGGTGCGTATGACCCAGTCTAGAGCGTTTGAACCGGAACTTAAGATTTTCCGTACCGGGACGTCCAAATTGAAGGGACCCTTGGTGCGTTTGACTCCCTTTCTGGATGATAAGGGATTGTTGCGTGTAGGAGGCCGATTGAGGCACGCTAACTTGCCTTATAGATCACGTCATCCCCTGTTGCTCCCCAAGGACGGACCATTGGTGCGATTGTTGATCATTGATCGCCATGTGAAGAATGCTCATGCCGGATGTAATGCATTGACCGCGCTCCTCCAACGGGAGTTTTGGATTTTGTCAGCGCGAAGAATAATCCGATCTGTTATATTTCGATATCTGCCCTGCTATCGTTTACGCCCCGAGACGATGCAGCCCCAAATGGGTGATTTGCCTGCTGATCGTGTGAATGAATCGATGACCTTCTTAGGAGTTGGAACTGATTTTGCGGGACCATTCACTATAAAAACGTCGCGACTCCGTAATGCTAAGACTGAAAAGGCTTACTTGTGTGTGTTTGTTTGTTTGGCCACTAAAGCCGTTCATTTGGAGGTGGTGAGTGCGCTCACCATGGACGCTTTCTTAGCAGCGTTAGGCAGATTTGTCTCCCGCCGGGGACTGCCTTCTCTAATTCGGTCCGATTGTGGGACGAACTTCAAGGGCACTGATAGACATATAAGAGAAGTTTGTGAATTTTTAGATAAAAATAATATTGAGATCGGATCCACACTCTCCCGTAGGGGGGTAACATGGCGATACTCCCCGCCGTCTTGCCCTCACTGGGGAGGGATTTTTGAATCTGTTGTAAAGGCCGCCAAGACTCACCTTCGCCGCGTTATTGGGGAGACTATTCTCACGTTCGAGGAACTCGCGACGGTGTTTCATAAGATTGAGGCGGTTCTCAACTCGCGTCCGTTATGTCCGTTGTCTACCGATGCGAACGATTTGCAGGCCCTCACGCCGGGCCATTTCTTGATAGGCAGACCACTTAACGCCCTGCCCGAGTATCCTTATAGAGATGTCAATCCAGGACGCCTTTCGCGGTTTGAGTTGCTCCAGCAGCTTACCCAGAGCTTCTGGCGCCGCTGGCACCTTGAATATTTACACATTTTGCAACAGCGCGTTAAGTGGTCAGATAAGACAAACCCACCGAGGGTTGGAGACCTCGTGTTAGTGAAGGACCCAAACCTGCCACCCTTACGTTGGTGTCGCGGACGCATTGTCCAACTTACTCTAGGGTCTGATGGTGTGCCCAGGTTTGCCGAGGTCCTAGTTGGGGATTCTGTTTTGAAGCGCGCGGTCGCTACTCTTTCTCGCCTCCCCTTAGACTGATTTGGCGGACAGTCCGGGACTGTCCGGAGCGGGGGGATGTTCACGCTCGAGGAAGAGCGAGTGGCAACACAGCATTTTAGTCTGTGCAGTGAGAGCCTTTTTGGCGGCCGGCCGCATGTAAGATGTCAGTTGAGTTGAGTCGAAATGTCACGACATTGAATTAGGTTAGGATGATGTCCGGGCATCCATAAAATATAATACACAGTATATAACTAGCAAATTGTATTTTGCGCGGCGCACCTAATATCGGGGTGCGAAAGCCCGCTTTGTGTTGTGCAACGGTGTCAAAATCGCGTGTGTGAGCCGTGGTGGCCTAATAGGCATTTGTAGTGCTCCGGTCTCCACCGGTGGATCCACTGCAGAACTTCAGGAGCCGCGACTTCCTTCGAGCTAGCTCAGGAAGTCCACCGGCTACGGAGGAGACGGACGGAGACAATTGGAATCGGGGTAAGCCACAATGCTTTCTATGAGCTGGTAGTAGGGTACAAAATTCAGCAATACAAGTCGGCGAAACGCCGACGTGGTGGTGTCTACCTTGGGCACCACCAAACTATATATAGCCGAAGATGGAAGCTGAGGAGCTGGCCGTCTTACCTCTGATAGAACGCATTAATATTATTAATATTGTTACTATGGCGACAAATTTAGGTAAAAACAGTGGCAGCTAGCTATGCTAGAAGCCCTACTTCTAAGTAATCAACTTCTGCCCTCTTGGGGAATCGAACCCCAGACCTCGAGGTGTTTCAAGTACACTTATTGTTTATGGAAATCTGAAGCTCAATTTCAAGCTATGCAGGTTTTTAAGAGTGAAATTTGTACTATTTTTGGTATTTGTATATCAGATCAATACATGAGACGTGATGTGAAAAGAAAATCAAAGAATATCTTCGTTTCGTCAGTCAAAAGCATACACCAACATCCAAAACAAATCAGAGGACGCCAAATTAATAGCCACAACTATCAACTTCAACTTCGACATGAGGCACAAGTATCATGTCAGCGAACATACGCGCTGCTAACGACCTACTGAAAGTTTCGCCAGTTCGACAAGCCAGGATGAGGGTAGTGTGCCCTCCACACTCACAGCACGGTCCGCTTCAATTATGGACGAGTCCGACCCTTTCTCGTACACAATAGCCTCATTATTTTCCACATAACTTCGCCTCAAAACAATGTTCTGCTGACAATTCGGAGTTCTTGTACACAATTCATAATTAGTGACAAAGGGGGCGCAATTACTGTAACAGCGGTCCGATATGGTTGCAATTAAAATTTTATAGTATTCATTGTTTGCCCGACGTCGCCAGGGAACGGCGAGAAGGTATGCTGTAAAGACTTGTCAGCTTGAAAGTACAATGGCTATTATATAAAGACACGACTATCGTGGTTAGGATTTTTTGAATATCTCAACCATCACCCACCTCACCGCTAGCAGAAGATTTTGTTTTTTTTTTCATAGAAGGCCTAGCAAATGACTCCCTTACATCTGGTGGAAAGTAGAGATAGAGTCCAAATGTGAAGATACGGTGCGTGAGAAAGAATACATGCCGCACTAACTACTCTCACCTGGTCGACCAGCAAGGTGCTTCTTCGTTGATTTGTGGATTTTGCGTTGAACGTTAATAACATAGAGTGCTGTGATCATATTAACACTTACACATTAATTTCTCCGCCTCAGTTGGTTTTACTTTCTGTTGAAATTAAAGTTGTATAAATCCTAAAATCCTCCCATATTCGTTTCGCCGACAACATAGTAAACATGACGGATTCGCTGTAAGACCTACAAACAATGTTGCAGAGTCTGATTGCTGCTTCTAGACGAATTGATCTCGGGATGAACTTAGACAAGACTAAGATCATGTTCAATAACCTCGTCGCTAATATCGTGATGTTATATAGCCTAAAGCCTTCCTCGATAAATGGACGATGGATCGATGGATACATCACAAAAATATTTTTTCAATTCGAACCAGTAGTTCCTGAAATTAGCGCGTTCAAACAAACAAACAGCTTTATACATATATTACTACTAGTGGGCCCGGCAGACGTTGTCCTGCCGGCGATTGCAGCGCCACCTACCGGGTCCAACTTTACGTTTAAACCTTCCTTGGATCTATTCAAACATACTCAGAAAAATTCGTAAGAATCGGTCGAGCCGTTTAAAAGTTTTTGCGAGACAAACACACAGCGTTTCATTTTTATATATAAGAAGAAAAAGAAGAAAGAAGATAGATAGCTTTATTTGATTTGATCGTTTCCTTTTCTGAGTTTATCAAAGGTTAATTTGCACAAACATCAGCAATAATTATACCGCTGCCATACGTATCTTTATAACTATCATTCCAAAGTTCTATTTAGGCTTTGCCAAATGTACCTAATTGAATCTAAACTTCTATAATTATCGTTCATGTTAGTTTTGTACACGCGCGGCCTACAAGCCGGGCGGCACGGGTCATTACTCATTCCATGTCTGGTTCTACTTCCACCGAACTGTAAGAGGCTTTCAACGTATAGTTCAGTGCAAATATAGTGCTTTCACACACATCAAAGACAGCGGTGCAACATAGCAGCTTCAAACTTGCAGGCCTATTACCGATCTCATGGTTTTCAATTGATATCATCATGAAATCATAGTGCAAAACATGTCTTATAATTTTCGTACAGATTTTTGATCATTCGTTCACTATACCATGATGACATTATTGAAATTATGCCATAGTGATGATATCATTGGAGATCAGTAATACCAAATGAAGTATTTCATGATTTCCTTATCTAAAATTTAAACGATGTCATACGATGAAAGATCCATAATAGGCCTAGAAGTATGTGGTGAACTCACACCATTCAGTTCATGAGTATGATGAAGCATCAGTCTATTGGTTTACTGTGATTCACACAACTAAGCTGGCTTCATTGCTGTGTTTCAGTTTCAGAGGTATGACGGACAGTGAAATGACTGGGTACTGGGGCCCTATTTTTCATCCTCATCGAGCGTTTTTTTCGTTTTGTTTTCGACGAAAATTAAAATAACATCGTCACATGTTCTATAGGTTCATCCACTTACCATTAGATGGGCAGTCTGTTTGTTTGCCAACTAAGTTGTATAAACGGAACAGTCAGCGTAGATTAGACAGCATATAATAGACGTATAGAATAGACAGCCAAGTATAGACAATAAGGAAACGACAAATCACCAGTAGAAAAAGCTAGCGTCAACATTTCCAACTCAACAGTAGTAGTGGATGGAACGCCTAATTTACATCATGGAGTCGCGGGTTCATGCGAGCGTTCGGCGGTTCAGCTCGAGCCGAGCCGTCACGCGCGCGCCATAAATCCTCGGAAACAATTCAACACTTGCAGCGCCCCGCTACGTGTCTATGGCGCTAATTGCACTGACTTATTGTAAATACATGGCTCTCGATCGCCCGCCACTTGCATCGGCTATAGAAACGGAAATTCAGTATTTGACTATATCTGAATATTATACTCAATTTACGGATAATTAAAGACTTTTTCTTTCTTTTATATTGTTAATATTATGTGACAAGATAAGGTTATCGGTATGTTTTCGACAGTTTCTAAAAAACGTTCAATACATTTATAGCGAAATCAAATTATGCTTATTTATGTATAATAACGGTCGTCAGGAGCGTCGGTGGCGCTGTGGACTCGGCACTTGCCTTCCAATCGGGGGGTCGGGGTTCGAGACCCGCCATGTATCAATGTGTTTTTCGTTTCAAATTTCATATGTACATTTGTCTGACGCTCCTACGGTGAAGGAAAACATCGTGAGGCAACCTGCATGCATCTGCGAAGAAATTCAATAATGTATGTGAAGTCGACCAATCCGCACTGGGCCAGCGTGGTTGATTAAGGCCTAATCACCCTAACATAGGGTAGGCTCGAACCCCTCGGTGGGGGACGTATATGAGCTGTGATGATGATGATGATGATGTATAATAAGTATTTTTCTTTATTTTATTTTCAGGAAAACCAAAATAAAAAGAATAGTAACAGAAAGCCAATAAAAGGTTTCCACTAACGTGATTACAATTGTTGCCTATATTGCGATGAAGTTATGACGTACACAATCGTAAAAATGCTACGAATATCAATGCTAAGAAACTGATACATAATAACGTAATATTAAATGAATAATCTTTTTGAGTGGAAAAGAAGTTAAAAAAGCTGACCAGTAACCAATGAATAACTCAATTTTCTCGTTTATATTCCAGAATATCATTGGGGTACATAAGAAGCCGACCAAGCGTCGAAAGTTCAGTTCAGTCAAGAACAAGTTCGAGGAAAGGAGAGGAAAAAAGAAAAAGGAAGAAAAGTGAAGTGAAGTTAAAAGTGAAAGACAGTGCAGTGGACAAGTGTTAGCGCAAAAGTGCGTGTTACGTAACAATTTTCGAGAGACAGACACGAGCCGCCCCGTGAAGTCCATGACTCCAGTAGGCCTAGCACCGCACATGGGCTATAGAAGAAAAAGTGACTACCTTCGTCGCATTTCACTTCATTGTTACGAGTATGTATATGAGAGAAGGAGAGGAAACATGTTGTCTATTGTCCCACGCTTGTGTAAATTGTTTTGTCCGAGTGGTTTTCTTCTAATACCTGAACCCACTCCGTTACAATATAATAATGTCATCCTAACCGATATTCGGTCATGGCAGCCAATCTCAACAGAGACTAGCCATCTGCGCAGGAGATTTAATAGTGCACAAGTGACTGCGTAAAAAGCAAGTGCACTCTCTGATCCTTCACTCCGATGGAACGGTTAGCCGACACGACCGGGGCGAGATCAGGCGCAGGACGCACTGTTTGACGTGCCTTCCTAAACACGGAGGAGCTCGAGATGCTTGTTATCTTGTTCACCCATCATAGGATTGACCACAGCCAACGTTGCTTAACCTTAGCAATCGTTCCATGCGCAACCATGCTACGCCATTACTCTGCTATCATTCTTCAGTCACAGTATTACTCAGCAATCAGTAAGACGTTTAGATTTGATGGGTCTAGTCGAAGTTCACGCAGCCTCGCGCCATAATTACACCGCTTCATCACCGCTCACTAGGCGTAGGCTAATGGAGGACACTACTTATAGTAACGTCTCGGGATTATTTATATTTATTTGCCGGAGAGATAAGACGCCGTAACGGCTGCACGAGAACCGCCAGCGTTTCGCTCCTTGATGGACTGTCCGACAAGATTAGCCCTGATGGATGCTCATCTCTCTACCGCTCTTGAAAAGTAGCGATGGTGAAGAGGCCTCTTATGGAGAACGCCGGTTTTTCGCTTGCAGCATCGCCAGGGCTATTTTCGTAAAATTTTAAGTTTTCTCGCTGTAAAAACAAATTGAATGTATAAAGCAAAAGCTTGTTAATGTCCCGTTAATTCACGTTAAGTTTTAGTGTGCCACTCAAACAAAAAATAAACTTTGAACCCCTATTTCACTCGCACATTTTTTATTTACTAGACTAAAAACAAAGGTTTACGGGTCAATAATTAAGGAGATGTAGTTTTATTTGTTAATACGAAACGGAAAAGGCAAAAAAATCCAACTTTAAATCCAATCCATTGGCACTGATAAGAGCTCGGTAGCCCAGTAGTAAGGTGTCAAAACGCTATACTGAAGACGCTGTTTCTATTCCCGTCCGATACGAAATATTTTCTTGTATTCATTTATTCACTTTTCAATTTATTTAGCATGGGCTACTTTTCATTCCGAATTTTAATGAGGTTTCTGGGGAATGCGTGATGTTACCTAACTTGCTATATAACTAAATTCCACGCAAACGACGTCAAAGACAAGTTAATTTTCAGCGAAAACTTTACGTTATTTGTGAAACATTTTTCAAATTCAAATTTAAATGTTTTATTGCATACCATAATTTTTACATGGGTTCTTAAGTAGTTACAGTATAGGCACAATTATGAACCCTAATAGGTTCTCTATTTTGTCTCATAATTTTTTTATCCATAATCTAACGTGTCATAATGTTTTTTGACATAATCATCATTTGTCCGAATGATAAGCACTCCTAACTTAATTTCTCATAATATCACTTGCCCGAAAACCGAAATCTCTAAATATCATATGACCAAATTTTTTTTGCTATAAATATCACAATCTATAATATTTAAAATTCCTAAAAAACTTTTATATAATAGTCATAAGTCCTAACGTAATATCTCATAATATAACGTGCCCTAAAATCGAAACACCACAAATATACAGTCCTTTCATTATATGTATTTACCAAATCCATGCATACGTTTAAAAACAGTCACTTGATGTAATGCAAGCAAGCATGCAGCATGCAAGCAAGCATGCAAGCAAGCAGCATGCAGCATGCATGGCTTCTGTCACGGCTCCGGCGCTGCGGGGCTCCGGCGGTCCCACGCGACCTTATCGTCGCAGATGGTTTTCGCCCACCACCGCAGCTTCGGCTTGCTGGCACCAGCCTCAGCCGCGGCGGCGGTCGTTAAAACCACCTGCTTCTCAGCTCGCGGGCCGCCTCGCCCCTCCGCGCCTATGCGGGTTTAAATTTTATTTTTTTTTGTCTATCTGCGATCAGCCATATGTGGGACTATAATCAGATCTGTTGTTGTGCTTTTGGAAGTGGCAGTTCGAGTTTTTCGTACCCTCTGATGCATCAACTCAATGTTTATTAATATCAGATTGAGGCAATTCTCTTTCTCTTCAGCCGGAATATCGAATCTGAGGAGTCCAGGAGAGTGACTGCGAGTAAGTTTTGGTGTCGCTCGAGTCTTTTTTTGTACATTTTGCAGGACCTATCTATGTCTTCCCTAATAAGTGGGATTTGTAGGTAGTCATGGACTTCATTATTCCTCGTGAACCAAGGTGCACTGCTCAATGTCTTCAAGGCTTTATTTTGGAATTGCTGCAGTATTTCCACATTTGACTGACTGGCCGAACCCCATAGCTCTATTCCATACATCCACACAGGCTTTAAAATACATTTGTAGATTAGGAGTTTATTCTCTAGGCTAAGTGTTGATTGTCTACCTATATCGGGTTTAAATAACACTCTAGGGGTAGGGCAGACAAGACTACGTGGTGTCGGTTTTACAGCGATATATTTCCGTCACTGAATTTTAAAACGTAACGATTGTTAAGGTTCATAAGACAACATTTTAATTAATTTATCATATTGATAACATAACCAAGATAAATCAACTTTCAAACATGTTTTAGGTCTAACAATATTATTATAAACCATCATTCGGACTAACAATATTATACAATATAACATTTAGGACATGTGACTTTATAGCAAGTAAAATTAGAATATCTTATTATTATAGCACCCGATATTATGACACAAAAACATTATAACTAAAGACGATTAGGTAATATACAATTTCGTATACCCGAACATTATGGAAAGTGATGATTATAGCAAGCGTTTTCGGTATTATGATTTTCGGACGATCGATATTCGGAGAAGAAAGGGACTACCACCCTAATAGGCACAGCAATATAAATGATGAGCTGAGGAGAGGGTAGATTTTTTCATAGTCTAAACAAAATGCTGTTGTATTTTTACAGAGTGTGAATTAGGTACAAGTCAGGTAGGCTGTCTTTTTCCTCGTGAGTAGCACTCTGCCGCGATCTCAAGCCAACAAATCAAGAGAAACAAAAATAATCGGAGCAGCAGCTGGGCTCCTAATTGCTCCAGGCGTTCCTGGTAGTGCTCTGTTCACATGACCAGGCAGCCGCTTAATAATGCACGAGCGAGAAATGTACAAAGACTCCGCATTTTAGAATAAATAGTGCTGTCGCTTTGTGAATACCAGAAGGCACTTATCCGCTGGCTCCAGATGATCAAAGGCATAACTAAATACAATTTTTCCGAGAGCCGGAGAATCTGGAATGTTTAATTTTCGAGATGGGCAGATTCGCTTATAGTTTTCAGTTTTGAGCGGCGCTAATTAATTGATTAACGGCAATGTTATTTATTCAATTGAGTAATTTTTACGCAGGTGCCTATATAATCTTAACTGCCTTTGTGGTCGATTGTAAAGACTATATAAAGTAAAAAAAAATCTAGGAATGATGCATTCACTTGAAAACGTCAAAATTAATGCGTTATCTAAAATAATGTACCATTTCTTCAGAATGCTGAAAACCTCGATAATAGAGAGTCGGCAACAGTCACAAACACTAGAATTGCTCTTTTCAAATAAATTAGAAAGGTACAGTAAGCTCCCATTCAAGCTTTATATGTACACTACGAAATCCGCCACTATTACGAGCGACATACGAGTAAAAAAGGTCTAACAGTATAGCTTGACAAGGAGCTTACTGTACATAAATATTTCAAAAGAACCTACCCCTAGAAGCAGCTCTGCTTCGCCTCCGAAGATCCCGACACTTGCGCAGATTGCGTCACTGAAACGGTGCTGATGGGAATGGAAGCTTTCATACCCAACGCCAAAATACCTGTTGGCGGTCGCAGTCGTCCCTGGTATAATAATACCTGAAGGAAGACTGCCCACCTCAAGCAATCTGCGTACATCGCCTGGGACAACGCCAGAAAAAGTCGGGATCCTGACGTGACGGAGAAGAAGCGACAGTACAACGCTGCTTCTAGATCCAACAAGAAGGCCATTGCTGAATTCAAGGCGGAACACGTGGCCAGGCTTGGCGGGCGGGCTTTTTGGTCGCTGGCCAAAGCTGCGCAACGTAACGTTCTGCCAGTCCAGTCTCCCACCACTGGGTTTAGCTGATAGCAGCCTGGCCCAAGGTGCAAAAGAAAAGGCCAATCTCTTGGTCCAACTCTTTGCCTCTAACTCGACTATGGACGACGGGGGAGTCACACCACCCAACATCTCTCGGTGTAAAAGCTCACTGCCTGAAATACGCATTACACAACGTGCGGTCAGGCGGGAGCTTGTGCACAAGTGTGCGCATTCACTGCGAAGAAGGACCCATTTATCGTAATGCCTCAGTTCCAAGGAGTTACTCTTCGTATGTCCGGTGGTATTGAGATCCTCGGTGTGGAAATTTCTGCCAAAGTGCAGTTTGGGAGTCATTTGGAGGACAAAGCCAAATTGGCGAGCAAAAAACTGGGCGTCCTGAACAGAGCCAAGCAGTTCTTCACTCCTAGTCAGCGGCTGATGCTTTATAAAGCACAAATACGGCCGCATATGGAGTACTGCTCGCACCTCTGGGCAGGAGCTCCGAAATATCAACTCGACCCACTTGACTACTTGCAAAGGCGTGCATTCCGCATCGTCGGTGATCCCAGTATCACTACGGCCTCAATGGAGACGCTGGAGCAAAGGAGAGACTTTGGTTCTCTTTGCGTGCTCTATCGGCTCTTTAACGGGGAGTGCTCTAAGGAACTGTTTGCAATGGTGCCCTCGTCACCTTTTCATCATCGCACCACCCGCCACCGCAATAGAGTTCATCCGTACCACCTGGAACCGATCTTGTCTAGCACTGTTCGGTTTCAGCGTTCATTTCTTCCACGTACGTGCAGACTCTGGAACGAGCTCCCAGCTGCGGTGTTTCCTGAGCGCTACGATATGTCCAACTTCAAACGAGGTTTAAAAAGAGCACTTCTCTCCAGGTAGGTAGTAACTGAGCTTTGCCCCTGGCATTGCAGATGTCCATGAGCGGTGGTTACCACTTACCATCAGGTGGGCCACTTGCTCGTCTGCAACCTTTAGCAATAAAAAAAATGAGAAAAATGATTTATTGTATTTCACAGTACATATTGCACACACACACACACACACACACATAAACATTACATCAATGAATGATCCGTTATCGTATCCGATAATCGTGCGTGCCGAATACTCTCCAACGGTAATAGAGAAGGCTATGCTCGCGGTGCCCGCATCAGAAATGACGAGATTCGCAGAAAAACTAGAGTCACCGACACAGCCCAAATAATTGCGAACCTTAGAGGCAGTGGCAAGGCAGATAGCTCGCTGAATTGACTACCGTTGGGACAGAAAGGCGGCGACTTGAGTCACGAGTGGCAGCCGCTTTCTCTGGGAGACACAGTGTTGGTAGGCCCTCACGAGTTAGACCGACGATTTGTCGAAGGTCGCGGGAAGCTGCTGGGTGCGGGAAGCGCAGGACGATCGGTTTGGAGAACCCTGGGGAGATAATCTGTTACTTTGCAGTAAGCTTTAACCTTTAGTTAAAATCTTCAGTGTATGATTTTCTAATCGATTTGGTTGGTTAGTACCTATATGCGTCTATTATCTACAAAAAGATAGAAAGGTCCAAAACAATATTAGAATACTAACAATTGTCACATTTTGATATTAAAGTCGGTGGCAAGTGGCAAGTGATGATTTGCGGGAAGGTCTTGAAAAATGAAGTCAATCAGGGATATGACTTGTCGGTGATTTTTTGAAGTCGATTATTATTGGTTCAAAAAATGATTTTTTGTTATATAAATCTATTATGTGACTATTAGTGAAGTCGACCAATCCACACAGTGCCAGCGTGGTTGACTAAGGCCTAAACGTAAACAGTAGTCATGTTTACCTTAGGCCTTAGTCAACCACGCTGCACATGCCTACCCTAAGTTAGGGTAGGCTCGAGCCCCTCGGTGGGGACGTATATGAGCTCTGATGATGATGATGACCCGAGATCTCATCATCCTATCTTGACAATGGGACACAATGGGACTTTCCTAGTAAAAAAAGTATTTAAAAAATCGGTCCACCATTGACGGAGAAATCGGTGAATACCCCGCTCCCCCTTTTTTTGAAGTCACAAACGAATAAAAATAGGGGGGTGTTTTCATTGAATTGACAATTTCTTATCCTGAGCGTGTCCTCTATCGAGGTGAAGAGATTCTGGAGGAGATTTGGCAATGTATTAGAGAAAAGGTTTTGCTCAGAATTGTGGATCTCTTCGTAAAAGTCTGATTGCGGTGAACCGCCTTAAGATAGTAGCGACATGTGTATTTTAATCCGTCCCTGCTTAGCTGCACTTAATACCGACCTACAGCATTAGGTGTAGCTAAGGAGGTGGTCCGGCCAATTAGCCAGCACGAGTGAGCAACTGAACAATCAAAACAAATCCTTCAGGAAACTGGCGATAAAAAATGGGGCTACCCCGCGGATGCGGGAGTTAAATCCGAGCTCTCCAGACGTTAAAGTTAATTTTGAGCAATGCAAAAATGGGTACTTGAGCTTATCAAGTGTTGTTTTAGGAATCTCATTGAAGCGCGGGAGCCGTTGGCTTAATTAGCTTTATTAGTTTGTTGCCGCTGAGAGCGCCGAGAGCTCTCGGCGTCTGTTCAAAAGGAATTGGTCAGTAATCAGAATGTTAAATATTTTTTCTGGGTTAAAATTCATTTTTCGATTTATTTAGCATTTTTAAAGAAAATGCAAAGTTCTATACCTATAGAAAATATACTGGGTTAGTCAAAATGGGTGTTTCATGCGGTGGTGAAGGTCTTAACGTATGAGTATAGACTAAAATTATGCACACGTTAATATTACGGAAAGGATTATTTTAATTTTATACCAAAATAAAATAAAATTATAAAATTTTAAAATGTACAACCCTGATAGTGAGCGGAGCTTAGGGAGAACGCACGCGACCGATTATAAGTGACCGATTTTTGACGATAGAAAACAAAACATAATTATCGAGTTCTACGTTGCAACACACACGAATTACAAAAAGTCGGTCAATAAAAATACCGACGTAATCCGGCCGACCCGATTATCAATAAAAAAAATTGAACGTTCGTAAAAATGGAACGTTCGTAACAACAGAGATATTCGGTCAAAAATCGGTCACCGATTGTCGGTCGTGTGCGCTCGCACTAAAATAATTTGGAGTGTAGGTAGGTACAGGTGTCTCCTTTAAATATGCCGCGTAAACAACAACTGACAGATAGGGCTGACATACGGCCCGTTCCAGATAAGCATTTTTAGACATAAATACCAACATTTTTAGCATCTCTGCGTTCCATTAGCCGGTGATGCTAGTTTTTCTTGCTGGTTGTCATTCGTTTCATTTAAGCATTTTTAGCACGAAATGCTAGCATCAAACACCCATGCTAATAGATGGGTCCTCTGATACCACTTTTTGACAGCTTTCAAATTTGACATTTGGAATGTTTTTTTTATTAATCAAAAAGGATTTTCAGCGGATTTAAAAAAATTATTGAAAGATATTTGTAGTATTAGCCAATTCTGATTTATATTATAAAAAATTTTAAGTGGCTGGACTAATTAAGTGAGGTGTCAAAATTCAGCACGAAAAATCAGTACCTTGCGTTTCATTTGTAACAATTAACGCGGCTAAAAATGTCAACATTTCTTAAAAGAAACGCAAAACGAGGCTAACATCAGATGTTAGCCTCAGAAAGTAGCAGTGCTTTATCTGGAACGCAGGGATAGCGAAGTTTGTCCCGAAATCTTTAAAATCCTTTACTTCAATAACATCGTGTTTTATTAAAAGTGCTAGATCAAAAGTTGTCCACTATTATGTGTACTTTCCCACCCTTTCGGCTTGATACATCTTTTTAGTATAACCCAGTATAGTTCATTAGCAAATTTATCTCGAGCACCTAAGACCTGGAAAATTGTACGGGCTGAGAATTACGATCTTGACTGGAAAATAAGAATGTAGCGGTCAGCTAGTCTGTCTTCAGATCTCCTTATGGTAAATGACAGTAAGACCGAAGACTTGCTAGCGGCGTTAACACAAGATTTGTGACGTCATAATGCTGGTATTTAAACAGCCAAAAATTTTTACAAAGCAGTAATTAACTGTCTGTTGTCTTTTATATTTATGGCTATGCATTATCATTAAAAAATGAATTGAAAAATGAATAAAGCGATACAAGAAACTGGCGCTGTGGACTCGACACTGGCCTTCTAATTAGAAGGACTGCAGTTCGAACCAGCCATGTAGGTACCAATGTGTTTTTCGTTTTTCGAATTTCATATGTACATTTTGTCCTATGCTCATACAGTGAACGAAAGCATCGTGAGGCAACCTGCATACATCTGCGAAGAAGTTCAAACCTTGCATGTGAAGTGGACCAATCCCCACTGGGCCAGCGTGGTTGACTAAGGATTAAACACCCTAATTTAGGGTAGGCCCGAGCCCCTCGGTGAGGACGTATATGAGCTGTGATGATGATACAAGAAGAACATAACATACCACGTTGACCACATGACCATTATGCCACCGAAGAACCAATATACAATCCGAGCGAAATTTCAACTACATTGTTGTTTTTATAACATAGTTTTTACACTTAGCCAAAGTATACTTTACTCACTGTTAATAGCTAGGTACGCATAAACATCCGTTCTAGAAAATTGAAAGTGATACCGATAGACATTGATTTACACAAAAATGGGCCGGATTATAAATTGTTTGTACTATTACCGTCTAAATTCATCGGCCGTTATTACCTAACGAGAAACAGCAAGATTAACAAGCCTGCAAATTTATAATATTAGTTGGATTTAATCCGCGGACCAGTTCAAACATGGCGTTAATTAGTAAAACAAATACTGAACATCAACACACTCCGTAGTTGACCGCTAATGACTAATGTTGGCATAACGCAGCAATAGAGTAATGATTTGCAAACACGTTCGAATTAACAGTGCGAAAACGTGTTAATCAAGCAGCGATAGCTACTGTGAGATTGCTGTACCTGGCTGAGGTTATAGTTGTATAATTATAAAAATTGACGAATGAATATCTACATTATATTTTAATGACATTAATGTTAGTTTTTTATACAACTTAGTTTGCAAACAAATAGGCTGGCCATCAGATGACAAGCGACTATAGTCGCCTACAGTACATGCGGTTCCTGTGAGATTAGTAAACCCAATGTCGCAAACTTGTGCCGTAAGAGCTTAAGTCACAATAAAATTCATCTTAGACAAGCTGTAGCTCTTCATTGTTATGATTTTTATCTCTAGTGAACAAAAATAATAGGTAACAGCGAAGAGGAAACTATTATTTTGAGGTTACCAATGTTGCAAACTTTTTTGAACGAGTAAACGCTGAGTTTGTTGGTGGTATACTCTCTAACGCATGAGTGTTTTTATAATCAGTTCAGTGTCAGAACTCAGTATGAGTTACAGCCAAACTACGATCGAGCGAGCTCCGTTTCGTTTGAGTAATAAGATGTAATAAGCTGTTAGAGTCCATATGAAAACAAAACAAAATATGTGAACTAGCGTTATAGCCCTTTGCATATAATTTACAACCTTATATTAACAATAATATTTTGTACAAAATATAGTAATAATAAGATAACGTTCGTTGCTAGTCGAATGCGGAAGTAAGTATGCCGCGACTGTTAGCGATCGGTTGATGACCTGTTGAACGTTCTGTTTTACCAAGGATGATATAAAGAAAGGATTGTCAATGTCTAACATTTCTAAAATTAGTTATAACCACGAGCAATAGATGGAGCGAGCTGTATCAAATCCAAAATTTGTCGATATTTCTAAAAGCAACAAAGCACACACGCTCCTAGGGTGCACAGCAGTGATTACATAGATTTATGTAGTTATACAAGAGCACGATAGATGGCGCTATATACATTTTTGACACTTTCTGCCAGACATTCCCTCTCATTCGAGAACAAGGTAATTGATAACGTTCGAGAAGCAAAGTGGAGTAATTTTCGCCTGACAGGAGTGAATTTCTCGTGGACCCCAGAAAGCGTTAAATTTTACCTGGTATTGACAGATGATTGTTCTGTGATTAGTGGCTTTCGTTTTTATGTAGAAGTTAAAGTTTGCAAATAGTAAGTAAAGCTTTGCGCAGAACAGTTGTCAAATAAAGCAAGTTCGCGTTGCAAAACACAAAAACTCGTTTTTTTTTTGACCTACTAAAAAATTTAGGAGTGGCAAAAAATAAACCCTTTTTTAACCGACTTCTAAAAAAACCGTATCGGGCCACGCGCAGTGTAGGGTTCCGTAGTTGCAAATGCCAACTTTGAGTTCACACTCACATCACACCTCACAACACGTTGCTATTAAATTAGTAATTATTATTATGATTAAAGCTCCAATGATTTTATATTTTCTTAACTTCACCTGGTTCGTAAATTTATATTCAGTACTAATTTTTCGTCTATAACTTTTTAGTTTGTACCTACTTAATACTCAACTCTGATAGTTTTTTGTTAAACTTCGTTATACAAGTTGATTTTTTAGTTATGACAAAAATTTGGTGTGCTTGTTCAGACAAACAAACTGAAACACTTTCACTATGGGACCAACTTAAAAATCGCAAAAAAAATCAGCTGTTTCATACAAATGTTCAACATTCACTGAACCTAAATGTATGAAACAGCAGATTTTTTTTGCGATTTCGAAGTTGGTCCCATAGTGAAAGTTGTTCAGTTTGCTTGTCTGAACAAGCACACATTTTTGTCATAACTAAAAAATAACCTTGTATACATATACTACTGTTGTAATTTTTTTCACGTGTCCATATAAACGGTTATTTTTTTATCACCCTGGAAAATTTAAGGGACGCTTCACGACATGGTATTAGAATTATTTAAATTACCTATGAATAAAAAAATAACTCCCATACTTAATTTTATATTAATTTCCCAAAAAAATTCAAAGAATGCTGCACTAGTTAAGAGCAACATTTTAGAGATTTATCTAATTTTTTTCTATTTTTTTAAATTTTTATTTCATTTTTTTTATTTTTTATATAATAATGGATGTGTCCTGAAGCGTCCCTAAAATTTTCCAGGGTGATAAAAAAATAACCGTGTATAACCGTTTAGCAGTTAGAGGTTAACACTTACCTCTAAGAAAAATTTGTAAACAAATATTTCAGAAACGAATCCCTAAATCGAAAAATGGTATTCTGAACCGTACATTGTTTTTTAAAGACCTATTCAGCAATACCCCACACGATGGGTTAGTCGAGAAAAAAATGTTACTCCCACTATACTATGTATGGTAGCCACCCCAAAATAAAAATTTTTTTTTCAATATTTTTTGCTACCACTTTTTTGGCATGATTAATATACATTACCCATACAAAATTACAGCTTTCTAGTACTAATAGTTTCTGAGTAAAAGCGCGGACAGACAGACAGACATGACGAATCTATAAGGGTTCCTTGTTTACTACGGAACCCTAAAAAGTTTCTCAATTCGACCGTATATATGCTTTTGTTATGTTTGTTCGCGGATAACTTCGTCGTTTATGAACCGATTTTGATGATTCTTTTTGTATTCGATAGAGGATACTCCAAGGGTGGTCCCATGGTTAGGATCTGATGATTGAATTCCATAAAGATCGAGGGAAACCCTTAAAGTTTTAGGTGTGTCCAACGTGTTTTGACCGATTTTCAAAATTCCTTTTGTATTCGATAGAGTAGGTATACTCCTGGGGTGGCCCCAAGATCACTAAAGTCAGGATCTGATGATGGGATCTCATGAAAATCGAGGGAAATCCCAAATTTCCTTTATATTATTTTAGGGTTCTTTTCACTAAAAAGATTTCATTCACTAAAAAGTTTAAAAAAAAAATATTTAACAAAAAATAAAAACCGACTTCACAAACACTGAAAAGTTTAAAATAATATAAGAATAGTTACAGACAACATCACATTTCCATATTGAAGTCGGTGACAAATTTTAAGACTTTCTGGATCATCGTTTGATACCGACTTCAATATAGAAGTGTGATGTTGTCTGTACCTATTTGTAGACTTTTCAGTGTTTTTGAAGTCGGTTTTTATTTTTTGTAAAATATTTTTCTATAGTGAAGAACGCAAAATTGTTTCAATTTTTGATGTGCCTCATTTAATAAAAAATATAAGAAATAATGTTTTAACTCATAATATCATTAACAACAAAAATGAAGTCTTTTAAAGATATCATCAACTTATCATTTAGACAAAAATAATAAAAGTAGGTCGCTTCTAAAAATAACCGATCGGCACATAAATCCGAACGCATTCCAAAAAAAGACTAGAAGCCTTGCAACTCAGCACCTAAAAGTTTAGGTACCTACCGTGCATAGAATCAAGATAGAATTAAAATGTATCGGAGCATCGGGTATAACGAAGTTAATTTCTCCGCGTGTATTTTTTCTTTTTTTTACAGCTTAAAATACACTTTTTGTTACTTCTTTTAATATTTGTGTACATGAGATATCATTTACAATTCCTATAATATACACAGAAAGAATATAAAAAAAAATATTATTGAATGTAACATTATCCATTAAATTAAGCGCCATCTAGTAAAAAAGTATTATAACAATCTAAGCACCGCACTGACCGCACCGTGCTTAATTGTATTCGCCATCTAGCGCGAAACCGTAGAAACCGTGTAATAGGATTAAACTTTTCGATAATGATTAAAATTGTTCTGGCGGAATATTGTAGAATTATTTGTAATTTACTATTATTAAAACAACTTTTTATTAATTTTCAGGCATGATTCAGTATAAATTATCAACAAAATTTAAGTTAGCAACCTTATAGGTCAGCGCCATCTAGATATAAGGTGGGAATAGGACCTTTCTTCTAGTTGTATGACATTGGCAGTCTATATTATTCTTCGTCTATGGTTTTACGTTGTTTCTTATTGTTGCGCTTGGTGGCATTGGTGCGTGCGCTCAATGAAGGATTGATTGCCAACCTGTATGGCCACCACTTCCCCACCTAGGAGATACCCAGTAGTGGGACGTATATTGGTCGAGGAAATTTTCCGCACGGAATACACCGACATCGAGAACTGACTAAAATATAGCTGTAGAGAGTAGGCCAGCGCGCCGGCACGTACAGGGAGCTGCCATATGCCCCGTTTCATTAGAGGAACTTTGAACCGAGCACGTCTGATGCTAACTGCTCTGCTGATATTAAAACCTAAGTTTTCAGCGCGCTCGATACTCATATCCAATGATAGGTGAAATGGAGACCGAAAGTTTTGTGAATTTAAAATTATGCTTCATTTTGTGCATGGCTCAGGGTTTTGTTTAGATTTATTTATTACATTATAAATTTTGACAATGTACATAGAAAAGTATTTTGAATTCTCGCAAATAGCAAACATAAATTTATGAGCAAAGTAATAGAGGAGCTAATTGATTGAGTGGGTCATTAAACAACGAAATAAGATCAGACCTCCACTATCTACTATCAGTTAGAGTCAATAAATATTTTGAATTCTTATAAAGTAACATTTTTTTTTGCTTTTCAAACTTTTTATTCTTATTTTTTTTCTCCATTTCAATTATCAAAGGGTTGCATATTATATATTTATTTCAGTCTTTTTCTAAATGTACTTGATTTAATTTAAGGAAATCCTGTCATTGGCGCTATACTTTCAAACATATAATATATTGATTGTTATCTACTCAGTGTATTACACTGTTGGTTTTCTTAAGAAAATTAATAAATAGATAAAATGTTATTCATTTACAACGGCGGACTTTATGCCTGAGACGTTTTATTGAGTCAAATCGGTCGTTCTCTGGTTACGCAGTGTGATTATTTAACAGTTCGATATGACAATATAATTACTTTTCAACTTTTGTGCTGCATGATTTACATGAGTAAGAAACGGATATTAACACGATAGATTTGCTTTTGCTTTGGAATGTCTGACGTTTACGTTCACTATTGTCATGCTCGGATTATTGTTTCCTTTCGAAATAAAAGGTATAAATGTTAACCTTATTCCGAAAAACATAAAGTACAATACTAATCTGATTATTGTGTTTCGTCAGCGCTCCAGTTAAGCATACAACCTCCTTGATCGAAACGCCCAAGCAACCGTGAACCCCAACTTCGGGAATGTCCGACGGGACGACTTCTGAACTTCTATTTGGAGCGTGTGTTTAACGTAAATCGGTCCTGTCTCGGAGAGTTCCATCTGAATGCAATCTGTGCGAGATCGAGAGTGCCAAACAGTGGCGCGGGCAAGTTGGCGAACGGAGCCGGTGCTCGACTTGCGGCCTCATTTGGCTGCATTGAGCGAACTATAGGGACGCTGGTGCCTCGACTGCTTCCTTAAGATTTATATGGCACTAGCGACCCGCCCGGCTTCGCACGGGTGCAATGCTGATACTAAATATACTACAGAATGTCTTTATATACAACGTTCACAGCTTTTTCATTTATAGGCACGCGCCGCCAGCCCCGCGGCCGGTACAGTCGTAACCGCTACGTCCCTGCATTTAAAATCCGTAATATCTTCGAAAATATCTATTTAAATTACATACTGTAAAGGACCATAATGATCTATATTGAATCATTCAAGGTACTTAATTGGATAAGGATTAATGCATTGCACAATACATTCAAGGTACTTAATTGGATAAGGAATAATGTTGAATTAATAAAAATCGCTTCGTAAATAAGCCATTATTTCTCGTAAAAAGTAAAGGATAAAAATAGTTATTGTGGGTTATCCCTCAGAGGAAGACATATACCATCTCGGACTTTTTTGTAGACCTTTTTAAGGTGTACAATACTGTAGTTGTAGTACATTATTTTGATCTATCTCGTAGGGTTCCGCTAGCGTTTGCTATGTAAGCGCAAATAAATGTATTTATTTACGACATCACATTAGAAACCTCTCAAACTATCAATGTTTCTCTACTATATTTTGCATGTATTATACATTATAAACCTTCCTCTTGAATCACTTTATCTATAAAAATAAACTGCATCAAAATCCATTGCGTAGTTTTAAAGATTTAAGCATACATAGGAACAGACAGACAGTGAAAAGCTACTTTGTTTTATACTATGCAGTGACTAGCGAACCAAGTTTCGCTTTATATAGCTTAATACTATATAGTTTCCTTAGTTTTTGAATAGGGATTTCTTAGCTTCCCGTGGGAATTTTGGGAAATTCTTCTTTAGTGGGCGTCTTTAGATAAGCCAATGAACCGCTATATAGAATCTCATGCTTTTAGCCCCAGTAGTTTGGGATCTACGTTGATACCTCAATCAGTCATTCACCACAGCCTTTTAAATAAAATGCAGATTTAATATTAGGGATCCTCATATTTAGGGTTGCCACTTTTTCAAATAAAGTACATTGGATTTTAATGGTTGAAAAAAAGAACATTGTGTCAAAATAAAGTAAGTACTATTTATTCCACTTTATTATTATACATAAAAATATATTGTTCGTTACATCTAGCAACTTTATTGTATTTTATATTATTATAATTGCACCCAATCAATCAAACAAATTATGGACAAATTATAAAGACCTTGTCATGATAATGTAGTTATTTGCGGTTAAGTTGCGTTCAGGAATGAGCTTTTGGCAACCTCTACATAATCCGCCGTACCGTATTACGCAAATATTCTTACAATAAACTTTTTTTGCACGTATATTTAATGTCAAATGAATTCTAGAGAAATTAAATCAAACAAAATAAAGAATTTTGGTATAAGTATCAAGTATAGAGTACCCGAAATAACGTACAATACTTTATAATAAAGTACGGGTGGTAACGCCAATCACATTCTGCTGTAAAACTTCGCTATTCGCGGTACGCAACGTACGAGTATGTGTGCGTGTGCTAAGGCGGGCTATGCGCGGCACGCAGCGCGCGTCCGTCAGCCCCGTAATCAACCGTCGGAAAGCTCGAATTGTATTTGGCATTTAACGCGGAACGCCAGTAGACGCAATTTTGAGACAATGGAATTCAAATTCGAATTCAAAATCGTAAGATTCGAATCGATCGGTGTGGACGTATATGAGCTGCGATGATGATGATGATGATGATGATGATGATCATCATCATGTCGCCATTCCCTATTTCACCGTAAATGTCGTAAGAGTGTCTAAATGAGGTGACCGAACTTACACTTCTGTAACGAGATTGAATAGTACATTACGATATTAGTGCGTTAAGATGGTTATAAACAATACGCACGTATATCGTACGACGTTTTTAACACATTTGCGAGGAAACGGAAAAAAAAACATTTTAAATAAACTCAATCTGTGAATGCACACTGTTGCTTTCCCGCCATTTTAACAGCGCGCTAGCGCTGCCTACTGACTGGCGCCGCGCGGCGATTAGTTCGAAATTTGAATAGCAACAGCGCGCTGCTCACTAGCTGGAGTCGTGCGGCGGCGATCAGGGCCATATTTGAAATGGCAAATAATACTGTTATGGAATTTGTATGGACTATAACTTAACTATTTGCTTTGGTAACAAACGCGTTTTTATAACCCGCTTTACATATTTAAAACCGGTGGAATTACATCAGCTTTACGAGCAAGGGTGTTAAAAACATGTAGCAAAACTCTAAACATAACTCACTAAAAAAACTGTAACACTATACGCATGCGATACGCAAGAGAGAATCCTAAATAGTTTTACTCTAATATTCCTGTCTCCGTAAAGACACATTGTTAGCGCAGAGTCGCGAGATTACTCAACTTATCCGGTATCAAAGCAGTTGTCTTTAGGAAAAAATCTTTTGCATTACGTCTCGTGGAGCTGCGCGAGCTCCCGGCGGGCTGTAAGTGGCTTCGTTGAGACTGACCTGCGGGTCGTTGCTGTGCACCTAATGGCTTCCCTTACTCCAGAATAACGAGAGAGAATCGCATAAGTAGTGGTTCAATAACGTAATTGTCGTCGAAAATTGACGTTTAGTTGATTTTTTTGTGTTCATGTTGTTTGTACCAATATTTTAATTTATTTATTTGCTTGCTTACATATGTATACGTATGTAATATGTATAGATATTCACAACCAATAATTTATCAGTTTGTCTGTTTCAGTTCACGAATTCGGTTTTTCCGATCACAATGGTGTATTGTTTTCATTACCGATAAGTAAAAAATCTCCAATGCAATTTTCAGTATATAAACGTAAATTTAACAACTATAATATTCGTAAAATCAGAAATGAGCTTCATGAAATAAACTGGTACTGATATTATTAAGTCTGATAAAGATATTAAAGAAAATTATAACGCTCTTTCAATAACTATGCTCGCATTATTGAATAAAGTAATGCCAAAAAAACAAACACTCACGTGAAACCAAAAAATACTTACCTTGCACAAGGCTTGAAAACATGCTATTGCAATAAGAGACTGATAAAACTACTGAAAATATACAAATATTACAAAAAACTATAGTAAGACTTAAACATCCGTACAAATATCAAAAAAATAACACATTTAAATTTACGACTTCTGGGAGCTACCGCGAGATGGCGGGAATTTTATATTTTACTAGATATTTTTCAGCTTGCACTAGTTGCACTGTATGTATGTTCGGGTCAAATCTTGCGAGTTAAAGGACAATGTCAAAAATCTCCCCATGACCAATAATAATTTGATTTACGTCATAATTATATGCATAGTTTATAACACTCATAACAAATATATATATTCGACGGACAAATCAAAAATATTAAAAAGTATTTTCAGAAACAAAACTAAATGAAGTAAAATATACGAATGGTTATTGTTACCGTTGCTCGATTGAATAGAACTGAGTCGATTTTAATGTAGGTATTTATATTTATTTATTTGTATAAATCATGTTTTTATAACTTATTTCACAATTTACAACGTTAAGACACGTCAATTGACTACTCACGCGCTGTCGCTTGTTAGTTCATTGTGTTTTTGACTTGCTTGATTATTTCGAGATTTCTTGTTCTTTACTGCGTGGCTGTAATAACGTTCTTTGATTGATTGCAATAATTATTATTTAAATAATTGTATAGGTATGGAGTTATGGACTATATGTATTGTTCTAACGAAATAAATTGTTACTTCAAATAACCTCAAAATCTGATACATTTTGATATATAATTCGATTTCGAAGCTTGTCGGTAGTAATTGATGTGGACGTACAGTATTTACTAATGTCTAATTACACGAAAAGCATTTTTTCACTGCTGTTGGTATTGGGGCGAACAATGTATGGACGCAGGGCAATGTCCTTTGACCCACTTTTCAGATACCGATTGAGCTGAAATTTTGCATGCGTATGTATATCGCGCAACAATACAATATTATCATGACATGGAGCTGATCTGATGCTGGAGCTGGAAGGTGGCCATAGGAACTACGCAATTAATCGACGCAGCCCCATCGAGTTTGGGTTCGGTTGATACGTATTGACGAATACTTTGATCCTTCATGGTAATCAGGCTCTGATGCTGGAACTAGAAGTTGACTATAGAAACTCCGCAATTAAACAACACAATCCCATCGAGCTTGGGCTCGTTTGATTCGTATTGACGAGTACTATGATACTTTATGGTAGCCAGAGTTAAGCATAGAAGATATCTCCGAAAGAAATAAATTGCTTTCGGAGATCTGCAATTACTACAATTTAGATGTATTCGTAGATTTTTTTTTAAAGATATGATAAATTTTTATATATTAGATTGCGTTAAGCTTTATTATGGCCAGACGTGGTTCGCTGGCACAGCTAGAATTACATTATTTCCAGATGCTATATCATTATGCACACCTAGATGCAACTAAAATTCAAAATTCTAATAAAGTGTGTATCGCTGTGCTTTTATCAGACATGGCCACCGCGCGATCTGCTTATCCCATCGCGAATCAACATTAAACATTCAAAAAACGGTCCGCTAGCGACGTGCAGCAAACTGAGTCTTAACGACACAGCGTAAGGTCGAAGTTTGTCGAGCGGCGGCCGGCTGCACTCTGGTAGTTTGTACGCCGAACATAGCGTCCAGATAACTCTAGCTTAATATGGTCCCGGGACAGTTACCGGAGAGCGAAACTGCACTTAAATATTATCACGCTTGTATAGTAACAATTAGCATTTATATGGATGGATCTATTATATTTTTTTTATTAATTGTTCAAAGTTTTTAGAAAATCATCATCATTATTATACATCCCCACCGAGGGGCTCAAGCCTATCCTATGTTAGGGTGTTTAGGCCTTAGTCAACCACGCTGGCCCAGTGCGGATTGGTTGATTTCACATACACCTTTGAATTTCTTCGCATATGTATGCAGGTTGCCTCGCTATATTTTCCTTCACCGTAGGAGCGTCAGACAAATGTACATATGAAATTCGAAAAACACATTGGTACATGGCGGTCTCGAACCCCGGACCTCCCGATTGGAAGGCAAGTGCCGAATCCACAGCGTCACCGACGACGCCGACGCGACGCTCCCAGAAAATCATGCATCTAATAAATCATGAGATCTAATATATAAAAAATTCGTGTTACAGTGTTTGTCATCGAACTCTTCCGAATCGGCTAGACCGATTTTTATGATTTTTTTTGTGTATATTTGGTGTAGGTCTGAGAATAGATCGAAGGCTATTTTTCATACCCTTAGGTGAAACGGGGGGCCCTATCCGGATTTTTTTGTACAATTTTTATAGCGAAACGTAGTTCTCGAGCACAGCTAGTTTTTATACTCAGTCTATGGTCTTTTCTTTTTTGATAATCAAACTTGTAAGTCGATGCGATCAAAAGATAATATGACGGTTTCTGTCGCATAATTTCGTATATATTGCGATTTCACAAGGGAATCAAAACCTAAAGGGTACTTCAACCTAGAATCATGAAATTTGGTAAGAAGCAATGTCTTTAATCATATGTAAAAGAAAAGTGCTTGCAAATAGAATCACATCCGCGCTGCGGACTCAAATAAATTTAACCAAGTTCATAATCGCATCCGAAGCAACAATTATTTAATTAATGAATGGAATGGATAACAAACTTTATTGCACAAAGAACAACTTGATCAACAACAAATAATAGATAAATCAACAAAAAATGTGGCCTTGTCGCTAACTAGCAATTTCTGCCAGGTAACCTTAGGGCAAAGTAAAGTGCGAAAGTGTACAAGAATGGCGGGAAGTTCATAACCACGGTAATCTTGTCTTCTTTTATATATAAAAATGAAGCGTTGTGTGTTAGTCTCGCTAAAAGTCAAAAACGGCTCGACAGATTCTTACGAAATTTTCTGTGTGTGTTTGAAGGTTCAGGGAAGGTTTATCTGTACTATGCAGCAATCGGGCAGAGCAACGTCTGCCGGATTGTCTTCTTCGTATATATGTTATTGGAAAAGCCCGTATATTGGTAAAAGGATTTACCAACATAAATGTCCGAATTTCTAAACAATTGAAAATATTCGGGTTTTTACCAATAGAGATTGGTACATGCTGGGTTTTACCAAGGACGCTTGGTAAATGTTGGTTTTGGGAATTTGTTAACAGTTTCATTTCTGTTTGTGGTCACAATATCTAACCTAATCTACAGTTTTCAGCTTTATCCTATGTATGATTACCATATTTTCAACATTTACCGCGTCTTGATGTTATATTCTAAGATTTAAGTTCTTCTAAGTTCGGACTTTTACCAATAACAGTTGGTAAATCTTAAGATTTACCGTAGTTCGGACTTTTACAGTAACATGTATATAAAAATGAAACGCTGTGTGTTAACGGCTCGACAGATTCTTACGAAATTTTCTGTGTGTTTGAATAGGTCTAGGGAAGGTTAAAAAGTACAATTGGATCCAGTAGGTGGTGCTGTAATCGGACAGGACAACGTCTGCCGAGCCCACTAGTAGTATGTATATTATATATTACCGTAGCATAACATACTTAATGCTCGGACATACGTGTAGTCAGTATGGTGATTAGTCGTAGGAGGACTAATCTATACTAATATTATAAAGCTGAAGAGTTTGTTTGTTTGAACGCGCTAATCTCAGGAACTACTGGTTCAAATTGAAAAGTTATTTTTGTGTTGGATAGTCCATTTATCGAGGAAGGCTTTAGGCTATATAACACACCGATATTGTTATTTTAGGACATCCACGCGAACGAAGTCGCGGGCACAGTTAGTTCATATATAATTATAAACATTTACTTAGCTATATACATTTTTAACAATGTATAATTAATACAATATATATATATATATATATATATATATATATATATATATCAATAATGTATATCTAGGAGAGTGAATTGCAATATTTTTTGAGACCAAAATAAATTATTATTAGGTATAATTATTTTAATATACTATCCAATAAAACAGCAATTAACTAAAAGACAGGACATTACTTATTTACTGTCTACGCCCCCTCTCCTAGATGAAATTTCATAGGAAATTAAAACAAGCTGGGGGTGGCCGGACCGATAAATTGTACTAACAGTTTTTCATCGACCCCTAATGACCCCCGGTGTGACTGCCGCGCCAGCGAGGTCACGTGCGAAACCCTTCTCCGGGAAGACGTACGGTTTCATCAAACTGACACGTCAAGATCTCGCCTGGCTTATGGCGAGAAATTGCAAAAGCGTAATCTAAATTATAAAATAGTGCTATGAAGCTGAGAATTTTTTTTCATACAAATTATTATAAACGCAAAAGTTTGTGAGTATGGATGGATGTATGGATGTTTGTTACCCTTTCACGCAAAAACTACTGAATGGATTTGGATGAGATTTTGTAGGTAGACGGATTACGACAGAGATTAAAATATAGGCTTCTAGTAAATTCACAGTTTTATTTAAACTTTTAAGGTGAAACATTGTTGGAGGGCATAGCTAGTTAGGAGCCTCTAGTTTGAAGCCTGAACATTGAATGAACGGATGAATTAATGACTGAACAACTCTGTTGCCTTAATACATACAAGAAATATGTTTGAAACTAGTCCCTATTAACATTGGAGCGGCAAGCTAGTTTTTATTTTTAAGAAACGACTTGAATATGAAAAATACAACAGAAACAGTTAAAATAACAGACTAAAACTTAAACACGCATACTCCTCAGTATAATACGTGCCAAGCACAGTGCTTATTACAGCCAGTAGTGCAAACATAGATCGTTTGCACAGTAGCCCTACGCGTGGGGACAGCTCGCAGAGCATTTAGCCTATGGAGATGGCAAGGCTAGGCGAACCCTCTGCCAAATTACGTTGAAAAGTGTTAATTGTGCGGTTTCCTTTCGCAAAAGGCGATCCAGTAACTCAAATTTTCGAGACCATGTTGTTTCCTCTCACGTGTAAGTATGAAATATACATTAACGTGTATTATTAAGTACACTTATTCCGTTACGATAGAAAATACAATGGTACGTTGGTAGTTCAAACACTGTACACGGGCATGATTTGCGGGCGAATGCGTAGATACACGTTAATTTGTCGATGTGTGTGTGTTTCTTTATTGTAAGGTAATATTGAATTCTAGATTTTCGTAGTGTGCCATGCGTGTTTACCTCGCCTCCCGCAAAATGTGCCAGAGAAATGTATACTGCGATTTGTTGCGTACCATCTCCATAGGCTAAATGCTCTAAGGGACAGCTACAAACACGGCGCTGCAATATTTGCTCTCGCCGAATTACACGGGGACGGTAATCCTGGGCATACGAACTCTGCTCGGATTCAATGTAAAGACACTACATTCCTCTGAGCACTGGGGACAGTTAAACTGCTCCGTTAAAATCTGTTGGGCAGCGCCAACTGCCCGCCGAGTAGGTAATCACTCGGCCGTTGGATTCCATGTCCTGGCTCGATTAGACTTGATCGGACAAGTTGACTAAATGCACATGTACAGGTCAAAAATTTTACAATTTTCCGTAATAAGACAAAATACTACATTATTGAATTACCTTGGCTTATTTATCCCTAAAATATTTGAAATGAATACATTTAACACTAGACTGTATGTATGGGCTCCGTTCTCTTCGCCTTTCCACACGGAAGAAGAAAAAAAAACATATGCAGCTTTGACCAATTTGTGAACCAGAGTTAAAATCTACTTGTATTTTAATATTTAATGACGAGACATAAAAATCAGAATTCAGTCATCATCCCAATTCTTATAGACATAAATCAAATTTTCATAATTTATGTACTGTCCTGCTAAAGTCAATATATTAATTTCTCTAAATAAGTCCCTTAAAGAATCTCTTGCTCGTAAATTATAAATAGCGCGAACCGCTCTTTTTTGAAGTACAAAAATACTTTCAATACTAGCAGCCGATCCCCACAGTAGTATTCCATATGACATGACACTATGAAAATAACTAAAGTAAATCAATCTTGCCGTTTCAACATCAGTAAGTTGTCTTATTTTTTTAACTGCATATGCTGCAGAACTAAGTCTGTTAGCCAAGGACTCAATATGTGGATCCCACTGCAATCTAGAATTAAGGCTCGTATTAATAATTGCATCTCAAGTATAAGTTCGATCATAAGATACTGTTTTTGACAGATATTCTATACATTAAACGTCAAAAGAGCAACTTAAGATCGCTCTCAACTTTGAGACGCGTTCATTAATACGAGCCCTAGTGTTATACCCAAAAATTTAGTAAAGTCGATGAATTCAACAATTTCATTATTCATTTCCACTATGGTATCCACTTTTTTTACATTTGGCAATGACAATTTAATACATTTAGTTTTACGTGAATTTAAAGATAAATTATTTATAGTGAACCAATGCAATACTTTAGAGAGAGTACTATTTACAACGTCAGTATTTCCATTTCCTCTGTCAACCTTAAATATTAAAGAAGTATCATTTGCAAATAGTACTGTATCGCACAGATTCTTAGTGAAGTGTGGGAGGTCATTAATATAAATTAAGATAAGCAAGGGACCCAATATCGATCCTTGTGGCACGCCCATAACTATAGGTGCACCAACAGACTCAGTTTTGTTAATAACAACTTTCTGAACCCTATTGGATAAATAAGACACCGAATCGGTTAGTCACCGAAGGTAGCGGGGTGCAATGCCCAAACCCCTGCAAGAGATATGGTCCTGTCCTTGGGCCTTATTCTGCTAGCGTTAACGCATTTTTGGCATGTCAATAACAATTCAATAGCATTGCATTTTGAAACAGTTAAAACATTTGTCACTTTCATAAATTGGAGTACGAATACATTGCAGCACGAAGAGCATATAAAAGTGTCAAATGCAGTTTTATTGAAACTATCAGGATACTATCAGGATAACAAAGTTAAAATTAGCAGAATTAGGCCTTTGGTCGCCCGTTTGGAGAGTCATAAATGATTTCGGACCTGGTGACCCCTCACCAAGCTTAGAGTATTTATTTATTTTTATTTTTTAAAAATGTCGCCCCACACTAGGATTTTTTTCTGTGTCGTGGGTGCAGTTACAAACATAGAATATCACATGCACATACGTCCACACCGAAACAAATTTCTGTAGGCCATACAAAATATATACGATGGTAAGTGGTAACAATCACCTATAGTACACGTAATTTCACTGCTATATCTTACCCTTCAAATCGGAACAGCAATACAAGCACTGCTGCTTCGAGGTAGAAATAGGTAAGGCGGAGGTACCCAAGCAGGCGACCCTGGTACAGAGTCTCTCTCTGGTAAAATCTTTTTATCCAATGTTATTTTTATTAGAATATTTTATGAAATAATACTTAAAAAAGTCTTTTGGAATAACAGAGAAGGTTGCAACTATTAAGAAATATCCATACTTACCGCTTTACGTAACATAATATAAACAATCTCTATTTTTCTTTTTCACATCACAACAACCATCACTGTCAGTTTTAGATAAAAAGTTACTTTTACCTATCGATCGCATTGTAAAAAATAGGAATGCTTTCTCCTTTTTTTTATTTTAACAATCGCACAGTGCCACAAAATATATTGCAATAAAGCTCTATTAATTGCTAAAACGTAAGCCTTTCCATTCTATTCACGAATTTTACAGTGATTTAAAAAGCGATCGCCGGTCGGTGCCATGATGTTACGCACAGCTGATAAGGGCTGTTTATTTAAAGCTCAATTGTCTCGGCGGCGATTCCCGATCAGGCGGACAATAATCCGCGGGATTTCATCGCCCTCTCGCGAGGCGGGCCGGTTTTATTACTTGTTTAGTGGTGGAGAAATGAACCTCTCGATCGAGGATGCGATTTATGGCCGGAAGTTGCGGCGCTGTAAAACACTATACGACTCTGACAACACGATAAAGTTATTGAATTCGGCATGCTTTGTTTACCGCGTGCTTCGGAGCATGCTTTGTTAATAATTCAGTTTGGTTTTCTTGACACAGATTTCTTGGCCTCCTCTTTGAAGTTCCATGTTAAATTTTATTAATAGTTTGCCTGATAGAGTTTGCCAGTTCGGCAATAAGGCCGCCTTTTGTTAGGCAGATAAATGAGGCGCCAAAGTTTTCGATAGTGTTTTATTTTCACGTTCACAATTCGTTATTCGTGCCGCTTACAATGGATCTCATAAGAAGGCTCAAGGTCACTCAAATGGCAATGTCGAGGACTATGCTTGGGGTTTCTCAGCGAGATCGCATCACAAATGATGAAATTCGTAGGAGAACTAGAATCACCGGCATAGCCCAAAGAATTGCAAACCTTAAGTGGCAGTGGTCGGGATACAGCTCGCAGGACTGACGTGACGGCCGTTGGGGCGGGGCTGTCCTCGAGTGGCGGCCGCGTACCGGGAGACGCAGCGTTGGTAGGCCCCCCACAAGGTGGACCAACGATCTGGTGAAGGTCGTGGGGACCTTTTTCTTATATTTACAAATTACTGTTCATGTATATTAAAAAACACAGTTATTCATTTACTTTGCTGTCAGCATACTTTGGAGCATACTGTGTTGTCAACATGTTTTGGTTTAGTTGGTGTCTTGATGGTACAAATGAAAAAATACCACAGTGTACCATCACGTAAAGCCGTAAACAGATATGTTACTTAATCTTCTTTAAGCTAACTGTATTTCGTTACTCCAATCCATTTTCGTTAAATACACCTTGCTCTCCGTTTTAAATGAAAACAGTTAAGCGCGATCCCTGTCTGCGAGCTTCTTAAAACCACATAATGTACTTCAGCGGTCATGTTCGGTAAACAATCCCGAAACACCGCGATAATTATGTCGCAAAGTAGCATATTGGTTAAGTCAACAGTGGCGAGTTCGTGCGGGGTAAGCGGCGTCCCCGCCCTCATTAAACTTGGGCGGGCGGCGACAACTATGCGCGTTGCACCGGCAACTATTTAGAATTCAGCCGGCAGCTGCGTCTGTACAGCAAATGGACTTTGTGTTATGTATATTTAATATACAGTTGAAAATAACATAATTGATGTGATCAATGATAAATGTGCAAAATTGAGACGTGACCCTTTTAAATACTTTAATCCTTTTATGCCATTCGAAAGAGATTTGAAATGACTATTAAGATCTTTATCTGAGCGAGAGAGAGAGAGACACACACATAGAGAGAGAAAGACTTAGTATTCGAAGACCTAGTCTCTAAGCCCGTAAAAAAGGTTTGATCTCGAAGCTAGCATAGATAACAGAGGAAGCGCGAGCTTTGGTAATGTCAATGACAGCATGCAGAAATAAATGGCGATTCTGATTCATTGCGCACTTGAACTACAAAGATTTTTATTTTAAATACTCTGCCATCTTTTCAATGATCGTAGAAAGATTTGCGAAGCTACAAGGACCACGTGTAGTATCAGGTGATTATTACCATTAACCATCAGTTAAAATTGGCTTGCCAACTTCTTTGTACTCGTATAAAAAAGTTAATTCAAATTTATCAAAAACTTACCTTAGGGTGGTTGAGAGACTGTTGTGGTAGATGCACATTTTGTAGAATTTTTGACAAAGTCATTAATAAATAGATATGAGACGAATAATATTAATTGATAAACTAATAAACCTTATTGCATATATAAATATATATACGAGCACACACACACACATATATATATATATATATATATATATATATATATATATATATATATATATATATATATATAACACACACACAAACAAACGCTCGTATACATATATATAAAAACATTAATATATACTAATGAATCAAAAAATAGGATACATTCTAATAAATCTACAACCTGACGTGATTGAAGTTCTCCCGACAACCATTTACGTAACCGCTTCTTGAAAGCGTACAGACTAGTATATTTTTTATTTTATTATATTATTTTATTTAAAATCTGTAAGTCATAGACTAACTACTTTATATCTTAGATGGCAACGAATCTATAGGCGATGGATGCTGTTCTTCGTCAAAGTACCAATGGTTTGTCTAAGATTCATTGTAATTAAAAAGGAGTTAAGAGGAATTGTCGAATAAAAGAAATTGTGAACCACTTCCAAACAAAGGAAATTCAAATTAATAAAATTTCTATATTAGCACGACACCTATTTCTAGATATCAAATTAGATAGGCGTTTCCGTGAAACAAACAGAAGAATCTACGAGATATACGAGTATATCGCTACATAATACTCTTTTAAAGGCTTTACAGCGAAACACGTCTGAAAAACAAGGGTGCTGTGGGCAGCGGCTCGAGGTCAACTTTTCCGGCCTATTTGCGCGGCTGACTTTGACCGGCCGCCCCGCGCCGCCGCCCGCCCAGCTGTGAATGAACGCCCGACTATAGACCACCCGATGCCATATCACACTCGTGTCAGTTTGACAGACGAATATCTTTTTAGTCTCGCTGACAAACTGACGCTTCACTTGATCATTTGAAAGCTTTTTTGACCGCTTGAAACTTAATGGTCTAACTCTAAGACAGCCATGTTCAAGAGATATAGATTTTGGTTGTTATTGGACAGTTAAGTAGGTAGGGTATCCCACCTAGTTCACTTCTAGCCATAAGCGTCATGCCACTGGGCATGTTCACTTTAAGTCATAAGTATTCCACTGCTTGGCATTGTTGACTTCAAACGTTTTCCCCGACTAGTTAAATAATATTGTACCAAGGCTTCTCGTCATAACAATAACACGTATTTTCCGATATATCAGAGCTAGAAAGCCAATCCCTTTGTTTACAAGCAATCAAGAAAACATAACAAGACGCTTTGATCTTTCTTGTGAAAAAACTTTCATACAATACAATACGGCTAAGTTACTGGTTACTTGGTATTTATAGAAAGCCATCCGAAACAAACGTCAGACCGTAAAAGTCAAACAGAAAATTTGGCTACTTCAGCCATAGACCACTTGTCGGAGACAAATCCTAGACGATCCATCGACTAGTTTAAAGACGATGTCAATTTGACGTAAAAGGATTTTTACGAAAAAACGAAGTAAATAACCGCTACACTGAACTTAAAATTCCCAAAAATAAAATTTTAAAAATCAAAGATATGAATTGCATACAACTTTTTGTAACCTTAGACGCATTCAAATGATTTTCGAAGTTCAATTTAAAAAAAACAATTGATACATGGCGATGCCATTTAATAGCAGTAATAGGAACCAGCAGGCCTATTATAGATCTTCGATGATGAAATGCTTCATTTGTTATTACCGATCTGCAATGATATTATTATAATGAACGAATGATCGAAAACCTGACCAAAAATCTTAGTTTTCGTTTTGCACTATGATTTCATCATAATATCATTTGCAAACCATGAGATCGGTAATAAGCCTGCCGATTAGAAATTTCTTAAAGAGAAATTTATGTTACCTAAGTAAACATGACAATGTCTGCGACTTGGGCTAAACAAGTGTAGGTCGCATTAATCACTCCCCGAAATTCGGGACACACAACATCGGGATCCAGATTACGCCATTCAAAACCCCGGCCGCAGTTTAACCTGGAAACGGCAATAAATTCACCTAAACGCGACTCAACTTTGCCGCGATTATCCCCCTTACCATTTTTATAAGATAGAGTTACGGGTTCTTCCCAAAGAGCACTGCGTTCTTTGCACAGAAAAACATTGCTTGGCTTACTGGTTTTAAAATTGATGTTTGTTGTGAAATATGACTGCCTTCGTGATCTGGTGGTCTAGACCACCCGGTATTGATATGAAGGCCTGAGGTTCCATTCCCCATAGTTGCAGAAGTTTTTCTGCTTAATTTGGTTGACGGTAGGGCTTCTGAGCTCGCCTGGTTCATTGACCATCTTACCTAAGTTTGACGCCATAATAACAAAATGTTAAATTATTATAACAAAAGATAGATACATAGATATCTTTTTTGGTCTACAGACGCATATATATACAAATAAATAATTTGTAATACAAAAGTCTGTTTGTAATGTCAAAAAAAAACAAGTTTTTACTAAATGGGTATGAATGTATATCGAGTTCCAATAACAAAAACACAATTTAAAAAATGTTTGTCTGTCTGTCTGTTTGTTCCTGCTAATCTCTGGAATAGCTGGACCGATTTTGACGGGACTTTCACTAATAGATAGCTAATTATATGAGGTATAACATATGCTACTTTTTATCAACTATAACAAAAGTTACTATTTCACGCGGACGAAGTCGCGGGCACAGCTAGTACATAATAAATATGGCAAATAACACAGAGATGAAAAGGAAAAAATTTAAAAAAATCATTAATAAATAAAAATAAAAAACTACTAATTAAAGTGATGACAAAACATTGTATTATTTTGACATTTTTTTACGTATGATTGGCTAGCTCTTAGCCTTTATCTCACCTGATGGTAGGTGACGATAAGGCCGAAGGTGGACGCGAGCTTTACCTAGACTCCTCAACAACTGACCTTAACAGCTTTCTTGTATAAAGAAAAACAAACCTCAAATGTATGCAAATTTAATTAGTGTCAAATTATCCTCTGATAACGAATGAATATTGAGACTTCAATAATATTCTTAGCCCTGCCTCTGGTTACCATACTTTTCTGATGTTTCTTGAATTTACTATAAATAATATGTCATTTTTTTAATATTTCATCATCATTTTTGTAATTAAGTTTTTATTAAAGTACGTTTTATTATTGAATGATATTTTTGTATCTTTCTATACTACTTACGTACTGCCTAACTGCTTATTTTTCAATCACGCTTACAAAGAAAAAAAATACTTATTTATATTTTCAATTTCTTCCCGCTGAGTACTAGAGGAATAGCCCGAGGAAGGCTGCGGCAGCCCAGGGACATAAATCAGTATGCCCGAACCCGCGGGATAAACAATACGTAATAGGTGTCCCCATAATATAATGTCACAAGTTCGTAAGCTCCATTATATTTCTAACGTTGGAAGATGCCATAAAGGTATAACCCTGCTTTTGGTACATTAGCAAAAAATAATAAGATGCCAATGGGAAGTCGAAAATATTTGGTTCTTGCTACGGCATTATTGTTCTGTCCGACGGCACTAGCAAGTGCTACGGATCTGTAGCAGTAGAATCTACGAAAATTTTCTTGGGTGCTTGTTTTCTTTGCTAGTCTTCTTTCTTTTTTATATACGGTAAGTGCTGGTTTGGAGCTGTGCCATTCATTGCCGTGCTGTGTAAATATGCCACCTTTACCCTGGATAGGAAATAAAGCATACGGGAATAAAGAAACTAAACGTAGATTGTGCTACGGATATTCGTAGCGCTTGCTGTTGTCGTAGAACAGCCCATACGAACTATTTACAATGTTTCAACCGAATCAAAAAACGTTTCCGTTCCCATACATTTTGACAGTACCTTGACACCTGTCAGATGTCAAGTTATATGGGAACGGTAACGATTTAGTTTTGGTTGAAATGTTAGTAAATAATGCGATTGGCCCTCCGTTCTACGATAACAGAGAGCGCTACGAAAAACCGTAGCAGAATCGTCGTTTCGTACGTTCATTAAACAAGGATGATAATAATATATTAGCGCTTTTAAAAACACTAGCGCTATTAACAAAACGCTGTTATACAGCTGATTTAAGTTAATCATGGTTACGGACCTGAAAAAAAGACCAACGGAACGTTGTTGAATCAAGAGTGAAGCATGCAAATGACAGCACATTTGTATGTGTGCGACACGCACACATACAAATGTGCTGTCATTTGCATTTTCATGGAGAAATGGGCGGTTTGTCTTACCTGGTGCATCTGTGTGAGTGTGTGACTGTTTGCACCTCCTTAAAAAATAGATTTTTCTATAATTTCATATAAGAGACAGCGTTTGAAAATTTGGCTAGAACGACATTTCGGACTAACAGAAGGTAAGGTATATAGGCACAAGATTGTAAATTAAATACAATATTAAAATTGCATTATATTTTTAACGCTCCGAATACCCGGTAGGTCGTGTACTACAAACAAATGAAATTGTCTGACCATGCATGCTTCACATTTGTTTAATGCATCACTACGTCTGTATTTTCTTGTAGGTGCATGATCAGGGTTTGAAGAAAATGTGAGGAAAATGAACAGCAACATATTAAAACCACGACTAACTTTAGACCAAATTTTGTAGTAAGACCGTAGAAATTATTATCAATTTCACCATACTGATTTGGAAAATGGAATTGAAAAGAATACAAGTCTTCGAAACTATTCTAATATCATTGAGTGACGGTACGAGTAATGGAGAAGGACATAACGTAACATAATATATTTATGAGTTTTCTCTGAGCGAGGCCAGTTGATGCGGAGGCAGTACCAACTAAAATTAATAATATTTCCCTTATGATACTTTCTGTTGTTCGGAGAAACTCTCAAAAAGGTTGTAGCTGTACCTACCAATGTTCTGTCTTTTGTGTTTCTTCCCTGTCTTTCAATTTTATAAGCTTACAAAAATCCTTTATTTATTTAAAGGACATTTGAACTTAGGCGTCGAAGGCCGCGCTTCGTCCTATAGCACTTTATAATTAGCAGGACAAAAAGCTGTGAACGTTGTATATAAAGACATTCTGTAGTATCAGCATTGCACCCGTGCGAAGCCGGGGCGGGCTAGCAGTTGTATAAAAGAAAAAAGTTAAATTCCAAGCCCAATCATCCCTTATCCTTATTTTATTTATTTATAAGATTTTATCCTATATTTATTTATAAGACTTGTTTACATTAGCGATCGGTTTGCACTCGTCATGCGCATGCACAGGTGGTGTACTATGATTTCCTAAAGCGCTGTCTCGTCCATCCACCGAAACAAAGCTGTGTTTCGGTGGATGGACGAGACAGCGCTTTACTTAGTGTATGGAGCTGTCTCGTTCACTCGCTGGAGCGGGGCGTATTTTGGAACTCATAGTAAGTGGGCCCCTGCTGATTCCTTTAATATATAGTTACCCACTTAGCATTGTAAAAATATTTATTTTCTTTGGCTGGTATTGTGAATGTTATGTTTTGTGAATTGCTTTTTGTATTTTTCATTTAAGACAGGTACAGTAAGCTCCTTATCAAGCTATACTGTTTGACCTTTGGACCATTCTTATGCCGCTTGCAATAGTGGCGGTTTTCGTAATGTAAATGTATAGCTTGAATGGGAGCTTACTGTACCCATGTAAAAAAAAGGTAATTTTTAATAACAATAATATAGGTATACAATAAGCTTCAAATATCAGGATGCCAAGTCAAAATAGTAAAAAAAATAACCCTAAAGGGATGAAATAGGGGTTGCAAGTTTGTATGTTTTTTTTAAATTAGCAATGATTTTGATAAAACTTGACATTCATACTCTTCAAAACATTTCATTGAACACGTGTTTCGTGGTTTATTGGAATTCAAAATAAGGATTAATAGTATAGAAACTATTAACCCTTATTTAAAATTCCAATAAACTATTTAAAATCTGCTCCAATGCCTATAAAATTTATTATGTGAGCTCCTAAATATAAATAACAGTCTTCTATATAATAGGCTGCAAAATTATTTTTTCTACGGGTAAATATAAAATTCCTACAGGAAAACAATAACAACGCGGGCGATGCCGCGAGCGGAAAGCTAGTAACTTAATAATTGTATAGATGTTTGGGAAATAGTTGTTTTCTTTATTGATGCAAATTGTGGTAATTCCAGTCCGAATTTAAATATATTAATTGTATTTGAACTTTGATGTTGTATAATATTTTTTGTAATAAAATCTTTATGATTGTTTCACATTTATAAAGATTTCGTCGCTGTCCAATTTTAAAAATGTTTATGTGATCGGTAGCTTGATGAAACAGATGATTTTTTTCACCCACCCACGGCTCCCACCGCTGTGTACTTACGTGCGCAAAGTTTATGGCTGCAGATAAGTTTAAATCCTTTTCAATCTGTTGTTTATGAGCCGCCCGGAACTCGTAGATTATTGTAAACAAATGTAATTGGTTACCCGAGCGGGACCCTCGCGATCAGAGGGAGTGATATTTGCATGTTCGTCACAGCTGAAGTTTCAACAGTTATGAGTGAAGTCTATTTCAAGATCATACATACATAGTCACGTCTCATTCAGAGGTACGGAGAAGTAACAGTTTTCTTCTTGTTTCAGTCCAAATCCTAACATGCTACTTTAGCTTTTAAAGAGTGCTCTTGAACTAACTTGCTTTCAGGGTATTTCTTATTTAATACAGGCGAACGTTAATTAGCAAATTTTAGTTAATATTAAGAGAACAGAGACATTACTTTGAATTTTATATTCAAGATAAATTCTTATCGTAGACAATTTATAAATACCTTAAAAATTTTGTGATAGATGCCCGCTCAATTTGTTTGTTTGTATCATTTGTTTTTGAATGTAAGCATTTAACTTTGAATTCTCTGAATCACCCTAAGATCGACTGGCAGAATGCCCATGGCATTAAGTCCGCCTTTGTACACAGTACATGAAGAATAAATAAATAAATCTAGCGTATTAATATCTAGAATATGGTTAGTAGTATAGTCAGTGATACATTTATGGTAGGTATCATGGTAGGTATTAAAAAAAATGTTTATGAAATATAATATTGTAATGTTGGCATTTTAAAAGAGGAGACAAAAAAATACAAGACCTTCCGAGTTTCTTGCCGGTTCTTCTTGAGAAGGCTCTCCCAATTTCCGAACAGGTGTAGAGTCAATTTTTTTTTTATTTGACTTGTATTTGCACACATCTTAATAATGGTTGGGGTGTGTGTACATACAAGGATTAAATAATTTAGTTAATTAGATTCTTGGTTGAAGATTTTTATGTTTTTATTTTGACGTCAATAAGTGCCTGTAAAGGTCTATATTGAATAAAGATTTTTGAGTTTGAGTTTGAGTTTATCCCGACATATTATATCAATTTATTGACGTGCAAATTTAAAAGCATCGAAATTAATACAATTTCATCATTTTTTTGCTTGTTATTTTACCAATTTATAATCATGATAACTAGCAATAAGTGAAAAAAATTATTTTTCAGGTTATCAAATTTGCATTTCTAGTAACATAAATACATGTCACGTCGATTAAAAGCATAAAGCTATTTTGTTATTAAATTAGTTTTCTAAAAACAAACGATCTGTTCTTTAAAAAATATTAACTTGTTGAAATGTTTCACCAATCCAAGTTTTTTTCGCATAAAACTCAACCCTAGTTCGACACTCTCGCCCGCTCGCTTCGCGCGTCCGCCGACGGATTTTCCGCTGATAAAACTGTTTTTTTCCATCGCTCGCACTTTTTGCCGACAACTTTCCACCGATACTGTCCAAATATTTCCGTTCGGAGAGCTTTTTCATGTCCGCGTGTATCTTAAACAAGGGCGAAGTCGTTGTTTAGCCCGCGGCTCCGCGTGCGCTCATATCATTGGATCTCAGTTTTACTATTGGGAAATACTGGGCCAAATTTAAATCAACCCTGAATGTGCAATTTTAAAATATACTGGGTGGTGAAATGGTAATGAACAAAAGAATGGAACAGCTGGTGATATGGCATAAAGTATGGCTGGATAACATTATTATAAAAGAAGAATTTTGTTAAAATTTCGTTTGGTTTTCGAGTTTATATTCAAAGTTTAATCACTAGTCAATTTAATTAAAGTTGAACCTATTTAGCAAGGTAGTACAAAGTAGTACTGTTTGAAAGGTTACGGTTCCCGTATTGCCGTTTCTGTTTTTTAAGGGAATAGGATAATTAATTTTATGTTTATTAACCTAACAATTTTTAAATTAATTAGTAAGCGATGAACTTATATTGCAAATTCGTTGTAGTTCGATAAATAGCTTAGTAAATCAGCTATCCCATTCTTTTGTACACGCTGTATTGTCTATCTACATGCTTTCGATCTTGGTTCGTTTGCCCAATATTACGATGACGTTACCCGTGACCGGAATTGGGTAGGAACAGGTGGATGAAATGGCGACAGGTTTCAGGATGTGTGATATATTTGTGATCGAGGAATGCCCCTAAGTTATTTATAGATTGATCACCAGACCTATTAATTAACTATAACGGAGTATAGATAGGAGCGACGGTGGCGCTGTGGACTCGGATATTGCCTTCCAATCGGGAGGTCCGGGTTCGAGACCGCCATGTACCAATGTGTTTTTCGTTTTCGAATTTCATATGTATATTTGTCTGACGCTCCTACGGTGAAGGAAAACATCGTGAGGAAACCTGCATACATCTGCGAAGAAATTCAATGGTGTATGTGAAGTCGACCAATCCGCACTGGGCCAGCGTGGTTGACTAAGGCCTAATCACCCTAACATAGGGGTAGGATCGAGCCCCTCGATGGGGACGTATATGAGCTGTGATGATGAGTATGGATCTGTATCCCACCACCACCATCACAGCCCATATACGTCCCCACCGAGGGGCTCGAGCCTACCCTATGTTAGGGTGATTAGGCCTTAGTCAACCACGCTTTCCCCCTTTTTGCAACATTTTTTATTGATGCTCAGCTCCTCTTAGTTATAGCGTGATATTATATAGCCTATAGCCTTCCTCTATAAATGGACTATCCAACATAAAGTAATTTTTCAATTTGAATTAGTGGTTCCTGGGATTAGCGCAATCAACCAAACAAACAAACAAACTCTTCAGCTTTATAATATCATTAGTATAGAAATATAGATTACCATTTATTTCATACAACACAACATTTTGCTGAAATAATTACAAATCTATAATTTATAAAGCTGGATTAAATAAATTTGCCTGGTGGTGAAGGTCCGCTGTGGCAATGAGGCCGTCTTATAATTTAAACAAACTTTTATTTTGTAAACAATAAATATATTTTTCATACCACCTGCTCGACAATGCTCAATTATAACCCCCTTAACTTCCACGTAAAGCAAGGCATTATTTCCCCAGGGATATAATGTTGTATGAAACTCCCAAGGGAGTAAAGTGTTTTAAATTTGGAATATAAAATTCGTATGAAAATTTAGCATAGATGCTAGCTTAGGAAGGCAAAGGTTCTACGCCCATACAGCAGTGGCGTGCGTGCATCCACTAGAGACAAATAGACATTCTACCCTGAGCCTCTGTAAATAATGTTTTTATAAAATCTAACTACATAATTTCTTTACCAAAATTATAAAATATTAACTTACATAATAGTGCAAACTAAAAAAAAACAATAACACCACTTTATTTTTCATTGATAAAATACTTTTTATGCTAAAAGCGCCATCTTTTGATGGCCACCATAAATTATCGATACAAACGAATAAAAAGCAGAGTAAAGCAAGAACACTAACGAACTAAAATCTTTCATTTGGAAAAAATACGCGGAGTATTTAAAAATAAACAATATTTGTTCCATAATGTGCACCAACTGTATTCCGTTGTATATTGTTTTCATCGCTAAAATTTTGCCGCCAACGCCATTATCGACCTATTTCAAAATTGGAATGTCTTGTTGCTTACGTTAATTAAGTGCTTAGTGAAATGTGTTTTGTGGCACCAATACAGTCTTTTTAGAAGTCTATTCAGTGTATTATTGATAAAGTTAAAAAACGTAAGTAAATGTCCAAGGTGTTTCAGCTTTTTTATTTTTTATTTGGGGTCAATAGGCTGTCGACTATTTCAGATTTATTTCGACAGTTGTAAATAGTAAGTAATTATTTTGTGTTATAAAAGTAAATATTATCACGAAGTTGACAAATAAAAGAAAATTTGATAACATTTATTTTTAACAAATTAACATTCGTCCTGCGTGCTACTAAGGGTCATTGACAGGGTCCAGCAGCTGATCGTATCGTATTGTAAATCGATTGGTAGACTAAGTTCATACTTAGTCTTATTATATTATAATTATGTAATATGTTTTAAATTTTTATAATGTTTCAAGCATTAAGTAGGTAGGTACTTAAGATAAAATTATTGCGTGACGAGAATATCATCTTTTTTGTATTTAATGGTTTTCATGATAATGTGATAATTTTAACCATAGTTATAGTGATAATGATAATGTGACAGTGTTTATGATGAAAATTACCATATAAGTAATTGGTTATAGAGCCCTGAGTTTTTATTGTCTCGCAGATGGTATGAAAAGTAGAGTATTTACCTCTGGAATAAAGCAGTGTCTTCGTCTTAGGCGACTTGAACCCCTCGCTTCACTTAGGACTCTACATAACTCCCTCGCTTCGCTCAGGAGTTAAGTTTTAACTCCCTCGCTACGCTCAGGAGTTAACTCTCAGTCCCTCGTTACGCTCGGGGTTCAATATGGCGCCCGTGACGTTAGACACTGCTTTAATCCCTTGGTACATAATCTACTATTTGATTTCACTCCATTTACTTTGAAGATGTTTAAAAAAGCTGATTGTATTGTCAATAATTCTTTTACTCACGAGAATGAGCATTGGGCACTCAATAGGAAGTTATTTGTTAGAACAACAAGCCTTTGTGGTCGATCATGCATCTATCGTGAAATTTCGAGAAACACTTTCATTGAAAGCGCTTATAGCTTTAGTGCTGAATTCTTTGAAAACCTGACCAGTAGCTATCAAAGATATGAGTATGAAAACATCGTTATTTCGTGTCTAAAACTTAAATAACTTTTCGCTTTCAAATTCCATTTAATCGAGTAGTTTTTCACTTTCCTATAATTATAAGCCTTACTGCCTAACATTATTATACATACGTTAATAATTATTAATCAAGCAAAGATTCAAAATTTATTGTCAGATTATGTGATACCTTTCACTATAAATAATTATTTTAAAAACGTGCGAAATCTAAATTCATTCATGTTTCAAAATAAAACTTTTTAATCTTGATGACCAATGCTAAAGTAAAATTAATGAATAAGTAATCAGCGATCGCTGTTACGAGTAGGATATCAAAATGTTTCATCTCTTAAAAATCCGAATCCAAGAGAAATTCCCATTTGATAAATTAACGAAAAAACTTTATAATAGCTCAGCGTTTTCGTCGAAACGACAGCAAAAAGTCGAAATGATTGGGCATCGCGTCGATAAGCCGTCGCCGGCCGGCAGGTATCGCGAGCGGGCGATCCCGGGGCGGTCGGTGGCGGTGCGCTTCGATAAAAATAAAACAGAGCGATTCTCGGCGAACGAGTGAATAAGATAACGCGGCCGACTTTTTCCCGCCCTTCATAAAACATTTCACGGCCTTTGCATAATTCCGAGGGCGAATGGCGCGAGTAATAACATGATCGTATGTGCTACGACTAGCGTAGCGCTACGGACGCGGCGTCGCGTTACGACCCGTAGCACTGTACGCGCAGAATCCGAGCTACGGTCGTGTTTACGAAATAATTTCATCTACATTTTTTGCGAGAGGAACATGATGCGAAGCTCCGGGTAGAGAAATGTATAAAACATTAGGATTTGAAGGATTCAATCTTTCTTGATGTTACAGCACGGTATATTGATTCCGATCGCGGGCTACTGAGGGGCGGATAGAAAAACAAAATTGTTCATAGCGCGACCTCAATCTAGCAGATTCGTAGAGGCTGTCACAGATTGAGACAGAAAGCCTACTCTCTAATGCAATTTCTTTTTTAGACGTAGAATAAACACTGTGATAGTTTATTTCCAATGTAAGTAATTTACAGTGACTCATAATCTTATTGTAGTGAATAGTGTTTATTACTGTCACGATAACGGACGCGTAAAAAAACCGTTTTCGCGTTCCTTGTCGTAAGTTTCGTTAATGTCGTCGTAAAAGGTTCAAAATTAAAAAATCGAAAGACAAAATCGCGAGACTTCTAGAAAGTTCGAGAAAGACGTCGAGCGTTCTAGAACCCTACTGGAAAGTATTGTAACCTAATAGAAAAGCATCGAACGTTCTGGAACTTTACGAACCTTTGAATATACTTTTAAATAAACTTTTGGAAGGCTTTAAATACGGACCGCGCGTGTGATACCTGGACACATTTGGCAATCAAAGCAATAACTACGAGTAACAATAAGTGCGATCTACTGCGTGATACGGAGTGTAGTACGTTTTAAGTGGTAGTGTACACACTCACACACATACACAAAAACATACAACTTACACTCGTACGCTGTATGAAATAATGTTTGTTGTTGAATTTCTCATTGGCAATTTTTTGTTCGTTCTTAGTTATCTTACAGTACTTTTTTGTGAAACCTGTTATTAGAAACCCAAAATGTATCATAATATGTAAATTTTGTATTATAAATTTGCTATTGGTTTCTTAATAAAATAAAATAAAAATTGTGTTTTAGGATATTTGTTGATTTGTTGAGGACATTTTCTTAAGTGAAGTTGGCATTTCTTTATATCCTTCTACTAATGTCACGTGATCACTGCAAGCTCAGAGCCCCACGCCACCAACACAGAAGCGACCTACCCAATGAGTTCCTTAGAGTTTACTAAGACTAAACGCTTACTTTCTCATGTGAGGATGTGGTACAATAAGTGCCGCGTTAAGCTGTACTGTTTGACCTCTAAAACGCTTTTATGTCGCTCGTAATAGGGACGGTTTTCGTAGTGTAATTGTATAGCTTGACATGGCGCCTACTGGACTACTCGGTAACAATTACTCGTTCCAAAATGTTTGGTTTCAAATCTATTTTGGTTTGGTTAAATCAAATAGATAAGTGGCTGCGAATGCTTTTTACACTTTACGCACCACATCAAAGGTTAAATCGCTTCTAAAAATTCTTATTGTATAGCGATCAGAGTATTCAATAAACTTCCAACGGATTTCACAAACCTCACATTCTTAAAATTTAAAAATACATAATTTAATACTCGAAGCCATCGACGTGTATCATTGCACGAAACATTCAAGCGTGCAGTAAAAAACATTTCCTATTGTTTATATATTTTATCTAGTGTATTTACTGGATGTGTACTTATTATGCGCAGTTTTTGTATTTTATTATCAAATTAAAAAATTAAGTTCCAAAATTTGAAATTTTCAATCAAACAGGTTTCAGTAATATCGCATTCGTTATTACTTTCTACAATTCAAACTGTTTGTTATCTGCCTTGATATTGCTTAAGATTAGGTAGCAAGAGCGCACCACTAAGTCGGACGGAATCTAAACCGCTGCTTAGGAGACTGTAAATGTAATACTGGGCATCACGATACGCGGCACGAAAAAGAATTTAAAATATGGAACATGAGAAGAACGCGCCATTCGCATTTTTTCACTCAAGAAAATAACATATATTTTAATAAAAGCCCGTGGCTATTCGTATTTTGCCAATGTACGCAACTGTTTTGAAATATTACCTAAAACTTGATAAACGTTACTGAACAGTATTCCTGTAAGAAGCCTTAAGCTACACTGCCAAACTGAAAAGCAGCTTTACAATAAACTGACGAGGAGGAATGACCTGGTGAGTGTCTATTGTTGCCTATTCTAGATGTTTATCAAGGCAGATATATTTTTCGATATATTTTTCGAGAGCTTTCTTCCATTTTGATTTTTCAATGAAGAACACTAGGCGCATACTTCTACTCTAGACAAACTTTGCTTTACCCATCGGTTGACTGGTTAACATTGCTGCGTTAGCAATAAGGCCGCTGTTTGTTTTTGACGTTGCATTTCTTGTTTTGTATTTTAATTTCAATAATAATGTATTGATTTATTTAATATATTATTGGTTGAACGACATTACATCTTATAAATATATCGTGAGGCGAAGAAATTCAAAGGTGTATGTGAAGTCAGCCAATCCGCACTTGGCCAGGGTGGTTGATGAAGGCCTAATCAGCTCAGGGTAGGTTCAAGCCCCTCGTGCCCCTCGGAGTGGGATCCGTTATCCGAACTGAGAGGGCCGGGGGGGGGGGGCACAATAAAAACGACAGTAAAAAACCGAAAACAATAAAAAAACAGATCCATTAAGCAGCAGAGCCAGACGGTGAGTTCACAGTTCACAGGCAGGGGATCAGCGGGAACACGGCCTGGCTGTACTCCTGTCTTGTCTTGTGACGGACAGAGAAACTGTTGGGGGGGGGGGGGGGGTAGGCCTAAGCCAAGTACAACCTGTGGAGTCCCACATATCCTAGTGGTTTGGCTCGACCACGAGGAATGCATCAATGCATTTGCCCCTCCCAAAAAAAGACTCGAGCCCCTCGGTTGGGACGTATATGAACTGTGATGTCGATATGTAGTTTCTGCGTTATTGTGATTTTTATAAGATACTAGCTGTGTCCGCGAACTACGTTTCTACATAATAAAAAATAGTTCACCATCTATTCTCAGACCTACCGAAAATACGCAAAAAATGTCATAAATATCGGCCATGCCATTTCGGAGGAGTTTGGTAACAAACACTGTGTCACGAGAATTTGATACATTAGATTATAAATAACGTTTGCACGTTGAGGAGTTCAATTGGAACCAAATTGTGTAAGAACCTATTTTTATCATATTCTTGCAAATAAAGATTATTTCTTTCTTCCTTGCGTCAGATGGTAGCCCCGCGCCTCATAACTTGGGCCGCCCCGCGCCCCACCGCGCCCCACCCCGCCCTGCTGCGATTGCCTGTATTATTTATGCGTCTATTTCCCTGTTTACTTTTATTTACATTTAAGAAAGCGATTTTTGGGAACGTTTCGGGCACCGCCGAGATGGTTTATCGCCCAGCGACGATGAGATATTGCGCCTCCGTGAATATGTGATTATTTAATGAGCTTCTATTTCTTGTATAATCAAGAAAAAATAATATATAGGAAAATATAAGTATTTCTCCATACATTTTATTTACTTATACGTTTGCTGACTAATCATGAAATCTAACTACATTGTCTTTGAAGAGAAAATTTTGCTCGCAGGTGGATGAGTAAGCGAAAGGCTTTAATAAGCTTCTCCACACAAAGGGGTGGGATGGAGCGCTGCAGTTCGTTCACAAAATTGTGTAGTTATAAGGTTTCGTCAAATAGACATTGTGACTTGGTGTGTATATCAGCTTTGTACTCTAATGTAATGTTTAGGATTATTTACACGTTGGCATTAGGAGCGTCGGTGGCGCTGTGGACTTGGTACTTGTCTTTCAATCGGGAGGTCCGGGTTCGAGACCGCCATGTACCAATGTGTTTTTAACCGACTTCAAAAAAAAAGGAGGTTATCAATTCGGTTGTATTTTTTTTATGTTTGTTACCTCATAACTCCGTCATTTTTAAACCGATTTCCAAAATTCTTTTTTATTTGATAGAGTATACTGCATGGGTGGTCCCATGGTCACCAAAGTAAGGATCGAATGATGGGATCCCATAGAAAATCGAGGAAAACTCCAATTTAATAACAGCTCACCGAAGGTGAGCTGGTATTAAATTAGGGTTTTGTTAGGGAACTTGCAAATGGCAACTTTTAGTTCTCACCGGCGCCGCGGGTGGCGCTGGCAGTCGGAAACTTAGTCTGCTGCTTGAGATATATTCTGTCTAATCTGTGATTTCGTGATTCGAACGTTTGACGGTTAGGGCATTCAGTTTTAAAAACCAGTGAACTGCTGTGAGTGCTGTGAACATTTGTTTACGTTTAAGTTTCTTCACTTACGGAATCGTATCAAATATGGTTAGGCAGAGAGAGGAGCCGGGGTGGTGAAGGTGAATGTTAATGTATTATAAAGTAGCTACTTAAACCTGCACCTGGGTCATAAGCCCCAGGCACCGCTCTTGGCTCTCTTCTCTGTAACGCGATAGACCGAGCACCCGCGAGGTGAATGCATGTTACGCATGAAATGCTAAGTTATCGTCTCTCCTTGGGAATAACCTAACAGTTTCTATCACTAAAAAGATTTCATTCACTAAAAAGTTTAAAATAATTTTATTTTACAAAAAATAGAACTGACTTCAAAAACACTAAAAACTTAAAAATAATCTTCTTCTATATTGAAGTCGGTGACAAATTTTAACACTTTCTAGGAGATCATCGTTTGGCGCCGACTTCAATATAGAAGAAGATTATTTTTAAGTTTTCAGTGTTTTTGAAGTCGGTTCAATTTTTTTTTCGTTTTTCGAATTTCATATGTACATTTGTCTGACGCTCCTACATTTGTTTGACTAAGGCCTAATCACCCTAACATAGGGTAGGCTGGAGCCCCTCAGTGGGGACGTGTATGAGCTGCGATGATGATGATGACACGTTGGCACCAACTTCGATATAAAACTGTGATGTCGTTTTTATTCTTATTTATGAATTTTTGGGGTTTTAAGTCTGTTTTATTTTTTGTAAAAAAAAATTTTGGTACCATAGTCCCCGGGACTGTTAGCGGCTGTTCGATGCCGGGGACCATAGTCCCGCAGACGCTCGAGTAGGATGTCTCTATAGCAAATTTCATTCAATTTGGTTTAGCAATTGAGGCGTAACAGACAGACAGACGAATAAACAGAGCTACTTGAGAATTTACACTATGAGTTTTGTATCAAATGAGTTCATAATGTAAATTTATTCGATTTTAGTGCTATAACAGAAACTAGGCGGGCCCGCGCTCGTGGCCCGCGTAATTCTATGCGCGCCCGAACGTTCCTAATCGTTGGCTCGGAAAATCTGGATTAATAATGAATGTTTCCATAGAACCGGGAGCTTCGTCGAATCGCTTGCGGTCTTTCAAAGCAGCCGATGAACTGCACTGGCGAGCAGAGTTAAGGAGTCACTTCTTATCAACATCATCACAGCTCATATACGTCCCCACCGAGGGGCACAAACCTACCCCAACTAGTTATGCTAGGGCGATTAGGCCTTAGTCACACCACGCTGGCCCTGTGCGGATTGGTTGACTTCACACACACCTTTGAATTACTTCGCAGGTGTATGCAGGTTTCCTCACGATGTTTTCCTTCACTGTAGGAGCGTCAGATAAATGTACATGTACATATGAAATTCGTGTAGGAAGACACATTGGTACATGGCAGGATCGGTCGCGTGCCTCCCGATTCTACTCAGCGCACAGACCAGGCCGAGACCACAGCGCCACCGACGCTCACTCCTCAAGATTATGGAATTCATGAATTGTCAATAACCTGTAAGAGTCTACTAATATTGAAGAATACCCTTGACTTTGAATAAGAACAACATGATTGATGATATAAAGATTATTAAGATATAGAGGTTAAGGTTTTGAAAGTACATTTTTTGATTAAAACTAAATTAGATCTTTTTTTATTTTAATTTCTGAATTTTGTTTAAGTATAAGTTTAAATATAAGACCTGTATGTATAGGATTCAGCCTTTTACTCGTAAAGTGAATAAATTTTATCTTATCTTATGAGTTTGTTTGTAAGTAGTAATCTTTGGAACTACAGACTCGATTTTCAAAATTCACCATTAGAAAGCTCATTCCTGAGTAACGTAGACTTGATTTAAATGAATGAATATCTTTATCATCTTTATCTATAAATAAAAATCAATGTATTATTTGTTTGTTTGTCATCTATGCGTTCCGAAACCATTCATCAGATTGTAATGAAACTTTGGTAGGGTGTTATGGGGACACCCGTGAGGGTTCCTAGCAAAAAAAAAGCATTTACATGGCATTGCAACGCATGCCAGGTACAGCTAGTAGTTTATAAAATAAAACTTTACATTTGCCTAGAAGGGTCGATATCAACAAAAGGCCGCCTTATTATTAAAGCGGCGATCTCTACCAGACAGCCTAAACGTAGAGGAATGTTAATTTAAAAGTTATATAACAAATTAAAATCAGTAATAAGTTGTCATTTAAGCTTTGTATATTATAGAATACAACATATTATTATACACTTCATAAAACAAATTCTCCCAAATCCTAGTTACTCACATCCAGCGCCTTCCTATAACCACGGTATAATAAGTAGTATGTACTATTACCGTGCTATAACCGTACCTTCGTTACCTGTCGGTTCACGAACTAACGCTGTGTCTTCCAACAGGCCGTCTTCTACCACCACCACTTAAGGCAATTCTTATTGGTGCGTGCGCTTAGCAAACGATTGTTAATATTTAGCAACGTTGGCTGTGGTCAGTCCTATGATGGGTGACCAAAATACGAAACATCTTGAGCTCCTCCGTGCTTCGGCAAGTTTAATAGTGGGTCCTGCGCCTGATCTCGTCTCGGTCGTGTTCTTACCATCCCATCGGACTATGCGAATGAGACTAGACTAAGGAACAGGGAGTACACTTGCGTTAGCGCCGTCACTTGTGCACTATAATAACTCCTGCGCAGATGGCTAGTCTCTGTTGAGTTTGGCCGCCGTGACCGAATATCAGTTACGAGGAACAGATTACAGTTATTATCCACAGGTGACTATTTATTTCAGCTCGCCAGCACATTGTTTCCGATCATCGGGAAGGTCTGGCTCATAAATATTTGCCGATGCATTATCATCGAAATTTGTGTAATGTGTAGTTGTTTATTACGGAGTTCGAGCAACCAGCTCTCGCGCTATTTGCTCAACGCCGCGATTGTAGCTTGTGATTAAATAATCCCACATTGTTTGATGTTTGATCGACTCACGTGAGGCTCTGAGTGCGCGCTCTGACGCGACTCGTACGAGTCTCTCAGTCTGTGCGCTCGCTCTAACGATATCCGCTGGAGAGTTTGTTATAACTGGAAAAATCTCCTTTGTTGCCGCCACAATGGAGTTTTTACTATCTCGGCGGCGATTTGGCTGGGAGATTAATAGGGGATAATTATGTGGGAGTTGGCGGCGGGCCAGCTCCGGCGCTGTCGGCTCCTCGGACGCCCGCTGCATCCCTCTATTTAGTTTCGCCGCCCGAAGATCCGCTTTGCACATCAACAGGTTGAGCGATTTATTATTTTCCATTTTCTCGGCGCGAGATCGTGTATTGGAAACTATTTTCTGTGAGAAATCGCATTGCGGACGCGGTCGGGACACGTGGTAATAACGACGCGTTCGTATAAATAACCGGGCAGACAGTTATCGGGCAATAAAGGATCGCTCGCCGACTAATTATATCGGCGAATAATAAACTCGGAAGCGGCATCGATTACAACAAAGCGCGGGGAAAGAAGGCTGGCGGCGAGCCAAGCGCTGCGCGTAAGTGCTCCGCGATCACGCGATATGAGGATATGCGGGAATCGAGAATCGATACCATATAACATTTATTTGATCCGATTTGAATAGACTCGGTCCACGAGGTAGGCCGAATGCTTCGGAAGTATTTCTTCGAGTGCGGCTCAGTGGGCGGAAAGTGCCACGCGGCTATCAGCTTCGAAGCTGCGTGGACACGCTGCGGGCTGCGTTTTCGCTCAACCGCCCCGTCACAGCTCCGTGCGTTTTGCAAACGTGCGTTGGCTCTGTTGCAGTGTATTCCTCTAGAGAAAGTCGTGGCTAGTTAATCGCACGTGTTTGTATCGGAGCATGGCTGTACTACAAACACTGGGAAGTAATGCCATCACGTCATCCCATCTTATAAACGAATGCCAAGAAGCACTTGAGTATATGGCTGCACAAAACAGAGTTACGCTTCAATGGGTTAAAGAACACAGTGCGAGTTGTTGGATAATGATGGTGCGGACCAGCTGGCTAAAAGAGGTTCAGAAAGCATTGTGGCTGGTCCTGTGCCACAGCTGCCGATCACTTTTAGTCAGCTGAAAACCTGGACAAATACCTCAAAATGTAGACAGTCTAAGAAAGCGATACCTGCACTAACACCGCGACTGACCTAAGACTGCTCTACCTTAACCGACCTGAACTAAGAATAGTGGTAAACTCTATAACAGGACACAACACACTGAACAAACATCTACACTTATTAGTCCGCCTTTGTACACAGTACATTAAGAATAAATAAATAAATAAATTAGGTGTAACTGACAGTCCCTTGCGCAGAGGATGTTTGGACGCTGAAGAATCAGCTGCCCATGTAATCCTGGAATGCATGGGTGTAGGGTACAACGGGCAGAAATTCTTGGTAACCCGAGGTCACTCCTTGAAGCCTGTGAACGTCTCAGGCAACTTCTGTGCTTCTGGAAGGAGTTGGTCTGGTTAGAATAACTGGCAATCCCACAGGCATAATGAACCAAATACGAGATTAAATGCGGAAAATGGAGCCCACTACAATACAATACAATAAGAGTACATGTAGTGCTACGACAATCGAAAGTTTCGGAAGCACTTACAAAACTTATTTTTAAATACGGCATTTCAACCATTCCTTATTATTTTTTCAATTAAAAGTGCTTCAAACCCATAACCAAGGTGTGACCGCGTGACCGATATTTTCGGATCAGTATTTGATAGCAAATAATTAGAGGAAGTTAAATAAGTGTGTGGCAACGCAATAATTAGGCGCGCCTAAAAAGTTGCATAAGTATATTAAGTTTGAACGAATCTAGTGTCAATAACCTTAGTGGCGTGACTATATGTGAGGCATTGGGTGCTAGAACTAGTGTTTAAATATTAAGTATCAAAATTGAGTTCAACGAGGTACTACAAGAGATATATCAAATTCGGACAAAATAGGTTCAGGTCAGTTGCATGACTCCAGTACGTGTTTTGGGTGCTAGTATCAGCAGTTGCATACTCATCATCTAAATCTGGAAGCCTGCGTGCACGGTTGACCCCGTACACGCCGTCGTAAGGCCCTCCGTCTGGGGATTGCCCAGGTGTTCTCGGGCAATCCCCCCTTGACGACAGCCCATCCAGTCAGGTCGGACTCGCCCAGGGGAGTGAGTAGTTGTGTCGTATGGTAGACTCTACCGCACGCGCCGTAAAGGGCAGGGAGAGCACCGGAGGGCTTTAGTGGGTATGCCTGGCACTCTGCCGGGAGAGAGAGTAAGGTTACGCATTTCCCCTCGAAAAAAAAAAATAAACGAGTTGCTTCAAGCATGTATTGGGTTGATATTTGAAATTTGCGGTTATTGACCCTAGAGGGGGTCAGACCTAATAAATTGCCAGTATAAGCGAAACTAGAGTTCATAATCTATCATCTAATGAAAGCCCCAAGACAAGGTGGCCTAGCGGCCGATGGAACAGACAAATAGACCGACGGACGGACGGAATGACCAAACAAATTTGGGTTACGATAAAAAATCTACTATCGAATCACTCCACTCAAGCCACTGTTAAAGAACCGGTTACTCTATTTAGTATTAAGAAGCTCTATGTCTATATTAACAAGAACTGCCGTTGAGTAGTACTTAGGCGGTTAGCTGCCCGAGGCGTGATCAGGCCGGTAATTAGTGGGCCATGATAGACGCAGTCCAACGCAGCTTGGCGGCTCTCCAGCGCGCAAAATCAATACTGCGCTCACGACCTGTTCCGATATATCGGAACTACTTGTATAAAAGACGAGTATTAGCTGTGATTTTATAAAAAAACGATATATCGGAACCACTTGCCTAAAAATCACAGCTAATAAGCTGTGATTTTATAAAAACTGTGGCACTCTCTCTCTGGCTATATCTGCGGATCATCACTTCGGTCCGCGGTAATTCAAATGTTTATAAAAATCGAATCAAATTTATTTTGTCAGCCATAGTTGAAATTTCTTCAAAGTAAAAATTGTGTTTTTATTATGGTAAATTGAAAACTGCATTTGCCATCAGATTCTGGTACACTATAGGTACCTACTATACTTGTTTTGAATCCTGAGCATAGCGTGGGTTTAATGACATCTACGAGAAGAAAGGCAGAGATATAATATAAAATTAAATCGGAAAGACCGACCTAAGGTTCGGGTTTAAGGTTTGGCCAGTTTCGGCGACAGTTTCGATCTCGGCCAAAAATTTGCCAAACTGTTCGTTACTGTCGTGAGTCGTTTGGCTAACTTCAGGAATGTTCGTTACCGTTAAATTGTTAAAATAACATACATAAACACCATTTTTGTTACCAATTCCATTTTTTTTATTTTCATGTTATCCATCTAAATAGCATGTGAAATAAATTTATATGTCTATATATAAGTTTCGGTTTCGGCCAAAACTGATATCAGAAGCGAAGGTTTGATTTCGGCTGAAATCCTGTATCGTCCGGACACTAAATGCATAGTAAGCGTATTAAATAGATAAGTCTCTCAGACGTGTGGTCCAGTGTCACAATAAGAATCTAGCCGACAATGGAAACTCGCATTGAAGAAGCGTATTCATACGTGCTCTCAGAATCTCAAAAGATCTGAAACGTGTAGGCATTCGGATGAGAATAGACGCAAAGGAAAAATTTCTTGTGAAAGAGCGCTTTATAAAGTTTGCTGATAATACTGAGACCGTAAGACTAGGCGCGAGACAAACGAACTAGTTTAAAAACAGATTTCTAGCAGATATTGTATTTAGGCATGTTGTACTCTTTCAAATTTCTAAGAACAGTAATATAATGAGCAAAATTTCAGCGAGAGAAACTGATTATTTTAGGCTTTAGCGGGAAATTCATGTAAGTACTCGTATATTAATATTTAGCTCAGTTCAAATATTTTGCTTATATTATATTACAATTTTATGTTATAATCTGGGGGCACGGTAGTGTCCCCGCCAAGACGAGCCAAGCGAAGCGTAGCACTATCTATCTTTTCTCGAAGTGCTTCGTCATTTTTGTACCCTCATAACTTGGGTTTGGGTAATACCAGATAAATAAAATTCTCGGGATATGATGCTGACGATGATGCCAATAGAATACATATTAAACATAAAGTTTCAATTGCCAAGCCAAGCTTCTAACTCTATACGCCCTGATCACTTACTCTACAAGCCTTAACTCCACGAACTCTACACCTTAGTTAAAATATGTGACTTGACCGTTTCGTTACTACAAGAACCATTTTATAACAGAAGAGTAATAAACAGTGAATAAGTTTTTCACCTTACACCCATGGAACGGTAGCGAAACGGCCAGCCACATGTTTGAACTAAGGCGTAGGTTTTTGGTGGGATTAGATAGATACATCAATTATTCATTTACACAGTACAGATACAAGGCTTTTGACATACACATCGTAAAAACTAGGAATACAGAAAAATACGTATTAGTGACTGCTTGTAGTGCACTGTGCAAGCGAAACGGATCTGACTCAGCATATTGCTGCAGCAAGCTGTGGCGCTGATTATTCTGCCAGAACCGGGAATAAGTCGATGAAAGGATCTACTCTGAGTGTTTTTTAAAGAAAGTTTTTTTGTTTAGTAAATGCATGGGATTTCTTTTGAATTAGTATGTTATAATTATAATATAAGTAGTTTAAGTTTATAATGTAGGTATACAATACTTACTGGATTGATAGGTCAATTTAATAGTACTTAGGAAGAATTTTTAAATTAAATTAAAGTAATGGTAAAATTAAATTAAATTAAGGGTAATGGAGAAGTGATTGTAGTGTATAAGAGTAATACATTTTTTGGAAAGGTAGTGATAGTGACGTGTATAATGCGTGGTAATAATAGTAAATAAGATAGGTAGTTAATAACGCTTTTTAATATGACATATTTAGTAAATAAACTTTCAATTGAGTTTTAAAACTGTTGCTATTTCATCTATTTCATCAGATTTCTTTATCAGCACCACCCCAAGTTTAATTGGAAGAAAATGTCTCAAGCATTAAACTTACTTCAGTATAAAAAGAATAATTATATGGCATTTTGTTTATTCGTTAGCTTGTGGTAAACATAACCCAAGTTCTTAATGATAATTAAGTAAGTACTTTGGGATTAAAAAACGTGTGAGTGTGCAAAAATTCGTTGTTACTTAGACACACCCACAAAATACATATACAACACACACACATATACATGTGGAGTGTGGAATAAAACCTATGTGATAGCATTGACGGACGACGATGTAAGACGTGTAAGACGGAGTGCTAGATATAATTTTATTGAAAATAAATTGAAACCGAACTAATCCAAACGCCTGATCATTTATATCCCACATTTTGGGGGCTCGTCCGGGATATTCAGGCGTTATAATAACATTTTCGGGAAATTTTCGTAAAATAAGATAGACGGTACGGAACAAAAGAAGATCGAGAAGAAAGAAAAGACTGTTTGACGTGGTGGAAGATCAGATAGTAAGGGGTGGAAAAATTATACAAAAACCTTAGAAGACGCAATTTTTTTTTAAGAAGCTAAAGATGTCTAAAGGTAGACATGAGACAGCAGCAGCAGGGAGCGTAGAGAAACATGATAATAATCTGCAACTGACAGCGGAACTGGTACCAAAATTTAGTGGTCAAGATAAGGAATACTCCGTGTCGCGATGGATCCAAGACGTAGAAGATAACTCTGAAATTTTCAAGGGGTCAGAAGTACAACAATTGTTAGTCGCACGGCGTTGGTTAGTGGGTACTGCGCTACTATGGCTTAAATCGGAGAGAGCATTTCGATCATGGGAAGAACTTAAGAGTAAGATATTGAAAGAATTTCCTGAGACTCTGGATATTAAAGCAGTGCATGAGATGATGAGTTCCAGGAAAAAGCAAAGTCATGAGAGCTGCATCGACTATATGTTGGTAATGAAGGAGTTAGGGAGACGAGGAAAGATGACAGATGAGGTAGCCATTAAGTATATTGTGGAAGGAATAGTGGACCGAGAAATTAATAAAGTCATGTTATATGGTGTTTCAACATATGGTGAACTAAAAGAAAAATTAACAATAACAAAAATTAACAATGTGAACACCGATAGCACACCAATAAGACCAAAGCAAAACAGGTCTGACTCGGAACTGGATGAATCCGAATTTCTGTCATCCGCTCAGCAACTAACAAATATGGAGATACCGGCTCAAGCTATGCAATCGTTTACGAGAGCGGTAGCGGATCTGCAACACATTTTCATTACGATGAAAAATGAAATGACTGATTTCACCAAGTCACTCAACTCTACAAGTGAAGATATCCATATGTTCCGACAGGAACTAGAATGTATGAAGGATCAAATGAAAGAGCTAGACAGATGCAGGGCGGAAGTGATTGAGTTGCGCGCAGAGGTGGCGGATCTTCGCCGAGATATGGCTAATCAAGAGCAGCGACGTTTCCTTAACGACGTTGAGATTACGGGTATTCCAGAGGATCGTTCTGAAAACCTCCCTCAACTTGTGGGCGTAATATCAGCGACTCTAGGTATTGAGCTAGACCTTCGTGACGTCGATGACGTAAGGCGTGTCGGAGCCCGCATTAACGCGGATGAGCCAGAGCGGCCTCGGCCAATAGTCGTGACGATGACGCGCCGTACGCCTCGGAACCAGCTGCTAAAAGCGGCGCGCGTGCGGCGCGGCCTTACCACCGACAAGCTAAAACTGCCAGGAAACCCGCGCCGCGTTTATTTGAATGAACACTTAACGAAGGAAAACAGAGTTCTTTTCAGCAAGGCCAGGAAGCTTGGCAAAGACCTCCACTTCAAGTTTGTCTGGACATCGAATGGGAACATATTTATGCGTCGCACTGAGACTAGTTCCGTTCTTCACGTGACGTCACAGGCGATACTAGATAGACTTGGAACTCAGAACAGTCCATCGACAAACCCAGAAGGCCCTCTGAATCCTTCCTAATGGTAATGTGGTAGTTAACTTCTTATTTTTTGACAACCTACTATTCTACTTGCTAACAGTATTATTTTCATTGTCTTCATTGGGGTGTTGTTTTATGTTTTTGTTTTATGTGTTGGTGTGCTATTTTGTGTTGTCGCCGTTTTTACTTAAAACTTTATTAATAATAATAGAATTTAAGATGAGGATATCAACTCGCATTTGTCATCATAACTTTTCACTCATATCTTTATCTCAGAGAAACTCATCGAGTAAATATTTTAGTGTACATTTTGTTCCGCAAGCTCCTCTGAACCATTTAGTTCATATGTCAACTAAACCACGATTACTTTCGTATATTAAAATGGCAAAGCATCCACAACTAGTTGTTACTGGTTTAATACAGTCTACCAGGGCAATTTGTCGCTTGCATCTGCTGCGCATTGACGATTTCATCAATTACTTTTTTTCGCTGCCACCGCTGAGACTTGCCGATGGCTCACTTGCTCATCAGCCGCAGGAGAAAGCCGACCTCCTGGCAAAACTCTTTGCGGCTCATTCCCGTGTCGATGACTGTGGTACACAACCTCCGAAACTGTCCCATTGTGGCAGCACCATGCCCGATATCCGTATCAGACAGCGTGATGTGCGGGCGGAGCTCCAGTCGATCGATACTCGAAAAGCAAGTGGACCAGACGGCATTCCTGCGATTGTTCTTAAGAAGTGTGCAGCGGAGTTGACTCCGGTCCTTACGCGTCTATACCGTCTGTCGTTCTCTGCTGGTTGTGTGCCGAAATCTTGGAAAGAGGCCAATGTCCAGCCGGTTCCCAAAAAGGGAGATCGTTCTGATCCGGCTAACTATCGCCCTATAGCCGTCACTTCCATTTTGTGTAAAATCATGGAGAGGATCCTTAATACACAGCTGATCCGTTACCTGGAAGGTCACTCGTTACTTAATGACCGACAGTATGGGTTTCGTCCTAAACGGTCAACAGGTGACCTTCTAGCGTTCCTTTTGCACAAATGGGGTGAATCTATCGATAAGCGCGGCGAATCGGTGGCTATTAGTCTCGACATCGCCAAAGCTTTTGATAGAGTCTGGCACAAGGCTCTTCTTTCCAAGCTTCCGGCATACGGATTACCCGCGCAGTTCTGTACGTGGATTGCCAGCTTCCTCCACGAGCGTAGAATTCGCGTTGTCGTTGACGGCTGCGCTTCGCGGTTCGTGGCAGTGAACGCTGGTGTTCCGCAAGGCTCCGTTCTATCCCCCACATTGTTTCTTCTGCATATCAATGATATGCTTTCCTTGGGAGCTATACATTGCTATGCAGACGACAGTACAGTGCATGGGGGATATCACGGGGCCTCGGGGGCTGCTCGTGGTGATATTGGTAGGGAAAGGCAGAATCTTATCATTGAGCTCAACAGGACGCTGGACCTCGTCTCCGAATGGGGCTCCAACAATCTTGTTGAGTTCAATGCTAAGAAAACACAGGTGTGCGTGTTCTCGGCGAAAAGGTCACCTTTCCTCCCCCTTCCTTCTCTTCAGGGCACAACCCTTCACACACAGAGCAACATCACCTTGCTCGGAATGAACATTCGCTGCGATCTGAACCCCAGAGACTACATTGAATCCGTCATAACTACTGCCTCACGGAAACTCGGTGTCCTGAACAAGGTGCGTAGGTATTTTGCGCCGGACCAACTATGCTTGTTGTATAAAACTCAGGTTAGGTCTTGCGTGGAATATTGCTCGCACCTTTGGGACGGCTCCGCTCAGTACCTCCTCGATGCTCTGGACAGATTGCAGCGTCGCGCTATTCGCATAATTGGCGATGTAGAGGCAACTAACACCCTCGAGCCTCTACAACTTCGTCGTGACATCGCCTCTCTTAGCGCCTTTTACCGAATGTTCCATGGGGAATGCTCTGAGGAGCTCTTTAACCTTATCCCTCCCTCTCCATTCCTTAACAGAAACACGCGTAAGGGCCTTCGGAGTCATCCGTACACTGTGTCCTCCTTTTCACACCGTACCAAGAAATTCCAAGATTCCTTCTTCTGTCGTTCATCCCACACTTGGAATTCTCTACCTGCGCACGTGTTTCCTCCATCCTACAACATGGGTTCCTTCAAAAGAGGCGTGAAAAAGCATCTTTTGGGCCGGCAAGGGGCGGGCAGGTAGGAGAATGGATGTCGTCCCTACTCTATCTATCAACTCATTTGGGCCTCTTTCACCGCTTAACATCAGGCGGGAGGAGGTCATTTGCCGGGCCATCCATAAAAAAAAAAAAAAAAAAAAATTACGTGACTGTAAAATCTATAATTAATCAAAACAATACTATATCATGGACAGTTTAGATCTTGCGACCGACATTGATTCAATGCCTGATATTATTTGTCACGAGCTCGTCGATTCGGACGTGTGCGGAAACTTGCTGACCACCCACTATAACTTTAAAGTACTTTCCATGAATTTAAGAAGTATAAATAAGAACTTCGATGCCTTCTCAGTTTACCTTCACAGATTAAATACAACGTTTGACGTAATTATCCTGACAGAATGCAGACTTAGTGACACCACTAGCATTGAGGAAATCCCAGGTTATAATTCTTACTCGACCAAACGGAACGTTAATCAAAATGGAGGTGTTGTTGCGTACGTTAACTCGTCTTTATCCGTAGAAGTTGTAGAGCCTCGTCTCAATGAAGCTTGTTCCTTACTTATAGACATTGATAACCAGATCACAATTTTGGGCGTTTATAGATCCCCGTCTTTTAGAAATACAAATAATTTTCTTATCTCCCTTGACCAAATCCTCAGTAACCTTACAGACAGGCAATGTCTGATTATGGCTGGCGACCTTAACATAAATATTCTCGACTCTGAGGCCAACGACTACTTATGCCTCAATACGGAACACGGTCTTGAACCTGCCATTACTAAGCCTACTCGTAATAACGCCTGCCTGGATCACATATTTCTTAAAACAAATCACGATGCTATGGGCATTGTATGCGACGCTGATATTACCGACCATAAAATTGTAATCGCGGGCCTATCCTTAAAAACAAAATACAAGAGGAGCAAAAGAGTCATGGTCAAAACTATTGTAGAATATGCCGAAGTCTGCAAAGATCTGGAGAAGGTGAAATGGAGCTCCATTTTAACTGCTGCTTCTATTGATGAAGCGGTTGATGCTTTAATGGCCACTATTGACAGCGCTATAGTCAGAAATTCAAAAAAAGTGAAAATAGGAAGGTCTAAATATATCATAAGACCATGGATGACGCAAGGTTTGCTGAGATGCGCAAGACATAGAGACAGACTTCATGCCAAGCTAAAGCAAAACCCTGAGGATGAAGTTATTCAAACTATTTATCGACGATATAGAAACTTTTACTTTAATATAATAAGAAAAGTGAAGCTACGCTACGAAAAAGAAGAACTAGAAAATAATAGCAAGGACACTAGGCTGCTCTGGAAGACAATTAAGAAAATCTCTAATACTAACGTTACTAACACACAACCAACTGAACTATTATCGGCGGCAGGTACTCATAAAGTCTCCCTAAACAACTGTAATGCCTTCTTTTCCTCAGTTGGTCAAAAATTTAGCGAATGAAATACTTTCACAATCTAACCATGCCGACTTTGTTTTATCCTCAAATGTCAAAATCAGTAACTCGCTGGCACATTCCTTTTTCATGGCACCAACTGATCATGAAGAGATTCGTAGCATTATTAGTCAACTGCGGACTGGCAGTGCACCTGGAGCGGACGGAATCAACACGGCCTTTGTTAAATATGCCAAAAACATATTAGCAGAGCCACTAGCACTTTTGTATAACCTGAGTTTGGGTACCGGTTGTTTTCCCAAATCATGGAAGATTGCTTCGGTGACTCCAATCCACAAACACGGACCTAAGGTCATCCCGGGAAACTACAGACCGATATCGCTGCTCAGCGTTTTTTCTAAAATCCTGGAAAAGTTGTCAACAAACGACTGACTAGCTATATCGAGCTAAATAATATATTATCTCCGAGGCAGTTTGGTTTCAGGCGCCATAAATCAACTGAGGACGCTGTCACACTCCTAACTGAGCACATTGCAGAGGGCCTAGACAGTGGTCAAAAGTGTGTAGGAGTGTTTCTTGACCTAACAAAGGCTTTTGACACCGTGTCCTCTAACATACTTTTACAAAAGCTGGAGAGTATAGGTATAAGAGGGCTACCGCTTAAATGGTTCAAGAGTTACCTTACTGATAGACAGCAGTTTGTGAAAGTGGGTCTTTACAAGAGTGACTTGCTACCGATATCTTACGGCGTCCCCCAGGGAAGCATACTTGGGCCTATACTCTTCACTATCTACATCAACGATATTCACGATCTGACTCTTTCAGATGCCGAGATAGTGTGTTACGCCGATGACACTGTGGTCCTCTTTAAAGGCAGTAGTTGGACGGACACAATAAGCAAAGCAGAAAGTGGAATGTCCTCGATATGTAATTGGTTAAAAAACAATTTACTTACTCTCAACTATACGAAAACAACTTTCATTTGTTTTCATAAAAACGCGTCTTCTAATCCCACAGATGTAATACATCTGAAAATACACACTTGTGTTTCTTCCCACCCTCTCTGCACCTGTAAGTCAATTCACCGCTCCGGCGTGACGAAGTATCTTGGGATCATGATCGATGAGCAACTAAACTTTAAAATTCACATTAATCATCTGACTAAAAGAATAAGAAAGACCTCCGGTATTCTCAGAAAGCTGAGAGATTCGGCAAGCAGGGACTTACTGATCATAATTTATAAGGCCCTGTGTGAATCGGTTGTTGGGTACTGCATCTCGGTCTGGGGTAGTGCTGCTAAGACCACGCTTCTGGTGGCTGAACGAGCAAACAGGTCCCTCCTCAAAATCATGCTCAAAAAACCTTTCCGTTACCCCACAACCACTCTCTACAAAGAAACTAAAGTTCTCACAGTTCGCCAACTTTTTATTTTAAAATCTTGCCTTATTAGTCATAAACGTCTGAAAATCTCCGAAAATTACAATACACTCTTAAAAAAACGAGTCTTTAAAGTTCCAATACCAACCCTATGTGGTGTATGGCTTTTAAAGAATAAAAAAAAAAAAAAAAAAAAACTGTCAACTCACACTTTGCAAGCAGGTTTGGTGACTTCATCAGGGCACGCATTTATAATGCTGTCGTGAGGTTCTGTAATATTAAAGATTGTTCCAATCGGGTGGCCAAATTGGTTGTGACCGAATTGTTGCTTTCCCTGGACTACACATCCACAGAGGAGCTTGTTAACAAATACTCTTAATAAAATAAAATAAAATAAAAAATCTATTTTTCTCTCTCTTATTTTTATAATATAAAAAATATAACATTATTACTTGTTACTTACAGAGAAAGCAATGTGACTAACAATAGAAAGTATTAAAATTTTGTTAACATTAAACAAAAAGACAATGCATTCACCTCATGGTTCCCCAAGATACAGGCAATGCGATGTCTAGTTTGGGGACCTCTGCTAATATCATTGTAATTATTTCTGCAGTGCACTAATTTCTAAATAATTTTATCTGTATGTTAATGAGTTTTCTTTTTGTGTAATAAAGAATTATTATTATTATTATTATATGAAACAATAAGGGAAAAGAATAGATCGGAAAACTACTCATATAGGAAGACGTACAAAGGATATAATCGATTTACAAGTTCAGTTAAATGTTGCTACAACTGTGGTGACACGAATCACTTATCAGTTGATTGTCCTTATAAGTACAGAGGCCTAAAATGTTTTAAATGTAATTTATTCGGGCATAAGGCAATGGATTGTGACAAAAAAGACGGCAGCGATATGGAGCAAAGGAAGTACACGCCAAGATTTTATGATAGCAATAGAACGGGTGAAACAGCATTGGTGAAGACAACGGATGCTGCGAAAAGTTCCAGTGCATCAGCAAGTTCAAGCGGATTGACGCGGCGGCGTGACGTTCGCGACAGCAAAATTGAAAGCGCTAATGACAGCCGTTTGAAACCTAGCAACCGAGATGTCATGACTGTTGATGTCAATAACTTATACACAAAACGGAGACCGATAAAGAACACTAATATTTTTAATAAAAGCATACAAGCATTAATTGATTCGGGTAGTGAAGTTAATTTAATGAGCTTAAGTTGCTACCAAAAATATTCAGACGGACAAGGTTATCGAAGTTGTGATATGGTGTTCGGTGGCTTAGGGTTTTCGAAAGTTCATGCTGTAGGTTCTTTTATTGTTAAAATATGTATTGACGGTTTTTGTTTTGAAAATATTTTATTTTATATTATTCCTGATAACGTTATGTCGTATTTAGTAATTCTTGGCCAACCATTTTTGCAAAACGTAGTAATGATATGGCAAAACGATAATTTGTTACTTTTACCGTCTAATGAAGAATGGCTTCATAATTTAACATATGTTGTGTCCGATTATGATATTATAGGTGCAGAAGCGAGTTTGGAAGCCAAAAGGGAAGTTGAGTATATGATGAGCAATTACAAACCAAATAAGACAAAAGAGGCGCCGATCGAGTTGCGAATCGTAGTTAAGGACGATATTCCTGTGGCACTACGTCCGCGTAGATTAGCTATGAAGGAGCAAGAAGAGGTGAATGTTCAGATATCTAAGTGGCTAGAGGAAGGCATTATACAAGTAAGTCAGTCTGAGTATTCAAGTCCATTAGTTCTGGTTAGAAAGAAAGACGGAAGTTTAAGGGTATGTATAGACTACAGGTTATTAAACAAAAAGATGATTAAAGATGAATATCCGTTACCAATAATAGAGGATTTAATCGACAGATGTAAAGATAGTAGAATATTTAGTGCGCTAGACTTAAAAAACGGCTACTTTCATCTAAGAGTACATAAAAGCTCTGTTAAGTACACAGCTTTTGTAACATCGACAGGGCAATATGAATTTTTAAGGGCTCCCTTTGGCCTAGCTATATGTCCGAAAGTTTTTACGCGTTTTATTACGATTATATTCCAAGATTTGATAAAAGCTGGTGTTATTGTCATTTTCATAGACGATCTGCTTGTTCTGGCTCAAGAAGAGACCCAAGCTATCAGTCGATTGTCGCAGGTTCTGCAGCGAGCATCAGAGTATGGTCTCGAGATAAGCTGAAAAAATGTCAACTTTTAGTGAAGAAGGTGGAGTATTTGGGACATGAGATTGAAGCGGGTATGGTGAAGCCATCTCCAAATAAAATAGAAGCTGTTGTAAGGTATCCACTTCCACAGAATCTTAAACAATTGCATAGTTTTATTGGTCTTTGCTCCTATTTTCGTAAATTTATCAAGAATTTTGCTTTGATTGCGAGACCGTTAACAGATTTATTGAAAAAGGATCAGAAATTTATATTGAATGACGATCATATAAAAAGTTTTAATATGCTAAAAGAAAAGTTGGTCACTAAACCAGTTTTAGGTATTTTTAATTCAAAACTTTCCACTGAGTTACATACTGACGCTTCGTGTATCGCATACTCTGCAATTCTGATGCAAAGAAATGAGGATAATGAACTGCACCCTGTTTATTATATGAGTAGAAAAACGACGGATGCACAGAGTAATTATTCGAGCTATGAGCTTGAAGCTTTAGCTGTTATTGAAGGAATAAAAAAGTTTCGGCATTACTTATTTGACATGCGGTTTAAAATTGTTACTGACTGTAAGGCTTTTCAAATGACCATTAATAAAAAGGAGTTGACTTATCTACAAGGGTTTCGCGGTGGATTATATTTCTACAAGATTATGATTTTGTTATAGAACATCGAGAAGGAAGTAATATGATGCACACGGACGCGCTTAGCAGAAATCCATGTGTCAATTTGATATTTACAGATTTACACGAAAACATCAGGTTTGCTCAAGAGAAGGATGATGGTTTAAAGGCAATAATGGAGATACTAAGAAGTCAGACGTATCAAGACTATACATTAAACGACGGGATATTGTATAAAGGAGTAGACAAGAAGTTAGTCGTACCTAATAATATGGAAGGGGACATTTTGAAGAGAGCTCACGATAATGGTCATTTTGCGAAAAGAAAGATGATGGATCTAATCGATAAGGATTATTTTATAGAAAATTTAGGTAAGAAGATTGATGACTATATTTTGACTTGCATACCGTGTTTGTTGGCGAACAGAAAGTTGGGAAAGCAGGAAGGTTTTCTTAATCCTATAGACAAACAAGATATGCCGTTACACACAATCCATTTGGATCATATTGGACCCATGACGGAAACCAGAAAGCAGTATAATTATATATTGACGATTATAGATGCATTTACTAAATTTACGTGGTTGTTTCCAACAAAAGGACTGACTAGCAAAGAAGCGTTAGATAAGTTGAAAATACATCAACAGCATTTTGGAAATCCTATTCGAATTATAACAGATAGAGGCACAGCGTTAACTAGCGGTGAGTTTCGAGATTTTTGCAGCGAAGAATGTATTCAACATTCAACAATAACGACAGGGGTGCCGAGAAGTAACGGACAAGTAGAGAGAGTCCACAGAACAATCATTTCTGTACTAACGAAATTGTGTATAGACGAACCGAGGTTATGGTATAGACATATAAGTCGGCTACAAAGAGCGTTAAATAGTACGTATCACCGAAGTATTGATACGACTCCGTTTGAACTGCTTATAGGAAATAAAATGAAGAGGAAAGAAGATATTGAAATTTATAGTTTATTGGAAGAAGAGAATAGAATAAATTTTGTAGAACATAGAGAAGTTTTGCGGCGTAGGGCTAAGGAGCAAATTTTGAAAGTTCAAGAGGAGAATATTAAAGACTTTAATAAGAACAGGAAGAAGAGTAGGTCATATAAAATTGGAGATGTAGTTGCTATAAGGAGAACTCAGTTCGGTGCTAGGCTAAAACTGAAACCAAAATTTTTGAGGCCATACAAGGTTACAAAAGTTAACGCTAATGACAGATATGAAGTTGAAAAGATGGCCAGTTCTGTTGAAGGGCCGAGGGTCACCACTACAGCTGCCGATTTTATGAAAGTATGGCCAATAAATTAGAGTAGGTTTTTTATTTACTTTGGTTCTGTTGATTTTGCTCATGGTTGGCAAGGATTGTTAATGTGGACATAGGTATGTACTAAATAATTTTATTTTGTGATATGTAGTGATATAATTTTGTTTAACCAGTTTTTTTTTGTTTGTTAATGTGTTTGTAAGACAGTCTGAGGGCAGACTGTGTGCAGGACGGCCGAGTGTGGAGTGTGGAATAAAACCTATGTGATAGCATTGACGGACGACGATGTAAGACGTGTAAGACGGAGTGCTAGATATAATTTTATTGAAAATAAATTGAAACCGAACTAATCCAAACGCCTGATCATTTATATCCCACATACATAAACACGGTGTTTCAAAATAACCAATAAATAACCAATTCTTTATCGAACACTCATTATTAAAATGTGTTTACACGTAATGTTATTCAACCCGAAATTTTCATGTAAATCATGGACATGATGATGATACTATGATTTACATGAAAATTTTGGATTGAATGACATTACGTGTAAACACATATTAATAATAAGTTTTCGATAAAGAATTAATTCTTAAGTGGTTATTTTGAAACAGTGTGTCCGGGGAAGTAGTAATCAAACTTTAAGAGCGTGATCTACGAACGTTTTAACCGCAAATCAAGGGTATGGTTCCTCCCTCGCTGAATTGTAAGAACTTGAATATTTTTACTTAGTTTGACCTTTTCCTTCCAAAACAAGCAACTGAGTGTGCACCTTGAAACGGACAAGCAACAATTTGATATCATTCCATAGCTAACAAGATTAACTATTTGTCGAAGTAGCAAACATACACATGCCTAATACATTTTTAAGATTATTATGGGTTGGTTTAATGAAATAAAGTTATGACATTTTAAATATTTTTTAGTTATTTAAGATATCATAACAAGGTGGTTAAGATAATGTATTTAAGCTATTCTACAAAACAATGTTGAAATTATTACTGAATGCCTAATAAGTTAAGTTTTATGTTATTGTTGAACGAACAAAGGAGGCCCTTCGCGGTGGGCGTGTTAGTCAGGTAGTTGGATAAGTTTGTGGAAGGAGGATTTTCCGAATGACAGATAATGGAGTATTTGAGGTACCTATTTCCATTGATAAAATCGCCCTAAGATCACGTACTTAAAGTTTGATTAATGTATAAATTTAAGGTAGATTTGAGTATTAAAGTTAGAATTGAAAATCTGCTATACACGTGAAAACAGGGATATCTTTCGTACAATTACCCTTAATTCGTACAATTACTTTACGTACCTTTTTATTAAATAAATTAATAACATAAAAATGTGGAATTTGATCACTAGGGTGATATCACGCACGAGCTCAAAGTGGACTAATCCAAATATTGTACGCATTAATTGCACTCGTAAAATAATTAGTTGCAATAGAAGGACTACCCTCAAACGGCCATTCCCAAGAACCTATTTACTGATGCCATTGCCTACCAAAGATAGATTTTGACATATTACGAGTACATTGTGCAAAAGTCAAAATTCCATCTCCAGCAAACAAAACCACAAAACCATACATAGATAGGTTATTGGGAACATTCGTGAGTGTGTACAATCAAAGTTGTGCTGTGCTGTTCGAGCAGTGTCCTGCCTGTTTTCAAGTATAGGGCTGACAGCTTTACTAAGAAGTCCACAGAGAAGTTCAGAGTTGCGCAAAGAGCAATAGGACGAGCTATGCTGGGAATCTCTTTGCGTGTCCACAAAACTAACGAATCAATTAGGAAGAAGACAGAAGAAGAGTTAATGGACGTGATCTCCGTAATTGTCAAACAGAAGTGGAGTCGGGCTGGACACATCATCACAGCTACCCTAATTAGTTATGTTAGGGCGATTAGGCCTTACTCGAACCACGCTGGCCCAGTGCGGATTGGTTTACTTCACATACACCTTTGAATTACTTCGCAGGTGTATGCAGCTTTCCTCACGATGTTTTCCATCACCGTAGGAGCGTCAGATAAATGTACACAATGAAATCCCTGAAACGAAAAACACATTGGTACACGGCAGGATCGATCGCGCACCTCTCGATTCTACTCGGGGCACAGTCCAGTGCCGAGGCCACAGCGCCACCGATGCTGGCTGGACACATAGCGCGCATGAATACATACAGGTGGACAAGACGATTACTGGAGTGGCGACCCCGCACGAATAAAAGATCTCGGGGCCGTTCACCTATGAGGTGGAGTGACGATATTAGACGACACGGAGGACAGGATTGGATGCGAAAGGCACAACATGGAAGGAGCTGGAAGAGGCCTTTTTTTTCTCGGGGGGAAATGCGTAACCGCACCTTACCCGCCGTTGGCTAAACAGCGAGCGTGTGTGGGGCTCTCCCGGCAGCATGCCAGGCCTACCCACTAAAACCCCCCGGTGTTCTCCCTGCCCTTAACGGCGCGCTAGGTAAGGTCCACACTGCGACTCCACTACCTACGCGCCCGGGCAAGCCCGACCCACTGGTCGGGCTATCGCCAAGGGGGGATTGCCCGAGAACACCAGGGCAACCCCCAGACGGAGGGCCTTACGGCGGCGTGCACGGGGCCAACCGTGCACGCAGGCCTCCACGGCAGGGTCATTAGACGGGCATCGCTTGTGCAAATGCCCGCCTTCGCCTGCCTATCTGTCTGCGGCGGATGGGAGCGGCTTGAGGATCTGCCTCCCGCTCCCTCTCCGCGGCCTCCTTCTGCGAGATTACGTCCTCGCAGAAGGAGGCGACAGCCCCCCATTCCACATCGCCGCGGAGCATGGCCACGACCATGCTCGGCAGCAAGAGGCCCATGTCAAAGAATGGACATCGAATGGCTGAAGATGATGATGATGAATCAAAGTTTTCATCTCGAAATTATCTGTACAATGCTACGAAAGCGCGCATGCTTCGGCGATGGCGGACAGCATGCAGAATTGGGATGATGACTGAATTCCAAATTTTACGTCTCGTCATTAAATATTAAAATACCGTGGAAAAAGATGCAGTCCTGTGAAATTAGAATTGAAATCGGCTAAGAAATACATTAGATACGAGCATTTTAAGTTGTTAATTTGAAGGCGATTAGACAGAGAGATCCAACATCAACCGTGTTGCATAGTTGAGTACGGCGTTTTGCTAGAAAGATATAAAAAAAAAATCTTTAATACCTTATCTTGGTTGTTTTTATAGTTATTGGAAAACCGATTTTTTCTTTCTGTTTATTATATGAATGAGCTTCTATTAAAGCGAAATTTTTTTTTTGCAATCTAGCCTATTGAACGGCAAAAACTGATTACGAACTTAGAGAGTAGCTTCTGAAACGACGCTGTCACTTCAAACTTGGGTATCGAAGTAACTCAGTTCTGAGCTGCTGCGGTGAAATAAATTAAGGCTGGTTAGTCGAAAACGCGGCAATTTTGTAGCGCTGCTGCGTGGTTACCTCAAACTGGATAAGTAGTTCGCAAATCCAACTCGGATGTCGCATTCAGGGCTGTGATTGAGAAACTTCGGACGAAGTACGTGGACTGGAGTGGCCCGAGTTTCGGACTTTGCTGTTCGAGTGTTACAACAAATAACGTTTACGTCTTCGAAGTGATCGCAACGTTTAAACAAATTAAATAACATCTTATATGTAAAAATTAATAGCCATTAGTTAGTCTCGCATAAAATCTTAAATGGCTCGACCAATTCTTTCGAAATTTTCTGTGTGTGTTTGAATGTTAAATTATTTTGAAAATATTAAATTTGAATGAATAGGTACAAGTATATAGCAGTTATATTAAATAATTATATTTTAATTAAATTACATTTCAATGTATATACTATCCAAAGTGACGACACGGTTAGCGCAGAGGTCGAGTGATCGCCTACTGCGCAACGGGTCGCGGGTTCGAAGACAGATATTTTGTATGGCCTACAAAAATTTGTTCCGGTTTGGGCGTATGTGCATGTGATGTCCTATGTTTGTAACTGCACCCACGACACAGCAGAAAATCCTAGTGTTGGGCGACGTTATTAAAAAAAAATCAACTGCATTAATCTTGTTTAACTTTGATAAACCAAAATAGATTCACTGTTTATAACTACGTATCAACATATAAAACAAGCAAATAAAATAGGAAACCCAAATACAAAGAAATAACAACGCCAATGATAAACGCCATGTACGAAAACCTTCTCCCTAACTACTGATACGGCAATCCTATCAACAACGCGATATTTGTTCCTCGCCTTCTTATAAGTTTTATCGGAGAATCAGCGTAGTTTATCCGAGAACTAAGCGAGCGGATGAATGCGCGCTAATTGCGCCGGCCGGCAAATCCTTCCTATTATTGTGTTACTAAATCTACCACGATAGCTAACCATCCCACATTCAATAGGCATCCATCGCTGCTTAACAAGAACGCGGTTCTCGCAGTCTTGTAGCGGCGCCACAATGATTGCACAACTTAGCGTTAAATTGTGAAAGTTGCCGCGTCACATATTAAGGGGCGGAAACGAGTTCCCAATTGGAGCCGATTTTCCAAATAAGCCAAAATATCAAGTGCGTTGCGTCGCCTTGCGTCGCCACAACGCGAATACACAATAATTCGTATCGCCATTTCCTAATGCAATGCCTCAGTTGCTAACTGCATGTTAACGGCTGCTGACATGACACTATGAAGGTTAGTTTCTACTATCGCACAGCTGCCCATCGACAGGGAATTCACCTTCACACTTTAGAACCAAAATGGTACCATACTATGCGCTTTCAAAGGTTTTTCTTACACATAGACTCAAGATGTGGAATTTCGCGGTTTCCTCGAGAGACTACCACATGGGATTCGTCAAGAATCACGCGCTAGCAATATTCCCAGTGTTGAAACTGTTCATAGGTTGCGGTAAGCGCTTACCATCATAACTCTTTTCAATGAGACTACCATGATAAGAGCGTGGCTCTCAAAAGACCGAGGAGTTCGGGAGTTTAGCATTTGGTCACCCATCAGGGTTGTGACCACGGTGAACATTGCTTAACCTAAGTAATCGGAACGTTGAAAAAACGTGCCACTTTTAACCCCACCGTGATCGAGTGGTTGGACCACTCGATATCTGGAGGTTCTGGGCTCGATCCCCAATGGATGTAGTTTTTCCTGCTCGGTCTGGTTGGTAGTCCCAACAAACATTAGGCGCTAAGACCAGAGTTAAAAGAGAGGTATTAAGATGCTGAATGCAACTTATAGTCAGAATACGAGTAGAACGATAATACTAGAATTATAGCGTGCCCTCCTATACCTCCGGATCGGGCAGAACTCTTTATAGGCTAACAGCCGGTTGCACCAAGTTTTACGTTATACGATTTCGTAAAAAGTAACAACTCAATACCTGAAAATGTATATGATTCGCGCCGTACATTTAACTTTTTTAAACGTAAAGGATAAAATAAAACTACAATTGAAACAAGATTATGGTGCAATTCTTACGTTTTTATATTGTTACTTTTACGAAATCGTAGAACGTAAATTTGGTGCAACCGGCCTTAAGACTATAATGGCGATATATAAGTATTAAGAATAAGATTTAAGATGTATATGATAGCTATAACAGCGATATAAAGTTGTAGCAGCCCATATAAGCGCCAAAAAAGCATTATATTTCAAACTTTTGTTCGTTGAAACTGAAGTCCAAATTAAGTATATTAATTTTGCGGTAATCGCGTAAAAAAATAATCAGTGGTAAAAAATTCGGTGTTTGAATGTGGATGGACCGATACGTTCACAGTACAATGCTACGCAAGCGCGCATTCTGACGACGTGAGAACTGCACACTCGGCAATGTACGTTGAACAACGAGAACTGTTCATTTACTGATATAGAGTTGTAGTTCCGTGACGCGAAAAAGCTCTATGTCGAGTTTCTCTGAGAAAGTAAGCAAACAATAGACTTGACATTGTTGTTCCAAGGAAAATAAACATTATACTGTGCTGCGAACAAAGCCAACGGGCACAATGAGTTTGCGCTGAAACACAAATATCTATTTCGAAATTGATCAAATGCAGTTTTTGTTAGAAAATCTCTAATAAAATTTGTGCTTCACTTATTCACTCTACATCATAGTGGGCACTTTACAATAATTATTAACGCATCCATTTGATAATGTCGCTCGGGTTGTATAAGTCCTCAGTGACCTACTAACCTAATGCTTATGGCGATATTTATTAGCGTTCCTTGCCTCTAAGGAAAAAAAAACGGAACCCTTCAAAATGTAAAATAAATGTTTGTGGGCAGCTTTGAAACCGGTTATGCCTTAAGTTGTACCCCGTAAATTTTGTAATAAATTATACTACATTTGTGTCAATATTGTCATTACAAACAATTGAAAATAGAACAAGATTATCCTGTTAAATAGGAGGTTTATAAAGGTAAGTAAAATAAAGTTATTTGTTAGTAGTAGTCGCGACTTCTTCGTGCAACGGATCGTGGCGCAACATAACACAACGAAGATTAGTCGTCAACATACTTATTCAAAATCATATAAAACGTAATGATTATCTGCTTTTTTCACATCCAACTGTTTCAACGTAATAAACGCATTTGTATAGCAGCATACAATTCGCAATTCATTTCAAAATTATCACCACATCATCATTTGAAATAGCAGTATTTATAAGAACTTTAGTTGGTCTTTTTTTTGGGGGTCGACGTTGTTCGCTTCCGTAGGTCTTACTCTCGATACCCTACAAGTGATCCCCGGGTTGTGCTAAACGAACAACAACCTTTCCGGTGGTAGGCTTCGGCCGTGGCTGGTCACCACCCTCCCGACTAAGCCGAGTCGCCAAGCGGATTTTCCGTGTTCCGGCTCGTAGTTGAGAGTAGCCATAGCAGAGGATGGGTCTGGATAGTTGCTCTACACTAAACTGTAGTCTTCAGCTACTTGTGCTGCCACACTCAACGCCCGGCTCTGGAGGCTAGCGGGATCCGAAGCACGGTGCACCGCTGGCCGACCGTGGGAAGTTGGGGGCCCGAGTAGCGGGAAAGCCACCCGCCAAAGGCTGCCCCGCCACCCAACGAAAAATCCCGGGGTGCTCCACCTTGCCGGTTGGCGACCGGAAGGGAGGACCAGGTGGCCACTCCCGGGGGGGTTCGGGCGTCCCCGCAGTCTCCGAGTCGAGTGACTATTTTGTGTGGCAGTCTGAGTACCTAGTTGGGTTCGACACAGTGAGGAGCCTCGTCCAACTTCCATCCTAGTGCCTGTTCACTCCACTTTCAAAATTTAAAATATGAAAAGTACGAAAAGGAAAAACGTTAAACAGCGGTTGCACGTCCTCCCATTAAAAGTGCTTTTCACCAACATACGTGGATTGCACTCAAATCTCAACCCGGTCCACCACCAACTAGAAACCGTTAAGCCGCATCTGCTGTTCCTTACCGAAACGCAGATTAAATGTCCGAGTAACGCGGCGTACCTCTATTATCCTGGGTACACGCTTGAGCATAGGTTTCTTTCTCGTGCCGGTGTCTGTGTGTACATCCGCGACGACATCTGTGCCAGGCGTCTCAAGCACCTTGAAGCTCCTCGTTTTTCCGTTCTATGGCTTTTGGTTGATACTGGTAATGCACAGATCATATATTCCTGTGTCTACCGTTCGCACAGTGGAGATCAAGAAACTACCAACTTGTTCCAATATCTGCATGATACGGCTAATGAAGCTCAGGGTAGGTATCCGTCAGCGCAGTTGGCCTTTCTCGGTGATTTCAATGCCCACCACAAGGAATGGCTATTCCCACACCAAAAAACCGATCTTGCAGGGAGGGAGGCGTATAATCTCGCGATAGTACTTAATCTTACCCAACTTGTCAACTGCGCTACTAGGGTTCCCGACGTTGATTCACACACGGCCAACTGTCTCGACTTATTGCTGACTTCTGATCCAGACCGTTATACCGTGACGGTTGAAGCCCCTCTAGGTACTTCCGACCACTGTCTGGTGAAAGCTGTGTCAGTATACTCTCCACCCGATCATGGCCTTCGAGGTAAGAGACGGGTGTGGAGATACAAGCTAGCGGATTGGGACGGAATGCGCCAGTTTTATGCATCGTATCCTTGGCGTACTTGCTTTTCTTCTGGGGATTCTTCGAGCTGCGCCGATGCTATCGTGGAGATTGTTCGTCTGGGTATGGAATATTTCATTCCTTACTCTGACGTCCCAAATGGCACCGAAGCACGTCCCTGGTTCAATAATGAGTGCCGCCACGCCGAAGTCCAGAAGCGGGCGGCATACCAGGCTTGGGCTGAAGCCCGACGATGCAAAGCTCCAAATACCCATGACCTGAAGAAAGCCTATAATAAAGTTGCTAAGGCATGCAAGAAGCAGTTATGCCGGGCAAGGTTTGCTCATATCGGCCGCATTGGATCAAAGCTGGCCTCATACCCAACGGGCAGCAAAGCTTTTTGGTCCCTGGCCAAAGCAACCGAAGCTAACTTCTGTCGACTGAACTTACCACCGTTGTTGAAACCTGACGGCTCACTGGCCCATACGGCAGAAGAGAAAGCAAATCTTTTTGCCTCTCTTTTTGCTGAGAATTCACGTTTGGACTCTGCAGGAAAACCTCCTCCAACTCTACCTCAAGCTGACTGCTCCATGTCAGCAGTTCACATTCACCAAAAAGAGGTACTTAAGGTTCTAAGAAATCTAGACGTGAATAAAGCCAGCGGACCTGATGGCATACCGGCTATTGTGCTGCGCAACTGTGCGCCCGAGTTGGCTCCCGTATTGACCCGCCTGTACAGACTCTCACTTGCGACTGGAGTGGTTCCCAAGTCTTGGAAGCTAGCAAATGTACAACCAGTACCTAAGAAGGGTAGTAGAGCCGATCCAGTTAACTATCGACCTATCTCAATCACGTCCATGCTGTGTAAATGTATGTAGCGTGTTCTAAACAACCGTCTCCTCGCATACCTTGAAGATAATGACCTCCTCAGCGACCGTCAGTACGGTTTTCGAAAGGGCCGGTCAACGGGAGATCTTCTCGTGTATACCACACATATATGGGGAGAAGCTATTGATGGGCACGGCGAGGCTCTCGCAGTCTCTTTAGACATATCCAAAGCTTTTGACAGGGTCTGGCATTCTAGCCTGTTAGGCAAGCTTCCATCGTATGGTCTACCCCAGAACCTCTGCAATTGGATCTCGCACTTTTTGAGTGAACGTTCCATGCAAGTAGTATTAGATGGCTGCTGCTCCGAACAACTGACTATTGATGCTGGAGTTCCTCAAGGTTCCGTACTTTCGGCAACACTCTTTCTTCTGCACGTCAACGACTTGTTGGTGCCTGGAACCTTCGGGTATGCCGATGACACCACAGTCGTTGATAGATATGTCTACAATGCAAAGGCCAATAAAGAGGAGATCCGGTCTTGTCGGGAGTCGATGATGGACCGTTTGAATTCTACACTCCGGGCGGTCTCTGAATGGGGTGACGCTAATTTGGTCCAGTTTAATACTAGCAAAACGCAGGCGTGTTTGTTCTCCACTAAACGGAGTCCTTTCTATCTGACTCCGACTTTCCGTGGTATATCCATACCGGTAACTGATCATCTCCACCTACTTGGTATGCAAGTAACTAACAATCTCAACTTTGGTAGTTACATGGAAACCGTTGCAGCTATGAAGCTCGGCATTCTCTCCAAGGTCAGGTGGTACTTCACACCGGAACAGTTGCTCCAACTATATCAAGCACAAGTTCGATCTTGTATGGAGTACTGCTGCCACTTGTGGGATGGGTCTGCTAAATATCAACTAGCGGCCCTTGATTCTATTGATAAGCGTGCTAAGACCCTCATTGGTGACACCAAATTAACGGGGGCCAAGCTTCAGAGCCTCGAACATCGTCGTAAGGTGGCATGTTTATCGGTATTTTATAGGATATATCACGGAGAGTGTGCTTTGGAATTACATGAAATAATTCCGGCTTCTCCTTTCCATCTCAGGGGAACCAGACGGCGGCTGGGGTTCCACCCTTTTGTCATTGATATTCCAATTAAACGCACGAAGCGATGCGCTTCCTCATTCATATGGCGAACGGCAAGGGAGTAGAACTCTTTGCCCGCGGATTTGTTCCCTGAGCAATATAACTTGGAGTTATTCAAGTTGAGAGTGAATAGGCACCTTCTGGCTAGGCGTGTCCCATCTTCGGCCTCATCATCACTTTCCATCAAGTGAGATGGAGGCCAAACGCTTATCCATCATTCATAAAAAAAAAAAAAAATTACATTATGATTACGTCACTATTAACCTTTCTATTGTGTGTAAATTATATACAGTAAATTTATTATATAACAAAATTTAAATCGCTAAATTCTTCATCCCGTCCAAATGTTTTCTTTTCTAGAACCAAAGGAAGCGTCAATCAACATAAACACTTCCATCGTTGAAACAAACATTCTACATTAAACTTTGTATTTGATGACCTAATGTACACGAAGAATTGAAATGGTTTACAATCCAAGACGTCTGTGGGATAATGAAAAAAGTTCATCATCATCATCATTTCAGCCAAGAGACGCCCACTGCTGGACATAGGCCTCCCCCAGGGATCTCCAAACCGATCGGTCCTGCGCCTCCCGCATCCAGCGGCTTCCCGCGACCTTCACCAGATCGTCGGTCCACCTTGTGGGGGGCCTACCAACGCTGCGTTTCCCGGTACGTGGCCGCCACTCAAGGACCTTTCCGCCCCAACGGCCGTCAGTCCTGCGAGCTATGTGTCCTGCCCACTGCCACTTAAGGTTTGCAATTCTTTGGGCTATGTCGGTGACTCTAGTTCTTCTACGGATCTCTTCATTTCTGATGCGATCGGGTAGAGAAACCCCGAGCATAGCCCTCTCCATTGCCCTTTGAGTGACATTGAGCCTTCTGATGAGACCCATTGTAAACGGCCACGTCTCAGTTCCGTACGTCATCACTGGCAACACGCACGAATTGAAGACTTTCGTCTTGAGACACTGCGGTAGATTGGCCGAGAATATGCTGCGTAGCTTCCCGAACGCTGCCCAGCCGAGTTGGATTCGTCGATTTACCTCTTTCTGGAAGTTGGACTTACCAAGCTGGACTATTTGTCCCAGGTAAACATATTCGTCAACAACTTCCAGTGTAGAGCCGCCAACCTTCACAGGAGTGGGTACTACATGGGAATTCACCATGATTTTGGTCTTGTCCATGTTCATTTTAAGACCTACTTGTTGGGAAACTCTACAGAGGTCTTCGAGCATTGTGCCTAGATCTTCCACGGTCTCAGCCATGACTACAATATCATCGGCAAAACGAAGGTGGGTCATGTACTCGCCGTTTATGTTGATGCCGAGTCCTCTCCAGTCCAAAAGCTTAAATACATCCTCCAACGCGGCTGTGAACAGTTTCGGCGATATAACGTCACCCTGTCTCACACCACGCTGAAGTCGTACTGGTTTCGAGTTTTGGTCCTGAAGGCGGACTGACATGGTGGCGTTTTCGTACAATGATTGCAACACTTGGATGTACCGATAGTCTATTTGGCACCTCTGGAGTGATCTAAGTACGGCCCAGGTCTCGACAGAATCGAAGGCTTTCTCATAGTCCACAAACGCCAAGCATAGTGGCAGATTATACTCCTCGGTCTTCTGTATAACCTGCCGCAGCGTATGGATGTGGTCTATGGTACTATAGCCTTTACGGAATCCGGCTTGTTCGGGAGGCTGGAAGTCGTCAAACCTGCGCGCGAGACGATTCGTGATAACTCTCGAGAACAGCTTGTATACATGACTCAGGAGCGTGATCTGCGTGAGCGTGGTCTGTAGTTCTTCAACTGGGCCCTGTCGCCCTTTTTGAAGAAAAGTGCCACCACACCCCTGTGCCATGCTTTAGGCGTATTGCCCTCGAGTATGATGGAGTTTAATAGCCTCTGCAGCGTTTTCCGGACTGGTAGTCCACCCGCTTTCAAAAGCTCAGCTGTAACTCCATCATCACCCGGTGCCTTGTTGTTTTTTAGCTGTTTGAGAGCCACACTAATCTCGTATAGGCTGACGTCCGGGATGTCTTCGGTGTAATGCCGGATCAATTTGGCTCTAGGATCTGTAGCCTGAATGACAGGTGCCTGCGATGTTGTGTAAAGCTGTCCATAGAAGCGTTCGATCTCAGCCATAAGCTCAGGTCGAGACGTAACGACTCTGCCGTCCTCTGTCTTCAGCTTCGTCAGCAGACTCTGACCGAGTGACAGATCTCTTGCGAACACTTTGGAGCCCTTGTTCCGCTCGATGGCTTCCTTAATACGTTCCGTATTAGATCGGCGTATGTCGCGAGTCAGAGACTTCGAGATCTGTTTGTTGAGTCGCCGACGAGCATCTTCAGAACACTGCAGACCCATCCCACGCCTTTCTTCCATGAGCTTAATTGTCGGCTCTGAGATCTTGCTCCTTTGCTTAGTACGGCTGGGTTTGAAAAACTTCGAACCCACCGTAAGGACAGTTTCCACAAACCTGTCATTATATGTGTCCACATCCGTGCAATCCTCCAGGCAAGCGAAGCGATTCTGCAATTCGAGTTGGAAGCGATTCTGCAATTCGAGATGAAAAAAGTTATTGAATTAAATTTGGTATGAACATAGCTGGTACTCACGGTGATTCGCTTGAGCAGCCGCTTGCCCTTGTGCCAGGTGATGAGGGCGGGCGGGCGGCTGCCGGCTGACTCGCAGGTGACCTCGTAGCGGCGCTCCGCGGTCAGCGCGCCGCCCTCGCCCAGCTCCACAGGCCGCTTGATCTCCACGGTCAGCGGTCGCACTACACACCAAAGTTAACAAGGTTTTTTTACTGATATACACGGTTATTTTTTTATCACCCTGTAAAATTTTAGGGACGCTTCAGGACACATCCAATATTATATAAAAAATTAAAAAAATGGAATAAAAAAAAAAAATAAAAAAAAAAAAAAAAAAATCTCTAAAAATGCTGTTCTCGACTAGTGCAACATTTTTTGTATTTTTAAAAAAATTAATATAAAATTAAGGTGCATCCTTAATTTTATATTAATTTTTTTTTAGGTTATTTTTTTTATTTATATTTAAATCTTTCTAATACCATGCCGTGAAGCGTCCCTTAAAATTTCCAGGGTGATAAAAAAATAACCGTGTATAGGTACAATTACATTTTTTTTGTTTTTATTTGTAGGTTAAGTTACTTATTGTAATGCTCTGGGACTTCTTTGTGTACTATTTATTTTAGCGTTTTATAACCGTTACGTGTTGGCTGGCTCTATCAAACTAGAGACTTGGAACAATTATATTTATTACCGCAGGTCTTGCCAGAATACCAGCGCCGCAATGTAGTTTTTCGCTGTAGCATTATGCTGAGGGAATGACCTTTTGACCAGCTTTATATAGTATAGATTTGTCATTGTTTTGTGGTCGATAAATGCTTTCTATTCTATTCTATTCAACAGACGTACACATAACTCCCGACGACAAAGTAGTGACTGAAAAACTCTATCAAGTAATACGGAGATTGCAAGTCCTGGACGAGTTCCGAACTCTAGAGGACAAAGTACCGAAAAAAAGATAAGTTCTATTAAGTAGGAAAGGATAATAGAGAGGGCTTATGCTTAGGGTTTCTCCGTGTGATCGAAAGACGAGATCCGTAGAAGAACAAAAATCACCGATATAAGCCCAAAGAATTGCGCAACTTGGCAGGGTGCAGGACACGTCGCTCGCAGGTCTGATAGCCGTTGGGACGGAAAGGTTTTCGGGTGGCGGCCGCGTACTGGGACATTCCCACAAGGTGAACCTACGATCTGGTGCAAATCGCGGAAAGCTATAGTGTTTAGGTTCTAAGTTTATACACTGTAGTTCCAGGTGAACCTTATTAATAAAAAAGCCGTTGTATTCGAGAAGCACAGGACCAGTCGGTTTGGAGATCCTTGAGATATTCCATGCCCAACAGTGGCATCTATTGACTGAAATGATGATTTTGAAATAGGATAGAGATGATAGTCATTGCCAAAACTAATTTTATGAACTTCCAAGGCCTCTTCCAAGCGAACTAATCGTCCTGTGCTGGCCACAGCTTCACGAGATCTAAGCTCATAGACGAACGGTGGAAACTTCCAAGGCCTCTTCCAAGCGAACTGCTGGTCCTGTACTAGCCAGCTTCACGGGATCGTCGAACCTGTACAGTTGCTAGTTATAATTGGTTACTCACGAAACATATCGAGCACCAAGGAGAGCTCCTTGGGCGGCACCAGGTGGGAGTTGGTGGCCTGGCAGGTGAAGACGGCGGCGTAGTCGGCGCGCCGGATGGCCGGCCACAGCAGCCGGTTCTCGATCACGTCCCCCGTATTGTGTTCGTACTCTTCGTCCACCAGCACCCCGTTCACCAGCCATCGCACCGAGGGTTCCGGCCGACCTAGTATCAAAGTTTAACATAGACCCTTAATTTTTATATTTGAGATATGGCATTTTCTTTGAAAATGCTAAGCAAGGCGGGGATCGAACCTGCGCCTTCGTCATACTCGAACCTGCGCCTTCATCATACTATTTATTGTGTTGACATCTTGACCACTCGGCCACCGAGCTCTTACCGGCCCCGACGAAACATTAACTGTCGGTTACTAATAAGGTCACCACATTCAGTGGTCGACTTAGTCTAAACAGCCTCGACCCCTTAGACAAAAGCCACACGCAAACTTTTCCGCAGTCGTTCCGCAAAAAAAATGTATGGAGATGACATTAGCTGCGTGAAAAATAGCGTGAATCTGTCGCAGGCTAATGTCATTTCTATACATTTTTATCTGCGGAAAACTTAGCGTTTAGCTTTTGTCTAAATGGTCAGCTCGGTTAAACGAACTTCAAACGTATGCGTTGTCAATTATCTTGTTAATCACAAGTATTGGACTGCATAATGTGTTAGTATTCAATGTATATTACATCAACTTTATAAATAGGATCGTTTATGAATGCTTGGCAAATCGGGAAACAAAAAGGTTATGTACCAAGTCTAGTCGAATGGTCTCTTTTACTTCGTTAACCTAAAGTCGACTTTTTAAAACTTACAAAATGTAATTTAACTATGAATAACTGGTAGTTGGGCGTAATGAATAACTAATACGCTTGACCTTTACGGTTTCAGTGATAACCACGCAGATGTCACCGAAAATTAATTTAGGCTGCGGCAGTTGATCTTTAAAGTATTTTTAACATAATACAGAGTGAAAAATGATTAAATTCAATAAAGAAAAAAATTTGGTCTCGGGTGGGATTTGAAGCCGGGTCTCGAACATACTGTGAAGCTCCATATTAAACAATACAGAGTTCAAACCAAACGTTATTATATTATCAAAAATGCCTCAAAAAGGTACACGGATATTGATTGTTAACGAGTGTTTTCCGAGTAATGTAAATAATAGCTATGCGCCGCTCATTTGCGGTCGCGCGACACAGATGTAGGTCCATCGGGCGGACGCGCGATTGCTAATTGAATGAATGGAACCAATGTTGATTGGCCGCCGCTCTAACGCAAATATCCATTACTGCCACAAAATAAAACCTGCCAAATGAATTCCCAGAATGCCTCCCTGCGGAAGCCCTTTGTTGTTCCCGGTTTATTTGTCCGTCGTGTGCGCTTTTGTTCGGGGTCCGATTCGAACTATCCTCGGATCCACTTTGACCAAATTGAATTAGTTCAAGTCTGAAGTGCTGTCGGAGATCTAATTCCGAATGTCAATGGGTGTAATTTAGATTTGTGTTGACACAAACGAGTCCTCGCACTGCCGAACTTGCTAATGAGATTCGGTCCATTCGGCCCCGGCGGCAGGTTTGGTTAGGCGCTAATTGCCGGAGACGTGGGTCTACTTATGCATCAGTTGCATTAGACGGATTCGATATAGCATGATGAATAGTGGAATGGGCCTTGCGGACCCAAGTTTAGAGTAGTAAAACACTGCCGATATTTCTCAAAACGTGGGCAAAATTACTCATAGTAATTATCATAATTTTATATAAAAAAGTTGTCAGACTGCGTTCTGGACACTATCCACTAACAAAATTTGCTTATCTTATGAAAAAAGCTGACTCACCCAATTGCATAGAATGTAATAAAATTGAAGATGTGCAACACATGCTGATGGATTGTGTAAAGAACAGAGATGAGAGACAGGCACTTTTTAAAGATTTAAAACTAAATCTAAACGATGTTGGTATAATACAGACTATTCTGTCAAACCCTATATCTGTTACGGCTAAAAAGTTATGTTCCCTAGCTTTTTAGACATGGTATTCTCTTTTGTTTTTAGTTCTATGTATGTATGTATGTGGAATTAAGTTAAGTTAAGAAGATACAATGGGGCTGACATTGCCATGTGGTTAAAAGCCCCAAAATAAATAAAGAGAAAAAAAAATATCATAATTTTAACCCGTCGTTGGACATAGGCCTCCCCGAGGATAACTAAAACGAACGGCCCTGCGCTTCTCGCATCCAGTGACTTCCCGCGACCTTCACCATATCATCTGTCTACCTTTTTGTGGGCCTACCAACGTTGCGTCTCTTGTTTCGTGGTTACCGTTCGAGGACCTTTCCGCCCCATCAGCCTTCAGTCTTGCGAGTGATGTGACCTGCCCCTGCCACTTAAGATTCACAATTGTGCCATGTCGGTGACTTTAATTCTTCTACGGATTTCAATTATTTTTAATTCGAGCATAATAATATAGATAGTGAAATCTGAGCATAACTTCTTATATTACATTTGGATCAACTTGAGCCTTCTAATGAAGCCTGTTGCAAGTGGCCACGATTTAGTTCTAGCCGTCATTACTGGCAACATGCACAAATAACCGTGATACAGCTTTAAGTTGTATTCAAAGGACGGATAGAGGCAGCATCAGTTTCAAACCACTACTATCCTTAGAGAATGTATTTTATAAGGCCGTGAGAATATTAATATCGCGAAGTTCGCTCAATAGCACAAATACATTCGGATCAGTAGCACAAAAAACATCAGAAATAAAGAGTCGCAGTAAACGCCTCATCCTCAGTGGAGCGTCCTGCGTCCTCAAACAGCGCAACAGGCGCGCCATTAGAAAGGAAAGAGCGCCGGATTGATTTTTTCCCGCGCGCACTTTCAGGAAATACGCTCCAATCAATTTCTCGATTATGCAAATTCAGTGGCCCCCGTCAATTCGAATTTCGTTTGAGCGGTATACTATAATCTGATAAAGCCCAGTTTGATTGGAATCGCGTAATTCCAACTTGGCGATTATTTGGTTCAACGTTGATTTTGTAGCGAGATTTTATCTTCACGTGAGAATTATCATCTGGGGCGCCTCCGCCGCGCGATGGGAATCGAGAAGTTTGAATGTTTTCGTGTAATTTGTAACTTTTAATAGGGAGAAAATATTGGAGGCCACTGTGACCTCCGAGTCTCCGAGTCATCCGGCTAAACACTTAGCAAAGTTCGTGTCTCATCGGCTTATTTTTCGACGCCGCCGGCTTGCCCGAATTTAATAACACTGAATATTTTGGACAAAGTGTGAATGTTTGAGTTCCGCCACCGCTGCCAACTTTCCAATAACAATTGACGACCAAGTTGCGATTTCTAGCCCAGCTCTAGCTTTTGGGTCAACACTCTCCAAGTTTCCGAGCTTTCGCCGAAGCTTACGGCGGCGTCCAATTTCGAAGTAGCAAGATTTTGAAATGCTTGGTTTTTGATTTTCTAAGTAAGACTAGAATCAGGCAAATATAGTAAATATACAACGTTGAACTTAATGACCTGAACGGAGTGACAAGAAAACGACTCACAACTTTAATGATATTTACTTGTGTAAGCCCACATAATTATAGTAAATAGGAGGTAAGTATGAAGTTTGTTGAGAATTCGAGTCTAACCTTCAAAGTTAATGATAATTTCAAACATTTCATTTTATTTAATTAAATTTTTCATTCATGTTATACAATCAATCTCACAGTGCAGTTACATCGGCTGAAATAGTTTTTTATCGGCTGAAATAATAATCAGCCTTTGTGGTCCAGATAATCAGAGTTCAATTCGGAGGTCAAAAATGTCTGGCCTCCAAATTAAACTCTGAGCTGGCTATAATACCTCAGAAATCTGGATGAGGCTCGATTTTAGCTCACAGTTCCGAAAATCAGACATCCCGTATGATATTTAATAATGTTTGTCATCGACTTTATCGTCACTTAACATCAGATAAGTCGAGGCCAAGGTTGCTACAGCCGCCACTTATCATACAAGAATCTGTCAATGTTAGCGCCTGAAAGCGTTTCTGTGTCGCACATTCAGGACTCAGTCGGTAAACAAACTCAAGGCGCGACTCGTCGAAAGAGGTCGCTACCGACATTGCCGAGTGCGGCTTAACGTACCAGCGGTAGCGGGTGATGCCCGCTATCGCTTGTAAATTGTAAATCCCATTTATAAGTTGCTTACTGGTGCAAAAAATTAAGTGGGATAGATTCTGGTTTGAATATATTTTCTTTATTTGAATTTGAATATTTAAATATATCTAATGTAAATGAAGCTCACGTCCTTAAGTTTGCAAAAAATATTTTTTTAAACACAACAAGAAAGCTCTTGCCCATCATCTCACCCGATGGTAAGTGACAAGAAAGTCAAAGATGGAAGCAAGCTTCATCGGGGCTCCACAATATTTCGGAACTGGCTATTTTACCTCTAATTGTCCGAACACAACAATGATATTAACATTGTTATTATAGCAAAGGAATTAACGTAAGACGATGGCAGCTTGCCGGACCTTCATACGTAGACCTGTAGAACATCGGACCTTCATATTTACACCGAGAACCACAAGACCACACGGAGGCAGTTAAAATAATATTGTTAAAAGTTCAATATATAAAAAATATAGTCCAAGCTTGGGTTAGTAACTATCAGAAGCACATTACTGAGAAATATTTTCAATGCTTTTCAAATTGAACTAGATATACCTATTATGTAGATATAGCTATTATAGCTCTCATATACATCCTAAATCTCATTCTTAACACTTATATAATAATATAGAAATTATACAATCTTAGCCTATAAATAGTTCTGACCAATCCGGAGGTATAGAAGAGGTATAACACGCTATAACTCTAGTTTTATCGCTGTATTCTGATTATTAGTTGCAATCAGCATCTTAATACCTCTCTTTTAACTCTGATCTTCACGCCTAAATGTTTGTTGGGTAGATATAGTAGTAGGGATAAGAACCATTAAAACGATTATCAATCAGAATAAAAGATTGTAAGACAGACAAGCAATATTGACAGTAAAGGTTGTCATTCATGTTTGTTTTGCAAACAATAGAATCGCCGCTTTCATGGCTCGCACTCGCCCGCGGCAAACATATCGAATGTTAGATCAACTCCGCGCCCAGATTAGGACCGATGGCTGTTGTGGGTGCCGCCCGCCCAGCTCACTCGCCGCTCACTTCTTAAGACAATCTATTATCCATCCAATACTACAAAGCGTGATTTTCACTTCAATACTTTAAGTTTAAAACGTGTGACTTTATGGATTTGATTCAACGTGCAATTGATATCTTTAGAAAATATATATCTTAGATTCGAAGCTACTTTTTGATAAACATATTGCCAATATATCAAGCAAAGCCATGAAAAGTTTGGGGTTCCTTATAACTAAGGATTTTCAGTCTGTTAAAACGCTAAAGATTCTTTATTGCTCCATAGTTCGCAGCCACCTCGAATATGCGTCACAAGTCTGGAATCCTTGCTTCGATAAATACATTGATATTCTTGAAAAGCCTCAGAAAAAGTTTCTACGATTTCTAAACTATAAATTTAAAATCAAGAGTACAGAATATCTTCCGAGCTGTAAACACCACCACATGTTACCGTTATCGTTGAGACGTGAAGCGGCCGATCTGACTTTCCTGCATAACATTATTATTAATATTATTGACTCCTCATCCCTTTTAGCAAGAATTAGTTTTGTGGTACCTCTTAGATCAATTACGCGTAGAAACTATCTTCAGTTAGAAAACTCCCCTTGTTCCACTAAATATCGCCACAACTCTTTCTTTATACGTTCAGCAGATTTCTTTAATAAAACATATTCACAAAATGTAGACATATTTATGATGAAACAAAACGCATTTAAAATTCTAGCAAGTAAAAAATTCTTTATATAACCCCGCTTTAATAATTATAAGTATATAATTAACCATCCTGTGCTATTTTATTTATTTATTTTATTTTCCTCTTTCATATATGGGCTTATATTATATATGGGTACTTACCCTACTTTTGGTAACTCTTAAGTGCTTATTTCTATTATGTTAATATGATGATATGGCTTTGATCTGATTTTTAGTATTATTATCTGTGTTTTTTTTTTACTCCAAACTTTGTCATATTCGTTATTTTTTATCAGTGGAAACTCCTAGGCTAAGTGTTTACACAATCCTGTTCTCATACCATATTATATAGCTGTTTGTTTTCCAAATAAAATAAAATAAAATAAAATAAAATAAAATAAAATTACGTAGGTTTTAGAAGGTTATGCAACAGGATTAACTTTAGGTACTTTTGCTGTTAGTTGTAGTTGTTACCGATACAGGAAAAGTAGGTCGCGTAGGTGCATCACAAAGGAAAATCAGATTTTCTAATGCGCTTGTACTTTGGTGTGGGAAGGAGTGTGTTTACGCTCGAGGATGAGCGAGTGGCAACACTGCATTGTGGTCTGTGCAGTGAGAGCTTTTTTGGCGGCCGGCCGCATGTGACATGTCAGTCGAGTCGGGTCGAAATGTCATGACATTGTTAGAGGTTATGTCCGGGCCGGAATAAAATGTAATATAACTAACAAATTGTGTTTTGCGCGGCGCACCTAATATCGGGGTGCGAAAGCCCGCTTGGTGTTGCGCAAAGGTATTATCGTCGCGTGTGTGAGCCGTGGTGGCCTAATAGGCATTTGTAGTGCTCCGGTCTCCACCGGTGGATCCACCGCAGAACTTCAGGAGCCGCGACTTCCTTCGAGCTAGCTCAGGAAGTCCACCGGCTACATACGGAGACCAATCGGATCCAAGGTAAGTAATACCAATTTTCTAAGAGCTGGTATTCGGTGAATAAAAATCAGCAACCCAGAAGTCGGTGAATCGCCGACGTGGTGGTGTCTACCTTGGGCACCACCATCTTTTGGTAGCAGAGCGTGGTTTTTAGATTTGAGTGGTTGATTAGTATTGTACAATTAATATTGTAATCTTGTTGGTTGTCCAAATGGGCAATACATATTAATTGGTTTTTGATTGCTGATTTTAAACCGACTACCATCTCATTTGTGGACCGATCTCCCTAACTAGTTGTCATTGTCATTGTATATGAAAAATTGTGGTAAAATGCCTTTGTTGTTCTAGTTAAGTTCTAGCATTTACCTATATTTGATTTTGGTTTGTTTTTTCATATCTTTGTTTTGCCCTTGAATATTTTGTTTGTTAAGTTGTAAACTTATACTTGAATTTAATTTGTTGAAAAAATTTTGCTGCTAAATGACTTTGCTGTTGCTGTAAACTTGTAATACACTATTTTGCTGTGTTAAGTTTTAGCATTTACATTTGATTTTGTTTTGTTTGCCTTTGAATATTATGTTTGTTAAGTTATTGACTTAATAGTTGAATTTAATTTGTTTGAAAAATTCTATTGTTAAATGCTTTTGTTGTTCTAGTTAAGTTCTAGCATTTACACTTGATTTTGGTTTATTTATATATTTTGTTCTGCCTTTGAAGTTCCTCCCGATCTGTTTTATTGTCTGCGGTTGTCGGTCTGTTTGTCCGTGTATTATTATAGTGTATATTAATTTTGGTGCAAAATGGTCCCGCCAGTCAGCCCGCTTAGTGGTGCCCGCGCGGGTGCACAAAAGATTTTGAGATGGTTTGCTAGTTCCGTCGCTTTGGTAGACCGACCAGACCGAGAACAGGCCTTGTTAATTCGGCATGAGGGAGTACCTGCTCGCTTGAAGGAATTGGAGCAGCTTTTTGTTGTTCATCAACAATATTTGCTCGACCACCCAGCCGAGGGTGCCGCTGAGTTGCGAGCAGTCGAGCACTTTAATGCCGATTATGATCAATGTTTTGAACAGGCGGATGTGATCATAAACAAGGCTCAGGCTATCCTATTCGCCCGGAGGGGTGAGTCGTGCACGCCCGGGGAGGTCAAGCCTACCCCGGCCGGCTTGCTGGGCAGACTGCCCACTTTAGACATCCCAACCTTTGATGGGAACCTGGCTTCTTGGATGGGGTTCATTAACCTCTTTGATAGCCTGGTTCACTCGAGGGACGACCTGTTCCCTAGCCAGAAATTGGCCTATTTGCTCTCTGCATTACGTGGAGAGGCTGGTGTGCTTGTCCAGCATCTACCTGTCAACGATGACAGTTATGAGATTGCAAGGGCGTTGTTGACCGCCCGGTATCAGAATGTTCGCTTGCTAGCGGACACACATGTGGCTGCCATTTTAGGGCTGCCACGAGTATCGCGGGTCTCCTCATTGAGGACGGAGATTTTGAACCCGCTGCTAAGCGCTATTAATGCGCTCAAACGACTTGATCTACCGGTGGACCAGTGGTCCTTTATTTTGCTCCACCTCATCCTCGATAAGCTTCCCATGGAGATGAAGGGGCGCTTTGAACAAAGGTATGGGGGCAATAGTGCCTTGTACCTCCCCCCCTTCTCGGATCTCCTCAGATTTTTGGAGGATGAGTGTCGGATGACCGACCACTTGGATCTGGTTCCTATACCGGGACCGAGTACAGGCCGCTATGAGGCGACCCGGGCAGCGCCACGGAGAGAGCGCCGCCCATACAAGCAGTATACTGCAGTGCGGCAGAACTCTCCACATGGGGAGAGGCCGATGCCTTGCAAGTGTTGCAAGCGGGATGGCCATCGTTTGCCGGCCTGTCCCAAATTTGTTGGCCTACGCACCGAGGGGCGTAGGAATATGGCCAAGCAGCGGAATTGGTGCTACCGCTGCCTGGGGGCTCATACGGCATCGGCTTGCCCCCACCCACGAGATTGCCACTGTTGTGGAGGGGCCCATCACCCCCTCTTGTGCTTTAATAATAAAGACACTCGTGAGGTGGTGAGAGAGAGGGACTCGCACACGGGCGGGGGCCCTCTTAGGTCACCCACATCTCCGAGGAGATCGGAGGGGCGTGCCACCCCTCCGCGGAGATTGGACAGGCGCCCCCCCTCTCGTGAGAGGATTGGGCGCTCCACCCCCCCTACGGGCGAAGGGGATCGACGCGCCGCTTCTGAGGCGCCACCGCGGGATTGGGCCGCGGTAATTAGGGAGCCACGCCGGGAGCCGATACGCTTCTCTCCCCCTCTGATGGAGAGACCCCGTTTATCACGGGCTCCCCCAACTTTCGCCCATCATGGGCAACGCCCGGCCCCCCGATGCCGCTTTGATCGGGGCCAGTACGTGCCGGATTGGAACCCGCTCGAGCGCCTTGAGCGCCCTACTCCTCCGCCGCGCACGCATTTTTTTTCGGACTCCCCATCCCCCCCGTTGCGGGGAATGCGGGAGGATTTTCATTAAACCAACTCTCGGCTGAAACCCCCCCACAGGAGCAGGTGCTGTTACCAACAGCCTCCGTACAGGTGTGGGGCCCGAGGGGCACCTTTGTTTTAGTTCGCACCCTTTTGGATACGGGAGCTCAGGGTTGCATTGCCTCCAGCTGGCTGGTCCGGCAGTTGAGTTTGAACACATCTCCATACCTTGAATCGGTACGGGAATCGGAGACCTGCGGATCCCGGATCCGATCGGTCAGGTTTTGTTCTCCTTCTCCCCCCACTTCTCTTCAGCGCCCAAAATTGGCGCTACCGCGATTGTTTATGAGAAGGTTGTTGGTCAGCTTCCGCAAAAGCACGTTTCGCGCGCTGTCGTTGATGCGACATCAGGATTGACCTTGGCTGACCCTTCCTTCCACCGAACCGGTCCGATTCACTTATTGCTCGGTGCCGATGTTCTAGGCCGCGTGTATTGTGGGAAGAGGAGAGAGTTACAGAAGGGTGGGCTGGTAGTATCTACATCGCTTGGGTTTGTAGTGATGGGACCAGTTAGGCATAACCCACCATCTCCATTAGTGGACAGTTACATAACTGTTAGCTCCACCTTATCGGATGTCCTTCAACGGTTTTGGGAGGTGGAAGAGCCACTTACCGTGAAGCGAGTGAGCCCCTTAGACGAGGAGTGTGAGTTGTTCTACCAGAACAATACAGGTTGCCATCGCTCGGGACGGCTGATCACTCGTTTGCCCTTTTTGTCAGTTCGCCCCTCACTTGGCAGCTCCCGGCCGTTGGCCGAGAAGCGGCTGCTGTCCATGGAGCGTCGTATGAGTAGGAACTCCGACCTCAAACAGAAGTATGTCGACTTCATGCGAGAATATGAGCAACTGGGGCACATGTCGGTCTCGCGACTGGACTGGCGAAACGAGGAACATAATTTTCTTCCTCACCACGCGGTTTTGAAACCTTCCACCGGGAAGATACGCGTTGTTTTTGATGGGTCAGCTCCTACGTCTACCGGAGTTTCGCTAAATCAATGTCTGCATGCTGGACCGAAGTTGCACCACGAGGTGGGTGATGTATTGACCAACTTCCGTCGCCATGCCGTCGTCTTTGTGACCGATATCCGGATGATGTTTCGGCAGACTGTGATTCACCCGGACGATAGACGATATCAGCTCATATTATGGAGGGAGGATCCCAGAGATCCCATGCTAGTCTACGAGCTGAACACCAATACATACAGTTTGCGTTCGAGCCCCTTTGTGGCAATTCGCTCACTTGTGGAACTCGCTGAACGTGAGCGGTTACGATACCCTCGCGCATCCTTGGTTCTCAAGGAGGATGCATTTGTTGATGATATTTGTACGGGCTCCTCTAGTGTCGAGGAAGCCTTGATTTTGCGAGATGAACTAATTGCTCTTCTCGGGGCTGGTGGTTATGAACTGAGGAAGTGGATGTCCAACTCACCTCAGCTTTTGTGTGACTTGCCAGACGACCACCAGCAGGAGCCTCATATTTTTGAGAATACCAACACTCCAGATTTACTGTCTGTTTTGGGAGTGCAATACAGACCTGTCCAGGACACGTTCACCTATCGATTGGAGCTGCCAAGCCCCAGGGTTTGGACGAAACGGTTGGTTTTGTCTACAGTAGCTCGTACCTTTGACCCAAATGGCTGGATTAGCCCCGTAGTGTTTTGGATGAAGTGCTTCCTACAGGAACTTTGGTCAGCCGAAGTGTCGTGGGATGAGCCCCTCTCGGGCCGTTTGCTGCGAGATTGGGAGTCCTTCATGTCGTCTCTCCCCGACATTAACCGTGTTAGTATCCCTAGACATATACTGCCTAAGGGACGGTTTACGGCCAGCCTTCATGGCTTTTGTGACGCGTCTGAGAGTGGATACGCAGCCGTCGTATATATCCGGACGGTCGATGATAGAGGAGCTGTTAAGCTTCACTTGCTAATTGCTAATAGTAAGGTTGCTCCACTTCGGACTCGATTAACGATTCCGAAGTTAGAATTGTCTGGAGCTACTCTTCTGGTTCGTTTGATGAACCACGTTGTTGACACCCTGGGACGTAGTGTGGACTTTGAGTCGCTATTTGCTTGGTCCGACAGTCAGGTTGTCCTGTGTTAGATTAAGAACTCCGTCCACTCCCTGGAAGTATTTGTGGCCAATCGGGTATCCCAAATACAGGCCTCGAAGGCCACGTTGATTTGGCGCCACGTGCCAGGTGAAATAAACCCTGCTGACTGTGCATCACGTGGCAGCAAAGCCCCTCAGCTTATTGACCACACTCTGTGGTGGGGTCCCGAATGGTTGTTACAGACGTCTTGGCCTTCCACACCAGCTGTGGTGAAGGCACCAAATCCGAGCTTGCGTGTTCACGCTGTCGAGACTATGGCGGCTCCAGAGCGGGAATTTTTATTAGACCGCTACAGTTCTCTGGACAAGTTGCTCGGCGTGACCGCTTGGATAAGAAGATTTATTCAAAATTGTCGCCGGCCTCAGGACAAAGATTTGTGTCCGGTCCTCTCTCCGCAGGAGCGCCAAGATGCTCTTTTGCATTGGGTGCGTATGACCCAGTCTAGAGCGTTTGAACCGGAACTTAAGATTTTCCGTACCGGGACGTCCAAATTGAAGGGACCCTTGGTGCGTTTGACTCCCTTTCTGGATGATAAGGGATTGTTGCGTGTAGGAGGCCGATTGAGGCACGCTAACTTGCCTTATAGATCACGTCATCCCCTGTTGCTCCCCAAGGACGGACCATTGGTGCGATTGTTGATCATTGATCGCCATGTGAAGAATGCTCATGCCGGATGTAATGCATTGACCGCGCTCCTCCAACGGGAGTTTTGGATTTTGTCAGCGCGAAGAATCATCCGATCTGTTATCTTTCGATGTCTGCCCTGCTATCGTTTACGCCCCGAGACGATGCAGCCCCAAATGGGTGATTTGCCTGCTGATCGTGTGAATGAATCGATGACCTTCTTAGGAGTTGGAACTGATTTTGCGGGACCATTCACTATAAAAACGTCGCGACTCCGTAATGCTAAGACTGAAAAGGCTTACTTGTGTGTGTTTGTTTGTTTGGCCACTAAAGCCGTTCATTTGGAGGTGGTGAGTGCACTCACCATGGACGCTTTCTTAGCAGCGTTAGGCAGATTTGTCTCCCGCCGGGGACTGCCTTCTCTAATTCGGTCCGATTGTGGGACGAACTTCAAGGGCACTGATAGACATATAAGAGAAGTTTGTGAATTTTTAGATAAAAATAATATTGAGATCGGATCCACACTCTCCCGTAGGGGGGTAACATGGCGATACTCCCCGCCGTCTTGCCCTCACTGGGGAGGGATTTTTGAATCTGTTGTAAAGGCCGCCAAGACTCACCTTCGCCGCGTTATTGGGGAGACTATTCTCACGTTCGAGGAACTCGCGACGGTGTTTCATAAGATTGAGGCGGTTCTCAACTCGCGTCCGTTATGTCCGTTGTCTACCGACGCGAACGATTTACAGGCCCTCACGCCGGGCCATTTCTTGATAGGCAGACCACTTAACGCCCTGCCCGAGTATCCTTATAGAGATGTCAATCCAGGACGCCTTTCGCGGTTTGAGTTGCTCCAGCAGCTTACCCAGAGCTTCTGGCGCCGCTGGCACCTTGAATATTTACACATTTTGCAACAGCGCGTTAATTGGTCAGATAAGACAAACCCACCGAGGGTTGGAGACCTCGTGTTAGTGAAGGACCCAAACCTGCCACCCTTACGTTGGCGTCCCGCACGCATTGTCCAACTTACTCTAGGGTCTGATGGTGTGCCCAGGTTTGCCGAGGTCCTAGTTGGGGATTCTGTTTTGAAGCGCGCGGTCGCTACTCTTTCTCGCCTCCCCTTAGACTGATTTGGCGGACAGTCCGGGACTGTCCGGAGCGGGGGGATATTTACGCTCGAGGATGAGCGAGTGGCAACACTGCATTGTGGTCTGTGCAGTGAGAGCTTTTTTGGCGGCCGGCCGCATGTGACATGTCAGTCGAGTCGGGTCGAAATGTCATGACATTGTTAGAGGTTATGTCCGAGCCGGAATAAAATGTAATATAACTAACAAATTGTGTTTTGCGCGGCGCACCTAATATCGGGGTGCGAAAGCCCGCTTGGTGTTGCGCAAAGGTATTATCGTCGCGTGTGTGAGCCGTGGTGGCCTAATAGGCATTTGTAGTGCTCCGGTCTCCACCGGTGGATCCACCGCAGAACTTCAGGAGCCGCGACTTCCTTCGAGCTAGCTCAGGAAGTCCACCGGCTACATACGGAGACCAATCGGATCCAAGGTAAGTAATACCAATTTTCTAAGAGCTGGTATTCGGTGAATAAAAATCAGCAACCCAGAAGTCGGTGAATCGCCGACGTGGTGGTGTCTACCTTGGGCACCACCAGAGTGTAACAGGTAAAATCATTTATTACTTTCATTTAATTAGAAGTTTATGCGACTGAAATAAAATGTGATCGACGCTAAAATTAATAATTTATTGGAGCGCGCACTGAAACTGTGATAATCGAGGTTAAACATATATTTTATCTACATTCATGTTGTCAAATCCTGATTATTAACTCAAACCCTATAATGACTCATTTCAAATACATTCTTCCAAAAGTTTTTTTTTTAAACTCGGCGTCGTATATTCTGAGTATATTATGGTTATTTTATAGCATTGTTTCTCTAGGGAAACTGCAATAAAAATATTTTTATTCCTATTTTTGAGCTCGGTCAAGGTTGACTTCGAGCCATTACAGTTTTCACCGTTCAAGCACAGATAATAATTTTATCGAATTCAACTGCTTAGTTCTTATTCTTAGTGTTCAGCTGTCGTGTGTAACTATTGATAATTACCATCATGTTTGTTTGCTAATTGAGTTATATGTTTAAAAACCGGCCAAGTGTATGTCGGGCCACGCGCAGTGCAAATGCTAACTTTGAGTTCCCACTCACACCTCACAACACGTTGCCAGAGATACTAAATACGTTGCTGTTAAATTAGGCATTATTATTAAAGCAAATATTTCAGAAACGGATTCCTAAATCAAAAAACGGTGTTCTGAACCTTACATTATTTTTTAAAGACCTATTCATCAATACTCCTCACGATGGGTTAGTTGAGAAAAAAAATTTACTTGTATGGGAGCTACCCAAAAAATTTTTTTATGTTTTTTTCCACCACTTTTTTGGAATGATTAATATACATACCCATACCAAATTACAGCTTTCTAGTGCTAATAGTCTCTGAGTAAAAGCGCGGACAGACAGACATGGTGAAACTATAAGGGTTCCTTGTTTACTACGGAACCCAAAAACATAACCTGTAGAATCATGTTTGCTTGATTTTGGTTGAAACAAGCAAACAATCCGCGGACAATCCACTCACTCATTAGCTGATTGATAATTGGCCGCGATACAACAAACAATGCGCTATGCACGTTCGTTTATTTGATTGTTGCATTAATATAAGGCTTATGCATCAAATAAGCCACATTTTTGTGACAATTGAATAACAACAAACATAACCACAAACAATAAAGTCTTCACAAAAGAAAGCTACAGACTCTCATACCGTCACGCTGTTCGCCATCCTTCTAACGATGCCAGCCAGCGCGAGGGTTCCGTTGTGGCCTAATGCAAGGACTAATACATCGCGCTGTAGTCACCAGGCCAGTGATGACACACGGTGTTTTCTCCCCACGTGCGATATGGAGCAGATAAAGAATGAAACAGCCATGTCCATTCAGAACCTACACCATCCTAAAGGCGAGCCTGCCCTGCCCGCGCCCAACCCACACCTCCAACAGCGATTGGAACCTACCCTTACCGACAAACAAAAGAAACGAAGATATTGTATTTCGCAGAATTTCATTTAAAGAGAGGATTTTCTTCATAGCACTTACATGGCCAACGTGCCTACCTGAACTATTAGCACCGGTTACCCTACTCCAGTGACACATGCAGCATCAAAAGCATCGATCTTACATTGATGACCTTTAAATGTCTTTAAGTTGTTTATCCACTAAACCTACATAACACAAATTCAAGATAAGGAAAGCCTTCTCCAAGCATGGCACGAACAGCCCGGGTTATTGCTGGTATGATGATGAGCAGTCATTACCTCCGAGGACGCGGCAGGTGAGCAGCACATCCTCCCCCTCCTCGTGCGGGCCCAGGGTCGTGGTATTGATGACTTTCCCCCAGCGGTCCACCACTACTGGCTTCTCGGGAGGCACTGTGGACAAAACATAATCTGATTAAGGAAAGGTTTGAGTATTATGGTGGTAGCTAACTAGGCGATTTCAGGCAAACTACAGTGAAAGAAAACATCGTGAGGTAACCTGCATACATCTGCGAAGAAAATCAAAGGTGTATGTGAAGTCGACCAATCCGCACTGAACCAGCATGGTTAACTAAAAGCCTAAACACCTAACTTAGGGTAGGCCGAGCTCGAGCCCCTCGGTGGGAAATATATGAGCTGTGATGACGATCCTTGATTGTAACATTTTTGTTTGACAAGCGTTATTTACTCTTTGACCGGTAAATCTAACCACATATTCCGGGAGATGTTTGAAGGAAACGGGGCGCAAAAATATGATTCCGCGACGGTGGCGGCGCCACGCAACCGCAAATATTGACGGGAGCTGCCTTGATTAAACACAGGAAGTGTCGCGAGCACTTCGCGTGTTTTCACAGGGGCGTATCGGCCACGCTTTCATTTCCAACCGCAGACATTACAAATAAACCTGAAATCCAATAAAAAATGATCTAATAAATGCGATGAGCTGTGTAAGTTTGTACTTCGAAATACCCTGTCGCTATCGAGATTCGTGTCAATTACATTTTGCCCACAGCTGTTTTGCGGCAGAAATAGGTAAGACGGAAGTACCCATGCAGACGACCCTGGTACAGAGGCTCCCTCCAGTTTTTGCACCACATTGTTTTTTCAGTGTATTTTTTAATGCTTCAATCTTAGAATTCTTTGGCTTCAATTTATTGTGTGGCCAGAATAAATTAAATAAAGTTGTAATCCCATTTGGTTATGTTTTTTGGTATAAGTGCACGATACATCAATAGGTACTTAAGCAAAAATTAACTAAAAATAAAATATTTTGTAAGCACTACCGGCCTTATTAATAAAAATTTTACTCCTAGGATCATCCTCGGATTAGTTACTCCGTGTTTTGTCTTGTTTCCGCACCTGTCGGCTGTCATAATATGTCAAAATAAGACAAAACACGGAGTAACTAATCCGAGGATGATCTAAGGAAAATTTTTTTTATTAATAAGACCGTACAGGTTTTGCAAAAGTCGAAAATAAACGCAATTGAACACTCAATTACATTTTTATTAATTTATTACCTAGTTTTATCTAAATAAATAAAGGAAATGATATGTTTGTCGGAATCCTCGAATTTTTAATCATCTTTTTATCTACATCTGCAATCTGGCATGAACTGGCGACCGCTTTTTATCTACATCTGCAAAAATTGTTATGAACTGGCGACCATCTATCAGTATGGTGTGGTATAAAAATTAGGAATATTGACCAGCCAATGCCAGTACCCCGAACCAGCACAGAAACAGCGCCCGGTGATCTAATAACGGTGTTTGCTCCGGTTTTATGAGAGCGGAGTGTGCACCGACGCAGTCTCATTGCGTATGCATATTGCTTCGCGGCCGTAATGGGGCACCCATACATTATCCAATATTGGATAGTGTTATTGAATTGTAGTTTATCCAAGACGTGGCCCCGTGTTTCGGCAATATTCCTGTTTGTCTTTCACAATTAAGAGATTGTCAATGGGACGAGGACGGCACTTGAAACTCAGAATGTTTGTCTTAATAGAAAGATAAACATATAGAAACTCTTTTTTTGCTCAAATAAAATAACATAAACAATAACAATAAATAAGCAAACACCAAAACAAATGATTCCAAAGTCGAATCGCCTGAACAGACCCCTTACCATGATCGCTTATAGAAAGGTTAAAACAATATTGAAACAGAGACACCGCCGCTCTTGCTGCGTATAGCGCCATCCCGCTCTCAGTGCGGCTATGGGAAATTTTAATAAGAGGCTATCAGAAGATCAAGTGCTTTAATTATATAAGGAATGAAGGAGTATGAAATGTTTTAATTTTTATTATTTTGTTCGTTGAAATCTAGGATTTATCCCCCTTAGAGATTATGTCAGAACACACAGTCACACACATTACATATTGATGTCGGTGCCTTTGTATTTTAACTTTACCCATTTAAATGACCAATTGGCATATGGCTTAGAGCAGTAGTCATGTTTTTATACGCATCAAGGAAGCTCTGGTACTCATCTTACCTGATGATAAGTGAGGATAAAGCTTAGCTCTGCCTGGACTCCTGTACAACAGGAGGAACTGGATGTCTTACTCTTAATTGTTGGAACATAACAATTTTATTAATATTGGCTGTTCTCGGGCAATCTCCCCTTGGCGATAGCCCGACCCGTTGTTCGGGCTTGCCCGGACACATGGGTAGTGGAGTCGCAGTGTGGGCCTTACCTAGCGCGCCCATAAGGGCAGGGAGAACACCGGGGGGTTTTAGTGGGTAGGCCTGGCACTCTGCCTGGAGAGCCCCACACACGCTCGCCGTCTAGCCAAACGGCGGGTACGGTGCGGTCACGCATTTCCCCATTTCCCCCCGAAGAAAAAAAAGGGTTACTAGCTAGCGTCAATGATCCAAAGTCGCCCAAATTTATTTAGGACTGTTTACTTAGTTTGCTTATTCTCACACACTTATTCACCCCCTTCAAAATTCTATTCATCCGTAAAGACGGGTCCCGCTGCATTACCCAACCCAACATCGATTAAATTTATTTTTTTAGGAAAATATCGACGCACCGTTTTCTTTTACTCGGTAATGAGTGAACGAGATAAACTTCACTTGTGTTCAATGAAATTTCTCGAATCACACGTCACTGTGCCTGTGCTATTCGAATTTCACCATTGTCGTAAAAAAAACCGTCAAAACATTTTGTTTATTATCGCTAAGAAGTCTCAAGGCTGCTCGAGCCTAGACAATGCCCCGCCTATATATTTCAAAACAAAAGCCTTTCTCGCTAAATTAGCCAATTCGGTCAATGTTCCAATACTTATTGCCGCCCGCCTTATTGCTGCGCTCAAATTAATTGACGCCTTTCGCAAATGAAGAGCTACAACTTTGCGTGCAAACAAAAGTCCGTATACAAATTTCCTCGAATAAATTATCTAAACTGCAATGAATACAGGCTGGAGTGGCGTTCTCCTGTTAATTAGTTCCTGGAGCTCTGGCGGGCAATTCGTTAGCTTCGTTCGCTGCGAGAATGTAATCCTTCAGCTACTTTGCAACTTCTTCGACTGGCCCGCTCGCTCGATCTCCTGGAGCATGTGTAATTCCACAGCTAGCCATAAGAAGCCATCTATAAACTACATCATACAAATTGAATGATTTTTACCCCCACTCCCCCATCGTTGTCTCAGCTGGTCGCTTTTTTATACAACTAAGTTGGCAAACAATCATACTGCCTACCTGATGGTAAGTGGTAACAGTAACCTATAGTACATGTAGTTCTTGTGGGATTGTGCAGTGAAATAGAGTGTGCGTTGCCAACATGTGACATAAGATGCAAAGTCACGGTACCAAGTAGGTAATCTACCACCACGAGACAAAAAATCCATGCCCATCGTTTAGATGGTTGGCAGTCCACATCTGTGCGTTTGTCACGAAGCTTCCTGCCTCGCACAGTCAAACTTTGGAACGAATTGTCGCCTGCGGTATTTCCGGACCGATACGACCTTCAAACTTTCAAGAAAAGAGCGTATTCCTTCCTACATTAAAGGCCGGCAACGCACTTGTAACTCCTCTGGTTTTGCGGGTATCCATGAGCTACGGTAATCACTTACCATCAGGTGATACGTCTGCTCGTTTGCCCCCTATCCCATAAAAAAATTCACTGTCATATTCTATATCCTTCAAACGGGAACACAGCAATAAAATACTGCTGCTTTGCATCAGAAATAGGTGAAACAGAGTAACCCAAGCAGGCGACCCTAGTACAGAATTTCCCTCCGCTGTTTGTGAGACTCTCCCTCTCTAGTGTGTCTTTACATATTTTGTAATTTCAAACTTTTTGTTAATACTTCAAATTTCGCGTCGTACAATATTAGATTTTGAAATGTGACGTCACAAAACTTAGGAACCCTCCCACCCCTTGTCACACAATGTTACACTTCGTCATCCCCTCTTAAACGTGTGACGTATTCTATGGATGCAAAAACAATCAAAAAAGCACTAGCGAAGTATTCGACGCTAAGCCAATTAATCACGGCATTGCAACACAAGCCAACAGGACCGATTAGCACCGAGATTAGCCCTTCGGAGTTCTCCTTAGCGCAAACGCAAAAGAAAGCAAAATTCGGCCACGGACAAGTCGGGCCGATTACAAAATGTCGGTCGTGTGCGTTTGCCGTTATGCTCGCTGAAGGCCATACTCCCAAGCACTTAGGTTCAAAATCAAGATAGCTCGCACGTGTCCTGTTACGCAGTCTTTCGCTCAGATTAGCTTGAAGAATCAAAGCGCTATTGGGCTTTATTCAACGCAGTGTTCAATTTAACTAAGCCCTCGAACCTTCAATTCAGATTCAATAAATCACAAATTCAGAAAGTTAATTCCTATAACCGTATTCCTACAAAAAACTCAAAGCATACAACTCAGCTTAAACAAATTTGAAATTACAATCAAAGATGTACCTTCCTATAAAAAATCATATAAAGCATCTGAATATACGACAGTTTGGGTTTGACAACGAACTCAGAACAGGCTTAGAGTCAATTTTTTTAAAATTTTATATGTTTTCGTATACATCTTAATCATGGTTGGGGTGTATGTATACATACATACAAGGATTCAAACTCAAAATCAAAAATCTTTGTTCCATATCTGGGGGCGCGTTAGTGCTCCCGCCAAGTACAGCCAAGCGCAGTGCAAGAGCACATCATTATTTTTAATTTATTACTACTACAAGAACTATTTGCATAACAGAAAAACAATGAACAGTGAATAAATTTTTCACCTTAATCCCATGTGAGGGTAGCGAAATGGCTAAGTCACATATTTTGACTAAGGTGTAGAGTTTGTGAAGTTAGGGCTTGTAGAGTTAGGCCGTATAGAGTTAGAAGCTTGGCTCTACATGAGATCTGATAACTTTTTGACAATGCGAGCCATAATAATGTGGTCAACATATTACATAAACATGTTTTTGGTGAGATAGACCTTTACAGGCACTTATTAACGCCCAACAATATATTAACCAAACATCTAATTAAAAATGCAATAAGCTAAGATAAGCATTGTATGATTTTAGTATTGTACGTACAAACACTACAACCATAATAAGATGTATTTAAATACAATTAAAATGAAAAAAAAAGATACACCTGTTCGGAAATTGATAAAGCCTTCTCGAGAAGAACAGGCAAGAAACTCATAAAGTCAATTTTTTTGCCTTTTCCCAAATATCTTTGGTAATTAGACTTTCAATTATTTTGATTTAATTAAATGTGTTTTGACGGCAATAAGTACCTGTAAAAGCATATTTTAAATAAATATTTTTGAGTCTGAACAATATTTAATTTCTATCAAACTTAAAAGCTTAGAAATCTATTCGCAATATCAATGTTTATCGCAATTAAGCGGATGGCTTTTTCGTAATCAAATGTAAAGCGATTTGCGCGGATCGAGGAGGCTTCAAGAGCTCGGCCGGTAATAGAAAGACAACAGAACGGTAATCAGATCTCACGGCGATATCCCTGATAGTCTTCGAAAGTGATTTAAAGTTTAAAACTCGATTGGGGATGATCGCGCAGCGCGGCCGCCCGCCCATGAAATCGTCGGGCGGCCGAATTTGTCGCCTAACGCTCGCGTCATCCACGAGCGATACGCGCAACATTCGTGTCCTCCGACCCCCCTGAAATGGTTTAGGTGAGTACACGTGTCGTTTATTTAGTTATATTTATAATTAAACGGTTTTATTTAGCTTGTCCTGTTAGTTTGGGTCAAATCTTGCAAGTTAAATTAGACCCACTTCCCGGTATCCGATTGAGCTGAACATTTGCATGTAAGTATATGTACGAGTATATCGTAATGCAATTAAAGTCCATTAAAAAAATGTTACCACAGATTATCGTAAATCGAAAAATTACAAATACATAGTAAGCCCCCTTACTAATCAAGGTAGAGGGTTCAACCCCTGAATATTCGCCTTATATATGTCGGTGATAAGAGGCTATGTGTTTAAAATCTAACTAGCTTTTGTCCGCTACTTCGCGTAGAATTCAGTTTTATTGCGAGTTAGGCATCTTTCGCGTTACCTTGAGAATATCCCATATCCCTATCCCATAAAAAAATTCACAGTCATATCCTATATCCTTCAAACGGGAACACAGCAATGCAAGCACTGCTGCTTTGCATCAGAAATAGGTGAAACAGAGTAACCGAAACAGAAACAGAGTATCAGAAATAGGTAAAAAAAATGTTACCACAGATTATCGTAAATCGAAAATTATAAATACATAGTAAGCCCCCTTACTAATCAAGGTAGAGGGTTCAACCCCTGAATATTCGCCTTATGTATGTCGGTGATAAGAGGCTATGCGTTTAAAATCTAACTAGCTTTTGTCCGCTACTTCTTCTGCATAGAATTCAGTTTTATTGCGAGTTAGGTATCTTTCGCGTTACCTTGAGAATTTACTAAATACGGGATAAAAGAACTACGTCCTTCTGCAGAACACAAACTATCTCCAACTATAACTTTCATTGAAATTGGTTCAGTGGTTCAAGCATGAAAGCGTTACAGACATACAGACAGACAAATTAACTTTGGCATTTATAATATACTAATATTATAAATGCCAAAGTTATTTTGTCTGTCTATTTTGTAGGTATTATGCAGCAAATTTCTCTCTGAGGCTGCAAGCAGCCGCGATTAACAAATCATCAGTATGTATTTTAAATGCATGCAATGTTAAGTAGGCGGTTTGGTTTTTAACTATCGGGGCCGCACCAAAAGGGCAATCCAATTAATCCGCTTTGTCCGGGGTAATTACCCGCGGACCGGCGGGACCGGCCTCGTTATTGTGATGGCGATAAACAACGGTAATATGATAACACAATACGGTGCCTACGCTGTAATAATGAGCCGCCATCGCTAACTGAATAGAGGATGTTACGATGCAATCATCTGATTACATGTGTTTGGGCGCCTCGCTAAGATGGGAGTGAGTTGTGGGGCTGTACTGGCGTCACTATTGTTAAAGTCAAGCAACGTTGGTCATGCTTAAGATGGATGGGTGACCAAAAAATGAAATATTTTGTGATTAGATATCGGAATTAAACGTAAAAAGTCCAAGGTTAACAATTAAAGTGTGAAGACTTAATCGAAAAAGAATGTAAAGAATCCCTAAAAAAGCTTACGGTACTCACAAGCTAACGGAAAGTACCCTATAAGTTTTGATTCCCATATGAAATCGCAAATTTTGCGAAAGTATGCGTCATAAACGGTCATATCTATTGACGGCGTTGACTTTTTTTCACACCTGAAAAACACCACAGACCACAGTATTTGACATAATTGAAATTTGATATCTCTACGCATTCCCAAGAAAAGAGTTTTGACAGACAGACGGACAAATGGATAAAGAAATTACCCTTTAAAACAATGCAGTGCCCTATAAACGAAAAGAGTTTAATGTATTTTTAAATTCATTATTATTTTAAATTCATCATCGTCATCACTAAACATCCCATTGCCATTAGTAGGTATGCATCCCTACTTTACGACGAAGAATTTACTTAATACATCACGCTGGAAAGGTGCTGATACACGTTTCTCATCTCCTTGCAGAGGTCAAATCGTGGTGACCTGACCTTCCTTAGTAGTCTCTTACTACATCTCAACATCATCCACGTATCACACACAATTTAATTTGAAATTCCTTCAACCCAAAGTGTAGTATCAAATTACAATTTGTGTACATCAAAAACTAATGTTGACATAAAATTAAAATTCCCTCAAATCAACGTTTATTTCCCCCCTTTTATTTTAAGGATTAAGTCGAAACGGTTATAACGGCTTGGGGAAACTATATAAAGCGTAATCTCACCTCTCACCTTCAGTGAAGTGCGAGGAATGGCAGCGATTAGCATTTGCATGACATTTGAGGATAAGGTCGCCTCCCAGCGCAGCTATAGCACCAACTCAGCATATCTCGGGAATTTTATTTAGAATTATACCTGTCACTTTAAGCTACCTTACAGCAGAATGAAACTCGTAAATAGCCGCATTTACTTTTTTATTTAATTTTTTGTAGTCTGTTGAAATTTGTATCGTTGATTGACGTAAAATATATTAATTTTTTTTTTATGAAAAAGGTCGCCCCACACTAGGATTTTCTCCTTTGTCGTGGGTGCAGTTACAAACATAGAATATCACATGCACATACGCCCACAACAGAACAAATTTCTGTAGGCCATACAAAATATTTGTCCCGTACGGGAATCGAACCCGCGACCCGTTGCGGAGTAGGCGATCACTCGACCTCTGCGCTAACCGTGTCGTCAATGTTTTATGTTTCTCACCGTCCGTGGTTTAGTGGTTGAGACCGCCGATATGGATCTGGTAGTTCGGGCTTCGATTCCCCGTGGGGGCAGAAGAATTGCTGCTTGATTTGGTTGGTGGAGCCCGCCTAGTTACCACATTCTTTTTTCCTCACTTAACTAACAACCTTAACAGCATTGTGTTCCGACAATCAGAGGCAAGATAACCAGTTATTCCGTTGTTGAGGAGTCTAGGTGAAGCTTTCTTCCACTTTTGGCCTTATCGTCACTTACCACAAGGTCATCACCACAGCTCATATATGTCCCCACTGAGGGGCTCCAGCCTACCCTATGTTAGGGTGTTTAGGCCTTACTTAACCACGCTGGCCCAGTGTGGATTGTTCTCCTTCACATACACCTTTGAATTTCTTCGCGGATGTACGCAGGTTGCCTCACGATGTTTTCCTTCACCGTAGGAGCGTCAAACATATGTTCATATAAAATTCGAAAAACGAAAAACACATTAGTACATAGCGATCTCGAACCCCAGACCTCCCGATTGGAAAGCAAGTGCCGAGTCCACAGCAATTCCACCGAATGGATACAAACTTTAAATGTTAAAAGTGATACCCATAATCACCTACAGAGAGTACATCCGTTTTGCTGAGAAAGAGAATTGAACCGTATCTTATAACTTCATTGGCTACAAACAATATGCCAAAAGCTACAATTTCCTAAAATAGGTACACGACGAAAAATTTTTGAAGTTGATGTTTCACGAAGTAAAACTTCACATGACCCTCGAAGCAAACATGTCTTATTACCGAACAGACGACATATTTGTTTGTCCCTCGTTAGGTTCTGTTTATTTGTCATTAATTTCAAAGATCAGGGACTGCCCGAGAATAGCGACATAATAATTAAGTTATTCCCGGTACAAATTTTCCTTGCTTCAATTAGTTGCCTACTTAGGAACACTAATGAAATATACGTATTTATTAATTTGCACAGAGATATTGTAGAACGTGTTTACGGAAAATTTCAATTGAAGAAAGAGAGAGTCTATTGAAATGATGAATTATTGGCGAAGAAGGAAGTGTATGACGATGAACGTAAATATAAGATAGCTTTAATATGATGACAAGTACGAATTAATTAATTTCTTTTTAAATAAGAGTGTCAGTGGCGATGTGGACTCGGCACTGGTCTTCTAATCGGAAGGTGTGAGTCTCTTTGGTATCCTCCCATACACCAATGAGTTTTTCGTTTTTCGAATTTAATAATAATATTTCATATGTACCTACATTTATCCGATGCTCTTACGCTGAAGGAATACATCGTGAGGTAACCTGCATATATCTGCGGAGATATTCAATGGTGTATGTGGAGTCGACCAATCCGCACTGGGCCAGCGTGGTTTAACACCATAACGCAGAGTAGGTTCAAGGCCCTCGGTGGGGACGTACTTGAGCTATGATAATAATGATGATGATGATAAGTTAATAGTAATTTTATGTTATGGACATGAATGTTGACAGATATAAAGGAAGAGAAAGACCCAAGGAAGTATTAGGTGAAGAAGAATATGTATACAAAGCTTGTCAGTGCTGGAAAGACATATGATAGAGATAAATGAAAGAAGTCAAAGTCAAAGCATTTATTGCAATCATGTGGTTTACAAGATGTTAAAACCATATTTTTAGTACCAAACATGCACCCTGGTAGGGCATAGCAAACAATAAAAATGTACCTATTAATATTAGAATAGTCAATCAAATTATTTGAATAAATTTAGTACCGAGATAGATCAAGTCAAATTTAATGTACAAATGGTCAAAATTAAATTCTGTGCCTCCTGTGATAGGTGATACAAGTGAAAAATCATCATTTTACACGGAAGCAAAAACAAGTTTGAAAAAATTCTTGTTCATGAAGTAATAGGGCTAGGTTAAACTCAAGTATCTTGTTTTGTAGGGTAAAACATTCTCAATAACTATGTATTTTAGTTTTTTTTGATAAATATTTAATTTTGAATGTAATCCATAAAAAACGTACGAGTTGTACCTTTTCCTATGTCTGTTATGTACTATAGTTATGTAAAAAATTATACTTGTTCACTTAAATCAAATTGCACCTATAAGTTGACTTTGTGTAAACTGATAAACACGAAGCTAAAACATCAAATATCTCATCAAAATACTGATCCTAGCTCAGTGTTCCTCAAACTAAAGGTAAAGATATATCCCTGTAGATTTTTACTTATTAGTAGCATATTTACATAATTTACCTGAATTGTATCAGTTTACTAAAAATTCAGTCTTTTAGAAGACGTGTTAAATGATGTAAGGCAAGATATACCACTCAACAAAAAAGATGTGGGTTGTGTAAATAAATACAAGTTTTACAAAAATAATCAACATTTATTAAACTTTTCCCAAATTAAAAATTTACTCTTATTCAAGGCACAGTTTTATCAAAAGTATTACAAAAATTGAGATCTAATCATCACATAACAATATGAATGTAACTTACCCATTCTTAATATTACTTATCATTTCACAAAAGTTGGCTACTAATCTTAAACTTAAAAGCTAAGAAATCATGGCACAGATCAATCTTAAATCTTAACATATCACATCCTAATTAGCAATTTATACCTAATTAGTACAATACAAAGCATCACAATCATAATCTTAATCTAAAAGTCTAGGAACATAACAAGCAAAAAATCTCTAAGGGCTCAAAATATACACTGGTGACGACGGCTGCGGTGGCCAGGTCGCAACACACCTCCGCCCATGGCCCTACCAACAATCCTGGTTATACGGACCGAATCGTGGGAGATGCGCGCGGAACCTGCGAATCGCACTCTGCCGCGCGCAATGCTTGACTCCCTACAAGTTATTTAATATTCTCAATCCTTTGTCCCTATAGGCCCCTCTCCCCCTTCTGGGGCGGGCGACACATATACGCCTTCGATGCCGCCAAGGTCGCTGCGTGCCCACTGATGTGGTACCGCTGACTTCCTTTATGCAGTCTTCGGGTATACCCTCTTCGGCTCTTCACCTCTCTCTCTCCAGCTCACTCCGAATCCTGTGCCATTTACGCGCGAAGTCCCGTAGCTGTCTGAAGTTGTCCTCCGATCCCACGAGGTCACAGTAGTAAACCGGGCCAACCTCAAGCATCTTTACATTATCTAAAAGGTCCCTACGCGCGTCTTTGTAGAGTTCACACTCCCACAAAGCATGGTGGACATCCTCCACCTCCGTCTCACCACAGTAACAGGACGAAGTGTCGGAGAGCTTCATCTGATGAAGTCTACCTCTAAAGCAGCCATGACCCGTGAGCAGTTATGAAGTCTCATAGTCAGGCGCGACCCAAGTAAACTTGAGCCGAGCCACATAATCCGGGAAAAATCGGTATAGTTCCCTTCCCTTGGTAGATTTGTCCCAACATCCCTGCCATTCAGCCTGGACGGACTCAGAAACTCTGAGTTTGGCACTCCGCATCTCCTTAACAAGCCGGGACTCGCGTGCCTCGCCTAGTCTGCCAGCACGGATCACCTCCAGGTCGGTAGTACACCGGCTAATACCGGTAACACGTCTGAACTCGTCGAGCGATAGGCCTTGGTAAGAAATATCAAGGCCGGCCTCTGGGTGCGCAGCAGCGTGCTCCAACGTGCTTGGGCCCACGCTCATTCCAGCATGCAGCGGCGTATGTCACCGTGGCAACATAAGTCCCCACGTACAGTACCTTAAGGGCACTGTACTGCACTGCCGGATGACGCCGATATCCTTGACATTTTGCCAAAACAGTTGGCCGCCCTCTCCCCAATCGCAACTGCATGCTGTGCAAACGACAGTCACACGTTTTGGAGCTTGTCCACCACCACTCCAAGCACCGAGTCGACGCGACGCTCCTGATTGAGGCCCCAACGAACCTGATAACCGGTGGCTTTTTTTTTATTGCAGAAAGTTGGCAAACAAGCAAACTGCCCACCTGATGGTAAGTGGTAACAGTCACCTATAATACATGTGGCTCTTGTGAGATTCGCAGCAAAACTGCAACTCCCACAAAAACCACAGTGTACGTTGCCAACTTGTGACACCAGATGTAAAGTCACAGTACCCAGTAATTTCACTGCCGTATCTTACCCTTCAAACCGGAACACAGCAATGCAAGCGCTGTTGCTTTGCGGCAGAAATAGGTAAGACGGAGGTACCTAAGCAGACGACCCTGGTACAGAGTCTCCCTCCAGAGTCCGGCCTCTGTAGTTTTCCCCTGATCGTCATAACCGACTCTGCAGGGAAAAACCCCAGTCTGTTCCGGGCCCCCCAGTCACCGACGAGCTCCAAAACGCTAGAAGCTGACGCCTCTATGCCCGCCCGGGAATTAGCCTCAATCAGAATGGTCACGTCGTCGGCGTATGCTACGATGCTGACTCCCCCCGGGAGGGGTAGTCGAAACAGATCGTCCATGAGCACGTTCCAGAGCGTGGGGCCAAGAACGGAGCCTTGCAGGCAACCCATTGTTGCTGCCTTCCACAACACCTGGTCCCCCACGAACAGTCGCCCTGAGAAGTAGTCGATGAGCATTCGGTAAATATTGTTTAGGTACATGTCGATTTATACCCTAGGCATATCCAAAATAATCAGTTCAAACCGATATTACTCTAAATATATCCATATTCACAACAAATTTCCTTAAAAATAAAGTGTGAATTTGAATACTATCGCATTTAAATCACGAAACACGAAAAATTATGTATTACGTGCATTCTTATCGAGGTTACAGCTTGACAAACATCGATATTCACAAATTTTTGATAAAAGTGATACACTTGTATCACTTTGTACAAAATTGTCTCAGAAACTATAGCAGATAGAAGAACGTGAGTTAGACCAAAAAAATTGTTATTTTTTTCTGATAGTGCCCATGTCAAAATGACAAAAAGGGTACATCTCAACTTGTATTACTTATTACAGGAGGCACAGAATTAATGTCATATAATAGAAGAATGATGTAGAAAGAAGAAATCATGTTGTGTGAACCCCGCACAAAACAAAAGGATAAGAGCAGGCTGATGATTAGTTATCTGGTGAAGGTCGCGGGAAGCTGCTAGACGCGAAAAATGCAATACCTGGTTAGGAGATCCTTGAGACAACCCTATGTCCTACAGTGGGCGTCTGTTGATTGAAATGATGATGTTGAAAAATCGTAAGCCTCGTGAAAGGTTATGCCAACAGATTAGAGCATGCTCTAATGCCAGCAGTGAAACACTAACATATCTGTGAATATTTATTTACACTTAACTTTCATACCATACTCCTCGCAAACTTCGTCTCGCGTTAAAAATGTCTTGAAGTTAATTGTAGTTACTAGTAATTGGCGTGGACGTAATCCACGCCAGAGCACGCACTTATTTATTTCACCTGAGCTTTAAAAAATACAAAGCTAAGTATGTTTCCTTATAATTGAAATTTAGTTTCATTTATCACGTCAAAAAGTGCATGTAGAGGTGTATGTGGAATAAAGATTTTTGAAACTTGATTTTACAACTTGGATAAATTAATTATTACGCATGATCCACAATCCTCAGTATTAATCAATACTCAATTGTATTATCACAATCACAAACCTCAATTTCATACAGTCCCGATTTTCTCTCACCTAGTTTCCGACCTCAACGTTTCTGTGTTACGCCCACTGAATTTTTGTCCTCAACTCTTACTATAACGCTGGCAGAGATCTCTTAAAATGATAAACTCTAAGCCTTTGTAGGTGTTTATTAATATAGGTATGTCTCCAAATGTCATGTTGTGTATATTACTGTTTAAATCTATTCTTCGACAAGGTAGTTCTGCGTTTTTATAAGGTGGGTAAAACATTCGCTATGTTTACTGTATATAACAAGGACCACTTACTTTAAATTTAAAACTACAAATTTCAAAATGATTTTTTTTCAGCACTGAATATTAAAATATGTCGTACGTATTGAAGCAACCAGACAGCGTGAAAGAGAAAGCAACACGCTATCTCCGCGTCCTCCACGCGACGTGAAATTGTCCTAATTAAATTAATAACCGGTTTAATTAACCGCCTTTAATGAATACGGAATGCCCGAAAGACTGCTCGAGCACTGATTGAACATTCCGAAAAGTTGGGCTATCGATCCAGTTCGTCCTCAATAATGCTAAGTTACACTGGCTCAATGATTCATACTTACGTCTTGGGCGCTAAGGTTTATTATTGAACGTACGGGAATAATATCTTCACCAGCCCAAATCGTTTTTAAGTAACTAATCATAGACCTGAGCAGATTTAAGTTAAGAGGTTCTGCTGGGATTAATTTATTTTCAATTTGTATTTATTACTGTATATCATCACTAGAGGGAGATTCAGTACTATAGTCGTCTGCGAAGGTAGGTACATCTACCTTACCTATTTCTCCCGCCCTTCAGCAGTGCTTGCATCGCTGTGTTCCGGTTCAAAGGTTACGAAAGGCAGTAAAAGCACTAGGTACTGTGATTTTGACATCTATTGTTATCATCCTACATTTTACGAGTCGCGATGATTGTGTCCTTTACTCCATAACGCCTCTACATAATTTTATCCGTAGAAAGAAAGTTTTCTACGATGATGTTTTGTTTCCTTTTAAAATCTTAGTATATTCTCGTGTCACAGTGTTTGTAACCAAACTCCTCCGAAATGGCTGGACCAATTTTTATGATTTTTTTGGTGTATGTTTGGAAGATCTGAGAATAGATAGCATTACTAAAATCAATAATAAATGCTTTGCCAATAATTGTCTTTTAATATTACGGGTGTACTCTCCCGTAAGTAGGAAACATTTCAAAACAAGTTAAATTATAAAGAAACTTTTTTAAATAAAAGCTTTTAGTACTCATCAATAACGAATCAAATGAACTTAAATGGGGTTTGATTTGGTTGTGTTGTGTCGTTTTATTGCGGAGTTGTAAAAAGAAGCAACATTGTACTGAACGCGACACAATGAGCGATTGATAATTATGTAAATCTCGTGTCACAGGTGTTTGTTATCGAACTGTTTGATCGATTTTTTTTTGTGTAGGTATATTTGGTAGTTCTGAGATAAAGTCGTAAGCTATTTTTTATACCCCTAGGTGAAAAGAGTGACCCTCAACGGATTTTTTAATGATTTAGCATGAAAACATAATAACCCTAAATTTTCACCTTTCTACCACCAACCCCCATTTTTTAAAAACAATATCAGTAGTTTTACTGGCGCAACGTAGTTCACGGGCATAGCTAGTATATTTATAGGAAGTTTTTGAGCTCAAAGAATAACTATCCGATGTCAAACTACTATTTCAGTAATTGTTGATGCTTTGTCATATGATTATACTGATCTGAAAAAAATTTAACTTAATGATGCACTTTATGTTATTATTTTTTAAATAATTTGATTAATTACATCTTTCAACCTTCATGACATTTGCATTCCAATATAGCGGGATACGTTAAGCAACAACTCTGTTGTTCACCCTAACCCGTAACCACAACTGACGCAAATACATAATTTCACTTCATTAACAATTCAACGTCAATCTTTGGTGACATTAAGACTCAGAAAATAAAGCTACATCACGTGAAAATTCGATTACTGCCATTTAACTTGGTCCTCTCGTGCTGGTTTCACGGCGGGATCACGTCGTACCTCACCAGCCACGCCTCCCGGTCGCAGCGCTAAATTGCCGCAGCCGTGAATTCTACACATACAGACGCGCCATAACTCCCGGACGGGCCTACGAGTCGTAAGTCCCCGTCTCCTGCAGGCTGGTTCCCCTATTCCTTATTTAGAGCCGCTGCCAACAGCTGGCATGTTTACAGACAGGTACACCCACGGCTTAATAGAAATCTCACTACTCGTGCCCAATGTGACTACATTAAACAGAATTGTGGTACTGCGATTGAGCGGTTCTGAACTGAAATCACTCAATTAAGTTTAATCTTTATATTTTAAAAAATCACTTCACGATGTTTGTCCGCGAAAAACTCCGAAACATCTTAACCGATTTTAATAAAATTTGGCTTACTCTATGTAATTTGGTCCAACCTAAAAGATTGGATAGTTTTATCTGGATTATTGACCTTAATATTTATAATTGCAAATTGGTCAGCACTTGGTTATCTCAATTGGGACATTACCCAGTAGATTAATAATTTTACCGGAGGGAGACTCTGTACCAGGATCGTCTGCTCGGGTACCTCCGTTTTACCTATTTCTGCCGCAGAGCAGGAGTGCTTGCATTGTTGTGTTCCAGTTTGAACGGTATGGAAGATATGGCAGTGAAATTACCGGATACCGTGACTTTACATGTGATGTCACAAGTTGGTAACGTACACTGTGGTTTTTGTGGGAGTTGCAGTCTTGCTGCGAATCTCATAGGAGCCACTTGTATTATAGGTGACTGTTACCACTTACAATGACGTATTGTGTTTCAATTTCTTTATGCTACAGTCCACGATTTAATATGCATAACCGAGATTCTTAAATGTTTTGTGTGTTATATTTTAATTTGTCTACATAAGGAGGTTTAGTATAACATTGATCTAACGAACTATAACCATTGAGATATAAAATCACATGGATGGGTCGGCTAGTTTTCTATATGTTCCTATTAATACCTATTAGAACTTGTCAACATTAATTTTAATCTTACAAGATACGTAACTAAGATGTGGCCGTTTACGAAGAACATGAACAGGTTCAAAGTTACCCAAAGGGCAATGAAGGGGCTATGCTCGGGGTTTCTCTACGCGAAATCGGAATTGACGAGAAAGAAGAACTAGAGTCACCGACAGCACAAAGATCTGCGGACCTTAAGTGGCAGTGGGAAGGACATCGTGGGCATCGCAAGACTGACGGTAGTTGGGAAGAAAAATCCTTGAGAGGCGACCACGTAGCGTTGGTGTCCTCTACAAGGTGGACCGATGATCTGGTGTAAGGCGCGGGAAGCCAGAAGCGCAGGACTGATTGGTTTGGAGATCCTTGGAACAGGCCCATCTCCAACAGTAGGCGTTCCTTGATCAGGCGTGTTTTGTGTGAACTAGTAATCAACCACCGCCACTGTCACTAACAACGCCACATACCAATTAACACGCTTAGTATGGCGTTTGTTAACGCATTACAACGCACGTTAGTAAGCAACAGTATAATATTGACTCCCGCATGTACAATAGACCTAACTATTTAGACCTTAAAGCACATTTAATCCAATTAAAGACGCCATCAGTCGTATCCATCGCGTGTTAATTTGTAAATAAATTTAGAAGCAAGCGGAGGCTGGAGCGGTGCCGAGACATGGTTGGAGCAATAACGCAGTCGAGCCTATAAGTCGAGCTATAAGTCAGGCTGGGCTGTCCGTATATCTGTCGCACAGCTGGTCTTTAAGACCATTATCAAAGTTTCCAACAAGAATATCGGCGTTCATTTTAGCGTGGTGGCCGCACGTCACAAAAACATTTTTATCCAATTTGGCGCTGATGTTGCAACTCTATGAGAGGCCTATTTCCAACAGTAAAATGCATTTGTCTGCTGTTATTGCAACTAAACAGTACGAAATCACAAATTTTGGTGGCCTCCAGCAATTGGCAGTTCACGTCACAAAATTTTGCTTTCAATATGAGTTTCAAAATTTCAAAGGTGGCTGAAAAGTCGATGTCTAAAGTGATAAAGGCCTTACTAATAACCATTGTATAAGCCTAATTTAGTTAAACAGTGTTTTGTCACGTTCACTCGAATGACATTTCAAATTCGAACAAAAGAGACAAAACACTGCTTAACTATACAAGGCTTATACAATGGTTATTAGTATGGCCCTTAGTGTTAAAACAAAAATAAAATAATGTTAATGATACTTTCTTTCTTAATGTCTGAAACACATTTTAAATTGCAAAATTAAGAAAACCATGTAATATGAAGTACCTTGACTTATTAGCTTTTAATCATAATTCGTAAACTACCTTTAAAACATTAGGTAATACTCTCATCGTCTTGATCCGCACTGAAGACATAAAGTATTCGTAAACTACCTTAAAAATATACTTTTGGACCATTATATTGATCCGGAATGAAGACAGAATGTCCTAATTAGTAGGTTTTTGAAATACATAAGCACGTCCTTGTCATACATGCCTATTTTAAAGTATAACTCATAACCATGTACATACACTCATACAAATTTATATACTAATATAATCTATAACATCTATACGTATATTGGATCGATTTAATGGTGGTGATGAGATATCCGTAGTAATAGATCATTGTATAACTTTTTCTCTATGTTTAATGTTTAGCATAGAGGTACCTACTCTATTACACGAATTCCCAAAAAACAGATATTTATCTTGTTTGGGAATTACTGGATAATATTTCTGATTTTTATTTTTACTTTGTTTCTTATGTAGTACTCGTATGTAGCCTACATAAGATTATAAATAAGCATTTAATATACGTCCTAGTTAGTAACTGTCGCTGTCGTTCATCAGTTGAGATACAGGATCTCCCTAGTTCGATTGATGGATGGTGGTGATGGAACAAATTTTAAATCAAGCTGTAACTATGTACCCATAAGAAGCAATCAATAAAGTTTTATTATTATTATTAACTAACTGCAAAAGCTCGCTAACAGTTTTCGAAAAAATCACCCTCAAACATGGCGTGTGTTTTCTCAATATTGTCCATTCACTGACCGCCCAAAAGTCAACTGTGCATTTTACTTTTTAGACAGTATTGTCAGATTTCTAACGTCTATTCACTGCTGGCCTGCATAGTAGGCAGCAGTAGAAAGCTACTGTGGTACTGATTATTGTGTACCTTGGCGTTTCTGACCCATGAAGTTACATTGACACATTCAACATTTTCATAAAATAAACCCACGAAAGAATGTGCAATCCCTATTTCAGTAAAATTAAAGAGTGAACTATGCAGAATGACAGGTGCGGTGCTTCGGTTCTGACCATGACTTGCTAGGGTTGCCAATATTTTTAGTTTTGATAATTATCATATTTCTACGGTTTATTTTGCAACACCTTGCGGATATCGTTCACAGTGTACTCACCGACGACGGTGAGGTTGTATCTGAAGCTGGTGGTCTGCGTGTTGCGGAAGTCGACCCGGCAGCGGTAGACGCCCTCGTCGCGCCGCTTCACGTCGCGCACCAGCAGCGCCGCGGGCTCCGGGGACGTGTTGAAGTGCGCCCGCGGCCCGAACACCTCCGGCGCCGACCAGTGCCGCGCCTCCGACAGGTGCTTGCCGCGCACGTCGAAGCTGCAACAACGAAAGTCTAGTCACATCCGTTCCAATATTTGATACTGTACTTGTTTTTTAGGGTCCCGTACGTCCGAATAAAAAACGGAACCCGTATAGGATCGCTCGTGTGTCCATCTGTCTGTCGGTCACAGTCGATTATCTCCGAATTTACTAGACCGATTAAGTTGAGATGAAATCTGTATATTGGAGGTCATTTTTGGGGGGAAGGTGGAAAAAAAATTGAAAACTGCATCGTGTGACATATCAAATGAAAGGTCTTGTTTTGAAGACCTTAAATATATTTTTTTGTAATTTTAATAAACCTATAAGAAGTTCATGATATTAAAATAACATGGTAAATCTCTCAATATAGGTAACATCGTGCGGAACCCTCTTCACGCGAGTTCAACTCGCACTTGGCCGGTTTTTTTTATACTACTGAGTTGGAAAACTGCCCACCTGATGGTAAGAGGTAACAGTCACCTAAATAAGTGTGGCTCCTGTTAGATTCGCAGCAAGAGTGCAACCCCCACAAGAACCACAGTGTACGTTGCCAACTTGTGACATAAGATGCAAAGTCACGGTGCCCAGTCATTTCACTGCCATATCTTACCCTTCAAACCGGAATACAGCAATGCAAGCACACTTTGCGACGGAAAAGGTAAAACGGAGGTACACAAGCAGGCGACCCTAGTACAGAGTCTCCCTCCGGTTGTTTCATTTAAACATATGAGGAGGCTCGTGCTGGCTTTCATCTCACTTCAAATAACGCTAAGTCCTAAGGAACGTGCAGTAAGAGTAATTTATAAGCTTAGTTTACATACTTCTCTCAGAGATGGGTTTAAAGAGATTGGTGTTATGACTACTGCCTCAGTATATTTTCAACTGCTTTATGTATCGTGGCAATATTGATTCCTTTTGCAAGCATAGTGAAATAAGTACATGCAAGACACAAAATCGGCTTTTATTACTTAGACTCCAAAAAGTTAAGTTAATCCTTTAAGGTGCAAGGTGTAAAATATTGTAATAAATTACCAAAAAATATAATATAGCTACCAATTTATTTAAGAACAACATAAAATCAACACCAGAACCATTGGCGTAGCTTCTTTGACGTGCAAAAGTGATTATGTAATAATCCAATTTGAATAAACTAATTTAAATTTAAGTATGTCGCCATAATAATGTGTTCCGGCAATTTGAGGTAAGATAGCCAGTTCCTTAGTTGTTCAGGAGTCCAGGCGAAGCTCGCTTCCATCTTCGGCCTAATCGTCACTTACCATCAGGTGAGATGAAGGTCAAGAGCTTTCCTGACGTATGTAAAAAAAGATGAAAACGAGCTTCACCTTGGCTCCTTAATACCGAAAAACTGATTATCTTACCTCTAATTGCCCGAAAACAATAATATTATAAGCATTGTTATTATGGACCTCCAAGGACCTCAATGTATCTTGCCAACTTATGAAATAAGATGTCAAGTCACTGTACCCTATAGTAGTAGTATTCATATTTAACTGCTTGTCTTACCCTTCAAACCGGAAAAAATGCAAGCACTGCTACTTGGCGGTGTTAATGCTAGTGCAGACATTTTTATTATCAGTGACGACGACGTTTTCTAGAAAGAGTCTGCTCGCTTTATGCTTGCGGCTCCCAGATTACATTTTTCGGGAAATACAGGCGCCGGTAATTAATTCTCCTCGTTTACATCTTCAGCTTTATTAATCTTTGTCTAAATTTATCGTTATTGGTACTAATATTGAATTGGTCACCCCGGGCAACTCCTGACAAAAAATATCCGTTATTATCGGTACTGTTTAGGGTCAGTAATGAAAAATAAACGACACTGTTATTGGGATGTATTTCAGATAATGAGCCTAAAGATACAAGCGGATCATCGCTTCGCTATTGGATTAATTCTTCAAACATATTTTTTTATTAATATTTCAGAAGCTTTACGCTATTACTTAACATTCAATAGCCCGTTTACAGTTTTTCTAAAGGATTTCCAAGATTCTAAAAAATATGTACTCAATGTAGACTTAATTTAAACTTATTTGACATCAAACAAAACACAAAAATGCAACACACAACACAAGTGAAATGGGTGAAATTTAAGATGACTTTAAAGCTGTTTGGAAATTGGAAGAGCCTGTGTTTTCCAATATAATGTATACAATACCTTAATAGATACACTTAAAAAACCAGAAATAACGAAACAGCACACAATACATAATTAATTTGAACTGCAATGGGTAGACCACTCAACGGGAAAAGAGAAAACATTTCAGCAGCTCCGAAATCCGGAGCTCCCAGACAACTGTCGGGAATAACAGCGCGGCCCTTTAACTGAGTCCCGACTCCTTTGACGTAGACACGGTGGATTTCTTAACTTGTTCCCGGAAAGAGCGGATTGTTGTGATCAGATAGCACAAAGCTCAGGTAACATCTGCGTAAAGTTTTCGGCGAAACGCTCATGTTGTATCTAAATATTTGTTGGTGAAAATAATACTGCCACCGCACCTTTTTTTGTGAGTGACTTTAAAGTTGTAGCTAGTTTCTATTACGATGCACTTGTTCACATTGCTGAGTATTGTGACGAGCATTTAATAAAGTTTGTCAGAATACTGTGCATATGTATATAATAGGTAGGTACTTCAATATTTGTATTTAAAAGCATGTTTATTGTTCAGGTCAAAGAATGAGATGAAATTTTGGATATACGTTTCGAATGAAAAGTAATCCAATAGTTAGTTAATGGTGCCATTCGAAATCCAAAGGCCCAAGACGGCGGAATAGTTATTTTTTGTGCACTCCTATGATATCGATATGGACATCAATTGAAAGGGGTTGCTGAGAAAAATACGAAAATAGGACGACTACACTTTAAATATTCAATATGGTGGTTCGTCCAAGATTAGGGACTAGTACAATAATTACGTAACTTTATCTTGATATTAGTGAATCTATAAAAAAAATATAGAATGTATTTTATATAAGCGAAGCAAAAGAAAAACCTGAAGCTGATAACTGAAAGGTGGAATAGAACTAACACCATAACTCTCACGTGAGCGACTCGTGTATTGCGATATCAGCTGTCATGCATGCAGATACGAATGACGTCACTATTTCACAGTCGAGGTTTGAAGATGCAACGATAAGAGCATTGCCATTGTGTTGAAGCACTGAGCTTGCAACGAACGGACTCGCTGCCAATGCGTAAATATTTGTGTGAAAACTTGCACAACGATTCTAGCGGATACGTGGCCTGTTTTTTGAAGTGAGAACTTCTTTAACGGCGTTGTACACTTTTTTTCTAATGGGTAAAAAATGTTAAACTCGGGTTAAACACGTGACCGTCAGGATACGTGACACTGATCGAAAATTCGTAAGACCAATTAAAATTGAAATGGCCGCAGGAACTGTCGAGGTGCGGTGAGGGGTCCACGTAAGCCGGCCGAGAACAATAGCGGCTGGCAAAAGTACTGGAAGTCACACGTCACTTGAGACAGTTTTAATCAATTTATTTACATTGTTAGGAAAAATCTAAATTGTGCTTTTATTTGATTTTGTTGTAAATATTAATTAGGTAAGTTAGTATAAATTAAATATTATTTATTTATTATAAAATTACGTTTTTAAGTAGTATATTAATGTCTGTTTTGATCATATTTTTAATTTAATTGTAAATATTTTGATTCATTATTACTAGTTATATAATTATGTACGCACAACGTTACAACAGGAAGTTGATTTTTCTGAGGGATAAACTTTTTAATGTAATATAAATTGTCATGTTTGTGTACGATAGCGCAATAAATAAATATTGTATTCTACCACATAAAAGATAGTACTTTTATTCTGTTATTAAAGCAATTCGTGCAAAATTATTCCATAACCATTCCAAAATATCCAAAACGCACAACGTTAATACTTAAGTTTTCACTTCTGCCGGCACTCCCGGAGTGCAACCCGTCAATGTTTTTTAGTTTCATAGCCGAGCTCGAAAACTTTTACACACACTGGTATGTGCACACCTTTATGCAGACAAAAGTTCTGCATCTGATCTTCGAAGTATGTTAAAGATGGAATAAAAACTTAAAATCTGTAATGAATAGATACATTTATACTGAAAGGAGACAGTTTTGAATTTTAAGAATTTTAAATTTGTAATAAACTGATACGTCTATCGAATATTATTTATGTAAACAATAACGTACAAACACCATCTAAAGAATTACTATGAAGTTAAAATCTTGCTATTGTGATAGCGAACTTAAGTTTGGTGGACCACCAATCTATTAAGATAAGGTGGTGACAGAATTTTACCTCCATCTCTACCTTTGACTCCTTAAGTCTACGTCAAACGCACATGTTCCAGGTACCTACCTATAATTATGTATGACAAAACCTATATCTACCTACCTACCAGTACTAGTATCTAGTAGTAGTATCTAGTATCTATCTAGTAATATCTTTTTCTAAATAAACTAGATACTGCCTGGTAGATTACTACCAGTATCTAGTTTATTTAGAAAAAAAACGGCCAGGCTCACAGATTATATTTAACAATGTTTGTAAGCCTTGAAGGTTTCGTCAATAAATGATAATTATCTCCGCGGATTACTTTAAGCAGCAATTCGAAGAAATTACAATTTGAGCCAAAGATACATAAGCCACCGCTGCGATAAACTTCTAATTAGTTTTGACAAGTCTTTGTGGAGCAACAAAATCGCTGAAACTTTACTGGTAACATATAAAGATCAATATTAATTAAATTTGCTATCTCCTGGCATTGTTGTGTTTACATTACTACGTAATGTATGAACGGTCCAATGAATGCGGCGAATAAGCCTCTTATCAGTATAAAACCATTCAGTGGGACGTTTTCAACGCACGGGCTCTAAAGAAAATGTTCATGTGAGAATGGATCGGGAAAATACTGAATTTTAGTTAGACACAATATCTAGAATTAAAACGCGTTATGTAAAAAGAACCAGTAACATATATATATAACGAATGTGTACAACCTCATCATCTTAAGTAAAAGTATATATAATATTATATATTGGTATAATTTATGTATTTTTATGTATATACGTGTGTTGTATTTGTGGTTTATATATTATTTTATTTGAGTTATTTTAAAGTGAGAGTAAATATGTAGTTTATGCGCTTGTGTGTTTCCCACAAAACAATATATCCTTCATACTCACAGGTTGTCTGGAAGAAATCTCTATGAGAGATAAGTCCACCTTTGTGTACATTGTTAATTATAATTTTATAGTATAAGTTACTATGCGCAATAAAGAGTATTATAACATTTTGTGAGAGATTGAAAATGTATGTGAAGTTCGAAGTAGCCATTATTGTAAAACTGCGTGTAGACGCATTTTTTTTTGGGATTATCTTTCACCGTTGTTATGTTTCTTATTAAATAGTCAAAATAACTATTGAGTGATAATTACAAAATATCATTTCAAATATCATTCCTTTATATTTCTATTTATGAAAAAACACTCACTTAACGTTTCTCAACGTAGCTAACGTTTCATAGTTCATTTCAATTTATCGTCTACACTAAACTCATATCAAACTCGATTGTAAACCAAGTTTTCATAATCACAGCTCGTACACGTTCCCACCGAGGGGCTCGAACCTACCCTAAGTTAGGGCATTTAGGCATTAGTCAACCACGCTGGCCCGGGGCGGATTGGTCCAGTTCACATACAACATACAGCGTATGCTGGTTGCCTCTCGAGGTTTTCCTTCATCGTAAGAGCGTTGTATAAAATAATGCGAATATGAAATTCTAAAAACGAAAAACACATTGGTACATGGCAGGATCGGACCCCGAACCGACCAGTGCCGAGTGTAGATCGCCACAGACGCTCGAAATCAAGTTTTTATTTAATTAATTCTTTATTTCAATCACGATCGTGATGGCGGCCGTACCAAGTGTAGTGTCAAATTTCAGACAAAATTACGATGATTTTTTGATAACGCTATCAAGCGAGCGCTTAGAAGATCTGACCGTATAATTGTATGAAATAAAATAACACTCACTTTCGACAACACCAATATTATGGGTGCCTTAAGCAACTGTCGGCCCGAAACAAGGGGCCCAAGGGCAAACATTAAGTGGCGGTCCCGGACATTAATCATACGAAGCCTCGCCCGCTGTAATCACTAACGCGGAGAATTCAAAAGGACCGGGAATAAAGGGCGCCATACAAGTGCATAATCGCAAACGTGATTACGAGAGAAAAATTGCCGGCCCACCTTTCGTACGTTCGGTGGGTTTTGTTTTCCTGCAGATTAAAATTTTCATTACGACGGCTCGGGAGTTTCTTTTGTTCGGCCCCCGTGTGTCTGGGTCTATTAAAGGTATGATTATGGTTACGTAAGTTGGCAAACAAGTCTTCTAGGTAAGCGGCTATATACACGGTTATTTTTTAATCACACTAGACAATTTAAGGGGCGCTTTACGACATGGTATTAGAATGATTTAAATATGAATAAATAAAATAACTCACTTACTTAATTTAATATTCTCTCTCTCATTAGCCTGTTTCTACCCTTCGGGTGTAGGCCTCCTTCAAACTACGCCACTCATCGCGATCTTGTGCGACCTGAAGCCACTTTTTGCCAGCTGTCTTTTTGATGTCATCATCCCAACGCATCTGCGGTCTTCCTGGGGGACGTTTTTGACCCCATGGTCGCCACTCGAGCAATCGCTTGCTCCATGAATCGGTCTTGCGTGCCACATGACCCGCTCATTCCCACTTTAGTTTGGCAACGCGCTTGATGACATCCGTGACCTTCCGTGAATTTAATATTAATTTTCAAAAAAAATACAAAAAATGCTGCACTAGTTAAGAGCAACATTTTTGGAGATTTATTTTATTTTTTTATTTAATTTTTTTATAACAATTGATGTATCCTGAAGCGTCCCTAAAATTTTCCAGTGTTGTCCCTGTAAAATTTGCATAAGACAACCACCTCATGCCACGTCATGGTGTGTCCGGAAAACCGACTCTCTTTAACCACCAAAAAACTGAAACTCTACAGCACTTGCACGGTGTTTCAGGCGGAACTACTTGCGATCAAACAGGCTTGCACAATAATCAACCAGTTTAGGAGGCATGACAATGTGATATACTGTGACTCCCGATCGGCTCTTGACGCTGTTGGGCAGAGGGACAATGCACACCCTATCGTGTCGGACATAAACCGAATCCTCCACGAGTTACCAGCTGGCATAAGGGTGCGCTTCTGATGGGTTCGTGCGCACGTCGGCATCGCTGGCAATGAAGCCGCGGCCCTAGAAGCTAAAAAAGCCGCCGAAATGCGCACGGTTGCAGATTATGACGCGTACCCCATCAGCTATTTCAAAAAACCCATCAAGGAGGAAAACTGCAACCTGTGGCAGGACCGATACGAAGGGCTCGACACTGGCTCTTATACTAAAGCTCTGTTTCCCCTGCTTAAGCAAATCGCGGAATTTAACTCTGCCGTACCGCGAACATTCCAGACTACGCAGATGCTGACGGGCCATAGTGCGTTCAAGTTTTACCGCCATAGGTTCAAGATTATCAATGATAATCTTTGCCCGTGTGATGACCGGTCCCCCCAAACAGCGCAGCACCTGCTAACAGAGTGTGACAGATTCGGAGCGTTAAGGCACGACCATGAAACCGTCTGTAATGGTCTAAATATACCCCCTTACGATTTGCCAGCGATCGGACGCAAAAAGTCGAGCCGAGAGTCTTTCATAAAACTGACCCATCACATAATCAACAGCCTAAAGAGCTTCAATAATAACTCGTAGACTATCACACAATCACAGTCTCACTCTCCAGCTCACCGAACTGTTGCTGTGCCTGCAGCACAAACACCCAACATTAAATGAGATACTGTGCTAAACAGTCCATTAGAATATAATAATTTTAATAGCAAATAAGAGGACGAGTCCATATGCTGACACAAACTGATATGTATAAAATAACAAATTTAATAACTAGAATAAGACGTGAAATAGCTAAACTTGAAATATTACAATTGTGATATTAGAATAAAATAAATTGTAACAGTAGAATAAGTTAAAGATAACGAACACGTGTATTGTAAGTAACGGTAGTGTTTGACTTCCTCGGACGGCAAACATTGCTGCTACACCTGGGGATGCGGAAACCCCTGCAATGTATCCCATTCGCAGTGCAGGGGTTGAAGTAATAGTCCCAAGCGATGTAATTAGCATAATAATATCAACAATCACCAACCAACTGTATGTTCAATATATATATATTAAATAAATAAGAAAAAAAAACACCTATAGCGTTGCCCAAAATCGGTCTAGGTCTTGCAGTCTTGCGAGACTCTTATACAAATACAAATATTTTATTTGCTTTAAACAGGGTACTTATTACAATGATGTTCACTAAAGAAATCAGAGCTTTGACCTATTTAGCTATATTATTATGGCATATCTCTAGCTGCAAGTGCGAGTAGACCAACATCAACTGCAATATTTGAACAAGACTCTTGCCCAAATCTAGCTTGGATCAGCCTTGGTCTTGCTACATCAACTGCTATATTTGAACAAGACTCTTGCCCAAATCTAGCATGGATCAGCCTCGGTCTTGCTACAATTAGGCCGATCTAGGTCTCGGTCTTGCAGCAAGTCTCGCAAGACTGCAAGACCACGGACCAATTTTGGGCTACACTACCTATAAAGACGCCAATGTATGTTACCAACTTGTGACATGTCGTCTAGAAATTTGTTTTCGTTATCTCAGAGACAGAGAAGATTTAGTTATCGTTTCGCTATGAAACGATTTTCACTTGTCTATGATTCCAGGTCAGCTAGTCTGTCCATTTGTGCTATGTATGACGTTGACAAAAGCTGTGTTCCATTTAACCATCACCACTTTGCTGGTGCTGACATCTGATGTTAGCCTTGTTATGCGTTTCTTAGAAATGTTGACATTTTTAGCCGCCCTATTTGTTACAAATGAAACGGTATGAACTGATTTTTCGTACTGAATTTTGACGTCTCACCTACTTAGTCCAGTAACTTAATATTTCGAATAATATAAATCAAAATCGACTAAAACTATAAATATTATTCAATTTAATAATGAAATCCACTAAAAAATCTTTTTGATTCATGAAAAAAGTATCCAAATGTCAAATTTGAAAGCTGTCAAAAAATGGTATCGGAGAACCCATATATTAGCATGGGTATTTGATGTTAACTTTTCGTGGCAAAAACATACACATGCGTGTGAAACATACGAAACCAGCACGAAATGTTAACACCAAAGCCAAATGAAACGCGTTGATGCTAAAAATGTTGAAAATGTTGCAAATCCGTGCTTAACTGGAACGGGCCTAAAATGTCTACTGTGTCCGTATTCGAGCATACGACGAGCCCGATTTATTCACGCTTACATCAAATGTTAACTATGCTTTGCGTTTCTTCGAAGAAATGTTAACATTTAACCTAAAATCGAGATATTGTTTAAATAGAACGCATTACGTTAACATACGATGCTGGCCGCGTCCTATGTTAATAAAACACGATGATGCTAAAAATGTTGAAAATGCCACAAATCTGCGCTTAAATGGAGATCATTTTTTATAATTTTATTGGCCACTGGATACAAGTCCTTTTAGCCTCGTATTCGCACGGCGAGGTGTTGCAGTAACGCAACACGTGCTCGCTCATCAGGTATTCCGCGCGGGCGCCGCGCACCCGTCGCCCGCAAAGCGGCCATCGCGGCCCTTTGTCAATTTGTCCCTTTGCCAGAAGTGCGTCGCAATTTGAGGCGATGCGCGCGTACTTGTGCAATATTTCGCTCTGGGGTGGGCTCGTTTGCTCAAATTCATAGTGGGTAGCTGCTAGGAGCAACGATAAAGCCAATTTTAAAGTTTTGCATAGAAACATCGATGGAAAAATTTCACACAGCATTGGCTTAAAACTGCTTAAAATTATTGTTGATAGATATATTTACATATGTATTCATTACGTTTAATTGCTGGGTAAATAATTGCTTTGTCTTTTTTTACATCTACGTCTCAATTCTCTACATCGATCACCCAAAAGTTGACTAGCAGATTATTCCCCAGACATCAAGTTCGTCTTTCATGGAATGTAAGAAAAATCAATGAAGAGGGAGAGTGACATATTCTCTTCTTTTTGCAATTGTCATTTATCTCCTAGATAAATATCCATGAATAAATGAAGATGAAAAAGTCCGTCTTGCACAAATGTATATAAAGAATAAATAAACACAGTAAAGCGGTTTAGTAATTTTTATTTCATTGTTTATTTAAATCTCTAATTTTTTGTTTCATAGTTCAAGGTTATCAACTTTTGTATTTTTTGGCGTAATTACTTTTGTTAGTATCTCTGAATATTTCCCAATAGTTTATCTAAATCTGTCACCATAACAATAGTTTTATTAGTATGCTGTATTGCGTTAAAGTAACTACACATAAAAATTATCTGTGAAAGGATACCACAGGCTAGAAAGGTACAGGTTCAATTTTCGAACTGACACGAAAAATTAAAGCAAAATAAAGATGGACCGACAAATTTTTAATTTTTTTACAACTAAAATACACGTCCTCTGAAATCACTGATTAAGTTTTGGAAATGTTTTTATTAATTACTACTTACTGTATTTGTAGAAATATCTACAGTATCTACAGCGTCTTGTTATGAGCGCGGAACACCAGATTTGGAATCCTTTTGTTATTTCCTTAGCTTATTTCGTTAGGATTCATTATTCATTGTCATGCAGTAATTTATTATCGCCCAATCTCATTATAGGTATGGCGCTGTTCTAACACAGGTCTCGCTAACTAGGATATTTGTTTTATATAATGGATTGAGGGAGAAGATATCTTGTGTTTGTGAATATTCGCAATATCTGCTACTTTATATAAAAGAAATTACTTATTGTAAAGTTTTAGAAATAATAGTATATTCTTGTCTTAGAAAATGTTATTTTTTGTCTCAGAATAGTTCATATTGGCAATGTTTTTTATTGCACCTAAGTTGGCAACAGTCGCCTATAATACACTAGCTGTCCCCGCAAACTACGTTTCGCCATATATTTTTCCCGTTCTTGCAACATTTTTTATTAATCCTCAGCTCCTTTTAGTCGTAGCGTGATATTATATAGCCTAAAGCCTTCCTCGATAAATGGACTATCCAACGCAAAAATAATTTTTCAATTTGAATCCGTAGTTCCTGAGATTAGCGCGTTCAACCAAACAAACAAACAAACAAACTCTTTAGTTTTATATACGAGTAATATATTAGTATAGATGTAGAGCTATTGTGAGATCCGCAGCAAAACTGCAACCCCCACAGGAAACCGCCGCCGAACTTACGCCCGACCGAAGTCCGGTAGTAGTTACGCCAGAGCGCTCATTCAGCAAGTGTGTTGCCGGTAATTGAAATAGCAACCACGGTGCGTTCGGTCGCGTACCTTCCGCAGCGTATTTCGACACGCTCCCACTCGGAGCATGTGAAGATTTCGCGGGTCGCGAGTCGCATCGTCCGCGCCGCCGGAAGCGGAAACCGCCGCATGTTTACGACACCCCACTCATTTTTTTCCGCCGATCGCAATGACGCCTTGACGACCGATAAAGGGGAACGGCGCGATGGGGCCGAACGCGGACGGAAAAACAAGTTGGCAAGTTTTCGCTCACCGTTTATTGGGTATCGAGTGTGATGTGTTTTTCTATTTACAGTTTGTATACTTGTCGTCGGAGCGTTCGCTCGAGATCGACTTTGGAGGGGTCTGCGATGGGAATATTCGGTAGATAAAGAATTTAACCGAACACATTTTGATACAGAATTCATAAAAGCGAAAGTTACCCTAAGGACTAAGCCCTAAGGAAGGACATAGGTTACTTTGTATCTTGAATTTTTATGAGTTCCCTAGGAAATTCGTGATGTTGAACTCACGATAAAACTGAATTTCACTCAGACAAATTTGCGGGCACAGCCACAAATTTGTCTGAGTGAAATTCAATCCCAATACACTAGTATTGGGATTAAACTTTATACTGAACAACCATTTATCTGATACATCAATCATCTGCTTCATAAAATGACAGTTGTCACCTTGTTATCATAGAGTCTTATAGCGACAGAATATAGGGGCAAGTTTATCGTCGGTTACTTTTGATTTCGACTTCTTTCTTGAGGTTCAAGTCAAAACGCCACATTACAAGACCACGTTTGCTATTCTATCTTGCTTCCTCAACGTGTTTCCTCTTTCATACAATCCTGGGTCCATTAAAAGGCGCTTGAAGATGCACCTTGCAGGTCAGCAAGGTGAGAAGTGGCTGGTGCGGCGTGTAATCTCTCTCCCGCACTAGCTATCTTCGCATTTGGGCTCTATTTTCACTTACGATGGAGATGGAGTGAAATCATTATTTATGTAATTTATCATCATCAACAGCTCATATAATTCCCCACCGAGGAGCTCGAGCCTACCCTAAAATAGGGCGATTAGACCTTAGTCAACCACGCTGGCCAAGTGCGGGTTGGTGGACTTCACACATAACCTGTAAAGAAATTCTTTTTTCACAGGTGTGTGCAGGTTTCCTCACGATGTTTTGCTTCACCGTAAAAGCGTTGATTACATATGAATTCAAAATTTGAATACACATTGGTACCTATGTGGCGGGGTTTGAACCGCTACCTCCCGATTGGAAGGCGACGGCCTTACGCACTACGCCATCGACGCTTTTTAAATGTAATTAATGTCAAAATATTTATTTGCTTATTTATGTAATAAGCAAATGCATATTTGGACCATGGCTAGAGGTTACAATCTTATGTTAAGGACGCAATATTAACCTTGACCGAGAAGAAGTTTAACCCGTTTCGGTCGTTCTTTTTCTCGGTATGGGTAGAAATAACCCTCGAATTTAGATAATAGGCTCTTAAAGAGCTCTTCAAGTTCTAAAGCTTTGACAACAGATTTGTCATTACTCCGAGTAATCATCAATTATTTAAGCTTGGCCCACGAGGACCGACATTGGCGAGCAGTGTCAGTTGTAGTCAACCAATGACCTCATCCCGACTCTTCGCGATCATCTGAAAAGATTAAAATTGCGTGTGGGACCATTGATTGCGAGTTTGAAACGTTCCGTGTTGCTTTATAACTTGAATTGCCCGCCGATTCCTCTACTTTTCGTACTGCCCTTGATTTGTTTATGGACCAGGGTCCAGGAATTCAGATTAAATAAAATAATAATATTTTTGTTAGACTTTTAGGGTTCCGTAGCCAAATGGCAAAAGACGGAACCCTTATGGATTCGTCATGTCTGTCTGTCTGTCCGTCCGTATGTCACAACCACTTTTTTCCGAAACTATAAGAATTATACTGTTGAAACTTGGTAAGTAGATGTATTCTGTGAACCGCATTAAGATTTTCACACAAAAATAGAAAAAAACAATAAATTTTGGGGGTTCCCCATATCTATGGATAAATATTGAGGTTTCTAATATCATTTTCTCTAAACTGAATAGTTTGCGCGAGAGACACTTCCAAAGTAGTTAAATGTGTGTCCCCCCCTGAAACTTTTAAAATAAAAGAATGAGAAAACTAAAAAAATATATGATGTACATTACTATGCAACCTTCCACCGAAAATTGGTTTGAACGAGGTCTAGTAAGTAGTTTTTTTTAAGACGTTATAAATCGTACGGAACCCTTCATGAGCGAGTCCGACTCGCACTTGGCCGGTTTTTCGTAGGCTCTAATAGTTTGAATGTCACCCCAAATTTCGGAATTCGTTATGAGAATTATTCAATGGCGATAATCAATGATTAGTTGCTTGTCCAAATTTCAAATTTTTCTCCACATTTCTCAGAGCAGCGCGTGCGAGCGCGTAAGGCCGCATCTCGAGCGCCTCGGGCCCTCAAGGGATCGGCGCCATGTTTAAATTTGCAATTCAGCCGGCACACCTTCCCTTGGAGTCGTGCCGTTTGACAAACAAATATGAAAATGAAGAGCACGTCGCGCAAAACCGCCTGAATAATGAAACTGCCTCGGTACAATTGACCCTCTTTGCGTGCACGTAAACCTAACCAAGTCACTGCACTCGCGTTTTTATGTGTGATTTTGAAGCTTGGTCTTTGAACTTGAAATCATGTCCAAATATCATTTTCTTTACAATTTAGACGCTGGCAGGGTTCGAAACTGCGCTTCAACATACCGTGTCGACGCCTGACCAATTCGTCCACCAAGCAGCTAATCCGGCGAAATTTCAACTCTCATCATCATCATCATTTCAGCCAAGAGACGCCCACTGTTGGACATACGCCTCCCCCAAGGATCTTCATACTGATCGGTACTGCACCTAGCGCATCCAGCGGCATCCCGCGACCTTCACCAGATCGTCGGTTCACCTTGTACCAACACTGCATCTCTCGGTACGTGGCCGCCACTCAAACTCCGCCCTGCCCCATCGGGAAATTTCAACTCTATTGATCAGTTTTGTAGTTTATTAAGCCTGACTGACTTTGCTCACTGTTAAAATGAAATCATAAGGGTCATTTTTGTACACAAACGTAGATCCCCGTTTTCTTTCTGAATAATGGCAGCAAAGAAATTATTTTTCCAAACAATCTATGATCACTTTTAGCAAGTTCCTATGTAAAATATAGAAGCAAAATATAGAAAGCAAAGCACAGCCAAGGCCTTTCGCTATTTATAACGAAAAAAGCAATTGGGGAGTACGATGTCTAATTTGGGTATACGCGCGAAGCTCGGTTGCTCGGTCACAGGGCTCACAGAGCGTTTTTACAAATACCTATTTTTGAATTTTTTCGCGCCTAGTGTTCATATACGTCAGATTATATACGTCCCCACCGAGGGGCTCGAGCCTACCCTAAGTTAGGGTGATTAGGTCTTAGGTCAACCACCCTGGCCCAGTGCGGATTGGTCGACTTCACGATGTTTTCTTTCACCGTCGGATAAAATATGTACATATGAAATTCGAAAAACGAAAAACACATTGGTGCATGTACCTCCCGATTGGAAGGCCAGTACCGAGTCGACAGCACCATCGACCAGTCGCGCTTTGTATTCCCTCTTAATGCGTAGCATTAACATACAACTAGGAAATTGTAACAGATTTGGTTTTTTGTAACAAGTTTGAAAATTTATTGTACGGTCAAGGAACTAACTCTCGACCCATTTCGTTGACATATTGCTAGACACTGACAATGCATTAAGGTCGAATATTTGATCTCGCATCCACTCATAATCAGAAACTCATAACTGGAAGGACCGTACGAGTCGCACCATTGCGGCGCTCCCGACGACACGGCCGGGCACACCCTCTCGGAGTGCCCGGCCTGGCGACCCCAGCGCGATGCATTAGCCCTCGCGCTGGGCCTGGGTAGGGGTACGCCCGTCGAGCTGGCCAGCGTCGCACGGGAGATGCTGACCAGCGTGGCGGCATGGGAGGCTTTCGCCTCCTTCTGTGAGGATGTTATCTCGCAGAAGGAGGCTGCGGAGCGGGCGCGAGAGGATGACCCTCTCGCCGCACCGCGCCGGCGCAGGCGGTTGAGGAGGAGAAGGCGTGCGTTCCTCAACGCGCGCCAGCTCCCCTAGCAAGTTGGGGACTGAAATGGATCGGCCGGATGACTACCGGCCGAGAGATACTTTTCACCCCTAGCTTGGCCGTCTGGGGGGGTCGAATTTCTCAAGATACTTGTCGACCCCCCCGTAGAGGTAAGTCCTGGCACGTGCGCCAGGCAACCCTCCAGGGGGCACAATCGAGGAATGGCTAACGCCGATCCCGATTGTGTCTCCACGGAGGTAGAAGTATCTAGAGGGTATTTAGCCGGTACTGGGTCTTCTACCCGAGTCCTGCATATCCTTGGGGTGGCCTAGTCAGCTCAATTCCCTTGTCGAATACCGTAAAAACTGTATTTTCCCTATTGTAAAAAAAAAGGACCGTACGAGTCGAGTTAATAAAAAATATACTTCTTGGATCATCCCCGGCTTAGTTATTCCGTCTTTTGTCTTATTTTGACATGTGCTGAAACAAGACAAAACACGGAGTAACTAATCCGGGAATGATCCAAGAAGTACATTTTTTATTAATAAGGCCGGTAAAGTTTAATAGGAGTAGTGTGTTTGTATGCTAAGAATACTAGCGCATTGAGAATTAACGAGTCCACTGCATTCCGCCATTTTGTCGCTCGAGATATCGGCGGTGCTTCACTCGTACCGCAGTAGTCTCAAGAAGGTCATCAATATAAGTTGGTTTCGCAAGTTCGTCATCGGTGCTCGATCACAATCAGGGAGTGTTCGTTTCACTTCACTTTACGATCCGGCGTGTTTCCTCCCGAGGCCCGGGGGAGATCGTAAACACTTTTTCCCGGGCGTCCGGGGAGCCTCGGCACATCCCTTTCGTTTTTGTTTCCTCGCGAGCACTACTGGGAGCCGGTGTGTTGTGTTTCATCATTTCATTAGTATGGACGGCTTCTTAAATATATCTAGCTTCTATTTCAATTGAGTCGCAGGAAACAAACTTCATTGGATATTTTTTGATGTGCTTCTCGAAATAATACTTTATTTTATTTGTGCGAGTACACATTCAAATGGAGCAACATTCTCCGGGTTCCCTCGCGTATACATATACGTATATCTATACTAATATTATAAAGCTGAAGAGTTTGTTTGTTTGAACGCGCTAATCTCAGGAACTACGGATTGAAATTAGAAAATTCGTTTTGTGTTCGATAGTCCATTTATCGAGGAAGGTTATAGGCTATATAACATCACGCTACGACTAAAAGGAGCTGAGCGTCAATGAAAAATGTTGCAGAAACGGGAAAAAATTGTATGGCGAAACGTAGTTCGCGGGCGCAGCTAGTATAACATATACACCCAATTTTGTTGAAATGATTTCGATATTACAACAAAATTGTGCGTTTATCTGGCTAAGGATCAATTTTTCAATAGTCAGTTAACTTTTACCCGAGAAATAAATATGACACTTTGACAGCTTTTGTATGGAAATTCTGTCAGATCGCCATATTTTTTTTTACAGTTAAGACTTAACTGACAATTGAAAAATCGGCCCTTAACGGATTATTTCAACAATAATAAATTCATGGGTGTTTTCTACTTGATCCTGACAGGCTGTTTATTGTATTTTTTTACATTAAAATTAAGAATAATGAAATTTGTACTTTTGTGACTTAATTCAATATAGTTTGTGATTGACTCTTCTCGGGGAAGTCAGCTAATAGATTCCGATCGAATCATAGATAAAATTTTAATGAATTGGTTAGTTTTGACGTTTGCATTTGTATATCTTCATACCTGCGGGATAAAAATTCATCAAAACATTGTATTTATATGTCACTAGCTTTCCGTTCGCGACTTAGCCCGGGTTATTTTTGTTTTCCCTTAGGAATTTTTTATCCCGTGGGAAAATTACCCTATGTCCTTCCCCTGGTCTCGAACTAACCCTTTACTAACTTTCATCAAAATCGGTTCAGTAGTTTCGAAGCCTATTCAATACAAACAAACAAACAATCAAATCTTTCCTCTTTATAATATTAGTATAGATATATTTGGTTATAAATCTTTTAAGCTTCTCGAACTCTATATTTTACAAAAGTAATTTCCCTAAATTAAAATTAAATTCTATTACTTCAAAGCTTACGCTATTTAAGCACATACTACAGAGTCTAAAAAAATTCTTTATCACTTTTTGATATGGAACACTATTAGTCACCTAGTATTGTGTAATAAAAATGTAATCACGTTTCGGGTTAGTAATTTCGATAACAACTTCACCCATAAAAAATAAAATTGGCACGAAGATTAATTGGAAATGTCAAAAAGGATGGGATCTTAAACAACTCCCACTCTTCTAAACAGGTAGAATGAAGGGTCAATGTTCGTACGGTAACGTCATTTTTAGGGAGAAGCCACACGGAAAGCCAATCTAAATCCCTAAAAATCTATCAGAGCTGACAGTTGATTCTTTCCAGGAGAATGCTTTCAAAACGAACGTAGCAGAGCTAAGCTTTATTCGGGGTTTGGTTAATTCGAGCGAGTGCGTCCGGCCGGAGGATTCAGTCGCCGGCCATTGTGATCTGCTGTTGCCACCTCGGCAATGTGGACTCCAGCCTTCGCGCGACGTTAAAAGACATTAATTTTATCGTAATGTTACTAAAATATTTAAGCATTTTCTCTTATCTTATCTGTGCGCCAACGGGTTTAGGCTCTTATTAATAAATGCATCTCAAAGTTGGGATTGATCTGTAGATACACTTAATGTATGGAACTTCTGTCATAAACAGCATTTTATGATGGACTTCAATCTTGACATGCAATTATTAATAGGAGCCTAAGAATAAACACGTGAAACTCAAACTTAAAAATCTATATTCAATACTCTTTCCGCTTGCAGCTTCGTCCGCTTTACTATGGTTATTTGATAAGATAGCATTCTATTAATGAAAAAAATTATAAAATCGGTTCGGAGATTATCCCAAGCATCCAAACTCACAAACTTTACGTCTCTTTATAATATTATTATTCGAATCATACATTTAAATTCATTTCGAATGCGAATTTGAATTGTATTGTTTCTTGAATGCGTCTCCTATTCATACCGTGTTAGCTGCTAAGCGGACATTAACAAATCGGCCGATACTCCGCGACGCATATCGGATTCAAGTCGCGGCGCCAGCATCGTTGGGTCGGTTGGGAGGGCTAGAATCTGTACGCGTCTAATTCCCGCCCTTAATAGAGTTTGGGCCCGGGACACCGGGACCCAGTTATTCCGGCAGACATGTTCCGTGAATTATTCACAAGTTCGCTCATCCGATTACAATGCTCGATTCTATTTTTGTTGTCGCCGCCGAGTGTTGTCTGTGTACAACACAGTCTGTGGTGTACAGTGTACACCATGTACCTGAGGATGCATTCAATTCGGTCTGAAAGTTATTTCGATCGCCAATATGTAGAACAATTTCTGTTATTACACTGGCGAGTCTTGGTCTTTTGCACAGATAGTACTTTTTGCGATTATAAATAGTGATTTTTTTTTGTTTGATTGTCTGAATAACACACCAAAATTAAGGCATATCTTTGGAAGCCCGGTGTATCTATGTATATATTCGCCAGCATATACTTGATTCAGAAACACGGTAATACAAAAATAAAAATTGGATAAAATAAGTTTTAAATACAACTCGATTTTTTGAGCATTTTAGGTGTGAATAGTACCGATTAATATCGGACGACACCCATTTCTTGGGATGGAAAATGCTTCATGCATACCTCAGTGTGATAAGTTCACATGCTGGGGTTATATGTAGGAATCATTTCTTTGCATACCACAGGGAAGCTCTAGGCCTTCATCTCACCTGATAGTGAGTGAAGATAAGGCCGAAGGTGGACACGAGCTTCACCTGGACTCCTCAGCAACTGAGGAACTGGCTACCTCACCTATAACTGTTGGAACACGATACTATCAACATTTTAGTATGGCAGCAAATTAAGATAAGACGGTGATAGCGAGCCAGACGAGCTCAGAAGCCCTACCACCAACCAAACGGAGCAGAAAATCTTCCGTCCCATGGAGAATTGAACCCCAGACCTGCCGGTCAACACCTATAGACCACGACGGCGGATAAAAGCGTAAATTTACATTGACATTTATAAGAATATCAAAATAGGGAGAGCATAATGAAACTTCTGAATGTCTGCCTAGATATAACAAATGCCGGGCTCCGTGTGTCGTCACGGCCGCGGAGACGCGGGTTCGAGGCCGGCCGCGGCATGATTCATCGCAGCCATCCGCCAACCGCCTTCCGCCGAGAGATTTATACGCGGCGCATCGTTCTACGACTAGAGGAGCTCGCAAGCTTGCGTCTGTATGGGCTAAGCTTGTTAGAGCTTATGACTAATTGTAATGTATTGTTTCTTTTATTGTAATCACGTGGAATGATCTCTCTAATTAAGTGCTTTCCACCTTCGGCCTTATCGTCATTTACTATCAGGTGAGATGAAGGTCTAGTCTAGAGTTTCCCTGTCGTATGTAAAAAATCGTCGAACCAATTTGAATGAAATTCGGTAACCTACGCACTCAGTAAGAAAATAAAAAAAATATCACATTTAGAATTAGTTCCCCAGGGAATGCTTGATGCAACTATCTCTTGATATAATTGCATTTTGTCACTGCATTTTCTTGCAATACCTAAAAATGCAAAATGTGTTCTTTGTTAAGCCCGAAGTACGAATCAACATGCAATTTTCAAATATTAACTGATTTCGTAAAAACTAATACAAAGACTGTACGCGGTGTTTTTTATTGTTTCATTTATATATTTTTTGTTTATGAGTCTTCAACAAATTATAAGTAACATTTCTTTTTTTACATCTACCTCGTGACTCTCAGAATAACCCTAAGGCCGACTGGCCTTAAATAAAATGTGCGCCTTATACACAAATGTACAGAAGAATAAATGAATAAATATTTCAATTTTTTCAGAGCAGAGCGTAGAGAAACTTATTTCACAAATAACAGCTCCCAACAGTTTTGAAAAACTAATCCTCGCAAATTGTGCGCAGCGAGGGAATAAACAGGCAATTAAAATGTAATTAGTTGCCATGACAAAAGCGAATAAATCGTTCGTAATCTGGTCGCAGGCCCCGCGTTGCATTTATTCTTGCTCGTTTGTTACTTGTTTATAAGTACGTCATTAATGACGTAGTCCGGGAAACGGATACCGGTTAAGTCTAGCGTCATCGTTACCTGAGCCAAATTACGCTTTTCCATAAAAATCTGCCATGAAAAATTTATAAATGAATAAAAAAAAAAAAATCGTCTCGAGCGGGACTTGAACCCGTGTCTCCAACATACCGTGTTGATGCGACAAACATACCGGCGAATTTTTCTTTATTCATTTTTCAATTTATTCAGCAACTACGATTTCTGCGAATTCAGTTGGGATTGGCAGATTTTCGCAAACTATGTCAAATCAAATCAAGTCAAATCAAATGCTTTATTTGCAGAATCGGTGAAGAGCGTCGGTGGCGCAGTGGACTCTGCACTTGCCTTCCAATCGGGGGGTCGGGGTTCGAGACCCGCCATGTACCAATGTGTTTTTCGTTTCGAATTTCATATGTACATTTGTCTGACGCTCCTACGGTGAAGGAAAACATCGTGAGGTAACCTGCATACATCTGCGAAGAAATTCAATGATGTATGTGAAGTCGACCAATCCGCACTGGGCCAGCGTGGTTGACTAAGGCCTAATCACCCTAATATAGGGTAGGCTCGAACCCCTCGGTGGGGACGTGTATGGGCTGTGATGATGATGATTTGCAGAATACAGTGAAATTAAGGTGTTATACATTGTATGGTACAGTATTCTACCCTCAAGGGGATGCAAATATCATGGTTTTTTTTACAATTACATACAAATCATTACAATTAATATGGTAAGTCAATGAGATATAAAAATAATTATTGTCAAATATACATGTCAATGAAAATTGATTAAGAATTATTTGAAAGTATCATTGAGATATTCCTTGACACTATAGTATGCTTTGCTTATAAGAAACTGCTTCAATCTGAATTTAAATACGTCAATGTTAGAATAATCTAGTAAGTGTTTAGCGAAATGGTTATAAAGACGTGGAGCCATACAGAATACACTTTTTCCATATTGTGCAGTAAAACTCGGTGGGAAACAAATTTTATGGTTATTACGTTTTGATCTTAACTGCTCAAACATAGACCTATTCATTGCTACAAATATTACAATCGAGTATTTTATGTATGTCGAGTATTTTTATCACCTATACCGCAGTGCCTAAAGTCAAAGGTCTATGATTAGTGCGTCTTACCTGTCATGACTTACGGTGCCGAAACGTGGACACAGTGGGGCTAGTCCAAAAATTCAAAGTCGCTCAGCGAGCAAAGGAGCGAGCTATGTTAGGAGTTCCTTTGAAGTATAACATCCGAAACGAGGTTATCCACAAAAGAACTGGAGTCACCGAAATAGCTCGCGGAATAAGCAAATTGAAGTGGCGGTGGGCTGGCCGTGTCTGTCGAGGACCGATGGCCGTTGGCGCAGACATGTCCTCGGGTAGAGACCATGAGTAAGGCAGCGGGGATGGACTGGATACGAAAGGCGGAGGACAGAGTATTGGACTCATTCGCTGTTTCTTAAGATTAGATTTTGATTATTAAGTCCATGGTTTTTTCCGTTTTTATTTTTTATGTTTGTTTCCCAAATATAAATAAATACATAAATTACGTTGCCGACCGTAATAAAAAAATAGATTTCTTAAGAATAAAGAAATGGGACGAATCACTGAATGAAAAAAATAAAATAATTCAAATTCTGTGATTCGTCCCATGGGACGAAAGGGTCGTGGGACGAAACAGCGAATGAGTCGAGTATTGTGGCGTAGATTGGGAGAGGCCTATGTCCAGCAGTGGACTGCGATGGGCTGTGTTGGCAACACCAACAAATAATTTATTTTTATTTTTATTATGGCAAGAGTTCCTTTATATTTTTTGCCCTCTCTTGCTCTAAACTTGGTGTAGGCTAGACGTGTACTAACTGCACTGTTTAAAATAATAAACTAATAGAGGGAACGTTTCTTGGAGAAGTTTTATTTAGCCACTACCATCTGCAATCAGAACCTGCATAATACAGTCCACTCAAATCGAGAGGTCCCCAACAGGCTGATTGATTGATTGATTGTCAATTTTTAGGATTCGAAAAAAGAGTAATATTTATATATATATATATATATATATATAATAAATCAATATTTTTGAGCATGTACAGCTGTAATGTAGATATTATTTTTGAGCATATTAACTAAATTAGATTAGATATTTATGTGTGCAAAAAGAATTGATTTCAAAGTTAGACGAGCTTATGAGCTTACTCGACTCCTTAATAAAATTATGGTCCAATTTAGTGGACACTGCAGAACAAGCACCTGTACTTATTTGTGTGCAGTAGCACAAAAGCATTCCTGCGAGAGTAAATAATTATATTGTTGCTGCTAAAGTTTCTCTGTTTAGAATATTTAGGAAGCTGAAACTGCACGCGAATTCCTTTCTAATTAAATTGGAAGGTGTATGACTCTGCAACGAAATCTGTAACAAGCACTCTCCGGTAGGGTCGATTCGTGTAATGGAGTTGTATGTGTGGAAAATATAGCAACAGTGAAACACCATTCAGACATTAAAAAAACCGGCCAAGTGCGAGTCGGACTCGCCCATGAAGGGTTCCGTACGATTTCTGGCGTATTAAAAAACTACTTACTAGATCTCGTTCAAACCAATTTTCGGTGGAAGTTTGCATGGTAATATACATCATATATTTCATATATGGGACACACATTTTACCACTTTGGACGCATCTCTCGCGCAAACTATTCAGCTTAGAAAAAAATGATATTAGAAACCACAATATGATTTTTGAAGACCTATCCATAGATACCACACGTATGGGTTTGGTGACAAAAAAAATTTTGAGTTTCAGTTCTAAGTATGAGGAACCCCGAAAATTTATTGCTTTTTTGTCACAGAATACATCTGCTTACCAAGTTTCAACAGTATAGTTCTTATAGTTTTGGAAAAAAGTGGCTGTGACATACGGACGGACAGACAGACAGACAGACATGACGAATCTTTAAGGGTTCCGTTTTTTGCCGTTTGGCTGAACTGAACCTTAAAAAGCCACAAGTGAAAATCCTACAACCAGCTTAACCGACCAAAAACTTTTGATTGTGATTAATAAACTTGAAGCGAATAATAATCTCTTAATCGGCAACTAGAAACATGGAATTGGAGAAAGAAAGAGTAAATACCTAAGGCTGGTAATATTTCCATTTTCTTTTACAAAAATATTTGCAATAAAATAAAAACTGTTACACATTTGTCGATTCACTTTCATGTATCATTATCATCATCACAGCTCAATCATCCCACCGAGGGACTCGAGCCTACCCTAAATTAAGGCCTTAGTCAACCACGCTGGCCCAGTGCGAATTGGTTGACTTCTTCACAGTTTTACAACATTGTTAAACTGCCACTTCACGTACACCTTTGAATTTCTTCGCAGATGAATGCAGGTTGCCTCGCGATGTTTTCCTTAACCTTAGGAGCGTCGGACAAATGTAGCACATTAATACATGGCAGGAACGATCCCCGGACCTCCCGATAAGAAGGCCAGTGCCGACTCCACAGTGCCACCGACGATATTTCAAAGGATGGAATACATTGGATTATTCCGCAACCTCATCCACGAGTTTATTATCGCAAAAGAAACCCTGCCTGCGCGCCGATTCTTCAACAGTTTTTGTATGCAAGATCTTTAAAAAAAACGCAAATATTAAACATACTATCATTGCATAACACTGCTCCAAAAAATAACTCTTTGAATAAAAGTTTCGCCTTCCGTGATCGAGCCGCCCCGCGCCGTCCGCTCGTGACCCGCCGCCGCCGCCGCCGCCGCCGGCCAGACTTCAAAGGGCCACAATGGATCGGAACTATTTCCAGCACATCAAAGGTCGGAAACGCGACACGCGGAAAAAGCTGTCAATCAGCGTGACGCACAAGACGGTACAAGCTTGTCGCGTGCCGCGGAACGCTTCAACTATTCATTGTTTCAAAAACATAACCTGCCACCGACGAGCAGTACCTACGTCTGTTGGACGGGTTTTTTTTTAAATTTCGAATACATTTTTGCCTTGTTAACGTTTAACTTTGTCGGCGCGATTTCAAGTAGCGCTCCACGTTCTGGATCTTCAGCCTCAAATTCGAGATATTTTGTGTTTTGAACATGTAGTAATTTAATGCAGAAGCTGATTGACAGAGAATAAGAGATGTTTCAGTTGTTTTTGTAAAATTATTTTATTTTTGTAGAATGCTAAAAAAATCAAACAAATGATAGTGTTAAAAGACTAATAAGAACGAAACAGTTGTAAAACACATACATTTTTGCATTTTGCTTTATCGCAAAAAGTTGATGTGTAAAATGACCATATAAATGTTTGCAGTAAAATCGATTTAAATTAAATCACAACGCGTGTATGTTAAATACACGCGTTGTGATTTTTGGAATATCTTTGTTTTATTGTCCAAAGGCACACGTATTAAAACATAAATGAATATTAAATAAAACAATTACAAACATTTGAAAAATTACCGTTTGGCGTCAACAATGATGTACCTAAGTCAAATTGACGTCACCAATGGCAGGTTAACATTGTTTTGGCTTTAAGATTTGTTGTTGTGTGATGGCGAGAAAAGAAAACATTTTCACATATTAACAATGAATAACACATTTTAAACGAGTGATAGCAATATCTGCATAAGTTCCTGGACAACTATTGGATGCTGTTAAAACTGGATATCTTATCGCAGTGTTTTAAGAAACACTGCGATACCTATAGTATATAGATAGATAGTATATAGATGCGGACCTATAGTCCGCGGATCCCTGGGGATCGCAAGTATATAATGCATAGGAGGTCGCAGTCTTTTCCCGGGCGCGTTGGCAGTGGTGTCGCTGTATGGACCTTACCACACGCGCCCATAAGGGCAGGAAGAACACCGGGGTATTTTAGTGGGTAAGCCTGGCACTCTGCCGGGAGAGCCCCACACACGCTCGCCGCCTAGCCAACGGCGGGTACGGTGCGGTTACGCATTTCTCCCTGCAAAAAAGGGGGCGTCGCAGTCTCATCTGTTAATCATTATTAATTTCATGGTTATTTCATATAGCGTTGTCTCTGTTTTACTATTAGTTAAACTAGCTCCAAGCGTTCACGGCCTCTGATCTTTTCCTTTCTAAAATCACGAGGACTCAATAATCTTTCATTTCAATTACGCTTTGCTATTTGAACGTAAAGTTTGATAAAACATTTATAAACGTGTTCCTAATTCGAAAATGTAACGAGCGAAATTATCAGACGTTCTACCCAATTTCACGGAAAGTACGCCAAGGCTTACGAGCCAAATTATTAATTACGTGAAAGCATTTTTATCGTGAGCCCATTCAATCCCTTCAGGCCCGCGCTCATCGCTTAGCGCTCATAAATTATGTATGGCACCCTCATACCTGTCCCTCATTCTTGAACGGCGTTTATGTGTTCCCTGCTATCCCGGAATTCGAGGAGTCAGGTACAGATCGAAGTGCGGTTATTATTGTGATTTAAGAGTTCGTTGGTGGTGCTCACGTTGACTTTTATTCCTGAAGTCTTCATTTTCTGCTTTACGAAGTTCTCCTGTTTCAAGAAGCTTCGGTTAGGTCCACTTTTTCGTTTCTCCAATGTGGTTGTAAGTTTATTCTATGCTTATCAGGTCTTGTGCTCGAAATTTGTATTTGGCTTCGTTGTGATTTTGAAGTCGGTTTATTTTTTGTAAAATATGTTTTTACGTGTTGTAAATTTCATAAAACACTAATTTCGCAACAAAACACTTTGGTTTCACTGTTGTTTTTACACATAATTCACAACTTAAATAAATTCTTTGACACTTGCAAGTACTTTTGATCATTGTGCAATTTGTGCACAGGCAAAACTAGATATCAAGAAAATTCATTACAGTGTTGTTTCCATCGCTTAGGAATTGTCTGCCCTATCTTATATGGTTCAGCTAAAAACGATCTGTGGCATTAAGTCCGCCAATTGTACGATAACTTTTGCTGTGCAATAGTGCTAAAATAAAGATAAATACATAAACTCCTCACACCGGGATCGAACCGGGTCGCATTAACTAAAAATACCAAGCCGATTGTTAAGCATGTGTTTCAACATCAAGACTAACGAAAGCCTCCCATTTGTAGTTAAACAACGTATGCATATGGAAGCGAACTTTATTCTACGCAGCTGATCTACCGCTTTATAGTACATAGCTTTCCGCTCGCGACTTCGCGTTATTTTTGTTTTCCCGTGGGAATTTTATATTTTCCCGTAGGAAAATTACCCTATGTCCTTCCCCTGGTCTCGAACTATCCCTATACCAACTTTCATCAAAATCGGTTCAATAGTTTCGAAGCCTATTCAATACAAACAAACAATCAAATCTTTCCTCTTTATAATATTAGTATAGACTAGCTTTTGCTCGCGGCTTTGCTCGCTTAAATTCCGGGTAACATGGAAGATTTCCAAAAAAAATTAAAGCAGATATTTTTCGTTGGTAACAAAGAGTCTGTGTACCGATTTTTAGCTTCCTACCTTGAAAACTGCGAAAAGTCCCATATAAAATTTTACCCCCTCTTTTAAGGGGTTGGTAGTAGATCTCCAAAAAAAAATTATGCACGTATTAATTATTAGTCACAAATAGTCCGCATACCAATTTTTAGCTTTCTACCTTGAAAATTGCGGAATGCTCCATACAAACTTCCATCCACCATTTTAGGGAAGTGGGGGGTTAGAAAGAGACAAAAGCCTATGTCACTCTATATCCCTTCAACTATCTCCACTTAAAAAAACAAGTCAATTCGTAGCTCACTTTTTCCGTGAAAGACGTACAAACAAACAGACACACACATACACTTTCCCATTTATAATATCACTATGGATATTTAATTTGGCGAATACGCACCCCCGTATTGTACACCGGTTTCAAATGTGAATACGAAATTTCGTTTGTAAACGTAATAAATACAGTGGAGCGAGAAAGTGGGGCCTGCGGCGGTCGCGAGCCGCGGTTGCTACAAACATATCAGCCGCTTTGTGCTCGCACAAATGCCTCAAACGAGCTAAATAAAATTGTTTTGCGTGTTTTTTTCTAACGCTTCCAACTGGTTGGAGGTGTTCCGGCCTTTAACTGAGAGGTGCCAGCAATTTATCGTTTAATTGGAGTAATACTGCCTTTTTATACACATTACAGGGACGCTCTGGACCTTTATCTTACCTGATAATGGTATAATAGTAAGTGACGATAATTAAGGCGGAATATGGAAGCGGGCTTTACCTAGACTCTTTAACAACTGAGAAACTGGCTATCCTACTTCTAATTTTCGAAACACAACGATGCTATTGACAACACTAAGCGGGCTCAGAAACCCGAAGAGCAACCAAACCAAGCAGCAAATCCTCTACCCCCATCTACATCACAGCTCATATACGTCCCCACCTTGCCTCAGTCAACCACGCTGGTCCAGTGCAGATCGGTCTACTTCACATACACCTTTGAATTTCTTCGTAGATGTATGCAGCTTGCCTCACGATGTTTTCCTTCACCGTAGGAGCGCCGGACAAATGTACATATAAAATACGGAAACATTGAAAATCACATAAGGAGTATGAGCCCTATACCCTACCCTACCCTTTTTTTGTCGGGAAAATGCCTGGCGCACTTCCAGCTAGCCGGGGGATCGGCAACGGGGGTATGTGGGACTTGCACCCGCTAAAAACCCAACAGCGTCTTACAACCGCGTAGCCCAGGGGAGCCTTCCGGGAGTCCGATTGGATTCGTCCAGAGCTCGACGCTAGATACGGTTAGCTGCCTTCTGGATAGCTACTCCACTTAAGTTAGAGGTTAGACCGCTAGGAAGGCGTACGGGATACGCACGCCACCTCCCCGGAACCAGATGGTGGGCTACGGACCATCTCCAGCCCGCAGCTCAAGGTTCTCTTGCGGCAACTCCTCCGACAAGCGCGGAGGCCTCACATAAGTGAAGCGTCGAACGCGCTTGTTCGGGGCCGCCCGGCAAGCCGGGCTACTTGTGGGTTGCCGTGAATCCGGCATCGGCGCAAGGGCCGCAATGGGGCGAGGCGATGCAAGTTACCGCCTTATGCCCGGTCTCTCCGCACCGGAAATAGTCCCGGCTGCAATCGACCTCCTCCACACAAAGTGTAGCCATATGGCCCACCTTAAGGCACCTGTAGCATCGGGTCGGTCTGGGGGGCAAAAGCCGCACCCCAGCCGAAAACCACCCCACTACTATGTGCTTTGCTCGCACCAACGTCTTAGCGGCGGCGATGGGAACACTGGCATGAATCATTCCCATTCCCGAGAGCCCGCGAGTGACATCGCTTACTCGGATCTGCTCTTCGGGACAGCCTCCAGCCCGGGCCAGTGCTACTGCGACGATCTCCTTCCCAACGGAGTCAACGAGACCAGTCAGTGATACGCAGTTCAACGCGTTTCACGGGTCTCGTGACTCTAATTTCACCAGAAAACGTGCGCTGTATAAGAGCAGCTATTTTCACTGCGCGCTCTTCACTGCGCTCCCCGACAACCTCAATAATGCGGCCTCCAGTCGCCGCTCTCCTTTCTTTTGGGTCAGGTCAGGTACCACAAGGCCTGTGCCCGAAAGTGGCTCAAAAACTCTGTTCAGAACGTCCGCGTCGGTCAGGCCAGCCATACCTTCTACCGGTGGCAGCGAAATGACCACTGCTCGGCAGCAGTATCATTTCGCTTCTTTTCGGTTCACTTCGGTATTCGGAGGCTTGGCTTACCAGACCCACGCTTATGCTTTCTTCGTCTTTTTCTCCTTCTCCTACCTGTCCCCTCTCCACCCTCTAGGCCAGGAGGACCAGAGAGACGAGAGGGGCCAGGTGGAGCGGTAGATGCAGCGCCCGTGGCCGGTGCTGCAGTGTGCTTCTTGCGCCTTCTTCTGGGCTTCTGGGAACAAGTGGTGAATCCATTGAATGCAAAGAAAACTGTCTCATAAAGTATTAACTAGGATAAAACTCCACAAAAAAAACTAAATATTAATTTAATCACAACAGCAAATATATCAGATATATCAGTGAGACGGACAAAACGAACCCATGATGAAATTGAACATCATAGCGAATTACAGAATGGTTGTGAATTCATGCAACTGACACAGTCCATTTCATTGATACATCGACCACCGACCGTACCGAGCCATTTAGAGGTGAATCCAAAAGCGGTCAAAGCTCCAGCTACCAAAACAAGTTTAATCAGTAAGCCCGCGTCGCCCGGTTACATCGACTCTGCTCCAAATAAAACTACTGCAGCCTCCCACCCCACGGCAGTGTAATAACGTGTCATTGTGCTCCGTTCCCGTCCAGGAAAATTGAGATATGTTCAATTTCATATTATAAATGCGGATATATCTATACTAATATTATAAAGCTGAAGAGTTTGATTGTTTGTTTGTTTGTTTGTTTGCTTGAACGCGCTAATCTCAGGAACTACTGATTCAAATTGAAAAATTCTTTCATAATTTTTGGAAATGTTGTAGATATAATGAAGATAAAACGTACAAACATAGATAGGGGGTAAAACCGTTATCGCCCGAAACAATATTTCAATTAGAAATATATGCACTTGCCTCGGACTTTCAACTCTAAGCGGTGTGCAACAAACTATAATTTTGAAAGTGCATACTCGAGCCATGAATTGGCACTTCACTCACAGTGCTCTTAACGTAATCATAGAAGCGAGCAGCCCTATCGCGGGCCAACGCACCAAGCGATGCCGAGCGGCCGTAGGTATAAAAATTCAAAGAGGGGCCGAGTCGACATACTGTATATTATTATACTATTAAATGATTGTTCTTTGGTCTGGTATGCTCGTACGTGTCCCTTTTGTAATATATCTACATAATATTGTGTCATAGAAATGAAGTTTGATAGTCGTAGTTGTCGCATCGTAAGTAGCTTCATCTAATGTCTCATTTCAATATGACAATCTAACCTACTATTGAACATACATCTCAATTACGTCTTTTACCATCAATCTCTGGAAATCGACCGGTTCTAGCAGTTTCTAACAGTTTCCCATAACCTCTAGCAGGTGGTTTAATGAGAAAGACGAACTTATCAATGCCCAATTAAACGAGGTTACCGTTTGCATTGCGTTACATTTATTGAAGTTTGTTGATTTTTCATATCAAGACTACCTATTTCACCGCCAGTAAATCTCTGGATCATTATTTCTTTTGATTATGTTTTTTACCGCTTTATACAAAAACATTCCAGCATAGAGCACTTGTTTACAAGCTGAAATGTTTTTATTTGTAACATCCTGGATGAGCTTTATACCTACTTTGACAAAGGCTGAGTGTTTGGCAAAGGAACGTTACTTACTGTATTTGGTGCTAAATACAAGTAACGAATACGAAGATATGTAGAATTATATGCGTCGCTTGTGAACATACTTTAATTCTGTCAAAATGAAAACATTCCGACTCAGTAAGCAAACGTAAAACACCTTTCATTTCAGACGTCACATTGTGCCCAAGTACCCTTTCGGCCTAAACAAATTACGGGCCCATAAATAAATCGGAGACAAGGTTTCATCGAAAAATATTCATTTCACAGGAACGATTCTGCGAAATTTAATCAGGTTCTCTGATTATTTCATTTTTATAAGAATCGACTCGGATTGTAGGTAATAAAATCTGTTTTTGTAATAAATTTAGTTCAAATATCGCTTTTGCTGTTCAATAAGGACTGGCGGCATATTATACGAGAAATATTTCCGTGGAAATGTTTTATTGGCAGCAGAACCAACCCGAAAGGCAAATATGGGATAAATTTTTTTTTTAATTTTTTTGCTTTAAAAGTCATTGTAGCGTACCAGAGCGAGGCTGAAATGGTATTTTTAGTTATTGGGGATAATGTTAATGGGGAGGCAAGGGAAACAAAGGTCTAAACAGCCTTTTTTTAACCCAGTTAAAAAGATTTTATATCTACTGCAGTGGGAGTGGGGCCCAGCTGCGGTTATGTGGGATTTACCTCGCTAATTGAGGTATACTCTCAAAAATACTGGGGGGCTCCGTCAAACCGCATTATCGACACACAAAGGGTACTTCTCGCAATCGCTTTGTGTTTCGAGAGCGATGCTGCCCGACTATACCATGCTCCACTCAAGGGTAGGGAGTGTCTGCGGAGCGCCTTCAGACACCCCTTCAGCATGGGGGTTATTAATGCTAGTGACGGGAACCCCACTCCGTCAACGCGACCCCTCTGGCAGCTGGTGGAGGGCGTAAGTTCGCCTTATCCTACCCTGCCGCCGCTTGTAGGACGGGTCAGCATTATGATCATCCTCGTGAACCTGTTCTGCGGCCTCCTTCTGTGCAAGGACTTCCTCGCAGAAGGAGGCAAACGCCCTCCAACAGGTCCAAACAGCCTAGTGATTAATTAATTTATACAATTTCTTCAGACTTAATTTTTTGTATTTTTATTTGTTATTCATTACAGCTATCACATTGTAATCAATTACTATCTGTGCCCGCGAACTACGTTTCGCCATAATAATCATCATAGGAAGTAGTTTTTATACATATAGAAGAATGTGTAGAATCTACATTATACATAGAATAATCGTGAATTAAGAATCGACTTTTACTCGTTCATAAAAAGAATCATGATGATGATGTTTCGAAACCGGTCACATTAAGTTCAATATAATAAAAAATTAAGTGGAACTAGTGAAATTAGTGTTTTAATAACAAGATACCATGGAGTTCCATCAAGAAATTACAACACAAAGTTTAAACTAAAAGAACATTGTATTTTAAAAAAAGGAACTAACTTCGGCTATCTTTTTGGTAGAATGCGTGCTCTTTAGATCTTTTACAAATTGAACTGTTGACCGTAATTTATATAGTATTATCTTGTTATAACTCGGTTTCCATTAACTCACTTGCTAAAGCTAGGGAGTATACCTACCTCGTAAATAAATAATGAGTCATTTTAGCCCCTTATATAACAATCTTATACTGTTCTCTAACTAACGTAAAGAGTAAGCAATAGGCAGCTTATCTTTGATTGTTTTTATTTACCTATAAGACAGGATATAAATGAATCAAAATGCATCCTTATAATTTTGTTCTTCTTTCTTCATTTTTGTTTATATAGAATATTAAGAAAACAGTTTCTTCGATGTTCTATGTATCCGACCGAATTTAAATTATTAACGTTACTCAAAACTTATTTTTTATATCAGTATGATATCGATTTATTTCGTATATCTTTATTGTTACTATTTAATTAGGCCCTCCTTGTTCAACTATATTATGATCGTCTCGACAAACGTTCTAACGATCTTGTCCAATTTCAGTGTCGCAAAAATCCACTTAAATCTATCGAAAGTTGAAAACTGCCACGGCATGCAAATAAAGTGCACGAGAAAAATACGGCGAGGCGTGAGTTATCCGACGCGGAGTTTGGGGGGTGGCGGGGGCTTAGTTATACCCGGGGTGAGGCGGCGAACTGGCTGAAACAAATCTCTGCCGAACTAGGTTATCCTTTCCCGGTTGCTTGTCGGATATTTGTCCGCGGTAGACGCGTTGCGTGCCGCCATCCCAGTTTCATAACTCGGAAACTGCATTCAAACTACGGAATGCCGTTCCAGGATATTGGTTCTTCAATGAAACCGGCCTGCTCCTGGTTTAGCGTTTCATAGATGTTTCGGCGAAATAGACGCTCGCCGTTAGCGCGTTCGTTAATTTGCAATTGTTTGTGCGCATACAGTGGTCGTTTCGAACGAATACTCCATTTCTGAAGTGGATGTGTCCGAAAATGAAGGTTCGTTTCGTTAGAATCGTAATGAATTTGGTGAAACATTTGGGCAATATCAAATCTCTTATAAGTAAAAAAGTAAAATAATTCTGTTACTTACAATGCAGCTGTGCACGTACAGTTAAGGAATTTAATTTGCAAACCACCTAAGGTTGTTAAAGCAATATGGCACCCCATAAGAATGACTTTGGATACACTGTCTACACGTCATGGCATCGTCTATTGGAAGTTCCGACCTTAATGCATTGTCAGAAACCGATTTGATCTTTTAAGATCTATGGTTTTATCACACACATATAAAGGGAAGCAGACTAAACGTATCGTTCAAAAAGCATGGCAACTTTACCACATGTAAACATTACTCACACACAAACAATATTTATTTAATTTGATTGCAATTTCTGGAGTTTTGTTATATGATACGTTAGAACACTTCGGGGCACAGCACTTTGCCATTGTTCTTGTCCGATGAGCAGTTATTTTTATGTATATATAATCACAAAACAAAACATTATAACACAAAGTCAGGACGCCATTGTCTCTTATTTTGATAAAGCTAAACATGGCGCCCACGTGGCGTCTGCCAACGGCTTCGGAAATGTTTATGTGTGCGTTAGTATCGCCATAGACGAAAAAGAGAAATAGCGATTTATCATGTCACTTTGGGGTGAAAGTAAAGTAACGATGTATTATTTATGTTATGGCAAATATGTGAGTAAAATTATGTTAAGTCTGATTCCCTTTATACGTCTGTGGGTTTTACTAATAATTAAAAAATGCATTGTCATTGTCAAGTAATATGTCAACGAAGTGGGTCGGGAATTAATTTCCTTGACCGTACAATGATTGTCAAATTTTAAATGATCAGGTACTTTTTGAGTCTTATTAAAAGGAGCGGGTTTGTTAGCTGTGCACTTTGCTCCCAAACTTGACGCCCCAAATTGCTCGACATGAACCGGCAAGTTTTATTTCATGTTAATTTACTTCTTGCTTCGCTTAACGCCCGTTATAAATGTCACGGTGTTTTATGTTTATGTCTGTTGCGTTCTTGTATTTTATATTATAACATAAAGATGGGAATTTTAACCAGAAGGGGTTGGAAAGTTTTATGATTATTTGCCATTAACATTATTAAAAGTCTTCCAAACATAGAGAACGTTTAGGAAAATATAACTCACAAACAATTGAAATAAGCGATCAAATTTAAAAAACAAATATGTTACATGTCTTTGGATAACAATGTATCAAAAGTAAAAATCGTTACAAATGGTATCTATAAAATCAATTTTATATTGTAACAATTGGCAGTAGCATTGGTATAACACGGTAACAAAGGAAAAATTTAAGCCCACAGTGGTAACAAGAGAAAGTCAATTTAAGTATCAGTTAAAGGAGCAGGAAGCATCGATGGCGCTGTGGACTCGGCACTTGCCTTCCAATCGGGAGGTCCGGTATTCGAGACCACCATATACCAATGTGTTTTTCGTATTTCGAATTTCAAATGTACATTTGTCTGACGCTCCTGCGGTGAAGGAAAACATTGTGAAGCAAGCTGTATACTACAAAGACATCACAGGTGTATGTGAAGTAGACCAATCCGCACTGGGCCAGCGTGGCTGACAAGGCCTAACCACTCCTACTTAGGGTAGGCTCGAGCCCCTCGGCGGGGACGTATAAAAGCTGTTAGGATGATGAAAGTAGCAAAAACTACTGCACTTAGTATTAGCATTAGTAGATCATTTCATAGTAACGAATGTCAACTACAAAGTCAAAAACCTATTCTCTGCACTACAACGATAGCTGCCTGACCTCATAATATAACTAACTAAGCAATTAACATCTAAGCCCCTTATCTTTTGCATTTATATGAATACCGGCGCGACCAAATTGTAAATAATGATAAGCCGAAGCGGCTTCATTAAAATTAGCATAGCGCCCTCGATGAGCACTTAATCCGGCCCGTATTGGCGGAGTCCCGTGACGCGAGCGCTGGATTAAACAGATATTAGCCACGCTTCTAACGGGATGGCGGGATGAAAACCTCGATGCAGTGATGCGGAATCGAGTGTCACTAATCTACTGACGTTTCGCAGCCGTCAATGTTCTCGACAAACGGGGATGAATGTACCTTTCATTTTCGTTGGAGTTTTCAATGTCTCATATGTGTTTGGGAGGGAATCTACCTGTTGAATATATTTAAATGTTATCAGAGGCGTTTGGTCAGCAAAAGAGTAGGAGTACGAACCTTTCAAAATGTTCGCCTCTTTTAAGATCTTCGTGATGTGTTGATGATCACCTGCAAGTTACATCTATCTACATATGTTTGAACAAAGATATTGGATTAGTTTGTTTGATGAGGTCATCCAATTTTCATGTAAATCATAGACATGACGATGATACTACGATATACATGAAAATTTTGGGTTGAATGACATTACGTGTAAACACATTTTAATAATTAGTTTTAGATTATTTATTGGTTATTATGAAACACCGTGTATATCTAGAATAATTATACCCTCAAATATTTATTTAAAGTAGCTTTTCTTTTATTACTATAGATACTGTCGTGGGGTTTTAAACATTTTTTTTCTGTATATATTGCCGGATCCACACTCTAGGAGTATTTGACGTTGTCTAGCTTAGATTCATGTCTATGGTCATATGCATTGCCAACCATGTGGTATACAACGACAGATTTCATTGATTTTTCATTTATTTTATTGATTATTGAAAAACGTCAGATTCTTTTTTTATACACGAACTACGTGATGGTTTCATCCGCTTACAAACGACCTACTGATAGAAAAATAATTAAGAAAGATTGAAAGATTATGATAATTACTTCTATCTATTATACCGAAAATAATATTTAAAAAACCTTTTTTTTATTGCAATAGTTGGCAAACAAGCAAACTGCCCACCTGATGGTAAGTGGTAACAGTCACCTATAATACATGTGGCTCCTGTGAGATTCGCAGCAAAACTGCAACCCCACAAGAACCACACAGTAAATTGCCAACTTGTGACATTAAATGTAAAGTCACGGTACCCAGTAATTTCACTGCCATATCTTACCCTTCAAACAGGAACGCAGCAATGCAAGCACTGCTACTTTGCGGCAGAAATAGGTAAGACGGACGTGCCCAAGCAGACGACCCTGGTACAGAGTCTCCCTCCGGTAAACTTTATCAAAATTCCTAGAGCAAAATGAAAAATGAATCATTCATAGAGAAAAACATTACCTATTATTGAAATGGAATTTTTTAGTTACCGCACAGTGAATTTCAAATTTATTCAAAGACCGGTGGGAGGACTGAAGCTAGGACGCTTTTAGCATAATTGCTGATTCTTGTTACTCTTTTTAGATTAAAATCTGTTATTTAGAATTCAGATCGCAAACGACCCGGGTTACGTAAGCTCTGTCTCAGGACATTTCTAAACTAGTTCGCACTGAGTCGACACTATAGTACCTACTCAGATTTGTTTTCATAGAGTTTCATCCATGACTGAATTCCTGTGTAATGTCTTCTCGGGTGAAACATATTTGGTCATAAATGTAGAGAGGGACTATGAATCGGCGCATATTGTAGAGTAGGGATATTGCGGACAGAAAGTTGTTTATTTTTGAATAAAGTACTTTTAATTACATATACTGCTTGTATATGTAATTAAAAGTATATTCATAAATGAAACGATCGAATGTAAATTGTTTAAAGCTCGTACATGAAACTAAAAGGTCACTTGAGTTTTATTTAAATCTCGAACTGGCACGACTAAAAGAATGCTCCATTATACTCGTTTAATTAAACAGAAGAGTAAAAAAAGAAATATTTGCGCGTGGCTTTTCTATTTTAATTGTCTTTTGTTTGCTTGCGATGCGTTGTTAGCGCTTCGTTCGACAGCCAATGTTCCCATCGTCATCATCTCAGCCAAGAGACTGTTGGACATAGGCCTCACCCAAGGATCTCTAAACTAACCTGTCCTACGTTTCTCGTATCAAGTAGTTTCGCAAGAATTTAACCAGATCGTCGGTCTTTTGGCTGGCCTACCAAAACTGTGTCTCTCCCGGTACGCGGCCGCCACTCGAGAAGTCGAGATCAATGTTCTACGAAGTCGAAGCCAGCCGACCACCTTTTTCCAAAGCCTGGAGCACTGTTGGCAACATCTCTATTTATTCACATCTAAAACTACCATGTCTAATAAACAAATGCTCTACATTTTAGTGAGTAGTAAAAATAGTCCGCACTAAAGTCCCGGTACGGTACACGGTACACGGCACATAAAATATTCGGACAATTTATGAGTCTCATTCGGCCCGCTCCCGCCGCTAAGTAGTTAATCCATCAGGTTCGCCTTTACTTAACTAATGCTAAACAAAGGTCAGGGCCTCGCAACTTTTCACCTGAATATTAATATGTTTAATTCACACATAATTAATTAGCATTTTATGCTTTGTGATCTCCGATATTTCTTTTTTTGGAACAGAGTCTCTGCTATATTTGTGGTAAATAATTCTCATTCATCTCAGCTATTTCGATTTCGCAGAGGTGAAGGTTCTTCATACTTTTTAACCGACTTACTCCGCTAATTGAGGACCGATTTTCAAAATTCTTTTTGCATTCGATAAAGTATACTTCTGAGGTGGTCCCATTGTTAATAAATTCAGGGTGTTTATGATGGGATCCCAGGAAAGTCGAGGATAACCATAAAATTTTATAGGCATGTCCAACGTGTTTCATGGTTTTTTCCGAAGCTATTCGTGTATTTGCATCTGGTAGTCATGAGCAGAGCTGATGATGAAAGGATCCTCAACTTTTAGTAGTTAGTGGTCGGATTTTTAAACAGGTACAATAGGCACGTATAGACCCTTAGTTGTATTTTTTCAAGTTGCTTCGGTGAGCTGGTATTAAATTCACTAAGATAAAAAAAACACTTCAAAATCACTTAAAAATCAAATCGCAATATAAAAGCAGACTTTAATATAAAAATGTGATGATTTGTGTTTTTGAGGTCTGTTTAAATTTTATCCACTTGTAATTTCATGCATCATAATTTTACTTTTTGCGTCATTACCGTCGCTATGCTCTCATTCTAGGTTTATTTTTTTTATGTATAGACGCTCAGTTGGTTCATTTCTTCAATATCTCTCTATTAGAGGTCATTTCCTACCAGCCCCCTAGCCATGACCGCTCAAAACAATATTAAAAACGCGCTGAGATAGGGATGGCGCTATACGCAGCAAGAGCGGTGTCTCCGTTTCAATATTGTTTTAACCTTGCTATAAGCGATCATGGTAGGGTCCCAGAAAGAGACTCAGCAATAGCGGCGTATGCTCGTGTACTCTATCTTACCTATTTCTGCTGCAAAGCAGTGCTTGCATTGCTATATTCCGATTCTTATACTGTGGCTACTGTGGCTTTGCATCATAAGCCACAACTTGGCAAGGTGCACTGAGATCTTGTAGAGGTTGCATTTTTACGAGTTTTACAGGAACCACATGTACTAGAGGTGACTGCAGTCACATACCAGCAGCTGGTTAGTGTGTTTGCATGCCAACTTTCTTGTTTAAACGAAACTTAGTACTTACATTTTTTGCAATACTTCTAAGAACAATCATCTATACAAATAAATAAATTTGAAGTCAAAATAACAAGTTTTTACTAAATGGGTATGAATGTATATCGGGTACCAATAACAAAAACACAATTAAAAAAAAAATTGTCTGTCTGTTTGTTCCCGCTAATCTCCGGAACGGCTCGACCGATTTTGACGAGACTCTCACTAATAGATAGCTAATTATATAAGGTATAACATAGGCCTCTTTTTATCAATTCAAATTGCCTACAAAAATCACAATGCTGGCAAAAGTTACTTTTCCACGCGGACGAAGTCGCGGGCACAGCTAGTATTGAATACGTTTAAGTTTTAAATTATTCTCCTCAAATAAATGTTTGGTCTGTATTGTACAAAATACTTCAAAAGATATGTTAACACAAAACTAGTAGAGAGGCGGATCTATTTGTAGACGCGAACCTTTTCAACCATCCGTGTGGGAGTGCGGGAACAAGCGGAGAGAAAGTGGGAGGAGAAGTACAAAATGCGAGCATCTTAAATTGAATAAAACGTCATCAATGATTGTTTCAATTAATTTTATTTATATTATTGATGGGAAAATATGATTGATCTCTTGTTATTTGTTTTTCACTCAAGGTTCCTCTCAATGTTAAAGTGTTTATGTTATTTTCAACATTTTGAAGTGCTAGAGTGAGAAGAGGTTTTTACATCAAGCAAAAGCCTACATTTGTATTGATTTAAGTAAAAGTTTGGGTTTAAAATCTATTTATTTATTAATACTTTCAGTATATTTGTGTACAGAGGTGGGCTTAATGCCAAATCTTGACTTTGTCACTTACAGTCAAGGAAATGAATTCCCTCATTTTGTTGATATATTGATAGACACTGCCAATGCATTAAGGTAGAAAATTTCAAAAGATAATGCCAAATGATGCCTAGTTACGAGTAAACAGTGTATGCAAAGTTATCATAGCAATATTCTTCGCTCTTATTGTGACATATTGCTTTACGATATTCAACCTTTGGTGGGTCGCAAATTAAATTCCTTGACTATACTTTCCGTAGCCTTGCAGCCAGGGCGGCTAAGGCTATGTCAAGCTAAATGAAACAGTACAAATCCATTTAATGCGTCACATTTCACTGCCCATAGTTTATTATAAGTCTTGACGTTTTATAATACTGACTCTTTTGCAACTCCTGTTGCTATTACCCGAGCTGACCAGCTTATCATTTTTATCAGCACTCTCAACTCCAACTTAAAGACATAAAGTTCAAAATAAATTGTCGAAAGTCGTAGCTAACATGTCTCTGACTGTACGCTAACTCGCTGCACTCTACACTGAATTAATACAGCACGCAATACGCTTTCACGCTAATCTTTTGTACAGTTTAATTTCAAAATTAAGCTCAACTTAAGTGCACATTGTTGTTTTTCAACTAAAATTGCCTTTGAAACAAAGTTACGTTTTACCTTGAGCCGAATGTGACGTGTTTAATAATAAATGAGCGCGGGAAGGTTTAGCATCTCTGTTAAAGACAAGAGGGCCGTATAACATATATTATTAAAACATTCAATTACTCGGAATGGCTCAGTGGTTTATCCTCAAAGAACACGAGTTCATCTGACGTATGTACTCAGCTTGGTATAGTCGACCCAAAAAGTGGTTATCCACCTTAAGAGTGAAATTCAATTTTGCGTCATAGACAACACAGTTGATTTGCCTTTGCAATGACAGAGTGACAGTTACTCAGGTTACCTTAAGAGGAAACACTAAAGTAGAACCATTTTACAAATACGTTTTTTTAATATTCTTGGAATTAAAAAATATATTTGTTAAATGTATTGTTGTCGTTATCTGCCCCCGAACAAATGAGCTGTGAGCAAAATAGACATTTTGTAGTCTTTTTTTATAGAAGGCCAAGCAATATGACCCCATTCCACCTGGTGGTAAGTGGAAGTAGAGTCCAAATGAAAAGATAGCTAGTGCGGGAGAGAGGTTAAGCGCCGCACTAGCCCACCCTCACCTTGCCGACCTGCAAGGTGCTTCTTCACCCCTATTTATAGTCTATAAGACTATAAGAATAGGTACAGACAACATCACATTTCTATATTGAAGTCGGTGCCAAATTTTAATACTTTTCTAGTAGATCGTTTGGTACCGACTTCAGTTCTTCACTTGATAATACGTGCCTATTGTAATATATTTAAAAACTAACCTCTAACTCCTAAAAGTTAAGGATCCTTCGATTATTAGCTCGGTTCATGTCGATTTCTGCCAGACGCAAATACATGAATATCTTCGGAAAAAACATGAAATACGTTATATGTACCTATAAAATTTAAGGGTTACCTTCGATTTTCATGAGATTCCATCATCAGATCTTGACTTTGGTGACAATAGAACCACTCCAGGAGTATACTATATCGAATTCAAACAGAATTTTGAAAATCGCTCCACAATTGGCGGAGTAATCGCGTAACATACACACAAAAAACAAGAAAAAAACGCATCGAATCGAGAACCTACTTTTTTGAAGTTGGTTAATGTCTGTGGGAATGAACGTTTGTATTGACACATTTTTAATCTATACTAATATTATAAAGCTGAAGAGTTTGTTTGTTTTTTTGTAATACAGGATATTTCTTGACATCTGAGCTGGACAGGTCACCTAACAGTAAGGAGCTACGGACACTTTAAACATAATAGGGATGCTCCTTGGCCTTCTTTTACCTGGACTTCTCAACAACTGAGCAGTAGGCTCAATGGTGTATATCTGGTGTATATAAATATCTTAATCACAAATTTTAGGTAAGAAGCTTTCGTTACCATTATAGGTTTCGAATTGTTGTAAGAAATGGTAACAAAATATTTGTAACGGATTCATCAGTTTTAACCGCCTCCGTAGTATAGTGGTTGAAACCACCGGGTATTGATCGGATGGTCCGGGGTTCAATTCCCCATGGTGGCAGAAGTTTTTCTGCTCGTTTGGTTGGTGGTAGGGCTTCTGAGCCCGCCTGGCTAGCTTACCTAAGTTTGTCGCCATAACAACAATGTTAATAGCATTGCTGTATTCCGGCGTTAATCAGAGGTAAGACAGCCAGTTCCTCAGTGATTCAGGAGTCCAGGTGAAGCTCACTTCCACCTTCGGCCTTATCATCATTTACCATCGGGTGGGAGGAAGGCCAAGAGCTTCCCTGTCGTATGTAAAATAAAAAAAAGTATTATTAAAATCGGACTACTCTGTAAAAAGTTATACGTGGTCATACGTAAAAAAATATATATACACGTCGAATTGAGTACCTCCTCCTTTTTCGAAGTCGGTTAAAAAATGTAACTGATGAATGGAGCAAATTCATGTAACGTTTGTAAGTATTCCTACCCTACATAAATAAAAACGAATGAATAAATTTGCTTCATTCATCAGTGAGACTGTATTAAACTTCCGTCTGAATTAAAAAAACTTTCCGTCTGAATTAAAAAATCGATAGTAAAACCTATATTTAAAAAAGGGACAAAAGAAAACTTGAACAACTATAGACCAATTACATTAATACCAATCATAGCAAAAATTTTTGAGAAGGTTATGTACGACAAAATCTATTCGTTTATTACATCACAAAAGTTATTCTCAGGTGCCCAGTTTGGTTTTAGAAAAAACAGCTCAACGACTCTAGCATGTTTTCACCTAGTAAAGGAACTGACACAAAATTTAAATTATGGATTTAAGACATTAGCAATTTTCTTGGATATGAGCAAGGCCTTTGACTTTGTCTCTCACCACCTCTTACTACAGAAACTGGAGAGATATGGTATAAGAGGTAGTGCATTGTTATGGTTACAAAACTATTTATCCGACAGAGAACAATGTGTAGAAATAACCAAAATAACCGGAAATACAAAAAACTCATACTACTCTGACTATATGTTTAATAGATGTGGAGTTCCACAAGGAGGGGTTCTGGCACCATTATTATTTTTGTTATACACGGTTACTTTTTATCACCCTGGAAAATTTTAGGGACGCTTCAGGACACATCCAATATTATATAAAAAATAAAAAAAATGAAATAAAAAAATATATTAAAAAAAATAAAAAAATCTGCTGCTCTCAACTAGTGCAGCATTTTTTGTATTTTTAAAAAAATTAATATAAAATTAAGGAGGGGGGTTATTTTTTTTATTTATATTTAAATCATTCTAATACCATGTCGTGAAGCGTCCCTTAAATTTTCCAGGGTGATAAAAAAATAACCGTGTATATTAATGACCTACCTAGTATCACAGACCAGAAATGTCTATTGTTTGCAGACGACACATCCATCATCATTAAAAGTAAAAGTGAACACGAATTAAAAAAATAGTAATCGAAAATTTCCAGAAATTTATAGAATGGTTTGACAATAATTCACTGAAAGTTAATATTGACAAAACTAAATTAATTCGATTTAAAGCTAAAAGTATTGACTACGCTGATATTGACATAAATTATAAAAATAATAAACTGGACATGATAAAGGACACAATGTTCTTGGGAATTAAAATAGATGAATTATGTAATTGGAAACTTCATATTGACCTAGTAGTAAACAAAATTGACAGATATATATTCGCTCTTAATAGAATTAGACAGCTTGTATCACAAGAAGCCGCTCTCGTTGCTTATCACGGATACGTCTCATCAATATTGAGATATGGTCTTATAGTGTGGGGCAATTCAGTAGATATGCTTAGGGAATTTAAACCACAAAAAAGAAGCATGAGATCAATCTGCGGTGCTGATTATTTGGACAGTTGTAAACCACTGTTTAAGAAATTTAATATACTTCCCTTACCCTGCCTTTACATATTGGAGATTTCTATTTTCGTGAAAAAAAAATTTCACCTCTTTCCAAAAAATAAGGATTATCCATACAGAGGTAAAAGGGTTGACGATCTATACGTTCCTCAACAAAAATTGGTACTATACTCAAGAAACACGTACTGTATGGCTATTAGAATATATAATAAAATACCAGACAAAATAAAAACATTGACATATAATAAATTTAAATCAACACTGCATAACCTTTTAATTAGTAAAATGTATTATACTATTAATGAATATCTCAATGACAAATTATGACAATTCTATTAAAATTATTGACTATCATCTTGACATTACTATTATTTTATTTTTACTACAATACAATTCTCTCTAATAAATAATGATATAAATCTATGACCCTGTAAAAGCCATTTATATATAAGCTTCTATCAAAATAATAAGATATCCAGAAAAACAAAATATCTGCATATATTAAATGTATAATTTATTAACCAATAATTTTAACATTTGCACATAGAACATTCGATAGAATATGTCGGGAAATATAACTGTAACAACCTACTAACCATATTCTGGCAAATAAATGTATTATTATTATTATTATTATAAAAAATTGCAACGGTAGAAATTATTATTATTGCCCTAAGGGTCAAGTAATTACAGCCGGCAAGACCTCGAATGTAACGCCTAAATATTTATTTCGGTTTCTGCTCCACAAAAAAAATCTCGTCGACGTCGTCGGCGTCAGCAAGAACCCGCTTCATCGGCAATCAATCGAGCCAATCAGCCGGCGCTACTTACCGCCAGAGGGGGAAAGGACGAATTTATTTTTTGTTCCCATTTAGTACCTACTTATGGTGACGAGTATGGACGTTATTATGGTTCTGTGTATGGTCTATTGGTCCGGGGTTTGATTTCCATGGCTGTGCGCTAACTGTGTTTGACGACATGGTTAGCGCAGAAATCGAGTGATCGCCTACTGCGCAACGGGTCGCGGGTTCGATTTCCGTACGGGACAAATATTTTGTATGGCCTACAGAAATTTGTTCCGGTCTGGGCGTATGTGCAATATCACATATATTCTATCTTTGTTACTGCACCCACGACACAGGAGAAAATCCTAGTGGGGCGACGTTTTTTATTTAAAAAAATGGCGGGAGATGTTTTATTGCATGGTCTGATTGGTTGGATTGGTGCACAGATTATACCGCGAACTTATCTAACTTAGAAATCCGAACATATTTTATGAATATTGGTTATAAATAAAGCAAACATACTCACTTTTTCACAACTACCTATCAGTTGTTAATAAAATTACGTTGTTATTAACAGTACCTATATATCTATGACACTTCTTTCGCAATGACACTTCCGGTTCTTGAAACAACTACACGTATTATTGTTTGCTCCGGGAATATACAACGTAAAAAGGCGAAATAGTGCATAATAACAAGAAAATACTATATACATCGGCACAGCAAACCGGAGTGGCTTAAAGGTACGCAAAAAATATCTCAATATATCCACTGTTTCGATGTAAATCACTCCGAAAGTTGTCTTCTGCACTTTGAATTTTTGACGAGAACGGTAAATTTAGCTCCGTAACGTAAAAACAATTTTGAAACTCAACCAATTAAATAGTTAAAAGAAAGATAAACTCCGCCTACAGTTACTACGCACTTCCGAACCAGCTGATCTTGGGTCTTTGACAGTTCAGTGACATTTGTTTGTATATGTCAAAACTGACAACTGTGCTTCGTTCAGAAACTGTGTTGCGTTCAGAAATCGCAAAAAGCGAAAGAACCATTTACGTTCCGTTACACGCTCTTAATTTACCATTAATACCGCAAGATGAGTAAAAAATGCAATACATGCCTTAAGGACATCAATGGTAGAAGAATAATGCAATGTTTTGATTGTACACAATATTTTCATTTGAGCTGTACAAATGTATCCGAGAAGAGATTTTACCTTATGACGAAAGATAACCAAGAAAATTGGAAATGTGACAAATGTGTGAAAATATCTCATTCTGGTAATAACGTAATAAATATATCTACAAGTAACTCTTTTCAATCATTGGCTGACGAAAGTATTTATTCCAATTCATTAACTAAAAATCAATTAAATAGAAGTTGCCCAAACATCACAAGATTAGACATGGAAGAAAAGATAGAAGAATTAATTAGAAAGACGGAAAAAAGAAATACAGGAGAGACTTGACATTGCAGAAAATGAAATTGAGAATTTGCTAATGGAAAACTCAAACTTAAAGAAAGAATTAGCAAAACACGAAACAAAAACTAAATATTTGACAGACATATGCAATTCTAGCTCTAAAAAGAATGTAACACATAGAAAGAAAAATAAACATTTAAACAGTCGGGTACTGGACTTCTCACATCTACAAGTAAATGATGAAAATTGTACCTCGACCCCACAAAAAGAATATACACCGCCATCTAGCGATGTCTTTCAACCCAAACCCAATAAATCGACTAACAGTCCGTTCCACTTAATATCATCTACTGTAAAAACTCAGCCAATAGAGGTCGCTGATATACAGCAATCAGCACAAGAGGTTAATGAAAAAAAGCCCACGATATATATATTCGGCGACGACCAAGTACGAAGTCTGTCACAACAATTAATTAGAACTCGTAATAGGAAATGGAATAATAACTATAATGTTACCGGCATGGTTAAGCCATCAGCATCAACTACAAATATACTAAGTAGCTGTCTTAACATAAAGGACTCTTTTTTGAAGGAAGATATAATCATTTTATCAGTGGGATCAAATGACAAAAATCCTTATAGGGTTATATCAAATTTGTGTAATACTATATGTAAAATAGACACCTGTAGGATTTTGATATTAAGTGTACAACATAATAAGTATTTAAATGTAAATAAGTTGAATAATGAAATCCAATTAATAATACATAAATAATACAAATATAATACATATTATTTATCATGTATTATGTATATTTATACATAAATAATATAAATATACATAATACATGATAAATAATTACAAAAATTGTACTTTCATCGATTTAATGGACTTGACAAAATATAAATTAAAGAACATGTCACTTAAAAATTTGATTAGTTTTAAGTTAAATACAGTAATTGACTATTTAAAATATGAAAATGACTACATTAAAAATATTACTCAATGCATGAATTTATATAAAAAAAACATTAATTCAAGAAATTCTGGTTCCGAGGAAAATGAAAACGAGCAAGTGCATTTTCCAGTGTTAAACACATCGATGCCTAGACCTAATATGTGCCCAAATGAGGAAAAGTTATTTCGATCGAAATCCACTTAATCGATTTTGCATCTTACATCAGAATATTCAAGGTTTATTGTCCAAAAAAGAGTTTATTGAGGTTACACTGGCAGAACTTAAATCTAACATGTGCCCAGATGTCATTTGCTTTTCAGAAACTTTTATAGGAAAATGTGAAGAAAAAAACATAAATATAACAAATTACGAACTTGCGTCTCACTTCTCGAGAGGTAATAAAAGAGGAGGTACTTGTATCCTAGTAAAAAGAGGCATTACTTTCGTCAAACTTACTGACTTTGACGAGATATCACAAAATTTTCATTTTGAATGCTGTGCTATTATCATTCCGCTGTTAAGTATTATTATAGTCTGCATATACAGGTCTTCCACTGCCACAAAACAGAGACATTATAAATACTTTTTTGATAATTTGGAGATCTTACTACACTCTTATATACAAAGATATAAGAAAAAAAGACTAATAATTGTAGGAGATATCAATATAAATACTCTGATTGAAAATAAAACCTCTAGACAGCTCTTAGATATTCTTAAAAATTATAATCTGAAACAACACATAACTGATCCAACAAGAGGAAGTTCCTGTATTGATCATGTTTTTAGTAATATTTTGGACGCCACTGGTTCTCTGCTTCCCCTTTGGCTTTCTGACCATGATACGGCCCAGGTACTTACTTTCAATATCAAAACTAAGCTTGATAAACCAAATACTGTTTTTGCTTTTAAACGTTGTTACTCACAGGAAAACATTAAAAAATTCCAAGGGTATCTGAGGAGTTTATCCTTTTCTGATATTTTCAACGAAATAAACCCGGATAAAGCTTTCAGTAATTTTCATGACTGGTTTTGTTTATTATACAAGCTTTGTTTCCCCATTATTAAGGTAAAAATCAACCTGAAACCAAATATTGCGTGGATAACAAACGGTATCAGAAAGAGTTGTCTCACAAACAGGCACTTAAGGTACAAATACTATACAAAAATAAATAAAAGAACTAAATTCCAGTATGATAAATATTCAAAATTACTGAAAAAATGTATATATATGGCTAAGAAACACACAAACAATAAATACATACTAAAAAGTAAAAATATTTGTAAAGCAACTTGGAAGGTAATTAAAAGTGAAACGGATTCTGAATCACAAACACAATATAACAATTATATAGATAAAATAGAACATAATAAATTAATTATCAATGATCCTAATCAAATCAGTACTATTTTTAATGATTATTTTATTACATTGACAAATAAAAATGACAATCAAAATGACATGTATAAAAATATTAATATTAACGATGACGCAAATGAACAGGAAATTATGACTGACCATTTAAACAATTCAATATATCTTTATCCTATTGATGAATATGACATAAAAAAACGATTATGACATTAAACAATACAAATTCGGAGGGGTATGATGAAGTTAATACAAAAGTCGTTAAAGCTTGTAAAAATCATGTAGCTTCAGTATTGGCCTACTTAATAAATTTATCTTTTGAAACAGGAATATTTCCTGAAAAACTGAAAATATCAATTGTGAAGCCTCTTTTTAAAAAAGGCTCTAAGTTATTGCTAAACAATTATAGACCAATAACGTTGATACCGATTCTAGCAAAGATATACGAAAAAATAATGCATGACAAACTTACATCATTCATAACAAAGTATAGAATTCTAAATGACAACCAATTCGGATTTCAGAAAAGCAAATCAACTACACATGCTGCTTTTGATCTGATTGATCACATATTAAAACGAATAAATAAAAAGCATTTCACCACGGCTCTCTTATTTGACATGTCCAAAGCGTTTGATTTCGTATCACACAGTCAATTATTACTAAAGTTAGAACGTAGTGGAATACGAGGTAACGCATTGAATTGGATCGAATCATACCTGAATAATAGGAAGCAATCGATCGAAATTACCCAAATTGATAATAAGCAAGTAAGACGTAAATATTATTCGGATTTCAGATTAAATAAATTTGGCGTGCCCCAGGGCAGTATACTTGGTCCACTTCTGTTCTTAATATACGTGAACGATTTACCAAAAGTGACAAAACATAAGTGCATCCTATTTGCAGATGATATATCAGTTGTAGTTACTACTGAAATTGACAATACTCACAATGTAACTGACCATGAAAATGACATAAATCAAGTTATTAAATCTATCATAAATTGGCTAAATAAAAATAATCTAAAAATCAATATTGACAAAACAAAATATATACACTACAATCACGATAGGTCTCTGAACATACATTATCAAAATCATGCTCTAAAAAGCGAAAGCAATGCCACTTTCCTAGGTATTGAGCTCGATCAAAAAATTGATTGGAAATCGCAAGTAAATAAGGTGTGCAATAAAGTAAATAGATTTGTCTTTGCTCTCTTTAAATTAACAAAAGTAGCCACAAGAAAAACTGCTTTGACAGCATACTTCGCATATGTGGAATCGGTATTACGATACGGACTCGTCATCTGGGGCAATAGTACAGACATACATAAAGTTTTTGTAGCACAAAAAAAATGTATAAGAGCAATATGTGGCATTGCACCAGATACGTCATGTAAGCCATTTTATAAAACGTTGAATATTCTGCCACTACCTTGTATGTACATATTTGAAATTGCGAAGTTTGTGAAAACAAATCAAAACAAATTTAAAACAGCCAAGGATGTGTATCCCAGAAATACAAGGAACAGTAATAGGTTGGTCCTCGATCTGGTTCCAAAAAGTGCACGGTTTAAAAAAAATTGCTACTGCATGTGCATTTCAATTTACAATAAGATTCCAGACGATATAAAATCATTACCTTTGAATAAATTTAAAACAGCGTTGTTTACTTGGCTTATGGCAAAGTTATTTTATTCGGTCCAGGAATTCTTGAATGATTAAAAACTAATTCTATTAAAATATTATTACTATTTAATTATTTGTTTGACATTATTATTGTAATTGCTTTTCTTGACATTTTAAATATAATTTATACCTCAATGTTTTAATAATAATAATATATGACTTGACATTTGAAGGTACTTGATATTTGTAATAGCTTCAATTTTTTCATATTTGCATGCTATTATCTATAGCTGAGTAGGTGAAACGTTGTGATATGGTTCTGTAACTAATGCTACCTTTGTACCCTATTCAAAAGCAAATAAATGATTTCTTTCTTTCTTTCTTTCTTTCTACTTTGGCTTAGTAAAGTAAAAAACAATGCAATGTTTTGCTCGGGCTCGATAGCTTACTAGTCATAGCGTTAACAGACACAGGTTCGAACCCTGCCCAGAGCGAAGTTTTACTTGAATTGATTTATTCATTTACAATTAAATTAAGCTCTTAAAGTTAAACATTTCTAAATAAATAGAAACATTCTTAATTCAGATACGCAATCAACTTGGGTGACTGTGATCTAAGTGTAATTCCATGGGAAAGAGACATTATGTACAGTAGACAACACATCCAGCTTAACATTTGCATTATAAGTTCGCCGAATTCCGAGTAGCATAAGGGCAATCAACCAGTTGCTAGGGTTTGGGACCGGCTAAGAAATAACGGTTAATATTGTTAAAAAATTGATCTAATCCGGTTCACTTCTTAACAGGCTGTTAAACAAACCGGTATCAATTACAACAAATATAATCTCTTCTATAGTTCTGTTAACCGTTTAAAACAGAGAACATTATTTGAAGACTCGTGCTAGCCTAAATTTACCGGTTAATCTCCAAATAGCCACTCACTGTATACCTAAAACATTTACTACAGATGGCCTACAGATATTTACAGTCATCATCATCACCAATACAGCTCATATACTTCCCCACCGAGGGGCTTGAGCTTACACTAATTCAAATTCAAATGTGAAATTCGTGAAAACCTGTCGGGGTTTCACATTCCGGGGTGATGACCAATGTCTGGTTTGTCTTGCGTACTATGTGTGTTATAGGTGAAAACATAAATATCCTTGATTAACGTTTTCAACGTAGACTGCCGCCTGTCCCTACACTGCGAAGGGAGGCTCCCCCTCCAACTAATACGGGATTCCTGTGTCGCTCATCGTCATTTGCTAAATTATCGGGTGGGGGGTGGGGAGGAACGTAACGCAACCGCAACACACATTTAGCGCGTACACTGTATGAAGTTTATCACCTATCTTGTGTTCTTTGTTCTTAGTAATGGCGGCGTGTGTCTGTGTAGCTTTCATACAAAGATTTAAGTCTATAATGATTTACACTTTTTAATTTTGTTTTTATCTCTATCGTACAACTTTAAAAAAGATGTACAGTCAGCAACACATCAAGCATTGCATTTGTATTAGGAACGTCATCGCTATTATGAGTGTGATATAAGAGCGGTGTTAAAGTTAACAAGTAATGTTTGGCGTGTTGCTTTGGAACAAAAGACGGAATCAATGCATGAGGCATTCTTTACCGGTCAACGAGTAAAATGTGAGAAAAATTGTCAACGCTTATAGAAAAACAGTCATCAGAATTTTATTTAGTCTTTTTTTTATACAAGAAAGTTCACAAACAATCATACTGATCACCTGATGGTAAGTGATAACAGACACCTATAATACATGTGGCTCCTGTGAGATTCACAGCAAAACTGCAACCCCCACAAGAACCACGGTGTACGATGTCAATTTGTGACATAAGATGTAAGGTCACGGTACCCAGTAATTTCGCTGCCATATCTTACCCTTCAAACCGGAACACAGCAATGCAAGCACTGCTGCTTTGTGACAGAAATAGGTAAGACGGAGGTACCCAAGCTTGCGACCCTGGTACTGAGTCTCCTGAACCTTAGGTTTTTTATAAACATGTATGAAGAGTGTTGACTGTGCTGATTCGAGTTAATTACTAAAATGAATGATCATCATCATAAGAGCTCCTATACGTCCCCACCGAGGGGCTCGAGCCTACCCTACGTTAGGGCGTTTAGGCTTTAGTCAACCACGCTGGCCCAGAGCGGATTGGTCGACTTCATATACACCTTTGTATTTCTTTGCAGATGTATACAGCTTGCCTTACGATGTTTGCCTTCGGATTAATGTACATATAAGATTCGAAAAACGAAAACATATTGGTACATAAACCACGGTATCGAGCCCCGGACTTCCCGATTGGAAGGCAAGTGCCCAGCCCACAGCGCCACCGACGCTCCTTGAAAAATGCTTGATACGTCAAGAAAACTCTAAAGGTCAAAATAAAAATGATGGCCGACATTTTAACAAATTAAACAGAATTTGTAGGATTAGGTAAAAATAGATTCCATCTGAAATTCTTCTCGCATCTGTCTGAATTGAACGTTTTCTTAGAACATTAAGTAATATCGACTGATAATATCAGTCTGATATTACAGTCAGTTCTGAGAACATTAATATTCGTGTCATTTACATATGTCATATATGTATAACTATCTCTTCACGCAAAATATATCCATGTGGAACGACAAAATAATAATACTTAGACTTAGTGATATACTAGCTATATATAACTTACATACAAGCTTTTGCCCGCTACTTCGTTCGCGTGGAATTAGTAATTTGGGGAGTTCCTTCCCAACAACTCAAACTATCCCTGTTTCAAATTTAATCTAAATCAGTTCAGCGGTTTAAGCGTAAAGAAGTAACAGACAGACATACACATTATCGCATTTATAATATCAGTATAGATTCATATTCATAATCATAATTGTTCAACTCACATTTAACACTTGATGTATTTTAAATTAACATGAAGTTAATACACAATGATAGCCAAGAGCACATGAAACGCGATGAAGCTAAAAATGTTGACAGTTCTGCAAATCTGTGCTTAAGTGGAATACGCATACCGCGCTTGGCGCATGGTTTGCATGAAGGCATACCTTTTCACTTATACTATGGTAAAAGTGGCCATTTCGGCCACAGCCGTTGATATACTGGCCGCAATCACGCCCCGCTCACTATAATACAGCCGAAATAAATATCTAATTGGTATTAAATCTTATCGCATAATAAGCAATTATAAAAGCGGCCAATACGGCGCGATAGAGCCGCGAGCCATAATGTAACGGCGCGGCGTGTCGCGATGTTTATAACTCCATAAACGTTGCTTTAAGTGTTGGAGCTCGTATATCTGCATCGCAATTTAACGTAAACTAAGGCGTTGTATACGGAACATCGTAAACAACACGAACAAAATAACGAATTTTTTTGAAACAAAATTATATAAACCGACGTCAACAACACTAAAAGTGAAAAATAATATAAGAACAGAGGGCCTATTACCGATCTAATGGTTTTGCAAATTATATCATATGATATCATAGTGCAAAACGAAAAATACGATTTCCGGTCAGATTTTTGATCATTTGTGCATTATTTAATGATGACATCATTGAAATTATGCCATAGTGATGATATCATTGGAGATCAGTAATACGAAATGCAGCAATTTCATGACTTCTTTTTCTCAAATTTATACCATGTCATAAAATGAAAGATCCATCATTGGCCTGCTGATGCGATGATCTCCTGGGAAGTCTTATAATTTTGCACCGACCTTATAATAAAAAAATATGATGCTGTGTGTATTCTTCTTGTTTTTGACTTTTTTGTAGGTATGAGGCCGGTTTTTATTTTTTGGAAAATATTATTTAATTTTCATCTTTTTAGTAATTGCCAGCTCACCGAAGTTATTTGCAAGAAGATATGTCCAACTTTAAACGAGGTAGACAGTAACTGAGGTACCAGACGGAAGCGATAAAAATCTTTTTAATAAAATGCAAGGTTAATAAAAAGAAAGACCTATATATATCAAACCTAAGGTTTTAACCCGTTTAAGAGTGAACCGATAAAAGATTTTCAACGAATCATCGAAACATTTTAACAATAAGGACAGATACTATGCCTGGAGCGCACAGCTCACATGTCGACGCAGCAATGTCTAAAGCGAGTAGTGCTCCGAGGTTTTGTACCAAAAAGTTGGGCAAGGATTTTAATACGACGAAACGAAGAAGCGCTATTCTGTAGGACCGTAATCAAAGTATCATGTTGGTATTCCACGTTCATTGCTGTTCAGGAATCAAAAAGCGTAAGGCTGGTTTACGTAAAACATACGGGTAAAGTCCACGTATCATCAAAGCTTAAGATTGGAATTCCAATCGATGTCGTTTTTCACAGAACTCCAACTGAATAAGAGGGAAACTGGGTTTGTCCATCTAGGAACAAAAAGAGATCCAAGTAAATTTCAGATTAACTCAAATCAATTTCGAACGTCGATTAGACTGCATACTGTGACGTTTTAATAATGTGCGTTCAGCGCGCGCGTTGATACAAGGCGAGCGCGTGTACGCTGCTTAGTGTAATCGTATTGTTGTGTTTTATTTTATAGACGATCCTGCAGACCAATTACGGATCTTTCATCGTATACATTTGAGAAAAAGAAGTCATAAAATGCTGCATTTCGTATTACCGATCTCCAATGATATCATCGGGCGTCGGTGGCGCTGTGGACTCGGCACTTGCCTTCCAATCGGGAGGTCCGGGTTCGAGACCGCCATGTACCACTGTGTTTTTCGTTATTCGAATTTCATATGTACATTTGTCTGACGCTCCTACGGTGAAGAAAAACATCGTGAGGCAACCTGCATACATCTGCGAAGAAATTTGTGGTGACTGTGTCCCACGTATGCCCCTTCAATAACTCATGTATATAATGTTAAATAATATGCTAGATTTAGGCCTTAGGATATTCGATTGTAAAAACATGGTATTTGTAAGTTCCCACGCATCTGCGTCGTATCTGTAATAGCAGTAAGTAATTTGTTTTGTTTAAATTTTAATTGTTCACTGGCGGCATGTTTGTACCAGTATTACTTTATTGAGGTATTCTATTGTTAGTTAACATTTGTAATATAATAGCTATGTACTTTTATGATTTTAAACATGTTGCCGTATGAAGGAAACAATATTATCTTTGTGTAACTATTCATTTATTGTTCTCTTTGTGTACCGACGCCGGAACTTTCCCAAAATTAGCTTTTGGGTTTAATGATTATTATTTGTAAGTCTATTGTATCTTAGTTAGTGGGAATACTTATTTTTTATACGTAAGGCTTTGGTTTTTCTAAGGCGACCAACCTGGTATAAATATAGAGAGTTCAGACTTCAGTGGGGTTAGCACGCAGGAGAATCGAAAATCGAATCGAAATCCGAATCGAGGAGTTTGTATGGCAATTTTATTAGCGCCACGGCGGTGAGTAGCAGAACTAATAAAATTGCCATACAAACTCCTCGATTCGGATTTCGATTCGATTTTCGATTCTCCTGCGTGCTAGCCCCACAGAGAGAAGTCACGAGTCAGCATTCGTTCACAGCACAGGCCGGTTGTCTTAGCATTTTTGTAACTACATCTCTATATATAAAATCGTAGGGGTACAAAAATCTGTAATTGCGAAATATTAAGAAAAAAAATACACAGGTCGCCTTAAAATCATTAGCAGAACACGATAGAATAGTTTTTAAAAAAATTGTTTGTTTGTTGGTTTGTTTGTTTGTTTGTTTGTTTGTTTGTTTGTTTGTTTGTTTGTTTGTTTGTTTGTTTGTCTGTTTGTCCGGAAAGATCTCCGAAACTACTGGACAGAATTTGATATGGCTTACACCACAATGCTTAGAATTTTCCGGAAGAACATTTAGGCATAATTTCGTTTGTTTAAATTCACTTTTTATTTTTAGTGAAAAAATACCATATAAAATTTTCGAATTGGCTATAGGTAGAAAAACAACATGGCGCACGTGAAATTATTTTGACAAGTCTGTCACATAGTACAGAGAGAAGGTATTTTCTTCCACGAAGGAAAGGCAATGGAACTACGCCATACAGCCTTATCTTAAGTAATTGGATTTCGAAAATTAAGGCAGGAATGAAGTGTTTCACATAGTACAAATAAAATTTAATATATTCTGTTAATGGCTGTGCCCAACTGGATTTCGCCAACCAAATTGTCTTTTTCTTATGTCGTACCGTGGTGGTAAGGCAAAAAGATCAAGCCATACAACCAATGTATAAAGCATTTTTTATGATAATACTTATCGAGTGACCATAAAATTTGTAGATTGGTTTAATTCTTGACTAATTTTCACAAAATCGGTACAATTTTTAAAATGTTGAAAAATGAAGATACTCTTTTCAAGGTATTTTGAAAGGTGTTATATGTTTTTACATTAGGACTAAGGAATCAAACTCTTTCATCCATTTAAAACTATTAAAAGTAATAGATTAATATTGATAATTAAAAAAAATATCTGACTGCAATGTTCTGGGTTACGCGTAGAGGGACGGGACGGGACTCTTGATCCTAATGTCTAAAATGACGGATCACATTTTTTTGGATCCACCCAAGGAACATGGATATCGAACGAAGAGCCTAAAGAGTAGAACACATTGAACCTAGCCACGTTGACTTAATTTGACATGACTGCCGATAAAGTTCGTTTCCAAACCCAGCAATATGGGTATCAAATGAAAGGCATTGATGAGTAGAGCACTATAAACCTAGCAACATTGACATACATTCAACATGGCCGCCGCTCAAAAAAAGTGGATAAAAGTTAGTTTCCAAACCTAGCAATATAGGTATCAAATGAAAGGTCTTCAAGAGTAGAGCATTAGGTACCTAGGAAAATCGACCTAAATTCAAAATGGCCACCGCTCAAAAAATAAGGCGAAAAGTTCGATTTCAAACTCAGCAATATGGGTATCAAATGAAAGGCCCTGGTGAGTAGAGCACTATGAACCTAGCAACATTGACATAAATTCAACATAGCCGCCGCTCTAAAAAGAAGAATAATAGTTCGTTTCCAAACCTAGCAATATGGGTATCCACTGAAAGGCCTAAAAGAGTAGAGCATTATAAACTAAGGAAAATTTCTCTAAATTAAACATGGCCGCCGCTCAAAAAATGGATAAAAGTTCGTTTTCAAACCCAGAAATATGGGTATCAAATAAAAGGCTTTGATAAGTAGAGCACTATGAACCTGGCAAAATCGACCTAAATTCAACATGGCCGCCGCTCAAAAAAGATAGATAAAAGTTCGTTTCCAAACCTAGCAATATGGGTATCAAATGAAAAGCCTAAAAGAGTAGAGCATTATGAACTTAGGAAAATTGCTATAAATTCAACATGGCCGCCGCTCAAAAAATGGACAATAGTTCGTTTCCAAACCCAGCAATATGGGTCTCAAATGAAAGGCCTTGATGAGTAGAGCACTATGAACCTAGCAACATTTACATAAATTCAACATGACCGCCACTCAAAAAAGGTGGATAAAAGTTAGTTTCCAAACCTAGCAATATGAGTATCAAATGAAAGGCCTTGAAGAGTAGAGCATTAGGTACCTAGGAAAATCGACCTAAACTCAAAATGGCCGCCGCTCAAAAAATAAGGATAAAAGTTCGTTTTCAAACCCAGCAATATGAGTATCAAATGAAAGGCCCTGATGAGTAGTGCACTATGAACCTAGCAACATTGACATAAATTCAACATAGCCGCCGCTCTAAAAAGAAGAATAATAGTTCGTTTCCAAACCTAGCAATATGGGTATCAACTGAAAGGCCTAAAAGAGTAGAGCATTATGAACTAAGGAAAATTGCCCTAAATTAAACATGGCCGCCGCTCAAGAAATGGATAAAAGTTCGTTTTCAAACCCAGCAATATGGGTATCAAATAAAAGGCTTTCATAAGTAGAGCACTATGAACCTAGCAACATTGACATAAATTCAACATGGCCGCCGCTCAAAAAAGATAGATAAAAGTTCCTTTCCAAACCTAGCAATATGGGTATCAAATGAAAGGCCTTGAAGAGTAGAGCAATAGGAACCTGGCAAAATCGACCTAAATTCAACATGGCCGCCGCTCAAAAAAAAGGATAAAAGTTCGTTTCCAAACCTAGCAATATGGGTATCAAATGAAAAGCCTAAAAGAGTAGAGCATTATGAACTTAGGAAAATTGCTATAAATTCAACATGGCCGCCGCTCAAAAAATGGATAATAGTTCGTTTCCAAACCCAGCAATATGGGTCTCAAATGAAAGGCCTTGATGAGTAGAGCACTATGAACCTAGCAACATTTACATAAATTCAACATGGCCGCCACTCAAAAAAGGTGGATAAAAATTTGTTTCCAAACCTAGCAATATGGGTATCAAATGAAAGGCTTTGAAGAGTAGAGCATTAGGTACCTACGAAAATCTACCTAAATTCAACATGGCCGCCGCTCAAAAAAAGGATAAATGTTCGTTTTCAAACCGAGCAATGTGGGTACCATACCAAATGAAAGGCCTTGATGAGTAGAGCACTATGAACCTAGCAACACATAAATAAATTCAACATGGCCGCCGCTCAATAAAGGTGGATAAAAGTTCGTTTTCTAATCTAGCAATATAGGTATCAAATGAAAGGTCTTCAAGAGTAGAGGACCTAGCAATATTGATGTAAATTCGACATGGCCACCGCTCAAAAAAGGTGGATAAAAGTTCGTTTCCAAACCTAGCAATATGGGTATCAAATGAAAAGCCTAAAAGAGTAGAGCATTATGAACTTAGGAAAATTGCTATAAATTCAACATGGCCGCCGCTCAAAAAATGGACAATAGTTCGTTTCCAAACCCAGCAATATGGGTCTCAAATGAAAGGCCTTGATGAGTAGAGCACTATGAACCTAGCAACATTTACATAAATTCAACATGGCCGCCACTCAAAAAAGGTGGATAAAAGTTAGTTTCCAAACCTAGCAATATGAGTATCAAATGAAAGGCCTTGAAGAGTAGAGCATTAGGTACCTAGGAAAATCGACCTAAACTCAAAATGGCCGCCGCTCAAAAAATAAGGATAAAAGTTCGTTTTCAAACCCAGCAATATGAGTATCAAATGAAAGGCCCTGATGAGTAGTGCACTATGAACCTAGCAACATTGACATAAATTCAACATAGCCGCCGCTCTAAAAAGAAGAATAATAGTTCGTTTCCAAACCTAGCAATATGGGTATCAACTGAAAGGCCTAAAAGAGTAGAGCATTATGAACTAAGGAAAATTGCCCTAAATTAAACATGGCCGCCGCTCAAGAAATGGATAAAAGTTCGTTTTCAAACCCAGCAATATGGGTATCAAATAAAAGGCTTTCATAAGTAGAGCACTATGAACCTAGCAACATTGACATAAATTCAACATGGCCGCCGCTCAAAAAAGATAGATAAAAGTTCCTTTCCAAACCTAGCAATATGGGTATCAAATGAAAGGCCTTGAAGAGTAGAGCAATAGGAACCTGGCAAAATCGACCTAAATTCAACATGGCCGCCGCTCAAAAAAAAGGATAAAAGTTCGTTTCCAAACCTAGCAATATGGGTATCAAATGAAAAGCCTAAAAGAGTAGAGCATTATGAACTTAGGAAAATTGCTATAAATTTAACATGGCCGCCGCTCAAAAAATGGATAATAGTTCGTTTCCAAACCCAGCAATATGGGTCTCAAATGAAAGGCCTTGATGAGTAGAGCACTATGAACCTAGCAACATTTACATAAATTCAACATGGCCGCCACTCAAAAAAGGTGGATAAAAATTTGTTTCCAAACCTAGCAATATGGGTATCAAATGAAAGGCTTTGAAGAGTAGAGCATTAGGTACCTACGAAAATCTACCTAAATTCAACATGGCCGCCGCTCAAAAAAAGGATAAATGTTCGTTTTCAAACCGAGCAATGTGGGTACCATACCAAATGAAAGGCCTTGATGAGTAGAGCACTATGAACCTAGCAACACATAAATAAATTTAACATGGCCGCCGCTCAATAAAGGTGGATAAAAGTTCGTTTTCTTATCTAGCAATATAGGTATCAAATGAAAGGTCTTCAAGAGTAGAGGACCTAGCAATATTGATGTAAATTCGACATGGCCACCGCTCAAAAAAGGTGGATAAAAGTTCGTTTCCAAACTTAGCAATATAGGTATCAAATTAAAGGCCTTGAAGAGTAGAGCACTATGAACCTAGGAAAATAGCACAACATTCAATATGGCCGCTGCTCAAAAAAAAATGATAAAAGTTCGTTTCTAAGCCCAGCAATATGGGTATCATATGAAAGGCCTTGATCAGTAGAGCACTATGAACGTAGCAACATTGACGTAAATTCAACATGGCCGCCGCTCAAAAAAGACGGATAACAGTTGCTTTTCAAACCCAGCAATAGGGGTATTAAATGAAAGTAGGCCCTGAAGGGTACCTAGAGCAGCCATGCTCTAAGTGTGTTCCGCGGAACCCTAGGGCTCCACACTACCCCGCAATAATTAATTTGTTCCGCAATAATTTAGAAAAATCAAAACACCCTCTCTGGTCGTACTTTCATTATGCTTATTAATAAAGAATACACTTTTGTTTTATTTTAGGGTTCCGTCAAGTATTTCGCTTTCCAAAAGGGTTCCGTCACCAAAAAAGTTTGAGAACCGCTTCGGGGCCTATTGGATGTTCGATGTTAGATTTTAGTGTCCTTCGAGACCGTGATAATGCAACGATCGTGAACTAACTAACGATAACTCCAAGTTTGTGTGTTGGATGTTAGTCATCACGGCGAGTTTGCTAACCAAACTATGCCAGCAACACTATATCGCACAGTACACGTTACAAAAACGGAAGTCTCAATACATTTTAAGGCTAACCGCATAAATACGTTTTTTCGCATTCGTTTTCTGATTGCGGGCATCCGAATGCATCAAATCTATACGAAATACTCATTGACTGCCGCACACGTTCGTTTTTATTACGAACGGAACACGTTCTGTACGTACGTTAGGTAGAATGTTAGAAATCCCGAATGAGAAGAAACGAACGTCTGCGCTACGTTCACGAAACTCCGTGTCTGTATTCCGTGATCGGATATTGAATACGGAAAACGTATTTGTACAGTAACCCCCCCATTCATGCTATACATTAACTCTACGAAAACCGCCAGTATTACAAGCGACATAAGAACGGTTCAAAGGTCAAACAGTATAGCTTGACAAGGAGCTTACTGTACTGGTTGTTGGCCAAGTTGTCATATCCAAAAAATATATTTTGTTGGTGTTACCAACACCCATTATAAAATCTAAACTTTATTCGTATACAGTTCTAATTTATTAACAATTATTTATTTTAATTCGAAACATAAATACGATAAAGATTATTCTTGCAACTGTGTAGTTCTTTCTACTAAAGAAGAATTAATTAATATCAATAATGTCTCTAAAACAATAATAATACTTAGTGTTTATAGTAATATGTAATGTATTTAATTTTGTGGAGTGTTAGAGAAAGAGCATTACGAACCGACGAAAATTGTCCTAATTTCGAAATGGCCGATGCTCAAGAAAGGCAAAATAAAGTTGAATCATTATGGAATAAAATGGAGGAAAATACTAAACAGTGTTAAGTATTTTGATGGGGAAACGTAGTTCGCGGGCACAGCTAGTAATATAATAAATATATCGTGTGTACGAAATACAGTTACTGTGCTAATTTACTTTTTATTTTGAGTAGTAAATACCTAATCCAGCAACCCACCGCGATAGAGCGCCGAAAGTGGTGACCCCGACGTGATCCATTCGTTTTACGTGCGCTTAGGGTTGTCTGGACTCAGTTTCGTCCGCGCCGCGTCCGTGGTATAATTTCATCGGTTCCGCCGTATATACGTTCCGTGACAAATAAACTAAAATGGCACAAGAAAACCACTGCAACTGTCCCACCAAGCCGACTGCGTGGCCACAAATGGCCCAATTCGACACCACCGACCCCGAGTCGTGGCTAAAGTGCGCTGACACGTTTCTGCGTTTGGCAAACGTGACCGACCCAGTGGAAAAATGCCTATACATACTAGGCAAAATGGAGCCCCGGGCATTGAGAGAGGTGAGCGATCTAGTGGAGAAACTTTCTGTCTCAACTGAAGACGAATACGATGAGATGAAGAGAAGTTTGGCAAAGCGGTTCGGATCATCGCAAACGGTCAAGTCCCAGCGACTTCTGGAAGGAGAGGAAATCGGCGACTGCACACCATCGCAATTCCTACGGCACCTAAAGTCTCTCGCCGGCACTGCAATGTTAGATGACTTATTACGCGTCATATGGACAAAAGGGCTACCTACTGACATGCAGACAGCTGTGGTGGCTAAGAGAGATACGCCTCTCGAAACTCTCGCCGAGATCGCCGACCTTGTCGCAGAAAATGTACGGCTACGTTCCGCAAAGCCATCGGCAATGATTGCGGCCTCTGCTGCCTCAAACGCTGGTGCTGAAGATATGTCGTCTCGTAACCAGTTAGCAGCCAGGTCCGGAGATTGTACAACTTTCCACCAACAGCTCTTACAAAAATCGTCACGCCTGCTTGAGGGGTTAGAAGACTTGAAGCAACAGCTGTGTAGTGTTAGGACAACAGCGAGACCGTCTTCACGCTCGAGAAGTCGACCACGCTCGCGGCCTTCGTCGAAACATCGACCAGGGGACTGGATGTGTTGGTACCACCACAAATTCGGGTCGAGAGCCAACAAGTGCGTACAGCCGTGCGCGTACAAACCGCAGCAGGGAAACGGCAGCGGGAGTCATTAGCGGCAAATGACATCAAGCCCCTCGATACATCACGCCGCATTTTTATTACGGACAAGGACAGCAAGGTAAGGTTCCTGATTGATACTGGCGCAGATCTATGTGTTTACCCAAAATCATTAGCTCATACGGCTCGCAAAGTTTCTGCCTATGAACTAGTGGCCGCCAATGGGACACCGATTGCCACCTACGGTACCATCGCCTTGACTCTCAACCTCGGTCTACGACGAGATTTCCCGTGGACATTTGTAGTGGCTGATGTATCTACACCTATCATTGGCATGGACTTCTTGGCGTATTACGATTTAATGGTAGACTCAAAGAATAGAGGACTTGTAGATGCGCTCACTCGTTGTACGGTTAAAGGACACGTAGCAAGGGGTCAGCATTCTACAATAAAGACGGTGAACGGCACATCACCTTATCATGATCTACTAGCGAGGTACATTGATATAACACGCCCAGATGGAGTCGTGAAAGAGGTGAAACATAACACTGAACACCACATAGTAGTAACTCCAAGGCCTCCAGTAGCCCAAAAACCAAGGCGTCTAGCACCAGACCGTCTCGTAGCAGCTAAAAAGGAGTTTGAGACGATGATAAAACTCGGTATCGCACAACCATCCAAGAGCCCATGGGCGGCACCGTTAGTCATGGTGCAAAAGCCATCTTTGAAGTCGGATACGCCCTCGCCATTCTTCACGTCTGTGAGTGAAACTACTGTGAAGCATCGGCCCTGTGGAGATTACCGACGATTGAACGAGAGAACAATACCTGACCAGTATCCAGTGCGCCACATTCAAGACTTTGCACAGTGCCTAAGTGGTAAAAAAGTGTTTTCGAAAATAGATTTAGTGCGTGCATTTAATCAAATACCCATAGCAAAGTGCGATATACCTAAAACCGCCATAACTATACCGTTCGGTTTGTTTGAGTTCAAATATATGACTTTTGGGTTACGAAACGCCGCTCAAACGTTTCAACGGTTTATGGACGAAGTGTTAAGTGAACTAGACTTTTGCTATTGTTATATTGATGACATTTTAATCGCATCTAGTGATGAATCCGAAAATTTGAAACACGTAGAGACTGTATTTAATAGGTTAAGAAAATATGGTGTTGTAATTAACCTTGCAAAGTGTATATTCGGTCAAACCGAGATCGAGTTTCTAGGATATTTGGTGTCAGCCGAAGGTACGCGACCACTCCCCGAAAGAGTCGAAGCGGTGCGTACATACCCACTGCCAGCGACAGCTAAAGAGCTACGACGATTTTTAGGTATGTTAAATTTTTATGGAAGGTTTATACCTAACGCAGCTGCAAGTCAGGCCAGCCTTAATGATCTAGTTGGTAGTAAGAAAGGTAGGACGCCCATGAAATGGACAGACGAGGCCAAATATGACTTCGATGTATGTAAGGAAAGCCTTGCCAAAGCAGCCTTATTAGTTCACCCCGAAATTGACGCAGATCTAGCTATCTTTTGTGACGCTTCAGAAAAAACAATAGGTGCAGCTTTACAGCAAAAAGTAGGAAACGACTGGCAACCAATCGGGTTTTTCTCTAAAAAGTTAACGTCAACTCAACAAAAGTACTCAGCGTATGATCGCGAACTACTTGCCATCTACGCTGCAGTCAAATATTTTAGACAATATGTAGAAGCACGTCACTTTGTTATCTTTACTGATCATAAACCTATTATCTACGCGTTTAGGAAAAAAGAGCAACAGTGTTCTCCAAGACAATTTAGGTACTTAGACTTTATAGGTCAGTTTACCACGGACATACGCCACGTCAGTGGGGAAAATAATATTCCAGCTGACGCACTGTCACGAATTGAGTCAATAAATAGAAGCATTGACTGGGAATCGCTCGCGATATCTCAGAAAAACGATCCAGAGCTTAAGTCATTGATTGAAGGCAATAATTCTTCTTTACAGTTGCGACTTATTCACGTACAGGATAGTAACCAACCGATTTATTGTGATGTTTCAACTCATGTGGTAAGACCGTATCTTACAGAACCATTTAGGAAGACTGCCTTTGATATCTTACATCATAATTCACATCCAGGAGCTAGGGCCACGACTAAACTAGTTTCAAAGCGCTTCGTATGGCCTGGAATGAACGCTAGTTGTAAACAATGGGTAAAAGCTTGCATAGAATGTCAGCGGTCTAAAGTAACCCGTCATGTCGTTACACTACCAGGATCTTTCGCACCGCCGTCTTCACGTTTCGATCACGTGCATCTTGACATAATTGTCATGCCTTACTCTGAGAAATATCGCTATTGTTTAACGTGTGTAGATCGTTTTTCAAGATGGCCTGAGGCGATCCCTATCGAGAACCAAGAAGCAGAAACAGTCGCTCGCGCGTTTTATTCCAATTGGATTGCACGTTTCGGTATTCCTTTAAATACTACAGATCAAGGTCGACAGTTCGAATCACATCTGTTCAGAGAACTAAATGCTCTGACAGGTACGAAACATTTTAAGACCACTGCTTATCATCCGGCAGCTAACGGTATGGTGGAACGCTTCCATCGCCAGCTGAAAAGCGCGATAAAATGTCACGGTTCTAGACACACTAGTTGGACACGAATTTTACCAACTATAATGTTAGGCATTAGAGCATCGTGGAAGGAAGATCTTCAGGCTACTTCGGCAGAATTAGTATACGAACAAAGTCTACGCCTTCCAGAGGAACTCTTAGGGACTACCGTAGCGACACCTAATCCATCGCATAGCGAGTTTGTGAAAGAGTTACGTTCGAATTTCACTCAACTCAGACCAATTCCTGGCACTCGGCATGGCCAGAAAAGCACTTTCATATACAAAGATTTAATCACATCTAGTCATGTCTTTGTTAGGGATGTTACTGTCAAAGCACCGTTACAACAGCCCTACGATGGGCCGTACAAAGTAATAAGTAGAAAGGAAAAAACATTCGTACTAGATATACGTGGTCGCGAGGTCACGGTATCAGTCGATAGGCTTAAACCGGCATACTTGTTGAGGAAACCGGAACATCAACCTGATAGTAATGTATATAATAAATCAACAGACAATTTTATTCATCGGGAACCTCAGCAGGACGTAAATTTGAACCCTGACTCGGGTTCACACGCTACTGCTGGTACTTCTCCTAATGTAATTTTAGATTCATCAGACGGTTCCCAAAAGACGATTCCTCGCCGATCTGGTAGACGCGTTCGTTTTCCTGACTACTACCAGGCCGGCCTTTCTTAAGCTAGGAGTATAGTATAGTAACTAAATTGTATTGTATAGTAACGAGTATAGTAACTAAGTTGTATGAGGTTTTATGTTGTTTCGTGATCTGAATCACTGGTAGGGGGGTACTGTGGTGACTGTGTCCCACGTATGCCCCTTCAATAACTCATGTATATAATGTTAAATAATATGCTAGATTTAGGCCTTAGGATATTCGATTGTAAAAACATGGTATTTGTAAGTTCCCACGCATCTGCGTCGTATCTGTAATAGCAGTAAGTAATTTGTTTTGCTTAAATTTTAATTGTTCACTGGCGGCATGTTTGTACCAGTATTACTTTATTGAGGTATTCTATTGTTAGTTAACATTTGTAATATAATAGCTATGTACTTTTATGATTTTAAACATGTTGCCGTATGAAGGAAACAATATTATCTTTGTGTAACTATTCATTTATTGTTCTCTTTGTGTACCGACGCCGGAACTTTCCCAAAATTAGCTTTTGGGTTTAATGATTATTATTTGTAAGTCTATTGTATCTTAGTTAGTGGGAATACTTATTTTTTATACGTAAGGCTTTGGTTTTTCTAAGGCGACCAACCTGGTATAAATATAGAGAGTTCAGACTTCAGAGAGAAGTCACGAGTCAGCATTCGTTCACAGCACAGGCCGGTTGTCTTAGCATTTTTGTAACTACATAATATAATAAATATATCGTGTGTACGAAATACAGTTACTGTGCTAATTTACTTTTTATTTTGAGTAGTAAATACCTAATCCAGCAACCCACCGCGATAGAGCGCCGAAAAATTCAATGGTGTATGAGAAGTCGACCAATCCGCACTGGGCCAGCGTGGTTGACTAAGGCCTAATCACCCTAACATAGGGTAGGCTCGAGCCCCTCGGTGGGGACGTATATGAGCTGTAATGATGAATGATATCATCACTATGACAATTTCAATGATGTCATCATTAAATAATGAAAAAATGATCAAAAATCTGACCGGAAATCGTATTTTTTGTTTTGCACTACGATATCATATTATTACGATATCATTTTCAAAACCATGAGATCGGTAATAGGCCCTCTGCTTCCTATTTAACGACCAATATGAACAAACTAGGACACCATAGATACGATTTGGTAATCGTGACTGATCTGTAAACGAATGATATCAGCGATTATTTTGAAAAGATATTGTTCATTACTAATTTTTGTGTGAATTTCTCCTCAGCAGGCAGCAACCGTAAATGCGAGTTTGAAACTTTGAAGGCTTAGAGAGTAAGCCGCCTTGCAACGAGCATATTTCGCTGATATTTTTCTTTTGCTCGCGAACTTCACACTTATAATGAAGTTCGCCGATCCCCGGGACGCGTATTTGCAATCCGTGTCGAGCAAGTTTGGAAACGCGCAGACACAGCCTCTTTTTCATGAAAAAATATGATACGCTCGTACTTTTTACACAGTTTTATTAAGCTTTCCCGGTTTTGTTGGGTAAAAATTAGTAATTAGTAAAAAATCTTACCCTCTTTCTGTTGATCGATCGATCAGAAAACTACCTTTAACTCTGATGATAATACATGTTCAGTATCATTGTAAGTCCAAAATGGCCGCCTCCACAAAATGACGGATTATATTTTGTTAACCCTCTCAATATAGGTAAGTACGAGTATCAAATGAAAGGACTTTCTTGATTAATACGATACCACGATAAAAAAAAACTAAATAAGTATTAAAAAATATATTAAAGGATTACGGTTTTTTTGTACGTGGTAAGCTTTTAAAATTTATAAGTATTACAAATTCATAAAATATTGAGCAAATCTTGTCGTGATATATTTGACCAATCTAACTGTAGTAACACCTATTTGCATGATAATTCTAACTACTTAGGAGAAGTAAAATAAGATTAATTTTATTTTCATTAATTAATTAATTAGCTCATTTTGAAGACATACCAGAGCTTGTATTTACCTATTTAAATTATAAATTCATTATAAGAGTATAGTTTTAAGCATTAGACATAAGACTTAAACTTTTTTATAGGCACTTATTTCTTCAATTTAAGCGAAACGTTGTTACAGTCATTCATAAATTCCGAAGTTTATGCGTATTTGTTTAATCAGTTACATGCTTGAAAACAATTAGTTAAAATTTTTTTACAAATAAATAAAACCGACTTCAAAAACACCAAAAAGTCATAAATCATTTTAGAATCATCACGGCTTTATATTGAAGTTGGTGCCAAAGTAACTAAGTAGGTATATTAATTGTTCTTTTCATTTTTGAGACTTTCCAGGTGATCATTGCTTGGCACCGACTTCAACATAAAACTGTTATGTTGTATGTATTCTAAAATTATTTATGACTTTTTGGTGTTTTTGAAGTCGGTTTTATTTTTTTGTAAATTTTTTTTTCAATCTTTTTAGTTAATAATACATGCGTTTTAGAAATTGGGCCAAGGCAAACACCAGAACAACTAAAAATAAAAAAACATATTTTCCTGTTAACAGTACTGAATGAATTATTTCCGAACTTCTAACCTACCAGAAACCTGCCATTATCAGCTCAGTAACATGATTGATGACTATCAGATGCAAATACCTGAACATCTTCAGCAAAAGGCTCAACTATGGCGTGATCTTATGGGGAAATAGCACAGATATGCACGACCTGTTTATTCTCCAAAAAAAATGTATTAGGATCCTTACAAACATCCAACAAACTGACAGCTGTAAGCCGCATTTTTCGGAATTGTCCATACTTTCCCTTCCATGTATGTATATTCTGGAAATGTGCAAGTTTGTACGAACATACTCACATTTATATGTCAAGGAGAGCGATATCCCCCACCATAATATTCAGCGCTACAAAAATAATCTAAGGCAAATATTATGTAAACTAACCCTACAAAGATCAGGCACGTATTCTATGTCTATAAAAATATACAATAAATTACCCGAACATATAAAAAACGAAAAAAGTAAGCCAAAGTTTTTAAAAATGGTAATGCAATTACTCCTTGGAAAAATGTATTACACTATAGAAGAATATCTTAGTGATAAATTTAATAAGCCTTAATTTTAATTAATAATTTATGTTGACTTATATACAAAATACTTATTTTAAATTGATTTAATTTAGTTTATTTATTTGAAATTAATGTAATTTTAATCCGTTATTGACAAATTGACATTACATATAATTTATTGACATTTCATTTAATTTATTGACAATTCATTTTAATTTTAATTAGATATTGACACATGGACATTACATATAATTTATTGACATTTCATTTAATTTATTGACATTTCATTTAATTTATTGACATTTCATTTAATTTATTGACATTTCATTTATTTTATAGACATTTCACTTAATTTATTGACATTTCATTTAATTTATTGACATTCCATTTAATCAACTGACATCCTATTAATTTGATTGACATTTAATTATTCATTTGGGTACAATATTAATTTTTATTTACTGACGTCCAATCTACTTCATAAAAATTTTACTCAATCTGTTTACTTCCATTTACTTAATTAGGCGCTTAATACTCGTAGTATCACGTTTTCGAAATAAATCTAATAATTCGATTGACTTATATATTTTATGAACGACTTAATTAGATTTAATCTAGTTTAATTAATTTAATACAATTTAATTTAATTTGATTTTAATACATTGACATTTCATTTTATTCTTTGGCATTCCAATTAATCTATTGACATTTCGTTTAATTCATTCATATTAATATTATTTATTGACGCTTGTTTAATTTATTAAAATTTATTCCATTTGTTTATTTTCCATGTAATTAGGCACTTTACAATATCACGTCTTCATTATAATGTAATTAAATAATTCCTAGTTAGTAAAACTAAATGTCTGCCCTTCTCTATTCATATTTAATTGCAACGCCTTAACAAGGTACAATGTGTAACTTCATCTCACACTTGTAATGCAATATATAAATAAATAAATAAATAAAAACATGAAACACGTTGGACGTGCCTGTGAAATTCAAGGGTTTCCCTCGATTGTCATGGGATCCCATCATCAGATCATGACATGGTGACAATAGGAACACCTCGGGAGTATACTCTTTTGATTACAAAAAGAACTTTGAAAATCGGTTCATAAACCCGTGGGGACCCGGGCCCCTAATCAGGCGGTCTGCACGGACGCCCGCGACTCGTAGCCGCGCCGTTAGGTTTTGCCGCGCTCGGCACCTACGGCTTTTGTTTTTGTTTTTGAAATCAAATTTTTAGGATTAAGGGTATCACAGCTACATTTCTGAGAAGCTATTGAAACAAACTAAAAACTTATCTATGTTTGAAAGCATTCCGATACTTATTTTATTAGTTATCGGAGATCAAAGCGGCCATTATTACGTTCAAAAAATAGAAATAATAAAATGCTCGTAATTCATTTAATTATGAATCCTTATCTAATTAACTGTTATACGTTTATTCCTTATTAAATAAGCTATCAATACGTAGTTTTTATTTTATTGTAGGCACAATAATTTAATTTTTTTGCAATTTTTTAATTGTGAGGTTGCGCGCGCGCTCGGATTGCGTAATTCATTACGTCACAGAAGGAATTTTTAATTTTTTTCTTTTTTCATTAATAATATTTCCCAAAACTATTGTATATCAAAATAATCTTAAAGATTACAACTATAACAATATATATGGTTATTTATTGTTTTATAGTGTTGTATGTTTAAAAAAAAATTTTTGAAAAAAATTTTCTTTGGGTCTTGCGCAACCTACCGAACATTTTCGCCCTTTATTCATTTAATTATGAATCCTTATCTAATTAACTATTATAAGTTCATTCCTTATTAAATTAGCTATCCATACTTATTTTTTATTTTATTGTAGACACTATAATTTATTTTATGCAATTTTTTAATTCTAAGTGCGCGCGCTTTGAAGGGTTACGCAATTCATTACGTCATTTTTTTTTTCATTAAAAATATTTCCAAAACTATTGTATATCAAAAAAATCTTTAAACATAGGGCTATAATAATATGTATGGTTATTTATAGTTTTATTGTGTTGTTTTACTTAAATTATATGTTGAAAATAAATTGGCGTCTTGTTCTACCGCGGAGCAATTTACCGCGGATTTATAAACTAAATATACAATGAAATACAATTGTTTATGCTAATTATAAGTGGAAATACTGTAAACAAAAGAAATAATATCACTTTACATACCTTTTACGATAAAAAACAGCGATTTCAACCAATTTATTCCTAACTGACGTTCACTAACGTTGTAACCCAGTGACACAAAATGAGTGAACGCTTTGACGTTTCTAAACTTTTTATTTTCAAAAAGTTTAAAGTTATGGTTAACGAGTATTTGGTACCATTTCAAAGAGCATTTAGTAGTCTATATGCCAAAAAAAACAGCAGGCAAAATAAAGCCTTACTTGTGACACAATAACGTAAAAAGTCGGCCGAGAGAATTCTGTCATCATATGATGTCGTGGGCCTTGGGGCCGATGTTCCGCGTACTCATATGAGTACGCCTGGGTCTCTACGGGTAAATGGCGGAGTAATCGGTGAGAATACGGTGACATGCCTATAAAATTCAAGGGTTTCCCTCGATTTTTATAGGATCCCATCATCAGATCCTGACATGGTGACAATGGGACCACCTCGGGTGTGTACTCTTTCGATAACAAAAAGAATTTTGAAAATCGGTCTACAAATGGCGGAGTAATCGGTGAACATACATTAAAAAAGTTCCTAGGCTCCATCTGGTGACGATGAGTCATTGCATTCGGTGTCGCCGATAGCCAAGTGGATTCACATTATGCATTTCTTTGTCCACATTCGATCATTTCTCATTTCAATTAAATTTTACTGTAACACGATAGCACTATATAACATTTTCCGGGTGAACGGTAATGCGTTTTTCACTGGTTTTAATTTAACCATATTGAAAATAATTACCAATGCCGCCGTCCCGCAGGGTGGCTTGATATTGGTCGGTTGATGCGGCTTGTTGGCGTGAGGTTCACACATAAGACATGTACCCACTTTTGTATTTTTACACATTGTAATGACAATTTAAATCCCTTTATATTATATTAACACCTTTAATTTATTAATACCATAAATATACAGGGTGTAACTGAATACCCCAATAACATTTAAGGGTATGTATCCATCAGAAGTAGAGATGCTGTAGAAAAAATATTAGGGCGAACAAACCTACTTTTTTTCCCATACAAACTAAATAAATTATTTTTTTGTTTTAAGTGCCGACAACCTTACGTAAGCGTACGAGGAATACTACACTTACGTCATACAAACTAAATATTTTTTTTTTGTATTAAGTGCCGACAGCCTTATGTACGCTCACGTCTGTCACGTGTCATTTTGTGTTAAAATTTCTTTTCTTTTAACAGCTGATTATGGTTGTCACTTAAAAGTTTTTGCTTTCAGTTTAAAATCAAATAACTCTGAAAGTATAGGGATTCCAGATCTCAGACAAGCACCGAAGGTCCATTTAGTATCTAACTTATATGCCCCTTAAATATTATTGGGGTGTTCAGTTACACCCGGTATATACTATAACATTTATAAATTACCACAGAATACCTACAACCTAATACCTACTTTAAAAAGTCAATTGATTTGATTTTTACCTTCGTCCGTGTGCCACTGCGGGGTGCCAACTGAAAACCAGCGCTGGGTGTCTAACGCCCAGCATAATTATGCTGAGTTGGCAACCCTTTCGGTGCGGGCACGCTCAGCGCAATTATGTCATTTATATACCTGTCATTTGTTGTGTACCTATATCCTGTATGTTGCTGCTGTATTGTGTCTGTACTGAATAAATGTTTTTCTATTCTATTCTATTTTCTAAAAAAATATGAAGATACAGTTGATCATAGAACCTCCTCCTTTTTCGAAGTCGGTTAAAAAGAGTATTCCAACACTACATTATGTAGTGCTTTTCCTAGCTAAATTGTAGAAATATAGGGAAATCTTAAAGTTAAAGAAAAAAAAAACAAACTTATTCCTTTAGTCCGGTACAAAATGAAAAGCTTTATTCTGGTAGGTACATGGTTGTAATTCACTTATGCATAATGTTACTGAAGTTAACAAAATCCCTCAATGCAAAGCACTTAACTAAATGTTTAATTAATACAAGCCAAGGGCAGGATGGTTCAGGTTTGTTTGATCAATCTCGGTAAGTTCTTGCTAAATTAACTGGGTACAAAAGTCATAATACAACCGGGGTAATAAAATACACAAACAAATAGTTTTCTTTCTTTTTCTAAAAAATTAGATTAGGTACCTTCGATTGTAAGTTCTTGCGATCACGGGTCAGAGATAGGGTATTCCAGTTTCATAACTTATTCTCTCTCTATAGATATATTTATTACTTGTGTAATTCCACAGAATTCCTCCTTGATGTTAAGTTAGTTTGTCTAGCTAAGCAGCGGAGCCCTACGGCCTCCGGGAACTGCCCTGGAGATTCATAGCACAGTGTTAGGTTAAAAATATAATTAAATATGCCTATGATCTTGAGGTCAGTGGATCTAACACTGAGTTCTGAAGGAATCCCAGTCAATACATCTGAATTTCAGGTAATAAACATTGCAAGCTAATACCAAACATAATTTTCAATGAATTGTCAGTGTCTTATTTGTTAGTTAATAATAAAGGACATATGGAGGGGAGAGCACCTATTTTGTGTATAATTATGGCTATTAATAAAAAGAAAACAACTTAATTTGTGAGTTATTTGCAAAAGAATGATGTGAAACTTAATATAGTGAAAATTTCGAATTTAACATGAAATAAGCAAGTGTTACTCATTATATGCATTAATCCCACTAAAATGCCACTTACTATCAGGTTTTTTTAATAAAATAGGGGATGAAAAAGGCGAATTTTGGAAATGCAATGCGTTTGATTTAATAATCAATTTACCCACTAATAAAAAAAAATTAACAAAATCTGTTTTAAATCATGAAATATAATAAGTTAATTAGATACCTTATTGTGGGCGGAGTATTATCTATTGGTAAAATTTATTTCTCCAATGAATTTAATGAATCGCGCGCCGGCGATTAAAAATATGATTGAGCTTTTACTCTTCAAGCTGAAAACAAAATAACTGACTTTTGAAAATTCACTGTAGCTTTTCAAATTAAATTCACGCGGAAAACGGGAGAAATACCTATGGATTTTCTTCGCAGAAATTAAGATAATGCAGAAATTTCTATTCCGCAATCAAATCGATAACAAATTACTTCGGTCGATGTCTCACAGACTAAGAACCACATAGAGATAATATCATAGCTTAGGCGCGTTCACGTACCAACGCTCCACTTGCGCACAGATTTGCGTTTATGTGGAAGCGACGGAGCCGAGGTCCGTTTGCTCAATGTTAAGCGCCGTATTGGCGACGGAACCTCTCCTAAAACCAAATTCATTTCATAACACTCGTAAGACTCTTAACTTGCTTCAAGATGTGTCAAGTCAACATACGGATCTTTCGAAATTCTACAATATGCAATAAGTATTTCCAGCTAAAGTTATAAGTTTGGTTGAAAAACAAAACGTGATGAAAAATTAACCATAAACAAATTGTGAATGCTTTCCAAATTCTATTCGACGAAACCATAATTATATGATCTGTAGCTTTAAGTGTATTTTATTATGATATGTCTCTAAAAATGATCAAAACAAACGGTCTAAACGTCAAATTCCGAATTTTGAGAAAATCAACCCACCTAAAGGGAAGCACGGGATTTTGGGCGAAAAAAAACTATCTTTGTAAATAAGGCCAGGATAAACGAGAGATTTATTTTGTTTATGCAAAAATTGAATAATGACCAAAGATAATTGCAAATGTCACTGACGTGACGTGGAACGACGTTGACGTTGACACTTGACATTGATATTGTGAAATTAATTGACAAAGTTGTTGTAATTATGATTTTAGTTGTGAAATTTGTGTTAAAACTACAGTGAAACTAAAGTGTTTTTGCAAAATTAGTGTTTTATGAAATTTTAAGAAAAAACGGTGTTACAATTACACTTATATTTGTCACCTTTTACATAATTATAATAGTGAAGGTAGTTTACTCACAAAGTTGTGGTTGCTGTTTTGATTATGGCCAAAACAATTACCACTAATTGCCACTGGCTATAATTAGGTTAAATTTATAAGTTTCAACACTACTATGACATCATTGACTTAATCAACGGTGTTAACAATAATAAGACGCTAAGACTGATATACAGAGTGTAACTGAACACCCCAATAACATTTAAGGGTATGTTTTTTATTTATTTTTTTTTAAAAAAAAACGTCGCCCCACACTAGGATTTTCTCCTGTGTCGTGGGTGCAGTTACAAACATAGAATATCACATGCACATACACCCAGACTGGAACAAATTTCTGTAGGCCATACAAAATATCTGTCCCGAGCGGGAATCGAACCCGCGACCCGTTACGCAGTAGGCGATCACTCGACCTCTGCGCTAACCGTGTCGTCAAGATGTATCCATCAGAAGTAAAGATTCTATAGGAAAAATATTAGGGCTAACAAACCTTCCTTTTTTCCCATACAAACTAAATAAATAATTTTTTGGTATTAAGTGCCGACAGCCCTACGTAAGCGTAGGAGGAACACTACGCTCACATCTGTCACGTGTCATTTTGTGTTTAAATTTCTTTTGTGATAAGAGCTGATTATGGTTGTAACTCTGAAAGTATTGGGGTTCCAGGTCTAAGACAAGCACCGAAGGTCGATTTAGTATATAATTCATATGCCCCTTAAATGTCATTGGGGTGTTCAGTTACACCCGGTATAAAGGTAAGTGTGAATATTACCTCCCGTGCTACATGAGACTGTGTTACGAAAGGTCCTATCAACTTTCGTCCCCTATTACATTCAACACAAAACACAAGATCAATGAAATTTTGAACCAATAACATGTTGGTTTTATAATATACCTGATAATATCAATAGTATAAGAAAAACATGTAGAGACATACCTTAAATCTGAGCTATGATCTAATAAGCAACGCCGCTCGTAATCAGAGAGACATGTAGGAGAACAGCTCCCTGACCATGATCGCCTAAAACAATATCAAAACCGCCTAAAAGCGGGATGGCGCTATACGCAGCTAGAGCGGTGTTTCTGCTACAATATTATTTTAGCCTTGATATAAGCGATCATGGGAAGGCCTAGAGGTGGTCGTTGCAAAGACGAACTGTTTTTAAACACCGTTTTGTGTTTCGCGACGATGGAACCGTTTTATGTTTGGTTTCAAAGCAGTCTTCGTCGCACAATTAGCCCTCGGATTGTCTGACGCGAATTTGAACTTAACGACTATTTATATACAGTCTATAACGCAATGTGACCACTGCGACGTAATCGCTAGTTCTGATCTTAATATTATTAATAAAATAATATTTATTATTGAAGAATTACAGTCGATTATCGTATAAGACTAAGTATTTCGCTGATTCGTCTCGTTCGCAACGAGGTGGTTATGCTGTGTATCTTATCATGATTTATTTAGAGTGCAATGTTGTTTAGCAATAAAAATGTAATAATAAATAATATAGCAACAAAGTTATTTATTTAACAAGCAAACACGGAACCACTTCGTTTGTTCGAAGTAGTTCGAACGTTCGGGCGACGCGCGTCGTCACCGTTCGCCGTCCGTCGCCCGCGTCCGCCATCACTCAAACCAGTTGCGAACGAGAACCATCTCGAGGACTAGTTTTCGTTCTTGAAAAAACTGTTTTCGTCGTCTAAAAAATTGACAACGACCCACCGCTAGTAAGGCCCCTGGAGCAATGTAGCGCGTCGGCTCGCGGCGTGATTGTGTCGCGTGTGCACTCGCTGCAAGAGCCGCGGCTCTACGCTTTGTTTTTTGGCGAAACGCTTATTAAGTTTTCATGCGGCGCCTCGCGAAGTTGCATATTTTGTATATTATGCAAGATGAAATAGCGCTGTTTGCTACTGCCGCCGCCGCGTTCAGCCTCGGTGTTACGTTTTCACGCATGGACAACTTCGGGAACGCTAAAAACGAGCGTTCATGTAAATTATTTGCTGAAATAGTGTGGCATTAATTGGTTTTGATGCTTTATTTAAATGGAAACTTCGTCCATCTATGGCATGTCGCAATACACAAAAACATGAGATTTTATGTAAGTACTTCATGTAAGTCGAGATTGGTCTATGCGTTAGATCTTCGACATTAAATCAGTGTGGCAGTGGTTTCATCCTGGGGTAGAGCATTGTTTTTTGTTTTCCTACTATTTTGTTTTTTTTTGTAATTGCTTTTTTTATTTGTTTTTTTATTAAGTAATTGTTTGTTTTTCATTAATTAGTTTTTTTTTAATTTTCTTTTCAGATGAAAAAGATTCAAGTTAAAATTAAAAATGCGATTTTAATACCCTAATTTCCCCTTATACTTCCTATTTGTATTTGCAGACATCCTGAGTATATCCAGGATGTATGTGCACATACAAGATTAATATGTTTCCTTTAAATTAGAATGTTTTACTCTATTTTGACGTCAATGAGTGCCTGTAAAGGCTTATGTTGAATAAAAATTTTTTAATTTGAACTTAAATCGAATAATTTTTCGAAAGATTTTAGTTGTTTTTAGAGATTGCAACAAATATGCTTTTTTCTTTGTCCTCTTGTTTTATTTACGTAGATTGATTCAATTTACTCCGTCAAAAAATTCCTTCTACTGTTCGAATAGTTGATCCTAAAATTATTTTACTACGAAGAAAGTTTTCGTAAGATTCACAAAATGTTGAATACATTAGGTATTTAAATCACGGAAAATATGTATATGTTACAGTCCAAACTCATAACCAGTCAAAACCACTTTTGACTGCAAAAATCAGGCAAAAGTTGTTTTGACCGATACCCTTAGTTAAAAATAATGTTGACTAATTTTCGCAGTCAAAAGTGGTTTTAACTAAGGACGTTGGGCAAAACTTTTTTTAACTGCAAAATATTTGGTATTAGTGTTTGTGACCAAATTATATCGGTCAAAAGTGGTTCGATCTTACAAAAAGCGGGTTATGAATAATCGATTTTGGATATTGAAATTTTAAACGTGCGCCCAAATTACTATATTAACGATAAGAAATACAGAGAGGGCATCTTTTTGTATAAAAGACTAAGGAGCAGAGGGGCGGAGCCCCCCGCCATCACAAAAGAAAATTGGTAACAAATTGCCTACTGTAGGTTAGGTTAGGTTCAGAACATGACCATGCGTCATACTATTCTAAGGGAACCCATACCACCCAAATCTTAAATCAGGCAACACCACTTATGACTGGTTTTTGCAGTCAAAACTGTTTTTGATTAAGGGCATCGGTCAAAACCACTTTTGACTACAAAAATCAGTCAAAACTGTTTTTAACTGAAAGCATCGGTCAAAACCACTTTTGCCTGATTTTTGCAGTCAAAAGTGGGTTTGACCGGTTATGAGTTTTGACTGTAACATATATACGACGCACCCGTCAAAAGTACTAAGAAAATCGTAACTTTCTCAAATAATTTAATGACGAACTTTACCTAAAGTTGATATGCATGATATTAAAATAAAAACTTTGAGCGTAAAATTTCTTAGATCATTCTTTATAGTACACCTTTGGAAAGTTTAGTGAGAAATTCTTGTTATATCTGCTAATTAAACATTAGACGGAGCCACAATTCACAAAACTTAATGGAAAGTTTTTTAAATAACGAAGAACCAACCATCATTGTGTTGATAATTGAAGTGGATCATTGAAGCATCCTTGGTTAAGTAGTTTAGTTAGGCCACTTGGTTCGGATCTGAATATCCGAGGTTTTATTCCCAATGTGAGCTTAATTTATGTGCTTGGCTTGGTTAATATTGTTATTAAAGCTTGTTGCTATATTATTAATGTTAAGATACTTGTGTGTTGCAACAACAATAAATAAAATAGCTCGTTCGTCTATTATTAGAGTATCCGACTGCTTGCTTCCACATTCGGTGCTATCACTTAACATCAGATGAGTTACAAGATCAACATCACCTCCATGATAAATAAAGAAATCATTATCATGGCCTCACCTATGTGGGTTTGGAGCATCGTGCACTGTTTTATTGTGAGTTGACAGGGAGTACACTGCCTCGAACGGTAGCCAGGGCATGGCGAGCAGTCGAAGCTACCGTCCGGAGATGCAACATAGGAAGTCGAAGTTAGGCCTTGTTTACGGAGACGCGGGGCGTCGCGCGTCGCGTGTGGCGAGGCGTCTCGCGGTGCGTCCGACGTTTTTTCTGTTTACGGGGGGGGCGCGTGAAGCGGCACTCATAATCGCACGCGTAAACACAAACATATGGCAATATACGATGTTGTTCATAGAGATGCGAGGCGAGAAGCGTGGCGGCGACCGCCGCGATGCCCGCCGCGGCACCCGCGGCGCATCCTCAAGCGTGTAGCGAAGCACGCGGCGGGCATCGCTTCAACGAGAATTGTCGCTGCGTGCGCCGCCGCGATAAACGCCAGCCATCCGCGGGCTCGGCCGTAAAAAACGCGCCATTTCAAGCAAAGGCGTGTTAAATCGCTTCTCCGTAAACGCACTTGTTATATAATTATAAGAATTTTATAAAGGGTAATAATAAAAAATATTATACTCATATAAGTATTTCTAAAGCTGTTTTCATTATTATGTTGTTTATTTACTTAAACATGTTTTTAAAGTCTAAATCATAATAGTTTCTAGAGTTATCAAAATATTGATTATAAAAACAATAACAGTATTTATGTAAACAACACGTATACCCCTGAAAAGGTTAGAACCTAATAAGAGTAATAATGTTTAACATGTATAGTATGTCGTATCTGTGATTACCTATTGTAAATAAGTAATTAAGATTTTTAGGGTTATGCAAATCTCAAATTGATACCATTTGACACCACGTGGTTTTATTAAATCCTAATATATATAATTTTTTAAATACCTCATGAATTGGTTCTTTCTCTGTACCTTTTCAATTGTAATTTTCACGTGGTTTCATTTCATAAAATACGATGCATAATTTATACACTCTAAATTGTGTATCGTATTTTTAAAATAATGTTTAGACTATTTAAAGAAAATAGGAAAACAAAATACATTATAATAATCATTTATTATTGAATAACAAGCCTATTTCCGGTGGAATGTTTGCGGCGCGAGCTTGTTCCCGCCATTTTCTGTTAATATAAAGAGGCTACAGCTTTGCCATAGTCAGTTTTGCTGTGAACAGTTTTTAAGTAACATCGATTTTCGGGAACAAGTTTGTCTTGCTGCTAGGCTGCTTCTATACCAAGCTAAGTATTCTTTCGAATATTCTATTTCCCTGTCTCATCAGCAACTTTGAATATTGTTTGTAGAAGTGTAACTCGTTAATTTCTTTATTTAATTACTAATAACTCGTTCTTTTGTTTTATTATGGCTTATTACTTTTGTTTGTTATGTTTAATGGTTAATCATTTATTATTTTATTTCTATGTAATATGTACACCTTTGTAACTTTTATTTGAAAAGAGCAACCCCCGAGTTTCTCGCTAGCTCTTCTCGGGGAAGTCTGCATTCCGAGCTAGTGGTCGAGTCATTTTTAATAAAAATAATAATTCAATTTATATTGTCGTTTGTAATTGCATTACCTCATTAACTGGATTAGATTAAAATTGTATTGAAAGGCATTTACTACCTCAAAGGCTAAGGGCCTTTCCTAACACACTCATACAACGCCATATGTTTGAATTCTGTGCGGGCCGCGCCGCCCAACGACCAGCGTCTCCGTAAACGAGGCCTTAGCGGTACCACGAACAGTGGCCACTCAAATGACTCATATGCCTTTGCATACGAGTATGCGTCTGCCCCATAAAGAGGAGCAGGACACTAAGGACAAAGGAGAAAGACTTAAGTAATGCACTTAAAATTAAACGCAGCAAAGTGTATCGTAAGTTTCGTGCGAATCTCCCGCGCTAGGGCATCCCGTTGAATATGGCAATAGGTTGGTTGGAAGATTTGTCTTACTTAGGACTAATCAAAATTTATTTAGAAATGAGGGTACTTTCAACAAAAAATAGTTCCCCAACTAAACTAAACTTTCATCATCAAAAGGCATATTTGAAGAATGTAGACCAACTTTTCTCGAGTGTGTATGGCCGAGCGTTCGTGACTGCCGGCGATTCCGGTGTCCATGCTTCTAAAAAGTTATTTCATATAGTCTCATCTGGCTGCCGCTGATACTAGGCGCCCTTTTTTCTTATGCTGCGGATGTTCCACTATTTATTACCTGAGATTTTTCATGAACCTTTTCACCTGAACATCAACGAATATTTCGCTGCCTGCTTTGTGTCGTTTAATATCTATCTTTTAATTAATGATAATTTAGCGTAACATTCCTTTTAATCGAAACTAGATGAATATCTCATCATAACGGTCACTTACAACTATTATATTCCTTATTGAAAACATCATTACATATAGGAGACAACATATATGTATATATAAAAACATGCACATAAACGATCTTATCTTTTCAAAACAACTTTGCCAGCTAATCTCCAGATAAAGTATTAATAACAAATAATGCGAAATAGGGGACAATCACATTAATTAAAGTTTAATTGCATAACATACTATAGAGCGTCGGTGGCGCAGTGGACTCGGCACTTGCCTTCCAATCGGGGGGTCGGGGTTCGAGACCCGCCATGTACCAATGTGTTTTTCGTTTCGAATTTCATATGTACATTTGTCTGACGCTCCTACGGTGAAGGAAAACATCGTGAGGCAACCTGCATACATCTACGAGGAAATTCAATGATGTATGTGAAGTCGACCAATCCGCACTGGGCCAGCGTGGTTGACTAAGGCCTAATCACCCTAATATAGGGTAGGCTCGAGCCCCTCGGTGGAGACGTATATGGGCTGTGATGATGACTATAGAGTAAGATGACGGTCAAGAACTAAAAAAATAATACAATAACTTCACGACTGTCGAAATCAGTCGGTCCATGTTATTAAATAGTATGGAAAATACACGCCTTACACAACTATATCGTCAACATAAATCACCATCACGGGTGGACCCTTTTTTATAATCTGTTATAGACTGTCAATAAATTTCGGCTGAGGCGCAGTCGTGAACCCGAAACTATGTCAACCTTTCCCCTATCCCGGTATTGAGGGACGCACCGACCGCATTTCCGAGACGTTACGAATGTATATTAACTGTCGGTTCACGGCGTGCAATTCCATTTTATATTCGGTAAGAAAGAAATACAGACTCTGAAAATTTTTCTCAATAAATATTCAGGTTTGGTATTCCGATTGATCTAGCAGATAAAAAATGACTCTACTGATAATATGAAGGTATTTTCGTTTCGCAAATTGGTATGCATGATTAGCTATTAGCTTTATTTGCTTCCAATTGCTTAAATTAGAATCGAACCGTTTATCTCGTATGATTTTAGCACATATTTATTTATTTGATTTATGTTTAAATTTAAGTTGCAGATGATATAAACAGAGTATTAAAACAGACAAACAAACGCAAGAAGACCTTTGATTCGTCTTAGCATTTCAACTACATTAAACTAAAACAAACGAATAAATCTCAGCCAAGAGACGCCCACTGTTGGACATAGGCCTCCCCAGGGATCTCCAAAGCGATCGGTCCTGCGCCTTCCGTATCCAGCGGTTTCCCACGACCTTCACCAGATCGTTAGTCCACCTTGTGGGAGGCCTACCAACGCTGCGTCTTCAGGTACGTGACCGCCCCAACGGACGTCAGTCCTGTGAGCTATGTGTCCTGCCCACTGTCACTTAAGGTTTGCAATTCTTTGGGCTATGTCGGTGACTCTAGTTTTTCCACGGATCTCGTCATTTTTGATGCGATGGCGCAGAGAAACCCTGAAGATGTTTCACTCATATTTTATTGCTAGTAAATAAATCAAAGCAATAATAACTTACAATATATATAGGATTCGAATCTGCAACTAACATCCCGAGTGTTGACGCTATGACTTCTAACACGAGTGCAATTTCAACTGTATTAATGTGTTTACTTAGTTAAGGCAAAGTAGACTTTAGCTTTACAAGTTATTAAATTTGTAAGTTTGCTTTTTTTTACACAGTCTCTAAAGGTTTCTCTAAAGGTTCTGCTAGCGTGAGAGTTATATAAATTAATCAAGGTAGAAGCAGCCCAATTCCAATGTACCTATATATATTCCAAAAAATCCTGCTCGTGATGATTATTTTTGAACATTCGGAGCGGGAGGAGGTCATTTGCCGAGCCTTACATAAAAAAAAAACATTTATTTATTGTTTTTTTGAAAATTTACTAAATTTACTAATTCAAAAAATACATCATCAGTCCGAAAAGGATCAAAACGCTCCAATGGTAAACACAATTCAATAAGCCATCAATGTGGTGAAAGGGATCATTTCAAAATTTCCAGGAGTGCAGTTGAAATTTCCTACGATAATTGATTTCTGGAACAGAACAAATATAAACAGGATAGGTATGATGTGAAGTTAAAGCTTTGATGCTGTTTACTTTCGATGTTTTGTTGAAGCGAGTTGTTCAAATACAATCCTATCGGGGGATTGCCCGCGCTCTGGCGGTCTGAAATAAACTCAAGTTTGCAACGAGGAAATTTTGCGGGTTCAACTTTTCGTATTGATGTTTACTAGTACTGATAAATAAAGACAGTTTATATCTAATTTCTAATTTAAATCCTGGGTAAAGAAAACTAAAGCTTACGCGAGTGAATTAATGTTACACTTTATTCACCAGAAAGATATAGTTATTTACACTCATGGTTTAATAGTAATACTTGTCAAGGTGTATGACATTTTAAGGTGGTAGGTATCTTGTCAAGGTGTATGACAAGGTGTACAAAGCAATGACATTTTAATTATTATAAGTATGTATGTATGTTACTTTTGAGAATTTTATATTTCTTTTTAACAGCATTTCTTTATACCTCGTCCTCTCAAACATTTTAGGTTTATTTGATAAAACTGTTCTAAGTAATTAAGTCTTTACACAAAAATACTTAAATATTATTAATATATATAATTAAATATTATTAAGCACGGGCAGTGCCCTTGCCCTTGCTTGTATGTATACAAACAATGTTTGGTACATACCCTATCAAGCCACAACCCATGCTAACATAGTCCTATTTATTAAACTTATGGTTTTATTTTTTATTCTAATATAATGATAATAATGGTTTTATGAATTCCTGATACAAATTGTTGTCTGCGAAAAAAATGAAAGGGGTATTACAAAATAAATTGTACAATTTCTAATTTTCAATGACGCCACAACTTTTATATTACTGTGTTAACATGGGTAAGGTTTCGACTTGATAGGGTATGTACCAACCTTCTATATTTATGCTTAGATGAAATCCTATAAAGCAATTCCCGATGCTTGATTGAACCGAAACTTTGTATAACTCACTATAAACTATAAACTCTGTAACAAAGTAATAGTATGATACCACGGAGCTGGTTTGTTGATGGAGTCGGAAGGACAAGAAATGAGATGCTACCGAAAAATAAAAAATGCTGCGAAGTGCCGCACTCATTTGTCGTCAAAGGTTGTGAGATTTTTACAGCTACATCGAGTATTCTAGATACCTTTCACTGTTCTTCAACAAACTACCCGATAGTTGGCTTCGTTCAACAAAGTTCCTCACTTTTTCCTAAATCTTTTAATCATAAATGTTGCTATTACATCTCACACATTTTGCCTATTGAATAGGTATAGCAACAGCACTCGAGGAAATTACGATATAATATATTTAGGTATTCATATCATATTTCCTCGAAACACGACTAATTCTAATGAAGGTATGTCGAAAACTTCTAGCAAAACCGTCAGACTTACATGAGCAACGTGAAGTTTGAAAATTATATGAGCAATTAGAATATTGGGGGTGTTTGTTACAGTTTTGGAGGAAATTTTGTAACGATCTGTGCCGCCGAGTATCGTGAGTCAGCCTAGTATGGTAAATCACTAAAAATCATTTGTTTTTCTTTCCTTTATATACATATATTAAAATGGTTCGGTTTACCCGTGTATATTTTCTCCCCTCCTGCTATCTTACTCAAATACAAAATAATTAGTGCGATTAGGCCCTTAATTTAATTCAAATGTTTCTCTTTCGTAGATATGAAGTATTCACTAGAAAAAAAAATTCATTGACACAAATAAATACTTAAATAAAATTTGAATCTACTTACCACTCGCTCGGAATGTTGACCTCCCTGAGAAGAGCGAGCCAGAAACTCGGGATGCTCTTTTCTAATAGATTAGTAACCAAATAGTTACAAATAAATGACTTTGTTAAACTAAGGTAAATTAGGGTATTATTTGAAGATTAACTGTTACAAGGAATCCTAGTGTAAAGCACAGAGTACTTAATCTTTAATCATAATATGTACAAGAAGTAAATAAACATTTTTTATTTTTTTATTTATAGGGTGTAATTTAATAGAAAAAAATATCCGTAACTGAAAAATATTTTTAAAAGCACAATTTGTAGAAAGCGTTGTAGAAAACACAGAGAAAAGACAAGGCATGCTCTATTGACTATGTAGTAACCGCACAGTAATAATATTTGTTTATGTCGAAATAATGATCGAACAATTTACGCAAGAGCTATTAAGCAAATGAGCTCCTAGAATTGGACTCATGTAAGTAATTTTTGATTGTGTAATAAGCATTTCTCATAATTATCATTTACGATCAGTCGATCATACAACTACATTTATCTAGTCTAGAGCATTAAATATACGTTTACTGATGTCTACCAAGTATTCATTATTAAAAAAGTCTTCGGCCGAAGACAATTAAGATTCTGACACTGATTCTCCAGTACATTAATCAAAAATTACTCGAGAGTTGAATTTATACGCCAAGTTTCTGTATCGAGCTGACTAAATTTCATTGAGGAGGCAATCGGATAGCTTTTATGGGGCGCTATTAAAGGCCTATTACTCGAGCGAGCAAGTGGCATCTTCTGCGGGGAGCGGGCGCGGCCATTAGGCCCGCGCCGCGTTACTGCCAGTGTATAAATCAGAAAGTTTGTGTCCCTCTATCGGTGGCAATAAACTCGCTTTACGACTCCCACTAATAGAGCCTCCTCACGTCTGACTCGGCTAATGAGCCACCAACAACGCGAAATTTTCATCACTTCCGCAATTTTTCGCTCGGGATCATACACGTAAATGTCGTCGTGATGACGTTATCAGATAATTTACGATGTTGTTAAAATGCTTCCATACGATGTGTTAGTTGACCTGGCTAGATAGTAGCGACTATTGCTCAATATTAGGTACATAAGTTCCTGGGTGATCCTGTAAATTCCTATCCAAATGGGTACCTAGCCCTCCTCCGCGATACTTCGTGTTTCACTTCTGTGTTCACCAACTTAAAACGTACCAAATGTACTTTTATGTGGCTTCCATTAATAGCAGAAGGACCCAACGGGATGGTTTTGGTGTTAAGTATTATTGAAGAAATAAAAAAAGTCGATTGGGACTATAATTGCACTAAAAAACAAATTTGGGTCGTGTTGCTAAATTTCCTGTTTTAAATTGAACTTTACGTACAAGCCATTTAGTAGTATCATTGCTAATAATAATCGACAAAGTAAAGATAATACAATTACTGGAAATGAATCCTCAGGTTGCCAGTGATGATAAAGCAATTGAATCTACAAGAACAAAAGGATCAAGTGGAAATTATAGTAATTAGGAAAGCGGTGGCTCCGGCGGTGAGGTTGGGTGGCAGATTGCGTCGCCAACTTTCCTAATATCAGCCGTATCAGGCGCACCGCCCGAAACCTGATTTATGTTAGAAGTAATACGTACCGCGGCTAAAAGATCCCGGGCGTCGTCAATCAAAACGTGACTCAACTTTGTGCACACAATTTTGCAAATTGATCTGTGAAGATGTCGTTCGTATTTAAATGTAGTATTCGTGCGAAGAATGAAAGTCATTGTCAGAACACCATGATTGTGGACGGACAAGGCTAGAGGAAGACTTAAGAAAGTATGGATGGATTGCGATGGCGTGGAGAAGAAGCATACGAAGTACGAAGTGCTGAGATGACGCATGATAGAGATAAGTAAGTAAGAGTAGTATAAGAGCAGGTTGATGATGATTATGGTGATTCATGCGAACTAGGAGTGAGAATAAATAATAAATCACTTCAATTTAAATGTCCATAGCTAATGGGGAATTATTAAATGAAATGACAAGTGGACTCATTATATTCCAGAAATATCCTTCCAGTGCTGAGTTTTCCCAATATATGGGGATAGGCTATCTCCCACAATGCTGACCCAGTACGAGTTGGTGGAGAGCCTCAAAGTCTTGTTCATTGATGACATGGGTCCCGTCAGTTGTTGTTTAGTACCCGCATAAACAAGATAATTATTATGTAAGTATGTAAAGACTTGCCTCCCTCTCTCTCCGAAACTTTTATTCAAAATTAATAACAAAATCTCCGAGATTTAAAATATACAAAAAAGTGTTTGTTTTATAAAGATCATCTTCGTGAATCCGATGAATTAAAAGAAGAACACTATTATTAGTTCGTAATCTACACTTTTTCTTACTAAATGTTTTATATCTCGCTACAATGTTTGATCGGCTTGGAGGTACTTGGGGTAGACCTGTGTGTATCCCCAGGAGAAGGCAACAATGATAGCCGTCGTTCGTAGTGACTTAATGCTGCCGGCTGTGATTCGTGTCATGTTTGGCAGTGAATAGTTTTGGAGGGCTGTAACGGCCTTTTGGGTAGCGGTCATGAGCGGGAAAGAGGCCAGGGCGCGATCACGCAAGGAGGGGTCCGTGACGGACTCGCAAAGGCGCATAGGAAGGCGGCGTCCAGTGTATGCCCAAGCTTTGATGCCCCAAAGGAAGTGTGAATGGCTTCCAGGCGATAGAAGAGGACAAGCGGCAGGAGAAGTTCTTTTTAACCGAATTCTAAAAAAGGAGGAGGTTTCTCAATTCGACCGTATATATGCTTTTATTAATGTTTGTTCGCAGATAACTTCGTCGTTTATGAACCGATTTTGATGATTCTTGTTGTATTCGATAGAGGATACTCCAAGTGTGATCCCACGGTCACCAAAGTCAGGATCTGATGATGGGATCCCATGAAAATCGAGGGAAACGCTAATGTAATACCTTAAATTAGGGTTCCTTTCACTAAAAAGATTTCATTGACTAAAAAGTACAAAGAAAAATATTTTACAATAAATAAAAACCGACCAAAAACACCGAAAAGTTTAAAATAATATAAGAATAAGTACAGCTGTCAGACAACATCACACTTCTATATTGAAGTCTGTGACAAATTTTAAGACTTTCTAGGGGATCATCGTTTGGCACCGACGTCAATATAGAAGTGTGATGTTGTCTGTACTTATTCTTATATAATTTAAAACTTTCAGTGTTTTTTAAGTCGGTTTGAGTGACTGCTGAGTGCGGGAAGCCCCAGGATGGTGTGCCCGGTAAAGAGCGTAGCGATGGCGCGTGGGGTTTTGTGGAAATAAGGTCCTCTGTTACTCCGAGCCCATGACCCATATCGCTGAGGACGGAAAGCAGGGAGAAGTTTTAGTGAGTTCCAATTTGGGTGACCCACACTACCCTCGCAGCGAGTATTATTCACTACATTTTTACCGCATTAAAAAAGGCCTATGTGTATTCCTGAGTGGGAGTCTCTCGGCTGAAACGATGACTATAAATTAATGTGATGATAAAGACGTCCATGCCGATATACTCGTAGTTGCGGAAAATACCAAAACAGTCTGCGAATGTAGAATGTCAGCCTTACCATATTAGATGTTGATGTCGTTTATTCTCTAACCGTGTCGGCTTCGTACTTTGCAATGTTAACAAAAAAGAACATCCTTTTGGCGTTAAAATGTAATGCTTCGTACGCTGTGTGATTGTTCGCAGCGAACTCTGCCATTAAATTAATTAAGTTTGACGGATCTCATCTCGGGTGATGCATTTGGAAGCATTCGAATTCTTGTTCGTAGCTTCTTCGTACTTTTTGTAAATTTATTTAAAATCTTTAAGCTTCAAATTGAGATCATTGTTTTACGCTGAAATCTGAATACTAATGCAAATCTTGAACAGATTGCAAATATATCTATAACATTGAAAAGATTATACGTGAGCACATCCAAAGTGTGTCATAGTGACAACAACTACAATAAATCTTATGTAGAACTTTGCATTTTGTTAAAAAATACTAAACAAATTGATTTCGCTTAACAATGTTTAAAAGGAGATCAATAGGCAAAAAATTTCGTCAGGGCTGGTTAAGAGCTCGGTAGTCGAGAGGTCTAGGCGTTAACACGATATGTGGAGACGCCGGGTTCAAATCCCGCATTTTTTTTTCTATTGATTTTATTCCCTTAACAACAATAAACTAAACTATTATGTCAATTAACGAACTTCAAAGTAATAGGATAGATTCTAAAAACGATTTGTTTTCATGTCGTATTCGATGTACGATTTCGAACGCTTCAAAATGCATCACCAGCTCGGAACTATCCAATAAATCCCCCGTAGTAAAGATAATGCTAATTCTGAAGCTCGGTTTATTGGGCGCGCCATCCGACGCTTGTCCGGCAACTTTGTCTGTTTCATTGCCGATCTTGAGCACCGGAGCCACTTCACTCCGCTACACATCGTCCGCCGCATATAAATCAACTTTGCAACAATCTCTCACCTGTTCTTTGTTTCCTAAGTCCCCGTCGCTCGACTCGCCAACTTTTTTCATACAAGTTCCACTCGATCGCTTAAGAACATTATACGGTAAGTTGGAAGTTCGAAATTGAATGCAATTTTCTAGAGCCCGATGGCGCGGAGGAAATTAGTTGGGTCGGACGTTGTCGTTCCCACTCACCCGAATGTGCATTTAAATGTGTACACATCTACCGCCTTGCGCTCTCAGGTAAGCATTCGAGCAGCAAATCCTATTGAAAATACTCCGTTGGTAATTAGATAAGCGAGTGTGGGTGGACTTCGAACGATATTTTCGAATAAGCCGAGCATAATAACGGCAATATTCTGCAGGGTCGGCCCTCTGGATACACATTAGCAGTAACTATAATCCTTGTCCCTAATAACATCGTCGCGTTTAGCTGCGCTGGCTCTTAATGGAGACAAAGGAAAACTGAAATACGCTTGAATTTTTCAATTGAAATAGGACGGTGGAGTTGATACTTCAGTTGTAGGTTGAAAGGAAGTAAATTCAGTTGTTTCCGTGAGTTTTTATAAACCTTTATACAATGTGCCTTAACGCTATAACCGTACAATAAAATCTTTATCGTATCATGTTTAAGCACGTGGCTAACCGACAAAGGATGCAAACCTAAGTCAAGTGCTTTGAAAGCAATTGTGGGTCTTTTTTTATTATTTTGGTTTGTTTAAATTAATTGTTTGGTTATTGAGCACAATTAACAAACCATAACGGCCTTCTTACTATGTTGTCTCATAAACTAATCATGGTTTAAGCCTGACGCTTGATTTATCTACCTGTTGACACAATTGAAAAAGACTTCATGTTAAGACTATGACTTACATTCTTTAAACAATTGTTAGACAGCGATTTATAGTAAGCAGCGTCGGTGACACTGTGGACTCGGTACTGGCCTCCTAATCGGGAGGTCCGGGATTCGATCCTGCCATGTACCAATGAGTTTTTCACCGACGCTCGTACGGTGAAGGAAAACATGGTGAGGCAACCTCCGTACATCTACGAAGAAATTTAAAGGTGTATGTGAAGTCGACCAATCCGCACTAGTGGTTGACTACGGCCTAAATACTCTAACAGGGTAGGCGCTAGCCCCTCGTTGGGAACATACTTATGAGCTGTGGCGATGATTTAAAGCAAGACTAAATACGTTTACATGGTACAATGTAATTTAAAAAGTTAATGATCGTTAGTAAAATGTCAAATCTGAATTATGTAACGTAGTTTTAGCAAGGTGATCCTGTAGTTTTGTTGCAGGTTAATGTCCACCAAAATCAGGTCAAGATGGCGCCACCTAAATTTTAAGTGAGACTTAGTGGAGCAATAAATAAAGCGCTTAAAACACACCGAAGGCTTGTTAGAGAACCGTAAAAGAGGCTCGTATACTTTACTGGGTCATTGGGATGTGGCGATTTATGATAGAGATTACTTCTGTTAAGATTCACTAAGCAGCGTAGGACCTCGCATAGCATGCTGAGCAGCTCCCTACTCCGCTCACTCAAACGACCCCATCACTCTAAACGTTTACTGAAATCTATAATTGAACTGACTGGTTAAGATTTAGCAGGGAAACAGTAAGAAAATTCCACACATAAACACGGCCACATTCTTAATTTACAATATAGGATAAGGATTCCCATAAGACATAAAAAAAATATAAAGAATTTTTAATGTTCGAACGGTTGGTCAAAAATTTGGACCCAAAGGTAACTTAATTTATTTTCGTATAACAAAGTTGATTTTTTCAATGCAATTGCAATGAAGTACAATAATTTGATCATATGCATAATTTAGTCAAAAGTGGTAGACTTCATTGCTTTAGCAATGTGCGTCACTTTCTGAAAGAAATATTAGACGCTAGGATCATCGGTTATTATTCTAGCCACACAGATGGATCGAAATACCCGAGCGTATATCAACCGGGACCAAATATAAGACGTATTAATGTCACCGAACGGATATCATTAACTCCAAGTCGTCTCGCTGAAATTTATTTAACCGGAAGAATTTTCGTAGCGTAATCTAACTGTATAACAGCTGAAGCAATTAAGTACATTAACTTCAGAACCGAGCGCTTGGAATCAAGATGCTTAGCAACAAACTCCGGCTCAAACGCGATTGGCTCAATCACTTCAGTTGGCACCCCCAGCCGAGTCATTGATCCTCATCCGTCGATTCATCGGAACACCTGCCTATAAAAATTAAACAGGACCGAGTAAATTTAGCCTACCGTTCGGGACGCGGGCGGAGTGCGGCGCCGCAGGCACTATTTCCGACTTCAAAGAAAACTTGTTGACGCCTCCTATCAACTGAGACATCAGTTAGGAACTCGCAATAGTTTTCCGGTCGGTTAGATAGGGGCGGGGGGGCGCGAGGGGCGGGCTCTCCCAGCGATAAATAGCGCCAAGTTTGCGCTGACAGTCGACACGAAATATTGTGAGGTGCTTACAGCCGCTTGTTTGTAAGACGGCCTGATTTCTATCCGGCGACAGATTCGTATTGCTAATGTATGCTTCACGAGCCTTATTTATGGCCCGACCGCCATGTTTACACTGAGCCGTGCGTCGCCGCACTCGCATAAATTATAACTGGGGTATTCCACTTCAACCTTTTTTGAGTCTACCTTCTCCCAGTGTTTACGGTTGCAATCTCTCCTCTAAACATAAATCACAAGACACGTTTTAGCGTGTCGCAGCTCAACGTGGAACTTTCTGGGATGCCCCTAAAATTTCTAAATTAAAATCCCCTAAGATTAATTCGGCAAAAAGACTTAGCCGTGAAAATATATAACGTTCTGCGTTTTTTTTTCACTTCACACTAATCCACTTAATTGCGTGTTCCTCGAGAAAAGGTTGATTCAAATTTTTCGGTAAACAACGTAAATCATAATTACAAGAATTAAAAGATAAGAAACTTTGGTCCCGAACAATAATTAAGTTGTAATTTTTGTTTGTTCGTTACGGGCCACGGCCGCCGTTATCGAGTTACATCTAATGCGATTGTGTTGTAAACTAAATTAAAAATTATTCAGCCGATGTAATATAAAGTTTACAATTTTCTTAAGTGGCTGTATTTATTGTTTCTGTCGTATTTCGCAAGCTTGAAAGCGGTTTGTGTAAATTCAAACATCGCCTTCCTTAAGGTTTCCTGAATAGAAGTTAACATTTTTCGTAAACCGTTTGCATGCATGTCAATTCATTTTATTAACAAGTTAGCCGTTATGACCAAATTGAATGAGTTGCAAGCCAATTTAGTTAAAACTATTTTGATATTCTCTGTTAGGTACTTGTATTCCACTTTGGCAATTAAATTCACTAATTTCATCATCATTGTTGAGAGTGGACTGTATTTAGGTACTTTAGTTAAACGCTGATTTCTTTGTGATAATATTTGGAGCTTTATTTACTTCTTGCAAGACGACTTCCACTGACCGACTACAACTGACTACAATTTATCAGCATTCGGCCCTATATTTATACACTATCTGTTGGTCCGCGGGGGGACATCCCGCCCGCGGACCAATCAAAACGGGCCGAATTTATTTATGATATGGTTCATTCATGGGGACTTGGCCCGCACAAGCTTAGACTACGTCCGCTGCTTAGTTCTGGGTCCCCGGCACTTGCGAACTGTCGTCAACATCCTCCCCCCGGCGAGAACTCGTACTCGCCTTCGCCGTAAGACAGTGCAGCGCGTCCTCTCCCTCTAGTCCGGGGAGAGTGCGGTAAGACAGGCCGATGTGCAGCGCGTCCTCTCCCTCTAGTCCGAGGAGAGTGCGGTAAGTCAGGCCGATGTGCAGCGCGTCCCCTCCCTCCGGTCCGGGGAGAGTGCGGTCTCGATGACTAGTTTTACTAGTTTTGACGTAGGGCGCAGAAATGTTCCCGTCCGGGTTTTCACACGGACGTTTCTCGTTACGCCGTCCGGTCCCGGGAAAATCTTATCCACGTGTCCTCGTGGCCAGACATTCCGGGGAAGCGTGGGGTCTGCGATCAGGACTATATCTCCTTCGTCGAACTCCGCTGGCGTCGCAGCTTTGGGGCGAGGCACAAGGTTCGGAAGGTACTCCCGTACCCATCGACGCCAGAAGTGATCGGCCAGCGCTTGTGCCGACCTCCAGGTGTGGCGGTTCGCTTCGTCGCAGGGCCCGACGATCGGTAAGCCGCTTGACGATCCCACCAAAAAATGGTTTGGTGTTAGCGCTTCTTCGTCCTCACTACTGACGGAGACATGAGTCAGCGGCCTTGCGTTGATGCAATGTTCGGCCTCCGCCAGCAGCGTCGCTAAAGTTTCTTCCCTGGGGGCCTTTTCGAGCAGAGTAGCCCCCAGCGCAGTCTTCACTGAGCGTACAAGGCGCTCCCACGCCCCACCTTGGTTCGGGGCTCCCGGCGCGATGTATTTCCATCTTAAGTCGTAGTTCGCGCCGAATTTCTTTAGCTCTGGAAGCCACTCCTTGTAAGCCCTTTTTAGTTCCGTGTCCGAGCCACGGAAGTTAGTGGCATTGTCTGACCAGACGACGGCGGGCCACCCTCTCTTTGCGGCCATCCTCCTAAGGGCCATTATCGCCGAATCGGTCGATAGCGATGCCACCAGTTCTAAGTGGATTGCCCTCGTGGTGAGGCACGTGAACTAGGCGCCCCACCTCTTTTCACGTCGTCGCCCGATCGCCACCATCATTGGCCCGAAGAAGTCCAATCCGCAGCGCGAAAACGGTCGCTCATAGGCCGCCAACCGTTCTTGCGGCAAATCTCCCAGCGGCGGCGTCACAGGGCGCGCTCTTCTTAGGCGGCAAGTTTGACACGCTCCCGCCACTGTCTTCACCGCTGGCCGAAGTCTAATCACCCAGTATGCTTGTCGAAGATTGTTCACCACGGCTTCGGGATTTGCGTGTCCTAGCCGACGATGTTCGCGCTCTATCAGCAATTTGGTAAACGCATGTCGACCGTTGAGCACCACAGGATCGTTTCTTGTTGACAGACGAGCGTGGCGAATTCTTCCGCGGAGCCGAATCAGCCCGTCGCTGCCTCTGGTCAGGTCAAGGCGGTTAAGGGCGCTGTTCTTCGGCGTCCTCGCATCAGCCGGAAGATTAATTAGTTCCGGGAAACTCTCTCGTTGCGCCTGCTTTAGCCACAACTCGGCAGCTCTTCTGCTGTGGTCGACGGTTCTTTCTGTAGCTCGGCGTCGACAGCGGTCGATGAAGTATAGTACGCTGGCCGTCGCGCCGATGAGTCGTTCAAGCCGCGAAAATCTCGTTACTTCCGGCAGCGAGGGGTGCGGCTCGATGGAAATAGTGTACGCTGTCTCTACGCTCTCTTGCGTCGCTTTCTCATCGCGCGGCCATTGCCTCCTCGGCCCCCGCAGAAACTCCGGGCCACGAAACCATAAGTCGTCGCGTCCCTGCGGCACATATCCTGAGCGAGTGGCTATATCGGCGACGTTCAGCGCCGACGGGATCCAGCGCCACTCTGTCGGCTGTGACAACTCTGTTATTTCGCCCAGCCGATACGCCACAAACGGTGAGTACTTCTTGCTCCCGTTCCTTATCCAGTGGAGCACGGTTTGCGAGTCGCTCCAGTACACGGTTCCGTCCACGGGAATACGGTGATCCGCCTTAACGCTTTGAGCGAGCCTAGCTCCGATGAGCGCAGCCTGTAGCTCCAGCCGTGGAATCGTTTGTGTCTTCAGCGGCGCGACCTTCACCTTGGCCGAGACTAAGATCGTTTCCGAGGTGCCATCTTCGTTTTTGTGCACCCAATATGCCGCCGCAGCGTATGCGTCTTCGCTCGCGTCGCAGAAAACGTGTAGTTCGCGACGCGTTACTTTTCTCCCCCCGTTGTAAGACCGGGGCAAGCGCAGTCTGCCGACGGCTTCCAGGCTCGTAAGCCAGTCTTTGAACATCGACGCAATCTCGGGAGGGACTGGCTCGTCCCAGCTCGTCTTCAGCCGCCAAAGTTTCTGTAGCGCGATCTTCGCTGTAGCAGTGTAACAGCTCAACAGCCCGAGAGGGTCATAAATGCTCATGACTGTCGAGAGTGCTTCCCTTTTCGTCGGCGGCCGAAGTTGCGTCTTCACCTCGTTCGGGACGCGAGCCAACGCGACGTTGAAGCTCAACGTGTCCTCTTGCGCGTCCCACATGAGGCCCAGTGCCTTTTCCGGCTTCCCAAGGAGCGTAGTGGTCGCGCGGCGTTCACTCTCTACGTTCTTCAAGAGTTCCGCGCTGTTACTATTCCACCCCTTCAGGTTGAAGCCAGCTTCTTTGTGCACTTCGTCGACTTGTTGGATCGTTCTCGCTGCTTGTTCTAGTTGATCGAAGCTTTCGACGTAATCATCCATATAGTGTGCTTCTGTGATTGATTTTAGAGCATCTGGATGCGTCTCGGCGTATTGCCGTGCGTTCTCGTCCCGAACGCTGTGAGCGAGAAACGGTGAGCTTGATGCACCGAATATCATAGCCGTCATCTTCATTTTGACTGGCGGTTCTTCGCAGTTTTCGCGCCATAAGAACATTTGCGCGGGCTGGTCTTCTCTTCTTATGTTTATGCGTAGAAACATTTCTTCGACGTCCGCCGTTACTGCGAAGCTGCCTTCCCTGAATCGGAGCAGTATTTTCGGTAGGGACTGTAAAAGGTCAGGTCCCTCCAAAAGAGCGTCGTTCAATGATACTCCATTCGTCTTGGCAGCGGCGTCGAAAACTAGACGGGTCTTCCCGGGCTTGTTCGGGTTGCGTACGGCGAAATGCGGAAGGAACCATGCGATCGGACTCTGCAATTCTGTGCCGTCGCAGGGCTTGGCGTATCCCTTCTCGATGAGGTTCTTCATCTGTTTATAGTATACGGCTTTCCTGTCCGGGTCGCGTTCTAGCTGCGTCTCTAAGTGCCGTAGCCTTTTCAATGCCGCGTTGTAGCTTGGCGGCAACTCGACGTCATCTTCTCTCCACGGCAGTCCTACTTCGTATCTTCCGTCGACCCGTTTGACGGTGGACTCAAAAATACTCAACGCTCGCTTGTCCTCTGTCCTCGTGTGCGCTGACTTCAGCGAGATTCCCAGCGATTCTAATTGAAAGTGCTCGCTGACCTGCCGTTCGATGTCTTGCGTCCACACGTGCAGCACTTCATCTTGGCGCTTGATTATTACTTTGGTCGGTGCCGTTCCGTGCACCACCCATCCGAGTTCCGTTCGGGATGCCGCGGGTTCGTTCCGTTTGCCCACGCGCAGTTTTCGGGTAACAATCAGCGGCCAATTATCGGATCCGATGAGAATGCGAGGTTTCGCGTTCTTGTACACGAACTGATCTTGCAGGTCAGTGAGGTGATCAAACTGCACCTCTTCCTTTGCAACTGATTGAGTGGCGAGGTTCAGGTCCGCCATTGTTCGCGCAGAACACGCCTTGAAATTTCTCGTGTTTCGTTCGGCGATGCGTAGTGAAACGACGCGGCTGTCGATTTCACGCTGTCGGTCGTCGATCCCTTTTACGCGTAGCTGCGTCGCGGGGCCATCCAGGCCTATCTCTCGTGCCAGTCCTTCTTCTATGAGCGTCACTGTGCTGCCTTCATCGAAGAGCGCGTATGTGTTACGCTCCCCGTTCTTGCCCGATACGGTTACTGGGCAAACCTTGAGTTTCACAGTGCACTCAGTTCGGGTTGAAGAGACGCTTGCTTCCTCCGGCTGGTTAGTTCGGGCCGCAGGTGCTTCGGCGTGAAGCAAGCGGTGGTGCGGCCGACGACATCCATTCACGCCACATGGTTTCTGGCGGCAATTTATTCTTCGGTGCTTGCTCTTCAAGCACTTGAAACACAAGCCAGCTTTCTTCGCGACGTTCCATCGTTCGTCCAAACACATCTTCTCAAACTCGTCACAGGTGTCAAGTCGGTGTGCGTTGTTGCACTGTGCACAGCGTTCCGGGTCGGTCTTGTTCGACGACGACGATTCTGCTACGTCGTACGCCCTCCTCCTCTGTTCGGGTTTAGGGGCGGGGCGTCGCGGCGGTCGCGGCGTCGGTTGCGCGTCGTCGTACTGTGCACGGCGTTCCGGCTCGGTCTTGTCCGACGACGACGGTTCTGCCACGTTGTACACCCTCCTCCTCTGTTCGGGTTTAGAGGCGGGGCGTTGCGGTGGTTGCGGCGTCGGCTTGTGAGTCGTACCGGAGTATCCGTGCTTGAGCGCTCGATCAGCCTCTTGCATGAGGAACGTGGTCAACTTGACTATTTCCGGCTCAGGTTCATTGTGTTCTTCGGCGTAGTCGCACCATTTCGTCTTTAGATGCGGGCTAAGCTTCTCGAAGATTTCTCTCACGAGCAGCGGATTGTGTAGATAGTTCTTTTCTACGTTGTTAAGCACGGCTACGACGTTCTGTACTCGAACTGCGAAGGTGTTGAGTTCTATCGCAGTGGAGCCGAGCTTCGGTAGTTTCTTCAGGTCTTCGAACGCGACGTCGATCAATATTTCAGGCCTGCCAAAACACTGCTGCAGCGTCTTCATGATGACGTCAGGATGCGCTGCGGTGCTCAGTAACGGCGCGACGGTCTCCTTGGCTTCGCCTCGCAGACAGTTACGGAGGCGCGCAAGGTTTTCCACTTTCGAAAACTGGTACACGGCCGTCGTTTCTTGCATTGCTGCGGCAAACTGCAGCCACTCCAGCGGTGATCCCGAGAATAGTGGCAGGTCGGTGGCTTGACGCGGCGGCGGTCGTGACCTCATCATGTGGTCGAGCATGCCGGCTAAATGTTCAATAGCCCGTCCTCTTGAGTGCTCGCGATCACGCGGTGTGGTTGTTTCTTCCCACCGTAGTCTCGTTCGGTGCGCGACTGGAGTAGCGATTTCAACCTCCCTAGGTCTAACTATGTCGCGTCTCACCGGTGCGAGTACGGGTTCCGGTTCGAGCACTTGATGCACTTGTTCCTCTTGCCTCGAAGTCTCCTGTAGCCACGCCTCAATTCGTTCGTGGTTTTCCGCCGGTTCGGTCTCTTCTTCCAGGATACTGCCATCTTCGGCGGCGGCTAGGTCGGCGGTTAGCTTTTTTCGAATAAGCTCCGCTTCAATTTCTAGCTCCTGGCGTCGTATTGCAGCTTCCTCTGCAGCTTCCTGGCGTCGTACTGCGGCTTCCTGGCGTAGTGCTGCGGCTTCCTCTGCAACTTCCTGGCGTCGTACTGCAGCTTCCTGGCGTCGTACTGCAGCTTCCTGGCGTAGTGCTGCGGCTTCCTCTGCAACTTCCTGGCGTCGTACTGCAGCTTCCTGGCGTCGTACTGCAGCTAGTCTCTCTTCGGCTTCGAATTGCAGGCGGGCGATGGCACTGGCGGTCGATCTCGTGGAGCGAGCAATGTTCCTAACCGGCGTCGTCTTATAAACATGACGCGCATTCTCCTTCTCGCGAGTTGGCATCCCTTCCGGTCGGTGAAGTTGTTCGGGGCGAGTTGAGCCCCCTTCCGGTCGGTGAATTTGTTCGAGGCGAGTTGAGACCCCTTCCGTTCTTGGTTGTTCGGGGCGAGTTGAGACCCCTTCCGGTCGGTGAATTTGTTCGAGGCGAGTTGAGACCCCTTCCGTTCGTGGTTGTTCGGGGCGAGTTGAGACCCCTTCCGTTCGGTGTCGCCGTTCAGTGCGACTTGAGATCCCTTCCTCGCGGTACAGGTTTTCGTCGCGAGTTGAGACCCCTTCCGTTCGGTGTCGCCGTTCAGTGCGACTTGAGATCCCTTCCTCTCGGTACAGTTTTTCGTCGCGAGTTGAGACCCCTTCCATTCGGTGTCGCCGTTCAGTGCGACTTGAGATCCCTTCCTCGATGCCCGATTCCATTTGGGCGGCGACAGTCGTCGATGTGGATGGCGATCGCGGTGGGTGGTCGAATACGCACACCAAATATTCCTTCCCGCTCTGGCTCCGTGTAACTACCATCACTTATACTTGTTTAGATCCGGCTCGGTAGGATCAAGATGTTGAGAGTGGACTGTATTTAGGTACTTTAGTTAAACGCTGATTTCTTTGTGATAATATTTGGAGCTTTATTTACTTCTTGCAAGACGACTTCCACTGACCGACTACAACTGACTACAATTTATCAGCATTCGGCCCTATATTTATACACTATCTGTTGGTCCGCGGGGGGACATCCCGCCCGCGGACCAATCAAAACGGGCCGAATTTATTTATGATATGGTTCATTCATGGGGACTTGGCCCGCACAAGCTTAGACTACGTCCGCTGCTTAGTTCTGGGTCCCCGGCACTTGCGAACTGTCGTCAACAATCATATACTAGTACCTACTTACTCACCATGAAATCATTTTATAAAATCATGCGATTATAGTGATTCTTTGTATTTAAAATATAAATTCTACATTATCATTATTGTGATAGCTATATATTTACGTCCCCACCGAGAGGCTTGAGCCTGCACTATGTTAGGGTGTTTAGGCCTTAGGCATCCACGCCGACCCAGTGCGGAGTGGTCAACTTCACATACACCTTTGAATTTCTTCGCAGATAGGAGCGTCAGCCAAATGTACATAATGAGATTTGAAAAACGAAAAACACATTGGTACACGGCAGGATCGAACCCCGTACCTCCCGATTAGAATGCCAGTGCCGAGTTCTTAGCACCACCGATCTTAACACGATTTTCCATATATAAAAAGTAAATTTGTTGAATGATCAGAAATAAATTTACAAGTTTCATTGACAAACCAGCAAGCGAATCCAAACAAGGGACGATTTTAAACTGTGACCGTATATAGAAATAAAACCGTCCGCCTGTTTTTACAATCGTCTCTCCATTTGGAAATAAACCCTATTTTTCATTCGCATTGGGAACTTAAATATTTACAATCTTGCCTTCACTCGCTTCCAATAGAATTTGAAACTGAAAGCGCCGTGAAAAAATACCGAATAGTTTTTTAAAGCAGTTCGCTCTGACAGAGATGTACAGAAATACTGCAGATATATTTTCTGTTTGCGGTTTATTGAAAATGAATAAAAATTTCGTGAACAATAATAAATGCACTGTGTAAATAAAATTATGAACAGATAAAAAAAGCGAAGAACAAACGAGAATAAAGATTATAAGCTTTTGGTTGAAACAAATAAATTTGAGAAATTCAAACACAAGTCGAGACGGAAACAGTTGAACATTAGTATTTAACCGACTTCAAAAAAGGAGGAGGCTCTCAATTATCGAATTATGTTTATTTGTGTGTATGTTACGCGATTACTCCGCATATGTAAATTGATTTTAAAAATTCTTTTTTCTATTCGATGTAGTATACTTCTGTGGTAGTCTCATTGTTATCAAAGTCAGCATCTGAGGATGGGATCCCAGTAAAGTTGAGGGAAGCCCTTTAAATTTTATAGGGACGTCCAATGTGTTTCATATTTGTTCGAAGCTATTCAGGTATTTGCGCCTCGTAGTCATAAACGGATCTGATAATGGAAGGGTCCTATCAGGAGTTCGAGGTTAGTTTTTAAAAAATACAATAGGCACGAATTGACCCCTTGTCTTATTCCTTACAAGTTAATTCGGTAAGCTGATATTAAATTCAGTAAAAAGATGATAAAAATAAAAACTTCTTAAAACCGACTTCAAAAATACTTAAAAAAGTTAATATTTATCTATTTCAACGTGCAATCAAAGTAAATATACAAAAAGCTAATAAGATTGTTGATCACATTGAAGATTTCTCTAGCAACCCTGGAAAACTTCATGATAGCACCAGTATATTTCCGTAAAACATGTAATTACCCGAGGCACTCTTTAAATACCTTTAATTACATTTTCATGTTAAATAATGGGCCATAATTCACCTTGATCACTTCAGATAAAAGCAGTTACAAAATATCATTGATCGGAATAAAAATCCATTCCGTTGAAATGAATTTAATTAAGAATCTAACGATGTTGGCACGTTTAATACGTCTATATTGATAATTTCAAATATTAAGTGTTATTTTTATCATTCCAATATCATTAGGTATTCCCACGATATAAGAATCGAAGAATCCTGTTACGTTTGGATAACTTTCAGATGACGGATTTAAAGTATTTTTTTGTTACTGACCAACAACAACATCGACAAAACCGGAAGTCAACTTTCGGGTAACCGAGTGAAATGAGAAGGCTAGGACGACCAGTGTACCGCTAACGCTGATCTTGCGAGGAGCTGGATTGAGTTGGAATTACAAAGAATGAGACCACACTTGAAAAGAGAGTCATAAGTATAAAATTGCCTGTATTTCAACGGACATAGATTGCGATGCCCAGAACAGGGCGAGGTGGCGGCAACAAATGAATGCCTTTTGCTCCAGTGGGGTGCCTAAGAAGTCAACAACAGAAAAAAATTGCTAAGACATTTCATTTTCTATCCATTAACATACAATAACGGAAATATTATGTAGTAAGATAAATTAAAAAACTGATAACTGGATTATAAAATAAGTATTGTATCTTGAAACTTATAAAGTCAATCTATGTATTTATCACAGTCTCATGAGCATACATTAGGGAAATAATATGAAGGATTACTAAAGGTCAACGCTGAACGTGCGTCTGTTTTATTGTTGGTTAAAATCAAGATTGATGGACAGAACTGGAAACTAATGGAATTTACATTGAAATTTCAAAAAGCAGAAAAGCAAAACAATAAAGGGAAATGGTTACAGTTAGATATGGCTTTTGATCTGAAGTCAGAAATCCTGTAATTTGTGATCCAATAAACTTTACACAAACTCAACAACAAACATTTGCAAAACTAGATTGATTTATTGTCTACTAAGCCAACAACAAAAACTAATATTATAGCAAAGCGTTCTGTGAACAGACATTAATTGATCATACCCCAAGGCGCAGTCACTCCGCCGGAAACTAGAGTTTAACACAAATATAATCAAATCCAAATTGTATTGTACGCTCAAATAATTCAATGTTTGTAACGTAATACAATAAATCGATCGCCTATCTGGAGTCAATTAAGCAAGTTGCCGTCAATTAATTCAGCGCCGATCAGAAGGCGTGCATAATTATGACTAGCGCCGGGGACGTGTCCCGGAATATGGATGAAGAGTTAAGCGAACTGAAGAGTTGTGAGCGAGCGGGTCTACTGGTCTCCTGTAATATTCGGCTCGATCTCTTCTTGATTTTGACTTACCTACCAATTCGGTTACCGTTCCTACAATTTCACGAGGTACGTGAACCCTCTGTCCACTAGGTTCTACCATCTCGATCCACCAGTGGATCGAATAGCGCTTTGAAGTTCACTGTGATCCACCATTGGTATTGGTGGATGGATTGGAAGGAAGTAGTATTAATCGATTCTGTTGATGCTTTTGTTAGTTCTAATTTTTTAGGATATTTTGATCGAAATTAAAATTTTAAATTTATACTAGTAGTAATATCAAAATTAATAACTACTTTAGCAAACTTAGATGATGGTTCAGCTCACAATTACACTAGCTTAGTTTAGGTGCGGAATGCGGTTTTGAAACGGTCTGTCAATTCCTTATGACAAAATTGTCAAATATAACTAGAGCTCATTTTGGAGAAGTGCGTTTTGGATAATTCAAAAATGCTTCTTATTTCAAATACATAAGAATATGACAGGACCTGTCAAAAATGCATTTCTTGGCGCGCGCGGCTTAACTGTAATTCAAGATAACTTGAGTAGAGACTAATGAAGTTTCGAGTGTTCGAAATTATTGGAATAACATAAATGCAACCTTTTTTAAATACAGTACATTAGTCTCGATCCGGTGAAATAAAAAATCGTAGTAGCCTAAGTAGTAGGTGGGTTCTCAATTTAAGTCTTCAGCTACCAACGTACCAAGTTTCGTTGTAATTGATTCACTACAAGTACTTTTGTCGCAGAAGAGTGACATTTATTCTCGTATTATCACAAACTCGCATACGTAGGTAGTCTAAAAAGTGTTTGGTCTAACAATGATTTTCATTTCATGGACGCTTTTGATACCTTTTGCTTTTGAATAATAAATAAATAAATAAATAAATACCTAAAATTCCATGATACGGAAAAAATGATACTTGAGGTATCACAGATTATACACGGTTATTTTTTTATCACCCTGGAAAATTTTAGGGACGCTTCAGGACACATCAGTTATAAATTTAACAAAAAATAAAAAATTAAAGAAAAAAATAAAATTAAAAAACCTCTAAAAATGCTGCTCCCAACGAATGCAGCATTTTTTGGATTCTTAAAAAAATTAATATAAAATTAAGTGAGTTATTTTTTTTATCATATTTAAATCAGTCTAATACCATGTCGTGAAGCATCCCTTAAATTTTCCAGGGTGATAAAAAATAACCATGTATAGTTATTGGTATGACTCCAAAACATACAACGAATTTGTAAGAATACTTAATATTGGAACTAATATTTAATTGGAACACATAAAATGGTGGCACCATACTCGTATCCTCTAAATAGTTTTGCTTACACCAAATTACGGTTCCATGAATTGTTAATTGTCTATTATAGCTACGCGGAGACCGAGCCACAGTCATGCCGATACACTGTATTAATTTACCCGCCTCATCAAAAACTCGCAATTAAATATCATCAACGTTTACAAGGACAAATAGATTTACTTATATATTATAATTTATCTATATTGTAATAATACTATACTTAAATACTCACACATGTTATTAATAAATAGTAATTATTGTATGAAAAGCAACGTCATGTACTCTCTGTTGGATCTAATGATTGACTGCAAAAAATGCCATATAGTATAAAGATTGCTATAAGTAAGTTTTTTTGTTGTTCAGTAAAATTTTAATAAATGAAATGAAATGAATGACTGTTGATTAGGTTACCAGGAGTTAAATCAAAATAAAGAGTTTGTTTGTTTATGTAATTCAAATAAAAATACTATATAAGCAACTATATAACGCAACAACAAAAGTATGGTCTTTATTGGTTTAAATAAAGAAGTATACGAACTTATACTCCTCAGCATAATTCGAGCATAGTGAACGCATATGTTATAAATGCTTTCATTTTTTAAGCTATGCATGAACATACAGGTTTGGGAGTATAACATTTATTTCAGAGAATTGGCAGTTGAAACAATGATTAATCCATTTAATTGATCCAATAATTTAATATACCAAATTCCGTGACTATGAATCACGATAACTCCGCCATTAATGGCAAATTGCACGAGTTTTATCCCCTAAATGTCCCCAAAAGTTGGGTCGCTCGATTGCACTTCCAATCCAGTGCATCAATATTCCAGCGGAGCCCGGACCAGATGAACTTCGTAAATTAATTCCAATCTCAGATTATGAAGCTCAAAATTTATCCGCAACTCGGGAAACTTATTGCAGGAAGATTTGGATGTCGAAATTTCAGAAGCCGTAGGATCGGTACTTTCCGGGATTATCCCGGTCATTAATTTAACGAGACTAAGCCCCTTGGTCCGCTCGCAATTCGATTATGTATTACGAGGCTCAGACTCCCATTTTTCATACTCCACAACGCGGCCCTTCGAACTTGATCATCTGTGTTATGTAATTTAATATAATTAATCGGCTGTTATTCCTTTCTCTTGTATTAAGGTTTGATGGGTAGATAATTGTTTTATTGGATGTTCGTTTGTGATTTTTCGAGCGTGTCTTCGTCGAGATTCGTTAAGGACACTCGAGATTTCTCGGCGGCAAATAATATTTCATTTATAGATGCGACATTTTTAAAATTAAGCTTTTCGGGGAGAGAAAGGCTGAATGCTGAATATAATACCATTAAAAAGGCTTTTCCAAAATTTTATAACAGCAAAATAATAGGCAACTCTTACATTGTTATGATTATTATTTCGACACACACTTTATACATCAAAACTTTTACATTTTAATACAAAAATTTAGCTTAATGCAGAACCATTTAAACTTAGGTAGAACATACACAAATACACAGTAAAACGAACCAGTTGTTACCGTTACAGGTATTCTGGGGGTTATTTATAGTGCCAAAAGACAGCTAAACTATTTTCAAATTGCTGACAGTGGGTTTGCGTCGTGTCACCTGGAGACTATAATTTATCTTACGCCAGGCACTCGTTGTCTTGGCACGTCAAAACTTCAACCCAAACGTGAGCGCTCACACATAATGAATTGTGCCGTCTTTTTTTTCACACTGTGCTCACCTTAACTCAGTTATGTACGAGTAACAAGGGGATTTAGAGTTATAGTATTAGGAAACTGTGAATTATCCCGATTTATTTGTATTTCAGATATTTTATCTTAAGTTATGTTGCCAATTTTAAAGAGGAGACGAAAAATTACAACTTCTACTTTCTTGCCTTTAATTCACAAATTTCGAACACGTGCTCAACTTCATTTAATTTTGCTTGGTGTCAATAAGTGCATGTATAATGTCTATAAGTGTATGTCTATGTTGAACAATGATATTTGAATTTGAAAGTAGATTAGAAAGAGAAAACCTAGGCTTACCTTGATTAATTAGCAGACATCTTTAAGAAGGACCAAGCCGTAACTGACGAGATTGTATTTAATCATTAGGATGTTAAGATCATAGCAAGTGGAATTACTTTGTTTTTTTTTACGCCCATGGGAAAAGTGAAAAGTAGATATAGATATGTACACATATGAATATCCTTGTCAGCTTATTAGATACATAACGTAATAAGTGGGCAATGATATTCATCTGACGGAAAAAAGGAATCCACGTTAATGTAATATTCTCGCGGCGCTTCATTTTTCTGGCTTTGTCATAGCTCAAAGAACATTCGCGGAATCTGCAGCTGAAGAGATTACGTCAGGGGAGCTCATAACGAGCTTGAGAGTAAGTCAGGGTCGCCGAAGCGGATAGCTCGATAACGCGACAAAAGCCGGGCGCGACAATAGTCCGAGACAAGTGTAATATATATTTTTGTCCGAGCTGTGGGTCCCAAGGCCTTTGTCTCTCAGCTCGTTAATCATTGTGACGGCAGCGGACAGACGCCCGATAAGCGACGAACTGATGGCTGGACCACTGTGCCAATTGGTGTACTGCGAGATTAAATTGTAAACAAGTATTTGTTGTTATGTCTTCGTGAAGAACAGGGTGTTAGGGGTTCCTAACACTTCTCGGTCAAGTCCTCATTTGTGCCCTGTCAATGAACGGGCAAGACTTTTTTTGAGGCGGGATTTTTGTCACTTTGACAGTATCGATTTTTGTACTTAAGTGTACCAAGTTTTCGTGAGTCTCCGTTTCTATTCCCGCGTTCAAGAAAAAAACATCACCTTCGGTCTATCATAATTTCAACAGCAAATCGATCTACGCTCCCAGGACATGCAAACTTTCTCAAGCACTGGAAATATTCTGAGCGTCCCATTTTTCCCGCATTGCCTCATTGTGATTCCGCCATCTTTCTGAAAAGAAACTTTTAGCGCAAATGGGCAAGTCCTAGTTCATTTATTAAGTTCCACCAGCAGCCCCGGCAAAAAGTTTACTTGTGTCGCACTAAACAATTTCTTTCGAGTGTGCGAAAAGGGACAAACGATTTCATATATGCCGTCCACGTCCGCGCTGCGTGGAAACAAAAAAAGAGAACAAAACCTATTTCCGATGCGTGTTCTTGTTGACCCTCGTTACGGGGAACAGTAAGCGTGCAAATAAACAGCGTTTTAAAAATGAAATGTCGCCGTCGACAATAAATGAATGGGCACAGAAAGCGTTCGTCGCCCGGTGTCGGCATACTCGTACCTCTGACTATTGAATTTGTCGGGTACAGCTCGTGAAATATGAAGTGGCGGACACAACTATGAGTGTAGCTCGGTGTTCACCAAAAAATCTGAAACAAAGCGTCAGTGGAAAATGGTCCTTTATTTATTTATTTATTTATTCTTTATGTACAAAAGAAGTACAAAGGCGGACTTAATGCCTTAGGCATTCTCTACCAGTCAACCTTAGGGTGGTTAAGAGACTGTTGTGGTAGATGCACAAGAATTTTTTGACAAAAGAATTTTTTTTTGTAATTAACAAAATAGATATGAAACGAATAATATTAATTGATAAACTAATAAACCTTATTACATATATAATATATATAGAAATATATATACACATACATATATATAAACATTAATATATACTAATGAATCAAAAAGTAGGATACATGCTAATAAATCTACAACCTAACGTGATTGAAGTTCTCCCGACAACCATTTACGTAACCGCTTCTTGAAAGCGTACGGACTAGTGGACATTCTAATGTCAAGAGGGAGCGTGTTCCAAGAGAGAATCGATTGAACGAAGAAGGAGGAATGGAAAATATCTGTATGATGGGATGGACACGTGAGTAGTCGATTTGACGAAGAACGAAGGTTTTTATCATGAGATGTACATAAGTATTCGAAATGGGATTTGAGATAAGTAGGTGAATTCGGGGAATGGAGTAAGGAGAAAAGAGTGGTTAAAGCCCTCATCTTACGGCGTTGTCGAATGGGCATCCAACATAGACTATGGCGGTGGGTGGAAACGTGATCATACTTCCTAAGATTAAACACAAAGCGAATGCAGTTATTTAACAGCCGGTCTATTTTATTCAAGAGATCCGCATTCAAGTCAAGATAGCACACATCACCATAGTCGATTAAGGGGAATATTAGACTTTGAACCAACATCGCCTTGGTGTTTGACGGCAGAAGATTCTTAAGCCGATAAAGGTATCGTAGCATGCCAGTAACTCTTTTGCAGATACTACTCACCTGAACTTGCCAACTCAACGTAGAGTCAATATACAAGCCAAGATCTTTAACATGACTGTCTACCGTGATAATAATACTATCATAAGTAATCTGTTCGAGATAAGCATTGGGAACTCTAGCAGTCATCCGCGGACTGCCAACGATCAAAGCCTGACATTTTGAAGGCTTGACTAAAACTCCATACTTATCGGACCACAGCTTAATGTTTTGGAGGTCTATATTCAGTTTGTTAATGGCATCATTTAAGCAGTCAAGGTTTGCTTGCTGGTACAACTGAAGGTCATCAGCATACAGGTGATACGAACAGCGAAGTATAGGAGTGATAAAATTTATAAAAATTGAAAACAGAAGAGGAGATAAAATGCCGCCTTGAGGAACGCCAGAGTCTAGATTACACCAAGAAGATGAAGAATTGTCACTTAAAACTGATTGCTGGCGTTCACGAAGATAGGATGAGAACCACTGCACGACCTCATCAGAGATCATTAGAGAGATCCTTCGAGCCGGAAGTATATATTTGTTGAATTTATGATACGGAATACACCAGTTCTCTCATATTTGAATGGATTTTGCGTGGTTAATTGCGTGCACCTTTTAAATTACAACCCGTGCAGAGCCTGACTTGTAAACAATAAAACTATTATTTTTTTTCTTATTCGTATATTAGATAGAGGTTCAAATATATACTCGTAGTTCAGGTACTGACCATGTACTAGCTGTTATCCGTGACTTTGTCTGTGTGGAATTCAGTTATACTTATTGCAAGTTCGGTTATAGCACACGTTCTTCAGAGAACTTGATAAAAATTGTAATAAATAGGATCACGCCAAAATTAATTAAATTTGGTGCAGAGGAATAGGCGTGTGAGAGTCAGACAAACATATTATATTGATAAGGTTTAAGCCGCGAACATTTACTTGCAACTAGATTACGCATACTAGGTGCGAGTTGGTATTTATGGACTTATGGACTTTTGGGATTCTACTATTATTCGTACGCATATGAATGAAAGCAATGATAAATTAACTAGCCAAGTTTATAGATACAAAATCTTTGTGCGGTCAAATCGATTCAAGTTTCAGGACAATAGAAGGCAAATTCACCGAATCTTTGAAGAGACAGTTTTTCTTCGTTTCTTCTTCAAGTTCGGATCCATCGTTAACCAGCAGCATAAAACTTCTTGACTTTTTGAATCACAAAAAACTTCGGACCGATCCTTCTGCACCGCCCTGTTGACTAGCAATGGAGTGTGCGCTTTCCCACGTCATGGCACCAGCCGCTCATCCGATCGATGACAAATAATGACCGACTCTATATAAAATTATAAATGTTCAGTAACAAAGGCGCTCGTTGCGGAGAGCTTCACGCGCCACAGGTGAAAGTTTCAAAGCATATTTTTATTACACACCCGACATTACAACCTGGATCCGTTGCGTTGACACCGATGAAATTTTACGGTCTGGTTTTTAATTACCTGTCCCATATGTGGTACTTAGACATTTTACAAGCGTTGAGTTGTTTTTGCTTATATCATCACCATGATTATCACAGCCTGAAGCTTCGGTTAAAATGAGGTTTAAACTGCCCCGTCCAGTGCTTTCCGAAATTCCTTTAGAGGAGTTCAAATTCTATCAAATACAATTTAGTTTGAAACCTTGCACGTGTTGATAGAATATTTAACGAATTTTAAAGATTACTGAGAAGCAATCGCACTATTTCAATCAAATAAGAAACGTTTCCGTTCCCATACACTTTGACAGCACCTTGACAGCCGTTTAACGTCAAATTATATGGGAACGGTAATGATTTGGTTTTGGTTAAAACGTTCGTGCTTAATAATAGTGTAATAGTAATTGGTTAAAAGTGCGACTGCTCCTCAGGTCCCTAAAGTTTGCTATCCATTAGAATACTTTTTTATCGTCATCTCAGCAATAATGCCCAATGCTGAGTTAGACCTCTTCCAAGAGGGTGAGATTTTGGATTTTTTCCACTAAGTCGACCCAGTGCAGGTTAGCGCGGAGAGTGCCAGAGTCTCGTCCATTATTCGGAATACGAGGGGTTTTAGTGGGTAGGCCTAGCACTCTGCCGGGAGAGCTAAACAGCGAGCGTGTGTGGGAACACACGCTCGCTGTTTAGCCAACGGCGGGTACGGTGCGGTAACGCATTTCCCCCCCGAGAAAAAAAAAGTATACTCAATTATGTATTTTCGATTCCTCCTTAGTGTTCATCTTCGTAAAGAATATGATCGCAGTTCATGTTATCTTTGAATACTAAACGCGTTTCATTTATTTTCTTAGCGACGTCAAGCTTTTTTATTAGTTGTTTGGTTTTTACTTCTTTTTCTTTGGAAATAGACTTATTAAAGGTCACTTAGTGGACCGTAAGAATATTAAATATAAAGTCAGTTTTAGAATTACCAACCTAATTTCCAAATATTAAAAGATGTCTTCGCAAAAGGTTTCTAACTAAACTAACCGGAATGAGAAAGCGCCAAATTACAGGCAATATTGCGTATCTGCTAACGAAATAATAATTGAGCCATAACTCAGTTTATTTATCAAAGATAATATCTGGATTTCGATGGCCCGCTGCGGAGTTATTACGGGAATTATCTGTCCGCCGACATCTTATCGGCGCACCACTAAAAAGTGAGATGGTCGTATTAAAGGCGTATCTCGCTTTATGTTTCCTGCCAATGTAATTCTGTTGCGTGGCTGTAAAGTAAGCCTGCTTATCTTCACGGCTGACACTCCATTAACTTTTCATTATCCGTCGACCAGATACGGTATAGGTTATAGTATTATCTGTTATTCCTACTTTATCCTTATAAGTATTACAGGTTTAGGTTTCTTTTTGAAAGACTTGTTGATTGTTGTCATGATTTAAAGTCGTTCTGCTTTAATGACTTTTGACTGTTGTTTATGTTTTTATAGTATTAACAAAACCTTCACTTAGTTGGAGTTAATATTCTTTATCGTTTGTAGATTCGTCATTCGTTAAAGAAGACTGAAGTTTTTTCTCTTTGTTTCAATTTTATTCACTTTATCATTGTTCTCTTTTGTTTTTACTAAGCAATATTCATTCACAATTATTTCGACTTCAGAAGTTTTATCCACTAAATAATAAATACCAATGAGTACAATAAACGCCTTCAACTCCCACTTTCAATACCACTACAATAAGGTCCCTCAACTCCCATTAATTGTTTTCAAATTAATGCATGCCAAGGACCTTATTGATAAGTATGACCCATATCGAGGCTCGGGTCAGAAAGAAAGTCTGCCATAAATTATAGGCGCTGACCCTTGACCATTAGCACATAGTTAGCGCCCTCCATCATTAACGCACAATGGGTAATCGGGCGACCCTTGCTGCCGTGTGTGTCCTGCGGAACGGCGTTAACGGGGACACTGCGAGGAAGTTGATCTTATTGTGGGGTCAATAAGGGTTTCGCCTTATAAATGCCGGAAGAGACCGTAAATGTGTTATTGTTATGAACGTTACCATGATGAATTACTCGCGAAATGACTTTATTTTAATGCATAATGTATAATTATAAAATAAAAGAACTTTACCAGAGCTGGTATACTTAGTCAGTAGTACAGTCGTTGGCGAGGGTAGGTCTATCTTACTATTCTTACCTATTTGTGTCGCCAATAAGTGTGGTGACACAAACACCTTTGTTGTATAAAAAAAATAGGAATGAAGCGAAAGAGTTCCTCTAGAATATGTTGAAATAATATTCAAACAGATATCTGAGGTGTGAAATACATTATATGATAGATAAGGGCCGGAGTTACTTTAGGGTTCCGTACCTGAAAAGGAAAAAAAAGGAACCCTTAAAAGATCACTTCGATGTTCATCTGTCCGTCTGTTTGTCGAGACCCCTTTTCCCAGGAACGCGTAAATAAATATCAAATTGCGATGCGATGATCGCTGTCGCTAAATGGACAATGTATGAATGTGGCGATTGCGCTCGATAGCTGAGCGAGGGCTTATGTTAAGCCCCGTACTTCTCCCTTTAGCGATTGCGGAACCGATTTAAGAAAGACTTAGAAGAAGTATTACAACGGTCCCTTTCGGTGTGAAAAAATCAAACCTATACCTAAGTCAACGCGATGAAAAGATAATGACCGTAGAAGTCGCATACTTTTTGCTAATTTTGCAATTTCATAACAGAATCAAAACCTATAGGGTACTTCCTGTCCAACATGAATCATCAAAGGACAACGTCGAAAATCGCCCAATGACCAACAAAGATTTGATTTACGTCATAATTATATGCACAACATATTTTATAACACTCATAACAAATATAAATGTATTCGACGAACAAATCAAAAATATTTAACAGTACTCTCGGAAAGGTCCTCGAGTGGCGGCCGCGTACCGGGAGACGCAGTGTTGGTAGGCCCCCCACAAGGTGGACCGACGATCTGGTGAAGGTCGCGGGAAGCCGCTGGATGCGGGAGGCGCAGGACCGATCGGTATGGAGATCCTTGGGGGAGGCCTATGTCCAACAGTAGGCGTCTCTTGGCTGATATGATGATGATGATGACTCTCGGAAACAAAACCAAATGAAGTAAAATAAACGAATGGTTATTGGTACCTTAGCTTGATTGAATGGAACTGAGTCAATTTTATGTAGACGTATGGACATTTTTCTATTTGTATTAATTATGTTTTTCATAACTTCTTTCACAATTTACAACGTTATCACACGTCAATTGACTACTCACGCACTTTCGCTTGTTAGTTTGTTGTGTTTATAAAGATTTAAGTACCATGTCGCACCAACTATTAACAATGCAATATAGGTGTAGCCTAACCATACTAAATAAAAGGAATTGTTGGTGTGACATGGTACTAAATCTGCTAAAATTTTGAAGCCGGCTGTACATAGTTAGATACTTAGATTAGTTTGTACAAAACCCTCGGTGCGCGAGTCCAACTCGCACATGGCCGGTTTCATTAGATTTTTGAAGGTTTGAATCTTTATGTGGTGATGGAACAAATTTTGAATCAAGCTGTAACTATGTACCCATAAGAAGCAATCAATAAAGTCTTATTATTATTATATTATTATTAATATTTAACTCATGAAAGGAAAGGAGAACACAGAAACATGCTAATAGTGGCCATAGAAAAAAAAACATGTTTTTTAGCATAATTTACGGTACAATACCGTATGATGTCAGTCTGCGGGTAGGCTAGAACTCTGTAACACAGGGAATCCTAGGTATGTTTAACTCGCGATCTCTCGCGCGGATAATGGCAGTATTATTTTTTATTTCAATAGTAAGAAAGTTTATATAACAAATAGAGAAGATATTTTTTTACGTTTTTCTTAGTTTGAATATAAAGGCTAATTACTTTTACATTTTCTAAAACAGAATAAAAAGTTGATTGTCAAAGAGACGAATTAAAAAAATATTGGTTAATTACATTCACAAATATCACATTATGTCTAGTTTTAAAGAGTTGGGGTGGCCACAGCACCCCGCGAGTGCTACGTTTGTATGAAAAAACGGCCCTTAACAGCCACTCCAAACAATACCTATGCACTTTTAAAAGTTTTAAATGAAACCACTAGCTTGTGATCATGCACGCGACGTTCTTTTATTTATTGCATTTGACAATTCAATTAGTGGGCTAATCTTTCTGCAGTGGTGTTTCGTGCCAGTGCTTGCATGGCTGCTGTGATAACAGCTGTATTACGGCTGAGCTGCCATGGTCTTTGCTTCGGCAAAAAGCTATCAGTGCATTTACATTAACAAACGCTTACATTAATTTGGCAAAATATCCATCTTCTATTAATTGGCACTGAAATAAATAATTATGAATTATATAAATATTTAATTTTTTTGTACTTGTCTTTGTACTTGAACCTCAAAAGGAAAAAAAATGAACTCTTACAGGATCATTTCGTTGTTCGTACGCTGACACTTTTTTTGAAGTGAAGATTTCACGAGTAGATTTTAAAGCCATGGCTATTAGACGTTAATTAGCTTTTCAACCAATTACTCTAACCTAGAAAAATATTTTAACTACAAAAAAAAAAATTGAGCTTCTTATTTTGATTGAGCTCTTACTCGAAAACTTCGTGTCGCAAAAACTGACATCAATTTGTATCGTCTAACAATGTAGGCAAAGAGAATAAAATTGGGGCACAATTTACCAAGAAACACTCGATGTTTTGTATTGGAACAATATTAAAGTTAATAACTTGAAACGAGCAAACAAAACGAACTGGAGAATGCCTACGTGACTCCAAAAAAGTCAATTTCATTATTCTTCATTATTTAACAAACTCTAAGACAAACTAAATATAATTATAACAAAGAGCTGTATATAAAATATTTCATGCTAGTGACCAATCGAGTTAAAATGGAAGTGTTCTTAGTTTGTTGATTTCTACGCAAATAGATTTTACGTTAAATTAAGTTTCTATTCTGTTTCAATTAATAGCTAACAATTGGTTTTATATTGTATTTTTTCATAATCTAGATACCAAACCAAACGAAATTCATTTCACTTGCGACTAGAGTTACATATGTGTTGCTAATTCTAGACTCTAAGCTGTCAGCAGAAAATACTAATAGCGCCCCCAGACACCAATGACGTCATTGGACCGCGGCTGCTTCCGCGAGGTGGGGGTGCTTGCGTTTCCCGTCGAGCTGCTATAATGATTGACCGTATTCTTTACACCCACGGGTTGCATTTCAACTACACACCGACTGCAATCAGGTTCCTCGGTTGGTTGTTAGTCGAAGTGCAGTTTTGCTAACTGCAAACAAAATGCAAATATTCCGATTAACGTTACGCACACCAACAGCAATCGGGTTGTCAGTCGAAATGCATTAGTGCTAACTGCAATAAAACTGCAATTTTGAAAATGCAGCCCATCTGTACTTATAGAACCTTAATTATTTGTTTGTGAAAAATGCCAAATTTAATTAGACAGCCTTAATTATCACCAAACAATCTTAAACATAAACAATGGCGTGTGGCGAAACTCGTGAGCATCAGAATCAGTGATTAATAAATGTATGAGACATATTATATATTAATTTATCAATTCGCGAGCATGTCGCAGCCGCGGCTGAAGAATTTAATTAGAGTTGGTGACAAAAGCGTGGAAATTACGAGCGCCCTTAAGAGGCAGCATCTGATCTGCTGTGGCCGGGCCTTAATTAGTCCGTGGTAATTAGCAGATCGCCCGGTACTGCAGAGCTACTCCTTAAGCATGTAGTCTATATTTCGAGTTTTTATTTACCGTACAAGCGCGCGCTGCTCGGCAATGCGGTGTAATGGAGCAATGAAGGCAAAATACATATCGTATTCCAAAGATTGTTAAGAGTAGGTAGTTCTTTAGATTATCCTCAGAGGTGGGATGAATAACATATCGGAAAAGAAATGTTCTTTACTCATCATTCTTAGTAGAAACTGAAATCTTGTTTATTAAGTACGGTTCCTATCAGCTAATAATTGCTGAATAGCTTATTTAGACAATGCAACTTTTTTTGTATAGCATTAAAATTGATAAGAAAGGTATCCGGGGTGATCACTTTGTAACCGAGATTTTCTCTAGTACGCTTCATTAAATGTACTAATTTGGCAAATCAAAATACACGTGAGAAACAAGCAACACTATCCTATCCGCCTTCTCCGGTTTTCCCGGAGCAAAATTTTAATGGCGCCTAATGAAATCCCACTCGAGAAACAATTTGCTTGTGTATAGGCAGACAAACGGCCATCAGCGGCCGTGGTACAATCTGTCTCGCAAATTGTTCGGAGGACTACTATCTGAGTCAAAGATTTTAACTCAAAGAGAGAAACAGCTATAGAAATGCCTGTACTGCCTAGATGACGAGAACCGATGTCGCAGGTCGAAGCCGGCTCGTCCCCACTTCCCGGTACTACAACTTCTTTGAACGCACAATATCGACCAGTTAAGTTTGAAGCTGCCACAAACTAAGCAAATCGCAGCCCTTCTTTACACTTAGCAAAATTGCATTTCGTTATCGCAAGAGCAACTGCAACGTTATTACTACGCCTACAATACATTGCGCGTTTCTGCGTAGGTATTGCAGCAAACGGTAGTAATAACTAAAAAGCAATGTATATCAGCATTTTTGATGCTCTCGTATAAAAGTGAATATCATTATCAGTACAGTCTTACACCCTTACTAATAAAAGTTGTACTCCCGTTAAGCACTTTTTTAAAATAACATATTCTATGGAAACGTAATTTTAAACAAATGTTCTACGGGAGTGTAACTCGTATTAGTAAGGGGGTTAGAATTTTACTAATAGTAGAATTACAGATGATATAAAATCACTCTAGGGGAATCTTTGAAGCTTAATTTCGTATTCTAGGCTATAAATTCTAACAAAACGTGATACTTCATTTTTTTTAGTATATTAATCGTCAGACAAATCCGAATAACAATTGATATACCTACATGGAATTATATTTGACACTACTAGGAGCGTTTGCGCTTATTATTCGCCGAGTCTATTATTATCAAGTCTGTGTTTCAGCCCGTTCAATGTACAGAGGTGAAGCAACACGTTTTTTTTAATGAAAATCAAAATATTTAATTCAAGTTGGATTTTACAATCGCTTATGAAAGTCAATGCAGCTACGCCAATGGTTCACAAGTCTACGGCGGGAGACATTTTACTGGAAAGAACCAGCTAGGGCTATTTTTTTTTTCTCCCCGTATTGTTACAGAATCGTCAATTGAAAGCTGACCTCAAAGCAAAAGTTTAAGCTCAACTTCCATTACATATTTAGATTTGTCACTTCTCTTCTTACTATGTCGTTACCAATACAACAATATTACTTAATAATAAAAAGTTATACACATCAATACGATTGTTTACATTATAACGAATAATTTCTATAATTTAACACCAGGCATTGGTATCATTAAAAAAATCACTGACTTTGTAATATCCTTTACTCGTCAGAGTCTTTTTTACATGCGCTTTAACTTATCAAAAGGCAAGTCAGATACACTTTGTGGAACTTTGTTGTGAAAAGTTATACTTTTCCCCAAAAATGAGCCTCTGGCTTTTTGGAACGGCAAGTTTATTAGAAATTTAGAAACGGGGGTACATTTGCACCTTAGCCATGCAGTCGCTATTCATTGCATTGACTGATGCGACTGTAATTCAGTCGCGAAAGTTGCCTCGCGATTGTATCGCGTTCCCAGTGGTATACCACAGAGAGTGAGCGCACTCGAGCGCGCGGTATGCCTAATCCAAAAGAACAAAATAAATCCGGCGAAATAATTCGCGACGAACGTCAGGCGAACAAAATTAAGTGTCAGGAACAGTACATAAATCTTATCAGGGGGCACGCGCTCGGTGATTTTAAACAATCATGTTGCGAGCGGAAAAACGCGGCACAATGGGCGCCGCCATGGAAACATGAGTTATGGCAACCCTTGCGCTTATCCGGAACTTGACATCCCGAGATCTTGCCAAGTGCTGTGCACACCTAACCGTGAATAATTTGATTCGCACTTTACATTATTATTCGATTCAATTTAAGACTCAAGTGAACGTTTTTAATAGTATATTTGTGCTGGTAGTGTGGGCCCACCGACACACTAGCTGTTCCATAGAGACGAGAGTCAATTTCTTGTGAAAAGGCGTCATTCTATAAAGGCAGCGAGTCATGCAACTGGGACGCAGCGGCTACCTTATGCATGGAAGTGCTCGCAGAGCAGGAGGCTGCTCAGTAGGTCCACGAGGATGATTCCTATGCAGACCTATCCCGCCGACGGCAGCTGTTCAGCGTAATTACGCGTAGCTGCATCGCTCTTGACCCACCCAGTAATTGTGAAGAATAGCCTGTGTGTGTCGAGTTAGCGATCGCACGGAACGCCCTGATATTTTCAGTGGGTAGGCCTGTTCGAGGAGGCGCATGTGGACCTCACCCCCACAATTTTAACATTTTATATATCGCCAAACTGCTTACCAGTTTGTTATCGAAATCTTAAACATGTAATCTTGTTATTTGCACAATAATCATTGCATCGCTCTTGACACACCCAGTAATTGTGAAGAATAGCCTGTGTGTGTCGAGTTAGAGATCGGACGGGAACCCCCTGATATTTTCAGTGGGTAGGCCTGTTCGAGGAGGCGCAGGTGGACCTCACCCCCACAATTTCAACATTTTATATATCGCCAAACTGCTTACCAGTTTGTTGGCGAAATCTTAAACATGTAATCTTGTTATTTGCACAATAAAATTGTAAATCGTTCTGCGTTTCCTTCACCACCATCCATAAAAGTGCCAGAAGAGGCGTAAAAGTATTTCAACTTCAAGTTAATAGTTTATCGCAATGTTTATATTGGCAGTGTGGTGCATCACAAAATCCGCACAAACACGGCATTAAAAATTTCACAAGAGCTCTACGTTGCCGTTGCTCTGACAAAATAAAACAAAAGTTGCAGGCAAAGTTCGCCCCGAACTTAGTGAGGGAGCTCGGCTAAAAGAGGGATTTATTAGAACGAATAGTTTAGTCGGCCCCGGGGGTCGCCGAACTGGGACAGGCGTTTTCTAATTAAATAACTTGCCGAAATTGACGTGTTTACGTAAACAATCAATTGAAAACTTTGTTTCAGGGACATGTTTGACCCGACTGGGCGACGCACAGGAGGGTAATGTGTTAACAGCCTATTAACATAGTCATATAAAAGTTATTGCGTAAGTAAACATTCAAAATTGTAAAATTATAAAATTTGTACGTACGGTGGAGGAAAATTTTGTACAAAGTACATAAAAAACTTGTTAGAGAAAATTGTTAGTTAACAGGTAATGAATAGACTAACGAATCATGTGAAATTGTGTAAAAATATAACCATAATAGCCATTCCAAGCATTTGTGACGTGCAACTACAGTTGTTTTTCTAGTAGAATCAAGCTCAAAAAACGGCGGGTATTCAACATGACCTTTTATGGGCACTTTACAACGTCAAATATAAACACAAAACTCGCTAAACCAAAATATAATGTAAAAATCTCAGCCATTAATCTCTATAGGAGCATAGGCAGAAAAGTAAATCAAATCAAATCAAATCAAAATCAAATCAGTTTTATTTGGAAATGTAGATGTAATAAGATGCTAATGTCACTTAAATGACACAATTGTTATAGTTCTTATCATAATGTGTATAATAAATGATCAAATCTCGATATTTGTAACTAATCATGTTGTTACACTTACATTCGTTATTAGAATAATACATTGTCATTTAATGATACATATATGTTCTATTATTTTTCAGAAACCATGCAATTCATCAACATCATCACAGCTCATATACGTCCCCACCGAGGGGCACCCTGACCAATTATGGTAGGGCGATTAGGCCTTAGTCAAACCACGCTGGCCCAGTGCTGATTAGTTGACTTCACATACACCTTTGAATTACTTCTCAGGCTTCCTCACTGTGTTTTCCTTCACCGTAGGAGCGTCAGATAAATGTACATATGACATTCGTGAAACGAAAAGCACATTGGTACACGGCAGGATCGATCGCGGGTCTCCCGATTCTACTCGGAGCACAGTCCAGTGCCGAGGCCACCGACGCTCTGACATATCATGCAATTACTAACTTTCGTGTTGCATTATCAATATAAATATATAAACGGGAAATAACATGTAAATACCTCGCGTTTATCGTGTTAATTCCCGTTTATATGTTTATATTGATATCATGCAATTAATTATTACTTTTACAGAACCTAACTTTAGACATTTTTTATATGTTTCTAGAAATAAGTATATCTTTTTGTTAGTGTTGGCACAGGAAACCACTGGCCAACAGGATATTGTCGGTAAAATAGATAATGTCGGTAAAGTGGGTTGGTTTGTATAAGCATCGAGAGTATAAAATGTTCGGGTTTACATAGCCCCAGTCAGTCTGAGTGGTAGCTAAAAAGTGATAACATTAAAAAGTATTTAGACAATAAACAAGTAGGTATTCATATGACTTGTGCATAAATATTATTACTCTCCTTGAAATGCTACCCGTTTCACAATGTCACCGCCCTCACCTATTATCAACGCCGTCACATCGATAAATAACCAAATAAGACTAACCCATCATCGAAATCGGGTCATAAACAGAAACAATGGCGGCGTAATAAAATTATTCATAACGGATTACTTCACATTCAATAAAACGCGAGCAAATCCGCGATAACATGGCGATTTCATCAAACGCCGTCGAGCGCGGGGCGGACGGAACGCCGGCGATCATAAATAGCTTGGCAAAAATTTAAAATATTATTAAATTAGTATATCTCTTTAAATTAACCAATTAAAAATCCCTCCATGACGGGGGGTGGGGAGCATCTTTTTCTTCCAGCAAAGCAAGGTTGAAAAAACGTCTTCGTGTGAAAACTTCTTGAAGTCTTTGCAATGATGGTTATTGATGTGCTAAAAAGTTTCTATATCTGCCATGTCATCATAATATCATATCAATATATGCATTTTGTGAAAGTCTGAAATAAATTTTATTATTATTATTAATATCTGTAATATCAAATGTCATATCGTAAACAAACTTGTACATGTCAAACATTTTATTATTTTTTACATTATACTTATACTACTTATATTTTTTTTATATTATACTTATACTTAGTAATATTATAAAGCTGAAGAGTTTGTGTGATTGTTTGTTTGTTTACTTATTTAAACCTTTTTTTGTACCTACTAATTTAAATTGAAAAAATATTTTTTTGCTGGATAATGGATAGTCCATTTATTGAGGAAGGCTATATAGGCTATATAACATCACGGTGTTGTTATTTTCCGATATCCACGCGAACGAAGTCGCGGGCACAGCCAGTAAAACATAAGCCGAACATTACAGATATATTCTAGCAATAATAAATATTTTAGCGACAGATAGAGGTGACGCGGATAGCGCAAACGCGTCGTATGTCGCTGCCCTAACGTAGTCCAGTTGGTTCCATCCGTATATCCCATCCAGGAATGTTATACATATTGTTGTATGTGTCGGGTACTCGCCCTCGTCAAAATGAACCTTGTCATCTCATGGCTTAAGTCGCTACGTTTTCACGTAGATCGTTAAAATTCAAATTATCTTTGTTTAATATGGACACCGACGAGCACTTATTGACGCTAAACAAATTGAAAGAAGTTACACTCTGTTCGAACTTTGAGAGAGCCTTCTCGAGAAGAAAGCAGGCAAGAAACTCGCAGGTCAAATTCTTTGCCTTCTCTTTTAAATCGCCAACATTAAAATTATTGTTGTCTTTGACCTACAAACAAAACTTAGTTTGTAGGTCAATGTGCCAGATACGAGATTTCTGATTGGATTGGAACAATTACTAATTACTGCTGTCGCAGATTCTGAGTAAAGGGCAATAAATATCAAAATATACAAAAGTTCAAGATCTTTACTAATATCGAAATAAGTGAATAAGTATAATATTAGAGCTATTTACATAGTTTTCCTCTGACGTGCTAGTAAAGCTGTTAAATAAACAGGTTGCATCGAAAACGCACAGTTTTCGAGCTGACCAAAGACAGTTCCAGTTAAGAGTTCAGTAAGAAGCTTAAAATAAAATGTTTGATCTGACAAGACAGAAAAGCTCAGAGCTCCTTGAAACGAGACAATAGCGAGGGAAGAACCAAGTCAAAAAATGCCGCTATTAGAGTCGCTTCTGGCGCCATAACCTGTTGAATTCAAATAAAACAAGAGATTGAAGAATAGCATGCTCTTTCCTTTTACGTTTTAAAATAGGTATCACGTTGCCACTTGTATTTTTAGAGGGGAATTTTGTCAATCCATCTGCCAATGTCTCTTGATCTAAGGAAGCAGCAATATATTAGCGACTAGCTGTGCCCGCGACTTCTTCCGCGTGGAATATTAACTTTTGTTGAAATTGATAAAAAGTAGCCTATGTTAAAGTAGCCTATTTTATTTTAAGCTTCCTTATATAATTAGCTATCTATTAGTGAAAGTCCCGTCAAAATCGGTCCAGCCGTTCCGAAGATTAGCGGGAACAAACAGACAGACACAAAAAAAAAAAAATGTGTTTTTGTTATTGTACCCGATATACATTCATACCCATTTACTAAAAACTTGTTATTTTGACATTACAAACAGACACGTCAATTTTATTTATTTGTATAGATGAAAACGAAAATGGTAGAACCATTAAAATACAGGTATAGAAAATAATGTCCACGCCCAAACCTACTCCCGAATGAAGTTAACGCGGCTCCCATACACCACTTAATAATTATGACTTTTTCAAATAGCAGCTGTGGACGTTACGCCGAAACTGCGCGAATGAAGAGGCATTACGTATTTATCATGAGCGGTTTAAAACTGACGCTAATTTGTCCGCAGAGAGGGTATTACATCGGCTTATGTCCAGAGTGCTCAATCGATAAACGGACTTTCGTCCACCGTTCCATGTACACACGCCTGCACATCAGACTAAACATTTCTGTTGCAAAATAGTACTTATTACAAGGACAGAAGATGTCACAGTGCTTACCTTGACGTGCTGTCGTCCGTACATTGCCTTTAGACACGGTAACAGAGATAATTGTAATTCTGTCACATCGGGAACGACGAATAAAGAAATGGAACTTCCACCAATAACAGAATAGAAGAAGAATAGAATCTAGAGTCATTATATATTCACTTAAAAAACGTTCATTCTAGTGGAAGAATTATTGTTATGACTAATATTTTTTGTTATGTAAACATATGTTTTAGGTATATCTTTATACTTAACAAAACTAGGACTTAAACATAAGGTGGCGAAAGAATTCTTTATTCCAAAAGCAATTAGGTCTTGAAAATTTAATTTTATGTAGTAAAATATACGTAGAAAAATGTATAGATAACTTGATAATTACAGTCTAAAATAGAAAAGTATGATAGAGGTATAAAAATATTAGTTTAAATAAGGTATCTTTGATTATATTCCCGATAGGAGTTGGTGGCCTGTCCTAACCATATTGTACTCTAATTTATTCTATTAAATGTTCTACTGTAGTAGAAACATTGATAGTAAATATCTTGTGTCGTTTGTGCTACGATAAATCTGTATATACGCCTGAATTTACGATTTTGCTTAGATATGGTTTTTTTGGTAATAGAAACATCTATGGCATGACGCTTATATCTTAGACACATAAAAAAATTAAAAATTACGTAAAAAACTACTTAATTATTATTAAGTTAAGGACAATTAAAAAGTCTTAATCTCCACTGGCTCGTATATACATTCGTATATGAATGAAGCTCATACGAGTATAATGTTTGTGAAAATAGCTCAAGATAGAAGATGGTTTGAACTATCTAAATAAGTGTAGAAAGTTAAATTAAAATTTAACAGTCTCGAAGATCAAGCAACATCAGACAGCGGTCAAAAGCAAGAGAGGAATAACTTTTGATAATAAAAGTTTGGAACACACTGGAGCCACTATTTCAGGCAAATTTCAGTGCTATCATTAAGCTGCAGTGACGGGGTAATAATTCAAAGCGTTGGTCGGCTCACATTCGAGTTATTACTCGATGACTGACTGACAGTAATGGTGTCACCAAATATTGACTGAGATTCGAGCCCGAAATCAAAATTGAATAGTTATTCTGACCCTTATTTGTAATAATTTAAAAATAATACTTCTTTTTACAACCCACTTGTCAGGATATGTCGTCAAAACAATGAAATCTCTAAAACTCATCACAAGATTATTCACATCTTTGGACAAAAGCTTTCCAAATTTGAAATTAACAGTGACGTGAGTAACGTGAGGAAACCTGCATACACCTGCGAAGTAATTCAAAGGTGTATGTGAAGTCAAGCAATCTGCACTGGACCAGCGTGGATTGACTAAGGCCTAATCGCCCTAACATAACTAGTTAGGGTAGGCTCGTGCCCCTCGGTGGGTTCATATATGATATTCTCATAACTATAGTGTCACAATATCCCTTATTGTATAAACTTAGTGATTGAGGTTATAAAATAACGAAAAAAGGATACAATTTATGACGAAATTAAATAAAAAAAGTGAGTATTTATTATATTTTTATCGTGTATTTTACCAGTCTAGCTGGCTGGTCACTGGTTGCGTAGTAACTTCTAAATCGCTTTGCTTGGCTGTATACACATGTTAAGGAATATAGTCTAGTCCGATACTTTGTACGATTTATAATTATTCAATCTTTTATTGTATTCTGTTTTGTGTATCAAATAAATAAAATAAGATTTACTGTTTTATTTAGATCTTCGTAAAAATGGAGTTTCTGTAATTTGTACAGGTACATTGAGAACTGAAATAAAGAATTAACGTTGCTTTTGTTTTACTAGCAAACTAAATTTGATATAGAAAGTTAAAGTTTTGTACTTGTATTTCAACTGTTTATAAGGGCAATAAGAAACAAGTTAAGTTTCTAAGCTGAGGAATTGGATATCCAATCCTCAAATTACTTGTAACAGATTTAAGTAACATGGCAGAAAAATAAATTATGTCTGAATTAATAATTAATCATTTTAGTAATACAATGATAGTGATACAAGTATATCAGGGTACTATTAATATGTCTCAATTAGGAACAATTTTGTTAGTAATAGTTCGAATACTTAATCAGAGTCAGCACGCAGTACTTTTCACAGACCTCCAACATAAATTCCAGGAAAATTAACTAATTGGAACTGGAAATTTGAGTTAGGGTGGTCTTAACCACAAGGTCACAGAGCTGGTTAAAAGTATCCATGTGGAGGGGTCAAAGGCACGTTCGAGTGAGCGACTGACCCAGTCAATGATCATTAACGGTGTTTGTGGAGCAATCAGGGAGCAATTAGAGGCGGGTGGTGTGCACCCGACGCCACCCTGTGGGAAGTATGCTCGAGTCGTACGAATTTCAACTCGACTCCCAAATCAGAAGCGAGGAATAAATCAATACCTATGTTTCTTCATACCTGTGAAAGTGAAGCTGTTTTAAGTCTGTACGATTTTTTATTACACAAATCTTGATGTAATTTTTATTTTACAATTTTTACAACTAAATTATGTAGGAAATGGTTGGAATGCTGCGAAGTTAATCATAAATATAACGCAATAATTGAATTCAAAGCATATCAAGATTCGGTTCAATTTAACCATTTTGATATGGCGATAAGTAACATACACCAGTTCTTTTAGCTACGACAGTAATTTTATCTAATAATATTGTTTGTTACAATTTTCTTTTAAACTTACCTACATACATACAAATGCCTTAGTGCTAATTATTGTTTCATTCGAATTCTGAATGACATGTATTGCCCTTCTCTCCACTGGTGCTTCACTTTACGATGGTCGGCATTTCCAAAGATAAATATTATCTTGCCGAAGTTACAAAACCACAATTCCAATAATATAAGCGCGACGCTGTTTGAGCTCGAGTTCCCGTGTTACCAAAACACAGCCAATCAAATCAATATCATAATTCAACGAAACTTAATAACAGGACGCTATTGACTGTTCATCAGTATCAAACTTCAGTTGTGAAACCTGTAAAAATAAATAATAACTATTACCGACAATAAGTAGGGGAATTAGTAACAATTTGGAAAGTAGTTGCGTACATATTGGGACGTGGTCGAATTAATTGAGTTCTAGCGTTTCAAAAATTGGTGTCCTCGTGTCCTCATCCAGTTTGTCATAATCACTGTTTCAATCAACACTCACTTATTTTCCAACCGGTCGTGGGGTGGGGACTACAGTAAATGGATACATTCAATAAAGGTCAGATTCCAACTTCAACATTTTTTTTTGTGAAAAATAAAGGACTTTTTGTCAATTATCTACCTAATTACTTTTTAACCGACGGAAAAATCGAGGTAAATCGAGAGAAACCCTTGAATTTTAAGACCCAACGTGTTTTTTGTTTTTTCGAAGCTATTCAGGTATTTGCGTTTGGTAGTCATGATCCGAGCTGATGATGGAAGGATCCTTAACTTTTAGGAGGTTAGTTTTTAAGTACAATAGGCACGCATTCACCCTCGATTTTATTCTTTCACGTTAATTCGATAAACTGGTATAAAATTCACTTAAAAGTTTAAAATAAAAAACATGTTTAACAAAAAATAAAAATCAAATTCAAAAAAGTCAAAAATAATATTAAAATTCCAACACCAGATTTTGAAATTTGAAGTCGGTGCCAAATTTTAACTCATGTGATCGATCATCCGCACCGGGCAGACGATGAATATTATAAATTGTATAGAAATGATACTTAATTTTCACACGCACAAGAAAAAATAAAGTTATAAGTTTTAAAAAGTAGGGTGAAATTTTCTCTCTTGGAGACCTCATCCAGCCAACCCAAATGGTAGTGTAAGATGTTTTATGATAGCGGGAAGAATTTGTACAAAAGGCTGTACAAATCACTGTATTTTACTATAGTATTAATATATTTTGTAGGTATTTAAAACGAAATGTATAATTTTGTTTAAGTAAGTTTCATAATGTCCATAAACATTATTCCAACTGTTGTAGTGTTTGCGTAAATAAAATATATAAAGTACCTACTCGAGAAAGCAATTAAGTCAAGTTGTGAACTTATAATCATTGCAGTGCCAAAGTTTTTAAATTATTCAACTTGCGTCTCTATAAACTGTAACTCTCTATTTACCAGTGCCATAAAGCGTTTAAAAGACAAAATATTTCGAGCACTCTCCAAAGTTAGTAATTTACGTGCCACACCGGCTTCGTTATAAGTATTCAAGTTTTCGCCAAGCACCGCACTTAATTGTTTGTTCAATACTATTTATTATTTTGTTTGTCTGCTTTTGGGTGGAATGGTCACTGTTTGTGAAGGTCGTACGTAGCTCCAGGTTCGTATTTCATATCCAAAAAACCTGGCCAAGTGCGAGTTGGACTCCCGCATCGAGGGTCTGTGCTGTCATTACCTGGGTCCTGTCAGTAAATATGCTGACCTTTAGAACTGTTATATCAACAGTCTGCCTAAGTGCTCAAACTCGCTTCGACGCGAGTTCAGTCTGTCAGATTCACCATTCGGGCGCGGTTGCCTTGGCGTCCCCAAATCCTTATATTCAGTGTCTAGTATAATAAATTAATTAATTCCTTTTTTTAAAACGCCTTTCCATTGGGACCCCATAACAGTACGAACGAGGTTCTAACTATGAACATACTGACGGTTTCAGATTTTTCCTCAACATGTGCTAGAGTCTGGCCAATGATAGCTGAACCTGACATTTTTTCGAGTTGAAACACTGATACAATGTCCCTTTATAGTTTAGTTGAACATCATCATCATCATTTCAGCCAAGAGACGCCCACTGCTGGACATAGGCCTCCCCCAGGGATCTCCAAACCGATCGGTCCTGCGCCTCCCGTATCCAGCGGCTTCCCGCGACCTTCACCAGATCGTCGGTCCACCTTGTGGGACCAACTACCAACACCAACGCTGCATCTCCCGGTACGCGGCCGCCACTCGAGGACCTTTCCGCCCCAACGGCCGTCAGTCCTGCGAGCTATGTGTCCTGCCCACTGCCACTTAAGGTTTGCAATTCTTTGGGCTATGTCGGCGACTCTAGTTCTTCTACGGATCTCTTCATTTCTGATGCGATCGCGTAGAGAAACCCCGAGCATAGCCCTCTCCATTGCCCTTTGAGTGACATTGAGCCTTCTGATGAGACTCATCAGTTGAACATGGTTAGTTTCAAATTTCACTTGAGGTTTTGGTACAAAAGCACAAACTTGAGCCAATATATGAGGAAGACGAAATTTTATGGGAGCATGATCATGAGGTGGAGAGAATTCCTCCATACAATTGTCTGCCTATACGTAGAGGTCATATATGGAGTTTAGGCAAGAACAAGGATGCAAACAAAAAACATGTCTATGTTAGCAGTGGAACTAGAAGAAATTATACAAAAAGCTTTTTATGAAAATACAAAGCATTTGCTTTACGTTAAAAATCGGTACAAGAGCAGGAATAGGATCACGGAAGAGATGGAGCAATTTATAATAAGCGTCAATGATAATGAAATCAAGAAGCTCAGATAAATAACATATGGCTGTTATAGTTAATAAAATAAAATATTTTTACTCAAGGATAATGTAGCATTCTAATGGTGAAAGCATTTTTCAAATCAGTCCAATTTTTTTAAATTTCCCGCGTTTTACTAGGTTCAGCTTTCATTAGCCAGACTCTACATCACATAGCTTTTTACAAAATTTCATGATTCTAGGTCAAAGGGGAGGTTTCCTTTGTGAAATCGCAAAATATGCAAAAATATGTGACATAAACACACACTGCACACACCGTGAAGAATGAATTTCTTTACAGGTTGTGTGTGAAGTGGTTGTGTGTGAAGTCGACTAACCCGCATTTGGCCAGCGTGGTTGACTAAGGCCTAATCGCCCTAATATAGAGGCTTGAGCCCCTCGGTGGGGACTTAGATGAGCTGTGATGATGATGCGAACGGCCAAATCTTTTGATCGCGTTGACTTATAAGTCTGATATTTTACCGCTGTCAGAGACTCAAAAATTTAGTATAAATTGCAACTTGATATCTCTACGCGTTCCCAAGAAAAGGGTCTTAACAGATACCGAAGTAATTTTATAAGGGTTCTGTTTTTTCTCTTTCGGTAAGGAATCTTAAAAATGAATTCGTGATTCCATTATGGAGGGAGCTCACCTGAAATTGTCGTACCAAAACAATGCTGCAGATTCCTGCTACAATAATTATTGTTATTATTGCTATTTAGACGTTAATATTATTTAATTGCTTATAAAGTTTTATTAATCTTGGTTCTAACTGGAAAAGAACACCTTGATACCATTCCCCCTCCAAAAAGCTTTTTTTATTCACTGAAAACAGTGAATAAAAAGCACTTTTATTCACTATTTTGGTGTTTGAATTTAGAATACACCGACATATATTCGACCTTCATCTCAATGCTGTACAACCTCCTTGCACAAAAAATACTCGATATTAAATGTATATTTTCGTTTAAATCTTTCTTTTTCTCATAGTCATGGCATATAAAGTATAGTATGCAACTCTTGAATAAAACGGATTTATACCGAGGGCCATGAATGACTCGCGTCGCTCAGGATTCTAAGAGTTGAATCGCTCGCTACGTTCGTGATTCAATCATCATGAATCACTCCCTGCGGTCGTGATTTAGTCGTTAGAATCCTTCACTTGCTCGTGATTCATCTATGACCCTCGCTTTAAATCCGTTTTATTCAAGAGTTGCATAATATACTATTTTACCATTGACACTCGACAAAGGGCTCGCGATTCTTCAAAAACAGTTAATAAAACGCTATTTGTTTCACGTATATCTTTATTTATATCTTTGTTTCGCACGAATCAGTAAGAAAAAAGGAAAACGTGCAAAGAGTTTGCACACTCTCGCTATAAAAACGTACTAAAAACCACCAAAACGTAATATAACTGGCTGTATAGAATATGCCTCAATTTAAAATTTTAGGAGTTATTATTTTCTCACAGTCAATGTTAAAAAGTAGAGTAACTAACACCTGAAAAAAATCATCTCGGTTCTTGTATCCCTTGATTCGCTCAGGATTTTATTCTACTTCGCTCCTCTTGGGATACAACTTAGTACCTTGAAGAGCGTCGGTGGCGCAGTGGACTCGGCACTTGCCTTCCAATCGGGGGGTCGGGGTTCGAGACCCGCCATGTACCAATGTGTTTTTCAAATAGTTAAAGCTTTGTGTTGTAATTTCTTGATGGAACTCCATGGTATCTTGTTATTAAAACACTAATTTCACAAGTTCCACTTGAATCTTTATTATATTTGAAAATAGTGAAATTGAAATTAGTGTTTTAATAACAAGAATGTGTTTTTCGTTTCGAATTTCATATGTACATTTGTCTGACGCTCCTACGGTGAAGGAAAACATCGTGAGGCAACCTGCATACATCTGCGAAGAAATTCAATGATGTATGTGAAGTCGACCAATCCGCACTGGGCCAGCGTGGTTGACTAAGGCCTAATCACTCTAACATAGGGTAGGCTCGAGCCCCTCGGTGGGGACGTATATGGGCTGTGATGATGATGATGACCTTGAAAAGAATTCCCTTTTTTTCACTTGTTGGGCAATCTACTATTTTACGGCCCTAAACCAAGAAAATGTATAATTTTATTAACTGCTGCTGTTAACTGTGCGAGGAAACGATTCTCGTCTGCATCTGTTTGTAAAAAGAACAATAGCCTAATCGGACCTGACTATGGGCATAAATCAAACGTATTTAAAAATATTACTATAAAATATCAAGAACTTCAAGTTTGAGAAAATAATTAATACAATCAAATATCTATAATGAGAAATCTTAATAATACCTTTTGAATGGTTTTGACCATAGATGATAGATCTTGAAAATGACGTGAAGTTCCGTTTCACATTCTTGCACCTACCTACATTACCACTTCGCATTTTTTGGAAAATTATATTTTTTCTTTAAAATAACATAATAAATGTGTTTTATTCACCCCTAATAATGACCCATCTCACTCTCTCAATGCTGGAAATGTGCGAGAGACATACTCAGTACTCGTTTGTTATAATAAACAGACTACAGTTAGGTATGACTCCAGTAGTCAAAAGAACTATTAGTACCTATGACTACGTGCTAGTCACATACGCATTAATTTTAAATACTTTTTAAGTTTTCTTTTTTAGTGCTTTTTAAGTGCTTTCTATTAAGTTATATTTAAATAAAGAATATTTTGATTTTGATCAATAGAAATCTTGTTGAAAAAGTGAATACTCAATTGCTTTGGACATGTTCTCTGCTCTATGGAGCCCAAAGAATAAGAAGCTAGTTTTTTTTTTAAATTTAAATTGTGACGTTTGCTATTTCTTCTTTTTCTTTCTTTCATATACAGCTCAAAATGTGATGATTCCAGTGTAAGAATTCTTTTAATTTTCATTTCTTATAATTTATCTCTCAGTGAGATATAGATTTAAAGCGGGCACTTTACCGTCAGATAGGACGAACTAGGTAGTATACTTGGTTACTTTTAGTCCTGTAGAATACTTTGGGGATACTTCTTGTGCTGGTCCACGCCATTTAGCAATAAGCATGCCACTCCTCTAATAGCAAGCTTCGATAACTTCTTAGGCGGTTACCGTATAGTGTATCAACTAACACCTAGAAGTTGGTATACTTTTCATATCAATGAAAAAGAAAACAATATGAATTTGAAATTGACTTTAAAATTTATCTTGCAGTCCCATCTAAGGAAGCGTCAATCAAAAGTTCCTTGTCGATAATAAAACGGTAAGTTAAAATCACATGGGAATAAAGAACTTGTTGCGACCGGATAAAGCAGAGAGCTGAGTGCACTCCCCCCGGACCCGCACAATTCTTTGCAAATTATGCACAAAGTTTAGCCAGTTCTTGGCGTAAATCGCGGTGCAGAATTTGCATGTTTTCGCCGCTACCGCCGCCGCCGCCGCCGAGCGCGGATCAAATATGGCCACCGAAATTTTAAAATACCCGCCCGCTTTAAGTGAATTATCATACATTTTCATATTCGGCTTTTCATCTTTATACCACTTAGGAGATAAGTTACATGAAATAGTCACAAGTTTTTAAACGGATTATTTTTGAGGTTATTATGGAAGAGGTTTTAGTTGTGGAAATGAATGTAGATATGAATATATAAATGAGTTTTAAAACATTTAAGTGTATCTCACTTTTTTCATTATGTACAATCAAGAGTAGTGAATCCGGGTCACAAAACTCTACCTGCAAGTCTCGAAAACTAAGAATGCTAGCTCGGTGAAATAATTTTCGTTTAGAAGCGATTTCATTTATTAATTAGTTTCATTGCGTTCGTTTAAATAGTATTTAATTCTCAATACAGTGTGTATTGATTGCATATTTTATTAGGTAATTACACTTAATTTCCTAGATTTCATTCATCTTAATATGACCAGGGGGTCATTGCTTATTGTGTGGTGTGTATTTTGTTATTTGTTAACATTGACATATACGTATATGTCAATGTTTATTAATAATGGGATCGTTTCCTTTGCGTCAATTAAAGCGAGAATAAGAGCTCTATTATAACTTTTACTTTAGATAAAATCCTGCCATTGATGTAAAACAACTTTAAAAATTATTTAAGTATTCCTTTTTTGTTAGAAATAGGGAAAGGTACCAACTATTGTACTAGTGATACGGACACACGAAATTCAGTATGAGGACAATGGAACATAAAACGCTTATTTTACCTTTATCATACAGGTATGTGATGAGTGATATTACCTTACCATTTTTTAAAATTAAAATAATGAGATATAATTTAAAAACTTGTGCCATACTTTCCATTCTGTATCTTCGTTGACTAGACGATACCACTCGTAACTCCTGCTCGCAACTTCGTTTGCGTTGAAAACAGCTATAATACGCTTTCCCTCTAGAACTAGTTAGAGTTCTGGAAAAAGCCTATGTCCTTTTCATGGCTTTAGTTATCTTTATACCAAATTTCATTAAAATTGCTTTTGCGGTTTAGATGTGAAAACGTAACATAGAGACGGACAGACAGTCATAGTTACTTTTGTATTAGTAATATTACTAGGGAAATAAAGGATACTAGGAGAATGATAAATAAATATTCTTCTCTGACGCGTTCACAGGTTGGCTGGAAGAGATCTCTCTAAGAGATAAGTCCACCCTTGCTCACTATTTTTTGTGTTTATTGTTTTGTACTGTTTGTTTTATGCAAAAAAGAGTATAATAATAATGATTCCCTGATTGCTAAGCTAAGCACTGTCTGGACAACACCATGATGTTAATGTAGAGGTATTACTAGGCAAAATAATACGTTAAAGCTCAAGAAATCTTTTAGAGGCCTTTGTGTATATTTCTACATCAAACTTCCAACTAATATCAGAGAACTTACCTTCAATAAGTTACAATAAAGAGAGACTTTATCGGAGGGAGACTTTGTACCAGGGTCGTCTGCTTGGGTACCTACGTCTCACCTATTTCTGCCGTAAAGCAGCAGTGCTTGCATTGCTGTGTTCCAGTTTGAAGGGTATAAGATATGGCAGTGAAATTACTGGGTACCGTGACGTTACATGTGATGTCACAAATTGGCAACGTGCGCTGTGGTTTTTGTGGGGGTTGCAGTTTTTCTGCGAACCTCACAACAGCCACATGTATTATAGGCGGCTGTTACCACTTACCATCAGGTGGGCAGTTTGCTTGTTTGCCAACTTAGTTGTATTAAATAAAACATTTAAAGAATGTACATATATGTGAAAAAGCATACATATAAAGTGAATGGCAGAAAAAACTGCCTAGGGTTGACAAAAATTTGACAATTTGTAGTTCTTAAGTACTTTGTGATTATTGGATAAATGTATTTGATTTGAGTACCTTACTGTTCCAATCACACCAACACTAGGCATTTTTATACAGCGTATCACATTTAGATCGGTCAATATGGGCAACACTGTAACTATAAAACATACAATGATCTGTTCTCAGGAACCATGTCATCGATTTTAGTGACAAGAAAACCTGCATAAATAAATTAAAATTTTTTTTTACAAAAAATAGAACCGACTTCAAAAACACTGAAAACTTAAAAATAATCTTCTTCTATATTGAAGTCGGCGCCAAACGATGATGATCTATAAAATGTTAAAATTTGTCACCGACTTCAATATAGAAGAAGATTATTTTTAAGTTTTCAGTGTTTTTGAAGTCGGTCGGTCGGTCGGTTTTAATTGTAAATTGGTATTATAATCATATAAACTCACTAGCAATGTTGCGGTACCCTTACAGGGTTCATGTTTGTAAGTACTTATAAAAATGTAACATCTAAATGTAACAACATGAAAGCAATAAAGGAATATGAATATGAATATGTTCTATTTTTTGTAAAAAAAAAATTATTTTAAACTTTTTAGTGAATTAAATCTTTTTAGTGAAAGAAACCCTAAATTAGTGTTTTCCTGGATTTTCTATGGGATCCCATCATCCGATCCTGACTTTGGTGACCATGGGACCACCCTTGCAGTATACTCTATCAAATACAAAAATAATTTTGGAAATCGGTTTAAAAATGACGGGGTTATGAGGTAACAAACATTAAAAAAAATAGAACCGAATTGATAACCTCCTCCTTTTTTGAAGTCAGTTAAAAACTTGTTCTCAGTTCGGGAATCAAACCCGGTCGTATTGAAAAATAAAACTTACATTATTTCTATTTGCCTATCGATTGTGTAGATCATAAGCAGTTGCTGGTAGTGGTAGTCGCAGTGTGGACCTTACCATGCGCGCCCATAAGGGCAGGGAGAACACCGGGGGGTTTAGTGGGTAGGCCCGGCTCTCTGCCGGGAGAGCCCACACGCCCGCCGTCCAGCCAACGGCGGGTACGGTGCGGTTGCGCATTTCCCCCCGGAAAAAAAAGAAAAAAAAAGATCATAAGCAGTAAATGTTACTATTAAACATGATATCACTAAATTGACATGGTTCCATTTTTTTTCTCGGGGGGAAATGCGTAACCGTGCCCGCCGTTGGCTAGACGACGAGCGTGTGTGGGGCTCTCCCGGCAGAGAGCCGGGCCTACCCACTAAATCCCCCGGTGTTCTCCCTGCCCTTATGGGCGCGCTAGGTAAGATCCACACTGCGACTCCACTACCTACCCACGCGCCCGAAATCGACATGGTTCCTAAGAACAGATCTTTGTATGTCTTATAGTTGCAGACTTGCCCATATTGACCGATCTAAATGTTCCCAACTAGGTATATTTCTTATAAAATCGAAGTTATGTGTGCGAAATACTTTTATTGTAGTATTGGCAATTTTATTTCATGTGGATTTGAAATATAATTGATTTACAGTGTAGAAAAAGAGGAGACAAAAAAATTTGACCTCCCGAGTTTCTTGCCTGTTCTTCTTGAGAAGGCTCTTCCAATTACCGAACAGTTGTAGAATCATCTTTTTTTTTCATTTTACTTGTATTTGTATACTTCTTAATCATGGTTCGGGTGTATGAACAGTCGGGGTAAGAAAAGGTTCGTCACTTGAAGCCGACATTTGCTTGCACCAACGCTATCAGTCCTGCCAGTGTTTCATTTCAAAGGAAACAGAAGTATTGCATTGGCGTTTGCAATAACAAATTATCGAGTGATAGTGACAGACTACCAGTGTTAGTCCACCTGTCTGTCACTATCACTCGATTATTATTACAAGAGAAAATGATGACACTGGCAAACACTAACAATTAAATAGAATCATAATAGAACTTAATAGGATTTATAAAGCTGCGTATAAACTATGCGCGGCAGCCGCGCGAGCCATTGACGTATGCGCGAGCCAATGTTTGACCAGGGTCGATATACATGAGACTATTTCGACCCTTATTTCCACATCAAGTAAGTATTATTTTATATGCACTTGTTTGATTGATATCAATTATCGACTGTAAAGTCTATATTAAATAAAAAACATACTAGGAATATCATGTGGCGTGCGCGTACCAGGGTTCTGAGTGAAAACCTTTTAGGCCGCAACTCAGATTGGCTCCCATGGCCGATGGTATAAATTTTAAAGTTTTTCTTACCACTTCACTTGGCCTACAATTTGTCGCCATAAAGTGGCGGCGTTCGCATGTCGGCGAAGCGTTAGCGAACACGGGGCTAACTGTTTGAAATGGCCGCTGCCAAACTACTGGCTGCGGGTGAATTTCTAAACTGAATAATGTGCCGCTGTTGACCTAGGAAGTGCCATGAATTCGCCTACACTGGCACTATATTATTTTCTTCAGCTGTTAAGTTGAGGAAAATAATGCTTTTGCTTCTGCTTTTCTCAAAGAAAGTTTTGTTTCCTCTATCGTGTATACTCCGCCTGCATTGTAAGACAATCCTTTAAAGAACAGAGTTGTGACTTAAAGGAAGGAATAAGAGATTAAAAATAGGATTAATATGATTCATTGCAACTGTTGAGTTCATCTGGAACGCGGTAGCTTATTTCTACAAAAAATCGGGTTCCTTCTCAAGATTGCAAATTATTCATCGCACCTGTTTGCAATCGCACTTTGTTTTTCGACCTATGCTGTTGACAGCAGATGGCCTTAATAGATCTTGATTATTTAAAATAAAGCGAAAGCTTTGGTAGGTCCTCCAGCCAACTTGCGAACCGGAAGCTGATGGATTTCTAGCGGGCAGGCATCATCTCAAGGGTGTCCCACTGTCCGAATAGACCAGGGGCTTCATGCCGGGTCGGGAAGCGACGCAACTTTAGCGCTCCTCTAACGTCTTGGACGCTCAGGTTCACCATGTAATGGGGGGGAGGGGGAGGACAAGCGTATATCGCATAGTACGTAGATCGGGTCTTTGCACATTTATTCTACGAGTGCCGTGGGTGGGATAAGTGCATATGGGGTGTAGTAGCTGATGTTTGATTTGGAGGCGGGGGAAGAACATCGTTCGTTAGTAGGATGGGGTGGGCGATGATTGGTCCAAATGCTAGCGGAGGGAAGAACATAGCTTTGATAATCATCATCGTCATCACAGCTCATAAGCGTTCCTACCTAGGGGCTCGATCCTACCCCAAATTGGGGTGTTTATGCCTTAGTCAACCATGCTGGCCCAGTGAGGATTGGTCGACTTCATATACACCTTTGAAATTTCTTCGCAGGTGCATGCAGGTTGCCTCACGATGTGTTCCTCCACTGTAGGAGCGTTGGATAAATGTATATAATATGAAATCCGTAAAACGAAAAAACACACAAAAAAACGAGGTCCCATAGCGTCACTGAAGCTTTCATCAAAATTTGTATTGGGCTAGCTTTCATTTAAGTTGTTGTTAGTGGTACGGAAAACAAGTCGCGACGTATACTGCACTACTAAAAACGGGGCTTTTACGATTGATAGGCCCGACTTAAGGTGAAACTAAAAATCTCACCTGTATTCACATGTACCTAATTTAAATTCTGTATACCAACGTTTAATATTGGCGATTCATTAGAGAAGACAAAAATTAGACGTTCCGAGTTTCTTGCCTGTTGTTATCGAGAAGGCTCTCTCAGTTTCCGAACAGGTATATAGAGTAAACCATTTTTGCTTTCTCATTTTACATGTATACATCTTTCTTATGGTTGGGATGTATGTATACATCATCATCATCACAGCACATACACGTCCCCATCTAGGAGCTCGAGCCAACCTTAAGTTAGGGTATGCAGGCCTTAGTCAACCACGCTGGCCCAGTGTAGTCTTTGAAAATTCATAAAAACGAAAAACACATTGGTACATTGCATGTATGCACACATACAAGGACTAGGTTTTTTTTAACTACACATTTTTAACTGTTTAGCATTTAATATGCTAAATATCTGAGTTCATTACATATTTAACTAATTTCTTAGCTAATTTGATTTGTATATTTTACGTCAATATGAGCCTTTAAATTGGAGTTTGAACTGATGTTTCCCAAATGGAGGTGGAGGGTTATTTATAATAGTTTGTGAGTAAAGTATTTTGAGGTAGAAGAATAAAATGTCTTCAATTTGGTGAGCTTGATTGTTTTGCTCAAAGTTATTAAGACCATACACGGCCATTCGCGTTCGCCTATTAGCAAAACGTTGTAACTAGTCCCGATAGTTTCAGAGCACGCTAACTACCACTTAATTTCCTTCTTCATAAACGACGCTATTTATCACGTGAAAATATAAGAAGCCTTGAATAAAGTTTCTTGGGATTATTTAGGCGTCCTACTAAAATATTGTTTAAAAGTAACTACGCACTACGCCCCCCCCGCTGCTGCGCAAAGATTGGTTACAATGTCTGTGATACCAGAGCTGATGTAATCATAAAACAACAAACTAACCCTCTTAGAATGTGCAGATCCTAAGATCCTATTATAATAAGAGGTGTCAAAGTAAAGACTTGAATATATTCGTGGGCTTGGTCCAGTACAAACAGGTGATCAGAGGGCCTATTATCGATCTCATGGTTTTGCAAATGATATCATATGATATAAAAGTGCGAAGCGAAAAATACGATTTCCGGTTAGATTTTTGATCATTTGTTCATTATTTTATGATGATATTATTGAAATTATGTCATAGTGATGATATCATTGGAGATCGGTAATGCGAAATGCAGAATTTCATGACTTATTTTTCTCGTTTCCCATCAAAAATTTATTTTATATTAGTTAATTTTAATGGTCTGAATGCGTAGCCGCGGGCTTTGTTTTTAGTTTTTTTACACCGTGTATTAAAATCACATCTCATAGCTAACTATAGTCTAAATGAGTTTTTTGCAGATAAAAAAATAACACAATACAATAGAATAATTATTTTTTGCAATAAAGATTACATACATAATTAAGTTTGCACAATATACGAAAATATATAGACAAAATGTTAATAACATATTACCATCCGAGTAATTACTGTATCCACGTCGCAGCTTTAAACCTATAATGTTACTTTATCAAAAATAGGTAATCATCTATGACTATAGCATATATTTGACTATCCTGTTCCATTTAAGTTATCCGCACTTAATCGGCATAGGTGATCGAATTTTTTAAGCGATCCGGCCTATGGTTCAGCAGTAAATAAGCGATTCCTATTAAAGAATCACACGCTTATTCTACCCACCGTATTTCTTTAATATTAAAGCAAAGTCGCCAGACAGACAGCCTATAGTCATTGGACAATGTTGCGGACATGCGCGTTTGCAGCCTTTGTCTGGTTTTGATAATAAGCATTGGTAATATCAGCGTTCTCTACTTTTAATTTAATTATCGCTAGTTCTTTAAGTATTATTTTGAAACTAGCGCACAATCTCCCTTAACAGATAGAATCAATTTATACGTCAATAACACTTTATCTATAGATGGTTTTAAGTTGCGAGAAGCTTTTGGACGCTTGAAACGCAGGACCGATCGGTTGGGAGGCCTACGTCCAGTAGTGAGCGTCTCTCGATGTGATGATAACGATATCATGGTTTCAACTCATAACAACCCTGTGTGCGAATCATAAGTAATGGTGTTTTAACTTTTGCTAAATATCACTTACTATTAAGCGTGGTGGCGTGACCTGAGCGGAGTGCACGCTAAGCAGTTTTCGACTTTTAACTGCGCATTAGGGCGGCGCCAGAAAACTTGCAGGTGAAAAATTATTTAAGCCTAATCGACTTACTTTGTTTCTATTGACACACATTAGAAGCGAACTTGCTTTGAGGCTTTTAAAAGTTTACAGAAATACGAGTATTTTAAATATTTTTTACGCACAAAACGGTTCTCGCCTGATGGTAAGCGATGATAAAGGCCGAAGATGGAACCGAACTTCACTATCACTGGACTATTAATAACTGACGAACTGGCTTTCTTACCTTAATTGTCAGAACAAAACAATATTACTTATTAACATTACGTCGACGAACTTAGGTAAGACTGTGGTAACTAGTCAGGCGGGTTTAGAAGGGGATATTTTTAAATGCACATCTGTATAATTTTTCAGCACACTAGGTAACTCCACTAATTACATTCAGTTAATTAGTGGAGTTACCTAATAGCAGATAAATGACTGCACTGCAAAATATACAATTGATTAACTAAACATGTCCTACAAAGAAAACTAAAAAATCACACAAAACCAGATGATCTTTTTTATTGAATTCACACCAAAAATGTGGTTGGTACATCATATAAATGAGTTATAAAACAAAAATACGATTTTCTTATGAAAAATCAAAATTTAGGGTTATTTTTTGGGTGCGCATTTTCTTACATAACTTTTCAATTCCTATCATTGGAGGTCCGAAAATATTTCTCATACCATTTAAAACCATAATGATCATTCTTCATAAAAAAATTAAAAACTACATATTTAAAAACATACGAGTAATCATTGAAATTCATAATATCATTAATCATACACTTAGTTTTTACTAATATTTGTTTTCATATATTTTTCTATACTAATGATCGAAACGAAGATCGAAGTGCCGCGGCAGCGGCCGTCGAAGCGCCAGGAGACGCATTTTTGAAACAATGAAATTCAAATTCACATTCGAAATCGTAAGATTCGCATTTGAATTGCCAAATTCACTATTTTTGAAGTTTCATTCAGTGAATTCTGCAACGAGTGGTCCTACCCACTCGTTGTTGATTTCTACTAGTAGAATATACGCAACGTAATATAAGTTCCGTTTTACATGCAACTCATCGCTGGTTTTTTAAATAAATGAGCTATTACAATGTTATTGCGTACCGGATTTTATTTTTTCTGCGTGTAACGGCTTCTAACATAGAATTTGTTTTTATTGACAATACTGAATTCGAGTGATTCAGAAATCTTAAAAATTGGGAACAGTAGAAGATAATTTCGCACGTGATTTGTATTCGTGTTCGAATTCAAGATTCATTTCTAATGATTCAAAAATGCGTCTCCAGAAACGACTTTATATGTATTCTCGACTTTATGCATACTTATTGCTCGTGGAAACGTTCTTAGTAACAACATTAAATAGTTATTCGTTCAGTAAAACGGTTCTGCAAATACCATTAAACAGTATACTAAACCTGATTTAATTTAGTGTGCAATTCAGTATTTTTGGTGGAACTTTGATATATTTTGTTCGAATCAAGGGAATATACAGATATCGATTTAAATACATGCCGTTTAGAAGCCCATATCTTTTAACTGTGTATTATCTTTTGCAAGAGATGAAAACTCATTTCGCTCGTAAAGCTCCACAAGAGAAAACAGCCCTACATAGGTAGAGTCCCAGACTTAGATAACAACAAATACGAAATCTAGATACGTTGGATACGAAAACGATATAAGTACACTGTAATTTCAGTTTCAGTCAAATTGTGATAATCTTAGACACAAACTTCAGATAGTCTTCCAAACACCGCCCAGACTCCCGCAGATGTAGTTGCGTTCACTGGCTAGTCCGGGGCAGCATCATTGGGTTCTTGTCTTACCGAGTCTGTATCGAAGATAAAGTCATATTTTTTTTTGTTTAGTTTTATTTTCCCGATGTCATGGCTTAGTAGAAACAGGTTTTGAGCAGTGTCGCCCCACAGATTTTGTTACCTACTTCGACGTTTTTTGTATTGTTGATATTAACTAACTAATATGATATCATCTATGGTTAACAATTGATTTTATTTGTGTTTTGTATTAGTTTACATATTTTGTGTCTAATTCTAATAAACATTTTAAGGTTGCGGCGCTGCAGCCGTGGAGGCAATATATACAGTCGACTGTGCAAAGATCGATACTCACAGTCCAAAGTTACAAAAATATGAATACACGAATTTATTAACTTAACATTAAGGTAGGGAATTCATATTTTTGTAACTTTGACCTTATCCATCTCTTTGTAGTCACCTGTAAGTAGGTACTACATGATCAATGTGCATATTGCTCTCAAGTTAGTAGTGAGGGCCCAGCTTGAAAAATGGTATAGGAGACGCAAATGCATTAGATAAGGAAGCGACCTTTTTGGCTTACTTACCATTTTTTATTTGTGTGTGTATTTTTTGTGACAAAATTTATCTTTCTTTCTTTTAAATAATAGCATTGATAGGACCCCACCAGTCGACATTCTCCTCGTGTATTATTACGAATTTACGTTGCAGCTTGTCTAAATCTTCACTGAATTTAAACTAACAATTGTTACTGTAACTCTAAGGTTTGAATTATTTTCAGAGAATGCGTACAGAACTTACATTGATTGTGGCGAAGTGATAACAGCATTTGGTTACCTGTAACAAAATAAAACTACGTTACTAACATTCGTACGTTACGAGCATACGTGTGGTGAAATTAGTTTGTAACAAAGAACAGTATATTTATGTACACACAGCAACACGCCAGACTTTACATGATGACCTTGAGACTGCTCTAATGTCGCTCATAATAGAGACGACTTTCGTAATGCAAATGTAAAACTTGACGTGTTGCTGACTTTACTCCGCAGTAATTTGACTACAAAGATGAACATATATTTACACCTATATATTAGGCTTGCGATTGCCATGGAAATATATGTGTAGCTGCCTCCTTTCCGCCCACGTATGTTGTAAGAGTCAAATAAGGGAGGGGGTTGTTATTATGGCGACAAACTTAGGAAAGTCTGTGGTAGCTAGTCAGGCAGGTTCAGAAGCCAAACCGAGCAGAAGAGCTTCTGCCCCCATGAGGAATCGAACCGATCAACACCTGGTGCTTTAAGCCTCTAAACCACGAAGGCGGTATAAGGCTCCTAAGACTTAAGTCCAAAAGTGAACGCCACTTGGCTGAAGTGATGATGATGATAAATTTTAGATATCGTTGTATACAAACCAGTCACTCGCAAAAGTCTAAAATATTTATATTCTTATTATACCAAGCGCATGTTCTGGAGCCACAATTGTTTGAATATAAAATTCAGTAGCATCCGACGGCATCCAATCTGCATAGCCAATTGTTTTCAATAGATGTTTGGGAGAATTTACTTGAGCTGTGTTCATTTTGGAGCATCTTCTGAAATATTATCATATTCAGAGATTTTTGCAAGAGTAACAGTTAAACATGAAATATATGGATTAAATCCCTTTATCGCAAGCTATGATTGTGATTAAATGATTATGATAGTATAAACAGTATGGTTTTTCAAGACAAGGTGTCGCGGTAATGACTATCAGCAGTCAACAGTACGGATTCCAGAAAAAAAAATGGTTTCCCGGACGGCCAGATCAACAAAGAAAGCTACATACAAACAAACAAGGAAAGTGAGTAGATATAAAAACTTTTACATAAAAAATAAAAACCAACTTCAAAAATACTGAAAAGTTAAAAAAAAAAAAATTGGTGCAGACAACATCACATTTCTATATTGAAATCGGTGCTAAATTCTAAGACTTTCTAGAAGATCATCGATTGGCACCGACTTCAGTATAGAATCGTGATGTTGTACGTACATATTCTTTGATTATTTTTAACTTTTCAGTGTTTTTGAAGTCGGGTTTTATGTTTTGTAAAAAAAAATATTTAAATCTTTTTAGTGAATGAAATCTTTTTGGTGAATTAAATTCACCAAATTCATTTAGTTATTAAATTCACTTGATAATACTTGCTTATTGTATTTAAAAAACTAACATTTAACTCCTAAAAGCAAAGGATCCTTCCATCATTAGCTCGGTTCATGACTATCAGACGCAAATACGTGAGTAGCTTCGAAAAAAACATGAAACACGTTAGACGTAGTATAAAATGACATGACTAGTGCGACTATGGGCGCTAGCCTAGGCAATTAAATATGAATGTGCAGCAGATATGGTGCTACTTTTAGAATTGTTATGCAATATGCCCCATAGTTTACAGCAAAAATGTTTCTAGCCTCTGAAAGCCGAGAATCCAATGAAAAATTAAGATAAGTTTTTTCTAAATAACTCTCCTTTAACACACAAGATGAGGCGCTGACACCTGTTGCAATATAGTTTCTGAATGATATTCTGAAAGCTATAACTACTTCAGCATCTACAGATTATTTATATATCAGACTATTTTTTTCTACCACTTTTTTGGCATGATTAATATACATACCCATACCAAATTACAGCTTTCCAATTACAGTCCAAGTACATTCCAATTACAGTACTAATAGTCTCTGAGTAAAACCGCGGACAGACAGACATACAGACATGGTGAAACTATAAGGGTTTCTTGTTTACTACGGAACCCTAAAAAATGGCCATGCGGAGGCAACAAAAATATGGGCATACATTAGTGCTAGCCGGAAATTGCCACCACCTTTTCGAAGATTTGATAATGAAACCCAAACCCTTTTCGAAGTCGGTTAAAAAACGCAGGCAACTATTACCCGGTTATTTAAAAACTGTGATTAATATCTCAAAGTTTTAACAAGTGATATTAACATTACCAAATAAAGTTAAATTAAAATATTACATATCATCCATACGGACGCCACAACATGAAGAGCATTAAGAAAATTATGGTGGGAGGGAAGCACCATCTTAAAGTATAACGGAGCGAGGCGCTGACAGTTAGGTCAACTTTGTAATCCGGCCAGATGAGGACGGTTTTGTGGCTAATGGAACTTTCAACGAAATTAGATATTAGGGGCTATGTTCCTGCCATGTAACCAAGAACATTTGGCTAACAAGCTCTTGTAGCGACAATAACACATTCTGGAGCTTCGCTACAATGCTCGGTCGATTTGGCAGTACCCTCAAGTTTATCGTGCGTTTTGTATTGTATTTTCCTTTCATATATTATGTATAAGATTTCATGGAAGATTTGTGGTGGACGGCATCGATATTAAAAACCGCTACAACGATTTATCGTTTTAATTAAATAACTTCTGCAAGCTTTGTGATTGTAATTAGTTTTGAACTTTCTAGTGTAATAATGTTTTCACTTTTTGACCCATGAACAAATTCAAATACACCAACAAAAAGACAGCGTATGTAATCAAGCGTGCCTGTCTCCACTTCATTACAAAGCTTGATCTGATTGCTTACGTGATTCATTCATTTGATTATTTGAAAAGCGTGTTTGCTGTACCCGAAGAAAGGCGCATATTGATTGCCGTTCGACATCACCTTGAATTTTTGAGGCGCACAATATGCGATATACACAATTAAGTTGAACCCGTATTGGCTGTCGATTAAAAGTTATCGATTACATTGTTCTCGCAATAATTCTTGTAAATCGTTTCCGAAATTAGAACTTGTCAAAGAACCTTACATCATAATAATGTTTGTCAATTGCTCAAAAGCAGAATATGATTTTTGGTGCTCTGTAGTTCAGTATTATTTACACTAACCAAAGGTTTTTTATGTTTCAGTTTATATTTTTTCACAGATCAAGATTAATCTTGCTGTCTTCTGTCTAAACAATATAATTCACTATTTTAAAATACTTTAAACTACTATTACGCAAGTAATCATTGAAAGTATTCCAACATTATGATATTTAACGATGATAGAAATCAAGCTGTCTACTATGTGAAAATTGTCAAGCAATTCGTCGCGGTTGTTGGGCAATGTTGCACAAAAACCAACCATTGAAGGCTAACACACTGTTATTGTTTTGATTTAATTTGCAGTTGCATACAATCTCCTAGATGGACAGACAGTGGTAAAGAATTCAATGTTATAGTCCACCATGACTAACAACATGTTATGGTAAGGACGCGCTCAATGTTGCCTAGTGAACACAAAGCTTATGATGCCATCCAAACAAAATTATAATCGTAAGCGGATTACGATCAGTTATTATTCGAATATTTAATGAAGGATTTTGTCAACTGGAATGAATACTGCTCGATTATTTAAGCCGATTATTTCTTTGATCGCCTTCGCTGGCGGCTGTGATATGAAATTGAATCAGTAATACCGCCAACTCTTAACTCAAATAATACAGTTACTTCGTTTAAATCTTGTCCTAGTGACTTAGACCCTTCATCGCTTTACCTCTTTGGGTCTATAGGTATGGTCAAGAATAACAAAGCAATCTTTAGTGATTATTAAATAATAAATGCGCTGTAATGCTTTTTCGTAACGCTTTTTGGAACCCACAGTTTTTGCCGGTTTACCCCTGTCTCCGCAATATTCCATAAAGAGCTTCGTTCCAAAAACCACAAATAACTCGAAACAGAATGATACGGTTGGATTAATTAATAGAAATGTTTAGTCCAAGGAAATTTTGAAATGATATTGAAGGTGAAACGATACTCGTAGTGAGTGCAAGATCTTCTCGTGTAGCTTGTGATGTTACCATAAAATATGAAATGTGTTTAAAAAAAATTCAGAGTAGTATTCAACACTCTCCCAAAGTTTAATAGTTACCTATATCAAAACAAACATTTCAACCGACAACTGTTTTCACCTGTTTTTGCAGTTGCTTCATTTTATTCCGATTGCTTGTTATTTTTTCTCGTGTTGTTTATTTGGTTACGTTCGAAAGCAATGCAACAGTATTTTTTTTTATCTGCAATACTTATCTTTGACTGCTTCATATTTATAATATGTCTTTAGCATAGAAAAATTTGATGAGTAACAAAACTAAGTCATAAGTCATAAATAATAAATGTTAGTTCTTTAATGTAGAATAAACTCTTGTATTCTAACATAATTGCTGTGAATCCTACCACCGCACGAACTAAGAATTTAAGGATTAAATTCCTTTGTGCAATTCCTTTATTACATTTCCACATTTTTTATATATGCTTTTATACCGTTTATACCGTAGATAAACGCTAAGCCAAAACCCAGAAACTAAAACTGATGTATTTATAATCCAGAGGATCCAGAAGGTCCCGAATACAAAAGACAATAAAGACCTACCCGCCAAACCGTCTGTACTGGGTGATGTAATAGGCCAATTTCTTCTAAGAAGAGACCTGTGCCCTGCAATGGAAAATGGAAGGTGATTGCTCTAGTTAGACAAGTGTACAATTAATTTCACCGCTCATCCCTTATTTTTTGTTACGGAGGAATTCAACATCACAAAGTTTGATCACCGATCCAGGGTCCAACCATGGCGAAGGTTGCTTTGTTTTCAATATCGAAACAACAGCGTTCAGAAAGTAAAGAGCTAAGCCTCCTTAATTTGTTTTTATATCTCTAAAATATACATTTAAAATTTTTACATCATTACGGTGTTTCAGGCACCGGAAGTAAGCCCGACGAGGACACGTTTAATTGGCTTTCCATTGAGACTAAGACCCCGTACAGATAAATGAGTCGTTCAACCCGCGCGTCATATCCCGCCAACGGCCACTCGGCCATTACACAATATACATCGCCTCTCGAACGTCCGCGCAACTGAAGTGCCGTTAACAGCGCCAGCGATGTATTCTGCTCAAAACAATGGCGTGCACGAAGTAGCCGGTATCTTGACATGAGAGGATGCGCTTGTAACCGATCCGTGTCGCTCGTAACTCTCGCGCAACGACCATCGCCGCACCGCCTCCGTTGGCAATGTCCCCGCTCGTTGTGGACAGACGATGTACGGTGCGTTATTGGCAATGTTGTCTGAGTTATGGATCGTGGTGAGATGTCAGGAAGCGTTCCCGCCGTGGAAAATGGTTTCGTCGAGGGTGTTCATTCAGTCTCCAGCCTTTATGTCGCGTATGCCGGCACAGCACTCGGATGTTTTGAGCGACCTCAGAATCTTGGGTCGCTTGATAAATAGCTGCGAATGATTCTAGGGCAATAGAGCAGAGTTAATAGGATGGTGTTGCCCTTCTGTGAGGTTATGTCGCAGCTAGATCGTCTTATCTATTACTTCATAAAGTTTTTGAACATTTATGTAATCATAAGAACAAAGCTAAAGCTAAAAAATGAAAATCATAATCAATGAGCAAAATTGGTTACACATTGGATGTAACCAATTTTGTAGATATGCCAACCTTGGCCGAGACTAATGACTGCTCCTCTATGGAGTCCATTGTCTTTGAAATATCTCCGGCTTTGTATCACGAGGGCCTACCCTCATGAGCGACTACAACGCTTCGTGGTATCGTTTACAGTACATTGCTGACTGAGCAGTCCAGCGTCACCTGTATCTGACATTGAACTATTAACGCACCCAAATCAGCAAAATTTCGAACGTAACCACAATTCTCCTGAACTAGGTGCCATCGAATTGAATCAGGAATAATCAACAATATTAATTATGGCCGGGGCTCATTCGGTTTTCATTCGCGCTTCCTCACCGCTACTATTGCACTGTGTAATTTATATAATGAATGCTCACACATCCCCTTTGACGTTGCGAGTTGGATCCATCATGGATCCATCACTGATGACTATACGCTGGGCGGGGAACGCAATAAAATGATCAATTCAACAATCAATCGCGTCCTACAGCGAATTTACAATTCGCTGTAGCGTCGGTGGCGCTGTGGACTCGGCACTTGCCTTCCAATCGGGAGGTCGGGGTTCGAGACCCGCCATGTACCAATGTGTTTTTCGTTTCGAATTTCATATGTACATTTGTCTGACACTCTTACGGTGAAGGAAAACATCGTGAGGCAACCTGCATACATCTGCGAAGAAATTCAATGTTGTATGTGAAGTCGACTAATCCGCACTGGGCCAGCGTGGTTGACTAAGGCCTAATCACCCTAACATAGGGTAGGCTCGAACCCCTCGGTGGGGACGTATATGAGCTGTGATGATGATGATGATTATCAATATATTGGCTAGTAGTTAATATAACAGTTATCATATTTTATAATCTAATCCATAAGAATAAAGATCAATGGTAGTTAAATAAAATTGTCTGTGAGCTTACTTTTAAATAAAAGTTCAATTAAAGAAGAGTATTTATTTAGTACACATTGTCCACCTACCATCTGAAGATACCGGTAACCATTTTAAATATTTTACGCAGTAAAACTTGTGTAACATACACTGGTATACATCTCACTAGACCCACGTGCAAGTCCAATGTATTGAAGTCGAATTTGTATGAATTCGCACCTTCCGACGATCGATACAAAAAAGACGATGTATAGAGTGCCTTAAGAAATTGAATTAAGGTTGATAATCGAGTTGCGCTCCGAATCATTTCAGCCAGTCATCAGGCATACACGACACCTAACGAAGCTGTCAATGAAGTTCAATACTTTCGCTTTGTTGCGAGCGTGCGAGCACCTTCTTTGTACGCGTGATTGATCTACGACCGAAATGGGATTATTCTGAACGCAATATTTACTCGCATATATTTGGGAATCTAGGGGATTCATTATTGGAATTCTAATAACAAGTTTGTCAAAGGCGCTAGCACTGCCTTGATACTTGTCCTGAATTCCGCCGCTTCGACTTTCAAATTCTTGTAGCGAGTTATTGGGAAGCTAAAATATAATATAAACGCCGATTAAAGTTCAACAGAAACGATTGATTGTTCATAATTGGCGGAATTCAAATTGGATGGTAGCATCAAACAATCGCCTAATAACAGTTGTTTAAATTAATAGAGGTGAAAAGTTCCAAAAAGTCCCAATCAATGTGAACCAGACATTTGTTGTATAAAACATTTTCTAAAATATGTGAAGCAGAATATTATTCGAATTATGTGTTATGTGAAATATTATATTTCGAATAATAAATGCGAACTGCTGAAATAACAATAAAATTCTGTTGGTTCAATAACACTGTCGATGCGGCAGGTAATGATTGAATGTTTACGTAGTAAAATAACTAAGTTCTGCCATACAAAATTGGCAAAGAAATTAACTATATTATACCATAAGCCACTAAAGTTTATGAAATGGAATGAATACCCAAACCACGCTCGATGAAACATCAAAGTCAATGCGCGCCAGAGCAAACAGATCAGATTTAGTCATCAAAATGTAGCGTTAACTGGAATAATCCTGGATTTCGGTACGGTGAGCTCGTGTGATGGACCGTTCGTTGTCCGTTAGCCGCTTTGGGATTCTGCGAAACTCACAAGCTACGCAGAATCCTAAAGCACTATTAAGCCTAGTATGCGCGCTTCCATCTAGATTATCTTCAGTTGTTGGTTCTGTAAAGTTTTATTAAAAGTATCTGCTTCTGCATTCTGAAGCTTCTAAAACTTCAACTACGACGTGCTTATTAATAACATGCATACTGTTTATTAATACATATACTCTTAGTCTTGTTCTATCAATAGTTCTTAAGAATCATAATTATATTATTATCATCAAAACACTTATTTCACAAGTTCCACTTGAATGTTTATTATTCAAGTGGAACTTGTGAAATAAGTGTTTTAATAACAAGATACCATGGAGTTCCATCAAGAAATTACAACACAAAGCTTTAACTATTATCATCAACTTTACTATCATGAGTATATATGTAGAGTTCATGTTTACAATAACAACCTATAAATATCACATTCATTACATTGGTGCCGCTCTTTATGACAAACTACATTGGTAGTTATTTTTACTTTTTTTAATACTATGACTGTTTTGAGTTTGGCCATACGGAGAGAATCGGTAGCGCTGTGGATTCGGCACTTGCCTTCCAATTGGGAGGTCCAGGGTTCGACACCGTAATGTACCAATGTGTTTTTCGTATTTCAAATTTCATATATACATTTGTCTGAGGTTCCTACGGTATATGAAAACATCGTGAGGTAACCTGCATACATCTGCGAAGAAATTCAAAGGTGTATGTGAAGCCGACCAATCCGCACTGGGCCAGCGTGGTTGACTGAGGCCTAAACACCCTAACTTAGGGTAGGCTCGAGCCCCTCGGTGGGGGCGTATATGAGCTGTTATGATGATGGCCTCTTTTCTATTGCAGTGACATGGGTGCCAGGTGGACATTTGTTTTTATAGTCGCCAGCCCATATAACAATTTCATTTCACCATTCGATTTTCACAAATTCATCATTAACTCTACAGTGTGTTTGGTACATACATACTCCATTAAGCCGCAACCTACCCATGCTGTAGAAATAACTCATAAATAACCTAAAACCTAAAATAATAACTGCGACTTTGACTTCTAATCACTAGTAGTGTAGCATTCGCACTGTGGAAACAGGTGGCTTTATGCTACTCTGGGTAGACCATCAGGTCTCGCGAAACGATTTAAAACACGAGGTTCAAAACTTGAAGAATAGGCAACAACAATACAATGCACGTACGTACCTCGGATCCTTGTCGCCCCGCTGATCTTCCACTTCACTTTTGATTCACACACTAGCTAGTAATAATGATATACGCAGATTTCGAGAGAGAAGTAGTGGGCACTTAATACGATGGTTAACGGGTAAGTAAGTCTCTCAAGCGATTAGCGTTACTTTTTGATGTACGGAGAATCAGCCCTACCCCCGTAATCCTAAATAACGTCGTGCATAGCAGTCTGATTTTGACTGCATTGTGCTGCCATCTAGTGAGCTAAGAACCTCGATTATAAGTTGTTTGTAATTAAAAACATTAAACTACTACGATAACAGAACATCCCGCCCACCAAAATATCTGTAGGTATTTTCTGGTTAACAAAAAAAACAAAAAACATATTGATATAAAACTACAATAAGAAATAACTAAGACTACTTTTTTATAAACTAATAATGCTTATAGAATAGCGTTACGCCTCTACAGGCAGAGGGCATAATTTGACTAATGGTCGCTTAACAACGTTATTATTGGCAGTCTTGACTATGGCGATTCGGACTATACCGTCAGCGCCAACGATAAGTTCCTGTACCCTACCAAGAGTCCAATGTAATGGGATGCGGTTATCATCTTTGATGATGACCATAGAGCCTACCGATAACGGTTTTGAATCTCTGGTCCATTTGGCGCGCTGCGTTAATGAATTTAAGTATTCGTGTTTCCATCTGGACCAGAAACTCTGATGAAAAAGCTGAACCAACTGCCACCGATGAAGCCGATTAATATTAATAGAAGTAAGATTCTCATCAGGGACAGCTGTTAAAGCCTCTTGAGTTAAAAAGTGACCTGGGGTCAAAGCTGCCAAATCATTAGGGTCAGAGCTCACAGGACACAGAGGCCTTGAATTTAAAACTGCTTCGATTTGAGCAAATAACGTTATCAATTCCTCAAATGTTAACACTTGGTCACCGACAACGCGATACAGGTGAGTTTTGGCCGCTTTAATTTGAATCTCCCACACACCACCAAAGTGAGGCGCAGAAGGGGGATTAAATTTAAACTCAATTTGTTCTGATTCAGTGGCATTTTTCATAAGAGATACTAATTGATTTCTTGCGCCGATAAAATTTGTTCCACAGTCCGAATGAATAACGTTGCAGCGACCACGACGTGCGACAAAGCGACGCAGAGCGGCAATAAAGCCGTCCGCGGATAAAGAAGAAACCACCTCTAAATGAACCGCCTTTGTGGCTAGGCAAACAAATAAACAAAGGTACGCTTTGTCTATTTTTGCCCCGCGGTGTGATCCAAGTTTAATACGGAATGGTCCGCCAAAGTCTACGCCTACCACAGAAAAAGCCTTAACTTCATTAACACGATAGGCAGGGAGATCGCTCATGAATGGCTGCAACGGCTGTGGGTGCAACCTATAGCACTTAATGCATTTCGAAAGGCAACGACGAATTGCACGTTTTGCGGAAATCACCCAAAACTGCTGTAGCAATAAAAAGTGTGTAGTATTTATACCGGGATGACAATAATTACGATGAACGAAATCAATTATCAAATTGGTTAACGAATGATCTGATGGCAAAAGAGCAGGATGCTTATGCTCGTATTCAAGCCCTGCTCGGGATAACCTACCGCCCACCCTGAGTACACCGCGATTGTCAATGAAAGGATTGAACTTGCTAAAAGGCTTTGCTAAAGATTTTTTTGATTTTATATTTCTTATTTCATTTTCAAAAGCTTGATATTGTACATGTTTAACTAATTGCATCAATGACATATGGCGCTCCACGTTATCAATATGTAGGTTTGGTTTTCGATGATGACGTTTAAAACGATTTACATATGATAAAACATTCAAAAGTTTTTGTAGTGACGAATAACGACAAATTAATTCGTCAAGAATATTTGCATTATTTTTGACACTACACACCAGATCTGTAATTAAGGTAACTGATTTTCGAGTTTCAGCCTGAATAACGATTTGATCGTCATCAGAAATAGGACTTACAGATGAAGGCCACGATTGAATTTCCTTTGATAGCCAAGACGGTCCCATCCACCAAATACTATTGTGAATGATTTCACTAGGAAAAAGTCCACGGGAACAAATATCAGCTGGATTGTCTTCAGAGGAAACGTGGTGCCAGCTATCAGAAGGAGTAATTTCTTGGATGTGGCTCACACGATTTGCCACAAAAGTAGCCCAGCGAGAAGAATGCGAGCGAAGCCACGATAACACAATTGTGGAGTCAGACCACAAAAAGACTGACTTGATGGCAATATGAGTAAGGTAAGTGTCGTTGACGAACTTGTAAAGATCAGCCAACAAGACTGCAGCACACAATTCTAATCTAGGAAGCGGAATACGTTTTAAAGGAACAACTCTTGCCTTAGAATACACAAAAAATGTTTTAATGTTGTCAGCTTGATCTACGCAACGCAGGTAGATTACACCTCCATACGCTTTTTCCGAACTATCACAAAAACCATGCAATTCGTAATATTTAGATTTGGAACAGATAAGTCTACGTGGAATTCTTAATTCAGCCAGTTGCGATAATTGATCTTGGTAAGATTTCCATGTACGAACAACTTCGAGAGGTGGCGATTCATCCCAACTAACACCGAGTATCCAAAGTTTTTGGATTAAGTATTTAGCTTGGATTGTGATTGGAGACAAAAAGCCTAAAGGATCGAAAATACGAGCCAGTTCACTAAGAATAGAACGTTTTGTGCACGCTTGTGAAGATGGTATTACTGAAAAGAAAAACTCGTCAGTCAAGGAATCCCATTTAAGGCCAAGAACCTTTAATGACGACAATGAAGAAGGGCTCTCAAGTGATACGGAACCATGCAAAAGATCTTCGATGGGTAAGTCTGACAGTAATTTGCTATCATTGCTGACCCATTTACGAAGCTTGAAACCTCCGTGACTAAAAAGATCAATAAGTTGCTTCTTTGCTAGTTGGGCAGTTTCTAGATCATTGAAGCCGCTGACCACATCATCAACATATACATTTGACAAAATTATCTCTTTAGCTAAAAGATACTTATCTCCTTCATCATCAGCAAGCTGTCGCAATGTACGGCATGCGAGATATGGAGATGCAGATACACCGTAAGTAACAGTATCTAAACGGTATTCTCTTACTGGTTCTTCGGGAGAAGGTCTCCAGAGAATACGTTGATAATCACGGTGTTCAGGCGCAATAAGTATTTGCCTATATATTTGGCGAACGTCAGCCATGAGAACGATTTTATGCTGTCTAAAGGACAAAAGAATCCCTTGAATTTCAGGTAGTAATTTAGGACCTGTTAAAAGAGTGTCGTTTAATGAACGAGCACGTAAGTCTTTGGCTGATGCGTCAAATACAACACGGAGACGTGTTGTCGTAGATTCGGGTCGTAGGACGCAGTGATGTGGGATATAATATTTCCCGGTTCCAATTTGTTCTATAGGAACAAGCGACATATGTTTAGATTCGATATAATCAGATAAGAACTCGCAATACTGTGAATGCAGCTCTGGATCTCTTAAAAGTCTCTTCTCGATGGCATGAAATCTTCGTAAAGCTACTTCGCGAGATCCTTCAAAAATAGGTTCACAATTATCTTTGAATGGATATTTAGCTACATACCTTCCTGACGGATTACGATTGTGCTCAGCGACAAATTTTTGTTCGCAAAGAAGTTCATCCGGCGTCAATGAACATGCTTGAGGTAACGTTTCTAATTCCCAAAATTGTTTGACTAAAGAGTTTAGTTCGCTATCAAAATCCGATGCTGATGACGAAGAGGTAAGCAGAGACGTTGTAGAATTTATGTGCGTTTTACCAAGAAGAAGCCAACCGAATAATGAATTAAAAGCGGTAGGTTGATTTTGACTACCCTTGATTTGCTCATTTAAAAGTGACTCTGCGAACACGTCAGCAGCTAACAACATGTCTACTGGACTTGGAATGTCAAAACTAGGATCTGCTAAATTTAGTGATTGTATATGAGACCACTTTGTGGAATTCAATTTCGCTACGGGCTGTTCACCACAAATCTTTGAAATTATGTGCATATTTAATTTAAAAATAACTTTATCGTTTGTCCCTATGAAACAAATGACGTCACCGATTATAGGAGCAGAAGATTCACCAAGACCACTAACATTCACTGACGTTGGTTTAGGTATCAATTGTAAACGTTTTACTGCTGCCTCTGTTATAAAGTTACTTTGACTACCAGTATCAAAAGGAGCACGAATTGAATGAAAATTGCCAAAGGCATCCCTTACTTGCACCAAAGCTGTGGCTAGCAAAACTGTTGCCTTGGATTGTGACCTTGAAATTAACGACGAAGATGCATCCTTTGGTAACTCATTATCAGATAGTGTTATATCACGATGAAGCAATGTATGATGTTTGCGCTTACAAGAACGACATGAAAATAATGAATTACAATTTTTCAATTGATGTGATGTTTTTAAACAATTAAAGCACCACTTTCTTTCTTGCGCAATTTTTAGGCGCTCATCAATAGAATGCTTTAGAAACTCAGTGCATAAAGTAATTGAATGGAATTCGTTACAAAATGGACACTTATTCGAATAAGATGATTGCTTTGGTTTGTCATTGTTACCAACAATAGTAGGCGGTGGCTGTTCATTTTTTGAAGCAACCAATGCGTGCGATAAACTGTGGCGTTTAACCGGTGATTTAAAATCTTGTGTTTTTTGTGGTTTAAATGCCTTTGGTTGTTCGTTAAAATGAGTGTCACGCATGAGAGCTTCACATTTTGACTGTAAGAAAAGTTTCAACTGATCATAAGTAGGAAACTCAATATCACAATGTTTCTCTTCAAAACTGCGGCGCATATTCGTATCTAATTTTGACAAAATATGATAAACCAAAATGAAATCCCAATTCTGAACTGGCAAATTTATTGTTTTTAAAATACTTAAATTTTCTTCAAAAATATCAAGTGAATTTCGAAATTCTTTTGCATCTCTGCATTTAAATTCTATAGTAAGAATATCACGCCAGCAAGTAAATGCGAGATCACGTTTATTTTTATACCTATTGCATAAGGTGCGATAAGCATCATTATAATACTCGTGAGTTAATGGAAACGCCTTAACTATAGACAATGCTTCCCCACTCAGTGATGACAATAAATAATGAAACCTTTCTGTGTCGGTTAGTGAAGAAGAATGATGGATCAGAGAATTAAATGTGTCAAAAAATTCTGGCCATTGCTTGATATTTCCAGAAAAATTAGGGAGCGTTATTTTCGGTAATCGAATATTAATCATATTATTTTTCGAGTGAGAGGAACAATCATTTCGAGACAAACTACGATAAATTGAATCAACTAAATAATAAGTTTCATCAAATTGCTCTTGTATCTTACAATCATTGTCACTAGGCTCTTCCAAAATGTCCAAAATGTTAAAATGTGCTTCTTCGAAAACCGCAGCGATTTGTTTAATATCGTGATGGTAGGAGAAAAATAAGTCGCGCTGCGATGCGTCGCTTGTCGCTAACTGGCCAATGTCTAAGGCCTTTTTTAAACGATTAAAAGCAAGTGTTCGCTTTCTACGTAACGACGGTAAATCTTGTGTAGAATATTCTATGTCTACAGATTTTGATTTCGATTTTTTAAGCCCAATGGCTTTTTTTTGATGAATGTTTGCTTAACAATGACATTCTTTTACAATATCAACAAAACAAAAGTAATTTATGAACAAAAAATTAATAAGCAAACAACACCAGTGTGTGAGCACCTTTATGATAGCTGAATATAAAAGCAACCTAGTAGGTTCCAATAATTTGTTAATGTGAGGTGAAAAATTAGGAAATGTAATTAAAAACACACGAATATATAAATTGCACAAATTAATTCTCTGTTATTTTTAATTTTAGCTTTGATTACAACTCAATGATTGAATGAATTTAGTTAAATATATCAATACTCATATCCACGTCTTATAGTGCTAATTATATTTAATCGCACTATGACCGTTACCATAAATATCGATGCACAAAAACGTTGTTGACTTTAAAGCTGAAATGAAATTATTATTTAAGTTTGCAAATTATACTCAACACTACATTAATTCCACAACAGCTATACGAAAAATATAATTAATTATGATTTTGTGATATACATATGTTTTATGTTTAGCAATTGACACACTTTTTTAAAAATAAGTAAGTATGTGACTGAATTGCGCGGTTAAATATGTAAGTAGGTACGATAGAAATTAATCAAGTTCCCACAACATTTTTGATTAAACGTTAAAGCGATGTCGATGACCAAATCTTAATAGAATTAATGCAAGCCGATAAATAAGTTTTAAGCACCGATAGATAATAATGATTGCTTAATTTGTTCTTGCAATAATTCAAAGACAAGGTAAAACGATAAAAATGTGTTATGAATCCCGTTATAAGTACTAACTATATTGATGCCTGCGAACACTGGCACCAAACGATATTTTATGTATATTCTGATTAAATTTACATTGAAGTAAATGTAGAAAAATATAACTACAACGCAATTGGTACAAAATTTGTGATCAAATATCGTATTAACCAGAAATACCACAAACGGTTTTGATGTTCAGTACACGAAATATATGGACAGATCCCGGGTTTCGGCACCACAAAAATGTAGCATTCGCACTGTGGAAACAGGTGGCTTTATGCTACTCTGGGTAGACCATCAGGTCTCGCGAAACGATTTAAAACACGAGGTTCAAAACTTGAAGAATAGGCAACAACAATACAATGCACGTACGTACCTCGGATCCTTGTCGCCCCGCTGATCTTCCACTTCACTTTTGATTCACACACTAGCTAGTAATAATGATATACGCAGATTTCGAGAGAGAAGTAGTGGGCACTTAATACGATGGTTAACGGGTAAGTAAGTCTCTCAAGCGATTAGCGTTACTTTTTGATGTACGGAGAATCAGCCCTACCCCCGTAATCCTAAATAACGTCGTGCATAGCAGTCTGATTTTGACTGCATTGTGCTGCCATCTAGTGAGCTAAGAACCTCGATTATAAGTTGTTTGTAATTAAAAACATTAAACTACTACGATAACAGAACAAGTAGTATTATTTTAAAATAAACAAAAATAAAAAAAGAATAAAAACTAGTATGATTAAATTAAATAACTAATGTAATTTAATTTAATTTCCTAATGAATTTCACATAGTCAAAAGAATATAATTTACAATGCTACTACTATTTACACAATCCATGCATTCCTAGCCTTGTTGTTGTCTGTGTTGCTTAAGATAATCTACGTAGATATTATAAAAATGAAAGCGACACAATTCGTTAGTTTTTACAGATGATAGTCTAGTAGACTCACTTTAAAATCTACGCATTATTCACAAATACATAATTATGCATTATATAAATCCCAGATGTAACCCAAAAAGGCTTACTCGTCATTACAAACTCTAATTCTCCAAATGAGAACGTAAGCTGCACATAACAGTTTGTTGTAGTCGTTTCGATAATTAATTGAGTGAGCGGCATCGGTTTTCGTTCAGGAAATCCCGTTGTATATAATCTGGCCAGATTTATGACTGCTGTGACATAAATCCGGTCATCTGTGACGCGCTGCCGGCACGTGACGCAGCGTCACACTCCGGACGCTGGTGACGTCCGGCGTTGTATTGTGGTCATTCCGCGGTCACGCTAAGCGTATCTTTATTACCTTGCGCGCGTTATTGCGTAGTTTATGCTATCAATAATAAAAAGCAAATAAAACAGTTCAAAAATATAATAAAGCATTCTAGCTAGAAACTAGTTGGACAGTAACCGACATACTTCGTGAGTATAGTCGTCGAAATATTATCTTTAGGTATGTCTCACGATAGTTTTAACAAGTTGAAGCATTTTAGCGTTCAGTAGATTGGATGGATTTGAAGTAAAATTAGTGTCATCATGCAAGCCATAGCGGAAAGCAAGTATTCGCAAATCACTTCATTCTGGGTTGATTTTATTTGTAGATAAATTTGTATCTCAATGTGAATCTTTAAAATGCGCCTAATTAACCATTTAAACAAACGACATGTATTTAATGTTTGGTTTTGAATTAAAGATTTATTATTATAGTGTCAGAGTCGACTTTGACATATAAAAATTGTCAAATCTTAGCAATTCGGCCACGATGGTGGCTTTAGTCACCACCATTCCGCCCCGACGACGGTGAGACACTCCGAGCGATGTGCCCTACCCTCTTTTGAGTGACTTGGGGCCTTTTTATAAGGCCTTTTATAACCGGCCACGTCTCAGTTGAAGTCTTGCTGGAAGTTGATGTAACCGAACTAGACAGTTTGCCCCAGGTAAACGTACTCGTCAAAATTTCCAATGTACAGCACCCGAACTTCAAAAGAGCTAGTATTATTTTGTCTTATCTATGTTCATTTTAAGACCCACTTGCTGTTAACTATACAGAAGTATTAAATAACTTCCCCGTTGTGAATTTCCTAAAATCATGACATAATTTTGCACCGTAACATTGTACAAGATTAAAATGATAATCTTCAAACAAATTACGAGTCATGTTGTAGAATTAATTTGAGCCTTATCAAATTTGACGGAGGACGTGAGCCGGAAGCACACGACAAATTGGCAGCCAGCGAAACTACGGCGGCGGCAGAATTAACCGCACGTGGCAAATGTGATTCAGTGGCTCAAAAAACCGGCAAACGCGATATTGAGATAGGGCTCGTGACGGGGGTCACCACTTGGGCATTTATTAAAAGTTTGTGACGCATGCATTAACGACGACTTTCAATATTCCATTTATATATGAATTTGGTAACAGATAGATCCTCATGGAGTAACCTTGTAGCTGGAGTTCCTCAAGGCGGCATTTTATCCCCTCTTCTGTTTTCTATCTTCATAAACTTTCTTACTTACCATCTTCGCTACTCGTACCATTTATATGCCGATGACTTGCAGCTTCATACCCAGGCGGATGTTGATAATGATGCTATTGATACAATCAATGAGGATCTTAAATCTATCGAGAGCTGGTCTGAGCAGTTTTTTTTTTATTTACTAATTTAACACTCCACAGACTCGTGGTCCGTGCTCTTTTCATGTAAACTTCTCGTTGTGATCTATTTTGTTATTAATTATTATATTAAGACTTACGACTACTTTTTACTCCTAATCTAAGGTGAGTTGCGCAACTCAATCAATTTTTTTTAATATATATCTAAGTAATATTATACTTATATATACTTAATTATACTCAAATATATATCTTAATAATATTATACTATATCTTAATAATTTATGTATGGACTATTTCACAATTTTTGGATCATTATAATTATTATGCCAGTATTCCTGGGTAGCTTATGCTAACAAGATTTGTTCAGTTAATATACTCGTATTTGGCATATGTTACGTCTGTTTTCTTTTTTTTTAGTTACACCAAGGTCTCTCCGCTTGATAGGGCCCTGAGCACCATTTTTTTATTGTATTCCATGACCACTTCATCTGTTGCTATGCTGGGAAGGGCAATGAGACGTCTAATTGCGTCGTCCTCCTTCAACTCCCGGTAGAAGTAGGCGCAGGATACCGTGTGTCTGGTAATGGCAACCACTATCGTGGACAGGGTTCTTCCTTTCTGCTCCTCTGAGCACAACCACGTGATCGTACGTTGGTCCCTGTGCTTCGTGGATCGTCAGCAGTCTGGTTTATTCTCCAGTGCCGAACCCTTCCCTCCCATACGCTTCTGTCTGGTCTGAGCAGTTTGGGATCCTTATCAATCCAACCAAATGCCAAGCAATAATTATGGGTGGTTCAAGAATTATGTCAAGGATGGATCTCGATAGCCTTAGCGCTGTTGTTTTCGATGACAAGACAGTTCGATCCCCTTCAGTAATACCGTGAAGGATTTAGGTTTATACCTGGATTCCAGTTTTAGTTGGCGAGCCCAAACTGGCAGATAATTCCTTTGGCATTAAGTCCGCCTCTGTACACAATTTGTACTGGAAGTTTAAATAAATAAAAAATAAATAAATAGGTATTTGACATTAGCTCCATACAAAATACGCCAAAATGCTATCTCCACCAAACAAATCCAGATATTGGTAGGACTCTAGGAGGGAGACTCTGTACCAGGGTCGTCTGCTTGGGTACCTCCGTGTTACCTATTTCTGTCTCAAAGCAGCAGTGCTTACATTGCTGTGTTTCGGTTTGAAGGATAAGATATGGCAGTGAAATTACTGGGTACCGTGACTTTACATCTTATATCACAAGTTGGCAACGTACGCTGTGGTTCTTGTGGGTGTTGCAGTTTTGCTGCGAATCTCATAAGAACCACATGTACTATAGGTGACTGTTACCATTTACCATCAGGTGCGTAGTTTGCTTGTTTGCCAATTTCGTTGTATAATAATAATATAATATTGAAACCAGTCGTAAATGGATTCAAAATATCTGCAAGTTATACTTTTGTTTCTTAATTGGGCTTTACACTACACAAGGGACAAACCCACCTCCGCCCATGGCCCTACCAACCATCCTGGTTATACGGGCCGAATCGTGGGAGATGCGCGCGGAACCTGCGAATCGCACTCTGCCGCGCGCAATGCTTGACTCCCTACAAGTTATTTAATATTCTCAATCCTATGTCCCTATAGGTCCCTCTCCCCCTTCTGGGACGGACGACACACATACGCCTTCGATGCCGTCAAGGTCGCTGCGTGCCCACTGATGTGGTACCGTTGACTTCCTCTTTGTAATCTTCAGGTACACCCTCTTCGGCTCTTCACCTCTCTCTCTCTAGCTCGCTCCGAATCCTGTGCCATTTACGCGCGTAGTCCCGTCGCTGTCTAAAGTTGCCCTCCGATCCCACGAGGTCACAGTAGTAAACTGGGCCAACCTCAAGCGTCTTCACATTGTCTAAGAGGTCCCTATGCGCGTCTCTGTAGAGTTTACACTCCCACAAAGCATGGTGGACATCCTCCACCTCCGTCTCACCACAGTAACAGGACGAAGTCTCCCTCTAAAGCAGCCATGACCCGTGAGCAGCTGTGAAGTCTCATAGTCAGGCGCGACCCAAGTGAATTTAAGCCGAGCCACAACATGGCCTAAAAAGAACACTCTTCGCAGGACTGATAGCCGTTGACCGCGTATACCGGAAGACAGAGCGTTGGTAAGCACAAGGTGGAGAGACGATTTGGTGAATGTCGAGAGAATCCGCTGACTATGAGAAGCGCAGGACTTTGGTGTAGATATTCTTGAGGGAGGCGTATGTCAAACTGTAAGCATCTCTTGGCCGAAATGCTGATTATACACTAATAGAGATAACTGTAGAAATGTTTTATATTAATCATGTGATGGTTTTTATAGATTTGCCGAAGACGCCGACTTGATCCTCGCCCTAGGATGATACTATAGCTTCGCATCATATTCATGCACATCTTCGGTTATAAAATGAACCAAAACTTATAAAACTGTCAACAAATTACATTTTCCAGTCAATTTCGCGTTCAGAGCTCCGCAGATCCGCAATAAAGGGTCCGTTCGGCGCGGGCTTTGATAGAGGCGCGAGAAATTCCACTTTTTCCCCGAAAAGAGAATAAATTCGCTTAGAGAGGGCGTTTCCTTCACATGCAAATTATTATTATTGTGCCGGCTTAAGTATTAGCCGGGTTTTTATTGCGGACGCTCCGCTTTCCCCTTTTTAGGCACCAAAGGGTTTTTGTTTGAGGGCAATCGCTGTCGACGTCGTAATTCGTTGTTGAGAGCGTGAGCCTGATAGTTTGAAGCGCCCAATCTTTTGTGAGGTTAGCCTTTGAAGGGCTTCGACGGAAACGACACCCTTTGTGGTATTTGAATTGATAAAGGTCACGTTTACAATTTATTTTAATATCATTGATTCGTGTGAATTTTTGATAAGGAATCATTACTTTGAATTATAAACCAAAAGGTAATTTCACAGATAAATCATCGTGTTTAGATTATGAGGAAAAAGATTTCATACCAAAGTGTCGCCATGTGCTTGGCATGCGGTTCTTCTTTGAAGGTTTTCTTTCCTCGCTTCTGGGCGATGTCTTGTACAAACTCTACTTCAGGAGAATTAAAGACAAAATACGGCAGACTCTGCACGGTCTCAGACTTATTGCAGTCTTAGGTCATGTTTATATAATACTAGCTTTAGCCCGCGGCTTGGCTAGCGTTAGATTTGATTTTGACTGAATGAATGAATGACAAACTCAGTAAATAAAAAAAACATTTTACCCCTTAAAGGGTTGATTTTGAAAAACCCTGAAACATGTATTTGCTTATTTAGATAAAGGATTAATCGCGATCTTGGTGCTCCATACAAACTTTGAACCCCCGTTTTACCCCTTTAGGAGGTGAGTTTTGGAAAATCCGTTCTTAGTGCACGTCTACATCATAATAACTATATGTGTGCCAAATTTCAACGCAATCCGTTCAGTGGTTTGAGCTGTGCTTTGATAAATCAGTCAGTCAGTAGCAGTTGCCTTTATACAGATACAAACCAATTGGGCAACTCTTTGTCACATATCGCGACACACTCTGAGGAGTAGAAGAAAAAAACGGACGTAAAAATAAGTAAATGACATAAGGATCTTTCCTCTTACATTAGGCAAAGAAAATTGATTGATCCATACACATCTGAATTAATAAATAAATGAACATCTGGAGGCACGGTAGTGCCCCCGCCAAGTCGAGCGCGAAGCAAACACTGCCGTACCATCCTTTCCTGGAACCATTTCGCCGCATTTTCAGGCCCCTATTTGAGAACCTCTGGATAAGACCAGAACGCAGAAATTTTCGTCATCCAGTAAGCTACAATCACATACTTAAAATCCAAAATTTCAAGTCTGTAGGTTATTTAGTTCCGAAGTTAAGCGAAAGCAAAGTTTCGCATTTATGACAGACACTCACTCACTCACTCACTCATGATCATCAAAATAGAACTAGTACTTCCCATAAACTCAGAGAGCTGAAATTTGGTACAGAGTTAGGGTTTAATGAGCACATAAAGGAAAAACTATAAAAACTGGGATAATCGAAGATCTGGAGTACCTGGCGACCCTGATTAGAAAACACAAGATCCCAACCAAACTATTAGAGATATCGACATACCGCCTTTACACAAAATATTCAACTTGGTGGGCCGCTTCATAAGAAAGATTTGTAATAAAAAAAACTACTCCTAAAAAGAAAAAATCTGTGTCAAATAAGAAAATCTAATAAAATAAATCAATAAGCTCACGTTTCTACAAAAAGAAGTGAAATCCCAACAAAAACATTCTGTAAAAAACTAGCCAAGGTCACGATAGAGCTGCTTGTTTATCTAGACAAAGTCGTGCCAAATCTAAGGTTCCTTACTGTGATTTCTTTATTATTATAGTTAATGTTGTGTGACTTGGTCGTTGAACATTTTTTATACGTTAGTGGGTACAAGTCAACGGCCAAGTCACACAACTTTTCAAATTCAAATTCAAAAATCTTTATTCAACTTAGGCCTTTACAGGCACTTATTGACGTCAAAACAAAGCAAAACATTCTAATTTAAAGGTAACATAAATTTAACCTTGTATGTGCATACATCCTGAATATACCTACTCAAGATGTCTGCAAATACAAGTAGTAATGAAAAAAAAAAATTTGAATCTACACCTTTACCAACATTAACTATAAGTAATAAATAAGAAATCGCAGTAAGGAACCTTAGACTTGGCACGACTTTGTCTAGATTCATTACTTTTTAGAGATAAACAAACAGCTCCATCGAGACTTGGCTAGTTTTTTACAGAATGTTTTTGGTGGGATTTTATTTACATCTGACACTTGCATGATTCCTGGGATAGCTGATCCAAAACTCGATCAGTTATAATAACTTCGTGTTTGATGCTTATGCACTGGGTAATTTATTTTTGGTTTTTTGTCGGGCTAAATATTGTTGTTTGAATTTAATAACAAAATGTTTGCCTTATTTATTGCCTAAATTAGTGTTTGCCGCTAGCCTCGGTGTTGTGGCCTCGGCACTGGACTGTGCTCCGAGAAGAATCGGGAGGCCCGCGATCGGTCCTGCCATGTACCAATGTGTTTTTCGTTTCACGAATTTCATATGTACATTATCTGACGCTCCTACGGTGAAGGAAAACATCGTGAGGAAACCTGCATTCACCTGCAAAACAATTCAAAGGTGTATGTGAAGTCAACCAATCCGCACTGGGCCAGCGTGGTTTGACTAAGACCTAATCGCCCTAAACTAGTTAGGGTAGGCTCGTGCCCCGCGGTGGGGAGTGGAGACGTATAGGTGCTATGATGATTAGTGTTTGAACCCTTTAAATGCAATTGAAGAAACCTCTTCAATTAAATTTAAAAGGTTCAAACATAGATACCTACTAACAATATTATGTGCTTAAATTCTAACTTAATATTTTTCACGATCATTTAGTTACTTAACTTAAAAACCTCCAGCTGAGTAGAGGCCAGTCATGGGCACTCACTAAATTCTAGACGGTTCATTTCAAACTTAACACAAACATCTGCACGGAATGGATTTCACTGATACCCCTTGTGAAGGTTTGATAACAAAAAACCAGTTCATAGTCTATACAGATTAGACTTGACTGGATTGCCATCTCATAATAAGCAGGTTCTGTCTCCAAAAAAAGGTTTAGCTAATTTGCCGCCGCGAACCCAGTTAGCGACATGAAGGATTACCCACAATTGATCTGCACATTTTCGAAGTATGTTTGAGTCGCTTTCAGTTCCCATCCCCAAAAAGATAAATAGATGCTTCAATTAATGAGTTTCTACATTTCCAAAATTATAATATGCTTCTGAATATAAAATTCACAGTAGTGAAAATATTAATAATTTCAATTATTATAACTAACTTGTTAAAAGTCACAGAATCACCATCAAAACCCGTGTCACAAAGAACCGCCCACGAGCGATCCAGTAATCGAAACCAAAGGCGAGGGGAAATTTACAGTACACTTACTACGCCGTTTATAGTTCTGCAAACATTGCCGGCTTTTTCTGTATCGCTTTCTGTTTGTCGCCGTCCCAGGGCTTGGCCGAACAAAAAATTGGACCAAAAATCTTTGCTAACAACAGTTCGCATTGTTTACTTCTAACATACTTTTATTGTTCCTGGCTTTTTCAGCGACAGGCTTTACTGGATTCTGCGCGGCTACATTTATGTGGACTACGTACTTATTGGGATTGCTTTTGGAGGCATTTTGGTGAATAAAACTAATAGCCTACTGCTATTTTAAGTAGCGTGTAACGGCCTATATATTCTATTACTCACTTACGATAATGATATTGTCAACTGAATTGATTTGTATAATAAAGCTTTTGACCTAAATTAATTGAATATTGTATAGTACAGAAAATCTTTGCATCTGCTTTAAGAACCCACCCCTACCTTGCACAATATTTTTTTATGTTTTCTTTATGTTTCTCTTTTTCCTTTTTATTACAAGCTTGTATTTAACTTGCAATGTAAGTAAGTATGTAAATATGTATGTTCGGGTGGAATCTTGCAACTCAATTTTGAAGCAGATATCTTTAACCGATTGAGCTGAAATTTTGTATACACGTTCAGTTTGGATGACAATGCATGGTTGACTGTGTAACGTCATTCTAAATCCAAGATGGCGGCATACCCAAGATGGCGGACCAATTAATTTTAATGCACCCCTACAATATGGGTATCAAATAAAAGGTCTTGCTAAGAGTAACTCTAAAAATAATGTGACGTCACTATTAATCCAATATGGCGGACTTCTAAAGCTTGAAAATCAATTTTGAAGTATCTTTAACCGATTAAGCTGAAATTTTGTATACACACACAGTTTGGATGACAATGCATGGTTAACTATGTGACGTCATTCTAAATCTAAGATGACGGCATACGCAAGATGGCGGACCAATTATTTTTAATGCACTCCTACAATATGGATATCAAATAAAATGTCTGGCTAAGAATAACTTGAAAAATAAAGTGATATCATTATTAATCCAATATGGCGTACTTCTAAAGTTAAAAAATCAATTTTGAAGTAGATATCTTTAACCGATTGAGCTGAAATTCTGTATAGACGTTCCGGCAAACGACCTTGCAACATTGCGTTGAATGAGATGAACAAAGTGAGAAACGTGTCCAGTGATAACTAAAAAGTAAAAAATAAATTAAATATAAAAAAACCTTTTTAAAAACAAGCTTTTATTTAAATGCGCTAAAAAGAAAAAATACACTAAAACTTTTACTTACTTATAACGTTATTTCACATTTGTCACAATTTATATGACATAAAAGCTTGTCACGAGATTTACTTTTGTAGATAAACAAGTAAATTAAATAATTTGATGTAAATAATTTTATACATTACAATTTTCAAAGTAAGTAAATACAAGTAGGTACTTCATCATCAATAGCTCATATACGTCCCCACCGAGGGGCTCGAGCCTACCCTAAACTGAAAAATGTCCTTCAACTATATCAGGTCTCATGCAACTCGCTCTTAATAAGATCGAACAATGGTGCCGCCAGGTGGGGCTGTCTGTGAACGCCAGCAAAACCATAATAGTTCCTTTCACAAGGAGGAGGAATTTAGACGGCCTCAAGCCTCCTAAACTGTTTGGAAGAACTATTGAATTCTCTCAGAATGCCAAATACCTTGGGATCCACCTGGATCAAAGACTTAACTGGGGTATACATATAGGCAACATAATCAAGAAGGCCAAAGCAGCGCTAGGTATCTGCCGTAGGCTAACCAGCTCCAGGTGGAGACTGAAACCTAGTCACCTTCTCTGGCTTTACACCGCTGTGGTAAGACCTATGGTTAGCTACGGGTGTATAGCTTGGTTTAAGCAGACTGCAGTAGGGACCACCATAAAGGCCCTGGAAAGCCTGCAAAGATGTGCCTGCTTGATGATTACGGGGGCTACCTCATCTTCTCCCATCCTTGCAATGGAGGCTATCCTGAACCTCCCACCACTCCACCTGTTCATACAGGGGGAGGCTAGGATGGCAATGCTCCGAGCTGTGAAGGGAGGCAGATCGAGATGGAAATCCCAAACCATGAGGAAGCTACAGGGCAGCCTAATGGTTAATCCTGTCATGGCAATGCCAGCCGATGCCATGATTGAAACTTTGGAGTTCAAGAAGAACTACAAGGTCATGATTCCTAATAGAGATAAATGGGACAAGCAAGTCCCTGAGCCCTTTAGGAAAGCTAACCAGATATGGTACACTGATGGCTCTAGAAAAGAGGGCCAGTCAGGTGCAGGTGTCTTCGGAGGTAGTGCGAAATCCAGGAGAACCACGTGCCTGGGTGCATATGCCACCGTACACCAGGCAGAAATGTATGCCATTATCGACTGCGTTCACGTAAACATGTCGAATGAGGGTAAGAACATCCTCATCCTGTCGGACAGCCAAGCTGCTCTAAAAGCGCTTGATGCTGTAGAATTCAAGTCCAAAATCACCTTAGAGTGCACGACGGCCTTAAATGAATTGGGGACCAGGAACTCGGTAATGATTGGCTGGGTTCCAGGCCACTCCAATATCCGAGGCAATAAAATTGCCAACGAACTGGCGAGGGCTGGTCCCGAGAGCGCTCTCATAGGACCAGACCAGCTTGTGGCATTTCGAGGGGGATTAAAAAGAGAGTCCTCAGAGATTGGGTAGAAACACAAGCCCGACTCCAGTGGGCCCATTCCCCTGGACTACTGCACTCGAAATTGCTCATTAGGGAATTTTCACCCGGAGTCGCAATACAAAACCTCCAACTAAGCAGGGGCCAATTAAGGGCGCTCACTAGAGCCCTAACTGGTCACTGCAAACTCAACAAACAACTGCATAGAATGGGCCTGACTAATGTTCCCACGTGCAGATTTTGTGGTGAGGATGATGAGACACCATTTCACATTCTTTGTGAATGTCATGCTCTCATCCACACAAGGAGCCGAGCTCTGGGTGGACCTAGCCTGCCACCACATGATGCGAAGGCTCTGTCTCCAAAGAAGGTTATTGGCTTTTTCAACGCCGCGGGCCTATTTGGAGACCTTTAAAATAGAGGGGTCGGCCACAATAGATCTGTACAGGTCGCAGTGGTCCGCTGGGGGACGCCCCTCCGTCGCCCCTAGTATCCCCTCGAACTCCAGATAGATAGATAAAATGCTCTCTGGTATGTAAGAAATGACGACCTCCATCGGGACCTCAAAACAGAGTTTGTTGATAGCATCATAAAAAAATACGCCGAAGCTCAGCAAAAAAGACTTCAAATTATGTAAACGTGGAGGCTGTCCAGCTACTCGACCACACAAAGAAAAAAAAGATGACTAAAACGGATAAAGCCATCCGATCTAGTGTAATGAGGTGGAGTGATAAAAAATAAGTTTTAATTTAGTACAATGTAGAATCAGTGCTGCAACAATAACTGTGAATTAGTGGCGTCGCCTTAATAGAGACAATAAAAAACGTGTGAATTAACACTTCCTAGAGACATTTCTATCTCTAGCAAATTAAGATCGAATTAAATTATGTACTTATTAGCCGTAAAATAGGCTAGATCGTAATATACTTTGGGATGTTCATACGCGTAACGCGTTCCATAAAAAAAGTATTTATTTTCGACATTATTGTAAAAATGCAAGTAACGGTTGAATTGTATTTAAAAGCACCGAACGAGCGCAAGCGCACCCTCCCACCACGATTGTTCCACGCTCACAGACAGGGGCCGGGTGCGGGGGGAGGAGTGTGCACTGTGTGTCTCAAGTCGAGACACGACAGCATCGGTCAATAAGCATTTGAAAAATCCGCCGATTGTCACGTTTTTGGATATTTTTTAGGCTTTCTCCACAAATAAGGGTATTGCGTACACAATGATAGCTCTGAAAAACAACCACTGAGAGCAGGCAGAACAACTCGTTTCACCTGTGGAGATACCATACTTCGAATAGGTACTAAAACTGACCATTTCTGTTATCGTTTTTTTTTCGCAACAATGCAGTGACTTGCGCGCATCATAAATCTGAAATGCAACCACTGAAAGCCGCCAGACCAACTTGTCTCATCTGTGGAGACGCCATACTTTGAATATGTACTAAAACTGACCATTTCTCTGATCGTTTTTTTTCGCAACAATGAAGCCTCTTGTAAGCTCTATAACTCGAAGTTGCAACCACTGAAAGCAGGCAGACCAACATCATTCACATTAGGGGACTACTCTACAAACTATAAAAGTAAATTTAACCGTATCCATGATCGTTATGAAAAATCCTGTCACCTCTCAGTCTATGAGGCGATTAGGCCTTAGTCAACCACGCTGGCCAAGTGCGGGTTGGTCGACTTCACACACAAACTGTAAAGAAATTCTTTCTTCACAGGTGTGTGCAGGTTTCCTCACGATGTTTTCCTTCACCGTAAAAGCGTCGAATAAACGTACATATGAATTCAAAATTTGAAACAAAAGTAGGTACTTAAAAGTACTCTTTTAAGTACTTTAAGTTACTACACACAAGTAAATCTCGCGATAAGCTTTTATGTCATATAAATTGTGTCAAATGTGAAATAACGTTATAAGTTAAAGTTTTAGTGTATAACTTTATTTTTTCTTTTTAGCGCATTTAATTATTGCTGAATTTTGGTTTTATTTTCTATTTAAATATAAATGTAAGGTTATTAGTAAGGTTACTTTTCCTTTATATTTGTAACATGTGATGATTAAATGAATAAATATACAATAATGTTCATTGTAAAAGTTAAAATGAAACAACTATTAACGATGTTCCAGCACTAGTTTGAACCGACTCCGAGCACGAAGCCAAAACATTTGTTAGTCAAATTTAACGCTGTTAAAATACCTATGCCCAGAATTAAACGAGTTCACATACGAAGCACCAAAATCAGTTCGCGTAAGTGCGCCTACGAAGAATCGCGAATCAGTTTCGTTACGGACCACTAAATCTAACTTAACTATGACTGCGGTCCCGTCTAAAAAGCCCTTGAAGCTTAATTAATAGGCCTTCGGATTAATTCGTGGCTCGGCCCGATGGTCGTGGTCTTCCCACAAATTATAAGGGATAGGAAGGATAATTAGCAAAATCACCCGCATCTTCCAGCGAGCGGACGCGGGTGCCGACGGTACGCCTGACTAGTGAAAGCAAATGGACGCCATAACTCATCCCGCTGGGCTGCAGGTGTACTCCAGCGCCCGCCGAATATGCTCCACATTTATAATCAAGCCCCGATTCATTAAGCCAACATCAATTGTTTCCATCTGCTTTTTTGTTTGACCAAATTCATTTCCTTTGATGGGATTTATGTTTAATAGGTCCTTATATATATTTTTTTTATTTATTGCATAAGTTGGCAAACTGCCCACTTGATGGTAAGTGGTAACAGTCACCTATAATACATGTGGCTCCTGTGAGATTCGCAGCAAAACTGCAACCCCCACAAGAACCACAGTGTACGTTGCCAACTTGTGACATCAGATGTAAAGTCACGGCTCCCAGTAATTTCACTGCCATATTTTAACCTTCAAACTGGAACGCAGCAATGCAAGCACTGCTGCTTTGCGACAGAAATAGGTAAAAAGGAGGTGCCCATGCAGACGACCCTGGTACAGAGTCTACCTCCGGTAATAACCGGAATCGGTATAATTGTTTATACAGCTAAGTTGACTTACAATTAATATTTGTATGAATTGTAAGTCAACTTAGTAGGCTATCCACTTGATGGTAAGTGGCTAAAGTCTCCTATAGTACATGTGATTACTGTAACTGAACACAGCAACGCTATTACCGCTGACGGCGACTACGGGTCTCCCATTCAATAAACAAACAAAAAGCTTATTTTTGTCACATATAGATGTTTCTGAACAATGTGGTGACTTCTCTAGTAAGCATAGCCTGTATCGGAAATTCACCGCTCTTTCGTATTACGGTACATCAATGTCAAATTATATTATATTCATTTATAAATACAGAATGTGATTTTGAGTGTGTGCACTAGAATCGGGAGGCCCGCGATCGATCCTGCCATGTACCAATGTGTTCTCATCTCACGAATTTCATATGTACATTTATCTGAAGCTCCTCCGGTGAAGGAAAACATTGTGAGGAAACCTGCATTCACCTGCGAAGTAATTTAAAGGTATAAGTGAAGTCAACCAATCCGCCAAGGGCCAGCGTGGTTTGACTAAGGCCTAACCGCCCTAACTAGTTAGGGTAGGCTCGTGCCTCTCGGTGGTGACGTAGATGAGCTGTGATGTATGTGTTGTGTGTATAATTTAAATTACTAAAAACGCAACACAATAGATAAAAAACTAACAATATATATCTATACTATATAAAGCTTGATTCTCGATTGCTTAGTAATTTTGAGGGCATGGAGCCTAAGATCAACACAAATAAATTTTTAATTATCACTTCCAGGTGTAAACAACTGTTTTTGTTTTGATCTTATTGCATTGCAAATAAGCCCTAAACGGGGCAGAAGCGCTACTCTCTAAGCTAGTATTTAAAGTTTTAAATATTAAAATCGTCGTTTCATTTCTGCATGCTGTCATCAACGTCACCAAACCATGCAGGCTCTCGCTGCGATGGACAGCTAACATCGAAATCAAAACTGATTGCGGACTTACAACCGGTTTTAAAATCCTATCTAACTCTGTAAACAATTACTGCAGATAGAATTTTAACGTATTTTTTATGTCAGGTAATGTCAAATACTTATCGCTAATAACCAAATCCACAGATGGACTATTGAAATTGGCTGTTAGAGAGTAACCCTTCAGTTTGAACGGGCATTTAGTTCCCACACGTATATCTCAGCCTACATACCAGCAAGGTCGGCAGCCTAAATGGGCCGGGTATTATGGTAATGTTGAACTAACTAATATATGTAAGTGACAGAAACTGTGCAATTTACTGAAGTTCGCAAGTGTCCCGGCGGTGTTACGCCATTGTTAATAGTTGGGCTTTGTATCGCGCGGGTAATAATAGATGCTGATCTCATTCGGCCGAATACTTTGTTCGAGTGTATAATTTCAGGAACAAGGGGGATCCCGGGAGTTTGGGGGTCACAATTAATAACAGCTTTGTTGTGACTTCGCAAGTTTGCTTTCTCTTTGGATCGAAAAATGTTGTTATTCTATGTTTGAGTGACGCCGACGCTCGGAGTTGTGGTTTTGGTTTCTAATTATTATTACCTTCGCTTCTTACCGAGTTCTTATTAGCCTGTATAGCATAATAGTTTCTTTTACAAGCTTTTTATTATTTACTTTCACCCGTCCGGTGTCTGTAATGAGATCTAGCAAGTTAAATTCGATCCACTTTCCTGTTTTCGATTGAGCTGAAATTTTGCATGCATATAACGTGACAAGGCAATATTATGATGACATGGAGCTTATCTAATGCTGGAGCTGGAAGGTACCATTAGAACTCGCCAATAAAACGACACAACCCCATCGAGTTTGAACTCGTTTGATTCGTATTGACGAGTACTATAAAAGCTTGTAATTATTTTTTTTATATAGTTTATCTTGTTTATAGTTAATGAAATATTTTATTTGATGTAGGTATTTAACAATCTAGCAACAAAGACGACAACGACAACTTGACGACACGGTTAGTGCAGAGGTCGAGAGATCGCCTACTGCGCAACGGGTCGCGGGTTCGATTCCCGCTCGGGACAGATATTTTGTATGGCCTACAGAAATTTGTTCCGGTCTGGGCGTATGTGCATGTGATATTCTATGTTTGTAACTGCACCCACGACACAGGAGAAAATCCTAGTGTGGGGCGACGTTTTTTTTTTAAAAAAAAAAAAAGGCAGTAGTAGATAAATATTTATAATTATTACAGCTCATAGGTATATGGGCCCCACCGATGGGCTCGAGCCCACCCTAAGTAAGGGTGCTTGGGCCTTAGTCAACCATAGTCCCAGTGCGGATTGCTCGACTTCATGTACACCTTTGAATTTATTCGCAGGTGTATGCAGGTTGCCTCACGATGTTTTCCTTCACCGTAGGAGCGTCAGACAAATGTACATATGAAATTCGAAAACCGAAAAAACACATTAGTAGCCATATTCATTTTTACCGTAAGGTCCATATGTTGTGATACCTGAAAATCCATACATTTGTAGTTCTAGTACTTGTAATAATATAGATTACATTATAACGAATTGTAAACAACACAAATGAACCTAACGTTTCGTCAGGTAAGCTTATTTAGAACATTGATAGCAGCCCCCGAAAACATGTCAAGTTCCTATAGCTGCGGCGTAGGTGGTTTGATTGTAGCCAATTCTGAAAGCAAGACACTTATTGTTCATAACACAATATCCGCTTTCAATTATTAAGCAATTTGAAGTACCTACATTCAGACCCTCCCGTTATTTAAAAAGAAAGTGGAGGAATTTTATCTCTCGTCTACATTATAATTTGGAATTGAATGTTATCTATTGTGCAACTTAATTAGTATATTAATATTCTTGTTATTTTATATTTTCTGTTGTATAATTAAAGACTGATTTTGTGTACACGTCATTGACGGGCAGGGATTGTACAAGAAATTGATCTAGTGGTCCTAAATTCCCCCTTACGGGATTCCCCATGGGATCGGAAGTTTTTGTGCTTGGTTTGGTTGACCCCACCAAGCTTCTGAGGGCTTTTGAGTCTCGCTGACTAGCTACCATTGACTTACGTTTTGTCGTCATAATAACAAAGTTAATAGAATTACTGTGTTTCGACAATTTCAGGTAAGATAGCCAGTGCCTCAGTTATACGGAGTCCAGACGAATATAAAAATTTTCGGCCATCTACCATCAGGTGAGATGAGGGTCAACACCCAAGAGCTTCCCTGTGATATTAAAAAATATATAATTGTATAAGTGTAGTGTTTGGTGTTTATACGCACCTATTTATAATGCACGAACGACGAAGCGCATCGCTCAGTGTACGCGTTCGGCGGTCAGTCAATAAACGGATTACAATAAGAAGAGTCGTTTCATTGCTATATACTTCAGTAAGACTTTTTATTACATTGCCTTATTAATGTTTCATCCTTAGATCTTATATTAATGAACCTTGACACTGTCACATCAATTTTGTTAATAACAGGAAAGACTATTTTAGGACATCTCCTCTTCCTGTAAACACATACGGCCGGTTGCACCAATTTTACGTTTTACAATTTCGTAAAAGTAACAATATAAATACGTAAGAATTGCACCATAATCTGGTTTCAATTGTAGTTTTATTTTATATCCTTTACGTTTAAAAAGGCTAAATTTACGGCGCGAATCATTATATTTGAAAGTGAAACGACTCATTTTTAGGTATTAAGTTGTTACTCTTTACGTAATCGTATAACGTAAAACTTGGTGCAACCGGCTGTTAGGGTTCAATTATAAAACATATTTATATTCTTGCACCAGGAATATAAAATAGGCGGTTAATGTTTCAATAATTTTTCGACAACTTTTTTCCTTTCTTATGCATTGCTTTCAATTACAAAAATATACACATAAAGATATAGATATAGATAAGCGATAGGAAGTAAAATGTGTTGCCGCATGAAACTAAATTCTATACAACTTCTTTCTAGTTACTAATTGATAAAAGATTACATCAATATTATAGTTTATTGAAAAATTTTAACCATATTCGACGATTCTTAAAAGTTTGACCAATATGCAGTTTTGACGAGTATCCAGAAATATGAACTTGACGAGTAGACAGTAAATACAAGGGTTTTGCATCGCTTGACCAATATGCAGTTGTGACGAGTGTGTACATCATCAAAACGCTGTATTTCCACTCAAAACATTCTCTCCAAATATATACGCAGTCCAAAGATCTCTTTACAAACAGGAAGGAAGCGCCATTTGTCTGACTCACGACCTAGGAATGACTAGGAAATGTAAACTTTGCCTCCGAATGGGCCGAGCGCTGCAATAATATTGTGGTCGGTGTCAAATTTGCTCAAGCAGCCTTTGAGATAGTCCGGTTGGAGTTAATGGAGTTGGATTTGCGTCATTCCTCTCCACACCGAGCAACTGTATGAAATACCCGCGCAAAACAGGAGTCAGATTGCGTTGTAGAAAGTATTAAAATACGAGGAGCGCTAAGATGAGATATTCAAATAATATCAGAATATAAGCTCGACGATGTGATACCAGTTTAAAATCATTATCAAAAGAATTTCGGTAATGCGAAACAATTGCGATAGTATTAACTTCTGTGTCGTAATCCGCGTTATTCCTCAAAGTAGTGGTCAAAGTTATCAACATCTAACGCCACCAAATACGTTATAATTATCGCGCTTATTATATATCTTTTATAAAAAATGTTATTTGTTCTCATCGATTCCACAATTAGGTTAGTCTTTTGTTATTATGGTTAGTCCTTTAAGCACGCGATCAGATGAGCTAAGTCCATGAATTTTTCAATTATTGTCCGGCTACCTATTTTCCCGATACAATCGAGAAGGCCCAATCAAATCTACGCCGGCTCTATTTTCCCAACCACATGCAGTTCTGACGCCAACTGTCGGATTTAATTTGTCGACGCCGACTCGGTCCACACGCCGGCGATCAGCGTAATTGGACGAATGAACAACGCAAGTCTGAAATTGTTTTGAAACGCGGTTCAGAGATCGGCAGCCACTTTACTGGCAATGAATGAGGCCTGAATAATGAACGCGCTCGTGAATAAACAAACCGCCATAACTCACGCGCCCGATCCGGCGCCGCCCGTTAATCTGTTGCCATGGCGACGGGCTCCGCTGTCAGCCTCAAAAGTTACCTGCTGAGCCCCCAGAGCTGAAGCGGTCTCCGCGTTGACTGTTATTCTTGTCGAAACATCCATAGGTTATGCCGTATTCAGAGTTTTAAGTCTTATTCGAACTCGATAGCGAATATGACACCTTATCTTTTGCCACATATTCTTCATTGCTATTAGAGTCCAAGGTTTAATCGATTGAAATTTTAAATTACTACTTACTTAGAACAAATTCAGCTTCATTTCCTTTTTTTCCGTGGTACCATTCCTTTTTTACCGTGGTACCATTAGATGGTACTACGGTGAAAAAAAGGTTACTCACTGATTATCATGGAAATGTAGAAAATAAATCTGAATATGTTCTAAGTTTTTATGTGATTCTCTGATCATTTCATTTAATCCATGGTTAAAATAACGTATAAGTATTTCACTATCTGTATGATTTTAATTACCATGATTTATTAATAGTAAGAATTTTTGATAAAGAATTTTAAAAACAAAACCAATTATTATTATAAATTTCTAACACCAAAATATATCTCCTTCAAACTAGAAGCATGAAAATAATAACAAAAGCAAACAATAACACAACGAATGAGCAGGTAGGCTGAACAGACTTGAAATTCGTTATTCAATCGAAATCATTAAAGCGAAATTTTGAATACGGGCAAATTGGGGCACGGAGAGAAGTTAATTTTTCAATTTCACTCCAATTGATGTGTTTGTCGTCTGTATTTCTGGCATAATGATCAAGTGGATAATTGAGTTACTGCAAAGGCATCGTTCTCGTGTTTTATATAAGAAAACTGTCCAATTATCGCATTGTAAGAGGGATACACCCCGTATGTGGAGTATAACAGATGGATCACATGAGTAATTCTTATTGGAAATTTGGATAAAAGTTAATTGGAAACGAGACTTGTAATAATATTTCAGTGTGTCCTTTTTAATAAGGTTTTTCTTGTTCTGTTCAAATAAAAAATAGGATACATCTGTCAGAATTATAAAGATATTACATTTTGGCTATAGGACCCAAATTTCTATATCTTATGCGGAGGATTTTGTAGATTATGTAAATCAAACTTTTGAAATTTTATAAATAAATGGTTTTTATGCGGCTTTAATAACTTATTTGCCTATATACCTATTATTTACATAATTTATGTACGTAATGATTTTTTAAATATTATTTTGTTCTGTTAAATAAATTATTTCTGGTGACAAACTCGTTACATAGAAAGCATTCATATAGATTATGTTCAAGCCGTAGTACTTCAAAATCAGGTACTTATTGAATATGAATAAATTTACGATATCGCATATATTATTACTATAAATAGTGAATCGAAACTATTCATCCGTTAGGTACTTAACTTAGTATCCCTGGAAATACTCCTAATGCTATCAGAAAAAATATTTGAACGAAAGTGAACAGAAATATATTCTCATATTATTTTATTTACTCAAATTCAGTGAGCCACGAAGATTGAGTAATTCCGCAATAAGTACTCCCGTTAGTCAGCACAGGCCGAACTCAAAAAGTTTCCGAAGTCGTTTACAGCTCGTTACTGTTCCCTTCTGGATCTCCCGTCCTGGCCGGGAATAACAACATTATTTTATTGTTTGAGCAGGGACATGTGATGGATTCGAAACAGGTGTTTCACAAAAGCTTTTAACTAATCAAACGTGATTAGGGAAGAGAGAGAGAGACAAAACGGTCCATCAATTAGGTTGGCTCATTACGAAAAAGGAATTGCCATGTGTGCACATTTTTCTTCTTAAGTGGCATTTTGTGCAAAATAGAATAGTTTCAGATGAAATGAGTTCTATTGACAATTGCCAATTGCCAGTGCAGTCTTTTACATTTCAGATAGAAGAATTGCTTTTATTTGTTTGACATTTCATCTATTTTTTTAATTCTTTATTAATTTTTAATTCTTATTGCATCTAAGCCTCGTTCTATATTCATTCCCTATTGTAATTTTCTTGGGTAAACAAGGAGATTGTTGTATTGCAACTAGACCGCCTATTGCTGTATATTATTATTGTGTTTCAATACATACGTATTAAATACACAAATGCAATAAAGTGTACATTATTTTTATAGCTCTTCTTTTAATTCTCTTTTTCTGTTAACTTGAACATCACCAATATCATCCACTTTATCGTCATTCTTTCTTATATTACTAGTGGCAGTTTATTTCCAATTGGAATCTCAACTAATGTACCTAATTATATAAATATCTCTTTCGGCAAACAAAAGGTTTGAATCTTAATCACGAAAGGATTAAGTTTAACAGCCGTCAGGAATATCAGCATTAGCTTCCGACAACCCGCTTCCATATTATATTCAAACAAAGCTTTATTTTAATCAACAGAATATTAATCACGCCCTGCGCATTTAGAAGTTGAACGCGAGGCGAAACGGCTCAAACAAGTCGAGTGTTATTCACACGAATGGACGCAAACCTATCCACCGCAACGGGAACATTTTAATCAGAATAATGAAAGAGGTAAAACGAATCTCGCACCTTAACAAGTTGCCTGTTCGCCTGGTTTAATCCAGCCTCTGGTTGCCGCTGTGCCAATTAAACTTGCGACATGACCCGCACATTTAAATAAGCTTTACAGTCACTCCCATCTTATAGCGCGGAACCACTATTGGTGCGCTTTGCAATAAGTGGTTTGAACGAAGAGCGTCCAGAAGCTTCTACAGCGTGCAGAGAAATAGCTAATTGGAAAAGTTTCATTTAAACCAGTGTTTATGTGAACAGCTACGTGCCATTGGAAGGAAGCAGACCTGAAGAGGATGCAGCCGTTCGCCTACAAGTAGAATTAAATTGTGAGAAACAGTGATTTGTTGGTATAGTTGGTGCTCCGGCGCGAGGATTGTTTCGTGTGTGAACAGTCACGAGTTTACTGTTCATTAGGAACCTTTCTATTTACACGATGCCGCTACGTAGTTTGAACAACCTTAACTTGAAACTGCGAGGCGGGTTAATTTAATTTCTTGGCGTTGGCTGCTCGGTTGATATGAATAAATGTTTTGGCAGTGTTTGAATTTGACGCTGCACTTTCTTTGAAGTGGTTTTGGGGTTTTAGAGGAAGTTGGAATAGTAGTTTCTTTTTAACTGTATTTCGTTTTATCTTTCTTTGTGATATGCGGAGAGGTAAAGTAGGTGGCTACTTTACCTCTCCTCATATCGAAAAGAAAGACCACCACGTTCACCTTGCGGCGGAACTGTAACTATTATGTGAATAATATTGTCCCTTGCGAAACTTTATTATATCAGTAATAATCTTCTCACTGCAAGTCATAGGCTGACCTTGTTGATAATTTTAACTTAAAAAAGTGAAATACGTTATTTTAATCTTTATTGAAGTTACGTAGTGCCCTAAGAATTTAATTTAAAGCTTGCTCTTTTTTTCCTTAAAAGTCAGAAGCTCTCTCTTTATACACCTACTCAATTATTTATAGCCACATCATCTTCAAGTACTAATATCACAAACCACACTTCATATAGCACACCGGTCCCAAACTTAATATCATTCAATGCCATATTTCAACTCACAATATAAGTTACGCACGGAATTGAATTCCGATAATGTACGTTCGCTTCATTGAATCGCTGGAGATCGTTGATTTGTCGTGATCTCGCGTCGAAATTGTTTGACATGACGAAACGCTAAATTGTACATGTTAATATTGAAAGGCCGCCCTTCAGCCGCCCCCGCGCGGCCGGGCCCAATTTAGGCGGCGGACCGAGTGCGCTCATTACGGATGCCGACACGGTTGCTTTGCGCGGCCTGATTGGTGGAACTCTAAAAACGGCATTGCGCCCTCATTATAGCATTTATTGTAACACACAATTAAGAAGTTCTCGTAGGGTTTGGTGTGTGGTAACATTCACAACTTCTTTAGGGGCTCTATGGGTTCGTATTTCAACCATATCATTTAACCTGTTAACTGTAGGGTCTTAAAGTTTTGGCATTATTCTTATTTTTTAACATATGACAGGGAAGCTCTCGGCCTTTTTCTCACCCGATAGTAAGTAATATAGATAGCCTGCGCCCACGCCGCCGTAAGGCCCTCTGTCTGGGGATTGCCTTGGTGTTCTCGGGCAATCCCCCCTTGGCGATAGCCCGACCGGTTGGTCGGGCTTGCCCGGGCGCGTGGGTAGTGGAGTCGCAGTGTGGACCTTACCTAGCGCGCCCATAAGGGTAGGGAGAACACCGGGGGGTTTTAGTGGGTAGGCCTGGCACTCTGCCGGGAGAGCCCCACACACGCTCGCCGTGTAGCCAACGGCGGGTACGATGCGGTTACGCATTTCCCCCCGAGAAAAAAAAAGGTCTGCAGGTAGGAGCGAGCTTAATCTGGTCTCCTCGACAATTATGAACTAGCTATCTTACCTCTAATTGGCGGAACACGACAAAGCAGTGCCATTAACATTGTTATTATGGCGACAAACTTAGGTAAGACGTTGGTAGCTAGCCAGGCGGGCTCAGAAGCCCTACAAGTAACCAAATCGAGCACAAAACTTCTGCCCTATAGGAAATTGAGCCCCGGAGCACCCGATCAACACCGGATTCTCTCAACCAATGGATCACGGAGGCAGTTTCGTTCAGAATATTGTTTAATTTTGTTGGGGACTTTGTAATTCCAAATTGATAACGTATAAGATGCGTATAAGACAATATTGTATTTATTTCTTCTTTTACAAAGTACACTAGCAGCTTAATCTAGCCTTTACGCTTACAATGTTCACTTAATATACCGAGCTAAAATAACATTATTATTCAGATGGTACTGCTATCTTTACGAAATTTAAAAACCTTTATGTAACACTAGCTGTGCCAGCGAACTACGTTTCGCCGTATATTTTTTTACCCGTTTTTGCAACATTTGTCATTGATGCTCAGCTCCTATTAGTTGTAGCGTGATGTTATATAGCCTAAAGCCTTCCTCGATAAATGGACTATCCAACACAAAAATAATTTTTCAATTTGAATAAGTAGTTCCTGAGATTAGCGCGTTCAAGCAAACAAACAAACAAACTCTTCAGCTTTATAATATTAGTATAGATAAGCCTCTACAAGCACTTACTGATAAAAAGAACAAAAAAGTCTAAATAGGTATGTCGTTAACAAGCAAAGTAGCGTAACAAAGTACAAAAGAGGTTAATACAGTTAAAAATTTCGTCGAAGCTAGTAAGAGCTCGGTGGTCAAGTAGTCAAGGCATCAACACGGTATGTTGAAGCGCGTGGGTTCGATCTCCGCCAGAGGCGAAATATTTTCTTTATCGATTTATTTACTTTTCAATTAATTTTGCATTTTTAAAGAAAATGTAGAGGCTGAAATATAAAAAAGCCTAATTAGGCGAAAACATACATGACCTTGCATGCGCATAGTGCATACGTTCTAAACATTATCAAAACGTCTGCAAATTAAGTAGGAATTTAAAAAAAATGGTATAAGCTACACCTTTAAAGTCTACAGATAGAGTTATCGTGTTGCGAGCTTTGATGATGATGATGTAATCCTGTAATCCCTCATCAGGGACTTATGCCATTGTATTTATGGCTCGAAGAAGATATCTCCACTTTTGTCGTTCTTGTGCGGCAACTTCCAGGTCCTTCCAGCCGAGTCCAGTTGATGCAGCCTCTTTTTTAACTTAGCGCCTCCAGGTGATACGGGGGCGGCCCGGCCTTCTTCTCACATATGCTTGCCACGTTAACCCTTGTTTGGATAGATTGAAGAGATCTGCGCAAAGCTACCATTCTTTACGAGGTGAAATGCTGTTGCCTACCGTGCCTGTGTAAGGCATACCCACTAAACCAATATTAAAGTTCATCTAATCCATTCTTGGGCGATCTAGGAACTGGAAAGACCCAATCCTCCTGACAGCGCATAATAATATGACTTTATTTCGGATCTGCCAAACTAAAATGCACTTAACACGTAAAGGACTAATATAAGGTTGATGACATATAATTACTAAGCTTAATTTAAAAAACCGGCCAAGTGCGAGTCATATATCATATATTTTTTTTAGTTTTATCATTCGCTTATTTTAAAAGTTACAGGGGGGGGGGACACATTTTACCATTTTGGAAGTATCTCTCGCGCAAACTATTTGTGTATGGAGAACCCCCAAAATTTTTTGCTTTTTTTTTATTTTTGTGTGAAAATCTTAATACGGTTCACAGAATACATCTACTTACCAAGTTTCAACAGTGTAGTTCTTATAGTTTCGGAGAAAAGTGGCTGTGACATACGGACGGATAGACAGACAGACAAACAGACAGACAGACAGACAGACATGACGAATCTATAAGGGTTCCGTTTTTTGCCATTTGGCTACGGAACCCTAAAAAGAGACGTGACAAAGCCACTTGCAGGTCAGTAAGGTGAGGGTCGCCAGCGCAGCGTGTATTCTCTCTCCTGCATCAGCTATCTTCACATTTAGACTCCCCTTCCACTTAGCATCAGGTGTGGAGTTATGTGCTACGCTCATTATAAAAAATATCTAATTACAAACGGATAAAAAATCATCATCATCATCACAGCTCATATACGTCCCCACCGAGGGGCACGAGCCTATCTTACTAGTTATGTTAGGGCGATTAGGCCTTAGTCAAACCACGCTGGCCCAGTGCGGATTGGTTGACTTCACATACACCTTTGAATTGCTTCGCAGGTGTATGCAGGTTTCCCCACGATGTTTTCCTTCACCGTAGGAGCGTCAGATAAATGTACACATGAAATTCGTGAAACGAAAAACACATTGGTACATGGCAGGATCGATCGCGGGCCTCCCAATTCTACTCGGGCCGAGGCGACAGCGCCACCGACGCTCTTAACGTCGACGATAAAAAAATACTCGTATGTTAATCTCACCATTAACAATCCCCAATGTCACTTCTTTGGGTATTAAAACGTCCACTACATTAGGTCGTTATGTAACCCGGAGCTTGAGATTAATTTAGTGTGACTCGCAAATAGACGTGGGCTATTCAACTAGACCGCGACAATAGCTTTTCAGGATCCCTGCAGAATGGACTTGACACGAGAGCTCCATTTGCCTGTTTGCCAGATAACACGGCACAGACGAACACAATAACATTATTACCGGCTATACAGAGTATCCGGGTCATTGTCCTGCCTGGCCTCATCCGGTAACCCTCCTCACGTTTATGGGACCTTGGTCTTTCGTTTCTGGTTTGCCCGTGCACAGCGTGAATGGAAAGGTCGGACGATTGCTCGGATAATTCCATTTAAAATTTCTTTAGCGTTGTCGGTAACGGCAGTCGGGGTCGTTTGTGTCCGTGTGTTGCTTGAGGGTTGTGTTTTTCGGAACTGCAATTGTTGCAATAAAAATGGTGTTGTGCCTCATAAGTAATTCAAACTCAAACTCAAAAAATCTTTATTCAATATAGACCTTTACGGGCACTTATTGACGTCAAAAAAAAAACAAAAAAATGTTCAACCAAGAATCTACTTAACTAAATTATTTAATCCTTTTATGTACACACACCCTAACCATTATTTAGATGTGTGCAAATACAAGTCAATCGAAAAAAAAAAGTTGACTCTACACCTGTAGGCTTACTCCCGAACCAATTCCGATCGATCGACATTGAGATTGTGACTTTTCGTGCGCTTATATTGCCACATTGGTGCTAAGTTGGACCCGTATTGCGCGGATTCTGAGTGCACCAAACTCAGTATTATATAATTTTCACAAGATACAAAAAATCACAATCCCAATGTCGATCGATCGGTATTAGTTCGAGAGTAAACTTACTGTTCGGAAATTGGGAGAGCCTTCTCTGTATTTTGGAAACTCGGAAGGTCTTTTCTTTTGTCTTTTCTTTTGTCTCCTCTTTTAAAATACCTACCAAAAGTGATATGAAAAAATATGTTTTCACGAGTAATCTCTTTAGTGAGTGCGTTAATTTGATGTTTATTGTGAGAGAGCATCATAATTTTAAAAAAATACTTCATTAACGTAAAACTAGTTACTTATCAATAATTACCATTAGAAATCTGTATAAAAGCAATAGAAAATCAAAATATGTTTAATAAAGTTTTCACAACTTGTAATTAAAATTGATAATTTTGACACGTGGTCGTAGTTACAGTAAGCTCCCATTCAAGCTTTACATTAACACTACGAAAACCGTCACTATTACGAGCGGCATAAGAACGGTCCAAAGATCAAACAGTATAGCTTGACAAGGAGCTTACTGTACTGTATTCTATAGATAGACTTATCCTAGATGATTAAAACCTTAAATCGCCTATTGGAGATGCAGCAATCCCCAAGCACCAAGTACACCACCCACACACATCACCGTTACTCATCAACATTTGCATAGTACACGCATAATGCGTTAAAACCATAAAACAGTACGCGGCGCGCAATCGAAGCGGTCTCATTTAGATAACAGCGAAACGCGTACCCGTACGCGGGTATCACGAATTACAGTAAACTATCGATACATGCGATACGTGACTACACTACCTCGCCGCCGCCACGCGATTAGTCACCCTCCGCCGGCGCCGCAAGGTCCATTATCTTGACGTGCGTGGCCATAGAAATTATTTGTCGAGTTTATTGAGAGCGAGCGATATTTATGTGATACGTATTGCATTAAGTGGCACCGTTTTATTACGGCTCTTTGTACTCGCGTATAGGTGAGGTTATTGGTTGTAGCGGACGTGACGAATGCTGGTGGAGTGCGATTTCAATTAATGGATTTATTGTTCGGACGTGCTACCCGCTGATTTGTCTACTGTTTCTAGAATCGCCAAAGGGAGACTGTGCTAAAGTCAGGGCTCCGTCATTACGCGATTAGGTATCTACAGAAGCCACTTAGAATGTAACTCAGTCATTTGGGCTCCATATTAAATTAAATATAGTCTCATACTAGAGCGTATTCAGAATAAATTCATAAGATATTTATATATGAGGATCTATGGTGTCTATCCTTATTACCCTTTAATGTATCCTACCTTATTTGTTCTCGGCATGGTGGGATACAATCAACTGAGTGTGCGAAGACAATTGGCTCTAGTTTTATACATTTTCAAGGTCATTCGTGGAAAAACTCACAACCCCGAGATACTCGTACTTAGTTTGATGAGGTTAAGTGTTCCTGACGGATATGCGGGGCGCCGCCGCCGGCGGCCGCCGTTGCTATGTATACCTGGCGCTCGCACCAAACTACAACAAAACGCTCCAATGACGCAAGCGCTGCGTACTTTCAACCGAATAGCTGAGAGAATCGATGTTTTTTCTTGTTCATTGAACGAATTTACAACGACAACATTATTAGTTCTATGTTATTAATATTTAGTATATAATGCTTTTCTATCGTATTGGTGTTTAACTGTAAGGATAGAATTATGCTAAGATGAAATAAAAAAAGTACTTCGTAGTCAAGTAAGTTGCAAAAGCAACGGAACTGCCGCGCTTTGCTCGGAGTATATTGTTCTATGTGCGGCGCTCTTGGGATTAGCGTATACTCACAGTATATAGCAACGTTTAGCGCGCTTTCTTGCGCGCGCTTGTTTATTGACCATCAGCAACAACCCTAGTCTGATTTTTAATTCGACGGAATTGGGATGATGACTGAATTCTAATTTTTACGTCTCGTCATTAAATATTAAAATACCGTGAAAAAGATGCAGTCCTGTGAAATTAGAATTAAAATCTGCTTAGAAATACATTAGATGCAAGCATATGAAGTTGTTAATTTGAAGGCGATTAGACAGAGAGATCCGACATCAACCGTGACGTCATTGTTGAGTACGGCCATATAAACTCCTTGTAAATTGCCGTTTTGCTAGAAAGAGATGAAGAAAAATCTTTAATGCCTTATATCTTGGTTGTTTTTATAGTTATTCGAAAACCGATTTTTTTCTTTCTGTTTATTATATGACTGAGCTTCTATTAAAGCAAAAAAAATGTTTAGTCATCTAACCTATTCTGATATTTCAGAAGTGTTGCTAACATTGAAAAACTTTTCCTAAAAAGGGAGAGCATTTTAGCAAAATAAAAAATAAACTTTTATGAAATTTATGGTTTCAATTAGAAAGACAAAGACTTAAAAAATTACTGATAATTTTACAATGGTAATTACATTGTTTAATATCATATCATATTGAAGTTACAATAATTTACAAGGAAATTATTTTTCTATTACTGGGATCCCTGATAAATAATCCATAGGCTGCCAACCTTTTTCAGAAAAACCTCTTCGATTGTAAAATTTTTGCTTTTTCTACGAGCCAATATAACAATATGTCAAATCTAAAATTAAAAAACTATTTACGCCGCGTCATGCATCGCGGTCCAAGTTGCGCAAGTGAAACGAACAATATTAGAGGGCATATAATATCACAGTTGAAAAATGGCAAGAATGTATAAACATTATTAAAGAAGAGGATAAAATGTGCCTTCTTAATGATCTGCTGGATAGTGTGTGTGATTCTTTTATAATCCGAGTTGATGATGATGACGACAATGATGATATAAGTGATGATAATTAATAAATATTTTTATTTGAGAAATATGTTGTTTTTCTCTGTTTTTCCATTTAGCACTTAAAAATTTACATTTTATCTAGTGTGCATTGAGTACACAAAACAAAAACTATTTACAATGTCATTACTTGATCTAATTCTGTTTCATATTTTTTATTATTAAATATTTAAAAAATTCTAAGCAGAAAAGGTTATTTATATCTGATTTGTCTATGGATGAAATCTGTCAGAATTCCGTCGAATTAAAAATCAGACTGTAGATGCGTTCCAACGCATCAACGCGTTTCATTTGCTTTTGCTGATAACTTTTCGTGCTGGTTTCGTGTGTGCCACTTAAACATTATTGCCACGAAAAGTTAGCATCAAATACCCAAGCTATTAAATGGGTTCTCTGATGAATTTTTGACAGCTTTGACATTTGAAACCATTTTTTCTTGAATCAAAAAGATTTTTTAGAGCATTTGAAAAATAAATTTACCGTAATTGAGATTTGTATTATCAAAATGAAGCTAACATCCGATGTTAGCATCAGCAAAGTGATGATTCTTATCTAGAACACACCTCTCTAGAGCTCGTAGCGACGTGAGGCTTCAGAATCACTAATATCATACGCTAACGCGTGGCGTTGAGGTGTGATTTAGCTTGGATTCTCAGTTTAGTTACTTAAAATGTCGGCTTTTTTCACGATGATAGGAGTGTAACTTCTGTACGTAGTACTTATTATCTATTCTGTGCTAGTGTCGTCTTCGCTTGTACCTTCTACCTATAACACCTCTTTCTGTCGCCAAGCAGCGGTGCTTCTATTTCTGTGTTCCGGTTTTAGGGGTAAGACAGGCAGTGAAAATACTGGGACTAAGACTATGTTAGATTACTTTTACAATAAAAGTGAAAATGGCGTTACAAAAAGTGACACATAACTCTCTCGTTAGCCCCGTGATCTCTACGCTGGATATTTTATTTCGGTGTGGCTATTCGAACCCGAGTCCCTTTAGAACGGAAATGCTATGTGGACCCGATAGTGAAGTCTAATTGAAAAAAAAGTTAAAGGATAAAACTGAAAGCTGTAGGCTAGGTTTGATATTGTGACCACACACAGAAACATGAAACTGAAAAGAAACTGAAAAAAAGCATGTTTCGTGCTCCGGGTCCGAATAGCAATCGACTTCTAGTGATCTGGGTCCGTATAGATGCAGCCATTTTATTTCCCGTTATAAAAAGACAGTATATGGAACTCTCTCTCCATCTCTATGATTTTTTATACAAAATAGTTGGCAAAAAGCAGGCTGCTTATCTGATGGTAAGTGGCTACAGTCACCTATAGTACTTGTGGTACGCCTGTGTCATAAGATGTACACCTTGGCAAAAAAGAGTTTGGAAAAAATGAGGGCGCCACTTGTACGCTTCAAAAAAGTTAAGTAATTTTTAAATCACATTTACAAAAATTGGAAAATTAAGTAGAAAGTCTCATTAATAAACTATCTAGTTGTGATATTGGTTTTACTACGGAAATCGCTTTTTAGTTCCAGCTGTCACCGCTCCAAACTCTTTTTTGCCAAGGTGTACATCTTATGACACAGGCGTACCACAAGTACTATAGGTGACTGTAGCCACTTACCATCAGATGGCAGTCTGCTTTCAACTATTATGTATAAAAAAATCATAGAAATGGAGAGAGAGAGAGAGAGAAAGAGAGAGATTTCCATATACTGTCTTTTTATAATGGGAAAAAAATGGCTGTGTCTATACGGACCCGGGACACTAGAAGTCGATTGCTATTGGGACCCGGAGCATGACGCATGCAGTTTATTTTCAGTTTCATGTTTCTGTGTGTGGTCACAATATCAAACCTAGCCGACAGCTTTCAGTTTTATCCTATATATTTTTTTAATTAGACCTCACTATCGGGGCCACATGGTCCACATAGCATTTCCGTTCTAAAGGGACCCGGGTCAGAATAGCCACTCCGAAATAAAATATCCAGCGTAGAGATCACGGGGCTAACGATAGAGTTATTTGTCAGTTTTTGTAACGCCATTTTCACTTTTATCGTAAAAGTAATTTAACATAGTCACAAGGTAACAAGTTACAGGCCAACTTTCAGGAATACCGTTCGGGCTCATAAAAACTTGAGAGTGCTTGTTAATCCGATTGTTTTGTTTTCGTGATACAAAATATAAACAGCGCCTTGTTTAATTAGCTTATTTTACAATTATCGGCTTACGGGTCCTCGTGGATACATGATTTGGCTGTTTAAAATTATATGAAATTCTAATATATTATTGGACCTTAATTAATTCTAATAGATTTTAGAGAACAATATAACCTCCATGTTTCGGTGAGATTTTAATGTAACTAGCTGTAACTCGCGAGTTCGTCTGCGTAGAATATGGCTCCAACGAGTTCTCCAGCTCCTTAAAATTCGGGATAGGAAGTACTTCTTCAGAGATTAAGCTATCTTTATACTAAATTTCCTTAAAATTGTTTGAGCCGGTTAGGCAGAAAAGCGTAACAGAGAGACAGAGATAACAATACAAATATGTTACTAATCTTTTTTTTTTTTTTATTTAAAAAAAAGGGTGCAGTTACAAATACATGCACGTACGCCCAAACCGGAACAAATTTCTGTAGGTCATACAAAATATTTGCCCCGTACGGGAATTGAACCCGCGACGTTGCGCAGTAGGTGATCACTCTACCTCTGCGCTAACCGTGTCGTCGATCTATATAATCTAAAAGAAATCTATCCTTACATATTATAAAACAAAGTCCCCCGCCGCGTCTGTCTGTCTGTCTGTTCGCGATAAACTCAAAAACTACTGCACCGATTTTCAAGCGGTTATCACCACTCGATAGCGTGATTCTCGAGGAAGGTTTTAGTATATAACTTGTTAAGTTTTTGTATTTAAGATGTCGGGAAAAAATAAATTAAGGTGAAACGTAGTTCGCGGGCACAGCTAGTATAATATAAAAGGAGAAGTTCCCATTTTTAGACGCCGCACAGCCGTAACCGCTAATGGTAGAAACGTGAAATTTGGACAGCTGTTTTAATTCAAAATGCGGACGCACACTAAGAAGGAATTTAAAAAATAACCCTAAATGGATGAAATAGGGGTTGCAAGTTTTTAAAATTAGCAACGATTTTGATAAAATTGATAAAACTTGAGACTCTTAAAAATATTTCATTGAACACATGTTTCATAGTTTATTGGAATTCACTCCCCTAAATGCTGCTCTGCTCCAATTTCTATGAAATTTATTATCCGAGCTCCTAAATATAAATAAAAGTCTTCTATATAATAGGCTACAAAATTATTTTTCTCACGGGAAAACAATAATAATGCGGGCGAAGCCGCGAGCGAAAAGCTAGTCTATACTATATAAAGCTCGGTTGCGCGCTAATCACAACAGTTCCTAGTTCGAATTAAAAAAATATTTTTGTGTTGGATAGTCCATTTATCTGGTATTGTAAAATTATTTTGTAAGTCCTTATAAAATGACCTCACAATAACATTGTGAAGATCAAGTCACAGTATCGCACTGAACAAATACTCTATTTACAAACGTTAATAATATTTTATGAAGACTAAAAAGCTACAGCGCTATAAAGCTCACTCTGAAAGCTATTGACTTCTCATGAAACATGAAAAGCTTAGTGAAACACACAAACATATTATCTTGGTCGCGGCACTACATAAAAGAAGTTAAGGAGAAGTTAAATAAAATATGGTAAGTATACTTACAGACAATAATTGAAATTGAAATCCGGTTTTAATGGATTTTAAATGCCGCCCCCCGCTACGTGTTATCCGCTGCCCTATGCTTACCAACTTGGGGCTTTTAGCCCCAAATTTAGGTCCTAAATAGTATATATATTGAACTTTTTTAGAGCTCCAAAAAATTGGGACTATTTTAAAAAGCTGTGAACCTAACCAACACAAGTAAATTGAGAATACTCTGTTTATTTATTTCATATTTCATATTTATTTCATATTCATGAACGTAAAACTATAATACATGTTATACATGTACATGATATACATGGAACTGAGACATGGTCGCTTACAATGGGTCTCATTAGAAGGTTCAGGGTCACTCAAAGGGCAATGGAGAGGGCTATGCTCGGGGTGTCTACGCGATCACATCAGAAAAGATGAGATCCGTAGAAGAAATACTGTTACCGACATAGCCCAAAGAATTGTGGCAGTGGGCAGAACACATCGCTAGCGGGACTGACAGCCGTTGGGGCGGAAAGGTCTTCGAGGGGCCGCATACCGGGGGACTCGGAGTTGGTAGGCCCATCACAAGCTGGACTGCAGTTTGGAGATCCCTAGGGGAGTCCTTTGTCCAACAGTGAGCGTCTCTTGAATGAAATAATGATGATGATAAAAATGTAACACCACAGTTTAAGTAACACTGGCCAGATTATATCTATATACGATTCAATAACCTATTGCTTACGGACGATCGATTTCATTTCCCAAAAAATGATATGTATTTGTGTGCGTATGGATTGAGGAGCCATATCACGAAATTAATTGAAGTTTCCGTCCTGATTTAGTAGCATATTAGTAAATTTTGTAGGCGAAATCCTGGAATTTGTAGCAACATAGATCAAAAGTTCATTGTCAATTTGAAAGTGGCTTGTCAATTTAGATGTATGGATGGAGGAGCTTTCTAGAACTCGGAAACTATTAAATGTACATTTTTGAAAATTTAGCATCAGTAAGTAGTAAATGTGTCTGGTACCTACAAAAATTTGGTTCCGATACTGCTGAAACTCGAGAGAATACTTTGAGTATAGCTCCTCAATCCATACACGTAGATAACTTGTCAGTGTAATGTAGAAATTTAGTTGGAGCATACATAATGAAATTGAACATTTTGCATATAAATGATTGAACGTAGCTTCGCGAAATCATAATGGGATTAAAAGCTAAATAAATTCGATTCGTACAAAGGGCTACAATCACCTTTAGAAATAAGATTGCTAAAATAGCGAATTTACCATACAAGAAGCGTAATGGACTTTGCCAATAATGGTGACAGAAGAAGAGTTGAGATGGGACCATTTCGCCATCCATTTGCTGCTTATTATTTTATTATTGTAAACACCTTTATACAAGCTTTCCGCTCGCGGCTTCGCCCGCGTTATTATTGTTTGCCCGTGGGGATTTATATTTTCCGGTAGGAAAAATAATTTTGTAGCCTATTTAAGCCCGGAAAATAAATGACATAGAAATTAGGCAGCTTTTAAATATTTTCCATAGAAACTGTAAGCGACATAAAGCCTATTTCGATGATTTAGATGTCATAAATTACAGTGATGTATAAATATGTCAGATTTGATGTATTCAATTAATTATTCCTTTTATTTTCCAATGTAACATTCATAAGTTCTTCAATATACATTTTTCAATACAATTTCTATTTTAATTCATTTAATTACCCAGCAGTCTTACGCGGGTGTTTACATAAATTTGGTGCCGAAACGGTTTGAACTAGGAGGAGAATGGAGAGCGATATGGAAGGATCTCTAACCAGCTCGGCGGGCCCGAGTACGATCAAAGAACAAGGTAACGATTCTTTTACATTAAAATCGTTGCGTATATCTAGAGGTCAACAAAAAAGGGCTCTCACTAATTTAGAAAAATTCATTGATGCCTCAGGCCTAGACCCTGTTGCCTTAAAAATTAGAAAAAACATGTTGGAGGCAATCTTTACTAATTTACAAAAAATTCAGCATGAAATTTTATGCATTGACGAATGCGACGATGAGAGTGACGATTTTGAACTAAGATATTGCAATCTGCTTACAAATATATAAAAAATATTAGCGCAAAATGATACATTTTACAATACAAAAAATTCTACGGCTTCTCCATATGAGACATCCAGTTGTTTGAAGTTACCGCGTATCGAAATTGCAACCTTTGATGGCAAAATAGAAAACTATAGATCGTTTCAGGATTTGTTCGATTCTTTGATTCACCAAGACACCAAACTATCGAATGTTCAAAAACTGTATTATTTGAAACAATATTTGAAAGGAGAACCATTAGAAATTATCAATAACTTGCCGCTTACAAATGAATCTTATACATCTGCGATTGAATTACTTAAAAAACGATATGACAATCCTTCGATACTGATTAGTAAGCATATCAATACAATATTAGGTTCGGCAGAGCAGTTAAGGTCGCTCACAGTAAAGATTAGACAGCAAATGATGGCTCTGCAAAATTTGGAACAGCCGGTTCATAATTGGGATTCCATTTTGTTTTGTATTGTTTCTAAGAAACTTGACATGCTTACTTTGCGACTCTATCACTCTGAAACTCCAAGTGAAGAATTACCAAATATCCAGACCTTACTTGACTTTGTCGATAAAAGAGCGTGTTCTCTTGAAGCAAGCCCTTCGACGGTGTTCGCAAAGAGCAAAGTAGTGGCTATAGCAAACGATATAAAGAAACCAAATAAATGTATTATGTGCTCTATGGAACATAAGCTATACAAATGTCCAAACTTTTTACTGATGTCACCACAAAAACGGCTAGAATTTACAAAGGAGAAGAAGCTTTGCACTACATGTTTATCCAGTCATGACAAGCCATGCAGATACAAATTCAAGTGTACTGTTTGCAGCCAGGACCACAATACGCTCATCCATATTGCCAAGGAGAGTACTAATCAGGTTTTACATACAGTCAAGTCAAGCGCAATTAATGTACTTTTACCTACAGCTAAAGTTCTAGTTTCAGATGTTCATAACAATAAGTATATTGTGCGCGCCTTACTTGACTCAGGGAGTCAAACTTCATTTTGTACAAATAGCTTAGCTTCTAAATTAGGAATTACAACATTTGACATAACAAAAAATATTATTACATTAGGTGAAAATTCAAAAAGGTTAACCAAAGGTATTAATTTACAGTTACATTCAATTACGGAAAACTTTAATATGAATGTGTCATGTGCTGTCATAGACAGAATTACAGTTAGCTTACCACAAAATAGTTTTGATATCTCTAAATTTACAATACCAAATTTTGTAAAACTTGCTGATAACGAATACAATGTTTCAGGAGAAATTTCACTTCTTCTGGCGGCCGATGTCTTCTTCAGAGTGTTGAAAGATGGAAAGGTAGAAGGCGGTCCCAACGAACCTACATTAATGAATACTTGCTTGGGGTACGTCGTGTCTGGTAAAATAATTGACTCGAATAACCTTTCTGTTGCTATGCATTCAACCGATTTTACTGATCAAGATTTCTATGTCAGAAAACTGTGGGAGACGGAAAGTGTGCCAGAAATTTTCATAGAATCTTTGCCTGAACATGATTACAGCGAACAGGTATTTCAAGATTCAGTTAATTTAATAAATAAGAGATTCGAAGTTCGCATGCCTCGTAAATGTGATTTAAATGATTATAACTTATCAGATTCCTATTTAGTTGCATTACAAAGATTTTACAGTTTAGAAAAACGTTTTATAAATGATTCTGTTTATCATTCCTTATATAAAAATTTTATTAATGAATATCTTGCATTAGGGCATGCCGAAATAATTGACATGGACAATTGTTTACCAGAAAAACGACCACTTTATTTCCTCCCTCATCACGGAGTGCTTCGACCTGAAAGATTGACCACAAAACTCAGAGTGGTGTTTGATGGGAGTGCTAAGTCAAGTCAATGTCCTTCTTTAAACAGCATTCTTTGCAATGGACCGGTAGTTCAAAAACCTTTATTTGATATATTGTTGCGTTTTCGTTGTCATAAATACATTTTTATGTGCGATATTAGGCACATGTATAGACAAATAGTAATACACACTGAAGACCGTGTTTTACAGAATATTCTTTGGCGAGAAAACAAAAATGAAAGGCTGAAATGCATACAACTTAAAACAGTCACTTACGGCTTAACAAGTTCAGCTTTTTTAGCAACTAGATGTTTGGTAGAGTTAGCAAATAGGTTTAAAAATATATACAAGTTAGCAAGTGAAGCTATATTGACAAGTTCATATATAGACGATATTCTTTGTGGGACCAATACCTTAAATGACACTGTGCAACTAAAGCAGGAGCTTATCCAGTTGCTGGGTGAAGGTGGTTTCGAATCACATAAATGGTGTTCAAATGACATGTCTATTATTGAGGATATTCCAAAAGAAAAATACGGTTTTCAGCAAAGAGATCTTGATCAAGACTTAACCGTAAAAACTTTAGGGTTATATTTCGATATAAAAAATGACTTATTTGTTCATAGCGGAAAGGTTATAAATGCTCCTGAAGTGCCAACTAAACGAACTGTTTTAAGTTCCGTAAGTAAGCTTTTTGACCCAATGGGATATGCTGGTCCCATAGTAGTAAATGCAAAAATAATGTTGCAAAATATTTGGCAACATAACCTCGACTGGGATACGCCTCTACCTTCCAATCTTAAAGTTATTTGGGAGAATTTTCACACTTCGTTATCATCAATGAGTGATATTTGTATCCCTCGTGATTTGCATATATATCAAGCGGCAGAAGAAGTGGAACTTCTCGGTTATTGTGACGCGTCATCTGATGCATATGGCTGTTGTTTGTACATGAAGGTAAAAACCACAAATAATTGCTACGTCAATTTACTATGCGCTAAGTCTCGTATTGTAGGTATAAATTCAAAGCTAACTATTCCAAAGCTTGAGCTTAATGGAGCATTACTATTATCGAAACTTATATTCAAAGTTGCATCTATCCTAAGTTACATTAAGCCCGTTAAATTGTTTCTATTTTGTGACTCAAAAATAGTCTTATCATGGATTAATACCACTAAGGAAAAATTGCCGCCCTACATGGCAAATCGAGTAAAAGAAATAAACAGGTTGACTACGAATATGTCATGGAAGTTTACTCCAGGAACAGCTAATCCAGCAGATATTTTATCTCGTGGTTGTGGCCCTAATGAATTAAATAATAATAATTTATGGTGGTACGGTCCAGATTATTTAAAAGAAGAAAGTAACTGTTATAATTTTCAATTATCAGTAATAGAGCTTCCTTTATCGAATACTTTTCTTGCTAGCGAAAATTTAAGTACTTCTTACAATAATAAAGACATATTTCCATTTTTTACAAAATATTCAAATATTAACAAGATGCAGAGAATTATGTGTTATATTTTAAGATTTATAAATAAATGCAAAAAGATTTCAACGAATACAGGTCATATCACAGTAATAGAGTTACAAAATTCTTTACAATTTATTATTAGATACGTTCAGCATTTTTATTTTTCAAAGGAAATCACTAATATTTTACAAGGGCTTGATTATAAAACTGAAAACAGTTGCTATTTAAAGATGTTACATCCCTTCCTCGATGATCATAAAATTTTGAGAGTAAGTGGAAGATTACATAATTCAGATCTTAAATTTGCAAATAAATTTCCGATTATTCTTCCTAAAAAATGCCATGTTACACGACTCATTATTCTAAATGAGCATTTAGTTTTGTTGCATGCTAGCTTGAAGGTTCTCTTTAGCAACCTTTCGCAGAGATATTATATCTTAAATGCGATGCGAGAAATAAAATCAGTTCTACATAAATGTATAATTTGCACTAGGTATAAAGCAGAAACAGCTAAACAATTAATGGGTTCATTACCTAAAGAAAGAGTTACGCCAACGCGAGTCTTTCAAAAAATAGGTTTAGATTACTGTGGACCTTTTGAAATAAAACAATCAACAATCAGAAGGAGTATAGTCAGCAAGGCGTATGTTGCAGTTTTTGTTTGTTTTGTTTCGAAGGCAATACATGTAGAGGTAGTATCAAACATGACTTCCGATGCTTTCATATCTGCACTCAAACGATTTGTGTCACGTAGGGGTATTCCATCAGATATTTTTTGCGATAATGCGCAAACATTTAAGGGTGCAGACAACAAGTTAAAAGAATTATATCATTTGCATGCTAAAGACGAGTTTCAAAAATCTGTATATGACTATAGTGTGACTAAAGGAATTCAGTTTCATTATATCTCGCCTTACAGTCCTCATCAAGGTGGATTGTGGGAGGCGGCTGTGAAATCTTTTAAATACTATTATAAGCGAATATTGGGCTCAAATTTTTTTACCTTTGAGCAGTTGGTTACATTAGCTGCTGAAATTGAAGCTATTTTAAATTCGCGCCCAATTTGTCCTATGTCTAATGATCCGTCTGACTTTAGCGTTCTTACACCAGGTCATTTCTTAATAGGCAGTTCTTTGACTTCAATTCCGCAACCCTTGTTAACACAAATTCCAAACAATCGGTTAAGTTTTTGGAGATCTGTTGAACAAGTAAAACAACATTTTTGGCGGGCGTGGTCTAAAGACTATCTAGTCTCTTTAAATAAAAGAAGCAAATGGCAAACGATTCAATTGAATATAAAGATAGGAGACTTAGTTTTATTAAAAGATGATATGATCCGTTGTCAATTCTGGCCATTAGGTCGAGTAGTTAAAGTATTTTTGGGCAAGGATGCTAAAGTAAGAGTGGTAGAAGTGATGACTTCAGACAAAGGGGTTCATGCTAGAGCTATCACTAAGATTGTTTTACTACCAATTGATTAAATAAATCTGATTGTAGCTTTTGTTAAGTTTTAACCCAGAATAAGGAGGTTTATGTTAAGTGTATTAATAATTATTAAAATTAGTTTTTTTGTTTGGTATTTAGTGTTTCTTGCTAATAATTCTATCTTGCGCGGGCGCAATTATGTAAGCGACATAAAGCCTATTTAGATGATTTAGATGTCATAAATTACAGTGATGTATAAATATGTCAGATTTGATGTATTCAATTAATTATTCCTTTTATGTTCCAATGTAACATTTATAAGTTCTTCAATATACATTTTTCAATACAATTTCTATTTTAATTCATTTAATTACCCAGCAGTCTTACGCGGGTGTTTACAGAAACTTTCAACCCATATTTTGCACCCTAAGGGGGTGAATTCCAATAAACCATGAAACACGTGTTCAATGAAATATTTTTAAGAGCATGAATCTTAAGTTTAATCAAAATCGTTGCTAATTTAAAGATTTTTCTATACAAACTTGCAACCCCTAATTCATCCCATTAGGGTTATTTTTTTTTTATTTATTTATTTATTTATTGAATATCTTACAGCATTTAATTATATATAAAACATACTATGTAAAACATTATACAAGCCAATTACAAGATTCCAAATTTATACATTTACACTTAATTTAAATAACAGCTGCAACTATAAAACATAAGAAGAGAACAAAAAACAAAATACTAGAATGAAAAACAAAAAACTTAAAACTTACATTTGGTCAATGTATGTGAGTGATTACATAAGTGAGCGCATAAGTAGGTATGAATTTGAGATAGGGTATTTATAATTTGTTGGTGTGTGCGCTTGATGTGTGTGTGTGTGTGTGTGTGTGTGTGTGGTGTGTGTGTGTGTGTGTGTGTGTGTGTATAAGGATGTGTAAAGTAAAATAAACATAATAAACAATCACTGTGGGCCGGTAACTGTTCGATTTCCCCCAGTGCGGTTGCCACCACTAATGTCCGAAATCTTATTACATGTTAACCTCTTAAACTTAGCTTCGGGGAGATTAAATATGTCCATGTCGTAGAAAGTCTTATTGTAATTATGAACGCACCTGAAAAATACAGAATTTCGGGCATAATTCGTGCCCGCCCATGGCTCACTGAAAAGTCTAGTCTGATGACGACGATTACGCATACGCGGAGCACATAGTTGGATACATGACACCAAATCCGGACAGTCTATATTTTATTATTCAGTATCTTAAACAGGAAGGCCATGTCTGACAACAACCTTCTGTTTTCAAGAGACATCATACCATACAGCTTAAGACGATTGTTATACCCAGATACTGCATCCCTTCTTAGTGTGCGTCCGCATTTTGAATTGAAACAACTGTCCAAATTTCACGTTTCTACCATTAGCGGTTACGGCTGTGCGTGCGTCTATAGATGGCCAATCAAGTTTTCTTTCTTTCCCCCAATCAGTTACCACTAAGAGAGATAAGGCTGAAAGAACTCCCAATGTTTGTAATACACGTTTCACCCGTTGTTCCTCTGGACTAAGTGTGGGACTAAGGGTGATTGTTAAAGCCCTATTCGTTTCTATTCTTATCTTGTGTGATATGCGTTTTCAGCTTTCACGCGGCACAAGCACGGTGCGTAAATTACGTTCCACGGACAAGCGGCAGGGCGTTAAGAGTCGACGCGTATGTCAAATAATCGATGACCCACTTCTTACCGAGAATATGGCACTTTTTTACTACTAGCTCTTAGATGGAATGTTTGCGAAACTGATGTAACTCCTTGTTTTTTTGATATGGTTAAATAGGTTATAGTTTTTTTTCTCTTCTACTTCATTATATTCTAGTGTTTGATGCATAAAGGATAATGTCGAATATCGCCCCATTACCGACAAAGATTTGACTTACGACATAATTATGTGTTTATTTTCCAACACCTGTTACATATATATATGTACCCGACGCACCAATCAAAATTAGAAAAAAGTACTTATTTATAATTTCGTCCAGAAATTAAGCCAAAAGATAATTATAATACTTACCTAGACTGAATATTGATGATGATGATCGATATCAATTGTTGAACCAAGAATAAAGCATTAAAGAGAATGAAACGACTCTCCGCGCCCGACAAGAAGAGAAAAATCTCTTCTTGTCGGGCGGGGATCGAACATACCGTGTTTGATGCCTTGACAAATATTAAAAAGTCCACGATTATTTAAATGATGCCAAGGCCTGGTGTTAAATTGAAGAAATTATTCGTTATAATGTAAATAATCGTGTTGTTGTGTATAACTATTTATTTAGAAATATTGTTGTATTGGTAATGACTAATGACATAGTAAGAAGAGAACTAACAAATCTAAATTTGTAATGGAAGTTGGGATCAAACTTTTGCTTTGAGGCCAGCTTCCAGTTGACGACTTTGTTAAAATACAGGAAGAAAAAAATTGGCCTTGCTAGTTTTCTTGCTGGTTCTTACCAGTACAAGGTTTCCCGCCGTAGACTTGTGGACCAATGGCGTAGCTTCATTGACGTGCAAAAGAGATTGTAAAATCCAACTTGAATAAAATATTTTGAATTTGAATTCCATAGCTTTGCAGTTCGCATGATAAATGAGGAAGCAAATTGTTAGGTACGAATGGGTCGAATGGAAACTCTCACCACGACGCATTGTCCGATCGTGGTATTAAATTATGCAATTCCTAAACACACTCGTCGAAATGCAACCTGTTGAATACAGAAAGAATTGTGACTAGACGGCGATTTTCGTGGCTCTGAAGCTTTTTGGATACGAGCGATTCATCATCGATCTATTTTCTAGCACGATTATCTATGGAATTCAAGGCTTCGAGCTGGTATCGAGCTAATCCGTCCCACAGATAGGAGCAATACTCCACATAGGAACGAACTCGATCCACATGGAAGCTCAGTCAGTGCCGTGAGGTAAAAAATATGCGGAACTTTGAAAGGATACTTAATAATTTGGAAGCGGTCTTGACCCTAGAATATACATATCCTCCGAAGTTCAGTTAGGAGTTGCATACCGAGAATTTATTTTGATTGTTTATAATTAAATTGGAAGTTCGTTCGCATTAACTGATATGGTTGTACAGTATTTCCTAATGTCAAATTATACAAAAAAATATTTCTTTACTGCTGTCGGTACCTATTAGGACGAACAATGTACGAATGTGCTTCTACCAGAGGGTCTGTACTTGGGTCGTCCACGCGAGAACCTTTAATCAAAATTCTGAATGAAGTCTCGTTCTTAACAATGATAGAATATATTTCTGAAGCCTCAAGCTTTGCAAGTGTATCTCAAACCTCAAAATTACTCTTACGAACCTCGTCAAAGTTTAATTCCCTGTATTTGTTATGTCACTAATTTATCTGGAGGCTCGGGTTCGCGATTTTAGGTATTCCGCGATGATTACGACGCTCGTGTGACAACAATTTATTGCGTCTGGGAGACGTCCCAGATCGCAGGGCTTCGTACGAGGACGTCTTAATTAGCCGGTTTCATTTCTACGTATATTTATGTAGCAGCTCGAATCATATATGTGGGCGCTCGCTTATTGTTTGTGGCTGAAGCGAAATTGTCCTGGTTTCGGGGCAATATCTTATGAGCTATTACTCCGAATTCAGGGAGCTCCGAGAAGCTTTTTAAAAATCTGTCTCTTTTCTGATAGTACTTGTGAAAGCTTGGTTCTTGTTGATTGATGATTTGTGATGAACTTTATGGTTGAGATCCACGTTGAGTTTTTGGGTGACGTGAAATTTTCCCTAATTGGTAATTAGGTACACACTGAGAAAATTTAATGAACATGACACCAATCTTCATTATTTTGATGAAACAGACAAAATCACACTAGTCGTATCTAAATACGGCTCCATACATGGTATTTCGATGGAGAAATTGATACCAACTGAAAATATCAATTACTGAGAGCGTTGGTGGAACTGAAAACGAATTTGAGTGAGAGCCTTACTTTGTGTACTTCAAACTTTATTCTGTTCATTAGAAAGAGGGTAGAAGGACGAGTACGCTCATTAAGTTGAAAGCATTCGGGACGACATGCGAGCCGAGCAGCACTATGTTGCACTACTCAGAAGCACCTATAAAACCTTACAGCGTGGTGATAAAAGTGAATTTTCCCTGTCGAGCTCTGAGCGTTCGGAAACCGTCTAAGATCCGAAGGCATCTCATTTGCTGCAACTCGGTTCCCCAACACACGGAACAAATTTCGCGGTTGAATTCCGTCCGACAGTGGAATTACAATCCCCACAGAAAAAAAATGTGAAGGAGGCCGAGCAATTTGTCTTAAGTGGCTGAAACAGTGAAATATTCGAAAAGTTTTCGCGCCGTTTTAAAGTTCCAGCTTTAGATGTGAGCAGGATAGAGCCGGCTAGTTAGCGGCGATTTTCCAGAGGTGCTGACGCGGATCAGAAGTCTTTTTTAATTAATTCACAAAAGTTCCACTGCCTTGCCCCGACGAGTTCTTTAACCCCTTGTCTAAATAAGGTGACGACTTTTAAGAAATTCTATTGTTCGTATCACATTGAAATCGATTTGCCTTTGTTGGCATTGGTGCAAAGTGTTAATTGTGATACTTATTTATTATAGCGTTTGATTTCATACTCATGGGTTTTGTCAACCTAAAATAATTAACATTGCTATTTGTTTGAGATATCATCTAATTTAATATACACGGTTAATTTTTTATCACCCTGGAAAATTTAAGGGACCCTTCACAACATGGTATTAGAATGATTTAAATATGAATAAAAAAAATAACTCACTTACTTAATTTTATAAAAAAATTCTAAAAAATTCAAAAAATGCTGCACTAGTTGAGAGCAGCATTTTGAGAGATTTTTTTTTTAAAATTTAAAATTTATTTTTTTATTTTTTATATAATAATTGATGTGTCCTGAAGCGTCCCTAAAATTTTCCAGGGTGATAAAAAAATAACCGTGTATAAAAAGCTCGTGTCATAGTGTTTGTTATCGAACTCCTCCAAAACGGATTGACCGATTTTTTTTTTGTGTTTATTTAGTAGGTCTGAGAAGAGGTTGAATGCTCGATACAACTGCGTACAATTCATATTGAAATATTGTTTTGGGCGATAACGTTTTAACCATTCCAAACCTTTACGAAATGAGACAATTTTGTTCTTATTAGATTCAGTATACCGTCTAATATGTTTGTATATGTTTGTACGTTTTGCTTTTTTGTAATTCAGTTTCATTTAGTAGAAAAAAAGATAAAAATGCTCGAGTTACTTTTGAGGTCTAAAATATAGCTATTTAGATACTAATAATTGATATTCTGAGTAACATTTCTTCAAAATCAAAACGTAGGTACCAACGTAGATCTTTATTATATTTACAACATTTATAAAAAATATGAAAATTGGACTATGTTTAGTTGGTGAAAAACGTTATCGCTTTTTGTATGAAAATTTACAGCTTTACAACAGTGAAGATTTGGTGTTGATACATCGCTGGTCGCAAGCAATAATTTATAAACTTTTCATAATTAAAAGTAAACCAATTGTTACGTGTTTGGTGTCCCGACTATTAATTACTGGATTTAGTGTGCGTATCGTAAGCCCACAATGTGTGCGTAATCAAACTTGATTTCGTCACACAGTACGCCTAGACGTTAAGACGTCATAATACGTCTAGACCAAAACCTCGTAATGTTAGATTTGTTAAAATAGATCGGATAATAAATAAATAAAAATCGACATAATTTTAGCATTCATCTATTTTTGATGCAATACAAGTATAAAAACACTTCGAAACACGTTCAATGCAGACGCCATCCACCGAACCGTTGCTTGTTAGTGAGAATTCGCCAATCGACAGATTCAGGTCAAGTATCTTCTAAAGACAACTCAACAGAGGCTTCCTAGCAACCTATTGACTATTCAGATCCAACATCAACAAAACACAGCTTAGAGATGTCGGAATGTAGAATTGAATTTAGGCGGAGACCATCGAGTAAATGCAAGTAATAGTTTAATGGTTAAATCTTATAATAATATTAAATTCATTTGTTTACAATGCACATATGAAGAAGAACAAGTAGTATATAAAACGACGGTAAAAGATACAGGACTTAGCATACGCCTTGGCTAACAGCTGTTGATATTCCGTCCTAGCACTTCCCTTAATAAGTAAGTACAATGTATATTTACAATTAAGTTTCTTGAAAATTAGGGTTCGATTATTGCGATAATATTATCTTACAGCGAAAATCCGTACGAAGTATTAGATGTAAGGTAGGTAACGTTTCTCGCTTTCACATCGGCTTCGGGCCACAAGGCTTCGCTTGATACAGTCCGGAAGCATAGTTAAAAATAAAAAGTAGCCTATTTACGCATAACACGCGCTACCAGCAGAGATGGTACGTGGTTGTCGGTGTACTGACAAATGTCTACATCGCTGTGCGCACTTTTAACAGCATTAAAATTATGTCATTAATCTAATTATTGTATATTTTTTTACCGATTTAATAAATACATTTAAAATGATGACAGACATTTATAATTTTTGACGACATTATTTTATTTTTTTTCATGACATGTTACATTTTATTTCCAATTAGTTACATTATTTGTTATTCTAATTTTTGAATTGATGACATTTAAAATTTTTCATGACATCTTATTTTTTATTTTTATTTTTGATTAATGACATTATTTCTTATTTTAATTTTAAACTGATGACATTTTTGTTTTATTTTTATGTAATGTTTAAAAATATATGAATTTCTTTGTAATTATGGATTTTTCTTATCCGAGATAAATAAATGTATTGAATTGTATTGAAAATTAATGCGTGCGATATTGCGAAGGCTGTGACACGCCTACAAACAATAAAACACAAACCGCGCTGGGTGTATGTCATGGAAAGGCGACCTACTTGCTTGCTTGCACTATGCCGGAAGGAAGCCCCTCAAGTTCACAACTATGTTGGCAACGCATCTAATCTTCGATCGAGTTGGGAACTTACGCCGAAGATAATTTGTAGGCAGAAGTTTATGTTCTCCGTCTCCGCTGGTGCTCTGTGCGTACGTGATTAGAGTGGTCTCATTAAGTAGCATTCATGATATTTATGAGTGATTGTAAATGATTTTAGAGTGATAGTAAATGATGAATTGTAGTATCCAAATACAAAAAAAGCTGTAGAGAGTGATGCTATTTACTTGGTCCATTAGCAGTACAAATTTGGATTTAACAACTTTACATAATATACTTGAATCTGTCCAACTTCATACGTATGCATTTGAAGAAGTACCTTGCAGGTTAGCAAGATGATGATAGAGCGGCGTGTATTCGCTTTCCTGCACGAGTTATCTTCGCATGGAGTCCAATTCCACTTACCATCAGGTGGAATGGAGTCAGCAGGTGTAATCAATCAGTAGAACTACTATAAAAAAATCGGGCTAGTCACACCATTTAAAACTCAAGAACGGCTGGACCAATTTTTATCATTTTTGAATTATTTGTCGCCGCCTCGAATAGCAGAATAACTATTGAAACTTCCGAAAATGTACGAAAAAAAAATCATTTGTAGAACAGCTTTTTTCATGACATCACGAAAAAAAATCTGGGTTGACTGATTTCGATGATTTTTTCGATCGAGATGGAGAAACAAACAGAGAAAATATGAACTGAATTTCTGTAAGCTTGATTGCGTACGTTCTAGAGCTGAACTGACCTGTATAGCGGTATGCCGGCGTCGTCCCTGAACCAGAAGACCATGTACACCTTGTCGTTGGCGGCGGTGCCCAGGTCGCAGGGGAACTGCGCCACCATCCCCTCCACTGCCTGCACGTCCACTGTGCGCACGCCCGCTGCAACAAATGGCGGCAGTTAAATAGAAATTCTATCACAGCACATAATATTGTTCCTGCAAACAATTTTGAATTTAGTGTTTATGTGGTGTTAACTTACTATCCATAATTACTATTTTCTGTAAAACAAAAGGTTGCTTTTTGGGGTTCCGTTTGAAGTTTATTAATTTTAATTGATTACAATTTTGCGATTTCAGAAAGGAATCAAATTATTTATTAACAAATAAAAGTTTTTAATTTACAACACGTAATTTATTACAATGGACGCTGTCTTTTGTCGTCACGAGCCGCTGACTCACGTAGAGACGATATCCGTTACATTCATCATCATCATCATAATAATATAAGTCCCCACTGAGAGTTTCGAGCTTACCCTATACTGGAGCGATTAGGCCTTAGTCAACCACGCTGGCCACGAAAGAAATTTTTTCTTTACAGGTATGTGCAGATTTCCTCCCGATGTTTTCCTTCACCGAAAAGCGTCGAATAAACGTACGTATACACATTGGTACGTGGCGGGGTGTGAACCGCTACCTTCCGATTGGAACGCGACGTCCTTGCGCACTACGCCATCAACGCCTCAACGCGCATCATTGCTTCAATGAGCATTACATTGCGTAGTACTTTTTGCAGATGTTTTTTAAAACCTAAATAGTTATTTTCACTACAAGTGCGGGAAGCCTGTCATTGCAACGAGTTCCGACAAATGTCGTCCCGAGCCGAAGGCGAGGGTTGACAGTCGGGACTCGTTGCAATGACAGTCCCGCACGTGTATTGAACAACTATTTTTAATACAGTTGCGATAAAATGAAACAATAAATACGTAGCAACCATATGTAGCAATGTACCTGCTTTTGGACTTTACAGTTAAAATACTCACACTCGCATTTTCAGCAATTAAACATAATTCCAATTTCAATTCCAATTCGGTGGTGTTCAATCACTTAATATGTTATCAGAGTCACTCATTTTATAGAATTATTTAACATTTAAGCAAATAACAACAATCAATAATCACGCAGAGAAAATTTTAGAAAAATGGCGCCAAATATGTCGTCGTACGTACACAGCAGTGACAAAGCAAATGCGTGCTATGCTTTGCTTCCCGTGTTTTTAAAAGCAAGGTCCAGCCGTGCTTTTTGTTATGCTTTGCTTTTAGGCATGCTTTTACAATACAAAATCTGGTAGACCAGTCAGATTATTTAGCGCAATCTTTACTTAGCATGCTAGAAAAAAGCAGAAAAAAAGAAAAATGTGTGTCAGATTCTAGACATTTTCATATTCATATTCATATTCCTTTATTGCTTTCATGTTGTTACATTTAGATGTTACATTTTTATAAGTACTTACAAACATGAACCCTGCAAGGGCACCGCAACATTGCTAGTGAGTTTATATGATTATAATGTCAATTTACAATTAAAAACTTATACAATACAAGCTCTAAATAATGTCAGTATCACAGATGTCACAATTATAATATATCTAAGAAAAAAAGAAACGTCATGTCAATAAAAAAGAATTAATTAAATTGAATTGTAAATATGTATTTAATTAGTTATTTATTTACTCGAACAATGAGTTATTTTATTATTATGTTATTTCTTTTGTCCTAAGAATTCATTTACGGAATAAAAACAGTTTTTTAATAAAAAAAAATTTAATTTTGTATTAAAGGATGTCAATTTATTTTCATTTCTTATGTCAAGATCTAATTTATTAAAAATTTTAACTGCCATATGATATGGACTATTTTTTAACATATTTATTCTAAAAGGAGGTTGATACAATTTATTTATATTTTTATTTCTCGTGTTAACATTATGGGATTTAATATCTTTTTGGAAAAGATGTGGGTTTTTGAAAACAAATAAACAAAGATCCTGAATATATATGCTTGGTAGTGTAAGAACTTTGAACTTGATGAAATAAGGCCTACAGGTTTGTGAGTTATCTATGTTAGCTAAAATTCTGACGCATTTTTTCTGCAATATAAATAGTTCATGCCAATTCACACTGTTACCCCATAGCATGATGCCATATTTTAGCCATGAGTAAGCGTATGCATAGTACGTTGATAGTGCAGTTTCTAAATTTGTACTACATTTTATTTCATACAGTGCGTAAATAAATTTTGAAAGTTTTGATTTAATATGTTCTACGTGTGCTTTCCAGTTTAAGTTTGTGTCTATGACAATACCAAGTAAGTTAAATGTATCTACAGTTGGTAATTTTATATCTTTTACATTGATGTCAAGGTTTAAGGGGATAGTCTTGTATGATCTAAATTGTATAACTTTTGTTTTATTGTAATTAATCTCTAAATTGTGGTCTTCGAGCCATTCTGTGGTCATGTTTAAAGTTCTTTGTATAAGAGGGCTGAGGTCTTCCTTATTACCGCTTTTTAATAAAATTGATACGTCGTCAGCAAAAAGAACCGGTAAGGTTTCGCTATTATTAAGTATTTTTGGAAGGTCGTTAATATAAAGCAGGAAAAGAACACATCCCAAAACACTACCTTGGGGAATCGAACCAGTTAAGTTTTTTTCATCTGACCGTATGACTTTAATTTCATTATTTTCATCGTAGTGGTTTATTTGCACTATTTGTTTGCGATTGTGTAAGTATGACTTAAACCAATCGTAAGCTGGTCCACGAATACCTGAACCATACAATTTCGTTAGTAAAATTTTATATGAAACTCTTTCATAAGCCTTTGTCATATCAAGCAACAAGCCGAGCACGAGATTTTTGTCATTAATATGTTGTAAAGCGTTTTGAACATACCGATATACTGCTGTTGTGGTAGACTTTGCCTTTCGAAAACCATTTTGACATTCATCTAAAATTTTGTACTTTTCTAGATATTTATATACTCGATTACACATTGCCTTTTCAAATATTTTGGAGAAGGATGGTAAGAGTGCTATTGGTCTATAATTTCTGGGGTTTGTAATATCATCTTTTTTATAAATTGGTTTCACAAGGGATATCTTTAACGGATCTGGAAATAGACCGTCTTTAAAACTCTGATTAACTAATTGTGTGAGGGGATGGGCTAACTCAGTCGCACATTGTTTGATTAAAATAGGCGGGATATCGTCTATGCCGCAACTATGCTTATTTTTTATCGACTTTATTATTTTAAATATTTCTTCAGTATCTACGGGAGATAGAAACATAGTACTGGTTGGAGTATTTAACACATGGTGGCTTTGTTTAACCACATTATCGTTACTTATTGCTTGATTAGACATTAAAAAGTATTCGTTAAGTTTGTTTGCGATTTTAATAGGACATTTGATCAGATTACTTTCAAATTTAAATTCTAAGTTTATATTGCTTTTTTGTAAACATTTCTTTCCTGTTTTTGAATGTATTATTCTCCACATAGTTCTATATTTATTATCCGATTTTTTTAGTTCTTTAATATATTCAAGCTTTTTCGATATTTTGACAGTTCTTTTTAAAATTTTGCTATATGTATTAAAATGCTTTTTTATAACTTTACTTTCTGTTTCATTCAATATAGTTCTTAATTTACGTTTATGTGTGCAAGATTTTTTTAATCCAGGCGTTAACCATGTTTTTTTAGGTTTATTTTTTATGTTTATTTTCATGATTGGAATACATTGATTTAAACAATCTGTAATTTTGTTAAGGAATAGTTCATAATTTTTATTAACTGTATTTTTTGAGTTAATTATTTCTTGCCAATTTATTTCTTGTAGCAAATTTTTAAATTTATTTATTTTTTTATCTGTAAATATTCTTTTTTGCATTGTCAATTTTTTACATTTTTGTTTACATTTCACATTTGGTAAAGAAAAAGCACTAGTGCGTAATGGTGGTCATCCCGCACGCTAAATAGCCCTGCAATATACTACTTTTTGAGCAACTGTATTAAAAAATAAATTACGTTTTCCATCAATAATTTTTTTCCTAATAGATAATTTTAATAGTCTGAATGCGTTGACGCGGGCTTCGTTATGGGTCCTTTTATAACCTGTACTTATATAAAAACATGAAATTATACTTTAATTATTTATAATTGTGTAACAATCAAGAACCCAAGAGCTCTCGGTGTGAAATAACATGCTTGTAAGTGGACTGGAATGAGTATAATTAGTTGGGTAAAATATCTAATTAACCACCGTTATTACATGTTCGTTTCTAATTTTGGCCCAAATTATATGTTTTATTTCCGTTGCCCTTTAATTTGAGTAAAATAGTATTCTGAAGATTGTTATTTCTGTCCAGCCAGCGACCTACCTAAGTTACCTAAGTTAATACGCCAACATTCAAAGAGCTTTCACTCGTTATCTTACTAACATCTCGCAGAATGTCTCTAGAAGGAGCCCTTACTGTGTTCGCCTTGCACATTTTGAAATGACGTCTCTTAGGAACAGACGTGTTATTCACGACCTTCTCCTTCTACAAAAGATTGTGCAGGGTCACTCCAGCTGTGGTGACTTGCTTCAGTATATTAATTTAACTGTGCCTTATAACCTGCCCCGTCACCGCCTGACAAGTCTGTTGCGTACATCAGTTTGCCGTACAAATATAGGTTCCCACGCACCTCTTCCACGCATGTGTTCATCCTACAATAGTATGTGCAAGATTCTGCCAAATCTAAACATATACCACCAATCATATAAAGCGTTTCAGTATGTACTGGGGGACTACTTGAGCCGTGCAGTTGATCTATAAAGTGATGTGTGTATTTTCATATATATTTTTAAATTATTTCTTAAAATCAATGATACAATTTAGAAATGCTGTGTACCCTATAATGGGACACTTATGTAAACAAGTCCTAAACACTATGTACATTACGTATATGGTAATAAGTGTTCTGCTGGTGTACCTTTAATACTAAATCAATAAATAAATAAGTTTGTCAAAAATTTTACCGGAGGGCGTCTCTGTACCAGGGTCGACTGCTTGGGTATCTCCGTTTTACTGATTTCTGTCACAAAGCAGCAGTGCTTGCATTGCTGTGTTCCGGTGTGAAGAGTAAGATATGGCAGCGAAATTACTGGGTACTGTGACTTTACATCTTATGTCACAAGTTGACAACGTATGTACACTGTGGTTCTTGTGGGGGTTGCAGATTTGCTGCAAATCTTACAAGAGCCACGTGTACTATAGGTGACTGTTATCACTTACCATCAGATTCAGATATTTATTTGCCAAAAACATGTGTAAAAAAACATAGGTACCATACATTGAAGATTTAAGTACAAACGTTGTTGTTACAATATTATTGATGTCCATCATGGGCATCAGGTGGGCAGTATGCTTGTTTGTCAGTTATAAATAAATAAAAAATCAACAATGTTCATCACATTGTTGTGTCCCAACAATTAGAGGTACGACGGCCAGGTTCTCAGCTGTTCAAGAGTTTAGTTGAAGCATGCTTCCGTCATCGGTTTTAGTGCCTTATTCTGCTATCATTAACTACTGCATTTATGGCGTGTTAATAACGCTCCAATAGCATTGTTTTTTGAGACAGTTACGACGCCATGGACTAATCGGGAGGTCCTTGGTTCGATCCTGCCATGTACCAATGTGTTTTTCGTTATCGAATTTCATATGTACATTTGTCCGACGCTCCTACGGTGAAGGAAAACATAGTAAAGCAATCTGCATACATATGCGAAGAAATTCAAAGGTGTATGTGAAGTCAACCAATCCGCACTGGGCCAGCGTGGTTGACTAAGGCCTAAACACTCTCACTGTGTAGGCTAGAGCCTCTCGCTGAGGACGTATATGAGCTGTGATGATGATGAAGCACCGTTAACTAACTAAAGCCTTTGGCTCTATTGACTTATTCATAAATTGCAGTTCGAATAAATAGCACCACGAAAATGTGTAAAAGTGACAAAAGCAGTTTTATTGAAACTCCATTAAAACACGATAACAATTTTAACATTAGCAGAATTAGGTCCCAGGTGAGATGTAGGTCAAGAGATTCTATGCAATAAATTAAAAAAAAATCTAATATGATTTTCAGTCAACTTTGCGCCAAAAATAAGGTTCCAGCCCAATGTTGTTCGATCGCAGCCATTTTGTTGAGTGATTCGTTTTATTACCGAGTTCGCTTATTTCACGGCTTTACTAAAAATATTGGTGTTATTTTTGCACGGCGACGCGGAGCTATAAAATTTTAATCTTGTTATGAATTCTAAGTGCTGATCAAGTGCTGGAGAGAGCTTTTATATAATTTATTAAAAATCTTTCTGTGTCGCCGTAAAAGGTCCTCAGGCTATAAATTAAGGTATCTTTTTTTGTTAAAACTTTTGAAAGCTCATAAATGTTTTCTCGTGACTTTCAAAGTTTCTGAATACAAATTAAAAATAAAGACAATAGATGGTTTCTTTTCAATAGGGATATTATTTAAAATCATTATAAACTAATATCTATTTTGCTAGTGTCTGGTATTTTACTAGTAATATCAATTTTACAACTTTGAGATACTTTTTATGCAGTTATCATATCTGAGACGTTCTCAGGTTGGCTAAACGAGATTTCTCTTAAAGATATGTCCAGCTTTGCCAGCCACGATTCTATTTATTTGTTATTATTATATGTTTTTTTAATTTCTCCTTTATTTGCCTCATTAAATTGCACCCGTGTCAAACTCTACTGCACCTGTGTCACACTCTCTACTGCACCTGTGTCACACTCTCTTCTGCACCCGTGTCAAACTCTACTGCACCCGCTTCAAACTATTTACCAGACAACGGATGAGGCCTAGTGCTCGATCACGCCATATGGAAGGCAACCCAAGTAGCCTAATAGTACCAGGGTTCAGCACTTCAAAAGAAGAAAACGGAACCCTTGTATCCTTCAAGGGTTCCGTTGTCCATCTGTCCGACTCTCCGTCAAGACAATTTTTCGGGTTCCGTACCTAAAGGGTAAAAACGGGATCCGTCTGTCTGTCCGTCCGCCTGTCTGTCACCGGGCTGTATCTCATGAACCGTGATAGCTAGACAGTTGAAATCACAGATGATGTAATTCTGTTGACGCTATAACAATAGAATAAAATAAATATTTAAGGCAGGCTCCCATATATCTAACCTGATTTTTTTGCCGTTTTATTTAATGTTGTATACTCGTAGATAATAGTACGGAACCCTTTGTGCGCGAGTCCGACTCGCATTTGGGTGGTTTTTTCTAAGGAACGCATAGAGATCATCATCACAGCTCATATACGTCCCCACCGAGGGGCACGAGCCTACCCTAACTAGTTATGTTAGGGCGATTAGGCCTTAGTCGAACCACGCTGGCCCAGTGCGGATTGGTTGACTTCACATACACCTTTGAATTACTTCGCAGGTGTATGCAGGTTTCCTCACGATGTTTTCGTTCACCGTAGGTGCGTCAGATAAATGTACATATGAAATTCGTGAAACGTAAAACACATTGGTACATGGCAGGATCGATCGCGGGCCTCCCGATGCTACCCGGAGCACAGTACAGTGCCGAGGCCACAGCCACAGGGTGCCTTAGTCAACCACGCTGGCCCAGTGCGGATTGGTTTACTTCACATACACCTTTAAATTACTTCGCAGGTGTATGCAGGTTTCCTCACAATGTTTTCCTTCACCCTCAGGAACGTCAGACAAATGTACATATGATATTCGAAAACGAAAAACACATTGGTACACGGCAGTCTCGAAACCGGGCCTCCTGATTGGAAGGCAAGTGCCAAGTCCACAGCGCCACCGTCGATCAACGACTGTTAAATAAACTCACCAAATTATGTAATACACTCATCATCATCATAATTGAGTCAAGAGACGCCCACTGTTGGAAATAGGTCTCCCCCAAGGAATTCCATACCGATCGGTCCTGCGCCTTCCGCATCCAGCGGCTTCCCACGACCTTCACCAGATCGTCGGTCCACCTTGTGGAGGGCCGACCAACACTGCGTCTCCCGGTACGTGGCCGCCACTCGAAGACCTTTCCGCCCCAACGGCCGTCAGTTCCACGAGCGATGTGTCCTGCCCCCTGCCACTTAAGGTTTGCAATTCTTTGGGCTACGCCGGTAGCTCTAGTTCTTCTACGGATCTCATCATTTCTGATGTGATCACGTAGAGAAACCCCGAGCATAGCCCTCTCCATTGCCCTTTGAGTGACTGTGAGCTTTCTTATGAGACCCATTGTAAGCGGCCACGTCTCAGTTCCGTATGTCATCACTGGCAACACGCACGAATTGAAGACTTTCGTCTTGAGACACTGCGGTAGATGGGTCGAGAATACACTTGTTAAAGCAAAATCAAGACCTTTCACAGACGGGAAACCAAAGACAATACGAAAGTGAGTCGATAATAAGCCGAGTTCATTGCAAACGTCCATCCTTTCCCGGCGACCCCTAGTCGTTTCAATATTCAACGAGGTCGATACGCAACAAATTTCAACAATTCCGCAGCTAACGAGTATGTTTACTCGCGTTAAAAAGGGTTTGTTATAAATTTTGTATAATGCCGCCTCTTTTGAAGCCCTAACGCTGTTTGCAACATTGAAAGCTCGCGAAATGGAGTTTCGAAGCTCGAAGCTCGAAGGTCGCGCGTAAGGTTAAAAGCCTCATGTCGCGTAATTCGTCCGCAATCAGACGTTTCGACAGGTTCGTTTTGAATACCAATTTGAAGAACAAACATTGGTATTGAATTCAAAATTGTAAACAGTTTTTACTGCCGGCAATTGTATCCTACTTGGTTAAATGTTTTATTATTACCTATTTAACTTGCTTCTTCCACGAACAAAAAATCTGTTCCGTGAATTCTAAGCTTGATTTCAATCTATAAACAAATACAAATATACTTTAGATTGTTCAAATGGAAATATATTGCTTTCAAAGCTAAAACGTGGTATTTGATTAGTAGCCTTACAATTAAAAAATGGTAAACATGTGTTTGAAAATTCTCCTCATAAAGGTGATTAAGGGGTATAGCACCGCTTATAAGCTGTTATGGATGGATTCATGATGGATGGAATTTTTATAATTCTTATCTGAATTTACGTAAACCGGATGATTTAATTTTACAGTTAGGATTCATTCCCTGTGGGAAAACATAGATTTACGTCAAAAACGGTCAAAGTCACATAGCTTAAAGTTACCAAATATATTTTAATGGGTTGCTTCAATTTTACAGTCTGGATTCTTTCCTGCGGGAAGGCACAGTATTAACGAAAAAAGCCGTTGAAGTTACACGCTCAAAGCTAGTTTTTACGCAAAATCCTGCTGTATTATATAGATTGCTGTATCATGTTATAGTTTTTACACAAATGTAGCTTTAAGCCGTGCACGTGCGCACAAAATTTAATCGTGATCCAACCTTGTGGCGGGGACGTGGTTTATTCTGCGGGGATGCAAGCACGTCCCCTTTCAAAGCATACACGCTTACGTGCGCAACCCGCCAACTTTATTTGCCTATTATGGAATACCTCGATATGTTTATTCCAGAAAAGGACAGCTTTCGCTTACATATAAATAAGCTATGAAGCTCCACAGAGCAGGAAACTCAATCTAGCATTGGGTATTCGATTTAACAACAAGATTCTTAATGATGTTCGTAGCTTGCCTCTTACTTAATCGAAAACAATAATTAAGCAACCCAATTATCGCATGCTATATAATTGGGACCGTAGAAAAAGATGCAATCATGTGATATTAGAATTAAGCCGACATTAGATACAAGCATTTTAAGCTGTTAATTTGGAAGCGATTAGACAGAGAGATTCGATATCAACCGTGACGTCACTGTTGAGTACGGCCATATAAACTCTATGTAAATTGCCGTTTTGCTAAAATGAGATAGAGAAAAATACCTTATATCTTGATTGTTTTTGTAGTTATTCGGAAACCGATTTTTTCTTTCTGTTTATTATATGAATGTCTCGAACAAGATTGACAATTCTCTAAAAATAATAAATGATATAATATTATATTATTTTTAACTGACAAGGAGTTTGCATACCTATACTGAAGAGTAATCTTTCTTCAAGTCTTGATATTTGTAATTTTTACAATTTATTTGAAAAGAGAACGGTAAAAACGGTTAAAGGAGTACAGCAGAGACTTTTTTGTGTTAAACGCCTCTGTGGTCCAGTGGCTTAGACCACCGGGTTTTGATCGCGAGGTCTGGGGTTCGACTCTCCGTGGGGCAAAACTTTTTCTGCTCAGTTTGATTGATGGTAGGTCTTTTGAGCCCACCTGGCTAGCTACTACTGTCTTACCTAAGTTTGTCACCATAATAACAATGTTGACAGCATTGTTGTGTAAGATAGCCAGATCCTCAGTTGTTGGGGAGTCCAAGTGAAGCTCGTTCCCACCTTCAGCCTTATCGTCAGTTACCATCAGATGCGACGAAGGCTAAGAGCTTCTTTGTTATGTGTAGAAAAAAAGTTGTCAACTCAAGGGGATAAAAATATGGCCGACGATTCAGTGTAAAGTCGTAAATGCAATACCAATGCCTCTGGATGCTTAGGCATGCCGTATTTGCATCCTTCGGGATGCTTTAGCAGCAGCACAGTCAGCGCCTAGCAGTCCCGAGAGAAGCACGTATGTGCTTAATTTAACTAGGAGCGAATGACATCGATACTCCGAGGTGTTTAAAGAACAGTTCAGCGCGCCTAAACATACCTCGGCATTTTGAAACAATGCCGTGATGCCGAAGAATCCTCTGTCGTATTTTACCGTACCGTTTCGTGAAAGTGCGCCACGACTAAGCCTTGCTGAGGATGCATAGTTATTTGGTTGACGTTCATTACTCATTCATACAAAGTCATTGCATAGATTATGACCAAAATTTTAAGTCGATAACTTCAGACTTATAGATACTTATAATACTTTTATGCCAAAATTCCCACGGGATCAGAACTTAAGCAGGAAAATCGCGGCTGACAGCTTGTCTTAGCTTAAAATGAGGCTCCATTTTTTGCAGACTTCAACATACAAAAACAGCAAATAGAATTCAGCTGTTTATCCCCTTGACATATTATGTAATCGATCAATTTCACTACACTTCGTTACCTTCGTCCGCCTGTGGGAAATAATGATATTCTGCAGGATCGTCAGCGTATCGCGGCTGCGTGGTAATAGCTTAATGAACCCTCAACACCGCGCCTTCGCTTAATTAGACCATTTAAGTCAATTTGCGCCCTGACGGGGCTTAAGATAACTAATATTGCCTAGATACGTACCGAGATAGAGGACGCGTTACGGGGTGCTCCAGTAAATGTGCTCCTCCTCTTAACGCGTAACTCAACATCAATCACAGTCCGGACTTGTATTGTTTTAGTGTATTCTAATACAGGTAGCTTCATGTATCAGAATCGTGGCATCGAAGTGTATCGTGAGTGAGGACTCGAAATGATATTCGATTGTGTCCTATCTGCCGACTTATTCACAAAGCTTCGGAACCGAGCGAATTACGAAATCTCTATACCTGTCACTTTTTATCGTAGTGCATTAGAGAGAGACGGGAATTGACTTTACGAATCGAATCCACGATCCAACAGCTGTGAATAGGGGTAATGGTAATGGTGGCTCTTTATCGACGACGACAATTAGATGCTATTTCTAAAATGACGTCTTTTTGAACTGTTTGGTTAGTTAAGCGAATGATTTTCAAGAAACAGGAGAACTCTCTGTCAGATTGTAAAATTATGTTTCCTACACTGTTTTAAGAACGACAACTATAGGCCAGAAATCCAAGGGGATGCAGAATTAATACTTAACAGAACAATTTCTGTCCACAGGTAGAATAAAAAATCTGTCATATTCATCGAAAATACAGCAGAAAGATGCAATTCAACAATTTGTGTCAAAAATATCTAAAAATCAGTATTTTTCCAGATTTACTCATTGAACCCTCAATGAGTAAATCTGGAAAAATACTGATTTTTAGATATTTTTGACTTTAAAAAATTGGCTTAAAAATTATTAATAATTGGCTTTAAAAATAAACTAAAGTTCTTATAAATCATTTATTTCAAATGATTTTTGATGTGAGCATAATGCTTGAACACGGCTTCATAGGTACTTCAAATATCAACAACCTGCACCGACTCCGTCTGAAAGCCAATAAAATGTCCAGGTTTTAGAACATCCAGCCGCGGCGCGCCTTCAAATGTGAAACTTTCCCATAATCTGAAAAAGTTTTAATAGTGAGTTTGTGTACCAACCACAGCGCACTTATTCGCAGTAGAGTAGCTAATAGTAATTAGTAAAAATATAATGTATGTTATAAATTGTGGCATTAATTATTTACCTCTCGCCAGCCCGGCAGCGCGGCGCGCAAAAAACATGAAAAAATAAATGTGGTAACATTTATTTTTTCATATTCGTAAATATGATGAACTGTTGATGAAGATGATGATTTACATAACATGCAAAGATGTTATCATCATCATAACGGGTCATATACGTCCCCACCGAGGGGCTGGAGCCTACCCTAAGTTAGGGTGTTTAGGCCTAAATCAACCAAGCTGGCCCAGTGCGGTCGACTTCACCTAAACTTTTAAAATTCTTCGCAGATGTATGCAGGTTGCCTCAAGATGTTTTCCTTCACCGTAGGAGCGTCAAACAAATGTAGATATGAATTCGGAATCGAAAAACACATTGGTACATGGCGGTCTCGAACCCAGGACCTCCCGATTGCAAGGCAAATGCCGAGTTCACAATGCCACCGACTTGAAGATGTAATCACAGTTAATTGTAATAAATTATATCAAATACCACAAGCACTATTAGCATGTACTAAGAAATGTGCAGAAAATGCAAATACTCATAGATATTATTACACCATCATCAAGATAAGCACGACAGAGTCAGTGCGTCCATCATAATATTGTACAAAACATTTACTGAACTGTCCGTCGACTGTGAGTGCGCGTTGTGAACCGTATTACGATTAAAACTGCACGTTTGCCTTTTCAGGGGCTTTAATAACTCTCTTCACACACACTGACAGATGAAACGTTTCCTGGCTATTTCAACATTGTTAGAAACGCCATAATATTCATTTAAATTGCAGCGTTATCTATTTTGGTGCTGCTTAAGCCGACAGAATTTATTGTGTAATGTGCTATTGTTAGGTGATATGACAATTTTAGTATTATTGCGGTTAGAATTTATTTACACTTGTAGATTTTTATTTATATCACAAGGTTGGCAAGCAAGCAGCCTACCCACTTGATAGAGTAAATATGGTTCCTTTAAAATTCACAATTTATTTTAACTAATTCAAATTCATACGCTTTACTTCGATTGCGTGTTGATACAATTACACCATCATTATGGTGGAGCACAGAATCTGTCCCCGATCAATACCACAAAGTGATTACGGCCGAGAAACAATAACCATGGTTAATACCGCCGGAGGCGAGCAAGAGTTGTTTCCACAGAAAGGATTATTGGAAGCCATTCCGATGTTAAGAACTTAAGTCAATTCCTGTGAGCAAACCGTAGAGGGCCCGAAATAATAAGAAGTGCGACTTATCCCGCCCTAAGCCGGCCGGAGGGCGGCCCTTATAGAACGAACACATGTCGCCTAATATGCCCTCCCTTTGTTTGATGTGTTGGCGACTTTAATGAGGCTTGTTATACTTGTTTTTACATTAAACAAGTGCATTTCAGTTGAACGAAAACCGCTTTCCATGTAAAAATTTGAGTATTATTTATAGATCATTTACGGTCTTACTACAACAAAAATTGCCCAGCAGTTGTAAGAAGTTAGTCATATTTTAAGTCTGACGCTAGTAACGCTAGTATGCGGTAGCAAATAATTAAAGTGAATAGTAATATTAATAGTGGTCCCCCGACGTGACGACGCTTGAATCAAAATATTACTAGATATATCAAAGTTAAAGGGTCAACCATCACATTTTATTTTTTACTTTTTGGAGGGTTTTGTGCGTGGGTTATTTTTTTTTGTATCTATTAATTCAATATGTTTGGCAATCTGCTTGTATGACAACAAAGTTGGTATACAAGCAGATTGCCAACCTGATGGTAAATAGTTACAGACATTTCAAGCACTACTTCACCCCTACTAGGACAGCTATACGCGTTGCCAACTGTGAAATATGATGAGTTTTAAGATAAACAAAATGGGTCACAGTACCCAGTAATTTCAATGCCTTCCTTACTCTTGCAACCAAAATACAGTAATGCAAGCCGTTGCTTAGCGGCAGAAGCAGAAATAGGCAAGATTGAGGTACTCGCGCTAAAGATTCAGTGAGAGTACCATCTTCACAGCTCATATACGTCTCCGCTCGAGCCTACCCAAAGTTAGGGTGTTTAGGCCTTAGTCAACCACGCTGGCCCAGTTGGCCCATCGGTCGAATTCGACTTCACATATACCATCGTATTTCTTCGAAGTTGTATGTAGGTTGCCTTGTAGGTTCCTTCGCCGTAAGGGCGTCGGACAAATGTACATATGAAATTCGAAAACGAAAAACAATAACGTTCACATTTAATTTTGTAACATTATAAGCCCAAAAAATAACACAATAACAAATTACAAGAATATTCACGAACACGAGCAGGAAGAACAGTTAATATCGCAACTTATTCCGAATTCAAGTGCCTCTAGGCTTGCAATGAATATAATCTTATCTGACACCCTTTCTTGTGAGTTCAATTTGTATTCAAGCGAAATTAACCCAAACTATTGTTGGGAAATGTTGAATTATCCATTTGAATATTCTAAACGAGTCCCTTTGTCTGGTGGGAGTTTTGTCTGAAAGTCAGACGCGAAGGTCGCGGCATAAAAACTTTGCCTTCTGAAGAGTAGCAACACTACTATCTATATCTGTTTACTTGTTTCTTGCTACTCTTTTGCAGTACATTGCCGCGCGATGTGCGCAGGTTACTGAAGAGCGTGTGCTCCCGCAGCAATGTAGAGTTAACAATGAGTTGTAAAATTTTGTTACAAACTTAGAGAGTATCTTTATAGATCTTTCGGTAGCTTCGTAGGCGTGTCGATCAACAAAACAAGCCGAATTAAAAATTATATAAAACCTCCAAGCGCGGGTTGGACTAGCGTACCAAGGCTTCCTTACAAACTTATCGATGTATTTAGTTTGATTAGGATAGTCTATGTTTCAACTGTAAAAAAGTGTGCAATTCGCAGGTTTCGCGCGCATCTCCCGTTGATTCGGCCCGTATAACCAGGATTGGTTGAGTAGGGTCATGGGTGGTGAAGGGTTTGTAAAAAAATAATGTTTGAAAGTCGACGCGATCAAAAGATTATGATCGTTTGTGTCGCAAATTTTTCGATTTCAAAAGGGAACAAAACCGTAAATATGTAACACTACGTTTACATTCAGCCAAAGTGAGCAGGGAAGTAGGCAGGGAAGTGGGCAGGACGAGTGTGTAAACAAGATACTTCTCATGCCACTGCCACTGCTACTCGCGCTGCCCGTTGCTCCCTAAAAGAGCGGTTTTATGTGCGGAAGTCAAAGGATCGGCAGCGCGAGCGGCAGTGCGTGTTTACATACTGCTGTCGTTCGCTCAGTTCTCGCCGAACGCCTGGAGAAGAAACACGTGTGTAATTTGTTTTTTCTTAAGATCAACGATTACCCATTTAAGTAATGCCGTCCGACTGGAGCAATGAAAATACTATAAAGTTTTTGGAACTACTTGAAACGGAAAGAGTGATTTGGGATGTAACTGGTAACTATTACGGTGAATAGATATCATCCACCACCTTCTACGGCGAATTTTCTTTTTTGCATTTGATAATTTTTTCAACATCGAACATAATTATGTCTCGCAAGAAGACACAGGTCGCTGCAACTATTTCCACGTCTGCCGTAGCCAACACTTGATAGCGAAATGAGTAGTAGGGCAGTATGTAAACACACACTTCCGTCAATCCTGCTGCAGCAGTATTTAGGGAATTATTGCCGGCAGCGCGAGGGGCAGCGGCAGGGGCTGAATGTAAATGTAGCTTATGTAAATATGTACCGGAGGGAGACTCTGTACCAGGCTCGCCTGCTTACCTATATTTGCCGCAAAGCAGGAGTGCTTGCATTGCTGTGTTCTGGTTTGAAGGGTTAGATTTGGCAGTGAAATTACTATGGGTACCGTGGCTTTACATCTTAAGTCACAACTTGGCAACGTACACTGTGGTTCATGGGAACTGCTACTAACGCCTCACAATCTTCATCATCATCATCACAGCTCATATACGTCCCCGCCGCCGCCGAGGGGCACGAGCCTACCCTAACCAGTATTACGGTAGGGCGATTAGGCCTTAGTCAAACCACGCTGGCCTAGTGCGGATTGGTTGACTTCACATACACCTTTGAATTACTTCGCAGGTGTATGCAGGTTTCCTTACGATGTTTTCCTTCACCGTAGAAGCGTCAGATAAATGTACATATGAAATTTGTGAAACGAATAACACATTAGTACATGGCAGGATCGATCGCGGGCCTCCCGATTCTACTCGGGGCACAGTCCAGTGCCGAGGCCACAGCGCCACCGACGCTCACCATCACCGACGCTCACAATCCTTTTCGAGGCTAATTGAACACATCGAAAACATAATGGAGACGATCAGTAGGTTTACTCTTGAATCAATTCCTGTGGATCGACATTGAGCTTGTGGTTTTTTATACGCTTGAATTGATACATTGACGCCAAATTGGAGCCGTATTGCTCGGATGTTGAGTGAACCAAACTCAGTGTTTAATACGAATCCAACTCGGCGCTAGTGTTGCTACTTGAGCGTACGAAAAATCACAATTCCAATGTCGATCCATCGGAATTGATTCAAAAGTAAGCCTACTGATTTGTTGAACAAAATTGATAGCACAATTTTGACACACATTAGTTCATAATGTTGGTCGAAACTTTACAGTTACACAAAATGACTAGCCAAAAGTAAATATAATTTGGAACGAGCTTTATGAATATTTGATAAGAAATAAACAGACAAACATTGGAGACATTTGTTTTGTTTAACATTTCGGACACTTAAGCTTTCTTGGTCACATAACGATTACGGTATATAATTTGTTAAAGCAAGTTCACGTTTTATTTAGTACTTCTGTATTCTTTGTTATAATTACCTTTTCTCTACTTTCACATATTCAGTGTGTAACTCAACCGCTGTGAACCCTTACAAGGGACATGTTTAGAATCGATAAACAATCGTTTCTATGTATGTCATTGTTATATTTTTATATTTTTATTTAAGTTGTGATTGTAACGCATGTGTGTGATGGAGAATTGCAATAAATGTCTATCTATCTATCATTTTTTTAATTCCTCAACTAAAATAATAAACATTTAATTATTAATATTTTAAACGTAACGCCGACTGATCACCCTTTGTACGCTCACGGCACCCCACCAATTATGCTGTAATTGATGACTTGTATACTGATGTAAGAAACATTTTTCAAATAAATCAATTTTTATGTTAAAAACAATCTTATAGTGGATATTTTTTGGTCAATACCATTTTTTTTAATTGTAACTTCATTTTTGATTTATATATAAGTAAACATACACTTTCCATCACATGGATTTTGTTAAACATTGTATGTACGATGCATGCGATTTTTACACTGACGTAAAAATAACTTATTTTTTTCACTTAAAATAAGCTTACTCTTAATCTCAATCCAACCTTAAGGGCCCGGTCTCGTAATAATCGGTGTTCTAGCAGAATTATCAGAGAAGTAATTTTTTTTTTTGTTATTAAAAATGCAATGAAGGAAATATATTTTGCGTTAATTTAGAGTGTAAGACTTGAAGTTTCCATAATACATTTTACAATTTACCTTAATGCTATTTTTAATATCTTTTTATGGCTTTAAACATACCCATATTTACATTCCACGCGTAAATATGGGTATGTTTAAAGCCGTCCTTAAGACTCATTCCTGTACTTGTCACGTAAAAAATACGACCAAAACATGAAATATATTCAGTAAACATTTATTCTCAAATCTTCTACAATAATCTTTACGGGTTATTTTTTTTCGAACTGCTTTAGTCTCCTTATTTAAAGCGGTATAAATAGTTCAAATTTTATGAATTTTACTACTTTTAAAATATCACTTGTTCTATAAGAAAATATATTCTATCCTTTAGCGTAATCTAACTTTAACCACTTAGAAACGAGCTATTATTAAGGCAAATAATAAAAAAAACTGAATATATAAAATCATTATAGGTAAATTTTATACAATAAAAACTTATCGAGAGTTTATAACAAAACACGCGTCGAAATTTCCCTCAGTTCTGCTGCGATTTCATTGTTAAATATCTTAGACATTCTTGGTTAATCATATTATTTGCGTTTTTGTTTGACATCAGTAGGTGTAAGGGTCTATTTGAGTTTGTGCAGTTAAAAAGCACAAGTGTACCCTCTGTCCTCTGGATTTTGTCACTAATCTTGACTTCAATGGTCGTTGAAAAGTGAATAAATCAATAAAGAAAAAAAATCGTCTCGGGCGGGGATCGAACCCCGTCTTCAACATACCGTATTGAAGCCGCGTATGTAAAAGACGCGGGTTCGATGCCCGCCCGAGACGATTTTTTTCGTTATTGATTTAGTAATTTTTCAATTTATTTTAGTTAAGCACATAGGTACAATGCTCATTATTACTCATCAGAGTTAAACACCCTAAGGTCAACAAACATAAAAAAAATATCGAGCTTCTCTACTGACAAAACAAAGCTTAAAACTATTCAGCGTTGTAAACTTTAAAACATGGCCCGTAACCAGATTATCATTGGCGTTCGATAGAACTTATCGAACGGCAATGCATGAGAATGATTTGAAATATGAAATCATATCCATATATTGCTGTTTAATACATTTAACAAATGGAACGTGAAAGTAACTTTGGCACAGATATCAGTTTTCATTGAAAAATACGCAGTTTCGTCAGACGAATCGGCCGCTACATTTGGGCGGCGCCCGCCCCGCGCAGCCGCTAACGCGATTATGAAAATTAATCACCGCGACCAGAGCAAAACAAAAGCAGATGGCCCAATTGTTAAAAGTGGCATAATTATGTCGGCGCGGGGTACGGCTCGCCGTTCGAGGCGGCTGATGAATTATCTCAGGCTCCAAGATGGTTCCTTGTAAATTGCTGCGGAGCGAGCTACCTATTCTCTTTATCAATAACTGCCGACCCGTGATCACACTCTTTGTGGATCTAGTGTAAAAAACCTCCTCATTGATTCTGCTATCCTGGTACTTGGTACCGACAAATTCTGTTAAATATGTTTTAAAATTAATTTTTATTAATAAAAAAATATGATTGAACTAATTGTAATTTTCAGTCCAAGATGATCGACTTGTTTAATTAGTTGAAATAAATGGAAGAAATATGTCCAATATATTCAACTGGTAGAGCTGACAGTTGTTCATATTGGAATAGACGCCTATCTAAAGATTCACGTTGCGATGCCGATAACCAAGATATTATAAGATATCTCTTTGCCGATAACAATGGATCCATTGCATGTTTTAGTATTCAAATGAAATATTACATGCTTCATAAATATTTCTATAATTCTCGACATTTAGGATAAATTCTCGTACCCTGTCCAGAAGGCCAATCCCAATAATAAGCCGCCGCCGAGCCGCTTATACTGGATCACTTATCGAAAATCTTACAGCTTATTGTTTTAGAACGAAAATAGCTATCTTTTTTGTGAAAAACACCACTGTCGTTGGAAATTCCGAAATAGTCACTTACGTCGTCTGCCACTTACAGCAATAAAATAATCCACATGGATTTTATATTTAAATTGTTAACCGAACCTTAAAGAATATTTACTACATGTATAGGCCACATCTATACTAATATTATAAAGAAGAAAGATTTGTATGTTTGTATTGAATAGGCTCTGAAACTACTAAACTGATTTCAAAAATTCTTTCACCATTAGAATGCTACATTATCCCTGATTAACATAGGCTACAAAACTATTTTTCCGATGGGAAAAATATAAATTTCCTACGGGATATCTAAAATTTCCATGAGAGATGAGAGATGCCGCGAGCAGTAAGCTATTTTTCCTGCGGGAAAATATAAAATTCCCACAGGAAAACAAAAATAACGCATGCAGGTAAAACTGCGAGCGGAAAGCTAGTATATAAATATATAAAGCCAATCAAAGTAACATACAACACGGTTGAATAACATAATGGTTATATGTTTTTGTCTCTGACCCTCATACTCGTACATTGAAATTGGTGTTATATATTTCTATAAAAAGGATTTTCTCACATCCTTACAATCCTTACAATTAAAAGTTAAAATTAAGTTGTACAATTAAGTTTCCATTTAATTTACTTCAGTATTTTATGTTTACATGACATTCATTACTAGTCTCCAACTTCAACTGTGACCGAAGTTACAACCGTCTATTGAGTATCAAGTAAGCCTAAGCAAAGCTTATCAAAAACCTAGCCCCAACAAAGTTACTGCATTGCAAGAGACGTCTATCAGAGTCGCTGCATCGAAGATCTAAAAGGCTGTAATGAAGATGGATCATCGCATTCCCATCCCTTCTATGCTCCCCGTGCACTCAAACAATCAAAGGTTTGATAGATTGCAAGCCATCGCGATGCTTATTAATCACGCAGTCACACCTCGGTTCTTTCACGCCCGTAACAAGTCGACGAGGATTTTTCTGTCGGTCTACTATAATCGTACTAGCCTCGGCTTAGAAACCAGAAGTGTAGAATGACGCTGCTGGTCGCAATAGCGGTATGACGTGGTGACGGATTATACAGCATGACTTGTGAAGCAGGAGTCAAAGGAGAATGAAAATGTTGGACTCAAAATGCAATGACTTGGGATTTGGTCTATATTTTATATAAAATACCAAAAATCTGCATAAATTTGCAACCTACAAGCAGAATAATATGAAAATGATTATTTTTGTGAAATAATCGAAAATTTCAATATTTGTTTAAAATATTACTCAATTACAGAATGAAAACCTTTGCGCCAAGTTTTTAGATAGGTAGTTAAAATACAACTACAAATCAATTAAATTCAATATAAAAGTGTATTTTCATTAAAAACTTCTGTCAAATACTGAACAAATATAAATTATCGATTGCGTATAGGTACGCAATCGATAATTTATATTTGTCGATCGATTATAATCAGCCCCATGTGCTTGCTCTGCCCACTCGTTTCATTCTCATTTTACATGTTATGATAATATTATGTATGAGTGTTTTTTCGTTTATTTCCTGATTTCAACGACCATTTCTTTGTTTTTTACGGACTCCGAACCCTATACGGACCCTTGCTTTCAAACTAGACACAATATTCCCCTTGAACATTACGTTTGACTTGGACGTTTGATTGTTATTTTGAATTTTATCGCCGACTTGTGGATTGGATATTGTTGAAACTGGATCGCTGTGTCAACTAAGGGACAGCGATTAGTCACTGCACTGCAATGATAAACTAGGCCGACGACCCTTAGACGATGACCTCGCAACATAACCTCACTTTACTAAAACTCCAATATTCCGACTTTCAGATTGTCGAAACTTGCAGAATTTTCAGTGAGTATTTATAAGTTTGAACCCTTTTATTCAGACCAATTATATCTCCTTACATACTGGGCCCAGATTTGTATGGGACTGTTTCAGTCTCCTTCTGTGAACTTGTTCCGACATGCAAACTTAACAACTTTTACTATTGCTCCGATTTTGAAATCGCGAAATATCAGTTGTTTTATACATCTACGAGAGGTTCAGTGGATATTGAGCATTTGTATGGAACAGCTGATTTTTTTGCGATTTCAATATTGGTCCCATAGTAAAAGCTGTTCAGTTTGCTTGTCTGAACAAGCACACACAATTTGGCTCCTGCTTCAAAGTAACCTTGTACAGGGGTAGTACGGGTCAGTGAACGAGAGATCAAATGCTGAGCTGAGGCTGATTTTTATATTCCACGTTCACGAACCAAATACATATTATTAGTGGCGCATAGGCGCGTGCGCTCAGCGAACAGTTGCTGAGGTTAAGCAACGTTGGCTGTGGTCAGTCCTACGATGGGTGACCAAAATACGAAGCATCTCGATCTCCTCCGTGCTTCAGAAGGCACGTTTAATAGTGGGTCCTGCGCCTGATCTCACATCGGTCGTGTCGGCTCCGTCCCATCAGACTAGGCGTGTGAAGGAACAGAGTGCACTTTGCGCAATCACTTGTGCACTATAATATCTCCTGCGCAGATGGCTAGTCTCTGTTGAGATTGGCTGCTGTGACCGAATATCGGCTAGGAGCACATTGTCTTACATGATAATAAAACACACTGTAACAAATATGATACCTGTTGAGATCTATTAGGTAACAGATAGATACATAAAACTTACCAAAGTGCATTACTTACACATTTAGTATTTAGTTAACAGAGTCGAGTTCAATGCCTCCAAGACCCAGGCGTGTCTTTTCAGCTCCAAGCGGAACCCGTTCAACTTGGTTCCCACATTTCGAAGTGTACCCTTGCCTTTAACGGACCATTTAAGCCTACTGGGCATCGACCTCTCACCGAACCTCAACTTTGGGCGTTCTATTGAGGCGAAGGCGGCTACTGCAGCTAAAAAGCTTGGCATACTCTCGAAGGTTAGGCGATATTTCACGCCGGGGCAGCTTCTTACACTTTATCAAGCACAGGTCCAGTCGTGCATGGAATACTGCAGCCACTTTTGGGATGGCTCTGCTAAGTACCAGTTATCTGCCCTTGACTCGGTGGAGCGCCAGGCGAAAAGGTTGATCGATGAAGACACTCTGAAAATTTCAAATTTACAGAGTCTTGAACATCGCCGCGCAGTGGCCCGTTTATCGGTTTTTTACAGGCTACATTTCGGAGAGTGTTCCCAAGAGCTGTTTGATCTTATTCCACCATCTCCCTTTTACTACCGAGGCACCCGGAGAACGGCAAAGACCCACCCCTACGTAGTAGGAACTGCTCCGCACGAAGCGTTTCGCTTCCACTTTTTTAATGCGTAGTGCAAAGGAATGGAATTCTTTGCCGTCCTCTGTGTTCCCACCTCATTACAACCCGGGTCTTTTCAGGACTAGAGTGAGTCAGCACCTAATGAGTAGGCACGCTCCACCTAAGTCCCCACCTTTGCTTACCATCAGGCAAGATGAGGACAAGTGTCTACCCATAAACTATAAAAAAAAATTAATATATTAGGAAGTTCCAGGGTATGTTAATTTATAATACTAAGGCTATGAATAAAAAATTGGAATTTCGAATTTGAATTAGGACGTGTTGATACATTTCACATCGTATACCTTCTTTCATCATCACAGCTCATATAATTTCACACCGAGGAGTTCGAGCCTACGCTATGTTAGGGTGATTAGGCCTTAGTCAACAACGCTGGCCCAGTGCGGATTAGTCGGATGGGTCTTCACATATACTTTAAATTTCTTCGCAGATGTATGCAGGTTGCCTCACGCTGTTTTCCTTCACAGTAGGAGCGTCGGCAAATAAAATATTATGAAATTCGAAAAATGAAAAACACAATGGTACGTAGCGGGATCGAACCGCGGACCTCTCAATTAAAGGTCTCGGTCAGTGCCGAACCTACAGCGCCACAAACATAATGAAATGATTTGGGAGAACAGAATGAAAATAAGCTCAAATATTGAAATAAAAAGCGTAAATCTCCCCAATACAATTGGGGAGGTACTAGAGGTTAGGTTGGTCGCTATATCATAATAAGGGTGATATAACACCTTGTTACAGTGCAACGGTATCTTAGTTCACCCATGGTTTTGATTTTAATTTAATTGGGTGATCCAACAAGGGTAAAACTAACGTGAACTTACGTGAATTTCGCTTGAAAATATACAACTGTTGCCAAATAATCCGAGAAATTGTTGCACGAATTAAAGGAAATGCCAAACAAATGCAAATATGGAATCGTTCAAATGTTACCATATAAATGTCAATGTGACATAGCGAGTAAATGTCATTGTGACATAAACACTTCTTGGCGAGGGTGATGCAACCTAAATAGGATAAGGGGCGATGAAGGTTAATATATTAAATACACCGATAAGGCGAAATATTCCTTAATTTATGGAATGTCAGGAAGAAAATACCAGTAGTGCTAGTAGTGTGAACAGAAAATCATATGAGAAAGCTAGCTGTTGCCCGCAGCTATACTCGCGTAGAAGTTGACTATATTTACAAAGAGGTCTTAAAATAATGTACCAATAGTGCACATTTCGTAGAGCTATTTAAGGTTTTGAAGGTGGTTTTATTTATAATTAAAAAAATAAGTATATTTATGAACGAATTTTTTAACCCTTTTTCAAAGATTTATTATAATTGTGTGCAAAAATGTATATTTAAAACTAAAGTTATAAAAAGGCAAATCAACCACACTTTGTTGAAGAAAGTTATACAATTCTCCATGAAAGAAATCGTGATATCTTCTAAATTTGAGTTATTTATTTTTTTAACACTTTATTGCACAACAAACATAGTACTATTGACGGACTTAATGACTTAAAACATTCTCTACCTGTCAACCGTCAAAGAAGGACAGGAAAATCAGAGGTAGTGCAAGATACACATAAAAAATATAATATGAATCATACTTGAATTCGTAACTCTTCATTAATTTTTTCCAATATTCTCATTCTGCTCTTCGCTACAAGCTCATGTTAATAGTGTCTGTACACTAACGCGCTGAGTGCATCATAATTAAGAGTAATACTCCAGGACTCCAGGTCACATAGTCGATAGGAGCTAATAAATTCCACACGAGCCGCGGTCGCCTGTAATGTACTACACTCACCGCCTGCTACATTATGTTTTGTAGAAACCCGCCTCCTTTAATCCTCTGACCGCCTGGTACTTCTCCTAATTTTCCTTTCCCAGCTTCGTATGTGTGTTTTGCTAATTGAAAGGAGATAACGATTTCCGAGACGCAGCTAAAAATATTACGACAAATCAAACGCATTTAACGTGTGATCAAATTATTCTTAGGTCGAAGTAGCTTAAGCTAATATGCAGCTTGAGCTGAATAAATGATTAAACTACATAGGTTCTTATTTTCTGCGAGTTTCCACATAGTAGGGAACTCGTCCATGGCATTGGGTATTCCCCTTTGGAATAAGATTCCAATCGATATTCCAAATTTACCTCCTAATAAAATTAAAAAATATATATATTGTGTGCCAAAGCTTACTACAATGTAACGAATTATCTTAATAATAATATTTCACAGATGTAAATTGCTTTATCTACACTCATGTTCTAATTCTGATATTAAGAACTCAACACTAATATTTTAAAGGCATAACTTAAAGCCCTTGGCCTTTTACAAATTACATTATAATACAGGTTCGCCATACAAAACCAGTACTTTAATGTAACTCGAATTCCAATAAAATACATTTCGATTGACGAAGCCCGACCAAGGAGGTTTTGTCACAATTTTCTTTTGTGCCAGTACATTGTCTATGGCGGCGCGTGCAACAGCGCATGCGCGGTAGAATGTTGGTGTTGGCGCCATTTCTCTGAATTATTCATTCATTATTTTGCTGTTATTGGTTAAAATAATAAATAATATAAATGTAGGTATGTAGTTTTAGATTTCTGTATTAGTTTCACAATTGCACTGTTCAAAATGCAAATAATTATTAGAATGAGTTTGATTTTGTTTTAATTTTGTGTCTTTTATTTAATTTAGGTAACCACTGATTGCATGAGTGTAGATAAAGTAGTGTATGAAATTGCACATAATTAGGTCTTAAAACACTCGTGTGGTACTATTAAAATTCTCGGCAAGCCTCGAATTTTAAACACACACTAGTGTTTTAAGACCCCCTATTATGTGACTATTTCATAAACTACTATTATTCTATATTAGGCTGTTTATTGTTTTGTTTTTTCTTGAAAACAGGACTTGAGCTTTGTGCATACCTTTGTATCTTATTTGTAAAGAGAAACCCTCGAGTATTTGCTTCGCTCTTCTCAGGGAGGTCAGCATTCCGACATTTTCCGACAGACATTTTCAAAAGAAATATAATTATACGAAACAAAATATTTTTCATCTCATTTTAACGATGCCGAAAGTCTACACAATAAATATTGGCAATATAGCATGCTTAAATTTCATTTTCCATTCCTGCTGGTATGTGCCAATTTTTAGAAAAATATATAATTTTACTTGATTTAATTTAGGACACCACGAGTATTAAGAGACTAACATCTGTATTTATCACTCACAACAGTATAACGACTCTTTTGTGAACGCCCCGTGAATCAACAACTCATCAAACTAATTCGCTGTACAGTTACCACTAGCGGTGATTAAAAACAAAACATCCCTCATAATTAACACATTCCATTTGCTAATTGAAATCAGAAAAATGCGGTGTTCCGCGGGCGGCACACCGGCATCTTTTCCGAGAAACCATGTTTGATTAAATGGGTCTGTAGCGATAAGCGTATTTACTAGGTCAGGATTTTTTTTCCTAGTTCCAGGAGGAAGCTAGCCCCATATTTAGTACATTACATATGCCATACAAGAAACATTGGAAACAACAAACTTGAGAGTCAAAAAACAAATTTAATTTCATATCTATTTAAAATGCAGCTAATAAAGAGAATATTGTAAAAGTTGGTCATTTTTACATCCACAGAGAAATACTTTTATTTATAGGTGACAGTATAACCGATTGGTTCCCACTAAGTTTTAGGACAAATGACTCGGCCTCTCCCGCGGGAGGCAAGTACCTATATGAGAATGAAATATTAATAGGACCGGAAATAACGTCAGGACGGGGATAAAACAAAAGGCCTCCGCTTGCTCTTAAATAAACATTTCATCAAAAAATCCTACCGTATCATTCATAATGTAACATAACGGAAAAACACACGTCATAAATATAATATGACCGGAGAACAAATTCATGTTGAATCGATAGTTTCTTCTTGGATTTTTATAATTTTAAAGATAAGTTGTGGGTCAGTGCAGTATGCACCTGACTCCTTTGTGTTTGTTTCTATAATAAAATCCCAATTAATATCAAAGAACTTGCTTAAACAAATTTAAGGTTACAAACAAGATTTAGTCACAAAAACATTTTTTAAGCGTCTGATTATTTGCAGATAAATAAATTAAACTATTTGGGATTTAAATAAAACTACACTTTTCGGTTTTACTCGCGTACCTATATAATTTAGTTTTAAACATTTTAATTATTTAGTCCGACGCTACGAACGCGTTTCAGCAATGATCGATACGTCCAGCTAAATTAAAAATATTTAAAACTAAATATGCGCGAGGAAATCCGAAAAGTGTAGTTCTGTTTTAATGTGTAGCAAATAAAAGGTAGTATACAAGTGGAGATATCAGTACAGGAAACAAACGGCACACACTAGTAGTGTTTGAAATGTTTAAAAGTAACTTGCCACCAAATGTGTAGGTGTATGTGCCTTGCCAAATTCAAAGGTGTATGTGAAGTCGACCAATCCGCACTGGGCCACCGTGGTTGACTAAGGACTAAATAATTAACTTACAGTAGGCTCGAGCCCCTCGGTGGGGACGTATATGATATACATATATGATGTGGTGATGATTAACTTGCGAACCAAACTGCAAAACTTATTTTTTAAAACCAACGTACAGGCTCAAGAAAACTAGAAGCACATTTATGGGGAAATGTATAACTTTTTAGAACAAATTTCCTTTGTTGTGTTGCCTTTTGATAAGTTTAAAGCGCATGTATAAAAAAGACTAATGATTAGAGGATATTATAAAGTCATCGATTATTCGAATGAAGCCAATGCCTGGTGTTTTTTAAAGATATTACTCGTTATAATTTAAAAAAATCGTATTGTCGTGTGTAAACAAATATTGTTGTATTTGGTAACGACACAGTAGGAAGAGAACTGACACATTAATAGCCATTTTCACCAACCTCTTCTTAGCTTAGGGGACTCTTAGGTGGCATGCTGTCACATTCTTTTCATTAAAGACAAAAAGTGACAGCATGCGTCTTAGGGGCTACCTAAGCTAAGTAATGGTTGGTGAAATCGACCATTAATCTTGTAATGGAAGTTGAGCTCAAACTTTTGCTTTGAGGTCAGCTTCCAATTGACGACTCTGTAACAATACAGGGAGAAAAAAATAGCCTTTGCTGGTTTTCTTGCTGGTTCTTTCCAGTTCAAGGTCTCCCGCCGAATACTTGTGAATCATTAGCGTAGTTTCGTTGACGTACAAAAGTGATTATGTAATAATTCAATTAGAATAAACTATATTGAATTTGAAACAAACTAAATAATAAAATATGGAAATTGTGATATTTGCGAGAAAGGAAACAACACTCTATTGTATCGGCGGTAGGTTATTACTAACTGATAAACCAGACACATAGGTAACACTAGGTAACACGTTACCATCCGGGGAATGGCTAGTCCGATCCCGAGCATGCCTCCACCGGGGCGGAGAGGCACCGGAGGGTGTGGTTTAGCCGGGTTGGGGGTTTTTACCCGAGTCCTACGGCATATCCAAAGGACAGCCTTGTCAGTTCCAGTCTTTTGGAATCGTAAAGAGATTTTCCCGCCCTACAAAAAGGTGACACGTTACCATAACCAATACTACAATTTTCCCCTCTAAAAGTATATTTATTACAAAAATAGCCCAATTAAATAAAAAAACAACTAACCTATTCTATTAACCCTAACTAAAAATAGGTAACACAAAAAAAGATATTCTGTACTCTAGACTGGACCAGAAATCCGTCTGGACTGCAGCATGGCGAGTCAAGTGACAATATCTGCGCAGGACAGCTCCAATTGACCAGCCCGCCCGACAATTGTTTCCGGCAATCCGGCAAATAATTAAAAGCCGCCGCCATGATTAAGGCGGGTGCATACCACTCATTTGCGATCATTGTCGCGGCCGCCGATGAATTGACGCGTGCCGCTGTTAATTTAGAGCTGACGTGCGTGGTCTATGCAGGCACGCAGTAATTAAGGGATGGCTGATTGAGTTTATGCTAAAATTTCGATTGACAATAACCTTCCCTACCTCTTGTTTCAAAATTTATTGAGTTCTTAAAAGGTGTGATTATTCAGCTAGAGAACGCCAACTGCTGAAAATTGTAATTACCCAAGCCGTATGTGCCTTCTACAACGGTTGCGTCAGCATGATTTGGCGGGAAGCACCAGATGCTTGTTTATTTTTCAGCAGTGTGCTCTGAGAGAGGCGAGACTGACTTGTATACTTCGTCGTATTCTATAATTCATAAGGACCACGAGTTTTATGTGAGGTGATGGTAATGAATTATGTTAAGGTACCTAAGTATATACACGACGACATTAGACACCCAGTGTGAGGACATTGAGTGACACTGCCACTACATCGGCAGATAAGTACCCCGAAAGTGGACACAAGACACTTTAATGTAGACCCTTATAAGGGATACATAAAATTATAACTCCAGTGAAAAAAATAAAAACGAAAAATATTTTATTTCTTACGTACGAAGAATACACTAAATACGTCAAAACTAATTCAATCAAATGTGTATCTATTATCTACCACTCGCTCAGAATGCTGACCTTCTCGAGAATGCCAGAAGGTCAGCACTATTTCATGCAGGTTGTACTTTTCGACCTTTCGACTTTTCTTTCAAAATACTTAATAAAAAATGATATACCGTTTGTCACCTTCATGCTGTGATACTAATACAAAATTTACATCAGCTGCACAGAACGGGTCCCTGTTTCCCTGTCCTCCGATCGGAACTCCGATTGGTAGGAGGAGCGGGAATATTTTTTCCCATGCCTCCGATTGAGTGGGTTTTGTTTTTATCACTTACTTTACTTAATCAAAAGTGCAGTCAAGGCCATTATACTGTATTTTTAACCGATTGTCCGCGTCGATGTTACAGTCGCAATAAATACAAGATCTTCCATAATAAATTATTTTTGTTTTAATATTAAAAACGTAAAACAATAATTGACAAGACTTGTCATTGCAATGACTATTTTGAAAATAGATCACACTTTAAAGAAACTAAAGAGAATTTAATGTCAGGATTTAATTCAGGAAGTATTTACTAGCATAATATTTATTATCAACAGATTTATGTTATGTTATAATTCAGTAAACAATTGAAGTTGGTTATTTAGTTTATTTAATTGTAATAAAATAATTGAACGTAGTGATTATAGTGAACGGATTACTACATCAATAAATAATTAATATATATAATTTATTTTACACTAGACTGTACAATGTTTATAAGATGTTTAATCGGAGGCATGGGAAAAAATCTTCCCGCTCCTCCTACCAATCGGAGTTCCGATCGGAGGACAGGGAAAGACCCCACAATACAACTTTATTACACTACCAACATGGATTACAACAACAACAGCTTCGAAAGAAACGCCTCCGGAATTAATCGAGACTATGTTATTGATAACACAAAATCAATTTTCTTCCCTCCAAGTATGTCGGTCAGCTACAACAGACAATGGCCGTCGGAGGCCGCTCGACGCCCGGAATCGATGACAGACATGATTAATCGACTCCCATTCATCGCGCTCATTCGTTTACATTTCATTATGGAACAACTAAGAGCCCCGATAAGTTTGTAGAGCTCTGTGTGAAACAAAATCATAAGTGTTTACTGCGAGACAGATAAGGGCTATTCTCTAAGAGTTATATTTGTCAACGATAAGAGCATCATCTCTATAAGCAGAGCTATCTGTAACTAGGACTTCTAACCATCTCTGTGAGGTGAATGGGTAACAACATTAGGTGATCTTTCTTGAAGTTCCAAGAAATTAAGTCACAAATCTTAAATGTTATTATTACTAATTAGTGTTTAATTAATATCAGCGTGAGCAGAAGACTTTGAGATCGGGGCGATATCCAATGTATCCCTAATGACGATAAAACTCCTACCGTGTACAATATTTTGGGGAAGTACCCCTCGAAGAGCGCTGACGCGGCGGGATCTGGCCATCCGTTTATTAGCATCGATGTCAAGTGCCATCTGGAATTGCTGGTTTTACGCGGACAATAGGGTAAGATTGGGCACGTTGTCCTCTCTCCCCCATAGCACTCGAGTCAGAGGTAATGAATGAACTAGCAAACGTAGGTGAGGAGAATACAGAAGCTAAATAGATCAGAGACGACGGCGAAGCGTGCGGAAATTATTTTAAGGCTTAATCGATACATTACTTTGCCATATCGAATGAAAAAACTTTTATTGCCACTGATTGCCAACGAACTATCAAATGTTATAATTAAAGCCGTTATTGATTTTAACATTTTTATTTGGAATTTTACAACCATTGAATTGTAATCAAATGGATGTTGGTCGGATCTCATACAAATACCAAGAAATATGTGTTCTTTTCTGCAAAAATATGCATTTTAATTTTAATCCTATTGCTATAATGGCAGCATCTTATTTCACTCAAAATGATCATTGTTCCTCGTTTTGCATTTTGTTGCTCTTATACTTTGGACAATCTTGAGCATGGACGCAACGTCCGTTAGCTGGCAGGATAATGATTATAATAACAAATCAAAATTATACATTTTCAAATATTTTTATATGAAATAATTATGTTCGAAGGCAACACTTCCAATATAAAAATTGAGATAGGTCGAATTAATGATTTTACTTTTTAAAAAATATCCAATATGTTTTCTCGCTACTTTAGGGGAATTAAATACAGTCGTATCTGGAAACCGCTTTGCGGAAACGAACAAACTTTCTAACTTGTTCTTGTCTTTAGTTTGAAAGTTTGACGCAAAGTTTTTCAAGCTAAAGGAAGTCCACAGACTATGTGAGAAAAACGCTCCTTGAGGCTCTATCTATACAATCACATATTTAGTACTTATGAATTGTTAGTGTTTAATAAAATATAGTGTAGCTATGTTTATTTTCTGGTAGTGGTAAATTTTTAATATGTACATATTTATACGTATTTATATTATAATGTTCTATGATATACAAATGGAGCGTCGGTGGCGCTGTGGACTCGGCACTTGCCTTCCAATCGGGAGGTAGGGGTTCGCGACTCGCCATGTACCAATGTGTTTTTTGTTTCAAATATCATATGCACAATTGTCTGACGCTCCTACGGTGAAGGAAAACATCGCGAGGCAACCTGCATACATCTGCGAAGAAATTCAATGGTGTATGTGAAGTCGACCAATCCGCACTGGGCCAGCGTGGTTGACTAAGGCCTAATCACCCTAACATAGGGTAGGCTCGAACCGCTCGGTGGGGACGTATATGAGCTGTGATGATGATGATGATGTTATTCAAATAGTTATCGATAGATGGCGCAGTAAACCTAACAAGTTACAATTTACAAAACTAAAAAAATAAAGTAAGCTCATGGAAATGTAAAGAATAAATAAATGAAGAGGGATACAAAATTAATATGAATGTATTCAATCTTAATCTAGATATACATATACCTACACTACAGCCGCACGAAACTTTTGAATCTACGTGTCAAATAAAAATATTATCAACGCCCTACTGACATATTCCGTATACATACAATCAAGCAATTAACGAATAATTTCAATTCCGACAAATTCCCTTTCATTTTTCCATGGACGCTTTTAATATTTATTTCGATCATGCAACGTTTTGTGTAGTAATAGAGAGGACTAATTGTCGCTATGGTAATATTCAGTTATAAAAGCTTGATGGTTTCACGCAGCACGTAGATAAAGCACGAAGCCCTTCGTACCCCTAACACCTGAAAAATAGTTAGAACGCAACAGCAATGGGGTCACACGCACTTGCAAGAGGGCACTTGTAAGCCACCACAGCATTTTAAGAAAAAGTTATGAAATAAATCCACGACAATAACGCATAAGCACATTTGATCACAAAACTCCAGAGGAACATTCTGTACTAGAGTCGCCTGCTTGGGTACCTCCGTCATACCTATTTCTGCCTCAAAGCAGTAGTGCTTGCATTGCTGTGTTCCGGTTTGAAAAGGGTAAGATATGGCAGTAAAATTACTGGGTACTTTACATCTTATGTCACAAGTTGGCAATGCACACTGTGGTTCTTGTGGGGATTGCAGATTTGCTGCAAATCTCACAAGAGCCACATGTATTAAAGGTGACTGTTACCACTTACCATCAGGTGGGCAGTACGCTTGTATGCCAACTTAGTTGTATGAAAAAAAAACAACTCCATTGACTTTAAGACCTAACGGTTCACTAGCACCCCTGCCGGGAAAGACAATAGCCCCCAATCAGCTCAACATTTTATATATTAACATAATCAAAATCTATTTAAATATGACTTGATAAGAAGTTGTATTAAATATACTATCTTTTACCTATCACCCGTACATCAGAACGTCTGTGAGCTGATAACTTAAGAAGAATATACATTTAAGTTCAAGAAACAAAATACTCGTACTTACGTAACCTGCACAATAACATTTTTTAACACTATAATTAATGATCAAATCAACTCCAAGCATTGGTATTATTCACACAACAATTTTATTGGCCTTATAACATTCCATACTCAGAAACCTTTTTAACCGACTTCAAAAAAGGAGGAAGTTTCAATTCAATGCGTATGTTTTTATTTTGTGTGTATGTTACGCGATTAGGCCGCCAATTGTGGACCGATTTTCAAAATTATTTTTGTATTCGATAGAGTATACTCCAAAGGTGATCCCATAGTCACCAAAGTTAGGATCTGATGATTGGATCCCATGGAAATCGAGGAAAACCTTTAGCTAAAAAAATTTAAAAATGGGGTCATTTTAACCTTTTTACTTTTCGCTATTCTGTAGTATTGAATTCAAAAATCAACCTCATCTTAATGCATGCAAACTCTGAACCCTCGCTTCACCCCCTCAGTGCTTGAATTTTAGAAAATGTTAAAACATTTGTATCTTTACCTCTAATTGCAAGCCTAAAGTTTAATCTTCAGCTTCAAAAATAGCAGAGTTCCATATAAATTCTCTATAAATTTTCACCTACTTAAGCGTTAAGTTTCGAATAATCCTTCCTTGTTCCTCGTCTATCCCTCGAAAACACTTGTAAAAAAATTAACGTTCCAGGACCAGTGTTTAGGCTGGGCGTTGATGAGTCAGTTAATCAGACCTTCTCTTTTTATTTAAAATATATATTTTATGTACAATCCGCGAATTTATTCAAAGCTTTTATATCCGTAGTGGCTGTGTACGTTTCACACAGAGCACTTTGCATTTTAAGCCGGCGACAGTATGATATTGGAGTGTAATCATTTCGTCCATATAAAAATTCAGATTTTACTCGCGAGATTGTTTGCTTTTGCTTTCTATGACTGAATATTTTGTAAGTTAATAAACTTAATTCCTGCAATATTAAAATTTAGTTTTAAAAGGAACCCATTCACTCAAACAGTTTACCTGTTTGACTGAATTATATTATTTACAAGCTTTTATTTAATATAAGCATATTAAATATACCTCAGTTTTCTATACCAAAATGTCGTAATTTTAAACTAAGAGAAGGCAAAAAATTTGACCTTCTAAGACGCCCGCCCGTTCTTCTCGTGAAGGCTCTCCCGATTTCAGAACAAGTGTGGAGAAAACTCCTTTCTACATGGACTTTTGAATTCCTTTTTTAAAGTCAAATCAAATCAAAATATTCTTTACTCAAATATGACTTAACAGAAAGTAGGTCATCTTTTTGCTGATAAGAAGAATGGCCGCAAGAAACTTATCAGCTTTATCAGAAATGTACAGAGATTTACAAAAAATTATGTCGATACAGCAATATTTATTTACGTAAACAACAATTCTTAACAATATTACGAATAATATCTACAAATAAACACCAGGCATTGACATCCGTCGGTGGCGCTGTGGACTCGGCACTTGCCTTCCAATCGGGAGGTTGGAGTTCGAGACCCGCCATGTACCAATGTGTTTTTGCTTCGAATTTCATATGTACATTTTTCTGATGCTCCTACGGTGAAGGAAAACATCGTGAGGCAACCTGCATACATCTGCGAAGCTTACTGCGAAGAGATTCAATGGTGTATGTGAAGTCGACCAATCCGCACTGGGCCAGCGTGGTTGACTAAGGCTTAATCACCCTAACATAGGGTAGGCTCGAGCCCTTCGGTGGGGACGTATATGAGCTGTGGTGATGATTGACATCATTCAAATAATCATTGACTATATAACCTTCACTCATAAGAGTCTTTTTTACATGCGCTTTAAACTTATGAAATGGCAAATTAGTAATGCTTTGTAGAAGTTTATTACCTATATACATTTCCCCATAAACGAGCCTACTAGTTTTTGGAAGCCTGTACTCGTACATTGGAACAGTGAAAGTGTCTGTAAAGGTTTAAGTTGAATAAGTAGATATGTTTGATTTTGATTAGATTTAAACGCCGCTAAATAGTGACAGTAACATAAAATAGTAACAATTCTTGTATCATGATGCCACAACACGAACATGACAAACAGAGTTATAACGCAACCGTGTAATTTTATAGCCACTTCAATGACATACTAAATGTAGTCATTAACTTCTTCCAATTTAGGCTACGATTTCACGTTCAGTTTTTATGCATGATTGTTATTTTACTCGTAGTACTGACGATTTACAAGATGAAATTAAGATAATAGCCATAAGTAAACAAGATTTAATATTTAATTAACTTGCACACCAAAGAACTATAATGTTTTTAGCAACCGTTAAATGCTGTTCGATCGTAACCTTTGAGAGTCGGAAGCCGTCGAAGTTCTCTCGCCGCTCCCTTTAAGACTTTCAAAATCATTTTCAATCCGTCTCAAACAGCCACTCTGCCAAACTGAAGTCTGAATGCCGTTTACGAGACGGCGAATATCACCAATAGGAATATCAAAAAACATTTCAAGTGGAGTTCCGTCGGCTTTCGGCGCCGCATTGTCCGGGGTATCGATGGCCCTTGTGCGCTCTTACCCTGGAAACCTCCTTCCGACTCGCCCTCCGCATTAGTCGGCCAGTTCCCTTTGCCTGCCCCGCGCCCGCCCGCCAATAACGCTCCGCGGTGTATTCCACTAAGTAGTGCACTTTTAACGGCGCCATGTTTTTCCTCGTGCGTACCCCGAACAATGCCATATCGCCTTTGGAATTTCCCCAATATTATATTACTCCTTTCATCGTCAAATCTCCCCGCCACTTCCATCGGTGCCCCGTCAATAACAATTTTGCCGAAATATTCGGAATGACGTGCTCGCATCGTATCGAATCGCGATGTTTTGTATGTAAATGGAATCGAATACAAATATTTGTCGATCCGCGAGAGGGAACGAGTTGAAGTGAAAGCGAGTTGATGAGCTTCGACGTCTAATGGCTCTAATGAAAACTGAAAGACGCAGAAGACAGGTGACAGCCACTCAGGCGCCCGGCAACATCAAAGCGCTGTCAAATGCTACGCTAATAACAACCGTTCGCCAATTAAACGGTAAACTAGTTCACAGGGGTTAAACAAATTGGAATTCGTAAGCCTCTTCACGGCGATACCTTTGAGTTTGGCGACGTAGTTAAAATTAAGATCCGCGTTAATTATAAAGAACGGTTTTAAAGCGAGCCGCTTAAATTGAACCGAGTTTCGAATATTTCCATTCGTTCGGCGCCGTTTAAAACTTTGGATATGGCGTTGGGCTTCCGACGTTTAATTATTGGTTATTACCGGAGCGGTGCTGTAATTTTACAGAAGCCGAGAGAAGTTATTCTAATGACATTATTGGCGTTCGGAGTAAATTGTGCGGTGAAAAAATAAATTGCCTTTTATAAAAGTAAATGGGGACATATTATTTTTGTAAATAAAGTAAACCCTTAACAATGGGGATGCTGAGAGGGTAAGAAATGGTGAAATCTATTTCGATCGTTAGATAATAAAAACATAACAATAAGATTGACGACACGGTTAGCGCAGAGGTCGAGTGATCGCCTACTGCGCAACGGTTCGCGGGTCCGATTCCCGCACGGGACAGATATTTTGTATGGCCTACAGAAATTTGTTCCGGTCTGGGCGTATGTGCATGTGATATTCTATGTTTGTAACTGCACCCACGACACAGGTGCAAATCCTAGTGTGAGGCAACGTTTTTTTTTTTAATAATGTTGTCAGGCGTTATTTCTCCAAAGTTCATTACCAATTGTTAAGGAGTAGGTTTATAACAAATATGGTGCACCGCCCGCCCTCCCTTAGTGGCATGCGACACAGGAATATCACTAATTAGTACCACACCAACATGCAAATACTTAGATTCGACGCGTCTCGCCACTCCACGTGGCATCTTCAGGTCACCTGAAGTTGCCACGTGGTATCAATCCGACGGACATCATAAAATGTTTCACTCACCATCCCTATTAAAAAAAATTTAATCATTGAAGGTACAATAGCCAGTTCTTCAGTTATTGAGTAGTACAGGTAAAGCTTGCTTCCTACGCCACCCTTAATATCACTAGCCATCAGAAGAGATGAAGGCCATGAGATTCAATCTATACTAATCTATACTAATATTATAAAGAGGAAAGATTTGATTGTTTGTTTGTTTGTATTGAATAGGCTTCGAAACTACTGAACCGATTTTGATGAAAGTTGGTATAGAGATAGTTCGAGACCAGGGGAAGGACATAGGGTCATTTTCCTACGGGAAAATATAAAATTCCCACGGGAAAACAAAAATAACGCGGACGAAGTAGCGAGCGGAAAGCTAGTGTTGTATAAAAATATTGCACAACAGTTCTTGCAGTGTGAAATACAAGATATTTTTCTCAAAAAAAACAGCACTCCTTGATACTAAAATAAGTTTGAACTGTCTCAACGATTGTCAACATCTATGGGTACCTACAGGCGGCAAACTGCATTAGCAGATTAAAACCTCATTAAAACAGCCTAGTCACGATTTGGCGCTTTTCGGGCGCGTGTGGGGTTTTTAGTCGTATCACGCTCAAATTAGGCAATAGCGACTGATCCCTTAACGATGACAAACAAAGTGTCCGAAGTATGCAGTCATCCCTAAACAAATTTCGGAGTTATGCCGCGCCATTCTGTCTGCTGGATCACATTGAGGAGCCCGTAGATGGAATGCGAGCCGTCGTGTCGCGTCATCGCCAACTTCTTGCAGCGATCAAAAGCGGGGCGAACAAACGCCGTATGAATATGCGCCAGTTAGTGGAATCTCAAAATTTCTGAGCTCGTGCGCACTTCACATTTTTGACCATAATAACTGGTGGAAGCTTTTGCGAGATTTGTTAAGGGCTTATGTGTTGAGGTTTTCCTTGCAATTAGCTCTAACAGGTATACAATATTTGTCCCACTTTAAAAGAAATGAGCTCTTTTTAAGACATTGCTACAGAATCACCATTTTCTTCATCATTTTAATTGGGTAATAAATAAATGAATGTATGTTCATCTTGAACATACCGTGTTCAAGCCTAACAACTATTAACTAATCTGTGGTCTAACCAATAACACTCCCGTCATGGAAAAGCTATATTGATGGTTCTTGTCAAAATAATATCAAAGATTTCTTGGGCTCTTACCTTTAAATAATACTAATTGCACACCAAGAGATACAGACAGAAAATTGTCAAAAACAATACAGATGATCAACACAGGCGGCCTTATTGCTCATAAGCAATCTCTTCCAGGCGACCTTGGAACAGGGAAATACACAAAGGAAATTTAAATCGAGGATGGGTGAAGTAGTTGATAATTATGGACAATGAAGGACTGATTTAGCTAAGGATTCAAGGATAGGAAGTGATTTCGGACTTGATTCTTAAAGGACTCCAGCTAGCCGAACGGCATATACAGGAAAAGAGTATGAAAGAAAATCAGTGCTGTGAGGTGGGATATCAAGAGTTAAAGTAAAGTTCGATAGTAAAATACGACTCGAATAAGAGGACCTAAGGGAGAACTGTGCTTTAAGATATGATGGAGAAGTTGGAAGAAACAAAATATTGTAAAGTAGGGATAGCACATGCAAGTCTCTGCGATGGCGAATTGGAAGCCATTTAAGTTGAGAGCGATAGTAAGAAACATGGTCAAATTTACGCAGATTAAAAATAAACCTGATAGCCACAATTTGTGGACGCTCCAACGTATCTAGTAGTTCCTCCGACAAACCCACCTAAGTTATTGTTCTGAGCGCTCTACAATAATAACGTGAATTTATGATAAACGTGTAGGTAGGTACAGAAAAACTATGATAAATTGCGCTGGAATTTCTGGATGTATTTTAACTAAGTCATTAACTAGTCAAGACAGTTACTTATTCAGGGGTTATACTGTGCATATAATACTAATTATGTGACTTCCAAAAATTGACAATAAAACCCACGACCAATACATTTTTTTAACTACTCTATGGATTTAGCGTTGAAATCTTTAAATTGTCATTTCACCCGAGAACTCGGGATCAATTAAACAACAATCCCACAGAAAATCTTGTTATAAGTATATAATATTTAACCATTTTCCTTATTATGCCCGACAATAATAAATTAATTAGTCCTGTAGGACTCCAGGCGGGCAACGCACGGCGTCTGTCAAGGGCGATCATGGTTGCGACAACGCCAAATGAATGCTTGAAGCAAATAAATGAACACGCCACAATAAATCATATTTCTTGTATTTAGAGCTAGCATTGTATTCTTTCTGAATGACGAATGGCTTATTAAATAATCCAAAAGCTATTTACAAAATACAGATTTAGAACACATTACTTAATCGATATTGAAGAATTACCAGTTTGTGTTAAGTTTCAAAGAACTCAGCTCTGGAAATGTTAAGTGTGTAAAGATTTAGAAATGGATATACTTTGATTAATGTATAACAATAGCTCAATCGGCAAAACATGCCCCTACTAATCTCTATACTGTCTATTCTCTTGTGACTGATTTTGATAAAGAATAGAATGATAAAAAAAATCTTCACACTCTGGCACTTCAAATTAATTAATTACCAAACTACCTAGTCAGAATCACACAAGATTGTATATAGCTGTTTACGGTCGGACTATGTTTGTCTTGCAATAATCCTGTACATCTGTCATAAGCCATTATTTAGTGAAATAAGCCTAATGCGGTAATATATCGCTTGAGACTGAGATAAAACAGGTACTACTAGGTTTGCTATCAATGATTGTAATTAGATCTTCGTTGGGACAGCGCAAATATCAAAGCAGTACATTTTAAACGACTTTAACGAATTCCGAAGTTGGGTCCGAAAAACAAAATTCAAAAGTTCCGGCACAAAGTCCGCTAAGCACCAACAGTTAATGTTATTAAGAATCACATTATCATCACTTAAAGTTAAACTTGAGATGTTCTTTGAAGCCGTATAAAAGTTTTAATTTACTGGAGAAACAAGTTTCGGAAAATTTCGGATACTTCGCCGTCCTATTACACATTTTTATCCTGTTAATATTAGAATTTTTATTTGGAACCATGAGAGAGCTACACGTAAGTACATATAAGTAGGGATCTGTCGAGAAAGTTCTATTCAGATTCGACATGATTTTCATTATATCGGAGGAACCTGTTTAATGTTTGATTCATTTGATCTCTAATTATACTGACCGAACCGCTGAGCGCGTACACAACTACACACCAGATCAGACTTTTATCCCAGAAAAAATATATCACGATAACTTTTAAATTGACAGTCATTGCGGTTTCAATATATGACTCTATGCAGACAATCCTCTAAAAAGCAGTAATGGATGCATATTGCCATCAAAATTGAAGCGGCCCATCCACAATAGGCCCATAGGAGTGTCAACGACACTCAAGAAATGGCCAGGCCACATATTTTGACTAAGGCGTAGGGTTTATTGACGTAGAACGTTATGCGCTATGTTGAGAGTTAGGTATGGGAGTGAAAAGTTGCTTGATGGCCATTTTCACCAACCTCTTCTTAGCTTAGGGGACTCTTAGGTGGCATGCTGTCACATTCTTTTCATTAAAGACAAAAAGTGACAGCATGCGTCTTAGGGGCTACCTAAGCTAAGTAATGGTTAGTGAAATCGACCATGACTCTCTTTGAAATTACAACTTACGAGTACTTTTATGCGCTGCGATGTGAGTCGTTCCCTTGCACATAGAAGAACGAGTACCATGTTGTTTATCAATACATTTGCATATTGAAGTGTATTTTTTATGAATAAAATTAGATTATTCAGGATAATCAGAATAAATATTATTGAAAAATTTACATACAATAGGAATTCTTCTCCTTTTCATTTAAGAACTACACGTGCTGGCCTGCGTTGTCACCGTCTAACTGTGACTACTATTCAAACGCGTACCAAGAAATTCGGCAACTCATTTCTATGTCACACGATTCAGAAACGGAACTCTCTGCCAGTGCATCCTCATTCTTATAATCCCGGGTCCTTTAAAAGAGGCGTGAAGAAGCACATTGTAGGTTGATAAGGTGAGGGTGGCTAGTAGGGCGTTTAATCTCTTTCCCACACTAGCTATCTTCGCATTTGGAGTCTATTTCCACTTACCACTAGGTGTAAAAGGGTTACTTGAAACTTAGCTTAGATGGTGGTACCTCGCCAGGCGTATTCAGAAGTCAAACCACCAATCAAATCAATTAGGAAGACTTCTTTTCTTATTGATAATCTTCAGGGTTCGATTAACTATCAATATCGGTCTCAACGACCAGTTAACCCTATATACAACAACATTTTGATACTAGAAACAGCTATTTATCATGATATTGTTTGCGTTGACTTAAGGTTTGTGATGACCAGATAACATAGAGTGTCTATCAATTAAACCTAACAAAAAAACTAGCAATATTTTATCATGTTTAATGTGTCCAACTAAATACAATAACGTTTTATCAATTTTATGGGGAGAAGCTATTCAAATCGATTAAGAAGGTTTCAAATTTTTCCGCTTAAGCACCTACAGAAAACACCCCCGTATTCAAATTATTTTAAATAGTTTTACCTACGTTTTAGGACGATGTTTATATAATTGAAGTTTACGCTCATGAAAATTACCGTTTTAAAAGCAGGCGGACAGATTAGTTGGGTGGCTATTAAAAGGGTATCAGAGGATGCTTAAGTTAAACCGATTATTTTAATACCTGGTGCTGTTCTACGCGATAGTGTTGTTGTGGGCCATGTGCCAAGAGAAGGCGACAAATATGGCAAGAAAATGTAATAAGTGTACACAATTTAAAAATTATATAAAGTCCTATCGTATATAATGTTTTAGTTATCATTATTATTATTATGATTCGACGTGTTTCTTAAAACTCACATTGCATTCCTAAAATTGAAAATGGCGTAAACGGAAAAGTGATAAAACTTACAATAATTGTTTAATTATAAACTTGTGTTTAATTTTAGATATTATTTTGATATTGTAGAAAGTTGCATTCTTACTAACTGAGCTCCTCTTGATCGATTATTATTATCGTATTATAAGCCATTGTGATATAATGAACAGCGTCATTGTGTTCAGACATCAAGATCTGGGACAGTATTTTTTTCTATTAAAATATTTGGGTAACGGCTCCTTCTATATTCTAATGCAACAATGTATATTAATTGAAGACGCCAAACACTTTCTCCGCCATGTAAAACGACCCCGACGATTGTCTCATGACACGCTCACCTCTCATGACTCACGCACGACTCAAAAGCTAAAGTGAAAACGGCAATTTCTTGAGACGTCAGAGTAAAGTTCGAGGCTGATATAATTAATCCCCTCACCGGTGTTATCGCGGCGCGGTGACGCGTCATCCATTACGCGCATCTTTTGGATGCAAACTGCGATGTCGTCGCTGTAATGCTCCCTGATAACACTTGAGTTAATAGAGACTTTGCATATTAAGCTGTTGCGAGGCGCGTCCTCGGCCGCGAATGTTGAGGCTTACGCAAATAAGCACGCTCGACAGACTTCGGATGATTATATTTGATTACTCTACTTTTATCTTTGTGGTGACGAAGTCACAGTACACAACACTTTTATAATTAATTTTATTATAACCACACCAAACTAACACATAAACATACTAATTATTGTGGCTGTCATTGAAAACCTGAATTAAGAATTAATTTTTTATAAAAGCATCAACATGTAACCACAGTGATATCTAATATTAGTAAGCTAATATTTTATTACTGTTATAAAAAAACTGAATTATAAATATGTTATTCTTAGTTTACATAATGTCATAGCTTGATAATAATTTAATGTTAAGATAAGATCATTTGAAAAAATCATTGTGTGGTTCAAATACAATGATTTTTTTTAATATTTGAAGAATTTCTTTTAACAAACAACACTATTAACAGTAAACAAAGCTGCAACATCCACAGGAAAGTAATAGACATAATTTCAGGCTTTATTTAGGTAAAATTCTAATTTTAGTACTCAATAACCAGTCAAAGCTTGGCTTGGCTTCTCTTATTACTTTTATTACTTTTTACTCCAGCAAATAATCAGACTGTGAACTCAGCTTCAATATTGTTGCATCCTTCTACAATAAAAGCGGGACGAGTAGGTATTTACTTCGCCTCCTCTATATTGTTGCAAGAATACATTTAAAGAGCAGATTATGAGAAACGGTAGAAATGAGGTTTCGGTTTTTATTCCACATTTTACACCCGTTTAGACGCCACTAAACGCGGCGCTACATTGTAAATTTTAAAATATTCATAAGAAAGGGGCATGCAAGTGTCGTAAAATTTGCGAACCTCTTTCTTCGGCGGCTACATCGGAACAAGAATGTACGCGTCACTCCGAACGAATGTGGAGCCAGCGCTATATATTTAGAGTTAGGGCTTTCACTACTTTGTGAAAATGACTTTGTTATTGAAGCGATTCAGATTTTGTATTCTGCTTATATTGCTGTAGGTATTTGTTTCCAAGAGGATATTTTTAGAGCAGCTATTATGATTACTAAGCAAGATTCTTAAAGTATTTGGATTTTGTAAATACGCAACCTTTTTACGGTTTTAAAGTAATATAAAACGCATGTAGGTTTTCAAACCTGTAGGTTGAATCATCATCATACTCATTTCAGCCAACAGACGAATACTGTTGGACATATGCCCGGTTCGCAGGTAGGTTGAATGATCTATTTGAATTCTTGCCTTATTAAAATGTTCTATGGATCGTTAAACACTAGTAGAATCGAAGAATCTTTCGCATTAAGATATCTTTGGAAAATTATGAATGTTATATAAAAATCCAGATCATTTAGTTTTATTTGATATATTCACTTGTAGTCCAGGTTTTGGGTATCTCAAACTTATTTATTCTAACAATCAAAAGTTATGTAGTGTAAACAAGGTGATTTTTCTAAATTTTATTAGATCATCTTGAAATATCTATCAATAGGTATATAGTGTAAACAGGCTGATTTTTCTAAATTTTATGAGATCATCTTGAAATATCTAAAAATGAAAGATTCCGAAATTCACTCTGTTTTATGCATCATTCTTTATTCTTTCTTATCATTACAAATTTCAGTGAAAGCAACAATATCATTCTTTTTGCGTTCAAAAGCTCCACCATGAGCTTGAAAAGGTGAACTTCCTTCATATCGCGATCTCACTTATCGAGTGTCGCTTAATTCCCCAGGAGAATAAATTCATTGAATATTATTTTTCTTACGACAAGATATTCCTCACTGGTCCCCTGGGGTTCCACGGTAATTGAAAATTCAAGACTATTTCCGACCCAGTGGCTCGGCGTAGTAATAAGTCAGAGAATTCACCGTGTTCTCTGGATGTTGAGGAATTTAATTTTTCTTTGTTCGACTATTAATGGTTATCGGTGTAAGTTTTTCGTAAAATATTCAAATTATGAGCAATAATATTGATTTGGTTCGAAGTTAAATGGGAATGTTTAAGAGCACTTGCGCAACACATACTTTTTTATTGCTATAGGTGGCAGACGAGCTGTGGCCCACCTGAAGGTAAGTGCTAACCACCGCTCATGGACATCCGTAATCACAGGAGCATAGTTTAGTACTGACTATCTGGGACAAGTGCTCTTTTTAAACCTTGTTTGAAGTTGGACATATCGCAGCGCTCAGAAAACACCGCAGCTGTAAGTTCGGTCGCACGTATGTGGAAGAAATGAACGCTTAAACCGAACTTCTCGTATGTTAGACCATATCGGCTACAGATGATACGGATGACCTTACTGCAGCGGCGGGTGGTACGATGGTAAAAAAAGTAAAAAGCACTCTCCGTTAAAAATCCGATAGAGCACGCAGAGAGAACTAAAATCGTTGTGACTGTAACGTTGGCATCACCTATATCGTTTCTTAGGGCTCATGCTATCTCTATCAAAAATTTAATTAAAATTGGGACAGCGGTTCAGACTGACATAGCTACTTTCACATTTTAAATAATTATATAGGGATTCTAAATGTCTTTGGTTGCCTAACGAAACACGAGCACATTCCGTCCGTAGACGTGCAAACAAAAAATGTGAGTAATTAACGCGCGCCGGAGAATGCTCGCCCTCAGCCCCTTCCGGCTCAATTATACCGCACTCCCGTGATACGTCACTGGAGACGCGCTTAGTGTGCTGTCACATTGGCTTCGCTAATTCACGCCCTTAAGCATTTAATTTTAGTGGACGGATTCTTTTTTTAAAATTTTCCTTAGTATACTCTTTTGCTGATTCTAGACTAGCTTTCTCGCCATGCGATCTGAGAGCGCCGATCATGTGATCTGATCATGATTCTGATTCGCGATCTCGTCAAAATTTTTGGTAACCTATGTGTCAATCTGACTAACCAAATATATTATACACTTTTGGTTTGATCGCAATCAGTTGGGTTGCTTTTGCGTGAAGAAGTGTTAATTAAGTATGTATACAATATTTTGCATTTATATTACAAATAAATTAAATTCTAATATTTTTAAAGATACTTAAAAAATACTTATTTTGTTTAAATTGGAACACAAACAGTTACCCAACATAATAACACACAAATAAACAAAGTGTACACATAGTTAGACTTATTTTGTTTAAAAATACGGTTTGAGCAATCACGCAAAGAATAAAAAAATATATTCTCTTAAATAATGTAACATAAAATAATCCCTGCCAATATGATATATGCAAAAGCAAATCGTCTTTCTGTCTGTCTGTTCGGCTTCCACGCTTAAACTGATAAAATTTGATGTAGAGACAACTTCAGCTCTGAGAATCGGTATAAGCTACTTATAAGACTTGAATTCAATAACCACTAGCTGCTGTGCCCGCGAATCACGCTTCGTCAATAATAAAGCTTAACGCAATAATAGATATTGGAGTCAATAATCGAGTTAAAAACTTTCATATCCTTTAAGTTAGACCAAATTTCATCATAATCGGTTAAGCAGTTTCAGAGCTCGATATCGAGCTTTATATAGTATAGATTTATAGATTACCACACCAAACTAGTAAAAATGTTAAGTAGTATATGCAAACAAAACATTACAATAGTCTCCAGCTTTCAACTAAGATAAATTTTTATATTTCAGAATACAAATTCGCATGCAGCACTTCCACCCCTTTTGTTATCCGTATTGCAGAGTCAAGATTTCCTATGTTGAAATGTCCAAAATTTAAAGAAACCTGAGTAATATTTTATTTCAAACTAGCTGTGCCCGCGACTCCGTCCGCGTGGAAGTAACTTTTGGCAGGATTTTGATTTTTGTAGGCATTTTATAAAAGATCTTATTAAAAAGTAGCCTATGTAATTATACCTTATATTATACCTAATATTATACCTTATGTAATTAGCTATCTATTAGTGAAAGTCCCGTCAAAATCCCGTCCCGATATATATTCATACCCATTTAGTAAAAACTTGTTATTTTGACATTACAAACAGACACTTCAATTTTATTTATTTGTATGTATAGATGACCATTGTTCGTGACAATTTTAATCCAACATTTACCTTAAACATTTGCCAAGATCGTTAAAATCGGGCAATTTCTACCATTGTCAGAACACAAATAAAATTTACCACCGTAAACCTGAAACAAGGTACAAAATACAAACTAAACTATTTTCCCTAAAATCAAATTTGGCACAACAGAAACTCAATTCCGAACGTTGTCCAATAAATTAGCCACACATAGTAATTTGTGAATATAACGAGCAATACCACAACCGGATATTATTCAAAACTATGCATCCAAGAGGCTTTGTGTTTCAGCTAATTTCAATGTACACGAAAGAAACCGCGCGCCGAACTAAGTTTTACATAACTAATAGCCGTTTAACGCTGTATAAGGTGAAATGGCTGCGAACAGTACACGGCCGAATTTCCAAAGCTCTGCTGTCACGCGACGCTTTGCGCGGTTTTTTATAAAAGTGTTCGATATGATCTCTCTTTATAATAATAACGAAAGGAATGTGCGCCACGATGTTTTGAATGTGACGTGACTATTAGATACAATAAAATATTGAGGCATGAAGAAAAAACACTGTGTATATTAAGGAAGAGCCTGTCTCTCATAAATCATAGCACACGGTAACCATTATGAGAGCAAATCTAGAAGTGTAACGTTGTTACATTTGTGATTTAATAAAAAATTGCAATAAAAATAAATATATAAGAGTAATATCAGATGCAGTCATTACTCATGAATAAAACTGATGTTCTCTACATAGAGATTTTCAACATCTACACGTTATCAATATGAAGAAAAAAAGTTATAGAGGGCTCTATAATACTATCAAATTCTAAAATCCTTAAGTACTTGAGGTGACAGTTCATAACTCTTGTTTCTATTTTAATAATTAAATTAAAACTTGTTTAATATGTAAGCTTAAATGTTGTCAGTAATATCTTTTTTTTTTGTTTTTTTTTTATTTTAACTAACTAATTTTCACGTGCAACTACCTATTTAAGCAACTTATTTGAGTGCACGAGATTAGAGGCTAAAAGAATACAACGAAACTCTAAAAAGTTCACCAACGTCTTTCATTCATTGTTCTTCGTTTCAATATGTAATTTTGAATCGTTCCCTTCACGAAGTTGCAATAAGCAATATTGATTAAAGTATATTTGCAATTATTAGGTACTCAATAGTAATATACCATATTTAATAATCAACAGATCCTCATCTTTTTAATATTCTTGTCAAGTGTCATGAGGATATTTTGAAGCTGTCTGCAATGTGACTAGGTTTGCATTATTTTTATATAACTTCATTGCTTTCTTCATTTCTTTGGTTGATATTGTTTTTGTTTTTTATAGATTATTGTTATATCCAGATCTTTATCTCATTAACAAACGTATTGCGACTAACATCTACTTTTTATCATGTAGCACTATTATACACACATAACATACATACATCTTGCACACATACATATCACATAATACACAAAGAAAACAACTTAAACACAGTTATTCAATTTATTATCTACAAATTGCATGGTTTATCAACCTTAAATCGATGTTTACATTTTGCTAATCATTTACAATGTGTCCTGTGCTTTATCCAAAGCTCTCAAAATGGTATGTGTGATGAAATATTTGATAACAGTTTTATATATATCAAAATTCGATAATCAAAGTATTTCTTGTAATTTACATTCATGCGTGGATTCTTATAAGCACAGTTTTGAATACATTTGCGATCCCGAGGAATGCAGTAAATTAATGAGTTGTGCACCTGGCTCATTTACAATTTTGACGCAAAACATTAGAAGTTTATCATGTAACTTTGATAATTTCTGTACACTTCTAGCGAGAATTGCCTTATCTTGGGATCTGTTGGTCTTGACGGAGTGTTGGCTGCCATCTGCGAGGCATATACCTGAATTACATGGCTACTCATATGCTACCACCAAAAATAACCGTACCCAGAATGAAGGTGTCGTTGTTTATTACAAATCTACTATTTCCCCAGTCATAGATGAGCCACGCTTTATTGATGCCAACTGTCTGACGATTCAATTAGACTCATCTACTGTCGTTGTTGCCATCTACCGCCCCCCGGGCTATAAGGAACCTCAAAACTTTTTTACCTCTTTGAGGATATTACTGACTAGCTTAAATCAATTTACTAACATTATTATAACAGGTGACATAAACATTGACATTACTCAAAACACCAATGACCAACGCTCCTGGGATTACCTGAATTTACTGGCTGAATATAACATCCATGCTGGGCACAGCACTCCAACCCGCAACCGTACCTGCCTAGATCACGTGATGGTAAAATCTGAGAAAATCGCGAAATGCTTTATCGTACAGTCTTCTGTCACGGATCACAATAGTGTAGCAGTTCAAATAAATTTTAAAAAAGACTCCTTAAATCTGAGTAAGACTAAACTTTACATTGACCAGGCAGGAGTGGATATGGCGATTAGGAGTATTGACTTTGCGCCAATATATAAAATGTCAGATGTCAACGTTGCCGCCAAGTTCCTATCCGATCAACTAACAAATGCAATAAAAAATAATTCAAAACTGTTTCCCATTGCTAAGCGTAAGAGGCTTATCAAGCCTTGGTTAACCCCTGGCCTTCTTAGGTGCATGAAACACAGAGACAAACTGCACAAAAAATCCTTACGTAATTCAGATGACCTAAACCTATTATTTATATATAAAAGGTACAGGAATTTTTGTAATGCAGCTCTTAAAAAAACTAGGCAAGCATATGAAAGACAATTAATACAAAACTCTGGAAATAATAGTAAAAGACTTTGGGAGGCGGTGGCCATCATCACACAGTACAAAAAATCGGAAAGTGTGTCCTCTGGTCTTATTTCCAAGAGTGATCCTGTAGGCAGTGTCAATGCTGCCAATTTCTTTTTTGCCAATATTGGTAAAAATTTGGCAAATAGCATTGCTAGTAGTAATATTAACACCTCATCGGTTAACTCCATTCCTTTCGCAGCTAAGTCTATGGTCATGCTCCCCACTAGCGAAGCTGAAGTTGATAACCTCATTAAGAGCCTACGCGATAAGTGTGCTGTTGGTGTTGACCAAATACCAGGTCAGCTATTGAAAAAACACCGCGATCTACTGACCCCTCCTATAACATACGTCTGCAATCTCTGCTTGATGTCTGGAATCTTTCCGGATATATACAAGAGGTCTCTCATCATACCAATCCATAAGGGTGGCGACAGAGACAGTATCAATAATTTCAGGCCGATATCCCTGCTTCCCATCCTCTCCAAGATCGTGGAAAGATTGATGAACAAACGTCTAGTTGACTTCCTTGATAAAAATGACATACTTTCTCCTTCTCAGTATGGTTTTCGCTCAGGGAGGTCAACAGATGATGCTGTCCATGACCTCACTGACTTCGTTGTCACACGTGTGGATAGAGGGAAGAAGGCTATTGGCATATTTGTCGATTTGGCAAAAGCATTTGATACGGTCTCTGTCGCAATCCTTCTGGAGAAAATGGAAAGACTGGGTGTCAGAGGTTTAGCCCTTGAATTGTTTAAAAGCTATTTAACAGATCGCTACCAGGCAGTTAAAATCGATAGCTGGATTAGTGGGGATTTGGCCGTTACTTTTGGCGTTCCGCAGGGCAGCGTCCTTGGTCCCACGCTGTTTCTAATATATATCAATAATCTCTGTCAGATGAAACTAAGAAACGGAAAAATCGTGGCGCAGATGGGATTTGACATGGTTGCGGACTGGATGGCTTGCAACTTACTTTCTCTTAATGTTGCTAAGACCAAATATTTGACATTTGCCATCACTAGGCGGGGTCTTCCTGTTGATCTTACACTCAAATCACATTTGCGTTCCTGCCTAAAATCTCTAATTGTGGTTGCTCTGATCTTGTCGCCACTGACTCCATAAAGTACTTAGGTGTTATGATTGACTGCTGTCTTAACTTCCAGCCCCACGTGAACCTACTTGCTGCACGAATAAGGAAATTAATATTTATTTTTAAAACGTTGCGTCAGGTAGCTGGTCGATCAGTTTTAAGAACAGTGTACCTATCACTTTGCCAATCGTTATTGGGGTACTGTATCTCTTCTTGGGGTGGATCCGCCAAAACTCATTTGCTAAGAGCAGAACGGGCTCAGAGAGCTGTCCTAAAGGTTGGTGCATTCCTACCTATTACTTGTCCCACTATTGAGGTATATAAACATTGGAATGTTCTATCTGTCCGTCAACTTTTTATTTTAGCTGTCATCCTTCGTAAGCATGTCAACATCCCCTATAACCCGCAGCTAATGGCTGACAAACGCAGGAAAGGTACTGTATGCACCACGACTCCATTTCACACAAGATTCGCTCAAAGATTCTTCTGCTTCTTAGGCTACCGACTTTACAACACTGTTAATGCTGTACTCAGTATTTATCCCCTCACAAGGCGCAGCTGTAAGAAGAAAGTATTAGAGTGGCTGCTGGGCTTGAATTATGCTGAAACGGAAAAATTATGTACAGTAATTAAATGAATGAGTATATAACATTAAGGTCATATTATAAAATAAAATAGGCACATAGGCGTGTTCACTCATACGAACCTCCACTCACACACACACACACACACACACACACACACACACACACGTACACACACACACACCTACACACACACACATACACATACACACACACGTAATATTCTATAAAGGCTTCTATAAATGAAATTAATAAGTAAATAAGTAACTATATAAGAAGTATAATATTTATAAGTAGGTATCGTTAACTCTAGCTGTTCTTGTTACATGGTAAATGAAATTTAATTTGTGTACCGAGGTGGTGAGAGCCTGATGTCCTGTAATACAGGTATATTAATATACTTAGCATAGGCATCAGTCTCGCACAAAAATAAAAATAAATAGGTAATTATACATTTGTAAGCTTCTTGTGTTGTTGGTATTGTTTTTGTTTTTGTGATGAGAAATAAAGATTATTATTATTATTATTATTATTATCTTTTTAATACGTTGAACGCCACGACGGACACCATGTCTCCGCGGGTAGTAAACCCGCGGGGGCCGCATTAACAAATCGAGAATCGTCCAAAAATCAAGAATGTGTTTTTTTGCAAATTTTTTCAGAAAATAACTCAAAAATTATGAGCAACTTACGGAAACAACAATTTACAAAATATTTTCCGAGATATCAAATAGCAGACACTAGTGTCCGTCGCGACCTGTGAGAACGTCCAGCCGTGTTTTCTAGTGATGGGGTCGCAAGGGTCAACGCTATCGGGTTCCCCCGCGCTACGCATAATTTTCTTTTATTTTCATATTTGTTGTAAACATTAATGAGTAGCCTATACTTGTTCTGATGGCTTAGAAGTTAATTTTTATTATTTTATGTTCCTACAACATTTTTGCAAACAAACTGTTCAGATAAATTCTAAGTCCTTACGGTTTTTTGTGCCAAGTGGCCAGGTTGTACTGTGGGGCCGCGCGGGTCACTTTCCTTAGTAAAAACAGTTGAAACGCTGTCCGTCAGCCGCCTAGAGGCTTTTGAAGTGATTGAGGGTATGCGGACATACGGTGTCCGCCGCGGCCCAATGGACTAAACGTGGTTTTCGCCATGGCGTTCAACGTGTTAAGGTTCAAAATTTATACTGGTTACATCAAACATGAGATCAGAATAAGATTTCAAATTGGATTACATCTTATAACTACTACGAACAGTTTTTGAGTCACCATTAATGCGATTCCAGAATCCGACAAACCTCAAACACAAATACGGAGTCTAGAGTTGAGCTCCAGTCGCCGCTAAGAGCTTCATAACGAGCCGTGAACCGGCGCGGCGGAGCTCGCTACACTCGAATATTGCATTTTAGACCTCGACACGCATCAACTTAATGCTTTCAAAATATACATGCTCTTGTCACGCTATTACGGTATTGCAAACGCAAAACACGTTTAAAAATGACATTTATCTCAAAGAAATAAGGCACTAGACGAAGATCAGCGCCGTCTTGCAGTAGTTCTTTTGACAGGGATACATGATTTGAAGTGATTCAGAATTATGTCATTCCAACGAACTGAGTTCGTGTACTTACTTATATTTTGTTACGTGGCACGTAATTGTGAGGGGATTTTTATGACGTATTTGATAATAATGGAGAATTGAAGGTCACTTGCTCCTCGATTTTCAATTTATTTTTTTATTATTATTATTATTATTTAATGGTTTTCAATTATTTTTTGCAATATTGATTTGGAAAATATTTATAACTAGTGGGCGCGGCGGACGTTGTCCTGCCGGATTACAGCGCCACCTACTGGGTCTAATTGTACTTTTAAACCTTCCCTGGACCTACTCAAATACACATAGAAAATTTCGTAAGAATCTGTCTAGCCGTTTCTGAGTATTAGCGAGACTAACACACAGCGTTTCATTTTTATTTAGAAGACTAGTGGGCCCGGCAGACGTTGTCCTGCCCGGCGATTGCAGCGCCACCTACCGGGTCCAACTTTACGTTTGAACCTTTCTTGGACCTGTTTAAACATACACAGAAAAATTCGTAAGAATCGGTCAAGCCGTTTAAATGTTTTTGCGAGACAAACACACAGCGTTTCAATTTTTTTTATATATATAAGACTAGTAGGCCCACAAACGTTGTCCTGTCCGATTACAGCGCCACCTACCGGGTCCAATTAAATTACGTTACAATTAAATTACCGGGTCCAAAAAAATTAAAATACGTATAAACCTTTCTTGAACCTATTCAAATACACACAGAAAAATTCATAAGAATCTGTCGAGCTGTTTCAGAGTTTTTGCGAGACAAACACACAGCGTTTCATTTTTATATATAAGAAGACTAGTGGGCCCGGCGGACGTTGTCCCACCCGTTTACAGGCGCCCCGTACCGGGTCCAACTACGTTTAAACCTTCCCTGGACCTATTCAAACACACACAGAAAATTTCGTTAGAATCGGTCAAGTCGTTTAAGAGTTTTTGCCGACAAACACATAGCGTTTCATTTTTATATATAAGAAAGATAATATATAAGTTAGGAAAGGTAGGTATAATATTTAAGTTAGGAAATGCATTCTCAAAATCCGAGATTTAGATAAATATTAATATTAATTCTAAAAAGTCTCAAAGTAACGTCAGTCAGTCACTAAATCAATTGTTTCCAAAACGGTACAATCAAATTACACCCGTCTAAACGTTTAGAAAGAATTTCCAAACCAACTTGCCCTATTGCCGCAAACGAAAACCAAATCAGAATACATGTTCGAAGGCGAACATCCGCTTAACCCGCGCTACAAATTCCAACAACAGGCAGGTAAGGGGCGATTCGTTGAACAAGCAATTCCTTCGCAATATTTCCTCTGCAGGTTCTTAAAGCGCTCAACCAATTCATGGTTACATCGATAACAGTTTTCTCGCAGCACTCCGCGAAACATGATCGCGATAAGAGAAGGCCCAATTCTTGGGGCCCGCATAAATTATCGTACCTCCCCCTTACTCCACCTTAGCGGGATTTTGAGAGGGCACAACATGTTATTGGTCACTTTGCATATTTCTTTATTGAAGCTCGCCCTTAATTTAAGGGGGTTCCACGAAGGTTACAAACTGGCATAAAGGAATTTGTAATGTGGGTTAGTCCGGGACGTGATTGCAGTGTAGTGATGCTAAACTACTTATTTATCGAGACTTTGTTCTGTACGACCTAGGAAATTATTGGTTCTTAGAACATTTATTCTTTGCACTTGTTTTATAGCTCTGCTGTATGCTGTTTTTTCTACTTAGGTTACCAAGTTTTGTTTTTCTTGGAGCGATGATATTATAATTAAAAAACTGGCAGACAGTCGCGAAATTAATTCTTAAAAAAGTGTTCGTGTCAAATTCTTGTATGGGTATTAAACGACTAAATACAAATAATCGTCAACTTGCTAAACCTTTTTATTCTCTGACTGTACACTACCGTGTACATATTGTTACCGGTACAAAAACCAAACTGTAAGGACTGGTCCGTTATCGTGTGTTCTAACCATGTGATATAATCAGGAACCTTCATTTCCATTTACCCTCAAAGGGTGTAATGGCAGAACTTTTGTAACATATCATTGTCATCAATTGTTGTACGTAGCCTTAGTTTTAAAGTGATAGCCTACATAGTAATATCCATACCTTTCAAACCATAGATCTACAATATAATAAATAATACTAATAAGTTTATTGGCTATCTGGGTAAGGTTTATATTTGCATAGTCAAAGTAAGTCTTAAAATATCGATCACACGACCTATTTGCCAGAGGAGGAAAATACATTGAATTGTTTTCAAACCAACCCCTTTTTCTTCAATCTTATGAAAAATCCCAGCTAACCGTAAGAGCGCGGCTGAGAAATTCTAACAGCATAATACTTTACAAGAAAACACTCTCTCCGTCTTGAAATCTAGAACCAGCCCTCGCCCGCTCCTGCCTAGTGATAATAAAATACTAAACAGGGGGCCTATTCTCACACAATCGATATCAAAAGTCGAATTCGCCGAGTCGATTGGAAGCCAGAACAAGCGAACTCAGATTTCTATTTTTATTTTGTTATATCGGCAAGTCCTCATGCCAATGTGGACTTATGAAATACAGGTTTGGGAATACACCGCACGGACCAAGAGATGTATTATCCAAATATTCCAGAATAAGCTACTTAGGGGCATCAATAATACCCTCTGGTATGTTAGAAATGATGACCTCCAATGTACCATAAAATAAATTTCATTGATACGATATGAAAAATAAAAATAAAGCCTAACCCTAAAGCACACCAAAAAATACTTCTGAATGTGAAGGCTATCTAGCTTCACGATCATCATCACAACAGCTCATATACGTCCCCAACGAGGGAATCGAGCCCTCGGTTAGGGTGTTTAGGGCTTAATTAACTACGCTGGCCCAGTGTGGATTGGTCGACTTCACATACACCTTTGAATTTCTTCGCCTTGCCTCACGATATTTTCCTGCCCCGGAGCGTCAGACAAATGAACATATGAAATTCGAAACGAAAAACACATTGCTACATGGTGGTCTCGAACCTCAGACCTCCCGATTAGAGGGCAAGTTCCGAATCCACAGCGCCACCGATACTCCATTTTACAAAAAAGGTTTGTTTTAATATAATGTAGAGTTCAGCGTTGCAACTATTCAAGTCAAATACGTGGTGTCGCCTTAATAGAGATAGTAAGAAACCACGGATCACCCTGACCATGGATAAGATGGACACCGAAGTTGGTTTACGGACGGTTTCAATATTCTATCTATCCGTGGATTTGGTTACAAGCGATAGGAATTTGACATTAGCTCCATACAAAATACGTCAAAATTCTATCTCCAGTAAGCAAATCCACAGCTAGATAGGAGATTGAAACCGGTGGTTAGTGGGTGTGAGCCCCGCACTCAGCTGGGAGAGGTCCATGCACACACGCCTGTTGGCTAACCTTCGGCAGGTACGGCGGGTAACAGCATTGCATCTCGTTAAGGCGCATAGTAAGGTCAAACATAAAAAATCACTGCAGAAAAAACCGGTTCTCTTCATAAATATTGAATAAAAAAATCTTTAAAAAAGATATGTTATTATTCAACGCATTCTTTAGAGGATGGTCTTTTTAATTTTTTGATAAATTAATTAAAACTTGGTTAAAATGTGACCCAAACATGCCTCGATTTTAAAACTTTAAACCTAATCGCGTCGTAAATATTAGGTTGAATCGTATACTTTCGATTTCAATAAATAAAGTTAACAATATTCTAGGGGATGGTCTTTTTAGATTTTTCTTATTCGCCTTAATTAATTTTTTATTGAAATAATTCATCTTACGCGTAAAGGTTTGCTTAAATATTCCCCTCACCCTCACTCACTCACTCCTATGTAATCAGTGCGGGACGATCGACGCAAGGTCATTGGGACCACTATGCGCCTTAAAAAAAGAAAAAAGGTAAAAAGAAGGAAAATATTTTTAATGACATACATGACGTACATACATCAAAACGAAATATTGTACTAATCTCAATTTGTGTTTCTTCAAGGTGAGAGTGAATACGAACCTGATAAGTAAGCATGACCATTAATCGGACTAGAATATGGTAAAATGCTTGATATCCAATTTTAAAAAAAATAGATAGTATTTTTATTAAAGTCTTCGAGAATAGTCCACCACTGCGCTCACTGTCGCTTGCCGGGCCGGCCGCCGTCCGGCGCCGGTAATACCGGACAATAGCCTTCCTCAATGGATCCTTATGTGCTTTAAAGAGAATTCGTTTAGTATAATGCGAGCAATCGCACGGGACACTGCGTTTATCTAAGGGCCTATTCGTACGGGTCTTAAAATGTTATTTCATATCGATAAGAAAAGTTTATTGACTTTTTCTACTTAAGAAATTCTCAGAAACATATGCCAATAAGATATTATTCTACCTACCTACACTTTTGCTTAAGCATTTATTTTTTCTGTCTTTTAATTTATCGTATATATCTCACTCCTTCTCAATATCTATTTTCGTAGTAACTTAATAACGTAGTATGAATCGATGTGTAGGCGTCTATTTTACTGTTCAACCAGTCTTCAAATTGACTTAAACAAATTTGAAATTTATGTAATTTTCGGTCTATTATTTATGCTATACAAAGGACCTACTTGTTAGTATAACATTGAATATCCATTGAGAAGTGTATTATGAGAATCGAGATAGACTTGACTGGAAAAGAATCTTTGAAATATCCTCATCGCGTATACGAATATATCCTTAATGAATATATTAAGATGTTTGAATGTAAAAGTGACAGATACGAAGATACGAAGTAACAGCGTGATGAAAGAAAGTAAGAAAGAAAGAAAGAAAGAAAGAAAACATTTATTCGACACAGACACAAATCAACAAAACAATATACAAAGTAGGTACAACAGATTATACAGGGTGTAACTGAAAACCCCAATAACATTTAAGGGTATGTATCCATCAGAAGTAGAGATTCTGTAGGAAAAATATTAGGGCTAACAAACCTAATTTTTCTTCCCATACAAACTAAATAAAATATTTTTTGGTATTAAGTGCCGACAGCCCTACGTAAGCGTACGGGGAATACTACGCTCACATCATACAAACTAAATAAATTATTTTTTGGTATTAAGTGCCGAAAGCCCTACGTAAGCGTACAAGGAATACTACACTCACGTCTGTCACGTGTCATTTTGTGTTTAAATTTCTTTTGTGTTAAGAGCTGATTATGGTTGTCACTTGAAAGTTTTTGCTTTCAGTTTGAAATCAAATAACTCTGAAATTATTGGGGTTCCAGGTCTCAGACAAGCACCGAAGATCCATTTAGTAACTAACTTATACAGGACGTCCCAAGACTATGGGTCATGAAGGGAAAGTACCTTAAATACCGTTGATAGGATATTTTGCTGAAAGAAGGCTTTATGTTATTTTTAAAAGTTAGTAATTCTGCATTCAAAAATTTTCTAAAAATTACTTGCTTCATTTGGGAATCGAACCGACTTAAATGTGAAAAAAAATCACCCGTATTTTTATGATGCCAATCGAAGGAATGGACAAAAAATAATAAGTCCTCTTAAGTAACATAGTATCTTAAAAGAAAGGAATAACGTTTTATTAATTATTTTTATCAAATTAAAAACATACTTGAAACCGCCGAAGTCAATTGAGTATTTTTTGTAAATTAATTAATTAGGTAAATGCTCAAAATGTGATCCTTCTTGTCTTAGGCAAATCCTTCCATCTTTTAACCAATTTTGAGCATCACACATTTTGAGCATTTAATTAATTAAATTACATTGATTTTACCAAACGTTTGGTAGTAAATCAATGTTAATTTACAAAAAATACTCAATTGACTTCGGCGGTTTCAAGTGTTTTTATTTGATTAAAATGATTAATAAAACGTTATTCCTTTCTTTTAAGATACTATGTTACTTAAGAGGACTTATTGTTTTTTGTCCATTCTTTCGATTGGCATCATAAAAACACAGGTGATTATTTTACGCATTTAAGCCGGTTCGATTCCCAGACGAAGGAAATAATTTTTAGAAAATCTTTGAATGCAGTATTACTAACTTTTAAAAATAACATAAAGTCTTTTTTCAGCAAAATATCCTTTCTACGATATTTGAGGTACTTTCCCTTCATGTCCCATAGTCTTGGGACGCTCTGTATACCCCTTAAATGTTATTGGGGTGTTCAGTTACACCCGGTATAATAAAACAAGTGACATCCTAATTGTACTGAGCGTGCCCGTAGCGAAAGGGTTGCCATCTCAGCATTTGCTGGGCGTTAGACACCCAGCGCTGGTTTTCAGATTTCAGTTCCAGAATTCAGATTCCAGTTTCCAGACAACGGATGAAAGCTATATTATTGGAATTCAGATGACAGATATCTATGTGAACGTCCACGGGCATGCAAAAATAAGTACTGGGGTGACGTTTGATAGAGACGAATGGAAGAAAAAACTTGTCACACCGAGCCCACTAAAGTGTCAGATGATGATGATAATGATGGTTTTAGGAGTTGAAGGTATTTCCCCAGTCTAGCTGTTCGTAAGACTATTCAATGCCCTAGGTACCTTTCACACATTTATTTGGTCAAGTAGACGGTGGATTCTAACTTCGTATCACATATAAAGTTATAAAGTCAAGAACCTCACTTACATTCGATTGAAATAAAAATCGATATATTTAAAAATACGTCACTGTCATCGAACAAATAGCGAGCTCACTCGATAAATAATCGCGGGGGCCAGACAAAGGACGCGGTCGCTGTTCCGGCTTCCGCGCCATTCGCTCTGATTGGAAATGATGACGGAACGATGTTACTACTTTCAATATCGATTAGTCGAATCGAGTGATCTGTTTAGAGATTTGGTTATGAAATCTATTCAGATACGACATTTCCTCGCCGACGTGATATAAGACAGCACTGGCTTGAGGATATCGATATTCAAAAGTCAGTAAAAAGTTCCGTCTCAAAAACGATTTTAAAGCCTATTCAACTGCCTCCGTGGTCTAATGTTTTCGACCATCCAGTACCTAATTGTTCTGGACGTCCGGAGTCGACTTCCTATGGGAAGAGAAGATTTTCTGTTTGGTTTACTTAGTTCTAGGGCTTCTGAGCCCTCCTGGTTAGCACTGTATTATCAAAATTTGCCGCACTAATACAATGGTTAATACCTTGTTGTGTTCTGACATTCCTCACTTGTTGAGGCGCCCAGGTGAAGATCGCTTCCATTTTCAGCTTTATTGTCACTTACCAAGAATTCCCTTGTTGTTTGTAAAATGAAATCAATCACAAATTTCTTGAATTAGACTTTTAGATGTGGAGTAACGTCACTAAGCTTATTACAAACCAACATGTAACCTAGTGTCGCCATACCAATTTAAGTGACGTCATGAATGCATAATTTTAGTCCAACGGTGTCAGAACTAGTGTGCTGGTGGCATGGAATTTTGGATCCACGTATACAAGTCACTCGCAAGGGTCCACAGCCTAAGGAAATAATACATCACTGGTACTATTACGCTTGCAGGCCATCCGAAAGGTTGAAAGTTTCAACATAGTAATCAGGATAAGGTAAGATACCGACGAGTCTGCAACGAAAGAAATATGGCTTTCAAGTGTTTATTAAGATTGATGGCGGTAAAGCGATCACTACATGTACCTCGAGTGTGGCGCGGGTAAATAAGGAATCTCTGCTATGTGCGGGTAGATATGAAATATGGTTTACAATTTATTTACAATAATAATAATAATGCTTTATTTGACCATAAAAGCAACAAAAAAGACATACAAATAATACTTGTAACGAAAGAACACAAAAAACATTAACTATAAATAATAAGTCGTCAAATAGGACCTTCTCTCAGCAATTGCTTCTGTGACGTATGCCGCAGAAGCGCTGGTATTATGAGAAGCCCTGACATTAACTGACTCACGAGACGTCAAAATACACGTACACAAAATACACAGTCCAGTTACAGATATGATAATGATAATACATTATATGATCTGGCTGTATGACAATATTCTTTGCCTGTCCTCCACACTAGCTTCCCTCTAGTGCCAACTCCATGCTCCTTGGCAAAGAATGCGAAAAGTACTACAGAAATATGAGAGGCTCGTTTTGACACAGTTTATTACCATAGCATAGTTTAATTACAAGTGCGGGAAGCCTGTCATTGCAACGAGTTCCGACAAATGTCGTCCCGAGCCGCAGGCGAGGGTTGACAGTCGGAACGAGTGGAAACGACAGTCCCGCACGTGTATTGAACAACTATTTTTAATACAGTTGCGAAAAAATGAAACAATAAATACGTAGCAACCTTATGTAGCAATGTACCTGCTTTTGGACTTTACAGGTAAAATTAAACATAATTCCGGTGGTGTTGAATCAATTAATAAGTTATCAGAGTCACTCGATTTACTTGACGATGTAAATAATTCTATCTCAAGAATTGTTCATTGGTTTAATGTGAACAACCTGTCACTTAATGAAGGGAAAACAAAATGTATAAAATTTGTTTTACCCAATGTCAAAGAGGTTCACACCACTGTAAAAATAAAGGATATAGGTGTTGACCCTGTGGACACCACAGTATTTCTTGGAATCACACTTGATTCTAAGCTGCAATGGGGCCCACATATCGATAAATTGTCAAAGAGACTTAGTTCTGCAGCTCACGCTGTATGGAAAATACGTCAACTGACTGATGTTGATACAGCAAGACTTGTATACTTTTCTTACTTTCATAGTGTGATGTCGTATGGTATTTTGTTGTGGGGAAATGCTGCCGACATTCAGATTGTTTTTGTACTGCAGAAAAGGGCTATTCGAGCAATCTATAACCTTAAAATGAGAGATTCTTTGCGAGAAAAGTTCAAAGAAATTGGTATTATGACAGTAGCGTCGCAATATATTTATGAGAATCTAATATATGTTCGTAAGAATATTCATGTGTTTTGTAAAAATAGTGATATTCATTCAGTTAATACTAGACAAAAGAATATGTTAGCTTTACCAAATACCAGGCTCCAAAAAATTAATAATTCTTTTAGAGGCCTGTGTATACGTTTCTACAATAAAATCCCAAGTTGTATACAAGAACTTAGCTTAAACAAATTTAAAGTTGCAATCAAAGATGTACTTATTAAAAAAGCATATTATAAAGTGTCTGATTACATGACAGACAAAAAAGCTTGGGTTTGAACTCTCAATTCTAATATTTAACAATGTATTGCGTTTTGTTTCAAAGAAACGTTCAGTGAGAGCAATTTATTTATAATCTAAGTTCACGCACTTCTCTCAGAGATAGCTTATATAATGTGAATTAACACATCTATTCTTGTAATGGAAGTTGAGCTCAAACTTTTGCTTTGAGGTCAGCTTCCAATTGACGACTCTGTAGTAAACCAAAATTGTAAATGGCGATTTAAAAGAGGAGATAAAAAATTTAGACCTTTCGAGTTTCTTGCCTGTTCTTCTCGAGAAGGCTCTCCCAATTTCCGAACAGGTGTAGAATCAACTTTTTTTTCATTCCTACTTGTATTTGCAGACATCTTGAGTATATTTAGGATGTATGCATATACAAGGTTAATATAATTTCTTTAAATAAGATTGTTTTGCTTTGTTTTGACGTCAATAAGTGCCTGTAAAGGCCTATGTTGAATAAAGATTTTTGAATTTGAATTTGAATTTGAACTCATTTTATAGAATTATTAAACCTTTAAGCAAATAACAACAATCAATAATCACGCAGAGAAAATTTTAGAAAAATGGCGCCAAATATGTCGTCGTACGTACGCTCGTACACAGCAGTGACAAAGCAAATGCGTGCTATGCTTTGCTTTCCGTGTTTTTAAAAGCAAGGTCCGGCCGTGCTTTTTGTTATGCTTTGCTTTTAGGCATGCTTTTACAATACAAAATCCGGTAGACTAGTCAGATTATTTAGCGCAATCTTAACTTAGCATGCTAGAAAAAAGCAGGAAAAAAGCAAAATGTGTGTCAGATTCTCGACATTTGACATTTGGTAAAGAAAAAGCACTATAGCGTAATGGTGGTCATCCCGCACGCTAAACAGCCCTGCAATATACTACTTTTTGAGCAACTGTATTTAAAAAAAAATATTTGGGGCATTTGACATTTAATCGAGAACACGAATGTGTATTAAATTAAGGGGAAGTGATCAAACCGAAATGAAATTTGAACTGTAACATACCGATCTCTTTTTACTTTGCTAGGCCAAAGTAGACTGTTAATAGCGACGTTTTTTTTTTTTTTTTTTATGGATGGCCCGGCAGATGACCTCCTCCCGCCTGATGTTAAGCAGTGAAAGAGGCCCAAATGAGTTGACAGATAAGAGTAGGGACGACATCCACTCTCCTACCTGCCCGCCCCTTGCCGGCCCAAAAGATGCTTTTTCACGCCTCTTTTGAAGGAACCCATGTTGTAGGATGGAGGAAACACGTGCGCAGGTAGAGAATTCCAAGTGTGGGATGAACGACAGAAGAAGGAATCTTGGAATTTCTTGGTACGGTGTGAAAAGGAGGACACAGTGTACGGATGACTCCGAAGGCCCTTACGCGTGTTTCTGTTAAGGAATGGAGAGGGAGGGATAAGGTTAAAGAGCTCCTCAGAGCATTCCCCATGGAACATTCGGTAAAAGGCGCTAAGAGAGGCGATGTCACGACGAAGTTGTAGAGGCTCGAGGGTGTTAGTTGCCTCTACATCGCCAATTATGTGAATAGCGCGACGCTGCAATCTGTCCAGAGCATCGAGGAGGTACTGAGCGGAGCCGTCCCAAAGGTGCGAGCAATATTCCACGCAAGACCTAACCTGAGTTTTATACAACAAGCATAGTTGGTCCGGCGCAAAATACCTACGCACCTTGTTCAGGACACCGAGTTTCCGTGAGGCAGTAGTTATGACGGATTCGATGTAGTCTCTGGGGTTCAGATCGCAGCGAATGATCATTCCGAGCAAGGTGATGTTGCTCTGTGTGTGAAGGGTTGTGCCCTGGAGAGAAGGAAAGGGGAGGAAAGGTGACCTTTTCGCCGAGAACGCGCACACCTGTGTTTTCTTAGCATTGAACTCAACAAGATTGTTGGAGCCCCATTCGGAGACGAGGTCCAGCGTCCTGTTGAGCTCAATGATAAGATTCTGCCTTTCCCTACCAATATCACCGCGAGCAGCCCCTGAGCTTCCGTGATATCCCCCATGCACTGTACTGTCATCTGCATAGCAATGTATAGCTCCCAAGGAAAGCATATCATTGATATGCAGAAGAAACAATGTGGGGGATAGAACGGAGCCTTGCGGAACTCCAGCGTTCACTGCCACGAACCGCGAAGCGCAGCCGTCAACGACAACGCGAATTCTACGCTCGTGGAGGAAGCTGGCAATCCACGTACAGAACTGCGCGGGTAATCCGTATGCCGGAAGCTTGGAAAGAAGAGCCTTGTGCCAGACTCTATCAAAAGCTTTGGCGATGTCGAGACTAATAGCCACCGATTCGCCGCGCTTATCGATAGATTCACCCCATTTGTGCAAAAGGAACGCTAGAAGGTCACCTGTTGACCGTTTAGGACGAAACCCATACTGTCGGTCATTAAGTAACGAGTGACCTTCCAGGTAACGGATCAGCTGGGTATTAAGGATCCTCTCCATGATTTTACACAAAATGGAAGTGACGGCTATAGGACGATAGTTAGCCGGATCAGAACGATCTCCCTTTTTGGGAACCGGCTGGACATTAGCCTCTTTCCAAGATTTCGGCACACAACCAGCAGAGAAAGACAGACGGTATAGACGCGTAAGGACCGGAGTCAACTCCGCTGCACACTTCTTAAGAACAATCGCAGGAATGCCGTCTGGGCCACTTGCTTTTCGACTATCGATCGACTGGAGCTCCGCCCGCACATCACGCTGTCTGATACGGATATCGGGCATGGTGCTGCCACAATGGGACAGTTTCGGAGGTTGTGTACCACAGTCATCGACACGGGAATGAGCTGCGAAGAGTTTTGCCAGGAGGTCGGCTTTCTCCTGCGGCTGATGAGCAAGTGAGCCATCGGCATGTCTCAGCGGTGGCAGCGAGGGTTGGCAGAAGTTTGATTGCACAGCTTTGGCCAGGCGCCAAAAAGAACGGCTACCCGTAGGGTGCGATAGCAGTTCCTGGCCCACTTGTGCAATGCGCTGAGCATCCGCTCTAATGTAAGCCCTCTTACACAGCTTGGTGGCATTATTGTAGGCTGTTTTCAGTAGGCTTGTATTGGGATTCTTAGATGCTCGGCCTCTGATCCAAGCGCGGTAAGCCAGCTGTTTGTTTTCAACAGCAGAGGCGCACTCGCGATTGAACCAGAGGTTACGTCTGCCTCTACTGGCGAGATTGGAATGCGGAATATAATATTCCATTCCTAGTATGATCTCGTCAGCAACAGAGGCAGCGCAGGAGTCCGGATCCATCCTATTGAAACAGCGCTGCCACCAAGGAACAGATGCGTAATAATCCCGCATACCGTCCCAATCTGCTGACGCATAGTGCCACAGACGGCGTGCTGCAACCACAGGTGACGGTCGCGATGCCTGAGGCACTGTGACGGATACCAGACAGTGATCCGAAGATCCTAGTATCAACAGTTTAGTTGACTAGTTGAAGACGCAGGCTCGAATACTGTGGCAGGAAAATTGTTTTCTCTCTTGTATCGATTTATTTATTTTTAGACAAAAAATAGCTCGTAAACAATTACAAAAATCAATCATTTATTCTTCGTTCACGTGTTGAAACACTAACCAATTGATACCACGTCAACACAGTAGATACCTACGTATATACGCTGAACACGATAACATGACGTAAAGCGATAATGTGAGCAGTCGACAATCGTGTTTGCAAGTCAAAACTCCATTACATATTCATGACAAGTTCATGATTAGTTTCAGGTATTTTGCCGCGTAAATATTGGGAGCGCGTCGAAGCCGGTACGGAGGTAACAACACGAAAATGTGGTATAAAACCGACTTCAAAAACATCAAGGACAATTTGTTCTTTTATTTTTAAGACTTTCCATCAGATCATTGCTTGGCACCGAGTTCAATATAAAACTGTGATGTCGTATGCAAAAAGTCATAAATAAATAATTTTCTAATAATTTATTTATGACTTTTTGCTGTTTTTGAAGTCAGTTTTATTTAAAAAAATATGTAAAATACATGCTTTTTAGTAAAATACATGCTTATTGGAATTTGAGCCATGGAAAACACCAGAATAACTTAAAATAAAACGTCTTTCGCTCTAAACAGTATTGAAAGAATTATTCCCGAACTCCTAATCCACCAGAAACCTTTCATCATCAGCTCAGTAACATGATATGATGTCTACCAGAGCACCTTCAGAAAAAACATGAAACACCTTGGACGTGCCTATGCAATTTAAGGGTTTCCCTCGATTTTCCTGGAATCCCATATTCCCATCATCAGATCATGACTTGGTGACAGTGGGACCATCTCAGGGGTATACTATTTCGATTACAAAAATAAATCTTTTGAAGTCGGTTATATAGGAAGTCCGCGCACTCTTGTGTTGACAGCGCATTGGCTGTCAAAAAGACGGTCGTGATAGATAGATTTTTTCTCAGACAATAAACCCCCTAATTCAAGATAAGCTCACTCTCGTGCGGCACTGACGTATTCTTAAACATCTTTCTGGAACCATTTTTTGAGTTGAGATAATCTGCAACGAAGCCGAGGGGCTAAAATGTAAGACGACTCTTTTGGGTATGTCGTAGTAATCTTGTACATCAGCGGGTATTCCGCTGATGTCCCCATACCCAGCTAACCTCCCACGCAACCCCCCGCCCCGATGAAGGCACGTTCGGGATCAAGGAGGCGAATTCACGAACGCACCGCCTGGAGACAGGAGGAGCAGTATAAAAATGCTGGGAAACCTTCTAGGGAGAGGTTACCACACCAGGTTATCTTTCAAGAGCCATACAACATACGAGTAGTCCTTTAAGATTTTGAGTTTGAATTTTTTCAGAATTTGAATTTGAATTTGAAATTTGAGTTTTGATTTAAGCTTTAAAATCAAGAAACTTACATGATTAACTTGAATATAATGTAGTTTCTAGAATGCTCTTAAGTTTAAAAAGGTCCTTAGAGCATCTTGAAGGAGAGAGCACTGATGCACGGAGACAGGCTTTTGCTTAGCTTAAGCACCTTTCTCCCACAATCTTAAATGTTACCTTATCCTAGGTGCTTTGTAATTTTTAAAAATAAAATACGATAAATTTAGCACCGATTTCAATACGTCATCTAATGTTTGTTTGTGATCAGATTTTTCTTAATTTGTGTTTTTTTTTTGGGAAATTATTTCAAGTGTATTAAAAAGTGAGCTTTGTATCACAAGTTACTTGAAGTAAACATCTAAATAACTTGAAATAATACGACGAATACGCTAAACGGCATTAAACTCTTGAGGTCCTTATACCAACAGGCAATACCTGTCAGGTTTGTCTGTACAGTTGAATTTCGCAGATAAACCGGAGAGTGTATGTTGCACAACTGTGCCAGTTTCCACAATTGTTCAGGCAATGGAAAAAAATATCAATTTTGGTATTTTTTTCCAAATGATGATTCATATGTTGCCTGTACAGGTAAACTCCACAGGCAAAACTGAGCGTGTGAGGCGGTCAGAAAAACAAATAATAAACCGATTAGCGCTACAGCGTCGAGATCTGCTGCCGGGACCATGGCTTCAAATGAGAGTTTGTAGGTTTGCCGCTACGTATATATATATCCTTTACTCAGCTCAAGCTTACCTGATGGGTGTAACTGTGCAGACAATATCAGGTACACCCTAACGTGTATGGCATGAGAATATTTTTCTATATGTCTCGACATGTATGTTTCGTGTGCAATAAATTGTACAATCACACTAATGTATGATTTAACGTACAAAAAAATATTTAATTAACACAAATGTTATATTTCATTCCCCGGATTGCCCCCGCCGAGCGATCATCGGAGCGTGCTGCAATGTCTATTGAAATGATTTGCCGTATTTTTCAATAACAGGCTTCGGGAGGCTGCTTAAGAAAAGCGGGGTGCAGATTGGCGTATTTGTATTCAGCCGAGGGCCAGGTTAATCGTGTTACCGGCTCGTCTGTTCGCCAACAGTCGCTGGCGGGCAGTTAATAAAACGCGGCGGGCTTGACAAATTCCAATCAGCCTATTGTTTCAGATTGCTCTGTGCGAAGGCGTCCATTTTGTGCGAGCGAGAGTTTATTTTGGCCCGAGCAGATTAGTGGTGGTCCTGTTAGCGTACAGATCCTGCCTACGAAAACAACGTCGGCTTAAATCCCTGGTCAGTGCAAATATTTAACGTAAATGTTAGTTCGCGAATGAATGTTATATACATTTTTTTATTAAGCAAACTTAAAGCATATATTATTATACAATGTGTTTGGTTAGTACCCCATCAATCTTAAACCCAACCATGTTAATATAGTGATATAAAAGTTATGGCGTCATTGAAAATTCGAAACAGTAAAATTTATGTTGAAATCCCTCATACAAATATTTGGCTCTGTGAAAAAAAAAGATGTCGAACTAATTGAGTTTACTAGTGTGTTACAACGAAGATTAAGGAGTCGTAGAATAGATTAACGTGTAGAGAATACCCTGAGGCATTAAGTCCGACATTTGTACTATTTTTGCTGTGCAATAAAATCTTTAAATAAGTACCGTTCTCAAGATGCCGTCATTAGCGTCTGTTAAAACAAAAAATGGACGCAAAAAACTTATCACGTTTATCAGAACAGAAGTGACAACATTTTCAATAAATTATGTTGTTACCATATTGATATAAAACTAATGTTATCATAAATATAAAATAGATAAGTATCAATATATTTCAAAAATGTAAATGGAAGCAGATATTCGAGTATTCGTCGCCGAATCATGGTAGTCGAGTGAAATTCAACGCCACCCACGTTTCCCAAAACAGAACACCCAAAACGCTAATTTAAATAGATCCTGTCTATTCAACATAAATTTATTCATTAGCGTTTATCGAACCGAACTCGCTACATGCCCAAAGGAGCTCAACAAAAAGACGAGCGGAACACAGAACAGGAATGTAAGAGCAATTTGGAAGCAGAACAATTCGGAAACAAAGCTATTTGTGAACCACAAACGTTTGCATGAGAAAACAGATAAATGTCAAGTGGGTGTAGTTTGGGCATTCCGGACACCTGTGCGAGCGAGAGGCGCGGGCGGGAGCGGGACAGGTGAACCCTGGACCCGACACACACCCTTCATCGTCAAACTATCTGCTCTGAAAGACTCTCCAAAATTCTGTTTATGTTCTCTTTAGAAAAACTTTGTTGTCAAAATTTATACATTTCCCCTAAAATTCAAACTTAACTTGTCGGTTACTCTCATTTCACACTAATTTTGCATTTTAACTAGTTCCAACAAAAGTACAGAATGGACACCTATGCAATTGAGAATCATGAGCGGGAGGGGGAAAGATGAATCTTTGATTAAAAAAATACATCACCATTACACAGCTTATTTGTAGATATTTATTTTAAACTTCAGTTTTATTTGTTGTATGGAGTATCTCTTCTCTTCTAGTATAGAGGTACCTCTTTATATTGTTGTTTTAAATTATACGTTATTACTCTTTTAAAACGAAATATACCATCCTGTTTTACTTTTCAATTTTCATAATTTCTTTTTCCCAATTCTTATTACGGCGACGAAGGTGTATAGAGAATAAAGGTCATTATTGATTTAAGATTTTTAAGTTATCAGAACGAGTGATGTCGAAAGTCGCATCATCATTGGTCTACTAAGTCATTGGTCCACGCTCACACCGATTCCGGCAGAAGAGAGTCAAGTGCTCATATATCTGCGCAAATCTTTATTATATTTAACATAATTAGTGTTTTAATAACAAGATACCATGGCGTTCCATCAAGAAATTACTAGTACTTAAAAACTTTTCTCATCAACTTTAATTTCGACACAAAATCGATGCATACCGATCTTCAGATTTTAAAACGAAATGTCGACAGCCCGCCCACCAACGAAATTTGAATCCTCCAAAGCAATTGATAACAGACTGACGGAAACTTCGTCTAACCCGCTCGGGGCTATAAATAATTCGGCAAACGGAAAAAAATTTAGAAACACAAATTGGAAATATTTGAGTTGATTGCTTTTTCGTGAGCCGCCATTTCATTCTGCGCACGGAACACGAACGATATTGTTTGCTCACGAACAGATAAGAGAATTGATTTAGTGGGTAAATAAAAATCTTTCTTTTTATAGAAGCGCAGGCGGTCTTAAGATGTAAATTCGATGTCGAAATAGAATGGCGGTTGCCTTGAGTATAATTTTTTAATACGAAGAAAGCATTGATGTTCCATAATATTTCGGATTCATTCCATTCAGTAGATGTGAAAACTAAAATGTTTTCTTAGTATAAAACTTGAACACACAAAACTTTAAGAATGTATAATGCTTTTATATGAATAAAATCTGTAAGTTTCTCTACGTGATCGAATCAGAAATGAAGAGATTCTGTGAAATAGTATATAGAATAGATAGCCTAAAGATTTGCGAACCTTAAGTGGCAGGACACATCGTTCGCAGAACTCACGGTCGTTGTTGTGGAAAGGTTTTCGAGTGGCGGTCCTGTTTCTGGAGACACAGCGTTGGTAGTTCTTCCTCCCTATTACAAGGTGGACTGACGGTCTGGTGAAGACCGCGTGGAGCTGTTGGATGCAAGACGCGCAGAATTGATCTGCTTAGAGATCCTCATTTCAGCCAAGAGACACCCACAGATCCTCTTTGGAGTATTCTTGTTGTAGTGTTTCCTTTATTTTCACATTTTATCATTCTGCATGTAGTAAATATATCGACATTGACACAGACATCAATCATTCGAGCGCTTGAAGTGTAAATCTCAACGTTCATTTCAAGTTTTGTCTTTTGATTAACGAAGTTCCAAAAGTCTATTTTCTGGATTTGAATACTAAGTGAGTTCTTCGGCTATTTGCTTGGAAACAAACAAACAATTCCCAAGGTACTATGATAATTTTGATCAAGTTATATTGTCAGAATGTCCCAGCGCTGTGTCCGAGTCGTTTCTTCTGAGAAATTTCTTTTATACTACTAAGTAGGGAAAGAAGAGGGCTCCCTAACTGATGGTAGGTGGTTATAGTCGCCTATAGTACATGTGGATCCTGTAAAACTTTCAAATGTACAACCCCTACAAGGACGCCTATGTACGTGGCCAACTTGTGACATAAGATGTCAAGTCACAGTACCCATTAATTTCCTTGCCTGTCTTACCCTTCAAACCGGTCTTCCGGTTAATAAGTTGTATAAAAAGTCACCATATTAAAAACAAGTATACGATGTCAACTCATAACAGATATACGCAGATATACCCTTCGAATTAAAACCTAATGCCAACTGTTTTGCGGCAGAAATAGGTTACGGCAGGTGATTCAGCACCGAACCTCCCTCTTTATGGTATGTACTCGAATCTCTCATTTGTGAAGCTCTCATATTTATTTACTTTAACCTTAATCCCTCATCTAACCCATCGATCGCAACAAAGCCATTATGGCGCCGGGCGACTCAGAAAGCAATATCTATGGCGCTAAATCTAAATAGAGCTCTAAGTGCTTGTTTGCCGTAATTGATGGCGACAATCAGCTTCCTCCTCTTGTAGTAATGAAGCCTGGACTCGTAGTAAGGTGACGGTACATTTACCTCATTAACCTATTTACTTAAACGACTTGGTTTCAACAAATTTCCCTTATATAGTCTTATGCGGTGTATCCCTACCAAACTGCTCCGACTTCGGCTAACTAGGTTGACGTAGCTGAGAAAATCTGTTAAGTTCGTGTGGTGTAATTAGAATGGATAACATTAGGGCTGACTGTATCTTATATCATCATTACAGCTCATATATGTCCCCACCGAGAGGCTCGAGCCTACCCTAAGGTCAACCACGCTGGCCCAGTGCGGATTGGTCGACTTCACATACACACCTTTGAATTTCTTCGCAACTGTAGGCAGGTTGCCTCACGATGTTTTCTTTCACCGTAGGAGCATCCGATAAATGTACATATGAAATCAAAAAACGAAAAACACATTGGCATATGTCTGGATCGAACTCCGGACCTCCCGATTAAAAGGCCAGTGTCGAGTCCACAGCGCCACTGACGCTCTTCTGTATCTTATATCATCATCATCATCACCACGGCCATTTTATGTCCCCATTGCAGGGGCCTTCTTTATGGATCGTTAAGGAGACTGGGCCATAACCCTCCACGCGAGTCCAATGCGGATTGGTGGGTTTTGGATTTGGATATCTTATATGGTTGTATTATATGGGAAGTATTGAAAGTAGCACCAGTGACGGAATTAGCGGGTTGGAGCCAGCACGCACTGGTGACTTGTCACGGCGACAGTTACACGTTTTAAGTCCGTGGATATATATGGGCGCACGCTACGATGCGCGACGTGACAACTGGATGACAATTCTCAAGGCTAATAAAACACAGTGATTGGGGTGATTGATAAGAGTGACGAAACAGTCACCGTCACAAAAGTCACCAGTGCGTGGTAGCTCTTAGAGTAACAGGTTAGCGATATGGGTATGTGATGAGCAGGTATGGGAGTTATATTACCAGAGGAGCCTATGGACAAGAATATGAAGATATGAAGGTAGGTATAAGTGTAGGGGATGACCTAAAAAAGTAGGGGAAAAACTACTTAACAAATAAATAAATAAGTATCGATGAGATGAAATGGAATTCGTCTGGTGTCGAGCGGTGGTCGAACATGGTATTCGCTCCATTTCTACAGTTATCGTTTCTTTTCTACGAGAATCGAAATAATATTGATTTTAGATATAATACGACCCTATTGATTTTTATAGAAAACTAAATGAAAATAGTAGAAGCGAGTGCAAATTTCGCTGGACGAGCGATCACCATCATAGCAATATTTTTAAATAATTATGAAAAAATAAAAAAACTAGCTGACCGCATTAATAGTGTGTTTGTGTTCAATAAAGAGTTTATATAAACGTTGAATAAAAACTGAACAGATAAAAACAAGCCCAGTAGTATAAAATTCTAGCAGCCGCGACCCATTAATTGCTCTCGCCTCTCGGGCTTCGTACAGAGTGGACGTGTGATTTTTGCCTCGAAATAATAATTAAATAAATTTACATTTCGGCCTCGGCCCCGCGGTGGATGTTGTCTTCGAAGCTCCCTGACGTCGCGTCGCTGCGGACTGTATGCTGAGTGAGTCTTTTTGCGTTGTTGGTTGGATTTGAACCAAGGGGCTTCTCGATCGGTGCCGTTTTGTTTCCGACCTGTACCGACCGCGCCACGGAAACAGTGAGAAGCCGCGTTGAAATTGGAGATCTATTGCGTCGAGTGCTACGACTTGCAGCTACGGCTACGTTCACGTCACGCTACGAGTCTGCTTAGGTACCTCCGTCTTACCTATTTCTGCCGCAAAGCAGCAGTGCTTGCATTGCTGTGTTCCGGTTTGAAGGGTAAGATATGGCAGTGAAATTACTGGGTACTGTGACTTTACATCTGGTGTCACAAGTTGGCAACGTACACTGTGGTTCTTGTGGGGGTTGCAGTTTTGCTGCGAATCTCACAGGAGCTACATGTATTATAGGCGACTGTTACCACTTACCATCAGGTGGGCAGTTTGCTTGTTTGCCAACTTTCAGCAATAAAAAAAAAAAAGAATTCAGCCACAGCGCTACGGAGCTGCTACGAACAAAGATTGCGGTTGACTTGTTTCTTTTCGTGGAGCGTAATAAGTGTTTAAATTGCGTGACAACTGGACGATAACCGCGCCCTGCACCTGCATATTATCAAGGTATTTGCATGCTATCTCATTCTGGCATCACTGTTTGCATTCGATACCATCGCTGCGTAAAAGAGAAGTCATAAAAATCTTCTTTTCTTACTAATAAAATAAAAACAAACGTTATAAATCCATGATGTCGGTGCAGCGCACGCCGGAGAAATCAGCTTCTGTACCTGATATGTCAACCCTAGAGGATGAGTCACCCCCAAACTATATTGTGGCCCGAAACAAAAAGAGACGTCCAACTACAACAGTACCACAACTGCAAGCAACAACAAAAGCCGTTACATCTGAACTCCATGATTCGTTTAATCACTTTGCTACAGAACAAGATAAAAAAATAAACACGATTTTGACCACATTGAAAGATATACAGCAAACAAACAATATAATTCAAACTTCTATTGCCTTTTTAACTGAAGAAAACGTGGAACTGAAAAATAAAATCGCACAGTTGGAATTGGAAGCTAAAAAAGATAAAGAAGAAATTATATTGCTGGAATCAAAATTAGAAGATAGCCAAAGAACAGATCGTAAAACAAATATAGAAATACGAAATGTACCGCTAAACGGTAGTGAAACCAAAAAAGAATTGCTTGTAATGATTCAACACTTGTCAAAATCTATAAGTGTAGATATTGCAAAACAAGATGTTAAAGATATAATAAAAATAAATAAAAATAAAAAAGAAAAGAGCACTATTGTTATGGAGTTTACCAACACTTTCATAAAGACTGATGTGCTCAAAGCCGCCAAGGCTTACAATTCAAAAAATAAGGACTCGAAACTAAGAGCGCTTCAAATGGGACTGAAAAATAATCACGATATTCCGATATTTATATCAGAGAACCTAACGCCTAAAGCCTCCAGGCTCCACTTTCTCGCCAGAGACCTGAAAAAATCAAGTAGCTATAAATATTGCTGGACTAGCTATGGAAAGGTTTACCTACGTATGGACGACAACACCCCGATCATCACGGTGACTAGTGAAGCACAAATTCAACAATTAGCTAATAAGTGACTACTCATAGGTATATTAACTGCCCTTCTATACAGGGTGTCTCAGAAACAATGGATAAACCTTTAACTGTTGATAGGTTTCGTCGAGACCTCTCTAATCTCAAATTTTGACTTTAGTAAAAATATCTCGGTTTTCAAGATATTTGATAGTTCATGATTTTTTTTAAAAATGCCACTTTTGGTTGGTTTTTAATGTGCCATTTTTACAAATACGGACTTTTTCTGATTCAGTTTTTTTTAGCTTCTAACGGAATAGTTCAGCTATCAATAACAGTGGTTAAAATTGAGCTAGCTAATCACGAAGTGCTTGGAAAAAACAATGTTCCAAAAAAAATTCAACAAGAAATTATTTTTCTTCGTGTTTGGTCTGCTACCATGTAAAAAAATGTATGACGCTCATCCTGCCCATTATTTAAAAAAATGCTTAGTTATTCTAGTTTCAAAAAAGGTATGATAAACTTATGCTTAATGTATCTCTGAACTTTTATTACTGCTTGAATAGCAAATGGTATGAAAATTTTAAAAAGATTGTTTGTCGGATTAATTATTATTCGGATTAATTTTATTCGGTTAATTTAGTTTTCCAGTATTAAGTTTATGCTTTCTTGACTTTCTGACTGGTTGAATAGCAAATAAAATGAAAATTAAAAAAAAAAGGTTTTTTTTCCACTAATAAGCACTTAAAGCTTATTTGTAAACATTCGTTTGCGAGTCACAGAGTTGAGAAACGTGTTTTTTTTGTGGCCCCTGCCTGCCACATGTCTCATCCACTATGCGCAATCAAAAAGGAGCCTTATCATTAACAGCACATGAGTCATAAGCATTTGCAACCTTACCTGCTATCGAATTTCCTGGAAGGACTTTTTTTACCTGCGTCTGATCATTGGGTTCTTTGTTACGATTGTTAGTGTCCTTCTGAACTCCGGTTGTGACCCACGCGTGTTTTCTGTATTCGAGAGATTCGATAGAGCTTCGATGATTTTAAACGACATTTTGCTGTGATTTTGGACTTGACTAGCTTTGCGATTCGGATATTGTTTGTGCTGTGAAACCTATTGACAACTGGTGATCATATGGACTTGGCTAGCTTTACGATTTGGATATTGTTTGTGCTGTGAAACCTAACTGACAACCAATACATAACACTGAACATGCCTAGACATCAGTACACGTCGCGCGAATATGCAAACATGCATTTCGTTTATGGCGAATGTCGAGGAAATGCTAACGCTGCTGCTCGTCTGTACGCAGAGAGGTAAGACTATTTATTTTCTCTTTAATTCAATCAATCTTATTTTTTTTTAAATCACAAACATTTATTGCAACTTTAGTTAAACGTATCAGGATGGGTCTTACATTATGTTATCCTTCTAAAAATAGTCACACGCCGTGTTTAATTAGATTTTAAAATTAAATGAATTAGTAAATTTAATGACGTCATTTTTTGTATTAGGTACCCCAACGCACGTCACCCGGACTATCGAGTTTTTGCACGGGTACATAATTCGTACTGCGAAGGGAGGCTTCCAGGAAGAGGCATTGGTGGTGCAGGGCCAGGAAGACCAGAAAGAAACGACGATGAAGAAGTAGTAGTCCTCGACGAAATAGAAGAAGATTCAACACGTTCTGTGCGTGGAATTGCACGTCGAACCGGCATTAATAGAAGCAAAGTGCATCGCATATTGAAAAAATACCTTTTGCACCCTTTCCATATTCAAAGGGTCCAAACTCTACAGCCTGCTGACTATCCGCGCAGGATTGCATTCTGCAGAATCATGTTAAATAAAATAAGGGAGGACCCGCAATTCTTCAATAAAATTTTATGGACGGATGAATCCTCATGCCGGAGAGATGGATATTTCAACATCCACAATCTACATAGCTGGCAAGTTGAAAACCCACATTTGATGAGGGAAGATCAGTCCCAAGTTCAATTTAAAGTTAACTTGTGGACTGGGATTATTGACGGACAGGTGATCGGGCCATATGAACTTCCAGCTACACTGAATAGTGAAATTTACCTTAATTTTTTACAAAATGATTTACCCGGCATGCTAGAAGATGTCAATTTAGAAGTGAGGCGGAGAATGTGGCTTCAAAATGATGGGTGCCCAGCTCACTACGCAATAGTAGTAAGAAATTATTTAAATCAACACTTCCCACAAAGGTGGATAGGCCGGCTCGGCCCTATTTTATGGCCGCCCAGATCGCCGGATCTAAATCCCTTGGATTTTTTTTATTGGGGATGTCTGAAAGACCTTGTCTACGCGAGGCCAGTATCCTCAATAACAGAGTTGCGTACTCGCATACAAAATGCAGCTGCACACATAAAAACGTCTGGTTACGCGCGCCGCATCATACTTTCTTTTATAAAAAGATGTAGGGCGTGTATCAATGTGTATGCGCAAGGACGCCAATTCGAACATTTATTGTAAATTTAATAAAAAATTAAAATTTCATGTTGTTTTATTTCAAATTCTTTATTCAAACTAAGAATTAATAACTATTCCGAAAAAAATCTTTTTAAAATTTCATACCATTTGCTATTCAAGCAGTAATAAAATTTAAGAGATACATTAAGCATAGGTTATCATACCTTTTTTGAAACTAGAATAACTAAGCATTTTTTTAAGATAGTGGGCACGATGAGCGTCATACATTTTTTTTACATGGTAGCTGACCAAACACGAAGAAAAATAATTTCTTGTTTAATTCTTTTTGGAACATTGTTTTTTCCAAGCACTTCGTGATTAGCTAGCTCAATTTTAACCACTGTTATTGATAGCTGAACTATTCCGTTAGAAGCTAAAAAAAACTGAATCAGAAAAAGTCCGTATTTGTAAAAATGGCACATTAAAAACCAACCAAAAGTGGCATTTTTAAAAAAAGTCATAAACTATCAAATATCTTGAAAACCGAGATATTTTTACTAAAGTCAAAATTTGAGATTAGAGAGGTCTCGACGAAACCTATCAACAGTTAAAGGTTTATCCATTGTTTCTGAGACACCCTGTATACTGCATACTTGTGTAACAAAGTTAATTCTTACCTTGTGGTTTTGACTATATCAGAATTTAAATTTAACGCAACCAAAACAGTAATTTATATACATTACAATAGTGATTTGTCGTCTTCAAAGTTTATATATACAATGTTACTTTCAATAACCCAATATCTCCTCAAAAAGTTAGCTCAATGTTTACATATACACCCCATAATAATATATACACACAATATAACAAACACTCTCATTATTTTGTACAGTAATAATGGACGAACAAATTAATATATTACATGAATTAGACACAATAAACAAATTTAATACTCTCAGTTGCTCTATAGACAATATATCTCAACACCTACCCCAGGGTCAACCAAACTTGTCATTAATTGTACAGAACATAAGAAGCGTTCATAAAATATCAAATATTTAGAAATAAATCTCAGTCTACTTAACCAAGCTATTGACCTGATTGTATTAACAGAATGTCGCATAAATCCTGACAAGCCACTCCCAAGTAAAGATGACTACTCAACATATAGTTCCACAAAAAAGACAAATCAAAATGACGGAGTCGTAGTGTTCATAAAGTCATCTATAAAACACACTGCCAAAGAAATTGATTTACACGGAGCCTCTTGTCTTGAAATCATTACACCCCTTTGCACAGTTATCTGTATTTATCGAACTCATTTTGAAAGAAACCCTGAACAGTTCATCAACTTCCTTGATGCATATCTAAACTGTCCGCACCTCAATAAAAATGTCATATTAACAGGCGATATAAACATAAATATAATTTTTGGGCAAAACAATAGACATTCTGATACATATCTTAATATGCTGGCTTCACATGGTTTTGAACCTGGACATAGACTCAACACTAGAATTAATAGTTGTATAGATCATATGTTTATAAATTTCGACTTGTCAAAATTTTCATCCACAGTAGCGGTTCTGGACACCACAATTACAGATCACAAAATGGTCTTGACATACTTTTACCCTAAAGCAAAGGTATCAAATATTTCTGCCCCTAGACAGAAAACTATTGTAAACTATTCCGATGCCCTAAAATCTTTACAATCAAAAGACCTATCTGATTTTAGTATTGTTAAGGACCCACACTTATTTACAAATAAATTAACTACAATAATTACTGATTGCTTAAAGAAAAACACAAAAACAATTAATGTTCCGAGAATTAAAAGAATACTAAAGCCATGGATTACTGAGGGTATTTTAAAATGCATTAAAAACAGGAATAACTTACAAAAAAATGACGAATGGATCCGACTAATGAAATATAAAAAATTTCTTATAGGAGATATCGCAACTTCTGCAATAACCTTATAAAAAATCAATACGAACGCGATCTTCTTAATAAAGCAAAAGGAAATAATAAAACTTTATGGAGCTGTATAAAAAATATAACTAATTATGCGAATATACCGAAAAGAGATAATGTCGAACTTTATAATCTAAAAAATACTTCTAAAGAATCTACTGATTACATAAACAATTACTTTAATAACGTCGGGAAAACACTAGCTGAACAAATAAAAAGAAATCTGCCACGGCAAACTCACAGCCACAGTCATGTTGCTATTTCCTCTCAAGTTAACTCCATTGGTGTGATTCAAATAGAGCCCTTTGAAGTTGATTCCATTATAAGTGGACTTAAGCCGGAGTCCGCCGCAGGATGGGATATGATTCCAACAAAATTTTTAAAAATGGCTAAGTCAGTCCTTGTTCCCCTGTTAACATCTCTGGGTAACCTTATATTTGAGAAGGGTATTTTTCCGCGAGATCTAAAACGCGCAATTATACACCCTATCTATAAGAGTGGAGATAGAGGCGATATCAACAATTATAGACCTATTTCAGTGCTCCCAGTAATTTCTAAAATTATGGAAAAATTGATAAATAATCGGCTGTTAGATTTTCTCAATACTTTTAAAATTCTATCAAAACACCAGTATGGGTTTCGCACAGGTATTAGTACTGAAAATGCTATTTCAGACCTCACTAGTAGCATAACAACATATCTTGACAACAAGAAAAAAGCTTTATGTATATTTTTAGACCTTAAAATAGCTTTCGATACCGTCTCTATCCCCACTCTTCTCTATAAACTCAGTAGGATCGGAATAAGAGGCAATTTTCTTGAATTACTCACTGATTATCTACAGGATCGTTCGCAAATAGTAAAAATTTATAATTATACATATAGCAACGTTAACATTTCCAGTAACTACGGCGTTCCACAAGGTAGCGTCCTCGGACCTACCTTGTTTTTGATTTATATCAATGACTTGACAAATTTAAAACTTACAAATGGATCTGTATTCTCGTATGCGGATGATACCGCTCTGCTATTCCATGGAGATAGTTGGCTGTATGTTTTTGCAGTGGCTGAGGCTGGTCTTGCTAACGTTATGGACTGGTTAAACTTGAATTTGTTATGCCTAAGTATGTCTAAAACTAATTATATAACTTTTTCGATCCGTAATTCAATGCAACCGGATAATATCTTGACAACAAGAAAAAAGCTTTATGTATATTTTTAGACCTTAAAATAGCTTTCGATACCGTCTCTATCCCCACTCTTCTCTATAAACTCAGTAGGATCGGAATAAGAGGCAATTTTCTTGAATTACTCACTGATTATCTACAGGATCGTTCGCAAATAGTAAAAATTTATAATTATACATATAGCAACGTTAACATTTCCAGTAACTACGGCGTTCCACAAGGTAGCGTCCTCGGACCTACCTTGTTTTTGATTTATATCAATGACTTGACAAATTTAAAACTTACAAATGGATCTGTATTCTCGTATGCGGATGATACCGCTCTGCTATTCCATGGAGATAGTTGGCTGTATGTTTTTGCAGTGGCTGAGGCTGGTCTTGCTAACGTTATGGACTGGTTAAACTTGAATTTGTTATGCCTAAGTATGTCTAAAACTAATTATATAACTTTTTCGATCCGTAATTCAATGCAACCGGATAATACTCTCACCATAAGTGCACATACATGCAAAAGAGATAATGTCTCTAATAGCTGCAATTGTTATAAATTAGAACGTGTTAATCACACAAAATATTTAGGAGTCATGTTAGATAAGAATTTATCCTGGTATCCCCAGCTTGAAATGGTTGGTAATCGAGCACGTAAACTTATTTGGCTTTTTAAATACCTGCGTGAGATAGCTGACAAAGAACTTATTATATATATTTATATGAGCCTTGTTCAATCTTTATTGTTATATTGTATAAACATATGGGGAGGTACCTACAAGACAACATTTATAAACATTGAACGGGTACAAAGACTGATTATTAAAGTAATGTTGCGTAAAAAGAGATTGTTTAGCACAAACTTATTGTATAAAGAAGCTAATGTTCTGACAGTTAGAAAATTATATGTACTACAGTGCATTCTTGCTGTACATAAAAGTTATTCTTTCGTCCCAAAAGTGCTAAGTAAACGTAAAGTTAACACAGTAGTACCCGTTAAAGCTACCAAAACAGCATTTGCTAGAAAACAATTCTCGGTTCAATCGGCATTAATATATAATAAAATAAATAGAATTTTAAACATTTTTTCACTAACTTATTATAATTGTAAAATGAAAGTAACCAAATGGTTAAAATTGCAAAGTTACGAAACCATAGAAAAACTTTTATCTGACCACTAACATCTAAAAAAAAAAGAGAATGATCTGATTTTAGTTGTTGCATACAATCTATTAAATATGGTAAGCAGCAACTAAAATTAGATACACATTATACAGACATATTTTGATAATAAATAAATAATAATAAGAAAAACACTAAATTCACTCAAAATATGAAAATGAAATGTATTACAGAACACGAAAAATATTTACACAAATTTATTTTAAAAATATTTTACAAAATATAGTTATTATATTTACACAAGCTTAGTTAATATACAATTACACAAGTCTTTTTGTTTTGTTTTTTTTGGAAACTAGAAAAGGTATAAAAAATACACAAGTTTATTTTAATTTATTTTTACAACTTCTGTCGATGTTAAAGAAAATTAATCGTTTTATATAAAGTATGTACCCTTATTATTAAGTTATTATAATTAAGTTAAATTGTAAACCTTATAAATATACTAGAAACTTCCTACGTTATAAATAATTGTCATATTGTTGTACAGAAAAGAGAGGGGTCTTTTCTAATACAGGTTTTTTTAAACTTAAAAGAAGAGACCCAAACATTCTAAAAGCTACGTGTAGTTAATAAATTTATTTTTGATTTTGATTTTGATTTGATTGATTAAGATAAGCTAAAATACCTATTCCCAATAAAAGGTCCCGACTGCTACCACTGGAACGCTCGCCACGCGAAGCGTGGTGGGTTTCAAAAGCAAAAAGTAGTATATCTCAAATATCAAAGGTGCCGCCATTGCGGAATGACTCACCCCGGCGCGTACGGAGTGTTCAAAAAATTGCGGAGAGTGACATATACTGTCTACAAGAGAACAAAAAATACGTATGGAAAGGTAATTTAATATAGAAGGAACTTATAACAGTTAATTAGATAAGGATTAATAATTAAATGAATGAAGCGCGAAAATGTTCGGAAGGTCGCGGAAGACCCGATTTTTTTAAAAAATTTTTTGCACCAAAACTATTTTATAAAACTTTAAATAACCATATATATTATTATAGCCCTATTCTTGAAGATTATTTTGATATATAATAGTTTTGGGTAATATTATTAATGAAAAAAGAAAAAAATAATAAAAACGATTAATTACGTAATTATATACGCGAGATGCGCACGCGCGACCTCAAATTTTAAAAAAATGCAAAAAATAAATTATTGTGTCTAAAATTAAATAAAAAATACGTATGGAAAGCTAATTTAATAAGGAATGAACTTATAATAGTTAATTAGATAAGGATTCATAATTGAATGAATAATGACGAGAATAGTAACTAAAGTGCTTAAAATTTCAAAAATACTCACTTTTTGAAAAAAACGTTTAGTGTGGCAATATAACACTATAAACTATCATAAACCATACATAATAATGTAGCCCAATTCTTCTAGTTTATTTTGATATAGAACACTCTACGAAAATACTAATACAGACTAAGTAAGTACGCAATAAATCTCATCGGTCATGGAGTAAGAAACGTATGGATACGGCCAAGTAAGTTAAACCGCAGACTATGACAAATTTATTTCAATCTAAGACTAAAAATAAATTGGACATGACCTGTCAACTTATGAAAGAGACTATTGACAAAGGAATAAAGCCATAGAGAAAATATTTTATTTTTCGCGATTTTTTTATCACACCGCGCGGTTTTACGCAAAGGGAACTGGGTACCATAGTACCCAGGTCGATCGAGAAGCTTACGATTTTGGGGACTATAGTCCCCACGGACGTTCCAGTGGTTTGAACCTTCATAAATATGTAATCGTTCAGAACGCACTAGCAGGCCCCCGTCACTCGCGCAATGCAGCGTTATAAATACCTATCGCTAAGTAGCGCGCCGGCGCGCCGACCGGCAGAGGGCCGTCGCCACCCGCCGCGCCGCACGCGAGACTATTAGAGAATTTTGTAATTTTTTTGTATTTTTTTTATTTTGTTTTTATTTGTTTTTTTTCCTTTATTTTATTGCTTTTTTGATTATTATATTAATTTGGTTTTTAATTTCTTTTAGTTTTTTATCAATTATTTTTTTTTATTTATAATTTTCTTTTCAAAACTAAAAACGGGATTTTTATACCTAAATCGAATAATTTTCCAAAAATTTTCAGTTAAATGTTGATGCGAAAAAAGTACACAATAATTACACACAATAATTTTAATTTAATAAACTTGATTAACAATACGGTGGTTAATTTATACTGTGAAGCTATTGGATGTCGTTGTTAGAATACAAATAAAAATTTTGATTTTTTTTAATCGGCTGAGATGAAAGCCAACAGCTTCTCTGTTGTTTGTATAAAAAAATAGGCAGCCTGCTTGATTGCCTACTTAGTTTTATAAAAAAATAATAAAGTCTCGATGAACCGGTTATTTGAATGTCTGTTTTTGAAAGATTGCCTATTTGTCACAATTATTCATACGATTCAGGATATTTTCCATAGTAAAATTTAATAACCGTGAGTTCAAACATGAAAAAAAAACATCGATCATGTATTTTTCATAATAATTCGTAATTTTTTTAATCGTTTGTAATTTGACAAATGAATAAAATCAATGAAGAAAAAATTTCGGGATTGGTAATTTTTTCATAATTTGTATTTTTTATAATTTATAAATGTATTAATGACGATAAAATAATATTCTGTTCTCTTATTTTTTAACATATACTATTTTAAATTTTTAAATATATGCGCACTGCCAATTTAGAAGTAGATTATGAGGAATAATGTAATGATTAACACCAATCATGTATTTTACCATATTCTTGTAAATTAAGTAAGTACTATTATTATTATCATTTTATAAAATTAAAGCACATTTGAGTTAGGGGCTTTCCTCGCAATCACTTTATTTCATTATAAGAATAAGAATCATTTATTTTACCAAAATATATAGTACAAAGTAAATTTACTATAATTATCACACTAGGTTAGACCTGTTACGCAAAGATCATACTTATTAACAAAAATCAAAGATTTTCTGTACCAGCTGATTTAAAAGATATTAATATATATAATATATTAAACGAAGAGATCAAATCAATTATAATTATGATCCTACGTATATCAATAAAATAATAACATTAAAGTTTTACTTTGACTATTTTGTTTATGTTCTTTGTACAACCCTTAAGTTTTCGCTCGATGACGCAATCACGCGGTGTACGCGGGAATCTCGACTCTCGGCGCGCGTTCATAGAGACCTTTTCTTCTTGCAGCGACTTTTGTCTGTCGGTTTTGGCTATTATTATTACAACGATTCGAGCATTTCTATGGGAGTGATGTATCTGTTACGTAGTAACTATTATCTAATCTGTGGCACTAGTATAAATTAAGACAGTATAGCGGGATTAACACGCCTTTTTAAAATTTTCGTAATTTAAAATGCATGTATGTATGAGACGGTGACTGGTATAGTCACGGTCTGAAGTTATGGGTCCATTTTTAACGGGTTTCTAATGGATATACAAAATAAAACGAACACGCATACGTCAGATACCACAGAATAACACAACACTGTAACACAACGGCCAGAATTGCGCGTCACCTAAAAGCAAAACATCGTCACGTCGCAATCAGATTGACAGGCAGCAGGAAATGAAGAAAAATATCGCCTCAGCCGATAATTAAGATTGATATTACACGCAAGCGCTAACAAAAATTCCCCGGAACGCCCGAATGGAGGGCCTTATCCGAAAATCATATTTGTGTCGATTCGAATAAATGAATCGATGGAATGGGCGACTATCGTGGTCGATGTCGAAATATCGCGTACATCGTTTGCAGTACAATGCTGAGCAATCATTAGTAATCAAAATTAAAACTTAAGATCTATTCGACATAAATTTGTTATGTAGTATGCTTCACCTGTCTCGTGACGCGTTATAATAATACTATAATTAACAATTATGACATTATAAATATGTTGACAACGGCTTAGCGTACTAATTGATATAAACAGTTGCTAGTGCTTACAATGTTATCTTTTATAGCAAATGCTGTTGATGTAACCAATATTTATTCATTGTTGTCGGTGGCAGATGAGCCGGTGGCCCACCTAATGGTAAGTGGTAACCACCGCTCATTGATATCTGCGATGCCAGGGGCACAGCTTAGTTTCTGCCTACTTGGAGAGAAGTGCTCTTTTTTAACCTCATTTGAAGTTGGACATATCCTAGCGCTTAGAAGACACCTCAGCTGGGTGTTTGTTTTAGATTCTGCACGTAGGTGGAAGAAATAAACCTGAAACCGACCTGTGCTAGACCAGATCGGTTCCAGGTGATACGTATAAACTCTGCTGCGGTGGCGAGTGGTGTTTTAGGGTATTTTTTTAACGCGCTATGTATTACGACACGTATTATGAGCATTTTAATTAACGCAGTTTGAGTATAAATTAATTTGTCGCGAGAATTACTTCTGATATTTGGAATTTTCACGTCAAAACGAATATTATTTTTTGGGAAAAACTTCATCAAGTATGATATATCGATATGATTCTTCTATACTGGATCAGTCAAATTTGAATTTGTACTTCGATACATAGATTTTCACGCGACCCGCATGAACACTGAAGTGCACAATAGTAAAAATGCGTCTAGTGGAAACGAAAAAAGGGTTAACCATACACATGTTCAGATCAGATACAGTCAGCACGAAGCCAGAAGAACAATGCAGTAAATGTAAGTAGATCATGTAATGCACGGACAGCGCGGGCTGCAATGTACAGCGAAGATTATACACCTGTTCGGTCACAGGGATAGCCTGCATGAAGCCAGAAGAAAAATCTATGGAATATACAAACAGCAACACGCTATAGGCTTCACGTGTTGACCTTGAGACCGCCCTTATGTCACTCGTAATAGCGGCGGTTTTAGTAATACAATTGTAAAGCTTGACGTGTTGCTGACTGTACATAAATCATGTAATGTACGGACGGCGCACTGCAATGTACAGCGAAGATTCACGAAAATCCGATGATCGATTGCAATCGAGTAGCCCTCCTCGTGATATTTAACGTAAAAGGCTTTACGTTGCCAAGCCATTTAAACGCGAGTATCTTGTTCGGAAATGAGGTAAAAATATTTTACACCGATTATACTTTATTTCGACAATAATTTATCTTTTTTTTATGGATGGCCCGGCAAATGACCTCCTCTCACCTGATATGATATGATATGATGTTAAGCGGTGAAAGAGGCCCAAATAAGTTGACAGATAGAGTAGGGACGACATCCACTATCCTACCTGCCCGCCCCTTGCCGGCCCAAAAGATGCTTTTTCACGCCTCTTTTGAAGGAACCCATGTTGTAGGATGGAGGAAACACGTGCGCAGGTAGAGAATTCCAAGTGTGGGATGAACGACAGAAGAAGGAATCTTGGAATTTCTTGGTACGGTTTGAAAAGGAGGACACGGTGTACGGATGACTCCGAAGGCCCTTACGCGTGTTTCTGTTTCCTGAGCGCTACAACATGTCCCTATTCAAGAGTAACATTAAGAGAGCATTATACTCAAGGTAAGCAGCGACCTAGCTATGTCCCTGATATTAGCGCAGTCCATGGGCGACGGATACCGCTTACCATCAGGTGGGCCGTCTGCTCGTCTGCTACTTTAAGCAATAAAAAAAAAGGAATGGAGACGGAGGGATAAGGTTAAAGAGCTCCTCAGAGCATTCCCCATGGAACATCTGTGTGGTATTCGTGCGACTACAGATTGCGTTGAGAATACCTACAGATGTCGCTGCTCCATTTATCTTGTGGATGTCGTGAGAGTTGACTAATGCCCGGTTTCTATATTCAAGAAACGATCCGTTTTTGGTACGGACTATTAAATGTTGACATTTATTTGCTTTAATAGTATTGTTGTGTTTCAAGAGATCCAAGAACCCTATAGCATAGCTGTGGTGTCCAGCTGAATCTCGATTTCATCTTCGGCCTTTGTCACTTACTATCAAGTAAGACGAGGGCCAATAGCTAAGTAGAAATAAAAGAACTGTCGAAGATACAAAATCAAATGTAACAGCAAACCTACATAATACAGTATTTACGGTAATGTCAAAGCAAATAAAAAAATCGACGCGGATTCTGCGGTAAAAATAGCATTTAGTGAATCCTGTTTGCTATCAATTTCCGGAGCTAAGTGGTGGATTTGCATCTTCATGCTACGCTGACATCGCTGTGTTTGTTCAGATACCCGTAAACATTTGTATTGATGCTGTTAACTGCACAGCATTATTTTTGTATTGATTAACAAATAAATAAATGAAAAACAACAAAAAAATCCAAACCTGAAGGTTAACCTGTATCTTCAAGGTTATGAAATACGAAGCCACAAATATGAAAATTATTATTGTAAAAATTATAAAAACCTTGTGTGCTTATTTTAGCAACTAATAAAGTCCAAAATAGAAGTGGTATTGTTCGAAAGGTTGCTTTTTAAACATTACAAAATGTACATGTCCTATCTGTTTTTTGTTTTCCAGTGAATGTTTTATGTGCAATAAAGAATATATATAAAATGTTTCATTTGCGAGATTCTTTTCTGTTCCTATTGTGATGTTTCTTCCAAAGCTCAGATCGGTGTAAAGTCAAAATTGGTATCAAAAATAGCATTTTGTGTCTCTTTATTAATTAACGTTTTTGTTTCTAAGTAATATGTGTATAACATATTTTTTAATTTTTAAATATTACAAACTTAATTTATTAACTCAGTAAATATTTCCATGCTATGTCATTCATCATAATTTCAGGCAAGAGATGTCCAGATGTCCACTGATGGACATAGCTCCTCCCCCCCCCCCTCCCCAGGGATCTCCAAACCAATCGGTCCAACGCCTCCTGCATCCAGCGGCTTCCTGCGATCTTCACTAGATCATCGGTCCACCTAGCGGGGGGCCTACCATGTTGGTAGAATGGAACGGACTCATAGGGTAGAAAACCGCCGTCCATCCTACTGCGAGCGATGTGTCCCACTACCACTCAAGGTTTGCAATTCTTTGGGCTATGTTGGTGACTCTAGTTAGAATAGAGCAGAGCCCTCTCCATTACCCTTTTAGTGATCTGTAGCTTTCTTATGAGACCCAGTGTAAGCGGCCACGTCTCAGTTTTATTATGTCTACTACTTAAGGGTAAAAACATTATCATAAATATATTTATCTTTTTTAAATAGTTCATCTAGAGCTAGACTATGGAATCCTTGATTCACATCGCCAGAAATATTTACGTCACTTAAATTCTCGGTCTTAAATCTGTAAGAATTACCAGAAAGTCGGATCATTCAATAACTCGGCTCGTTCTTCGGAGACAATGGCGGATTGCCTTTGACTAGCTTATAAATGGTCGCGTCTGCAGGCGACTGACCGGAGTCAAAACAATGGAGACTATCCGTCACATAATCTTCATCTGTTCTGGTCGGGGTTGAAGACTTTTCAGTTACAATTCGTTTTGTACTTCATAATTTACGGTTTGCTAAAGATAAGCTCATCACTGTTTTAAAAAGAGCTGTATTAGTGGTGATTTCTACGTCAACCAATTGCATATCTGTAACGTTTATTTCGCAATAAAGTCGAAAATGGGAGCAAGTTTTATCTAGAACTCCTCCACGACCGAGGAACTTGCTATCTCACATCTATATTTTCGGAATAAATGTTTAGGTAATCAGGTTTAATTAACATCGATAAGTAGACGCGGCTCTGTCATAATTTTTATTATTTTCATATTGGGTTAAGATGTTTTAAGGGTGCGATGTACTTGAAATATCTAAAAGGATAAAAAGCCTTTACAACATTGTCAAGTAAAAAACTGCCTTAACACAACACACATTGTTATGAAGGCGTATGTTTTCATTAATCGTCTGCGGTATCAATTATTTTATATAACTTTAGATTACGAGATAATCGCGAAGATAGATATATGTTTATTTGATAACCTTTAAGTGCGGTATGGTCAAAAATGAAAATGTAAAGCGATCGTAAGTGGGCATATATAGGAACATACATGCCACATTTAACAAAAAGATCGAAGAACATGAGTAGCCTAGCAAAATGTTAAACGGGAAATTACATTCAACTGCGTCACCGACCGTCATTCGGACCAACAAATAGGAGTAGTTCACAAAATTTAACGCGCAAGTATGCCGCAAGCGCCTGCCGTCCGCCATTTGCATAATGAGCGGTCCGAAACGCGGTAATCTTGCAACAATTCACCAAATGCTCTTGTTAGCTTGTTACGCCCTCGCCCGGACGAGTTCTCGCCTGTTACGGCTGTTAAATGATTTCTTTGGGCTCGACGATATTATCTTTGAGGTTAAGAGGAGAGAAGACTCGAACAACATAATCCCAGCTTCGGTGCGTAATGGCAACACATTTGAAAATAGTATTAAAAGCTACAATGTGATGTGCATTGGTCAGTTAATATGGTCAAGGTATACCTAAAATGTAATTGTTAAGCCTAAAAATTAAATAATTCATCATCATCATCACAGCTCATATAAGTCCCCACCGAGGGGCACGAGCCTACCCTGACTAGTTATGTTAGGGCGATTAGGCCTTAGTCAAATCACGCTAGCCCAGTGCGGATTGGTTGACTTTACATACACCTTTGAATTACTTCGCAGGTGTATGCAAGGTTTCCTCACGATGTTTCCTTCACCATAGGAGCGTCAGATAAATGTACACATGAAATTCGTGAAACGAAAAACACATTGGTACACGGCAGGATCGATCGCGGGCCTCCCGATTCTACTCGGAGCACAGTCCAGTGCCGAGGCCACAGCGCCACAGACGAACATCACACAGGATAAATTACGCCACTACTCGGAAAAATCAGAAACTGGCATTATATATTTCTGTCTATATTTTGGTTGCGCAAGTGTGATTATGTCTCTCAGTTCCACTTACTAGAATAGCTTCTTATTCAGCTTTGAGGAAAGTTACAAGTAGGCTAACTTCTAACAGATATCTCTTAAAGAGAAAATATCGCCTGTGTTCTAATATTTATTTTTAATTACCGATCATGAGTAGTAACTGTGTACAATAGAGGATATATTTAAGTTTGGATGAACGCATCTGATACTTCGTGTGAACATATCCTATGTGCCGTGGTTAAGTGCCGAAACAATGGAAGTCTGTTCAAATTTATCCGGCAACTTCCCTGAGGGGAGGGGGTACATAGAATTTCGTAGTTCTTCCATATTTCTTTATTTTTAACCGACTTCAAAAAAGGAGGAGGTTCTCAATTCGATGCGTATGTTTTTTTTGTGTATGTTACGCGATTACGCCGCCAGTTGTGGACCGATTTTCAAAATTCTTTTTGTATTCGATAGAGTATACTCCTAGGATGGTCCCAAGGTCACCAAAGTCAGGATCTGATGATGGGATTTCATGAAAATCGAGGGAAACGCTAATACCCGGGAAAGCTGGTATTAAATTAGGGTTTCTTTCACTAAAAAGATTTCATTCAATAAAAAGTTAAAAATAAAAAATATTTTACAAAAAATAAAAACCGACTTCAAAAACACTGAAAAGTTAAAAATAATATAAGAATAGGTACAGACATCACACTTCTATATTGAAGTCGGTGCCAAATTTTAAGACTTTCTAGGAGATCATCGTTTGGCACCGACTTCAATATAGAAGTGTGATGTCTGTACCTATTCTTATATTATTTTTAACTTTTCAACGTTTTTGAAGTCGGTTTTTATTTTATGTAAAATATTTTTTTCAGTACGTGATGTTCTCCTATATACCCTTAAGTGAAGAGCCTGAGCTCTATGCAGATGAAATAGTTAATATTTAATAGAATTACCCAGTTCAGCGAGCGGACACGTACTCGTATAACTGCAAACATTGAAACAACCTAATCAAAATAGAGAGCAATGAAATGTGTCATAATCATAATCATAATTTGTCAAAGGCTATTTCCACCCAGCCACCTCACCAAATGTGACACCTCGTTGAGCTATGAATTTTGCACTAACGCGAGATGAAAATGAGTGTCATCTGCCTATTTACATTGCTAATGACTGAGTCCTCAGGGCTAGAGGTGAACCCACATTTTCAGCATAAACTCACAGTCTCACTTCTCCCAGGAGGTACGAGTTAACTGTTAAGGAAAATATTTCATTATCTGTATTAATTTATCCTTATTTCAGTTGTTCCTTTGGGAAAACAATCCAGACTATGAAGTCATGAAGTTTTATTTAAAGCCCGTTCAAATGCATTAAATAGTTTTAACATCGCAATAAAAGTATCCGATGTTGATTCATTTATCTCTCTCTCTCTCTCTCTGTCATAATTAATTGAAAACTGTTTATTAGTTCAAACGTAAAATCTTAACTAATGATCACACATTTTTTCAACAATTTTGGATTGAAAAGATGGATTTATCTATACTTCTATACTTACTAATATTATAAATCTGAAGAGTTTGTTTGTTTGCTTGAACGCGCTAATCTCAGGAACTACTGATCCGATTTGAAAAATTCTTTCAGTGTTAGATAGCCTATTTATCGACGAAGGCTATATATCATCACGCTAAAACCAATAGGAGCGGAGCACCAATGAAGAATGTTTCAAAATCGTTTTTTTTTCCTATTGAGAGCTTCCGCTGCGTGCGCTGCGTAAACGGTTAAAGCTTCGCAAAAATCATGTATGACAAAATTGTTCCCCTTTAAAAGTTCTAAAAAAAGTCAGCGACAGCATATGTCTATCTTTTAAGGTTAGCTCACTATAACCATTTTTATGCTAACCAAATTTTGTTCTAAAATAATGCATTATGTGCGAAGGTGTTTTTATAAACATGATATTAATCCTTATTCAAATCAATACGTTATTCATCACAAGTATTTAATTTAAAACAAAATTGCCCTTTACATCATTCGATTTAAATAAATATCTTAGGAGATGTCGCAGTTTTATAAATAACATCACAGCAAAATAATGATCGAGTACTGCGCGCACAATGTGCAAAGCCGGCGGGCAGTCATGAGGGGGAAGGGCGGTGGCCCCAGTTAGCTATCTACTGCCGGAAGAAAACAAAACTAAAAATATAGTGTACGCAGAAATACTTTCAAATAACATTAGTTTAGATTTTTTGAGAATAACATACAATCTACATGATATAAGATTACAAAACCCAGTACTTACTCACCTGTATTAACGAAGTCGAGGGTTAAAGTTAGCGTTAGCTCAAAGTAACTATTCCACGCGGACGAAGTCGCGGGCGGAAGCTAGTTTATTATAACAGCTCTTGCACGCGTCCTTCAACATAAACATTCACAATACAAAAGACACACACAGTGTACAAAGGTGCTAGTAATTCCTAAATTAAATTTGAGTAGAGAAATTATAAAAAAAATGTCTCAAAACTCAGTTTAACTGAAGGTGGAAATAATATTTAAGGGAAATATAGGTCAGATATTAGATGGACTAGAGTCCACGACCTAGGGGTGCGGGATCTAGAAAACATCCGAGTCAATCGACTTTAAAAGTGACAACCATAGTCCACCTGACTATGGAATTAACACAAAAGAAATGTAAAGACTGAATCGAAAAATTAATTGTTACCACAACTAAGCCACAGGTTGCAAAAGCTAACCGGAAGTGCGATCCGTCTGCCAGATAACACAATCTATTTTTGAATCGTTATTGGAATCGACTTCCGCTCAGTGACAGTTTACGTTTTCAATAACCTGTGGCTGGCACTCGCGATGTTTAACGGTAATTTTCGGTTTCGCACTACAGAATTTATTTAAATTTTATACAATCTATTGTTATGAACATTTTCTATACAACTATGTTGGTAAACATAATCGTAGCTACCCACCTGATGGGAAGTGGTAAAAGTCACCTATAGTACATGTGGCTCTTGTGAGATTCGCAGCAAACATAAAACCCTCACAAGAACCACGGTGTGCGTTACCAGCTTGTGACGTAAGGTATACTATCACAGCATCCAGTAATTTCACTGCCATGTCTTACCCTTCAAACCGGAACACAGCATTGCAAGTACTGCTGCTTTGCGGTAGGCATAGGTAAGACGGAGGTACCCAAGCAGGTCTATTTGTTACAGAGTCTCCCTCCTCCGGTGCCGTGATATGAATCACTGGTCCCATTTATCTTCATAGGCTATAACACCAGAAAGTTTAGTATGTATGCTCAACAATGCTAAAGTGCCTCTTCCGTCTCAGTCATTTCCATATGGAATTCTTACTCAAACCTTGCTTCAAAATATGGCAAATCGTAAAACATAATGTCCACGACCCATTATATTGAAAACACAAGCTTCACCATGACAATAATAGATTAGGTATAGTTTTTTTTTTATGTAGGACCCGGCAAATGACCTTCTCCCGCCTGATGTTAAGCGGTGAAAGAGGCCCAAATAAGTTGACAGATAGAGTAGGGACGACATCGACTATCCTACCTGCCCGCCCCTTGCCGGTTCAAAAGATGCTTTTTCACGCCTCTTTTGAAGGAACCCATGTTGTAGAATGGAGGAAACACGTGCGCAGGTAGAGAATTCCAAGTGTGGGATGAACGACAGAAGAAGGAATCTTGGAATTTCTTGGTACGGAAGTTAAAATAGCAATATAGAAATAAGGAATAATAGTTTAAATATAGTTAAAAATAGTTTAAATATTAATTTATAAGTTAGGGCTCGGCGATGATGAAGCAGTCAGCCAGGACATGAATTTTTGAGATAATGCGAGGTAATTGTAAGGAAAAATGTTGGTTAAAATGAGCTTCTTGAAAAAAAGAAAAAAGAAATTAATTTTTTAAGTAGTGTAACAGCATTCTGATTTCTGTCACTAAACAATAAAGAGTATTTATATAAAAACAGGTCTGAAATGAACATGCTTCTGAATTGATTGTAAGAAGAGAAGTGACAAATCTAAATTTGTAATGGAACAGAAGCTTAAACTTTTGCTTTGAGGTCAGCTTCCAATATACGACTCTGTAACAATACAGGGAGAAAAAAATAGCCCTTGCTGTTCTTTCCATTTCGAGATCTCCCGCCGTAGGCTTGTGAACCATTGGCGTAGCTGCATTGACTTTCAAAACCAATTGTAAAATCCAACTTGAATAAAATATTTTGATTTTGATTTTTGATCAAGAATGGCCATAAGGTCAAATGGGTAAAAGTGCACTATGGTGTCTGCTAAATAAAAATGATATATTAACATTAGCGCCTCCATACCCAGTGAAGTTCTGTCCCGCACAGTCTAGACTGACTAGGTCCAAGACGATAAAAGTTAATTCTATTCGATAAAATTTGCAATTAAAGTTCTATTCAGGATTTCAAGTTATTTCATTCGATTCGCAATTCGAATATATCGTTTGCAGCAATTACAGCCGTTCATTTAGAAGATAGCCTCCAGCTAGGGTCTAAATACGACGTCTTAAAAAGCGGAGAACGCTCGATTGAACGCGGCACTTAACCGGGCGGCAGGTGATGGAATAAATTTACATGACAATACAGTTCTGCTGCAGGGCGGAGGGCGAAATGATACGGACGCTCCGCCTATCTTATTTCGGTGTTGTATATAAAAAAGGATAGAATAACTGTTTATCTGAGCGTAGACTAAGCAAGGACTCGAAGCTTCATGTTATCATTTCTTTTTCTTGTTGGTTATCAAACAGTAGTTCTTTTCGGTTTTAAGTCACGGTGGCTATATATATATATTATGAGATAGAGTAACCACTATAATGATTGGCCATTCAAGTAGATTTTTATGACAAACTCTCAAAACACGACGCTTCTGTACTAATTTTGTCAAATATTTCCAGATAAAATATACATAACACACGCACACACATCACACACAAACACAACATCATACACACACAGCTCACGCAAACGCTTTTTCGTATGCATATGTAACATAAATGGGAAGACTGGTCTTCACGACACAGGGAATCCTAGTGTGAAGTCCAGAGTGCTTAATCTCTAAATATATGTAAAAGAAGTAAATAAACAATTTTTATTTTCATTTATTTTATTTATTTAAATCTAGAGCTTGTATGGGTTTCGCCAAAGTTTCTCACTACACGTTTTTAAAAATAATACTTCCTTCACAACCCACTCATCAGAATGTGTCTTTATTGGAATGAAAGCTCTAAAACCCATCACAGAACAATTGACATCTTTACACAAAAGCTTTCCAGTAAATTTTCATCAAAAAATTTATTTTTGTGATTCGGCCTTGTCCGCTCAAATTTTTATTGATCAACCCCTTCGGTATACAGACTATATTCTATTTTTGAATCCTACACTGCAAATACAATTATAAAAAAACCGACTCGCCCATGAAGGGTTCCGTTGGATTTATGACGTATAAAAAAACTACTTACTAGATCTTGTTCAAACCAATTTTCGATGGAAGTTTGCATGGTAATGTACATCATATATATTTTTTAGTTTTATCATTCTCTTATTTTAGAAGTTACAGGGGGAGACACACACATTTTACCACTTTGGACGTGTCTCTCGCGCAAACTATTCAGTTTAGAAAAAATGATATTAGAAACCTCAATATGATTTTGAAGACCTATCCATAGATACCCCACGCCCCACACGTATGGGTTTGATGAAAAAAATAATTTTTGAGTTTCAGTTCTATGTATGGGGAACCCCCAAAATTTATTGCTGTTTTCTATTTTTGTGTGAAAACCTTATGCGGTTCACAGAATACATCTACTTACCAAGTTTCAACAGTGTAGTTCTTATAGTTTCGGAGAAAAGTGGCTGTGACATACGGACGGACAGACAGACAGACAGACAGACATGACGAATCTATAAGGGTTCCGTTTTTTGTCATTTGGCTAAAAATTAACAATAGAATTCACTGTACATGTTAAGGAATATATTGTTGCGCCGATGGTATAAGAAACTGCCGGCGTGGTTTTCTTGGCCTTAGAAGCGTTTTGAAGCTGAAAACGCAGTTCAGCGCGTTTCAGGAGGTGCTCATATATCACATACTAGAATATCGAAATTTTACCCAAGTTGCCGTTGTTTTCAGGCGCCTGAAACATGTTTTCAGTCCGTTTCAGGCTACCCTCTATCGATCCACATCATAACCTGAAAACCCGTTTTCAGGCGTTTTCAGGACCCCTTATGGGCCTTTGAACCACACTTCGATATATAACTAAATTTTCAATAGGAGTGAGTGAGATAGCACGATAAGAAAGAGACAACAATAGTGGGCACCTTCCAGAGATAAAAGATAGATCGAGATGCATCTAGAAACTTCTAAACGTGCTGACAGATAGAGATAGAACATGCTCATAAAGACATAATCGGGAATGCGATGGAACTTTCTAGACAGACAAACAATCGATCGGGTATGGAATGTTCTAGAATAGAACATTCTCGAATGTCTCGGAAATTCACCGGTTCTACTGTAGAAGCGCGAAGGCATACACGGAACTTTCTAGAAGACTAACGATCGATCGGGTATGGAATGTTCTAGAATAGGACCTTCTCGAATGTCTCGAAAGTTCACCGGTCCTACTACATAAGCGCGAAGGGTACCACGGAACTTTCGAGAAGAGAAGATAAATAATCGATTGGGTACGGAATATTCGAGAATGGAACATTCTCGAATGCCCCGAATGTTCGTCGGCCCTACTATATAAGCGCGTAAGCGAATGCAGCCGGACAGTTCATTTTCAAGACAGCGAACCGAGCGGATCAAGCGATACAAAGTGACTTGGAAGCGCTTCATAGTGAAGAATTCTGTGTGTTCACGTTTTACAGTGTGTCCGTAGTGCTTATAGCGGTTTTCAGTGTTAAGTGAAGTGACCTAATTAGTGTTTAATTAAATCTTATCTCATAATTGTCGGTGTTTTGCTATTGAACTCCCACCCCACAAACGTAACAATATTCTAGTCCACTAATAGCACAAGTAACAATTGTGCAAACTTTGATTGTATTATTAATAAATATATGAAATAAATTAATAAATAAATCATTTGGTTTTCCGGTTTTCATGCGAGACTTTGAACGAAAGAGATCTTTTCATTCAATTCTGGAGAGCTCATAAAAGTAAGTAAGCATTCTTATTGTGGATTCGCTGCATCAATTAACGGAATAAAACCGTTCCTGTGTAGAGGCGGCATCCTTTGAGTCGACGATTTCTAAGGAAAGAAATTATTTAATTGAAGTCTGTCGCTGTGTCTGATTTCAAAGACGATTCCCATCTGGGCGTATGTATGAGTCTATCGTATGGGTATCGTGGACAATATTCTATTGTGGTGTGTGAAAATTGTACGTTTAAATAGAATTCACAGCTGGGCAATTAAATTATGGCGATTCACAAAGATCAATTGATTTCTTTTTGTGACTTGATTTCATCAACCACCAGTGATATTAGTAACTCTTACCGGAAGGATACTCTGTACCAGGGTTGTCTGCATGGGTACCTCCGTCTTACCTATTTCTGCCGCAAAGCAGCAGTGCTTGCATTGCTGTGTTCCGGTGTGAAGGGTAAGATATGGCAGCGAAATTACTGGGTACCGCGACTTTACATCTGATGTCACAATTTGGCAACGTACACTGTGGTTCTTTTGGGGATTGCAGTTTTTTTGCGAATCTCACAGGAACGGTTAGCGTAGAGGTCGAGTGATCGCCTACTGCGCAACGGGTCGTGGGTTCGATTCCCGTACGGGACAAATATTTTGTATGGCCTACAGAAATTTGTTCCGGAACCAATTTCTGCATGTGTTATTCTATGTTTGTAACTGCACCCACGACACAGGAGAAAATCCTAGTGTTTTAGTTAGGGGCGACGTTTTTTTTAAAAAAGAAAGAAACAAAGATTATATTGTTGTTTCGTTTGATATCAACAATTGAGAATTAAAAAAAAATTCATTGAGTTTGTTAGAGATCTGTGCCGAGCAGTGTGATGTATCAATAGTAACTCGTTTCGTTGGTCTCGCACCCACTCATAACCAAAAATCTCATAACCAATACGTAAAGGTCCCACTCATAACTGCTGATGTGAGAAGACGAGACTCATAACCAACACAACTACACAATTATGTACAGTCGCTTTAATAATTATTAACAACATTAACAAAAAAGGGTGAATAATATTTTAATTTTTTTTTTTTTTTTTTTATTGCTAAAGGTGGCAGACGAGCAAGTGGCCCACCTGATGGTAAGTGGTAACCACCGCTCATGGACATCTGCAATGCCAGGGGCAAAGCTCAGTTGCTGCCTACCTGGAGAGAAGTGCTCTTTTTAAACCTCGTTTGAAGTTGGACATATCGTAGCGCTCAGGAAACACCGCAGCTGGGAGCTCGTTCCAGAGTCTGCACGTACGTGGAAGAAATGAACGCTGAAACCGGACTGTGCTAGACGAGATCGGTTCCAGGTGGTACGGATGAACTCTATTGCGGTGGCGGGTGGTGCGATGATAAAAAGGTGACGAGGGCACCATTGCAAACAGTTCCTCGGAGCACTCTCCGTTAAAGAGCCGATAGAGCACGCAAAGAGAACCAAAGTCTCTCCTTTGCTCCAGCGTCTCCATTGAGGCCGTGATATTGGGATCACCGACGATGCGGAATGCACGCCTTTGCAGGGAGTCAAGAGGGTCGAGTTGATATTTCGGAGCTCCTGCCCAGAGGTGCGAGCAGTACTCCATATGCGGCCGTATTTGTGCTTTATAAAGCATCAGCCGCTGGCTAGGAGTGAAGTACTGCTTGGCTCTGTTCTGGACGCCCAGTTTTTTGCTCGCCAATTTGGCTTTGTCCTCCAAATGACTCCCAAACTGCACTTTGGCCGAAATTTCCACACCGAGGATCCCAATACCACCGAACATACGAAGAGTAACTCCCTGGAACTGAGGCACTACGATAAATGGGTCCTTCTTCGCAGTGAATGCGCAAACTTGTGTCTTCGTGGGGTTGAACTTAACTAAGTTCTTTGCACCCCATTCGGAGACTCGCCCTAGAGAGTCCTCGACTTCAGACACAAGTTGTGACCGCCTTTCTTGCAACGAAATCCGAGGGACATTCTGGTGGTCGGTATACCGCACATCACCCGTACTATCATCTGCATAGCAATGTATGTTCTCAATGGACAACATGTCATTGATATGCAGAATGAACAGGGTTGGGGAGAGCACCGAACCTTGTGGAACGCCAGCGTTTATGGGCATGGTTTTGGAACAGCAGCCGTCGACGACGACTTTAATGCTCCTACCGTCCAAGAAGCTGGCTATCCATTTGCAGAGTCCCTCGGGGATTCCATAAGATGGTAGCTTCGTGAGAAGAGCTCTATGCCAGACCCTATCAAACGCCTTAGCAATATCTAGTCCCACGGCGAGAGCCTCACCTTTGCCCTCTAAGGTTTCCGCCCAACGGTGGGTCAGGTAAACTAAAAGATCACCAGCTGAACGGCCGTGACGGAAGCCGTATTGTCGGTCGCTAATCAGCTGGTGCTCTTTCAGGTACCGTAGGAGGCGGGAGTTGATGACCCGCTCCATAATCTTGGAGAGCAAGGACGTTATTGCTATTGGCCTGTAATTTGAAGGGTCGGATCGGTCACCCTTTTTGGGAATTGGGTGGACGTGAGCAATCTTCCACGAAGATGGAACCCTGCTGTTCTGATAGGAAAGGCGGTAAAGGCGCGTGAGTACGGGGGTCAGCTCAGGGGCGCACGTCTTCAGCACCACTGCTGGGATGCCATCCGGCCCACTCGATTTATGGACGTTCAGGAGCTTGAGCTCCCGCCTGACCGCACGTTGTGTAATGCGTATTTCAGGCAGTGAGCTTTTACACCGAGGGATGTTAGGTGGTGTGGCTCCTCCATCGTCCATGCCGAGTTAGAGGCAAAGAGTTGGACCAAGAGATTGGCCTTCTCTTTTGCACTGTGGGCCAGGCTGCTATCAGTTACACGCAGTGGTGGGAGACTGGACTGGCAGAAATTACGTTGCGCAGCTTTGGCCAGCGACCAAAAAGCACGACTCCCACTGGGATAGCTTCCTAGTCGCTCGCCAACCCTGGCCACGTGTTCCGCCTTGGCTTCAGCAATAGCCTTCTTGTTGGATCTAGAAGCAGCGTTGTACTGTCGCTTCTTCTCCGTCACGTCAGGATCCCGACTTTTTCTGGCATTGTCCCAGGCGATGTACGCAGATTGCTTGAGGTGGGCAGTTTTCCTGCAGGTATTATTGTACCAGGGACGACTGCGACCGCCAACAGGTATTTTGGCGTTGGGTATGAAAACTTCCATTCCCATCAGCACCGTTTCAGTGACGCAATCTGCGCAGGTATCGGGATCTTCGGAGGCGAAGCAGAGCTGCTTCCAGGGGTAGGATCCGAAGAATTCTCGGAGTCCATCCCAGTCTGCTGACTCATACCGCCAAACTGCACGATTCAATGAAATCAAAGTAAAAAGCTTGTTTTATAAGAGGTGTAAAGAGGCATCTTGCAGGTCGGCAAGGTGAGGGTGGCTATTGCGGTGTGTAATCTCTCTCCCGCATTAAAATTAGACAGCACAAACAATAAGAATACAAAATGTAATTTTTTTACAAAAATGAAACCGACTTCAAAAACACCAAAATGTTATAAATAATATAAAAATACAAACAACATCACACTTTTATATTGAAGTTCGTGTCAAATTTGAACTAGTACTTATATTTTATAGGATTTTCCAAATTATTTATGACTTTTTGGTGTTTTTGAAGTTGGTTTTTTGTAAAAAAAATTCTTTTCAATCTTTTTAGTTAATTTAAAATACCAAAACCTTATCCTAAATGTAACAAATACTCTTCTGAAAACCGCATTAAAATCGATTCAGCCAAACGCAAGATAATCGCGGACAAACATACATACAAACATACAGGTCAAACTGAGAACCTCCTTTTTTAACCGACTTGGAAAAAGGAAGAGGTTCTATATTCGACTGTATCTATTTTTTTGAAGTCCGTTAAAAAGGATCTGCTTATTTCATAAATGAAATTTCTTCCAACAGACCTGCGAAAGGAGAAAATGTAATAAATTAGAATTTGCGTGTATAGCAGCTTAGAAGGCTATCAAATAGTAAAAAAATATATAAAAATAAAACCATACTATAACATACTAAATAAAAAATATGTAGAAATACCTATTACACAAATAATATGAATATTATTAAATTTTTATATATCATAATTAGGTTTTGGATAGATAGTATTCTCTTATACGGCGCTTGAAAGAGAAGATGAGATGTAGCTATCAGGACAAACTAATTCTCAATCACTTCTCAATATTGTTATTTTTGTTGAAGATGTCTCGGAGAGACTATTTATGCCTTCCTCGCACTAAGATTTATTTAGTGCTTACCCGTGGTACTACCGTTGGTACTACTGTTAGTATAGTGCAACGGGTGTTGCCCGATCCTGGATTTGATGACAGGAGACTAATCAAGAACTATACCCCCTCAAACAAAAAAAGAATTTTCCAAATCGGTTAATAAATGACAGAGTTATGAGGTAGCAAACGTAAAAAAAGAACACAATGGAAATGATAAAGTCCCCCTTTTTGTTTAAGCGGTTAAAAAATGAAATGACTCGCAATTGAAAGTTGCGTTAAAGTTGCTTTTAAAATAGTTTTATTAAAGCGTTCCTTAATTTATTCAAAATAATATAAATATTAAAACCGATAGTTACCCACATGGTGTTCTTTGATTGTCAAAGATAATAAGTAGTACTACAGGACACGTGAGTAGTACCACGGGTATGCACTGGATTTTTTGTGTATTGCGTCTTGAAATTGCCGTACTAAATATTTCTTTTTAGTATGAAATAATAAGACAAAAAGTACTTACTTTAAAATAAGTATGCAAGTATATAATAGTAAGCAAGCACTATTGGTCTCAAATGTACTTCAAAGTAGTTCACAGTTTAGGTATTTGCTTTTTTATGTTCGGTTATGAGTTACTCCTCTACATTAAATATTTTATAAGTTTAAAATATATTTCATAACCATGGTTATGAGTGGGTCCTCAAGACAGTTATGAGTCGCCACATTTTATTCCAGTTATGAGTTTCTGGTTATGAGTGGGCGCGAGACCGTTTAAATACTACCTAAATATTAATCTGACTGTACTTTGTCATGGTTTCGTGGTAAAATGAGAACGTGTGTCCAGTTGGCGAAAACGTAAAAGTGATTTAATTTAAGTTTCAGCATCTGGACACGCGTTATAATTTAGGCGTGTCCAGATGACGAAATAATAAGTGATACTAATTTTGAATTTCACCAACTGGGCACACATGTGTCCAGTCCCTCGTGTCGAAATAACTCAAGTAATGATGAACGCGTCATTGTTTACTAACGAGATGACGTCATGACATAAAAAATCATGACATACAATGATTCCGTCAATTTAAAACACATGTAATTTGTACCATATCGACTGCGTGAAATTGGAGTGAATTTTCTCGTGGCATACATTGGAATCAAATTTAAACAATTGTTAAATAACAGTAAAATACACTATTCCCATGTTGACTGCTTTTGTGCACACTACACAACATTCTATACAGAAGTCTGGCTGCATACAGTTTGCATGGCGCGCTGAGGTCATAAACAACGCAGAAGGTGCCGCGTAAATTTCGGACCCCATGAAAATTTTAGCGTCACCACTCAGAAACGTTGGGAAGGGTTCAATATTCAATATCTAAATGTTGTTTAACTGGAACAGTGTTGGAGTTTAAATTGGAGTAGTATGAGTTCGTATTGATATATACTCACATCACACCTCATTTCCAGACAGTGATCACAGTTTTTAACCGACTTCAAAAAAGGAGGAGGTTATCAATTCGGTTGTATTTTTTTTTATGTTTGTTACCTCATAACTCCGGCATTTTTAAACCGATTTCCAAAATTATTTTTGTATTTAACTTTTATTTAACTTTGTATTTAATGTAGAGTATACTGCAAGGGTGGTCCCATGGTCACCAAAGTCAGGATCGGATGATGGGATCCTATAGAAAATCGAGGAAAACACTAATTTAATACCAGCTCACCTTCGGTATTGAATTAGCCAAACGATGATCTCCTAGAAAGTGTTAAAATTTGTCACCGACTTCAATATAGAAGAAAATTATTTTTAAGTTTTCAGTGTTTTTGAAGACGGTTCTATTTTTTGTAAAAATTTGTTTATTTTTAACTTTTTAGTGAATGAAATCTTTTTAGTGAAAGAAACCCTAATTTAATATCTAGTGTTTTCATCAATTTTCTATGGGATCCCATCATCCGATCCTGACTTTGGTGACCATGGGACCACCCTTGCAGTATACTATATCAAATACAAAAATAATTTTGGAAATGGGTTTAAAAATGACAGAGTTATGAGGTAACAAACATAAAAAAAATACAACCGAATTGATAACCTCCTCCTTTTTTGAAGTCGGTTAAAAAGGATCGATCCTAATCGCGTAATGTCTTGATTCGATATTCAAATACATTCGCGTAGGCTTAGATTCAACCTTTTTTTATTCCTACTTGTATTTGCAGACATCTTGAGTATATTCAGGATGTATGCACATACAAGGTTAAATATGTTTCCTTTAAAATGGAATGTTTTGCTTTGTTCTGACGTTAATAAGTGCCTGTAAAGACCTATGTTGAATGAAGATTTTTGAATTTAAATTTGAATTCAAACATAACACCATGTCATAGAGCATAAAACGCGCGACCTAAAGGAGGTCACCACAGTACCTACCGTTCCGCGCACACTGAGAGTGCATTTTTTGAGGGACCTATGCTGTTAGCCGCAGATGGCTGTTACAGTTTCACCTTTATTTATAAGAAGGCGAGAACTTTGGTGGGTCCTCAAGCCTCGTTTGGCAAACCCAACCTGATGGATTTCTAGCTCAGAGAGGCATCACCACGGGGGCGTCTCGCTCTCTGAGTAGAGTCACCAGGCGGATTATAGCCGGTGCGGGGAGCGGCTGCAACGCGAGCGCGAGGCTTGGACGCTCAACTTCGCCGTGTAGTGGACGGTGGGGAGAAGCGAATAGGCACATAGGCACGTGACCTGGTATATCGCAGACTGTGTAGACCGGGCCACGGTAATAGTATATATTACCGTGTCGGGGCCTTCGCACTCTTGTTCTACGAGTGCGGTGTGTGAGACTAGTGCGTGGGTGTGCAGTGTTTGATAGTTGGTTGGAAGGCGGAGGGAGAATCTGAGAGTGCAAAAGCAGCGGGAGTTTATTTATAGCAACATTTCGCGTGCTTTTTTGCGCGCGCTTGATAATTTACCATCGGCAACAACCCTGTCGCTCGATCTTGTAGTGACGTGAGGCTTCAGAATAACTAATACTAATAACATACGCTAACGTGTGACGTTAATGGTGAATGATGATTCAGCTGGGACGCTCAAAGTTTACTTATTTAAAATGTCGCCCTATTTTAAGAACAAAGGAACGCAACTTATGTACGCATTACTATTATCTATTCTGTGGCTGTATTCAGAAAAGAGTACAATTACTCGATAGGTACCTTATTTCATCGTGTCAGTAATGAAACTCAACATCGCGCAGATGATTCCGGGAAACGTATGTTCTGAAGAAACATCTTATTTCGTGACTCGTGTCACGTTCAATTTGGCCTTGTTACACAGAAATAGTAAAGACATTTAAATTGTTCATACTTATGTTGGAGTACCGAATATGATATAGGTATTTCAGATACTTTTTGGATCATGTACAGTGAGTCACAAGTCAATCTCTACATTTGCATTACAAAAACCACCTAACCGAGCGCCTTTAGGGCGGTCTCAAGGTCAACGTGTGCAGTTGGCGTGATTATAAGTGTACCAGAATCTGATGGGAAATGTAGAGTTGAATTAACAGCAATAAAAACAAAATTATTTTCTTTTTTATTAATTTACTAGTGGGCCCGGCAGACGTTGCCCTGCCCGATTGCAGCGCCACCAATTTTATGTATAAAGCTTCCTTGGGCCTATTCAAACACACATAGAAAATTTCGTAAGAATCTGTCGAGCCGTTTTTGAGTTTTAGCGAGACAAACACACAGCGTTTCATTTTTATATATAAGATTTAGTGTTTTTATAATATTTATATCACTACTAAAGACAACTAATCATTTTCATTGAAATAACTATCCTAACAATCATTATTAGGAATTTCAGGTCTACACTTGCTATCAAATTCTGGCACATTCTATACCTACGATTTCTGAGCAGCTTAGTAGGGACTTTAGCGTTTAATAATTGCTAAAGCTAAGCAACGTTTTTAGAGTTTCATACCTCAAAAGGAATATAACTGAACCCTTAGAGCCGGTTGCACCAAGTATTAAGGAATACGATTTCGTAAAAAGTAACAACTTAATACCTAAAACTGGGGCGTTTCACTGTTAAATATACGAGTATGATTCGCGCCGTACATTTAACCTTTTTAAACGTAAATTATAAATTAGAACTACAATTAAATCTAGATTATGGCGTGATTCTTACGTATTTATATTGTTACCTGACCTTAGACTTTAACGGCCTTATTAATAAAAATTTTACTCCTTAGATCACCTCGGATTTGTTACTCCATGTTTTGTATTGATTCCGCACATGTCGGCTGTCATATGTCAAAACAAGACAAAACACGGAGTAACTAATCCGAGGAGGATCCAAGGAATATTTTTTTTTATTAATAAGGGTGTAAGGGTTCGGTTTTATTTCTTTTCTCTAACTAAGGCTTAGTGGATCAGTCCGTTGTCCGTATTTTTAAGGCAGAACTCTATTTTAAGGGAACGCATAGAGATATCAAAATATTTGGGTGTATGGTCTCTTTCAGCCATGAATAAACCAACTTGTAAGTCAACGGGATCAAAATGTATGATTGTTTGTCGCATATTTTCGCAAATTTTGAGATTTTACAAGGGATACAAAACCTATTCGGTACATCCCGTTGACCTAGATGAAATTTGCGAGGTTTTATAGGACATGCTAAGAAAAAAATCTAAAAACCGTAAATATTTACAAAGTTAGCAATTTATGTACAATAACTTTATACTGAGCCCTCGTTGCTAAAGTCCAACTCGCGCGTGGCCGGTATAATAATTCTAAAAACACTAATTGATTTTAACATTCACGAGAAATACTTTAATAAAACTTCAAAGACTTCAAATCAAATCTAAAATAATTTCGTTTACGTTATCGGGACAGTCGAATAACGAGATCATCAAAACTAATTGCTTATTAGCAAAAAGCTGTCGTCGAGCCTAAATAAAAATCATTCGGCGCCAATAAGCCTGAAACCTATGAAGCTGAAGCACTCATTAGGCGGTTCGTCGGAGCGGGGCGGACCAGTCTTTCACGCCAACGCTCAAGGCTCGGGGTCGTTATTAGACGAAATCCATTTCAGATGCACGTATCGGCATTTTGAATGGCTTTTTTCGATAGCATACTTTAGTGGTTACCTTAAAGACTACCTGAGGGAAATTCTATACCCAAGACGTCTACATATGCCTCTACCTTACCTATTTCTGCCGGCAAGCAGGGGTGCTTGCATTGCTATGTTCAGATTTAAAGGGTAAGACAGATATTGAAATTACTGGGTACTATGACTTGACATCTTATGTCACAAGTTTGCTTGGTATTTTGAGGTCCTTGTAGGGGTTTGTTTGGCAACTTAGTTTTATAGAAAAGCTAACTATACTAATATTATAAAGAGGAAAGATTTGTATTTGTGTATGTTTGTGTTGAAAAGGCTCGGAAACTACTAGACTGAATTGAAAAATTCTTTCACCATTAGAATGCTACGTTATCCCTGAGAAATATAGGTTACAAATTATTTTTTTTATTGGAAAATACAAAATTGCCACGGAAAAACAAAAACAACGCGGGCGAAGCCACGTAAAGTAAATCTGCGATATAATAGGCTACAACATTATTTTTACTACGGAATCATATAAAATTCCCACGGAAAAACAAAAATAACGCGGACAAAGTTGCGATCGTAAAGCTAGTCTTTAATAAAATTGCTCCTGCTTAGTTGGTTTAGGTTTAGCAATGAGATAAGTCGTTTTATGTGCACAACGTAACAATGTCTTACAAAAATTATAAAAGCGTTAACGAATCTTTGTTTGATTTTGATATGAATGAATAAATACATAATTTATTGCACAAGAAGCATTTTTCTTAGCACCCAGGCTGGGTCTTGACGCCCCCAACATGATGTTTATACCCGGATGGGGAGCCTCGGAGCACGCATCAGGAGCCAACCTAGCGAGCAGACCACACCTTGGGCAGTCATGGAAGACTACAAAAATACGCCTTCTAACGCCTAACCATCCGCGTTGAAGGGAAATGATGTTTTTCGTACCACCTCCATAAAAATTTCATATTCTGCATCATGTTAACCCAACAAAAAGTAAGTCATTTAAAATCGTGATTCAGAAATATCCTAGTTCAAATACACAGTACTAATAAATTTAAATTCCGACAACATTATAGGTAAAGTATTCTGACACTATGGCTAAGTAAAAACTATGGATTTTGAAGCATTTTTTAAGATACTCCTAACATTAAGTATAATTTCTTTATGCGAGCGAATAGATAATTTTGACAAATTTAAAACGCAGGCCTTATAAGCCTTACGCTAAACAGATATATTTCAATTTGTTTAACGTGAATCCAGTGTTCGACTAGTGCCATCTGAGCGATGACAAACAATAAACTAATTAAAACTTGGCGTTACTCTTGATGCTCTAAATCGTTCGCTGTTTAATTTCGAGATTGACTCGGGCCCCGTATTGGAAGCGTATATTTTATTAATTTCACTCATCTATTACTATGAGGATTTCGGTGGCGTAGTGTTCGAGCCAGTACGCCTCGCTTTGGTTTCGAATTGAGAGCATAGCAACCTCGCCATGGTTGGACCCTGGATGGGTGACCAAAACTTTGTGATCTGATGATGATAATTATTGATAATTATTTTTTAAACTATTTATTTATTTTAATATAATAAATAAATAAACAAAAAAATATACGCAGCAAGAGCGATGTCTCTGTTTCAATATTGTTTCAACCTCGCTTTAAGCGATCATGGTATAGCCCAAGATGTCGCAGTGCCCAGGAACTTTACTGCCATCGGAACACAGCAATGCGAGCACCGCTGCTATCTGAAGATGATCCAAGGAGTAAATTTGTTATTAATAAGACCGTTAGGGTATTAAAATCGCGTTTTTAATTTTAACTTAAATCTTTTTTCTTCTGAAAATAAAATAATATATAAAAAAACAAATAAATAAATAAACGCAATAAAAACAAACATGAAAAAATGACGCTCCTGACCTGACCAGGATTTTATGTAATGCGATGTGACATGCGATAAATGGGCGAAACATTTTGAGATGTATAAAAAGTTTCACTTTGAAAGGAATCGAACTCGGACGACTCTCAACGAGCACTCAACGCCTGACGAATGGTTCAAGAACATAGCCTCCTACCATGAGCGCTTACAGCGAGGTTAAAACAATGTTGAAACAGTGACTCCGCTCTTGCTGTGTATAGCGCCATCCCGCTCTCAGTGTGGTTTTAATATTGTTTTGAGCGATCATGGTTAGGGGACAGGACCGTCGCAGTGGCCACTCGGCCAAAAGTGGCCGCGGCCACGATTTAATAACGGGCATAATAATGGCGGCCATAATTCATTCTCGCATTACCGCGGGACACGTCCGCGCTTAATCCACAAATAATTTAAAACGAGATCTGGCTGCGTTCGCTTGTCCCCTTTTAATTACGCGTCAAAAGTCGTCTCTGAACCGGAGCGGACATGCCGGCTTTGATTCAAGCTTAAAACTAACGGCAATGTAGGTAAGTTAAGAAAATTACGTAATGTGTAAACATATCACGAAAAAATTGGCGCCGTGTCTCTTACTGTGACCTGTAGCGGCTGTAAATAGTGTTGGACAATTTTCAACTCCTATCTTAGATCAATGGTATTTCATCATCATCATCACAACAGCTCATATACGTCCCCACCGAAGGGCTAGAGCATACCCTAAGTTAGGGTGTTTAGGCCTTAGTGAACCACGCTCGCCCAGTGCGGATTGGTCGACTTCACATACACTATTGAATTACCTCGCAGACGTATGCTGCGAATCTCACAGGAACCACATGTATTATAGGTGACTGTTACCACTTATCATCAGGTGGGCAGTTGGCTTGTTTGCCAACTTAATTGCAATAAAAAAGTTACCTCACAATATGAAATTCGAAACGAAAAACACATTGCTACATGGCGATCTCGCACCCCGGACCTCCCGATTGGAAGGCAAGTGCAGAGTTCACAGCGCCAACGACGCTCCCCTCCAACCATTCCTAATTATAAAATAATTCATAATAAATTATATCCAGTCATAAAGTTCTTAAACTCTTAGCTAGAAAGTTCGAAGTTGTTCCTAAGGATTCTAGACTTGATATTATTATTGGTAATCACTCTAATCCTACTTCGGGGTATTTAGGGATTTTGGAAAACTTTTAAACTTTTCTTTAAAAATTGAGCCGTGACACGAACTCTTTCACGTAGTTGCGGGAAGAAGATTTATCCTTCCCGAGGGAAATTTTGACTGTATTAATTTTTTATCTCCTGAAGCAAAAATAGACCTGCGTCACTGTTCATTACTACGTATCAATATCAAATTAATTATACAATGGCTCAGTTTCAGATTTACTTTCTATTCTTGAAGTACAGCAAACTTTTAAATTATATACCTATTTGTGGTCTTACATTTTATTTTAATTGCTATAATTAAAGATCCAAATACATTAAGATCAAACTAGATTTTTTAATAAAATTCTGAGTTGCATCTACAACAAACTAGTATGTCTATGTTCATACGAAAATTGCTTCGCTTCTATTAATTTTGAATTTCTTAATCGCTTAAAGAAGCTTCGAAAAAGATTCATGGTTTGCTAACTACGCACTTGAAGAACAAAAACGGAGCTGTAAATAAAATTGACAACAATCATCCTTAACTGTCGTATTCAACTGCGCATAATACATGACAACATAATGTACACAACACACATTACCCCCGCCTTCCCGACGGCAACACTGCATTATTTGTGTGGAATAATAAAAAAAACAAAAAGAAATAATTACGTTGGATTCGGGCCGCGAGCGAACAATACCCTCTTGGGGTCGTGCTGTTTCATGTGTTAGAAGCCAATTTTATAATTCAGGGCGAGCTCCAGCTGAAATATGTAAAAAATGTTCGCTTCTTATACTTTTGCGTCATCAAGGATATTCCTACCAAGAATATTTTGATATATCCTCGTTCTCATTATAAGAATGAGTAACTCAAAAATAGCGATTAAATTAGAATTCGATATATTTTAGTGCTCAGCTTCAAATTCTGAAATTATATGTTAAAAATGAGTAAGAAAAGATTTATTCCCCTAATTTATTATTACCAAAAGAGATTAGCGAATAATATGCGTGTGTGGGCGTCTTTTGAAAAACATACATACAATATATTGACAGAGTTGAGTGGTTCCTTAGCATATACTGGATTAAGTTTTTCTAGCACAGTGCTGATGACTAGTAAATATTCCTGTTGCTATTTAGGGTCAGATGCTTAATTATCCGAACGAGTAGTACCTACCAAAAAAGTTGAAAGGTTAGGTTTTGCTCAACGTTTTAAAACGAATTGTAAGGGCTAGTTATGGTCAGGCCAAGGGCTTAACTCTGCTAATGTTACGCATTTATGGCATATCAACAGCGCTTCAATGACATTGCTTTTTGACAAAGTTATTGATGGCTGAACGATAAACTGCTACAACATTTGTCACGAATATAGGCTGGCTGATTGGCAGTTAATCCGTCAGGCTTTAAGTCCGCCTCCGTACAACAATATTTGTACATAAATTGTTAATAAATAAATATCTATCGAGAGGCTGTAGCACGAGTAAATTGGATTTTGGAAGCATAATATAAAAATGACAAAAGCAATTTTATTGTAGCGCTATCGAGACACGATTACTTCCCTCATGTAAGCGGAATTGAGGCTCAGGTATGGCCAGTCATACAGTCCATTGGATGGTGATGAACATACACTGAGACAGTATAAATTTGTAAAAATTTTCTCACAAAATTGGCCCTTTAGTCGTTGCAATTGAAAAATAAACAAATCAATATAAAAAAATCTCACCTCACACAGTATTCGAACTTGCGTCTACTTTAGTAGACAGGTGAAGAGACAACTTTTTTTTTTCATTCCACTAGTATTTGCATACATCTTAATTATGTTTGGGGTGTATGTACATACATACAAGGTTAAAATTCATTGCTTACCTTAGTTTCTTACATTTTTAAATTAATTTGTTGATTAATTAGATTCTTGTATTTGTTTGACGTCAATAAGTGCATGTAAAGGTCTATCTATACTAATATTATAAAGAGGAAAGATTTGATTGTTTGTTTGTATTGAATAGGCTTCGAAACTACTGAACCGATTTTGATGAAAATTAGTACAGGGATAGCTCGAGACCAGGGGAAGGATATAGGGTAATTTTCCTACGGGAAAAAAATCCCACGGGAAAATAAAAATAACGCGGGCGAAGTTGCGAGCGGGAAGCTAGTATTGAATAAAGAGTTTCCGCCTTATTACAAAACATGGACTAAAGTTAGTCCTGGGTTAAACCAGGACTAAGTTGACGCTGTCTCTATCTATGTATATTGACACAAGTGAAAGCGCACTACTTTTAAACCAAGACGAACTTTAGACCAGGTTTAAACCAGGTTTTGTAATAAGACCGTTTGAGTTTAAAGGTTTTTTTAAATAAAAATCACTAATATAAAAACGAATTCTTATAGTTTTCTGCTGAAGCCTAGCATAGTTATCATTAGGTATCCTTTAACATATCCACCACATTACCGCAACACGGTATGTTCAGTTCACCTCGACTAGCGTAGAGAGCTGTGTCACTAATCGTTCTCACCCACTTCACTTGCGAAATGACTGACATGACACCGTGACGTCATTACATTATGAAGATAAATGACAGGAGATGACGCTCCGAACTAGCGTCACATTCGCTATTAGTGTTCAGGTATTCAGCCGCTCAGGCACTTCGGGAAGCTTTATACGTAAGTGGAATGGAAGGAGAGCTAAGTATGCTTTTGTAAGAGGCAGTTAAAATGCCATTCTGAGCATTCAAAGACAGTGCTCTGTGGTTTTAGTTTTGCATATAAATGTCAAACATTAGAACCGTACTCACATGAATTGTAGTGTTATTATAAAAATACATTAGTCATCATCATCATCACAGCTCATATACGTCCCCACCGAGGGGCACGAGCCTACCCTAACCAGTTAGGGCGATTAGGCCTTAGTCAAACCACGCTGGCCGAGTGCGTATTGGTTGACTTCACATACACCTTTGAATTACTTCGCAGGTGTATGCAGGTTTCCTCGCGATGTTTACCTTCACCGTAGAAGCGTCAGATAAATGTTCATTTGAAATATGTGAAACGAAAACCACATTGGTACATGGCAGGATCTTTCGCGGGCCTCCAGATTCTACTCGAAGCATAGTCCAGTGCCGAGGCCACAGCGCCACCGACACATTAATATCGGCCCAGAAGCACAATTTTAGTGAGATAATTTATTATTTGCAGGCATTAGTCAGGAAAAATCTCCTACGCATTTTAGGCAAATGTATATTAGTTAACAAATAAAACTGGATTGAGTCTTCTCAGAGTTAAACAATTTTTGCAGGAACAGCCGGTTGTTTCTGCGAAATGTCGGTTCCGGAACAGACGATGCTGTAGTCTCTCAGTTCAAAATCAGCTCGTAAAGTTGCACAACGAAAAATAACTTTAATTCTAATTTATGACTTTCAGTTACCACGGCGTAGGAGAACAGCCTCTGCCACGGTACCACGGATATAGAGCAGATAGTTATAGGCTTTAGTACTTGAACGCGAAATAGTGACATGCAATAAATTTTAAGTAGACTTCTAACGGGGAAATGGATTTTTATAAGTTATAGTTTTGCGAAAGAAACTTTGCTTGGTAACGCTGTGTGTCAATTCCATCGGGATCCTGGCCACTGATCCACCTGGGTCAAAATTTATCAATTTTCGTGAATGTTTAATGCGGAGCGATACGTTTGCGTAGCAACAGTCGGTACTGGAAAGAGAAAGAGAGAGAGGAGAAGGGGAAGAGGAAGGATATAAATGGCGGGAAGCTATGGTGTGTGCGTGAGCATGTGAGGGTGCATGTATTTATTTGCGTTAAATATAAGACAGCTAACGACATACAACGCTTAATTATGAAATCGTTTTGCCTAAATTACAAAAAATTACTGCCTCCAATGTGACTTTATTCCGAAAAAAGCGCAGAACTCGCAACTAGATGAACAAAAGCACCAAAATAATTCTTATCATCAGCTGTTCGATCTTTCGAGTCGCACTGAAATATGCCGAAAACAGCTCATGGCATTTTTATACACAACTAAGTTCACAAACATGAAGGCTAGCGGGCTCAGAAGCCCTACCACCTACTTAACTGAGCAAATAAAACTTCTGCCCCCACGGGGAATCGAACCCCTAACTCCCTAACCTCTCAATCGACACCCAGTGATCCAACCTCTGACCACAGAGGTGGTTCAAAACTATACCAAAAAACCACTATAATAACATTGTATTTTGAGTGTAGTTTTTCTATGGTCTAAATATTTTTGTCTATTGTGCGTAACTTCTTACTAATGATCCTATCTGACCACAACTGAGTAATGAGGCGTTTATGTGAGCAGGTCTCACTAATTCTTGTGAGCAAACTTGACACGTTTTAACGAACAGAATTAATATGTCGGCAGAACTCAAACCTTTTGACGAGCAGACCTCGTAATGTGAGCAGACCTCACATATTTAGATTGCATATACGAATAAAGAAATATTATTAAAAGAATTTCATTATTATAATAATATTTCATTTACACTTTACCCTAAGGTTGCCCGACAGAAATTGCTATTAAGGGATAAGGCCGCGTATGTGATTATGTATTCGTTATTTGATATTATTTAAGGTGTTTTTTGTGCAATAAAGTATAATATATATTAATTCCTTCATAACGTTTTATTAGTTATTACATTATTAACGTAATTGCCAGTTTTCACAAACGGTCGTTTTTATGACAAGCATACATTAAAGTTGACCTGTTTATAAGTGAGCCCGCCTTTACCTAAGTTTGCCGTTATTAACAAGGCTTATAAAATTGTAATAATTATTGTTTTTGCTGTCTTATTTTGTTGTTAAGCTTTATAATTAAAAACACTAGTCAGTATTTTAAGCATGTCGTCGTCACCTTTAACTAAGCTTACATTTATAAATTGTACAACTGTGAATGTATTCTCTGTATATAGACAATGTAAACTTGTTGGTGATCTAAAGAATAAATAAAATAAATAAAATAAAATAAAATTGTTATGTTCCGATAATAAGAGATAAGATAGCCAGTTCCTCAGTTATTGAGGAGTCCAGGCGAGGCTCTCTTTCATATCAGCTCGCCATCAGGTGGAACGTTAGCCAAGTGCTTGCTTATTGTGTGTAATAAGTTCACCCCCCCTCCAACTAACCAGTGCTGCACCAGCTTCGTGTGGGTTATATGACTTTTATTCTTATTGGGAGAAGACTAAGCCTCTCATGATTTTGTCGAGGCTGATATGATGACTAGAGAAAACATAATAGATCACAAGTTTTAATCTGTCCTCAATCAACCTACATCCGTGGCGCCAACTGTATTCGATTCAATATTCCGTCTAGAAATCGCTATCGGTTTAAAAACGAACGGTAAAACGGATCGCATAAATTTGCATGACAAACGCCCCGCACCGGGGGACATTACTTTTTAAGAAAAATATGACTACCTACCCTCCACGGAGCTCGAGCTCTATTTCCATAAATAATAAATAACGATTGGGACTGGGGCAAAAAGTGTTCGTGGATTTTTATTCTGTTCGCGAATTTTCATCCACTTATCGGCGCTCGTCGTGTGGAGGAGGAATTATCGCTGCACGTACGCAGTGATACCTCGTGTTCATTTCACTGGCCCGGTTTGATGGGCGTCTTGCTGCGGCAGAACAGATATGTCTCTGTTGGGGTTCAAAGCAATAAACGCTTCGTCGTTGTGGAGATAGGTGGTGTAGTACTTAGCAAGTACGTTCAGCTTAACTTTAGCTAGGACTTCATTTGCTATTGTTATAGTTTGGCAACGTTCTACGTGGCCCTGGTGATAGAAAAAGGATATAAAACAATTTGATAGGAGTTCTCCAGCCATGTCGCTAAGCGGAAAAAAATCACAAGCTATGGTACAAAAGTACAAAGCAAAGCTTGTAATAAATTTGAAAAGAAGAAATTTCTTAATATATAAAAATAAACATTATAATTATACAAGTGACATGTATATTGAAATATGTATTTAATAAAAATCGTTACCAAGCAAACTTCAATACGCCTCGCTTTCCATTAAAATCCTCATTCTAATAGAACAGAATAATTTATTGCTAAACGAGAATGCAATAAAAGTTAAAGGGTAAACTGGCCCTTAAAGGCTAATAAAATCGCTCCCGACAAAACAGTAATTGTTATATTAAAACGTAAAATGTATCTTATTACGGGGGCGGGCGCGGCTCGAGTGCAATCAAATAGGGTTTTGTAGCTACGACGCTACGTTGAATTACTACGAGTGCTACGCCGTAGCGGAGAGCGAAGATTAGTAGCTTGTTCGGTTTTTTGCTACGCTTACAGCTTAACGAGACAACTGGATGCGAAGATTTTTATTATATTTATTTTAATAGAAGTATTATTACGGTAGGAATTGCTATTTTAGCAGTTTCCGTTTGTATTTATAATTGACTGTTATTTATTGTGCAACATATCAAATTCAAACTGAGTTTATCACTGTATAGTGTATACTGATAAAATTATTTAGGTAAGTATTTTTTTCCTATAAAAATGTTCCTCAATTTTTTTATGGGGAAAATCTTGCCCTTCGTCTCACCTGATGGTAAGTGACGATAAACTTGAAAATGGAATCACACACACAACACAGCCTATACTCGTCCCACTGCTGGGCACAAGCCTTCCCAGATGAAAAAAACACATGAGTATGGGCTATAATACTACCACTTTGGTCTAAAACCGATCGGTGGCTAGAAATGTTTGCAATAGCAACCAGAATCAATGATTTAACGTGCCTTCTGACGCACAGAGGAATTGGAGATCATAAAGTTTTGGTCACCCATCCCGGGTGCTACCGCGGCGAAGGTTGCTTTGTTTTCAATATCGAAACCAAAACGTTCCAACCACTACGCGACCGAGCTCCTCAACAACTGAGAAACTGGTCGACTTAGCTTTAATTGTCAGAACACGACAATGTTAGTAAAAATAGTTTGTCTATAAAGATTGAAAATTTGGTGGACTGTAAACATGTATCGTCTAAGAAGACTTAAAATTAATTAAGGGGGTAACGAACGCGGCAGATTGAAAAGCGAGTTACCACTCGACAACTTCAGCTTAGGATAAGAGAGGCTTCACCGGAGCTTTGTTTTCGGTTTTCATTCCATTTGCATAATAAACGCAACACTATAGCGCGCAGCCTAATCTTGTTTGGGCTTGGAGATGATTTCGTGGCAGCTTTTGTGGGCGTATCGTTGTGTTACGTCAACTAATGCGTTTTAGGCACCGCGTCATCTACTCAAAGTAACGAACGGCGGGTGATGGATGCGGAAATGTTTGCGAGGGAATTTGTTTGTTTTGTTTATCATAAACTAATACGGATTACGGTTTCTGAATACTCGCCATTACCATACCAGCGAGATTTATGTAACGCTTTAAGATGCCACCCAAATGTGTGTTAGTTTCCTGTGGCTTTGGCGGGCTTGCCGTTAAAATCATCTGAATCAAAACAAGAAAGGCAGAAATTCTATTTTTCGTGTTATGGTAATAAGAGTAAGTTAGCCTATATATATTTTTGGTAAATAAAAATTATTTTTCTGAAATACTTTTATTCTTTTGTTGACAAATAAAAACAGAAGCCTTCAGAGTTTCTTGCCTGTTTTTTTTGGACAAAAACTTTTCCAATTTCTGAAAAGGTGGTAGACTTAATTTTTAAGGTTCATGTTTCGAGGTGAACAAAGATTTCTGAAATACTTGAATATGGATTAAATTATCCGGATATTTCTTGCTTTCTTCCACATTTTCATCACTCAACATCACATGAAATTAATACCAAGAATTTCACCATCACAGCTCATATACGTCCCCGCCTACCCTAAGTGTTTAGGCCTTAGTCAACCACGCTGGCCCAGTACGGATTGGTCGACTTTACATACACCTTTAAGTTTCTTCGCAGATGTATGCAGGTTGCTTTACAATCTTTTCTTCACCGTAAGAACGTCAGATAAATGTACATACGAAATTCGAAAAACGAAAAACACATTGGTACCTGGCAGTATCGAACCTCTCGATTACAAGGCCAGTGCCGAGTCCACAGCGCCACCGATGCTGCCAAGAACATCCCTTGAGCAAAATCCCTATCTTAAACAAAAAAACCATCATCCCTACCATATGTATACACCATTTTACACGAAAAAATATCGTCGAATTACTGTAAGTGTACTCTGTAATGGGCTAGAGTAATAAAGCCGTCGGGGCTCGAGTCGCTGCAAATGGAGCCGCAATAATAGCTCGTTACTTAATATTTGAGGCGCAAACAGCGCTCGATCACTCGCCGCTTCGGCGACAGAAGGGTTCAGACCTCGCGACACTGAATAACGAACGCACAGGGACGCAATATTGAAACAAGAGAATTGAAAATCGCATTCGAAATCGTGAGTATCGAATACGAATGTCTAAATTCACTATTTTTGAATATTCATTCCGTAAAATTGGCAACGAGTGGTCCTAACCACTAGTTTTTGTTTTCTACTAGTTGGCAAACAAGCATACTGCCCACTGATGGTAACAGTCACCTATAAAGGTGCGTTTAAACTAAACGAACAAAGAGCTAGAGCTAGAACAAGAACATTCTTTCTTAATCTTTTAGTGTAAACGAAAGCTCGTTTTGAGCGATTACATCAAAAGATCAACGAGCACGAATGAGAACCAAGAACTAGAATTCTTGCACAATCAGTCAATCAGTTTAAATCAACCTAATCGCTAGAACACAAGAACGCTTTGAATTGATCGCTCCGAGGAGCGAGCGCATCCGAACATGCAACAACGCTCCAAGCAACTGTTAGCACGCTCTAGGGCCGTTTTCATCAAGCGAGCGAGCATTCCTAGAATTTTCCATAGACTCTTTAAGAACGCCGACAGAAAAACGAAAGAACGCTATATACTGCTTACACTAAAATAATTTAATAGAGTGGGGATAGAATAAGCATTCGCTCGTCTGATGTAAATCGGCCTTAATACATATGGCTCTTGTGAGATTTGCAGGAAATCTGCAACCCCCACAAGAACCACGGTGTAACTTGTGACATAATATGTAAAGTCACAGTGCAAGCACTGCTGCTTTGCGGCAGAAACAGGTAATAAGATGGAGGTACCCAAGCAGGTGACTCACACAATAATTTAAGAAGCCGGCGATGAATCGCATGTAAAACAAAACGTATATATACGTTGCGCATATTCTACTAGTAAAAAACAAAAACGAGGAATTCATGGAATGAATATTCGAAAATGGCGAATTTGGAAATTCGTATGCGAATTTGATTTCTATTGTTTCAAAAATGCGTCTCATGATTTGTATTCGTGTTAAAATTCAAGATTCACTTCGCATAATTCAAAAATGGATCTCCTGGAGTCTACTCCCGTTTTCACTACTCATATCTTTCGTGTTATCGAGCACTTCTCTGAAAAAACCTTGTCCTGAAGAAGGTGCGGTGCTCCTTCGCGGCTGATCAACTGTACATGCCACACAAAACGCGAGTTGCGTAGTATATTGCTCCTAGCTCTGCGATGGCTCCAAGTACTCATTGGATGCTTTGGATAGATTGCGGCCGGCGGCGCGGAACTCGCATCATTGTGGTGTAGAGACATTGACGTAAGCCTCTGCCTGCCTCGTATGTAACCTAAACAAGCTGCTGCGAAGAAAAATTGTGCCAAAACGCGCTATGCTATTCTGCATTATTATAAGTCAATAATGATAATTTTCATTTCACTAGGCGGCCCTGGTTGGACCAAAAAATTCCAAAATAGACAAAACGTTTTATCAAGACTTTATACCCATCGCGTAGTGCAAATCTGAAGTAGAAAGCCCATGCGCTACAATTACGATAGAACGGATAGACTATCAAACAATATTTGGTCAGGCTGAAATCAGTTCTGTAATATTAGAAATTGCTTATCAATTATCATACACGTTACACGCGAAAAGGTTGGTGCGTTAAAATTGTAACTAATTTAATTACGCAGCTCTGATCATTTGACGTCGCAGTTTGTTTACCGGCAACCTGTGAATACAGCGGCCGCAATTCGCAAACAAAATGCAAAATGCCAATTCTATATTGATTGACGACCCACCAATTATTGCTGACGCTACTGTGTTGTATGACAAAATGGTTTATTGTTCATTGTTTCGATGTGGTACACGCGCAATGACGCTTTTCATTCTTTATGCCGAAGCTTTTTTTATTTCGCGGCAGGATGTGAAAGCGAACAATCCTCTCCGAAATGGCAACAGCTACCCACATAGCCGTCTGTATAGTGGAGTAAGTGCAATGCAAAATGTTTGCCAAAATTGGTTCGCTGTAACAATTATATCTGTGAGACACACAGACGTATAAAGGGAAGCAGAATTAACATAATTTTGCTCACACATTTGTCATAAGTAATGTATATCGTTTTTACTTTCACTCCAAAGTGACATGATATATCGCTATTTCTGTTTTTCGTCTAAGGCGATACTAACGCACACATAAACATTTCCGAAGCCGTGGCAGACGCCTAGTGGACGCCATGTTTAGCTTTGTCAAAATAAGAGACAAATGGCGTCCTGACATTGTGTTATAATGTTTTGCTTTATATTTATATATTATAGATAACTGCTAATCGGACAAGAACAATTGTAAAGTGCTGTGCCCCGAAGTGTTCTAACGCATCATATAATAAAACTCCAGAAATTACAATAACATTAAATTAATATTGTTTGTGTGTGAGTAATGTTTACATGTGGTAAAGTTACCACACTTTTTTAACGATAAATTTAGTCTGCTTCCCTTTATTTAGAAGTTTACAGGTGAGTTTTAGCTTTATGTGTATTAGATTTTAACATTGACATACACTAAACATAATGAAATTATTATTAAAGAACAGCGCAAGACTATTTATTTTGTTTTTTAGTCGTTGATAATTATTTTTATCGATATGCTTTTGCTTTTATGCTTACCAAATTTTACTCCGTGTTTATATATTACGGTCCCGTTATTATTAGCTAGTTTACTTGTGCACTAGACCCTAGAATTTAAATTATTGGTAAAAGTGTAATAGCATCTCGATAAACGCTCCCTTCTAAAAATCTGGGGTTTAATTTCATCCGTACGTAAATGAATGTATCAAGCAGTGGGGGTCTTAAGGTATAACAATTATTATGAGTTTGTTGACTAATATTATGCACACGTTTACATTACGGGAAGCGATTATTTTTTTTATTTTCATACAAACAAAAAACAAAAACATAAAAAACAAATAATTTTAAAATGAAAAAATGTACAACCCTGAAAGTGGGCGGGACAGAGGGCGGCACTTACGAATCATAAAATATTTAGAGTGACAGATGTCGAACTTTTTAAGCATGCCGCGTAGATTGGAACGAGACAAATTAGGCCGTTTTGATGACCCTGGAATGACCTGAATGTAAACAAAGAACAGCGGATGGCTAGGGCTGCCACAAAGTGTATGTTTTGAAATCTGAAAAAGTTTTTTACTCCATCATCACAGCTCATATAGCGTCCCCACCAAGGGGCTCGAGCCTACCCTATGTTAGGGTGATTAGGCCTTAGTCAACCACGCTGGCCCAGTGCGGATTGGTCGACTTCACATACACCATTGAATTTCTTCGCAGATGTATGCACGTTGCCTCACGATGTTTTCCTTTACCGTATGAGCGTCAGACAAATGTACATATGAACTTCGAAACGAAAAACACATTGGTACATGGCGGGTCTCGAATCCCGACCTCCCGATTGGAAGGCAAGTGCCGAGTCCACAGCGCCACCGACTCCAATATATCATTTTTTTTAAAGTGCTAGAACAAAAGATGTTCACTATTATGTGCACTTTGTCCCCTATTCGGCTTGATACACATTTTTCGACTAACCCAGTATATATATAAAATCTAGATAAAATATTAACACACAACATTGGCACGAAGCAACCGCTGCCATGACACGCTGCTTAAATAACAATTAGTGACACACGAAAACGCGCTTGTTTTAAAACTGGATCAATTTGTTGATAATTACTGTAATAACGCGTTGAGCCGACACAGTTTCACACAGTTTCACAGGTGTGAATAAATAATGTCGTCGTTTCCAATATACGAGTATGAGTATAGGCATTTTTTTAGGTTCTATCTCTCCATCTTCTATTTGACCTCGTTCTTGTCCATAGAAGAAACTTACGCCAAGCAATCATCATCATCACAACAGCTCATAAACGTCCCCGCTGAGGGGCTCGAGCTTACCCTAAGTTAGGGTGAATAGGCCTTAGCCAACCACACTGGCCCAGTGCGGATTGTTCAACTTCACATACACCTTTAAATTTATTCGCAGGTGTATGCAGGTAGCCTCACGAAGTTTTCCTTCACCGTAAGAGTGTCAGACAAATGTACATATGAAATTAAAAAAATGAAAACACATTGGTACATTTTACGTCACATCCGTTGATAAGTAAACACTCACCGTAATTGCTCCTGAACAAAAACATATCATTTTAATATAACCAGTGATCTTTAACTTGTTGAATTGCTGTCAAGAATCAATATCGTCGTGAAATACTTGAAGCACGACACAAAACCCACTTTTCGATGGTGCACAAGAGGAAATATCACGCCGTAAGAAAACTGACATTATCTGTTACTATTTGAATTTTCACTGTTTACACGTAAAAGATATTTTGCAGTGTTTTTATTCGTCATAAGAGGTTATGACGCGCTGAATCCACATACAGCTGATTGGATACGTCTTTTTGACAGCTGATATTACCATAGCCAACCTAGCGTCTAGATTCCATAGACCACAGAATAGACGGACGGACGGGCAAAAGGAGTTAAATCCATACTGCTATTGCTTTTATTACATTTTGTTCTGTTCGTCGTTTTGTGTTAAAATTGTAACTCTTCATTTATAAAATTTATAATATTATAATAATTTATAATGTCTCAAAAATCGACACCTGTAAAATTGTGTACCAAATGCAAGATTAACATAGATAACAAACAGTACACTACTTGTTGCACTTGTAACGGCAATTATCATATAGATTGTGCTAATATCAGCTTTGAGCGCTTTAAGATATGGACGAAAGACCATAAACAGACATGGAAATGTAAAAAATGTTCAAAAAATAATAAAAAAGATACTGTATCAGGGATTGCTATGGAAAAGCCATCAATTATATCACGCTCACAAAGAAACCGAAAAATAACATCACCTTACGAGGATTCTAACGATTCTGTGCCACCTCATGACACTCATGGCAAAATAACGTCACCAATAGTGTGCGCAGAAATTGAATTCTGTCCCGACATAGAAGAACATTCTGAGCTATGTACACCAAAAGAAAATTCAAGACCAAGATCCCTATCTCTCGATCGAATAAATAATTCAATCAATAATAGCTTTCAATCGCTGAGAGATATATCAAATGATCTGGATATTGTTAGTGACCTAAAACAGAAGAATAATGACTTAAAGCTTAAACTACAAAGTTGTGAACATGAATTGGAAAATAAGATTATTGAAAACAATGAATTAAACCGCCAAATTGATAAACTTGCACAAGAAATAAGCCTTCTTCGAAATATCTGTAAAACTCCACAAAGATCTAAAAAGACGATAAATACAATACATAGTCCAAGACAACAAAAGCATGATGAAAAAGTAACGGCCTTATCAAATACAATCACCCAACTACAGCAAGACTTACGATCTGCAAACTTGGAAATATCAAACCTACACAAAAATATCAAAAATATTGAAAACCTGGAACAGGTTCTTTCTGAAAACTCAAAACAAGACGTACAACCAACCACAATTAACAAAAGTACAGTAAAAATACACAAAGAGACTATACCAAAGAACAAGCTTTGTTTCATCACAAACAACAATCGATATAAAATACTACAAAACATACAAAGAGAATCTGGCTTTGATAAATATCAGATATGCAATTACATTATTCAGAATGTTGGAGTCGAAATTCTAGTGAGAGATCTAAATACAAAACTTCGAGATTTTAACAAGACAGACTACTGTGTGATAATGATTGGGGAAACTGATTTTTACAGTTCTCAAAACTTTGTAAACCTTGTGGCATCGATACGAAACCTCCTTAAGAATTTCACACACACAAACATAATATTAATAGCCCCCACATATATATGTGGTAAACCATTATATAATTACAATGTGGAGATATACAATAATCTACTGAATCGAGACCTAATAGAAGACAATTATGCTTATTTGATTGACTCAAATCTACATTTAACCTATGACATGTTCTCATTGATATCTGGCAAGGTAAAGAATAACGGTATCCAAAATATACTTCACAATACAGCTAGCTTCATTTCTAAAGTCCAATCAAGTCCAATGAGAAGAGTCTATGAAAAATCAAATGAAAATAATTTTTTTCTCGTATAACCACCTAAATATACTTCACCCAAACATATCTGGACTGCTAAATAAGAGTGACGAGCTAGTATTACACATAGATGATTTAAGCAAACACAAAAACCGATAGATATTTTATGTATAACAGAACATAATATAACTAAAGACACGGAAGAGTTTTTAGTGATGCCGAATTTTCGCCTAGCAACAAGCTTTTCAAGAGATAAAAAAAGGGGGGGGCGCATGTATACTGGTTAGAAGAGGGATAGAATATAAAACATTAAAAGATATTAGGAATTTCTCAAAAAAATGTGTTATAGAAACGTGTGCTATTGAAATATGTGATCATAATTTAGTGATAGTATGTTTGTATAGAATACCGAATAATAATAAGTCTAGTCTTGACATGTTTCATGAATCTCTAGAGAAGATTCTTAAATGCGTTTGTGACTTAAAGGATAAGAAAGTTGTCATCTGTGGTGACTTTAATATTGACACCTTAAAAGATTCACCAAGGAGCCGTGATTTTAAATTTCATCTCCTAAGCCGAAATCTTAAACTCGAAATAAAAGAACCTACCAGATTAGTTAGTGGAACATGTATTGATAACTTTGCTCATAATATTAAAAAATCCAGAGGAGAAGTAATTGAGACAGGTCTTTCAGATCACACAGCGCAGATACTAAATTGCCCTGTTAATAAAACCTGTGCTATAAAGTCCTGGCGTATAAAACGTCGAGATTTTAGCATGAAAAAATATGCATAAATTTAAAAACTATATCGAAAGCCTAACTTTTTCAGATACTATATCATCAAATGATCCCAATGAAGCATATGATAACTTTTTTAACATATTTAAATGTCTTTATGATCTATGCTTTCCATATACAATGATAAAAATAACACGATCGACAACACCTAAATGGATTACAAAGAGTTTACGAACTTAATAACTCATCAACCCATGGTACTATTTGCCGACGATAGCACAATTTTTATAGAAGGTAATGATATTGATATTTATGAAAATAATATTAACCATGCCGTAAGTAACATAATTGAATGGCTCAAACTTAACGACCTACAAGTGAACTTGGAAAAAACGAAATACATGCAATTTACCCAAAGAATAGCAGCATCTGACTTAAACATTAACTATAAAAATAACACAATCAATAAAACAAATGTTCAAAAGTTTCTAGGGTTACAGATAGATGATAATATGTCTTGGGAGTCCCACTCAATTGACGTCTGCAAAAAGCTGTACAAATTTTCTTATGCTCTCTATAAACTGACAAAAATATCAGATACAAACACAGCTCTCACGGCGTACCATGGATTTGTTGCCTCAACGTTACGATACGGTGTTATATTCTGGGGTAACTCAAGCTATCGAGAAATATTGTTAAGGGCTCAAAAAGGCTGTATTACAGCTATTTGTGGACTAGGACCGATGGAGAGTTGTAAGTCATCTTTTAAAACCCTAAAAATATTGACACTACCGTCCCTATACATTTTAGAGAGTTGCATGTTTGTGAAAAAAAACCCTAATTGATTTAATATGGAAACACGCACACACAACTTGAACCTTCGTCCTAGAAACATGAAGATTTCTATTAATGAATATAAGACCGCTCTAATGAAAAAAAGTATAATAAATATGGCTCCAATATTGTTTAATAAATTACCAGAAACTATTAAATATTCTACCTTACACAAATTTAAATACAACCTAACTAAAATATTAAAAGACAAATGCTACTACAGTATAAACGAATACCTTAACGATATAAATTTCTTGGAATAATTAAATATTAGGATAAAATTATGACGTGATATGTGACATTTAATAATTAGCGGAAAATTGATACCTATTGTTATTTTTATGTATGAGGATTATTTTTATTGTGTGCTATTATTGTTAGGTCTATTATATTGTTGTTATGTAATTTTTGACATTCTTTATTATTTGACATTTTATTATATTCAATAACTAAATTTTTGTGCATGTTAACAACAACAATGTATACATATAAAATTTGCGCGTCGAAATATTCGACGCGAATGTGCTGGAAAAATCTATATACTTATCAACTTGTGTACACCATATTCTGCAAATAATAAATGAAATTAAATTATGAAATTAAATTACATGGCTGTCTCGAACCCCGGAGACGCCGAGTCCACAGCGCCACCGACGCTACGAACGTCAAGTAATGGTTCAATATTAGTAAATTTGAGCGTAAGTGTATATTAATTGCACACAGACTTCGCTCGGGACACATATCATTAAATAAATTCTTATTTCTAGTGAAGAAAACCAATTCTCCAAATTGTGAGACGTGTGGAAAAGTTGAGGATGTACAACATTTGTTAATGGAGTGTGTCCGGAATGAAGCAGAGAGATCTCATTGTTTTACTTCTCTCGGGATCAATAAAAATGAGGTAGGCGTATTGCAGAGCATTCTTGCCAAACCTTTATCGGATGAGGCGGTAATGCTTTACAATATGGTCTCCAAAATAATGTTTCCGCAATGATTATCACGATATGTAGCAACTAGCATTAAGGGTATGATGGGGCTGGCATATTCAGCAAAGTTTAAAAGCCCCTTAATAAATCATGAATAAAAAAAAAATATATATATCTCAAAAATGCCTTCAGTGGCTTTGTAATACAACTAAGTTTGCATACACGTGGTGCATGTAAGACTTGCAGCGCTACAACCGCTACAAGGACGCCAATGTATTGCCAACTTGTGACATAAGATATTAAGTCACTGTCACAATGCCCAATAATTTCACTGCCTGTTTATCCCACAGTTTCAGGTTATGTCACACGTTCCCAGGGAACTCATTAAGTTTCGGGATGACGCCTTCTTCTTCAGAGCTTTCCTTATACCGAATTTGATAAAAACTTAGTTCAGTGACTTATTAGGGAGTAAAAATGTTGCAGACAAACATACAGATAGAGTGACTTTCGAATATCTATTCTTTACTAATATTATATAGCTAGAGAGTTTGTTTGATTGTTTGTTTAGTTGAATGCGCGAGTCTCAGAAACTACTGATTCAACTTAAAAAATATTTTTGTGTTGGATAGTTCATTTATCGAGGAAGGCTATCAGGCTATAGGTTAAATGCTCTAAGGCTACATAACATCGCGCTACGACTAATAGAAACTGAACATCAATGTGAAATGTTGCGAAAATGGGGAAAAAATATACATGTTATTTTCTGACATCCACGCGAACAAAGTCGCGGGCACATAGCTAGTACCTATGACGTGTTTTACTAAACGCTAAGTTACTATTTTTTTCAGTAGAGATTCAATTCTTACTGACGACAAAACCGAGACAAATAAAACATAATACTAGCACTCAATTTTAAATGTCTTAACTATTTGTACAAAACTAATGCAAGCTACTTAATATAAACTAAATGTACTCGTATATATATTTTTATATTGCTAAAATGTCGGAATAAAGAACAATGTCTTAGAAGGAAAAGTTTATAAATTGTTCGCTAGTCGAGAACCTGTTGAGAATTCTTCCGAAACGTAGGTATACGAAAACAACAAGAAATATTAACAGTAGGTACAATATCAGTGTCGGCTTTAACTTATTATATTCTAAGAACTCGGGGTTTAATATTGAAATATGACCTTGGGAATACACGAGGTATAAGACAACGGAATATCAAACTATGGATCTTTTTTGTTTTTTTCATTACTTTCTACGTACAAATCATTTCGCCAATCATTTCCTATGTTTTAGGGACAGGGATAGTGGGTAATTCCATTATACCTTCGAGAAGCCCTTTTAGCGTAATAATGATCACTACAAAAATTGCGACATGCAAAAAAATATTTATGTTTATATTGTTACGTTTGTGGGGTGGGTGTTTAATAGAAAATCGCAAAACACCGACAATTAAAGATAAGATTTAATTAAGCACCAATTAAGCAACTTTACAGTAACACTATGGACACAAATCACTTCACTGTAAGACGTTACTAAGCACTGAACACACAGAATTCTTCACTATGTATCGCTTGATCCGCTCGGTTCGCTCTCTTCAAAAGAACTGTCCGGCTGCATTCGCCTACGCGCTCATATAGTAGGGCCAACGAACATTCGGGGCATTCGAGAATGTTCCATTCTCGAATATTCCGAACCCAACCGATTATTTATCTTCTCTTCTCGAAAGTTCCGTGGTACCCTTCGTGCTTATGTAGTAGGACCGGACCTTCCGAGACATTCGAGAAGGTTCTATTCTAGAACATTCCATACCCGATCGATCGTTTGTCTTCTAGAAAGTTCCGTGTATGCCTTCGCGCTTCTACAGTAGAACCGGTGAACTTCCGAGACATTCGAGAATGTTCTATTCCAGAACATTCCATACCCGATCGATTGTTTGTCTTTCTAGAAAGTTCCATCGCAATCTTGATTATGTTTGTCTTTATGAGCATGTTCTATCTCTGTCTGTCAGCACGCCTAGAAGTTTCTAGATGCATCTCGATCTATCTTTTTTCTCTGGAAGGTGCCCACTATTGTTGTCTCTTTCTTATCGTGCTATCTCACTCACTCCTATTGAAAATTTAGTCATATATCGAAGTGTGGTTCAAAGGCCCATAAGGGGTCCTGAAAACGCCTGAAAACGGGTTTTCAGGTTATGATGTGGTTCGATAGAGGGTAGCCTGAAACGGACTGAAAACATGTTTCAGGCGCCTGAAAACAACGGCAACTTGGGTAAAATTTCGATATTCTAGTATGTGATAGAGCACCTCCTGAAACGCGCTGAACTGCATTTTCAGGCCGCTGAAAACGCTTCTAAGGCCAAAAAAACCACGCCGGAAGTTTCTTATACCACCGGCGTAACAATATTATACATATACATTACTTTTAAAAAAAGGATCCAAAATATTATTGTGTAGTGGAATATTGTCTTAGTCCTTGGGAATTCTATCAGTATTTCTGATGCTATCATGGTTTGTTAGTAGGTTCATTGATTTACTACCAAACGTAGATAACGCATGAACGTTCGAAAAGTGGGCCGATGAAGAACTGCCCAATCGGGCCTCATGCAGTTCTTTTCCATGCGTTGGAGCGACAGCGCGATAAGCAATTTTGAGCATTATGTTTGAGAGTATAAAGTTGATATTTTCTTGTAGCAATTACTAAAACGTCAAGTTTAATGTGGCTAGGTATGAAATGATGTAACTGCAAACGGTACAGTTGTACTTCAAAATAAATAGTTACCGTAATAATAAACAATAAGGTTGAATTCGATAAATACGGTACTTTTTTTATGGTAATTTTCATTCGGGCGCGTGCATATTCAACTACCTATTTAACAGCGTACAAATGTATAGTCGATTAGGTGACAGATTTCAAGCGCGTTTTTGTATGAAGTGCTCTATCTACGTTTGGTAGTAAATCAATGAGTAGGTTACATAATAAGTTAACAAAATATTTTTGTAGATATTTTTTAAATTGTAATTTTAATAATTGGTAATATTTTCATTCTCTGGTTAACACTGTCACCTGTTTCATTTAACTATCTCTTAATATGAATGGAATTATAATTTATATAATGTTTAATCATAATCGTCAGGATAAGAAAAATTGTTATACACTCTAATGGGCAACTGCACTAGCCTTGTCTTAGCTTGGGACGATCATGAGTGGCATTTTGCAACATTCTTCTCATTGAAGACAAGAAGTGACGGTATTCTTCTTAGAGTTGTCTTGGCTAGAACGGGGTTGGTGAAATTTGCCAATATTTGGTTTATTTTTTTTTCTCCAATATGTAAACTTATGTTACCGCGACATACTATGTGCTAGATGTGTGCACAGATTTTTGGGTTGTAGTCTAGTGTAAACTATAATATACATTAATATTGTTCGAGGCATTAGTGATTACAATCTGTAGGTGTACCTTTGTTAAATAAATAAGTAACATATACAAACAGATGATAATGATGTTGGAAACGAACAACTGTGATTTTAAAAAGTTATCATTCAATCCCTAGCGGTGGGACCGTAGTTAAAAGGGATCACAATACTATCAAAGTTTTGAATGTCGAAATCAATCAAATGTCGTTCATTTGTACAACACACAATAGGCAAGAGTTCCATCATTGTATTCCTTTTAATCGATATTACATTTTATGTTTTAGGGTTCTTAACCTCAAAGGGAGTAAACAGAACCCTTATAGGATCACATTGTTGTCGGTCTGTCAATACCTTTATAATAATATAATACTTGGAGGAGAAAAAATATACTTGTACGAGTAACCACAGTCAGGATCTGATGATGGCAACCCATAAAAATTGAGGGATATTTTTAAATTTTATAGGTATGTCCAACGCGTTTTGTATGTATGTTACGCGCTGGTATTAAATTCATAAAAAGGATCTCATTCACTAAAAAGATAATAATAAAAAATATTTTACACGAAATAAAACCGACTTCAAAAACACTGAAAATATGTTAAAAATAATATAAGAATAGGTACAGACAGCATCGCACTTCTACATTGAAGTCGGTGCCAAATTTTAAGACTTTCTTGGAGATCGTCGTTTGGCACCGACTTCAATATAGAAGTGTGATGTTGTCTGTACCTATTCTTATATTATTTTTAACTTTTCAGTGTTTCTGAAGTCGGTTTTTGTACTCGAGTGTACCTACATATTTAGATAAGTTTGTACGGAAGCCTTAACGCGCGAGTCCAACTCACATTTGGCCGGTTTTTTATTATGCACTGGAATCAATACAATAATCTCTACACTTCGTATTTAAGCAGTCTTGTTTTTCCCCATCGTCGGCTCCGCTCGATAATCATTGAATAGCTCCTATAGAGAAACGAAGTATGCGACACTGCGGCATTGCAGTTATTGGCAACAAAAGATAATGTCCCTTCCCCAGCCCTTGCGCAGACCGCGCAAGGTTCACTATCGCACAACACGACACGAACGCGATAATTTGTGTTGGAGAGAACAATAACTGAGCCCTGACCACGCATACATTTCGTTGAATACATCGCGGTTCATTTTCGCCTACGGATTCATTAAATCACACGCTAATTAAAAATGCGAAGGTTTCAGTACATTCTCGTTTGCAGATTTTATGGATATTGTAAGATTGAAAAGGTTTCAAGTTGAATGTATTTTGTATTGAGTATTTGAAACACAACAAAACCTGTTAAAATTCTGTATTTTGTATTTACTCAAATAAAATACAGGCCAGTGGTGTACTGCCATGTATTTTGTATTTTAATTACAGGCAGGAAAGTATTTTCTAATTTATATTTTAAACAAAGTAGGGGGTGTATTCTGCAATAAAGTATAAGGCAATAAATGCCTATTAAGGCCTATGTTGAATAAATAAGATTGTGACATGCCTTGAGCTTAGAAAATTTTGCACAAGTTTGACTCTTGTATTCTCAATTTATTGCCATCAATGTCGAATTCTGCCCGAGGTGATAATTTCATTTCTCAATCACTTTCATTTCTGTTATATAGCGAGTAACACCATTTCTTAGTACGGTCGGCCAAAAAAGTCGTGTAGCAGTTTTGGGAAAACTTCGAGACAAAACAAAATATCATTAAGGTTATAGCTGTCATTATAAAAATAAAAAGTCATTCGCTCTATTGTTATTTTTTGTAATAAATACTAGATAGATAGATAGAACATTTATTTGATACCACATCAGGATACAGGCATTACACTAAATTGAAGTTATAAGTAATGTACTAAAAAGTTTTCCACTCAGTGTACGCCGCCGTGACACTCGTAACAAAGAGTGCCACGATACTGATATTCTGTGAAAACCTTTTACACATGCAGCATAGCAGATAATAAATGCCTAACATTTTTTTAAATTTTACGATATCATTACAATAAAATATAATTATATGTATTTTATTTTGAAAATGTAGAATATTATTGTGAAATTAATTTAGGTAGCTGTCATTATGTCATTGCAAAGCAACGTCAACTGCGTCGTTTCATTTTCAAGATATGAAACTGAATTTCAAACCTTATAAAACACTTTATTCGCCAACTGTACCTAAGATGGCCGCTCACGCTGCAACAGTTTCAACTGTCAAAAGCTCATTAACTGTCTAATAACATAAAGGTCTCCGAACAAACGTACATCACAGTCGACGACAAACAGAACCTTGCATTGTACACTGGGCCACTTGATTTTGTTTTCCAATTCCGCGGAAACAATGCTTCCCGAGCCCGCATTATTCAGACTCCGCACTCGGTACTTGCGCTTGACACTTGACACTTACAAATTTCGCAAGCATCATTTACAGGAGAACCGAGGAAGCGGTGCGCCCGCGGAATTATGAAGAGGAATGCCAAGATGTTAAGCTGTGGCATCCACGTTTTGGTTCTCGCTGTGTTAAATAATGATATTATAGTATACAGGGTGGCACATTTAGATAGGTCAGTATGGACGAGTTAGTAACTATAAGACACACAAAGATCTGCAGGCCAATTATGGTTCATCGTATGACATGGCATAAACTTGAGAAAAAAAAGTCATGAAATGCTGTATTTCGTATTACCGATCTACAATGATATCATCGATATGCCATAATTTCAATGATGTCATCATTAAATAATGAAAAAATGATCAAAAATCTGACCGGAAATCGTATTTTTCGTTTTGCACACTGATATCATTTGCAAAACTATGAGATCGGTAATAGGCCCTCTGGTCTTAGGAACCATGTCATCGATTTTAGTGACAAGAAACACTATATACAAAAATTTGAAAAAAAACTTGTACTCAGCACGGGAATCGAACCCGGTCGTGTAGAAAAATCAAGCTTACATTATTTCTATATGGATATTGCTGAATGATATCTAAAATGAATAAAATGCATTGTACGTATTTCACATCCTTTAATTTAATTAATTAGATATTCGAAATGTCGATCCTTTTTTTAAGGCAATATTCCACCCATTTAGGCAACAACTTGTATACTATTGCGTTTTGTATCTTTAGGTATAAATTAGCATAAAAAATTTATAATTTTCATTAATTTATTTGCGTTGTATGATATGAAACGAAAATTAATTCAATTAATTTTAAGAAAATATTCACTTTAGATATCATGTTTCCTAGTAATATTTACTGCTTATGACCTACACAGTCGATATTCCAATAGAAATAATGTACGTTTTACTTTTCAGCACGACCGAGTTCGATTCCCGAACTGAGTACAAGTTTTTTTTCAAATTTATAGGTAGTGGAGTCGCAGTGTGGACCTTACCTAGCGCGCCCATAAGGGCAGGAAGAACACCGGGGGGTTTTAGTGGGTAGGCCTGGCACTCTGCCGGGAGAGCCCCACACACGCTCGCCGTCTAGCCAACGGCGGGTACGGTGTGGTTACGCATTTCCCCCCGAAAAAAAAAAAGTATAGTGTTTTTGTCACTAAAATGGCTGACATGGTTCCCAAGAACAGATCTTTGTATGTCTTATAGTTACAGACTTACCCGTACTGACCGATCTAAATGTGTCACTCTGTATATTAATGACTAGCTTTCCGCTCGCGGCTTCGCCCGCGTTATTATTGTTTTCCGTGGGAATTTTATATTTTCCCGTAGAAAAAATAATTTTCTAGCCTATTTAAGCCCGGATAGTAAATTTCGTAGAAATTGCAGCAGATTTTAAATATTTTCCATAGAAAATTTCAACCCCTATTTTGCACCCTAAGGGGGTGAATTCCAATAAACCATGAAACACGTGTTCAATTAAATATTTTAAAGAGCATGAATCTTAAGTTTTATCAAAATCGTTGTTAATAAAGAGTTTTCCATACAAACTTGCAACCCCTATTTCATCCCTTTAGGGTTTAATTTTGTTAAAATCCCTTCTTAGTGTGCGTCCGCATTTTGAATTAAAACAACTGTCCAAATTTCACGTTTCTACCATTAGCGGTTACGGTTGTGCGTGCGTCTATAGATGGGAACATCTCCTTTTATATACATAGATATTACTATTATTATAAATACACTATTATCTTACACAGCGAAAAGTGCTTTTATTACAATGTTACTTTTGAAACAAGAGTTAAATTTTGTGTGTTTGTTCGGACAAGCAAACTGAAGAACTTCTGCAATGGTACCAATCTGGAAATCGCGAAAAAAAATCAGCTGTTCCATACAAATGTTCAACATCCACAGAATCTAGTTGTATGGAACTGGCTGATTTATTTTCATGATTTCAAGATTGGTCCTAAAACGGCCAAGCCACATATCCTCTCACTTGCTGACTAAGGTGTAGAGTATGTGAAGTTAGGGCGTTTAGAGTTAGAAGCTTGGCTCTACATGAGATCTGATATTTTTCTGACAGTGCGAGCGGTGTACGTACGGACGTACATTTCTGGTGGGATTTTCTATTTCTGATAAATAAGCGTCACATTAAAACAATGAAAAAACGGTTACCTAAATACGTTCAAGCATTACTTGTAAGTATTTTGTGAGCGCAACGCGAATCGTCCTTACATTAAAAATATCTATGTTTTGATCCGGGTTTGAATCTATATTTGCGGCAAATTTTATTCAAATACATTGAGCAATAGTGTGATTAAATACATACGTCTAAACAGGATTTTTTTACATCTATATAAATAAATAAAATTGAAGTGTCTGTTTGTAATGTCAAAATAACAAGTTTTTACTATATGGGGATGAATGTATATCGGGTACCAATAACAAAAAACACAATTTAAAAAAATGTATGTCTGTTTGTTCCCGCTAATCTCCGGAACGGTTGGATTTTGACGGGACTTTCACTAACAGATAGCTAATTATATAAGGTATAACAACTAGTGTGTTTGAGACCAATCGATATTGGTCCGGAGGTCCGGGGTTCGATTCCCCATGAGGGTAGAAGTTTTTCTGCTTGATTTGAGTGGTGTTACGACGTATCCTGGCAAGCTGTCATCTTAATTTATCACCATAATAACAGTCTTGATTGCATTGTTGTGTTCCGACAATTAGTGGTAAGATAGCCAGTTCCTCGGTTGTCGAGGAGTCCAAGTGAAGCTCTCTCTCTTCAGCCTTATCATCACTTACCATCAGGTGAGATTAAGACCAAGAGCTGTCCTGTAAAGTGTAATAAGAAAATTAAAAGTAGCTAAATATTCACTTATCAAGTTCTCTACATTAATATTTTACGCAGCCATTGCAAATTGCTGTGAAAATGCGTTCGTAGCTCCGATAAGAGGCGCCCCGTCTTGGCCGCTCGTGTGTTACCCACAAAGGCCGGCCGGGTCATTTCGTCGATACAGTTTAATTATCCCGCTCCGGGGATGTAGCGTTGAGACTGCGTCACCCACGTGGCGGATGGTCCAGGTGTTGAGAGGCAGTAACTACAATAATTTGACATTTAGATTTGGATTAGATTGAAGATTGGGTTAAAATGGTACAAACTTTTACATGTGTGACTTGGGACTTGCATTGAAAATGCTGAATATATTAAAAAATAGCAAAATCATCAGAGAAAAAAAATTACCTCACGCGGGACTTGAACCTGCATCTACATAATACCATGTTAACGACCGAGGTTTCAAACGAACAAACTTTTAACTGTATTGATTAATTTTTAATTCGTTAAGCAAAGTAGACTTAACTTACTGTTTAAATGTTCTCCTAACCGATATTCGGTCATGGCGGCTAATCTCAACAGAGACTAGCCATCTGCGCAATAAATATTATAATGCACAAGTGTTTCTTCACTCGCCTAGTCCAATGGGACGGTTAGCCGACAGACAGACCCTACCGGGGCGAGATCAGGCACAGGATCCACTGTTTAACATGCCTTCTGAAATACAGAGGAGCTCGAGATGTTCCGTATTTTGGTCACCCATCATACGACTGACCACAGCCCACGTTGCTTAACCATAGCAATCGCTTGCTGAGCGCACGCGCCAATGCTCCACCAAGCTCCTCAATTCACACACTCATTGTTAATAGCTACGTATCAACATCCAAGCTACTTATCAACATTCATGGTACAAACTTTTTGGGGGTAGTCAATGTAATTACCATATGAATATGCTATATATATATATATTATGTACTATTCTAATATGAAATATGGAGCTGTCATTAGCATCGCATTTGCTATTTAATAAATTTCGTATTTGAGCTTCTATAATTATATATTTCTAAAAATAATTTAATTGATATCATTTAACAGGCAGCATAATACGTGTTTAGTTTAAACCGCTTACCGTCTTAATTTGCAATCTATAGATACATCTACACAAATATTATAAAGAGGAAGAACATAGGCTTCAAAATTATTTTTCCTACGGGAAAATATAAAATTGCCACGGAAAAACAAAAATAATGCGGGCGAAGCTTCGAACGGAAAGCTGGTAGATTATAAAGCTGAAGAGTTTGTTTGTTTGGTTGAACACGCTAATCTCAGAAACTTACTGATTCAAATTGAAAAAATCTTTTAGTGTTGCTTAGTCCATCGAGGAAGGCTATAGGCTACTAGCTGACCCCACAACGCGTTGCTGTGGCTCAGCAGTTGTACGGGTCGGTCTCAAGATATCCAGATAGCATTAAGACTACACTACTTTAATGACTATATCATAAAATGACTAGGTATCATTTCGCCTAGGTCTTTTAATTGACTACAGTCGTTTAATGACTAGGTTGCAATATGACTACATATCATGTTTGACTACATAGATTATGTGCTTTGTTTACTGTCACTTAAAAAAAATTAAAAATGCAAAGGTTAACACAACCATCTCCTGGATACTTACTCAACCTAGATAACCAAATGCTTAGCTCACAGCGCCATCTGATAGACGCTTATGGAACTTACAAATAATTACAAAACATTTCATTCGCAATAAATAATTTTGAGGTCAATAATCGAAATGAAAATTATTGCGTAGCCAAATTTCATCAAAATCGGTTATGTAGTTTCTAAGTTTATCCCGGACAAACACCGTGATAATTATGATATTTTTACAAGCTTTTATTTATTATTTATACTAATATTATAAAGAGGAAAGATTGGATTGTTTGTTTGTTTGTATGGAATTGGCTTCGAAACTACTGAACCGATTTTGATGAATGTTGGTATAGGGATAGTTCGAGACTAGGGTAAGGACATAGGGTAATTTTCCTAAGGGTAAAATCTGACGGAAAATGTTAGTTATTACTCAAACAAAGTTGCATACGGTCAGCTATCTATCTTCTAATCTAATATATAAAATTCTCGTGTCACAGTGTTTGTTACCAAACTCCTCTGAAACGGCTTGACCGATATTTATGAAATTTTTTGTGTATGTTCGGTAGGTCTGAGAATAGGTTGTAAACTATTTTTTATTATGGCGAAACGTAGTTCGTGGACACAGCTAGTATTATATAAAAGTCTTATCATACGGAGTACTAGAGCTGTCTGTGCGGGTTCCTCTATCTTACCCATTCCTGCTGCCAATCAGCGGTGTTTGCAGCTGTGTTCCGGTCTGAAGTGTAAGGCAGGCAGAGAAATTATTGGGTACTGTGACTGGACAACTTATGTCACAAGTTGGCAACGTACACTGGGTTCCTTGTAGGGGTTGTAGCTTTGCAAGTGTTACAGGAGCACATGTACTATTGGTGACTGTGGCCACTTACCATCAGGTAGCTTGAATGTTGTCAACTTAGTTGTATAAACATAAGTCAGCACTGAACAAACAGATTGAGTTATTCTGTATCTGAACTTATCGATCTAGCATCTAATATTGTAATTGTTAGGGGAAAATTAATAAATAAATTATTAAGGAGTAAAGATAGTAACGGTAATCCCTTACTACTCCCTGGTAAGGGTATTTCCTGATTTATTCGATGTAACAAACATCAACCATCTGTGACGACAAGAAATTATCGAGGAAATATTTTTTTTATACAACATATTTGGCAAATATGCATACTGCCCACCTGATGGTAAGTGGTAACCGTCACTTATAATACATGTGGTTCTTGTGAGATTCGCAGCAAATCTGTAACCGCCACGAGAACCACGGTGTACGTTGCCAACTTGTGACATAAGATGTAAAGTCACGGTGCCTAGTAATGTCACTGCCATATCAAACCTTTCGAATCGGAACACAGCAATGCAAGCACTGCTGCTTTGCGGCAGAAATAGGTAAGACAGAGGTAGCAGGCGACCCTAGCACAGAGTCTCCCTGCGGTATTAAAAGTAAATAAACAAAACAAAAAAAATGCCCGTTCATATTTCCAAGATACAAATGAACCAACTCAAAGCCCAGCGGAATTCGATACAGCCCAAACTTGCGGGGTGAAAGTGTTAATCGTAATGTCTATTGGGCAGAGTTAACTGTAAGAAATTTTCAACTTTTGCAATTTATGGTTTCAGTGTTATTACAATCAGATCCTTAATACATTTATCTGGGGCAACTTCTGTCGACTGAAGGAGAGACTGGGGGCTGTGGGGTCAACGTTTCATTGAAGTATGTATTTCAGCTTCGTGATAACTTTCAGGCTGAATCTGAAAAATTATACGCGAGATTACGGGAGTTGTGGTCTTTATATGCTTGTCGAATGAAAGGATGGGACTTATTAGTTGTTATCGACAACATTTTTCCACACTTTATTTGTTGACCGGGAGAGAATGATTCTGGCATTAAATCCGCCATTTGTACACTTTTTAAAATTGTTGCGCAAAGAAGTTTTAATAAATAAAAAAGTTTTAAATTTGTGACTGCATTTTCTTTATAAAAATGCTATATAAATTGTAAAATGATCAACACGGTACTTTGAAAACGTGCGTTTTTCTTGCAAAAAACTGTCTTGCAGTGATCTAATTCATCATTTTTCAAAAAAAAAGTATTGCTAAGGTTGAAATCCATACATGTTCAACAATGTCATATATGAATTTTAGAACTGCATGTTTTATACTTGTAACGGCACAGTTAATCAAAATTGTTTGTAAATATATACGTCAATGTTTGGAAACCGGAATGAAGTGCCTTTAAAGCCTTATACGCACGAATGTTAAACAAAGCCAGGCGCTAGCACTTTTATAACGTCCGCTAAAAAAACGTTTTTAAAACGCAACGCTTTTTCATCGAACAGTGTTGTATTTTCGACGCTGGTCGTTGAGCTCAACGAGTTAGAAAAGCAATCGTGCGAACGGGTTCTAACTCACCACTCCCGCCTGTGCATTGCACAGCGGCCCATCCCCAAACCAGTGTGTAGTTTAGGTCGGCCGGTTTGCGGGAGGGACGTGTCACGGCGCCTTTGTTAGTCGATTCCGGCGGTATCCGGTGAATTCGATTCCGATAACCACACCTCCGTATTAGCTGAGAGCTTGTATGCGTCAGTACCGGTCTGTTGGAAGACAACTGACGCTTAGAATGAAGTGATTCTGCTCCGACGAGAACTCTGTGGTTTAATTAAGACTGCCTGGTTTCGATTTTTCATTTTCGTCTTGCCTTTCATGGTAGTTATTCTACTTGGCATATTCTTTCAGTTTTTGCCATCGATGTTAATAGTATTGTTGGGTGCCGAAAATAGACGTAATGTAGCTTTGTCGGTTTAAAAATACAAAGGTTACTTCAATCTTCAACCTAATAAAACAATGTTATCATGAAAATCAAATATGATGTTATTTATTTAATAAAAGTCTTAAGAGGCACTTATAGATGTCAAAAATAAAACAACATTCTAATAAGAAGAAAAAAAAACATATTAAACCTTGTATGTGTATGCATCCTAAGCATAAAGTTGTCTGAAATCACAAATAGAGAGGAAAAAAGTTGACTCTACACCGTTCAGAAGTTGGGAAAACCTTCACGAGAACAACAGGAAATAAACTACTACTATACAGGTAATGTTTATCATTCAAAGATAAAAAATACAATTGTAGGCTTATACTATACATCATTCATGCGGAATGAACTTTCTGTAACCATATGCAGATGGCATTCCAGCTTTCCTAAAGTTAGCTCTTGCTGTGATTAGATATTGTGTTTTACATCCAAAGGCGATGCCCGCTAAGCTACTAACAATGATCTCTAATGAGTTCTGATGACCTGAATTTCACGTAGTATATTGTACAGGGATACAATATACTACATCAAATTCCCAAACTTAACAACTAGTAACAATCAACAATAGAAATAAGTAGCGAATCAATTGTCTACAAAAAGCGCTACTGGTAACCAAAATGAAAATCAATCTGAACGTAATAAAATAAAAATTGCCAAAACACTTTTTATTATCTATATTTCTCCATTCTGAAAATTGAAAAGACGCTAAAATATCAATGGTTTTATTAATAGCTCCCTGTCTGGAGAGCGCCCACGCAACTTTGCCTAAAGATTTCTCGGAAATGTAAATTTCCAATTTCCTCATAAAATAAATGCGGATTTACCCGAAAGGTAACTAAGGAACTACAATGGCGGGCTTTGTCCGACGCGGTCGGTAAATAGTTGGGCTTCGGAAATATCTTGTCGAAGTGGTCGGTAATCGCGTTACCGGGTACCAGAGCGTTCCAAACCCCAATTAAAGAGAGTACCGATCTGAATCGAGGGGATAAGCTAAAACAGTTCTTAAGTGTTCACCGAGAGAGCTATAGTTTCAAAATTTGTTTGTCTACGAATGCAAAATGATCTGGGACTGACCGCAAGTGAAAGTCAAATTTGTGTGACAGAAGGATTTATTATATCAACAGGTTTTCAAGAATTTGGTGAAACTGACATTCATACAAGCTTTTTGCGAATGAAAACGTTACATGCTCGTAATATTATGTCAATTAACTTACATTAAGAGAAGTGACAATAACTGAAGTATTATTAACATAGTCGATTAACAGTATTTTAATGTTTAATATAAAAAAATCGCATTACGGTACGGACTGTAAGGCCATAACTTTAACAAACAGGTAGGGAGAACTCAACATTATTAAGTAAGACAATGGGTTGTTTTTGGCTATACATTTATGAGAGAAGGCTAACCTTATTAAACCCATTCGTCAACAATTTGTTTAATTCTGTCAACAAAACCTTAATCACCCATTCACTCCAGTAATAATACAAGTCAGTAATCCTAAGCATATTTTTCGTCAAATTTTAATGTACCTGCCCCAAGCTGAAATTGCCAACAATCAGCATAATCCACAACTTAATACCTTTTGCGATTCGGCAATAAAATTCAAATGTCTGACTTATGGAAGTCGTAAAGGTGGCAGAAGATATTCCGGGTCCAATCCTAATTGGCTTTATAGGGACCGATGTTTTAATCCTCATTAAAATTTTCGAAAGGCTTCTCCGCCGCATGCTAGTACTTACGAATATAGGATTACCAAATCACTTCAATTAATGCCGGAGATCCCCTCGGCTCTGGGAGCCGCTTATATCCAAACATAAATGCTTAAAAGGCACTAATCATTTATTCGGTGACGGTAATGTTGATACAATCGGTGTCTGTGAATTTGAAAAGAGAGGCGAACTTAATTTAACTTTTTCGACCGCTTAATTAGTTACGTTGCGGAACATGCGGGTAAGAATATTGGTTGACCTTCTTCGTGAATGGGTGATGGTTCTTGTTTAAAAATACAAAGTTGTGTGTTTGAATGTCAATTCAAGCTAGAGTCTGACACACGAAACATGAACCTGACATTTTTTCAAGTAGCAACACTAATACAATGTCCCCATGTAGTTTAGTTCAACATGGTGATTTTGATACTTTGTAATAAACAATTTCATAATATTTTTTTCTTAATTTCTGTCGAAATATTACAGATCTTAAGTAATTTTAACATTCATGAAATCCAAATACAGCGATTTCTTATAAAAGGTTCATTGTTGGAAGTTCATTGAAACTAAACATACTTTTTTAAATTAAATATTAGGTAATAATATTTAATTTAAAAAAAGTATAAACTCCTTTTTTTCCTACTATATTCAAGGAAAAAAAGACAATCCTTTCACAAATTTAACATTCTAAATTACTACATAAAAAAAAAAGAATATTTCAAGTATCAAAATGTATTTTACCTTCTGTAGACAGTATTACCAGAGCTAGAATTTTTGAATTTGCCGCTTTTTTCCAAGCTCATGTTTCATGTGTCAGACTCTAGCCACAAAAGGAAGCACTCTTGTACGAAGCAATTGCCCACAAACAATTAAATAGCTTAAATAACACTTAATAAGCGATTCAAAATTTAGCCAGGAGGATGCAAGAATCATGATATAAAACTTGTAGGGGGAAGAAACATTAAACAATATAATTTTAATATGCTGGGCTGAACTGTAAGGTTATTCAAGTAGTCAAGTCTGGTACCTAGTACATTCTGGTACATTCCTAGATTTCCTAGGTCGACCATAGGATATACGCAGACTCGGGGCTTCTTCGATTAGGTTCCAAGCACTATTTTAGGTACAAATATATATCACTCCACATTCTAGGTAGGTGCGCGAGTACCGTGGTCAGTGAGTCTATACATGTGGCGTCGGGAAGGCAACAACTCGACTAGTCATTTTTGTTATAAGTAACAAGAAGGCGCACGACCGCAATCGGGAAGAAAGCATAAGTGGTCGAAACAAAACTAATTAAGTAAAATATTGTCTTTAAATAAAATATACTTAATACAATTTCATTTCCAAAAGTATTCCAAACTTTTGCAGACAACATACAAAATGAAGTGTCAATATGACAGTAAAGTTACTTGTGTACACCAGACTTTTAAAGCCTGTATTCAAAAAAATTAAGCCTGTCTGTATTGTGAAGAGTGTCGGTGGCGCTGTGGACTCGCACTTGACTTCCAATGGTCCGGGGTTCGAGACTGTTATGTCGTGTTTTTCGTTTCGAATTTCATATGTACATAATATTTTGTCTGACGGTCCTACGGCTAAGGAAAACATCGTGAGGCAACCTGCATACATCTGCGAAGAAATTCAATGGTGTATATAACGTCGACCAATCCGCACTGGGCCAGCGTGGTTGACTAAGGCCCAATTACCCTAACATAGGGTAGGCTCGAGCCCGTATGTGGGGACGTATATGAGCTGCAGTGATGATTCAAAAAATCAAACACAAATACCTTGAAGTATACATATATAAATTATTATATTGTGAATCAAATAAATAATTATTACACAACTTGACACAAGTCACGTTATGCTGACATGTTAATAATTATGGAAATGTATGTGTCGCAACCTTATTTTAGTAATACAGTACTGTAAATTATTCATAGCACCTTTGGACTCAATAAACGACTGTCTCCGACGCAACATGTGTTTCACTGAACATCATCTACTATCGACATATTACATGGCGACCCTAAGCCAGAAGTTCCTGCACTAAGATGAAGATACTCAAATAAAAAAAAAACAAGAAAGAAAATGGGGAAAACTTATTCTAAAGAAGAAGTTGTGATAGCGCAAAACGCCAACGGGGAAGCGAATGCCACAACCAGCCAAAAACTTGGTTCCACCAGCGCTTCAGAAATCTTATTAATCGCACTCATCGTTGTGTCAGCAGCCGTCATCTATTATCTCATGAAGAAATGCTATAAAAGCGCCGTAAATACACTAAGAAGAGAGTTAAATGCAGTCACTATCAGCACTATATCTCGTCAAGACTTGACTTCGCCTCAAGCATAATGAAAGCAGTCTCCAGAAGATTGGTGTCCAGGGTATAGCCCGGCCCACGAGCACAGGATTGGAGTCCAGGGTATAGCCCGGCCCACCCAGCGTGTTCACCCCACGTGCGTCTACAACGTGCGCAAGAAGATGACACCACCAGGCACGCAGCAGCAGTCAGCATACAGAGCTAGTTTCGCCTTGAGAAAGTAGCCCCAATTTTTTTCTTTCGAATTAAATTAAATTTAATTTAATTAAGTTACTATTTTTATGTATGTTTAAAGTTTAAGTTTTTAATTATTTTTTCTATGTCTGTTAATGACTTAACTTTTATTTTAGGGGGATGAAAAAATATAAAAACATATTTAATTAAGATTGATCCAGCCCGAAGGGAAAGCTCAGAGTCGGCTCATTTAAAATTAAAAGAGGCACAGTTATTATATAATAAGTTAGAGTGTATTTTGTCTAGTATTAAACAAAAAATCGAAGTTTCAGAATTAAGTTCGGAATCTCTTACACATATTAATTCAATAGTTCATGATATAAATAAATATTTTATATAATTCAATTATTAGTTTAGTACCTGTGAAACTAGAGCAACGTTCACCGAAAATGGCTTCCAATACCTTTGATTTGAAAACTGCCCTTTCTTTACTACCTATAATGAACGGATCGGAACAAATAACTTTGCAATTAATTGATGGAATTCAGTTATATGACAAAATGCTCGATAGCAATTCAAAAATGTTGTTAATTGAATTTGTGTTAAAAACCAGACTATCAGCCAGTGCTAAACTGCGAATTAAATCTAGCTATCAGGATGTCTCTAGTTTAATCAGCGACATGCGTAAATTTTTAATACACAAAAAGTCACATATTGCATTACAATCTCAATTGTTTAGTACTAAGCAGGGTCATAGGTCTATTGAGAGTTACGGGTCTGAATTGGAAGAGTTATTTGTAAATTTGACTATTTCACAAGCCGATGGAGATGATAATAAATATGACGTGCTGCGTCCCTTCAATGAAAAGATAGCCATTAAACGTTTTGCTGATGGGCTCTCTAACAAACGCCTCAGTACCATCATAGCGTCTCGCCAATTCGACTCGCTTCCGGATGCCATTAGGTCAGCTGTTGATGAACAAACGATGTCTTGTCCAGAACCAGTGAAGACAATGTCATGAAAATCAGGCAATTTCATTATGCAAACACCCAACGCAGACGATTTTCTAATAACTATCGAAATATAAATTCAAATAGGCCCGAGCATTTTGATGGAAATCGTGCTAGTTCGAGTCGTCATTTTAATTTTAATAATTCGTATAATCCTCAAGGACATTTAAAGCCAACGAAGTATTACAATAATTCATCATGCGGCCACATACAGAGGTTCTCACGCCCAGCTCGGTCGACAATGCCAAAGTTGAGCAATGGTATCGGAAACCGCTTTCCGCGAATCCAGTACACTCGCGCCAACTCAAGCCGGGAATGCACAGCGAACGCACCTAATAATGAGTTTTTCGTTCCTTTAGTGAATGAACACTTTATTTTTAATTATAACATAAGTAGTATAGTGACCATGTTTGTAGGTAATAATTACGAGAATAATATAAAATTATTAGTAGACAGCGGTGCAAGTCTATGCGTCCTAAAATATGAATGGTTAAGTAGTAATAGATTATTGCATAACATTTATTATGATAATGTGTTGATGAAATAATTGATGTCAGAAGGTTATGTTTATTTAGATTTAATGTTTAATGGTATCGTATTTCAGCAAAAGTTCTATGTTTTTTAAAATTTATCGTGTTCCGCCAATGGAATCTTAGGTGAAAATTTTTCAAGCATTATAATGCTGTATTTGATTACAAGATGATGTCTTTGCAATTGTCAAACAATGCTCAAACAGTACGTACACACACGTGATACCCGCGCGTTGTGAAACTATAAAGTATATTCCATGCCAGTCCACTCAAGATTGTGTTATTTTAGCAAAATGATTGCAAAGCCTGTAAACGGTTGCATACCCATTAAAGTTCTTAACACGAACTATGAGAATATAAGTTTAAATTTTTCTAGCGTAGATATTTCTACTTTAGATAGTTTTGATGTTTTCTATTTTACGGAGGAAAATAAATCAACGCAGCGTGTTAAAACACTGTTTGACTTACTCGACTTAAGCTATTTATACAAGGAAGAGAGAATAGGAATAGGGAATATATGCGCCAAATATTCCGATGTGTTTCATCTATCAGGCGACAAATTAACAGTTACTAACTTAATGGAACACTCAATTACTTTGAAGGAAAATATGTCACCAGTGTACATTAAGCCTTATGGAGTCCCACATGCTTTGAAACCGGAAATGTTAGATAACGACATTATTGAAGAGACCGTCTCAGAATGGTCAAGCCCTGTTTTATTATTAGTTCCAAAGAAAACTGATAAGTCTTGTGAAATGAAATGGAGACTTGTCATAGATTATCGTCAACTTAATAATAGAATTCAAGATGATAAGTTTCCATTGTCTAATATTACGGAAATTTTAGACTCGTTATCAGGAAACATTTATTTTCGAAATTAGATTTGTCACAATCTTATTATCAACTAAATTTAGATGAAAAATCGCGAAAATATACATCTTTTTCTGTAGACAAATGTATCAACTTTCTTTAGATTCTAATTCGCGTAAATATACTGCATTTTCAGCGGGAAAACAATATCAGATGAAACGTTGTCCTATGGGACTCAAGACAAGTCCCAGTGTTTTTTCTAGGCTCATGACAATAGCCATGGCAGGACTTAACTACAAAAAATGTTTCATTTATTTAGATGATTGCGTAGTTCTGGGAAATTCAATAAATAATCATAATAAAAATTTAATTTGCGTATTAAATCAATTAAGAAAAGTAAATTTAAAACTTAACCCACTGAAATGCGAATTTTTAAAGGCCATAAAATTACGTCTGAAGGTATTTTCCTCGACCCAAGTAAAATAGAGACAGTTTTGAGTTTTCCAACCCCAAAAAGTGCTGACGAAATTAAACGTTTCGTAGCCTTTGCAAATTACTACAGGAAGTTTATTCATTGTTTTTCAAGCATAGTATACCCACTTAATATTTTATGCAGAAAAGATGTTAAGTCAAACTTAAATTAGACCTTACATCTAATTACAGACTTACATTCTAATGATTATCTTATAATGGGATGTTGCTGTGTGTGTGTGTGTGTGTGTGTGTGTGTGTGTATGCGTGTGCGTGGGTGTGTGTGTTTGTATTTTCCATGTTCATTCGCATTCGCATTTGAATGGAGTTCTGAATGTGAAACCGCATTTAATAATTTAAAGATTGCTCTTACCAACCCCCCAGTTCTCCAGTACCATGATTTTTCCGAAGAAAATATATTTAAATTACAAACCGATGCTTCCAAAGTTGGGATAGGTGTCATTTTATCGAATAACAATGGTAAAGTAGTGGCCTATGCCAGCCGCAATTTGAAACCTGCCGAGACTAGGTATCCAATTATCGAATTGGAATTACTAGCAATTGTTTGGGCTGTACAGCATTTTCGACCATATTTATATGGGAGAAAATTTAAAATTTGCACCGACCATAAACCTCTTATTTATTTGTTTAGCCTCAATGACCTTCTAGTCGATTAACTAAATTCCGTTTATATCTAGAGGAATACGATTTCGAAGTTGAGTATGTTCCGGGTCGAAATAACGCAGCTGCAGACGCGTTAAGTCGACTTCCGATGACTTGCAAGGATTTAAAACAAATGCATGAACATGTAGTATCAGTTTTAACAAGAGGTCAAAGACGACAATTGGGATGATGACTGAATTCTAATTTTCACATCTCGACATAAAATATTAAAATAGCGTAGAAAAATATGCAATCATGTGAAATTAGAATTAAAATCGACTCAGAAATACATAAGATACAAGCATTTTAAGCTATTAATTTTGAAGCGATTAGACAGAGAGATCCGACATCAACCGTGACGTCATCGTTGAGTACGACCATATAAACTCCATGTAAAATGCCGTTTTGCTAGAAAGAGATGGAGAAAAATCTTTAATACCTTATATCTTGGTTGTTTTTATAGTTATTCGAAAACCGATTTTTTCTTTCTGTTTATTATATGACTGAGCTTCTATTAAAGCAAAAAACAATTTTTTGTCATCTAGCCAATTAAATATTACCGGGAATGACAAACTGACTACAGAACACACCGCGCCCTCTGGGCCTGATCAACCTACGGCCGTGGAAGTTCTGAAGCCACCTGACGATGTCGTAGAGTTAATTTTCACTGATAAATATGACGAGAAATGTTTAAAAAAAGATAATAATATTATACAGAACAACTGTTCGTTTGTTCCTTCGCAATCAGCCATTTTTCTAAACTCTCGATCGTTATCGACCATACAGGTGTTAGCGAGAGACTTAGAGCGATTATGTGTACGTTTAAATATTAAAGAATTACTAGTAATAAAAAATAAAAATAATGAGCGTAATTTAAAATATTTATTGCGCGAAATGAAAAAGTTGCAACTTAAGCTACCACGATTCCTCGTAACTCGAGATGTATTACGAATATTTGATGACGATGACAAAAAGGTTATCCTAAATGATTTTCATTTGTTGCCTACTAGCGGTCACGCAGGGGTAAATCGCATGTTAAATAACATCAAGAAATATTATTTCTGGCCAGGTATAGCTAATGACGTCAACAATTATGTAAGACGATGCAAAAGCTGCCAATTGCATATCTTATCTTATCTTCGGGTGGGGGTGGCCCAATTATTGAGCCTTCGCACTGCGACCCACCATGGATTGCCAATTGCATAAGTATACAAATAAGTATACAAAAGAACCAATGTCTGTCACGACTACACCTGATTCAGCTTTTCAAAGAATCAGTTTAGATTTAATGGGCCCACTACATTTAGATAATAATAATTATAAGTATATTTTAACGATCCAATGCGATCTTAGTAAGTACATAGAAGCCTACCCATTAAGGACAAAGGATACTATTACAGTATCTAGTAGTTTTGTAAACAATTTTGTATTACGCTATGGCATCCCGAGTGAAATCATCACGGACAAAGGGAAAGAAATTATGTCCTCGGTGTTAACGGAAACTTGTAATTTATTAGGAATTAATAAATTAAACTCCACAGCATACCACCACGAAACCTTAGGTTCCCTTGAAAATAGTCACAAACAGTTAGCAGCACACTTAAGGACACAATGTGCAAACAATAACACGGATTGGAGCGATTGGATCCCATTTTGGTGTTTTTCATATAACACGACTGTACATACCGAAACAAAATACACTCCCTACGAATTAGTTTTCGGAAAACTATGTAATTTACCTAGCAACTTGTATAGAACACTTGAACCATTGTATAATTTTGGTGATTACGTAAAAGAATTAAAGTATAGGCTACAAAAAGCTCATTTTGATGCCAAGGAGAATTTAATTCAAAGCAAACAACTTAGAAAAATTGTGTATGATAAGCATAAAAACCCTGTACAGTATAAAAAAGGAGATCTAATATTGTTAAAAAACCAAACCGGAAATAAATTAGATAATATTTATAATGGTCCATTTGAAGTAATAGATGACTTGTCTCCAAATGTAACAATTAAAAAGCACAATAAGGAATATGTTGTGTATAAAAATGTAACAAAATTGTTTATAAAATAATTTTATTGGAGTACTAGCTGTGCCCGCGAACTCCGTTTCGCCATCAAAATGCTTAAAACAGTGTTTAGATTTTTCCTCCATTTTATTCCATAATGATTCAACTTTATTCTGCCTTTCTTGAGCAGCGGCCATTTGGAAATTAACAAATTAAGACAATTATCGTAGGTTCGTAATGCTCTAGGTACTCTTCAGGGCCTTTCATTTAATACCCATATTGCTGGGTTTGAAAACGATCTTTAATCCATTTTTTGAACGGCGGCCATGTTTAATTTAGGGCAATTTTCCTAAGTTCATAATGCGCTACTCTTTGAGACCTTTTATTTGATACCCATATTGCTAGGTTTGGAAACGAACTTTTATCCACCTTTTTTGAGCAGCGGCTATGTTGAATTTATGTCAATGTTTCTAGGTTCATAGTGCTTTACTTATCAAGGACTACTTTCATTTGATACCCATATTGCTGGGTTCGAAAACGAACTTGTATCCTTTTTTTAGCGGCGGCCATGTTGAATTAAGGTCGATTTTTCTAGGTACCTAATGCTCTACTCTTCAAGGCCTTTCATTTGATACCCATATTGCTAGGTTTGGAAACGAACTTTTATCCACCTTTTTTGAGCAGCGGCTATTTGGAATTTATGTAAATTTTGCTAAGTTCATAGTGCTTTACTCGTCAAGGCCTTTCATTTGATACCCATATTGCTGCGTTTGAAAACGAACTTTTATCCTTTTTTTAGCGGCGGCCATGTTGAATTTAGATCGATTTTTCTAGTTACCTAATGCTTTACCCTTCAAGGCCTTTCATTTGATACCCATATTGCTAGGTTTGGAAACGAACTTTCATCCACCATTTTTGAGCGGCAGCCATGTTGAATTTATGTCAATGTTGCTAGGTTCATAGTGCTTTATGCATCAAAGCTTTTGATTTGATACCCATATTGCAGGGTTTGAAAACGAACTTTTATCCTTTTTTTTTGAGCGGTGGCCATGTTTAATTTAGACCAATTTTCCTAAGTTCATATTGCTCTACTCTTTGATGCCTTTCATTTGATACCCATATTGCTAGGTTTGGAAAGGAACTTTTATCCACCTTTTTCGAGCAGCGGCTATGTTGAATTTATGTCAATATTGCTAGGTTCATAGTGCTTTACTCGTCAACGCCTTTCATTTGATACCCATATTGCTGGGTATGAAAACGAACTTTTATCCTTTTTTTACGAACTTTTATCCTTTAGGACAATTTTTCTAGGTACCTAATGCTCTACTTTTCAAGGCTTTTCATTTGATACCCATATTGCTAGGTTTGGAAAAGAATTTGTATTCACCTTTTTTTGAGCGGCGGCCATGTTGAATTTATGTCAATTTTTCTACATACCTAATGCTTTACTCTTCAAGGCCTTTCATTTGATAACCATATTGCTGGGTTTGAAAACGAACTTTTATCCATTTTTTTGAGCGGCGGCCATGTTTAATTTAGGGCATTTTTGCTAAGTTCATAATGCTTTACTCTTCTAGGCCTTTCATTTGATACCCATATTGCTAGGTTTGGAAACGATCTTGTATCCACCTTTTTTGAGCGGCGGCCATGTTGAATTTATGTCAATGTTGCTAGGTTCATAGTGCTCTACACATCAAGGCCTTTCATTTGATACCCATATTGCTGGGTTTGGAAACGAACTTGTATCCACCTTTTTTGAGCGGCGGCCATGTTGAATTTTAGGCGATTTTCCTAGGTTCATAATGTTCTACGCTTCAAGGCCTTTCACTTGATACCTATATTGCTAGGTTTGGAAACGAACTTTTATCCATCTTTTTTGAGCATCAGCTATGTCGGCGAATTTACGTCAATGTTACATTAGGATCAAGAGTCCCGTACTCCCTCTACGCGTAATACTTTTAATAGTTTTAAATGGATGAAAGAGTTTGATTCCTTAGTCATAATGTAAAAACATAATATAACACCTTTCAAAATGCCTTGAAAAGGGTATCTTCATTTTTCAACATTTCAAATATTGTACCGATTTTGTGAAAATTGGCCAAAAATTAAACCAACCTACAAATTTTATATTTGTGACGTGATATTGTCATAAAAAATGCTATATACATTGGTTGTATGGCTTGATCCTTTTTCCTTACCACCACGGTACTACATAAGAAAAATACAATTTAAACTTCTTGGTTGGCAAAATTCAGATGGGCACAGCCAATAACAGAAAAGATTTTTTTTGCAATATGTAACAGACTTGTCAAAATAATTTCACGTGCGCCATGTTGATTTTCTACATACTTTAAAAAATTTTATATGGTATTTTTTGAATAAAAATAAAAAGTGAATTCAAGCAAATGAAATTATGCCTAAATGTTCTTCCGGAAAATTTTAAGCATTGTGGTGTAAGCCATATCAAATTCTGTCCAGTAGTTTCGGAGATCTTTCCGGACAAACATTTGTACCCCTACGATTTTATTATATATGGAGATGGAGATAATTAAGAGAAAATTTTATAAAAAAATTTTTTTATGTAATTTACGTTTATGTTTTTTTGTGTGCGGAGGGGATAGCTTGTATCTTTTTCGGGGGAGATGAAGTATACATATATAAATTATTATATTGTGAATCAAATAAATAATTATTACACAACTTGACCCAAGTCACGTTATGCTGACATGTTAATAATTCTGGAAATGTATGTGTCGCAACCTTATTTTCGTAATACAGTACTGTAAATTATTCATAGCACCTTTGGACTCAAAAAACGACTGTCTCCGACGCAACATGTGTTTCACTGAACAGCATCTACTATCGACATATTACAACCTATCTGCTTATCTACAGAACATCACTTTATATTTTTAATATTTCCAACATGATGAATAACTTCCTACGCCATCACCTAATTGTAATTAAGTGTACCTACTGGAATTGTGATTGTTTTTATTGGTAATTAATGATCACAGCATAGGTACAGCAGATACTGCATCTATGCCGTTCTTACCTTTCAGGATAGGAAAACACTTTATAAGTGTTGTATATCGTGTTTCCATTTTGTAAAAGTGAAATTTGTTTTTGTTATTTAGTTTGATTGAAAAAATATTTTTACTTGGATGTCAAGTTACTTTTAATCATTATAAATTTACTACTAAAAATATTGGCCGTTTTATCATTCATTGTTATGGTCATCTCAACCTTCTATTACGGAAATACAGCAACAAATACAACCTATTATAGTAATTTCAAAATCACGACGGAAAATCGGAAGCGATTAATAATAATGAAATAGCTCTGATGCAGACATCTAGAATAGCCATTAATTACGCAAATGCAAATGCTAGCAGTTCGTCAAAGCAGCTAAATTTGAAGTAATTGTCCTAATATCGGTCCAGGTATTTCGGTACAGTACCTAATTGCATTAGATCTGGTTCCTGAACGGGTTCGTCTGTGAATTATCTATTATAACTACTGTTACGTTCAGTAATAGCACAGGTAATAAGGACCTTAATTATTACGCCAATAAATAGTAAAAATATCGTTATGGTCAAGGATAATGAAAACCTTCCCCGAGAATTAGCTGATCGAGGAATTAATTTTTTGGGTTATATTTATCGGTGAATTTAGTTCTCCTGCGGCATAATCCTTCTTTAGATCTGTTAATAATTAATCAAAATGGCTCATCGAACTTGAAAGTGAAAAATTTTGATCGTGAAAAATTCTAAGAAGACACAAATTTTAAGATTCGCTTCACTTAAATTATTTTATGAACCCAAAAAGAACATTAAGTAATCTAAACCAACAAATTTAATGTATCACCTTAAAACGTGAAATAGCAACAAACAAGTATTTCTGACAGACTTGTACGGATACAATTTATTTGATTGATTTCTATTGCAGTAAAATAAGTGGCTAATTAAGTTGGGGAGGCTCAAGTAGGGGCAAACAAATGGCCCATTCAGAGCGTAGTTCTGTTGAGATAGGGGAAACAAGAAAAATCGACTAATGTATTCACAGTGGATTGAGTGCGCAGTAACTTAAGTTGTATCTATGAATAGTATGAAACAACTATTTTTGGTTTAAACATTGTTATTTTATTAAGAGTAAAATAACAGATCTTATTTAATGATCGCAATGAAATATAGGCAAAAGTATTAACTATATTTGTCACTTCTCATGCTCTGAAAGTGCTTATTTGTGCAGGATATAGGCTACACAAAATCGAATTTGTGCACATGTGCATTCACGTATCTACTCGTACATAAATGTATCTATATTAAGGCAAAGAAAATGAAAAAATATATGAAAAATTGATGATTTGAATATGTGTCAATAGGTATCATCTTATACATCAACTTTATAAAGCATCATCACATAAAACATAATTCAAGTCGACAGAATAGCTGATAAATCTTTGTACCACGAACACGGTATCATAATTAGACATCGAGAGCTCCCCCAAATTATGTGAAAAGAATGTCCATTTTAATTACGAAAATATTCGAAAGACCACCAAATTAGTTCCAAAGTGATAAATGGTGTAAGAGAGATGCCAATATCAATTAGGAAGGTGAAACGACTTCTGAAAAATTAGCCTTTATTTCTTCCTGTAAAAGAAATTAATTCGAACGATAATTCATTGTTCCCCAATGTTTCTACTGGTCTATATAAGAATCACATTGAAAATTATGTTAACAGATTTTCAAATATAGATTCCGCTGTGTCTTTCAGTTGAGATATGGCTTACTGGCTGTTGTAAACACAGAATTTATAGAACCAATGGACGAAATATAGTTTATAGTTAAAATTCATTTTAAACACAAAACAAATTACAATGAGCTTAGAAAGAAATAAAGAAAATGTTTATTTAGCCACCACACGACAAAAACACAAAAAAAACGAAAAGAAAACAGTTTAAGAACAAATACAAACAATTATTTATTGTTTGTCGTCGTGTGATGCCAAAACTGCACTCAGCACAGTATAAGCAGCAAGCGGCAGGCGCTCGCTACACTGATATTTTGCTGAGTACAGCAGTGACATCTAGCACGGAATTACCTACACACATAATACGCAGTCCTTTTTTATGCCTACACAGCATATTGCACAGACATTTATTTTGACAATACTACTACAATACAAAGTATACAATACAAAAACAAAAAATAAAAATGATTAGGAGCCTGGCAGTAAGCACACTTTCCTTTACCGATATAGCCTAGCCAACATTACGAAAAAACAAACATTTGGTCTCTACATTGGTCTGTGATTAACACAATGGTCACATCTCAGAATGCTTTAGTTATTGTTCTGAGGGTTACATAGTATCTCTCATAGTCTGTGGGTTACATATAATCTCTCTTAGTCTGTAGCTTACATACTCTTTCTTTGCAAACTCTTTGCTCCCCCGCCAAAACAGTAATCTAATCTGTTCTCCAAAAATAAGAAATATTATTAATCTAAAACATAAAACACTATGTTATAAATACAGTGACGATAAAAGTCTTACTTAGGATAAAAATGCATTTCTCGTTGCTACAAGCAAACCACTCAGAGTCAATGGAAAGAACCAGCAAATGCACTGGATTATATTCCACATGTAGGTTAAGCCGTTGAAGTTAATCTCAAACCTAATAAATCTCTACACGAACAATCTTCAGCCGGTAACAAAGTGGTATTAAACGATTTAAAACAGAATTAAAGCTATAAAATAATATTGTCAGAAATAATTGCGTTCATCCACCTGTATGCGCTTTAGTTGAATCGAAATGCAATTTCCTCTCTCAGGAGCCGGCGGTAGTGATTCCACGAAGTTTTGTATTAAAGGATAAGAATGAAGAATTACGTTCAGAGTTTATTCTCTATATATTTCTCAGTAACCATTTAACAATATTTACTACTTTTTATGCAGCGACAATAACATTACCTGTCAGCATCGTATAGCTACGAGGAATCTGAATTTCAACCACTACAAGATCACTACGCTAATGTAAAAGCATCACATTTATATCGAATAATTGTTGGATAAATACCGAAAAGAGATACAACTTTGATTCATAACAGAAACTGTAAACAAAAGAACTTTCCCTTAAGAAACTCCAAGGAATCCCTAGAATTCTAAACCAGAGCTTAATACAGATTGTTGCAAAGAAATAATTCGTTCACCCCTCTCGCCGCACTTCCAGATGAAACCTCACAAAGACGCGCCAATTTCGGGGAGGTTCATGCTCTGAATGTGGAAATCTCAAACGAGACTAAAAGCACCGACTAATAAAACGAAGCAACTTTCTAGCGGTGGAAGTTACAAATGGAGTTTTGATTTTGACGAGTTCACATGACTTTCGATAATAGATAGCTCGTATTGTTACACGAAGTAGGCCCCTCGAGTTACATATTTATACAGGAGGAGAAAGAGACACAATACTTATTTGGAATTTAAATTTATATTTAAAAAAAACAACATTAAAATAGTCAAAATTTTAAGGGAAAAATAAACTCTAATTTATTTTATTATGACAATTTTTTTATGACAATATATACCGTAAGTCAAGCTCTTTTATTGTAGGAGTGCATTAAAAATAACTAGTCTGCCATCTTGGGTGTTCCGCCATGTTGGATTTAGAATGATGTCAAACTGCTAAGCATGCATTGTTATCCAAACTTAACGTGTATGTATACAAAATTTCAGCTCAATCGGTTGAAGATATTTCCTTCAAAATTGAGTTGCAAGATTCCACTCAACAAAAATAATTACATTGCATGATTGCAAGTTAAATAAAAGTTTGTAATAATCCTTAATAATACTGCTATTAGATTAGCATAATAGCTTATAATATTTATTTAAGATAAAATCATTTTGTGTTCCTGCGCTGAACTTGAATTCTTGTAATAGGCGTGGGAATTTAAATGTTTAATGCGTAAGTTACTCGGAATAATGTTACAAGCATCCGTAATAATCGCTTGACATATGCGCGTCTTTCTTCCAAATAACAGGGCGTAGCAAAATTTTATTGGTAGATAACGAGCAATATAATATATTTTCAGTTGCAAGCATCCAAGTAGTAACACAGTCTATCGAGGACGGATGCGCTTAATAGTATTGTCATAATATGCCATCCGCATACAGCAAAAAAGGATTCGACTTACCCTCAGATCATCCTATGAATTTTCGAAGAATGGTCACACACAAAAAGAGACATCCGGATTGTCCAGCGATTCTCCGTAGAGTGGTCACAACCACTCCAGCACGCTCTGCGGGGTCAGCGAGCGAATTTCAAGTCCGCGATGCGGCGCCGGCGCGCTAGGCGGAGCGCGATTGTCCCGGCAATATGCATTGTCCCGTTGTTTTTCAATCTTTGTAATCTGACTTGATTTTGAATAAAAGCCAGAACGTTCCATTTTCAATTTAATGGAACACGAGGCCGCGTTACCGAGAGACTGGTAATATTTAAACAATGAATTGGTCGGAGAGAATGGGCTTTCTAACGGAGTTGTTGTTTGCGATGGCTTTGTTTACGCGACAAGAGAAGATCAATAATGTTTTTGCGTTTTTTTACGAATTAAATGTAAATGACAAAAATCATATAGGTACTGTATAATAATCTTGTGTCACAGTGTTTGTTATTTGAAACGGCCTGACCGATTTTTAAGAAATTTTTGTGTACCTATATCTGGTAGGTCTGGGAATAGGTCATATTCTATCTATTTTTTATATCCCTAGGTAATAAGTGTGCCCTCTTCAGATTTTTTTGACAATTATTATGGCGAAACGTAGTCTGCGGGCACAGCGAGTAAATAACATATATATCAGCTTTAAAATTTATATGTTTATACTATGGCTTTGTATCGTGGCTTGTAAAGTGAAAGAGAGAAGAGAAATTTTTAAAACTGTCAGCTTAACTAATTTATTTTACGTGTACAGAGGAACACGAGTTTTTAAGATATATTTTTTGTTAAACTTTTTCAAATGCATCATTGCTAAATTTTTCCATTTTTTCGTGTTCTTCTATCTCTCTCTCCACCAAACGGAATGTATTTGGTCTAGTAATAAAACTAGTAGGTGGAGAAATCACAAAGCGTTACTGCATTAACATCCACACCCTGAAGCCCTACAAGATACCTTTTATGGCCCACATAAATGAGTTTGGATTGTAGGAGTTAGGGAACACATCGAATATCGTGGAACTTCATTTTTTTAATGCAATTAAGTTGGCAAACAAGCAAACTGCCCACCTGATGGTAAGTGGTAACGGTCACCTATAATACATGTGGTTCTTGTGAGATTCGTAGCAAAACTGCAACCCCCACAAGAACCACAGTGTACGTTGCCAACTTGTGACATAAGATGTAAAGTTATGGTACTTCCCAACTTACTCTACTCTGCGGAGACGTGGGTACTCTATCGCAGGCACATAAGGGCATTGGATAGGTTTCATCTTAAATGCATACGTAGCATTATGAACATTAAATGGTCGGACCGTGTTAGAAACACGGAGGTTCTTCGACGGGCTAATGTCTACGGAGTGGAGGCTTATCTTATGAGGCGGCAATTGCGGTGGAGTGGGCACGTATCCAGGATGCCGGAGAAAAGAGTGGCTAGACATATATTTTACTAGGAGTTACAAAAAGGCAAACGTAGTAAGGGTGGCCAGTTTCTCAGATACAAGGATGTATTAAAACGCCACATGAAACGCTGCCACATCGAGCCTTCCAATTGGGAAGTATGTGCTCAGAATCGCTTGGAATGGAGACGTTTAGTGCAGTCGAAGGTCGGAGAGTTCGAAGAAGAAAGGAGGGCTGATCTCGATGCTAGACGAGACAATCTGAAGGCTAGACCACCATCAGCCATCACGTATAACATTATCAATGGAATCCTGACATGCAGTTTATGTGCGCGTGTATTCAGCACAAAAATTGGCTACTGTAGCCACATGAGAGCGCACAATAGGGCAAATCAGCAGAGCCCTATGCAGTAGCATGATGCAGTCGCTGTGGCCGAAATCGGTCTAGAGCATCATCATCATCATCATCATCATCAAAGTCATGGTACCCAGTAATTTTAGTGCCATATCTTACCCTTCAAACCGGAACACAGCAATGCAAGCACTGCTGCTTTGCGGCAGAAATAGGTAAGACGGAGGTTCCCATGCACACGACCCTGGTACAGAGTTTCCCTCCGGTGGTGTGCAAAAATAATCTCTAAGCCGCTTTAACTCTACGTTTCGTAACCACAGATTTAAGAAAAAATGTAACCTCCCATTAATTCACGAACATAATACCACACTGTAGAAAACAAAAATTCAAGCTAGAGAGGCTCAATGTTTTGTGTAACTCTAACTTCGCTGTTTTAAATGATACGGGTAGCTCATTTATGCTATATTTCGTGGGCATCAAGTAGTTAAGGGTTCGATTCTGAAGAAATGAAAAAAGCATTTTATGATGGCAAGGCATTCAGATATTCTTCGGGGTCATCTTCTGCTTCAATATCATTATAGAAATATACAAAAAATTGAAGCCGAAAAATGCCGTCCAATCATTCACTTACAGAGTTAAGGAAAATAAATTCCAGACCATTTTTCGTTAGAGAAATTGGAAGCGGATTATCCGGACGGCTTTATAATGAAAAGACAAATGAACGGATACAGCTTCACAATAAATATTAAATATCTTTAGGAGTATTACACAAAAATCCATAATTTAGAACGCCGATGGCGTATCTCACCTGTCAGTATCCATCTAGATTATGGACGAGAAATAATTTCTCGTCCGTGTCTGTTTTAGACGAGTTGTGTTTTTGTATCTTTCGAATCACTTAAAATATTTTGTTTCCTTCACAGCTTTTTTTATGAGTATCGAATCCTCCAAGCTGATTTAGGATCTGATATTTTTTTTGTGATAAGAGACACGTATTCCTTGCGAACTCTGAAGATAGTTACTGGAGATAAATTATTACCTCCGGATCTGTATGTTGCGCCTAGTGCAATAATGTAATTTATTATTCGGTTAATTTGTAAATAATAAAGTTAGCCGCCCCTTGCATTGTCTCAGTGATATCTGGATACAACAGATAAATTATCATTTACATAAGGAAACTAGTTTCTATATGTATGGTCTTCAGAAGTATTATTATAACAAATTTACTCAAAGCAGTAATTAGTGGCAAATGCCAATGTTTGAATTATTCCGGCAGTCAAAGGCTTACTAACTAAGATCTAAACGATGTTCTGCTCACATTGTCGTTCATTGCTGCAGCGGCACTCTGTTGTGATAACGTGGATGAGAGCCCACGTAATGAATGACAATGTGAGGAAAACATCGTTGAGATCTTAGTTAGTAAGCCTTTGACTGCCGGAATAATTCAAACAGCGTTAGAGTAGTTTGATTTAGAACACCCAGAATCAACGACTAACATTCAAGAGGGTAATAGAGGCAATGACTTCTTCACTATTTTGAAAGGCTATGTCACAATCATTAGTTTGTTGTTTAAAGCTATCATCAATCTAAAAGCATGTGTATGAGCATGCACGACTTAGGATAATATTATAATCTTTATTTGACTCGTAATTAAACAACATATAACTAGAATAAAAACTACCTTGACCTTGAGGTTAGTGAGACCTTACAGGTCGGACGGGTAGTTTTGATCCATCGACAGTAGCTATTTTGCATAGGCCACAAGATATCAGATTACGTCGCCTTTGTTAAATAGTGCGCGCTCGATCACAGCATTATTGGAAACAATACTCTCAAGGGCTAAGGAAATAAACTTTTGGCACACCACTTACATGGAAAAAAGTATGTGATTAATCATTATCAAAGAACTCACATTTTTTGTAAAAAAGAGTCCAAAAATATTATGCGTGTCACGTTACTTGAAACAAAAATAAAGGTGGACGTAATCTCACTACAACGTCAAAGCCAGTGTCATAATTCCTTCGATATGTAACAAAAATGCAATCACATCCAACCTAATCAGTCGTTGTATGTTGCATAGGTACTATTTTGTAGATATTGTCTAGTTTGTCTGTATTTTTATACCTTACTGTAAAAGCCCATAATGTTATCTAAATATTGTCACTTGTTTGCCATCAATCACACTGCTTCTACATATTTTCATAATTATTTCGTAATCTATATATTTCCATCCACTTTCGGTCTCAAATTAAATAATGTCCACAGCAAGGTGATTATATCAAGGATAGGTTCAAATACAAAACTGAAAGGTTACTCCCTAAGCTCTTAATCAAGTTTTTTTCCCGTTAGCTGTATACCACAGTACACAATGCAAAATTGAACGAAGATTTGACAGTAAAATTTTTAATACGGGCTAAGACAGTTTAGTTGCATGTACAAAAACTTAATAATGCTACAACAGTGTTATATTTATATTTAATTTTGACAAAAGTGTAGCCATGGAATACCAAATAAAAAGGGTGACAAGAATATTGGCTATAATATAGACTATACAATAACTCATTCATCACATTGAAATGTTCTACAAACAAAATGGCATAAAATATCAAAAGAGGTGACCTCCATACATATATCCTAAGGAATAAAAATAAATTGTAATAGGTAAGAACTAGATTAGACAATGTTATTAAAAAATTATTCATAAGCTGATGATGTCACATTTCTTTACATGTTGACAGTGCAAGACGACATCAGACTTAAAGGAGCATTAAAAATAATAGACGTTTCTGCCACCACTTGAGAGCGTAGCACTTCAGGTTATAGCGTAAAATATCATAATAACAAGCCTTTTTATTGCTTTTTTTAAAATTAATAATGATGATTTATTTAAACCAAACAATAATAGTAAAAAAAACCTACTCTAAACGAAACTAAAAACAAGTAATAACAATTCATAATAGTCATAATAGTAGAGACTCCTAGAAATTAGCCAAAACATTGACATCTGTTTGGACAACGCCAAACCACCTGTTCCAAAAATATTTCGCCGATGCCCGCGCAGTTGACGAGCTTCATTAAGCCCGATATAATTGGCCATATCATTTCAGTTTTCAGATTATCCACGCGGATGGGACACGAACAATGCATCAACGATCTAATTAAATCGCACGTGTTTTGATGTTGCCCAATTAACAAGCCAAGCGACACATTAAAAATTTAAGGTAGAAAATATTTCTTTATAAAACAAGCTTTTATTTAAATGCTCCAAAAAGAGGGAAACAGGCATTAAACAAAATAAAACTTATCAAATCAATCGTGAAAGCAATCGAGTTAATCTTTCAGGACCAGGTGGGATAGCCTTAAAGTCCTCAGTGTCTGGATATCTAATTCTAGAGATACTCATCCTCCTGCGAGAATATATCCTAACAATGACAAGAAGGCATCACAAAAGAACCTCAGCTGCATTGTACGGCGACTGGCCCGTTTGGATTACTATGGACTTAAGAGTTGTTCCTACAGCGACGTAAATACTCAATTGCCTATTTGCTTTCATAGTGCAACTATCAACATTTGTTGCAATCATTTCTTTTTTACAGTCATAATACTTTGTGTCGGTAGTGATCCTTTTTAAGATGAGATAATCTATTACACTTTTAATATTATTCCCCAGAAGAATACTCGTACCAGAGCTCTGCTGTCTCGCAGGTCCCTCTGTGCAAAATACAGATCGAGTAAATTTAGGAAGAGTGCCTTCCAAGGAAGCAAGAAATCAAGTCGTTTCTGCATTAACATAAACTCCGACTACGCCTAGAACCGCCTTCGCTCAAGACATGTAACTTAATATACGTATTGCTAATTAGCTACTTTACAAACATTGCAATGTTTGCTTAATGAGGCCTTTTCCGTGCCTCGCCGTTATTGCCTTTTCGTTGTACGAGTATTTATATAAACTACCGCCAGACCTTAGTGAAATTTGAATCTTAATAGCGCAGCAGAAGAAAAACGTCCATAGAAGCCGTTTCAGCGTTGAACCGAAAAAGCAACAATAAATTCAACGGTATAGTTACTAAAAACAACGGGTTTCCAGCAAACGATCCTGAGTTTTACGTCTTGTATGCTAAAGTTGAGTTTATTGGGGGACGTTTTTGATAAGCTAACGTGCTGTTGACCGTACATTTATTAGATAAAATGGGGTTCCCTACATGTGCTCGAAACGCTTTTCTGCGAAATGTATTAAGGACATAGACATCATTATACCGATGCATTGGAGATACGATGGCTTTTTTCGGCGGGTTTTTAGATCGATGTTTCTATACACCGATATCATTCTCTTCCTATTAAACTTGTTATCCTGAAGTAACTTTTTATATGGCTTATATACTTTCATGTGAAACAATACTACTTACATCGAAGATTGCGATGCCAATTCACAGTAAAAAGATAGCTTATTTGCGATCCTTAGAGAAATTTCAAATATTGTAATCAGCTATTGAGTTGAGTTATTTAAAGAAGATATTTTGTACTCGCATAAACACAAACTATTTTAATTGTTTTATGATTCATGTATAGTCGACCAAGAAAGTTGTTTACCAATTTTGAACGTAGGTATTTCGCGTATAGACAAAACATCGTCGTGGTAACCTTAGAAACTGTCAATATGTTATTGCAAAAGAAAATTGACTGTGTTATTTTATGACGAAAGCTGAATTTCAACTTTAAGTTGGTAAACCACTTTATCGGTCGACTATAAAACTTGTGTCTATTTTTATGTTTACTAATAAAGGAGTTACTCCATCATTAAAAGTAATACTAAATATAAGGTAAAGTTTTATTTTTATTGTTCTTTTTCATTGCAATCTTCAATGCACAGTAATGTTATTTCGCTGAAACAATCTATGGCACTATAAAAGATTGAATGAAAAGTTGTTTTTCGCAGAAAAGTGTTTCGGACACACTTAGGGAATTCAGACAGAATATAATCAGGAAGCAATATTTAGAGAGGTTTGAACAGAACATTATAGTCAAAGTAAGCAGCGACCTTGCTGTGCCCCATTTTCGGCTGTCAGCTTGTCTGCCACTTGCAGCAATAAAAAAAATGTTTCAGTATTTTTTGCCTTACCAAAAATTAACACCTCTGTTGTTGATAAAATTATTCAATTTCTGTGATTTGTCCCATGGGACGAAAGGGTCGTGGGACGAAACATTGAATGAGTCGTTGTAAGTCGCCTTTCTATCAATTATTCAAATTCAAATTCAATATCCTTTATTCAATTGGGATTTTACAATCACTTTTGAACGTCAAAGAAGCTACGCCATTGGTTCACAAGTCTACGGCGGAAGACCTTGTACTGGAAAGAATATATTCATTATTATTATAAATGCTGCGCGTGTTAATATCAGTTTTAACTAAACGTGTTTTGTCTTTTATTTTGGTCTATCGGCCTTCAACTTACTATTCTCTTTTTAACCGACTTCAAAAAGGAGGAGGTTCTCAATTCGATCGGTATGGTTTTTTTTTATGTATGTACACCGATTACGCCAAAATTTCTGAACCGATTTACGTGATTCTTTTTTTTTCCAATGCGGAATAGTTGCCATTTGGTCCCATAAAAATTTAATTTAGTTTGGCCGAGTTGTTTTTATTTTATGAGCATTTTTGTTAACATGGACGATGTAATTTTTTTTTATGTTTGTTACCTCATAACTCCGTCATTTTTAAACCGATATCTAAAATTCTTTTTGTACTTAGTAGAGTATGGGTACTACAAGGGTGGTCCCATGGTCACCAAAGTCAGGATCTGATGATGGGATCCCATAGAAAATCGAGGAAAACACTAGGTGAGCTGGTATTAAATTAGGGTATCTTTCACTACAAAGATTTCATTCACTAAAAATTTAATTTTTTTTACAAAAAATAAAAACCGACTTCAAAAACACTGAAAAGTTAAAAATAATAAAAGAAAAGGTACAGACAACATCACACTCTCACAGATCTCTAAGTTGTAAAATTTTCATGCTAACAATTCCTTCCTTTACGGCATTTATTCATCTTCAATGCCTACATGCCCTCTGCAATTACCTTATCTATATTTCATTCGTGAGAATCTAAAGCGACTTGAAATCCACAAACCAGACAATGAACGGAACCTCCATAAAAATCCAATATTAATTCCATTACAAAGTCTTTGAGCCGTAAGAAAATAATTTCAGGTAAATTATTATTTAGAAATGTTAATGACATTCCCGTCGCGAGCGATCAAAAGAATTCTGTTTTGCTCACATTTTTTATGTTCAAAGCATTCATATTGCGGGACCCTTCGTATGGAGAAGGCAATGCTCTGAGAAAATTCACTCTATTCTTCGAGCTTATTTTTACCTATTATAATAAATTATTTTCTACACTGTTATATTTTCATGTTTTTGAAAAAAAAAACTCTCATAAAACTAGTTGTACCTGGTGCTACAGGTAAAGTTTCTTTAATCACATAGATTTTTGGGGTCAAAGCTCCTCATGGACTTCTTTTAAAGACCCTACCAAAGTTACATTGTAATGTCACAATGACTAAGGAAAGTATATGAGAATAAATATACGGGCATTAATTTAGTTAACAATTTATCTCGAAAACAATAATATTTGAAATAACATGCCCGCTATACATGTAAGGGCGCATCTGGGTTAGAGATTTCTGTCGGCCAACCCTAGCACATGTGATGAGATGGTGACAGCGGGGAGATGTACATACAAAGATGTTTGACTAAATGGGAATTTTTATTTATATAGATAATTATGTCATTTTTTGCGATCGGTAGTAAGTAGTAAAAGTGGCAATTTAATATTGTCCTTCTTACAACTTACTCTGCAGTAGTAACAAAAGTAATTTTATATTTCCTTTATTACAACTACAACTGCAGTAGCAAAAAAGGAAATTAAATTACCTGTATCGACAATCGACGACAGCTGAAAAATTCCATTAAATACAAATCCATCCAACATAAACGAAATAGCCTTTGACCACTTATGACGTCGCAGGCAAAGTCGAGGCAAACAGGAAAAATCACGTAGCGGCTCCCCGGAGGCGGACAGATTGGGGACAACGGGCATAAACAATCGACGACATGTTTACATTGCTCTCTTGACCTTTCTGATTTCACTGACGCAGCCATTACGCTGTTTTTGCTCGCATACCACCGATTTATTTGCGAGACAGCTGGCTCAACTTTCGTGGCGATTTTGGTGCCGACTTTTCGTCGTGTTTAAGTATGGTGAACGTTACGATGACTTACTACATATCTGTGAATGATATTTGAATAAGGTATATTTTACAGACAACCCGAGAAGTCCGGTCACCATGAATAAAAGCTGTATACATAATGCCCGTATCAAATAGGCAATTTAAGTAAAACTGCATAACTAATCACTTTTCATAGTCAGTTTGAACAATGACTGTCCTTTCTTGGGCAAAATGATGAAACAGATAATGTAAAGTGTTTTTGTGTATATGAAATTAACCTTGCATCTAACCAAACCTAACTTAAGTTAATTATCTAGTTTGGTAAGGTTATGGTAAACGTAGTTAATGCACTGGCGTATTAAAGATACCATTCACAAGTGTCACACGAAGTAACACGTCGCTGCTTATTCTCGCTGTCCCACCACAGAACTAGGGAAGTATTAATACTGCCCGGTCCAAGTAATAAATTCAATCTATCTCATACCTTGATTTATTAAATGAACTATGGGCCGTCAGGCATTATAAATATGGACGGGCCAAAGTAATAAATTTATTAATTTGACCGATACTCGTCCATATTTATACTGCCCGGCAGCTGAAGCTGCCCAAAACATATTTAGACCTACTAATTATTGTTTGTTTTTTTTATTGTGGCGGATAGCTTTATGACTGAACAAAGTTGAAGAAGTTAGCTTTGGCAATGTCGAGATAACCCTCGAAAGATTTTTTTACTGGACATTCAATAAATCTATTTTTTACTATTACTTATAATCAAAAAAGTTATTTATACTGTTTATAGCATTGTAAACTAATATGAAGTTTCTAAACCTTAATTAGGTCTCAAAATTATCCATGCGATATTACGAGTATACAATAAGATAACTACAATAATTAATTATTAATAATAATAATTATTATTATAATTAGTGCAATAACAAAAACAACAAGCTATAAAACAATTCTCATTTCCCCAGCTCTCAGCGTTTCAACGACATTATTAATCACAAAGTTTCTGCTCTGTACTTATAACAACATAACGTAGGTAACGTTACCACGGGAGGTGTATTAAACAAGAAACTGGGATCATTATGAAAGTTCCACGCGTTTGTTTACAGGTTCCCGTAAGTTGCGCAGGAAAGCTTGTAGCACCGGACTGGAGTTACTAACGCCGCACTAAAACGCCGCATCAGGGGGAATACTGTCGGAGCACGCGAATCGCGTTTCAAATGCGCGGTTCGCTGTACAATGCTGCTTATGTGCAGATGGTGCTCAACAGAGCGAGACTACACCAGCAGGCGTAGCACGGGCTGCCAAGACTGGACTCGAGTCACGCATTATCTCACAATTTCAGTGACATAATCTCTATGTCTTAAAGAGTAGCACGGTGGCGCGTATTTAGTGAGCCTGTCGTGATAAAAATTTCATGACGCTCGTCAAGGAACACGTGTGACTGAGTTTTATCACAAATTTCTTGGCGTGCCTGTACTCCGACTGCTGTGGTTGTAGCAAGGGCTTTAATACTTTGAAAGATGTAACAGCAGTCGGAGAGTAAGAAATTTGTGATAAAAGTAAGTCACACGTGTTCCTTGACGAGCGTCAAGAAATTTTTATCACGTCAGTCACACTAAATACGCGCCGCCATGCTACTCTTTAAGACATAGAGATTATGTCACTGAAATTGTGAGATAATGCGTGACTCGAGTCCAGTCTTGGCAGCCCGTGCTACGCCTGCAGTCGTCTGCGCGGGTACCTCTGTCTTATCGATTTCTGCCACCAAGATGCCATGGTTGCATTGATGTGTTCCGGTTTGGAGGGTAAGACAGGCAGTGGAGTTACTGGTTACTGTCACTTGCTATCTTAGGTCACAAGTGATAAACATTGGCGCCCTTATAGGGGATGTATAGGGGGGCCTGCTTGTTTGACTTAGTTATATCAAAACATGTGCAGGTTATTTACAGCGCAAACACAATAAGTTACCAAATTAGACGACCATAGCTTGACCACATAAGGAGACATTGCCAACAGCGAGTACATACAACTCATCTTTAAAAGATTTCATTTCACTCAGAATTCGGCCGGTTTCTTCAAAAATTGAGGAAATACTAATTCCGGTACTACAGAAACAAAAAAACTACAAATTGCGTGCGCTTGTAGACTTAAGAAAAACGAAGAGAGAACATTTGATCTATTGGTTCTATAGATAACAAGATAGATAATACAAATACAAGTGCCACATGACGCGGCTGGCGGGCGTATAAAAGCAAGCGACAATTGAGCGTCTAAGCTCAGCTCCCGCTCCCTTTTACCTCATGCTTACACCGATACCCAAATAAATGTATGAAAGTCCTCATCTACCTTGTCATAGCTATCGGTGGTTTGCCTGCAGCCGTCTCTTGCGCACGCGTATAGTGCGCAGTAATGTACGTTAATTGACGTATCACTACACTTTGGTAAGAAGTTTAGAAATACCGGCCCAGTTGCAAAGTTTTCATTTAAAAACTGAAATGTACGATGCAACGGAGTTATGTCGGCATCGCGTGACGCTAAATCATTTCGCTTGCGACCGACAAAGATACTCGGCTTTATTTATTGACCCGGCTAAGTGGTCGCTACAAATATTATAATGTATTGTCCTATGAAGAGCTTGATGAATAGGATTTTAACCTTCAAAAAGAATCTTGACTGTTAGATATGCCATGTCATTCAATTTTGTTCAATTCAACAAACCTTTCGATCTTGGAGAACATGCGTGAATTGCTTATGTAGAATATGATGTAGTTTGGACAATTGTTTTTGTTTGTAAAAATCATTGCACCATATAATGTTGAAAGCACTTTTAGATTTGTGTAGCTTTTAAAATAAATCTATAATACTTGGAAAGCAAAGTATAATATGAGAATTTGTCGAACACACAGTAATCTCGATAAAGGGTGCAATCTTTATAAAAGAAAAGCAATTCGTATTCATCTTAACAAGTCTGAGAACCATTTCTAGATTGCATCTATTATTTCTAATCTATTCCCCCGCGATCAGCCTGTGTAAGTCTCGTAAATCTTAAATTTATTGCGTACTAAAGAACAAAAAAATGGGTTGAAATTCGAGGGTAATTTTTAAAACATAGCCTCGGCTATAAAACGATCAAGTTATTGCCGCAGACGTTGGTATTTAGCTGCAGTAAAACGCCTCCCATCGTTATTCAACTCTGAATTTTTGCCTGGTATTATAATAACACCTGCTTTATGTTGTTCGGTTGGAGCTACTTTTGTTTCTGTATCATTTTAGTAAGTAGTATCTACCTACTGCGGAACGTCTGTAAAAGACTGACATATTTCTTTGATTATAAGTCTCGTCAGAACAGAAATATATTCGGGTCTTAAAAGCGTTTTTTTACATATAACAGGGAAGCTCTTAGCCTTTATATCACCTGGAGACCTAGACAAAGTAACAATGCAAAAACGATAACGAAGTTCGAAACGAACAAAATGAATAGAATGGACATCGGTAAATCATGTGGGAAATAGATCAAAGTCATCGATTTATGTAAATTCGTAGACGATGTATTGATTCGCAACGAATCGAAAAGGAAGCGCACTGTTTTTTTGTTACTATATAAAAGTAAGTCATTACAAATAAAATGAAAATATTGAATTTAATCATTTATTTTACTATTTATTAGAATATTAATATCATGGTGGCTGTTAATTTGTTTTGAGTAGGTAGATAACCAATTTTTTGTTGTTATACAGAAAGAACAATTCGACACAGCGTTCTCTACAAATCTGTTACGTTGGCTAGGAATTAGTTTGTGTTATCCCAGAGACAATGACGAATTTAGATATCGTTTCGCTATGAAAAACGACTGCCACTTGTGAAGGCCCCCTGATGGTAAGTGATGAAAATCTGATGGTAAGTGAGGCCGAAGATGAAAAAAAGTTACCCTGGACTCGCCAACAACTGAGGAACTGGCTATATTACCTCTCATTGACGTAGCTGAACGCAACAATCTTATTAACATTGTTATTATAGCGACAATGTGAGGTAAGATAGTGGTAGCTAGCCAGGTGGGCTCCGAAGCCCTGCCACCAACAAAACCAAGCAGAAAATCTACGCACGGGTCGAGTCGAGTCCCAAACTTCCAGATTAATACTGCTACTACCTAGACCACGATGGCGGTTAAATTATAATATTGGAAGTGATTTTCACGATAAGGTAACGGTAAGAGTGTTGGTGGCGCTGTGGGCTCGGCACTGCCCTTTTTATCGGGAGGTCCGTGGTTCGAGCCTGCCAAGTATCGATGTGTTTTTCGTTTTTCGAATTTCATATGTATGGGTACATTTGCCGATGCTCCTACGGTGATGGAAAACATCGTGAGGCAACCTGCATGCATCTGCGAAGAAATTCAAAGGTGTATGTGAATTCAACCAATCCGCACTGGGCCACCGTGGTTGATTAAGGCCTAAACATCCTAACTTAGCGTGGGGTCGATCCCCTCGATTGTAAGCTGTGATGAATCAAGACAGCAGTCACGTCACATTTAGTAGAAACATTGATAAGCGAAATAATTTGGTAAAAAAATAAATAACGCAGACATTTCTTGACTAAGTAGTGTCTTATATCATGCTTTCACCCATTTCATTAAAATTACTTGGCGTTATGTAATTTTTATGCATCTTTTAAGTCTGCATAAGCGATATAATTTTACTATCTATCTACTAATAAAATATGACTATCTACTCGTAACTCGTGATAATTCATTAAACTTTTCAGAGTTCTTACGTACGATCTGGGGCGAATGTATTTAAATAGTCTTGCTTCACGTGTCCAGACTTTTTAAGAATAAAGACACATCCTACAAAAGCTTAATCACATCATAGTTTCACATTGGGCGTTGTAAACGTTAAGTAAACAATGGAAAAAAATACAAAGCTTTTGAAAAGGCACGGAACAATTTATCGGGCCGTCGCCATAACTGACAACACACTAACAATAGAAACGCTCATACGAAATGTTATCGTGTCACAATCAAATGCAAAGTGTTAGTGATAAAATCTCATAGCATTGAAATATAGGAGCGTGACGTGAATTATACCTCAGTGCTGCGACCTGCGACAGACATCGCGCCATTTTGTATAAAACACACACAATTGAATAGCTCTACTGTTTTGTCAGAAAATAGGCGCCTTTACAAAGCGGGACCTATCCAATAACGTAGTCGGGAAACGTGCGCGCCGAATAATATTTCGACCGGCGCCTCCCGTTCCTCGTCTCGCAAAGCGCAAAAAGATTATAATTCTTATTCTGAAACACACCCATTCGTCCGGGTCGCTCCGGAATTCATCGTGCGAACCCGTTTTTAAAATGGGCTCGCGTCGTTGATACGACAAAAAGTGCGGGAGGTCTCAAATGTATTATATCGTGATTTTGCAACATAGGTGGTATTAGGACGGCCACGACCATGACCAATCTTGATGGCCTATTATTTGTGGCCATTGGTCGCTGAGACCAAGTGCGATTCCGTCCATATGGGTCAATAGTTAACCTAGTCACATGCGGCCACTGGTCGTGCACGGCTGCCTAGTGCGCGAGTGCCCTTAATCATATTAAAGGAAGGAGTTGTGATCGTAGCCGTATAATGTGCTAGGTCCCCTAGTCTTTGTCAAGGGCTCGTGGATGCTTGTAACCATGGGCTACAATAGTACTCTGTAATATGTACACACAAGACGTTGAAAAAACGCAAATGTAGCCCATGAAAAGACGAAGGGACTTCGACTCACATTGTGTATCCTATCATTCTATCGTCTTCTCAATACTGAGTACTTCCAGGTACTCTTTGACTTGGTACCGATATTACTATTTTCCACCGTACAACTCGAAAGCATAGTGAGGTTCATCCATATTACCTGGAAACGATATCGTCCTGTACGCTTAGTTTTCAGCACCCTTTGTAATATAGAATGGGTACCAATTACTGGACTGCTGTTTTCCGGAAAGTATGACATGTCTTTGTTCAAAAGAGGTTTGAAAAGAGCATTATACTCAAAGTAGGAAGCGACCTAGCTGTGCCTCTGATATTGGCGATGGACGGAGGTTACCGCTTATCATCACGTGGCCCGTCTGCTCGTCTGTCACATACAGCAGTAAAATAAAAACAAAGTCCACCTCTCTGGCAACCTGCCTGTGCAGGAACACAACATGAGATGCAAAATGAGTAGTGTTGTCAAACATAAAAAGACTTGCATGGCTACAAAAACAGAGAGTATGAAAGTATGTTTATCTAGATAAGAAGTTGTTGCTTTATAAGCAATAGTATTTCCATATATTGAATAAATGCGAAGCTGCTTACATTGTACCAGATCCTGAAGGAAATGGTTTCCTTTAGACTACAGTTTCTTTAGTTACTTATTTTGAAACGAGGGCTTTGGCCGACCCTTTGGGTTGCAAAACAAAATTTCCCTAACTACGACCCGCCTCGTGTCACTCCGCTTTAGCCGGCACGGGTTGCGATCGGACAGAGCATTCCCATTAGGACTCGGAGGGGATACTCGTTGTTCCGGCGTAATGAGTCCCGGGGCGCTCGTGACGTCACGACTGCATGCAGGCTCACACCCGGAACTTACGTCACAGTCAATGACACATACAACGTAGACATCTACTTTGTTTTTGAGTTTGTGTCCTACAGGACACACAGCTTGCCCTGTAAGCTATGTATTTAGTCAGCTCGATTAGTCTGCACCAAATACAATATGTCTACGCCATCTAACCACATTCAAACTATTAGAACCTGTCCAAAATAATGTCACAATTCATATTGACATTCCGTTGCAATAACATACTAACGGTCTTTAAGGTAATTATAATTTTGAGAAGCATCTAACAATGCAACCTCTCAATACCCAATGCCCCGGCACGATTATGAATATGTCAGAAGGTTTTACAACGGACCCGCAGGCCTATTCTCTAACTTCGGTTGCTAACTAGTACTGTCATTTTTGAAAGGAACTTATCATCCATTACTGCTATCATGAATGCTGCCGTAAGACATACGATCACTTAACTAGTAATGGATATAAAATGTCTTTCAAAAATGACAGTTCTAGTTACCAAACGTAGTTAGCGAATAGGCCTGCTGTATTACAAGGTCATGATTTGCGAAAAAATCAATGACTAGTGTCGTACATTCCAAAGTTAAGTAATAGACAGATGTGGAAGCTCATGTTGAGAAACAATTAAATGTGTAATAGCCACTTTTGTGCCCACAGGCGAATCGATGAAGGATAATTTGTGTTGACATTTAATTGATAGATGTACCAGTGTGGTTACTTCAAATTAGAAATGCACTCACTGTTACACTGTTCGTTTCATATCTATTCTGTACTTACTTTATGCCGTTCTAAAATTTCGCTAAAATGTGCATCTACCTCGATAGTCTCTCAACCATCTTAAGGTCGACTGGTCGAGAATGACTAAGGCATTAAGTCCGCCTTTATACTTATTTTTACATAAGGAATAAATAAATATTACTGGAGATAAGAGAGAGGTCACATTCTGTTTCTTAATTAACTTTTATTTAAAGTAAAACCCTTCATTTCTCGCGACGTCAGATAAATCCTTACAAAACGCGTAGGTATACTTTACAAATCAGGGTTTTGACATTGCTAGCCAAAACTGAGTTTTTTTTTACGAATAATTGCCATTACTAAGCCATTTAACCCCAACATAACAAAGATTTTCATTTTTTCAAAGATGATTCCCGAGAAGCTCCAGCTAATCTATATCTATACAAATAAATAAAATTGAAGTGTATGTTTGTAATGTCAAAATAACAAGTTTTTACTAAATGGGTATGAATGTATATCGGGTACCAATAACAAAAACACAATTTATTTTTTTTGTATGTCTGTCTGTCTGTATGTATGTTCCCGCTAATCTCCGGAACGGCTGGACCGATTTTGACAGGACTTTCACTAATAGATAGCTAATTATATAAGGTATAATATAGGCACTTCTTAGCAAGATCTTAAAAAAAATTCCTACAAAAATCAAAATACTGCTAAACTTACTACTACTGTTACTATTCCACGCGGACGAAGTCGCGGGAACAGCTAGTTCAAGAATAAAAGCAAAGCCTAAAGCACCTGTTCCACTGCCGAAGATGAGAGACAAGCAAGTAGAGATGAGAGAGCTACAGTAATCCTAATACCGATACTAATACCGGAGGGAGACTCTGTACCAGGGTCGCCTGCTTGGCTACCTCCGTCTTACTTATTTCTACCGCAAAGAAACAGTGCTTGAAATGTTGTGTACCGGTTTGAAGGGTAAGGCGGTGAAATTACTGGGTACCGTGACTTTACATCTTATGTCATAAGTTGGCAACGCACACTGTGGTACTTGTGGGGGTTGCAGATTTGCTGCGAATTTCACAGGAGCCACATGTATGTACCACTGTTACCACTTACCACCAGGTGGGCAGTATGCATCACTTCCTCCCGTCGCGCTCACCCGCACCACATCCACTAGTACGGCGAGTTTTGTCGGTGACGTCATTTGACAGAGGCAAACTTGAAGTGAACGCTTTTTTGGTGCCCACGAAACGGAAATAACTGTGAAAGTGCACAAGAAAGCGTAGACACGCATGATTAAACTTGTTTTTTTTTTTCGAATTAAAATATTCCTATTTTTTGCATGGCGGTGTATTTTATATGTACGAGTATATTCTTGTATCATTTAGGCTAGTTCTTAGTAAGAAAAACACACAAGATTGGAGAAATCAGACATAATCTTGGTGGTGAAAAATGCTTTACTATTTCGTATGAGAATTTGGCGACGCTTAGCCATAGCCCCTGTCACTGTAACAAGGGAAGAGAGAGACTTTTAATATATAGTGTTAGAAATTAGGAGCGATACTGTGATTAGTGAAAAGAATATTCAAAGATCCACTGCTTTAAATTTTTGACAGTTACAAATATTCTATGCCAAACGGTTACTTACCACAAGTATGGAGCAAGTCGTGACATGACCAAACACGGATCTAACCACAAATCACACTGAATATCCGACAACGGTTGATTCACAACGGTTTTTGAGCAACATAATGATTAAGATTATGTTGCTCTAGTTGCGGATTGCTAGCGCCTTTAATATCAAAGTCTTAGTAATGTCGGCCAGTATCGTCTATGTCCACTCCAGACCCACCATACCCCTGGTCATACCTCTTGGGTGTCTGCGGTGGTGAACACCCTTAATTTGAAGCTGCCACAACGAAAAAGGTAAGCTCGCATTACAGGTTCGAATCCTTTAAAAGCAAACTTGCGTTAGAATCCTGTAGGAGCTCTGTCCAAAGGCGCTTGGGTTGAAGCCATGAAATCTTCGCACTAGCATTGAATTCCCAAACAATGTTTTCTAGACGAGTAAGCGTATTTCGAGATTATTCAGTTTCCATTGTCTGTAACTGAATCCATATAACTCTGTATATTATTTATAATGATATCTGTATGTGGGCTCGGTGAAATATTTAGATATTTCGTAATCAATAATGCAAAAATGGATCTTGATACTATAGATACGTGTTATAATCATAATTCTGTCTTTTTCAATTCCAAACCAATGATAAAGATAAAACGATTGTTTAAGTAAATTATCTCTCTTCATAGCTAATAAGTGTCATCATCAACTTAAATCACGAGCTACATTCCTATTAACCATGAGTCCTTTTTTATTAGAGGAGAAATTACCCTACTACATTGAAAATATTTCGATAATGATAAAATATAATTGTATTTTATTAAATTCATGCAGTGAGTTAGTTGCTGTGTTAGTTACGCAAACGATCGAAGATGCTCATCATTGTATTCAGTCGTGTAAACACAACGCAAATGTAAACTGTGAAGTAGGCGATGAAAGATTAACGAAAAACTTGTTGAATTTTTGAAGTCCACACAACAAACACAGAAAATAGAAGTAAGCGCAGATTGTCGAATAACCCGTTCAAAAGAAGTACGAGTATATGAAGTACTTACCAAGCTTATCTTGCAGGACGGTCTTCGTGTCACAGTGGACAAGGCAGAGGATGAGAAAGAGCGCGACGTGCGCCGCCATTTTGGTCGTGCGCTGACGTCACGTGTAAGCGATGGGGCGCCTCGCCACGCTACTCTGCTTTGGTAACAGGTTCATAGTTCTCACTGCCTGTGGAAGAGGAAAAAGAGCGATCAAACAAACATTCTCAAAATCAAAATGATCATTGATTCTAACAATAAAGCTCCAACTTTACTTTTCTAATTTTTTAAACTGATACGAGTACGTAAAATATGAATTGTGCTTACAAACATACACAGTTGACTTAGACTAGATATTGCATTGCAAGTGTCTGAGATGGATTTAAACATTGTAGAGTGCGCGTCAAACTTCTAGTTCGCTCTGAAGTTGTCTCACGCCTCTTTCTGACGCACAGAAAATATAAGTTTATTCTTATCGTGCTAAAACTTATTTAGTGATGTGACATTCATCTTTTACTTATAACTTATGTAGACAGACAATATAATATAATTTAGTTTAATTATACATATATTACAACAGTGCAACGCGAATCGTGCTGTGTTCAGAGCGGACTAGATGTTTGGCGCAATCTGTACCTGAAGTTATTTAAATAAAAAAAATAACATCAGGTATTTTTGTTTAACTGCTGTAAAAGTACGCCTTCGAATATTCTGCTGTATTTAAATGAATTATTGAGCCCGCAAAATTTTTGAAAGTCCTTGAGAAAAATCTTCCTCAGCCCTTCTTGCATAGATAATGTACATTCAAAAAAGTCTGCCTAGAAATAAATTGGCAACATCGTCCTGTTTGTACCTACAACGACTACTTCATTCCTTCTTTATCTCTCCCTAAACGGCTCCCTAGTTCTAATATTTTAAATTTAACAGAGAAGGCCCAACCACATTACCTTCATATTTAAATTCGCAACAAGGTTACGCGTTCGTTCCGTGCGCCCAAAGCACCGACAGATGTATAAAAGTGTAATATTAAACTGCTTGTTTCTCAAGAGGCAAATAAACTTTTCGAATTAAATTAAGTTACTCGGTAACTTCCAGCCTAATCTTTGAAAGCATCTGCTTTGCCGAAGTAAGGGGTCATGAATAAACTATCAAGGGGATGAAATTTTCAGAGACTCGCAAACCGTGGCGCTGGCAACTCGCCGCGTGCGAATTTCAAAAAGGAGTCAACCGACTCTGCGGACACCGTCACACGACAGATTTTATTACGGCCATGAATAAATTCCTCCGAGAGGTCGCTCCCGCCTCGTAAATTATAATGCCACGTTAAAACTAGCTTCTCTAACTGCTCCCTCTTTGACGTAAGATGTTTTTGATGGGCGCCTCGCTTTATTTGGCGAGGTGACGAACCCAACTTTATTTGAGTCATTAGAACTACGTAAAAAGGTAATGCACATTAAAAGCCTTACAGTTTCCTCTGTCGGTATGCGTGGTAAAAAAAATTGAGACTTTAATGTCATTATAACTGTCACTAGCCCAGTGATATTCTTAAAGCTTTTTTCTTAGTGTAGCCAAATCGTTTTGAAGTTCTTTATGAATAATATTATTTTAAATTAACATCTTACCTATTAAAAACAAATCTTTTGCTATTTTATCTTCACTACTAGTTAATGAATCTAAGTTAATCCATTTCTTATCGTGTATTCGCTCAGATAACAGGACGATTCACCCCTGCGTCGTACCTTTCTCAAAATTCGTTCCCAAGGGCACCGCGATGGCGCTGCTCGATACCACCATTGTTCTTCTCTCACTAATTAATTGTGATAATCTTTTGTTCCGGCAAAATGTAGGGAAGTATTATCTTGAGCCACGTTATAATTAATATATTGATTAGTTGACAAAAGTTGGTTATTTTGATAATATTGCGTGAATCCATCGCAGAAAATAACGAATGTGAAATTACATTTTGAAATAAAGAAACAAATAAATAAATTGGACCAGTCCTATGATCTAAAGAAAGCGAGGGTAGTATAAGTAGTTTTAATATGAATCATTTTTATATTTATGTCTTATGAGCAGTAAGCATTCGGGTATATACCAGATTCCCTTATGGTTAATGCTGCAAACCAATTCCAAGAGGAGTTTAGCTACAGCTAGTATTTTTAAAGTGAAACTTTTTGAACATAGTCTCAATTTTTTTCGTCTATATATCGCATGTCACATTATGCAAAAACATGAGACCTTTAATTTCACTACCCTCATATTGGTTAAGATTGGTCTATGCGTAAGATCTTCGGCTTTAAATCTGTGTGGCAATGGTTCGATCCTGGTGTAGAGCTTTTTTTTGCATATAAATGTTTTTCGTTTTTTTTTGTTTTAATACTTTTTTGTTTATTTTATTAACTTGTCTTTTATTACTTTATGTATTTTTATTAATGAGGTTTTCATTTAACGTTCTCTTTTTAGAAGAAAAAGATTTTAAGTTAAGATCAAAAACGCGATTTTAAAACCCTAAATCGAATAATTTCACGAAAATATTCAGTTAAATGCCTACGATCCGAAAAAAAGTTTCACTTGCATCGTGGTTTCATAAAATCACAATTATTTTACTTACTTTATTTACGTACCACCTTAAGTTATTGCATAACCGTAGCATTGTAACGTTACTTAAGTAAAGGAAAATTCATGGTCATAATAATAATTTTATAACACTTATAATAGGAACGCGTGCAATAGACGCGTAATAATAATAAATTATTATATTGCACGGCTTCCTGTAAACATATTATTAAACTATCTACCAAGGTTTCTTAGCTTTGCAAGATGCATAACATTATTCTAAATCTCAAAGAATGAAGAATCATATTCGGATGTTCAACTTTTACGTTTACTTCAGCTCCACGATGTCAGACGGTTTCAAACTGATATATGGGAGTGCTCATCATATACGAATTAAAAAATATGCCTTTAAAAGTTTGCCTGATACTTACAAGTTATCATCAGTCTTAGCATTAGACTGTTCAAATGCTATCTTTGTACATTTACTAGTATCACGTCAGCAATAAATGATTAAAAATCATCCTTTTTACGTCTTTTATGAATAAACACGTCATCAACTACTCCACAACACGTAAAAAGCACACGCGGGAAAGATATCAATTTACAACACACAAGCATTTCACTTGCAAAATTTTAACCAGAAATTATCGCGCTGGACACCGTCACACGACAGATTTTATTACTGCCATGAATAAATTTCTGCGGGCGGGTGGTAGGTTTCGTAAATTACAGCAGGAGTTCGGGGCCAGCGCCTCCTGGCTGGCCGGCGGAACTTCGACATAAACATTATCTTCGGGGAGCGCGCAATGGACGCCTTGTTAAATGGAGCTAACGATTTAAGGATGATGAATTATGGGGCAGTTAGGGTCGTTTATGTGATAAAGGCTTTAGGTGTCCGTTGTTAATTTTACAACATTGTTTCTTATCTAAGCCGGGGTGAGGGCTGCCACGTCTTGAAATATGAACAATAGGCCACAACAGACGTTTTTGTCGGCTCACTATGTTTCGGGGCGATTTCTTTGGGCGCGGCCAGCCCTAAACTCTGCTTTGTCATCGATGGCTTAAGCGGCGTGTCAAGATCACGGTACAGCTTAATGGCGCATAAAATTAGTGAAGGAAAAAGGCTCCGAGCACTTTTCTGCATTCATAATCACAAAAGTTACAATTTAGGTAAATTATTCAATTTGTCATGATCGCCCTTTAAATTACTAGGAAATTCAAAAAGTAACTTTGTCATTTAAGGGCAGATAATATTTCTAATAATTATCTCATGTAATGAGACAAGGCAGTAAATTCATCTTTGACGTTTTCTGCATCAATACAACCACTGTTGTCACTATCAGCGAAGAAAAATTGTTACTACCTCAAGGGACCTATTTATAGCTAGCAATTCATTTAGAATTAAGAATATAATACAACCCATCTTTGGTTCTAATAAAAATTGCGTTGTCGACCTTAACCTATGCAAATGCGGTACTTCGATCGACTCAGCCCTTTCATCTTTGGATGTGATTACTTAATTTTAATACCGAAACAAAATCACCGTGCAATTAGGGTAAAAACGGAACGACTTGTACACTCCATCTTGTGATTTCAGCGGCGCCAAGCGTAAATATAAAATAAATGGGTTATTAAAAGGCGATATTGTACGCGGGTGCTGTTTTTTAATGTCCAAGATAAATCAATTTCGGGCAGCTTTATGGTTTTTATTGGAGCCTGGTCTCGTATTACGGTATCCACGTGTGATTATGGCCGTTTTATGCTCACAATTTTGTTTTAATGCATTGGCAGCGGGAGAAATTAATTTTTTTTTGTGACAAGATGACGAGAATTTCAGAGGTTTCGACAGAGTCATCAGTAGAAGAATTATGGGCATGGATGTGGACGAAAATAAAGACGGCAAAGACCCGAAATGTGATTAGGTTGCATGAAAAAAAGATTTATAATATAAAATCGAATTTAAAATTAATAATAGAACACTACAACGTGAACCTGAATTAGGCTCAACATGTGTTTGAGGCAGATAAAATACGGATTCAAGTCAAGTCTGGGAAAGCAAATACAAAAACAACAACAAACACAGAGATATGATAAATCAAGTTATACCAATTAATTTATAAATATTAAGGAATTTTCTGTTTTCTTCTCTTGGAAGTGCTCTTTGGAGTAGTCTCTGGTTTCCATTATAGGTACAGTCATATATACACATTTTAGCGGTTTTATTTATAGCAGAGAAACGGACCTTGTATATGTTAATTGCAAACAATATCTTTTCGTCTTTTGGTACTAAGTTTAGTGCTATGTAAGTGCAGAAGGCTGCTATGCATGCTAAGAATGTAAGTACTAAAATGACATAATATTAAAGATGAATGGAAGAAAAAAAGTGGCACAACGAGTTCTCTTAAGAGTGGAATCGGGGCATGTTTTGACATGTTATGTAAACTTTTGCACATCCTCTACCACGAGATTTGCTGCATGTGCTGGTGATGGAAAACACCACACTAAGTACCTCGCAAGCGGCTATCTCTTGTTTTTTAAGCCTATATTTTAGGAGTTCCTACAGAGGTGAGATCGACATAGACTCTAATCGTCCCCTGTGCCCAAAATAGTTTCTAGCATTGTTGAGGTTTTTAGAACCATTCCAATTTTGGAAGCACAGCAGCGCGCTATTAACGGAAAGGAAGCGTTTGAGGATTTCATTCCGGTACATAATAAATCTGCGAAAATCCCTAATGCGACGACGACTCCGCGATTTGGAAGCACATGTAAATGCTTATTGGAATAAATGTATATGCTTTGCATAATGATGCTGTCAATACCGCAGCTTCATCATTCTCGGTACAGGTTAGGATTAGTTGCGCCAGTCAGATTCTACCTACGCTTTTCTGATGTACGGGCAGAGGACGGATAGTTAAGCTGTTCAGACAGATAGGGAATTTGTTTTTCTATACAGCTAAGCACACAACCAAACTACCCGCCTAATGGTAATTGGGTACTGTTATGCTTTATGTATTTCATGTTATTCTTGTAGGTTTCGATAGAATGCATCCTAGTTGGCTTGGGTTCACTTTTATGATTTTCGGATTTTTTTTTATTGCAGAAAGTTCCTTGTATTATGTTGTTTTTTTTTAACACAGCAGGGAAACTCTTGGCTTTCATCTCACTTGATGGTAAGTAATGATGAGAAAAAAGTTGGACGCGAGCTAAAATATTAATATTGTTATTACGGCGACAAACTCTATAAATAAAAATGGATCTTCGAAATGTATGTACGTCCATAACTTTCGAACGACTGCACCAAATTAGATGATTCTTGTTCGTTTTATGTATTCGTTATTGTTAGGACATAAAAGAAAATATTTGAAAAATTATTACAGGAAAAAAATGATTTTAAAATATGTTCACGTAAAAGTGACGAACTTGACAGATTGACATTCAGGCTACTCCAAATTCCAAATCTATGGTTTCTTACACTGTTCTATTGTCAATAGGTTTTTTAGTATACCCGTGCGGGACCGGGTCGAGCAACTAGTATTAATAATATAATAATAATCATTTATTGCAGGTTACTTGGACCCATATACAAGCGAATAACAACACAAATATAGCATAAAATAAAATAAAATCGTGTAAAAGTCTTAAAAACTATGAGATCCTTTACATTTAAAAATCGTCAAATGGTTACTACTATTTTTTATTACAGTTCTTATGCACAGAGAGCCAATGTCTATAAATGGGACTATACAAGTCTTTGTATACGGTTTTGAGTATAACATTGTCATAATAATATTAAACGATATTATTAAGAAATCAACACACAGTTACAAATTCTCACACACAAACACGCACACTACACAACCACATTCACAATCACAACTTTTAAGATTTTGTTTAATGTAGACTACTTGTAACCAACCAATAACTTCTGTATAACTGAGCTATGGAAGAGACCTCCTGAAACATGCATATTTATTTGCCTACAGGAGGTCTCGAGGCCTGTAGTAATAGTTCATTCATAATATGGGTAAAAAAAACAATCTATTTTCTTTTTCATTTCATTTCCATTTCGAACGTAGGCAACATGGTGGAAGCTAGGGACTATTCCATTTCGCACGGTCAGCCACGGCGCGGCCTGCGTTCTTGCGGGCCAAACGCCGTGGGATGTCGATGCACGCGTCCATTCGGAGGTGTATCGGCATCGGGTTGCTGTTCGAGAACGGGGGGGACGATCCGCTCCACAGGAGGTGGAGCGGCTTCGTACCCTGGCGCAGAGGGAGGCTCTGCGCCAGTGGGGTGAGGCACTCGCCTCCCCAGCTGCCGGCCACCGGACGATCGAGGCGATTCGTCCGGTGTTGGAGGAGTGGGTTGGGCGCCGGCAGGGCAGCCTCACATTCCGCATGGTGCAGGTACTGACCGGGCATGGCTGCTTCGGTCACTACCTGCACCGGGTCGCGCGTCGGGAGGAAACGCCGCAGTGTCATCACTGCGACGCTCCTGACGACACTGCCGAGCACACACTATTAGTGTGCCCGGCTTGGCGACGCCAGCGCAGCGAACTCAACGTTGCGCTGGGAGGTGGAAACCTCTCGCTGCCGAGCATGGTCGTGGCCATGCTCCGCGGCGAGGCGGAATGGGGGGCTGTCGCCTCCTTCTGCGAGGACGTCATCTCGCAGAAGGAGGCCGCGGAGAGGGAGCGGGAGGCAGATCCTCCAGCCGCTCCCATCCGGCGCAGACGGATAGGCAGGCGAAGACGGGCATTCGCACAAGCGATGCCCGTCTAGTGACCCTGCCGTGGAGGCCTGCGCGCACGGTTGGCCCCGTGCACGCCGCCGTAAGGCCCTCCGTCTGGGGATTGCCCTGGTGTTCTCGGGCAATCCCCCCTTGGCGATAGCCCGCCCGGTTGGTCGGGCTTGCCCGGGCGCGTGGGTAGTGGAGTCGCAGTGTGGACCTTACCTAGCGCGCCCAAAAGGGCAGGGAGAACACTGGGGGGTTTTAGTGGGTAGGCCTGGCACTCTGCCCGGAGAGCCCCACACACGCTCGCCGTGTAGCCAACGGCGGGTACGGTGCGGTTACGCATTTCCCCCCGAGAAAAAAAAAAAAAAAAAGGGACTATTCCATTTTGAGCTCCTCGCGATATTTTTCTTTCCTTCACTGTAAGAGCGTCGGACAAATGTACATAATATGAAGTTTGAAAAACGAAAAACACATTGGTACAGGGCAGGATCGAACTCCAGACCTACCGATGACGAAACGGATATGGTGAACTAAAATACCGTTTACGCAAATAATTCATCATTGAAATCACACCAGACCAGATGATTTGCATAGACAAAATAAAACTAATGTGGAAAAAGATCACCCAGGAAATTTAAGGAAACAAAATAAGTAGCCACGTGGGCTCAGAAGCCCTACCACCAACCCAACCGAGCGAAAAAATTCAGCCCTCATATGGAACCGAACTCCGAACCTCCAGGCTAATATCGCACGGTATCAACTACTAGATCACGGAGGCGTTAGTAGTGTCAAGTTAACGGCGGGCCTCGACAAGATGTGGGTGTAATGGATTCCAATTGTGTCCCCCAGCGTTGCATGGCGTCATGGCCTATGGCAGGGTTAATCTATCCGTACACACTAATCATTTGTGTGAGTGAGAGCGCATGAGATGAATTTGTAAGAAAATATAAATAATATACAGCCTTGATTTTTTCTCACGTAGCTGGATACATGACTAGTCAAACAAACCGTCACTTTAGTCCTCAGATGTAAACACAGTTCCTAAAAAAAGTAATCCCGCAAAACAAACAAAAAAAGCATAAAAAATATTTTGGGGTTTTTTGAAAAAAAAAAACAGGAAACTATCTTTCTGACATCATTATATACAAAAATGTCGTGAAAGACAGAAACGATTAAAAAAAACTCAATAAAATCATAACTCGAACACTACAATAAATCGTAGAACATATATAGGGGCTATTCGGGTCTTCTGCTCTATCTCTGGGCTTCAGCTTTACCATACTTTTTAGGACAAAAATATAATTTAATTTATAAAAGTTATGGCGGCATTGAAAATTACAAATTGTAAAATTAATTTTGAAGTAGAAATAGATGGGTCTGTGAAGAAAATGTGTACTATGAGGAATTAGAAAGTTAATTTTACGATTTCGAGTTTTTAATCATGCCATTTATCTTTTATCGGTATATCGATTCTGAACAAGCTCCTAAAAGGGTTCATAGGTTTATAAAGTTTTGTTACATACTGTGTAAAAATCTCGTGTCACATTGTTAGTTAACGAACTCCTCCGAAACCGTTTGACCGATTTTTAAGTACCTATAATATAATTTATATAAAATGTAATTGTCAAATTTTCATAACCAGGTCTTTTCTTCAGTTCTTGTAAAAATGTTAAGTTTTTGCAAAAATTGCGTGATATACTAACTCATAATTGTACACCGAGCGATTTGGTTTCAAGCTTAAAATTCAAGTCTATCATGCATGAGTCACATTCTGATGAAGTTAATATATTGTTACAACCTTCACCTCAAATGTGTTGTAGGATTTGTGTAAGTGCTTTAAATTTAAAGAACTTCAAAGGGCAAAGCAATCAATATGCGAAAAAGCGAAAACACGCACAAAAATCAACATAACTCAGTTATGGTATCGAATGAAATTCCTGTCTTTTAGTAATGTTCCTGTCATAAGCAATCGTTCGTTTGTATCAATGTACATACATACAATTCACTTCGCATTTGTAACAAAAGTCAGGAAATTGCGAGCAAAACATATAAAAAAAGACATCTCTAAAACATAACATCAAGGAAAATAGTAATGTCAGGGAATATTTGATGGAAATAGCACAATTCTAAATATCAACAAATAAACGTTTATCTAGTAAACGCTTATCTATGTTAAGCCAATATTTGATATTTTAATGCAGATAAATGACACTACGCACTTTTAGTAAGAAGGAATCTGAAGAAATATACAATTTATACAACTAGAACATTGGCACTGTAATTCCAGTACTACTATTTGTATGTTGGTAAGTAATGTTTCAATTTATTTATTCTACACAACAATTTTCATATTTGGCGTTGAATATCAATGAAGATCCTACGCTACTTCGTAAGCTACTGTTTGGCCCAACTCACATTAACGCAGAGTAAAGCGAAGCAACGCGTCATGTTTTCAAACATTTCCTCTCTATTACCATTAAGCAACATACCTTGTTGATATAAGTCGCTCGACTTTAATTCAGCGAAGACGCGGGTTTTAGGGTTCCGTAGCCAAATGGCAAAAAACGGAACCCTTATAGATTCATCATGTCTGTCTGTCTGTCTGGCCGTCCGTATGTCACAGCCACTTTTCTCCGAAACTTTAAGAACTACATTGTTGGAACTTGGTAAGTAGATGTATTCTGTAAACCGCATTAAGATTTTTACACAAAAATAAAAAAAGCAATAAATTTTGGGGGTTCCCCATACATAAAACTGAAACTCAATATTTTTTTCATCAAATCCATACGTGTGGGGTATCTATGGATAGGTCTTCAATGTGTATTCTAAACTGAATAGTTTGTGCGAGAGAAACGTCCAAAATGATGTAAATAGATGTACCTAATAAACAAAAAAAATTTATATGATCTTACCATGCAAACTTCCACCGAAAATTGGTTTGAACGAGATCTAGTAAGTAGTTTTTTTTAATACGTCATAAATCCTTCGGAACCCTTCATGGGCGAGTCCGTTTCGCGCTTGGCCGGTTTTTATAACTTAATGGAAACAGAGATGAATATACTTTAAAGGTTATTGTCTGGCATAGGGGACTTATGTGGCACCTACTGCACCTACAAGGTTTAAATAATAAATCGATTATTTTAGTATTCGATTTTTGGTTGATGAGATGTTTGTATTTTTTTGCATACGATAGGGCTTCTTTTGGCCTTAATTTCACCTGATGGTAAGTGACGATAAGGCCGAAAGTGGAAGCGAGCATCACCTAGACTCCTCAATAACTGAGGAACTGTAACTTGTTGGAACACAACAATGCTATTAATGTTGTTATTATGACGAAAAACTTAGGTAAGACTCAGACTCAGGGCTCAGAAGCACTACTACCAAGGCACCAACCAAACCGAGCAGAAAGATGTCTGCTCCCATAGGGAATCGAACTCCGGACTTGCCGATCAACACCCGATCATCTAAGCTACTAGACCACGGAGGCGGTTTAACATCAATTGGTGTCTAAGGTCTATAAGGTCGTTGATCAGCAGGCCTATAATGGATTTTTAATCGTATGACATGGTATAAATTTTGAGAAAAAGAAGTCATGAAATGCTTTATTTCATATTACCGATCTCCAATAATATAATCACTGGCATAATTTCGACGTTGTCATCATGATAATAATGAACGAATGATCAAAAATCTGACCAAAAGTCTTGTTTCTCGTTTTGTTTATGATTTCATGTGATATCATTTGAAAACATGAGATCGGTAATAGGCCTGCAGAACAGGCACAGACTAATTATTAATCGTCGATGTAATTGCATGGAGGTCCGCTGTCATTAGGCGACCGCGTCATTCACTGCCGCTCCGGGTCGCATTGCTGATTGTTCAGCATTACCGATGCGTTCGTTAGTTACTATTTAGTCTGTTAGCTCGCTCTCTATTTAATGTTGGTACACACAATAACAGCTAGACTTTACATGTTGACCTTTTTTTAAAAAAAAAACATGGTCCCACATAAGGATTTTCTCCTGTGTCATGGGTGCAGTTACAAACATAGAATATCACATGCACATACGCCCAGACCGGACCAAATTTCTGCAGGCCATACAAAATATTTGTCCCGTACGGGGATCGAACCCGCGACCCGTTGCGCAGTAGGCGATCACTCGAACTCTGCGCTAACCGTGTCGTCACCTTTAGAACGTTCTTATGTCGCTCGTAACAGCGACTGCTTTCGTAATGCAAATGTAAGGCTCGACGTGTTGCTAACTGTACTTTATGATTTTCTATGCAATTGCTTAATAGATCAACGCAAGTAAAATTACACTTCGGTATCGAACTAACTGACCCGGCCACGCGGTGCTGTGGCTTAATGGCTATGATGTGCAACGCCATCTACTGGATGCTTACCTTTTAAGTTGGACCAAATTACATACAGTAAGCCAAATCTTTTCAAAATCGGTTAAGACAAATCTATGAAACGTGATTTTTATATATACAGAATAGGCTAGATGACAAAAAAAATTTTTTTTTGCTTTAATAGAAGCTCATTCATATAATAAACAGAAATAAAAAATCGGTTTTCGAATAACTATAAAACCAACCAAGATATAAGGTATTAAAGATTTTTCTCCATCTCTTTCTAGCAAAACGGCATTTTACATGGAGTTTATATGGCCGTACTCAACGATAACGTCACGGTTGATGTCGGATCTCTCTGTCTAATCGCTTCAAAATTAACAGCTTAAAATGCTTGTATCTTATGTATTTCTAAGCCGATTTTAATTCTAATTTCACATGATTGCATCTTTTTCTACGCTATTTTAATATTTTATGTCGAGATGTGAAAATTAGAATTCAGTCATCATCCCAATTAATTGTAAGAGACTTGCAACCTTGCAGGATTAGATAGCTAACATCATTATACACGTTTCTTTTACGAGTTTAAGATAACTCAATAGATAGAAGAAAAAATAATTTTCAAGCTTTTATTGCGCTGTCGTGACATTGACAAGTCTATGTTTTATTTATAAACGACGACGCAAAACGACGATACGCTCACGCGCTGTGCGCGTAGAGTTACGAACATTCTAGATCTAGAGGTACATTAAATTGATATTTATTTTTGTATGAAAGTAAAATCTAACGAATTATCAAAGATACTCGGTACAGGTACAGGTACTCGGGTTTATGGCACAGAATAAATAAATAGTACTACGTATCTACGGGCTGTTTCAACTGTGAAAAAATCAAACTTATAAGTCAACACGATCAAAACATATGACCGCTTATGACAAATTATGGGATTTCACAAGGGAATCAAAACCTATAGGGTACTTCCCGTTGACCTAGAATTATAAAATTTGGCAAGATGTAATATATTAGCACATATTGAGGAAAATATCTGAAAATCGAAAATACGGTATTAGCAACATATACATGATTATTGGTAAAACACCTGCAACCTCGCAGAATTAGATAAACAACAACGTTTGTTCTACAACTTTTGATAATTCGTTAGATTTTACTTTCATACAAAAATAAATATTCATTTAATACCTCTAGAATGTTTGTAACTCTTTGCTCTTTGCTTGTGCTCGTCGTCATTTATAAATGAAACATAGACTTACGAATGTCACGACAGTGCAATAAAAACTTGAAAATTGATTTTTGATCAATTTATTGAGTTATCTTAAAACTCTTAATACAAACGTTGCAGTTAAAGATGTTGACTATCTAATCCTACAAGGTTGCAGGTGTTTTACAATTAACCCTGTATACTTAGATAAGTGTATACGGAACCCTAGATGCGCGAGTCCAGCTCGCTGTTGACCGGTGTTTTTATGTTAAAACTCAGTTAGATAGTGGGCCTGCGGCGCCGGCGGCTGCAACGGTTTATTGCAGTGAGTAATGGTCGCTCGCCATCGCCACGTGTTCCGCGCCATTCGCTCGCTAAGATACTGGCCGTGTTCCAATACGCAAATTTAGTGAGTTTGTCTCACGCGCGAGCTACTCACCGGTATACACCTGCCCGACAATAAGTTTGAGCTTACTAAGCCTATAGGTTTGCAAGGTCACCGTTAAGTGACATTAGTACTATATCAATCGGTGACGTTATTGTGGGCGATATGCGAAAACCTTCTGAGCCTGGCTCTTCATTTCCCTTGACCCTTCACGCTACCGAGCTACGACACGTTGGCCTGTAAGTTGAGATGACAGATATAGTAAGTATACCGTGCACCTACCAATAGGTCAAATCAGTGGGCAAAGAACTCAAGCAAACAAGCAAGGAGTCATTGGGAGGACAAAGCCAAATTAGCGAGCAAAAAGCTGGGCATCCTAAATAGAGCAAAGCAGGTACTTCACCCCTAGCCAGCGGCTGGTGCTTTATAAAACACAAATTCGGCCGCATATGGAGTAGTGCTCACACCTCTGGGCGGGAGCTCCCAAATATCAGCTCGACCCTCTCGACTCCCTGCAAAGGCGTGCATTCCGCATCGTCGGTGATCCCAGTATAACGACCTCAATGAAGACGCTGGAGCAAAGGAGGTAATTTGGTTCTCTTTGCGTGCTCTATCAGCTCTTTATTGAGGAGTGATCTAAGGAAGTGTTTGCAATGGTGCCTTCGTCACCTTTTTACAATCGCACTACCCGCCACCGCAGTAGTGTTCATCCGTACCACCTAGAACCGATCTGGGGCCGTACCATGACCGTTTTTAGAAAGGTTAAAACATATATTTTTTTAAAAACGTCGCCCCACTAGCATTTTCTCCTGTGTCGTGGGTGCAGTTACAAACATAGAATATCATATGCACATACGCCCAGACCGGAACAAATTTCTGTAGGCCATACAAAATATCTGTCCCGTGCGGGAATCGAACCCGCGACCCGTTGCACAGTAGGCGATCACTCGACCTCTGCGCTAACCGTGTCGTTACATTGAAACAGAGACATCGCTCTTGGTACATATAGCGCCATCCCGATCTCAGTGCGGTTTTAATATTGTTTTGGGCGATTATGGTTAGGGAGCTGGTCTAGCATAGTAACTTAAAAATATCACTTCTCTCCAGATAGGCAGTAACCGAGCTACCGTCCACCAATTCAGCTGTACCTGTTATGCAGAGCTGGGCATAGCTCTCCCTAGAAATGTAAGATTCGAGAAAGCTGCCTAACTTAACCGCCTCCGAGGTCTAGTAGTTGAGACAGTTACATTCGGATAGGTCCGGGCTTCGATTTTCAATGGAAGCAAAAGTTTTTCCGCTCGGTTTATTTGGTGGCAGGGCTCGGCCGTGCGAGCTTATCGCACGGTCAGCCATGGCGCGGCCTGCGTTCTAGCGGGTCAAACGCCGTGGGATGTCGATGCACGCGTACATGCAGAGGTGTATCGACATCGGGTTGCCGTTAGAGAACGGGGGGGGGACGATCCGCTCCTGAGGAAGTGGAGCGGACTCGTACCCAGGCGCAGAGGGAGGCTCTGCGTCGATGGGGTGAGGCACTCGCCTCCCCAGCTGCCGGCCACCGGACAATCGACTCGATTCGTCCGGAGTTGGAGGAGTGGGTTGGGCGCCGGCAGGGCAGCCTCACGTTCCGCATGGTGCAGGTACTGACTGGGCATGGCTGCTTCGGTCATTACCTGAATCGAGTCGCGCGTCGGGAGGAAACGCCGCGGTGTCACCACTGCGATGGTCGTGGCTATGCTCCGCGGCGTAGCGGAATGGGCGGCTGTCGCCTCCTTCTCAAAACTCAAAACTTCGATGACTGACTTAGAGAGTAGTCTTCATTAGCCTGAGTGTGTCATTCGGAATCGCTAACAACCATATGCTTCCATGACCGATGAAAAATTGTCCATGACTTTTGTCACTTCATTGTTAAACCCTTAAAAAGTAATAACACAAAACTCTCAGTAAGATGACAGCATGATGAGTGTTTTACATGTTAGTTATGAAAGAAACATGACATAACACTCTCAGTGAGCATGATCAGTGTTTTATTCGCTGGGTGCGAAGTACTAGGTGGGGGTAATGACATCTATTGCAGCGCCCATGGAGGCCAAAAGTAGAAATAATGTTAGCTCTGTTATCTGTCATATACATTGATTTACTACCAAATCAATGGTCATAAATATGTTAATGTCACAGCAATCTGTGTAGACTTAACTTCCTAATTTTAATAATCGCATTATTACGACAACAAAAATGAATCACAGCAGTTGTTGTGTTGTAAATTGCAAGAATACTGGCAGAAATAATAAATGCAACTTTTACTGATATAAAGTAGCTTTATCTTCTTGTTTTACAGCAAAACTTCAACTAAGAATAAAGTAAACAAACCCTGACACAAGCAAAATAAAACACACTTTGAATAAGTAAATTATACATAAATACCTCATTTAATTTGAATGATCAAAAATTTATAATATCGCGGTATCACAGTAATTTTAATATAAATTGAAAGATAGTTTCTAATTTAAATATTTTCTCACAATGCCGCCATTAAATTTTAAAATGACAGCCAACAGAGTTGCGGACGCTAGGTGGCGCTGAAGTCATGCACACAGCCAATATTTATGAAAGACAGAAGTGGTAAGTTCCAAGTAAAGAGCTCAGGTCAACAAAGCTAGCGTGACCTTGAGATGTTATCGTGTACCAGTTTCGTCGCAACTAGCATTGTGTCATTAGTAAAATCATGGTTGCCATTAAGTCGTGGTCATTCCTTTACTATACTGGAAACGCGTACTTGACAGGTAACCGTAATTAATAGTACACCGAACTAACGCGTATATGTTTTATCATTATCATAATAACTCTATTAGTGCAGGCTTGCCCGTACAGACGTATTATGTTATTCTTGGGATTCGATTCTGCTAATGTTGTCGTGATTTGGTAGTACTTTAATACAATTTGTGTTTTTTATTATATAACTACGCCTCCGAAGGTATTCTTGGTCGATTGTATAAAAGAGAAATTCACGGGTCGATCACAAAGTATTTATTTATTTATTTATTTATATGATTGCTGTCATGTTGTACATTTTTGATGTCTTATATATAAGTTGATTCAAACATGAACCCTGCAAGGGCACAGCAACATTGCTAAGTTAAATTAAACTTAAAATGTACATTTCAAAAATAATAAAAAGAAAACATAAAGTAATGGGTGTGAGCAACATTAATAAAATAAAATTACATTACAAATTTTTTAAAAGTTAAATTCAAGTATAAGTATATAAGTCAATCTACAAATTTACAATAATGTCAAAATTCAATTTAATCTATAAAACAATTATATTAAAAATTATACACATTCATAAAATTAAATATACACTCAAAGTCAATCAAAGTCAATTTCAATAAATTAAAAAAAAATCTATAAATTATAAAAAAAAATCTATAAATTAAAGTATGAAAAGCTATTCGATCTATGAAAACTATACTTTTTTCAGAGGTAGGTTGTGGTTAGGGTACTAAAGCGATTGAGCTTACGGGCTTATAGTATGCGAATGAAAGGATGTTTGAAAAAATAAATATTCATCATTTATTAAAAGTTGGCAAACAAATTATTTTTAATGTAATGTATGAGTTTTGCAAAGTGAGTTTATGAGATTCAAGCGGCAAAGCGGCAAAACGAAATATTCAAAATAGAGAAGTCTACGCGGACAGTTATTTTTTTTTATAGTTTATGGGTAGACACTTGTCCTCATCTTGCCTGATGGTAAGTAAAGGTGGGGACTAAGGTGGAGCGTGCCTACTCATTAGGTGCCGACTCACTCTAGTCCTGAAAAGACCCGGGTTGTAATGAGGTGGGAACACAGAGGACGGCAAAGAATTCCATTCCTTTGCAGTACGCATTAAAAAAGTGGAAGCGAAACGCTTCGTGCGGAGCGGTGGAATTTCTACTACGTAGGGGTGGGTCTTTGCCGTTCTCCGGGTGCCTCGGTAGTAAAAGGGAGATGGTGGAATAAGATCAAACAGCTCTTGGGAATACTCTCCGAAATGTAGCCTGTAAAAAACCGATAAACGGGCCACTGCGCGGCGATGTTCAAGACTCTGGAAATTTGAAATTTTATGATAACTGGTACTTAGCAGAGCCGTTCCAAAGGTGGCTGCAGTATTCCATGCACGACCGAACCTGTGCTTGATAAAGTGTAAGAAGCTGCCCCGGCGTGAAATACCGCCTAACCTTCGAGAGTATGCCATGCTTTATAGCTGCAGTAGCCGCCTTCGCCTCAATAGAACGCCCAAAGTTGAGGTTCGGTGAGAGGTCGATGCCCAGTAGGTTTATATGGTCCGTTAAAGGCAAGGGTACACTTCGGAATGTGGGAACCAAATTGAACGGGTTCCGCTTGGAGCTGAAAAGACACGCCTGGGTCTTGGACGCATTGAACTCGACTCTGTTAGCTTCCCCCCAATCCGAAACTTTTTGCAGAGTCGAGTTCACGCATTCCACCATGTTCGCTCTGAGCAGCTCAATTTCGGTCTTCCCAGCCTTAGCATCGGACATATATCTCTCTGCAACTGTGCTATCGTCTGCGTACCTAAAGATACCGGGTTTCAACAGATCGTTGATGTGTAGCAGAAAAAGTGTTGCAGAGAGGACCGATCCCTGGGGGACTCCGGCATCGATAGCCAAGGGATCAGACGAGCAGCCATCAATTACTACCCGAATCGATCTGTTCCTCAGGAAATCAGTTATCCATGAGCAAAGGTTTGGGGGTAGTCCATATGAAGGAAGCTTGCTAAACAAGCCGTCATGCCAGACCCTATCAAATGCCTTTGAGATGTTCAGTGAAACCGCGAGAGCTTCACCGTACCTCTCAATCGCTTCGCTCCAGAGGTATGTGTCATACACTAGAAGGTCCCCGGTAGACCGTCTTGGCCGAAAACCGTACTGCCGGTCACTGAGGAGGTCGTTATCTTCTAGGTAGCCAATAAGACGAGCATTCAGTACACGCTCCATACTCTTACAGAGAATAGAGGTAATAGCTATTGGCCTGTAGTTTGATGGGTCAGCACGACTACCCTTATTGGGTACTGGCTGCACATTAGCAAGCTTCCAAGATCTTTAAGAAGATTAGAAGCTTCGAAGATTCAATACGATAAAGTTTATCGCTAGTGTATCTTGAAACAAGAACATTGTTTTACTCATCGGATTATCCTTCGATTTCTATGGCTTTGAAAATTATATATTTATCAGAACAGTGGCAGTGTATTGACAAAGAATGTAATATTATTCTTGAAGCTAGTTTCGATTTTTTATTATTGCAGAAAGTTGGCAAACAAGCAAACTGCCCACCTGATGGTAAGTGGTAACAGTCACCTATAATACATGCGGCTCTTGTGTATTCGCAGCAAAACTGCAACCCCCACAAGAACCGCAGTGTACGTTGCCAACTTGTCACACCAGATGTAAAGTCACAGTACCCAGTAATTTCACTGCCATATCTTACCCTTCAAACCGGAACACAGCAATGCAAGCACTGCTGCTTTGCGGCAGAAATAGGTAAGACGGAGGTACCTAAGCAGACGACCCTGGTACAGAGTCTCCCTCCAGTATTTTATGAAACTCCAGTACTTTATTGAAATTATTGACAAGTAAATATTTTAGTCCAAAATTATAAACTAAAGATGTTTTACAATGACAAAGAATACTAATGATATTATCCTGAGGCTCGTCTAAGCTCCACGATGATAACCTTTTTGCTAAAGGACTGATTATGAAATTGACAGATAACGTTAATCTTAGGGAAAAACTAGTACCAACCTATACAAAATCTGTAAAATTAAACCTTCAATAAAATAAAACTGATCTTTGCCCGGTGAAAACAGTGTGTTAAACATCACAATATTATTATTATCAGAATGATGTTAGAATGATGGTATTCCCTAAAGGTGTCGACGCCATCCTGTATCGGCATTCAGTCGCGTGGGGCGCGAACGCGTGAGCCATTGTGCTGGCGACCTTGAGCCGCGAACATTTGCGCCACTCCACCATCCTTTGTGATGTGGAAACATAAATGTTCCGCTGTGTTTCCTGCACTTAGGGCTGTCAACAGGCATGGGGCAGAAGATTTCTGAGTTGTCTATCTTATACACAAATTCATACTCATAAAAACTCTTTATAGCGACACAAACTGGTAAGGCAGCTCTGTCGAAAGAAAGTCTTCTGTGTTGTAATTAATGTGTTTGACGCCAATATTAGTTTTAATTGTTTGTATTAGAAGAAGTTTTCTCTATTTATTTGTTTATCTATTTATTTCTTTACAAGTATATTCTTTCTTTGGATTTACAGAAATTTCTGAAAAAATCGGTCCAGCCAAAGGATTTTTAAAATAATGACCTAATGGGAGATGGAATAAAACAATTATATCGGTGAAGCCTATGCCCGTATTCTGCAGTGCTCAAGAACTATAACGAATACTGCAACTTGCGAATTCCCGTATTAAACAGGTTATTGAAATTTAAGAATGTTTTTCGATTTTTTTATTTATTGATTAGTACTTCTAGAGCGTCGGTGGCGCTGTGGACTCGGCACTTGCCTTCCAATGGGGAGATCGGAGTTCGAGACCGCCATGTACCAATGTGTTTTTCGTTTAGAATTTCATATGTACGTTTGTCTGGCGCTCCTACGGTGAAGGAAAACATCGTGAGGCAAACTGCATACATCTGCGAAGAAATTCAAAGGTGTATGTGAAGTCCACCAATCCAGCGTGGTTGACTGAGGCCTAACCACCCATACATAGGGTAGGCTCGAGCCCCTCGGTGGTGACGTATATGAGCTGTGATGATGATGATGACTTCTAAATAGTGCCCTAAGATGAAGAGGTTTTAATATTTTTGAAACGCACCAAGAATCGACTAATCGACGAGAAGAATAGATTGACAACACTAATACCCCGGTACAAGATTGCCGTATGTCGGCTAAGCAAAGTTCACCTGAGAGGGCATCTGATGAAAATAACATTACTATTAGAAAACCTCTAGCCAGCAATCCATCTTTGCAATCATCAACTTCGCCTTGTCATTGCCTGCCTAAAGATGAAGCCTTGCTCGCTACAATTCGGAATGAGATACAACGCTCTGTTGCAGAGTCTGTGGAATCGACGGTTCAAATGTATTTCATGAAGGAGTTTAACGAGATTAAAAAGGAACTGACTGTTGTGCGGGAATTGCAAAATAGTATAGAATTTCTAAGTGCTGAATATGATCGCATGAAGTCTGAATTGAAAACCTCTCAGGAAAAGGTATACTCACTAGGTAAAGAAAACTCATCACTTTCTGAGAAGTTGTTTGATCTTACAAACAGGCTTAACTTAATTGAGCAACATTCCCGTGAAACAAATATAGAAATAAGCGGCATTCCCGAAAATAAATCAGAAAACTTAGTTTCTGTTTTCCACCAACTGTGTAACACAGTTTCCATATCCGTTCTGGAATCAGATATCCTTGCCAGTACCAGAATAAGAAAATTGAAAGAGGACACCGATAGACCACGTTCAATAATAATAAAACTACAGAACACCAAAAAGCGTGACGAAATACTAGCGGCTGTGTCGAGTTACAATAGGAAGAACCAGAATAATAAACTAAATACTTCAACTTTGGGTTACGGTGGGAGTAAATTACCGGTTTATGTATCGGAACATCTCTCGCCATATAATAAGGCTCTGCATGCAAGCACTAGAAAAGCAGCCCGGGAAAAGACTTATAAGTTCGTTTGGATACGTAACGGTAGAATATTTGTTCGCAAGGATGACCAAGCTCCTGCAAAACTAATAAAGTGTAATGACTCTTTATCTAACTTATAAATATATTATTTTTCTCATAAAATTTGGTGCTTTCTGTCCGTAGGTTAAACGTAAAATTCAACGTGTATTATCAAAATTTTAGAGGTATGAAGACCAAAATCACTGATATACGTTTGGCCTGTTTAGCTAATAATTATGACATCATTGTGGGAACTGAAACATGGTTGGATGATACAATACATAATAACGAGCTGTTTGGCACTAATTACCATGTATATAGACGTGACCGAAATACTAGTTGCTTGGCGGGTAAAAATGGAGGTGGAGTACTCATAGCAGTCTTAAAAACAATAAAATCTAGAAGAATAGATCATTTTGAGAGCAAGTTTGAGGACCTGTGGGTTTCCGTTAAAGCGGTAATAAATGGAAAAAATGTTGAATTTGTATTTTGTGCAGTTTACTTGCCTCCGCCTGTAACAGTTAACATATTGGAAGAATATCTCGAAAACTGTAGTACTGTTATGCAATCATGTCCCTGTAATACGATAATTGTTGGCGACTTTAACTTGGGCTTCATAAACTGGTCTTGTGACACTGACAGTAAAAAAATGATTCCTTCAAATTATTCTTGTAACTTGGGTTATCAGCTGGTTGACTTCCTATCTCTTAATGATTTATTTCAGTTCAACTGTATAAAAAATTATAACAGTAGAGTTCTTGATCTCATCTTATGCAATTTTCATAATGTAAGTGTAACAGAATGTCAATACCCAATTAGTAAACTCGACCAACATCACCCTGCTATAGAAATATTCATTGATATACCTTTTCATAGTGTTTTGAAAGGCAAAACGTTTGCTACACACAATTTTAAAAAAGCAGATTATGGGAAAGTTAATTTGAAATTGAGTGAAATCGACTGGGCTTTCGAATTTGGTCAGGTGCGTGATGTCAATGTTGCAGTCTCCAAATTTCATAATATTATTCGTTCTGTTATTGATGAAACTGTACCTAAATCGCACTTGCGTAACTATAAATATCCAATATGGTTTACTCGCAGCTTGATAAAAATGATTAATGAGAAGGAAAAAATCCGTCTGAAATACAAAACATATAAGAATCCTAGGGATGGCTTAGAACTCAAAATCTGCAACCGTCGTATCAAATCCTTAATATCAACATGTTACTGTAATTACGTTGCCGGTATAGAGTTGTCAATAAAGCGTACTCCTAAAAAGTTTTGGTCATTCGTCCATGAGGCCCGAGGTTCGTTATCTCCGATTCCTGATCAAATGTTCTTAAACGACACAAAAGCATCCAGTGGTGAAGGTATATGTAACCTCTTTGCTGCGCACTTCTCTTCGAGTTTTTCGCAACCAGATAATTCCGAACCCCCTGTTCTAACCGACAGATACCCACAAAACTCACTCAATAACATTGTGTTTACTGAACGTCAAATAGACAAGGTTATCAAATCGATAGATGCTAGCAAAGGGGCCGGTCCCGATGGTATTCCGGCATTGTTTATTAAAAAGACATCAAAGTTCTTGACACTTCCTTTGAAGCTTATATTTGAAAAATCTTTTAATACAGGCACATTTCCCTCCGAATGGAAGCGTTCTAATATTATTCCTATTTTTAAAAAAGGTAAAAAAGATGATGTCAAGAATTATCGGCCTGTATCAATTTTAAGTCAGTTTGCGAAAATATTTGAGGCTACGGTTTGTCCTGTATTGACGAATTATCTCAGGAGTTTTATAGTTGATGCTCAACATGGCTTTCTAACAGGCAAATCAACGGTCAGCAACTTAATGGCTTATGTTACTGACTTAATAAATTGTGTGGATAATCAGGTGCAGGTAGATTCCATATATACCGATTTTTCTAGCGCCTTTGATATGGTTGACCATGGTATTCTCCTCGCGAAACTAGAAGCATACGGAATCCACGGAGATCTCCTACGTTGGTTAAGCTCATATTTAAGGGAGCGAACTCTTAGTGTAATAGTTCATGGATTTAAGTCAAATGAATACATTTCTATTTCTGGTGTACCTCAGGGTTCGCATCTTGGACCCATCCTTTTTTTAGTATTCATAAATGATATCTCGGATTCAATAAAATATAGTAAATTCTCTGTTTTTGCTGATGACTTGAAGTTATATAAATCTATAAATAATGAAATTGACGTTATTCTATTACAAAAGGATATAGATGGTATTCATGAATGGTGTGCTGCGAATAAAATGATACTTAATCCCAAAAAATGTAGTCATATAAAATTTACTAGGAAAAAAAATCCTTTTCATTCTTCGTACAACATATCTAGCCAGAAATTAATAGAATTATCTACTATTCGCGATCTTGGTGTATTGCTTGACAGTAAGCTAAATTTTATTAATCATGTTGATAAAATTGTGGGATTGTCTTGGAAATTGTTGGGTTTGATAAAACGGATCGGTAAGGACTTCAAAAACGTTCACACTCTCATAATACTGTTTAATGCTCTTGTTCGTAGTCACCTTGAGTACGCTTCAAGTGTATGGAATCCCATTTATAAGGTTCACTCGGACCGAATTGAACGTATTCAAAGGAATTTTACACGTTACCTAGCATATCGTAGTCGAGATTGTCCACGCGGCTCTGATTACGTTTCACGCCTTTCACATTTTAAATTAACTTCCCTAAAAAACAGGCGTAAACTTTTGGACCTAATAACCTTACATAAGCTTGTACATGGTAAATTACAATGTCCCGATCTTCTCAAATGGGTTGGCCTTTCTGTACCCTATCATATCCCTAGGCATCCAATGTCGAACACCTTCAGACTGCCTCATTGCAAAACCAATCTTGGTAAGTGTGCCCCATTATATCGGTGTATGCATACATATAACGATTTGGATGACTGCAGTATTGATATCTTTCATCTCTCTGATTCCGCGTTTAAACGGCTGTGTGTAGAAAGAGTGAATTGCCCTTAACATATATTAAATAAATTGTTTGTAATTATTAGGTTAAAATTTAATTTAGTTTCATCTTAGTAATAGTAAGAAAAAGCTGTATTTACCTGTAAAGACATAACATTTAGTTTAAGTCTTATAATGTGTAATACTTACTAATGTGTAATGTTATGTTGTTGGTGAATCTTTTGCAATAAATAAATAAATAATCTAATTCACCCATTCGCTCTTACTCACGCGTTATTTTCTGACATTGACATACGAAGTGCTTGTCAGAATAAAATGAAAGACAAAATGTCGTTTGAATGTCACAGATGTAGTATCAATGACGCGCCAGCCCTGCGGTGGAGGCGCAAGTGCGAGGTGTCGTTGATTCGTGCGTGTTCGGCGTTCGTGACTGCTGCGGAAATGACTGTTGGTAGTTTGGGCCACGGCGGGGCGGGGTCGGCGAGCTCGCAGACTGAACAGGGAACTGGCGTATCGCTTTCCGCGGTTATATGAACAACTAGCTTTCCTCATGAACTACACCACTAGCCTTTACAATTTCAAAAAATAAAATATTATAGTACTTATTCGAAAATGGTCACTGTAAAAATAGTATTTTGTAAAACAACAAATTGATTAATAATAAACTAATAATAATATAAGAATGTATGTAGGTATAGCACGTATAAAATACAGTGTGTCTGGCCACCGGTGTCCGACCCGTAAAGGCGAAGCAAGGCATAAGGCATTTTGCCCCTCATCATCATCATCATCTCAGCCGCACGACGCCCACTGCTGGGCATAGGCCTCCCCCATAGATCTCCACAACGATCGGTCCTGTGCTGCCCGCATCCAGCGTCTTCCCGCGACCTTTGCCAGATCGTCGGTCCACCTGGTCGGGGGCCTACCCACTGAGCGTCGTCCGGATCGTGGTCGCCATTCGAGAACCGTTCGGCCCCAGCGGCCATCGGTTCTTCTCGCTATGTGTCCCGCCCACTGCCACTTCAGCTGAGCAATCCTTCGAGCAATGTCGGTTGCTTTAGTTCTCCTGCGGATCTCCTCGTTTCGGATCCGATCACGCAGGGAGACCCCGAGCATTGCTCTCTCCATTGCCCGCTGAGCGACCTTGAGCCTTAGGACGAGACCCATAGTGAATGGCCACGTTTCACTTCCGTAGGTCATCACTGGCAACACACACTGGTCAAAGACTTTCGTCTTGAGACACTGAGGTAATTTGGACGCGAAGATTTTTCGTAGCTTCCCGAAAGCTGCCCATCCGAGCTGGATTCGACGAGAGATCTCTTTCTCGAAGTTGGACTTACCTAACTGGACTATCTGTCCCAGGTATACATAGCTGTCAACAACTTCAAGTGTAGTGTTCCCAATATTAACTGGAGTGGGTACAACATGGGCATTCGACATGATTTTTGTCTTATCCATGTTCATTTTAAGACCCACTCTTTGGGAAGCACTACTGAGATCTCCGAGCATGGTGTTCAGGTCTTCCAAGGTCTCAGCCATTAGAACTATATCATCGGCAAAGCGGAGGTGTGTTAGGTACTCGCCATTAATGTTAATGCCGTATCCTTTCCAATTCAGAAGCTTGAAAATATCCTCCAATGCAGCGGTAAAGAGTTTTGGAGAGATAACGTCTCCCTGTCTTACACCTCGCTGTAATTGGATGGGATTAGAGCTCTGGTTCTGGAGTCGGACCGACATAGTGGCATTTCCGTATAGGTACCTTAGCACCTCTATGTACCTATAGTCCACTTGGCACCTTTGGAGAGACTGCAGCACCGCCCATGTCTCGATCGAATCGAAGGCTTTCTCATAGTCCACAAACGCCAAGCAAAGTGGCAGATTATACTCCTCGGTCTTCTGTATAACCTGCCGCAGCGTGTGGATGTGGTCTATGGTACTATAGCCTTTTCGGAAACCGGCTTGTTCGGGAGGTTGGAAGTTGTCAAACCTGCGAGCGAGACGATTCGTAATGACTCTCGAAAACAACTTATAAACATGACTCAAGAGTGAGATCGGCCTATAGTTCTTCAAGAGTGTTTTATCACCCTTTTTGAAGAACAGGATGACCTCACTCTCACTCCATGTTTTAGGCGTTCTGCCCTCGAGAATAATGGAATTAAAGAGCCTCTGGAGGACTTTAAGTATCGGCTTACCGCCCGCTCTCAGAAGCTCTGTAGTGATTCCATCATCACCCGCCGCCTTGTTGTTTTTTAGTTGTTTGAGGGCCATACTAATCTCGTACAGGCTGACGTCCGGGATATCATCAGTATAGTGTCGAGTAAGCTTGGCTCTGGGGTCTCTAGCCTCGCTTTCAACAGGTGCTTGCGTGGAGTACAACTGTCCATAGAAACTCTCGATCTCCCTCAGGATCTCAGGCTTCGACGAAATGAGGCTACCGTCGTCAATTTTCAGCTGCGTCAGTTGACTTTGCCCAATAGACAGATATCTCGCAAATACCTTGGAGCCTTTATTTCGCTCAATAGCCTCTTCAATACAAGCCGTATTGAATCGGCGAAGATCGCATGTCAATGACTTTGATATCTGCCTATTAAGCTGCCGGTAACGACTAACATCCGTTGAGTTCTGCAGCCTCATTTCGTGTCTCCGATCCATAAGTTGGAGCGTTTTGTCGGAGAGTTTCTTTGTTCTAGGACGGCGGGTTTTGAAGAACTTAGACCCTACCGTACGGACAGTATCCACCACCATGTTGTTTAGATCGTCCACATTTAAGCTGTTCTCAAGGGCTTCGAAGCGGTTCTGGAGCTCGAGCTGAAACCTTTCGGGGTTTTGGATTTGCGCAGGTACTGGTCGGAGCGTAGACTTTATCAGTCGAGATCTTTCCAGCTTAATATAATATTTTGCCCCTACTGTTTTAAAATGGCGGCCATTTTTTTACTGAGTACGGTTGGGTTCATTTATTTTGCTATATCTACTGATGTAGAGGTCCTACAGACGTAAAAGTGGTAAGTTCGCACTAAAAAGTTTATCAAAAACTCCCTTTAAAACCTTCAAAAAATACATGAAACAAAAAGTGTGAAAAAATTTGATTGTTTTTTTTACTTTATAATTGTTTTCCAAAAACCTAGCCTGATAACATACCTTTTTTTTAGATGCACTAAGGTATCACCTAAAAACTGATTTCAAAACCTAAGCTCTAAGTCAAATAGTTCAACTTTTTAAAAAATTGAGCAATAAGCGTAAAAGCTACAAAGAAAACGCAACATGAAAATAAATATTTCCCATTGAACGTGTCTATAATGAAAAGTGTTTCTAACTGAGGACATCGATAAAAAATGTGAAAATTGAAAACACCAATTTTTTACCGAGTCATTCTGCCATTCATTTTTATTGTGGAACTTTGAAAACAAAAGTCATTGTTGGCGTTGAGTCAGCTGTGATTACTTAAGGGGCGGTGACCCTCGAAGCTTTTAATCATTAAGAATTGAATTCTACAGATTGTTGTCATTATTGCGGTCAGAGTTTGCCCACAACGAATCCTTTATCTGTGTAACAACTAAATATCAAATTCAAATTCAAAAATCTTTATTCAACATAGGCCTTTACAGGCACTTATTGACGTCAAAACTTATTGACGTCCTTTACAGGCACTTATTATCGTTATATATGTCTCACTAGCTATGTATAATTAAACCCCCACTTTAGACGCCTCGGAACTCTTGTTTGTCTATTACATTTTATATCATAAAGGACCCGTTTGAGCACAAGTCTTTACGCCCACTGTGATTAAATAGATAATTCATTATAAGTCCTTCTTAATAGTGTATTTTTTGGTTACTTAATCAAAAGTGTTACTCTCTAAGACCATAATCACGATTTGTATAGCAAAATCGCCGTTTACTTTTGCGTGCTGTCATGGACGTCGCTAAATATTATAAAGAGGAAAGATTTGAATCTTTGTTTGTTTGTATTGAGTAGGCTTCAAAACTACTGGACTGATTTGAAAAAAATCTTTCACTAATAGAATGCACATATCACTGAGTAACATAGGCTATAGAACATTTTCCTACAGAAAAATATGGAATTCCTGCGGGAAAAAAAAAGATAACGCAGCGAGCGAATAGCTGGTATACGATATTCGAAGAAGTCTACTCCTATATACCGTCTAGGGGCTAAGGTTTACCAAAAAACGTAATATGAGTTTCGTGGACAAAAATTCTGAAAATCTGTGTACGAATATCAATCTAATAATTTTTCAATTTCTCATAGGTACTATGAGTAATTTTTATGTAGAACTTTGCATTATTTTATTCATTTTACGATAAGACATAACTAGAAATTTTTAAAATAGTTTGATCAATAATATATTAATACTTGTTTATACTTTATAATTATACTGGTTTATACTTATTTTCTACTTCTGTAATGCAGAAGTAGAAAATAAGTACACAAGCAATTGGTGATTTTCGTAATTTTAATAACCTAATTTTTCCATATCGACATCTCTGTGACCAAATTTCACCTAGCTCTTTGTTTAATTAATATATATTTATAAGGATAATTGTATTAATTATAACCATAATGAAACCCAGCCGAATTCGTCGCTTTACCTCTTTCTGGAAGTTAGATTTACCGAGCTGGATTATTTGCCCTAAAAAACATGTCCTTGAAATCGATCAAGATTATCTTCCAAGCGATCTTAAATGACACCTCTAATTGATTTTCTCACGACAAAAAAAGGAAAAGTAATTAGCAAGAGGCAGCAATTTGTTGTACAGTGTGCCGACGCCTCCGCGCCTCCGAGAGATCATTGATAGCAATGCCTCGAACTTAATTGATTACTAGAAGCCTCGTGGATTTCATAAAATTGTTTAAAAAGAATTTAATGGGCTCCCAAACCGGAAAGTTTTGGTAGCAAGGGGAGCGATTCGCAGATTTTTGTAATTAATTTCTTTTTGTTGGGAGCGTTAGGAACTTTTCCCAATTGGGAACGGGTTTTTTTCGGCCATTATTAAATTGATAATTGGGAGTATTTAAGGAGCCCTATTGTTCTGTGCGGATTATTTCAATTCAAAAGTTTTAATGATCTTTGATTGTTCTTTCGTTTTAGCTTTGGTTCCTTATTACTTATGAAAGGTTCCATATTACTTTCTGTGATTCTGTGAAATGACTTCAGACCGATTCTGGGGCCAGGGCGTGTTACCAACGCTGCAATAAAATTGCCTTTTGGCACATTTATTGTTGTTTGAACAATTACTAACTTAAACATTGGTAATTATTGGCTTATTAAAGAAACTGAAGTATGAATCAATCGGACTGCGAAAGGCGTATAATAATAACAAAAAGCAGATTAATTAAAACGCTAGCGAGACACAATTATTACATCAAGGTTAGCAGAGTAGAGGTCCTAGACTATTGACACTGTGGTTCTGCCACTGATTTTAGTGGGTGGTCCCCAACATCTGTAGCGAATTTCCACTCTTATCTTCTAGATCGTCATAGTATTGTATTTGTATACATATTTGTGGTTATACAAATCATTATGAATATGCAACATTATCTCTTGTAATTGAATAGAGTTACTCGCTCTGGTTGCTGAAGTCTTTTTAAATCGTTGTTGATTTTCGATTTCTTTTCGAAATTCCCAACTACTTCAGTTCACTGAAATAGTGAGATTTGATCATTGTCAAGGCTAGATAGACGTAGGCATTTTAGTAGTCACTTAACGTCTACCTAGGTCTATAATCTGGACAGATTCATAAGCGACTGTAGCAACATAGCATCGGGTAGGCAACCTTCTTGTTTGCTAACATCGTTTTATGAAAATTTATCTATAAATGAGATTTATGAGAGTAACAAATGTTGGAAACCCGAACCTAATCTATGATTTCAGAGTCAGTTATAGAACTAAGAGGCAAAACAGACAGTAGGGTGTAACAAAGTATACTTTGATAAGGACTAATTGCTTTTGTAATATGTTTACGAAACCTTAAAATAAAATAAAAATTAAAAAAGCTATAAGAATCGTTATAACCTTTTGTCGTTAATGCGATAAAGGCATTTCTTTGCCCAACAATTCGCCAAGGAGCGCCGAAGCCCTTTAAAGCCCAGCTTCATACTAATTGTTAGAAACGGCGCCTGTAATTTTTGTTCAGTGCCCGTGGGATGGTACTTGAAACATAAATTAACGAACATTTTCTAACTTAACTAAATCAGTTCAATCTGGTCGTTTGCTTGAAAAGCATTTGATATTCAGCTACAAATTTTTAGTAGGTACTGTATAAGATTCCCCGTATAATGCCAGTTGAATCAAAGGAGCAAACATAATTACAGCTTCAATTTGGAGTTATTATGATCAAACGATTTTGTAAACAGATTACTGAAGTTTGATCAAGAAAATTTTAGTCACACAGTTGAGACTGAAAAATATCATTAAGGCAAATACAGAAGGCTTTTTCAATTTGTTGTTCTTAATAATCATTTAATATTTTAGTTTGTGTATATTTTAATTTGTATAAACTTTATATTGTGTCCGGTAATTGATTTCCAATAATTTCGGTACCATATACGAGTATATTAATAGGTTTTTTTTTATTACAACGATTTTTTATTCACTACTTGTAGAATTTTTTATACTGCTAGGTCGAAGGCTTAAGTTATTTTGCCAAGCACACATTATTGGAGTGCTCAGCGTGGTGATCCCATCGTAGTAGCTTAGCTGTGACCTCTCATTGTCAGTCATCGTGTTTAAAATGCTGGCTAGGGAGAGGATATGGGAAGCTGTTGCCTCCTTTTGCGAGGAAGTAATCTCGCAGAAGGAAGCAGCGGAGAGGCAGCGTGCAACGATCCCCACGCCGCTCCCCTCCGACGCAGACGGTTAGGTGATAGAAGGCAGACCTATGCAGCTCGTCTTCCATGATTGCCATAGGGGTGGCCTGTGCGATAAAGTGGTTCCTAATGCATTCGATTATAGAGTCTGGGGTTAATTTCCATTTCCAGAGTCATCCCCCACAGTCATTAAGATTCGGCTCGTAGCTGGTCGGCCCATCCCGGGGAGGTCCGGAGAAATATGGATTCCCAGTCCCTGTCCCTCGACTAAGGACAGGATGGATAGGAAGAATGTCGAGGTGGCTTTTTTTTTATTGCAGAAAGTTGACAAACAAGCAAACTGCCCACCTGATGGTAAGTGATAACAGTCGCCTATAATACATGTGGCTCTTGTGAGATTCGCAGCAAAACTGCAACCCCCACAAGAACCACAGTGTACGTTGCTGACTTGTGACACAAGATGTAAAGTCACAGTACCCAGTAATTTCACTGCCTTATCTTACCCTTCAAAACCCTTAGTGGTATACCCCACACCGTGCAGGGAGAGTCCCTCACTCGCTTGTTGACTAGCCATCGACGGGTACAGTAAGAAATAGCATTCCATCTCGTAAAAAAACCAAGGCTTAAGTTGCGTGCATGTTACAACATTGAACAGGTTCGAGCTTTTTACAAACATCTACCTAGAATATGTAAAGATGGCGGAGTCGTTTTTTATTATGATAAACACCAATGTTTTTGTTCATCAGCATGTTAAGTATTCAAGTGTTTATCCATTAGCAAGAAACAAAAGGAATTTATATTGCCAGTGCCCGGAATTTTCATATCGATTTGCGCTACAACCTTGACCGTAAGTGGTTCGGTTTTGTGATTTCAGCTAATGGACTGGGGAGACTGGGCTAGTTTCGAGGTCTCCTGCTATTAGAAACATCGGCGGGACAGGAGACGCATTTTTGAATCATTAGAAGTGAATGTTGTAGTGCTTTTTCTTGCCAAATTGTAGAAATATAGGGAAATCTTAAAGTTGAAAGAAAAAAAACAAACTTATTCCTTTAGTTCGATACAAAATGAAAAGCTTTATTCTTGTAGGTACACAATTCACTTATGCATATGTCACTTAAGTAAATAAACTCCCTTAATGCAAAGCACTTAACTAAATGTTTAATCAATACAAGCCAAGGGCAGGATGGTTCAGGTTTGTTTGATCAATCTCGGCAGGTAAAAATCAGGTACAAATTGGGTACAAAACTATAAAATGAGGGGCAATAAAGTACACCAACAAATAGTTATAGGTTTCTTTTTTTTAAATTAGTAGCTTTCTCCGGAGCGGTTGTTAGTAGATCGTACCTTCTATGCTAAGTCTTGCAATCACGGGTCAGAGATATGATATTCCAGTTTCTTAACTTATTCTCTCTCTATATGTATATTTATTACTTGTGTAATTCCACAGAATTCCTCCTTGATGTTAGGTTAGTGCCCCTAGCTTAAAAGCCAAGCAGCGGAGCCCTACGGCCTCCGGGAACTGCCCTGGAGATTCATAGCACAGTGTTAGGTTAAAAATATAATTAAATATGCCTATGATCTTGAGGTCAGTGGGTCTAATACTGAGTTCTGAAGGAATCCCAGTCAATACGTTTGAATTTCAGGTTAATAAACATTGCAAGTTAATTCCAAACATAATTTTCAATGAATTGTCAAAGTTTTTAATTGGTTAGTTAATAAAAAGGACATATGGAGGGGAGAGCACCTATTTTGTGTATAATTATTGCTATTAATAAAAAGAAAACAGCTTAATTTGTGAGTTATTTGCCAAAGAAGGATGTGAAACTTAATATTGTGAAAATTTAGAATTTAACATGAAATTCGCAAGTGTTACTCAATATATGCATTAATCCCACTAAGATGCCGCTTACTATCAGGTTTTTTTTAATGAAATAGGGGATGAAAAAGGCGAATTTTGGAAATGTAATATGTTTGATTTAATAATCAATTTACCCACTAATAAAAATAAAATTAACAAAACCTGTTTTAAATCATGAAATATAATAAGTTACTTAATTAGATACCTTATTAATTTATTTGCACTTATTGATACAATACATCCATTTAATGAAAACGGGAGAAATACCTATGGATTTTCTTCGCAGAAATTAAGATAATGCAGAAATTTAGATTTCGCAAATCAATATTAAATTACTTCGGTCGATGTCTCACAGACTAATCATAACATAGACGATAGACGCGTTCAAAGACTAAGGTGAAAAATGGGCGCGTTCCATCTACGCGCATACTAGAATCGAGGTCCGGTCACCGAATGTTAAGCGTCGTATTGGCGACGGAACCTTCCCTAAAACCAAATTCATTTCATAACATGTGTGTCATGATGTGTCAAGTCAACATACGGATCCTTCGAAATTCTACAATATGCAATAAGTATTTCCAGCTAAAGTTATAAGTTTGGTTGAAAAACAAAACGTAATGAAAAATTAACCATAAACAAATTGTGAATGCTTTCCAAATTCTATTCGACGAAACCATAATTATATGATCTGTAGCTTTAAGTGTATTTTGATTATGATATGTCTCTAAAAATGATCAAAACAAACGGTCTAAATGTCAAATTCCGAATTTTGAGAAAATCAACCCACCTAAAGGAAAGCACGGGATTTTGGGCGAAAAAAAACTATCTTTGTAAATAAGGCCAGGATAAACGCGAGATTTATTTTGTTTATGCAAAAATTGAATAATGACCAAAGATAATTGCAAATGTCACTGACGTGACGTGAAACGACGTTGACGTTGACACTTGACATTGATATTGTGAAATTAATTGACAAAGTTATTGTAACTATGATTTTAGTTGTGAAATTTGTGTTAAAACTACAGTGAAACCAAAGTGTTTTTACAAAATTAGTGTTTTATGAAATTTTAAGAAAAAACGTGTTGAATTCATGCACGAAATCAAATTATGTGCAAAATTATTTTCTACTGTACCCAATTTTGAATCAATTTTGTATCACTTCAATCACTTTGAATCACAAAATAAATTCTATATTAGATTCCGCTTCATATATAAATAAAAAGCAGTAGGTACGGTATAACTTACTAATTTAAAAAAACCGGCGATGAATCGCACGCAAAACGGAACGAATTTGCGTTGCGTATATTCTACTAGTAGAAATCAAAAACGAGTGAGTAGCGCAATTGTGAATTTGGAAGTTTGTATTCGAATCTCACGATATATCCCTATCCACTTTCGAATTTCGAATTTTTCAGCAAACACAAAACTATAAAAGTATACAAGCGTTGAAAATGGCAATAAATATTCAACGTGAACTCTGAGCCGTATACGAGATACAGAAGATAAAGAATCTAAGCGTTTGCTCTACAAATATTACTCCAAAACTTCCAGCAGCGCTGCGATTAAAAGTCAGTTTAGAATAAAGCTATGCGAACTCCAAGTATTTGCTCCCCCGCCCCTCACTTACCCGAGTCCAAACTTTCATGGTCCGATCCAGATTTTTCATCTCCCGGACTTATTTGAAATTATAATTCGCGGGGAAGAAATCAAATCAAAATTCCATTTGGAGTTGGCATTTCAATATTGCTCGGCGTAGCTCGTTACGGGTTGACCATCTGCTAACATTTATGGAGTCCCGTGTTAACAGCAGGTTCGTGTCAGTCTGATCGGATTTCCAGATATGCTGCAACGTTTATTGCTTGTGATTTCGACTATCGGCTTTTCTATGGCCACCTTTCAGCTCCAGCATTAGATCAGCTATGTCATCATAATATTGCATTGTCACGCGATATACATTATGCAGAATTTCAGCTCAATCAGAAACCGTTAAGTGGTTCAAAATAAGTGGCAACATTTCATTACAGACAGAGAAAGTAAATAAAAGCTTGTAAGAAAGCAGGTTGCCCATTTTGTATGAAACTGGCCGATCGTGAACATTCATTTGCAACTATATTTAAACTGTAATTTATTAGTTACTAGCGGAAATATGACCATAATTTAGTACCAAACTGTTCAAATATATATAACTCTCAGTTCATTGTTTGAATTAATATAACCAATCTACACTATAAGTATTACAAAGACGAAAGATCCATTGGAATTGGTTCAAAGTAAGTCTACTGCTGTGTGTAATCTGCAGTTCGCCAAAATATCCAGTGAGTTGCCTGTCTCTCTCTCTCTGCATACTTTCATTGTCATTCGGATTTCGACAGTAAGTCAAGTGAAATACAGAAAAAATATATTTTTGTAAAAGTGTCGATTTTTTAAAAAATATAATTATATCACCACACATTCGTGGTCCGTGCCCTTTTAATGCTGTATTTTCATTTTGATCTTTTTTAAACTTAATAAGTCCGACTACTCTACTCTATATCTAGGGTGAGTTGCGCATCACCTAAGTGTAACTATCCTACATGTTTATATATAACTAGCTGTGCCCGCGAACTACGTTTCGCCATCAAAATACTTAACACAGTGTTTAGTTTTTTCCTCCATTTTATTTAATAATGATTCAACTTTATTCTGCCTTTCTTGAGCATCGGTCATTTCGAAATTAGGACAATTTTCGTAGGTTCGTAATGCTCTTTTTCTAACAGTCAACAAAATTAAATACATTACATATTACTATAAACACTAAGTATTATTATTGTTTTAGAGACATTATTGATATTAATAGATTCTTCTTCAGTTGAATTTATGTCAATGTTGCTAGGTTCATAGTGCTCTACTTGTTTCGAATTAAAACAAACAATTGTTAATAAATTAGAACTGTATACGACTAAAGTTTAGATTTTATAATGGGTGTTGGTAACACCAACAAAATATTTTTTTTGGATATGACAACTTGGCCAATTTTGACTGGTCGTACAGTAAGCTCCTTGTCAAGCTATACTGTTTGACCTTTGAACCGTTCTTATGTCGTAATACTCGTAATACTGGCGGTGTTCGTAGAGTTAATGTATAGCATGAATGGGGGGGTTACTGTACAAATACGTTTTCCGTATTCGATATCCGATCACGGAATACAGACACGGAGTTTCGTGAACGTAGCGCAGACGTTCGTTTCTTCTCATTCGAGATTTCTACCATTCTACCTAAACGTACGTACAGAACGTGTTCCGTTCGTAAAATAAAAACGAACGTGTGCGGCAGTCAATGAGTATTTTGTATAGATTTGATGCATTCGGATGCCCGCATTCAGAAAACGAATGCGAAAAAACGTATTTATGCGGTTAGCCTTAAAATGTATTGAGACTTCCGTTTTTGTAACGTGTACTGTGCGATATAGTGTTGCTGGCATAGTTCGGTTCGCAAACTCGCCGTGATGACTAACATCCAACACACAAACTTGGAGTTATCGTTAGTTAGTTCACGATCGTTGCATTATCACGGTCTCGAAGGACACTAAACACAGGTAACATCTAACATCGAACATCCAATAGGCCCCGAAGCGGTTCTCAAACTTTTTTGGTGACGTAATCCTTTTGGAAAGCGAAATACTTGACGGAACCCTAAAATAAAACAATAGTTTTTAAAAGTGTATTCTTTATAATAAGCATAATGAAAGTACGACCAGAGAGGGTGTTTTGATTTTTCTCAATTATTGCGGAACCCCTTATAGGGGTAGTGTGGAGCCCTAGGGTTCCGCGGAACACACTTAGAGCATGGCTGCTCTAGGTACCCTTCAGGGCCTACTTTCATTTAATACCCCTATTGCTGGGTTTGAAAAGCAACTGTTATCCGTCTTTTTTGAGCGGCGGCCATGTTGAATTTATGTCAATGTTGCTACGTTCATAGTGCTCTACTGATCAAGGCCTTTCATATGATACCCATATTGCTGGGCTTAGAAACGAACTTTTATCAGTTTTTTTTGAGCAGCGGCCATATTGAATTTTGTGCTATTTTCCTAGGTCCATAGTGCTCTACTCTTCAAGGCCTTTCATTTGATTCCTATATTGCTAGGTTTGGAAACGAACTTTTATCCACCTTTATTGAGCGGCGGCCATGTTGAATTTATTTGTGTTGCTAGGTTCATAGTGCTCTACTCATCAAGGCCTTTCATTTGGTACCCACATTGCTCGGTTTGAAAACGAACATTTATCCTTTTTTTGAGCGGCAGCCATGTTGAATTTAGGTAGATTTTCGTAGGTACCTAATGGTCTACTCTTCAAGGCCTTTCATTTGATACCCATATTGCTAGATTTGGAAACTAACTTTTATCCACCTTTTTTGAGTGGCGGCCATGTTGAATTTATGTAAATGTTGCTAGGTTCATAGTGCTCTACTCATCATGGCCTTTCATTTGAGACCCATATTGCTGGGTTTGGAAACGAACTATTGTCCATTTTTGGAGCGGCGGCCATGTTGAATTTATAGCAATTTTCCTAAGTTCATAACGCTTTACTCTTTTAGGCTTTTCATTTGATACCCATATTGCTAGGTTTGGAAACGAACTTTTATCCTTTTTTTTTTAGCGGCGGCCATGTTGAATTTAGTTCGATTTTGCTAGGTTTCTAATGCTCTACTCTTCAATGCCTTTCATTTGATACCCATATTGCTAGGTTTGGAAACGAACTTTTATCTATCTTTTTTGAGCGGCGGCCATGTTGAATTTATGTCAATGTTGCTAGGTTCATAGTGCTCTACTTATCAAAGCCTTTTATTTGATACCCATATTGCTGGATTTGAAAATGAACTTTTATCCATTTTTTGAGCGGCGGCCATGTTTAATTTAGGGCAGTTTTCCTTAGTTCATAATGCTCTACTCTTTTAGGCCTTTCAGTTGATACCCATATTGCTAGGTTTGGAAACGAACTATTATTCTTTTTTTTAGAGCGGCGGCTATGTTGAATTTATGTCAATGTTGCTAGGTTCATAGTGCTCTACTCATCAGGGCCTTTCATTTGATACCCATATTGCTGGGTTTGAAAACAAACTTTTATTCTTTTTTTTGAGCGGCGGCCATTTTGAATTTAGGTCGATTTTCCTAGGTACTTAATGCTCTACTCTTCATGGCCTTTCATTTGATACCCATATTGCTAGACTTGGAAACTAACTTTTATCCACCTTTTTTGAGCGGCGGCCATGTTGAATTTATGTCAATGTTGCTAGTTTCATGGTGCACTACTCATCAATGCCTTTCATTTGATACCCATATTGCTAGGTTTGGAAACTAACTTTTATCCACCTTTTTTGAGCGGCGGTCATATTGAATTTATGTCAATGTTGCTAGGTTCATAGTGCTCTACTCATCAATGCCTTTCATTTGATACCCATATTGCTGGGTTTGGAAACGAACTGTTATCCGTTTTATTTGAGCGGCGGCCATGTTGAATTTAGGGCGATTTTCCTATGTTCATAGTGCTCTACTCATCAAGGCCTTTCATTTGATATGCATATCGCTGGGTTTGGAAACGAACTTTATCGACAGTCATGTCAAATTAAGTCAACGTGGCTAGGTTCAATGTGTTCTACTCTTTAGGTTCTTCGTTCGATATCCATGTTCCTTGGGTGGATCCAAAAAAATGTGATCCGTCATTTTAGACATTAGGATCAAGAGTCCCGTCCCGTCCCTCTACGCGTAACCCAGAACATTGCAGTCAGATATTTTTTTTTATTATCAATATTAATCTATTACTTTTAATAATTTTAAATGGATGAAAGAGTTTGATTCCTTAGTCCTAATGTAAAAACATATAACACCTTTCAAAATACATTGAAAAGAGTATCTTCATTTTTCCACATTACAAATATTTTAAAAATTGTACCGATTTTGTGAAAATTAGTCAAGAATTAAACAAATCTACAAATTTTATGGTCACTCGATAAGTATTATCATAAAAAATGCTTTATACATTGGTTGTATGGCTTGATCTTTTTGCCTTACCACTACGGTACGACTTAAGAAAAAGACAATTTGGTTGGCGAAATCCAGTTGGGCACAGCCATTAACAGAAAATATTAAATTTTATTTGTACTATGTGAAACACTTCATTCCTGCCTTAATTTTCGAAATCCAATTACTTAAGATCAGGCTGTATGGCGTAGTTCCATTGCCTTTCCTTCGTGGAAGAAAATACCTTCTCTCTGTACAAGCTCTGTACTATGTGACAGACTTGTCAAAATAATTTCACGTGCGCCATGTTGTTTTTCTACCTAAAGCCAATTCGAAAATTTTATATGGTATTTTTTCACTAAAAATAAAAAGTGAATTTAAACAAACGAAATTATGCCTAAATGTTCTTCCGGAAAATTCTAAGCATTGTGGTGTAAGCCATATCAAATTCTGTCCAGTAGTTTCGGAGATCTTTCCGGACAAACAGACAAACAAACAAACAAACAAACAAACAAACAAACCAACAAACAAACAAACAAACATTTTTTTTTAAAACTATTCTATCGTGTTCTGCTAATGATTTTAAGACGACCTGTGTATTTTTTTTCTTAATATTTCGCAATTACAGATTTTTGTACCCCTACGATTTTATTATATATAGAGATAATACACACACGCTTATACTTATGTATACTTATGTATGAGTATCATATATATATTTATACTCATACATACCTATTATATTCCTATTACATTGTATACTTTACATATTACAGATTTTTGTTATTCTACATTACAATATATTTTAACATTAAAATATATTATATATGTTGTATTTTTATTTTATTAATTGTTTATACAGCCGGCTCAAAAATTAGACAAACATTTTAGTTCCATGTCACACCAACCATTAACAATGAAATATAGGTGTAACCATACTAAATAAAATGAATAGTTGGTGTGACATGGCACCAAATTTGAAAAGTGTCGATTAGATACAAATCGTTCTGAGTATAATAAGCTAGCTAAATAAATATGATAATAATTTATGAAATTATTTTCTTGAAGCACAATTTGTTCATACCAAACTAAAATGGACAATGCCCCTTACTAATTATAATGACTCGTGTTGTAGAATGCACGCTAATGAATTAAAACCAAATACGAACCTAAAACAGCTAAATAAAATCACGAGCAAAGTCACAGAGCTCCACATATTTTTAACAAAAGTCCTAATGGTAACACGAACGTTGCAGCCTAATTTAAAGATTGCGTGCCACGCTCGAGTAAGTACCAATAACCGACGAAAGATGGCGTCGAGCCGGTGTAATACCCATTCAAACTATTTCACACTTGATTCATTTAATCTGATTAGCTGCGGTGGAAATACGAGGGCTTAACCCATCAAAGTTGACTTCAGCAAAAAGAACCGAATGGGAGACTACGGTTCAAAGTGACCCTCGGCACGTTTATCTGGAGTGCTCATCAGGGGTCTCGCTCGGATTTGCCCGCTTTTATCGCGATTTATTGTTTGTGCCCTTAATAGGCACGCCGGGGACTGGATTACGGAGACGAGTTACAACCGCTCTTAACAGTACAACCGCGGGCATTAATATTAATGTTGCTAAGCTTAATACTTCGTCATCTAAACTTGGATTTTGCAATGAACAACTTAATCTCAGCTTTGCTGTTGATGTGCACGTATGAGATGTCGCGGGTCGTGAGCGGCTAATGGCCAATGACTACTTGACATCAATTTCCTTTTGCTTTTGGCGTCATAAGCTCGCATTTGAAAAGCGTTTACGGCAGCAATTTTGTAATCTCTAAATTAAGTTAACATTTGGAAGAATTCTTTTGGAATTCATTTATAAATATAGCCATTTTTAGACACGAAGAGAATGTCATTGTGAGCGTAATATAAATTTGTTCTTCCACCAAACTCAAAGCTACATAAAAATGTTAATTAACTTTCGCATGTCATTGTACCGGCTGAAATATTTTGTTCCTGTCTTGAATGCGTCGGTCAAAGTCAAAGAGCGTCGGTGGCACTGTGGACTCAGCACGGTATTCTAATCGAGAGATCCGTGGTTCGATCCCGCACAATTGTACCAATGTACCAATTGTACCAATGTGTACAAACTAATTGCACCAATGTACAAATTGTACCAATGTGTTTTTCGCTTTTAAATTTCCTTTCAGTTCTTCTTCCTTCCCTGTGCTCCTACGAAGGAAAACATCGTGAGGCAGCCTGTATACATCTGCGAAGAAATTCAAAGGTGTATGACTGTGAAGTCGACCAATCCGCGCTGGGCCAGCATGGTTAACTAACGGTAATTTTCAATAACAAGATAGATTTTTGACATATTTAGTATTGTGCAAATGTCAAAATTCTATCTATAATAAACAAAAACGTCGATAAATAGCTTATTGGAAACAGTCGTAAGTTCTAAACATCCTAACTTAGGAAAGGCTCGAGCCCCTCGGTGGGGACGTATGAGCTGTTATGATGACGACGATAAAAGGGATAAAAATACTGAAGCTAAAAAAACAAATGTACACAAAAAGAACATTAATAGCCGAGAAATAGAAGTCAACGAATCAGATTGCAATCGTAAATCAATTTGTTTCGAGTCTGCTTAAAATAGAGGGCAACCGCTGTGAATTTCCATTCGCAAAAGTCCAGTGGAGAGCATAATTAAGGAAATTCCAGTTGGCGACTAGAACAAGAGTCCGGGGTAATGGCGAGAGGCGAGAAAGCCCTTTACCGCTATTTGAGTCGCTTTCCGGCTGAATAGCCGCCGGCTGGACTCGGCTTGTAGTAAATTCAATGTCTCCGTAATGATTGAGGTGGAAGTTTTTAAAACTCCACTTGTTTTTTAAGTCGATCCTATTTGGGAGCAGCTCGGAGCTGGGCCGGCGTATAATGGCGGGCCTCTTTAATTCCGCGCACCGAAAAATGTAAATGCGCGAATGCCATTCTAATTCCGGACGGCGCTAATGATTTACATTTTAATTGCAAATCCTTAATGTGTTGATGTTTGAGCGTATTATGTTTCATTTTTAATTTACATATAAATAAAAATGGTGCGTTGGGTCTGGGCATCGATGTATTCTAAGCTTCGTGCATGTACAATAGATGTTTAACGATCGGGATTATTCTAACATTGTATCTATATTAACCTATAGTACTCGTACATGTACATGTCGTTCCTTTAAGACTTGCAAATCTACAACTCCTACAAGGACGCCAATCTACATTGCTAACATACCTTGTGACATGAGATGTCAAGTCACGGTACCCAGTGACTCAGTGCTGTCGTTGTTGTTCTGAGCCCAGTAATTTCTCTGGCTGTCATACTGTAACCACATTTTACTTGAGTCGTGAGTAAAGTCATCTTTTATCAGTAAGAATGATAAATAGTTTGACTGCTTTTACTATACCAATTTAGTAACTTGCAGTTTAACTTTATTTTTAAGCACAGTTAGAAATCTGTACTTGCTACTGTACCATTATGTGTTACTGATCTACCGGTAAACGCTGTACAATTTATTGGAGTGATAGTTTGACTTTCTTTGTCCCATTAGCAAGGGACAAACAATAAATCGGGATAAATGCCAGCAATTCTCGTAAGGAATGCGAATCCGTCGGATGAACATGCCAGATAAACTCCAAAAACTCCTTGAAAGGATTAGTCCTGTGACCCGCTTCGTAAATATCATGGCAAGGGGCCGGCGGTATTTGCATCGTACATCTTAAGACATTGCCGTGTTCCTGATAGCGCGAGCAATAGGCATACGTGATTCTATTCTTAAAGCCTAGGTATTCTGTGCTAAAGTTTAATCATCAAATCTTTCTGCTGCAAATGATCTTAACATGAAATTTTTATATGAAAATATATATCATTGATATTGTCCTTTTATAAGCACATGATTATAATATTCAATGTCAAATGAAGAAGATATGTGAATAAAAGAAAAGTTTTAAATGTGAACGTTTTGTATAACTATCCTATAGTTGATGGAATTTCAAAATTTTATGATTTTTAGGAATATGGCTTTTGTGTTCGATAAATAAGGTACTTTAATTAAATCAAATCTTATATTTACTCAAAGTGTATCTAACATATAAAACAAATGTTTCGTTTTATCACCCGTCACTAATCCAATTACTTCACTAAAAAACTTATTAGGATGTTTCACTTTAAAAAACCTACGTCAATAAATTAATTACTTCAAAAAGATAAAAGTCCACTTTTATCTTAGCGTAGATTTTGTTAGGAAATTTTAAATATATAGATTATAGTCAACCGTTTCCTGAAAATACCTTATACAAATATATATAGAAGGTTAAGTTTATAACATCTAGTTCATACATACACTCTAACGAAGCACATAGTATATTTTATAAAAACGTAGTTTTGTCACTACAACTCGCTGTTACGTATAAGCTAACTAGCTAAACTAACTGCTATATAGATAAAATAAAATATAATACAAGTTGTGATGTTGGAGAAATAAATTTTAAAAAATCAACATTCATCACATTTCCTCCTAATGAAAAATATCTGTTTAAATCAGTACCGAATAGTTATAGCTGACTTCAATCGTTAAAAAACGCGCTGGCACAAGCTGTCGCTAATTCAATACTAGCATTTAACTTGACTTCGCAAAAAGCACACAGACGCTTTGTAAGTCAAACGAAACTCAACGTCGAACCACATAAAGAACTTATAGGATTTAAAGCTACTCATTTGTGTTGACTTGCCTTTGATATTAATCTTTGCAATTATAATTTGACTTTAAAAATCATACAGGAGTCAATGTGAATGTGATAAAAATAAGAATAATTTTATTGTCTGACTTGCACAGCAAATTCCTTTGTGAAATTTGCTGGGCTTTGAATAACGCTCTGTCGGACGAACAAATGAACAATGACAAAACCAACAAACTGACTAACAGGGTGAAAAGATCAGCTTTAAAAGTTAGAACATCCGTTTAAATTTTATACATTTGTGAAACGAAATCTATGATAGCATCCAGGAAAATTTTTAAATATGTATGTAGGCACTCTTATCAGATTTTCAACGGAAAGAAACTCCGTGTAGACTCTAATTTTTAGTCGCTCTATTTAAAGTAAAAAATAACAGAAATTTAACATAGTTTCACTATTTTTAGCAAAACTGGCAACGGGTTTGTTTATTCTTTCAATACGTTCAATAATTAATATCAAAAATACGATTGAAGCGCCAAAAATGATTTTACTGAAGCGTTCGAATATATTCCCAGCGTTAAAGTAAGCTATTCTGAATCGTAAATTCAGTGTACGTGTCATGTTGATATAGACAGGTCAGTATGGAAGGTCATCGGCATGCATTTGGCAAGCGGGCATCGAACCGCCTAAATATAGACTATCTAACTGATATAGGCTTTCATATGATTGCTATTTGAAGGCAGTTGGATCATGCAACAGATCCGGATAGATTTCGAGTTGAATTTTTTGGAACGCTTTACAAAGATGAATCCTTAAAAGAGGAAACTTTCATGAACAATACATTAGATTCTTCTTAATGTAAATGAATATTAGTTTATATCATACAAAAAACATTATGATAGTTTAGTATTTTAAATAAAACAATCAAATATATGATTTTGATTTCATATATTTCATTCTTTTTTATTTGAAATACCAAACTATCATAACGTTTTTAGTTATCGTGATTTCGAAGCAAAATAAATTTTTGATAATAATTTTAACATCGGTAAAAATGTGTTATAAAATATAGGTGAAGTCTAAACTTAAGTCTTGGTTTAAAACTGATGCAAATTCACTTGTGTCAATAAGATAGACACAGCGTCAGCTTAAGCCAAGACTAAGCTTATACCATGTTTTGTAATAATACGGATAAGTATTAACAAAAACGACAAATGTTCTACTTAATATCAGCAATTCTAAGCGAGAGAAATGGCTGAAATTCAAGACAAAATGCATCTAGATATATCCAACAAGATAGGTGTTCTAAATAAACGGCCATCTATTTCACGTCGCCAGTATCACGTTGTTTTGGCGCATTTGCAGTCTTCCCCACAGCCGGGGCTCATTCAGCACGTGATCCGGTTCAGATGGAACACTCTCTGAATCCGCAACCAACGTTTCAAATGAGAGGAATAAGGAAGCGGCTGCACATTGCTGCTTGCTGTTCCCGCGTCACTGAAGATCGCGAGCTCAGACAGCGCTGGACAGCGATATACGTGCTTGTGACTTGGTAGCAGACTTAGAGAGTCACTTAACTACAGAGAGCAACGATCGAGATTGCTTCGCGATGAGTGCGATAGTTGATCGCCGGTTAGCTTAGGATACTTTTTAAGAGGATTGTAAAGCTGTTAGATCCAATACAACAAAAAGCGTTAACGTTTTCCCGCCTCTAAACATAGTACAATTTTAAATTTTTGTATGAATGTTTTAGATATAACGAAAAACTAGATCTGTACGCTTTTATTTCAAATAAATAATTTGCTTAGAATAAAAGTTATTAGCATCTAAATAACTATATTTTTGTGTGAAAACTACCTCGAGTATTTAAATTTTAATAAAATAAACTAAGCTGAATTACTGAAAAAAGAAGGACCTGCAGACCTAGATTATGGTGTATTGAATCTAATGAGATCAAAATTCTGTCATTTCGTAAAGGTTGAGGGAGGTTAAACGTTATCGCCCAAAACAATATTTCAATAAGTATTGTACGTACTTTTGTCGAACTTTCAACTCTTAGCGGTGTGCAACAAATTTCATTTTTGAACATGTCTACTCAAGCTATGAATCGGCGGCACTTCACAGTCCTCTTAAAGTGTTCGAAGCGAACAAGATAAAACAAACACTAAACAAAAGATATGGAGTAGAAGGAGCAATTGTGCTCTGAGGTACTCAAAAGAGCAAAGGCTCAAAATTTATGAATAGTTTAAGCCAGTCAATTTCTGAATAAATAAAAATGGAGGTTGATCCTAAAATGAGAAAAATACTAATTACAAATAGTTAGTACACATTTAAGTTATAGTCAACTTATAAAATGTAATTGGTGAAGGAAAATTTCGTACAAATTCCATTGAAAAATAGTTAGATAAACAGGTATAAAACCGTAACAGCCATAATAACAGTGATAGTACGGAACTCTTCATTGCGCGTGGCTCGAGACTCACTCAACCGGTTTTAATGAGGTACGTTGAATAAAATGTAATAAATTCACAATTATAGATGAGGTACAACTATTTATAAAAATTGCATTTCCATAACACTTACTATAATAGTGAATTTTACATCATTGGTCACAAGAAGACACCTTTGGATTTTGTGATTAATTTTCATGAAGACAAGTGTCAGTTTGACAACCAGATTATTCTACAAAATATCTTTGCAACCGAGTCATTTGTCCGATTCTGACTACAAGCCTTGCCGAGCTAGAACAAGAATACTACATAGAACGACTGTTTTCGACCCAATGAGCTAAAAATGAATGAACATTTGCGAGCAAGCTGTCTAAAAGTCCGACACAAACAGCCGTTTCCAACTTGAGATTTTTTTGTTAGCCTTTCCGCCCGTTTGAGCGGCGTGCATACAGAGAATAGACCAGCCCTGGCATGCTATTGAGGCGAGATCGACACTTCGACATTACAATATCGATGACTTAACACCGAATGTTAGTTAGACCTGCAGTTTAGGTTTTTTTATATAACAAATTTGTCAAAAGATTTTTCAGCGCTCATTTTTACTACGAACATGTCGCCTCTGGAACGAACTTCCCACTGCTGTGTTTCCCGATCGCTACGACATGTCCCTTTTCAAGAGAGGTTTGAAGAGAGCACTATATTCAAAGTTGGCAGTAACTTAGCTATGTCCCTGATATTGGCGAAGTCTATGGGCGGCGGTTACCGCTTACCATCAGGTGGGCCGTCTGCTCGTCTGCTACTTACAGCAATAAAAAAAACAAAAAAGAGCATGCTGCCCACCTGACGTTAAGTGATCACAGTCGCCTATAGTACGTGTAGTTACTGTAACACTTACAAACTGCAACCCCTTTTTTAAAAGCATTGTTTAATTAATATTAAACAATGTATTGACTAGGCTGTATGTATGTAAAACATATTTTAAGCCTACTAGCAACATTTAATTGTTTTATAAGATTTTTGTCTACGGCAACCTTTTCTTCCCTTCACTTTTCCACCGTGTTGCAGGTTGTACGCGAATATTTAAAATAAATGTAAGTATAATTTGTTTCACACGCTTTAATTTAATTTTTGCAGGCATAATCTACGAGAATTACAGTCCACCAGAGGCTATTCCTCTGGAGGTACATTCGGAATCAGGAATGCCCATTCACCTGGTGAAATCTGGACCTTAACCCTTTCAAGCACCCCAATGTACGTTGCCAACTTGAGATATAAATGTCTAGTCGGCCTGGTACATCTATACCTACCATGGTATCCCTACAGTGTGTAATAATATGTGTATAATGTAATAAGTGGAGAAAAATACACTGATCTATTGGTAAGGATAACTGGAAAGTCTCGAGTTGACTGATCCCTACTTTAACACAAATTAAATACATTTTAGTGCGACATTTAGGTGGGATAGTCAATTTTAATACTTGAGAGTTCACGTTAATAAAACAGTCTGTTTGGATATACCGTAGGACTTCATTGCACCACACTGTCTGTCTTATACTTTAAACCGGAAGTCGAAGGAAGCAATGCCAACACCTCTACTTAGCAGCAGAAATAGTTAAGATGTAGATGCCTGAGCAGACGTCTCTAATGCCGAGTCTCATAGACTCTCTGTCTGATAAATTGATATGGTAGAATGTGGCCAAGTTAAAACTAAATTTAAAAAAAATGCGAAGATAGCTAGTGCAGGGGAAAGAATACTCGCTGCAATAGCCTAGCACCCTCTCCTTGCCGCCACTTTTTAAGGTCCAGGGATTATAAGAAAGAGGGCACACGTGTGCTGGCAGGGAATTCCATTTTTTGGTTGTGTGATAAAGAAATGAGTTACCTGTTTTAGTTTGCACTGGAATGAAAGTCACAGTAAGACGATAAGAGCGCAGGCCAATACGTGTGACATGGGGAGTGTTGTAAAGAGTATGATGTAAACAATCGGTATCGACATGAAATTATGACGCAACAAGAATTGACCACCAGCGTAGAGTTACGATTCCCTTGCCGAGACCATCAGTGGATTGAAATTTTGCTTTTCGACAAACACTAACAGAGATAGGTCGAATGCCGCTAGTGGATTTGATGGAGACTGCGTCGGTGTGGTTTTTGAGGAGCAATTTAGCGGTTTGAGAGATTTTGACTGAAAATTGAAATTGAATTGAACGAATGAATGCTTTCTTTGACCATAAAAAAACTAACTAAAATCTAATAAATATTATACTTAAATTAAAGAAAACAAAATCAGATTTAACTATAAATATTAACTAGGCAAATAGTACCTTTCCTCAGCTATTGTTACTGTGGTGTATGCAACAGAAGCGCTGGTATTATGAGAAGCCATTAAGTGACCCACGAGACGTCAAAATACACCTCCACAAAATACACAGTCCAGTAACAGATATGGCTGCTCTTTGAATTGAGTTAATAATATTAAAAATATTAACTACTATCCTCGTTTGACTTACCTCCGTGGTTACCTTGTTCAATTGAAATAGAAAATTGAAGTGGAAATAATATCTGAAGAGGCTAGTTAGTTGTAACTGTAACCAGTGCAGGATCAAGATGAAAGCATTAATCAAAATCATATTTAATGATACATTATCCCAATTCAGACGTAAGGTACTGAAATCATTTGCATAGCTTTAACTTTTTTTTTAAATAATAATAAATATTTTAATGTTCATATTTTTATTGATTTCTTTTTATATATTTATTAATCAGTGACATACTATTTCAATAATTCAAGTTAATTTGGTTTGATTTGATTTAATTTGGTTAATTTAATTTAATTTGATATTTTTGATTTTATTTCATTCTTATTTGACCTTTGTTTTATTTCTTCATTTTAATTATTTTGACATAGTTATTGTAACACGCGGAGATACTCATGTTTGACATTCAAATGACCTTTTATTTTTTATCAATATGACAATTTCTTTGCGAATGCTGTACATACCTATTATAGGCTTATACATCGGTTATGCGTCCCTCAAACAATCTCAATGTATTTAATGTTTAATGTATATGCTGTTGGTGTGTCTTATCTAAATAAATAAATAAATCAATATTTTTTATTTTTTCGTTTAGAAACATCGAAAAATGTTTAAGTACTTAAAACTCTAACAACTATAAAATTTAATATTATTTCCAAAAAAACTAACGAAAGCAGCTTTTTAACATTTAAATGTAGGTACTTACATAAAAACATCAAAAAAACTAAATAATATTTAGTTTTCTTTCAGCTTCTTTTCAAGCTATTAAAAATATTATACATTCGAAACCAATTTCCAAATTCACCATCTAAACACAAGATACAAAAATAAACTTGCCGTTAAACGTACAGGCTTCAAAAAACTTAGAGGCTTGTTTAAGGTAAATGTATATCCTTTATATTAAGCTTTCACAATGTGTTACTAATTTGCCATTTCATAACATTAAATCTCATGTAAAAAAGACTCTTATGAGTAAATGGTTTCTATAAAGTCCATGATTATTTGAATGATGCCTGGTGTTAATTTGAAGATAATGAATCGTGTTGTTGTGTAAACAAATATTGTTGTATTTGGTAATAATACAGTATGCAGAGAACTGAGGCATCTAATCTTGTAATGGAAGTTGAACTCAAATTTTTGTTTTGAGGTCAGCTTTCAATTGACGACTCTGGACAATACAGGGTGAAAAAAATAGCCCTTTGCTGGTTTTCTTGCTGGTTGTTTCCAGTACAAGGTCTCCCGCCGTAGACCTGTGAATCAATGGCGTAGCTTTATTGAGGTGCAAAAGTGATTATGTAATCCAACTTGATTAAAATATTTTGTATTCGAAAATACTGTTTGACCTTTGGACTGATCGTATGTCGCTCATGATAGTGGTGGTTTTTGTAGTGTAAATGTATAGCTTGAATGGGAGATTACTGTACCTATCTAAAAATATTAAAAAACTGCTTCCGTTGGACGACCGGTTCAGATCACCCGGTATTTATCTGGTGGAAACGGGGTTCAATTATTCCCCACAGGGCAGAAGTTATTTTTATCGGTTGGTCGTTCTTAGGTCTTATGAACCCGCATAGCCAGCTATTACCGTGTTACCTAAATTTGTCGCTATAATAAGAATATTCAAACATTGTTGTGTTCCGAGAATTTTGTTAGTGGTACTCCAGTTCCTCAGTCGTTGAGTAACCTAGATAGAACTCGCTTTCGCCATATCGTCACTTACCATCAAGTGACATGAAGGCCAAGGGCTTCCCGTTGTATGTAAAAAAAAACCGGCCAAGTGCGAGTCGGACTCGCCCATGAAGGGTGCCGTACGATTTATGACGTATTAAAAATTACTAGATCTCGTTCAAACCAATTTTCGGTGGAAGTTTACATGGTAATGTACATTACAGGGTTACAGGGGGGGTGGACACACATTTTACCACTTTGGAAGTGTCTCTCGCGCAAACTATTCGGTTTAAAAAAATGATATTAGAAACCTCAATATAATTAGACAGACAGACAGACAGACATGACGAATCTATAAGGGTTCCGTTTTTTGCCATTTGGCTACGGAACCCTAAAAAAGATCCGCCTAATAGTAATTTAATCGAAAAACTGTGCCGAGCGTAATAGTATAACAGCATTAAATTTTTAAATTGGTCAGATCGTGATAAGGTCCCGATTCGATGCCCGGCTTCACACCTCGGCGCGACTATCTCAGCCAATTTATCAGTCTCCCCGATAAAGTGAAATACACGTCAGAATTGAGTTTACGTCTAAAACCAATTTGCATTATCAGATTCGCCAGTTTTTACATAAAAATGGATTTTGCGTGTCGCCAGCTTTCGTATCTCTCTCTCGCTCTACGTGGCGCGAACCGTCGCTCGGTCCGCTCTATCGGATATTAGATCTATGCTGCATGTCCGTGTATCCGAACAAAGCTTTGATTCATCTCCGTTTCGATTCGAACCTAATTGTAACAAAAACTCATTGTTCGTTGTCAGCGAAAATAAGTCGATATAACAATGTGACCACATGTTTAGATTAAAGAGGATAAAAACTCAAAATTTTTCTGAAACCAATTTTTTTTCCACTAAATGGTAAGCCATCTATCAGCTGGTAAGATTTCGGTATTAATCCCGAAATGAGAGTGGGAAAAAAATTGAAGGAAGTTATTTATTCAAAATATTTTGATGATTCCCACTGATAGAGAATGTCATTACTATTTATAACAATGTATGGAACTAGGTTATAATTCATATTACTTACAAAAGGTTAGCTTTTAACATTTATCACACAGAAGTGAAGATACTTATTAATTCAAGTATCTAAACGACTGGTTTTCATTTTTTTAATTCCTTCAAAATGCAAAACCAATACTTTTAATATTAGATTTCCTTCCACGAACTTAGCTTGTTGTCTGCGTTTTTCTAAGAAGTAAAGTATTATTTTCTTCCACGAAGTTGCAAATAAGTTTTCACTGACACGTGACTTACTGATGGGCAAAATAATAAGGGAGGCAGGAAACATACTTCCTGTAGCATCAGCGATCGATGAATTCGATGCTCTTAGAAATTCTCACGCATTGCGAAGCTAATTAGAGGATAGTTCTAACAGATTTTGTGATCAGGATGACAAAACAGCTTTTTATATTCTACACGAGTACTCTCGTCAACACGAGATGTGAGTGGACTCACTCTTCTACTTCATGACGCAAAGGACCTCTTCAAAATAGTTTATTGGCTATTTTATCGATCTACAAAAGTAACAGGGGCCGTTAAACGTCGTCATCGAGCTCATTTTCAAGAGAAAATAATACCGCACCCATTCAAATTGTTCAACACATCGACTGTATATCACGCACGCGTTTGAACGTCTCAGTAATGTCTATTACACATCAAAATACATTCTTACAGTCATACTAAACTGTAGTCGTTTTTCATGTCGTAGTCGAACGCAGTATATCGACAAAATTCGATGCAGTATCGACACATTGCTAAAACGTCCGATATTGACATTGTTACTGAACGCAGAATATCGCCAACGGGATACAACAATAGCGTATGACTGCCCTTGGGCCTCATTTTGAAACATGTTGAGTTTCATTCTATGACGAATGTTTTCAATTTCATATACAATGTAAATCCACTGCGGTTACTCCTCGACAGCAATTTTTTAACCAATGATACGATCATTGGTTATTCAAAAACAGTCGTTATAATCATCTAATAGCCAATTAACGCACCGACAAAAAATCGTATCGTAATTTCGACGCACGAAAGTATAGTCGCTTGCGACCGTAAATATCCGCTCGGGTGACCACCTCGGCGCGGATACGCGGACCCTAGCAGGTCAACGGTTACGTGCGGGGGTCACGCAATGTCAATTTCTGAGCCAACGCCTTCGACGCGCTCGGAAAATAATGAATGCGCTATCAACGTAACAGAAAGGGTAACATGACCTTAATGTAGATTTCAATTGCAAAGGTAAGGCCGATATTGTTAGGGGATATAAAAAAGATTGTGTTCGGACAATATTCTTTAGCGAGTAAGTTAAGTCGTTCAATGAAATTTTTTGCTTGCTCCAAATTGATCTAGAAGTTGCCCGGGGCCAATCTATCCTCGCTAAATACGTATAGTTTTTAATGTTTTTTTTTCTGAGATACTTCAATATAATTTTTTTATATTTTTGACGTTTAAAAAAAAAAAAATTACACAGATTATTTTATCACACGCTAATTATATATGTGATTATATTTATTATAAAAAATAATGCTGTTAAATCAATAATTCTCAGATAAATCTATATCAAAACAAGTAAACTTTTATTATTTTTTTACTTAGGTTATTACTTGAGCAACAAAATTTTTACTTTGCAACAGTAAACATATGAAGATTCCAATGAAGTCATTATAGGAGTGTCTCCGAGGAAAAATCCGTTCTAGCTATAATAATATGAAATGGCACCTAAATAGTCAGACGGATATCAGTAATTCTAACAACATTAAGTTACAACTTAATCGACCAGAATATATTTTTTGACCAAGATTACCGGAAAGCTAAGGTTCTAGTTGGATCACAGAGCTTTCAAGCCCTTTACTAAAATGATTACACAAAAATACTAAGGGATCGGAAAAAGTAACTCGGAAAGGGAAAATCCACCGGAGATAATGAATAACTTACGAGGCTCATGCCGCCGTAATTTTGAACATTTATTCCGTCGGACAAAGGCCAGCTGGAATTATTATATTGTGCTAAGTGCTTCTCGGAACGTAATCTTGAGGTAAAGGGGGCTATCAATGGTAGGCCGTGGTCGCCATGGCAACGGAGTTTTGGAAGATAATCCATATCTGGTTACGACGAGTGGGGTTACCAGGTGTTGTGTTCTAGGCGGACATGCCCGGCTTTTTAAAATCTCAAATCATATCCCATAATTTATATAATCGGCCATGCCAAAATTTGTTAGGCGTAAAAACAATAGATTACAATGTCAGGTCAATGTGTCCAGTTAAATGAATCTGAGTTCGGCAATTGGCTATTCTATATCAGAGCCTCGTAATCCTAACGGCGAGAGTACATACATCTCAACATCTGTTACGAAAGAGGGAATTCTTTTAGTACATACATTTTGTATTTTAAGTTTAATGTAAAATTCTTTAATTAATTGATTTTTTTATTTCGTGATTTAGAATGCCTATTGTTTAATGTACGACATCCATAAAAACTTTAACATGTTTTCTATTCCCGAATTACTTCAATGGCGTCACTCTAACAAAAATAACAACACAACCGTTCTCTGGAAACATTATTCTACCAAAAATCAGAGCCGTCTTATTAAATACGCCGAACACTTTTCCACGAGCAACGACAGGCTCCATAAGCAGGTACTAAAACAAATCTGAAATCAATTTGTGCGCTTTCACTCTTATTTGAAAGGAGCCGTTCCCAATGTGGAGCGGAAGGTTTTATCTTTGTGGACTCACGAAGGGGTGCCTATCTTTATTTGATTTCCATCTATTTCAATCAAGCGACAGACTGGAGTCTATAAAACAGATAATCTGTGGAGGAAGAAAAGGTTTTGTGTTGCTATTTTTATAATTAGGTTGCTTTGGTGCTTGATCGGTACTTTTTATTAACTACCATGAATATTGTTCACCTTATTTATCTGTAATAAGACTTAATAAGGCTGGCTATTCCTAAATGAATTCAGGTGTAGTTCGCACAAATAACTGAAAACCATATCCTAATTGTCAAAAAAAAATCACTAAATTTTGAACAGACATTACTTTTTTTTATCGACTTCGAAAACTTTATCTTCATTATTTGCTTTCATCTCAAATGTTTACGATGTGTGTACATAAAAATATTTATATTGTAGTATTTTAGATATTAAGTCCTTATTAAATTTAATCAGCATTTTAGACGTCATTAAGTTCCGTTACCGTAAAAATATTTTCGATTTGAGTTACTTTTATGTACAGTTGTTAGTTAGTTCATTAAACACGAGTAAAAAGAGCAAACACGAAGCTATTAGTGGCGAATTAACCAAATAAAAATTTACCTTGTCCGAAAAAAAACAAAACAAGGCAGCCCACCGCTTAGAAACTCTAAAGTGAAACATTCCCAAAATGAAATTCGAGGCAGCAGTTTAAATGTAAGAAAACAACATAAAACCCGGTGAGTACGGAGCCGAGTTCAAACAGGGAACACTCGTAAAACATAACTTATCCGGAGAGCGAAATGAGCTATTAACAGGTCCTACAGTGCCAACGTGAGCCGAGTGATATGTTTCCGTGAATGTCGCCCGGACAGTCCCACTTGGCGCCCAAAAATTTTAACGTTTCACCGTCATTCGAGCTCGTCTGATAATTGTAATTGAAATTGGCCGTATTTATATTTGTTGAATTAGCTTTTAGCTTTAATTATGGTTTGTACTAAGTAGATTCGATTTAGTCCAAAATTTATCAATACTGCTTTGGATATTTTGCTATACATTATAGTCTATCTATCTACATAAATCACAAAATTTCGAAACTATTTCACCTAATAACTTGAAATTTAGTAAGTATTTAGATTATTAATGGGACATATTAACTAAGAACAGATTTTACGAAAATCAACCCTGAGTTACGGTAAAAAGGGCAATGAAATGATGTATGAAAGTTCGTCACTTTTGCAGCTAGAAGCATAAAATGTTGTATTTAGGCTTAAATTACAAATTTGTAAATACGTGTTTAAGCGTCTTTGAAAATTCTCCCGATAGAAATGTAAAATAGGGGTTGAAATTTTGTTTTTTTTTGTTTGAGTATCGCACTAACAACTGCTATTTTAACGGGATTCCTCAAGCTTTTGCTTTATAGTTTAAGTTATTTTTCTACGGGAATATATAGATTTTCCATGAGATAATCGAAAATGTCACGGGCAAAGCTGCCGACGGAAAGCGTTTAAGCATAACACGTATAAACTCAATTAAATTTCAGATCAACAGTTCTTATCGCAGTATTTGATCGATTCTGAAAATCACCACAGAAAAATGTCAGATGAAAATACTCATTCTCTATTCTTCATTCTAGGCTGTTTAGTATTTTCTGTCGAGATTTCCATCTCTTCAAAGAGGTACCTCCATAATTGTCGTAAATTCCTTTAGTCCGCTCTAATAACATCCACGCTAAAAACAACTAGGCTAAAGGGAGAAGGTAATCTTTTTTAATAGACATAAGTACAAATGATTAAAAAAATGTAACCGAGAAGAATGTAAATTCGTAAGTTGTTATTTATTTTAAATTAGACCCTCTAGAAGTCTAGAACTGTCATATTGCACATTGTAATGATTTAGTGGGTATAATCCGCAGACTACGGGGTGAGTCAAATGCTTGTCGACTACCCATCGTCAGTGCGCAAAACCCAAAAAACCATTCCACCTCGTAAAAAAGTACTGCCTACCCGAAATATATTAAATACATTCTCAAATCGTAGTTTCTATCAAACTGACCACTAAATGATTTAATGGTATTATGCTGGTATTCTTTTTTTAATACAGAAACATTCAGAAAACGTTTCGAAAGACATATTTTATGTTTAATGTTGAAAATTTTTCGTTTTTGATTAAACTTTTACCGACACGGTATCATTTCGCAGATTGTAGAGGATCCAAACTTGCTGTTTAATTTAAATCTCGTCTGCGATAAACTAGAAGCTGAACTTAATTATTCCGGCGCAGACGCTGTTAGAGCTGATGAATTTTTACACGTACCCACTCCATTTCTCGACACTCGAGCACTCGTTTAGTAAATCGATACAGTTTATACGGAGGAATCGAATAACTCGCCGACAACAAACTCATCAGTCACGTTCGTGAATGCTAGACACGAAACTTTAGCACGCATCGATTACTCAGTAAGTTGGTGTCACATCGTTTAGGATGAACAGTAAAGTTACGTAGCTGTATTCGAGTGTGAAATGGACAAGTTGTATTGTGGACGGCCATCTTCATAGATTATTGAAGTGTTGCTCCTAATCATAGTTTAGTTGAGCTTTTGGGTCTTGTTAACGCTATTGACGAATTAATTGGAACCGTAATTTGTACTCAGATATGAAAGGTACTCGTATAATTAGTATTGTGTAATATTATAATTGTTGTACTAAGCGGTGTGATATCAGAATTTTTGCTTTAAACCATCTATGATGTATATTTGGCGGAAACGTGTCATTCAGACTTAGATGGTCCGCGTTGGATTCTAATTTGATTTTAATTCAATGTATTTTTTATAGCCTCATGTAGCTGCTACGAGAATATTTCGTTTTGTTAACCTTAGATTTTCTGCGTTCTTACCGTACCTTAGATTCGTTGCTTTATCGTTGATTTTCTTTTTGTGTGTCGAGTGCAGCAAAATCATGCTATATTTTTGCTCTTCAAGCGCTGCCGGAAGATTGGCAATAGGATATTTGTTTGTGGTTTTGACTCGGCAATGCTTTTAAATTACTTTAGTTGCGGGACTCCAAAGGCTGTTGTAACCAATGGAGTGTACCATCACAATTAAATCAAATCTAGGTCAGTCCTCGTAGGTCAGGTGTTTGTATTAAAAAGTCAGAAACATAGTTTAATAACAGAAACACACACAAACAGGTGGTGCTGCGAGAAGGAGATAGATGGCAATGTGATTATTTAAGCTAAAATCAATGTGTGGTGTCTGGTATGAACACGAAGAAATCAAGGGGAAACATTGAAATAACAATGCCAGAATCACTCGTACCTTCAAACATGTTTATTGGAAATAATATATTGTCGTTTATCGTTCCGCTAAATTGAACCGAGCTATGTTCAAACGTCGAATCGTGTTTGCTCGTTCGGAAAATCCCCATTATCTTGTAGCCCTCGCATCAGGTCAAGGATTCAAAATCTAATTCGATTTTGGGCATCCCAGCACAGGACAAACAAGTCATGGTAGTGTATTTGGGATGAGATAAAGGAATATTTTCCCGTCCATTGTGGCGCACGAAATGTCCCGGCGATGTCCGAATCTCTTGGGTAAGCAAATAAGGAATTACGCAGTGAATGGAGTGCCCCAGGGCTGTCTGATTCGATTTGTGCGGCCGCTCTCCAAGGGCTGTCCAGATAAGTGTTTTAGGCCCACGTACCTAACTAAGGACCCACCTGAATATGCAATCACATCTGCCGTAGTTAATGTCAGCTGAACACGTATCGATCGCGGACTCCATTTACTTTGTGACAAAATCTAAGAAAAGTTACGCTTATTATCGCAGCCTTTTCCTCGAAACCTATCTGTTGGTTTAGTTAGAATATGTTATTTCCTTCATTCATAATTTAAACGTTAGAATGTTTAACAATATCGCAATTCTTCAAACAGTCCTAAAGACGTGGTGTTGTTAAGTGAAACAATAAATTTCTTTTGTACGTCATGAATACTATTCTTAAGAAATAAGTTCTTTGGTGTCTTATTACTTATGATTACGTTTCAAATAATAATAACACATCCCAAGTAATTTCATATTGATCAATTCTATTTAAATTAAATGAATTTTTGAAACTTTCAATGTAGGTCCTTAATATTAAACAGATGATAAACACAAAGACAAATCTAGTCAAGTCAAAATATCCGCAAATAATAAAAAAAAAATCTTTCTTATAAAGGAGCAAGCATTTAGTATCACACCAATTGGTCATTAGATATGCTTTGGAGTTGCTAATGGCGAATGTCTTACGCCACGTGCCATTCCGTTAGGAGTTAAGGCGATCTCAAGACGCGCTTTACTGGCGTCAATCCGCATTAAGACCTGCGGACACAGCGCCCATAACCCTTCTGCGATGTGGTAATGGGATAAAAAGATTTCTGCCCGACCACGGCGGCATGACGTGACGCGAATGCGGTGCCGACACATTACCCTATGATACCGAGCCGGCTTTTTCTGCATACCAAATGAAAGCTCCCTCCAATTTGTGTACTATAACGACATGAAAAATGTGTACTATAACTGTTTAAGCCCCCGTCGTACTAGTCCCACTCTTTCTCACTAGGCTCTCTTAAAATTACATTTAAAACCTTTAGACTGAGAACTTTTCGTGGAATTAGAAATTCTATTTGAAAATATTATTTTGAGCTATTCTAGGACACCTCTACAAGGTACGTTTCCACCTAAAACAAACTCCACGAAATTTTATTGTTAGCACAGCCGACTGATCATTCAATATTCAAACTCTACTATTATTTAAACGTAATTTTATCGTAGCAACACCTACTTATTTCTCCCAACTACACTCAGGGACAAATTTAGAGGAACGATAAAAATTCACTTCTAGTTTTGATAACGCTGTGCATTTCAGCATACGAAACCATATTTAGTTTTACCGGCTTTCTAGCCATCGGATTCGCTACAAAAAAAAAACATTCACCGCGGAAACCAGTTGTACGATTGTGATAAAAAAGACCACCATTAAAAGTTACCGTCCTTCTCCAGGTCACAAATAGGGAAATTTTGTCATTATCCGTTATGGCCTTGGTCATGAATCCTGGATAACAATCAAACAAACGCATTAAAGGTCAATCACACATCGATATGATGTTGTAAAAGTAGCTTGAATCTATGTAAAAAGTGTAGTGTTCCTCTAAATTTGTCCCTGAGTGTATATACTTGAACATAAACACCATATACGTTTAAATTAAAATGTATCACAGAAGCAAAATTGAAATTCTGTTGCGATCACAAGTCACGAGTTCAAGATTCAAAGTTAGTCTAGAGCACGAAAATCACACAAGCAACAGACAGACCGCGGGGAGCATGATAAACGTTCAGGAAACTAGTTGTAATATTTTAGAGCCGACTAAATCTGACATTGACGAAACGAATATGTTTCGGATACACAAAGATCTCGTAAACAAACAAGAAGAGGGGGCAAGATGAAGTGTACCCGTAAAAACAGAAAATAACAACGATATCTCCTATTTGACTTCGACGCTCGACGGACACAAAAGAGGGATTCTACAAAAAATAATTGCAAACACAAGACAACATTCCAGAGACAATAGCTGGAAATAGAATGCTCGGAATTACTTTCGTTATAGGAAAACGTATGGCGATGACAGTACAAGAAACAGTACAAGGTATTGTACAAGTCGAAAGAGTGAACCAGGTATTCATCAAGGAATATGTCGAGCTTGTAATAAATTCCTCGTCGAAAAGAATTGCCTGGCATGACTTTTAATATGTTCGGTCGGTTGCGCTATCAATATTGCGCGTTTTTCCTGAATAAATCTGTTTGGGTGTTTGGCAAAAAGCGGGATAAGTGCGCGATTTACATCCCGAATGTGCGGTGGATGACGCTCAGACGTGTTCCTGAGTGCGATGCTATAAATATGGTGATCTCCATTGCGTTTAGCATTAGACGCTGTTGCGTTCGTCTCCATAAAGTCATCTTTTTCATCATAACAATTTGTATGATGTAGTAAGTCACTATGCGAATTCGATATTGTTATTGGGCGAGTATAGTTAGTATTTTCAATGAATCGACTGAAGTAAACAAAAAACAGCAATATATGTTTTAAAACATACAAGTGTCATATTCATAGTTATCACTTAACTATGAACCATTTTTCTTCTAATTGCGGATCTATTTTCGCAATCAAATGATTGAATTTCGTAGACACAGGTGTATCTTATTGACAGAAAATTGTGCTTCCATTTATTATACCATATTTTCGATTTTTCCGAGAAGTTTCAAACTTACTTTGTCACTCTCTAAAGTTATATTGTGTTGCGTCATCATTGCAGGTGTATGCGTCAACACGTACATTAAAAATTGGTCAGATATCAGGGTCGAGAATTGCCACATGCACAGCCCACTGAATTGTGTTGCTATATTATTTAATTGTAGAAAAATAAAACATTTTATTTTAATTAATTTATTTTCTGACATAGCCATACATACAGCTTTCAAGGCCAAACCAAGAATGTATAATTCTGTCAATATCCCTGACCAGATTGACGATTCACTAAAACGTTAGACATTACATTATTTCTAATGGACATGGAGTATGCTTACCTACTTGCATTTTCATTTATATTAGACAGATATAGCTGTAGTGAAATTCTTTGTTTAAAAATATAAAGGCTTCCTATTTCATATTTCGTGTAGACACCACACGGAAAGCACTAAATGTCTGCGCGAATACACCAAGGAACACGAAAATAACATTTTTACGTTCCGTCTTACTCTGAGCAACATTTATATAGCGGGCGAGCGTCGCAAACGAACACATTAGCTTACATTCCAGTTTATTTGAGGCCTGACGAATGGCGACTGGCGCGTGATATATTGACGGGACGAACACTCCAGAACATTCCCTGACCCGCAGTCAATCTCGATGCGAGAATTTTATCAAGGACCCCAGAAATTCATTTCGAGACATTCATTTGGCTGCTATTCATCCTTAGTATTTGCGATGTTAAACGGCCATTTAGAAAGCCGATTGTATTCCGACGCAAGTCGCCATTTAGTTGCTTCTCCATCTGCATCCATCGCAGCCACGGTCCAGATAATTCCAACATAAGCATTCGCAAAGTGCTTCAAACGAGTTCAGATTAGCATAAGCGTACCGTCGTACGTCCACTTCGTTAGAGTACAGTCGATTTGTTGAATAAGCTTCGGGGACGCCCCTGGCTCGGGCCAAACGAGTTTCGAAGGCGCTTAGCACAAAGCGCTTGCTCTCCTGTCCAGCATTAACGCTAGACACCAATCAACTTCGAGTTACATGAGCCGAATGCAAATCACTGTCAACAATCCCAATTCGTGAACATAACAAGAAGTCGGATAGTTAAAAGTCGACGTTATTTTGCAGCTGGAATGTTTGAGATCAGCTCTGTTTTCTAGTATCAGTGGCATGTGACCTGAGTCTTTCTGTCTTTGTGGGTGAAACTTAAACGCGGCGGAGTCGCGGCCGTAAACCGATAAAACTTTTATTCGTACCTGCATAAAATCGTGGAGTGTTCAGGGGCGCTCCATAATCCGCGCAGTGAAATTAAAGAAGTTATGAATGGGGAAGTTTTAAGAATACGGCACCCCGCCCGGTATAATTCCTGGGGCTCTTCACACAGTTTAATTAAGAATATTGCCGGCAAAAACTGAATCTGGTGAGGTCCTGGCGCGGACACCTAGGCGATTAAAAGAATCGTTGATATTTATATTAAAGTTGAGTTAGGTACTTCTTTTTACTTCTTTTTGTTTCCACTATTATATTTTTATCCGAAAAGTACAGTTTTATTTTAATGCAAAATATTGTTTTTTTTCTATGTTAATAAAAACTTTATTACACTTGAATATCCATTCAGTAGATCACCGAAAACATACGGACAGACAGACGGCAGCGGAGGACCTTATAATATAACATTACAAACAATTATATTATGAGAGGAGAATATTTTAACTGACAGCGTTGACAAGCAAAGCTCTCAAACTGATTTATGCGAGCGCGCCATTACATACGTAATCGTTATTAACGATACACCGGCATGCGGTTCGAGTGAATCGAATTATGGCGTTATTCGTCACGACAACTGTTACTATCGATATCTCAACGATGCTCATAGAAGCATCGCTCATCGAAAATCCCGAGTGGCCATCGAGAGCATCGATGCATCGAACATTCCGAAAATCGTGCAGATCGAAACAAAAAGGTAATCCCGAGCGCTGCAAGTCACGGAGCCCCGCAATATTTCTTCTGGCAAGCTACATTTTCGGGGAGCGAGGGAGCGCTGTGAAAAAGTCAAGCACACCTGTAATTGTCAACTCGAATTCAAATTCGTCCGGAGCCGGAGCGTTATTAAAAAAACGCCTACGAGGAATTTATTCCAAAAGGCCACGCGAGGGTCCTCGACGCTTCATCGCTGGAAGGCCGCATTAAAATTCGCCAGCCCATTAATAGATCACACAATTTCATACATTCGGAACGTAGAAAGTGTGGTAGTAGTACTAGGTACTATATTGTAGTTAAACGCGGAGTTTGTTGGTTATTTTGCAGAGCTGTTGTTAATGAAATCTCCATTTTCTTGTATAAAGCTATTTTACTAGTACTGATATACGTGGAGAATAATGATATATCTGTATTTATTATATACTTTTATTTAGCCGCGGGTTCAAATCCCGTCCGGGACGGGATTTCCTTTATTGATTTTATTATTTTTTTAAATTGTTTAGCATTTTTAAAGAAAATGCTGTTCTTATAAAGCTATAAAGTTTATAAGTTTGCCTTATTCTTAACCAATTTTCTTGATTTAGCAGTATATAAAGACTACTTTGGCTCAAAAAGGGTTCAAAAAGATAGTAATAGGTTAAAGATTTCGTCAAGGCTGGTAAGAGATTGGTGGCCGAGTGGTCTAGTAAACACAGCAAGGTTGGAGTCGCGGGTTCAAATGCCGCCCGAGACGAGACTTTATCTTTATTGCTTACTAGCTTTCCGCTCGCGACTTCGCCCGCGTTATTTTTGTTTTCCCGAGGGAATCGTAGGAAAATCCTTCCCCTGGTCTCGAACTATCCCTATGCCAACTTTCATCAAAATCGGTTCAGTAGTTTCGAAGCCTATTTTAAATACAAACAAACAATCAAATTTATCCTCTTTATAATATTTGTATAAATATTCATTTCTCAATCGAAATGCTTTTCAGTATGCCTGGCGTGCAAGACTCTCACCGCCTGGCGCCCAGGGACTTTCCTTGCACGTATCAACCCGCGTCCGCAAAATCATAATGGTGTAGATACATTTGCTTTGCACGTACTAAGATTTTTGAGGTTTTAAGTTTATTATATAGAAGATTGAATGCCTTCGTTATGTACCAATTTTTATATTTCCGTAGTCATCCTTATAGTTGCGTCATGTTCGTCTGGCTGTCTGTCTAGGTTTGTCTGTATGTATCAATCACACCGACATAGAAGTTTAAATAAAATTAAGATTTTTTTACTACTTTGTCGGCGTGATTTTTTGGGTACCTCTGTCCAGATGTGAAGTGGAGATGAATTTTATTTTCTCACCTATCCCATGGTGTGGGGTGTCGTTAGGAAGTCTTTCAAAATAATGTGGGTGTGTGTATACCATGTTTTAAATTGCTTATTTTTATTAGAGTCAACTGTCCTCCCCATGCCAGCTAAGCGGTTATTTATGGATACGTGATAAATTCACGGTAGTATATATAACGAAATTAAAAGGAAACCTATCACAGCCAACTCAGTATAATAGTGAATTTGATTTAAGTGACATCCTACTTGGACATCAATTATGTTATGTTGATATTAAATGATATTGTATAATATTAGTATGTATAATTTGTAATTTGTAATCGGCTTTTAATAAAAAGAGGACATGTAATGAAACCACGCAATATAAGACTAACTGTACTTTTTATTGTATGCCAAAACAACATCTAAAAGTATGTGCGCTTACTTTATTATAATTACAACTATTATTAAGTAAAATTAATATAAACACAAAACACTCGCAGAGCTTTGTTGTAGAAAGGTCTACATTTCCCCACGAAAGAGCCTCTGGTATTGTGAAGCCTAAACTTTGGAACGACAACTTAAGTTTATTGTCTACTTTTATTTCTAAATCCTACACATATGGTATCCTAAGTCCGTCATCGTACGAACCTAAAGCGCTTATTGAGGCGTTATTATTTTAAGATGCTAATATCATAATATCATCGATGCTACGTAGAATAAGTGGGCCGCCCACGCCCAGGGCCACTGAGTAATCTCCACTGACCCTAATATTTGGCCGGAATAAGACGAGATATTCGCGTTTGTTTATCGCTTTAATGCGTTGTAAAGCGCTTAGTCAGATCGTTAGAGGGCGTTGTATAGCTGGCTCAAGTTACGAGCTTACCGACTTTATCGTGTCATCATTCGTCGTGAAGCTGCTACTTCAGGCAGAGGGAGACTAGGTACCAGAGTGATCTGCGTGGGTAGCTATACTACCTGTTTTTAACCGACTTCAAAAAAAGGAAGTTCTCAGTTTGACCTATATGATTGTATGTATGTTTGACCGCGATTATCTCGCGATTGGCTGAATCGATTTTGATGCGGTTTTCAGAAAATATTTTTTTTATATTTAGGAAAAGGTTTTAAATAAACTTAAAAAAAAATAAAAAAATATTAAAAATAATATTATAAGAATAGAAACAACATCACAGTTTTACATTGAAGTCGGTGCCAAGCTTAGAGCATAAGGGGCCAAGCAATGATCACCTGGAAAGTTTTAAAAAATATAAGAAAAATTAATGTTAGTAATTAGTTAAAATTTGGTGCCAACTTCAATATAAAACTGTCATTTTGTTTGTTTTGTTATATTATTTTTGACTTTTTGGTGCTTTTGAAGTCGGTTTTTTTATAAAAGTTTTTTTTATACAACTAAGGCTCAATTTCACCAACAGTAACGCAAATCTGGAATACCATGTATAAATTTATGTATAAATTTATACATTTATTTCTAACACATTTTATGTTTCACCACATTTGGTTTGAGTATTCTTCTTAAGTTTTATTTCATCTGTGGCAAATTTAAATTGAACTAAATGAACGAATGAATCGTAATAATAGTCCGTTCTCTCCGTGTTCAAAAAGCAGCTTATAGTCTATGTAATATAGACATAATATAGACTATAAGCTACTTTTTGAACAAGTAGGATTATGCGACAGTTAAGATAACTTGCCAGACAGCTGGTAATTAAACGCACTCTTTCCTTTTTATCTTAGTATTAAAACCTCTTATACCATCAAATTCGGCGACATAAAACCTATTCACGAATAACGGCTTTATTCTCAGTATTTGGTGAAATTAAAATTGACTTCTATCTTATTTTTTAATATTGTATAAATCAATTGTTATTTTATATTTAACAATATATCCTATAATCTATTCTATATAACACAAATAAAGTTTAGTTCTAGAATTAAAAATGGATGGGTATAAAGGGTCCAGAAGGGTGGTCGAAGAGGCCACAACCGGGGCTCATGGTGGCAAGAATACTGGCTGCATTGCCTCGCTGAATCGTGATGCTGATTTTTTGGGCGAGGAAAGAGCCAGCCCTCTTGTCACCAGTTGATGCAATAATTTGGGTTTGACTGTATTAATGAACTTTTTGGCAGATGAACCCCACGGTCCAAATTGACTTATCTGAGAGTAACTCGGAATTTATCCTTGGTATAAAACTTATCTGAGATTGGTGAAATTGGGCCTGAGTTGGTAAACAAGCATTTTGCCTATCTGATGGTAAGTGGTAACCTATATTAGGTACATGTGGCTCTTGTGAGATTCTCAGCAAATCATGTTTTGCTCATAAGCAAAACACTGATATCACATACATCTAGCGTAGGTATTGCAGAAATACCTATTACTATGTCATTGTGTGTTCAATCGTTAAATTTCATTTGGTATGTTTGTTGAAGCAACTATAAACTGTTTATCGGGAAAGTTCACAGACATGATAGATGTCGTGATTGTATTTACTTCGCATGTCAAAGGATTTAGAAAAATGTCGTGTCCGTGGTAAAGTTTGCTATCAAATAAAGTTGTATAATGAGTATAGATGTTTTTAGTCTATTCAACTCTACTGCCCTGTTGTTACTATTCAAAAGGTGTGAGTCATTAATGAAAACGATTTATGCGTCTGTTTCCAGCGAGTAAAGTTTAATTTGTCTAAACAAAGTGAATTGATACAGTTGAAACTACGTTCCTGTTGGATACTTCGTCGGTGGCCTAATGGTCATGCCGTCAATACGGTATGTTAAGGACGCAGGTTCGAATCCTGTCCGAGGTAGTTTTTTCCTTGTATTAATTTATTATTGTATCGTGCGTCAATAAGTTTATGAATCATATTAATTAGCGATGTGTTTCTCCTCAGCGATAAAAATGAGTTATTTCACTATCTCTCACTCACTCAGTAGTTCAGACCTACGAATAATCACTCTCTCACTCAACCGCTTACCCGCTCACTCCCGCGAGAGTTATTATTTTTTATCTCGTGACTAGAGATTGCGTCCTTGGTTGGAAAAAAACATAATTGTGTGGTTTTATGAACCCACGATGTACTTAAGTGAATTTTCTTTTCAGATTGTAGGCATTTATCTGAAAGTAATCGGAAAATTATTCAATTTGGGGTATTAAAATCGCGTTTTTAATTTTAACTTAAATCTTTTTCTTCTGAAAAGAAAATAATAAATAAAAAGCAAAATAGTAATAAAAAATAAATAAAAAACAAATTGATAAAATAATCAAAATGCAATAAAAACAAAATAATAAAAAACAACGCTCTACACCAGGATCGAACCACTGCTACACAGACAGATTTAAAGTCGAAGATCTAACGCATGGACCAAACCATATATGAAGTAGTGAAATTAAAGATCTCATTCGCATCAGAAAGATCGGATTTTTGTGTAATGCGACATGCGATAGATGGATGAATGAAATTTGAGGCGATGTAAAAAAATGTTTCACTTTAATATTTACGTTGACAGCCATAAGCTTGTAAAGAATGATGGAAAATCGAAGAAAAATTAAATGTGTGTATGTATGTATTATAATGAGTAATCTCTTATACTGAACAAATCACAAATCAAGCAAACACTCTTCTTTTTTCTGAGATACCGAGGTACAACACAACACAACACAAAAAGAGGGAAGGAAAGAGCCGCCGCTCCGTATCGCTTTGTGAGCAAATAGGAAATAATGTTTTCACCTCACTAACTCGGAAAGGCTTTCTTCTTTATTCTTCGAAATCTGCGTGAAAAAGTCTATTTTGACCGCTAGCGTAGATAAGTGATTTGAAATTCGAACGTTTGAATATGGACAGGGAATATGAATTCAATTCAAACTTTGTGATCGAAAACTTCACAATGTTCGAATTTCAAATTTTTGTAATTTTTGTTGCCAGAGTAGTAGGTATTTTTCTCGCTGAGGTGAGGTGAATAGTTGTGTGTTGCGCTCGGCTGTTACTTGCCTCTCGTGCCTTTGAATCCCTCGTTTCGCTCAGGATTCTATTTTGAGCCACTCACTTCGCTCGTTTCTTAAACTTGGAATCCATCGCTTTCACGAGATTTACAAACTTTGCAGCCATATTACAAACTATTCTGTTTCTCTATGGATACATGGATCTAATTCAAATTCAAATTCAAAAATCTTTATTCAACATAGGCCTTTACAGGCACTTATTGACGTAATGAGCGACTGAGTGTAAAAAAAGTGAAAATAGTCTTTGCACGACAAAGATCTTTTTCACTCGTTCCTTTTAAGTGAGTGATGTTTCTCTTGGCCAAGTTATAATATTTATAAAACTAGCTGTGCCAGGGAACTATGTTTCACCTTATAAGTTCAAAGAAAAACTGTAAATCTACTTTTCCGCAGGAACTACTTAGTTTTCCAGGATAATTAGCAGCCTATATAGTAATCTCTGTCGTAACCGTCTACCTACAAAATTTCATCCAAATCCATTCATTAGTATTTGCGTAAAAGAGTAACAAACAACAAACATCCATACATGCACACCTACTCACAAACTTTCGCGTTTATATTAGTAAGGATCTTGTTCATGTGTCGCCCTAGTTGATGGTGCTAATACATGTAATTTCGGACATCTTGATTATGTTTAAAAATATTATGTTTTATTCTAATTAGAATTCGTTTTGTTTTTGACGTCAACAAATAAATTCCTATGTTGAGTAAAAATTTTTATATTTAAAATAGCTGTGCCCGCGAATTAAGTTTCGCCATTATAATTTAAAAAAAAAACACCCTTATCACTGAAAATAGTTTACAACCTATTCCCAGACCTACCGAATATACGCAAAAATTTCATAATAATCGGTCAAGCCGTTTTGGAGTAGTTTGGTTACAAACACTGTGACACGAGAAATTTATATATTACAATTGTTCAATTCTTCTTTGTAAAACGCAATGTTGAGCTCAGAATGGAATGTACCCACTGGCTATCTGGACACTTAACTCCTTTGTGTATAATGAAAATGCATATAAATGTCTGTTTTGTCTACCATAAACTATTTAACGTTTTAACACCGCCACATACATATTATTATAGTATATTCGGCGAATCTACTTTACTCGAGGGAGCATGAAAAGTTTTGAATAGCCTAAAGCTTTCAGACGCCGCGTACAGGACATTAGGCCGAAAGCAATTAGCAACCACTTCTATTTCAACATCAAAACAAGGCGCACTTAATTAAGCCAGAAATATGCCTTAATGCCTAGCACTGGCCGTGGAAGTAAGATATTTACGCAAAGAGTAACGTAGGCGTCATTTTGCTTATAATAGCTTTGATCAGGGGTTCCCAAACTGACGACAAGTCAGTTAAAAATAAAAACCTCTATGTAAATAAAATAATTTTTAAGGCATTTTCAAGCCTCGTTGCAATCAAAACTAAGTACTATAATATAATGTTTCCAGTGAATTTCGTTGTGCCCTTACTAAGGATTATCTATACAGATGTAGAAGGGTTGGCGATCTATACGTTCCTCAACAAAAATTGGTACTATACTCAAGAAACACGTACTGTATGGCTATTAGAATATATAATAAAATACCAGACAAAATAAAAACATTGACATATAATAAATTTAAATCAACACTGCATAACCTTTTAAGTAGTAAAATGTATTATACTATTAATGAATATCTCAATGACAAATTATGACAATCTATTAAAATTATTGACTATCATCTTGACATTACTATTATTTTATTTTTACTACAATACAATTCTCTCTAATAAATAATGATATAAATCTATGACCCTGTAAAAGCCATTTATATGTAAGCTTCTATCAAAATAATAAGATATCCATGCTCATGAAAAACAAAATATCTGCATATATTAAATGTATAATTTAACCAATAATTTTAACATTTGCACATCGAACATTCGATAGAATATGTCGGGAAATATAACTGTAACAACCTACTAACCATATTCTGGCAAATAAATTTATTATTATTATTAAAACACAGCCAAGAATAGGTTTCCTAGGAAAGAAAACTCAAGCCCACCCATCTCACTGGCTTATGCTTCTTTGTCAATGTTTCTCTCTTAACAGTATTGCTTTAAATTGAAACTTATAATATTGTGTTTTGTGAAAGTAAAAATACTTATTTCGTTTTCAATTTTATACTTGTTTCTTTCACATGCCCACAAAATTTATTGTGAAGAGGGACACTGAAGGATTTTTTATTCAAACAGGAGGGAGCGTAGTACAAAAAAGTTTGGGAGCCCCTGGCTTTGATGAAACTGACGCGGTACCACCTAATGCGATTATATAGATTGTAGACAAAGCGCAATATGTATTTAGCAATATGAACGATTGGAATGAAAATGTACGGATATGACTTGAGCTAAAGTAGAAAGGAAGCTGAAGTAGAAGGAAGATGAAAATCGGAACTCTTGTTAATACTCCAGCTGGTGTGTCTGTTCGTCTCATCATCATCACAGCTCATATATTATATCCTAATTTAGAGTAAATATACCCTAAGTTAGGTGTTTAGACCTTAGTCAACCATGCTGACCCAGTGTAGATTGGTCACAGCTTATTTGATTAGAATTCACCGATTAAGATGAAGTATGGTAACTGTTACCAACTGTAACCTTTAATATGACGTTAGTTTATACTTTTTTAATTGTGATTTAGTTTTGAGGGTTAAACTTAGGATCTCAAATATTTTATATGCCCAATAATTTTAAAACTATTAAATTGTCTTAAAATTATTTGAGGAAAAAGATAAAAATTGACTATCCCCACCTGTTGTATACCGGAAGAATTATAAACTTGACTGTGGGCGATCACAATGGTAGGCTTATATGCACTATCCATATACTGTGACTTGACATATCCCAGGTTGGCAACACATAGGTTCTTGTAGTGGTTCCTGCAAATTTTACAGGAGCCACATGTACTATAGGCGACAGTAACCACTTTTATACAACTACTGCTCACCTGATACAAAGTAAGTAAGTGGTAACAGTCACCGATAATCACGGTACCCAGTAATTTCACTGCCATACCTTACACTTCAAACCGGAAGACGACAAGCAAGCACTGCTGCTTTGCAACAGAAATAGGTAAGACGAAGGTACCTCCATCCGCCGCCCTTCCTTAGATCCATCCGTCCGTCCTTGGGAACCTCCGTCTTGCCTATTTCTGCCGCAAAGCAACAGTGCTTGCATTGCTGTGTTTCAGTTTAAAGGGCAAGATATGGCAGTGAAATTACTGGGTATCGTGACTTTACATCTTATGTCACAAGTTGCCAACGTACACTCTGATTTTTGTGTGAGTTGCAGTTTTGCTGCGAATCTCAGAAGAACCACACGAACTATATAGGTGACATATAGAAAAAAGATACCCAAGCAGGCGACCCTGGTACAGAGTCTCCCTCTTGTTGCAAGTAAGCTACGGTTAGAAAATTTCGCGTTCCCGGCGAGTGCCGCGGCCGCCCATGGCGTGCGCCGCCCGCCCCCGGCTCCGTTACGTTAATTACGCTAAGTGTTTTCGGATAGTTGATCTGGACGGCCGACACACGTTTCGCAATTTCAGGGCCCCCCACTTTAATAGCCGCTTTTTACTTCGCCGGATCTTTTATAGCCGGCTTTATTTGATCACCTTAAACTGCGTTGTCGTGTCGTGCGAGTTTAATTTATGAGTGGAGCTTAATTTATGATTTAGGTTTAATGCTCTGCTCCGATTATTCTGATATATCTATAGTTATATTAAATCATGTATAACATATACATGATTAATGATGATGTACTGCTGAATTGTAGTATTAGTAATTTAAAAAAGGAGATAAAAATTAGATCTATCGTGTTTTTTGCCTGTTCTCGTGTTGGCTCTCCCAATTTCAATCATAAATTAAGTCAGTAGCTTTTTTGCGTAACTGTAATTTTGTTAATAATTGCTATTTTTTAAAAGTAATAATAGTTATATTCTTTCACTTTATATTATTGTAAATACTTTGTAGGCGATCTTTTGCTGCACGATGTTAATTAATGCAGAATGTACATATTTTGGGTTTCAACCTTGTTATCAGGTTTATTCACGAAGGGGTCTTGTACTTACATTGTAATAAATAAATAAATTTCCAAGTGCAGAGTCAAATTGTTTCTCATATTTTACTTGTGTTTGCGTACATCTTAATTCTTCTTTGGGTGTAGTGTATATATATACAAGTATTCAATAATGGAATTAATTATTAATAATTATCTAATTTAATTTGTTATTGATTTTTAAAAAATTAGATTCTTGAAAGTTTGAGTTTGATTTTTGGGTACTGTTTATTTAAGGAAGAATCACTATGAAATACGGTAGCAAATTAGTGTGAGCGGATTCAGCGGATGGCTGACGATTGCTCAAGTTAAGCATCGCTAGCCGTGGTGATTCTTATGATGGGTGATCGTCAATGTGTAATATCTCGAGCTCATCCGTGTTTTGAAAAAGCTCGAATGTCCCACTTGTGTAGATGAACAAAACCACAATAATTAGGCAACTTGATATGCACATAAGTAAATTTACGAAATAAAAGTATCGTAAAAATATGAAAACGTAAAAACGTTTTCTTTATTTGTAAATATTAATTTGACTACATTAGGAAGTTTACTGGAGGGAGACTCTGTACTAGGGTCATCTGCTTAGGTACCTCCGTCTTACCTATTTCTGCCGCAAAGCAGCAGTGCTTGCATTGCTGTGTTCCGGTTTGAAGGGTAAGATATGGCAGTGAAATTACTGGGTACTGTGACTTTATATCTGGTGTCACAAGTTGGCAACGTACTTTGTGGTTCTTGTGGGGGTTGCAGTTTTGCTGCGAATCTCACAGGAGCTACATGTATTATAGGCGACTGTTACCACTTACCATCAGGTGGGCAGTTTGCTTGTTTGCCAACTTTCAGCAATAAAAAAAAAGTTTTGTATAACATTGAACTAACATATTATAACTACATGTTGCATCGGCTCGATATAGACATAGTATCCTAATATCCTCATGTCACAGAATAACTAATGGTACAAACATACTAATGTAGTCAAATTAATATTCACTTATAAAGATAAAAACGTTTTCATTCTAAATGATGATATAACTATAATATTGAATTAGACAATGATTGACAAACATTAAATAAAATGACATTCAAAGTCACAGAAAAAAAATCACAAGCGAGTTTAATGTTTCCCTGCCGATCATCAAAAGCAGCGTTACTGGTAACCGAACAAAAGAATTTGCTGTCACCGACAAAACCTATTCACATGTTTCCGAAATAAAACGCGAATCGTCCAAAGGCTATTCCGTTTAAATGTTATGTGGCGATCAAATACGCTTAGAAATCCGCGGGCCTGTCTGTATGTTATAGGGAAATCGACCTTGACCCTTTGATGGGTAACTGTGCAAAGTGTACCTACATAGTATTGCTTTGTTCCAAACTACTGAAGGGTTTCGGTGTAATGTAGTTTTGGGATTGTTACTCGACCATTTTCGAAGAAAATTATAAGAGACGTTGAAGTATACACAGCAATAATAGTCAGACATTTCATATGTTCATTTATCTGACGAATTTCACAATGTACATTTATCTGACGCTCTTATGGTGAAGGAAAACATCGTGAAGCAACCTGCATACATCTGCGAAGAAATTCAATGGTGTATGTGAAGTCGACCAATCCGCACTGGACCAGCGTGGTTGACTAAGGCCTAATCACCCTACTCGTAACTTAGGGTAGGTTTGAGCTTCTCGGTGGAGACGTATGTATATGAGCTGTTATGATAATGATGATGAGTCAGACAAAGTGAACATTGTCTTTGATTCCACGCTTGTTATCTCGTAGTTAACTTTCGGGTATATAATAGAAGACGTATTTTCAATCATTAAAAATGAATATTCAATCCAAACACGATTAAAAATGTGCAAAATTATTTTCTACTGCTCCCAATTTTAAAGATATTCGAATCACTAGAATTTAGCGTTGTCGTTAAAAACAAATTTCATATTAGATTCCTTTTTACGCAGCAAAAATAAAAACCGGTACGCAATATGTCATTTATTTAAAAACTGCACGATAAATCGCACGTAAAACGAAACGTATACGTTGTGTATTCTACTAGTAGAAATCAAAAACGAGTGGATAGGATTGCTCGTTGCAGAATTCACGGAATGAATATTCAAAAATATCGAATTCGTATTGATATTCGTATCGTGTGCGAATTTGAACCATAATGTCTCCAGGTCACATGACGTCATAAAACTGGATCAAGAGGTCAATAATTTTGTATACAATGCCCTTTCTATGGATATAAAGGTAAATGAGCATTTTGTTCGGACCTGTGACCCAGCAGCGACCACTTACGAAACTAGTCGAAATATGTTATACTACCCAATGAGATGAGTAGCATTCCTCAAACGTAATTAAGTTCTTTTTAGCAAAACAAGTTTTAATATAGAAAACGAACTTTCGTATATCCATATCCTTCTGAATGTATAAAAAACTTTGAAAACTGCACAAAGATTTCCCTTAAATGTACAAGAATGTTTAGGAGATTTTCTATCATTTTAACACCAATCATTACGCAAAATTTAAATCCATAAAACGCGTAAGCGCGCAGCACAGATCGAAACGACGAAGGACTACCGAATGCGCGGGCGCAAGTTAGCGGTCCCGCATAATCGATTTTGGGGAGCCATGCCACATTGATACCAATTTTGCGCTTATTGTGTGAAAGAGTATTAATTTAACTACTGGGAACAGAGGCTCTGTTCTCAGTAGTTACATTCTTAGTTACATTGATGTAACTAGATAGACTGTTTTAGTCCAATTAGTAACATTATTTAGGAGATGACATTTAATGTAACTAATAGCCTAAGCTATTAGTTACTAAGTTTGACACGAGTAAGGCGCAATCCATATTGCAATATGGATTGCGCCTTACTCGTGTCAAAGAGCTTACCACAGTTAGTAGTAATTATTGTAAATCAAAAATTGGGAAAAATATCACTTATGCTTTGAACCACATAACTTTTTTTCTCCATACATTTGGAATAAAATAAATAGATTCCGTGTAATGATAACCCTAAACCTTCAAAATAAACCAAATTTTAATAATGGATGCGAACATTGAAGTACTGGGTCAAAAATGCCAATTGAACTTTAAATCAGTTCGGTAGATAACTGAACAATGGATGAATAGTATAGTCTCCATGAAACAATCTCTGTAATATGGCAAATCAATAGATCGGACCGTGACAGAAGTAATCAGAAAAGTAATTTGTCTAGAAGCTTCACTCTATCCTATAGAAGAAAAATCCCGAAGTTAGATTTATTGTACAGGATGAGTCAGACCAATGACCCCTAAAGGGCAAATGAACTAAATATTGAAGTAAGCAAACTATCCTCAGAGGAAGAAACATATGTTTTTTTTGGAATAAAAGTAATTGAATTCAAAGATTATATGGGACTCGGGCTAAGGAGCAGAAATAGGAATTTATCCAAAATTCTAGAGAAATATTAAAGACTAGCTTTCCACTCGCGACTTCACCCGCGTTATTTTCGTTTTACTGTGGGAATTTTATGTCTTGTGGAAAAATTACCCTATGTCCTTCCCCTGATCTCGAACTATCCTTATACCAACTTAAACCAAAATCGGTTCAGTAGTTCGAAGCCTATTCAATACAAACAAACAAACAATCAAATCTTTCCTCTTTATTAGTATAGATAGATAATGAGCGTCACTGGCGCTGTAGACTCGGCACCGGCTTTCTAATCGGGAGGTTCGGGGTTCAATTCTGCCATGTTCCAATGTGTTTTTTGTTTTTCAAATTTCATATTTTATGTACGTAATTATATTATTCGACGCTCCTCCGGCGAAGGAAAATATCGTGAGGCACGTGCTTACATCTATGAAGAAATTCACGTTGTATGTGAAGTCAACCAATCTGCAATACGGCAACGTGGTTATTATGGTGACAAACTTAATTAAGACGGTAACAGCTAGCCAGACGGGTCCAGAAGCCGAACCATCAAGCAAAGCAAGCAGAAAAACTTCTGCGCCCCTGGGGAATCGAACCCCGGGCCTCTAATTCATACCGGGTTGTCTCAACCACAAGTCTACGAAGGCGGTGAAACAGAACTTTAAACCAACCAGTTTAGCTAGTGTTGTCACCACACTGTGGTGAGTACATCAATTCCTCCTTGAGTCCAGCACTGGGACATATAAGGGTTTAAGTGATGCTGACATAGATAAACCTAAGGGTAAAACTGGGTTTACAAAAAAAAAACATAAACCAATTATTGATAAGTTTTTGTTTTGTAGACCCAAAATCATTTTATTTTATACTAGCTGTGCCCGCGACTTCGTCTGCATGAAATAGTAACCGAATCGGTCCGGCTGGACCGATCTTGATAAAAAGTATATGCTATACCTTATATAATTAGCTATCTAATAGTGAAAGTCCCGTCAAAATCGGTTCAGCCGTTCCGGAGATTAGCGGGAACAAACAGACAGACAGACAGACAGACAAAAAGTTTTTAATTGTGTTTTTGTTATTGGTACCCGATATACATTCATCGTGAGAGCGTCGGTGGCGCTGTGGACTCGGCACTTGCCTTCCAATCGGGAGGTCCGGGTTCGAGACCGCTACGTACCACTGTGTTTTTCGTTTTCGAATTTCATATGTACATTTGTCTGACGCTCCTACGGTGAAGGAAAACATCGTGAGGAAACCTGCATACATCTGCGAAGAAATTCAATGGTGTATGTGAAGTTGACCAATCCGCATTGGACCAGCGTGGTTGACTAAGGCCTAATCACCCTAACATAGGATAGGCTCGAGCCCCTCTGTGGGGACGTATATGAGCTGTGATGATGATACATTCATACCTCATCATCACAGCCCATATACGTCCCCACCGAGGGAACCTATTTAGTAAAAACTTGTTATTTTGACATTACAAACAGACACTTCAATTTTATTTATTTGTATAGATTGGACATAATGATTTATTTATAATGTTTTTTTTATTTATATGAGGACAAGTGATAACGTTTAGAGGCTGCCGCCTAATTGTAAAACCAAATTGTGGTTAGTAAATGTTATAAAATATGAAATTAATGAAACAATTTTAGATAGTAAAATATTGTAATGATGACGAAATTATGTAATGTATTGCTACCAATATAATTTTTATTATGGACTTTAGCTGACTGGCTGTGCCCTCTTCGATGAGCTCGGTGGCGTAGTGTTCTGAACGATTTTGTTTCGATATTGAAAACAAAGCAGCCTTCACCATGGTTGAACTCTGGATGGGTGACCAAAACTTTGTGATCTCGGGTTCCTCCGTGATTGTGATTATTGGACATAATTCAGTTAAGTAACATTATTTATTTATTTATTTAGGACAACCAACAAGACATACACTGAAACATACACATAAAAATCTTAATACTTAGAGGTGAGCTAAGCGCTGTCTTAATTAAAGGTCGCCACGGCATGCATTAACAAGGGTGGAGATGTATCAAAAATTAGTAACAACAAAAAAACCAGTAGAACAATTTAGGACAACCGAAAGACGAAAAAGGTGTTCCATTTAAGAACTATTTGTTGAGCACTTACCTATTTTATGCATGCCAGATTCTGTTGAAATATGCGGTCTAATTGCAATTATTATATCATTTGTACCATATTTCAAGCAAATAAATATTACTACTTACTTACTTACTACTTCGGAAGGCATGTTAAGCCGTTGGACCTGGTTGCTGTTGTAACCGTTTCTGTACTCCACCTATCCACTTTAGATCAGGTGTTACGGACCATACTCGTCATGTGCTTCCTCCATGTGGGAAGGCCTATGCCCAGTAATGGGACACATAATCTATGATGATGATCATTTTAACTATAGATTTTTGTGCTTACTAAAATTTGTTACACCATTTATATTAACGCGTGAAAATAAAGCACCCAAGTAGCATACAGCAAAGCAAAGTGGTGAAGCCATATAATTATTTGAAATTAGTATGCACCGCGCCAGTAATTAGCCTGACATTGAGGGGACCTCAAGAGTTTACATGAGGGCGAGTAGACTTGACGAGACTTCGCACCGCCTCGGAAAGTATACCTTCAGCATATTATTAATGAAGCGTGAATTCATATGAATGGGTAACACGTTTGCTTATTACGTTTAATCAGATTATCGAGAAATTGCTGTTAAGTTGCCTTTCATTTATGCAATTCCATTGATTATTTCTTCCCTCTGATCGCCAGACAAAATTTCGAGAAAATAAGTTAGCGGTTTATTGAATCAGAGATATTCTCCGTCAATATAATGTGTGGATTTTATTTTGATATTAAAAAACAAATAGCAGTCATCAAATGTGACATTAAAGTTGGTGTCCATCTTTATGTAACTTTTTGTACATCATTGCTTGGCCGATACCAAGCGATGATGTACAAAAAAAAACAATCCTGCAACTTCAGACTGAAGTCGATACTTCAATTTCAAGTTGCAGGGTTGTTTTTTGTCAATTTTGTATTTAGTTGCATGTCTTTTAGCATGTTCCCGGGCGCGTTGGTAGTGGTATTCGCAGTGTGGACCCTATCACGCGCGTACATGTATGCGAGCAGGGAGAACACCGGGGCGTTTAGTGGGTAGGCCTGGCACTCTGCCGGTCGAGCCCCACATACGCTCTCGTCGTCTAGCCAACGGCGAGTACGTTGCAGTCACGCATTCCCCTCGAAAAAAAAATTAAATGTCTTTTAGCACGTTTTAACATTTATTTTTCCTTATGAACATCTTAATACAAGTGACCCGACGCAAACACCCGGATAACTTAAAAGCTCTAAGCGGTAGGTACTTGAAAAATGATAACCCACCACCTCACTCGCAAGGAACCTTCCATCATCAGCTTCGCATCATGAGACGATAACTACCAGTTTACTTGAATAGCCCAAGAAAAAAGAAACTTGCAACATGCCATTAAAACTGAAATTTTCCTTATATTAACCTGGGGCCTTATCGCCAAATTCTGACTTGATGACAATAGGACCACTTCGGGAATAAACTCTTTTCAACAGAAAAAGAAATTCGAAAATCGGTCCATTATTGACTGCGAAACCAGTGAATATTTATAAATAGGTCGAGCATAGAACTTCCTCCTTTTTAATTTGAATAAAAATTAACAAAGAAATTGGCCTGCCTTTACGCCCGAGACAATAGTATAAAAGTGTACTTTATTAGAGAATTCTTATCTAAATAACAATTCTTTTGAGTAATTAGCTAATTCTGCTTCAGCAGTGCTTGCTGCTGTGTTTTGGTTTGAAGGGTAAGATAATATAGCAGTAAAAAAAACAAGGGTCGAATTGATAACCTCCTCCTTTTTTGAAGTCGGTTTAAAATAACTAGGTACCGGTGACTTTACATTTTATGTCACAAGTTAGCAACGTACTCTTTGGTTTTTGTTGCGGTTGCAGATTTGCCGCCAATCTTAAAAGAACCACATGTACAGGTGACTTAATATCAGGTGGGCTTATTTGCCAACTTAGTTGTAAAAAAATTGTAATATATCGCTCCCGTGGTCTAGTGGTTGCGACCACCGGAAGTTTGGTATCCCCTAAGTGGGCAGAAATTTTTCTGCTTGGTTTGAGTAGTCTACTGAGCCCACCTGACTAGCTGCCACCATCTTATCATACAATAAGATTGTTGTGCTCTGATATTTAGAGGAAAGATAGATAGATCCTTAGCTGTTGAAAAGTCCAAAAAGCTAGCTTCCGTCTTCAGCTTTAGGGATACTGACCCCGCCTGACTAGCTGCCACCATCTTATCATACAATAAGATTGTTGTGCTCCGATATTTAGAGGAAAGATAGATAGATCCTTAGTTGTTGAAAAGTCCAAAAAGCTTGCTTCCGTCTTCAGCTTCAGTGTCACACACGATCGGGTGAGATTAAAGCCAAGAGCCTCGCGGTTATGTGTGAAAAAGAATAATACAGCTTGTAACAACACACTTAGAGCATCTGAAAAATCTCTAACGCCATTGTGGGGGTCAAATGAAAATTATAAGATTCCTCCCGCCCTTATTGCAATAAGAGCAAGCGTCGAATTCGCGTAACACGAAGCGCACTCGGGGCGGGCATGTTCTTCATATAAGCAATAAAAATGGCGTATTCGCTCTGCGTTGCATGTCCAATCTCGCTACACGTACGGCGGGACGTGTCTTGCATTTGGACAGGGGTCGGTGCCGGTCGGATTTTTGCTAAATTTGAAACGTACCCCCGCTTTAATTAAAACAATCTTGCCGGTTTCCCCGGCCTTGTCTTGTAAGGGAGATGGATCGCGCGGCTTATTGACCGATCTGTTGGTTTTCTGGTTTCATTGCACGGATGACATAGTCGTCTGAGTCTTCTAGGTTGTATATTTGTGACATGGCATTTACTATAAAAATGCTTTAAAAAAGTTAATAAATAATTGGAAGATAAAAATTCGTCTCGGGTAGGAATTGAACCCAAATTTCTAACATACCGTGTTGACGCCACTACCAGCTCCGACGAAACTTCAACTGTATGGATTTCTTTGTAGGGAGCTTAGAGAAACCTTAAAATAGATTTGATGAAACTCATTTCAATCTGTAGAATACGGATTTGTTAATTAAGGAACGCTGTAAACTTGCATGACATTTTGGGGTATAGTTGTTCTCGAGAGGTGATTTTCAATGTGATCTCCAAGTAATTTACAGTTTGTTCGAGAGTATTAAGTGCCACAAAGCTTCTCACTTTAATGAAACAAACTTTACCAGATTAAGCAAATGTAAGGCGGTATACATCTAGTGCCAACGAATTTGATAAACATAAAGGATTTCGTTTTTAACCGACTCGAAAACATATATTTTACAAAAAATAAAACCGATTCCAAAAACACTGAAAAGTTAAAAAATAATATAAGAATAAGTATGTACAGATAACATCACACTTCTATACTGAAGTCAGTGTCAAATTTTAAGACTCTAGGATATCATCGTTTGGCACCGACTTCAATATAGAAGTGTGATGTTGTTATTTTTAACTTGAACTGTATGTTGTTGAATTGTATGTTTTATATTTATGGCGGTACAGTTAATCGAAATATGAAATTTCGATTAACTGTACCGCCACAAATATAGAACATACAGTTCTAAAATTCATATATGATATTGTTGCATATTTTATTTAAACATTTTTAAAGACAGAAACATATTTCACTCGACAGAAAAAAAATCCAAAGATCTGTTCTGACACACTCAGTTCAATATTTTAAAACAGCTATAAATCAGAAAATACGATAATAAAAGTTTTAACAATAGGCGTGCATTTTTATTGTCTAGAAAATTGCAAAAATACATTTCTTATTTTGCACCTCTGTTTTCCAAAAATCGATTGAAAACTGTATTAAGTAACGTTTTAATTCGGTCACACTGAATTACAAAAAAGCAATAAAGGTATACTGAATCTAATGAGATCAAAAGTGACTTATTTCCTAAAGGTTTTAGGGGGTAAAACCGTTATCGCCCGAAACAATATTTAAATAAGAAATGTAGGCACTTGCCTCGGACTTTCAACTCTATGCGGTGTGCAACAAACTGCATTTTGGAAAGTATATACTCGAGCCAGGAATTGGCACTTCACAGTCCTCTTAAGGCGAGTATTCTACTAGTTCAAAACAGCCTCCCACTAAGTTTAACAAAACTGTTCCTTAACTCACTTTTCATGGTATCTACTTAATGACTCTGTGCTCTGTGTGTGTTGTGAGAGGGAACAGAACTTTCTTGTACACCCCAATATGTTGACGTAGGTGTGTCTCGCCTACGTCGCCGACCGTACGATTGTAGCACCTATGCGTACGACATAAAAGCGAGCCCTACCGTCAAAGTTAGCCCAGATAGTGATCTTCGATATTTTTTCACGTCAGCCGACGCGACGATATTGAAAAGACAGATGTCCACATCGTTTCGCGGCTCGACACATTTCAAATAAACTTTCAAAAATATTTCAGAGGTGTTAATAATGTCATAGTTTTTTAAAGTGTTAAGGCAGAATAAATAAACACCTCTCTACGGAATACTTATATCATCACCGAGGGGCTCGAGCCTAATCTAACTACGTTAGGGTGGTCTGAGCCTTAGTCAACCACGCTGGCCCAATGCAGATTGGTCGACCTCACATACGCCTTTGAGTTTCTTTGCAGTTCGCATGTTTTCCCTTCACCGTAGGAGCGTCGGATAAATTTACATACGGGTATGAAATTCGGAAAACAAAAAACGCATTTGTACATGTCAGGTTCAAACCCCGGAACTTCCGTTTAGGAGGCCAGTGCGGAGGTCACGGCGCCACCGACGCTAATTAAGAGTATAGTAATTTCATCAATATGAACGCCAACTCACAAAAGTGGTATGTAGGAAATCACTCACTGAACCATTTTCAGGAGTACATTTTTTAAAAACGTACCTCATTATCTCATCCCTATCCCACTATTACTGATATGTGGAGTTGTCTCAAAACGTTTTCCTCTCCCATTCATCTCTAACAAACGTCATCTTAGTACTCTATTTTTCGCTGCATATCCATTTTCACGCAATCCTTCCACACTATCCATGGTCTTTCTCTGCCCTTATGACCGCCTATCGCCTAATATATTCCTATCCCTCCTCATCATTTACTCGTGCCACGCTAACCTGTTACTTCTTATTTTCTCTTTGTTGCAGTTGTAATAGTAGATTACCCAACAAGTGAAAAAAGGTGAATTCTTTTCGAGGCACTAAGTTGTATCCCGAGAGAACTGAGCGATAAAAGGATACAAGAGCCGAGATGAATTTATTTTTCACGTGTTAGGTACTGTACTTTTTTTTCATTGACTGCAAGAAAATAATTACTCTGTGATTCTAAATCAAATCTTACTATAGGTAATACATAAAAGAACAATAGAAAACAAAAGAACTAGAAATTAATTGTAAAATTAGAACAGTTTTTGAAACTTAGTTATTACGTTTTGGTAGTTTTTATTACGTTTTTATAGCGAGAGTGTATCCGTATATTCGCGCATGATCCAAAGTCAATTTTTTTTATTCACTCAGTGAAACAAAGAGCGTTCTATTCACTGTTTTTGAAGAATCGCGAGCCCTTTGTCGAGTGTCAATGGTAAAATTCAATTTATTCATTATATAATATAGGCAAGAACACATACAAATTCGTTCTGTGTGTTTTCTCACTCGTAGATTTATTACTTAATTGAACTTTAAGATTGCCCCTATCTGCTTTCACAAGGATAATATGGATATACTCACAAGCCTTTTCTGTGCCTTGAGTAAATCATATTTATCCTAAACTTCCGGCATCACATTTCACCGTACTCAATACGTCATGAAAATGACATGTGGAGATGAAACGCTTCTGACTTTGATGGTAAACTAATAAGCACTATGAGAAGGATCCATTACTACAATCGGTGTAACATTAACGCCTTCTCGTCACTCAACGTTAATGGATTCAGACGAGGCAGATTCAAAAAATCCATTAATGGACCCTCTGTAGTCCACTCAAACTCTTCAAGGGTTAATCTTTGTGGACAGGGGGATGAATTATCAAATTATCACCCTCTTTTTTATCCAACATCCAATTTACGAAGAGGATCCAAGCGTCCGACGAGATGAGCGCCACCAGACATATTATCGTGCTGTGTTTCAGTGCTATCCTTAATTGTTGGAAATCTTAGAACTTACACTACAAATTGAGAGGATTCAATTATATATTAATAGAAATTAAAAAAAGCGGAACAAAGCATCATAACACATAAACGTCAATAACCGAAAGACACACAAGAGAATTCGAATAACAAAAAATGTAAAAAATTTAAAATTACACATCTTCGTAAATAAAAAAGAGTTTCGTGCTTACGAAGTGTGTTGAGGTATCAGGAAAAATATAAAAGTTAGCGATACCCATAGTGTAAATACACGTCACATAAAAAGGTTATACTTACCGGAATCAAGGTTGAAAATTTTACACTGCAGCCCATACTACATGGCTATAAAAATATATAATAAACTGCACAGCTACTGATATAAATAATGATACAAAACTAACACCATACCAAAACAAATTGAGACACAATTTAATTGAAAAATGTTTGTAGTCAGTAAATGATTTATTTAACAGACTTACGGCCAAATACTCGAATGCTTCTTAAATAAAATCTTACTAAAGGCATAGACGAAGAATAATAAGGTCTTCCTAATTTTAAGAAAGTCTTAGATTTAAATGAAATACTGAAACAATATTTAATCGTTGATAATGGCTGCTTTTGTAAGAGAGACTTATATATTTGTACACCGGTAACATTAATAAATTTTTCGAATATTCTATAGAAAACCATCTTATATTGTTAAGCAAAAAAAAATATTGATTCTAAATCGACAATCGGTTTTGAATAAATCCTTACCTATCTTTTGTGTTGGCAAAAACTGTGATGAAAACGACACAACCCCATCGAATTTGGCCTCGTTTGATTCGTAATGACGAGTACTTTAATCTTACATGGCAACCAAGGTCTGATGCTGGAGGTGGAAGGTAGCTTTAGGAACTCCGCAATAAAACAACACACCCCCATCGAGTTTGGGCTCGTTAGATTTGAAAATATAAAAGCTTATCACAATATTTACCTATTTTATAAAAACAATTAATGTTTTTTTCTTGAATTACCAATATCAAGATCAAGTTAAATAGGTATTGTATTAATGTTATATTTAAAAAAAAATTTAACATGTCAGTAATAAATTAAAGTTTATTTTCCTCTTTTTAGGGCATTAAATTAGAAGCTTGATTTAAAAATCTCTTTTTACTATTAGTTTTATAATTAAAAAAGTATATATTGATAAGAAGATACGATCAATTTTCAGTTGCATTTACCAAATAGGTTTATAAAAACATTAATTTTATTAGTTTTAACATATTTAGAAAAATAGTAATGGTAACTATGTATAAGAAAATCTCAATCATAACTCCTTGCGCGCCACTTGAGCGACGTCCGCAGCTCCCTTAAAATAAGAACGACATTAATGTAGTTAATGTGGCATTAATCACGTGTCAAATGATAATTGACATATATTGATAATTGTTTGAGTATACGATTTTGGCTCATTTTTGTTGATAAAAAGACCTTAAAGTTAAGACCGTCTCAAAAATTAAGTAGCTGTTAATGTTTGTTTTGAGTATGAGTTAAGTTGTTCTCAACTATTTGAGCAGCTCATAAATGTCTAAGTGTCGTTTGAGTATTCGGCCGTTATTTACCAAGTGACTACGGTGTTTGCTAGCCTTATATTGGATAATACTCATACCTTAGACAATAATAGTTAAATGGTAGAATATAAATTGTAGATAGGGAGACCTAAGCAGCATTGCAGCAGCAGCATAAAAGGGATGACTCGGAAACCAAGGATACTAACAGCCGGTTGCACCAAAAATTTATTTTACGAATTAGTAATGGTAACGTATAAAGTAAATCGTAAAAAGATGTTGCACTACACTTTTGCGATACGTTTTACGGTTACTTATACGGATACTTTTTACGGAGCTCACGCCCTGCTCATAACGTAAAAGTATAAATTTTGACAGTTCGCTTGTATTTGTAATTCATGTTTAAGGTTAGGAAATGCGTTTAAAATACAATTTAAATTCACTTTTCACTACACAATTCACTATCCGACAATGATATTGAAAAATTATCCATATATTGAATATTTAATTGCCGTCGTCGAAGAACAAACATTAGAGTAGGTCAAATGGAGGAGGGAGACTCTGACCAGGGTCGTGTGCATGGGTATCTCCGTCTTGCCTATTTCTGCCGCAAATCAGCAGTGCTTGCATTACTGTGTTCTGGTTTGAAGGGTAAGATATGGCACTGAAATTACAGGGTACCGTGACTTTACATCTGGTGTCACAAGTTGGCAACGTACACTGTGGTTCCTGTGGGGATTGCAGTTTTACTGCAAATCTCACAGCATGTATTATAGGTGACTGTTACCACTTACCATCAGTTTACTTGTTTGCCAACTTAGTAGCAATAAAAAAAAATGCTCAATGAAGGCAGGGATTTTTACACACAGATACACATATATTATGATGCATTATTAAAATTACTCAGGCATAAAAATATAAATCACCAGACAACAAAGCTTTCTCAGCCAATGTCATGAATTTAGTAATATTTAATTGATTGATAGGTCCATGGCCAATGTAAACAAAAACACTATCAACGTGACGTTTTGAAAAATGAATAACATGTCTTACTACATGTAAAAAAACTTTCATGGTAGTAAAAATCTACTAAGCTAAAATGGTAGAATTAACGCTACATACGTGTAGCAAGGAATTTTACGGTTACTTTTACTCGAATTTTTTTGGTGCAACATAAATTTACTTATAACTGAATTTGTAAAAGAATAGCAATTTTGGTGCAACCGGCTGTAACTATAACAACATCTATATCACGTACCTTACTCAACAATAAAGATTTGATGTGATTTGAGATTTCTAACATCAATACTGGCTACCTAATACATAAACTATAACATTGTAATGATCCAACCTAACATCAAACGGAACCCTAAATAGAAAACCCCCTTTACACAGTTATATTCGTAGTTTTACTAACAATTTACGCCTTTTGAAAGAAACGCACAGAATTGATTTGTATGAAGTTTGGTCAATGATCGACTAGTGATTTTATTAGGATCCACGTTGCAACCGCTTATGTAACCCAAGACCTTTTCCAAGTGGATAGATATAGAACTCCTATTGCCGAAACTATCCCTATACCTTATTTATTCTATCAAACATGATCAAACGCTTATTAAACTCGCTACCATAGTAACGAAATCACAATCTGTTCTTTTGAGTGAATTTTACGATCTCAGTAATGAGCAAACAAATGTTTTGATTTTTAAGTATGTTACCGCCGCTGTCTTTACTTTCTGAAGCTAACATTGGGATTTTGATACCTTCAGGAAGGTAGTCCCTTAACCCTCGGGCTCCATAAGATTCCAAATGAACCTAACTTCGCCCTACCAACATACTTTATAATCTACTAAAATTCTCTACGTTTGAGAATTACATCCTTTCAGAACTTTAGTTTTGTAGAGAAGAAAGGAGCGAAAGAAACACTACCAGTTCATATTCTCAATACATTTAAGATTAAACTCTAAGACATTTGATGTCTTAGTAAAATTAGCTTTACGTTAAAATAATGATCATGAAACTTACATGAGATCTTTATCACAAATTCCATTTTGCACAACACAAAGTAATCACTTCAAATAGCACATATCACTTTAGTTTTAGTGAAGAGTTCAAGATTTCGGCACCGATCCATATTGTGAATAATTCGTCGATTCGTAGATAAACAAGATGCGTCGGAAATGTCGTCGAAGGGAAAAACTCCAGTGCCTAACCTTCTGACACTGAAGCAAATATTTTTTTAGTAATAGTCGACTAACGTGCCTAACCTTCTGACACGTTGCCGTTGCAGATAATGTTCCCAATATAATATTATCCCTCCACATCTCTTCAGTTTTTTATATGCAAGCACAACCACTTCACAGTGCCAAAATAATTCACTCACGAGACAAATAATGCATCAAACACAAGCTCTTATTAGAGCGGACTTCATAGTCGAGCTCAATGGAAAATATGATCCAAAATCCACTGAATATTCTCAGATATTGGAATAAGCCACTAGAATCTCTTCGAGAAACTAGGAATAAATATAATCGTTGCAAGTTTCCTTCGGAGTGACCTGAATAATCGGTGCAAGTTTCTTATAGAGGGACCTGCATATAGCGTTGCAGGTTTCCTTCGAAGGGACCTGAATAATGGTGCAGGTTTCCTTCGGAGTAACCTGAATAGATTCAGTAAAATTAATAGTTAATTTCATTGATGTAGATGATCAAGATAATGATTTTAGTTTAAAGGTCCCTACCTGATGTATCGTGTCTAACAGAATATATAAGCTTCTATTAGTGTTGTGTTGTCTTACGAAGTGCAATATAAGACACCTAACTAACATTAAAAGAATAAGAAAGCGAGGTGAGAAGGATCTCTGTGTGCCTATTTCCCTATACTCGTATATGCGCGAGCACGGGCGTTGGGATCGCCGTGTGCTCACGAGCCCTATATACGTGGTGTATATATACATAGTATATAAGTAGGAGACCGACTTCTTTAGTCCATGCGTAGCTAAACGGGCGCAAATGAGCACGGGTCTACTTCGACAGTCCCCCCGCCGCTAAACATTTCCCAAAGAAACCAGGGAACTTGAGCCACTATGTTGATAAAGAATGACTGCGCTGATATGTTCCAAACAACGCCCTCCCTGAAGGGAGTTAAAATCACAGTCTATCGTAGTCTCCGTTAGGTGACCCGACCGTGGCCCACCGAACCATGTCGATGTTTATAGGTCTTCACAATTCGATATTCGGACTCGAAACACTAATATCTTAAAATTCACAAATCTTTGCAAACACCAATTAATTCAAATTAAATATCCAAAATCAAAGAGAGCGTCGAAGACTAACCGGCATGCACGAAATTCCAAAATGTTCTCCCCACAGATCAATATATGTGTTCTCCCCTTCAAGAAATGCCTGTGACATTCCTGTCAAAATCAAATCCTTCCCAGTTTAAAATATTATTTTTAATTGTCATATTTCTACAACAATACTTCTTTGATCAAATAATTGACTCGACGAAAACATGGAGATAAAATCAATGGAGACGCTTCGACCATTGAGCTAGATTTGGTTTCGTTACAACATAAAATGTCAATGACTACAACCATAAATTAATTGAAATGTTTTTGATTTGAATTTAAATCAATCTGATTTCTAATATAAATCAAAATCACGCTGAATATTAACTGCGTGTATTTCCATCGCTGTAAACGAAGTTTTTTTAAGTCATAACTTGGATTTACGCAATGAAGTTACTTTAAGCATAAACCAGGTTTACGTCTGCACTAAAATATAAAACGAGCACTTTCAAGAGCCTTGTCTCGTTTTTAAAAAGACACTTAAAATATATATTGTTTTGTGGATGTACAGTCAACAGCACATCAGGCTACCACAAAATGACACATTTTTTCAATCAACTTTAAACTTAATGTATAACAGATAAAGGTTCAAAATCAATTAGAGAAATCTGACAATTTTGTATAGCCTGACGTGCTGTTGACTGTATTCATTATGTTTACGAGTTATATAACTGACTTTAAAAATTAATTCTTTCCTGTCGCTTGACGTTGAAAAATTGTAACCTTAGCTGTACTTGGTAAAACAGATAGTGTATAGGAGACAGACAGCTCATTTTTCCAAAAAACCTTCCAATATCAGTTACATCACAAGTGTAATAAAAGAAAAGAAATATTTTTTGACGATTTCTTGGGAAACTCTCAAGAAATTTTACTTCATTAACCTTTACGTATGGACGTGTAGCCTCTCAGGCTCTGCAGGCGTAGCACGGACCATGGATAAAACGGGACTAGAGACAAATAACATGTTTCTTCTCGCTCTCTCATATAATAATGACGCGAGAAGGGACGAGGGTTAGTCACTTTCTCTTCTATAGTCCACGCGCCGTGCTAGGCCTACTGGGTGAATGTTAGTTTCTAAGTTTTGTGTACTTCCCGCCGCTGCCTGCACTTGAGCAGTTCTTCAGCTTTAGTTTTAGTAGGTATCCAAACAACCAGCGCAGGAGGAAATTACGTCATTCAATAAAAAATACGTGAGTAATACTTATCTAAAAATCGTTTGGAGCCTGTGTGTGTGTTTACAAATATTTTATGCCATAGTTGTGGTATAAAATATTTGTAAACACATTTTTCTTTTTTTAGATTTTTTTGTAAACTTAAACTTGATGTATATGTTGAAATAGTAAAAAAAATAAAAGAGAGTATGATAAATATAATTATTTTATAAATTTTAGTTGATTTAACGGCTAAAAACGTAATTTCACTTAACATTACCCAAAAAGTGCCTAAATATTTTAATTTTGAATGTTTCGAGATTTGAAATAAAAAAGTGGATTATATATTCACGTAATTTTTACTATAACTAACCCATACTTTATCTTAAATATAGTATTCAAGCTATTTAAAAAAATATGATAAAAAAACCCTAGTATATAGGAGCCTGTCGAGACTACACGTCCAGGATAGTGTAATGACGTCCATACCTAAAGGTTAACAGCTGCTTTAATTTTTTTTTATAAACAGCACAGTCTCTCTTAGACTGTATTTCAGAATTCCTCGTAGGTGTCTACCCAACTGATTTCTGAACTTGATTCTGCTACAATGTAGCGCTCACGCTACGACACCTACAGAGTGCTACGCGCTCCCGTCTACAATTTTTATTTGTATTAAAGCATCACAGAGAATAAAAAGAATTAAACATACCCGTATAATTTACATTCAGATATAAATGACATAAACCTACAGAACCTGAGCAACGACAACAATAAAAGAGCCAAATTAAAAAGATAAGTCGACGTAAATAAAATTCGGTTTGAAAATGAAAGCACTTACCACTCGGTGGGCAGTATGCTTGTTTGCCAAATTAGTTGTATAAATATATGTAAACACGTACGTGTTCCTTGATTTCATCACTAGATCCTAACTTAGCGAATGACAATAGGATGAATAATTGAGAAGTATACGTGCTTCATCATCACAGTTCATATACGTCCCCACCGGGGGGCTCGAGCCTACCTTATGTTAGGGCGATTAGGCCTTAGCCAACCACGCTGGCCCAGTGCGGATTGGTCGACTTCACATACACACACCATTGAATTTCTTCGCAGATGTATGCAGGTTGCCTCACGATGTTTTCCTTCACCGACGAGCGTCAGACAAATGTACATATAAAATTCGAAACGAAAACCACATTGGTACATGGCGGTCTCGCTCCCCGACCTCCCGATTGGAAGGCAAGTGCCGAATCCACAGCACCACTGACGCTCATATACTCGCATATACGAGTAATGAGTACATACGTGGAGTAATGTATACGTGCTTAAATAAATGAAAAATAATAAAAGAATAATAAAATCGGTTTATAAATGACGGAGTTGTGAGGCAACACACTAAAAAAATCAAACTGCCGAATTAAGAACCTCCTCATTTTTTAGTATTTTTAAGGCAAGTTTTTTCATCCCCACCTACTTCTTCATTCGTCGAACGCAGCACATGCCACGCCAATTAGCGGGACTCAGGGAACCTAAATCCAATTTGAAAGAGTCGCCTGCCCAATTCAGGGGACGGCAGGATCCTGGACTAAATAAATAATTGGATACGCTCGACCCAAACAATTGCCACACACTGATTGGAGGAAACGCCGAATCGGAACTCATTTAGGATGCTGTTTCGCAAACTTTGTAAGGTGGACGTTTCCTTCACGTTTTATTGAGCTTGAAGTTGCTAGAATCTTCAACTTGTCTTACTCGGCCCTACTAGTGATTTGTTGCTTTCGCGGACGAAAAAAAACGTCTGGCTTGAATTCTTTCGAAGATCAACGAATTAACAAAATTAAAAAGGTTACATTGACGCATTGGTGCGTGCGCTCAGCAAACGATTGCAAATAATACTAATAATACATCTTTATTTCAGGCATAAAAAGAAACTCATATACAAACAAAAATTAAAATAATATAAAAAGCAAAGGATATTTTTATAAAAATGAAATGAAAACGCGTCTATTTTCTATTGGCACTTCGGTGTGTGAGTAGCCAATGATTTAGGAATCGATTTCGATAAAGATCGGATTTGATGACACATAACAAATCGTTATCTGAGTCACAAGGCTAATGTTGGCGGTGGTCAGTCCTATAATGGGTGATGAAAATACGAAACCTCTCAAGCTCCTCCGTGCTTCAAATGGCACGTTAAACAGGCGGGTCATGCGCCTGGTCTCGCCCCGGTCGCACCGCCTAACCGTCCCATCGGACTAGGCGAGTGAAGGAACACAGAGTGCACTTGCGTTTGCGCAGTCACTTGTGCACTATAATATCTCCTGCGCAGATGTCTAGTCTCTATTGAGATTGGCCACCGTGACCAAATATCGGTTAGGACGACATTATTATTACATTTGTGTAAAAGAGATTTATATAATAATATAATAATAAATTCTTTATTCAAACAACTAGGACTCATTTATGTCTATAAAAAAATATGAAAAATTGGATACTAATTTTCAAATTCACCATTAAAATGAAACTGAACCTATAAAATAAAAATAAACTTACCGTTTTAACGTACAGGCTTCAGGAAACTAGAGGCTCATTAATGGTTACAAATGTTAGATCGATTGTTACTGATTTGCCTCTTCATTAGTTTAAAGCTCGTGTAAGAAAGAATGAGTAAATAATAAAATGTTTTATTGTGTAGAACTTTTGATGGAAACAAAAATTGTTGTGTATGGTAATGACATTATTTATTGTAGATGTGGTTACTACTGATAAATCTGATACGTTTCTTACGTATATTCTTTTCATCAGCTAAAAGATGTCCTGGATGGGTAGGTAGAAAATTGGTCAATTGAAAAGAGCCTTCTATCAAATCATAATTGAATATAGAACATTTTGATTTTGATCTCTTACAACTATGTAGTTATTCTTACATTAAGTGACACACTGTTGCTTTAGCACACATAACATGTATAAAATTATGCAACAATGTTACTTCACCGCATCGTTTGAACCAAAACTCTATCAAAATCGTTAATGACCAAAGTATAATTAGGCCGAGAAGAACGAAACTGAATGCCATTACAGCTACAAACATGCCTGTATGCCGATAGTCATAAATAACGTTCGTGTGCTTCAAGCCGGGGCCGGACGAGCGACGTGGACGCAAGTAGCTTTGATTAACGAGGGCCGGATTAGATTTTTTATGGAACTTTTTCGCTTACTCTGTTATTTGGCAGCCCGCTTTGGGTGCGTCAGATTTTCATTAGCTCTCGGAGGCCTCTTCTTATTGCTGCGTGGAAATTATCGGAAAAAGCTGGCGAGTCGCGTATCGTGTTCTTGGGTTGCAGAGTACAGGATTAGGTTCTCTTGCAGCCAAGAGCTATTGACAGTATTTATGTGCGTTTGAGTATAGTTTTAAATGTTTAGAGTGATCATCGTTAATCATTTCAGCCAAGAGACTGTTGGTCATAGGTCTCCCCAGGGATCTCCAAACCAATCGTATCCAGCGGCTTCCTGCGACCTTCACCAGATCGTCGGACCACCTTGTGTGGGGCCTACTAACGCTGCGTCTCCCGTTACGCAACCGCCCCTCGAGGACCTTCCCGCCCCAATGGCCATCAGTCCTGCGAGCGATGTGTCCTTTTTTCCGGGGGTGAGCTTGTGAGGGGCTCTCCCGGCAGAGTGCCAGGCCTACCTACTAAAACCGCCGGTGTTCTCCCTGTCCTTATGGGCGCGTATGGTAAGATCCACTACGACACCACTACCAACGCACCCGGGCAAGCCCGAACAACTGGTCGGGCTATCGCCAAGGGGGTTGGCCCAAGAGCACCAGGGCAATCCCCAGACGGAAAGCCTTACGGCGACATGCATGGGACCAACTTTGCAATCAGCCCTCCATGGCAAGGTCATTAGACGGGCGTCGTTTGTGCAAATGCCCGCCTTCGTCTGCCGAGCGATGTGTCCTGTCCACTGCCAATTAAGGTTTGCAATTTTTTGGGCTATATCGGTAGCTCTAGTTCTTCTACAGATTCCATCAGAAACCTCGAGCATAGCCCTCTCCATTGCCCTTTCAGCCTTCTAATGAGATCCATTGTAAGCGGCTACGTCTCAGTTCCGTACGCCATTACAGGCAACACGCACGAATTGAAGACTTTCGTCTTCAGACACTGCGGTAGATGGGTCAAGAATATCCTGTGAAGCTTCCCGCAAGCTGCTCAGCCAAGTTGAATTTGTCGATTTACCTCTTTCTGGAAGTTGGACTAAAGGTATTCGAGCATTGTGCCAAGATCTTCCACGGTCTCAGCCATGACTACAATATTATCAGCAAAACGAAGGTGAGTCATGTACTCACCGTTTATGTTGTATGAATAACGAAATAATATTTAAGGATCAAAGTGTAGTGATCCATGTAGATGTTAAGATTCTGTAGGAAAAATATTTGGGCTAATCAAGCTATTTTTTTTTCCATGCAGAGAAAATTTTACTATACACAGGAACAAATCTGTCACGTCACTTCATTCATAACCATCGAGCGTAGCTATGGCTGGCTTGGCCCAGGTGCGGCAATATCAAAAAATATTACGGAGAAAACACGTTAATTACATAGTCAGCTCGACTATGGTTGTCACTTGAAAGTTTTTACTCACACTTTAAAGTTGATTTACTCGGAAGTATTAGGTTTTCAGGTCTAAGACCACCTAGGACAATCATAATATATCTAACATGTTAGCCCCTTAACTATTATTTTGGCGTTCTGATATATCCGGCATACATATAAAATATACCTTCACATAATATTAAAAAAACTATTGTTAACGACGCGCCCATCTTCCTATGCAAAATGCACCCTTCTTTTGGCAATTTTGTAAATACCTGCTTGTAAATTTGTAACTTTTTATTATTTTAGTTTTAAGGTAGTTTAATAATTTTGTACACCCTATTTGTACAAATGTTTGTGCGGACCGCTCTACTGGTTAGTCCCCTTCAAACTGTCCGCAAACAGCAATACTGTATCTATCGTAATTCTGTGCTCATAATAAACGTGGCTTCAAGTTGAAGGTGTATCCTTTGGTGAGCCTTTTAGGAACTCCGTACAACTATAATTTAAATGAGGCAACCAAAAGAAGAAGTAAATGCTCCTTTTGTCTCTTTTTAAAATCATATAGGTATTGTAATAAAATATTAAACTATTCCGAAACGCTCTACACATAATAATACAGCGCATTGTACAATTTTTCAAGATGCAAGATTAATAAAGAAATAGACATGAACAGCCAGATGAAACGAGCTCCAAGCCGGCAGAAGACGTCGGCTGCATCAAAGGAAAAGGGGACGAAACACGCGAAATATAAGGTTGATAATTCCTATGTTGAGCCACGTAATCTGTCGGATATCAAAGACGCCACTCCTAGTAATGAGTACACAATCCCCGTCTGTAGGCGTAGGTTTTGTTAATTTATAACTCCCCTTTATTCTTAGGAATATCGTTAAGGCAACAAGGAGCATTGATGGATAAAAGCAATATTACGTCTCTTATTTCGGGGGAAGTTTTCACGTGAATAATTACTGTGGAGGAAATGTCACTGTTTGATGTTGAATCGAGATGAGCCATCTTTATTAGTTCTGTTTGTGACGCATTTTTTATTATTACACCAGAGATTCTGTAAGTCGCCTGCTTTTTCTTGTTAATTTCTACCGTTAAGTAGAGGTGCTTGAATTGCTGTGTTCCGAATTGAAGAGTAACAGGAAGTGAAATTAATGGGTACTTTGGATACACGTTATGTCACAGCGCAACGTACATTGAAGTCCTTGTAGAGTTGCATATTTGCGAGCTTGTCGGGAGCCGCGTATACTATAGCGACTATCTTTCCATGAAGTATTTTTACCAGAGGAAGACAATATACCAGAGTCATCTGCATGGGTACCTCTATATTATCTATTTCTCTCGCCAAGCAGAGGTGCTTGCATCGCTGTATTCCGGTGTGAAAGGTAAGACAGACAGTGACATTAGTGGGTACTGTGACTTGACATTTTATGTCACTAGTTGGCAACGAACATTGGCGTCCTCGTAGGGATTGTAGATTGCAAGTCTTACAGGAACCACATGTACCATAGGCGACTGTATAAGGTGGGGAGCCTGCTTGTTTTCCAAAATTGTTGTAATTAAAAAGCTTAAAAACTTAACTGTAAGGAAGTATGTGAAATGTTACAAAATGTTTAGTGACACGGTTAAGAACATATTACGAGATGTAGAGAGTAAGGATGCTTATTTAGGGCTCAAACCGCCCAAGGTCCAATATCACCAATATTTAAACGGGCGGTTAGTTAACCAACAAACAAATTTTGACATTTCACTCATACCATTATTATCAAGAAACAGCTGTTAGTTAACTATAACCGCCTCTTTAGTGAAAAATTTGTAAGCTATAACCGCCTATTATTTAAATGTTGGTGAAATTCGACCTTAATATGTTGGGCAGTTGCGCAAGCAGCCTTTGGGAGTCTTGTTGAGTTGGGGATTTGTAAATCCTACTGAAAGCGCATGCACTATAGGTGAATGTAACCTTCTTTCTATCTTCTTCTCTCCTTCTTCTTGCCCTCAGATGCGCAGTCTTCTTGTATTCCAACTCAGTTGTTTGATACAATTGGGTCGTTGTTGTCATGATGTTGAAGACACGATTTTGCATATGTATGCGCGGCGTACTAATTTCGCATTTAAAATGGTTTTGATTAACTCCCGTTTACTTTGCACCGCTTTGCACGCTTGTAAAGATCTGCTATCATTGTATTCGGTAATAGTTGTTAGTCATAAGCAATTATGAAATTATTACAGAGGACAGTGTATCTTCGTTGTTTATTTGCAAGACCAAGTTCTTCCTCTTCACCCCATTGATAGTGAGTGACCGTGAGGCAAGATAGAAGCTATAGCTTTAACTGAATCCGTCAACTAGATACAGGCTTAAAGGTTAGGTAAACATTGGTCTTAAGACGCCAGGTTAAGTTAGATTAAAATAGCGCGCGCATACACATACATCTTACAATTATTGAAAATACATATCGGATGTACCTAACTAAACGCCGAAAGACCATTCAAAGGGTATTGACCCTTTAACTGTTCTTTCGGCGTTTAGTTAGGTACATCCGATATTAAATGAATCCTAAGTATTTGCCTTAGATCTATAAACCTAATACTTTTCGAGTAAATTGACTTTAAACTCAAATCAAAAACTTTCAAGTGGCAACCATAGTCCAGCTGACTATGGAATTAACACAATAGAAATGTAAACACTGATGGCCAATTGCACTAACCTTGTCTTAGCTAAGGACGATCTTAAGTGGCATGCTGTCACTTTTATTCATTAAAGACAAGAAGTGAGAGCATTCTTCTTAAGATTATTGTCTTAGCTAAGACAAGGTTTGTGAAATTGGCCATGAATGAAAAAACAAATTACGCTTATGTAGGGCTTTCGACACTTAGGATCGAAAAATAATTAATTTAGTTTTATAGAAAAGAAGTAGCTTGATTAACCCCAATATATTATCTACAGAATCTCCACTTCTGATGGATACAAACTTAAGCATTATTTCGGTGTAACGAAACCAACCCTGTATAAATAAAAAAACCTTGAATATCTTCAGATGCAGATGTATCTATATGGACAAACTTCGTCTCGTTTGCCAATGCTATAAGAATCACCATGAAAATCCCCATGCGAGCTTCAATCTGAAATGTACCCATTTCCCTATATCAAAAGATTTTAATCCTCTCAAGCACCGCATTCACAAGACAAAGATTAAGAAAAGCCGCGCCGAGACGCGTGTCCCGAACCCGACACGAGGAGTGGCTGCAGTAAGGATTAGGATTAACTTTGATTAATCCGGTTGAGCGTCGGTGGCGCAGTAGACTCGGCACTTGCAATCCAATCGGGGGGTCGGGGTTCGAGACCCGCCATGTACCAATGTGTTTTTCGTTTCGAATTTCATATGTACATTTGTCTGACGCTCCTACGGTGAAGGAAATCATCGTGAGGCAACCTGCATACATCTGCGAAGAAATTCAATGATGTATGTGAAGTCGACCAACCCGCACTGGGCCAGCGTGGTTGACTAAGGCCTAATCACCCTAATATAGGGTAGGCTCGAGCCACAGGCACTATTCGTAAGACAATTCGACTTTCAGCCTACTACCGTCAACCAGCTCCAAATGACTTGCCTTTGCCAACGGCTGACCTTCCTAGTTTTTGATTGAGATTTTTGTTATACAACTGGAAGCAAACAAGCAGGCTGTCCACTTGATGGTTAGTTGCTACAGTCGCTTATCGTCGGCGAGCTGTCAAAAGCTCGTAAGTCGCAAATTCGCCATGTTGCAAAAAAATCCTTTTAGTCGTTTTTCGTGAGAAAACCTTGTAATACATGTCTACGTAAAACAAAGCTTGGATTCGGTAAAAAAGAAAATCCACCGAATGTTTAACTTGGCTTCCTGCAAAAATTTTCACTATACAGTTTTTTTCATCTCCTTTTTTATTGCAATTAAGTTCGCACACAAGCAAACTGCCCATACCTGATGGTAAGTGGTAACAGTCACTTATAATACATGTGGTTCCTGTGAAGTTCGCAGCAACTGCAACCCTCACAAGAACAGTAGTGTACGTTGCCAACTTGTGACTTAAGATGTAAAGTCACCGTACCCAGTAATTTCAATGCCATATTTTACCGTTCAAACCGGAACACAGCAACGCAAGCATTGCTGCTTTGCGGCAGAAATATGTCCCCTGTAAAATTTTGGAGCAATACACATGCAAGGTTTTCACAGCCCGCCGACGTTATGTTTTGTTTGGGAAGAGTAGTTTGGGAAGAAGATGGTTATGTCGGACTCTCCGCTGCCACTGGGACAGTGTGTTACTAAGCGGCCGTGGCCCACCGACTAAAACCGACGCCTCCTTACATACTCCTTGGCGCGAGCACGTCCATCACCGACGCATCCTCCCTACATCAGACGAGGAGGGACACGTCACTGCCTCACAAGGTTATAGGATCTCTATCGTATACTTCCACGACCTCAGCGGCGACTGTTTGCCTATGGCGAGTCCCTCTCACCCCTCAAAATAGGAAGGCCGAATATCCACCGAGGCATCCGGAGGATCGACGACTGGCGGCGACCTGTGCAATGAAGGGTTCAAGGGTCCGGGTTTTTCTGACCTGGGACACGATTCTCATGCATTCGAAAAAAGTTCACATTCGTTAAAATGTTCGAAATTCGAATTTTTTTCGAAGGAACCACAGTTTGTGTATTCTCAAAAATTCACAATCGAAATAATTCGAACGAATATCACTCGAACGCAACGAATGGTATGGACCAGTCGAAGTTGAGGTTCGTATACGAACTTAGCTGTCAAAAGTGTGTCAAAATTCTAAAAATGCAAGGAGTTTGTGATTATTTTTGTATAAATGAGCTCAAACCGCGAAGCTGGCTCAAACTGTGTTTTCTCTCTGTGTTTTGTCTCATTAAAATGAATGAGGAAGAGTTTTTGGTGAACTTCTTCCCCAATTTGGTGGAAGAATTAGAGGCAGCAAGCGCCGAACCACATACACATAACATTGAGGATAACTTCAAAAACTTACCTTGCGTCACTCCTCCCAAGTTTTTTTAGCCCCTGTGATGGAGTTTTGTATCTTCACTGATGTTTATCCACAGTCTTTTAGCTTCATTCTTAGTGAATGAGCTTGGAAGTTTGCCACATTTCAGCTGTGGATCGGCTTCTACTAAATGTACTAGACGAAGCCAGTCAGGAGGTAAAAGGCGTGCGTAAGTCCGCCTTCTTCACCCTGTCCTCCTGCGAAACCTATAAACCTACAAGAACACCAGTGTACGTAGCCAACTTGTGCTACAAAACGTATGTCACAGTACCCAATAAATTCACTGCTTTTCTTACCTTTCAAAAAGGAGCACAGCAATCTAGACACTGCTTGCATTGCACCGCAAATAGGTAACATGGAGATACGGAAGATAAACATAGAAGACGATTCGTTTGGGTGACGAATACAATTTTTGACGTCGGTGCTATCCTTAGCTTAAAAATATATTTACATGAGTAACTACCTACCGAATATTTATATGAATGTAAATAGAAATCTGGAATACTTCCACGTGACAACGTTTATTCCTAATATTAAGGTTGTCATCGACCGCAGAAAAATAATACTTTTATTTCCTCCCTTTTTATTTAGTGGTAAATTTTATTAAGTAATCATCTACTAGGTACATCAAATTTTGTTGTCAGCCCAATTAACTACTCATGTTTGCTTACGATTTGTGTACTTTTTGTCTGAACACCATAGATCGCTATCTTATAAAATAAGCGATCGCTTAAAATAAACCCAAAATGCACAGTCTATGTAGTAAAGACCAGTAAATCCAAGCGAAAATTTAGGACAGACTGCAGATAGGCCTGCAGCTTACGGTTAACCCTATGGAGACATATTCCCGTTTGATGTCCGATAAACAAATTATATCAATTAGCCCCGGGTAGGCTTTGGAAAAGGAACGATCTACCAGCCGATGTATTGTTCCTTATTTCAGAGGAACCCGGTGTAAATGCCACATCCAGTTGATACCTACTGTTGGATATTTCACGCTTTGAGATTGAACTTAGCGGAAAAAAACGGATAATCCGAAACGATAGTCCGAATTTTCAATTGCTTCTATGCACTTGTGTCGGCGCTACTCCCATTGGATTGCCTCATGATAAAGACGGTTGCCCCTAAAGATGAATAAACTCATTGTAACATTTTTGATGAATCGTGCAAGACAATAAGAAATTGACCTTTTTATTTATATGCTTCCGTGTCATTGCACCATTCAACTAAATCCACTGCCATGGGTTGACTGGATTATACCCACACAGCACATACTTTAAGTATTGTTGTAACTACAAATACAAATATTTTATTTGCTCTAAACAGGATACATATTATAATGGTGTTCACTAGAGAAATCAGAGCTTTGACCTATTTAGCCATATTGATAAGGCGTGCAAATATTACAAAAGAATTATTTATATCATTGGAAGCTCATAGGCATACATTTTAATAATCAATGATTGAAAAAAAACGTAAATAAGCTACAAGCTAAGAACAGCAAATGCGCTACACTAGGCACCTCTACATTTAATATCTGGAATAAAAAGGTAAAATATTGAAATACCACAATTGAGCATTAAGCATACCAGCATGTAACATCGATTTTGTCAGAGCTGCTTCTTGCTTGATTTCTCAATTATCTCGCTTGCCAGGATGTATATATACGAAGATCATACAAAATCGTTTAGCTTTTTGTAATAAACAAACAGCTATATATTTTTTCATATCCACAAAGAGTAACGGAAAAGGCAATCTTTAGGTACAAAATTGCCTGCACAAATTTTGATTTTAATACAATTTCTCTTTAACCTAAATTAGAGAAAGAAAGTCAGTTCGCTCCCTTTGTCTGACGTTCAAACTAATCTAGTTCCTTCCTTTGCAAATTTAACAGCAGACAATGAACCGTTCGCAAAGTTTGGCACTGAAAATAGTTATTTTGAAGTAGACAACTCAGGCAGCACTCAAGTTCGCGGACTGAAAATATTTATTAAAGCTCTCTTTATTACCTTGAGAGGTCTGGTAATTTTATTAAATGATAGGCTTTTAAATTTTGAGTTATTGAAGTATTATAGTTAGACATTAAAGTATATGTTTACTGCATGTGTTTCGCGGTAAACATCATAGCTGGTTTCCCAGGTTACGTTTTTATGGTGATAACTATCTTGGATTTTAATTACTCAGCTGTTATGCTTTTACTAAAGTAGTTTTGGAAAGAAACGATAAAATTGTTACTATAAAAAAAACTTTGAAGGTGGTAATTAAGTAAGAACTTATATAATACACTAGCATTTCGCTCGCGGCTTCGCTCGCGTTATTATTGTTTTCCCATGGGAATTTTATATTTTCCCGTAAAATTATTTTGTAGGCTATTATATAGAATACTGTTATTTATATTTAGGAGCTCGAATAATAAATTTCATAGAAATTGTAGGAGAATTTAAATATTTTCATAGAAAATTTCAACCCCTATTTTGCCTCCTAAGGGGGTAATTCCAGTAAACCATGAAATACGTGTTCAATTAAATGTTTTTAAGAGCATGAATCTCAAGTTTTATCAAAATCGTTGGTAATAAAAAAAATCCACACAAACTTGCAACCCCTATTTCATCCTTTCACGGTTAAACTTTTTTAAAATCCCTTCTTAGTGTGCGTCCGCATTTTGAATTAAAACAACTGTCCAAATTTCACGTTTCTATCATTAGCGGTCACGGCTGTGCGTGCGTCTATAGATTGGAACTTCTCTTTTTATATAATAACTAGTGGGCCCGGCGGACGTTGTCCCGCCCGATTACAGCGCCACCTACCGTGTCCAGCTGTACGTTTAAACCTTCCTTGGACCTATTCAAATACACACAGGAAATTCCGTAAGAATTGGTCAAGCCGTTTCAGTTTTTTCGAGACAAACACACAGCGTTTCATTTTTATATATAAGAAGATATAGAATATAGATTACGACACTGATTTGTTCTGAATATAATATTCACGGAAAATATTTAAGCTATAACCACAAAGAATACAAAAGATGACTAAAAATTTAATTATTAAGATTATGTGACATATACGTCCAAGGAAGTTAATTAATTAACCATTTCATTAGCATATTATTACACACTTACGACTACAATGCATTAACCGAAAATTACATAAGATAATTATGTCAGATGATGCCTCATTACATGTAAACAGTGTATGCAAAGATTTCATAGCAATATTCGTAACTCTTATGGTGCCATATTGCTTTACGATGTTCAACCTTAGGTAGGTCGTTAATTAAATTCCTTGATTGTACATTGTCGCGAAGCGGAAGGCTTCGTACAAAAAAAAAAGGTGGAAGAAGCTAGAAAGAAAACAAGGTATTAAAATAAACACGGTGTATTTACAAAGAAAACAACAGAGATCAAGGGAGAATATAGATTAGGAGGGCACGGCAGATCTTACTTAACTAACTTAACCTAAATAACAATAACTATGTACAACGTAATATAAAAAGATCTAGCCTGGCCAGGGTAGGACGCGGGGGCAAGTAGCAGCTCAGCCGGATAGCCGGAGCAAGAGCAGGCACGGCAACACCACTGGCAGGATAGGTTGCGCAGGTCAGGTACGCAGCACATCGATCAGGGAGGCAGCCCGGCGAAGAGGTTGGCAGCACAGGAGTGTCCCAACGACGCTCTGTAGGCAGACGGCTCAGGAACACCCGGCGGCAGCGTTATGCAGGTAGGAGGGCCAGAGCACCCCCAACGGCGCTCCTCAGGATAGTCAGCAGCAGGGACCCGTAGAAGGCGCTACGGAGTAGTCAGGTAGGCAGCAAGCACACGTAGCAGGCGCGGTGGAGACGCGTGAAGGAACCGGCACGAAGTGATATAATCACGGAGGCCTGGCGGTGGTGGTTAGGTTCCAAGCCGGTGTAAGGAGCTTAGCTACTCCTTAGCCGTTTGCGTTCAATACCAGAGCTGGTAGTAGACTAGCTTCCTAATGACCCTGGTCCGCTTTTATACTGGCCATAGCTGTCAAGCGAAAGATTTTTGAAAAATAACATAATTTATATGACATTTGTCAGTCACGTAGGCATTGAGCTACAATATTGTGATAAAATGTCGGACGCTAACAATTATAATAAGAAAATACAGAAAAATACAAGAAAGGACTAATAAATATTACAAATATTTATACATATATATAATAATAGCGTTATACAAAGTGAAGTTCAAATAAATAATCAGTTAGTGCTTTACAAACATTCGTGAATCAATATAAGTGTTACAAGAATTTATGTATATTTACAAGATCGACATGTGAAAAGACAAGGTAATAATATTATACTTTCATACCTAGTTACAATAAAGAATTAGTAGACTTAAATGTGTCAGCGCGAAGCAACCTGACAACATCAGTATTTGATTGAACATTTATCATTCAACAATGATATCTACCCGCAATGCTTCCTCAGTTGAGATTACTTTCAATGTAGCTGAGATTTATGCAGATCCTTGTCTAGTCACAATACCCAAGGTGGAATAATTGAAGATAAGCCACAGTTTAGACGTCAAATCTGAATCAATTCAGAACTAGGTGAAGCTAGCACGCCTATGCAAGTTCTCATATCTTACATTGAATTTTATAAACAAGTTTTGTTTGAAAATTGATACTAAAAAGGTAATATTTTATAATAGGTAATATCAATTGCATTTTGTACGATGTTTAACAGATATTTATTTTTTAGCAACGCATACGTATTTAATTGAAAATCATTCAATGGTCATATCTCGAGACAATACTTTCTTAGCTTTGAAAAGTTCTATTTCAAATAAATCTAAAGTAGGTTGAGTTCCAATTCCGAATCAACAGTTTTCGAAAAAAGGAAGAACCGATTGGTTAATCAATTGATTGTGCCATAATTAATTGGATATGCAAGTTTTTTCAAGTAACAGTCGCTGAGCTTCTTAAATATTAACTGCCTACATTGATAGGTTAAGACAAGCCAACATTTTAGTGCTTCATTATAGAAACCAGATAAGTTTTGGTGGACCCCTGCTTACAAATTGTGAATCCCCGATTTTTATCATGTCAACGTAGACCCCCATCGAGTCTCTCGTGTACCCCTAGGGGTCCACCTGGATCACTTTGGGAATCAATGCTCTAGATATAATATATTCCCAACTAGCAAAAAAGTCAATACGTATGGCCTAAATACATATGGACGTACTTTTAAATCATACCTTGATAACATTTACAGGTTACAAGTACGACTTCTGAAAATTATTGTACCATATAATGTTAAAATTAATATTAAGAACGATCTCGAGTTATTCCAATATTGTGATATTTTACCAATTAATTTTAATTATAAATACCATATCTTAAAAGAGCAATTTTTAGGACAGATATACAAAATTATATTACACATGATAATGTTTTAACGCGACAAATAATAAAAAGATTATTACAGAAACCTAGCACGAATAACTTTTATGGCAAGAGAACCTCGCAATATATTATTCCACATCTTATCAATCAAATGCCAATTGAGTTAAGGGATAATATTACTGAAAAAACAGTAGCTCCGTTAATTAAAAAACATATGTTTGAAAATTATAGGCGTACCTTCCTTGCGGAGCATCCTGTAGTGTGATGTCGTAACCGGTTGTCTGGGTGAGGTGAGCGATGCCGCGGGAATATTACTCGCAGACATTGACACCTTACTGTTGTACCGATAACAGGTTACTAAAGTAATGTATGTGTTCGATTTATAAGTACTTATATTTTAATACGACTTCCGATTTAAGTATTTATATTTTAATACGACTTCCAGAGTGGAAGTGTTAATATCGGGACAAACCCTTCCAGGGTTTTACGATATTATTATGCTTATAATGTAAACAATAAGAATTGGATACCTAATAAAAAAAAAAGTCCAATGAAAATTATAGAACTGTCAAGACTAATAAAACTCTTATACGGGCACTGGTAAAGACTTCCATTCTTATATTAGCATTCTAAACGATTTGATATATAATATGTTCGATTTGACTCATTCAATACGATCATAAAAACAAAATGTTCCTATATGTGTGCCCAAATCATAGGTTGTAGAAAACTACAAGTATCTTATAAGCATTCAAAAATAGTCTTGTAGATACTCGTAGTTATAAGCACAATTTTTGCTAGTTGGGACTTTGCTTCGTCCATAACACGCCCGCTAAGTGTATTCAAAGCGACCACAATTTCAGTGATATTGCCTCTCCTTTCGGAAACCTCCGCAGCCTGAAAAACGAGGGACGGCCCGCTACCAACTTCTTGTTTCCTAGAGCAAAATACGCTACCAACTTTCACGTTAGTGGGCACTTATTTCCAACATTTAAAAGTATTAACTTTCCGCTCCCCCCGCGAATTCTTCCTTCGCTTATTCGGCGAATTGATTTTCGGAGTTGCGAATGAAAATTGCGCGTCGAGAGCGAATATTGGCGAGTCGAGGATCCTTCAGTTGTTGTTAACGAAGACGCTTAGTTAAGCGTTAGAGAAATTTTCGCGATGATCTTTGATTTTTTTCCCTAGCTCGGTGCCTAATACAACTTATTAATGGTCATTTTAAGAGTGAGATACTGAACTTGTCTTATTATATACTAGCTGACCAGGAACGAACTGCTGGCTAAGCAACTGAACGTCAATCTCTCATTAAATTGAAGATCTCTCATAGTCTGATCTGTCTGTCAGTGTTCTGTCTCATTCACTTACTCATCTTTCGATTATTTTAAAATGTTCTTTTATAAAAACTTTGTCCTGGCAGTAACAAATACATAAAAAGTCGTTCGGAAATTATACGCGTACATACATTGTTTATTATTGCAGGTGCTTTCGATCCGCAAATAACAAAACATTTATATTTTATATATGCTTTATAGTACATAAAATATTACACAGAAACCTAATACGAAGGTCGTCTTCGTATACAAAGTGGTCTTATTCATAAAAGGAATCTCTTCCAATCAACCGCCCTGGATGTTTGGATAGATTGTACTCCGGAAAATCTAAAAATGTAAAATGAAGTGACATGCATAACAAAATACATAACGATATATATTATAGGCAAGTGCTGAGTCCACAGCGCCACCGACGAACTTACCACCTATTCTATATTGTGTGGTAAGTAGGTATTATGGCACTTTGATGAATATCCCTTTTTTAATAATGACATACCTTTACTGGGCTCAGTCAATGAGCAACTGCCCGCTAATGTCCAGTCAAAAAGTGTATATTATGCACCATTGACTTAGAATATACTGGTACATATTCTAAGTCTAGAGATATGCTATGAATTAACTTTTCTAATATGCACACACATCATACTGTGTAACGCATGTGCATCACCCAATCCACAGATCTAATGCTAACCTTAGACGTTACAGACCTACTCAAAAGAGACGCAACTCATCTAAAGTCAGACAAAACGAGAGGCACACATGAAAATGTTAATTTTTCGTGGGAGCCATCACTGCGCGAAGCAATATTTGGGGCGTGGCGAGAAACGTGCCACTTGTTTAAACTTGCTCCAACTTTTAATTGGTAGGAACGCTGTCTATCTGCTCGCTGACAAAACGCTGGGAAAAATTAATTGTGGCTCGCGATACGGCTAGTGTGGGAAAGTTTGCGCTTCGCGTTTTAAAGGTAAAGAGTTTTCTGTGGAACTAATTAGTTGATGTTAACTGGACACCGAATGTGGTAGTTGAGTAATTATATTTTTAGTTCGTATATTAGGTTTTAAGGGAATTGTTAGTAATATTAACATCATAGTATGTTGAGCTTAGTATAGTATCATATAGACTGAGAGGTGACAGGATTTTTCATAACGATCATGGATACGGTTAAATTTACTTTTATAGTTTGTAGAGTAGTCTCCTAATGTGAATGATGTTGGTCTGCCTACTTTCAGTGGTTGCAACTTCGAGCTATAGAGCTTACAAGAGGCTTCATTGTTGCGAAAAAAAAACGATCAGAGAAATGGTCAGTTTTAGTACATATTCAAAGTATGGCGTCTCCACAGATGAGACAAGTTGGTCTGGCGGCTCTCAGTGGTTGCATTTCAGAGTTATGATGCGCGTAAGTCACTGCATTGTTGCGAAAAAAAAAAACGATAACAGAAATGGTCAGTTTTAGTACCTATTCGAAGTATGGTATCTCCACAGGTGAAACGAGTTGGTCTGCCTGCTCTCAGTGGTTGTATTTCAGAGCTATCATTGTGTACGCAATACCCTTATTTGTGGAGAAAGCCTAAAAAATATCGAAAAACGTGACAATCGGCGGATTTTTCAAATGACAAATGCTCGTTGACCGCTGCTGTCGTGTCTCGACTTGACACACACAGTGCACACTTCTCCCCCCGCGCCCGGCCCCTGTCTGTTAGCGTGAAACAATCGTGGTGGGAGGGTGCGCTTGCGCTCGTTCGGTGCTTTTAAATACAATTCAACCGTTACTTGCATTTTTACAATAATGTCGAAAATAAATACTTTTTTTTATGGAACGCGTTACGCGTATGTACATCTCAAAGTATATTACGATCTAGCCTATTTTACGGCTAATAAGTACATAATTTAATTCGATCTTAATTTGCTAGAGATACAAATGTCTCTAGGAAGTGTTCATTTACACGTTTTTTATTGTCTCTATTAAGGCGACGCCACTAATTCACAGTTATTGTTGCAGCACTGATTCTACATTGTACTAAATTAAAACTTATTTTTTATCACTCCACCTCATTACATTAGATCGGATGGCTTTATCCGTTTTAGTCATCTTTTTTTTCTTTGTGTGGTCGAGTAGCTGGACAGCCTCCACCTTTACATGATTTGAAGTCTTTTTTGGTGAGCTTCAGCGTATTTTTTTATGATGCTATCAACAAACTCTGTTTTGAGGTCCCGATGGAGGTCGTCATTTCTTACATACCAGAGAGCATTCTATCTATCTATCTGGAGTTCGAGGGGATACTAGGGGCGACGGAGGGGCGTCCCCCAGCGGGCCACTGCGACCTGTACAGATCTATTGTGGCCGACCCCTCTATTTTAAAGGTCTCCAAATAGGCCCGCGGCGTTGAAAAAGCCAATAACCTTCTTTGGAGACAGAGACTTCGCATCATGTGGTGGCAGACTAGGTCCACCCAGAGCTCGGCTCCTTGTGTGGATGAGAGCATGACATTCACAAAGAATGTGAAATGGTGTCTCATCATCCTCACCACAAAATCTGCACGTGGGAACATTAGTCAGGCCCATTCTATGCAGATGTTTGTTGAGTTTGCAGTGACCAGTTAGGGCTCTAGTGAGCGCCCTTAATTGGCCCCTACTTAGTTGGAGGTTTTGTATTGCGACTCCGGGTGAAAATTCCCTAATGAGCAATTTCGAGTGCAGTAGTCCAGGGGAATGGGCCCACTGGAGTCGGGCTTGTGTTTGTACCCAATCTCTGAGGACTCTCTTTTTAATCCCCCTCGAAATGCCACAAGCTGGTCTGGTCCTATGAGAGCGCTCTCGGAACCAGCCCTCGCCAGTTCGTCGGCAATTTCATTGCCTCGGATATTGGAGTGGCCTGGAACCCAGCCAATCATTACCGAGTTCCTGGTCCCCAATTCATTCAAGGCCTTCGTGCACTCTAAGGTGATTTTGGACTTGAATTCTACAGCATCAAGCGCTTTTAGAGCAGCTTGGCTGTCCGACAGGATGAGGATGTTCTTACCCTCATTCGACATGTTTGCGTGAACGCAGTCGATAATGGCATACATTTCTGCCTGAAATACGGTGGCATATGCACCCAGGCACGTGGTTCTCCTGGATTTCGCACTACCTCCGAAGACACCTGCACCTGACTGGCCCTCTTTTCTAGAGCCATCAGTATACCATATCTGGTTAGCTTTCCTAAAGGGCTCAGGGACTTGCTTGTCCCATTTATCCCTATTAGGAATCATGACCTTGTAGTTCTTCTTGAACTCCAAAGTTTCAATCATGGCATCGGCTGGCATTGCCATGACAGGATTAACCATTAGGCTGCCCTGTAGCTTCCTCATGGTTTGGGATTTCCATCTCGATCTGCCTCCCTCCACAGCTCGGAGCATTGCCATCCTAGCCTCCCCCTGTATGAACAGGTGGAGTGATGGGAGGTTCAGGATAGCCTCCATTGCAAGAATGGGAGAAGATGAGATAGCCCCCGTAATCATCAAGCAGGCACATCTTTGCAGGCTTTCCAGGGCCTTTATGGTGGTCCCTACTGCAGTCTGCTTAAACCAAGCTATACACCCATAGCTAACCATAGGTCTTACCACAGCGGTGTAAAGCCAGAGAAGGTGACTAGGTTTCAGTCTCCACCTGGAGCTGGTTAGACTACGGCAGATACCTAGCGCTGCTTTGGCCTTCTTGATTATGTTGCCTATATGTATACCCCAGTTAAGTCTTTGATCCAGGTGGATCCCAAGGTATTTGGCATTCTGAGAGAATTCAATAGTTCTTCCAAACATTTTAGTTAGGAGGCTTGAGGCCGTCTAAATTTCTCCTCCTAGTGAAAGGAACTATTATGGTTTTGCTGGCGTTCACAGACAGCCCCACCTGGCGGCACCATTGTTCGATCTTATTAAGAGCGAGTTGCATGAGACCTGATATGAAGGACATTTTCCAACTATGTGGACCACCAGGTCATCTGCGTATCCTTGAGTGGGAATGTACGCATTGTTCAACTCCTGGATAAGGCAGTCAACGACCAGACACCACAGCAGTGGAGAGAGCATCCCACCCTGGGGACTCCCTCTAGTCACCCTGGCGGTTAAAGTGCAGTCCAACAGCGTGGTTTTCACTGTTCGCGTTGTGAGCATTGCCTCTATCCAAGAGATTATTAATTGATCGATGCCGCGGTTTTGCATACATCGTACAATAACTCCTGTTGGGGTGTTATCGAAGGCACCCTCAACATCCAGAAAGGCACACAAGGCTATTTCTTTATCTTCGAGCGCTTGTTCAAGTCTATCGGTCTGTCTCTGCTGATCCCAACGGTCAACTCCTGGAGCGGCTCATGCTGGCCTGATGTATACCGTTCGCATCGACCAGCATGGGCAACAATCCATCTACACAAACCCAAATCCTACCTACCAACACTAGACCAACTAAACAGACAGACAGACAAAAAAAAAAAAAAAAAAAAGTCTATCGGTCTGATCGATTAAGGCAGTTTCCGTTGACTTTTCTTTCTGGTAGGCATGTTGCCTTAAATGTAGGGGGTCGCCTGCCAGGTGCGTTTCCCTTACATATAGGTTGATTACCTTTTTCATGGTTTTCAAGAGAAAAGAGGATAGGCTGATCGGTCTGTAGGACTTCGGTTGGGACCTATCTTTATCCCCTCCTTTGGGAATAAATATAACCCTGACCTTTGTCCATAGACTTGGGAGGTACCCCCATGCTAAACTAGGTCTGAGGATCCTCACTAGGACTGGGAGGAGGATATTCTTACCCTGTTGTAGTAGGGCCGGGAAAATGCCATCCTCGCCTGCAGTCTTATATGGCTTGAAGCTGTTAATAGTCCAAGCCACCCGTTGAGGGCCGATAATCAAAGAGGCTTTTCTCCAATCATCCACTTTCGGCCTAGGCCTGGAGAGTGACCGCAGCTTCTCGGATGATTCATCTACCCTCGAGCCCGGGAAGTGCACTTGGGCTAGGAGTTCTAAGGTCTCCTTTGCGTCGCACGTGAAAGCCCCATTTGGCTTCCTAAGCAAGCCAATATGGGAAGGAGGCGCCTTGGATAGCAATTTGTGTATCCTTGCGGCATGGGCTGTGCTATTGATCATGTCACAGAACCTACCCCAAGATCTCCTTTTCGCTCTCCTTAACTCTTTATTGAACCCCGTTAGGGTCCGAGAATAGGCTTCCCAATTCTCATCCCTTTTTGCTTTATTAAAGCGAGAGCGGGCTTTTTGCCTAAGGGATTGCAATTTGCTGTTCCACCAGGGCACTTTACGATTACTTTCCCTGGTGGTGTAGGGGCAGTTATTCTCATAGGCTGTTAAGATGCCTGTGGATACTGCCCCTGCCGCATATTCTAGTTGTTCTACTGTTTTCACGGCTAGTATCGTCCCCAGGCTCTGTTTCAGGCTCTCCCGATAGCCCTCCCAGTTTGTATGCCTAGGATTACGATAGGATTCGATTTGTTTGTCAAGCTTAGCTGCTATGTCGAATCTAATGTACCTGTGGTCGGATAGTGAAGCCTCCTCCGAGACGTGCCATCCCTGAATTTCACTAAGCGCGACGTACAGAGGGTAATGTCTAGGACTTCACTTCGGGCTGTCGTGATGAATGTGGGACTGTGTCCCTCATTAAGCACCGTCAAATTCCTAGAAAGCATGAAATCATGCAAAAACTCACCTCTTGGGTTCGTATTGCTACTACCCCATAATGTGTGATGCGAGTTACCAGAGAGCATTAGCGATGCCCCTCAGAACCTTATTCTGAAATCTTTATTCTTATCTGAGCTGTACAGTCCCGTAGCTGTATTCCATAAGTCCACACTGGCATGCGGACTTGCCGATATAACAATAGTGTGTTAGCTATTTTTAAGGGGGACTATCTTCCTATTAGCCAATACATGTCTCTGTATCGTAGATCAAGCTGTTCTCTCTTGTTCTTGACGCGCACCTTCCAAAGTAGTTTCACATCAAGAGTCATGCCAAGATATTTGGCAGTGTACTCATATGGTATAATTTGTCTCTTAATGAAGATATGGTGATACATTTTCTGTTTGTTACTAAAATCGATGTGTACAGACATGGATTCACTCAATTTTATCCTCCCCCTTGAAAATAGCTAACAAACTATTGTTATATCGTCTAGTCCTCATGCCAGTGTGGACTTGTGGAATACACCTACGGGGCTGTACCGCTCAGACCAACAGGTGTATCATCCAAAGATTCCAGATAAGGTGCTGAGGGGCATCGCTAATGCTCTCTGGTATGTAAGAAATGACGACCTCCTTCGGGATCTTAAAACAGAGTTCGTTGATAGCTTTATAAAAAAATACGCCGAAGCTCACCAAAAAAGTCTTCAAAACCATGTGAACTTGGAGGCTGTCTAGCTTCTCGACCAAACAAATAAGAAAAGAAGACTAAAACGGATAAAGCCATCTGATCTAGTGTAATGAAGTGGAGTGATAAAAAATAAGTTTTAATTTAGTACAATGTAGGGTCAGTGTTGCAACTATAACTGTGAATTAGTAGCGGCGCCTTAATAGAGACAATAAAAAAACATGTTAATGGACACTTCTTAGAGACATGTTTATCTCTAGCAAATTAAGATCGAATTTAATTATGTACTTATTAGCCGTAAAATAGGCTAGATCGTAATATACTTTGGGATGTTCATACGCGTAACGCGTTCCTTAAAAAAAGTATTTATTTTCGACATTATTGTAAAAATGCAAGTAACGGTTGAATTGGTTTTGAAAAGCACCGAACGAGCGCAAGCGCACCCTCCCACCACGATTGTTTCACGCTCACAGACAGGGGCCGGGCGCGGAGGGAGGAGTGTGCACTGTGCGTGTCAAGTCGACACACGACAGCAGCGGTCAATGAGCATTTGAAAAATCCGCCGATTGTCACGTTTTTCGATATTTTTTAGGCTTTCTCCACAAATAAGGGTATTGCGTACACAATGATAGCTCTGAAATACAACCACTGAGAGCAGGCAGACCAACTCGTTTCACCTGTGGAGATAACATACTTCGAATAGGTACTAAAACTGACCATTTCTGTTATCGTTTTTTTTTCGCAACAATGCAGTGACTTGCGCGCATCATAACTCTGAAATGCAACCACTGAGAGCCGCCAGACCAACTTGTCTCATCTGTGGAGACGCCATACTTTGAATATGTACTGAAACTGACCATTTCTCTGATCGTTTTTTTTTCGCAACAATGAAGCCTCTTGTAAGCTCTATAACTCGAAGTTGCAACCACTGAAAGCAGGCAGACCAACATCATTCACATTAGGGGACTACTCTACAAACTATAAAAATAAATCTAACCGTATCTTTGATCGTTATGAAAAATCCCGTGACCTCTTAGACAGTATAGGAGCTTGGTGGCGCATTGGCGCGTGCGCTCAGCGAACGATTGCTAAGATTAAGCAACGTTTGCTGTGGTCAGTCCTAGGATGAGTGACCAAAATAAGAAACACCTCAAGCTCCTCCGTGCTTCGGAAGGCACGTTAAACAGTGGGTCCAGCACCTGCAGGCCAATTATAGATCTTTCATCGTATGACATGGTATAAATTTGAGAAAAAGAAGTCATGAAATGCTGCATTCCGTATTACCGATCTCCAATGATATCATCACTATTGCATAATTTCAATGATGTCATCATTAAATAATAAACAAATGATCAAAAATCTGAGCGGAAATCGTATTTTTCGTTTTGCACTATGATATCATATGATATAATTTGCAAAACCATGAGATCGGTAATAGGCCCTCTGACCTCGCCCTGGTCGTGTCGGCTAACCGTCCCATCGGACTAGGCGAGTGAAGGAACAGAGAGTGCGCTTGCGTTTGCACAGTCACTTGTGCACTATAATATCTCCTGCGCAGATGGCTAGTCTCTGTGGAGATTGACCGCCGTGACCGAATATCGGTTAGGAGGACATTAGTATGTTGAAAAATTACTAAATTAATAGAAGGAAAATTTAACAGCCTCCTTGGTTTAGACCATCGGGTGTTGATCGGGAGCTCCGGGCTTCGATTCTTCATGGGGGCTGAAGTTTTTCTTCTCGGTTTGGCTGGTGGTAGGGCATATGTGCCCGCCTGGCTAGCTACCACCGTCTTACCTAAGTTTGTCGCCATAATAACAATGTCAAAAGCATTGTTGTGTTCCGACAATTAGAGGTAAGATAGCCAGAGTCCAGGTGAAACTCGCTTCCACCTTCGGCCTTATCATCATTTACCAGCAAGGGAGATGAACGCGAAGAGCTTTCCTGTCGTATGTAAAAAATACCTCGAGCAGGATTCAAACCTGCGTCTACAACATACCGCGTTGACTCCATAACCATTAGGCTACTGTGGACTTATCAAACCCAAACGTAATAGCAACTGCATTGATCTCTCTTTACATTGTAAAGCCAATGTAGATTTTACTCGCTGTTAATAGCTGTCAACTGTCTGTCTGTATCGATTTCACGCTTAAACCGCTGAAGCGAATTCAATGAAATTTGGTACATAATAATTGAGTCCTAAAAACAACTCTTTATACCGAGTAAAAAACACGTGATATAACTAAATTATACGCAGACAAAATCGCGGACACTAGCTAGTTCTAAGATAAAAAATTAATGAAAAAGAGATTTTTACTTTGCTTCATTCTCTCTGTCTCTCTTCTATATCTTTACAATAATATACGAGTAAGGTTATTATCAATAATTCAGTAAGTAGTATTTTATTTTATTATTTTATTATAAAGAGGTCTCAAACTTTTAAATATATTTTACTAGTGGGCCCGGCAGACGTTGTCCTGCCCGATTACAGCGGTACCTACCGGATCCAACTTTACGTTTAAACCTTCCTTGGACCTATTCAAACACACACAGAAAATTCCGTAAGAATCTATCGAGCCGTTTTTAAGTTTTAGCGAGACTAACACACAGCATTTCATTTTTATATATAAGAGATTTAGTTCCTCTTTATAATAATAGTGTAGATGACAATGCAGATGCAATGTAGATGATAATTATATCATTGTGTGTTTTAATTGCTACAACATAAAAAATATAAAATAGTGTATTTCACAGAATAGCATTGTCAGAAACATAGAAATCAAGTAAAGTAAGTGTTGCAAAAGGTCTATAACTAAATCAGCAAAACATGTTTCTAATATTCAACCAACACATTATACAATTTTATTCCCATAGGGATGATGTTTTTAAGTTTATAATGTTATTTTTGTTTTTTTTTGTAAAGTAGGTACATAATTATTGTGCTGGCTGCTCTAAAATTATATCAAAATGTATGTATTTAAGCGTAAGATAATCTTCCTTGTTTTTCATAATATTTTTAAAGTGAAACATTTTTTACATCGCCTCTAATTTTTTCGTCTATCTATCGCATTATACAAAATCACATGATCTTTATTGTCACAACTGCATCTAGGTCGAAATTGGTCTATGAGTTAGATCTTTGACTATAAATCAGTGTGACAGTGGTTCGATCATAGTGTAGGTAGAGCACTGTTTTTGTTTTTTTTATTATATTGTTTTTAATTGCTTTTTGTTTATTTGTTTTTTTATTACCTAGTTTTTGTTTTTTTATTAATTAGTATTTTTATTTTTAGTATTCTTTCAGAAAAAAGATTTAATTATTTTAATACCCTAAATCGAATAAGTTTTCAGTTAAATGCCTACCATCCGAAAAAGTTTGGTCTCGCGCCCACTCATAACCAAAAATCTCATAACCAATACGTAAAGGTCCCACTCATAACTGCTGATGTGAGAAGACGAAACTCATAACCAACACAACTACACAATTATGTACAGTCGCTTTAATAATTATTAACAACATTAACAAAAAAGGGTGAATAATATTTTAAATCAAAGTAAAAAGCTTGGTATAAAAGAGGTGTAAAGAGGCATCTTGCAGGTCGGCAAGGTGAGGGTGGCTATTGCGGTGTGTAATCTCTCTCCCGCATTAAAATTAGACAGCACAAACAATACAGAATACAAAATGTATTTTTTTTTACAAAAAATGAAACCGACTTCAAAAACACCAAAAAGCTATAAATAATATAAGAATACAAACAACATCACACTTTTATATTGAAGTTCGTGGCAAATTTAAACTAGTAGGTTCTTATATTTTTTTTAAGATTTTCCAGATTATTTATGATGACTTTTTGGTGTTTTTGAAGTCGGTTTTATTTTTTGTAAAAAAAATTCTTTTCAATCTTTTTAGTTAATTTAAAACACCAAAACCTTATCCTAAAAGTAACAAATACTTTTCTGAAAACCGCATCAAAATCGATTCAGCCAAACGTGAGATAATCGCGGACAAACATACATACAAACATACAGGTCAAACTGAGAACCTCCTTTTTTAACCAACTTTGAAAAAGGAAGAGGTTCTATGTTCGATCTGATTATTTCATAAATGAAATTTCTTCCAGCAGACCTGCGAAAGGTGAAATTGTAATAAAATAGAATTTGCGTGTATAGCAGCTTATAAGGCTATCAAATAGTAACAAAAATATATAAAATAAAACCATACTATATATAACATACTTACTAAATAAAAAATATGCAGAAATACCTATCACACAAATAATATGCATATTATTAAATTTTTATATATAATAATTAGGTTTTGGATAGATAGGTAGTATTCTCATATGCGGCGCTTGAAAGATTAGATGAGATGTAGCTATCAGGACAAACTAATTCACAATCACTTCTCAATATTGTTATTTTTATTGAAGATGTCTCGGAGAGACTACTTATGCCTTCCTCGCACTAAGATTTGTTTAGTGCTTACCCGTGGTACTACCGTTGGTGATACTGTTAGTATAAAACAACGGGTGTTGCCCGATCCCGGATTTGATGACAGGAGACTAATCGAGAACTATACCCCCTCAAACCCCCTCAAACGAAAAAGAATTTTCCAAATCCGTTAATAAATGACAGAGTTATGCGGTAGCAATCGTAAAAAAGAACACAATGGAAATAATAAAGTCCCCCTTTTTGTTAAGGCGGTTAAAAATGAAATGACTCGCAATTGAAAGTTGCGTTAAAGTTGCTTTTAAAATAGTTTTATTATTTTAAAGCGTTCCTTAATTTCTTCAAAATAGTATAAATATTAAAACCGATAGTTACCCACATGGTGTTCTTTGATTGTCAAAGATAATAAGTAGTACTACAGGCAAAATTAATCACCCGTAGTACTACCGGACACGTGAGTAGTACCACGGGTATGCACTGGATTTTTTGTGTATTGCGTCTTGAAATTGCCGTACTAAATATTTCTTTTTAGTATGAAATAATAAGACAAGAAGTACTTACTTTAAAATTAGTATGCAAGTATATAATATTAAGCAAGCACTATTGGTCTCAAATGTACTTCAAAGTAGTTCACAGTTTAGGTATTTGCTTTTTTTATGTTCGGTTATGAGTTACTCCTCTAAATTAAATATTTTATAAGTTTAAAATATATTTCATAACCATGGTTATGAGTGGGTCCTCAAGACAGTTATGAGTCGCCACATTTTATTCCAGTTATGAGTTTCTGGTTATGAGTGGGCGCGAGACCAAAAGTTTTACTTGAATCGTGGTTTCATTAAATCACGCAATGATTTTTTATTTATTTGACATCATAAATAATTGTCAAATAAAAAATAAATAAAAATATCATCGAACTATCCCTTTTTTGTCGCATATACTCGTATTTCACAATATTCATCACGGTTGAACACAATATAATCTATAACACCGCGTCGTAACACACATAATTCTTCCAGCAGCACATTTCTTAACAACACATATTCAGCTAATATCCAGTTCACTTTTTGCCCCAATAATCCACAGCGGGGGCGTACAAATAATAATTATGTCATCGGCGCACGAGAAACAGGCGCTCCTAGGAATAAGGAGGCATCGCATGATTTATGACCGCCCTAACGTTAATTATCGCTAAACACCTCCGCATCCATCAGGATATTATGTTCCGAGCTGTCAGTGTCACGTTTTTCTTGATGCTTCCAAGAATTATATACGGAAAGTTTGGAGGTGGTGTTTTTGTCGTGTTGACATTATGTATTGAAAAACTTTCGTTACCTAGATAGTGTGTCGGTAGCGCCGTGGACTCGGCACTGGCCTTCTAATCATGAGGTCCGGTTCGATCCTGCCAAGTACCAATCTGTTTTTCATTTTTCTAATTTCATATGTACCTTTTGTCTGACGTTCCTACGCTGAAGGAAAACATCGTGAGGCAACCTGCGTACGCCTGTGAGGAAGTTAAAAGGTGTATGTGAAGTCGATCAATCCGCACTGGCCCAGCGTAGTTGACTAGGGCATAAAAACACCCTAACTCAGGGTAGGCTCGAGCCCTTTGGTGGGGGCATATATGAGCTCTGGTGATGATGATGATAACCTAGATAGTAACGTAAAGATGATTGCAGATTACTTTAAAGTTATCTGAGATTTAAGCAAAATTTTGTTTCGTCACAGATGTCTAAGATGAATTGAAGGTAAGCTACAATCTAGACGTCAGTGTGTCAGTGTGATGTATATCGATTTAGAACTAGTTGAAGCTAGCATGTTAATAGTTGGACGGTTAGTGGCGGCGCACTGACGAATTATATAATAACCAATTATACTGTACTCTAATGTTTGGTTTCAATCCTTGATTGAAATGAGTCAATAAAGATTTTTTTGAATTTTGAATACTAGTTCTCATGTACACAGTGTATTCTGATAATTTTTTCTATGAAGCGAATATTTTCCTAAAAAATGTGATTTTGTAATCAGATCCTTATTATTTTTTAGAATCAAAATTAAAAATAGCTTACTTACTAAAGTTGGTGGCAGTTATTTGTACTGTTGCTTTACATAAATATTTTGCCATTCAATTCAATGAGTGACATAGCTGTGTCTAGCAGACCTGCAATACAGGAGCTATCAATCAACAATCGATAACATTGGAAGTCAGCAAAGAATTCATCATCATCATCATCACAGCTCACATACGTCCCCACCGAGGGGTTCGAGCCTACCCTATGTTAGGGTGATTAGGCCTTAGTCAACCACGCTGGCCCAGTGCGGATTGGTCGACTTCACATACAGCAAAGAATTATCAGCTATTTATTTAGAGACTAGCCCAAAATAAAGCACCCGCAAATTTAGCTAATAATAAAACAGACCAGAAATATAAAGAAATAATAGGATATTAAACCTTTCACGAGCAACATTTCACTCCAGAAGTGTCGCGCGCGAATGTCACAATCCTTAACAAACTAGGTAGAGCCTTAAGTCTTTTCGATTCTTCGATGAAAGACAAAAGACAAGCCCAAAATAAAGCAAATAATGAAACAGGTCAGAAATCACTAGAAAAATTAGGACATCGAACTGAAACGCGAAACCTTTCGCTCCAGAAGTGTTGCGCGCGAATGTCACAATCCTAAGCAAACTAGGTAGAGTCTTAAATCTTTTCGATTCATCGATTGTTTGTAATGCTTTCGACGGACGGCGCTCCGGCTACACGGATCAAAATAATAAGGGCGCCTTTACCCTTCGCAATACGAGGAAGCTGAGCACTTACCATTTACGCCATTCATTTATAATATAGGTTTTAGCTGGAGCGAAAACCGTCGATACTGATTTTGAGGGTATCAAACGATTGTCAACTCGATTGGTATAATCGCTTGCATCGGAATCGATAGTTATTTAGTGGAAATTACTATTGATATTGATCATTTCCATTCGTGTGTACATTGTTGGCACTGCGGGACTTCCGATAAAATTTACAAAGTGTATATTCATACAGCGAGTTGATTTGAATTGCAAACTAACTGAGGTCTGGTTTAAACGAACTCAATCTTCTTATTACGTTACCACGTACTGATCCAAGATACGGATACAAATAATAATATAATGTTTTTATCCTCGCTTATACGAGTACCATTGTCATAGAACTATGTATATTAATTAATAGCTTCTCTCGAAGGCTTGAGTGTCAGAATCGCCATTAATTTCTGCGTGCTAACATTGACGTCACCAAAGCATGCACGTAGAGAGTGTTGTTCAGATAACTCCGAGATCAAAACTTATTGCAAACGCAGGGAGTAGTTCCCTTCTGAAACCAGTTTAAAGTAACTTTTAAAATGAAGACGATGTGATGATCTTTCGATAACGAACTCTATGTTACGTGGTAGAAAGTTAACTGGTGGTAAAAAGAAATAACACTTATAATGAACACAGAGCAAGAGAAACATTGAATGAAATATCATCTATTAGCACATAGCATAGTATGTAAATGTTCGATGTGACAAATATATAGGAACAATTTATTATACGGCAGCTATAAATTACAAGATTAAGAAAAACAATATATTGGAAGACTAAATTGTGTAATATTTAATTATAAGCTATAGAAGATTTTAGATTTATTTCATTTTAACACAATTTACATTAAGGGAAAAAATGATTGTCTATTTTAAAGCTATATTTAAATTCATGTTTTTTAATACATTTTATTGTTTAAATGAAATTGAAATGTCAATATTTATGAAAAATAATTAAAATACAGGTAGTAACTATCGATAAAGTCGAATAGGAAAGCGAGCTTCAACAGGACTCCTCATAACCGAGGAACTGGCTATCTTACCTCTAATTCACCAAAACAGCAATGCTATTATCATTGTTATTATGGTAACAATCTAAGGTATCAGACAGACTTACTTTCACACTTATTAGTAGGGGTGACAAAACGAATTCCCGAAAAGTACTCGGTGGGCGGAGCAAATTATATGAAGGCGAAAACAAAGAAAATCCCAAGTGACAAATTGACAGCGAGCGACATTGATGATTATCTCCTTCTGGCTGCGTCCGCGTTATGTAAATGGAGTGGGACAATATTGAATCAACGGAAATTGAAAGTCATTATATTTGTGCTTTCACCGCGGCACCGCTTAGAACGCGGCACGGAATGGCGTATGGTGACCATTAGCGGTGTAAATGTAACACTAATGGAAACATTAATGTGCTTTGGAAAGTGATTTTTGACGATAGCAAGCTTGGACAAAATTAAAAGACGATCGTCCCCTAATTTCGTAATTGTTTTCGATACAAAATAATGTCGGCGTCTGTGAAAGAACGCAAGTGACCGACATTAATATCAAAAATGATTTGTATAGTCTCTGAAGTATTCAGAGATTATACAAACTGACGTCTTTACTCTTTTAGAGATTTGTGCTATGTGTTCAAAGCCAGTACGAATTCCAAAGTTTTATTCGTTTTATAAGATGTCCTCTGCGTCGTCCTTGTTACGTGTGAGGACTCGTTGTGACTGTCCCAATTTTAGAATTGGCTATCAGTGGGGTGAATTACCGTACGTATCGTACTTGCTAAAAATTATTTGCAAATTATTTAGGTAATTTGATGTACCCGTCCTTGCTTCGAGTGATTTTTTACTTAAAATTTAGTCTTTAAGACAGAGGTTTCCAAACTTTTTTTCTCATAGACCACTTTCAAAATTTTGCTGGTTCCGGTGGACACCCTGCAGCTACATGTCTACTTACCTGCAGCTACTCTCTCTAATGTTCAGAAAATACATCTCGAGGTGTTTACTGAACCTTTTTTAATGTAAGATTATCTGTTATGGTGTCAAGAGGAGAATAAAGTTTACGAGCCTACAGCCGTATGACTTCAATTAAGCGTGGCTAATCTACTTGTGTCTCAAGTAGATACCTAATTCTCCGAAATTCGTCGCTCTGAATGCTACGGGATCAGGAATACCCAGTTCGCTGAAAGAAACCCGCTCAAACAGACCCAGCGGTAAATAACGATCTGGAAATTCTCAAAGAGTTATCACCACACACGTTTGCCGTCTAGCCAACGGCGTCTACAACGAGCCTTAATACCCGTGGAAGTATTATCATGAACATGGGATTTTAGACACGCCTACTGCTGATTTACCAAAAGGAGTTGGATGTATCCTTGCACCTGCGCCTGAGTTCCAAGTCTCGTGCTTTATTAACCAACAGTTCCGGAGATGTTAGCGAAGCAATCACTGGAAGAAGAGGTATATGAGTTCGTTAAGTTACTGAGTACGTACTCTGCAGGGAGAGTCCCACTCACGCCTGTTGGCTAGCCACCCGCTGGTATGTTACGGAACAGCACACCACCCCGTTTAAAAAACACGTACCTAAAATGATGATGAACATCCAATGCAACCAACTGGTAAAGTATAACACTAAGATAAAACACCAATTTGTTAACTTAGTCCGGGAGATTGGTTAAAGCCTGTTATCCTTGAAACCGCGAACCGGATATACACAGGGCTTCTGCGCCGCTGACTTCGCTTACAACAATATTCAGATTCTGTTTCAACGAACCTGCCCAACAGTGAAAAGGATATTCCGCTAAATGATCAAACCGTACGTTAGGGCCGAAATCTGATAGCGGAAACTGTACTGTCATGAATGATATGATAGCATTGCAGTTTGTTCAGGGAGGATATTTGATTTTTCGGCGTCAAATGTATTTGTCTTCTTAGTTTTTTTTACGTAAACGGATGTTGATTGCTATGAACCGAAATAACAATGTTAATAACAAACATTATTTTACTGGAGGAAGTCTCTGTCTACGGTCCCTGCTTGGGTTTCTTAATCTTACCTATTTCTGCCGCAAAGCAGCAGTGCTTGCATTGCTGTGTTCCGGTTTGATGTTATATGGCAATGAAATTACATAGTACCGTGACTACATATAGAGTGTCACATGTGGCAACGTACACTGTGGTTCTTGTGGGGGTTGCAGATTTTTTGCGAATCTAACAAGAACCACATGTACTATAGGTCACTGATACTACTTACCTGTACTAGGTAGGCAGTATGCTTGTTTGCCTTGGTTGACTTGGTTGTTTAAAAAATGCAATTAGAGGTAAGATAGCCAGGGCTTGTTGTATGTAAAAATACCGGCCTAATAATTGAAACCAATTGGTTGAAATCTGGAGAGCTGAGGTTCGATTTCCCATGGAGGAGGTATTCCGCTTGCAAGATTAGTCATGGAATGGCATATGACTGAATGTTCAGTTGTTCCATTTAGTTAACTTTTTTCAAATCCATTGTCTTTCAGGTCATCAATTGTTAATTTAATTTTATTATTGGTTGTTAAGGCAAAGTGTCTCATTTTCTACACAAGCCGCGCCCAAAGATGGGGCCCTAAGATGATTATAAATTTCTTTTTTCACTATGCTAATCAAATTCGACAACCACTTAACAAGTTGATAATATCGTTCAGCTTTCCAACGTAAAGTTTAATAATGTGGCGGGCTCTATACACTCAAAGATTAGTTTGCTATCTAGACTAATGTGCGCCGGCTTCGGGGGTTTTGGTGGTTTAGAAACGATAGTTCCGCTTTGTTCGCGATACCCTGGCGAAAGTTGTGCTGCGTTTGAGCTCATAAGCTCACCTAATAGGAGAATTTAATGATCGGTATTGAGAAGAGTTAATAAGCATATTTTTAACACTAATACTCGTAGAATGAGAGTTTTTAGCATATAGTTCTAAGTATTCCCATCATTGGTTTCTGACCCAATAATCAATAATAATCCGTGGATAATGTTGTGGGTTACAGTATTATACTGTAAAATATGTAATCTTATAAATAACTTGTATATTGTAACTGTTTGTTATCCCATAATAAAAAAATAAGGTCTAGGATGATCTAAACATACATCTCTGGTTTACTTTTTTTATAAAAGATAATTTTGACTTAATCTTTGTTAATGTTTTTTACTTTATCCAGGTTGGTTTACCTACGCCTTACCTTATTGTTGTCTTTTGTTAGCACTTAATCATATTTTTTCTATACCCAATCACATAGTTAATATTGTTAAAATTACATTCAAGCTGCATAGCTCTGAGAAAACTTTGACTAACAGAAACAAGAAATCCATTCGTTATTGCGTTGAATATATTTGCAAATTAAAATTTAACTTTTATCCCATGATTTTTGTTTGCCTGATAAATATTTCGGCTTTGGGGACTTTATTTACAATATTAATATTTAAGTGATATTTAATTGTAAGTGGCAAATCTCTTTACTAATAACTGCCTTCTAAAGTAAAAACACACTTTTATATCATGTATGTAGTGGTGATCAACAATTTGAAAGTTCAGCGAAAAATCAACATGTAAATATTTCATAAAGCATCAATGATTCTTTTCACTTTCTCTTAACTTCTCCTTTAGTAGTGACACTAGTGACTTCCGTTTTGGATAAACACACTTTGCACGCTTCGGTAATGTATATTTATAACAGGTTGATTTTTTCACTTAATACAGAATAGCTCTTGTCTTTCATCTCACCTGATGGTAAGTGACGATAAAGCCGAAGGTAGAAACGAGCTAGACCTGGACTCCTCAACAACCGAGGAACTGGCTATTTAACCTCTCATTGTCGGAACACAAGAATGCTGTTAAGATTTTTATTTTGACGACAAACTAAGATAAGGCGGTGCTAGCTAGACAGGCGGGCTCAGAGACACTACTACTAACCAAACCAAGCAGAAAAACTTTCGCCCCCGTGGGGAATCTAACCCCAGACGTCCAGAATACGGTGGTTTAGCACTAAACCAGGGAGGCGGTCACTGATTAGTGATTCTCCTATCTTACGACATGTACAATAAAAATTTTACTGTTATCTCAACAACAGTCCATGAGAAGTGGCTTAAAATTTACGGATTTTAAGGCCTACTAGAGTTGTAAGTGCGATATCTATTCACTCTACCATCTCCTAGCTCCAAATGCCTCTTAACCATTTTAATCAAAATCGCTGTGTAGTAGACAATAGCCAAATTTACTAAATAGCAACGTAGGTCTACGGCGGCGTAGTGCTACGACGTACGCCTACGACGTAACACTACGACGTAGCCGTACTGTGTGCTCCGCGATTTGTTTGCTATCCTCTTCACTGTACAAGTTGTCACAGAATTGTAAAACAGGCAACGAATAACAACATTTACTACAGAATTACAGCATCAGAGACAGAAATAGAGAATAGGTCTTGGAAAATTTAGAAAATAATACAGGCTACATTTTGTAATAAGAATTAAAATGAAATGGGGTTAAATTAGGGTTTGCGTCACTCAAATATTCTAACTTACAAATAGCACATTATTTATTATTTGCACGTTTATTCAAGATTTGACCTTTAATGAGATGTATATGAATATGTTTGTTTCAAAGTTATTAACTATAAAAAAGCATTCAAAATATAGTAACCTTCGAATATTGTGTATTCCGCAAATAGTTTGGCACAGTCTTCTTATTGTCGTGCAAGCTAATTAGCCTAACATTTTAACAGTGTTTTGAATGAAATATTTTTCTTGAGTAATTTTCCTACGATTCAAATTGGTTATTGTGGATGGTTTCATCTCGAGCGATTCAAATTAATTCTTATGGCTAGTTCCAACCTACCAAAGTTATATCATAGAATTTTGTAAATTCATTAATGTTTGACAAAAATATTGTGCTTAAGAAAATAATACCGTGAAAGCAAGTAGCTTGACTTCTCTGATATAGATTCAGTTCTGAATTCATTTATAGAGATGGAATTTATTATTAATGCCAAAACATAATAAATTTGCGATTCAGCATAAATCTTATAATTATTGTTAAATTAAAGTCTTCTTGTGAAATAAACTACTTTTTCAAACCTTTGAAAAAGTAGTTTATTTCACGAGTTATATGTGAATCAGCATAATTTTTAACTGACTATATTTATTCCTTATCTCAAGTTGCCAAATATACAAATGCTTGGTACTTGAACATAGGCGAGATAAATTTTCGTAAAAGACTTATTAAAATTGATATTCTGTTGCTCTTGTAACATATTTGGTCAATGAGATGCGCATCATTTTCGTGAACGAGAAGACGCAATTTTTCTTGGCGCCCAACGTGGTCTTAACAAGGCTTCCACCGATATTTACAATGGTTCTCTGTTTATCTGACCCGCAATCTTAAGGTTAGGTAATCAAACGTCTAAAATCAAAAGTAGTTTCAGTCGACATCATTAGAACAAAAAAAACGTGAAGAAAACCTCAATAGAAATGACCAAGAAAAGCGATATTATAAAAGAATACTTACAGTTTATCCGAAATTTAAATTCTCGATTCAATTCACCAATCCACGTGACACAATTCAAACACTATGCATTTCACGCAATCACAGGCACTCTCACAGTTACGGGAGCACTGGACACTAAAGCGATGCGGGAACAGCCGGCGCGCGACACGTCCGCTCGGCACCACGGCGCGGCGGTTACTGAAAGCCAAACCACGCGCCGCGCAAGCCTCTGCGGACCAGGCCATAGGGTAGCGCAAATACCAGTAGGCAAAGTTTTCGTTTACCGCTAACTAGGTATATTGGATTGATTTTATAAATTATTGTACTTTTCAAGCAATTCCGTGCATCGGACGGGGCTTCGTACTTTGCAAGGTGGCACATTAGCATGTGCGATCAATGGTAGGATTGCTAAAAGTAAAGCAATGTCGATTTAGGTTAGAAACATGATGGGTTAACAAAAATTAAAACAACCGAAATCCTTAATTCTTAGGTACAAAGACCCATTAAATAGTAGGTCCGGAGCCTGTTCTAGAGAACTGCTTACATTTATTTCAAACATTCTTTCCCTGTGCGAGCATTATTTGTAGACAAATAATATTTATTCTTGTGTGTAGTCTATATTCCCCGTTTAACTTTTGTTACAGAGGGCTCTAAGAGTAATGGCGCTCACTGAAAATATTAAACATCTTTTTATTGAAGTATTTACGGTATGTTTCAGAAATCATAATAGCGTTTCGCAGAACCCGTTTATTCTGAAGTGTCTTTTTGTGGACTTTTCATTATTATCTTATTTTAGGGTAGTCGTTATTACTTTGGACCCGTTTTTTGTACGTTCTTGGATAACTTATCACTGTCGACGCTATTACCTGCTTACTATTTCTGCCACCTACAGGAAAGTCACAGATTAAATATTAGACAAGCCATTGAGGATTTTATACTCACATATACAATAGCTCAACCTTAAAGTGGCACGCGTATAAGGTCCTTCAACCTTAAAGTGGTACGCGTTAAGGTAAGACAGCTTCAAGTGCATGTTCTCGAAGGTGCAGATTGTTAAATTAATGAATTATTCTTTTTAAAGCAAAAATAACAGTAATTAGGACCAAATAAAACTATCATTTCATGTCATTGAGATTTAATTTTGTTTGGACTTAAATTATTTATTGAGGTTCTTTTAATTTATTTGGAACTATGCATATACCTGGCTAGTGATTAAAATAGCTTGATAGGTAAGGCTTACAAATATTATTATTTTTTTATGGATGGCGCGGCAAATGACCTCTTCCCGCCTGATGTTAAGCGGTGAAAGAGGCCCAAATGAGATGACAGATAGAGTAGGGACGACATCCACTCTCCTACCTGCCCGCCCCTTGCCGGCCCAAAAGATGCTTTTTCACGCCTCTTTTGAAGGAACCCATGTTGTAGGATGGAGGAAACACGTGCGCAGGTAGAGAATTCTAAGTGTGGGATGAACGACAGAAGAAGGAATCTTGGAATTTCTTGGTACGGTGTGAAAAGGAGGACACAGTGTACGGATGACTACGAAGGCCCTTACGCGTGTTTCTGTTAAGGAATGGAGAGGGAGGGATAAGGTTAAAGAGCTCCTCAGAGCATTCCCCATGGAACATTCGGTAAATGTTGTGATTTTTATTTTTCTCTAGGCCACACCAGTTTTATTTTCCAATCAATATACTTAATATCTTCGAAGGTTTTGTATTTATTTAATGAATGAGAGCAAGAGCAATTTACTTTTAAAAATCTCAATCACCTATGCTCAACGCATTTAACATGGAACGTGGAATACTATAATTCTACTCAAATGAAAGGAATGCAAAATTTCACAAAAGCTTAATTTTCAAACAGCGCAAGTCTATTTGAGCAAAATTTACAGAAAGAAGTAATAACTGGAAGATAAAAATTTAGGAACACGGACACACTTTAAAGAGACAAGAAAATCGGTGGTATTTTCAATGCGCTCATTACTAATTTAATGATATTTTATACATTATGTTACTTAATTTACATAAGATGGCATCAAAAATCCGATATTTAATTTATTTGCACTTACGAGGTTTGAAAATTAAGCTTTTGTTTCATAGTGTGCCATTAACAACAAAGTTTACATCACTATTGCGTTTCGACAATAAGAGATAAGTTAAAAAGTTATTTATATTGGGGATAATAGTTTATTTCACCGTCCTGACTTGTCTTCACATAATGTTGCAAAAGTATTTCAATATTTATTTGGAATTATTCAGCGTTAATCTTCCGTTTATTTCTGTTTCATGCATGACCTATCTGTACGCATGCACTTAGTCTTTGACTCGTGAGCTGCATTTACTGACCTTACTTTCAGATTGACGAATGAATGTTTTATGAGAACACCCGCGACTTGGACTCGCTCTAATGATGCTGTACGCATTACTACAAAGCGACATCTCGCGGATACGACGGCGCTGGCATAAGGCAGCCCTACGGCACGTGTTCAGTGGCCAATCAGCGACGGCCACCACACGCACACAAGCTCAAATCGTCACTAGGGCTGTCAAACAAGAAATCTGTCGCCTTAGCAGTGCAAACGTGTAAACGGTTGAGATAGGCTTTTCTTTGACTCCTTTTTAACTGTCCGAGGGAGGTCTAAATAGGATGCAAACAGAGATAAAGTGGAGCTCCGGCGATGAATGAGGCATTAGTTCGTCTGTGCCCTGCAGGTGTTTGGCGCACGCTTTGATGTCGTGAGCCGTGATGTAAGACAATTGAACAATTGAAGGGTGTACGTTTGCAGTATTGTTCGTGATAAAGAAAAATACACATTGCGCTTTCGAAAACAGCTTGAAATGACTATGTATGTTGATGTGAAGGGGAGTTCCACGTGTTATATAATTTGTTAGATATTTACTGTGAATCGCAATATTGTTGCTATACATAGACAAAAGAATTCAATACTTAATGAAACTTGCTGCCATATTTACCATTATTAGGATATTACTCGTATATAATAATATGCTAAAGTAATGATTTCATATAAGCAAAAACCACAATAATAATTAATAAATATTCATTAATATTTATAGTTTACAAAAAGATTTTGCAACATAATTTGCAAAATAATAGTCCCCTTAACTAGAAGGAGGTGTAATACCGTTTTTTATTTAAATTTCTTAAAACAAGTAATTTTGCACAAAGACTTCGGTTTCACTGTTATTTTAACACAAAATTCTCTAGGCTATGAACTCATGCACACACACTTGTGAATCTCAACTAAACAAGGGGTCCTAGATAGACCCCCAAGACACGCAATAAATAATACAGATACTGGGTCGCCAATCAGCGCACAAAGCCACGGTCTATGGCACGGCTGCTCAAAGCCGACTCCGATTGGCGACTGCTTGTCCTTCACCGCACACACCTGAGTGGCCGCCTGAGTGGTGTCACAATCCAGCGCTGCCTCGCGACTCGGCCGTAATAACTAACAGCAACCAAATTAGCAAACTAACAGCAACTAAATTAGCAAACAAGCAAACTGCCCACCTGATGGTAAGTGGTAACAGTCACTACAGTATAATACATGTGGTTCCTGTGGGGTTCGCAGTAACTGCAACCCCCACAAGAACCACAGTGTACGTTGCCAGCTTGTGACATTAGATGTAAAGTCACCATATCCAGTAATTTCACTGCCATATCTTACCCTTCAAACCGGAATACAACAATGCAAGCACTGCTGCTTTGCGGCAGAAATAGGTAAGACAGAGGTACCTCAGCAGGCGACCCTGGTACAGAGTCTCCCTCCGGTGAACAAACCGGTGTACAAGACGAGCTACGCGTAAGTAATATTTTTCAATATTTTGTGCGGTTCTATTGTAAGAACGATACAACAGGGTGATGGGTGAAAATCAGCGCTATGTCCCGTGACAAACGTCGCTGAGTATTGACCCTTTGCTAAACATATAACGTCATGTAAATGTAAATCCTGTATCTGAATTTTGTATACATGGCGTCCCAAGACTATGGGACATGAAGCGAAAGTACCTTAAATATCGTAGATAGGATATTTGTCTGAAAAAAGACTTTATATTATTTTTAAAAGTTAGTAATACTGCATTCAAAAATTTTCTAAAAATTACTTGCTTCGTCTGGGAATCGAACCGGCTTAAATGTGTAAAAAAAATCAGCCGTATTTTTATGATGCCAATCAAGAATGGACAAAAAACAATAAATCCTATTAAGTAACATAGCACTTGCTCGAAGGTCCTGATTTTTTGGATAATATTATTTGGACAGATGAATCTAACTTTAGTAATAACGGTATGTACAACCGCTCTGCAACCGCCGCATAATCGTATTTGGCCTAAAGAAAATCCCCTACGAGTCACCGAAACGAATAACCAAGTGCGTTTTTCATTCAACTGTTGGTGCGGAATTTTAAAAATCCAGATCCCCAGATCCTCAGATCCAACACCGTTAGATTACTTCTTATGGGGATACGTGAAAAATTCGCTATACAAAAAGCAATACTACAACGTGGGCGAATTACAAACTGAATTGAGCCATCATGTCGAGTATTCACCATAATATGTTAGGAAAATCAACAGGCAGTGAACTTGTTAAAAGATTGACGATTTGCATAAGACAAGAAGGATCACATTTTGAGCATTTAATTAATTAATTTACAAAAAATACTCAATTGACTTCGGCGGTTTCCAGTATGTTTTTAATTTTATTAAAATGATTAATAAAACGTTATTCCTTTTTTTTTAAATAATATGTTACTTAAGAGAACTTATTATTTTTTGTCCATTCTTTCGATTGGCATCATAAAAATACGGCTGATTTTTTTTTCACATTAAGTCGGTTCGATTCCCAGATGAAGCAAGTAATTTTTAGAAAATCTTTGAATGCAGTATTACTAACTTTTAAAAATAACATAAAGTCTTCTTTCAGCAAAATATCCTATCCACGATATTTAAGGTACTTTCCCTTCATGACCCATATCTTGGGACGCCCTGTATATTCTCAATGTTTGTCTATTGTTTATGAAAAATAAAGGTCTAGTGTTGATACTAAAAATTGACACAGACCAGTGTTAAGCCATTTGGATGAACAAATATAAGACAAATTGCTCAATTTTTTTACAAAAAAAAAATTCCACGTGATTTATACTATATTGAAAACTCAAAGAATTGGCCATATTTTCTGCTGTATTTAAACATCCAGCAAACAAATTTGACGAGATTATAATGAAAATAACAACAAAAAAAATCAACACCATAAACATTAAAGAAAGAAAACCAAAAGAAGATCTTCGACTGTATTACAAACACAGTCAGTATCAAAGAAATGAAAGAGAGATCTCTTTGATTTTTATTGCAAAAAGTAATTTAATCGGTCTAGTTTAGGAGGGGAAGACAGGGCACTACGAAACGACTGATTTGTGCAATAGGCTAGATGACTAAAAAAATTTTTTTGCTTTAATAGAAGCTCATTCATATAATAAACACAAAGAAAAAATCGGTTTTCGAATAACTATAAAAACAAACCAAGATATAAGGTATTAAAGATTTTTCTCCATCTCTTTCTAGCAAAACGGCAATTTACAAGGAGTTTATATGGCCGTACTCAACAATGACGTCACGGTTGATGTCGGATCTCTCTGTCTCATCATCACAGCCCATATACGTCCCCACCGAGGGGCTCGAGCCTACCCTATATTAGGGTGATTAGGCCTTAGTCAACCACGCTGGCCCAGTGCGGATTGGTCGACTTCACATACATCATTGAATTTCTTCGCAGATGTATGCAGGTTGCCTCACGATGTTTTCCTTCACCGTAGGAGCGTCAGACAAATGTACATATGAAATTCGAAACGAAAAACACATTGGTACATGGCGGGTCTCGAACCCCGACCCCCCGATTGGAAGGCAAGTGCCGAGTCCACTGCGCCACCGACGCTCTTTCTAATCGCCTTCAAATTAAAAACTTAAAATGCTTGTATCTAATGTATTTCTAAGCAGATTTTAATTCTAATTTCACAGGACTGCATCTTTTTCCACGGTATTTTAATATTTGATGACGAGACGTAAAAATTTGAATTCAGTCATCATCCCAATTATTATAGGTATCTTCGGTCCGAGATGCAGTTGTCTCTATCGCGCTCTGCTGGTTTGTTCGGACACAGCGCGACAGCAATGATTTGACAAATACATATTTTTGAACTCTCTCAACCTTAGTGTTTCCTCTTAAATAGAATATAAAGTGTTCCATGTTTGTGATTGAAACTCAAAGAGACTGATTGGTTAGGCTATCAAACTCAACGATCACTAAGTAACCAACTCCGAAAAGGAGGAAAAAAATTAATTGTTTCATGCAAAATTTCTAAGACTCGCTTGTCCGGAATATGGGAACAGAAGTTTTTTTTCCATTACGATAAACACTTAATATCGTTGTACGGCCGCCCTAGTTATACGCAATGGGAAAGGTTGCGTTCTTAGAAGTTAAGCAACATTTTAATCTCATACGAGCTATCTTTGTGTTTACATAGAATTTCAGAGCTCGATGTTAAATATTTAAAATTGCACATATTAAATTCCTTGTAAGCTACAAACATTTTAATAAAGTTGATGTATTTCGAAATTACAAGATCTTTCAAATGTTTGCGAAAGTATTCAAAGAAAATATTAAATATATTATTTGTGTGTGTTCTTTTCATGCTATTTAAAACACAATCTATTTTTAGATTTTAATCACACAATCTATTTTTGGACAGGGGGCAAACGAGTAAACGTATCACCTGATGGTAAGTGATTACCGTCGCCCATGGACACCCGCAACCCCAGAGGAGTTACAAGTGCGTTGCCGGCCTTTTGAGGAATACGCTCTTTTCTTGAAAGTTTCTTGGCCTTCATATCACCTAGTGATGTTAAGGGCCGAAGATGGAAGCAAGCTTACCCTTTTTTATGCTGGGAAATGCGTTACGCATACCTTGCGCTTGGGAAGACGCAAGGTTATATCGGATCCCTGGGGACTGGGGTATCATATCTCTAACTATGGGAATAGAATAGTATTCTTAATATACGGATCACTTCATTGTCCTGTCCGTTTGTCCGTCTGTCAATATCCTTTTTATCAGGAACTCGTAAAGATATCAATCTGATTTTTTTTATCAAATACACACGATCAAAAGAATTAACCGTTTGTGTCCCATATAATTTAAAATTTCGCAAAGGAATCAAAATATATAGGGAATATTGTAAATATATCATGAAATTTTGCAAGAAGCAATGTCCTTCAGCAAGCCATGTCATTATGGAAAAAATGAAAAAAAATGTCATAATATGGTAAAAATATCAAAACATATAATACAGGGTGGCACATTTAGATTGGTCAGTATGGGGTAGTCTGTAACTATAAGACATACAAAGATCTGTTCTTAGGAATCAATCATGTGACAAAAAAACATACATTGATGTAAAAAAACTTGTACTCGGTTCGGGAATCAAACCCGGGTCGTATTGAAAAATAAAACTTATACTATTTCTATTTGGATATCGATTGTGTAGGTTATAAGCAGTGAATGTTACTATGAAGGTTAGGTTATTATAACCTAACAACTAACATATAACTTGAATACTTAGATAAGTTATAGACGAAAAACCACCTCGGTACGCCAGTCCATCTAGCACTTGGCCGATTTTTTATATTTTTTAATATGTCTAAAAGAAAAATTTGCTGATCATGTTTTAGTTGAAATTGTAACCGATTATTTTAGAAACGAAGCACTTAGCGCTGTAACTGAGCCTGTTATTATAACCTAACAACTAACATATAACTTGAATACTTAGATAAGTTATAGACGAAAAACCACCTCGGTACGCCAGTCCATCTAGCACTTGGCCGATTTTTTATATTTTTTAATATGTCTAAAAGAAAAATTTGCTGATCATGTTTTAGTTGAAATTGTAACCGATTATTTTAGAAACGAAGCACTTAGCGCTGTAACTGAACCTGTTGACGGCCGGCTTAATAATTCAGCGGCCGAATCAACGCCAGCACCGCTGAGGCCACAAGACCACGCTGACAGCGGGGGATTACACTTTTGCGATGAGATTCAGCGATCAGATTCTGTTATCGGTTAAGAAAGAGTATAATGCAAAGTGCATATACATTGCTTAAATAAATTATCGTTACAATTATGTAGTTAAGGGTGGAGTCATATCTATCAGAAATCTCTTCCAGTCAACCCATAGTGCGTGTGCTGTACCTGAATATGGCTGTATTTAAATGTTATTTAATATCTATACTCAAATTAATTTTACATGATAGAATACATACATGTATACATAAATATACATATAATATAGATCTACAACTATTCCTATTTCTTACATAGCAAGTGTTGCTCCACTTCACGGGATTTGAAGGAGTCTGGTGTCTACCTCTGATGGTAGACACAGATGGACGCCGATAGTGATTGGATACCCCTCCGAAGGGAGACTCTGTACAGGATCATCTGCTTGGGTACCTCCGTCTTACCTATTTCTGCCGCAAAGCAGCAATGCTTGCATTGCTGTGTTCCGGTTTGCAGAGTAAGATATGGCAGTAATATTACTGCGTGCCGTGACTTTTCATCTGATGTCACAAGTTGTCAACGTACACTGTGGTTCTTTTGGGGGTTGCAGTTTGCTTGTTTGCCAACTTAATAGTTGCAATAAAAAAAATTCATCGACAGCGCCTGCTCAGCAGTTTTGAGCCCCTCACGCCAAAAATATCGAAGGAATCCCCAGGGCAACCAGGGCATGGCGATTTCTTATTGTGGTTTTCTTCTATTCGATCCAACGCTCAGAAAACCCTAATTCTATCAACAACTAAATTTGAAAACATGGCAGTGAGAAGGCTGGTGAAGTAATTTCTAGCTTTCTTTCTCTAGATAGTGAAATTAGCGTGAAGGCTCATCGGAAGTGTAAAAGTGACGTCGCGAGAAGTGTAAAGTGACGTGATATCTGTCTCAGGATCTCGCATTATGTCACTAAAACGAAGAAAGGATCATGATACATATTATTATCCTAGCTACCTATTATTTTCAATAAATTCACGGAAATATTTGTTAATACTTCAAGCGAAAACGGATGATATATAGGTATATTATTACTTTTTATCTTAGATCGAGACTTACGTGAGAAAAATAAAACTGCGTGCTGTAACTGGTATAAAAATTATGTCCACGTAGTGTATGAATAAATTAATAATATTTGGCTGCCAGCCAGGAGGATGGAAATCGCGCAATAAACTGCAAACGTGTTTTCGATCTAGATATAAAGATTGTTGATGCTATAATATTAAATAGAGACCTATTTCCAATAACGAACAACTATTCTGAAAATTTTAATGTAAAGGAAAAACATCAAACATATGACGTCCATGAATTACTGACGTTACGATAATCCGTTACTTCTTAGTAAGCTATAGCGCTCAATTTTCGCTTAATTATTTTCTGAATTTAACGAGGCAAATGAATATCGATAGGAATCTTGTTGTAAAAGGAAATACCCAACGCCTTGAACAAGTTCCTTACCCTGTGAAGCCTCTTAAATAATAAGCTAGTAAACTACGTGATTGTGTATAAAAAGTGACTACACTTTTATCTGTATGACAGCTCTCCGCTCCCGCCTACGTGAAAATTCATGGCCCGTCCTGCCAGCCATCAGCCTTCCTCCTGACATTCGCGTGGCCATCGCATCAAATATGATAAGGTTAGTTGTCAGTCAGCCGAGGACGCGCCCGCGCCGTCTCATGAATTTCCAATCGTTCCACTAATGACACCGCGATTCCCACTGAAATAATTATAGGCGTAGTTTTGAAATTTTACCAACGCTACCGAATATTCGGATGGGATTCCAAGGAATGTAATTAGATACTTGCTCTTTACTGTTTACCGTAATAGAGGGGAGGCTGGGGGTTTATTTTGCCTAATATTCTAAATGTCCCCTCTCTCCCCCTCCATTTTAGAGGGACCCCTTTTGTTAGAGTTATTTTGATACTTATAATGTGAATAATATAAATTAAAAGAGATGTCAAAGAATGTTATCGTAATTCACGAATTGATAAATTTAACGAGACCTGTGATTTTGTTGATATTTCATTCATCGAAACTTTTTTATTGAGCTCTACTCCGCTAAAATTTTCAATAAAAATAGTAAAGTGAGAAATCCTGTCACGAAGAATAAAACCGAATAGTGAAATCCTGAATATCTGTTTGTTTCTTTGTTTGTAAAAAAAACACAATGGCCGTCACGTTTTATTGAAAAGTTGATCCCAAATACCAGCATTGCCGCCTTTTCTACTGTAAAGCACAAAAAAATGATGGGCGTTTCGATATTTTCATTTGAATTTCATTTTTTTTATGTTGCTTTAGATTGTAAACTATTTTAAGATGAAAATTCAAAGAAATTGGTATTGTGACCTTTGCGTCACAATAATTATATTTAAGAGAATATCAATTTTATTAAAAACAGTGAATTCCAGGTAAAAATATAATATTTTTTTAGAGATTTCTGTATACGTTTCTAAGTAATATTGAGTCGCAATAATTTAATAGGCATAATTTAAAGCCGCATAACGTTTTAAACATTCTCATAGTTTCGCATAAAGTTCATACAAAATAAATCGTTAGGCATATTTTATTTCCCCATTAATTCTTTTAAAATAATGACTATAAAATTTCTTGCACAAATGTTTTTACAATAACGATTCTCAAAGATTCCCGAAAATTGGTCCTATATTAAGAGTTGTTCAATTTGCTTGACTGAACAAGGACAGAAAAGGATCCTAATTGAAAAGTAACCGTGTACTATAATCTTACCGCATTCGAAAAAACTGTTATAGAGATAACTCACAGAGTCGAGTTCAATGCCTCCAAGACCCAGGCCTGTCTTTTCAGCTCCAAGCGGAACCCGTTCAACTTGGTTCCCACTTTCCAAAATGTACCCTTGCCTTGAACGGACCATTTAAGCCTACTGGGCATTGACCTCTCACCGAACCTCAACTTTGGGCGTTCTATTGACGCGAAGGCGGCTACTGCAGCTAAAAAGCTAGGCATACTCTAGAAGGTTATTTTACGCCGGAGCAGCTTCTTACACTATTACAAACACAGGTCCGGTCGTGCATGGAATACTGCAGCCAGCTTTGGGACGGCTCTGCTAAGTACCAACTATCTGCCCTTGACTCGGTAGAGCGCCGGGTGAAGAGGTTGATCGGTGAAGACACTCTGAAAATTTCAAATTTTCAGTCTTGAACATCGCCGCACAGTGGCCCGTTTATCGGTTTTTTACAGGTTACATTTCGGGGAGTGTTCCTAAGAGCTGTTTGATCTTATTCCACCGTCTCCCTTTTATTACCGAGGCACCCGGAGAACGGCAAAGAGCCACCCCTACGTCGTAGAAATTCCACTTGTCCGTACGAAGCGTTTCGCTTCCACTTTTTTAATGTGTACTGCGAGGGAATGGAATTCTTTGCCGTCCTCTGTGTTCCCACCTCACTACGACCCGGGTCTTTTCAGGACTAGAGTGAATCGGCACCTAATGAGTAGGCACGCTCCACCTTAGTCCCCACCTTTGCTTACCATCAGGCAAGATGAGGACAAGTGCCTACCCATAAACTATAAAAAATAAAAGATTGCTGACATCAGGTTTTCGTGCAAACAATCATATACATTTAAGGCTGCAAGCATGCAAGCAAGCAAATTATTGCTCCGCTCGCCTCGTTTGCCTAGCTGTACCAAGTCCCAAGTCTGACCTAACCTAACTTATCAATGTAGCCCAATTTATAAATTAATTGGATTTATTATAATTAACTAAATTTACTAAATATTAAATAGTTATAATAAATCTATGTTCATGCAAAACGTCACTAATTCTAAGCGGAATAAACAGCAATGGGTCTTTGGTAAGGTTTCTAGGGAATGTGAAAAAAGAGATCATCCTTTTTAGGAATGGATAAGGGATACACGGGATAAAGTTAAAAAAGTGGCATATAACAAACAAAGAAATAAAACTAACAAATTAGTACAAAGGGAAAGGAATAATTATTACAAAAATAAAATATATCAGAATCTAGGGAATATAAGGGAACTGTGGATAACTCTAAATGAAATCTCAGGCAAAATATCAAATGACGTCATATCAAAAGCATTCCGGGGCTTAGGAACGGAAACAGATACTGCTAACTTATTTGCTAAAGAGTTTAAGCAAAATGTTCAAAATATTATTCCCAATTGCAATGTAAAGCTCCTTAATCCGGACACTTATCGACGCCCAGTCGATAAATCTATGCTCTTTAGGAAAGCAAACCCTCATCAGATTAAGAAAATCATAATGAATACCAAAAGCAGAAAGTCGCCTGGCATAGATGGTATTAGAGCAGTATATCTAAAACAGATTGCAGATAAGATCTCGGGAGTTATAGCTCATCTCATTAACTCCAGCATTCGCACCAAGCTGTATCCTGACCAACTGAAGGTTGGACTGGTGCGCCCAGTTTTTAAAGGTGGGGATAGTAAAGACTGCTCTAAATATCGTCCTATCACAATGCTTCCTATCATAGATAAGATAGCTGAAAAGTTCATCAGCAATCAAATACACGAATTTTACGACAGGTATGGGGTGATCTCTGAGAACCAATTTGGCTTCCAGGCTAAAAAAAGTACTGGCATGCTACTGTCTCGCTTTGCAGATGAGGTAAACAAACATCTGGATGAGAAGAAACATGTCCTCATCATACTTATCGATTTTAGTAAGGCATTCGACACATTACAATATGATACTCTGATACGTAAATTAGATGATACCGGGGTTAGGGGCCCGATTCTTGACTGGTGTAAAAGTTATTTGGCTAAAAGGTCTTATAAGGTACAAGTTGGTAAATCGTATAGTGATGTGGTGTTGGTGACGGAAGGGACAGCACAAGGGTCGGTTCTAGGGCCACTTCATTATTTGTCCTACGTTAATGATATGAGCAACGGCATACATGATTGTAGTATGTATTAATTTGCTGATGATACCTGCCTGGTTTCTGCAGATAGGGATCCTAAAATAGCGGAAACTAAACTTCAGTGTGACTTTGACTTTGTGTGCCGGTGGTCTCATGATATGGGATTGGTTTTAAATGCTGAGAAAACCAAATTGATGCACGTCAATTCTAGTCAATCAAGACATCTATCCACGGTGACAATAATAGGTCATAGTCATAACTGCCTTCATTTAAATGCACCTATCAATTCATGTGCCTGTCCGGCAATACAAGAAGTGACAACACAAAAATACTTGGGGCTCATACTTGATAACCGTTTTAATTTTGATGAGCACATTAACTTAGTTTGTCAGAAACTGCGAGCTATATTAGCCAAGTTTTATATTATTAAAAACAGGGTACCTTACAAAGTGAGACGAACAATGTACGTAGCCTTAGCGGAGAGTATCATTACGTATGGCCTAAGTACATATGGACGTACTTTTAAATCATACCTTGATAACATTTACAGGTTACAAGTACGACTTCTGAAAATTATTGTACCATATAATGTTAAAATTAATATTAAGAACGATCTCGAGTTATTCCAATATTGTGATATTTTACCAATTCATTTTAATTATAAATACCATATCTTAAAAGAGCAATTTTTTAGGACAGATATACAAAATTATATTACACATGATAATGTTTTAACGCGACAAATAATAAAAAGATTATTACAGAAACCTAGCACGAATAACTTTTATGGCACGAGAACCTCGCAATATATTATTCCACATCTTATCAATCAAATGCCAATTGAGTTAAGGGATAATATTACTGAAAAAACAGTAGCTCCGTTAATTAAAAAACATATGTTTGAAAATTATAGGCGTACCTTCCTTGCGGAGCATCCTGTAGTGTGATGTCGTAACCGGTTGTCTGGGTGAGGTGAGCGATGCCGCGGGAATATTACTCGCAGACATTGACACCTTACTGTTGTACCGATAACAGGTTACTAAAGTAATGTATGCGTTCGATTTATAAGTACTTATATTTTAATATGACTTCCGATTTAAGTATTTATATTTTAATACGACTTCCAGAGTGGAAGTGTTAATATCGGGACAAACCCTTCCAGGGTTTTACGATATTATTATGCTTATAATGTAAACAATAAGAATTGGATACCAAAAAAAAAAAAAAAACTATAATATGAATTATTATATCATATTTTGGTTATTTACTACTCAGAAGCATAGTGCTTCAAATTATAGTTTTGCCATTGTTCAACAGTCCCATGATAACCAAGTGCCATAATTCGCGGACGGCGGCGGCGGAGTCGTCGCATCGGTGCCCGTTGGAAAACATAGCAACGTTAAAAACAAAATCCGGTGCACTATTCGGACTATAGATATATTTTTTTATATTCTAACCGCCTCCGTGGTCTAGAGTAGACAAGGGTATTGATCGGAAGGTCCGGAATTCGATTCCCCGTGGGGGTAGAAATTTTTCTGTCAGGTTTGGTTGCTGGTAGGGCTTCTGAGACCGCCTGGCGAGCTACCACCCTCTTATCTAAGTTTGTTGCCATAATAACCAGTAGCATTGTTGTGTTCCGACAATTAGAGTTAAGACAGCCATAGGCGTATATAGAGGGGGGGGGGGGGGGGGGGCGAGTGGGCCGTGCCCACCCCAAAACGGTCTAGTGCCCACACCAAGATGCTAGGCTACCGTTTCAAAATTCTATGATTGACGCCAAACAGTGATAGCTTGAAACGCCAATCACGACAACCAGTTCCTCAGTGGTCGAGGAGTCCAGGTGAAGCTCGTTTCCACCTTCCGCCTTGTCATTACTTACCATCAGGTGAGATAAAGGCCAAGAGCTTCCATCTCGTATGTGAAAAAAAAACTAAATTATAAATTTCATTCTGAACAGAGATTCAATAAAAAGTCTTCCCCGAAGCAATCATTACAGTACACAGCTGGATAATCCACTCGCAGACCTCGCACGTACTTTCAGTCGTTGCGTAATCCTTTAAGCTACTTATCTCGAGAATAAACTGTGTGATAAATCTCAATAAGGAAGCGTTCAGTCTCAAGATATAGTATTACTTGGGATTAATTTGTACTTTAAGATTAGGATTATTTTTATCAAGATTATTTTTCAGTGATGTACGCATTAATCATGTAATTGAGAATGGCACCGGCAAGTTTATGCATTTGAGTCATCTGATGGGTACATTCTGCCTATTTCTGCCGCAAAGCTGTAGCAGGCCTTCGCCACTACGCGCCTAGGTACAAGACGTACATTTACAGTTTTCAGATTTTTTCATTTACATGTGCTATAAGACCTTACTTCTTGTCAAATTTCATGATCCTTTTTTTTCGAGGGGAATGCATTCACGCTCCGTCCAAGCCCCTGCAGGTGTGAGGGTGTGTGGGACTCCGCAGCGAGCGACTACCCACTAAACCCCTCGATATGCCCTCTTTGGCGCCTTTTTTGGGAAGAGGAAAATGCATTTACGCATTCCTCGCGGTCGAGCCAAACCACGAGGATATGTGGGACTCCCTAGACCGTTCTCGGCCCAGTAAAATCTAAAAACCCACTAAAAACCCCTCCAGCAGCTCCTCCATCCATCACAAGACGGGGGGAAAGGAATGCCAGCCAAGTCTTATTCCCACTGACATCCTGCCTGTGACATGTCCGTTGCCGGACTCCCCGTCTAGCTTTTTATTGTGGTTGTCTTCCACGCGGCCCGACGCTCAGTGCGCCGGGCCTCCAGCCCGCCCAGTGCGGATAACGAGTTGGCCGACGGCAGATCCCACTGGATCCACCGCCGTGCGGGTGATCCGAAGCTCGGGTACATCCCCAACGGGCGCGAAGCGCCATGGCGAATCGGCTTCCAGTGAGAGACTTTTAACATAAGAAGAGGGAACTTCACCCTTCACCACATGAAGCGGTTGGCCACATGAAGTGGCCCGCCAGGTTGAACCCGGCCCTCCCACGCTCCCCCTCCATGGCGGGCCTCTCGTTAGACTATTAGCCCGCGGCAGAAAATCTGCCGGGTGGCCCAGGGTGCACCACGAGGAGGTTGTCTGACATCGCACCCCTCGAGAAAGAGATCCTTGGTCAACGGGAAGTACCCTACAGGTTCAATTAACCGACTTCGAATAAGGAGGAGGTTCTATGCTCTACTGTGGTTTTTTTTCACCAATTAGGTACTCCGCCGATTTATGCCATTTTATTTGTTCCGCCGATTTTCAAAATTATTTCTGTAAACGAAAGAGTATAACTTCTGCGGTGGAGTCATGATGATCTGATGAAAGGATCCCGGAAAATTGAGGGAACCTTAAATTTCATAGGCACATTCAACATGTTTCAGATTTTTTGTGAAGATATTCAGGTACTTATTTGCATCTGGTAGTGATCATATCATGTTACCTACTGAGCTAATGATGGAAGGATTCTTGTAGATTGGGAGTTCGGGAATAAATATTTCAACACTGTTTAGAGCAAAAGACGTATTCTAGTGTTTGCCTTAGGTCAAATTCAAATACGCATGTATTAAATTTACTAAAAAGATTGAAATATTTTTTTTACAAAACATAAAACCGACTCCAAAAAGTCATTCTAATATTATTCATGACTTTTTCCCTCCCTGATTTTGTACAGGATAGACATGAGATGGTATTATTTGCAGATGATACTTCACTTTTATTTAAAATTAAAAGAGGTGTGCAAATTAATGACGATGTAAATAATTCTATCTCAAGAATTGTTCACTGGTTTAATGTGAACAACCTGTCACTTAATGAAGGGAAAACAAAATGTATAAAATTTGTTTTACCCAATGTCAAAGAGGTTCACACCACTGTAAAAATAAAGGATATAGGTGTTGACCCTGTGGACACCACAGTATTTCTTGGGATCACACTTGATTCTAAGCTGCAATGGGGCCCACATATCGATAAATTGTCAAAGAGACTTAGTTCTGCAGCTCACGCTGTATGGAAAATACGTCAACTGACTGATGTTGATACAGCAAGACTTGTATACTTTTCTTACTTTCATAGTGTGATGTCGTATGGTATTTTGTTGTGGGGAAATGCTGCCGACATTCAGATTGTTTTTGTACTGCAGAAAAGGGCTATTCGAGCAATCTATAACCTTAAAATGAGAGATTCTTTGCGAGAAAAGTTCAAAGAAATTGGTATTATGACAGTAGCGTCGCAATATATTTATGAGAATCTAATATATGTTCGTAAGAATATTCATGTGTTTTGTAAAAATAGTGATATTCATTCAGTTAATACTAGACAAAAGAATATGTTAGCTTTACCAAATACCAGGCTCCAAAAAATTAATAATTCTTTTAGAGGCCTGTGTATACGTTTCTACAATAAAATCCCAAGTTGTATACAAGAACTTAGCTTAAACAAATTTAAAGTTGCAATCAAAGATGTACTTATTAAAAAAGCATATTATAAAGTGTCTGATTACATGACGGACAAAAAAGCTTGGGTTTGAACTCTCAATTCTAATATTTAACAATGTATTGCGTTTTGTTTCAAAGAAACGTTCAGTGAGAGCAATTTATTTATAATCTAAGTTCACGCACTTCTCTCAGAGATAGCTTATATAATGTGAATTAACACATCTATTCTTGTAATGGAAGTTGAGCTCAAACTTTTGCTTTGAGGTCAGCTTCCAATTGACGACTCTGTAACAAACCAAAATTGTAAATGGCGATTTAAAAGAGGAGATAAAAAATTTAGACCTTTCGAGTTTCTTGCCTGTTCTTCTCGAGAAGGCTCTCCCAATTTCCGAACAGGTGTAGAATCAACTTTTTTTTTTTCATTCCTACTTGTATTTGCAGACATCTTGAGTATATTTAGGATGTATGCACATACAAGGTTAATATAATTTCTTTAAATTAGATTGTTTTGCTTTGTTTTGACGTCAATAAGTGCCTGTAAAGGCCTATGTTGAATAAAGATTTTTGAATTTGAATTTGAATTTGAATTAGTTTTTGAGTCGGTTTTATTTTTTGTAAAAACTTTTTCAAATCGCAAAATATGCAAATATATGTGACTTAAATGGTCATCTTTTGATCGCATTGACTTTCTTATTCGATTTTATCACATCTGAAAGAGACCGTAGACCCAAGCATTTGGTATAAAAACGGACAGACGGACGAAGAAGTGATCCTATAAGATTTTGTTTTTCCTTTTGAGGTACAGAACCCTACAAAAGGAAAAATACGTCTGCAATATAAATGTATGTTCGTAATATGCCAGACATTTCTAAATCCTTGATTTTTGTTAATAAGTATGATCTTCGCGTAACAGGTCTAACCTAGTGTGATGATCATAGTAAATTTACTTTGTACTATATTTTTTGGTAAAATAAATTATTCTTATTCTTATTTTCATAATAGGTATGCCAGAATCAGATGGACATTTAAAAAATGCGCTTCCCCATTCCAAGTCTACGCAGACGAAATCGCGTGCTGAGGCTAGTTTAACACGTAAAACACTCGCTCGACGCGTGTGCGTCAAAATGGCGGGGCCGGGCCGGACGGAGCGCGCGGCCCACATTCTGCGGCTTAGTAAATCACGCGTCAGTTTTGGCGGCCAACTAAGCAGCCCCACTAATTAGGCGCCGCCATTATCATGATTTGTTGCACAATGCTGTAAACAACACCGGCCCCTTGTATGTTCGGTGCTGTTCAACGAGTTTAACGGCAACTTAATCAAAATCAAATTATTCTTTATTCAAATGTGACTCGATGGAAAGCTTTTTTGAATCGTCCAATTTTTTTACTTCCCACCCATTCAGGACATCTTTTAGCTGATAAGAATCAAGAATGGGCACAAGAAACTTAGCAGCATTATCAGAATTAACTACATTTAAAACAATATGTCATCATTATCGTCATCACAGCTCATTTACGCGTCTCCACCGAGGGGCTCGAGCCTACTCTGTGTTAGGCCTTAGTCAAACCACGCTGGCCCAGTGCGGACTGGTCGACTTCACATACACCTTTGAATTTCTACGCAGATGTATTCAGGTTGTCTCACGATGTTTTCCTTCACCGTAGTAGCGTCGACAAATGTACATATAGAATTCGAAAAACAAAAAACACATTGAAACATGGCAGGTTCGAACCACAGACCTCCCGATAAGAAGGCCAGTGCCGAGTCACAGCGCCAGCGACGTTCCGGAAAAAATATGTCGCTACCTATTATTATTATGAATCCCTGGTCTAGTGATCCCGACTACCCGGTATTGGTTTGGTCTGGAAGTCTGAGTCGATTCCCCAGGGGCAAAAGTTTTTCTTCTTGCTTTGGTTAGTGGTAGGGCGTCTGAGCCCGCCTGGCTAGCTACCACCATTTAATTAAGTTTTTCCCCATACCTAATGACAATGTTAGTAGCATTATTCTCTTCTGACAATTAGGGATGAGATAGACAGTTTTTTTTTATACAATTAAGTTGGCAAACAAGCAAACTGCCTATCCGATGGTAAGTGGTAACAGTCGACACATAAAGTACATGTGGTTTTTGCAAAATTCGCGTAGCCTTTTCACTGCCGAAACACTCCACTATTTTATGCCAGTTTTAGATAATTAACCTTTAACTATGGACGTATAGCCTCACAGGCTCTGGGTGAATGTTAGTTTCTAAGTTTTGTGTACTTCCCCCCGCTCCCCACACTTGAGTAGCTCAGTAGCTTCAGTTTTAGTATCAAAACGACCAGCAAAGGAGGAAATTACGTCATTCAATGAAAAATACGTGAGTAATACTTATCTAAAAATCTTTTGGAGCCTGTCAGGCTACACGTCCATAGTTGTGTTATAAAAATATTTGTAAGCAACTTTGTTCTCTTTTTAGATTTTCTTGTAAACTTTAACTTATTTATGTTGGAATAGTAAAAAAATAAAAGGGAGTATGGTACATATTTATTTTTTATAATTTCTAGTTAATTTTACGGCTGAAAACGTAGTTGTACTTAAAATTACCCAAAATGTGCCATTATTATTTAATTTTGAATGTTTCTAGAATTATTATAAAAAAGTGGCTTATATATTCACGTATTTTTACTATAACTAAACCATACTTTAAGTTAAATATAGTATTCAAGCTATTTAAAATAATTTTGTAAAAAAAAAACTCTAGTTAATATAGGAGCCTGTGAGACTACACGTCCAGGATAGTGTTATGAAAAAATGACGTCCATACTTAAAGGTTAATGAAGAACTTACTGATGTGTAAAGCTTTGAGGTTGGTTCGTAGTAAGGCATCATTTAAACGTCTAGTACGGACACATTTTCTGGAATCTGTCTAAATAGGTATGACAACAAGATGATATGATTATCAGTTTGTTATATATTTATATATCTATATTTATGTTTATAATATTTATATATTTTTGTACTTAGTATTTATCTTTATTTAGTATGTTGTTACTTGTTGTGTCAAGTTTTTTAGTTATTATTTTTTTCCAATTCGTACACCGTCAACAAAATTTTTCTCACATTTTACGGGTTGACTGGTAGAGAATGCCTCAGACATTAAGTCCGCCCCTGTACACTTTATTTATGCTGTACGAAAGTTTAAATAAATAAATAAATAAATAAAGCAGTGAATAAATGTTTTTTCTTTCTTTCTTTCTTTCTGTACGTTGCCAACTTGTGACATAAGATACACGTACCCAATAATTTTTCTGCCATATCTTACCCTTCAAACCGTAACACAGCAATGCAAGCACTGCTGCTTTGGTGCAGAAATAGGTAAGACGGAGGTACCTAAGCAGTCGACCCTGGTACAGAGTCTCCCTCCGGTAAACCGGTTTCTAAGGTGTTCAGCCCCCTTACTATGGTCGCTCAAAGTAATATGAAAACCACACTGAGAGTGGGATGGTCCTTTACGCTGTCTCTGTTCCAATATTTATTGTTTTAGCCTTGCTATAAGCGATCATGGGCCCTAGAAGTCCAGGTGAAGCTCGCTTTCATCTTCGTGAGGTGAATACCACGAGCTTCCTTATGTTAAAAAATAAATACTGATAACATTGTTTCGAATTACGGAAATAAATATAAAAGTTTAAAAAATCAGTCTAATAATCTTTCCCAATAGTCTAAATCATAACCTAAGTATGTTATCCTATATCTAAACTTATCTATACGAGTACTATATAATAATAATAATAATAAAAGTTTATTTTCCTCAAGTACATATAAAAGTTAATTTTTACAAAGCAAAGGGATGAGTAATTGCTGAGGCTGGTGCCTTAACTAGGATGCCCTGTATTAAAGGACACCTGCCCCCGTATTACGGATCGTTTATGACATGACATGGTATAAATTTGCAATATTTAGAATGTCTAGAAATGCTCATTTACTTGTCCTTACTCTACTGATATGATTGCTAGGGTATAATTTCGATAATGTCATCATGCCATAACCCTTGAAAGACATATTTATGAAGTGTTGATCCGTAAAAAGGCAAATAAATTTTATGTCATCATGATATCATTTGTAATCATGAGATCCGTAATCGGCCCCCAGGTCTCCACTTTTGGAACACTTTTTTTTTACGAATTTATGACACAACTATTTAAAACGCAACCGAGTAGTCACAATATCACAATCAAGATAAGAAAATAACAATTTTTTTTTCTTCAATTAAATTTGTCTGAATATAAAACTAAGCAATGAAACGGTGCTAGTGCTAGAGAGGTGCATGCATTTGAGTGTGTGTGGAGAAGGGATGTTGTATGGTGTGTGTGCATATGTGTGTGTGCGCGTGTGTATGTGTGTGTGTGTGTGTGTGTGGGTGTGTGTGTGGTGCATGTGAGCGAATGAATGAGTAAGTGAGCGTGTGTTAGTACGTATGAAAACTTATATACTTAGGTTAAGTGCATTCATTTTCATTCATTCTCTACAATCCGCTATTGCCTCTCATACCATATGTATCTCGACTTGCAGACGGAAACGCTTAATAAAGCCCTGGATGACCCCTGGCCTTTTGCGATGCTTAGAAAACAGAGATAATATGCACAAAGCATTGAAACTGACCCCTAATAATTCTACTTTAAGGACAACCTTTATTAGGTATCGGAATTTCTGCAATAACCTCTTACGGCGGATAAAAAGAGAACATGATACCGATCTCATTAATAAAGCTGGGACTAATAGTAAGCATCTATGGAAAGCTATAAAGGAGGTAACCAGCTTAAACAAATCCCGCTCAACTTCTGATCCCTTGATGCATACCGCGCCCTCAGTAGAAGAGTCAGCCAACCTAGTAAATGAGTTCTTTGTTGGCGTTGGGAACCTCTTGCGGAAAATGTATCGAAACAAAATCCTACTACTGCTTCTCATAGTTTCTCATCCATTACTTCCTTTCAATTTAATACCACCTCCAACTCCAAATCTTTCGTCTTACTTGAAACCTCTCATTCCGAAATTGACCAAATAATCTCTTCCTTAAAACAGGACTGTGCAGCCGGGTGGGACAATATCTCAACCTCATTTTTAAAGCGCTTTAAAAAGCTCCTCATCCCTGCTATTACACACATTTGCAACTTATCCATGGCAGCGGGTACTTTTCCTTCAGCTTTTAAAAAGGCACCCTATTTAGTTCACCCTATTTTCAAATCTGGAGACCGGGACCGTGCAAACAGCTATCGGCCAATCTCAATTCTGCCTGCTTTGTCTAAAATCTTGGAGAAGATCATAAACACACAGCTTATTCGTTTTCTTGAGAGCCAGTCCATACTGTCACCCGGACAATACGGCTTTCGACCGCGTAGATCCTCAGCCGATGCTGTACACGAACTCACGGACTATATAGCCAAAAACCTAGATGAACGTCGTAAATGCCTAGCTATCTTTCTTGATTTAGCAAAGGTTTTCGACACGGTTTCGGTACCAATCCTTTTAAGAAAGCTGGAGGCGCTGGGTGTAAGAGGTACACAACATTCATTATTACGTAGTTATCTGTCAGGTCGCACACAGTGTGTTGTGATGCCTAATGGCATCACAAGCTCAGAACTGCCGATTGAATACGGTGTTCCACAAGGCAGTATTTTGGGACCTACCCTTTTCTTAATCTTCATCAATGATCTTTGTTCCCTTATAATCCCTAACTGCAAAATTATTACATATGCTGACGATACTGCCCTACTATTTACTGAGCGCACATGGAAAGACACTTTCCTTACTGCCCAACGCGGATTTGATTGTGTCACTTCATGGCTTCGAATCAACCTTCTAAGCCTTAATGTTGAAAAAACCCAATATGTTATATTTTCTATTAAAACAATACCACCAAATTATCTTAATGACCTCTTCATTATCGCGCATTCGCAACCGCACAATGTTTCTTCCCTACCACCATGTAACTGTCCCTCTCTGACCATGTCTGAATCAGTGAAGTACCTTGGAGTTATAATAGATAATAGACTATCCTTCAAACCTCATCTTTCCCTTACTGCATGTAGACTTCGTAAGCTTATCTTCGTCTTTAAAAAACTGCGGAACGTAGCTACTCCTAACATGGTCAGAACTGTATACCTGGCTTTATGCCAGTCGATACTAATATATTGTGTTACTTCATGGGGAGGCGCTTGTAAAACCCACCTCTTGATACTGGAGAGAGCCCAGAGAGCACTATTGAAAGTCTGCACTTTTAAACCTATTTTATTTCCCACTGATGAACTGTACCAATACTGTGAAGTCTTATCAGTCCGCCGGCTTTTTGTTCTTCATAGCATTTTAAAACAACACTCTTATACTGAACCTAAGCCTGTAACCGTACGCGCTAAACGTAATCACTTAGTTGCTAACACACTACTATTCAACACCTTCTTCTGTCATCGTTTCTTCTGTTATCTTGGCCCTTCTCTGTACAATCGACTGCAACAAGAATTAAATATCCTAACTCTTACAAGATATGAATGCAAATTCAGGTTGACAAGTTATTTACAATCACTTAATTATGAAAATACTGAAAAACTTCTACAACACATCAAATAATTAAAACTATATACCTACCTTACCTTACTTTACTTATTATTACATTATTAAATCATTAGATTACAAATACCTACAGTATACAACATTGCTAACAATTGTAATTAATGTAATTGTACTTATCGACACTAAGCCACAAAAAAATACAACACCTTCCTACAATAAAATTCAAAATTTTCGACGATCACTCATATGAAACGCATCTGCCCTGCTTCATCACGGGAGGGGGGGCCGATGTTCTGAGATACAAGCTCTGCTTAGTTTAGACATCGACCTCTCATAATCTAGAGTGCACACAGTGTATCATTGTAAATATCAAACTCCAAACAGTCAATATAAATTTGCAATATATTAATTCAGCCTTAATTTTCCAATTCCCTAACAATGACTTGTGACCATCATTTCATATGACCTCAATATTGTAAGGAGAGGCGGGTGATCTGAGAACAACATGATGTGTACTTCTCGGTCTCCTGTCTCTCGATCCTATTGTACTGTTGTTGTATTATTATTATTATTATTATTCTAAAAGAATATATTTATAATAAGAATATTATTTAACAACAGATAAAATATTTTCAGTTTTATCATAATCTAAACCCAGTAGCCAAGTTGTAGTAGCTTTTTTACACTGATACTTGCTAAGGGTATAAATATTGTTTATTCTGTTGCATCTATTATAGATGTGTGAACCCAGAAAACCAAAAAATCGTTGAGCAAATGAGGTATTGTACGATCCGCCTGAGCACGCAATATCATGACGTCTCTTCTCAATACCTAGATTGGGGTTAAATTTGGTAAGCTCGTATTTTTTTGTTACAGTATGAAGAATAAACAACCTACGTACTGACACTCGCCAATCATTATAGAGCTCAGTAGTGGGAAACAAATAGCGTCGGAAAGTCGCTACTTTCAGGACGGCTCGTTGGGCAACCTCGAGTTTTTTTAAATGAGTCTTACTTGCCCCACCCCAGATAGTTATACAATAATTTATGATAGATTGTCCAACTGCATAATATACCATTTTAATAATTTTGATGTCCGCTATATAACGTAAGCATTTAAACATATAAATTAATTTTCTTACGCGCGCTGTTAAAACGTCTATGTGTTCTTTAAAATTAAGATATTGATCAATGACTACCCCAAGATATTTGATTGAAGAAACTCTTTGAAGCTTAGGACATGCGGTTGTGGAGTTGCAGCACAATTTAGACACACAGGAGTGCGCTATTAACTTGACATCGTTCGGTAATGTTATATTGCGTAATCCAAATGTAATAAATTTAGTTTTATTTGTGTTTATTGTTAAAAAATTTGTGTCAAACCAATTTGTTACTGTATCAAATCCCTTTTGAGCTGTTAAAAATACTTCATGCCAATTACTTCCCTGAAATATGACCGCCGTGTCATCGGCAAATGAAACAATTTTACCTTTGGATAATTTTAGTTGGGAAAGATCATTAATAAATACAAGAAATAAGGTGGGTCCTAATATACTTCCTTGGGGGACGCCGTAAGTGATGGGAAGGTCAGAGCTTGTGTAGTCCTCAATGCTTACCCTCTGTTTCCGATTTGTTAGGTAGCTTTCAAATAATTTTAATTGAAGATCCCTTATTCCCGTTCACTCTAACTTTTTCAGAAGAATTGGAATTCGAACGGTATCTACTTAATTACTATACTAATATTATAAAGCTGAAGAATTTGTTTGATTGTTTGTTTGAACGCGCTAATCTCTGGAACTACTGGTCCGAATTGAAAAACAATTTTTGTGTTGGATAGTCCATTTATCGGGGAAGGCTATAGGCTATGTATTATCACGCTAAGTACAACAGGAGAGGAGAATCAATTAAAAATGTTGCTAAAACGGAAAAAATATGGAGGATATAATTAAGAACGCGTTGAAATCTTTTAAGGCGAAACGTAGTTCGCGGGCATAGCTAGTAATATTATAAGTCTGGAGAGTTTGTTTGTTTGGTTGAACCCGCTAATCTCAGGAACTATACATATACTCATTCAAATTGAAAAAATCCTATTTAGCTGGTTAGTCTATTTATCGAGGAAGGCTACAGGCTATATAATATCACGAGTTTGTTATTTTCCGACATCCACGCGAACAAAGTCGCGGGCACAGCTAGTTTTAATAACTGAATTCCCATTTAATCAATTTAAATATAAAAGTCATAAATAGGTGACAGTATTAAAACACTGCTTTCCATTCGAGATTTTGAGTATATATCCATCACTGTTTTATAAAAGATATAAAAACAAAAATGATAGTAAACTTTAAAAAGTAGCAAATAATTATGTCAAGCGTATAGTGAAACTTCCTACTAGAACGTGTTTTTTCATGCCGCGTCAAGGCAGTGAAGCACTGCCACGAGAGTATTGTGGTATTGATAACAAAAAAACATAAAAGGTTTTATATACCTAATAAAAAGGAGTTTCAAAAGACCAAGGATCTTACGAATATATACCGTGGTTGGAGGAAAAGTACCCTTAATATTGATGATAGCAAATTTTACAGAAAGGAAACATTCCTTTATTTTCGAAAATAATTAAAACTGCATTTGAAGATTTTTAAAAAATCTCCTACTTGAGCCGGGAATCGAACCGGTGAAATGTGAAAAAAAAACATGCTGTATTTTACGATACCAACCGAAAGAGTCATTCATAAGGATCAATTTCTTTTAAATAACATAATATCTTAAATTAAAGAAAGACCAAGAAAAATATTTTTCTTATTGTAAAGCTTACTTACTATCTAAAGAAAATAGTTCAGTTATGTTATGGATGGCTCAAAATGCGACCCGTTTTCACGTATGCACAGACGTATTTTTCGACTCAATTCGCTACGTGTCGCCTTTTGTATCGAGTTATGGTTAATATTTAAAATAATATTTTGAACTTCGATTTTCAATTCCTCTTAAGTGAACTATTTTCTTTAGATAGTAAACTTTACAATAAAAAATATATTTTTCTTGATCTTTCTTTAATTAATCCTTATGAACGACTCTTTCAGTTGGTATCATATAATACAAAATGTTAGTTTTTTACATTTTACCAGTTTACATTTACCCGGCTCAAGCAGGTGATTTTTCAAAAATCTTCAAATGCAGTTTTAATTATTTTTTAAAATAAAGGAATGTTTCCTTTCAGTAAAATTTGCCATCATCAGTATCAAGGGTACTTTTCCTCCAACCATGGTTTTTTTTTCCACACATAATAATGTGTGGAAAAAAAAACCATGGTTGGACCATATGTGTTCTATGGGCGCTGCGCACGCGTAGCTTCTCGGTCGCGTTGTGTGCAGTGTCCGTGGAGGGATAATAATGTCCTCGAAAGTGGTCAAATGTGCAAGTTGCAATGTGGTAATTAACGAAGTTCTATCGTTTATGGATAATAAAAAGTCGGTGATGGATGATGAAAGCGTCATTAATATCTGTGTCAGTGCTTTCTCGGAAGTTGATATTGTAACGGCCAAAAACCTACTATTTGAATCGGTTCCGGCTGCAAAACGCAAGATAGTCCGCAAAAAAGACTCTCGAAATAAAGAAGGCAAAGCTAGAAGGGACTTAGATGACATCATCTGCCTTTTGCGAGACACCGATTCCGAAGAAATCCCTATTTTTGTGGCTAAAGATCTTGAAAAACTACCCCCTGTGTTATTCGACCATGTAGACGTCACAAGAATTTTGAAAGACATCGTTAAAATGCAACAGGATATTAGTCATATCAAAAAAGACTATGCAACTACAAAACAGATACAAGAAATACAGTCTGAAGTGGAGATATTGAAAAATACGTCAGTCACTAACAACTACGGGCGTAATGTAAATGCAAGACGTGGTGCTTATTTGCACGACAGTTTCGAGTGTCATAGCGGCCCTATGGGATTGCCGCATATAAATATTAGTGACAATAGCCAACTCGACCTATCATTAAAAGACACAGTGTGTCCAGATATCGGCCAGAATTTATATTTACCGGAGGGTAAACCTTCTTCACCGCACAGTAAAATAATACGACGAGAGCCCGAGACAAAAGACACAATGTCTACGATGACTCATCCCGACCAGCTGAGCGCTCCGTTGCTACCTGCGCCTTTTGCTATTGCTAAAGATAAGAGTGCGATACACACGGCCGCCCCAAGCGTGATTCAGCCTAAGACAACGGCACAAATTGTTGGAGAAAAAGGGGAATGGAAAAATAACGAGCCTAGTGATGAGTGGATACAGGTCCAAAGAAAAAGATTACGTAATCGCTTTACAAGTAATAGAGGGAAAGCTATTTCAGAGCCTGGAAATAATTTTAAGGCGGCGGAAATTAAAGTACCGCTGTATATTTATAATGTGGCAAAGGGAGTGTCCGTGAGTGATATCACTGCATACACAAAGAAAAAGTGTGAAATCGATGTTTATGTAGAAAAAATAAATATGAAGATGACAAAGGGCTATGAATCATTTAAGATATTTGTACCTAAACATAAATTGGATTTATTTATGTCGGAAGACTTCTGGCCGGATGGTATCGCCTATAGGAGATTTATCGACTTTAAGTACAGAGAAAGAGGAGAAGCCGTAAAGGCCGGGGCTGGTAAACAAACTACTTAATGATTAGTAACGCCAAATTAATAAGTTATAATTGCAAAAATATTGTTAGATCCGTGGAATGTGTGCGTAGTCTGTGCCGCTCGTCAGATCTGGTGGCGCTGCAAGAAACATGGTTACTTCCGGAAGACCTAGCGTTTCTGGGGACCATAGATAGTGAGTTCGCTTTTACGGGCACCTCCGCGATGGACACGTCGTCTGGTGTTATACGAGGCAGGCCTTACGGTGGCGTGGCCATACTCTGGAGGAAGGCTGCGTTTCCCACGGTAACAGTAGTGAAGTGTAACAGTGTTCGGCTCGCGGCTATTAAGATCACGCTCAGTGATCGATTTGTTATGATTTTCTCAGTGTACATGCCTACAGATACAAGGGAAAATTTAGTGGAATTTACTGAGTGTTTAAGTGAGATGTCGGCCATTATTGAAAATCATAATGTGGAGTCAGTTATTATGCTTGGGGACTACAACGCGCACCCTGGTGAGTCTTTTGACACAGAACTTTTATCCTTTTGTTCAGAACAATTGTGGTCGTGTGTGGACAGAGATTTATTACCATCGGATAGTCATACGTTCGTAAGTGACGTGCACGAGTGTTTGCGTTGGCTTGATCACTGTGTCGTTACGAGTGCTGCGCGGCTCACTGTACTTTCGGCATCTGTTTTATATGATGTATATTGGTCGGATCATTATCCCTTGTTAGTAGAGTGTAATTTTAATTATTTGAATCCAAAATTAGTAACATCCAATAATTCTAAAAGCAAAATTATTTGGGGAGAACGAGATAATGATCAAATCTCAAAATATCACAGTATATGTCACTCTAAGTTGAGATTGATTGATTTTCGAACCGAGTTCTCGGGATGTTGCGATTCTATGTGTAGTGATTCATATCACAGAACTCTATTGGATAAAATGTATAATTATATTGTATATATACTATCAGAGGCCGCGGTTTGTAGTTATAATGTGCGGGGGAGGAGAGGTAGATATATACCAGGGTGGAATAAACATGTTCGCGAAGCACACGAGAGGGCTCGACTTTGTTTCCAGATGTGGTCACTTCACGGTAAACCCACTTCTGGCGATATATATATAATGATATGTGCAAAGCTAGACGTATCTTTAAGTCCAAATTAAAATGGTGTCAGAACAATCAGCAGCAAATAAAAATGAACATCATTGCCGAATATCACAAAAAAAAGAAGTTTGGTCAATTTTGGAAGGCGACCAACAAATTGAAACATGGGTCGAGTCTTCCGGCTAGTGTGGGTGGTGTTCACGAGCCCCGTAAGATCGCGAACGTGTTTAAACAACACTTTGGGGTGGATTCGCCTCTAGGACCAGCGACGCTGCCGCCGGTGTCCGATTCTGAGGTGGTCGCTCCTAAGCGGAGTGTGTTTTTCACAGCTAGTGATATAGCAGGGGTGATAAAGGGCATGGTCAGGGGTAAGTCACCGGGGCATGACCACCTCAGCATCGAGCACCTGCAGCACGCTGGTGTTCACCTTCCACGGGTTTTGTCTTTGTTTTTTAATCTATGTATGGGTCATTCTTATATACCTGACAACTTAATGCGTACCATAGTTGTACCTATAATGAAGAACAGGACGGGTGACGCCTCAGATGTGGCCAATTATAGGCCAATCTCGCTTGCAACGGTGATCGCTAAGGTTTTGGACAGTCTGCTTAGTGGACGCCTGGATAAACACGTATCACTTAATGATGCGCAGTTTGGTTTTAGACCGGGTTTGTCTACTGAGAGTGCTATCCTTTGCCTCAAGCAGACTGTCCAGTACTACACTGCAAGAAAGACACCGGTGTATGTTAGCTACCTAGATCTGTCTAAGGCATTCGATCTCGTGCATTACGATGTATTATGGGATAAATTACGAACTGGGACTGACCTGCCTGAAAAGGTGGTTGTGTTGTTTAAGCACTGGTACGATAACCAGAAGAATAATGTTAGATGGGCAGGTACGCTCTCGGATAAATATGGCCTAAAGTGCGGGGTGCGGCAGGGTGGTTTAAGTTCTCCCACCCTGTTTAACCTTTATATGAACAAACTGATTGGTGAGCTCAGCAGGACAGGTATCGGTTGTCACATAGACGGAGTCTGTGTTAATAATATCAGCTACGCAGACGATATGGTCCTGTTGAGCCCTTCAAGCGGGGCCATGAAAAAACTTCTTAACATATGTGAATCCTATGCTGAGGCCCAGGGGCTTAAATACAATGCTGTTAAAAGTGAATTTATGGTATTTAGGCCGGATAATAAGCGCTATACCAATATCCCAAAGTTCACACTATGTGGTACTTCTTTGAAAAAGTGGAGAGCTTTAAGTATTTAGGTCACTGGGTCACGGAGGATCTAAAGGATAACTTGGATATCATGAGAGAGCGGAGGTCGCTGTCTGTTCGTTGTAATCTGGCTCGCAGATTTGCTAAATGTACTTATGAAGTTAAAGTCACGCTTTTTAAAGCCTTTTGTCAGTCTTTTTATACATGCAGTCTGTGGGTCAATTTTACGCAGGCGGCATGCAGCGATCTTCGCGTGCAATATAATAACGCGTTCAGGGCGTTGATGGGGCTGCCGCGTTTTTGTAGTGCCTCCACCATGTTCGCGGAAGCTCACATAGATGGGTTCGCAGCTATCATGCGCAAGCGATGCGCCTCGCTTCTCAGGCATGCGCGACAGCCCCAACGGCATCCTGCGCGCGCTAGCGGCGCGCTGGGACTCGCCGATGCTGGCCCGCTGGCTTAAACTGCATGCAGTCAAGTGACAGTGGGCTCGGCACCGCTGGGTGTTGGCCGCCACTTTCTTTGTTTTTGTGTTTTTATTAATGTTTTACTAACAATCTAATTTTAAGTTTCACTGTATTACTAACCACATTGTATGGACCTATAAGTTGTCTGAAATAAATGTATTATTATTATTATAATATATGCTATCACTGTGTCCGGGGTGTTTTTTTTTCGGTTAAAATGTAGTCATACAATATCATTGGTATAAACTATTTTTTCGCATTGCATCAGCCGCAAACAATATCAAATTGTAACCACAAATTGCAGAATACAATAGAGGGCAAGCCGTCATGGTTACCTTCCCTTAAGTAGGTACTATAATAATACCCGAACACGAGAAGACATAATTCTTCGTTAGAAACCCCCGACCTAATGTCAAGTTCAAATTTGGAATGTTCACAATACTGACCTCATTTCAGTCGACTCATCCGCTCCCGTACCTTCGGGAATAAATTCATAGATATGTATGTATTTGGACAATAATATGTAGATAGACGCCACTCGGTGCGCATATTTAAAAGGACTACGGTCCGTATCCCCCGGGAGCGGGCCCGGCGTGCGCGTTATCTCGGCGGCACCACTGGAGGCTGGCAAATATGCTAGTAGTTGTTCTACCCGTGTTCCACGAAAATATTAGCTCAAGGCTCGTACGAAAGCAAGGAGCCTTTTTGTGCGAATCATATTCCTGCTGTTTAGAAGGAAGTAAAGTTTACAGTTTAGCAGAATCTTTTTTATTGTGCTTCTTTTGTTGTGTTACAATTGTGACACTAATCGATTTCATCGAGCAAAATTCATTAAGTTCATTGAGTTTAACAACTCATCACCAGAGTCTTCTGCATGGGTAGCTCTATTTCAACTATTTCCAATATTAAGGCTCGTATTATAAACGCATCTCAAAGTTGAGTTCGATCGATACAGTTTTGACATTTAATGTACGGACCGTCTGTCAAAAACAACATCTCAAGATCGATCTAATTCTTGAGATACTCGTACAATAGGGATGATGACTGAATTCTAATTTTCACGTCTGGTTATAAAAAAATTAAAATACCGTAGAAAAAGATACAATCCATGAAATTAGAATTAAAATCGGCTTAGAAATACATTAGATACAAGCATTTTAAGTTGTTAATTTGGAAGCGATTAGACAGAGAGATCCGACATCAACCGTGACGTCGTTGTTTAGTACGGCCATATAAACTCCATGTAAAATGCCGTTTTGCTAGAAAAAGATGGAGAAAAATCTTTAATACCTTATATCTTGGTTGTTTTTTTAGTTATTCGAAAACTGATTTTTTCTTTCAGTTTATTATATGAATGAGCGTCTATTAAAGCAAAAAAAAAAAATTTTGTCATCTAGCCTATTATTAATACGAGCCTTAGTGTGTAATCTTTCAGATGACGTATTGATAAAGATTTTAATATAAGTACTTAGATTCTAAGATAAAACTTCACAAAATAGGGTGTCATCGTGACCTAACTTCGGAAATTGAGTTAAAACACAAGCGTCGTCAACTAAAGGTTAATTTATGAACTTTAACCCACAGTGTACGTCAGTTCAATTACACCCAATACAGAACAAAGTCTGCTCTGAGCAAAAAGGTTTATCGACTGGCCCTCGTGGACATCGTGTTGCACCAATGTCGCAAAAACTTCTTGTCGGGCCGCCCGTCCGTCTATCGAAAGGGCAAGTTGTGTATGTCACCCGCAATATTTAACCGAACACGCCCGGTTCGATGCCGACCGTGAATAAAATATCGGCCGATCCGGAACTCGATGAGCACCGAACAACCCAGCCGGAGCTGCAAGAATAAGACCTACACTTACATACATACAAGCCGAGATGTGAATATTAAAAGCCAACGGAGCATTTTAGTTGCTGAAAATTAATGTGTTTGAAACCAATTATAAGACAATTCATGAAGACTTTTTTAGTGTATTATTGTAATAGTTCTCGAGGCTCTTTGCAAACTTCGACTTTTTGCGGCAAGGCAACCGCGACTAGAACCCGAGTCGAGATGAAAACGCGATAGAAGCGTGATACAATCGCAATGCAATTGCGATACAGTACAGGTCAAGGCTTATAACGAAGTTGCAATTGATTTGAATTATATTTTGATTTATTTGAAAGACAATGCCGAGAAAGAAATAAAAAAATAAAACCCGATTCAAAGCACCAAAAGTCATAAAGGATAGAAGAATACATACAAGTACAACATCATTTCTATATATTGAAGTTGGTGCCAAATATTCACTTAATCTAGTACATTAATTGTTCTTTTACTTTTAAGACTTTCCGAGCGATCATTGATTGGCACCGACATCAATATTAAAATGTGATGTTGTACCTATGTTTTCTTATATTATTTATGACATTTTGGTGTTTTTGAAGTCGGTTTTATTTATTATAAAAATAAATATTTTCGTAGATTTAATACATGCGTATTAGAATTTATCACAAGGCAAATACGGGGATAATTTAAAACCTACAAGAAACCTTCCACCATTAACTCAGTAACATGATAATTATGATGGTAGGTAATTATTAGGTGCAAATACCGGAATATCAAACATGATACACGTTGATCGTGTCTATCAAAATTAAGCACTTTCCGTCGATTTCTCTAGGAGTCCATCTTCAGATCATGAATTGGTGACAATGAGACCACCTCAGGACTATACCTACTCTTTCGATTACAAAAAGACGTTTGAAAATCGGCCCACAAATGGCGGAGTAATTGGTGAAGATACATAAAAAGATCTATTATATATATTTTTTAAACTCCTCCCTTTTTGAAGTTGGTTAAAATATGTTACCATGCGTAGCCACCTAGCCACGCATTTCTATAGTACGCGCCGCATTCCAACTGACACTTCCGCCATAGTCGGTTAAAAAAGGTTATCTGGCCTTGTCTATAGATGTTATCTTATCTTAAAAAGGGGTAGAGCGACTGAGAGCCTTCGCACTTCGACCCACCAGGGATATTTTGTTCCCCAGGTTTTAATTCATAAAGCCATTACCACCTTCTGTTCCGTATATCGCGCCCATGAGCCTAATGATGCCTTTCGGTGGCATAGTTCTGTAATCTTCCATATTTGTGTCAAGGGACTGACTGACTCATTTGCCTCACGTATCCGAAAGTCTAGCTATTTCCAGTCCCAACAGTATCGGCAACCCTGAGTGCTGCAAACATCGCTTCGTTGAAGTTAATCAAAACCTTAATACCAGCAACCTAACGAGAAAGGCAGGAAGAACGGTTGTTCACAAAAACGCGTCGCTGCGAATATTATTTGCCCGCTTACAATTTTTCAATTTTTGATCTCCCGGATTAGACTAATGCTCGGATCAGAGCAACATCAAACCCGGACGGTAGCTTGAAATATTAAAAAGGCAATGTTATCAACAGTCTTGGAGATTGCAAAGGCTTTCTTGTTAGATTGGTGTTTTTTATGTTTCTGTGTTTGACCCATATTTGATATCTGTATATAAATCGTAATTTTAAAAGAAAGTTGGGTTGCGGCCACAGACCAGATTAATATTCTTCCTGTGTTCTTTGCTCACAGCTTATATCACTCTATGGGTAGACTTGGTGTAGACCAGGCATTGATCTACAAACAAATAGACGTCAGATCTAATACAAATTTCAAGAAAAATGTGTAAGAAAAATTGCGAAACGTCAATGCATAAAAAACAATTTAATTGAAGTCGTATTGGCATTACTGTAGTGTTCAATTTCGTTTTCATCAATTCTTCGCCATATGACAAGCAATTGGATCTGTATTATCATCATTATCATAAGAGCTTATATACGTCCCCACCGAGGGCCTCGAGCCTACCCTAAGTTAGAGTGTTTAGGCCTTTGTCAACCACGCTGGGCCCAGTGCGGATTGGTCGACTTCACATACAACTTTGAATTTCTTCGCAGATGTATGCAGGTTGTCTCACGATGTTTCCCTTCACCGAAGGAGCGTGTACATATGTACAAATGTACATATGAAATTCGAAAAACAAAAAACACATTGGTACATTGCGATCTCGAACCCCGGACCTACCGATTGGCAGGCAAGTGTCGAGTCCACGGCGCCACCGACGCTCATGATCTGAATCATACTGAGAATTTTGGATCTGATTTTCTTGGGCCACTTTTGGAGCGCGGACGCGAAGTCCATTTGTTAGTAAGTTAATGAGACCTGGTCTACTCCAAGTCTACTTTTTGCGTGCGATTTTCTCTGAAGTATTTCAGTAGGTAATTATGTGAGTATTTCTTTCTTTCTCTGAAGTACTCAATAAATTGCGCCACAAAAAGTATATAAGTAACAATTGTGTCAATTCTGTTGGCATTAATTGGAATAGACTAAACTAAATTTAGTTTTAGTGCTGTCAAATCGTATTTTGTTGTTCAAAAATTTTAACTGATAACACAATTTGACAGCACTAAAACTAAATTTGATTTAGTTTAATCGAATTAGTGCCAACAGAATTGCCACCAATAGCAGTTTTTTGAAACGCTATCAAGACAAGAAAACAACTTTAAGATTAGCAGAATTAGGCCCCTGATGGAGAAACTATCTTATCTCTAAATTTCGAAACATTATAATGTTACTGTTAATAGCACTATTAATATTCCTACAAATTCAAATTCTTTTATTCAAATTGGATTGTTACAATCTCTTTTGAACGTCAAAGCAGCTACGCCATTGGTTCACAAGTCTACGGCGGGAGACCTTGTACTGGAAAGAACCATCAAGAAAACCAGCAAGGGCTATTTTTTTCTCCCTGTATTGCTACAGAGTCGTGAATTGGAAGCTGACCTCACAGCAGAAGTTTGAGCTCAACTTCCATTACAAGATTAGATGTGTCAGTTCTCTTCTTACTACTTATTACCAAAAATAATATTTGTTTAAATAAATAGTTATACATAACAACACGATTCATTATCTGAAAAATTAACACCAGGCATTGGCATCATTCAAATAATCGTTGACTTTATAATATCTTTTACTCATAAGAGTATTTTTTTACATGCGCTTTAAACTTATGAAAAGGCAAGTCGGTAACACTTTGTGGAAGCTTATTATAAAAGGTTATACATTTCCCCATAAACGAGCCTCTAGTTTTTTGAAGCCTGAATGTTGGAACGGCAAGTTTATTTTTATATCTTGTGTTTAGATGGTGAATTTGGAAATTGGTTTCAAATGTATTATAATTTTTATAGACATAAATCAAATTTTCATAAATGTACTGTCCTGCTAAAGTTAATATATTAATTTCTCTAAATAAGTCCCTTAAAGAATCTCTTGCTCGTAAATTATAAATAGCGCGAACCGCTCTTTCTTGAAGTACAAAAATACTTTCAATTCTAGCAGCCGATCCCCACAGTAGTATTCCATATGACATGACACTATGAAAATAACTAAAGTAAATCAATCTTGCCGTTTCAACATCAGTAAGTTGTCTTACTTTTTTTAGCTGCATATGCTGCAGAACTAAGTCTGTTAGCCAAGGACTCAATATGTGGATCCCACTGCAATGTAGAATCTAGTGTTATACCCAAAAATTTAGTAAAGTCGATGAATTCAACAATTTCATTATTCATTTCCACTATGGTATCCACTTTTCTTACATTTGGCAATGAGAATTTAATACATTTAGTTTTACGTGAATTTAAAGATAAATTATTTATAGTGAACCAATGCAATACTTTAGAGAGAGAACTATTTACAACGTCAGTATTTCCATTTCCTCTGTCAACCTTAAATATTAAAGAAGTATCATCTGCAAATAGTACTGTATCGCACAGATTCTTAGTGAAGTGTGGGAGGTCATTAATATAAATTAAGAAAAGCAAGGGTCCCAATATCGATCCTTGTGGCACGCCCATAACTATAGGTGCACCAACAGACTCAGTTTTGTTAATAACAACTTTTTGAACCCTATTGGACAAATAAGACTCAATAAGTCTCATTGCTTTTTCAGAGACACCATAATGTTTGAGTTTATTTAAAAGAGTTTGGTGACCAACGCAATCAAAAGCTTTTGATAGGTCACAAAATATACCAATTACATCTTGTTTACAATTCCAAGCAGCAAAAATGTGTTTCAGAAGTGCAACACCGGCATCAGTAGTGCAACGACCTTTGGTAAAACCAAATTGGTTCATATGTAAAATGTTGTTACTTGAGAAATGATCAGTTAACTGATTAGATATAATTTTTTCAAATATTTTACTAAGAGCTGGTAGAATCGAAATTGGTCGATAATTTGAATGGTCATTTTTATTCCCAGACTTAAATAGAGGTAACAACTTGCTATTTTTCATGAGGTCGGGGAAGACACCTTCATCGACACATTTATTGAATATCAACGCAAGTTGCGGTGCAAGTTCTTTAATTACAGATTTAATTATATGGGTCGAAATACCCCAAAGATCTTCAGTTTTTTTGGTACTGATCATACGAAATGTTTTCAAAACAGTGTTACCATCAATGTGACAAAAGTTGAACACCTTGTTGCACCTCTCCACACTTCGTCCCAAAAGAGCTACAGCCTCATTGGGACATGAGTTGAGACTACTTGTAGTTTCTATGGGTATATGAGAGAAGAAGTCTTCAAATGCTTTAGCAACCGCATTGTCTGATTTAATAGTTTGGTTATTGATTTCTAAAGAGAAAGAATTCACAGTACTTTTAGGTTTACCTGTTTCCTGGTTAATGATATTCCAGGTGGTTTTTATTTTATTTTTAGATGAACTGATTTTGTTACTTATGTACATAGCTTTTGCGCACATGCACACTTTCTTGAATGTTTTAGAGTAATTTCTGACATAATTTATGAAAGCGGGGTCATTGGGTGTTCCTTTTAAAGCATATAGTTCATATAGTTTTCTGCGACTTTTATATATACCAGGCGTAGGCCCAATCGCTAAATTTCTTTCTCCCATTTTTGATTTTAATTACTTTTTCTTTTTTCTTTGAATATATCATTGCATTCATTTTTAACTACATGAAATAAGTTATTATACAAATTACTGGCGTTAGTCCCCTCAATCGGTAAATTTGCAGTTTGACTAATAACATTTCTTGTAAATTTCTCTAGACCACGTTTTGTTATAGGTCTACAAGTAGTCTCACGTATAGAACAAACATGATGGTGCTTAAACGAGGCTAATTGTCCGCTATGGTCAGAGTCAATACAATTTATAATCAACTTATCTTGTACATTACAATTACAGAATATGTTATCTATGCAAGTAGCAGATGTTGCTGTTATTCGGGTTGGTTCTTTAAATACATTATTTATGTTAAATGATTTGAATAAGTTAATAAATCTACTAGATACTTGAGATTGTTCTAAAATATTTACATTAAAATCCCCACAGACATTTTTTTTACTTTTTCTGTATACTATTCTTAGGGCATCTTCCATAGCAGACTCGAATTCTGAAAAATTTCCAGAGGGGGGTCTGTATACACAAATTATAATGAAATTGTCAAGTTCCACACAAGACAACTCAATGGTTCGTTCAACAGAGAGTGAAACTATGTCCTGTCTTTCCTTAAATTGGATGTCATGCAAAATTATTAGATTTTCTAGTGAACGAACTTACAATCTTGTAATTAACTAAACTTATTAACAATTCATGATTTTTTAGCCAATGCTCTGTGATACAGAGTACATCTATGTTTTCAAAATCTAAAAATAAATTTATTTCTAAGTCTTTACTACTTTTTCTACTACTTTCATAGGTGGAACCGCATACTTCACCTGAAATGGTTAGGTTAAAACCGAACTTATTTTAACTGACCAGACAATAATGCGGACATAGCGTGCATTAAACCCCCAAGCGATGTCTGAATGCAATCAATTGTACAATCCAAGTAATGAAGTTCATTGCGGAAATATTTTCAGAAATGCCGACAACTTGGGAACTCGGGATTTGTCATTTCAGCGTCTGAATCCTCTTAAGTATGTTGTAAGAGTGCGGTCCGACATGCGATATAGTTTTGAAATAAGCACCTCGGGAAAGTAGTAAAGCTTTTCGTACATTAAATGGATGTGAGTGAGATTCTGCAACTTCGTTTCAATTTTCATTATTGAAATGGCGAGAAAAAGTTTCAGGTCACTTTAAATAGCTGTCACAAAAATCATGTGAACACTTATAGGAGCGTATATGTTTACTTATACATACTCGTATACAAACCAAAATTTTTTTTACAAAAAATAGAACCGACTTCAAAAACACTGAAAACTTAAAAATAATCTTCTTCTATATTGAAGTCGGCGCCAAACGATGATCTCCTATATAGAAAGTGTTAAAATTTGTCACCGATTTCAATATAGAAGAAGATTATTTTTAAGTTTTCAGTGTTTTTGAAGTCGGTTCTATTTTTTGTAAAAAAAGAAATATTTTTAACTTTTTTGTGAATAAAATCTTTTTAGTGAAAGAAACCCTAATTTAATACCAGATCACCTTCGGTGAGCTGGTATTAAATTAGTGTTTTTCTCGATTTTCTATGGGATCCCATCATCCGATCCTGACTTTGGTGACCATGGGACCACTCTTGCAGTATACTCTATCAAATACAAAAAGAATTTTGGAAATCGGTTTAAAAATGACGGAGTCATGAGGTAACAAACATAAAAAAAAATACAACCGAATTGATAACCTCCTCCTTTTTTGAAGTCGGTTAAAAAGTAGTTACAATAAAGAAAAGCAATTATTAACCAAATAATAGCCACCATTATATTGTTTTATTAAAAAAACAAATTTAAATTAATGATTACTACAAATATAAATAAACCTCATAAATTAAATAAAAACTAAAGCTTAACAAAGTAAAGACTTAAAACTAACTAAGTTAAAATCTCTGCACCAGGGTCATCTGCATGGGCATATACCTCCGTCTTACCTATTTCTGCTGCAAAGCAGCAGTGCTTGCATTGCTGTGTTCCGGTTTGAATGGCAATATGGCAATGCCACTACTGGGTACCGTGACTTTACATCTGATGTCACAAGTTGGCATCCTACACTGTAGCTCTTGTGGGGGTTGCTGCTAGTTTTACTGCGAATCTCACAGGAACCCATGTATTATATAGGTGACTGTTAACACTTACCATCAGGTGGGTAGTTTGCTTGTTTGCCAACTTAGTAGCAATAAGAAAATGAAAAGCTTACCAAAAAAAACACTAACTATGAAAATAACGAGTCCCCATGTCCCTTGGCGTAGTCCCCATGACGCAGATAGCGTTCCTGCGCTGAATTGCTAAGGAAAGCATTTGCGCAAGAAAGCTGTGTGCGCAGTAGTCACCAGTGGCTTCCCTCAGATGCTTGCTTAGTTGTCTCTAGAGGTTGTGTGCGCCTCAACCCCAAGGACCAAGAGCTTCGTCACTAAAAGGAACAAAGTCCTACTGAGTGCCGAGGCAAAGGTATTTATTAGACTTTATTTGCTCGCGCGCATCGGTCGCCGCACCAGTCCACTTTCAAGGCACAGGGAGATAGGGCGTCGCCAGCATGTCTGCGCATGTATGATATTCCATCAGTATGCTTGCCATCGTCCCTGACGATATGTGGCTCTAGGGCCACAGGGACGTTGACGCTGACAAGTGTTCATTCATCATCAATCACAAACTCAGTACACCATTGCGGACCATCATATACCTCATCAATTATTATGAATCATTAAATTTACAAATGGCCGACAAGACGCGCCACATCACTATGAAGGGCCCGCCCGCCCCGTCACGCGCGCTCCGGATATTTGGCGTAAAAATCGCTTTAGCCGCTATACGCAATCTTTTACCGCGAGCCGCTGGATATCCGTCATCCAGCGGATCGGTAACAGTGACTAATGGTCGTGTTATTATCGCAACACTATATTCATCTGTCATATTACTCGTGTTTTCGAGATGGCGGGCGCTGGTGGGGGTTATTAAAATATTTGTTTACCAAATTCACTGGTTATGTTAACTTCGGAAGTTGAAACGATGCTGGAAGCAAAGGGCGTTGATTTTTTATAGGGTAGGAGTCAACTTTTTTCGTTTTAAATGTATTTTCATGCATCTTAATTTACAGTTTGAGTTTAAACACAAATTTTAAATGTAAACAATGTATAGTATAAAGATAAAATACTTAATCGTTAAAAATCTTCATTGACATAATTTTTAATTTATATGACGTGACGACACCGTACACCGTTCAACGACACCGATTCCCGTACGGGACAAATATTTTGTATGGCCTACAGAAATTTGTTCCGGTTTGGGCGGTATGTGCATGTGATATTCTATGTTTGTAACTGCACCCACGATACCGGAGAAAATCCCAGTCTGGGGCGACTTTTTTAATTAATTAGATTTTTGTTGATTTGATTTTTATGTTTTGTTTGACATCAGTACTCGTAAGTGCCTGTAAAGGATATATTAAATTACATTGAATAGAGATTTTTGAGTCTGAATACCTACCCAGCCACCTTATTGCCTATCTTAACCTTCAAACCGGAACAGAGCAATACAAGCAACATTACGGGAGAACTAACCCCTCGTTTTCACCAAGGTTTAATACATGTATTTTACAAGTTTTATGCAATGTTTTCGTTTATTGTTTACACTCGTATACATGTATAAAACTTGTTGAATACAAAACATGTATAAAACTTGTTGTATGAAATTAGTTGTCTACATGTTTATGATGTCACGTTTTATACTTGTTGTAGATAAACTTGTAGAATATGACACGCCAGTCCGGTAGTTTCATTAATATTTTCTACTCAATTGACTATTCACAATGGAAAGTAAAGATGCTGAGGAACTTTACTTTACATGAAAATTTTGGGTTGAATGACATTACGTGTAAACACATTTTAATAATGTGTTTTCGATAAAGAATTGATTATTTATTGGTTATTTTGAACACCGTGTACAATACAAAATGGAATCATAAAATAATAGTGGTTCTATACTGCGCTGGATTTCAGTTCAAAAATGTGTCTGACCTACGCAAAATTAAAAAAAAAATATTAGGTTAAGAAACTATTTTTAAAAGTCAATAAAATATTTCTTAATAATAATTAAGGTGAAGCTGTAATAGCCATATGCGTGAACAGCATAGGTCCCTCAAAAAAAATTTCTCTTCCCCCCGTGAAAAAAATGCGGCCCGTCCGGTAAATGTTTAACCAACAAGCATGGATAGAGTTTAAAACTTGTTTTTTATTAGTATTAAACATAAATTTCAGTGAAATAAACAAAACTTGTTATAAACACGATTGTTTTTTGTAAGTGTGAACGCTGTTAATGTATCAGACATGTATCAGACTAGTTTGAATATGTCATGGATCTAAGTGTAAACGCAGATGTGGTTTATACTCGTCTATAGACTTGTTGGCAACACAGTATGAACGAAAGAATGTTTGAGACAGTCGCAATACATGTTTCGAACAAATAATTATGTTTTGACAAGTATTCTACAAGTATTGTATGAAACTAGTATTTTACTTGTTTCTTGGTGTAAACGAGGGGTAATAACATAACACAGTATCGAATCAACCTACATTAGGTATCATAAGATTTGATAGAATGTAGTAGTATCCCACCAAAAACATTTTCATGTAAGATAACTCCAAAACGTGTAAATATTGCCTGCACTATACCAAAGCTATTAGATTTTATGGAGAGCTCGCACTGCAACTCGTGTCATAGCGTATAGCGTTCTGAGTAAATCCTAGTCTTATGTCTTCTCTACAAACTCTACACCCTGACACTCCCATGAGAATCTTCTCTATAAACCTAACACGCATGAATCAATGAATAATACTTTGTTGGCCAAAAACAACTTGAATAATAACGAGAGGCGGCCTTATTTCTAAATAGCGATTCTTTAGGGCAAAGTAGAGCAAAAGTATATAATAGAACAGAAAATGCATACTATAATACATGCGTATTATAGTATGCATTTTCTGTATTAAAAATTATTTCAAAAAATCTTTGTCAAATTTTACTTGGGCAATTTTTTTATTTTATCAAGAACCAATTGGAGTGTAATTCCTCTTTATACAGGATAAAATACTCCAATTGGTTCTTGAGGTAAGCTGGTGCGTTGCGATTGGAAAGGACGGGGTATAGGTCACATCAAGGGTACCAACCATCTCCAACCCTAGTTCATGGCGGTATAATATATCAAAATAAGCAAAAAGAAGGAGGCAGGTATGGTAACAAAGATCGGAATTATTACGGGCCGTACACAAGGCCAGCCTATTATCGCCCTACTCCACTAAATGATGTGTTGCCATTTAGATGGCACAGTTGGACGGTAGCAGTAATAGAAGTTACTAGGCTTTTTATGTAGCAGAGTAAATAAAGGCAGTCCGAAAGAATAAATTTTATGTGGGCATGGCACTCTCCACCAAGGCCGTCCAACACGGGTACAACCTTTAAAATCTTTGCTCTTTAAGAATACCATGAGAAAAGGAAGACAGTCGTCTCTAGAGTGCAAACATATAATTTATAAAACCGTGTGTTGAATGTTTTTAATAATAATAATACTTTTTTTGCAAGAATATAGTAAAATACAGCATTGGTGTTAAATTATACATTATTTCCCACAATCTACTGCTATATCGGCAGTGCGTAAATATTTAAAATAGTCATCATCAGAACAGCTCGCATACGTCCCCACCGAGAGGCTCGAGCCTACCTTAGCTAGACACTGTAGTCATCATCATAACAGCTCGTATACGTCCCCCGAGGGGCTCGAGCCTACCTTAGTAAGGGTGTTTAGACCTTAGCCAACAACGCTGGCCCAGTGCGGATTGGTCGACTTCACATAGACCTTTGAATTTCTTCGCAGATGTATTGCAGGTTGCCTCACGATGTTTTCCTTCGCCGTAGCTCGTAGGAGCGTCAGATAAATGAACGTTTGTAATTCGAAAACGACAACACATTGGTACAAGGTCCTTATCAAGCTATACTGTTTGACCTATGGACCGTTCTTATGTCGCTCGTAATAGTGGCGGTTTTCGTAGTGTAAAATGTAAACCTTGAGTAGGAGTTTACTGTACATGGAGGTCTCGAACTTCGGACCTCCCGATTGGAAGGCAAGTACCGAGACCACAGCGCCACCGACGCTTGCAGACAGACAGCGGCAGGATTATACCAGGACTAAGTTTAGACCATGTTTTGTAATAAGACGGTAAGGGTTGGACAACTTTACTAGAGGGAGACTCTGTACTAGGGTCGTCTGCTTAGGTACCTCCGTCTTACCTATTTCTGCCGCAAAGCAGCAGTGCTTGCATTGCTGTGTTCCGGTTTGAAGGGTAAGATATGGCAGTGAAATTACTGGGTACTGCGACTTTACATCTTGTGTCACAAGTTGGCAACGTACACTGTGGTTCTTGTGGGGGTTGCAGTTTTGCTGCGAATCTCACAAGAGCCACATGTATTATAGGTGACTGTTACCACTTACCATCAGGTGGGCGGTTTGCTTGTTTGCCAACTTTCTGCAATAAAAAAAAATTTAATTGATTGTTTAATACTCAACACTTCAAATGTATGTCTTCTATTGTTACGCTTCCGAAGGTATTTCCTTCCTTACATGCTCATGATATGGAATGTACTCACTGTAGGATTTTTTTTGTTTTGTAAGAAGCATTATGAACATATGGGGAAATCCACTGTCAATTATTGATAACCGATTCACCCCTACGATGTGGCATGCTTATTATACATTATTATACCCTGTTTATAATAATATATGATTATATTATCGATTATATCATTATACCCAGATACATTTTTATGCCCATTATACCCCGATATCCTGCCACAGCCCACGGAAGATGAGATAGAAATTTGGATTAATATTAAATTACTCCCGACTAATCCAGTCAGCACATAAATTATGCAACATATTAAATATAAAAAAATTAAATCTATTTTAAATCATTATTACTGTACTGTAACTCCCGCCAACCCACACAGTTTATATTTTCAACCATGTGCCATGTTGTATGTAAAAAAAACTTGACATACCGATACGCAGTAAACTGCAACAATTCTCCGCCGACCTATTTCAGTGTAGTGATGATATTTTTGAGCTGTAACTGCTTTGCCGGCGAAACGTGTAATTCCAGCTCATGTAAGGATATAAATTGTATTCTTTTGTGTTTTCTTACATTAACCAAGTGACTCTGTTTTATCTTTCCATTAAATGCTCTTTGGGTCGTGGGCTCATTTTTTCGGTCCGAAAACATTATCCCTCACATTGCATCCATCAATGGAGGAGCTGGCTGTGGCTGTTACTTTTGCGTGAGTAAATATAGGTACCAAGTTTGTATGTAGGTGCATTTATTCAATTCAATTTGATTATTTATTCAGCAAAAATAGCAATGTCGGTTTTATGGCTACATCTTTAAAAATGTTACCAATATTAAAGATTTGATATGATAAGCCACAGATACTCGCCCAAGAAAACCGATTCATCTCAATAATGCTACGCGAGGCTACTGAGATTCAATAACACCTGAATTTCAATAGAGATAATGGAGTATTCCATCTACCCGAGACTTGTATCATTAAAATTATTTGGGTTTCTGTTACAAGGTGGCATAACCCTAGAGTCGGACTTAATATAATTCTGAAATGGGCTAAACTGCTTTATCACTTTGTGAAAACCCGAAGTCTTTAGGTGGACAAGGGGGCGAGATCTTGAGTCACATGAGCAGAGAATTCTCTACTCATGTGCTTGAGCGGACATACAGATATACAGGCAGGCCGACGGATAAAAAGATGAGCATATTAGCGTTAGAGTCTGACCAGCGAAAGCTGTCGCTAGGATGTAGCCCCAATTAAAAAAAATGAACCGTACATAGACTACACACTTAATCAAAGCAGTTAATAGAAAAACAATTTGTCTAAGCCAAATCTTATCTTAGTATAGTCTTAGTTTTAACCGCCTCCAAAAATGAGGAGGTTATCAATTCGGTTGTATGTTTTTTATGTTTGTTACCTCATAACTCCGTCATTTTTAAACCGATTTCCAAAATTCTCTTTGTAATCGATAGAGTATACTGCAAGGGTGGTCCCATGGTCACCAAAGTCAGGATCTGGTGATGGGATCCCATAGAAAATCGAGAAAAACACTAATTTGGGTTATGGTCGGTCTATAATAAGGTTTCTTTCACTAAAAAGATTTCATTCACTAAAAACATAAAATATTTTTTTTACAAAAAATAAAAACCGACTTCAAAAACACTGAAATCTTAAAAATAATATAAGAATAGGTACAGACAACATCACACTTCTATATTGAAGTCGGTGACAAATGTTAACACTTCTAGGAGATTATCGTTTGGCGCCGACTTCAATATAGGTGTGATGTTGCCTGTACCTATTCTTATATTATTTTTAAGTTTTCAGTGTTTTTGAAGCCGGTTTTTATTTTTTGTAATTTTTTTTTAAACATAATCTTAACAGCACTTATTACCTGACTGTTAATAGTATGTGTGTGTAAGCGATTTCTACTAACCCTAGCCCTAACGCTAACCCTAAAGTATTAAAACTTGAATTGTGCACTTACACAATGTGTGCGTGTGTGTCATCATCATCATATCAGCCAAGAGACGCCCACTGTTGGACATAGGCCTTTTTTTTACGAGAGGGATGCGTTTGCGCACCGTCCAAGCCCCCGCAGGTGCAAGGGTGTGTGGGACTCCGCCCTCTTTGGCGCCTGGCGCAGCTACGTCCAAAGGACGCGCCGCTGCCGAACGAGGTCGTGGGAACCCTTACGGACTGACCATAACCCCGTCCGCAGCACCTGCCCACCAATGGCGGGCCTCTCACGCCCTCTCCAAGATGGAGATGGGGAGGAGTTTCCGGGGCATACTCCTAGTGGTAATTTTTTACTGTGGTTTTCTTCCACGCGGCCCGACGCTCAGTGCGTCAGGCCCCCGGCCCCGCTCAGTGCGGGGTAACGGGCTTGCCCGACGGCAGACCCCACTGGATCCACCGTCGCGCACACGAGCCGAAAATTTTTTATTTGTAGCCATGCATATCTATGTTACGCGCGGCACTCCAACATGTCACCAAAGGGAGACCTGTACCAGGGTTGCCTGCTTGGGTACCTCCGTCTTACCTATTTCTACTGCAAAGCGGCAGTGCCGGCTCGGAGTGCAGTGACATTACTGGGTACAGCGACTTTACATCTTATATGTCACAAGTTGGCAGCGTACTCTATGGTTCTTGTGGGGGTTGCAGATTTGCTACGATTTCTACTAACCCTAGCGGGTGTATTAAAACTCGAATTGCGGGAACAAAATAAAATAGAAATTTGTGCGCCAAAACCAATTTAAACATAAGAAATAAATAATTTAGTATACACACACGCAGGACCGATCGGTATGGAGATCCTTGGGGGAGGCCTATGTCATGGGTTGCAGATTTATTGCGACTTTCATAAGAGCCACATGTGCTATAGATGACTGTCACCACTTACCGTCAGGTGGGCAGTTTGCCAACTTAGTCGTATAAAAAATGACACTTCCACCATTTATCTGTTCCGTGGTAGTAATAATGATGTAGTCAAACTCGAGCCAATCAAACGGAATCGGCTTTGCTGGAACCAATCACGCATCCGAATCACGGTGTTAATTAATTTCGGATTATTAATTTCGATTGCTAATCCTAAATCTAAACAAACGCTGGCTCAGCCTAAGTACGAACTAATTAACGTTGTAATGCCGATGCTATATCTAGTGATATTGCGTGAGATTAACCCTCGAATTATTGCTATAGTTAAAGATCATATAGTTTGTAATTAAACGCCAATACGCTCGAGTATTAACGTTCTACGCATTAAATACTATTATTGGCCAATATGGATGCATTTGACTGGATGTTTTGATAAGCGGATTGATAGTTTTCCGACCAAATGAATTCATGAAAAAAGCGGAAAGGTATATTTTTTTCAAAAAATACAAGAATAATGTCATAATGTGAATTGGCTAACGTTTTGTTCAGAATTAACAAATAGCATTTATTTGAAGATGTAAAGTTGATGACATTAAGATTAAATTAATAATGATGTTGCTCAAACGATCAAGTCCCGAGTTGATGCACAATGATTGTGCTCGTTTTACAGCATGCTGAATTGTTGCTCGTAAAACAACTGGGTAATTTGAAGATTTTCTTCTTCAGTGTCAGCTTTCAAGACTGACAAGGTTTGTGGTTATTGCAGTAAGCGCGAGATTTCAAAACAACCCAACGAAAGAAACCGGGCACCGTTAGAACTAGTTATCTGGATGGCCAGTTTAAATTTCCAACACGGGATACCAGTCGGCTCGGAAATTGGTCAAATATGCAGTAAAAATAATTCCGTATCTGTCTACAAAATCTATGTTAAGCACACATCAATATACTTTTGATTGCATTTGCAATAATTATATTACATTTATATTATGAGTAATTTTGCGCCTCCTTTTACAACTAAGTTGGCAAATCAGCATGCTGCCTGATGGTAAGTGGCACAGTCGCTAAAGCCGCCTATAGTGCAGTAAGCTTTGCGTCATGATAATATACTCTTTGACCTTTGTTTGTTAATGCAAATGTAAAGTTAATCGTTAAAGCTAATAATGTAAGTAAGTATATAAAAACCTCGTGTCACAATGTTTGTTACCGAACTCCTCCGAAACAGCTTGACTGATTTATTTTGAATTTTTTTGTGTATATTTGGTAGGTCTGAGAAATAGGTCGTAGGCTAATTCTTATATCTCTAGGTAATAACGGTGACCCTTTTAAAAAAAAATTACAATTTTCTTACAATATTTTTTATAATTAAGCATCAAAAAATACAAACAACCCTAAATTTTCACGCTTTTACCACCAAGTCTATTTTTTTAATGGCGATATTAGTATTTTTACTGTCGAAACATATATGTGAGCACAGCTATAGTTGTACTATAATATATTGTTATTATATTGGCGAAAAACCTAGGTAACTTTCATTTAAACTAAAAAGAACTCTTAAAAAATTCTAGTCAACATGCGCGAGTAATTGAATAACTCGCAAAATGCACACATCAACCGAACGACCCTAAATATGTCTCCGAGGGAGACATTCCTGCGATTGGTTTCCCCAAAAAATACATTTCGTTATTGCAATAAAACGTTATGGGAACGATGCCACGTCGAGTGCATCACCCCTGGCTGGGGCGTTAGGGCTGCCACATTTATTGAGAAATGAAATTAATATCACGCCCAAATGATAGCGACACTATTTATTGTGGGAGAGCTTTTATAGCTATATGTAGAAGGAGTGGGATCTCCCAAATCGTACAAGTGACTAATTGGACGCCTCCTCTCTTTTAAGAAAATAAATCAGTTCAAAACTATAATTATTACGGGTGGGGTTAGTAAAAAATGCCAATTTCCATGAAAGAAAAGGTTTATTACGCCTTCGACAACCAACGCTCTGAAACTCAACACACAACATCACTTTAAACTCACTTCACTCCGTATTACGCAGTAAAACATTTTTTTTTATGTGTACATAAAAAAATTGTTTTACTGTACCGTATAACACATCGTATTTCACAGCAAATCACAGTTATTGTTACTCATAGTTATCGCTTTGATCGCTTCGAGTCAAATTTGTCCAGGTGTCTTTTTTTACATCCAGAACGAGCAGTGCGGCCTTTTCTAAAACTCTCCTCAAAGGTTCGTAAAGTTCCAGAAGGTTCTATAGTTTTCTATTAGTATTCCAGAACTTTCCAGTAGATTCTGGAACTTTCTAGAACCTTCGACGCCTTTCTAAAACTTTCTAGAAGTCCCATGATTTCGCTAGAATGTTCGAGAACCTTGTCGTTGCGATGTCATTTCCTAAAGCAACGGCTGGGAATGCTAAAACGAATGTGTGTTCGCATCCGTCGTATCACTATTGATTTTGGATAGGCGTGTTGTATATCGTATGCAGAAATATTTTTATACAATAGTGAAAATTAATTTATAAAGTCTAAATCGATCTCACCATCTTTGACAAACGGAAGAGACTCGTTGAAATAACCGTCAATTTTTATGACGTGATTGTCGTTGCTGCCAACCTTAGCAAGCCAGAGAGAGGGCAGCAGAAATTCATGATGTCAGAAATCCTCTGCGCTTGTCGATACGGACTAAACGGAAACGATACTTCAATCTCTCTTATTGTTTATATTTGCAAGGATGCTTTGACGTTATCGTGTTTTTGAGATATTGAAAATAAGATAATACTTTATTTACGTTTGAAAAGGGCTTACAAGGGATGTGATCAATCCCGTTCAGCTATTGTAAACAATATACAAATAAAGTTGGAAAGTAACAATTTTTAAGCTGGTCACTAATTTCTTTTTAACTGTATAATACGTAATAAAAAAAGAGATTAAATATAGCACTAATCAATATAACAATAACTCATGTAGGTACTCTCAAACTCTTTAATTGTATAAAAGAACCGTTTATTTAGCCAGTTACGCAGTTTTTTTTATAATTGTGCGACATGTCTCTTATTCCTTTTAAAATTTTATTATAAATGGTTACACAAATATAAAAGCAGTTTTTTTTATAACGTGCGCTCTCAGGTGTGTTATTATCAAGCACCAGTCTACTACCATTTCTCGCGTTTCTAGGCCTCGTTTGCTTTGACAGTTCACCGCGATAAAACGCTTTATCATATCGTGTTTTCGTAGTCAGGCTACGGAAAGACTTAAGTGTGGTGTGGGTTAGCTGTGACAATCATGGTTTGCAGATATTTAGATTTGTACAGTATACTTTAAAAATAGATGCCCTACATAAAGGTTGCAAATACATTAGTATGTACAAATATTGATACTTCTCAATTATTAAGGTTTACAACTAACGAAAACAACCTGCAGCTACGGCATCTGTAACGCACTACGCCATCGACACGCTTCGATTCTGTTTTTGAATACTTTATTGAAAATAATTTCTATGCGACTTGTACATCATAGTTTAAAAGATTTTTTGCAGATTATTACTTAATTAGTTTTTGTTTTTTGTTTGACGTCAATAAGAGCACACGTAAAGTTTCATCTCTATATATAATAAAATCGTAGGGGTACAAAAATCTGTAATCTCTATTCTCTATCTCTATTCTCTATATATAATAAAATCGTAGGGGTACAAAAATCTGTAATTGCGAAATATTAAGAAAAAAAATACACAGGTCGCCTTAAAATCATTAGCAGAACACGATAGAATAGTTTTTAAAAAAATTGTTTGTTTGTTGGTTTGTTTGTTTGTTTGTTTGTCTGTTTGTCCGGAAAGATCTCCGAAACTACTGGACAGAATTTGATATGGCTTACACCACAATGCTTAGAATTTTCCGGAAGAACATTTAGGCATAATTTCGTTTGTTTAAATTCACTTTATAATTTTAGTGAAAAAATACCATATAAAATTTTCGAATTGGCTTTAGGTAGAAAAAGAACATGGCGCACGTGAAATTATTTTGACAAGTCTGTCACATAGTACAGAGAGAAGGTATTTTCTTCCACGAAGGAAAGGCAATGGAACTATGCCATACAGCCTGATCTTAAGTAATTGGATTTCGAAAATTAAGGCAGGAATGAAGTGTTTCACATAGTACAAATAAAATGTAATATTTTCTGTTAACTGGGCTGTGCCCAACTGGATTTCGGCAACCAAATTGTCTTTTTCTTATGTCGTACCGTGGTGGTAAGGCAAAAAGATCAAGCCGTACAACCAATGTATAAAGCATTTTTTTATGATAATACTTATCGAATGACCATAAAATTTGTAGATTGGTTTAATTCTTGACTAATTTTCACAAAATCGGTACGATTTTTGAAATATTTGAAATGTTGAGAAATTAAGATACTCTTTTCAAGGTATTTTGAAAGGTGTTGTATGTTTTTACATTAGGACTAAGGAATCAAACTCTTTCATCCGTTTAAAACTATTAAAAGTAATAGATTAATATTGATAATTAAAAAAATATCTGACTGCAATGTTCTGGGTTACGCGTAGAGGGACGGGACGGGACTCTTGATCCTAATGTCTAAAATGAGGATCACATTTTTTTGGATCCACCCAAGGAACATGGATATCGAACGAAGAACCTAAAGAGTAGAACACGTTGAACCTAGCCACGTTGACTTAATTTGACATGACTGTCGATAAAGTTCGTTTCCAAACCCAGCGATATGCATATCAAATTAAAGGCCTTGATGAGTAGAGCACTATGAACATAGGAAAATCGCCCTAAATTCAACATGGCCGCCGCTCAAATAAAACGGATAAAAGTTCGGTTCCAAACCCAGCAATATGGGTATCAAATGAAAGGCATTGATGAGTAGAGCACTATGAAACTAGCAACATTGACATAAATTCAACATGGCCGCCGCTCAAAAAAGGTGGATAAAAGTTAGTTTCCAAACCTAGCAATATGGGTATCAAATGAAAGGCATTGATGAGTAGAGCACTATGAACCTAGCAACATTGACATAAATTCAACATGGCCGCCGCAAAAAAAAAGGATAAAAGTTCGTTTTCAAACCCAGCAATATGGGTATCAAATGAAAGGCCTTGATGAGTAGAGCACTATGAACCTAGCAACACATAAATAAATTCAACATGGCCGCCGCTCAATAAAGGTGGATAAAAGTTCGTTTTCTAATCTAGCAATATAGGTATCAAATGAAAGGCCTTGAAGAGTAGAGCACTATGAACCTAGGAAAATAGCACAAAATTCAATATGGCCGCTGCTCAAAAAAAAACTGATAAAAGTTCGTTTCTAAGCCCAGCAATATGGGTATCATATGAAAGGCCTTGATCAGTAGAATGAACGTACCAACATTGACGTAAATTCAACATGGCCGCCGCTCAAAAAAGACGGATAACAGTTGCTTAGGGGTATTAAATGAAAGTAGGCCCTGAAGGGTACCTAGAGCAGCCATGCTCTAAGTGTGTTCCGCGGAACCCTAGGGCTCCACACTACCCCTATAAGGGGTTCCGCAATAATTTAGAAAAATCAAAACACCCTCTCTGGTCCGACTTTCATTATGCTTATTAATAAAGAATACACTTTTAAAAACTATTATTTTATTTTAGGGTTCCGTCAAGTATTTCGCTTTCCAAAAGGGTACCGTCACCAAAAAAGTTTGAGAACCGCTTCGGGGCCTATTGGATGTTCGATGTTAGATGTTACCTGTGTTTAGTGTCCTTCGAGACCGTGATAATGCAACGATCGTGAACTAACTAACGATAACTCCAAGTTTGTGTGTTGGATGTTAGTCATCACGGCGAGTTGCGGCAACACTATATCGCACAGTACACGTTACAAAAACGGAAGTCTCAATACATTTTAAGGCTAACCGCATAAATTCGTTTTTTCGCATTCGTTTTCTGAATGCGAGGATCCGAATGCATCAAATCTATACAAAATACTCATTGACTGCCGCACACGTTCGTTTTTATTACGAACGGAACACGTTCTGTACGTACGTTTATGTAGAATGGTAGAAATCCCGAATGAGAAGAAACGAACGTCTGCGCTACGTTCACGAAACTCCGTGTCTGTATTCCGTGATCGGATATCGAATACGGAAAACGTATTTGTACAGTAACCCCCCCATTCATGCTCTACGAAAACCGCCAGTATTACGAGCGACATAAGAACGGTTCAAAGGTCAAACAGTATAGCTTGACAAGGAGCTTACTGTACGACCAGTCAAAATTGGCCAAGTTGTCATATCCAAAAAATATATTTTGTTGGTGTTACCAACACCCATTATAAAATCTAAACTTTATTCGTATTCGTATACAGTTCTAATTTATTAACAATTGTTTATTTTAATTCGAAACATGAATACGATAAAGATTATTCTTGCAACTGTGTAGTTCTTTCTACTGAAGAAGAATTTATTAATATCAATAATGTCTCTAAAACAATAATAATACTTAGTGTTTATAGTAATATGTAATGTATTTAATTTTGTGGACTGTTAGAAAAAGAGCATTACGAACCTACGAAATTGTCCTAATTTCGAAATGGCCGATGCTCAAGAAAGGCTAAAGGCTTCTAAAGTTGAATCATTATGGAATAAAATGGAGGAAAAAACTAAACACTGTGTTAAGTATTTTGATGGCGAAACGTAGTTCGCGGGCACAGCTAGTATATAATAAAATCGTAGGGGTACAAAAATCTGTAATTGCGAAATATTAAGAAAAAAAATACACAGGTCGCCTTAAAATCATTAGCGGAACACGAAGGAATAGTTTTAAAAAAAATTGTTTGTTTGTTGGTTTGTTTGTTTGTTTGTTTGTTTGTTTGTTTGTTTGTTTGTCTGTTTGTCCGGAAAGATCTCCGAAACTACTGGACAGAATTTGATATGGCTTACACCACAATGCTTAGAATTTTCCGAAAGAACATTTAGGCATAATTTCGTTTGTTTAAATTCACTTTTTATTTTTAGTGAAAAAATACCATATAAAATTTTCGAATTGGCTTTAGATAGAAAAACAACATGGCGCACTAGAAATTATTTTGACAAGTCTGTCACATAGTACAGAGAGAAGGTATTTTCTTCCACGAAGGAAAGGCAATGGAACTACGCCATACAGCCTGATCTTAAGTAATTGGATTTCGAAAATTAAAAGGCACGACTGAAGTGTTTCACATAGTACAAATAAAATTTAATATTTTTTGTTAATGGCTGTACCCAACTGGATTTCGCCAACAAAATTGTCTTTTTCTTATGTCGTACCGTGGTGGTAAGGCAAAAAGATCAAGCCATACAACCAATGTATAAAGCATTTTTTATGATAATACTTATCGAGTGACCATAAAATTTGTAGATTGGTTTAATTCTTGACTAATTTTCACAAAATCGGTACAATTTTTTAAATATTTGAAATGTTGAAAAATGAAGATACTCTTTTCAAGGTATTTTGAAAGGTGTTATATGTTTTTACATTAGGACTAAGGAACCAAACTCTTTCATCCATTTAAAACTATTAAAAGTAATAGATTAATATTAATAATTAAAAAAAATATCTGACTGCAATGTTCTGGGTTACGCGTAGAGGGACGGGACGGGACTCTTGATCCTAATGTCTAAAATGACGGATCACATTTTTTTGGATCCACCCAAGGAACATGGATATCGAACGAAGAACCTAAAGACATTGAACCTAGCCACGTTGACTTAATTTGACATGACTGCCGATAAAGTTCGTTTCCAAACCCAGCGATATGCATATCAAATGAAAAGCCTTGATGAGTAGTGCACTATGAACATAGGAAAATCACCCTAAATTCAACATGGCCGCCGCTCAAATAAAACGGATAAAAGTTCGCTTCCAAACCCAGCAATATGGGTATCAAATGAAAGGCATTGATGAGTAGAGCACTATGAACCTAGCAACATTGACATAAATTCAACATGGCCGCCGCTCAAAAAAGGTGGATAAAAGTTAGTTTCCAAACCTAGCAATATGGGTATCAAATGAAAGGCATTGATGAGTAGAGCACTATGAACCTAGCAACATTGACATAAATTCAACATGGCCGCCGCAAAAAAAAGGATAAAAGTTCGTTTTCAAACCCAGCAATATGGGTATCAAATGAAAGGTCCTGATGAGTAGAGCACTATGAACCTAGCAACATTGACATAAATTCAACATAGCCGCCGCTCTAAAAAGATAGATAAAAGTTCGTTTCCAAACCTAGCAATATAGGTATCAAATGAAAAGCCTAAAACAGTAGAGTATTATGAACTTAGGAAAATTGCTATAAATTCAACATGGCCGCCGCTCAAAAAATGGATAATAGTTCGTTTCTCAAATGAAAGGCCTTGATAAGTAGAGCACTATGAACCTAGCAACATTTACATAAATTCAACATGGCCGCCACTCAAAAAAGGTGGATAAAAGTTAGTTTCCAAACCTAGCAATATGGGTATCAAATGAAAGGCCTTGAAGAGTAGATCATTAGGTACCTACGATAATCTACCTAAATTCAACATGGCCGCCGCTCAAAAAAAGGATAAATGTTCGTTTTCAAACCGAGCAATGTGGATACCAAATGAAAGGTCTTGATGAGTAGAGCACTATGAACCTAGCAACACATAAATAAATTCAACATGGCCGCCGCTCAATAAAGGTGGATAAAAGTTCGTTTTCTAATCTAGCAATATAGGTATCAAATGAAAGGTTTTCAAGAGTAGAGCACTATGGACCTAGCAATATTGACGTAAATTCAACATGGCCACCGCTCAAAAAAGACGGATAACAGTTGCTTTTCAAACCCAGCAATAGGGGTATTAAATGAAAGTAAGCCCTGAAGGGTACCTAGAGCAGCCATGCTCTAAGTGTGTTCCGCGGAACCCTAGGGCTCCACAATACCCTATGAGGGTTCCGCAATAATTTAGAAAAATCAAAACACCCTCCCTGGTCGTACTTTTATTATGCTTATTAATAAAGAATACATACACTTTTAAAAACTATTGTTTTATTTTAGTGTTCCGTCAAGTATTTCGCTTTCCAAAAGGGTTCCGTCACCAAAAAAGTTTGAGAACCGCTTCGGGGCCTATTGGATGTTCGATGTTAGATGTTACCTGTGTTTAGTGTCCTTAGAGACCGTGATAATGCAACGATCGTGAACTAACTAACGATAACTCCAAATTTGTGTGTTGGATGTTAGTCATCACGGCGAGTTTGCTAACCGAACTATGCCAGCAACACTATATCGCACAGTACATGTTACAAAAACGAAAGTCTCAATACATTTTTTCGCATTCGTTTTCTGAATGAATGCATCAAATCTATACAAAATACTCATTGACTGCCGCACACGTTCGTTTTTATTACGAACGGAACACGTTCTGTACGTACGTTTATGTAGAATGGTAGAAATCCCGAATGAGAAGAAACGAACGTCTGCGCTACGTTCACGAAACTCCGTGTCTGTATTCCGTGATCGGATATCGAATACGGAAAACGTATTTGTACAGTAACCCCCCCATTCATGCTATACATTAACTCTACAAAAACCGCCAGTATTACGAGCGACATAAGAACGGTTCAAAGGTCAAACAGTATAGCTTGACAAGGAGCTTACTGTACGACCAGTCAAAATTGGCCAAGTTGTCATATCCAAAAAATATTTTTTGTTGGTGTTACCAACACCCATTATAAAAGTTAAACTTTATTCGTATACAGTTCTAATTTATTAACCAATTGTTTATTTTAATTGGAAACATGAATACGATAAAGATTATTCTTGCAACTGTGTAGTTCTTTCTACTGAAGAAGAATTTATTAATATCAATAATGTCTCTAAAACAATAATAATACTTAGTGTTTATAGTAATGTATGTAATGTATTTAATTTTGTGGACTGTTAGAAAAAAACATTACGAACCTACGAAAATTGACCTAATTTCGAAATGGCCGATGCTCAAGAAAGGCAGAGTTAAGTTAAGTTAAATGGAGGAAAAAACTAAACACTGTGTTAAGTATTTTGATGGCGAAACGTAGTTCGCGGGAAGATTTTCAAGTTTGAATTTTAAAAAATACATACTTGGATATTAAGAGGACAACATTAACAAAAGCAACGTGATATTATCCAACGTGATATTAAACCTATATCTAAACTTTGCACGCGTCGGTATGTAAAGGTCGGATTTGTAATATTCGTAATGCGCTCCCGGCGAATGGCTCGTTTGCTTTACGAACTCTAAAGCAGAGACATAAGTTTAACGATAATCATTAAACGATTTTTTTAGCGCGCAGCTTAAGCTCGCTTTATGTCATTCGCTTTGTTTGAGCCGTAGAGGTTGTGTTAAATAAGGAGACGCTTTTTTAATCGGTTAAATATTATATTAATTATATCACTTAAATAGTTAATTTATATTTAATGTCTATATCTAATTCATAATCATATCGGCCACAATACGATTAACTGAACCTACAATAGGCTAGATGACAATTTTTTTTTGCTTTAATAGAAGCTCATTCGTATAATAAACTGAAAGAAAAAATCGGTTTTCAAATAACTAAAAACAGAACCAAGATATAAGGTATTAAAGATTTTTCTCCATCTCTTTCTAGCAAAACGGCAATTTACATGGAGTTTATATGGCCGTACAAAACAATGACGTCACGGTTGATGTCGGATCTCTCTGTCTAATCGCTTCCAAAATAACAACTTAAAATGCTTGTATCTAATGTATTTCTAAGGCGATTTTAATTCAAATTTCACAGGATTGTATCTATTTCTACGGTTTTTTAATATTTTATGACGAGACGTGAAAATTAGAATTCAGTCATCATCCCTATTAAGCATGCTCTAGTGAAATAGTTTTGTATCGAAAGTCCAGTGATAGTGTACAGCGAACTATTCTATTCAAAATTTTAATGATGGCCTTGAAGAACAGTTCCTTTGCTCCCTTGTTGTGTTTATGTAATTTGCCAAGCTCAAAAGTGAACTCTATACTTCCTGGAAAAAATCAACGCAACGTAAAATTCCGTTAAAAAATATATTTGAATAAAAGTGTCAAATGAACGAATCTTTTTTAGTATAAGTTCGCTAAACTATTTTATTTTTTATGAAAATAATTTTGCTAATTACTTTCATTCATCATGTTCATGCGAAACCAATGATTTTCAAGTAAGGCGGTGTGCGAAAGGGGAATCATCTTCACCCTGTATCGAACACCGCCTGAAGTGAAAATTTTAAAGTTTGCTTGATACACAATTGTTTAAAAACACTTTAAAAACAAACGCGAAGCTCATATCTTAATGAACATATTTGGTTATCATGACTTATTGCTTCTTCTCACATATTTTTCCTCCATGATCCTTGCGTTGACGGATGACATACACTTTTAAGGGCCGTATTAAAAATTGAGCTGTTCAAGGGATTTTTAACGCCGCCGTTCATTTTGATGGGACCGTTTATGAAATTGGTTATGATATGACCCCGCCGGAGTCCGGACTGTGGGTGTCGTATTGAGAATGCGATTGTCACCAGTGCCTTTTATGTCAGGCTGACTATGATTGCCGCAAGCGAATCGAGCGGCCATTTTACTTAAAGTAAAATGGCCGCTCGATTCGCTTGATTTTAAAAAATCAAAAAGAAACAAATTGAAGGAATATGTTATCATTTTTAGCCGACTTCAAAAAATGGACAGGTTATTCGATTGTATCTATTTTATTTTATGTATGTTCACCGATTACTCCGTCATTAACTGTGGGCCGATTTTCAAAATTCTTTTTATAATCGAAAGAGTACACATATATAATGTGTATAAAATACACCAATGTAAATATTATATGCAGTTTCGTATTATTTTATATTCTATTATCTGTTGTCTAAGCGTCGGTGGCGCTTTGGACTCGGCACTGGCCTTCTAATCGAGTAATTTTCGAGTTTCCTACCTGTCTTCCTCGAGAAGGCTCTCCCGATTTCCGAATAGTTGTAGTGCCAGCTTTTTTAGGGTTCCATACCTCGAAAGGAAAAACGGAACCCTTATAGGATCACTTTGTTGTCCGTCCGTCCGTCTGTCTGTCTGTTAAGACCCTTTTTCTTAGGAACGCGTGGAGGTATCAAACTGAAATTTATATCATATACTCAGGTTTACTATCCCTTGGAGCTGTGAAAAAATCAAACTTCTAAGCCAGCGCAATCAAAAGATACAGCCGTTTATGCCGCAAATTTTCGACACTCGCAAGGGACTCAAAACCTACAGGGTACTTGCCGTGAACTCAGAATCTTGAAATTTGGTACGAAGTAACGTCTTATAGCACAGATAAAGGAAAAATTGCGAAAACCGTAAATTTTTAGTTACATCATATAATAAAAATATTTTTCATAATTTTGTAGGGAACCCTCGGTGCGCGAGTCCGACTCGCACTTGGCCGGGTTTTTTTTCATTCCTGCTTGTATTTACAGACATCTTGATTATATTCAGGATGTATGCACATACAAGATTAATATGATTCCTTTAAATGAGAATGTTTTGCTCTGTTTTGATGTTAATAAGTGCATGTAAAAGCCTATGTTGAATGAAAATTTTTGAATCAGGAGGTCCGAGGCTCGATCCTGCCATGTACCAATGTGTTTTTCGTTTATCGAATTTCATATGTACTTTTGTCCGACGCTCTTACGGTGAAGGAAAACATCGTGAGGCGGTCTGCATACATCTGCGAAGAAATTCAAAGGTGTATGTGAAGTCGACCAATCCGCACTGGGCCAGCGTGATTGACTAAGGCCTAAACGTCTTAGCGGTAGGCTGGAACCCTTCAGTGGGGGTGTACCTATATGAACTATGATGTTGAAAGTTAACTATACTATGTACTAGACGTGGGTCGTTACGTTATTTTCAAGAAAAGTAACGAAACCGGTTACTTGGTCAGCGTCACCTGTTTCAAAACTAGTGATTTTTGTAACTAGCTATTTTTATTCAGCTATTGTCACAGAATAGATAATAGTACTACGTACAGAACGGCCACTCACCTCCCCGCACTTATTTCAAATACCTCGTCCTACCCGGCACTTCGTTGTAGACATCACTGACACATAAGGCCGGCCGCATATTGTAAGAAATTTCTGACAGAAAAATTCTGACGCTCGCCGGAAGGCACTCGGTGCATACATTTTGTTGTAGACCCCGCATACTATCAGAATTCTGACGTGTCTGACGTCCGCTTCTGATGAGTCTCAGATGCCAGCGATCGGACAGCAGAAATTTTTCTGATCATAAATTCGGAGGGCGCACTCTCTATACATTTTGTACTAGACCCCGCACACCTATCAGAAATTCCCATCAGATGTCGAGTCGAGCCCAACGCGGACGCACGTGTGCACTTTGATACGGCAAGACCATGGCGGACATGGAAGATTTTATTACAAAATTGAAAAACACCCATGCATATGGAATTTAGGCGAAGAAAACTACCACAACAAGAATCTTCTAGACTTAAGTCTGCCAAAACGTTCATCAAAGGATCTGACCGACATTCAAAAAAAATTCAAAAAATTATCTGGGTGGTTTCTCATTTTCGCGTGTTTCATATAAAATTGGCTGTCTTGCAATCTTCTGCAATTAAGTGGATGAACCCAGTACCGACGTTTTATTTTCCTTTTTTTTCAACAAGTAGAACAATAACGCTAGTAAAAGTAACTGATCGTCGTCCATTTTTAACCGACTTAAAAAAGGAGGAGGTTATCAATTTGGTTGTATTTTTTTTATGTTTGTTACCTCATAACTCCGTCATTTTTAAACCGATTTCCAAAATTCATTTTGTATTCGATAGAGTATACTGCAAGAGTGGTCCCATGGTCACCAAAGTCAGGATCTGATGATGGGATCCCATAGAAAATCGAGAAAAACACTAATTTAATACCAGCTGTAACATAAATTTCCCTACAAGAAAATTTCTAATCAGGTTCCTACTGCCATCTAGTGACATTTCCATGTATTAGTTACCTTTTTTATCTAAATTCGGAAAACACTGAACGCGCCTTGGGTTATAATAGTTTTATGTATATCGTGTCTTTGATTATTTTCAAATTTAGTTCAGGAACTTTTAATTCAATAAATATTGATAGTTTACTTGGTTTTTTATCTATGTTTATTAGTCTATGTTATCTCGGAATAGTTAGTCTGTGGACTGGCCGAGCCGAGACAGCCATATTTTCTGTTTTGACGTTGACGGTCGAACGCTTGTGCCTGTTGGCTAGATAGCCTAAATTATTTTATTAAAACAAATCTGTATGTATCACACCGTGAAATGGTTAATTCTTCATTTTGATTCTTTTAATTGATTGTCTCGTATTCAGCGCAGCGTTTTAACCAGGTATTCCTTTTCAGCAAGCATCGATAAGCGAACACCTAATCTTCCACACAATTGGATTTACTCAATTTAATATAAGGGCCTCTAACCCATTTTACGTAAGTTATGTTCATGATTATATTATTCCTATGACGCCTTTTCGATATTTCAATCCTTGCTTTCTAAATTTTCAGCCGTTCGTTCATATGATTTTGAAGCACGCACGACATAGTGTAGCATCATTAAAATAGACACCAGCCAGCAATCTACCAGCACAGCCAGGCAGACCCACTTTCCTCCGACAGGTACGTTACCGTTTTCTGAGATCGATTCCTGTGGTAGTGTTTTAAATTTGTTCTTAGATTTCATATTTTTAATTGTAAGGTTATCCTACATGATTGCCAGCCATTCGGTGAACATCGATCTTTCAAATTAACTTGAACCACATTACCATAATATTCCTAATATTCTCATCAGTTACCCCTACTTACTTGTATTGCAATTTTTATAGTGATTGCTCATTCATATTCGTGTAATATTTCAGGAGGAATTCCCTTACCCCGTGATTATTGCATACCCCGGAGTCAGACTCAACTACTGAACCCGGTTGCCCCGACTTCTCTTCTACCATCAGTGTCCGGTGGCCCGGAGACTGTGGTGTCTCCGGAGCGGGATCTCCCCGAATATCACAGCTGAGTCCACTCCATACAAATAAGTTAATTATAAAACATTATTCTACCGTCCTTAGGTAAAGGCTTTTAGTGAGTAAATTACAGAGTGCGTTATCGATCAAATCGTGCAAAGAACCTGTACCATATAATTAGTTCAATAATATTAGTGATACAAATCCTCACCACTGATTGGCAGCCGTAGGCTGCAATCAGTGCGCCCACTAATATTGTGTTCCCTTGGATAAGATAAAGAAATCATTTTGTCGGCTTTGCCGGATTAAACCACATATTTTGACATTTCACTCGTTTTATCAATCACTTTATATTAATCAACCTTAATTAAAGCTAACTCAAAAAACTAAGTATTAAGATGAGCTGGTATTAAATTAGGGTTTTTTCACTAAAAAGTTAAAAATAAAAAATTTTTTACAAAAAATAAAACGGACTTCAAAAACACTGAAAACTTAAAAATAATATAAGAATAGGTACAGACAACATCACACTTCTATATTGAAGTCGGTGACAAATTTTAACACTATCTAGGAGATCATCGTTTGGCGCCGACTTCAATATACAAGTGTGATGTTGTCTGTACCTATTCTTATATTATTTTTAAGTTTTCAGTGTTTGAAGTCGGTTTTATTTTGTTTCTTGTTTTCTCTTTGTAAACCCAAGACTATTCCAACTATGCTGCCGGCCAGCCGCGAACTAAACTCAGATTCGCTGGAAGGAAGTTTCTGATAGGTGTGCGGTGTGGTGGTCGGCGGGCATCGGAATTTTTCTGTCAGAAATTTCTTACAATATGCGGCCGGCCTAAACAAGGGCGCGCGCGATCGTTCGGACGAGTAGACGCGAGCGCCGGGCGATAACAGAGACAGCGTTATGCGGGTGAAAGAGAAGGCAGTCGCTGCACTTCCCGCGTCATTTCGATTGATAACCGCGCACTCAGCCCTACTAGATTCCACGCACACATTTGCGCGTGTACGAACGTCATTAGTTTAAGTAGTAGTAATAGGTAATTGATTTGCGAACGTTGTATGGAGTGTCCGGGGTGTGCTATTGTGTTGTGATTGTTTGCATAAATACCTCCACCAACTATACCTACAGTTACACACGAAACGAAAATAAGTGTTTACAGTTAAATCAATAAATTAACTTCCCTTCATACTTTATTCAGGCTTAGGACTGACTGACTGCATTAAATGTATTTATGATTGACTAGCTTTCCGCTCGCGGCTTCGCCCGCGTTATTATTGTTTTCCCGTGGGAAATTATATTTTCCCGTACGAAAAATAATTTTGTAGCCTATTTAAGCCCGGATAATTTTTGTAGAAATTTTAACAGATTTTAAAATTTTCCATAGAAATTTTCAACCCCTATTTTGCACCCTAAGCGGGTGAATTCCAATAAACCATGAAACACGTGTTCAATTAAATATTTTTAAGAGCATCAATCTCAAGTTTAACAAAATCGATGCCAATTTAAAGATTTTTCCATACAAACTTGCAACCCCTATTTCATCCCTTTAGGGTTAAATTTTGAAAAATCCCTTCTTAGTGTCCGTGCACATTTTGAATTAAAATAACTGTCCAAATTTCACGATTCTACCATTAGCGGTTACGGCTGTGCGTGCGATTAGTGTTTACTAGGAAACTATGATTTTAAAAAATGTTTAAATATTTTTTTCTGTTTTATTTTAATTTTATGATAGGTAATTGAGTTTATGACCCTATCAAAAATCTTTTTGGATCTAAGTTAACATTTAAATACGTCAATATTGGGCAACGACTCACACCCTACAATCTCAGTAATATAATAACGCATTTACAAAAATCACTACTTGTAATTTGTCTCGAAACTAGTTATTCGGTTACATGCCGCGTAGCTAGTTATTGTAACTAGTGACGTGAAATAACGCCCACGTCTACTATGTACCAGACCAGCGAATTTCTCGATACACTTCTCGCTCTTGCTTCCGTAGAAATCCTCTTGTCCTTATTTCTATACCTGATTACTGTATTTTTTTGGCATCCTTTAGCAGTAAATTAATAGTGTTTAGAACCAGTTTGGAGTACACTTTATGGAATATCATCATTTCAGCCAAGAGACGCCCACTATTGGACATAGGCCTTATGGGATTTAAGTGCCTTGAATTCAAGTTAGTCTTCATACAAATACATTAACCGATATAATAGAATCTACAAAAATTGGAGTCACTATCGCGAGTTAGAACATCCCTCAAGGGGAGATATGATCCCGGCGCGTGATAAACTGATCGTGTGCTAAGTGTGAGTCGCCGTAAAGAATCCCGCTCCAGCCCTTGAGAGGTCCCTGGGGAGCAGTACACTAGCTTGTGACGGTGGTCACGCACTGCGACGGAGCGGGCCGCGGCCGGACGCTGTTGTGCGCGGTTAAAAAAACGTCGGCTTTTTCTATCCACAAAGCGGAAGTGGCGGCTTAAGTTTGTCATTTTTAATACAAGATAGGTACAAGGATATTATAATTTTAATTATCATCAGCCCACACACTTGCCCACGTCCTGCTGGACATTGGCTTAAATCGATACCTAGTTAGTTAGTTAAGATTTTATAGTAACTCAAAATTCATAATCAATTAAGGAAGGAATTAATCAATTATTCATTCTTACACATAGGTTCTTTTTCAAACTCAAACTCAAAAATCTTTATTTTTTATAAAATTTATAGTTTAAAAGGGTGATATTAGTTGGTTGTGAGTAGGTACCTAAATAGGCGAAGCATATTAATCAGTATCTTTAATTCTATAATAGCATTTTTCAATGTGTAATTTACACAGTACATTTTTTAATACTTCAGTGGTTAATTTAATATGCCAATCAATATTACATTTTGTTATTTCTTCAATAAAAAGAGCGAATCGGTAAACGCACAATAGCGTCATAGCTTCGCCAAGCTCATGATAGAAAACATTTCTATTTAGTATACCTTAATTATATTCGGAATACTGCTTCATTTACTAATAATCTAACAGGTTATTGTAGAAACAAGAAAAAATACCTCACCATTTTGAAAAAGAAAATCGAAATCATTGAAAATTACGAAATTGAAAGTAGATTTTTTATGGTGAAATTTGGTTTATTTTCAAAGATGACATGCGATTTTAATATTCTTTTTATGTTTTTGTTTGTTATTTCAGTCTAAGTAATTTATGTGTGATGTAGAATTCTACGCCATTTTAAACATTAGAAATGTTTACGTCAGATTATGATCTGGCCCGAAGAACTTGTAAAGCAATGTGGTGTACTGGTAGTCGAATTGATCTAAAATGTCCAATTTGTGTGTTAATATTGCTGACTGAAGCCAACTTAATTACGCAATTCAAGCGCAAATATAGTTTGAGGTATACCGCGAAATACAAAATTTATATTCTCGCTTTGACATGATCGAAACCACCAAACCACATAGCCTATATTATTAAATTTATAATAGCCTTGCTATTAGTTTCCTCCGTCTTACCTATTTCTGCCACAAAGCAGCAGTGCTTGTATATTGTTGTGTCCCGGTTTGAAGGGTAAGATATGGCTGTGAAATTACTGGGTACCGTGACTACATCTTTTGCCACAGGCCGGCAACGTACACTGTGGTTTTTGTGGGGGTTGCAGATTTGTTGCGAATCTCACATGAACCACATGTACTATTTCATTTAATTTGGTTTAATTTTATTTTATTGAATTTGATTTGATTTCATTTGTTTTTTTTATTACAAGCTTTTATTTAACTTGCAATGTATGTAAGTATGTATGTTCGGGTGGAATCTTGCAACTTAATTTCTAAGCAGATATCTTTAACCTATTGAGCTGAAATTTTGTATACACGTTCAGTTTGGATGACAATGCATGGTTGACTGTATGACGTCATTTTAAATTCAAGATGGCGGCATACCCAAGATGGCGGATCAATTATTTTTAATGCACCCCTACAATATGGGTATCAAATAAAAAGTCTTGCTATGAGTAACTCGAAAAATAATGTGACGTCACTATTAATCCAATATGGCGGACTTCTAAAGCTTGAAAATCAATTTCTAAGTAGATATCTTTAACCGATTGAGCTGAAATTTTGTATACACACAGTTTGGATGAAAATGCGCGGTTAACTGTGTGACGTCATTTTAAATCCAAGATGGCGGCATACCCAAGATGGCGGATCAATTATTTTTAATGCACTCCTACAATATGGGTATCAAATAAAAGGTCTTGCTAAGAATAACTTAAAAAATTAAGTGATGTCACTATTAATCCAATATGTCGTACTTCTAAAGCTAAAAATCAATTTTGAAGTAGATATCTTAAACCGATTGTGCTGAAATTCTGTATAGACGTTCCGGCAAACGACCTTGCAACAATGATGCATTGAATGAGATGAACAGACTGAGAAACGTGTCCAGTGATAACTAAAAAGTAAAAAATAAATTAAATGTAAAAAACCTTTTTAAAAACAAGCTTTTATTTAAATGCGCTAAAAAGAATTAATAAACTTTTACACTAAAACTTTTACTTATAACGTCATTTCACATTTGACACAATTTATATGACATAAAAGCTTGCCGCGAGATTTACTTTTATAGATAAACACGTAAATTAAATAATTTGATGTGAATAATTTTATATATTACAATTTTCAAAGTAAATACGAGTAGGTATAGGTAGGTAACTTACTACAGACAAGTAAATCTCGCGACAAGCTTTTATGTCATATAAATTGTGTCAAATGTGAAATGACGTTATAAGTAAAAGTTTTAGTGTAAAAATAAAAGCTTGTTTTTAAAAAGGTTTTTTTTATTTGATTTTGTTTAGTTTAATTAAATTTTATTCCAAATAATATTTTCATAATTAATTATATTTTCATGTATCATTGTAGAAAACGCAAAAATGTTAATTTTAATGTTTGCTAACGTCCTTTTACATTTGCGATACCCAATGTTTAGGTCATTAAGTAGTAAGTACCATACTTTGTAAGTAGCTTTAAGATCTAATGTACACTCAATTTGAAAATAAATAACTATAAACTATACCACTTACCGTCTACCATCAGGTGGGCAGTTTGCTTGTTTGTCAACTTAACTATACACGGTGTTTCATAATAACCAATAAATAATCAATTCCTTATCTAAAACTAATTATTAAAATGTGTTTACACGTAATTTCATTCAACCCAAAATTTTCATGTATATCATAGTATCATCAAACTCAAACTCAAACTCAAAAATCTTTATTCAATATAGACCTTTACAGGCACTTATTGACGTCAAAATAAAAACATAAAAATCTTCAACCAAGAATCTAATTAACTAAATTATTTAATCCTTGTATGTACACACACCCCAACCATTATTAAGATGTGTGCAAATACAAGTAAAATTAAAAAAAAAAAAAGAAAAAAATTGACTCTACACCTGTTCGGAAATTGGGAGAGCCTTCTCAATCGGAAGTGGAGAATGCCAATATCAGTGCACGACCGGAGCCATGAGAATTTGGATGAATAACTGTTGTTTGACAAGGGAGCAAAATAACATTTTTAGACGAGGCACTATTTTGAATCCAGAACTTGGCAAAGGATTCTAACATAGAATCCTAAGATAAGTGAGGGATTCAAAGTAAGTCGCTCAGGGTAAAAATAACTTTGGGACCGAGAGATACACTCTACTTTTTATCCCTTTCTATGAGAAAAATAAATTAAATACAGCAGGTAGTTATGATGAAAATCTTTAGTGTATTTGCATTTTGTGATAATATTCAAAAAATCGAAATAACAACTTTTGAAAAGAAATAGGGAACCATTCTTTAAGAACGTCGACGAATATTTTGAATTCCACATTCAAAACATGTTTGTTCGCGCTTATTAAAACCATTAAAACCCCATACAATTGTCGTCGTGAGTAATTAATTTATTTTCTCGATATTTACATTAAAATAAAGTGTCACATATTTTATCATCATTGGAGAGCGCGATCACCCCAGTAGGCTTACTCTCGAACCAATTCCGATCGATCAACATTGAGTTTGCGATTTTTCGTACGCTTATTTTCCGTGCATTGGCATTGGCGCCAAATTGTACCCTATTGCGCTAATTTGTGATTCATACTCAGTGTTATATAATTTTCTCAAAATTCGAATCCAGTTTGGCGCTAGTGTTGCTACTCAAGCGTACGACAAATCACAATCCCAAAGTCAATCCATCAGAATTGGTTCGAGATTTGATTGGCCATCTAACAGAACCACTAATAAACTTACATTTCGCCGACTCAATGCAATAATGGCACATTCCAAAATTTTGCAAATTTGACTTTTTATTAAATTTCGAACCTTATGACATTCTTTTAAGTTATGCAATAAAGACACCCATATTTTGTACATTCCCTGGCAAAATAGTGGCGCTAGGTGTCAGTATTGCACAGCTCGAAATCCTAAATACTTAGTGCAACAGTTAATGCAACAGTGACCCTTCGGTGTTGTGTCGTTATTGTCCAAAGTTTTATAGTGTTTTTTTAGTTGTACCCTTCGTGATTGTTTATCACGGAAAATGGTTAACAAAAGAAAACTTAATTAAACAAAACATTAAACAAGGTAAAATTGTTTAATTATTTATATTCTAACTGGATACACTTACCTACGTACGAATCAAAAACAAAATACCTACTTGTTCTGTCAATTTCGTTATTATTACAATATTACTACGTACTTTATATTGTTAAAATTTCATTGCCTACGTTTTTACAGCAAAACTATCTCGCACTGAAGAACAACCACAGTGCCATCATGTTCTAACGTCGACGTATCGACGAAGAATATTAGAATCAGGTTCTTATTAATTCATATTGATTTAAGTAATAGTTTTCTAAATAATAATTTTAATCAATCGATGCCGTTATTCAATTTTGGTAGGTATTAATTAGTAATACCTAACTAACTAAAAACTACACACACGCTTCATAACGATACTTATTAACTACTTAGCATCTAAAGATAGTAGTAGTAGGTAGATAATTAACTTCTATGGAATTTAGTTTGTCGAACGATACCAACACGTCTAATGCTGTCCCGGAAGTCAAGGTAAGGTATCTGAAAATATGTTGGAGACAGGAATGTTTTTACTACTGTCTGTTCCAGTTAAAAAGATATCGAACTATAACCCAGCACAGAGCTCCTTCGATTTTAGAGCTAATTCGAACTTTTCAGAAACAAGGTATCTTCGATCCAGTGCTTCACCAAAACCACAATCAACTGGCCTAGAATAGAAAACATTATTGACAATGCTGTCCTATAGTTGAGTGAAATAAAATTCATAAAGAGTCTGAGATATTACCCGTCTCTACAACAAATGGGATCGCTAATCTTAGCCAAACAAGTTTCTGATAATTCTGAGCTATGTACGAGCGTATAGGATAATAAACCAAGACCGTTAAGCATCTCTTCATTACCAGAAATTGATTAAGCAGCAAGAGAACCATGTTTATGTCCAGTCAGATAAAGATCTGAAAAAAAGTGTGCTAATAAATCAAGTTCAGTTAAGTTACTAGCACCCATTACAGGGCTTTGGAGGGATTCAATAGAAAAGTCTTCATATTCATCAAAGCATGCATCTTCGGCTTCTAAGTGTGTACTTTCACCAACATCAGGTTTATTAGTTAGCATACCAGAAAGTAAAGATACTTTGTCAAGCTGTGATGATTCAGTGGCAGATGCAAATTAGGAAGAAATCATCGAAGATTACTGGGTACCATGACCTTCCATCTTATGTCACAAGTTGGCAACGAACACTGTGGGTCTTGTGGGGGTTGCAGATTTGCTGCGCATCTCACAGGAGCCACATGCATTATAGGTGACTGTTATCACTTGCCATTAGGTGGGCGGTATGCTTGTTTGCCAACTTTGTTGTATAAAAAAATGGGATCAATAAAAATAGCAAAGATACAGATTTTGTTGGCTAAGAACGTGAGTTGGAGTTAGACAAAACCATTTCGGAGGAAGAGAATACTTCTTACACAAGAAAATAGAAAGGTAAGTGGACAAAAAAGAAGACTAAATAACTTCGAAATTTGCGACAAAGCTACACTTCACTAAAAAAAGGCAAACAAATAGCAGACAGAACAATGAGCCCTACGTGTAATCCATTTTGCAAACTCAAATGCACACAAAAAAATCAAATGCTATTTTTAAGACATTATTGTTTTATTATTTAAAAAAATAGAACTTAATCTTTGTATAATGGCTATTACAAATTACGATAATAATAATCATGTACCTATTTGATAGCTTTGATTACCTTAGCCTGAAAGTGATTGGAGAAAGTAATTTTAATAATAAAGAGACTGATTCAGTAAATTATTTGAAGACTTTTTAGGAATCTTAGCAAAAAAATCAATTTGGGATTTTATTTGTGATGCCATTAAACTTGCATTGCAATATTTAGCAATTTTTCAACCAAATTCTTATTTTAAGCCACAAAGATAACTTTGATTTATGTCACACGGTGTTTATTAAATGTAAACATTTTGTGGCATAACTCAAAATTTGACACTTAAATTTATGCAATACTGGCATAACTCTGAATACCTAAGTATGACCTTGAATTATTTAAAAAATCGAAGCCTTAGAAGAATAATAATTAGTCTACTGTAATCCTAATATCCTGTACAGTCAACATATACCACAATCGTACAAACAAACACATTTTATCACAAGTTATTTTAACTTTGTAAGTTTATACGCATCTACGTCAACTTTCAATCGCGTTTTCTCAGTTTTGCATGATTTTGAGTTGTGTCATTGTTGTATTGGGTCAGCGATTTAATAATTGCAATAATGTGATGTTTTCGCAATTTTAATGAATTAATTATTGTAACTTCTTTTCAATTTTATCTTTCACTTACTTCTTTATTTACAGTAGTTAGAAGAAATTTTTTTACCCGGCATTAATTATTTTGTTTAGATATTTGTTCTTTCAGTAGAAATTGTGTTCATATAAACTGTTCGCTTCGCGACAATACAAGCTGAGGCGTGGTCCTGGTTGAACTAATATTTGAACCTATATGTTATTAGTTTTAAATGCTATTAATGTTTTGTTACGTGTATAAATTACCTTGCCATGGGTCAAATCTCTCTCTCTCTCTCTCTTCCTCTCTCTCCCTCATATATATAATATAATACTTTTACTTATGACGGGAAAGCTCTTAATCTTCATTTCACCCTATAGTAAGTGACGATAATGCCGAAGATGGAAGCGAGTTTCACAGCCAGTTATCATACCTTTGATTGTCGGAGCACGCAATATTATTAAAACTGTTATTATGGTGACAAACTAAGGTGAGGCAATAGTAGCTAGCCGGGCGGGCACAGAACTAACCAAACCAAACGGCAAAACTTCCGCCTCAATAGGGAATCGAATCCCGGACCTCCAGACCAGAGCACGGTGGTCTCAGCCACTAGACCGCGGAGGCGTAAAATAAAATGAATTACTTTCTGCTCGGTGCAATAATATGCTATTCAATTCCATTGAAATATATGTAGGTACTTTTATGCAAAAAATCCGGTTTCGATTTGAAAACCAAATATAAAAAGTCCGGTAAAAATATTCGGTTGTATAGGTTACGTTTACGCATCACTTTTTTTTATACAACAATGTTAATGAACAAACAGGCTGCCCTGATACAACGTGGCTGCAGACGACTATATACACTAGCTGACCGTATGCAACTTTGTTTGCATTACAACTAACTTTTCCCGTAGGAAAACTTTTCCTGTGAGATTTTTCCCGTAGAAAAATTACCCTATGTCCTTCCCTTGATCTCTAACTATCCCCATACCAACTTTCAATACAAACAATCATATCTTTCCTCTTTATAATATTAGTATAGATAATATAGATGTGGCTCTTGTAAGACTTGCAAATCTACCACCTCTACAAGGAGGCCAATGTACGTTGCCAACTTGGGACATAAGATGTCCAGTCACAGTACCCTTCAGACCGGAACACAGCGATGCAAGCGCCGCTGCCTCATCATTACGGCTCATATACGTCCCCACCGAGAGGCTCGAGCCTACCCTAAGTTAGTGTTTAGACCTTAGTCAAACACGCTGGCCCAGTGCGGATTGGCCGACTTCACGTACACTTTTTAATTTCTTCGCAGATGTATGCAGGTTGCCTCACGATGTTTTCCTTCGCCGTAGAAGCGCCAGACAAATGTGCATATGAAATTCGAAAAACGAAAAACACATTGGTTCATGTACATTTTTTTTTATTGCAGAAAGTTAGCAAACAAGCAAACTGCCCACCTGATGGTAAGTGGTAACAGTTACCTATAATACATGTGGCTCTTATGAGATTCGCAGCAAAACTGCAACCCCCACAAGAACCACAGTGTACGTTGCCAACTTGTGACACAAGATGTAAAGTCACAGTACCCAGTAATTTCACTGCCATATCTTACCCTTCAAACCGGAACACAGCAATGCAAGTACTGCTGCTTAGCGGCAGAAATAGGTAAGACGGAGGTACCTAAGCAGACGTGAGACATGGCTGTCTCGAACCCCGGACCTACTACTGGAAGGCAAGTGCCGAGTCCACAGCGCCACTGACGCTTCATCGCACCACTGCTTGGCGGCAGAAATAGACAAGATTTAGGTACCTATGCATTTAAGCAATAAATTTTTGTGTATCTATTACCAAGAATTCGTTCAACTAAATAAACTTATACAAATCTTACACGACACAAGAAAGGATGTAAAACCTATAAGTTTATCCACACGCACAGCGCCTCAGCTCAAAACGACGAAGCAACACAAATACCCACTTTATAGAATTATAAAAGTTTAGATCCTGACTCGGTACGCGTCCCCGCCTCCCCGAGCCTACTTGCGTATTAAAATAATTTAGAAGCAAATTGTATTGCCGTCTAACAGGGAAACTCCAATCTAGCGTTATGGACTTCCCAAGTGCTATCAGCTATCAATTTGCCGGCGGCTGCAATAAAACCTTTGTCGGCTGATCGTTGCGGGCACAATCGTGGAGACGGCGTTGTTCTACCTCCGAAGGGTAAATAACTCATTTTTCTATTAGAATAAATCATGGCGCCGAATGTGGGGGCGTTTTACGCACGCTTGTGGTAAAACGCGCGCTGTTTGATTGCAGAATGAAACCAGAGGGAGACTTTGCACCAGAATCATCAGCATGGATACCTTTATCTATTTCTAACGCCAAAAAGCGGTAATTGCATCGGTGTCTTCCGCCTTGAAGAGTAACTCAGAAGAATAACTAAAGCATTTAGTTAAAGTTCTGAGAAGGATAAGGTAGGTAATGAAATTTCTGGGTACATGGGCTTAACAACTTGTGTTACAAGTTGACAACGTATGTTGATGTACTTGTAAGTCGTAGATTTGCAAATCATAACAAAAACTACATGTACTATAGACGACTATTACCACCAGGTGGGTTGTATGCTTATTTGCCAACTTAGCTGTACAAAAAATCTAAATAATGTGGTAATTATTTCAGATTTCAGCCCCCCTAGACAAGACACATTTCGATAATCGCTATCGTAATCACTAGAAGGAAAATGTATGCGATTTGACATAAACCCTCGCTTAGCTTTCGAGCGCAATTGTCAAATCTCATACATTGTCCATTTAGCGATTGCGATAGCGCTTATCGAAAGACATCTTGTCTAGGGGGTCAGGAGACAAAGTCATTTATTATTGCATCGATCGAATGATAGAATTTAATAAGGAACAAACACGAAGTAACTTAAATAGATAATAATAAAAATATAGCCTAAAACAATGGAAAAGTTGCGGAGTGCGGCAAAAGTTCAGCGGCAACAAACTTCTGGTGCCGGAGTGCCGTACCTCGAAGGCGGGTGCACATAGCTTGAACACTTAACCATAAGATGTTTTCGACCACCAGATATGTAATTGATAATGGCTAAATAGGACTGAGCAAAAAACTGTTCACATTTTATCAACTATTTAACCGCTTCTATGGTCGAAAGCAGATGTTTTTCTGCTTGGTTTATTTTGCGTTGGTTGTTTAGTTGGTTGGTGGAAAAAGGGAGTGAATACTAGGGAGTTACTGACCGACGCCTGCATCCGCCACTAAGCGAAAGGAACCCGTCGTCGTCCGTGTTGTCCAGTAGGTAGTGCACTGTCTGAAACTAGTAAAAAAATCATTTTTTAGATATACCTCCAATCCCGACTAATAAACTGTACATTAACTTTGTACTGTAACTTTGATTTTTTTCTGAAATCCATTATCTACTTAATACACTAATATACGAAATTCTATTGTTGCAGCTGCGCGCAAAATGCTGCTAAAAACCGATTTCAAAAACATTGAAAAGTTAAAAATAATATAAGAATAGGTTCAGACAACATTACACTTTTATATTGAAGTTGGTGCCAAACGATGATTTCTTAAGAAAGTGTTAAAATTTGTCACCGACTTCAATATAGGAGTGTGATGTTGTCTGTACCTATTCTTATATTATTTTTAACTTTGCAGTGTTTTTGAAGTCGGGTTTTATTTTTTGTTAAATATTTTTTTTTATCTTTTTAGTGAATTTAATATCACCTCACCTCACTGTGGCATACCCAAAAGCCTCGCCCGTCTAGCGCTTGAAACCCATTACGACAACAAGTCCTGCAAGACATGGCTGCATATGCCAGGACTTAAACACTCATAAAAGCCTATGACCATAGTACCTGCAAACAGATCCGAGGATAAAGCAGGAACAACATACGCACTTTGGTCAGAGCCCTCACGGGACAATGTTGCCTTAATAAGCACATGTCCATCATGGAGTTGAGCGAGTGCAGAGAATGCAGGATCTGCCACGAAGCAGAAGAGACGCCTATGCACTTGGTCACAAACTGTGGACCACTGATGCGTAAACGCAGCCTACATCTGGGCAAACACTTACTGTTACCAGATGAGGTCAAGCACCTCTTCCCCAAGAAAATACTGCACTTCTTAGAAGATGCAGAGCTTGTGGGAGAACTGTAATAGTGACGGTCACAATAGATCTTATAGGTCGCAGTGACAAACCATAGCCGCTCATATCAATAATAAAATCACCTTACCTTCCTAACCTGACCCTGAAACTGAATTAGTTATAAATTCAGTTTCAGGGTCAGGTTTAAAGGTATTAAATTCAGGTTCAAAGCATAAGCACAGATTAGATAATATTACTACTCACAGAAGTTGTACTCCTCTGATCTGAAAAAAAGCCGACATTTTGAACAACTAAACTTTTAGCATCCAAGCTGAATCACACCTTACCGCCACGCGTTAGCGTATCTTATTAGTAATTCTGAAGCCTCACCTCGGTACGAACTCGAGCACTAGGGTTGTTACTGATTAGGCTGATGTTACATAGTCAAGCGCGCGCAAGAAAGCGCGTGAAAGCGTGTTGCTATACACTGTGAGAGCGCGGCAGCCCCGCTGCCTTTGCACTCTCAGTGTATGCGAACGTTAGGTACTTATCCTGCACCTAAGCACGTAGTGACGGAGGCCCGACATAAGCGTTACCAAACAAAGTCACGTCAGAGGGGTTTCACTCCACAGTTTAGGTATGTTTGGCCGGCGCACCGGCGAGGCGGTCTATGGCTAAAGGTTGCCGCCCGGCTCGCACGCTGGCCGCGTCGCACGTAATAATTTCGATTTTTCTCGATAACGATAACTGCATATCGGTGAGTGGGAGCCCTGCGCTCTTATCGCCAAATCGGTATCGGGTCAGCGACGCGTAACGGATTTGGAACACTCGTGCCATGCAATAAATTTCAATTTCAGTGCAGTTAGATTGTCGCGAAGCGGAAGGCTTCGTACAAAAAAGAGAGGAGGAAGCTAAAAGAAAACAAGTTAGATAATTAACACGGTATATTTACAAGAGAAAACGGAAACAAGAAAAGGCAGAGGTAGGGAGGAATAATATTAGGAGGGCACGACAGGACTTATATAACTAAATTAGCCTAAAAGGTAACTATGTACAACAGAATAATATAATCTAGCCTGGCCAGGGTAGGACGCGGGGACGAGTAGCAGCTCCGCCGGTTAGCCGGAGCAGGAGTAGGCACGGCAACGCAGCAGGCAGGATAGGTTGCGCAGGTCAGGTAGTCAGCATAGGAGCGTCCCAACGGCACGCAGTAGGCAGACGGCTCAGGAACACCCGGCGGCAGCGTTATGCAGGTAGGAGGGCCAGAGCACCCCCAACGGCGCTCCTCAGGATAGGCGGTAGCAGGGACCAGTAGAAGGCGCGACGGAGTGGTCAGGTAGGCAGCAGGCCCACGTAGCAGGCGCGGTGGAGACGCGTGAAGGAACCGGCACGAAGTGATATGATCACGAAGGCCAGGCGGTGCTGGTTTGGTTCCAAGCCGGTGTAAGGAGCTTAGCTACTCCTTAGCCGTTAGCGTTCAATATCAGAGCTGGTAGTAGACTGACTTCCTAATGACCCTGGTCCGCTTTTATACTGGCTATAACAATAGACAACTACATAGCTGTCAAGCGAAAGATTTTTGAACAATAAAATAATTATATGACATTTGTCAGTCACGTAGGCATTGAGCTACGATATTGAGATCAAATGTCGGACGCTAACAATTATAATAAGAAAATATAGAAAAATACAATAAAGGACTAATAAATATTACAAATATTAATCGCTTGTGAATAATAGCGTTAGTCAAAGTGAAGTTCAAATAAATAATCAGTTTTTTTTTATGGATGGCCCGGCAAATGACCTCCTCCCGCCTGATGTTAAGCGGTGAAAGAGGCCCAAATGAGTTGACAGATAGAGTAGGGACGACATCCACTCTCCTACCTGCCCGCCCCTTGCCGGCCCAAAAGATGCTTTTTCACGCCTCTTTTGAAGGAACCCATGTTGTAGGATGGAGGAAACACGTGCGCAGGTAGAGAATTCCAAGTGTGGGATGAACGACAGAAGAAGGAATCTTGGAATTTCTTGGTACGGTGTGAAAAGGAGGACACAGTGTACGGATGACTCCGAAGGCCCTTACGCGTGTTTCTGTTAAGGAATGGAGAGGGAGGGATAAGGTTAAAGAGCTCCTCAGAGCATTCCCCATGGAACATTCGGTAAAAGGCGCTAAGAGAGGCGATGTCACGACGAAGTTGTAGAGGCTCGAGGGTGTTAGTTGCCTCTACATCGCCAATTATGCGAATAGCGCGACGCTGCAATCTGTCCAGAGCATCGAGGAGGTACTGAGCGGAGCCGTCCCAAAGGTGCGAGCAATATTCCACGCAAGACCTAACCTGAGTTTTATACAACAAGCATAGTTGGTCCGGCGCAAAATACCTACGCACCTTGTTCAGGACACCGAGTTTCCGTGAGGCAGTAGTTATGACGGATTCGATGTAGTCTCTGGGGTTCAGATCGCAGCGAATGATCATTCCGAGCAAGGTGATGTTGCTTTGTGTGTGAAGGGTTGTGCCCTGGAGAGAAGGAAGGGGGAGGAAAGGTGACCTTTTCGCCGAGAACACGCACACCTGTGTTTTCTTAGCATTGAACTCAACAAGATTGTTGGAGCCCCATTCGGAGACGAGGTCCAGCGTCCTGTTGAGCTCAATGATAAGATTCTGCCTTTCCCTACCAATATCACCACGAGCAGCCCCTGAGCTTCCGTGATATCCCCCATGCACTGTACTGTCGTCTGCATAGCAAGTATAGCTCCCAAGGAAAGCATATCATTGATATGCAGAAGAAACAATGTGGGGGATAGAACGGAGCCTTGCGGAACACCAGCGTTCACTGCCACGAACCGAACCGAACCGAGTTAGTGCTTTACAAACATTCGTGAATCAATAAGTGCTACAAGAATTTGTGTATATTTACAAGATCGACATGTGAAAAGACAAGGTAATAATATTATATTTTCCTACCTAGTTACAATAAAGAATTAGTAGGCTTAAATGTAGTTAGTATAGAGTATGAGAGTTTTGTCTTTTATTTAAATTTATGAAGTGAACATTTTATTCGTAAGTCTCGCGACTTTCCGTCAGCGCGAAGCAACCTGACAAGATGAAGGTCGTAAGAGTAGGTAAATTTTCATACCAAAACTTGGCTTTTCTTCGAGAGTGATCCTTCTGTACTTTAGTACTATTATTTATTCTGTGGTCACGTTAAAAATCCGCTCGTATACCCCAGCCTTAGCAACGCAATGAAAAACCATATTCGTGAGGTTGCGGAGTTCCCGACTTGTTGATTAAAATAACATTCGTGTCAGCGACGCGGAGACGAATTCCCGAAGTTTTTGTCTCCTCGAGTTGGCACCGAAGTTTTTTTGCGGATTGCGCGCGACTATGTGTAAAAGATTTCGAGCCGGGGATGAGCGGGGAACTTTCTCCTCACATTTCATCACACAATGGCCGGGATTATGAATCCTGACGGGGCGCCGGCTTACAAAGTTTTGTTTTTATGAAATGTAACGGAACACCGTTTGTTAACGCTGAACTAAACAGTGTGAGCTCTCCAATGGAGAAGTTTGTTTGGGAGCTCAGTTGTTCCAGTCGAGAGCTTTGAATTTCAGATTCTAATTGTTGGATATATAATAAATATACACGTACCTACATTAATAATACATGTAATTCGATATTTTAAATTGACAATCCACTCGACTCTATTTGTTATACTATGGTAATTGTTTCACTTTTTTATACAGTAAACGAGTAAATACGTTATTTTGTTTCACCCATCAATAATCTGTATCCAAGATAGTTTTCTTAGGCATGCATGGATTTTTACTATGGCATTGGACATAATTTGTTCTAGTATTATGTAATCTGTTCCAACACTAATAGAGGTGTAGAAATGAAACATGACCTGTATGACTAAATCATCATTACCGAGGGTAATCTCTTTACATGCCTGAGAATGACTATACGTGTTCCTGAGAAAAATAATCTTGACAGATAGCCAGACGGACAACAAGTGATCCTAAGTATAAGAGTTCCGCTTTATCCTTCTGAAGTACGATACCCTAAAAAACTCTTAATCTAGCTAAATCTAGATTGTAATCCAGAATCCAGAAAATATGTTGACACATCTTTAACAAAATTCGCTCCAGAAATAATTCGATTGAATTTTCCGATGTATTAGTTCAAGGTTAATTAAGTTCACTTCAAAACAAGTTCAGGGTTAAATTAAGTTTTAAGACAACGTTTTGAAGTAACATAGTATGAAATTACGCAAAATAGCATCTTTTCTAACATAAACAATTATTGTTGATGCGTAATTGCGATACAAAAAGTTTTTACTTTCTTTTCTGGCTAAAACTAATGTAGAAGAACTTGAGAGGCAGGTTAAATCAGTCTGGTGATTGGTGGATATTCAAATGTACCGAGATTGCATATCAGTCACGCATACTGCGATTCTTACATACGAATATTCAACCCACACACACAAACACATACACACACCGCACATAAATTCTTATTACACACAATTAAAATGTATAACGGTTGCTTGTGTCAAGTAGGAATTATTTGTAATGTAAGTTTTATATTTGTATTAGTATATGGGGTAGAGAGTTTGGTGTTCTGTAACACAGGCTTATCCTAGTATAGACACCGGTCTTTCCACAGTATGTGGAAAGAAAAATAAATTATTTTGATATTTTTTTTCAAAACATGACTGGATTTTGAGTAAACGACAAAACTTTCTTTAGAGAGGTATATACACGGTTATTTTTTTATCACCCTGGTTATTTTAAGGGTGGCTTCAGGACACGGTAGAAGAATTATTTAACCATTAATAATAAAATTTACTCACCTGTTTAATTAGATATTTATTATCTAAAATATCCAAAAAATACTGCACTGGTATGGACACTGAGTGAAGTTGTAGGCAAAACATTGAATGAACGCGAACTGGCAACAACGTCGCCGATTCAAAGTCATCACTGAGTTGATCACAATTTCACCTTCCTACTTTACGGGCTTACTTAGGACCGGCAAAACAAAGTTTTTAAAGAAAACAAACAGTACTAGGTAGGTATTACGGTTATGGTAGGTTGTTTTGGCGTAGTAAAAAAATTGGAATCCACTTTAAATACTTACCTACCTAGGAAACAATTTAAATCAACTTTAGTTCTAATAACAAAAGAGTTCTAAATTTAAAGGAAGTCCTCTAACTCATACATAGTCGTGCACGTTTAAAACTATACATGACCACAACAACATATCACTTTGGTTAGTGTTTAACGTCTCAAAATGCAGTTTTCGCTTCCAAGTCTTACGTTTGTGGGTTCACTTTCTTACACCAAACACTTAATTTCACTTCACAAGTAAAAGTCTACGGTCTACCGGAGTAAGGTCTGTGTATTCGCGAGATGTGTTAACTTGAAACTAAAATTTCGAATGCGCCCGATTGCCGCGCGTCAGGCGCGGGCGCGACATCGCGATACGTTCAAACGCGCCGAGGTCAAAGGCGAACTAAAGCCGGCCTGCTCGTGCCGACAAGCGACATTCAAACAACAAAACGCTGCCGCCGGCGCTCGGCGCCGGCGCCGACTGTCTCTGTCTTTCACTATTGTAGTGTCTAGTGCAATAATAACTCTTATTTCAAACGAGTTGTAGATTGATCTTGCTTGAATTAATAATGCGACGTTGCCGCATTTTCCTAAGCCCGTAGTAGTAAATGCTTTATTCATTCATAATCTTACCTTATCTTGTAGTAAACAAGAACAATGTCTATAATTTAATATTATTGGCGGCTAAAATTTAAAAAATATAACCACATGTTTTTTTTTATTGATATGAGTCGTCTAGCGTCTACCGAGCTGCCTCTAAAATTTTCCAGTATGATAAAAAAATAACCGTGTATATCATCATGAAAAAAGAAACAAAAGATACTTATCCCATTCTGTTCTTATCAGAATTCTAATAAATAATAAGATACACGAATATAAATTAGTTATCAGTTCACCTCTTCGAGCTCTTCTTAAAGCCAAATTGAAATTCCACAGATTAAACCAAAAAAGCAACCGGAGTTGAAAGTTTGACTGAATCATTCACAACTGGCAGAGTTGACTTAAATAGAGTCGGTCAAACCGAGCGTTGCAAGCGTTGAAAGACACAAATATTGATAAATCGTTCACGAACGTGTCAAAAACTGGCGCGGCGCCTGCAGCGTTTCATTACGCGCTGACTGCCTGCGGCCGTCACACACGGCCGTTGCGGACCGCCAATACAAACAAAGTTAATTGAAAAAACCTACTAAAAGATATCACTACAAAAGTGTCTTATTGATTTTTTTCCTTTGCCTGAATACTTTTATAGTAGCCATGTAATTGGCTATCATTAATAATAACAAGTCTGAGTATAAAAAAATTATAAGTGTGTTTTATTTGTGAGTAAAGTCTATTTTGACTTAACAGAGTAAAAAGAAATCAATTTAGTTGCAATTTCGCTCTGTTGGGATAAGTTCTCGATGGCCTAAAGTGGTTATCGCATCAACAGTATGTTGAAGACATAGGTTTGAGGCCCTTATATCAATTCAGGTACCTACTTTTGTCAGGTATTGAACGCGTTGCACCAATAATATCTTTAATCTTCCTCTATCACATGATTTTTTTATTTCGTTTTCTGTCTAGCAGATGACGTTATTGATAAAAGCCCCAATATCATCCAAGCAAGAAAGAGTTTTTCAGTTATAAACGTCAGAGCATTTTGCAACCATCAAATTCGATTATGTTCGATTGTAACTCGCTCTGATGCTCATGAACGGGACGGTTGTTTCACCCAAACGTCACGCTCTAAGGTAGTGAACGGCGTTAGAGCGAAAACTCGTACTTCGCGCGAAGGCTATGAACGTGCCTCTGTTTTTTTTTTAATTTATATGGGTCAACAAACAATATCACAATGAATAGTAAAATCTTACAATAAGAAACAATTTACTAATTGCGATATCCACATCGTTAGCCACGCATTTACTGTTTGAAAAGTGCACCGGAATGCTCTATTAAAAGGCAAAAAGCAGAGTGTTATTAATATTGCAATTCCATGAGTGGAGTGCAACCAGGATTAGCAAATATTAGTGACCTTGGAAGATATCTGGCAACGCCGTAAACCCATTGACAGCTGTGTGGTTGTAAATGGGTGCCCAACACTACCAGACATGCAAATACACAAAAAATGCAAATATTAACACATTGATACACAAACAATGTTCCTGCTTAAAGAGTAAGACAGGTGGTTAAATTATTGGGTACTGTGACTTCACTTGATACTTGACATCATAAGCCGCAAGTTGGCAACGCGCACTGGGATCCTTGTAGGGGGTTGTATATTTCAGCTCCCCCCTCCCCCTTTTCCCGCCTACCTGGCGAGCTGCAGAACCCCGGGGTGGTTTAGTTGGTAGGTCGGCGAGTCACCTTCTCGTCGGAGTCCAGCATAACCCTGCACCCCCTAGTGCAGGATATCCATGTGATTCCCCAGAAATAAAAAAAGGGGTGTATATTTGCATTTATTACAGAAACCACATGTACTATAGGCTATTGTAGCTACTTGCCATTTGTATAAAAAACATAATTATACAAATATATAAATACTTATTTTTGTCACACCTGCTCCATTCTTAAGGGTTATATACTGATCTGTTTTTCAAACTATCTTCTTATTTCAAGAAAGCGGTTGAATAGAGGTACCTTCGATGCCAAATGATTTAGAGTTACTACGTTACAACACATATAGTATTTCATAGTATGAGCTTACCAAACGTATGTACAGTGTTGCTAATACGCAAAGGCTTTATTAGACCAGACGACGGAGTCGAGGTTGGAGGTGAGAAATTAACACTTCACACTGCACCCGCCCCCTATAATTGTGCCGGGGTTAATAGCTGCGCCCTTACGCATTGTGCTGGTGACGAGTGCAGGCATTCGAGTGAGCTTTGAATTAATCGTCTGTGTTGCACGACTACATAATGTTCACCTTTGTGTGAATCTAACACTATTTGAGATTCAAGTACAGCGTTGGCGGTATATGATATTGCCATGAAGTCAGCATTATGATCAGAAAACAATTGAAATGAAGCATTTGAAAATAAGTAAAACAAATGTAGATCCGGAGCTCTGTTTTTGAACCATTCGGTTGGTGTCGAGCGCTTGTCGGATGTCGTCTTCGCTCACTTTCTACTGATTTTAGTTTAATTTTCGATAAAAATCGAAACAGTATTGTATACTTAATTGTTCCTAGAGACTATAAAAATAAAAGGATCAACATTAGTTAAGTTATACTTTAAAATATTTTTTATTCGTCGTCGTCACACGCTTGGCAAAATGATCGTGGCAAGGCCTTTATCTGTATACTTTATCTTTCATTTTTGCATATTTTGTTTTTAAACAATAAAGTATTCATTCATTCAAGTTTGGTGGCGAACAATTCATCACTATTCTCTCTATGTTGCGGTTCCTTATGCATCCAGAACTATATGAAACAATTATATGATTTTTTATACGGTGTATCACAGGGATATATTCTGGAACCATTTCAACTTTTAACAAAATTGAAAACTTGTTCCGGTCATCCCAATGCGGGTATCTGTTATTCAGGATCATGCATCGTCTGTGAGTGCATCAAATGGGTCGCCAAACGTTACCCATCGATCAAGCTTCGTCATGACATCACAATAAATCTCCCGTCTCAATGGCTACACCAGTGCACTGTAGGCAAAAACGCAGTGGAACGTGCACTGACTAAGGGCTTTTTGAGATCCAACTCACCCGGTATGCGAAACTAAAGGCATGTACTGTAATTGTTAAGGAGTAGGTATATAGCAAAACTTCCGACAAAAAAATGTCGGTAGTTGGTACTAACTACGCAGGCCAATGGTGCACCGCCCGCCCTCCCTCAATCGCATGCGACAAAGGAATATCAATAATTAGTACCACACCAACATGCAAGTACTTAGATTCGACGCGTTTCGCGTGCGATTGGGGGAGGGCGGGCGGTGCACTATTGGCCTGCGTAGTTAGTACCAACTACCGACATTTTTTTGTCGGTGGTTTTGTTATATACCTACTCCTTAACAATTAGTAATGGACTTCCGAAAAAAACGCCTGACACCATTAATTATATTAAATCAGCAAGCATGTACTGTACCTTACTTGAGCCCACTGGTACATGTGACTCTCATGTCTAAAGGAAGAGTAACACTCGTCTTTCAAAACTGTATTATTTAGTCAGCATGTAGTTTCTATAGTCCATTTAATTATAACAATGAAAGAAAACTTTACGAAAGCATTTGTAAATTAAGCTACTTATATAAGCTTTGAGCAACTACAACTCTATCCATATTTGAATTCAGTTGATCCATTTCATCTTTTTCTACATCTTTTCAATATAGTAACCAACCAAGTAACAAAATTTTAGTCCTGTATATTATTTCAACCATTTTCAATAAACTTTCGATACCTAACTTATTAAGCTCGTCCAAAGTCACACAGATATTGAACGAAACTCCACGCACAAGTTTTAATCAAAATGCAGAGAGATTAAAAATAAACATTTGCAATTACTAAAATATATCACCAGAGGGAGACTGAACTATTCGTCTGAGAGTGGTGCCCCCATCTAATCTATTTATGTATGTGATGGATGGACACCTTTGCTCTCAACAAACTCATTTTGTTAGAGCTTATCTTTGCCTAACGTGTCTGTTTCAATCAGATTTATGTCCCTTTATGTGTGTGTGTTAAACATTTAATATTTTACTTCACTCGAAACACTAAAGCTTATCTGTAGAATCTCAAGAATCGTTTTCAATGTACAATGCTATATCAGCGGTACCGGTGTGCGCAGTGAAGCGCCCTCCGACAGGTCCGTCCACGTATTCTGTAAATTCTTTTATGCTACATTTACAAGAGATTAGATTCAAATCGTGCGAGGCGTCGGAATTTTCAGCTGCATTTTATGAAGGAGTGGGAGATTTTGTCGTGTCTGCCCTCGCCATTTTGTTTACAGTGCACTTTTCAATATTGTCATATATTAATGCTCTTGGTGATTCTTAAACATTTTTTTTAATAATATTATAAACTAAATCTTCTCTATTTTGGTTATCTATTGCAAAGTACTGTGTCTAAAGTCTTATATGTTAACCGCAAGTTTCAAACAGGCCTATAAAAATATTGCAAACTATGCGTTTATAAATTAAGTCTCCACTATCACTTTTTGGTCGATGCTTCTGCGAGAGTGTGAATCTAGTTGTTTTACAGTTCATCAATGCTGACAACACAAATTTTTGATGTAAGTGACATGATATTTGTAATAAGTTGATCAGATTTGAAGACATTGTTTTATTCAATACTAGTCTTGTGCAGATCTTATCTTTGATCTTGTCGGATCATCAATCACATCGGATTATGAAAATATTTTACAAAAAATAAAAACCGACTTCAAAAATACTGAAAAGTTAAAAATGTATAAGAATAGGAACAGACAACATCACACTTCTATATTGAAGTCGGCGCCAAACGATTATCTCCTAGAAAGTCTTAAAATTTGTCACCGACTTCAATATAGAAGTGTGATGTTGTCTTTACCTATTCTTATATTATTGTTAACTTTTCAGTGTTTTTGAAGTCGGTTTTTGTAATTTTTTTTTATTTTTAACTTTTTAGTGAATGAAATCTTTTTAGTGAAAGAAACCATAATTTAATACAAGCTCACCCGATTTTCATAAGATCTCATCATCAGATTGTGACTTTGGTGACCTTGAGACCACCCCAGGAGTATACTCTATCGAATACAAAAAGAATTTTAAAAATCGGTTCACAATTGGCGGAGTAATCGCGTAACATACACACAAAACACGTTGGATACACCTAAAAATTTAAGGGTTTTCCGCGATTTTTATGGGATCCCATCATCAAATCCTAACTTTGGTGACCATGCGACCACCCCTGGAGTATACTCTATCGAATACAAATCAGAATTTTGAAAATCAGTTCACAAATTGGTGGCGTAATCGCGTAACATACACACACTAAAAAAACATACGCATCGAATTGAGAACCTCCTCCATTTTGAAGTCGGTTAAAAAGGGCAAAAATTATAAAAAAAATATGTATATTTTGCGCTGTGGTCTCGGCACTTGCCTTCCAATCGGGAGGTCCGGGGTTCGAGACCGCCATGGACCAATGTGTGTTTCATTTTTCGAATTTCATAGGTACATTTGTCTGATGCTCCTACGATGAAGGAAAACATCGTGAGGCAACCTGCATACATCTGCGAAAAAGTAGTTGACTAAGGTCTGATCATCCTAAAATACGGTAGGCTCGAGCTCGTGGGGACGTATATGAGCTGTGATGATGATGATTTTATATGGGGAAGGCATTAAGCGGGACGTGTAGAGGATGAAGGCTAAAAAGCGATGTATGTAGTCTGTTAATGATGACACGAGAGAGGTAGAGTTAGCTCCTAAGTTTTTCATTATCTTTTGTATAATAGTTACGTGAGTAAAATAAAGGTGATCTGCATTCGATCATTTGACTCCCGACCCCACACATTTATTTACCCTTTAAATATTTTTGATCGAAAGTATTTAGTATTACACTGAAAACCATAATATTTAAACCCTACAATGGACTCAATTCTGTGCGCCCGCCACCTAAATAACCTGAAACTAAAATTTCTAAATTTAAACTTAATTTAAATGGCCGGTTAAGCAAGTGCTATTCTACGGTGACAGGTCAACTAAATTTAGGCAGAGCTTAAGCGTAATTCTAAAATGTCTATGATTAGTTTTAATTGTGTTTGTGTTGCTATTGTAAATTATTAAAAGTAAATTAATGGATGGATCTTGTTTAAGAAACTAAAACGGGTTCATGTGTATATAACAGTTAATACTCGAATGAAGCGTCGCTTCGCGTAGTGCGTAAGGCTGTCGCCTTCCAATCGGGATGTAGCGGTTCGAACCCCGCCACGTACCAATGTGTTTTCAAATTTTGAATTCATATGTACGTTTATTCGACGCTTTTACGGTGAAGGAAAACATCGTGAGGAAACCTGCACACACCTGTGAAGAAAGAATTTCTTTACAGGTTGTGTGTGAAGTCGACCAACCCGCACTTGGCCAGCGTGGTTGACTAAGGCCTAATCTACCCTAGTTAGGGGTAGGCTCGAGCCCCTCGGTGGAGACGTATATGAGCTGTTGATGAACAGTTAATACATTTAATGTACTTCCCTTTTTTTCTTATTTTCAACAATATAATTGTAACTACTAAAAAAATATGTTTATTTTCCTATTCATTTAAGGCGAAAACAATCAATTTGGGCAAAATTAAAATTTCTACCTCATTTCTATTTCGATTTTTATTTTTCATTACCAAATTGGTGGATTTTAGCATGGTTTTAATTTTAATCGGGATGATTTTAGTCGCCGCTAAAATTAATCAGTTTAGGAAGTTTACGTTTAAAAATCTCACGTCTGGAATAGCGTTTGGACGGCTAAACTTAAGTTGAATTGACCGTCTAAAATTAGAAACGTCAGATTCAAATTAGCAATGTCAGTTGAATTTGACAGTTACCGTAGAATAGGAAAATGGTTTCGCGACACCTAAATAAAATTAGGAAATTTAGCGGTCGCTTCAGAATTGAGTCCAATATCAATCACTAGATTTGCGCCGCTTGGTTTTGAGACTATTGGACCGTGGGGTCCATCCATCAAATTTTTTTTAAATAAAATCAAACCCAAAATCATTGCATCTACTAGTGACAAGAAGGCTCGCTCTTTCCTCGCCCAAAACATCAGCATCGCCATTCAGCGAGGCAAGGCAGCCAGTATTCTTGCCACCATAACCCCCGGTTGTGGCCTCTTCAACCACCTTCCTGGACCATTTATTTTAAACTCCACACCCATTTATTTTTAATACTACAACTAAAGTTTATTTAAATTATTGTATGTTCATATTACATGTGACTAGCAGTGAATCACCAGATCAAATTATTACAATATTCTAACTAAATACTATATTTTCAGTGTGTTCTTTGTGACATCAAATACGGACAAAACAAAAACGCTTTCGCCATAATAATGTTATTTGTCATTAAATAACTCTGAACTTAGAAACTCCTTGAAACACAAACACATTTTCTTAAAAAGCTTAACTCGCCAGCAAAAAAGATTTCCAATTTGCGGAACTAAAAAGTTGGACTCGGTCGCGTTTGCACGGATACGATGAAAGTTCCAAGGGTGCTCGGCAGTTGGGCAGGGAATTTTATTTCGGATCCGTTTGCTTACCGAGCCAATTGGTGTGAAGGGTGCCTTAGCCAATAGTGAGCGGTGTGAGCAATATGGCCTTAACGAGGTGCCAATAATTCGGACTCCAATAATCTGATAGCTTCAGATACTTGCATTTTAGGTTTGAACCGATTTTTTTTGCCCATATTTTTCGTGTTATATTGCAAGGGTCTATTATATCTCCCTTAACGTTCTCAAATGAAAGCCAATACGTACATTTTAATGGATTTTCGTAATATTAATTAATTTAAATTTATTTAAAAGATTATTGGTAATTTTTTTGGAACAAGAAAAACTATCGTATTTGTGGAAAAAATCATATCACGATCGTGGTGAATTACCTACAAAATAGTAAACTTAGAAATTTATCTTGATGGCGAATTGCGATATTTGGGATTTTCTTACAGTATTTACTAAGTTATTTTTAATATTCTATTCAAGTTATTGTGTTTCTTTCTTTCCTTCTCAGTCTGCAGTTATTTATCGTGTAGAAGAATCTTCTTGATAAGTCGTGAAACACTATTATGTCTTTAACGATCGTGAAAATTGCCTTCAATGCTAAGGTACGAGTATGGCCTGTGTGTAAATCTCCCCGCAGACTGCATGACATACTCACTAAACCATCTCCGACGTCCATCTTATCGGTATTATCCAGAGTCTGGGAAGCCCCAATTCTCTGGACAACTCAAGATATACTGGCAGAAGGAAGCAACAGCTTTGTTATTTACGGATCTAATACAGTTGTCTAAAAATAAAATCAGAAAGGAAAATCCAAACAGTGGGCGAGGGGAAACTATATGATCACATTTAATTTCATCGAAAACGTTATTAAATTTGTCTAAGCTCAATTCAGTTTCGTAGTATTTCTCTTGAATACTTAATTACTTCAATATAGTCTTGCTTTAATTTTCGAAATTATTCGATTAGTAATTTGAAAATTTTAATAAGTGTACTATCGTCATGTCACGCTGTACCCTTCGGTGTGAAAATGTCCTCTAGACGGTATTTTGGTCACGACCGGGCGAGCGGCACTTTGAAATTCTCAAATAACAGAATTTCATGCACGCTACAACCTTTTATCGTAATGAAGTTAGTAAATTCAAAAATATTTCTAATTCATGTAAATCGAATTAGGCGCTGATTTTTAACCGCCGCATTCAAATTTTAACTTGTCCTAGAAAACAATAAGAACTGTCTTTTTATCTTCCGATTTTCTGTGTATCTGACATTTGAAAATAATTAAGTCGTCTCGATCAAAGACAATCATTTAGGATATTGCTCTTCAAGACATACGTGGAAGTGAACTCAGAACAATCACTACAGCATAGAAGGAAGATTAAAACAAGAATTAATTGTGTGCTATTTGTCTCTTTCTAACATACGGCACAAAACTGTGTAAATGTAAGAGATGAGTAATATTTGTCTTTTGGCATATCACAAGGTGGTCAGTATATGAATTGATTGAATTGTCATTTTGGTTAAAAATATTAAAATTGGTTAAAAATATATAACACGGCTAAATTCTATAGTACCTTGTATCGAAGATAGACCATCCGAGTTTGAACTATTTGAATTGTTCGTATAATATTTGTTTGTGCGTCCCGTGGCTAGTAATATTTTGATGATATTTTATTAATATTTAAGTTATTAGAAAGCAAGAATTCTTTAGGTATTTACAAATAGTGTGTGTTTGTGCACTCCGTAACACAATGTCTTGTGTAGTTTGGGGCTGCAAGTCTCATTCGTCGCGAAAGGAAAACAATCAAAATTTATTGACCTTAAATTGGCATGTTTTCTCATATTGTTACTTGAATGTGAGCTAATAAGTACACTTATATACATATGAAATATCGCAGAATCATTTTGTAGAAAAACAATACGTAATATTAACTTCTCTTTTATGTTTTAGCGATTTTTAGAAAATTACTTTGAGGTTTTCTTGATCATGCGTAGTGTTGTAAAATTTTGTCGATATTTTTATTTTACAGATTTCCTAAAGACAATGTATAAAAAAATATGGATAAAGTGTATTGTCAGACGAAATTGAAGTCCAAGAAAGCACAGTCAAATTTGCTCCAGATATTTTCCATCAGATTAATTTTGTATGTACTTAGTAGTAAAACTATGAAATGGAGACGTCATGACGTAAGTCAAGTTATTTAATGAAAGGAAATCTTTAAACTAAAATATTATTTATGAAAATAAAAACGTATTTAATTTCTTAACTATTTCTTTAAGGAATCCTTGACACGGATGCCAAGAACAACCAGTACAGATGATTTTTTTCTAAGAATTAAAATATTAGATCAAGAAAAGAACAGAAAGAGTCAAAAAGGTAAAATATCAAAACGCCGCCTTCGGAAAATTTACATTCTAACTAAGCCCGGCCGCACATCAAGCGTAATAAATCTATCGAAAAATGTCTTAACAATAAAGTATGGTCAAATGTTAATGTTTTTAGTTTAATTTCCAAGCATATGTACAAATAGTAGTTTTAGCATTCACGAATTTATCCAAGGTTCAAAATCCATGAGGGTTAAATTTTCGGGTAAGTAAATTAAAAATGAGATTAACCTCAAGTACCTCTAAGCGATGCGATAAAAAATGAATTAAATCTAAGCGATGAAATAAAAGCAGTGTGTCTTCTATTTCCTTCCTATAGAATTTGTGAATCTCTGCAATAGAAAAATTCCAACATTTTAGATAACGGGAAATACCCGTCACTTAAATAGTCCAAATTTTAGGGTTCCGTACCTCAAAAGAAACACTGAACCATTATAGGATCACTTTATTGTTCGTTTGTCTGTCGAGACTATCTTGGAAACGCATGAAGGTATCGAGTTGAAATTAAAACCATATCAAACTCAAACTCAAACTCAAAAATCTTTATTCAATATAGACCTTTACAGGCACTTATTGACGTCAAAATAAAAACATAAAAATCTTCAACCAAGAATCTAATTAACTAAATTATTTAATCCTTGTATGTACACACACCCCAACCATTATTAAGATGTGTGCAAATACAAGTAAAATTAAAAAAAAAAAATTGACTCTACACCTGTTCGGAAATTGGGAGAGCCTTCTCAAGAAGAACAGGCAAGAAACTCGGAAGGTCTTGTATTTTTTTTGTCTCCTCTTTTAAAATGCCAACATTACAATATTATATTTCACATACATTTTTTTAAATAATATAGAAATGCCTGTCGGTGTGAGTGGAACAGTTACTCGAATGAAATTTATCCCACTATCACAAAGTGTTAACACCCTTTAAACGTCAATTATCACATTTTTTGTCAATCCCAAGCAGTTTTATCTGTCATATAATCAGACACTTTATAATATGCTTTTTTCATAAGTGCGCCCTTGATAGCGACTTTAAATTTATTCAAGTTAAGTGCTTTAATATTATTTGGGATTTTATTGTAGAAACGTACACAAAGGCCTTTGAAAGAATTATTAATTTTTTTAAGCCTAGTATTTGGTAACGCTAACATATTCTTTTGCCTAGTATTTACTGAATGAATATCACTGTTTTTACAAAACGAATGTATATTTTTATGAACATATACTATATTCTCGTAAATATATTGCGACGCGACGGTCATAATACCAATTTCTTTAAATTTTTCTCTCAAAGAGTCTCTTATTTTAAGGTTATAAATAGCACGAATAGCCCTTTTTTGCAGCACAAAAACAGTCTGAATGTCGGCAGCATTTCCCCACAGCAAAATGCCATACGACATCACACTATGAAAATAGGCAAAGTATACAAGTCTTGCTGTATCAACATCAGTCAGCTGACGTATTTTCCATACAGCGTAGGCTGCAGAACTAAGTCTCTTCGACAATTTATCAATATGTGGGCCCCACTGAAGCTTTGAATCTAAAGTAATACCAAGAAATACTACGGTATCCACAAGGTCCACATTTTTATGCTTTATGTTAACAGTGGTGTGAACCTCTTTAACATTGGGTAAAACAAATTTTATACATTTAGTTTTCCCTTCATTGAGGCACAAGTTATTCGCATTAAACCAGTAAACTATTCTTGAGATAGAACTATTTACATCGTCATAAATTTGCAATCGTCTTTTAATTTTAAACATAAGTGAAGTATCATCTGCAAATAATACAATCTCATGCCTGTCTTGTACAAAAGCAGGCAAGTCATTTATATATATTAAAAATAGAAAAGGACCAAGAATTGAACCCTGCGGAACTCCCATTTTAACCGAGGCGCCCTGGGACCTCTCCCCGTTGACGTCTACTTTCTGAATCCTCTCAGTCAAATAGGAGATGAGTAAATCCAGAACAGTGTCGCGAAATCCATAGTAGTGTAATTTCCTGATCAGGGTGTCATGATGAACGCAATCAAACGCCTTGGACAAGTCACAAAAAACGCCCAGCGCATCATGTGAGTCCTCCCAGGCCTCATATATATTTTGTATTAACTCAACACCAGCATCAGTTGTTGAGCGACCCTTTCTAAAACCAAATTGTTTACAGTGTAGAAGATTATTTCTGTTAAAAAAGCTTTGCATTTGTTCCAACATTATTTTTTCAAAGATTTTGCTAAAAGTAGGTAGCACAGAGATAGGTCTAAAATTATTGGGGTCTGATGTGCTACCAGATTTATGTAATGGAATAATTTTACTCAGTTTCATTAGATCAGGAAACACACCACAGTCAATGCAATCATTAAAAATACTAGCAAGTATTGGAGCTATTGTTTCTATTACAGATTGGGAAACATCTACAGAGTTGCCCCACAGATCCACGGTTTTCTTTTTATTCAGCGTTTTAAATGACTTTATTAAATCATTTGCACAAATATGGGCAAATTTAAATTTATCATCACAAGTTTTAACATAATCTTTTAGAATAGATTCGGCTACAGTGGGGGAGGAATCCAAAGATTTTGTGATTGAAACTGGAATGTCAGTAAAGAATTTTTCAAATTCTGTAGCTACCTCAATATCTACTGTAACTTTCTTATTTTCAATATTTAAACAAAAATTGTTGTTATTAGTTTTTACTCTTCCGGTTTCATTATTAATAATGTTCCATGTCGTTTTAATTTTGTCACTACTATTTTTTATTTTAGAGCTTAAATAATTGGACTTTGCAAATTTACAAACTTTTTTAAATACTTTGGAATAAGTTTTTACATACAATTTAAATTGATCACTAGTATTTAATGAACGCTCATTGTAAAGTTCATAAAGTTTTATTCTGCTTTTGTGAATACCTGGTGTGGCCCATTCACTAAAAGCTAATCTACCATTGACTGAGATGGTTTTTGGAACAAAGATATTTTTAAATTCACAACAAAATGTGTTAAAAAAGTTTTCATACAATTTATTTGGGTCTTCGTCATAATCAATATACTTTAAATTAATACCAAGATTATTATTGAAACGCTCCAAGCGGCCAGCAGTCTTTGGTACAACAGTGATATTCTTTTTCGCCATAAGCTTACATTTGTAAGGTATAGTAACAAATTGACCAGAGTGGTCAGATTCTAAGTTATTAAAAACATTTTGTGCTAATGGTTCTATGTCAGTATAAATATTATCAATGCATGTGGCAGAAAACTCAGTAATTCGTGTTGGCTCCAGAAATAAGTTTTTAAGATTATATGACTGAAACAAATTTTTAATTCTCATACATAAACTAGAGTTTTCTAATAAGTTAATATTAAAATCTCCACAGACTAATATTTGTTTGCCTTGCTTACAGACTTTATTTAAAACTTCATCCATTATATTTTCAAAGTGGTCATACAATCCCGAAGGAGGCCTGTATACGCTCACTACAATAATCTGGTCCAACTCTACACAGGCAATTTCTATTGTTCGTTCAACTGAGAGGTTCACAATATCTTTACGATCTTTATATTTAAGCTTTTTATTTAATATGATTAATGAGCCACCGCGAATTGCATTTTCTCGACTGAACGAACTACCAACCTGGTGGTTGCTAAAATTAAACATGAACTGGTAGCTTTTAAGCCAATGTTCGGTTATACAAAAAATGTCTACTTTACTACTGTTCATGAATAACTCAACTTCCAGATCTTTGCCCATCATTCCTTGCATGTTCTGGTGCACCAGGTTGATAAAATTTACATGTTTATTATATTCAAATGGGTCTTCCAGTACATTATCTAATAAACAATTTTCATTTTGTTCTTTATTTAACATTATGCAAGAGGATTTCTCTATTGTCTCAATACCTAATTTAAAGACTTACTAACTAATACATCAGTAATATTACTGACAGTCATCCTACTTCTACGTTGCTCAATAGGAGCAATTTTTGTAGCCAAGTTCTTGGCTGAGATATAAAAATAATATGATAGCGATTTTGCTATTCGTCTCTTATAATAATTTGATAGACAATATCTATTATCTTTAGTCAAATACAATCTATTTACATAATTATTGATGTCAATTAAATGAAATTTATTATTATGACATAAGGTACTTAACTTTAAATTCAATTTATATCTTACACTATTTTCCTCTTGTGACAAGTTGTTGTAATAAGGTAATGTGAACAAAATAATTTTTTGTACATTTAAATTATTTAATTTATTTAAATAATGAGTCAGGACTTTTTTGTTCATATTACCTCTATTTGCAATAAATAACAACAATGTAGTAGACTGGTTAAATTCACATTCGATCACTTTTTTTAGTATGTCACAGTACGAAGCACCAGGCATGCAATAGTTCATTATTGAATGTCCCATGTTTGTTAGAAGTTGGCCCATACCTATGCCAATGTCATCACTAAACATAACAATATTGTCACTTGTGACCACTGAAGTCTGTAGTAATTGTGCATAGTCAGCTGCTGGTGGCTGAGATACCATGTTGAGAGCAGGACACGCATGATCAGGTACAACATTATAAATTATTTGGCTATCCAATGTTAAGCTATCGTTAGTGGAACTTAAGGAGTGTTTGTCCAGTAAGGCCTGATATCTGTCTTCATTAAATTGACAAAGTGTGGCTAGCTCTGTGACTGATTGGATATGCTCCTTAATTTCATTTTGAGCATTGTAATAATTTTTTGTCATGTTTGCTAAAGAATTTTGCAAGTTATTAATGACATTATTTAATTCTTGTATGTCCCTTTCATACATGTTTCTGCTCTCTCTCAATTTTGAGTCAAAAATGTCCAACGAATCTATTAAGCAAGCACGCTGCTTTCGTAATTTAATATTACTTTTAAAAGAGTTATGATTCTTAATTAATTTTTGTTTCTTCTTAATTAATTTATTAATTTTAACATATTTTTTGAGTTTATTTTTACTACTAAAATGGAAAGGTATGGACTTAACTGATGTACCTGAATACTGCTGTGTGAGATTTTGTCCACCAGGAGATTGCATTAGCTCCTCAAAAAGACTATGGGTATGTATAATTTCACTATTTTGCATAGATTGTTCAAGTTTACCGATTTTTCCATTTGCATCACTCAGCTCCCGTTCCAGTTCAGAGATTTTATTCAGTGCTGCCTCATACATACTATTGCACAGAGTAAGGTCATTGATGTGGTCTTGTAACTGGTGCCGCTCCTCTAAGACTTCTTGAAATTTGGCATCAAGCGCTGAGAGCTCACTTTTGAGAGTGGTGTTTCTGTCGATAATCTTTTTTATCTCATCTTCACTGTCATCGCGTTCCTGTAGTAGCCGTTCATGGGAATCCTTTAGGGTTTTTAATTCCAATACAGCCTGTCTGAGCTTTGCCTCAGTGTTTTGTGCAGCAGCTTTACGGGTCAACATTTTGATATTTCAGCAAAGAAAACCTAAAAATGTACAAATACGTTTAAGTTCAAGTATAAACTGTGCAAAGAAATAGGGATGCAAAAAACACAGAGAAATCAAGACTATTGAAAGTTAGAAAAGGAAAAAGAAAAAAAAATCACAAGAAATAACTAGGACTTTTTAGCAATAGAATCTAGGGTTAGATATAATAATGAAATCAGTTTATACTATGAAACTATGAAAAGTCACTTTTTAGCCTATTTTTAATAATTAGTTAAAATGTAACATATCAGTTCCCAGTTTGTCACAGCCGCTGAGCACTGTATACATAATCACAAATTACATTTGTAAGGTATAGTAAGACACTGTTATCCTATTTGTATTAGAATTATTAAGAAAAAAAAACTTCATGAATAAACTATCTAAATCAAAGTATGATTGAAAATTATAATGGTTACCCAAAAATATAAATTATAATATATTATATGTACTATATTGTTATACTAATAAAGTTTTCAGCAGAAAAATATCTGTGCAGTGTGTAGAGGGTGCTATGTCTGAGGCTGTAGGCGTTGACAAGTCTCAACTTTAACTTCCACTTTATGTCAAGTTAAGAGAGACACAACTTAGCCCAAGTGTGATACTGGACGTGTCTCACTTTACGTGACAATTATTGAGTTAATTTACTAAGTACTTAATAAAATTTGTTTGTAAATGTAGGTATAAAAACATTTGACCAATGTCACTATATGTCTGAACTAAAGCTGAACCCTACTTTCACTGTATGTAAAGTGAAACAATCAACGTGTAACAGAAAATTGAATGTTCTAAGGTAAAACTGGATAAATCTCAATAGTTTTTAATAAGTGTGCTGCCTATGTTGGAGAGTAAGATAGGTACCTATGTTCTAAGATTTGCCTAAATGAGGACTGAATGTGTAATAATAAATACAATACTCCCCCGGTTTATGTATGAGTAGGTAATCCGTCAATCACCAAAACTGCCGTCACTGATTAGCTTGAAGAATTTCTTGCTAGCTCTGTACCACGGATACTTTCCACGATTTCAGTTTTTCCAAGTATTTCCTCTTGATAATCAAACGGCTTGGAATTAAAATTTTAGCCTTTTGCCGTGATCTTCGAAAATATTCGTTGGCTCGTTCAAATCCATGACAGTAGGTGTTAACGTCGTCATAAATTTGTCGTGATAAACATAAAATAGCACCGCGAATCGCTTCACAAACAATACAACCGCGTTTCAACACAATACTAATTCTAAAAATGCATTAATTTACAGCAATTTGTCGAAAATACAATAAATTAACTTAAAATTATTACGAAGCTAACAAAAGACGTCTAGTCACGACCGGGGCTGCGGTCCGAATCTATATAATTACTCAGTTCTACACTCACAAGTTCTAGTCCCTTGAAGATGTGAAAAAATCAAACTTCTAAGTTAACAAAAAAAGGTACGGCCGTTTATGTCGCCAAAAACGTATATTTCGACATTCTCACGGGCATCAAAATGTATAGGGTACTTTTCGTTGATCTAGCTAGAACTATGAAATTTGTGAAGTTATATAGTCTTACACTACAAGTCAGGGAAAATCTCAAACTCCACATTTGTAATCAAATCATAAAAAATTTAGTCTCTATTTAAAGTATAACCTGCAATTTTATACGGGACCCTCGGTGGGCGAGACCGACTCGCACTTCCCGCTTTTAGTCTCATGAACGGCCAGCCTGACCATACCAAAGAGACACAGCAGCTATTAGCTGGATAAGTTACATAAGAAAATCTACCCTTAATTATTTATGTTATATTTCTCGTAATAAAGACATTTTAGTATTAGGGATCTATTAAATACCTACATAATATAATTATCGACGTTGAAACTAGGTGAGTGATGAGCACGACATCACTGGGAGAAGAACTGACAAGCGAGAATTAGTGACGACCTACAAAATTTCGAAACATCTTGCATATACGTGTCTCTGTCTAACTTCTATTAGCAGCGCCTAATGTCAAAGTGATTCAAATTCAAATTCAAATTCAAAAATCTTTATTCAACATAGGCCTTTACAGACACTTATTGACGTCAAAACAAAGCAAAACAATCTAATTTAATGAAATCATATTAACCTTGTATGTGCATACATCCTGAATATACTCAAGATGTCTGCAAATACAAGTAGGAATGAAAAAAAAAAAAGTTGACTCTACACCTGTTCGGAAATTGGGAGAGCCTTCTCGAGAAGAACAGGCAAGAAACTCGAAAGGTCAAAATTTTTTATCTCCTCTTTTAAATCGCCATTTACAATTTTGATTCTGTTACAGGGTCGTCAATTGGAAGCTGACCTCAAAGCAAAAGTTTGAGCTCAACTTCCATTACAAGAAGAGATGTGTTAATTCACATTATATAAGCTATTTCTGAGAGAAGTGCGTGAACTTATAAATTGCTCTCACTGAATGTTTCTTTGAAACAAAACGCAGTACATTGTTAAATATTAGAAATGAGAGTTCAAACCCAAGCTTTTTTGTCCGTCATGTAATCAGACACTTTATAATATGCTTTTTTAATAAGTACATCTTTGATTGCAACTTTAAATTTGTTTAAGCTGAGTTCTTGTATACAACTTGGGATTTTATTGTAGAAACGTATACACAGGCCTCTAAAAGAATTATTGATTTTTTGGAGCCTGGTATTTGGTAAAGCTAACATATTCCTTTGTCTAGTATTAACAGAATGAATATCACTATTTTTACAAAACAAATGAATATTTTTACGAACATATATTAGATTCTCATAAATATATTGCGACGCTACTGTCATAATACCAATTTCTTTAAACTTTTCTCGCAAAGAATCTCTCATTTTAAGGTTATAGATAGCTCGAATAGCCCTTTTCTGGAGCACAAAAACGATCTGAATGTCGGCAGCATTTCCCCACAACAAAATGCCATATGACATCAAACTATGAAAGTAAGAAAAATATACAAGTCTTGCTGTATCAACATCAGTCAACTGACGTATTTTCCATACAGCGTGAGCTGCAGAACTAAGTCTCTTTGACAATTTATCTATATGTGGGCCCCATTGCCGCTTAGAATCAAGTGTGATCCCAAGAAATACTGTGGTGTCCACGAGGTCAACACCTATATCCTTTATTTTTACAGTGGTGTGAACCTCTTTTACATTGGGTAAAACAAATTTTATACATTTTGTTTTCCCTTCATTAAGTGACAGGTTGTTTACATTAAACCAATGAACAATTCTTGAGATAGAATTATTTACATCGTCATTCATTTGCAATCCTCTTTTAATTTTAAATAAAAATGAAGTATCATCTGCAAATAACACTATCTCATGCCTGTCCTGTACAAAATCAGGGAGGTCATTGACATATATAAGAAATAGAAAAGGACCAAGAATCGAACCCTGCGGAACTCCCATTTTAACTGCGGAACCTTGAGACCTTTTTCCATTGACGTCTACTTTTTGAATCCTTCCACTTAGATAAGAGAGTAGAAGATCCAGTGCAGTATCACGAAATCCATAGTGGTGTAATTTTCTAAACAAGGTTTCGTGATAAACGCAATCAAATGCCTTAGACAAATCACAAAAAATGCCTAACGCATCGTGTGAGTCTTCCCAGGCTTCAAATATATGTTGTATTAACTCAACACCAGCATCGGTTGTTGAGCGACCCCTCCTAAAACCAAATTGTTTAGAGTGTAGAAGATTGTTCCTATTAAAATAAATTTGCATTTGCTCCAACATTATTTTTTCAAAAATTTTGCTAAAGGTAGGTAGCACAGAGATAGGTCTAAAATTACTGGGGTCTGATGTGCTACCACATTTATGTAAAGGAATAATTTTACTCAGCTTCATTAGATCAGGAAAAACACCACAGTCAATGCAATCATTAAAAATGTTAGCAAGTATTGGAGCTATTGTTTCAATTACGGATTTAGTAACATCAACGTAATTGCCCCACAGATCCGCAGTTTTCTTCATATTCAAAGTTTTAAATGATTTTATTATATCCATTCCACTAATGTGTACAAATTTGAATTTATCATCACAAGCTTCAACATGATCTTTCATTATAGATTCAGCAATAGCGGGGGAGGAATCCAATGACTTTGTGATTGAGACTGGAATGTCAGTAAAGAACTTTTCAAATTCTGCAGCTACTTCTGTGTCAACTGTTACCTTCTTGCCGTCAATATTCAAACAATATTGATTATTAGTAGTTTTCGCTTTTCCAGTTTCATTATTTATAATATTCCATGTCATTTTAATTTTATTATTACTGTTTTTTATTTTTGAGCTTAAATAATTAGATTTAGCAAGCCTGCACGCTTTTTTGAATACTTTGGAATAAGTTTTCACATAAAGTTTAAACTCATCGCTAGTATTAAATGAACGTTCATTATAAAGTTCAAAAAGTTTGATTCTGCTTTTGTGAATGCCTGGTGTAGCCCATTCACTAAAAGCTAAAGTACCATTAACGGATATAGTCTTTGGAACAAAAATATTTTTAAATTCAGAACAAAATGTATGAAAAAAAATTTCATATAATTTATTTGGGTTTTCTTCATAACCTATATAATTTAATTTAATACCAATATTATTTTTCAGCCGTTCTAAGCGACCAACAGTTTTTGGCACAACAGTGATATTCTGTTTTTCTATGCATTTACGTTTAAATGGAATGGTAACAATTTGCCCAGAATGGTCAGATTCTAAATTATTAAAAACTCTTTTTGCTAAAGGAACAATATTTGTATAAATATTGTCAATGCATGTGGCAGACGACTGAGTTATTCTGGTTGGCTCCAAAAATAAGTTTACAAGGTTATATGACCAAAATAGATTTTTAATCCTAATAGATAAACTAGAATTTTCTAATAAATTAATATTAAAATCACCACAAACAATGGTTTGTTTCGTGGAACTACACACTTTTTTCAATACTTCATCCATAATATCTTCAAAAAGGTCATATAATCCTGAAGGAGGCCTGTATACACTTAATACAATAATCTGGTCCAGCTCCACGCAGGCTATTTCTATTGTTCGCTCAATCGAAAGGCTCACAATATCCTTACGATCCTTAAATTTCAGCTTTTTATTTAATATTATTAAAGAACCACCACGAATTGCCTTTTCTCGACTGAACAAACTACCAACCAAATGATTACTGAAATTAAATAGAAACTGATTTTTAAGCCAATGTTCAGTTACACAAAAAATGTCAACATTACTACAGTTTAAAAATAATTCCACTTCCAGATCCTTGCCTGACATTCCTTGAATGTTCTGGTGCACCAAGTTGATGAGATTTACATTATCTTTGTTATTAAATGGGTTTTGCAATATATTATCACTTACAAAGTTTACTGTATCTTTTCTACTCAATGATAAGCAAGAGGATGTCTCTATTGTCTCATTACTTAATTTAAAGAATTGTAAAAATTATCATCAGTACTATTACTGACAGTCGTTTTATTATCACAGGAGTATTGCTTAATAGGAGCAATTTGACTACTGTGAGTGGGCTGCTCAATAAAAGCATTGTCAGAGAAAGAGTTTATAGCCATGTTTTTGGCTAAAGTTAAAAAATAAAATCTTAGCGAAATAGCTAATTGTTTTTTTAAGAACATTGATAGATATAATCTATCATTTGTTAAATAAGCATTATCTCTAACAATTGTCAGTTTGTTATAGTCAATAATATGGATTTTATTTGAATAATTTGTCATTAAGTCTAATGTCAAATTAAGTTTATACCTAATATTATTTTCATGTTGTGACAACTTATTATGGTAGGGAAGGGTAAACATTATTATTTGATTTACACACAAATTATTTAAATGAGAACAAAAAAATTTTAGTGCTTTTTTGTTCAAATTACCCCTGTTTCCCAAGATTACTACTAGGTTGTCATTAATGTCAAACTTATAATTATAAATTTTATTTGTAATATCGTGGAAACTTGAGCCAGGCATACAATAATTGATGACACTTAAATTTAACTGATTTGTCAATAACTGGCCCATACCTTTGCCAATGTCATCACAAAAAATAATGCATTTTGGATTAGACTGAGACTTCTCTTTACAGTGAAAACTAGATTGCTCATTGACAGGTGGCTGACATACATTACTATGAGCGGAGGATGTATGACTGGGTGCATTTTTACTGTTTGTGAGATTGCATTCTGTTATTGAATTATTCTTACTTGGGTTCCAAAGTTGTTTGTCAAGAAGGGACTGGTAACGGTCCTCATTATGTTGACAAAGTGTGGCTAGCTCTCTGATAGACTGAATATGCATTTTAATGTCACTTTGAGCAGTTTCATAATTTTCAGAGATGGTTGACAATGAGTGATGTAAGTTTTTTATAGTATTATTGAGTTCTTCAACGTCCCTATCATACATACTCCTACTCTCTTTCAATTTGGAATCATAAATGTCTAATGAATCTATTAGCCATGCACGCTCTTTCCGTAACTTAATATTACTCCTGAAAGAGTTATACTTTTTTAATTGATATTGAGTCCTTTTTAGCAATTTCTTGATTTTAATATATTTTCTGATCTTTTTATTACTTATAAAATTGTTCAACAAGGGCCTACCCTCTGTAGATGAAGAGGATTCTGCTAGATTTCGTCCACCAGGTGACTGCATAAGTTCATCAAACAAGTTGTGCGTGTGAGCATTTTCCTGGTTTTGTTTAAATTGTTCCAGTTCAAAAATATGTCTATTCGCCTCACGCAGGTCCCGTTCAAGTTCTGTGATTCTGTCTAATGCCTTCACATATGTGTCATTACACTGAGTAAAATCGGTGATGGTATTTTGTAGCTCATGTCTTTCCACAAGTACTTCCTTATATTTGGTGTCCAACTCGGAGAGCTCACTTTTAAGGAAGGTGTTCTTGTCTATTATCCTTTTGATTTCCACCTCACTCTCATCACGTTCCCTCAGCAGTTGATCGCAGGAATCCTTTAATGCCTTTATCTCAAGGACAGCTTGCCTGAGTTTTGCCTCAGTATTTTGGGCAGCAGCTTTGCGGGTCAGCATTCTGTTAGTTCAGCTTACAAATGCCTAAAAAAGTTGAATTTATTTAAATAAATTTAAATAGGCAGTATAAACTGGGTAATGAAACGAGATCAAGGAATTTAAAGTAAACTTATAAAGGAAATAAAGAGAGAGAAAAAAAAATTGTCAAAAAATAAAATCAAAAAAGTAAAGGGATTTATAAAAAGCAAAGAGGACGAAGAAAAAAAAATGAATGAATAAAATCAGTTTATACTGTAAAGACTCCTCAACTTAATGCCTTTATAATACAATTTAAGATTAAAAAGCAAATAAGTTCTTAAAATGTCACAAGCCACTGCGCCATACAACCATGAAAGTGTATTATTTAATTAAGATAACTTTTAGGAAACACTTGGATGAATGACCAGTCCCCGTTGGCAGCACCTGTTCACAGGTTGACGCATGAATCAGCCATCGCTTCACTCAACCATATTTTAGGGAACGTAACGACCCGACACACAACGCCACCGCCACGCAGACCTTCCAGTGAGCATTACATCCTAATGTTCCACAGTGTAAAACTATATTTAAAATATTTTAAATTGCAGGACACAGTCACTGTGACAAATCAAGAAATAAATCTGATTATTAAGAAACTTAAATCAAGGAAAATCATCAAAAATTCTTTATATAATAAAAAAGTAAATTTTAATAAGATTAATTACTCAGTGTTATATTATATACATATAAATAAGCTGCAGCCTCTGTTTAGGTAATGATATCTGAATGTAATATTTACATATATTAGAATTCAGGCCTGCAATCACATATATTTTCTTGCTTTATTTATTGTGTAACACAGATAAATGCAGAATAAAACTAGAAATAAAGGGGGACTAAACTAACAAATAAAGTTGGTTAGGAGTGGGTACACCTTAAGTACCTATTGTATGTGCAACTTTACTTTCAAAAGTGGTGGAGCCTCAATCAATTCTTAATTATATGTATGTTAAGTGGGAGAGTAAGATAGACAGGTATGTTTGAAGGTTGCCTAATCACATAATTAATAATAAATACAATACTCCCCCGGTTTATGTAAGAGAAGGTAGTCCGTCAATCACCAAAACTGCCGTCACTGATTAGCATGAAGAATTTCTTGATACCTCTGAATCACGGATACTTTCCACAACTTCAGTTGTTTCATATATCTATTTCCTCTTGATAATGGCTTGAAACTGTTTATATTTTTGCCTTATAACGTACAACAATATTCGATTTCGTTGACTCGTTCAAATCCGTGACAGTTGGAGTCAATGTTGTCTTGTTTGTCGTGCCAAACATACAATAACACCGCGAATCGACTCACAAACAACATAACTGGATATTAGCACAATACTAATTCTAAAATTGCATTAATTTACAACAAATTGTCGAAAATATATTAAATTATCTAAAAATTAATTAGGAGTTAACACAATGACGTTTAGTCACGACAGTGGCTGCGGTGAGTCAAATATATTAAGTTCAGTAGCTATTTTTGCTAGGTTTCTATGCTTTAGTTATTCTTCTGAGGAAGTAAGGGTTGGTATTGGGTAATATGTAAATTAAATCAATTTCAACTTCATCAGAATGTCACCCAAATATGTTTCGATCAAGGCGCGTTTCTTCGGCCAACGCAACGGTTCTGGGCACCCTTCCGCAGGGGCGCGATTTAGAAGAAATTTATTAATTGTATAATTTGTTTTCAGTTCTTAGCTTTTAGTTATTTTTTATAAGTGACATTAAAGTTCTACTTAAAATATGTTGCACTTTCTTTTCCTATAAATAAACTGAACAATACTTGAAGTGGTGGTTGTTTTATATGTTTCTTTTTCACATTAATTTCTGATTCGCATATAACTCTCAATTGATATTGAGCTTACGCGTGTTTTTTTTAGAATTCCTCACATCGCTCTCAGAACTCACACTCGAATGATCAGTGCAAGGCGATGCATTTAAGGTCGTTGGCAGTACTAAGCGCTTTAACTGCTATGTTTATTGAAGAAAGTGCAGTTGCATTCGCGTGAATAGAGTTCCGTAGAATGAAGAACGTAAAAACATGCACTGGGCATGGAACTTTTAATACCTTGTAGTGAAACCCGGAACTTCTAATAGGTTTTCATGTAAACTATAAGTAAAGAACTATTTTCTATATTTACTTTAAAGCTTCAGGTTTAGCTTAGAAGAAGTTTCAGGTTTATTAGTTTAAGGTTTATAGAAAAAAAAAAGGATTTGGTATTTTTTTCCAAATCCAAATATTTGATTTTATTTTCGTACGACAGGGAAGCTCTTGGCCTTCAGCTCAGCTGATGGTATGTGACAATAAGGCTAAAAGTGGAAGCGAGCTTCACCAGGACTCCTGAACAACTGAGGAACTGATCATCTTACCTCTCATTGCCGGAACACAACAACAATATTAATATTATTATTATACAAAACCTACTTCCTTATGCCACGTGCGACTAAAGATGAGAATAACGACTGTTTCCAAATAACAGAACAGAACAGAACAGAACAGAATGTTGCTGAACTGAACAGAACAGAATTGAACGAACAATAAAATTTTAAACAGCAATCTCATTCAAAACAGCAGTATAACGAATAATTATTATTCACCTGTTATTTCAAATCGTCGCGAACATCAAACATTTTAAAGTGAACTTTAAGTCAATGTGAGAAAGCACAAAAATTTGTGGTTTGCGATTATCGTGTCGTGACTCGTGCAGTTTATATTGCTATCTCCCGTACACACCTATTGCGCTCTCGCTCTTTGCTTCACTCTCGCGTTACGTTATCGGCAACAGCGCGGTGGGTGGAACGTCAGTCATTGCGCTACAACGCTACAACATCAACAGCAGTTTATAATGATAGCAGGATAATCCGTTGCTCAATAATGTGTTATTCGTTACGTTCATATAATGCATTATATTATCTGCTATCGTAATAACGACTATCTCTACGTGCGACACGCTAAAAAAGATCCTCTAAAACGTAAGGATTAAACTGAACGTTTGCGAGCTGGAATGAAATATCACTTAGTAGATATCAAGATCTTCCACACACGAGAAAAGCTAAAGTGGCCCATGAAAGAGCCACTCGTAAAGTAAGCGAGCAATAACACATGCGAGCGGAAATATAGTATTCTGACGCATTAACTCCGCACGTCGGCGTCGGTGACTGTGCGCCGAATGTCCGGCGATTATCCTACTATGGGTGACAACGATAAAAGAAGAAGCATTCCCGTGTACACCACACAAACGCTTTACGCTCCAACCTTGCCGCAGCCTAACGCTGACGTGTTAGGGTACGAACAACTAAAACTGAGTTCAATAAAAAACTTAATTTTTATTGTTGTAAGTTTATTGCTTCTCCCTGTTCTCCGGGATATAGGTGCAAAATGTTATTGGAGTGATAACATTTTATACTTCTTAATGAAGAAACACACACACACTCGGGTGCTCTTTCTGTTAATGATGTGATGTGATTCAGAGACTAAATGACTGTCTTCTAAAACACAGGTCATACCTAGCCTGGAAAACTAATGCCAATTAATATTACCGCATAATTGAATCTTTCTACATAAACAAATACCTAATTACCAACTGCCATATGAAGTAGTTCAAAATTACGGTTTGACTATACAAACCGATCATCATTATCACCAAATAAGTGATTTGCAATAAAAATAGAGGCTTCCACCTACGGCCTTTTTGTCGCTTACCTCTGATGATGAGAAGAAGGTCAAGAGTTCCTCTGTGTGTAAATTGTAGTGCTTTTTCTCGCTAAATTGTAGAAATATAGGGAAATCTTAAAGTTGAAAGAAAAAAACAAACTTATTCCTTTAGTCCGATACAAAATGAAAAGCTTTATTCTTGTAGGTACATAATTATAATTCACTTATGCATATGTTACTGAAGTAAACAAAATCCTTCAATGCAAAGCACTTAACTTAATGTTTAATCAATACAAGCCAAGGGCAGGATGGTTCAGGTTTGTTTGATCAATCTTGGCAGGTAAAAATCAGGTACAAATTGGGTACAAAACTATAAAATGAGGGGCAATAAAGTACACCAACAAATAGTTACAGGTTTCTTTTTTTTTTAAATTAGTAGCTTTCCCCGGAGCGGTTGTTAGTAGATCGTACCTTCGATGCTATGTTTCTGCGATCACGGGTCAGAGATATAATATTCCAGTTCCTTAGATTTGATGTATTATATTTGGACAATTCAACAGAATTCCTAAGCTATGCCTTGTACCTACTTGTTTTATTGCTTTAGAAATTTGAAAACATAATTATTATTTTAAAACGTTTTACAAATGCAACCCTATCATTACGCTCGAGCCATAAAGAATAGTCGTCTTAAAACACGTCTTGAAATAAACAGCTGTTTTCATTTACCTCGCCATCTTTACGACTCCAACTTCACCTTTCCTTTGTAAATTGAATACATAGTTGCCAGAGCGGAATAAAAAGTTTTAAGTCCCTAACATTGCCGATCACGGCCGCACTTTGAATATTTTTGAGACTCATTTCATCGAAATAGAACAGTTCTGTATATAAAAGTCGCGAGTCTTTTATTTAAAGGACTTCCAGATTTTGTTAACACTTTTACCACTGACATTGCTATTACCAATGGCGTAACTGTTATATAGGTACGAACTGAGGTCCGTGGCAAATTATTTGGTTGGGGCCCTCCCAGTAAAATTGATCGACGTCTCTTTATTTTGAATGTGTTGAAATCTTAATGATTAGTTTGAATTTGTAAATAGTTTTTAGTTGTTGACTTTAATTGATTTTAAGTACTTAAGTACAGAATTCTGTTCAAAATGTTAGGTTATTTCTGACCTCCTCGGGCGCGCGGGTAGCGGAGTCACAGTGTGGACCTTACCTAGCGCGCCCATAAGTGCAGGAAGAACACCGGGGGGTTTTAGTGGGTAGGCCTGGCACCCTGCCGGGAGAGCCCCACACACGCTCACCGTCTAACCGTCTAGCCGGGTACGGTGCGGTTACGCATTTCCCCCCGAGAAAAAAAAGTTATTTCTGAGCTTGCGGATTCATTGCTTTTACTAACGATCGAAAAACTAAATGTAATCTTGCCTTATCTTATTGAAGGTGCTGCTCGGTGTGAGTAGGTGTATATTGGGCATTCTAAAACAGTTTTCATCAAAACACCGCAAACGAACGGAGTGAGATTTGAGCTACGCTTCGCTGCGCTCTAGCTCCGCTACGCTCCGCAAATCTCACTGCGTTCGTTTACGGTGATTTGATGAAAACAGTTTGAGATTGCCCAATATACATTATACAGGGTTAAATTATTCATACCATTAAATTGTAATTTTTGATAAATAAAGAGTTATGCGAGTATATTGAATCACCATATTTGTTTTCATTAATAAAACGCAGAAATTTTTGTTAAAAATATTTTTTTATTATAAAGCAAGTAACAAATATCATCATAGCTAAACTAGAACAATACTTTAAATACAAATTTTCATTCAAGTACAATTTACTGAAGTCATAAATTACATGTGCTTAAGTACCACTTTTTTATGAATAAAACATTCCTTAGAGCGCACTCTTTTTTATGAGTTATACAATTGAAGTTAGCTCCACCTTTAGCATAACTATTGCGCAATGTTGCAAAATTAGGACAACCTTTGCCTTCAACATTTATCAAAAAGCAGTCAGAACACAAATCTTTAATCCATTTTTGCTTTTCAACACCTTTCATTATTATGGTTTGGTCCTTTAAAATTGGAATAATTAATCTCTTAAATTCTCTGAAATCTATATTGCCTTGACTCCAGTATATTCCTCTGTTGCGTTCAATCCAATTGACTGCTCTTTTTTCTTCGGCAGATAATTTTAGATACGAATATGGAGGTTTTATTAAAAAGACTTGCGTAAACTCTTTTGTGGCTAACGCAAATTCCTTAATAATAAAATTATTTTTGCAGTCTTTGAATCCTTGAACATCAACAAAAAGTATCGAACTCTTATCAGCACTCATTGTTTCGTTGTATTCCACTGTTTAACATAAAGTTGAAGTTTGTTCTTTCAAATACCTTTTGATTGCACTTTATTTAGTTAAGATATTTTCTTCACAATATTGCTCAGAGGTTTGTACTCAAAAATGCAGTCATTTAAAATCAAGCAATATGCTGCTGTCTGATCCGGGATTTCTTGGTCTGTTTCAATCTCCACTCTGACATCGATTGATCCCTTTATCATTTCTTGTTGGTGAGAACAATCAATAACAAATAATGGGGCAACGTCTCTGAATTCCTTCAAGCTCATCAACGGCTCTGGTCGCCGTCCATGATAAGACTGTTGGAATCTTGCATATTGTTCGTATAATAAATTAAATTTATCCTCTGAGAAACTGACATTCAATCCTTCATAAGGGTAATACGATGAATTTAAATATACTTTTACATCTCGTACATTGCAGTGATCGAACTCTGCCATTGACATTTCCGCATTGTGTTTGCGATTGGTTTGCAAGGCTATAATAACGAATCTTGGTTTCTCTATCTGTGACGAAGTTTTGATAGACCAAGTGTGTTTACGTGTCTTCGGTAATAATGGATATTCATACAAATCCCAATTTCGAAATGCTAGTGTAATAGGCCTGTCCTTTTCTAGATGTTTCAACAAATTGATTCTTTCACGATCTGATACTTTAACGTGCGGAACTCGCCAAACAACTTTGCTAATAGTTATATCTTCGACCACCTCTCCGACATTTAATTTCAAAGCATTGAGATTCGTATTGCTTCTTAATAGCACCAATTCATGTTTGGAGTTAATTATAACTTTTTCATAATCTTCTGCAAAACCTAAAATTTTCTTCAACGGCACAGAAGCCGAAAAAATTCCTCCGTTAAGATTGTTTGTACCAGAAGTTGACCATCCCCATACACGTGAGCATTTAGATTCATTATCATTTAACGAGAGGTACGATTTTATTGTTGTAGTTATGCCAGCATTTTTTATTTTGTCTATTTCTATTCCGTTTAACTCATATCGAATATCTTGAAATAAATATAGTATTGGATTGTTGATAAAATACACATTTGATATTTTTTCTTTAGTCGAACTATTATAAACATTGGCTTTACCCTCAATATACAAAGTGCTGAGTGAGGGTAACAGACATAGATCTTGTTGATTAATAGGTATTCTTATTTCATCATTCTTGTTGAAACTTGTTACGTACGGTTTATAAGAATGATATTCGAAACTTTCAATACTATTGTCGTATGATGTTGATTGAGATATATTTAAAATATTCATTTTAACAAGCCAATCAACTTCAAAAATTCCTTATTGTTTTTGGTGAGCTTCTTTTTTATGTGAAGCGGTGTGCTTTTATGAGGTGATCTTCTAGTACTAACTTGAATGCAAGCTGTGTCATGATTTTTATTGAAATTTATCATTTTTACGAAAATGTAGATACAGTTGTACTTCTTCGTCTCGTAAATTGATTTGTTTATTCTCGGCGTCTAATAATTGTATAGTTATTGCACTTATAGAACTTTTATTTACAGGAAAATATATTAGATTTTTCGGCACTTCAATGATCCGATAACCAGGTGGTACGTTAGGAACAAACTCGTGAATAATATGACTTGCAGATCCGTTCACGAATGACCCACTAACTACGTCGCATTCGATGCGCACAATGGTTGTTGGCAATATACTGACAGGATACAGAGATTCGGTCCTTTTTAATGCCTTTATTGTTTCTCCACCAAAACCTAAAATCCTTCCAAGTGAGTCACTTTTGTTGAAATGAACATCTTTAGTACAAAAAATTGTAGTTTTTAAAGTATTATTATTACAAGTTAATTTTAACATTGCATTTCTAATGTATGTCTTTAAATAATCACAGATATCTTGAAGTTCATAAGCTCCTTCAGGTATTTCGATTACTTCGTTATCGTCATAGTAGAATTTATTATTTCTTTTATCTATGTTGGGTATAGAATTAAATGTTGAAAAATACAACAATCCACACTCATAGTATCCACTTAATTCCAAAGTAGGTGAGTAGTTTGTTATCAGAGAGGATCCTTTTCCAGTTATAGACACAGTGAAAGACATTTTACTACTGATAAAGAATTTTATTTCAAGCTTTATATAAATGTGTTTTCCAATACTCCTTTAAAAATTTTATACAAAGGTGGCCGCAATTAACAGAGTCAAATGTTTGATATTGCTCATAGTTATAATTTAAAGAAACATTTCTTAAGTAATCAAGTAGTTCTAACGGAGGTTTCAGATTACCAAAACTATCAAAATATTCAGCATACTTATTTTCTTTCACGTAGGCTACCCAATGTGTTCCAATGTTATTTGAAGTATCTAAATTTATAATACCGCATTCTATCTTCCTAGGTTTTGAGGGCAACGTATCCCTCATGAAAACACCACGAAAAAATGGAATATCACTAGCATGTTCTAATATATCCCAATTAGTTAATGCCCGCCTAGGTAGCCGCTTTATTAGTTTTTTGAGGGTTTCAAATATAGACCTGCACCCTTTTTATAAGGTCTAATATATAATCCTTTTCCGAGAGCAACCGCCTCCATCATCTTATTATGTCGTTCCGATTCTTGAAGAGCTTTTTGAGCTGCTTTTGAATCATTAACCGCTTTTGCTATGCCAGCTGCTCCACCAGCCAGTGAACCTAAAGCTGATAATCCCGCGAAAATAGGAATTAACGGTAACAGTCCTCCACATTTTGGAATAGGAATACAACGAGGTAAACTCATTTTATTTTTATTTCTAAATAGTTTTTTTGCAGCGGCGACCGCATATTTAATAGTAGAATTTGTGTCTTTAGATTTTATTTTTTTTAATTTAGATTTGAGTTTTTTCACAGCCGTCATAAACGACCGAGCACCTGCACCAGCTCTTAATTTGGCCTTCATAGCATTTTTTACTATCCATGAAGCAATTTTTCCTTTCTTTCCAGCGTCTTTTGATTTCAATCTTCTTTGAGCCATATTTAATAGATCTAGATCAGCTTTGTGCCTTACGTTAGCGTCGTTGTTTATGTAAGCAATATCGTGGTGCATACAAGCGTTATCCAATTTATTAATTCCTCGCTGACCCTTAAGTAATCGTTTCTGAAGCTTTGTGCCGGGTCTGCAATATTGGTAGCCCGGTAAATGTAACTCAAACGGAATCTTATTTATTAAGCTGTTTATGATACCACTTCCTTTCTTCATTGATAAACAAAAAGTGAATCAATAAAGATATCTTGAGCTATTTTATATCATAAAACCAATTTATTCTTATCAACCCAACTATTTTCGCTATTACTTAATCCTAACCATTTTACAAACAATTTGTTTCCTTTTCTTTTTATAACCTTTTCAATGAGGTATAGGTCTGGAAACTTAGTTTTTTGTAACTCGTATGCATAAAATGAGCCGAGGATTCTTTGATTGCGTCTGTCCTCTATTTGATAAGTTGTTGGGTTAGTGTGATTAACTTTTACTATACGAAATATTTCGGTGGACCAGTTTGGCGTATAGCCTTTGTAAAAATCTGCTTTATATCTACTTATGCGAACATAATCACCAACACGAAATGTATATCCCCGACTTGTTTTATTCTTTTGAGAATTCATAATATAACCTTTGACTATAAGCTCATTTACTTTGTTAACTTCCACAGGCTTAAATTTTGTTATTCTATGCAAAGTGTTATTGTAGTGTTCTACAACGTCCTTTAAAATATTTTTATACCATTGGTAATTTCCGTTCAAACTAAATAGTTTGTAAAGGTGAGATTTAATTGTTCTTATAACTCTTTCTACTATAGATGCTTTTTTAATAGAATATGTTGAATAATGATTAATATTATACTTTTTCATTAATTGTTTAAAATTATCATTGTAGAATTCTGTGCCTAAATCAGTTTGTAAATTTTTAGGTTTTCGTAATGATGTAGTTAAAATACTTTGCATTGCATCTGTAACATAATTTTTCGCTTTTGATTTTAAAGGTCTGATCCATACATATTTTGATAAAGTGTCAATTACGATAAGAATATATTTATACCCTTTATTAAACTGTGAATATTTTTGCAAATCTATGAGGTCGGCTTGCCATAAATCATCTATTCCTTTTATGATCGTACATCGCCGGGAAAAATTCCTTCTTGCTGCTTTGTGAAGCTCATTCACTATGTCTTGTTTGCTCATTATTATCTGGTTTCTCTTGAAGCATGTGATCAATTTCTGTCCTTGTGTAAAACAAGGTGGCTAGCTTATTAAGTATTGAACTTTCAAAATCATTTAAACGAATATTTACATCACTTAAAATATTAGTTCTTAGTTCGTGTGTCTTTTCATCCACGTAAGCTTTATTGGCGGCTTCGTCATCATTGCCTGGCGATATAAGCCCTTTTAATCTTGATGATTTTAAATCATATTCACCTGTTTCTGACTTCACTAATGTATCGTTGAGATTTCCAATATATTCCTCTAATCGTAAACGTTTATGAACGTGATGACCAAATTTATCTACATTCATTTCCGTATCTATGCGGTGTTTGCTGTATAACTACTGATCAGTTTTTTAAAATTAGGTTCCTTATATTTGGTGTTTTTAATGATGCCTGCTTCGTACAGCTCTTCTATAATCGCAATAATTTCATTATCTAAGCCGGTATTGCCAGCATCACGAGATGCAAACAGTAATTTCAATCGATCTACTAATTCATTTGGATCATCCCAATAAACGTAATCTATATCTTTCTTTACACTTTTTAAAAGATTTGTTCCTTTTCCTACCGTAAGACTTTCTGTGCTGTCATACTTATTTCTAGAGAACTTAAACAGTGGTTTAATAATATGCATGTACTTAAACCCTTTGTTACTATTAATTGGCTTGCGTGGATCACAATTACGCCTATGTGCATTCGTTTCTATTAGAAGCTCTTTATAATTTTGCAAATCTTCATCTGTGATAACATCCAAATTTGGTGTCTTTTCAAATAGTAATTCTTTTAATCCAAGAGTTTTGTTTAAACTTCGATTTCCAATTTTTATAATTTTTCCGTCGTCGAAAACACGTGTTTGGCCGAGCATAAGTTTTCCTCGTTCATTTTTTATTCCAAAAGGGATATTTGCGTCGGGTGAAGCACACCACGATAAACTATTAAGTGAAACATTTGGTGATGATTGAAAGGACTTAAAGGAAGCATCACTCATATTATTGTTGTCAGAAGGTGATACGACAAGGGTTTTTTCGGAATTAAATTTTTTATAGAACTGTTGTTCCTCTTCTTCATTAAAATCGTCATCAGAAAAATTTGTTGCCTCGCTGTCATTATGTTTATTTTTTTTTATTGTATAATGTTCAAACTCATCCTCATCTTCATGAGAAATTTCATTGTTCTTAATGGCTATTTGTTTCAGTGGATCGGTTATAGGTTTGAATATGGATTCCAGAGTGGCATCATTTGTATTTTTCATATCCTTTATCATTTCAACCTTTCTTTTTACAGCAGCTGCAGCTTTTACAATTTGTTTTTTAAGTTGCTTTTCCATTTTGACAAGGATTCCGTTCAATGCAAAATCCAGAGTAATAGTGATTGTGTATTGATGAAACAATAACTTATGTATATTAATCTACTACTACAAAAGTATCGAATGCCATCCTATAACATCCTTTATTTCTTTCGCAGTCTTTATTGATCACAACATAATTAAATGGTTTATTCCAAATAGTTGAGCACATTTCACGGAACTGAGACCACGACATATCTGAACCTACATGCTCATCGTAAACGTGTTTTAAATTTACATCGTCTTGTTTAAATAAAATAATGAGGTTAGAATTGTCCCTTATAAGTTGTTTAGGTACTTTACTGTATGTTTGGTTAATGTAAAAACAATCAATATTCTTATGTCGACCCATAGCAAAATAATCCCGAATGCTATTTTGGTTTTCACAAGCTACGTCGTCGAATATTATAATGGAGTTTGGCAAAGCTTCGTGTGGGCTTATGATATCATTATTATGGTTATATTTACTATAAGATATGTCTGCAACTAAATCTAATACTTTTTCTAAGAACACATATTTTGGTTGGTATAATGATTTAGAATATACATATAAGTTACGAAAACGTGCACCATTCTCATGTAATAACAAACCTATTACTAAGTTTGTCTTGCCGCAATTTGATGGTCCACAAACAATACATCGTATAGTGCTCGGCAATAAGTTGCCATGTCGCTTTGCTTCACATAATGATGCAGGACAGATATTATAATCTAATTTTAACGTTTCCTTTTGTTTGAGGAACTTCATAGCAACTTGTCCGTTTTGATTCGTGGCTTTTAACAAAATGGATATAACACTTTGCGTTCGTAATAATAAGAGAACTAGCAGTATATTTACTTGTAAGTGCACTCACTCCACCATATAGACTAAGCATTCGACGGCGGTAACAATAGCAAGGAGTAGAAGAATTTGGATACTGTTACCACTCATTATATTAAGTTATTGGACGTGTCTAGAACACACAATGTTAAAGCATCGAGAAGAATGGAGAGACAAGAAAGAGCTCTCACCCCTCTCGAATCGTGCAATAAAAAATGATATGAGTAAGGAATCGATGCTTAAAAATAAACATTGTTTAATTACTTGCATCCCTACTTTAACAAAGTAATACACTGCGTTCTTTAATAAATAAAACTATATTTTTAATTTTATTACCATTATTTTAAACTATGTATTTGAATTCTAATAAATTTTATCTTAGATTTATTTATAGAGGTAATTCTGAATGAATGTTTTTCAAAATATTTGATTACATTATAGAGGTGTTAAAATAAAAACAAATATTTTCATACAAGTCTTTTTATTTTTAAATAATATTTATTGAAAACAATACAAGACTTAAACTAACATAACTATTTAAAATAACATAAGTCTTAGTTAGTAAAATTTATAAGCATTACTATAATTTTTCAGAAGAATAATGTTGTTGAAATAATGTATCTCCGTGAGTGTACACGTAACTAAAGATAGTAGGTACGCATCTAGCACATTAGAGAATTTTAATATACATCTACAAATGTTTTAGGTCAGCAATAGTTATTTAAAAACTATAACTGTAACCACATATTTTCTTAGAGATATTAGTTATAATATTTTCTGCTTGATCCATTATTGGATCAATATGCTCGGTTACCACATATTGTGTTTTTATTAATGGATCATTGCTGGTTGATTCCAGATCTAATATTTCTAATTTAATTAATCGCCGCCCTTTAGTAGGTATTGTTTTAATTAAATAAGAAGGTTCGTTCCCCTTCGTATTCTGCAGTAACTTGCTTCTCCTCTTCATGGGCTTCTTTTTATTAAAAAGACTTTTAACCACCTTGGCATGCAGCGGTGAATCTTTAGCATTCCAATGTGGAAATTCTTCAGAGAAGCCCTCCAACATATCTTGCGCATTTTGCTCAAAGCAAGGAGGATAATCTTCTGTTGCCTCCTTGCTTATGAGTAGCGACTGCGAGATTTCTTGGGTATTCTGAAATTTAATTTATTATGCAACAAAAATAATTTCACATCGAAGAAATGATTGATATAGTGGCGGAGGTAGAAGAGTATATCTAGGATCCACAAGGAGGCTGACTATCTTATACGGAACCGATAGAATATGAGAATCACGATAACAGCATCACAACCATAAGGTTTTAACAACAACATTATCTTCCAACTAAATCAAATATACAAATAAACATTAACTAGTGATCTAACCACTACACAAGAAAAGAGTTTGAAGAAAAATAATTTATACGACTTACCATGATGTATTTGGGTGACCGTAGTTGTCACTTGATTAATTATGTGTGAAACAAATTTTAAAAACATTCGACTTTAATAGCTATTTATAGTGTAAATATAATGCTGACATAACAACAAAGCATTCGCACGGAATCGCAATTGGACAAATTACTAATGAACTATAAGTTGGAATACCTAAATCAGCAATAACATGTCCCAACCAGTTTCGAATTGTTCATTGCGTGTGCTATTTTATTAATAGTTTTATATTTTATGGATTATGAAATAAAAAAAAACATGGTAGCTGGTTTATAACGTTATATATTTTCATCGTTACAATACAACATTAAGTATTTGATTAAAACTAGGTAATTAATTTACCTATTTACCATTAAAAAACAATGTATAATACTATTAAACAAATAACTGATGGATAACAATATTAAAATTAAATAACTTTACAATATAAAGTGCCGTGTCGGTACATACTATACAATTTCATGTATGTTTTTATTCTATTAACTTATTCATTACTTAAGCCATATAATAAATGAATAGATGATGGGGTAACATATTTCTCAACTTACAATTTGATTCATGATTACCATTAAAATAATAATAAACTATACAATACGGTGCTTCTAAAGAAAAACTAATGATATTAAACTAAACTATCCCAGTGACCCCATGATAAAGTAGAAATTTTGTTTTTTAATATGATACGTTTATCGTCATTACCTGACAAAGCTATTTTGTTCTGTTCTTGAGTAAATATTTCGTGCTTAAGAGATTTAAATATGATATTTTTTTTCTTCAAAAATGTATTTTCATTTAATACCTTGTAATAATCTTTATATTGTACATCTTTTAATACTTGCTTCTGTATGCCTTTTGCTTTTTTTAATTCATCTTCTGCCGTTTTAATACAGTATAACTTGGACCTTAATCCTACAAACTTCGAAATCAAACTTCCTCCTAGCTCATCTTTAAAGAGACCTGGCACCTTTTTGTTCCAACTAGGAATGTCGTATACGTTATTTACAGAATAATTACTAGTGTCGAAATAGGGAAGAAAATTTGATTTTAAATCAGCATAAAAATCTTTACTTTCTATTGAATACAAAAAACTATCAGTATCCGTATAACAAAGTTTTAACTTTTCCTTATAAAAAGGCTTCATAATAGAATAATGAAAATCAAACATGTGACTCTTAGATATTTCCAAAACGGAAAAACCAATGTATATAGGTTTATCCAAAGTGATTGTTTCAGGCTTCATTTGAATGGCTACCAAGTTTTCAGTGAAAATTGTAACACTGTGAAAATTTGGTCGAGCTATCATTTGCTCTGCACAGAAACTTTTCTTTGTTTTGTTACTATCATCATTCCACTTATTGACTAATTTCACATTAACCCTCTTTTCTGTGTCTTCTAACGTCTTGCCAAATATACTGTTGTTAAGAAGTTTGAAGAAATCTTGTTCAAATGTAGATTTAGCTTTTTTTCGTAATTCAGTATTCATGTCAATATACTGCTTTAAATAAGGACTCTGATTAAATTGAATAACTCTATGTATTTTTTTTAACAACAAACCATGTTTTATACATGTTTGCAGATGAGCAAAATGTATGACATAGAAATATTTATCGTATAAATTTGGAATCAATTTTGAAGTATTAGAACCTGGCGGAGTAAATTTTTGAGCACAGAATGGAAAATCGTTATGATCATTATGCAAATGTTCGGGGTATTCTAAATCTACTTCTAGTATATAACCAGTGTCTCCGTTAGTTGGCACATTTATAAAATCTATTCCAGCGATTTCCAAGTCATTCAATAACTTAAAATTGGAATGAGGCAAATAAGCACACATTGCATATCCATAGAGATTATTACAATCGATATAAATTAGAAAGTTATTACTTTTTCTTGGATCGTAAGTTTTTAAATACTTGTTATTGGCTTTTGAATACCTTGTCGAACATAAACATATTCCACCGCGAATACCTTTTTGAATCATTCTTATTATTTCCAGGTCGTGTATTAATTCTAATTTAACATCTGTTTTTAATAGCATGGCATCAAAACTGAGACTCGGTGCTGTAACATAAAAGGCTGGATCTAATTTATAATTCATCTTACATGTCTGGCGAAAACTTTCAAAAACGTCAGCTAATAAAAGAACATCTGACTTAAGATACAAGTCTGTGTATTCACCGAGATTCGATAATTCAAACGTTTGCCAGACTTTTTTTGCATGATCATAATCTACTTTAGATATATTACTATTGCGTAATTTGCTGAAAAAGAACTCCTGAGGCGGAAGTACTTTTTCTTCGTATGAACTCCAAGTAGTCATGTATTCATATGGATACACCCCTTTTCGTTTTATTAAAGCAAAATGCTCACGAGAAGGAAAATAACGCCGCAGATGTTTAAAGTCGTCATTTTTTAAGTTTGCGACAAGTTTCTCTAGACTTGTGCCTAAAAATTTAAAAGAATCAACAAATCGAACAGGTATGATATCTTTATCATTAATTTGAAAAAATTTTGTAAAAGATATGTAGTTTTCCTTATTTTTTGCTATTACTTGTATTTTTCCTGATAGTTTTCCCAACTGTCGTATAAAAAGATGACTGTCATAACCCGCTAAATTATGAAAAAATATAGGAACAAACTTAGGCAAACAATATCTAATATTGCAATAAGAATGAGCTGCACCACGATACCGTCCTGTAAGATGGCAATGATCTTTAACTTTATCGTCAAACAATATTTTATCACAAAGAAAACAATTTGTAGCCCGAGCAAAGTTCGCTTTGTCTTCATTTGTTAAACAAATAGCCACTGGCGACTGCAAAACGTTATAAATATCGGTTATATCCAATAATAGACTTTCTAAAAACTTTTCTACACAGGCTGGACCTCGATAAGATACATATTTATTACGCGACTTATCATAAGAACACACAACGTAATAAGCAAATGCTGATGGTACGTGTTTTTGCAATATCTTTGTACAGCCTGATCCAGAATCGAGTTCAGTTGGTTTTAATAATGATTCAAAATCTGCGTATAAGACGAAGGGCATGTCATGCATTCGCTCGTAATGATTAAATTGAATTCGTGTTCCATCACCGGGTAATATTGTCGATACACCACCACAAACATGAGCTTTCAGTTTATCATTACTATCAAAGAATATCATACAATCCTCGCATAAATATATTTTAGAATGATGTTTAGTTAATTGAAGACGAAGTAATTTAGATAAATCTTTAATAAGACAGTAATGGGTGCGTTTTCTGTTTTCCAGGAAAAGCATATTAATGTGATGATCTTTGCGAATCTCGCTTTTGTATAAAGGTCCAACAATGTTACCATTCTTTTGAATGCCGTAAATATTAATACTTATGCGAGGATTATTCTTTTCAAAAACTTTGATGTCCGCAAACCCAACTGGAAAAATCATATTTTTGATATTGAGTACATTTTTAAAGTGTGGGTAAGCTGACGTTCGATGTGCGTTTCTGTTTATAGGAAATAGTGCTGCCATGACACACCATAAAAAACAATAATTATCAGAATTTTGAATGTTGATACATGCTCGTTTACATTTTATGGACTTTGGTAATTCTATAAAACTGGAGCCTCTTAACGGGTTATATTTGTTTATATTTACTTCTAGATATAGGCTTTGTAAATAGGCCCACCCACTATCTCTTTCTTCAAATTCTTCAATTTTTTTACAAATTAAGTGAATAATTTTTGAAAACATATCTTCAAAATTGAAGTTTTGATGCAAGATGAAGTTTTCCGTTGCAAATGACTTGATTGAAATCGAATCATACTTACTAAGCAGAAAGAATTCACAGAAAAGTTCAAAATTAGCTTTAACATTAGTGTGAGCTTGAATTTTCGCTATGAGCAATAGGCGTACGCGAGAGCGCAAGTGCCATAAAAACTCGGCGGGCGGGCGAACACGCGCACTATCATGACCCTCATCTTGATATCGAACACGGTACGATGCTATACGATTACGAAAAGCGCTATGAACTTTTTCAACCCCCTCACTATCAACGACCGAACTGTTGTTCTTATGTAAAATACTTTTCAAATGTGCAGAGAAAACTTTGTTATTTACGGATACGTCACAAACTGAACAGAAAGTAGACCTCGACATTATGATTTGGACAGTACAAATTCTCAAAGTTAAAGTAATAAAGGCTTAAGTATGTAAGTACCTAATCTTTGAGTTTGCTAACGATAAATAATAAGTAAACCAGCTAAAACATAATTTACGCAGAGAGAAACAAAAGAGAACCTATTTTTTAACTTTATCTTTATAAAATATCCCCTCTGTGGTAAACTTTGCCTTAGCTAATTTTACAAATTTTTTTAATGCATAAAATTCTGGAGATTCTGCTTCGCCTTGCAAGCGTACCCAAACGATAGCGCGCTCGCACCGGTCAAGGCCGCTGAGATTAGATACCTCCTTCTGGTTGTAGAGGCGTAGCTCCACTAGCAAGTCGCCGTCGAGCTGTGCAGTCCGACGCGTTACACCACCAGGTACTCGGCGTGTCAGGATACTGGTGGTCTTGTTTGGCAGGTTTGGCGGCCGCGAAACCTCGCTGTCCGACTCTGAGTCGAACAACCACTCAGAAGTATTGGACGACGATGTATTCTTCACTTCTGCACTCTTCGCCTTCGATAGGCACTTTATCGCCTTGCTTCTCTTCTTTGGACTAGGGAGATAGAAAAAGGATACACGATTATTGTACACATTAAACACTTGAAATTTAGATATATGTAAATATAGCAATAAAAGTACCTGATGTCTTCGTCGTCGGTATCAAAGAAAAGGTCAGATTCACAGCTCTTCTTGGCTGACCTTTTGTTTTGCTTGCTATCCGACCTGAAAATAGTAAATGTTATATTAGTATTAAGAGTGGTTACAAGAAAACGAGTTGAAGATTCACATCTTCAATTCATAAGATAAAAAAAATATCATCATCATCAGTCAATCAGCATGCCACTGCTGGGCTTGATGGTCCCTCGTGAAGACAGCACTTCGAGAGGTCACGTCATATACAGCCTGGTCCAACGGCTCAATTTGTTGAAGCATGAAGATGATCAACCACTTATAGACAATTAAAGAATAGATATAAAGTATAGCAATAAAGTATAAAAACTTACGAACATTTTTCAGCTGTCTTGGTCTTGAGATTTTTTGATGAGGAGGTACTGAAGCACTGTTAGTGGTCAGAGATAGCACTGGAGTGTACTGTGACTACAGTTTTTCCGGATTTTATATAAGAAAAGTGCAATGCAAGTAATAATTTTACTGAGGTTCTCAACCTATACCTTATCTTTATAATCATTTTTATTTAACATGACTAATCTAAAAAAGAATGCTCATTAATTTTTATATTGTTAAATAAGTAAGTAATATTATAAAATATTATATATATAATCATAAAATTATTAATTTCCGTCCAAATCATATCCACACAAAATATTTATAAGAAAACAAATATGCATTCACGGATATGATGTCTATACGTTATCGAGAATCCTAATGCATTCACTTCCACTTCCATGGTCAGTGTTCGTTTTTCAAACACTAAAGAACTGACACTTTATTTAGAGAAAATATTTTTTTTTTCGTGATTTTTTTATCACACCGCGCGTTTTAGGCAAAGGAGACGCGAAGCGCTCTGGGTACTATGGTACCCGGGACGTGTGAGTGGAGCAGTTCTCAGGTCTGCAACAAAATTTTTGATCCGCAGTTGCGTATGATCCAAAAACGGTCCGATCATCGGCTGAACTTCGTCAGCTATATAAAAAAAAAGTACTTACGTAGCAAGAAAGAAACAAAACGACGAACTGACGCAATTACGTGTATTGGATTTTTATTTTCGAGGTAGTAGTAGATCGTTATTCAGCATCACAACATCTAAGAGAAGATTATAGTTTGGTAGTTTACTTTCAAAAAGTCGGTTCCATACTCGAAATATAAAACTTAATAACGTTTTGCACCTCTGACTTTCATGATATTTAGCAAAATTTGATATTTACCCATAATTCTACCAATGTGCAATATGACGCGGAAATAATCAGCAAATTAATTGTTTGTCGTTTATTTCCACAAACTTGCAATACAATACTGTGCATATACAGCAAAATAGTTGGTAACCGTTTAATTCTGCTGATGCAGAAATCTCGTGTAAGGCTGCATGCTCCAAATTTTTTTTCATTTCGGGTTTATTATATTTATTTAAATTATACATGTACATACATATTTACAATTACTAACGAATATTATCTCCAAATTAAAAAGTCTTCTTTATAATAACGGATGCGATTTCTAATTTTCATTTTTCGATACTACTATTTAAAACAGATAAACAATAGGTATATCGTTCTATTAGGCGAACCGAATGTATTTATAGCATAACGATATTGATACGACATGAGGACAGAACCATAGAAGTTTATGAAAATTATTGTAATAATACATAGGTGGTATTCATCTGCAGCATCTCATACACGTTCCCACCGCACTACCCTATTTAATTAGGATGTTAAGACCTTAGTCAGCCAAGGTAGGTAGTTAAAATGTTCTTAATATTTTTTATATTTTCATTTTTTAAATTATTGGAATATTTATTTTCTATTTTTTATTCGTGTGATGACTGGAAAACATCTTTCAGGGATTAGCCCGGCCTTTTAAATATTTTGTAAAAATCAACAATTTTATACTTTGTTTTATAATAAAGAATATATTTAATTGAAGTAATTTAATAAACAAATAAAAGTATTAACGTGTGAAAGAAGCCTTATTATTTGAGTAAGCACACGTAACTGGATATATGAATAATGTGCAATAAATTTATTGCTGATAAATGAATTTCGTGGGAATGCTTTGAAACTGTATGGCAGGCAGAGTGTAGAACGGTACTTATCCGAGAGTTGAGTCCTGAAGCTACGAAACCTCAACCTGTTTAATTTCTGTTGTTATTGCACTGCTACCTAGTTGAATGCCTTAATATTCTGAGATAGAAAACCTTGAAAATGTGTCTAGTAAATCGCAATCAATCAAAAGTATACTGTTTACAGTCAAACAACACAACACAATAGAAACATTATGAAATGAAATGAAATAAAAAATCTTCTTTTCCATTTAACCCTATATAATGTATATTGGGCAATCTTAAACTGTTTTCATCAAATCACCGTAAACGAACGCAGTGAGATTTGCGGAGCTAGAGCGCAGCGAAGCGTAGCTCAAATCTCACTGCGTTCGTTTGCGGTGTTTTGATGAAAACTGTTTTAGAATGCCCAATATACACCTACTGGTGTGAAAAGCCTTTGCACTTCATGGATCTTTTGTGCTTCCCCAATGTTTAGTCCTTAACCCTTAATTAGGCGCGCCTGAAAAGTCGCATATATTATGATCGCGCGGGGTGTGTAGCACCCCACAGTCATATTTATTGGCCACCACATTTGAACATGAATATTAATCAACTTTTAAAGTTGTTTTTAAAATAATTAATAAATTTAATGTAAATACTAGTTGGTGATGCCCAAAGTAGACTCCACCACGTCGGCGTTTCACCGACTTGTATTGCTGAATTTTATTCACCGACTACCAGCTCTTAGAAAATTGGTATTACTTACCTTGGATCCGATTGGTCTCCGTATGTAGCCGGTGGACTTCCTGAGCTAGCTCGAAGGAAGTCGCGGCTCCTGAAGTTCTGCTGTCTGACCGAACCGGATGGTACACTTGCCTATTAGGCCACCAATACCCGAACTCATTAACGAACACAAAGCTTGATACACTATTCCCCGACACTAAAGCTTTGCGGAACCTCGCACCAACAATCACTTGGTGCGCCGCGCAATACTATACTATTTGTTGGATAATTTATTGCGGCCCGGACATAACCTCTAACAATGTCATTCCGTATTCGACTCAACTGACATGTTACATGCGGCCGGCCGCCAAAAGGCTCTCGCTGCACAGACTATAATGCAGTGTTGCCACTCGCTCTACCTCGAGCGTAAACACTAGTTATCTGCTACATAATTTTGACATACTACAATCATAAATGGTACCTACATACATTATCGCGGTAGGTACTTAGAGCATTCAATCTTAGTTCTTTTGCCCTTGGTGCCGATACCGTTCACAACTGAACGATTATCGCGACTAAATTCTAAATGTAACACTTGTTTATGAGCTGCCTAGAAGAACAGCAAGCATAATCTCTTATTTTATTAAAAAGTTATTAGTCTGGAAACTTGCCTTGGGGCTTATAATACCCCACGGGCCTAATTAAGGGTTAAAACGGAGTGCCTTATTATTTGTTGCGCATCCTCACCAGTTATCTGGAGCTGCGGGAAGTACTTTTCATCGGCCAAGGTGGTGTGGCTAGCCGTCATCTCATGTCTCGCGGCGTTCCACAGGGGTCTGTTTTAGGACTCCTACTCTGGAATGTCGGGTATGACTGGGTACTTCGCGCTGCCCTCCCCCCTCGTGTGAAACTTCTTTGTTATGCGGACGACACACTTGTTGTCGTGAGGGGGAGGGACTTGGAGGAGACCCTACGGCTGGCTTCAGTGTTTGCCAATTTGGTCGTCGAGAGGATTGAGGACCTCGGCCTTAAGGTAGCGCTCCACAAAACCGAGGCCCTGTTGTTTCAGGGGCCTCGCAGAGGAGCTCCATCAGGCGCCGTAATCACGGTGGCCGGCGTTAGAGTGCCGCTTCAGCGGCACCTAAAATACTTGGGCTTGGTAATCGACGGGAGGTGGAGGTGCGACGAGCACGTTCGTTGCCTCGAACCCCGCTTCCTAGGGGCTGCTGATGCGCTCGGACGTCTTCTCCCAAATGTCGGGGGCCCCACCGCAAACGTCCGGAGCCTATACGCAGGAGCATGGCCTTATATGCGGCTCCAGTGTGGGCTGACGCCCTTAGCCGCCGCGCGATTGCGTCCCTGCATAGCGCGCAGCGCGCCATTAAGGGCGTTCAGGGCGTATCGCACCGTGTCACACACGGCGGCATGTGTCCTGGCTGGCACTCCCCCTTGGGAGCTAACGTTTGGCGTCCTGGCGGCCGCCTATCGCGTTCGCGTGGACGCAAAAGACGGCGACCGGCGCTTGGCGCCGAGGCCGAGGGAGAAGGCCTCCGCATTGGAGGAGGCCACAATGGAGGCGTTTTGCCTGTGGTTTGAGGAGCTCGGGGAGCTAGCGGGTTCGGCCTCGGTCTCGGACACTCTGTCCAGGACCGTTGAGGCCATGCACTTGTTCCTCACCACATGGGCAAACTGGCACCACGGATCGCTCTCGTACCACTTGGTGTAGATTCTTAGCCACCATGGTTGATTTGGCCGCTATTTGCACCGCATTGGACAGGAAGCCACCCCCGAATGCCACCACTGTGGCGCCGAAGAAGATACCGCGCAGCACACCTTAGCGGTGTGCCCCGCCTTTTCCTCGGAGCGCCGTGAGCTGACCGCCGTCATCGGCGATGACCTCTCCCTTCAGAACGTGATTTGTGCCATGCTGGAGGGCGAGAGGACGTGGGACACGGTAAACTGCTTCTGCGTGGACGTGATGAGGCAGAAGGAGTCAGCGAAGAGGGTCAGTGTGGAGGATCCCTCGGCCGATCCGTGCCACCGTAGAAGGACGGGGTGGAGGAGGCGGAATTACGCCCGCCTTCTTCCTCCTGACGGCAACCAGGGGGTATCGGTGGGTCGCGGTTCGCGGCTGGCACTTTGCCCCCAGGGGCCGCGGAGAGTCTGACATAACCCCGCGCCTTCCCAAGCGCGGGGTATGCGTAATGCATTTCCCATCGAAAAAAAAGGGTTAAGGGTTAAAGCTATCAACTACCTCAAGTTCAATCAATTGTGCCCATGAGCAACAGCCAGTTCCACAATCTTCGACCTTATATCATATCATCAGGTGCGATAAAGGCCAAGAGCTTCCCAGTTGCGTGTAGGAAAAAAATCTTTCAGTCTCTCGTGAATAAAAAAAATACTATAAGATGCTATAAGACCTTACCTTTATCTACACGTGTTACGAATAATAATAGAATACGATAGCAGCAAATCTTAGGCGTAGGCTTAATTATTTTGTTAATATTTATAATTGGTTCATCTTTATTTACGGTTTTTGTAATCTAATCTTAAGATATTTTTGTAATCTTTATTTACGGTTTTGCTCATTAAATACATGTATGAAATGCACACATGTATAAAAATGGCCCACTTTACACATTGTCAGCATTATTTGTTGACTTTCTTTCAAACTGTGTTTGGTTTGCATTTAGAATAAGATCTTAATTGTATTTCAGAGTTTTAAATTATGCGTAGGCGTCCATAGTGGCGCGTCCTTACCTTGTTTTTTTATATATTTTTTTTTCTTTTCACTTCTGGCTTGCACGGTTTGTGCAGTAGCCACAGACTACATAGAGATATGGATTAGCTATACTTGTTGTTTTTCTTTGCCAAGGAGCACGGGGTTGGCACTGGAGAGAACATTTATGTTCGATAAAATCATAGGTAGAATGTAACTGGACTATGTACCTATTTTGTGTCAATAATTATGTATATGTGTATTTTGACGTCTCGTGGGTCACTTATTTAGGGATTCTCATAATACCAGCGCTTCTGTGACATACACCACAGAAGCAATAGCTGAGAGCAGGTCCTATTTGACCAGTAAATTTATAGTATAGACAAATCTAACTTGTTTTAAATATTGTTTGTATTTCTTTTTCGTTTTCTTCTTGTGGTTTTATTTATGGTCAAATAAAGTATTATTATTATTATTACTTTCAGTCAGTATGTATTACAGAAGTTCGTACCCAAAAAATGAATCCGCTATTTTTTCACACAGACATAACTTTTATCCGTCGAACAGTTCATCCCGAGACATATTTCAGGCTCCTCGAGTCTCGCGCAGCTTCAATTCATATTCAGGATTTACAGTGCCGTACAATCTGCAGTGGCTTCAGATTCGGCGTATATTTGTCACGACTTTAATATTGGAACATTATTTTCTTAAACCTCAAAAATATTAAAAATAAATTAAAGGAGTCCACTTAAAGCTGCAGACGGATTATTGCGAATTATTGCTAAAAGTGGCCACTTTGAGTACTAATTCGGATTATGATTATTCCTATACATTTAATCTATGTCTGAATAGCTCAAAAAATCTGAAATATCTGTATTGAGTAGTTGACTGATCTATTTTTTGTAGAAACGTCTTTAATTAATGATTAAACGAACTTACCTGTACGTGAAGTTCAATCATAATTATACGAAGGCTTCGTCCGAAGGGATTAGCAAATAATACTTAACGCCTAGTGATACGCCAGTCACGCACTTTATTTGAGGGTATAAATAAAATTTAAAATGAGTCTCACGTCAACAAGGTGGGCGACCTATCCGCTCGCTTCATTTAGTTTAGAGTAGCCGCATTCGGAATATTTCACACAAAAAAGGGGACTTGTAGTTGGGAGGGAGGGTTGCTAATCCCTTCGGACGAAGCCTTCGTATAATTATGATTGAACTTCACGTACAGGTAAGTTCGTTTAATCATTAATTATACTCGGCTTCGTCCTCGGGATTAGAAAATAATACTTGTAGACTTTTAGAGATAATAGTGTGAAATATTTGGTTTATTCCTGAATTTTCATTAATTTATGTTAATAAGAATAAACATCAATCATCATTTGAATTACTCGTATTATTAACAATTGTTCTGGCAAAATAATTATTTCCATTAGTATTGACATTACTTATGGTTCTATTATAGAATCGATAGAATGTGCTTGAAGAGCCGCTCTATCCAGCGGTTCGTCTTATTTGATCTAGGCCGACACCTAGGTGATGAGCCGCGGATGTATTGGCGTGCTGTGCGCGGTAAATATGTTTAGATCAAAAACGCTATCGCGCAGTGTGTCCTTTATTCACTGACTTAAGGTTTGGGAACCGACAGCATTATAAGGCTTTTTAGCACTTATGAAGAGAAGGAAAGATTTTCATATTTTTAATATTAATCTAGGACAAGGTTTGTACTTTGTGTGCTGTCAACAGCGCAATGAGAGTGATGAGTTTCTTCGAAAGTTTTTCAAAAGACAATGTTTCATTGGCATAAAATTGGCTGACATAATTAATAACTATTGAAGTATCCCACATATTTGGGCAAGGGAGGGCGTAACCGAAATATTCCTTTAAAATATCTTTTTACTCTGTCATCTTCTCGTAAATTATTTTCCCCTAAGCAGGGCGAGCGCGGATCTATAGGAGTTAAGCGTGCCATATTGTGCTCCCTTTTCATAATAGTTTGTTGAAATAAATTATTTGTGGAATTGAAGGATTATACTAGTCACAATTATTGTCGTTACAGTAATTGAACCAGCGCCGTAAATAAACATTATATTGTTTAAAGGAACTTTGGGATATAGATGCTAATATCGGCGGTACACTCCAAGCCGTCCGCATAAGTTCCCCGCTATACCATGACAGAGAACGGGGTGAAAGCATAAAAATTAAAATCGGCCCAGGAAATGCATCTGGGTCTCTATGCCAGGAGATATAATCAGTGCATTTAGTATTTATTTGACTAGCGAATAAGTCTACTTGAGGTGCCCCATACGATGAGACAATTTCCTGATATGCCCAGTCCGCTAACTCCATTTTTTTTTAAATACGTCGCCCTACACTAGGATTTTCTCCTGTGTCGTGGGTGCAGTTACAAAAATATAATATCACATGCACATACGCCCAGACCGGAACAAATTTCTGTAGGCCATAAAACATTTGTCCCGTACGGGAATCGAACCCGCGACCCGTTGCGCAGTAGGTGATCACTCGACCTTTGCGCTAAACGTGTCGTCGATTCTATGTCAGGATGTACCCGCCTTGATTCGGCATCTGCCGTTATATTATCTGATGAGCTAATGTAATAAGCCATAACATACAAATTGCGACATTTACACCACTGCCATAGTTGACGAGTGATGTCAGTGAAGTGGGGGAACTGAATACACCCCATTGTATTGATGTAAGAGATTACTGTAGTGTTGTCGATGCGGAAAAATTTGACAACTACTTACATTTTTGGCGAACACTTTTAATCTTAGAAAAGCAGCTAGGTAGTTAATGTGTTGTGTTCTCTCCTGAATGCTCCACAACCCGCTAACCTTCTCTTTGCCACGTACAGCCCCGTATTTGAGGCGTCTGAGAAAATTTCCAGATCATGTGTATCATGTTTGATTTTACAAAACGGTATTTGTATTGCGTCATTCCTAGGGATATTTATAAATTTATCATAATTATCATTAATGATGATTTTAAGTTTAATTACTTAATGCGCTCGAATATTTTAGTATAAGGCTAGCTGTATTCTACAGCCGGGCAAACTGAGACTAGTAATTCGACTATTTGTGCGAATTGACGTATTCAACATCTTTTAAGAGTTAACCATTTTTTTTTAATTTCTGATTTGTGATCTGGAAATTTTTAGTCTAGATTAGAACGAAACCTTAAAAATGTACATATATTACTAGGTATCATTAAACTTTTGTCCTCCTTAATTAAAATCAAAGAGAGGTAATTAATTTTTTGGTTTGTATAGTATTATACAAACAACTATCGTAAGAGTGTCCCATTAGCCAATAATTATCGAAATAATTAGTTGATTTTAGGTCCGCAGAATCGGACAATTGGTTTCATTGCCTTGATGGTGCAGTACTCAAGCCAAATAGTTCTTTTTCAATTTGAAATCTTAAATATTTTCTTGAATTAGGGTCAATACTTATTAAATAAAAGGCATCTTTTAAATATATTTTTGTCATAAAACAATTTTTTGTTATAAATTTTAGCACTGAGCGTAAATTTTTAATTTTTAAATGATCTGCTTTTATAAATTTATTAGTTTATTAATTCTGGGTCACTGTTATTTTTCGAGGTCAGCGAATTAATAGCTTGGTTCAAGCATGAAATAGCCGTAGAAACTTGTTTTCGCCTAATTTCGATATTTTTATAACGTTTAGCGTTTATATCGGAGATAGCCACCTTAATTTCGGCATTCAGTACCTACGGGAGCATTAATTAGTTTGCAGTTACTCGGCGAAAGGTATTTCACATTAATGTGTGTTCCAACTTAACTGCAAAGTCTTTGTGAATGTCGGCTCCAAAAGTATTCGAAATAGTTGGATCCTCGCCCAATATTTCAAGTATTGTGGTGTTTAGCATCGCATTAGCTGACCCAAGCTCGTCGGTATCCGTCACTTGCTCAGGTACGCCGGCGGCGGCGGTGGTGGCGGTGGTGGCGACCACCACGGGGGTGACCGTCATGACGGCACAGAAGATATAAACGGCGGGCTCGCACTGAGCGTAGCCACTTTGGCGGGTTCTGGGTCGAGGTCGACCTGCATCTCCGAACGTGGCTCAGAACCAATAATCCCATCGAGCAGTAGGCCAATTATAAATTTTTCATCGTATGACATGGCATAATAAATCATGAAATGCTTCATTTCGTATTACCCATCTCCAATGATATCATTACTATGGCATAATTTCGATGATGTCAATATCATATAACGAACGAATGATCAAAAATCTGACCGAAAATCATAATTTTCGGTTTGCACTATGATATCATTTGAAAACCGTGAGATCGTAATAGGCCTGCAGGTTTAAAACGTTGTTATTACGTTCTGGTTCTGAAAACCACCGATATCTCCATTAGTCATGAAACAGACCAAAGTACTGTTCGCGAGACTAATTTATAGGGTAGTACAGCTCCAAAGAGAAGTACGCAAACCCGGATATGTAACCATTGCCACTATGAATACACCGATATCTCCATTAGTCATGAAACAGACCAAAGTACTGTTCGCGAGACTAATTTATAGGGTAGTACAGCTCCAAAGAGAAGTACGCAAACCCGGAGAGGTTACCATTACCATAAGGTAGTACAGCTCCAAAGAGAAGTACGCAAACCAGGATAGGTAACCATTACCACTATGTATATACTGTATTTATTCTTTAGTATATAATCATAAAAAGTAGGTGCATGTTACGATTGGATAATTATGATTACTGCTAATCATTTAAGGAACAATCCTAAAATACTGTTCGCATAATAATTATTGGGTAGTGCAACCCCAAAGAGAGGTACGCAAGCCCAGTTTAGTGAATAATCACTGTAGTAATAACTATTATTTAGTAAACTTTCTTCTTAGAGATATAGTGTCATAAAAATTCATACAAAAGGGGTATAAATAAGCCCACTAGTTAGGTATGAAATAAATCTTATTTAACAGTTTTCGTAAAACTATTTCATTGGAATATAAAACTTCATTTCAGAGGAAACCAGTAAAAAATAAAAACGTGACAAATTTACCATTATAGGTATAATTCGTCATTAACTAATTAAGTTTCTCTAGTACTTATGAGAATATAACAAGATGGCTGACTTATCATACTTCTGCCCGTTATCAAACGAGCATTGTACGGGCAGCAAATAGAAAATGACATTTTCGGCTATAGTCACTGATAAATGCACTTATTCACACAATGACTAACCTTGAGACTCCGAGCGGGAACGCCTGTCGGGCAAGCTGAAAGGACTCCGTGTACGGCATCTTCGTAACACTTCGAGTTTTTTAAACTTACACAATTCTGAGAATACACAAACTGAGGTTCCTTCGAAAAAAAATTTGAATTTCGATCATTTTTACGAATGTGAACTTTTTTCGAATGCATGAGAATCGTGTCCCAGATTTTACAATCCTCCTCACTTTTCCGCTTAGGCATTATAAATAAGCACTACCTCACTTAAAGTAAAAACTTTTAAGACGCGAGAGTGTGATCGTGGCGAGCACTAAAAAGCGAATGAAGCGAGCGGATAAGTCGCCCACCTTGTTGACGTGAGACTCATTTTAAATTTTATTTATACCCTCAAATAAAGTGCGTGACTGGCGTATCACTAGGCGTTACTATAAGTATTATTTGCTAATCCCGAGGACGAAGCCGAGTATAATTTATCATAATTAATAAAAAACGAATGGAGGCGCTAGTAGTAGGTACTGTGCCCTCTTAAGGGCAAAGGTTTTCCGCCCCCCAAACGAGTCGCCCGTGTACAAAACACCTACAAATCATTTCACTAAATTAATGTACAAATATCAGCTAGTGTAGGTATGGTTACGCCATACCTACACTAAATGTGAAATTCACATAAAAATCTATCATTAAACAATACAAGCATTTTATGTTGTAACAACATGAACTGTGCCTGAAATAAACGATTATTATTATTATACATTTATTCAAAAAAGCATCTTAAATTTAAGTTTTTTACAATATATAGATATAAAAACACAAATATTATAAAAAACTTAAATCTAGGGTTCCACTGGCAGCGGAGCATGGCCCAAGCTACCGGTGGTTAGGGCTACAGGGAGAGGAATCTCCGAACGATACGTGCCGTGTCAAGAATCACCGCCTTCTGTATCTGGCCCTTGATCCACCCGTCAAGCGAGAGCCCCTTAAGATGTCGGTCGAGACTCTTCGCTATTAAACCGTTCGCAGAAACTACTATCGGAACAATGATCGTCGAGTCAACATCCCACATGGCGGTTACCTCGTGAGCCAAGTCAAGGTACTTGCTGACTTTGTCCTTCTCAGCTTTCACGAGATTCTCATCATGAGGGATAGTGATATCGACGAGCATTGCTCGGCGTTGGGACCGGTCGACCACCACGATATCAGGCTTATTGCAAGCAATATTCCTGTCCGTGATGATAGAGCGATCCCAATAGAGCAACGCACGACCATTTTCAAGAACCGGCACTGGTGCGTACTTATAGTACGGCGTCTCAGTCTCGACAAGGCCGTATCGAATGGCAAGTTGCTGATGGATGATCCTGGCCACTAGGTTGTGTCTGTGCAAATACTCGCCGTTAGCAAGATGAGAAAAACCAGAGATAATATGCCTGAGTGACTCTCCGGGACGGCGGCATGCCCGACAGATGTCGACGGTACCGTCCTTCAGGATATATTTTCTATAGTTGTTCGTCATCATTACTTCGTCTGCAATTGCACAGGCAAAACCCTCGGTTTCCCCGAAAAGGTCACCGAAGCGCAGCCAGTTTACCGAGGCGGTTAGGTCTACATCAGGCCCAGTCAAGGCCCGATAAAACCTCCCGTGTAGCTCCTTGCCCCTCCATACTTCCTTGCGGTCTTCGACGGTGAGCACCGATGGTTTGCGCCAGTTCTCGATTGCCATGGAGAGAGGGGTAAGTCCTTTGTCAACTGCCACAACATCACGATGCATCCCACATTCGTTGTTAAGGAAGTAATTCCTGAGGCTGCACACTTCACGGTTGTGGAGGTTCTTGGCATTTAGAAAGCCACGACCACCCCATTTCCGTGGAATGTACAGTCTCATAACAGACGAGCGCGGGTGGAGCATGCGATGTGTTGTGAGTAGTTGGCGGACTCTCCTGTCCAGAGCGTCCAGCTCAGTCTGAGTCCATCTCAGTATGCCAAAGGAGTATATCAATAGAGGCATCACCCAACCGTTGAAGGCACGCACCTTATTGCCGCCAGACAAGAGACTGTTAAGTACCTTTGTTAGGCGACAAAAGAAGCGTGCCTTCACCGATTTCTTGACGTCCTCCGCCGATATCCCTAAGGACTGTGACATACCAAGATATTTGTATGAGTCGGCATCGGAAAGAGATCTGAGTGTCATTGTATCGGAAAGTTGTACATTCGGTGATTTTACAACTTTCCCCCGCTGCACATGCAAGACCGCACACTTATCTACACCGAACTCCATTCTGATAGCGTTGCTGAAAATCTGTGTGATTTTCAGCAACTCCATCAGATCTCGTTGTTTCGGTGCAAATAACTTGAGATCATCCATGTACAGCAGATGACTAATGACTTCGCCCTGTCTCCGGAGCCGACAGCCTAGACTTGAGTCCTTCAACAAAGTGCTGAGAGGGTTCAATGCTAGGCAAAACCACAAGGGACTCAAACTGTCACCCTGAAAAATACCTCTCTCTATTTTAATCAAGTTTTGCGGATCAAGGGAACCGTCACCGCCGCATGGTTGACGAAGAGCTGTGGTCCACTGCCGCATACAGTTACTTAAAAAGGATTTCAGAGTTGTATTTATTTTATACAGCTCTAAAATCCTCTCCAGCCACGAGTGCGGCACCGAATCATAGGCCTTCTTGTAGTCAATCCATGCAGCAGAAAGGGATCCCCTGCTCCGTCGAACTTGTTGGCTAATGGTCATGTCTATGAGGAGGAGCTCCTTCGTACCACGGGACCCAGCCTTACATCCATTCTGAGTAGAGGCCAAAATATTATTTGACACAATGTGTGTGTTAATTTTTGTGGTCAGAATGGACGTAAGGAGCTTGTAGATGGTGGGTAAGCATGTGATAGGTCTATAATTCTTTGGATCCGTGGTACTTCCGGTCTTGTGGAGCAAGAAGGTGGTACCGGTAGTCATAAAAGTGGGAATGGAACCGTGCTCTAGGGCTTCTTGAAACTGTGTAGCCAAACGGGGATGCGAACTACGAAACCACTTTATCCAGAAGTTGTGCAATCCGTCAGGCCCTGGGCATTTCCAGTTCTGGGCCGAACGGATGGCACAACTAACGTCTACGGGGTCTATGGTAATAGGCCCCATTGGCTCAATAGATTCACATTCCCGTTCGATTACACGCATCCAATCACCCTCTACATGATCGACGGGCAGCGACCAGATGTCACGCCAGAAACTGACCATGGCATTGGCATCAGGCAGCCGCCCGTCGACCACACGATGGTCGGTTCCCTCCCACTTTCGATATACCTTCTTCTGATCACTTTGGAAGAGGCGATTCTGAAAGTATCTATCCACACGTACTCTGTAGCGACGAATACGGTTAGCCCACGCATAGACTTTCTGCTTCAGATAGTCTATGCGTTCCGTGACATTCGCCATGTAATCTTTAGGCCGGATTCCGGTTTCGGCATAGGCCTGTGTCACAAAACGCATAACTCGGGGTCGGGTGTTACCCCGACTGAAGCAGATAAGCTTGCCAATGAGAACCCTGAATGAGTTGATACGCTTTTCTATTCTCACTTGCCATGCTGGTACCGCAGGCCGCGGTGCTCGATCAGCTTCCGGGAACCTTACTCGGGCAACACGGCATGCGGCAAGGGCACCGCAGTACAGAATAGAATGCGTATCAACCAAATCTTCGCTAGTCCGTAGGTACGGAGCTAGCAAAGCATTTAGTGTTCCCAACAGCGCTAGATTACGTCTATGTGTCGGCAAACGTGGTATTCGCGGCCTAGAGTTTGGTGCGAATCGATATTCACGAATCACGTCCTCCAAAGCGGCCTCCAGTTGCTCTTTTACTTGAGTACTTACATTCATGCCAGCGCTATCCCCTTCATCAGCTTCGGGGTCAACCTGCGTCGCTATTGTCGCCTCCGAGTACAGCATTGTATCTGCACTCGAAGCAACGGGCGTGGCAGACGGGCCTTGGGCCGAGGAGGGGACGGCGGTAGCAGGAAGCGTCTCTAAGTGAAGCCGATCAAGTGTAGATTGATCCAGCAGCTTACACCGATGGATCGCCCGCACTTGATCCGATAGTCGTTGGGCGGACACGGCGACGGACGGCTCAAGGACCTGAAACAGAGACAGCATTCTGTCACGATACGCAGTCAGACAGGTTCCTCCCTCTGTAGCCCCGTAATAGGCGCGCATGCAGTTCTCGTTCATTGTTGTAGTCCATCGCATGCGTCGCACTACACCACCGGTAGCGGGGGCCTGTTGTGAGGCAGATTGCCTCATAGGTCCTAAGCGTGCCGGCAGTGGGGGGCGTCCTCGTCGCGCAGGTGGTCGTGGCGGCGGCGTCCTAGGCCCACTCGCGTCGCTCGACGAGCTGTTTGCTTCGGAACCTGCTTCCAGCAACACGCTCGGAGCTGACGGAGGGACTGATGCAGATGGTGTTCGTGCGCTTCGTTCCGCTCTTGCCGTCCTCGTTCTTGTGATCATTATTACACTTCTTTGCCATTTCCTTTTTCATCCAAAATTGTGTTATTCAAATTTCTGTTGTACGTTTTGACACCAGGTGTCAAATCAAAATTTTCCATGTTGACTTAATATTTCTATTTAGGGCAGGTCATAATTTGGTTTTTCTTGAAAATGACGATGTGATTATTGCTGAAATTTTGAGTGTCACATATAGTGTGGTATGCTAAATATAACTATGAAAATATAAAATACTATTTCACAAGAAACGGAGTGACGTGTGTTCGTGACAGCGGTTTTTTTTTTTTTTTTTTTTTATTATTATTATTATTATTACATATAAATTAACAAACAAGTAAAATTATTTTAAATACAAGCTTTTATAATATTATCGTGATATTGCATTGTCACGCGATATACATGCTAAATTTCAGCTCAATCGGAGATCGGAAAGTGGGTCAAATTTAACTAACAAGATTTCATTACAGACACCGGACAGGTTACGATTTAATTTATTAGAATGGATTTCATAGGGGCTATTATTATGTCCAAATGATAAGTAGATACAAATGTCATAGTAAAATGTCAAGTACAGAATGAAATCTGTATTCAATATTAGTGATGTGAATGTGACCTGCTTACAATAAAAAATCGCATATTATTCATTAAACGTGGCATGCCATCAGTGAATAGATCTAATTCACAGTATTGGGCGAGCATGTCCCCGATCAGATGCAAAGCGCGAATTCTCAGTGCTTGCGCTGCGTAAATAGTTCGCGTAGCTGGCTTCATTGGCAACCTCTAACGATATACGTCAATGTTGACAACCACTGTTGGCGGCGCGGGCCGCAAGTCCCGCAGCATCTTGTGCTCTACGTAGATAGCGGTAAGTTCCTCTCCCCTAGCTGCCGATATCCTGCTTTATTCACACCGCAGCACTAGTAGTCATAGTGCTGTTTACAGATGCTACAAACCAGTCATTCGTTGTGTACCCGGAACGTACGCAATCTAACAATGTGTTGAAAGAACCTATCTCTCTCTCCCATTAATTCTTGGTTGACAGCGTATACCGGTCGCGCTGTCACTATCTCTGGCACAGTATTTATATTAGATTGTAACAAAGTAGATACCATTATAATTTTATCACATGCTCCAATGTATTACACAAATAAATAGAAAAAAAACAATGTGTTGAAAAGTTTGACATGAGTTAAAATTTCTAAGAATAACAATGTAGGTGGACTGGGCTGATAAATACTGTAGGGCAGCAGCGGCGATATTAAACGAGTATTTCAGAAAAAAAATCAAACTCAATGCCTTTATGAGATCTCGCGCAAGATACTCGTAATTTCAAGCTCTCCGACGTCGTGAGATCTAGCTGTCTAAAATTGTTCAGTCGTTTGTTTGAAATAAAAAATGTTGTGTCCGTTTACTTCTCATAATTAGCTCCGAGGCGAGAACAACTTGTTTGCTCGCTCACTTCAAAGAACACAAAATTGACAATGTCCAAGCGCTTTCTAAATGCGAACACAATTGTGTTTTGCGAGGGAATAGTGCCGTCTGTTCGTTTTAATAATTCCCATTATTTGTTCGCTTCATTCACTGCCATTATTATTTGTTTATGCTGTTTTGTTTATCAACGAATTGTTTGTGATAGCCTTTTTTACTTTCAAATTAGATAGAACACAGTGTGCTTTGTTAATAAAATTATCACATTCGTATTTAGATCATTTGCATTTTGTACGTCAATCTATTGTAGCTTCTGACAGGTTCTCTTCTCTGAGCTCTGACGAATCCACGACAATCATATGAGTTGGCGAAGTTCAAGTGATTCTGTTAGATACCATCTAAATTCTACGATACCCTTAAGAGAAAGAGACTTCGGATTAGGTGGCAGATACAATTTGCTACATGAGTCATATGAACACACAGCAACACGCCAGACTTTACATGTTGAGCTTGAGACCGCTCTTATAGCGCCCGTAACGGCGACTACTTTCGTAATGCAAATGTAAAGCAAGAAGTTTTGCTGACTGTACTTACTAACTAGCTTTCTTTCCACGGCTTCGTCTGTGTGAACTATTTGATTTTATCATCATCACAGCTCATATACGTCCCCACCGAGGGGCTCGAGCCTACCCTATGTTAGGGTGATTAGGCCTTAGTCAACCACGCTGGCCCAGTGCGGATTGGTCGACTTCACATACACCTTTGAATTTCTTCGCAGATGTATGCAGGTTGCCTCACGATGTTTTTCTTCACCGTAGGAGCGTCAGACAAATGCACATATGAAATTCGTAACGAAAAACACATTGGTACATGGCGGTCCCGAACCCGGACCTCCCGATTGGAAGACAAGTGCCGAGTCCACAGCGCCACCGACGCTATTTGATTTAATGATTTGTTTTTTTTTATATTGAGTACACTTGAGTACACGTGCTTATCCACACACGCATCACCGACGCCGTGACGCTGCAGAGAGTCCTTTGTGCCCAAAACCCTTGGTACAAAGTTGATTCCTGGCAGTGCTACGACATGACGGTGGATGACAAGGCGCAGGGACCAGATTCCAAGGAAAAGGTGGTGCACCTGATCCTTGGGATACCAGAGGACCAGAAGCAGAACATTCTGGACAGGGACCGCCGCGTGGCTCACATGTCTGGCAGCGGGTACATCCGCTTCTTCATCTCGGAAGAGACGAAGAAACCAGATGAGCCACCGGCTGACAACCAAACAGCGGAGAGGGTGCAACCGAAGGGAGCCTCTTCCCCGGAGCCCTCCACCTCGGCTCCCCAACAGGGTTCGAGCCAGATGGAGACCACCTCCCCGCTGACAATAGGTGAAAGGGACACCAGCGACGAAGATGACGTGTTGCGGAGTCCCTAGTAGCCTACAAGTCATCCAAACAAACCTCCAGCACAAACAGATAGCGGCGGCTTCACTGCGCAGAGTGCTGGAGGCAAATACTAAGACCGTCGCCCTGATCCAGGAACCTTGGATCAGGAACAGCAGAATTTGCGGTCTGAACAACATCGGTGGTAAGTTACTGTTAAACACAACAGTGGAAAAACCGAGAACCTGCATTTACATGCCTAACTCTGTAAAATCAACTATGCTTAACCAATTCTGTTCTAGAGATCTTACTGCAGTGAAGCTCTCCACAGAAAACCAAACTACCCTTGTACTAGCTTCAGCCTATATGCCGAGTGAAGAGGACATTCCTCCAAGGGAAATGATGGAACTGGTACAACACTGCGAGAACCACGGCTGGGAGCTGATCATTGCGGCGGACTGCAATGCACACCATCCACTGTGGGGAAGTAAGGATACAAACAAAAGAGGTGAGTCACTAACCGAATACCTTTTCCAAACAAACCTAAATATCATGAACAAAGGCACAGAACCAACCTTTGTAAGCTCTAGGTATCAAACTATCATTGATATTACTTTGGCAACACACACGGCGGCGAATCTTATTAAAGGTTGGCATGTATCGAGCGAACCATCCTTCGCGGACCACTGTCGAGTGTGTTTTCAATTGCTCTATGAATTACCAGACCCTGCTCCTTATCGCAACCCCCGTAAAACAAATATAGCAAGGTACACTAACACATTAACAAAAGCACTAGACGAAACGCATGGCAGCGGCGAAACACCTAGCACGAACAGTATTGAAGAAAAAGTACAACTCCTTACTTCAGCAATAGTCAGAAGTTACGAGTTGGCATGCCCGATGTCTATACCAAAAGACCTCAACAAGAATCTCTGGTGGGGGCCAGAACTTGAAAGGCTGCGGAAAAAACTTAGGGCACTCTTCAATAGAGCAAAAAATACAAGAACTTCCGATGACTGGGACAGATACAAAGATGCGCAGAGACACTACAAGAAGAGGATCAGATTCCGGAGAACGGAAGCCTGGCAAAACTTCTGCAGCAGCATAAACTCAACAAACCAAGCCGCCAGAATAAAGAAAGTATTGTCCAAGGGAAACACAGACCTCCTTGGTAACATTAAAAAAGTCGACGGCTCTTATACCAAATCTGAAGAAGAAACCAGTGCGGTAATGCTGGAAACACACTTTCCCGGTTGTCAAATCGTGTCAAACCTGGAATGGTCCGACGAGCACTACAGCACCCCGTCAACCGAAGAATGGGAGGCTGCCAGCAAAGTAGTAACTGCGGATAGAATAGAGTGGGCTATAAAGAGCTTCAAACCCTTTAAATCCGCAGGACTGGACGGAATATTCCCAGCGCTGCTACAGTGGCAGCCTAACTTGGTAGTAAAATACTTAGAACCTATATTTAAAGCTTGCATAGCCTTCAAATATATTCCCAAAAAATGGAGAGAGGCGAAGGTAGTATTCCTACCCAAACCAGGGAAGGAAGACTACACTACGGCGAAATCCTTCAGACCAATAAGTCTAACATCATTCCTGCTCAAAACACTGGAAAGATTGGTAGACAGACACCTAAGGGACGGAGCACTCCAAGAAAGACCCTTACATCCCCAACAACACGCCTATCGTAAAGGCAGGTCCACAGAGTCGGCACTACATATGGTGGTCCGTAAAATAGAGTCGGCCATACACAACAAATCCTCAACCCTAGGCGCCTTCATAGACATAGAAGGAGCTTTTGACAAAACAATGCACAATAGCATTAACCACGCCCTTCAAAAGTACAATATAGAACCAGCAGTAACAAAATGGATCACTGAGCTGGTAAGCAGGAGGGCGGTTCAGATAGTGGGGAATAACACCGTTAGAGCAAAAGTGGTAAAAGGATGTCCCCAAGGGGGAGTCCTATCCCCACTTCTGTGGAACATAGTAGTAGACAGCCTCCTAAGGAAACTAAACGAAAGAGGCTACACTACTATTGGATATGCAGATGACCTGGCAATACTGATAAATGGGACTGCAGAAAACATACTGTGTAAAGAAATGCGCGCAGCCCTGGTATTAGTGGAACAATGGTGTGACGAACATCAATTGTCAGTAAATCCAAATAAAACAGAACTTATACTTTTTACCAACAAAAGAAAGTTACCAGAACTACAGCTACCAAAATTATTTAACACCAAACTCTCCCTGTCAACACAAGTAAAATATCTGGGCATTATCTTCGATACTAAATTAAACTGGGCGAGTCACATGGAAACAATAACAAAGAAGGCATGCTTAGCCTTTAACCAATGCAGGAGACTCGTTGGTAAGAAATGGGGTCTCAATCCAAAAATCACACTTTGGCTATACACTGCAGTTGTAAGACCCTCTATAACCTATGGATCAGTGGTTTGGTGGCCCAGAACCCAACTGACCACAGCAAAAGCCAAGCTCCAGAGTCTGCAACGCTTAGCAACTACATCGACCAGTGGATGTATGAGAACCACTCCATCAGCTTCCCTAGAATACCTCTTACAACTGAGACCTCTAGATCTAGTCATACAAGAGGAGGCGAAAGCAGCAGCCCTAAGACTAAGATCGCAGGGATTATGGAAACGCAACATAGGAAAAACACACACGATAATCCTAGATTGGAGTACGAAAGAAATACCTCTTCTCGATGCCCCAATCGATAGAATACCATGCCACCATGTCTTTGGCAGAAGATACGATATCCAACTTACAGCGGAATCAAAAGATTGCTCTGACATTAAAGAAGTTAGGATATACACAGACGGCTCCAAGACCTCTTGTGGAACTGGGGCCGGCGTCTTCTCAAATGACCTAAATATCAAATTATCAATAACCTTAGATAGGCAGAACACCATCTTCCAAGCAGAATGCATTGGCATCACCAGAGCGGCACAGGCGATTGCAGCTAGAAATGTTAGCAATCTTAACATAAAGATTATCTCAGACAGCGCATCTGTCCTGCAGGCCCTCCAAAACAATACTATCAACTCTGCCCTTATACTGGAATGCCATAACATGCTCCAGGCCATAGCAGATACAAACCGGGTAACTCTGCAATGGATAAAAGGGCACAGTGACTCACTTGGCAACGACGCAGCAGATGAATTGGCTAAGAGAGGTTCAAACACGAAAGTGTATGGACCAGAGCCCTTAATGCCCATTCCACAGGCCCAAATAAAAACCTGGCTGCGTGAGAAAACCGAGGAAAAACATCTAACAGAGTGGAGAGCCAATGAGGGATGCAAGCGAACAAAAGACGCAATCCCGGTACCATCCAAAAAGCTTGCCCGTTCCCTCATCAGACTAAGGAGAGACAAAATCCGAAAAGTTATAGCTACTATAACCGGACATTGTCTTCTAAACAAACACCTATTCACAATAGGGGTGACAGACAGCCCTCTATGCAGAGGATGCATGGAAGCAGAGGAAACGCCACAGCACGTCCTTATGGAATGCACAAGTGTGGCCGATCAAAGGGCGAGGCTTCTCCATTCCCCAGCATCCATGCCAGAAGCATGTAGTAGCCCACAGAGGCTGCTGGCATTCTGGGAGGAACTGGGATGGATGGAGTAGGATGGAGGCTGACGTAACGTTAGGACGCACAATGGCCCAATCATGAGGCTAAGTGCGAAAGAGCCCAGCTAAACTAAACTAAACTAACTAAACTAAACTAATAATAGTGTAATCAACTTAAAGAAATGTTTGCGAATTTACATTCTCATACTTCTAAAACCAGCTATATGACGATATTCGCATACAAATTTTTATGTCTTATTTTACAACTACCGAATTTAGGATTATAATAAATACAACGCGCTATTAAACCTTTTCTTGAAAAAGACACCGTATTACTCACAAACAATAATAATTAAAACCTTGGAAAATGCAATTTTCCTCAAAATCTCATCTCTATATTTATCCCCTAAACGGAAGTAATTCCAGAAACGTTAAAAAATCAAAATTAATAGGGTAAAAGCCGGATAGTTGCCACACTTTTTAAAAAGCTCATTTAAAAATTTGGCATTAGCCTCTATTAAGTAAGTATTCAGTCCTTATATCTTACTGAGATCCTTTATTATGTACTAAGTACTAAGAGAAATTAAATGATTACCTAATCAACACTTAAAAATACTAAGGTTTTAAATTGTAAGTTAGTGAACATGTAATTTTTTAATTAAATATTCGTATTTAACCTTAATATTAAAAATATGGTAATCAACTTTGGCATTAAGAGAGCAACGCCCACTCCCGGTGGCCCCAACCATTACAGAGGAGGCCTGGAACACGGTGGACTACTGAACACGGAACACTACTTGCTGCTGCACACATGTACATTCATTCAAATGTATTCCTTGTACTTATGTTTTGTTTTGTTTTCCTGTACCTAATGTGCCTATGTTGTCTATTATATAGTTACTTATTTGTCGCTTTAATTGTGTGTATATGTGTGATGTAGCAATAAACGAATTTATCTATCTATCTATCTATCTACCTTTCTGGCGTAGCGCGAGTCCGGCAACGGATCATACACGGAATCAGGGGGTCAGTGGGAATAAGGCCTCGCTGTGGTCCCCTTCCCCCTGCCTCGTGACGGACGGAGGAGCTGCTGGGGGGTTTTTAGTGGGTAGACCTGGACCGATATGGCGCGGGGAGTCCCACATAGCCTCGTGGTTTGGCTCGACCACGAGGGATGCGTAAAAGCATTTTTCCCTATCAAAAAAAAGGGCAACAATCCGCAATAGACAGTAGGGCAACTATCCGATTTGATACGGATACTTGCCCTTTTTATTTACGAAATAAATAAAACATATTTAACAATAAAACCTAATAAACAGTGCAATTTAAACTCTAATGCACTCAAAGAAATATATTTTTGACTGAAATCGCAATCAGTTATAAAAATATTTAACAGAGATTACTTACCAATATAATTCTGGCGCTCGTCAAAGTATCGCCGCGGAAGATGTTTTCTCATACGGACAAAACACGTGCGCCTAATTCAACGGCTTATGCGGCACTGAGGCCTGCGCGGGGGACGCTTTTAATTATGATCAAAAAGAAACACTGTCAATACGTCTAACATAGAGCATTTGAAACTGAGGCATGTATCCGTCCGAGGCAACTATCCGGCTTTTACCCTAATTGTTAAAAGCAATCAGTCCTGAAACAACATAGCGACAAATTTTCTTTCTTCTAAGATTAAAAATAACGAAGTGTAATAAACTTCTATCCCACATTATATCCCTTTAGGGAGGGAATTCCTCAGCATCGCTTTATTGGTATTTTTGAGATTTCGTGATTATTCAGTGAATAAATGATCTCCTTGGCTTTTATAAATTGTTTCTTATTCGTTAACCTATATTGTCCCACCTATAGGCAAAGTTCTCTCTTAATTCATTTCACACATCACGAATTGGGATGATGACTGAATTCTAATTATTACGTCACGTCATTAAATATTAAAATATCGTGGAAAAAGTCCTGTGAAATTAGAATTAAAATCGGCTTAGAAATACATTAGATACAAGCATTTTAAGTTGTTAATTTGAAGGCGATTAGACAGAGAGATCCGACATCAACCGTGACGTCATTGTTGAGTGCGGCCATATAAACTCCTTGTAAATTGCCGTTTTGCTAGAAAGAGATGGAGAAAAATCTTTAATACCTTATATCTTGGTTGTTTTTATAGTTATTCAAAAACCGATTTTTTCTTTCTGTTTATTATATGAATGAGCTTCTATAAAAGCAAAAAAAATTTTTTTGTCATCTAGCCTATTCTAGCACTCTCCGGCCATTGTTCAAGAAAGGCATCCAGGTCGTCACGCCAACTGCTTTCTGGGCCTGCCCCGACGTCGACGTCCATCTCGGGACTGCCATCGCGTGACTATTGGAGCCCACTTCATAATTTAACATAATCAAGGTAGAAGAAAAAGTAAGAAGACAACTGACACATCTAACCTTGTAATGGAAGTTGAGTTCAAACTTTTGCTTTCAGGTCAGCTTTCAATTGACAACTCTGTAATAATAAAGGGAGAAAAAAATAGCCCTTGCTGATTTTCTTGCTGGTTCTTTCCAGTACAAGGTCTCCTGCCGTACACTTGTGAACCATTGGCGTAGCTTCTTTGACATGCAAGAAGTGATTATATAATAATGAAATTTAAATAAACTAAGTATATTGAATTTGAATATTTCAGAGTAATACGTAAATTAATAAGTGCCCAAAACGTTACACCTTAAAAACAAAGTTATAAAGATACAACAGAAAAAACGTAGACGTTCACTTTTAGGGGTTAATTGAATTACCCACTTTATAATTTGATAGAAGACTCGATAAGTCTAACGATATTTCAAAATTACAAAGTTTTAGAATCGGGTCTTGGATATTTTAATATTGAATACTTCGAAATGCACATAAATCTTGTTTAAGTCCTAACGAATGACTTCAGTGTTCTAATTAACGTCTACCTTGGAAATTTCCAGCAAAAATTTATTCTGTGAACGAAAAATTAAATGAGTGTCAAAGAATAATGTACAGCCGACGGCATATAACGTTACACCAAACGATGATTTGTTCAATCGATTTCGAACCTTAGGTAATATAAAAGAAGCCTCAACACTAAAATGTCAAAAATAAAGAGAACACTCAATGTCATATTTTTCTTTAAATTGAAATTAGTGCCGAATTTCAACTAACTACAGCAATTTGTACTTTCATTTTTAATGTTTTTTTTTCACCTACTTCAACTTTTAAATGTAATGTTGTTTGTAATTTTTTTTAATGAAACTTTTTTACATCGCCTTAATATTTTTCGGCCATCTATCGCGTGTCGCATTACACAAAAACATGAGATCGTTAATTCCAGTACTTCATAGTCAGGATTGATCGATGCGTTAGATGCTTTGAAGTTAAATGTGTTTGTGGCAGTGGTTCGATCCTGGTGTAGAGCGTTATTATTTCATAAATTTGTTTTTATTAAGTATTTTGTTTTCTTTTATCCCTTTTTTGTTTATTTTATTACTTTTGTTTTTTATTATTTTTTTATTTTTAATTTTCTTGTCAGAAGAAAAAGATTGAAGACTAAAAATGCGATTTAAATACCTTTAATCGAATAATCTTACGAAACGTTTCAGTTAAATGCCTACGATCGAAAAAAAGAATTCACTTGCATCGTGAATTCCTAACACCATGATTTTTCGTGTTAGCATTTTTGAAATCGGTTATATTTTTTTGGATATTTAAGGGTCGTAAGAAAGAATACAACTAAGGATCACTACATTATAAAAAAAAACTAGTGTCTAAATCTTGAAAGTTACGAATCTATCACCAGTTAAGTATGGCGATAGAATCCTTGAGATGATGACTACCAGACGCAAAATTCTTTTTCTTCTGAATGGTTTCAGAAGAAACATGCAAAACGTTATACGCGTGGCTATGAAACTAAAATTATGGATTCCATAGATTTTCCTGGGATTCCATAACCAGATTGGTGACAATGTGTCCACTTCAGGTGCATTCTTTTGCGAATACAAGCAGAGTCTTGAAAATTAGTTAAAAATAACGATGTTATGAGGTCAAACACTTAATATTATCGAACAAAATTAGGAATGAAATTGAACAATCACCATATTATTATGTTATACATCAGTAAATGTTGCTTGTACAGACCTTAATTTTTCCTGTCATCGACTATGGTGATGTGTGCTATCTCGACCTGAATGCAGATCTACTCAACAAACTTGACCGCCTTCTGAATAACTGTATTCGATTCGTTTTCAATTTACGAAAATTTGACCACATATCTGAACATCGGCTTCATTTGAAATGGCTACCCATCCGACAGCGCAGGCACTTGAGGACTTTAAGCACATTATTTGCTATTCTTTATACTCCTACAACAGCCAACTATTTAAGTTCTCATTTTCAGTACTTGTGTACCTCTCACGATAAACCATTGCGTTCATCCTCCAATCAGCTACTTATGTGTCCTCATTACTCTAACATTATGCATTCCTCTTTTTTTATTCAGGCCATACTTCTATGGAACGCACTTCCTCTTAAACACTTACGAGGGTAGCCAAGTAACACAGTACACTTTTCAGTTGCTCCGTATTTAAATTTAGTTTTAAAATAAATTATTCCATTTTTTTTTCAATAAAATCTAGCATGGCTAACTGCAGTGCGTGCAAAAAGACCTTGAAAGTTTCAGAAAGGGCGACTTGTTCTCGTACACTATGTTCAAGACATTATCATCTTGACTGCGTCAGCCTCAAAGGGGAAGTGTATAAAAAAATGCAAGCTTGGGTGTGCCCCTTGTGTACCTCAAAAACGCCCAAGATTGGAGACAACTCAGATACGCCAATAAAGACCTTAACTGTACCTGCAGAAGAAAGTATATCAGAAAATGTGACGTTTAGAAAGGGGACAGCAATCGCACCTCAAAACGAATCAGAGACACTGACATCATACCAAGCAACCTGCGAAGGGCAGATGGATATTGCAAGTCTCATAAGAAAGGAAGTCACGAACGCATTAGCCAACCAGTTCAAAACGCTCGGTGACAGGATAACAAGTCTCGAAACATCAGTTCAATACATAAGCGACCAATGTGACGATGTTTTGAAATTATTTTCCACAACAAAAGCTGAAATAACAACCCTCAAAGATGATAATAAAGTACTCCGCGATGAGCTCACTTTAGTCAAGGCGCGGGTCAGGAATCTGGAGGAGGCTCACGCCCGCGAACAGCAGTGGTCTAGGGCGCAGAACATCGAGGTTGTCGGTATGCCTGAGTCTGATACGGAGTCCACTGTTGATGTGGTTCTGAAGATCGCCGCCCAAATTGGGGTGATTGTCAACCCCGAAGAAATCGAGTTTGCTCATCGAGTGCAACCACGAAAACAAACCGCGGGTTCCGGTCGTGCAATAGTGGCCCGGTTCAGGCAACGCTCCACCAAAGACACAGTGATTGCGGCTGCTCGTAAACACGGACACATCACCACGGGGCAGATTGGAATAGGTGAGGTTAAAAAAAAATACATTAACGAACATCTCACTAAGAATAACAAACAGTTGCTTAAGGCCGCGAAATCAAAAGCTTCAGAATTTAACTATAAGCACGTATGGACAAAAAACTGTCGAATTTACATAAGAAAAACGGATACTTCATCCCCTATTCCAATTTTATGTATGTCGGATTTAGAAAAAATAATGTAACAACGAGACCTTGTTTGCTAATATTTAATTTAATTTACAATGTAAAATTTTTATTTATCACTTTTCTAACATACACATTACAAATACAATACACGAAATACTGTTCCATAACTGTAACACCTCATCCACACACATTACTTCGTCATTTCCTCTTTGCAGGTATTTTGAATAATATGCACATACATAGAATCTATTTATTTTGTTTCGTACCGAAATTTTCATTTGTCTTCAATAATGTTATAAACATGCTGCTGCTATATTCACGCTCACATCACATATGCGTTCTATTTACAGGCGTAACTACAACACTACTGTATAATAATGTGCTCTTCACGTAACTTGCAGGTTTTATATCAAAATTTGCGTGGGCTCAGAACCAAGACTAATGATTTCTACAGTAATGTAGTAATATGTGAAGCCGATATAATCCTTGTCACAGAAACTTGGTTACACGATGGCATCCTTAACACAGAATTGAGCGATCACAGGTATGAAATTTTTCGGAAAGACCGTGGATCACTTGGGGGCGGAGTAATGATAATGAGCGCTGCGCATCTGGGTGCGCGCGCGCGTCCTGAGTGGCAATGCGATGGCCTCGAATGCGTCTGGGTGACTATACCGAAGCGAGCGCTTGAGGCCCGTGCCCGCAACTCCCTACCGCACGCTCGATTGTCATGTGATCTTCACATTGGTGTTGTCTACTTACCTCCTGATAAATTTATACCATCGCGCGTGGAGAAATTAGTTGATATTATGACAAAAATATTTTATATTCACCCAAATGACAACATTATCTTAGCGGGCGATTTTAACTTACCTTGTATTCAATGGATGACGGGTATCCCAATTCTATTGAGAAAAGGGTCTACAGATTTACAAGACAGTGCTTTATTTTTAATTAATAAAATGTCTAGTCTAGGTTTGAACCAATACAACTCTGTGGTTAATTCAAGTAATAATACTCTTGATTTGGTTTTCGCGAATTTCTGCCTTGGTGTAAAACAATCGAATTGCCCACTAATAAAAGAGGATAAATATCATCCTACTTTAAGTATTGACGCAACAGACGTACTGATAACGCCGATTAAGCCTGCCAGACGCATAAAAATGCAGTTCCATAAGGCAGACTACCAATCAATAAATACCTACTTGTCGAATCAGGACTGGACAAGGTTGTTATCGTGTAGTGCAGAGAAGGCGGTTAATAATTTATATTCAATTATTAATAGTGCAATTAAAGATCATGTACCACAAGTTATATGTTCTAACTCTCACGTTTACCCAGTTTGGTACAGCCGGCAGTTAATTAAACTGATCAAAGAAAAGGCCAAAGCCCACCGTCACTGGAAAAAGTATAAAAACCCATTAGACTACCAGCTGTTTACTAATCTGCGCGCTCAGGTTAAAATATCACAAAATAATGACTATAAATCCTATATAGCTCTTTCCGAAAAGCATATTAAATCATGTCCAAAAAAATTTTGGTCCTATGTTCACGCTCGAGGAAGAGCGAGTGGCAACACTGCATTGTGGTCTGTGCAGTGAGAGCTTTTTTGGCGGCCGGCCGCATGTGACATGTCAGTTGAGTCGAAATGTCACGACATTGAATTAGGTTATAATGATGTCCGGGCATCCATAAAATATAATACACAATATTTAAGCATTATAGTGATTTGCGCGGCGCACCTAATATCGGGGTGCGAAAGCCCGCTTTGTGTTGTGCAAAAGAGTGCCCGCTTTGTGTTATCGTCGCGTGTGTGAGCCGTGGTGGCCTAATAGGCAAGTGTACCATCCGGTTCGGTCAGACAGCAGAACTTCAGGAGCCGCGACTTCCTTCGAGCTAGCTCAGGAAGTCCACCGGCTACATACGGAGACCAATCGGATCCAGGGTAAGTAATACCAATGTTTTCTATGAGCTGGTAGTAGGGTACAAAAATCAGCAAGCAATATAAGTCGGTGAATCGCCGACGTGGTGGTGTCTACCTTGGGCATCACCATCTCTTGGTAGCAGAGCGTGGTTTTTAGATTTGAGTGGTTGATTAGTATTGTACAATTAATATTGTAATCTTGTTGGTTGTCCAAATGGGCAATACATATTAATTGGTTTTTGATTGCTGATTTTAAACCGACTACAATCTCATTTGTGGACCGATCTCCCTAACTAGTTGTCATTGTCATTGTATATGAAAAATTGGGGTTAAATGCCTTTGTTGTTCTAGTTAAGTTCTAGCATTTACCTATATTTGATTTTGGTTTGTTTTTTCATATCTTTGTTTTGCCCTTGAATATTTTGTTTGTTAAGTTGTAAACTTATACTTGAATTTAATTTGTTGAAAAAATTTTGCTGCTAAATGACTTTGCTGTTGTTGTAATACACTATTTTGCTGTGTTAAGTTTTAGCATTTACATTTGATTTTGTTTTGTTTGCCTTTGAATATTATGTTTGTTAAGTTATTGACTTAATACTTTTATTAAGTCAATAATTTAATTTGTTTGAAAAATTCTATTGTTAAATGCCTTTGTTGTTCTAGTTAAGTTCTAGCATTTACACTTGATTTTGGTTTGTTTATATATTTTGTTCTGCCTTTGAAGTTCCTCCCGATCTGTTTTATTGTCTGCGGTTGTCGGTCTGTTTGTCCGTGTATTATTATAGTGTATATTAATTTTGGTGCAAATGGACCCGCCAGTCAGCCCGCTTAGTGGTGCCCGCGCGGGTGCACAAAAGATTTTGAGATGGTTTGCTAGTGCCGTCGCTTTGGTAGACCGACCAGACCGAGAACAGGCTTTGTTAATTCGGCATGAGGGAGTACCTGCTCGCTTGAAGGAATTGGAGCAGCTTTTCGTTGCTCATCAACAATATCTGCTCGACCACCCAGCCGAGGGTGCCGCTGAGTTGCGAGCAGTCGAGCAATTTAATGCCGATTATGATCAATGTTTTGAACAGGCGGATGTGATCATAAACAAGGCTCAGGCTATCCTATTCGCCCGGAGGTGTGAGTCGTGCACGCCCGGGGAGGTCAAGCCTACCCCGGCCGGCTTGCTGGGCAGACTGCCCACTTTAGACATCCCAACCTTTGATGGGAACCTGGCTTCTTGGATGGGGTTCATTAACCTCTTTGATAGCCTGGTTCACTCGAGGGACGACCTGTTCCCTAGCCAGAAATTGGCCTATTTGCTCTCTGCCTTACGTGGAGAGGCTGGTGTGCTTGTCCAGCATCTACCTGTCAACGATGACAGTTATGAGATTGCAAGGGCGTTATTGACCGCCCGGTATCAGAATGTTCGCTTGCTAGCGGACACACATGTGGCTGCCATTTTAGGGCTGCCACGAGTATCGCGGGTCTCCTCATCGAGGAAGGAGATTTTGAACCCGCTGCTAAGCGCTATTAATGCGCTCAAACGACTTGATCTACCGGTGGACCAGTGGTCCTTTATTTTGCTCCACCTCATCCTCGATAAGCTTCCCATGGAGATGAAGGGGCGCTTTGAACAAAGGTATGGGGGCAATAGTGCCTCGTATCTCCCCCCCTTCTCGGATCTCCTCAGATTTTTGGAGGATGAGTGTCGGATGACCGACCACTTGGATCTGGTTCCTATACCGGGACCGAGTACAGGCCGCTATGAGGCGACCCGGGCAGCGCCACGGAGAGAGCGCCGCCCGTACAAGCAGTATACTGCAGTGCGGCAGAACTCTCCACATGGGGAGAGGCCGATGCCTTGCAAGTGTTGCAAGCGGGATGGCCATCGTTTGCCGGCCTGTCCCAAATTTGTTGGCCTACGCACCGAGGGGCGTAGAAATATGGCCAAGCAGCGGAATTGGTGCTACCGCTGCCTGGGGGCTCATATGGCATCGGCTTGCCCCCACCCACGAGATTGCCACTGTTGTGGAGGGGCCCATCACCCCCTTTTGTGCTTCAACAATAGAGACACTCGTGAGGTGGTGAGAGAGAGGGACTCGCACACGGGCGGGGGCCCTCGTAGGTCACCCACATCTCCGAGGAGATCGGAGGGGCGTGCCACCCCTCCGCGGAGAGTGGAGAGGCGCCCCCCCTCCAGTGAGAGGATTGGGCGCCCCACCCCCCCTACGGGCGGGGGGGATCGACGCGCCGCTTATGAGGCGCCACCGCGGGATTGGGCCGCGGTTATTAGGGAGCCACGTCGGGAGCCGATACGCTTCTCTCCCCCTCTGATGGAGAGACCCCGGTTGTCACGGGCTCCCCCAACTTTCGCCCATCATGGGCACCGCCCGGCCCCCCGATGCAGCTTTGGTCGGGGTGTGTACATGCCGGATTGGGACCCGCTCGAGCGCCTTGAGCGCCCTATTCCTCCGCCGCGCACGCATTTTTCTTCGGACCCCCCTTCCCCCCCGTTGCGGGGAATGCGGGAGGATTTTCACTAAACCAACTGTCGGCTGCAACCCCCCCACAGGAGCAGGTGCTGTTACCAACAGCCTCCGTACAGGTGTGGGGCCCGAGGGGCACCTTTGTTTTAGTTCGCGCCCTTTTGGATACGGGAGCTCAGGGTTGCATTGCCTCCAGCTGGCTGGTCCGGCAGTTGAGTTTGAACACATCTCTATACCTTGAATCGGTACGAGGAATCGGAGACCTGCGGATCCCGGATCCGATCGGTCAGGTTTTGTTCTCCTTCTCCCCCCACTTCTCTTCAGCGCCCAAAATTGGCGCTACCGCGATTGTTTATGAGAAGGTTGTTGGTCAGCTTCCGCAACAGCACGTTTCGCGCGCTGTCGTTGATGCGACATCAGGATTGACCTTGGCTGACCCTTCCTTCCACCGAACCGGTCCGATTCACTTATTGCTCGGTGCCGATGTTCTAGGCCGCGTGTATTGTGGGAAGAGGAGAGAGTTACAGAAGGGTGGGCTGGTAGCCTTATCTACATCGCTTGGGTTTGTAGTGATGGGACCAGTTAGGCATAACCCACCATCTCCATCGGTGGACAGTTACATAACTGTTAGCTCCACCTTATCGGATGTCCTTCAACGGTTTTGGGAGGTGGAAGAGCCACCTACCGTGAAGCGAGTGAACCCCTTAGACGAGGAGTGTGAGTTGTTCTACCAGAACAATACAGGTCGCCTTCACTCGGGACGGCTGATCACTCGTTTGCCCTTTTTGTCAGTTCGCCCCTCACTTGGCAGCTCACGGCCGTTGGCCGAGAAGCGGCTGCTGTCCATGGAGCGTCGTATGAGTAGGAATTCCGACTTCAAACAGAAGTATGTCGACTTCATGCGAGAATATGAGCAACTGGGGCACATGTCGGTCTCGCGACTGGACTGGCGAAACGAGGAACATAATTTTCTTCCTCACCACGCGGTTTTGAAACCTTCCACCGGGAAGATACGCGTCGTTTTTGATGGGTCAGCTCCTACGTCTACCGGAGTTTCGCTGAATCAATGTCTGCATGCTGGACCGAAGTTGCACCACGAGGTGGGTGATGTATTGACCAACTTCCGTCGCCATGCCGTCGTCTTTGTGACCGATATCCGGATGATGTTTCGGCAGACTGTGATTCACCCGGACGATAGACGATATCAGCTCATATTATGGAGGGAGGATCCCAGAGATCCCATGCTGGTCTACGAGCTGAACACCAATACATACGGTTTGCGTTCGAGCCCCTTTGTGGCAATTCGCTCACTTGTGGAACTCGCTGAACGTGAGCGGTTACGATACCCTCCCGCATCCTTGGTTCTCAAGGAGGATGCATTTGTTGATGATATTTGTACGGGCTCCTCTAGTGTCGAGGAAGCCTTGATTTTGCGAGATGAACTAATTGCTCTTCTCGGGGCTGGTGGTTATGAACTGAGGAAGTGGATGTCCAACTCACCTCAGCTTTTGTGTGACTTGCCAGACGACCACCAGCAGGAGCCTCATATTTTTGAGAATGCCAACACTCCAGATTTACTGTCTGTTTTGGGAGTGCAATACAGACCTGTCCAGGACACGTTCACCTATCGATTGGAGCTGCCAAGCCCCAAGGCCTGGACGAAACGGTTGGTTTTGTCTACAGTAGCTCGTACCTTTGACCCAAATGGCTGGATTAGTCCCGTAGTGTTTTGAATGAAGTGCTTCCTACAGGAACTTTGGTCAGCCGAAGTGTCGTGGGATGAGCCCCTCTCGGGCCGTTTGCTGCGAGATTGGGAGTCCTTCATGTTGTCTCTCCCCGACATTAACCGTGTTAGTATCCCTAGACATATACTGCCTACGGGACGGTTTACGGCCAGCCTTCATGGCTTTTGTGACGCGTCTGAGAGTGGATACGCAGCCGTCGTATATATCCGGACGGTCGATGATATAGGAGCTGTTAAGCTCCACTTGCTAATTGCTAAGAGTAAGGTTGCTCCACTTCGGACTCGATTAACGATTCCGAAGTTAGAATTGTCTGGAGCTACTCTTCTGGTTCGTTTGATGGACCACGTTGTTGACACCCTGGGACGTAGTGTGGACTTTGAGTCGCTCTTTGCTTGGTCCGACAGTCAGGTTGTCCTGTGTTGGATTAAGAACTCCGTCCACTCCCTGGAAGTATTTGTGGCCAATCGGGTATCCCAAATACAGGCCTCGAAGGCCACGTTGATTTGGCGCCACGTGCCAGGTGAAATAAACCCTGCTGACTGTGCATCACGTGGCAGCGAAGCCCCTCAACTTATTGACCACACTCTGTGGTGGGGTCCCGAATGGTTGTTACAATCGTCTTGGCCTTCCACACCAGCTGTGGTGAAGGTACCAAATCCGGGCTTGCGTGTTCACGCTGTCGAGACTATGGCGGCTCCAGAGCGGGAATTCTTATTAGACCGCTACAGTTCTCTGGACAAGTTGCTCGGCGTGACCGCTTGGATAACAAGATTTATTCGAAATTGTCGCCGGCCTCAGGACAAAGATTTGTGTCCGGTCCTCTCACCGCAGGAGCGCCAAGATGCTCTTCTGCATTGGGTGCGTATGACCCAGTCTAGAGCGTTTGAACCGGAACTTAAGGTTTTCCGTACCGGGACGTCCAAATTAAAGGGACCCTTGGTGCGTTTGACTCCCTTTCTGGATGATAAGGGATTGTTGCGTGTAGGAGGCCGATTGAGGCACGCTAACTTGCCTTATAGATCACGTCATCCCCTGTTGCTCCCCAAGGACGGACCATTGGTGCGATTGTTGATCATTGATCGCCATGTGAAGAATGCTCATGCCGGATGTAATGCATTGACCGCGCTCCTCCAACGGGAGTTTTGGATTTTGTCAGCGCGAAGAATAATCCGATCTGTTATCTTTCGATGTCTGCCCTGCTATCGTTTACGCCCCGAGACGATGCAGCCCCAAATGGGTGATTTGCCTGCTGATCGTGTGAATGAATCGATGACCTTCTTAGGAGTTGGAACTGATTTCGCGGGACCGTTCACTATAAAAACGTCGCGACTCCGTAATGCTAAGACTGAAAAGGCTTACTTGTGTGTGTTTGTTTGTTTGGCCACTAAAGCCGTTCATTTGGAGGTGGTGAGTGCGCTCACCATGGACGCTTTCTTAGCAGCATTAAGCAGATTTGTCTCCCGCCGGGGACTGCCTTCTCTAATTCGGTCCGATTGTGGGACGAACTTCAAGGGCACTGATAGACATATAAGAGAAGTTTGTGAATTTTTAGATAAAAATAATGTTGAGATCGGATCCACACTCTCCCGTAGGGGGGTAACATGGCGATACTCCCCGCCGTCTTGCCCTCACTGGGGAGGGATTTTTGAATCTGTTGTAAAGGCCGCCAAGACTCACCTTCGCCGCGTTATTGGGGAGACTATTCTCACGTTCGAGGAACTCGCGACGGTGTTTCATAAGATTGAGGCGGTTCTCAACTCGCGTCCGTTATGTCCGTTGTCTACCGACGCGAACAATTTGCAGGCCCTCACGCCGGGCCATTTCTTAATAGGCAGACCACTTAACGCCCTGCCCGAGTATCCTTATAGAGATGTCAATCCAGGACGCCTTTCGCGGTTTGAGTTGCTCCAGCAGCTTACCCAGAGCTTCTGGCGCCGCTGGCACCTTGAATATTTACACATTTTGCAACAGCGCGTTAAGTGGTCAGATAAGACAAACCCACCGAGGGTTGGAGACCTCGTGTTAGTGAAGGACCCAAACCTGCCACCCTTACGTTGGCGTCGCGGACGCATTGTCCAACTTACTCTAGGGTCTGATGGTGTGCCCAGGTTTGCCGAGGTCCTAGTTGGGGATTCTGTTTTGAAGCGCGCGGTCGCTACTCTTTCTCGCCTCCTCTTAGACTGATTTGGCGGACAGTCCGGGACTGTCCGGAGCGGGGGGATGTTCACGCTCGAGGAAGAGCGAGTGGCAACACTGCATTGTGGTCTGTGCAGTGAGAGCTTTTTTGGCGGCCGGCCGCATGTGACATGTCAGTTGAGTCGAAATGTCACGACATTGAATTAGGTTATAATGATGTCCGGGCATCCATAAAATATAATACACAATATTTAAGCATTATAGTGATTTGCGCGGCGCACCTATTATCGGGGTGCGAAAGCCCGCTTTGTGTTGTGCAAAAGAGTGCCCGCTTTGTGTTATCGTCGCGTGTGTGAGCCGTGGTGGCCTAATAGGCAAGTGTACCATCCGGTTCGGTCAGACAGCAGAACTTCAGGAGCCGCGACTTCCTTCGAGCTAGCTCAGGAAGTCCACCGGCTACATACGGAGACCAATCGGATCCAGGGTAAGTAATACCAATGTTTTCTATGAGCTGGTAGTAGGGTACAAAAATCAGCAAGCAATATAAGTCGGTGAATCGCCGACGTGGTGGTGTCTACCTTGGGCGTGAACTCTAAAAAGAAAAATAATATTAACTACCCAAAAATAATGTTTTATAGTGGTCAAAGTTGTTCTGACGAGAATGAAATATGCTCCGCTTTCAATAATTTTTTCCAAAAAAAATTTAGTAAGCCTACATGTAGTCATTCCTCTCTCCGGCTAAGGGATATTGGTACGGACACTCTTCACACTATCAACGTTGATAATAGCCTAATAAAAAAGTTATTGAGGGGTCTGGACATATCCAAAGGCACGGGCTGTGATGAGATTCCTCCAGTCTTCTACGTTAGGTGCGCTGAAACCTTAACCACCCCCATTACCTATATCATCAACAAATGTTTTCGAGAAGGATATTTTCTAAAAATTTGGAAAACAGCACTTGTCATACCGTTACATAAAAAAGGCACGAAAACTTGCGTTGAAAACTATCGCCCTATTTCAATATTAAATACACTGGGCAAGGTAATGGAGAGGGTAGCACATATTCACCTTTACCCTTTTATTTATAAATATATACCTACGCAACAACACGGATTCATTAAAGGTCGATCCACTAATACGAACTTGGCTATTTTCACCAACGAGGTCCTTAGCGGTATGGATGGAGGGTATCAGGTTGATGTGATCTACACGGACTTCGAAAAGGCGTTTGACCGTGTGGATCACAGCATTCTACTTCATAAACTTCGTGAGCTCGGCATCTGCGGTGATCTTTTAAGGTGGATTAAATCGTAGCTTCGTAACCGTTGCCAGGCAGTTGTAATTGGTGGGTATTGCTCTGACTTTATAGACATTCCGTCCGGTGTACCGCAAGGGTCTATTATCTCTCCACTGTTATACTCAGCCTACCTGTTCGATATCGGAAAATGTTTTAAGCATTCCAAATTTCTAATGTATGCTGATGATACTAAAATTTATTTAAATATCAAACATCAATCAGATTGCGAAAAGCTTCAACAGGACTTAAATAATCTTAATAAATATTATCTGGCTAATAATATAACAGTTAATGTAAGTAAATGCATGGCTATAACGTTTTCAAGAAAGAAAAATAATGTTAATTACAATTATTCAATAAATAATATTTACATTAAAAAAACGCATTTGGTTCGTGATTTGGGTGTTTTGATGGACAACAAGCTCGACTTCAACGAGCATGTTACAGATATTGTGAACAGATCGTATAAAAACCTTGGTTTCACACTTCGAGTATGTAAACATTTTACGGATATAAAATGTCTCAAAATCCTCTTTTACTCATACGTCAGAAGCATACTAGAGTACTGCAGTAATATATGGAACCCTCAATATATCACATACAGCCAACAAATTGAAAAGATCTAGTCTAAATTTATAAAGCACCTAAATTATCGCCTACATGTTACAAAGAAAGACTATAGGGAATCCTGCAAACTTTATGAAATGCTATCCCTGGCAGATAGACGGAAGCTTCTCGACATGATGTTCCTCCACAAGGTATGTCAGGGTGCGATAGATAGTACAACTCTATGTGAACTATTCATACAGCTCCGAGCACCTACTACTCGCACTAGGCATACGTCTTTGTTTAATCTGCCACAGTCACATACAAACTATTATAAAAATTCTGTGGTATGTCGTACCCTTGAATGCTTCAATAAAAGATTTGACGCAGTGGATATATTTAGTAGCAGCAGACAAAACTTTAAGAATACTATATTTAATATTCTTACAAATGAATAATTAAAACTATTATGCTATGTTATGCGAATGAACATGGAAAATACAAACACACACACCCACACACACGCATACACACACACACACACACAGCAACAACCCATTATAAGATAATCATTAGAATGTAAGTCTGTAATTAGATGTAAGGCCTAATTTAAGTTTGAATTGTATATGTCTATAAGATATGTGGACTTTATTTTCCAATTAAAAAAAAAATTAAAAGTTCTACTTCCAAGCTAAGTTTCAAAAACAAAGCTCGTAAATTTATTTATCTTCAACTCGAACAGTCGCCTGGTTGATCTCATGGGCATTGCAGTGACTATTATTCACTTATTTATTGATGATATAATATATATTAGTTTATTTAATTATTGGTATTTGTGTATTAGGGTATTATTATATATACCGGGTGTAACGGAATACCGAAATAATATTTAAGGTTGTTGACTTACAAAAAAATGTTTTATGACTATTCTTTGTATTTTTATTATATGCCTTCTTTCGATTTAATACGCTTAACAGTTAAGCATATTAAATCGAAAGTAGGCATATAATAAAAATAAAAAGAATAGTCATAAAACATTTTTTTGTAAATTAACAACCTTAAAATATTATTTTGGTATTCCGTTACACCCGGTATATTCCTTTACATTAAAAATAGTTCATCATTCAAAATTTATCTAGTAATACTCATACATTTCGGTACATCTACCACACCTGCTCTCTCCATCACCCTAAGGTTGGCTGGTAGAGAATGCCTATGGCATTAAGTCCGCCTTTGTACTCATTGTACATGAAGAATTAATAAATAAATAAAATAAATAAATAAAATAAATAAATAAATGGTGTAAAACTGCTATACATATAAGTAATGTTGTTTGGAAAAATAAGGTCTATGATAATGATTGTGAGAGAAGTGGAGAAAAAAAAGACTAAAAGAGGTAATTATAGTGTGTCTATCGTAGGCCTAATTAAGAAAATACCTAGATACTTAAATGAATCACCCCTTTGGCATTTTTAAGGCTTAGTTCCCTAGTCGCGTCAGCTCTGCCGGGAAGTCGCTCGGAATGACAATTAATCGAATCATTAGTCACACAATGGACGAAGCGGCAAGGCGAATTAATTGTTCATAAAAATTAAATTAGGAGGAGTTGCCTTTATAGCGTCGGCAGTGAGGAGTCAATTGTGAGTGTTTCGATGGATTTGGTCGTCAAATACATGAAAATGCAGTCCTCCTAGCTGGTATTATATTACGGTGGATATGTCGCGGAGAATCGCGATTGAGAACAAATATCACCAAAATTATTTAGAATATAATGTAATTTTGTAATAGCAACTCCTGTTAGACATGGAACGAATTTTTTACTGTGGTAACATTAAGGTAAAAAAATTGTCAATATGCAGATTGGTAAAAAAAGCAGGGGATTTTTATACTGGAATCGATGCGAGGTGAACAAGTAAGGAGGATTGGGGCGAGATGCAAATCTACGCGAAATGACACCGAAATTCGGAGAGTTCTTTCCATGTATTTGTATTTATCTATTGTGTGAAACGATATAGCGTTATTAGTTGTTATTCCTATAAATATCGTAATCATATGATGAAAGGATGAGGATGAAGGGGAAGGCGGCCGCATCCTCCCGGGGTCCTGTGGACTCCCTACGCGTACATAGAATTATCGCTTCACATAGTAGTTGATGATAACTGTGTTAATATAATTATGCTCATGAGTGAATAATTTATAATGTGAATAAATCGATCACTCATTAAACCTTCGGTACATAGAGTTATAGTCATTATTTATACAGTAATTAGTACCCAGGCGAAGAAAATCGACCATAGGATAATCGCATCACAGACCTAATCTTCTTAAATCTTCTTGTTACGAAGGGAATGCATTAATACATCGTCCAAGCCCCTAAAAGGGGCAAGGGTGTCTGGGACTCCACAGCAGAGTGACGTGACTACCCATTAAACCCCTCTTGTCCTCACTGATGCCAGCGAAAAACGTCAGAACCCCGGCCTGCTCAGTGCAGGGCGGTGCGGGTTTGCCCGATAGCAGACTACTGCGTTTACCGCCGCGCCAACGAGCCGATACTCCAAGGCATAAACGCCATGGTGACAGAACATGGTTCGCGGCTACTGTGGTCATACAATGAGTCGAGTCGAACCCGGCCATCTCACCCCCCTCTTCATGGGAGTTCGGATCTAACTAACTACCGAAACAATGGCAAAAAGGCGTAGAGCGCCATGACCCGCAAGCGAATCCCCAGGCGACACACAGCCCCGTCAAAAGAAGCAGGCGTCGCCCCACGTGACCACATGCAGCTGCGGCAGAAATCCTGCCAGGTTGTCCAGGGTGCACCACGACACAAGGCGGTGGTATGGCGTCGCACCCCACAGTCTGACACAAGTATAATTTCTCCCAATAATTGCGTTACAGAAATTGTACTGCACAAATGTCTACGCAAATACAGGAACATAGCTAACACTTTCTTACTACTTGCACAGTAACATGAGGATTTTTATTGACAAGACTGCAAGGAGATCTGGCGTAGCACACAAGAGCTCAAGGTGTTTCACATTTTCAAGGACCCGGCAGGGTTATGAGCACGTTGCTAAACTTTGATTCTAATATAAACATACTTAATACTGCCCGCGATTTCGTCTGCATAGTGTTCAGTTATATTATCGCTAAAATGTAATATCATGCATTCGCCAGGGAACTTATTTAAAAACTTCCTCAAGGCGTAAGCTAAATGGTCTTTTCCATCGAACCCACTGTTTAATGAAATTGGTTCAGCCAATAAGGCATGATAGCATTACGGATAAACAGATGATAGAGTTAATCCCGCATTTCATCATCATCATCATAACAGCTCATATACGTCCCAACGAGCTCGAGCTTACCCTAAGTTAGGGTGTTTAGGTCTTAGTCAACCACGCTGGCCCAGCGTGGATTTAAAATTTAAGTATAGATGTAAACTTATACGACAAGCCAATTTCGCAACACAATCACCATAGTAACCACATCTTAACCCTCACAAGACGAGGACGAACATTCTGGAAAATTTATAGCCATCAAGATTGATGAGCTCAGCGTGATCCCCCTTCAATTAGCAAACAAAGACAACAGATCGACAGTAAAAACCGGTTTTATCCGGACGGATTCAGTCGGAGCCGAACCGGATAGCCAAGTTTAATTGCCGCTCACCCACATTAACCCTTGCCAATTCCGAGATAACTGTAGTCGATTCTTTAAAGTTCGGCGCGGCTTAGGGACAATCTGCTGCAATTATCCCGGCGTTAGTGTTGAACGCTGAAGTTTCTGGATATTGCTTAGGAGGCTTTAATTGCTGCAGCTTTCTTGATAGGTATCGCGGACCCCATTCAGAGTGGCCCGTTTTATTTTAGCACAAGTGGGTGCCTAGCTTAATCGCACACCAGTGCGATCGTAGATTAGTCAATATAGTTTTAACTGTTAGGTTCTATCATTGAATTCTGTTACAACTGCAAAATCTAAACCTATAATTATATTAAATAAGTGGATGCAAATTGTTGCAAGATTAAAAAAAAATACCTTGTCGTAAAGACAAAACCATCTTTGAAACAGATTTTCAAAATGAGCAAAATCTTCATTTTCAAAATCTGTTTCCATGGTTCTACTTTAATCCAAAACAAAGCTTGTAATTTAAAAAAAAATATAAGCTTTTAGTACTCATTAATACGAATGAAACGAGCCCAAACTCGATGGGGCTGTGTCATTTTATTGCGGAGTTCCTATGACCACCTTCCAGCTCTAGCATTAGATCAGCTCTATGTCATCATAATATTGCATTGTCACGCGATATACATATGCATGCAAAATTTCAGCTTAATCGGAAACCGGGAAGTGGGTCAAATTTATCTTGCAAGATTTGATTACAGACACCGGGACAGGTGAAAGTAAAATCAAAGCTTGTAAAATTGATTGGAAATCCCGACTTAGTGCGGATAGAAAATTTTTAGGAGTGAACCTCTTAATTTTCTATATTCATCTACATATATTTTCCCTACCTATTAAATTATTCACTTTTGTTAACTTCAAAAAAGTGTTTTGCGCGTTTAGATTGTTACTATATTTATTTTTGTATTGTATCGTGTCGGAATCAAAATTCGAAAAGACTTTTTCCCAATTCGACTTGATAGAAAGCTCTTTTGAATCATCTAATTTTTTTAACTTACCCCCCCTCGTGGAGAAACATATCAGCTTTATCAGAATTATCGATATTTCCAATAAGTTGTGTAATTGCCGTACACAATAATACACACTCATCAACTTTATCTAAGGATATTTTATTTACATTTAATGTATGTAGTATCAGCGATAATTTTAAAAATCCTGACAATATAATCTGTGAAATTTATTCAATGAAATGACGAAAGTTTATAATTTTTAATGTATGTAGTATCAGCGATAATTTTAAAAATCCTGACAATATAATCTGTGAAATTTATTCAATGAAATGACGAAAGTTTATAATTTTTAATGTATGTAGTATCAGCGATAATTTTAAAAATCCTGACAATATAATCTGTGAAATTTATTCAATGAAATGACGAAAGTTTATAATTTTTTAATAATAATAATAATAATATCTTCATTTCATATCACAAACAAACATACATCAAGACACGCAAAAAATATTGGACAAGGACAATTAAAGCAATACATTGAAAAAATGCACATAAGTTCTCAATATTTTTACTATTTTGGCTTATACTACTTGAAAAAAGGATAAATAAAACATCCTTAGATAAAGTTGATGAGTGTATGTTAACATAACTAGTATGTTTAATTATGTTTACATTACATAATAGAGTCGGTGGCGCTGTGGACTCGGCACTTGCCTTCCAATCGGGAGGTCGGAGTTCGAGACCACGTACCAATGTGTTTTTCGTTTAGAATTTCATATGTACATTTGTCTGACGCTCCTACGGTGAAGGAAAACATCGTGAGGCAACCTGCATACATCTGCGAAGAAATTTAATGGTGTATGAAGTCGACCAATCCGCACTGGGCCAGCCTGGTTGACTAAGGCCTAATCACCCTTACATAGTGAAGGCTCGAGCCCCTCCGTGGGGACGTATATAAGCTGTGATGATGATGATGACATAACTAGTCATGAACAATAAATTTTTTCTACGTTACAACGAGTGCTGTCTGTGAATTAATACCAAGCATTGGCATCATCATTATTTGACTTCTGGCCAAAGGGCGTGGTATTTAGAAGTTACCTGACACCATTGACAAGTCGCAGAACAAAGCTAACATTTTATGTACTTTACTAACATTATCTTATAAGTTCCATTACATTACCCAAATTGTTGCATAATTATGTATGTTAGTTTGTAAGGTAGGTATATTATATCTATGGGTCTAAGTTGCCTGACAATAATAAATAAATAAAAATAAAATCAATCTTTACAAATAAGATTTTTCTACGTGCGCTTTAAACTTAGTTACAATTTGTGGAACTTTGTGGTTACTGACTTACCCCTTCCAAGGCTGTTCATTAGTTATAGTATCAGCGTTCATTTTTCGTTTTGATGCCTAAAATATTTTAGACACTGACTGATATTATTCCCGCTCTCTAATACGATATTGTATTAAGCCTTAATAAGGCTGTATCTTCGTGAGAAGCGATAAAACATATGAATTATAATTAGCCAAAGTACTCATCTTGAAATCTAAAGCGATAATCCTAAATGCATTTGCCTTCCCGTTCAAAGAACATTTTAAAAAAGAAAATAATAATCTGTAAGCAAAGGAATCAGTCAGTCTCACTGCCATCAATATCCTCCTTATCACGCCGGGCAGACCTGTTTCTGACGACGAGGAATGATGTGGCGCACGTCCCGGCCATTTTTCAGGGGCCCCTCCCCAAATTATGATTCGAGATTTATCAAAAATGATATAGGATATGTAAAACAATATTCAAATGTGGCGATGCGGCGGACGTGTCGCTTGCTCTGTTATATGTCAACTCATTTATTCCGCTGTACACTTTATGGAGTGCTGCTTCCTTCTTTTTATACAGGGTTAATTTTCAAGTAGGAGCCAAATTTTGTGTTTTTGTCCAGACAAGCAAACTAAACAACTTTCACTATGGGACCGACCTCGAAATCGCTTAAAAAAATTGTGTGCTGTTTTAATACAAATGTTCAACGTCCACTGAACCTTGTATTTGAAACGACCCCACTACCGTACTTACGCGCCCAAGCAAATTCAAAATGTGGACGTGCTACACAAAAAAAATTGTTGCAATTGATCATTCAGTTGCCAACTTACTTACGGAAAACGCACATCCTTTTACCGTCATTTTGTCGGCCCGATGATCGCCTGAATTTCTACGACCGGCTCAACGCATACGCATATCTGGTGGTCGACTTTTTGTAGTTCGTGTGCGTTGCAAGGTGGAACTACATAATTATGTTTCATTTTCCATCGTCAAAAACACGGTCACCGATAGTCGTTCGTGTGCGTTCGCATTTAATGGATTGATTGTCCAACTAGTCTATTTGTCTGAACGCATGTGATAGAGCGGTCGTCTTGTTTCATATAATGCGCCAGCGCTGCTCCATACAGAGAGCGTTGGCGGATCTATCACGCGACTAGTCGATCGTACAGATCCATAGTTCACGAAATACTCAACACTCTCACACAGATAAAGTATATAAAGCAGATCTCACACAACTAAATCAACTAATTAAGTAGTGAGGCGCGTCATTTCAGCTTAGATGAGCTGCATTACTAGATTCAGAATAAAAATTAAAATGAAGAGATGTTGAGAATGAGAATTAGTCAGTGGTTACGACTACTCACACCAATTGTTAGAAATGAAAGAGATGGTTATATTACGGGATGTAACGTACATTGCTAAGCATAAAACTCAAACAACAGGAGGACACTTTCTCCTATTTGTATAGATTGCAGCTGTTTGACAATTTTTAGATAACATTTTTAAGTATAATTTATTTAGTTTCCCTGTTTGAAGGTATATAAAAACAAACACTCAAATTTTTTTTGACATTTACTACTTGACTGGTTGAGAACGGCTCAGGCATTAAGTTCGCAGTTTGTAAGCATCATTTTTAATATTATATTATAAAGATTAAATCAAAAGCGTCCCCCAGGACACCTCAGATGACCCCAGATGCGTTGGGAAATTAACATCAAAAGGACAGCCGGGAAAAAGCGGCTTCAGGTCACACAAGATCGCGAGGAGTAGCATAGTTTGAAGGAGGCTTACGCCTGAAGGGTCGAGACAGGCTAAAGAGAGAGAGAGGGAGAGAAAGAAAAAATATTAAAAAATATTTTACAAAAAATAAAAACCGACTTCGAAAACACCGAAAAGTTAAAAATAATATACGAATAGGTAGAGACAACATCACACTTCTATATTGAAGTCGGTGCCAAACGATGATCTCCTAGAAAGTCTTAAAATTTGTCACCGACTTCAATATAGAAGTGTGATGTTGTCTGTACCTATTGTTATATTATTTTTAACTTTTCAGTGTTTTTGAAGTCGGTTTTTATTTTTTGTAAAATATTTATTATGTTTAACTTTTTAGTAAATGCAATCTTTTTAGTGAATAATTTAGCCTTCTAATTTAACCTTCCCTCGATTTTCATGGGATCCCATGATCAGATCCTGACTTTGGTGACCTTGGGACTACCCCAGGAGTATACTCTATATCGAATACAAAAAGATTTTTAAAAATCGATCCACAATAAAATTGGCGAAGTAATCGCGTAACATACATACAAAACACGTTGGACACACCTTAAAATTTAAGGGTTTTCCTCGATTTTCATGGGATTCCATCATCAGATCCTAACTTTAGTGACCATGGGACCACCCTTGGAGTTTACTCTATCGAATACAAAATAAATTTTGAAAATCGGTCCACAATTGGCGGCGTAATCGCGTAACATACACACACAAAAAAAAACATACGCAACGAATTGAGAACCTCTTCCTTTTTTGAAGTAGGTTAAAAAATCAAGAACGCCTCTACTGATTCGGCTAATTCTTTCTTATTATAAGTAGGTATTTGTTTAGTTTTAAGTAGGTACTTTGGTTGTTATGATGAGAAAAAATAAGTAAAATTGCGGGGAAAACATAAAAAACATATTTTTCTAAGCTGTTCCTGTACCGGTTGAAGAGTTGTAACTTTTACATGAACCTCGAGTAAATGACACGGTTATCGCAGAGGTCGAGTGATCGCCCACTGCGCAACGGGTCGCGGGTTCGATTCCTGAACGGGACAAATATTTTGTATGACCTACAGAAATTTGTTTCGGTCTGGGCGTATGTGCATGTGATATTCTATGTTTGTAACTGCGCCCATGACACAGGAGAAAATCAAAATGTGGGGCGACGTTTTAAAAAAAAACTATATGTGACTTACCATCACGTGGATAAGCTGCTTGTTTATCAACCTAGTTCAGTGGCTCCCAACCTTTTCAATATCGTTACCCCTGTCACCTATTAGGAAAACTGATCTTTCGCAATATGTCCTGTCAATGTCATTTTTAAAATATAGATTGGATATTGTACTAAATTTCCTTCTCTCCCTAGGGATTAAAATAATTTGTATTTCTAACACCAAAAGTACCTAAATTTTGATAGAAAACCATCTTATATTGCTAGGCGAAAAAAATAATGATTCTGAATCAACAACATACTTATGCACAAAAGTCCATGAAGACATCAAGTCACATATAATTTTTTATTATATAATATGTATTAAATGAATATGAATTTGAATGAATGCTGTATTTGTTTTTATTTTAACGTTATGGTTAAAACCTAAAAGTTTCGTCTCAAGCGCATTTTAAACCGTGTTAAATTACTTTCACATCTTAAAGTGGTGGCTAAAGGTATACTTAGATTTTGAAGCTCTGATATTAGACACCAGCTTTTCGCCAAAATGTGCTGAGAACATTATTTTGAAATACTACTTTATAAAAGTATTCCACTTTGGCCGCCACGTCTCTATCTCTTATATCTTCTTCTTAATATCCACGAGCTGGACTGACAATTATTCATGGTTCTTCCATATTAACATTAAAAATATATTATTTTTATTGTTATTAGTACAATTTAAAATTATTGAATTCGAATAAAATAATTATTTAATATAAATTAAGTTAATTTTACGATTAAAATTTGCACGTCGATCAATCAATAGGATATGTCGGGGTCATATGTATGGATGTTACATCATAATTTGTTACCATATTCTTGCAAATAAAGATTATTATTATTACGTTGTTAAAAAACCTGTACAGTTAATATTCTGTGCTGATGCTGGCCACCATGACAAAATCTATTAAGAGGATTAATACTTCCGCGTGCACTCAAAAAAGCCAATTTCGTCGCACGTGAACAAAAACGTTGCGTTCAATAAAACTAGATTAAAACCGAAGCATACACGAGCTGGCAATTCATAAAACAGTCACACCCCTCCCACAAATCTCTACAATAAAAGAAATTGTCACTTAAAATAACAACGTTTCCGAGCAAACGGAATTTCATTTGGCACCCCACATAAAGGTAGGTAACAAAAACCTTCGGCCGCGTAAATAACAAAACACGACTGCTGTGTTATGCCCCGTGATCGTACCCAGATAGCAGCGTACAAAACACCTGCGCTCATATTCCCCCGTAAAATTTTATCTTCACTCTATTAAGTTAACGGACGCGGCTCTGTGGAATTATTGAAACGCAGAGTGGGACCACTTCACGGTGATCACTGGGAAGCAATTGTGTACCTGGCATATCAATATTGCAGTAGCGATTAAAGAGACAATTAGACATGCTCAGATTCTTGGTTGTTCTTCTTGCGAACTCTGTTTTTGATAACTGTAGAATCAAGATCCTTTTTTTACCTTGTTAGGTAAACCGTATTAATTATTAAGGTTATTGTGTATGTCGTGGTCAGATTGTAAAATTGACCACTTCATGATGTGGCTAACTATTTTATGAAATGGTTGTATGTCATGTAATAGCCAATACGTGTCTGGCAACATCATGACGTGGTGTGGCCGAATAAATGAATAACCAATGTTTAACGATATGAACATCTACGTACGGTTACTTTATTATGTGGTCAAAAATTGGTGATCATAATTATCGTAAAATAATTACATTATTCACCATTAGACATTGCGCTGATATCCTTTTATTTTGTTTTGGTAACGCTACACTTCGCGATTGTTTATTTAGATCTGATGTCATCTGTCAAAGCGATACGAGGTTCACGGGATCATCTAGTTAAAAAATAATCATTAAAAGCACGACACAAAGCTTTTCAAGGCCATGAAACGTAATCGAACTTTCTCTTCCGTATGATAAACACGTATGTAAGCGAAGCCTTAAGTGAAAGGTTGCGCAGACGCTCTACACGTGGTTATTTTTGTATGTGTTTGACATGGCAGTCGTGGCCGAGCGGTTAAGGCGTCTGACTAGAAATCAGATTCCCTCTGGGAGCGTAGGTTCGAATCCTACCGACTGCGAATTTTTTTTGTAACCATCGAGATATTGTGTGGTTACTTTGTGACTTATCATTTTTTTAAATGCCCTTTATATTAATAATGAATAAATCAATTAAAAACAATTCGATTCGAAATTTCGACCATGCTTCACCACAATTCAAATTCAAAAATCTTTATTCAACATAACCTTTACAGGCACTTAATATGTTGACGCTTTGATTAGTTACAATGATAAGTAGCTGTTAACAGTGAGCAATAATGCTTTGGCTTAATAAAGTACAAGAAAGATCATTACATACAATTGATGTTTCTTGTCCCTGCCCCCAGCATACTCACCATGGAAATCAGTTATTTCATAAATGCCAAAAAGAGTGCCTAAGTACTAGCTAAATAGTGCCTACAGAAAGAAATGTATTGCTGTCATAGTTTTAAAGTTATAGCCATAATTCGGTGAGTATGTTGGGCATAACTTACGCCCATCATGCTAACCTCCGTTTATTAGGCAACCCAATCAAGCTACGAGTATACTCGATATGTCAAAAAATAGTGATCATATAGTGCTCTTCAGTGTACAAAAATAAAAAAAATAAAAAAATTCGAGCGGTCGCGGGACGCCTTGCAGATGTGAAACATCGAAATTATTTTGTACAGGTACTAAGGATAAATCGCTTACGCTTGGTACAATACATGCGGCGACGCATGCCGTGGCAAAGCGTCAGCACGCCAACAGTCGGTCTGAAGCGCCGCTATAGATGTTTCACATCAAAAACTGTGCTCTCATACCTAGTTTTATATTTAAGAATCGTTTTTAAAGGAAACATTTTCCTTAAATTAAGTGCCTAACCTTAAATCAATTAATTGTGTCTCTAATGAGACTCTCATGACTAAAGGATATAATAAAGTCAAAGATTACTTGAATGATGCCAATGCCTGGTGTTAATTTCGAGATAAAGAATCGTGTTGTTGTGTTTAACTATTTATTTTAACAAATATTGTTGTATTTGGTAACGACACAGTAAGAAGAGAACTGGCACATCTAATCTTGTAATGGAAATTGAGCTTAAACTTTTGTTTTGAGGTCAGCTTTCAACTGATGACTCTGTAACAATACAAGGAAAAGAAAATAGCCCTTGCTCGTTTTCTTGCTGGTTCTTTCCAGTACAAGGTCTCCCGCCGTAAGCTTGTGAACCATTGGCGTAGCTTCTTTGACGTGCAAAAGTGATTATGTACTATAGTATTGAATTTGTGTAAATGTTGTGTATGCTGGATGCGGGCAGCACAAGACTGATCGTTGTGGAGATCCATGGGGAAGGACTATGCCATTTAAATTGTGTAGGTATGGTCATACGTTATTATAATGTTTGTATTTGCAATTGTTCCTACCTTCCGAAATCTTTATTTAAATAATAATGTACACACAGATGGTCTGTTTTCGTACAATCGAATGATGTGAATCATTCTATTGTTAAAGGCTTATATTTAAAATTTGCGCAATATTGAGTTATAATCTTCCATCGCACCTGTCACAGAATAAAATTAGCAAAATGAAATTTTCATCTATCGGTGAACACTAAACTCGCGTAGCACGGTAATAGTATGTAACAAATGTTTGAAAATAGAGAAATACCTATTATATTTATTATAAGTACTAAAAATTCAATTCAATATCTTTATTGCATGTCACAAGATTATAAAAGATGTTTAGTCGAAATAAAATGGAACAATGTGTAAAGGCGTGACAATATAATCAATTTTTTGTGTCTATTATTATTATTTAGGGTCTAGCTGAGGCGATGAACATCATATTACCTTGATAGATAGATTTAAATAAACAATCGCGGACAGTGCCGTTATTTTCAATACAAATCTTGACAATTCATACAGCGTGTCTCGACAGCGTAATGTAGCAGGCCAATAGGCTAGATGACTAAAAATTTTTTTTTGTTTTAATAGAAGCTCATTTATATAATAAACAGAAAGAAAAAATCGGTTTTCGAATAACTATAAAAACAACCAAGATATAAGGTAATAAAGATTTTTCTCCATCTCTTTCTAGCAAAACAGCAATTTACAAGAAGTTTATATGGTATTGACATTTTAACTATGACATTGATTTTAAGAATATATGTAATAATAAATATTAATATAATTAATTAATAAAAGTACTGCCATTTATATTTGTAACTAGCTGTGCCCGCGAACTACGTTTCGCCATCGAAATGCTTAACACAGTGTTTAGTTTTTCCTCCATTTTATTCCATTATTATTCAACTTTATTCTGCCTTTCTTGAGCAGCGGCCATTTCGAAATTAGGACAATTTTCGTAGGTTCGTAATGCTCTAGGTAGTCTTCAGGGCCTACTTTCATTTAATACCCATATTGCTGGGTTTGAAAAGAAACTTTTATCCGCCTTTTTTGAGCGGCGGCCATGTTGAATTTACGTCAATGTTGCTACGTTCATAGTGCTCTACTGATCAAGGCCTTTCATTTGATACCCATATTGCTGGGTTTGGAAACGAACTTTTATCCGTTTTTTTGAGCGGCGGCCTTATTGAATTTTGTGCGATTTTCCTAGGTTTATAGTGCTCTACTCTTCAAGGCCTTTCATTTAATACCTATATTGCTAGGTTTGGAAACGAATTTTAATCCACCTTTTTTGAGCGGTGGCCATGTCGAATTTACGTCAATATTGCTAGGTCCATAGTACTCTTCTCTACTCATCAAGGCCTTTCATTTGATACCCATATTGCTGGGTTTGGAAATTAACTTTTATCCACCTTTTTTGAGCAGCGGCTATGTTAAATTTATGTCAATGTTGCTAGGTTAATAGTGCTCTACTCATCAAGGACTTTCATTTGACACCCATATTGCTAGGGTTAAAAACAAACCGTGATCTTTTTTTTTGAGCGGCGGCCATGTTGAATTTAGGTCGATTTTTCTAGGTTCCTAATGCTCTACTCTTCAAGGCCTTCCATATGATACCCATATTGCTGGGTTTAAAAACGAACATATATCCATTTTCTTGAGCGGTGGCCATGTTTAATTTAGGGAAATTTTCCTAAGTTCATAATGCTCTACTCTTTGAGGCCTTTTATTTGATACCCATATTGCTAGGTTTGGAAATTTTTATCCACCTTTTTTGAGCAGCGGCTATGTTGAATTTATGTCAATGTTGCTAGGTTCATAGTGCTCTACTCATCAAGGCCTTTCATTTGATACCCATATTGCTGGGTTTGAAAACGAACTTTTATCCTTTTTTTTTGAGCGGCGGCCATGTTGAATTTAGGTCGATTTTCCTAGGTACCTAATGCTCTACTCTTCAAGGCCTTTCATTTGATATCCATATTGCTGGGTTTGAAAACGAACTTTTATCCATTTTTTGAGCGGTGGCCATGTTTAATTTAGGGTAATTTTCCTCTACTCTTTGAGGCCTTTCAGTTGATACCCATATTGCTAGGTTTGGAATCGAATTTTTATCCACCTTTTTTGAGCAACGGCTATGTTGAATTTATGTCAATGTTGCTAGGTACATAGTGTTCTACTCATCAAGGCCTTTCATATTTTGATATCCATATTGCTGGGTTTGGAAACGAACTTTATCGGCAGTCATGTCGAAATAAGTCAACGTGGCTAGGTTCAATGTCCTTCAATCTACTATTTAGGTCCTTCGTTCGATATCCATGTTCCTTGGGTCATCATCATTACAGCCCATATACGTCCCCACCGAGGGGCTCGAGCCTACCCTATATTAGGGTGATTAGGCCTTAGTCAACCACGCTGGCCCAGTGCGGATTGGTCGACTTCACATACATCATTGAATTTCTTCGCAGATGTATGCAGGTTGCCTCACGATGTTTTCCTTCACCGTAGGAGCGTCAGACATATGTACATATGAAATTCGAAACGAAAAACACATTGGTACATGGCGGGTCTCGAACCCCGACCCCCCGATTGGAAGGCAAGTGCCGAGTCCACTGCGCCACCGACGCTCATGTTCCTTGGGTGGATCCAAAAAAATATGATCCGTCATTTTACACATTAGGATCAAGAGTCCCGTCGCGTCCCTCTACGCGTAACCCAGAATCATTGCAGTCAGATGTTTTTTTTAATTATCAATATTCATCTATTACTTTTAATAGCTTTAAATGGATGAAAGAGTTTGATTCCTTAGTCATAATGTAAAAACATATAACACCTTTCAAACCCCTTTACCCTTGAAAAGGGTATCTTCACATTTCATCATTTCAAATATTTCAAAAATTGTACCTATTTTGTGAAAATTAGTCAAGAATTAAACCAACCTACAAATTTTATTGTGTCGTGATATTGTCATAAAAAATGCTTTATACATTGGTTGTATGGCTTGATCCTTTTGCCTTACCACCACGGTACGACATAAGAAAAAGACAATTTAAATTTCTAAACTTCTTGGTTGGCGAAATCCAGAATCCAGCCATTAACAGAAAATATTAAATTTTTCTTTGCACTATGTGACAGACTTGTCAAAATAATTTCACGTGCACCATGTTGATTTTCTACATAAGCATTGTTCGAAAATTTTATTTGGTATTTTTCAAACTATTTATTTAAAATGAACTACTTCAACCCCATTGCACCCCATCCAGGGATAATGGTATGTGGTGTTGAAATCGATGTTATTTTCGTAATCTACGACCCGAAAAACCATGAAAACGGCATCAATGTCGATTTTGACATTTTATCAGTTTATCACCCCATCTCACCCTTTTTGGGGATGAATTTCAATAAAATACGAAACACGTCTTCCATTAATTCTGTTAAAGAAAGTTTATGCAAAATTTGAAGTAGATTCGAAAACGGAATCACGATGTCCCATACAAACTTTTCCTCCCATTTTCATCCCCTTAGGGGTAGAATTTCGGAAAATCCTTTCTTAAAGGACGCCTATGTCATACAAAGAACACACCCTCAAAGTTTCAAGTCTCTACGATCAGCGGTTTAGGCTGTGCGTTGATCCGTCAGTCAGTCAGTCAGTCAGTCATTCAGGACAAAGCATTTTATAGGTATAGATGATATTTGTAATTATTGATGACATAGAATATTATTATTGAAATGAAAATATCTTAAGATTATATAATAATGTAAAAAAAATATGGTGACAAAAATCAATTCAAGATTTGATAATGAAATTGTATAAAGATAATGATTAGATAAATTTAAACAATATAAAAATATTTTGAATTTGTAATAACTTTAAAATAGACAATATAATTTGCATGCTATTTATAAATAGCTAAATAGGTAAAGGACATAAAATATATAAGACCACCACAATGTACCCTATTTAAGGCAAATAAAGTGATTTGATTTGATTTGATTTGATTATGGCCGTACTCAACAGTGACGTCACGGTTGATGTCGGATCTCTCTGTCTAATCGCCTTCAAATTAACAACTTAAAATGCTTGTATTTAATGTATTTCTAAGCCGATTTTAATTCTAATTTCACAGGACTGCATCTTTTTCCACGGTATTTTCATATTTAATGACGAGACGTAAAAATTAGATCTAAGGAGATAGCCCAGCGGTGGGACGCCTATGAGTTGAAGTGTTGATGATAAAATCACAAAAATCTAATTAACTGTTAAAAATCCTTTTTCATTAGATTTTTGCTTATATTCTTAGCTTATTATTATAGCTAAGAATATAAGCAAAAATCTAATGAAATAAGATATTTAACAGTTAATTATTTAAATCTGCTTTAGAGCATTTAACCAGCGTTTCCTATTTGGTGGGTCGTGACCCGGTACCGGTCCTCACTCGTATGTATATATACACCCAAAAATTTATAAAGAAATGCATATAACTACAACTAAAATGAGAAAAAAAATTGACTCTTCAACTATTCAGAAATCGACGAAGCCTTTTCGTGAACGAGCAAGAAGCTCGGAAAGTCTATATTTCAGTAGTATTGTGCCGTCAAACGAAACTTAAAAAAAAATGCCATATTGAGCTGCGAAAACTTTAAACTTCTGTAATCTGTAAATATTTTTGAAGATCTCCCTCGATAGTCCTACTGTCTTCTGTCACAATTACTGTATAGTAATCATGATGATTTTAAATTAATTTCTTTAATCTTTCGCCCAATTTTTAAACATTTCATTTCATACAATCATGTTTTGACAGTAATTTTAGTAAGTGGCGTAAGATGCCGCCGTTCTGATGTTTTTTTTTTCATTTTTTTGTACATTATTGTAATTTAAATGTAATATTTTTGTAACACTATGTAGTATAATTAAATGTAGTATCAACACAAAAAAAAAGAACAACTTCATGGTGATTCATCGCAGTCGGTAGGATTCGAACCTACGCTCCCAGAGGGAATCTGATTTCTAGTCAGACGCCTTAACCGCTCGGCCACGACTGCTACAAGACCATCATGTGAAATTTGGTAATATTATTTCCCCTAGGTACTGTCAACAGAAAATGGCGGATTTCACAAAGTGTTCCATGTGTATTTTTATTAAAACACAAACTTTAGTGTTAAACAAGATATATGATCTTGCTATTAATAAAAATTTTGACTGTGATGGCAGCCGACATGTGCGGACACAAGACAAAACACGGAGTAACTAATCCGAGGATGATAAAGGAGTAATTTTTTTATTAATAAGGCCGTAAGGGCGAGAGAGTTCAAAGATAAGAATTTGTAAAATATATTGCTTTCGCGCTATGCCCGAACAACCTAGCTGAGCACGATAGATACAAGTGCAGCTCAGACCCAAGAGACCTATGAAAAATAAAAAAAGACGTTTCATAGTCCTTACCATTTGCATTAAAAATTCAAAGAAAGGCTTTGACTGTGTTCTTATGTTTTGCTTTTACACATAATCTCTTCACGTGATTGCTGGATATTCGAAAATTTCGCTCAATTTGTTAGGTTTTTGGATATTTAAATCTCATTTAATATTTAATCAAAAAACGAAACACAGCAAAGTGCTTATAGGGCCATAGACTTTTTGGAAAATATATAGAGAAACTAATGCCATCATCCAGGAAGGAAATAGGAGACGACGTTTTTATGGAAAAACGGCCCGTATGATTTCCTGAAAGAATCAATGCAATATAAATATTTCACTTATATGTTTAAGTTTAATAAGTAATGTGTAAAGCGCACTTTTGAATCCCGTTGATTCAAAAGTGCGATTAATACATAATGTGTCGACGCCACAAATTTCTAAGCTACAAACTAAATGTTGTATACATGGTTATTTTTTTATCACCCTTGAAAATAGGGACGCTTCAGGACACATCCATTATTATATAAAAAATAAAAAAATGAAATAAAAAATTAAAGAAAAAATAAAAAAAAACAAAATCTCAAAAATGCTGCTCTCAACTAGTGCAGCATTTTTTGGATTTTTTTGAAAATGAATATAAAATTAAGTAGGTAAGTGAGTTATTTTTTTTATTCATATTTAAAACATTCTAATACCATGTCGTGAAGCCTCCCTCAAATTTTCCAGAGTGATAAAAGAAGACATCATCGGGTATAATACTGATGTTTATCAGGTAAGATAAAGACAAAAGCTTCCAAATTGTAAATTAATAAAATTTCGTGATTCCAGCAACTGGTCAAGCGCTCGCGCCAAAAATATATTGCAAGCATTACACAGGGACAGCTTCAATGATTTTAGATAAATTTTTGCCGGCGAACATATTGGGTTCCGACATAACATCTTTCGAAGGTCAACATTTCCATCGCTCAAATTGTTTCAGCGAAGTTCAGACCTTTTTTTAGGCTTTAAAGGGGTATTTAATTAGAACGATTGTACTACGTGATATTGATGCAGAATGCTTGGAATTATTGAGCAAGTACTTTATGTGACAAACGTTAGGACTGGTAGACTCGGCTTTTTTGTTTAGTTGAAGGGCGAATGGGAATTGGTAGCTTGATTACTGCCAATGTATTCCGCGAACCTAACGATTTAGGTGGATTAATTACTCATGGTACACCTGTTTTACTGAGGTTTACTTTTTTACTTAGCCTATTATGTATCCTACTGCTAAACAAGGGGGAGACCTTGTCTCCACCACTCTCTCTCCAATGCTACGTCCACCCAGTTCTCCATGTATGAATCAAGATCAAACTAAGGCGCCCTAATCTGGTTATTGGTGGTTAACCATCATATGTCCAGGCTTTAGTCACGGTATACAACAGAGCAATGGAAGTCGGAGCGTTGGTGACGATGTGGACTCGGCATTTGCCTTCCAACCGAAGGTCCGGGATTCGAGACCGCCATGTACCAATGGGTTCTTCGTTTTCGAATTTGATATGTACATTTGTTTGACGCTCCTACGGTGAAGGAAAGCATGGTGAGGCAACCTGCATAAATCTGTCATCAAAATCAAAGGTGTATGTGAAGTCGACCAATCCGTACTGGGCCAGCTAGACTGACTAAGGCCTAAACACCCTAATTTAGGGTGGGCTCGAGCCCCTCGGTGGGGACGTATATGAGCTATTATGACGATGATGATTGGAACGAGTTAGCACCACGCTGCCCCCCTTAACGGGAATAGCTGATGTTGGTATGGCGATAGCCAGTTTAAAGGGAAAGCAGGTCAGCATGCCTGCTGATTAGATCCGGACCAGTGGGCCAGTATTACCACCGAGTGGGTCAATTAAATTTGGAAACAAGTCGTAGGAGGCATTCAGCTTATATTTGCGGCTAAAAACCTCGTGTTCCGTGATTGCCTCAGAGTAGAGATGTTAACCGTTCAACATAAGGGTTGCCATTAGCCAATTAAGCATTGGCTTAAGTTCTGCCGCTAATATTGTAGAGCTTGCTTTTTAGGTCGATATCTTACTCTAACTCGTTTTGTCAAAATTTTGGTTTCGGTCGTTGTCTTTCTAAGAGTGCGATATGACGAATTTATTTTGCAATGATTCAAAATTAATGATTTCGAATTAAATTCGAAATCGTTTATTCAACTTAGTGACATAATCAGTTTTGCACGTCAAAGAAACTACACCAGTGGTTCACGGTGGGAGACCTTTTACTGCAAAGAACCAGCAAGAAAACGAGCAAGGGCTATTAAAAAAAAACAGTTCAATTGTATCTAAGTTGCAGATACTTGGATTGTGGATTCTGAATGAAAGATGAATAAACTATAATGATGACTTATGAATATTAAAATTCCTTTCCATTAGCCCGCACATACAGCATATCGGGAGTCGATACAAGCTTTTCTTCTATGGGAGGCTTTTCGCTAACCTAGTAGCGTACTGTTGTAATTACACAAAAAATATTTTCTAAAAAAAATCCGACTTCAAAAAAGTCAAAAAATATCTGAATACCAACATCACATTTTTTATTTTGAAGTCGATGATCGACGAGTTAATATTTGGCAACCATTTCAAGAAAAATGTGGTGTTGGCGCGGACTGAACTAGCCGCCCCGCCCCGCCTTCTGCGTTACTGCATCAGTTTACGTTTTAATTGATTGAGTTTCATTAGAATACATAACATATGATTCCAAACCAGAAGTGTATATTATCAGGCATAAGAAATATAGCCAGTGCTCAGCAACTCTATCCGCAGAGTTCATGCCCGGGTTCCAGCGAAGACATAATTTTTCTTTAACGACTTATTCTGCTAGATTCCGTTAAATTCTCGTGTAATGGGTATTAAGCTGCAACGAACGCAGCTGTTTTAAACGTTACTCCTCTCTTTTAATGTGTGTTAGAGATCGCGATAGCATTATATACGGGTAGTTGAATTTGTGTAGAAAATTCGATTAATAAACTTTGTATAAATAGTATTACTTCACGAACCATCACGAATTGTCACTAGTAGATATTTACGAGTAATTATTAATGTCTAGGTATATAGCAAAACTTCCGACAAAGATGTCAGTAATTAGTTACAAACAACGCAAGCCAAACGTGCACTAATGACCCTGCCGTGGAGGCCTACGCACACGGTTAGCCCCGTGCACGCCGCCGAAAAGCCCTCCGTCTGGGGATTGCCCTTTTTTTTTAGGAGGGGATTTCTTGTTACGGATTCAACAAGGGGCCGCGGCTGACGAGGCCGCCCCAAGGATATGCCATTGGACTCGGGTATAAACCCCATACCTGGCTAAAACCCCTCCAGATACTTCCACCGCCGTAGGCCATTCCCCGATTGCGCCACCTGGGGGGTAGACCTGGCGCAAGCGCCAGGTCTTACCTCTACGGTGAGGGTCGACAAGTATGCTAGAATTCGACCCCCCAGGCAGGGCAGCCCAGGGGTGAAAAGTGTGTCCCGAACGGTTGTCAACCGGTCGGGCCATTTCATCCCTGGTTTGCTTAGGGGATTTGGTTGCGCGCGTTCAGGAACGCTCGCCTCCTCCTCCTCAACCGCCTGCGCCGGAGCGGTGCGGCGAGAGGGTCATCCTCTCGCGCCCGCTCCGCAACCTCCTTCTGCGAGATTACATCCTCGCAGAAGGAGGCGACAGCCTCCCACGCCGTCGCGCTGGTCAGCATCTCCCGTGCGACACTGTCCAGCGCGACGGGCGCACCTCTACCTAGGCCCAGCGCAAGGGCTAGTGCGTCGCGCTGGGGTCACCAGACCGGGCACTCCGAGAGGATGTGCCCGGTCGTGTCGTCGGGAACGCCGCAATGGTGACACTGCGGCGTCGGCTCCCTCCGTGCGACATGGCCGAAGCAGCCGTGCCCGGTCATCATCTGCATAGCTCAATTTGGCGCAGTGTCTTCGGGTTCGTAGCTCCGACGATTGGGCCGCCAAGGGTTGTCCCCGGCTCCTGCGAAATATGGTCGGAACTACAGCCTCCCACTCTATGTTCCCCTTTTCGCTGTAATTGTTCCCCGTTCCCAGTGGAACTTTCCATGTGTTTTCTCTGGCAATGCTTTTATTGAGCAGCCCACTCACAGTAGTCAAATTGATAATTTTTACAATTCTTTAAATTAAGTAATGAGACAATAGAGACATCTTCTTGCTTATCATTAAGTAAAAAAGATACAGTAAACTTTGTAAGTGATAATGTATTGCAAAACCCATTTAATAACAAAGATAATGTAAATCTCATCAACCTGGTGCACCAGAACATTCAAGGAATGTCAGGCAAGGATCTGGAAGTGGAATTATTTTTAAACTGTAGTAATGTTGATATTTTTTGTGTAACTAAACATTGGCTTAAAAGCCATCAGTTCATATTTAATTTCAGTAATCATTTGGTTGGTAGTTTGTTCAGTCGAGAAAATGCAATTCGTGGTGGTTCTTTAATAATATTAAATAAAAAGCTGAAATTTAAGGATCGTAAGTATATTGTGAGCCTTTCGATTGAGCAAACAATAGAAATAGCTTGCGTGGAGCTGGACCAGATTATTGTATTAAGTGTATACAAGCCTCCTACAGGATTATATGACCTTTTTGAAGATACTATGGATGAAGTATTGAAAAAAGTGTGCAGTTCCACGAAACAAACCATTGTTTGTGGTGATTTTAATATTAATTTATTAGAAAATTCTAGTTTATCTATTAGGATTAAAAATCTGTTTTGGTCATATAACCTTGTAAACTTATTTTTAGAGCCAACCAGAACAACTCAATCGTCTGCTACATGCATTGACAATATTTATACAAATATTGTTCCTTTAGCAAAAAGAGTTTTGAATAATTTAGAATCTGACCATTCTGGGCAAATTGTTACCATTCCATTAAAATGTAAACTCATAGAAAAACAGAATATCACTGTTGTGCCAAAAACTGCTGGTCGCTTAGAACGGCTGAAAAATAATATTGGTATTAAATTAAATTCTATAGGTTATGAAGAAAACCCAAATAAATTATATGAATTTTTTTTCATACATTTTGTTCTGAATTTAAAAATATTTTTGTTCCAAAGACTATATCGGTTAATGGTAATTTAGCTTTTAGCGAATGGGCTACACCAGGCATTCACAAAAGCAGAATCAAACTTTTTGAACTTTATAATGAACGTTCATTTAATACTAGCGATGAGTTTAAACTTTATGTGAAAACTTATTACAAAGTATTGAAAAAAGCATGCAGGCTTGCTAAATCTAATTATTTAATTTCAAAAATAAAAAACAGTAATAATAAAATTAAAATGACATGAAATATTATAAATAATGAAACTGGAAAAGCGAAAACTACTAATAATCAATACTGTTTGAATATTGACGGAAAGAAGGTAACAGTTGACACAGAAGTAGCTGCAGAATTTGCTTTTTAGCTGCAGGATTCCTCCCCCGCTATTGCTGAATCTATAATGAAAGATCATGTTGAAGCTTGTGGTGATAAATTCAAATTTGTACACATTACTGGAATGGATATAATAAAGTCCTTTAAAATTTTGAATAAGAAGAAAACTGCGGATCTGTGGGGCAATTCCGTTGATGTTACTAAATCCGTAATTGAAACAATAGCTCCAATACTTGCTAACGTTTTTAATGATTGCATTGACTGTGGTGTATTTCCTGATCTAATGAAGCTGAGTAAAATTATTCCTTTACATAAATGTGGTAGCACATCAGACCCCAGTAATTTTAGACCTATCTCTGTGCTACCTACTTTAGGCAAAATTTTGGAAAAAATAATGTTGGAGCAAATGCAAAGTTATTTTAATAGGAATAATCTTCTACACTGTAAACAATTTGGTTTTAGGAGAGATCGCTCAACAACCGATGCTGGTGTTGAGTTAATACAACCTATATTTAAAGCCTGGGAAGACTCACACGATGCGTTAGGCATTTTTTGTGATTTGTCTAAGGCATTTGATTGCGTTTATCACGAAATCTTGATCAGAAAATTACACCACTATGGGTTTCGTGATACTGCACTGGATCTTCTTCTCTCTTATCTAAGTAGACGTCAATGGAAAAAGGTCTCAAGGTTCCGCAGTTAAAATGGGAGTTCCGCAGGGTTCGATTCTTGGTCCTTTTCTATTTCATAAATATGTGAATGACCTCCCTGATTTTGTACAGGACAGGCATGGGATAGTATTATTTGCGGATGATACTTCACTTTTATTTAAAATTAAAAGAGAATTGCAAATGAATAACGATGTAAATAATTTTATCTCAAGAATTGTTCATTGGTTTAATGTAAACAACCTGTCACTTAATGAAGGGAAAACAAAATGTATAAAATTTGTTTTACCCAATGTGAAAGAGGTTCACACCACTGTAAAAATAAAGGATATAGGTGTTGACCTTGTGGACACCACAGTATTTCCTGGGATCACACTTGATTCTAAGCTACAATGGGGCCCACATATAGATAAATTGTCAAATAGACTTAGTTCTGCAGCTCACGCTGTATGGAAAATACGTCAGTTGACTGATGTTGATACAGCAAGACTTGTATATTTTTTTTACTTTCATAGTTTGATGTCATATGGCATTTTGTTGTGGGGAAATGCTGCCGACATTCAGATCGTTTTTGTGCTGCAGAAAAGGGCTATTCGAGCTATCTTTAACCTTAAAATGAGAGATTCTTTGCGAGAAAAGTTTGAAGAAATTGGTATTATGACAGTAGCGTCGCAATATATTTATGAGAATCTAATATATGTTCGTAAAAATATTCATTTGTTTTGTAAAAATAGTGATATTCATTTAGTTAATACTAGACAAAGAAATATGTTAGCTTTACCAAATACCAGGCTCCAAAAAATCAATAATTCTTTTAGAGGCCTGTGTATACGTTTCTACAATAAAATACCAAGTTGTATACAAGAACTTAGCTTAAACAAATTTAAAGTTGCAATCAAAGATGTACTTACTAAAAAAGCATATATAAAGTGTCTGATTACATGACGGACAAAAAAGCTTGGGTTTGAACTCTCATTTCTAATATTGAACAATGTACTGCGTTTTGTTTCAAAGAAACATTCAGTGAGAGCAATTTATAAGCTAAGTTCACGCAGTTCTCTCAGAGATAGCTTATATAATGTGAATTAACACATCTCTTCTTGTAATGGAAGTTGAGCTCAAACTTTTGCTTTGAGGTCAGCTTCCAATTGACGACTCTGTAACAAAACCAAAATTGTAAATGGCGATTTAAAAGATGAGATAAAAAATTTTGACCTTTCTAGTTTCTTGCCTGTTCTTCTCGAGAAGGCTCTCCCAATTTCCGAACAGGTGTAGAGTCAACTTTTTTTTTCATTCCTACTTGTATTTGCAGACATCTTGAGTATATTCAGGATGTATGCACATACAAGGTTAATATGATTTCTTTAAATTAGATTGTTTTGCTTTGTTTTGACGTCAATAATTGCCTGTAAAGACCTATGTTGAATAAAGATTTTTGAATTTGAATATGAATTTGTGGACTTATTTGTGTACCAATTAGGGCATAAAGAACTTGGGGGGGTATTAGTGGGTCGGCCTGGCACTCTGCCGGGAGAATGTTATTATAAACCTCTGCCAGGTTGATAATAACATTCCCGTTGAAATAAGACAGCAGCCACTTAATCAATTTGACTCCAAGTTACGAAGCTGGTTGATTGACCTATGTCCATATGTCTTAGACGAATATTTAAATTTCAAGTGAAATGACATAAATTCCATTATATATTATGATTATAGAGTAAAATTAATATGATACATGATGTTATTTAAGGAATGTAATTTTTAATATTGAAATTCCCGTTGATATAATTTTCAAAAATTATAGTTCAATTTGTTTTTAATATTTGACGTCATATCATTTTAATTAAAATGATATGAAATCATGTTTTACCAAAGTATGGCGTACAAAATGACATTACGTCAAATACGGAGGGTATTTGACGTAATGTCCCCCAACCTTTTTACATTCTTTATCCTTCCCCACAACCCACAACTCAAACTATCTTCAAATTTCATCTAAATCGGTTCAGCGGTTATTGATTTCCCATACAAACTTCCATCCCCCTTTTCTCACCCTTAAGGGGTGACTTCTGCGATAAAAGCTATTCTATGTCCATCTCCTGGTTTTAAGCTACCTCTTTACCAATTTTCAGCCAAATTGGTTCAGCCGTTCTTGAGTTATAAATAGTGTAACCAACACGACTTTCTCTTATATACACGGTTATTTTTTTATCAACCTGGAAAATTTAAGGGACGCTTCACGACATGGTATTCGAGTGATTTAAATATGAATAAAAAAAATAACTCACTTACTTAATTTTATATTCATTTTCTAAAATATTCAAAAAATACTGCACTAGTTGAGAGCAGCATTTTAGAGATTTTTTTTTGAAGCGTCCCTAAAATTTTCCAGGGTAATAAAAAAATAACCGTGTATATATAGATGTCAAACTTCTTATAAAGCTGAAATGTCGACAAACGGAATGAATGGTAAGTAAATAGAAGAAAAAATATTAATCAAAAAGCTATCTATAGTTGTCTCTGAAAAAATCTTATTTTGATTTTTATATTCTTGTAAGACCACTTACGTCACAATTTGGTGACGTATGACAACCACAATGGTTGTCGTAAGGCTTGCAAAGCGAATCTTACAACAATCACGCGCTCTTTACATGATTATAGCCATTTACCTACCTCCAGGTCTGTCTTCTTCACTCGACACACAAAGAAATTGCGAAAAGTACCCTTTATGTGCCGAGAATGCGATTAGACGGAACCCCCCAGTATTTTTAGTGAGTATGTCTCGATTGGCGGGGCGAGTCTCACATAACCACAGGCGGACCCCACTCCGTCTGCGGTAGATTTAAAATCTTTTTTACTGGGTAAAAAAAAGATCTTTCTCCTTGTTTGCCAACTAAGTTGCATAAAAGGAGGCCCTGTTTTGTTTACACCGAGAGAGAAACGAAGACATATTTTTCACAAACGGCGCGCTAGAGCAAGTGCCCGTTAATTCCCCGTAATAGGCGTTAAGGTGCAGTAAGCCGCGCGTTACGCTCAAATTGCAACATTAAATCAAATTTTCTTTCCGCGCTCCAATCCAATTGAAACTTAAGCGGCCCTTGGTGCCCTTTTGAATGGAACGCTTTGAGTTTTTAAGCTGAAGGGCTGTTGCTAAGGTAGCGGGTAGACGACGACTTTTCCGTGCTTCCGCTTAAGGAAAAATAAAAGCATAATAAACGAGATTCAAACGAACACTGAGTTAAATGTATCACAGTTATAAATATTCAACGCCAAATGGTTAGCGGGTTTTGCGACTTTACCTTGATTATTTAAAGGAAGGAGAACTTTTTGAGTCCTTACGCCTTTTTACCGAACTGATCCTGTTGGATTTATAGCGAGCTTCTTTGTAGCTTCTTAACGTATCATTTCAGGAGTGTTCCATTGTCCGAAAAGTAGGTAATTTGGACAATGGAACACTCCTGAATGACCAGGGTGGTGATTATGTAACGCATCGATTGATTGGCAATCGTTATCAAATTGGATGATTTAATAAAGCAAAATATAAATATGTTCATTGACTTTAAGTATTAAGATTCATTCTACAAATAATAATAATAGATGTATAAAATGTTAAAAGTTTTAAAAAACAGTTTCATTCGAACAGAATTAGCAAATGTATACGATAGCCGATCGCCGATGAGTTACAAAATTGCCTCCCTGGTCAAGCAGTAGCTTAACTAGGTCAACCAAACCAGATAGGTATTACCGCAACATAAACGCGCCTCAAGGTTCGGACGCTTACATAGGTTTGCCGTGTAGTAGGGGGCATTGAAAAGCAACCGGGTACACGTCTGTACCTGGTATATTACATAGTATGTAGACCGGATCTTCACACGTTTGTTTATGACATTGTTTCATGGTGGGCAGGTTTGAACAGCTTACCGCTGTGCCAGACCTTGTCAAAGGTCTTCGCTTCGTCAAAAAGGGTGTCGCTGTTCCCCGGGGCTTACCCTAATGGGGAGGTGACGGATGATGGGCTCCGTAACGCGGTGCACATGGTGGGTGTCAGAGTGTTTGCCTCGAAAACGAAACTGCCCGATTAAAAGGAGATTGTTGGACCTGACATGATCTCTGAACTGAAGCATGTCATAAGGACTGGCTCGCGGAGTTTGCGGTTCTATTGAGGAGGTTGATAGGTTCTAGCTAGTGGAGAGGGCATTCTTACCGGGTTTACGAATTCTGATAACGACCCGCTATACACTGAAACTGAAACAGACTACGTGAAAACAATTCCTGCGCTGGTATTTTATCTATTCACTCACCGGGGAAGATGCAGTGATTCATGGCGGTAATGAAGTATAATGACCAGTAGACGTAGAAGATAGTGAGTAGAATATATATTATTTGGGCTGGGAGGAAGGAAGACGACTTCGTCCTTCACCTTTTGAGCATGACCATGGGGTAGTGATCTTTTCTATAGCAAATCTAGTGACGCCACAGCTAGTCTACTTTATCGTTATATAATTACCATTAAACAGGAACTTACTAACGTTGTTTGAAGGTTTATTGCATAACAATCGATGGTGATGGCTAATCGCCCATCACGTTGTATCAATATTGTACGAACATGACTCTTTTGTAGGGGATCGCGTGCGATCCGCGAGGGAGCGCCGCGGTATCGCCCGATCTCCACCATTACACCGCCACCACTACAGCTCACTCACCGACCAATATTTCAGATGCTATCGCCCGCTATACACTGAAACTGAAACAGACTACGTGAAAACAATTCCTGCGCTGGTATTTTATCTATTATTTTAATTTACACTGCGCTTTTATAACAGACAAAGTAACGCAAAGAATAAATAAAATAACAATTTCAAAGTGCATTTATGCGCAGGTCAGAAAATTTATGATAATTTATTACGGTTTTTTATGGCATAGGGAGGAAACGACCAAATATATCACCTGACAGTAAGTGAATGCCGTCGCCCATGGACACCTGCAAGCCCAAAGGAGTTACAAGTGCGTTGCCGGCCTTTAAGGTAGAAATACGCTCTTATTTTGAAAGTTTAATGATCGTATTAGTCCGTAAATACCGCTGGCGACAGTTCGATCCAAAGTTTGACTGTGCGAGGCAGGAAACTTCGAGGGAAACGCACAGTTGGCGACTAGCCTGGAACGATTGAGAAAAGAGGCGGCAGGTATGAGTCCGAACAATTTCTCGAAGTATTCCCCTTAATAAATGCGATAGAAGATGCATAGTGAGGCGACATCTCTACGCAGCGCCAATGCATCAAGCCGATTTGAAATTTCCTAGCAGTCGACAATTCAAGTCGCTCCGTTGAATGTGGTCCAGTGGGAGAAGCTGGTATTGGGGTGCCCCTGCCCAAAGCAATTACTTATTCTGTGATGAGAATAGTATACCATATGAGACCGAACCTTTACCGCGGTAATAGTATTTACCGTGCCTTCGCCTTGTAAAGCTGTAAGCGATGTGCCGTAGTAAAATACCGTCTCGATCTATTGAGCACACGAATCTTCTTAAATACTAATTTAGCCTTACCTACCCTCTAAGTGGCCACATTATACATATATTATTACCAATTTGCACAAGTAATCTTTTGAATTACAACTTAGTATTGAGGTTTTTAAAAATGTCAATGCTACCTTTAAATGATCAAAATTTTCACAAACATTGAATGTTGTTATAGTATTGTTAATGTTGACGTATTGTGAGTGCAAAGACACTACATTTTTTTACAAGTTAATAATAATAATAATAAAATAATAAGGAAAAAAATTTATGCACACTTAGTTGTGAACAAAATTCTGGCTGACACTCAAAATGGGTGTAGGGTTGGGTCCCGTGGTACTAAGGAGCTCCTCCTCATTGACATGACCATTAGCCAACAAGTCCGGCGGAGGAGAGGGGCCCTCTGCACTGCTTGGATTGACTACAAAAAGGCTTATGACTCGGTGCCTCATTCATGGCTGGAGAGGATTTTAGATCTGTATAAAATAAATGCAGGTCTAAAATCTTTTCTAAGCACGTGCATGAGGCAGTGGGCCACAATTCTTTGTCAACCAGGCGATGCATCGGGCCCCTCTGACCCGCAGAACTTGATTAGGATTGAGCGGGGGGGCATCTTCCAGGGCGACAGTTTGAGCCCTTTGTGGTTTTGCCTGGCCCTGAACCCTCTCAGCACGTTGTTGAAGGAGTCAGGATTAGGCTATCGGTTCCGTAGAGGTGGTGAGATCATATCTCACCTACTTTATATGGATGACCTTAAGTTATTTGCACATAATCGCCAAGATCTAGTAGAACTGTTAAAAACAACAGAGGTTTTTAGCAGTGCTATCAAGATGGAGTTAGGTGTGGATAAATGTGCGGTCATGCATGTACAGCGAGGGAAAGTTGTAAATTCTGAAAATTTACAACTTTCAGAGACAATTACGCTCAAATCCCTCTCCGAGATCGAGACCTACAAATATCTTGGTATGTCACAGTCATTGGGTGTATCGGAAGTTGATATCAAGAAGTCTCTGAAGGAGCGCTTTTATTGGCGTCTGACAAAAGTTCTTAACAGCCTTTTGTCGGGAGGCAATAAAACGCGTGCCTTCAACGGATGGGTGATGCCTCTACTGATATACTCCTTTGGCATACTGAAATGGACTCAAACTGAGTTAGACGCTCTGGACAGAAAGGTTCGTCAACTGCTAACATCTCATCGCATGCTTCATCCACGATCGTCTGTTATGAGACTATACATCCCACGGAAACTGGGGGGTCGTGGCTTTCTAAACGCCAAGAACCTCCATAACCGCGAGGTGTATAGTCTCAGGGAGTATTTCCGTAACAGCGAGAATGGTGTGCATCGAGAGGTAGTAGCAGTTGATAAAGGCCTCACACCTCTCTCCATGGCGAAGGAGAACTGGCGCAAACCATCGGTGCTAAGCACTGATGACCGGAAGGACGTATGGAAGAGCAAGGAGCTGCACGGCCGGTTCTATCGTTCCCTTACTGGGCCTGATGTGGACCAGTTGGCGTCAATGAACTGGCTACGCTTTGGGGACCTCTTTGGAGAAACCGAGGGGTTTGCCTGTGCAATTGCAGACGAGGTTATCAAGACGAACAACTACAGAAAATACATAATGAAGGACGGAACCGTCGACATCTGTCGAGCATGCCACCGCCCTGGGGAGTCCCTCCGACATGTAGTCTCTGGTTGTTCGCATCTTGCTAACAGTGAGTATTTGCACAGGCATAACCAAGTAGCCAGGATCATTCACCAGCAACTTGCTCTCCGATACGCCCTTGTTGAGACTGAGGTGCCGTATTATAAATACACACCAGCGCCAGTTCTTGAGAATGGTCGTGCCTTGCTCTACTGGGACCGCTCTATCATCACGGACAGGTTTATTGCAGCCAATAAGCCTGATATCGTGCTAATAGACCGGTCCCAACGCCGGGTAATGATAGTCGATGTCACCATCCCCCATGACGAGAACCTCGTGAAAGCTGAGAAGGACAAGCTCAGCAAGTACCTTGACTTGGCTCATGAGGTTACCGCCATGTGGGATGTGGATTCGACTGTCATTATCCCGATAGTGGTGTCTGTGAATGGTCTAATAGCGAAGAGTCTTGACCAACATCTTGAGAGACTCTCGCTGGGCGGATGGATCAAGGGCCTGATACAGAAGGTGGTAATCCTTGGCACGGCACGAATTGTCAGGAGGTTCCTTACCCTGCAGCCCTAACCACCGGTAGTTTGGATACTGTCTCGCTGCCGATGGACCCGCTAAGTGTAGGTTTTTTTATAATATTTATATCTTTTATATTTATGTTATAAAAAAATTTATATTTAAGAACTATTTAAAATAAAGGATAATAATAATAATAATATTTATTTTGACACAAATTAATTATACAAATAAAAAAAATGTTCCAAAGGCTCCCGAACTAGTCGAAGACTGTGCATCGGGTGCCGATGGCTTCTCATCGTGTACAGATCTTGGCTATGTCAAAATAATCTATAATAGGTATCACAATCACAATTCAATTACAATTACAATTTTGAATACAAAACAATTTTGAATTAAGAACCTTATGGATTCTACCAAAAAGAAATTAACAAACATATTAAAAAAACAAACAGAAATAAACACGAACTCATCCTACATATTAAAGTATAGATATGTTTAATCTAGTTAAGTGTATAAATTTTCTAACATGTTTTCAATGCCATAATAATCGAACTCCCTCAACCAAGACAGTATAACTTTACTAATTTCATTGTTGCTGTACTTTTTCGTATTATATTCTTTATTAAATTTTGTGTACAAACGGGCGGCAACAGCGTTATATCTTTTCTGTGCAAATCTTGTTCTCGTTGTGGGAACCGGGAACCTTTCAAGTCTTTTTTCTTTTAATATCAAATAGGGTACAGTTTTCCTATGATATCTTCTTAAGCATTCGTATATGAATATCTTCCGAACACTGAGAACCCCAGCTTTTTCATATACTTCTGTAGTTGAATGTCTAAAGGGTAGGTGCAAAAGCACTTTCAGAACCGCTCTTTGTGCACGTTCTACAGATATTAAATGTGTTTTTGCTGCAGTACCCCATACGCAGATGCAGTATCTCATAATGCATTCACACAATGCCCTGTATGTCGCTATAAGAAGTTTAGGTTCCGCTACCGTTCTCAGCATTTTGAAGATATAAATTAGTTTTCTTATTCTTAACTTAAGTGTGTTAATCTGTATCTTCCAATTAAGTCTACTGTCTATATGTACTCCTAGGTATTTTATAGTATCTACTTGAGTCAGTTCAGCGCAAGTGCATTGTGCCGTTAGTGGGCCACGGTTACATGGATATGTATGTATCTTAACACCGACACAAGGACTACGTTTACCCGGAGATTTCATAGTGAAATATATATATTTGGTCTTGCTGGTGTTTAGTGACAACAAGTTATTTTCTAGCCATTCGGTGACTACTGAAAGACAATTTTCAGTTAGATTTATAACTTTTGGGCAGGTTTTGTCGTGAAGCAGCAATACTGTGTCGTCAGCAAACATCAGCAAATCCAAACCGTTCCGTGTTACTTCACAAAGGTCATTTATATATATAAGGAATAGCACAGGTCCTAAGGTACTTCCTTGCGGTACGCCATAAGTACACTCTACGCTATCACTTTCATGACCTTCGATCCGTACTCGCTGTGTCCTTCCTAATAGGTAATCCGAGAACCAGGCCAGCGCTAAGCCCCTAATACCAATGTTTTCTAATTTTGTTAATAGAATAGGAATAGACACCGTATCAAACGCTTTCTGTAAATCAAGAAAGTCACCAATGCATTTACTACCACCATCAAGATAATTAGTGATCTTATTAGTAAGATTAAGCACGGCATCTTCAGTTGAGAGTCCTTCTCTAAAACCAAATTGGTTTTTGCTTAGCAATTTATTATTTTCTACATAGCTTGTGATTCTTTTTTTAACCAATTTCTCCAAAATTTTAGACAATGTTGAGAGCAGAGAGATCGGTCTATAGTTAGTTGGATTATCCTTATTACCTGACTTAAAAATCGGACACACTATTGCATCTTTTAAAATAGCCGGAAATACACCTGTTTCTAAACTCAGATTGCAGATATGAGCTATTGGCACAGCTAATAGGTGTATATACTTTTTTACAAATTTTGTAGTTATTTTATCTCGACCGGGCGCACTATTATTTTTGAGGCTCATAACTACACTTCTGACTTCATGTGGATCAGTAGGAGACAGATACATAGACGAAACTGGGGAATCAGATCTTTTAGCCATTGATGCTAGATCCACCTCATTAGTGTTCAACTTTTCTAAAGTTGAATTTGCAAGAATTTTACCGACAGATGTAAAGTATGAGTTTACTTTGTTAAGTGTCCCAGTGAGGCTATTGCTTATATTAAGTAGATTAGAAGAGGGTGTGCTAATTTGTTTCATGTCACATACTTCCTTTATAATATTCCATGTTTCCTTTAAATTGCCTTTATATGTATCTAGTTTATGTCTATAATATTCTTTCTTTAAATTTTTAATGAATTTATTACATACATTTCTATACCTAATATACCTCTCTTTTACCCCTTTATCATTTGGCGATTTTTTAACTTTACTGTGTAATTTATCCCTTTTTCTAATACATTTGACCACACCACTCGTAATCCATGGCTTAAGAGGGGAGTTTTTCTTAACAAATGTTTTGGTCTGGGTATTTTCTTCAAGTGACAATAGAAGTTTATTGGAAAATAGTTCTGCTGCAGAGTTTACATTGTCTTTAATTGTAAATAAGTCCTGCCAAGTTTCTTTTTTCAATATCGCTTCAATATTTTCATGATCCACACTAACTTTGCATGTCTTAATTCTATTTTTTGTAATTTTCGCATTATTTATATGTATTAAAACAGGATGGTGGTCTGTGACTCGTTGTTCAAATACTAATGTTTTCCAACGACTAGGACTCTTAACCATGATATGGTCCAAACATGTTTTTAGTCTAGTAGGCCGGTGTATCCCTGATCTTAATCCATGCAAAGCTATCATGTTTAAGTAATAGTCAGAAATAACAGTTTCGTTTCCAGCCATAATATCTAAATTAATATCGCCAGTGAGTATTATGGTCTCAGTAGAAATTGTGGATAAAATGTTATCGAGAGAATCCAAATATGGTCTTAGATTTTTGAAACAAAGGGGTCGGTATGTACATACGATGGCGATATTGTGAGTATAAGACAATTCCCATCAGTAAATGGTGGTTCATGTGCTGATACTTCAATATTTTGCCTGACATATACTACAACTCCATCGTTTTGGTTCAGCTTGTTTTTAGTCCAGTACATGATATAATTGTCTATATGTGGTGGTGGTTTTATCATGCTAGTCCAACACTCTGTAAGTACAAAAACGTCAACTGATATGTCTAAGCTAGCCATGTAAGAGACAAAATAGTCAAAATTACAATGAATACTTCGTATATTCATTGTCAAAATACAAAGTGCATTTTTATTATTTACATGTACGTTTAAGACTCTCTTGCAATCATTGCAGTTAGCAACAGAGATGCAATCAATTTTTTCCGACATATCTAATTCATCAACAATAAAGGAGTTACTATTCATTATTAACAAATAGCAGAGTAACCGGGTGCGAGAGATGGCTTAATCGGTGTAAAATACCAATTACTATTTTCGTTGTATATGGTATTAGCAAATAACAAAAAAACACTGCGATATGCTTAAGATGATTAGTAGAATGTAATTTACGATATAATACTAGATGTCCGACGTACTTCAGTATAATAATTAGCAAAAAATAATAATTACATGTGTGTGATGGAAAAAGCTCGAAATATTCGTTTGTATTGCGAGTATTTTTGATAAGTTTGTTTGTATGATTAAGATATAGTTGAGTGCAAAGGTTATACAATAATATATAAAAAGAGTAGATATTTTTAGAAAAAAGACATATTATGACAATTTTTAAGGCGCAGGAAATAACACAAATCAAAGTCAATATTTTGAAAACATATAGTCACTTGTTTTTGAGGTTTTCAAATAAACAAGCAATTAGTAGATATTTGGTGTATATACTCACTCACAGTTGCATGTATAGTTTTTGTAAAATTCACATATGGGCTTGCAGCCCATAAAAAGACTGTACTATCTATGTCTAGGTCATTAAATTTGTTTTTTCTGTCTGCCTGTCTATTGCCAAAGTTCTTGTATCTGTGCAGGCGAATAGGTACAGTCTTGTTGTAAAATAGCAGTAAAATGTCCAAGTCTAGTATAAGCGTAAATCAAAAGAAATCACTTAATAAAAACACCATGTCTTTACTAAATAAGCATTGTGATTGAAGAATAGGTATTTTGGCATTACAGTTGAACAGCTCAAATTCAGAATTACCTGCATTTTACAGAAGGCCTCAGTTAAACTGTGCTATGTTGCTTATCGTGCTTTACATGTTAAGCCTTTCATCAATTTTAATTCGAAACTTATTTCAATATTGCGTATAATTAATGATTAAATGAACTTACCTGTACGTGAAGTTCAATTATAATTACTCGAAGAGCCTCGTTCTTGTCTGGTTATGCCCGGCTTTACAGAGCTTAGAGAACTCGAGCTACTTATTAAGTAGTGTGGTAGAAGCACGCACCAATATACTGCAAAATACTGGCATGAAACTTCGTTCACAAGTATAGAAAGAATCTACTACCTAAACCTCTGATTAATGTTACAAATACGTACTTCGCTTTACATTGGATCGTGAACGATTTCCGCGGCACTGGAGAGTGCGCCTCCACGGCATTGAACAGTGAACTGCATCACCTAAGCTGGTTGCTGAGCGTAGAGAGTGTCCCGACTGAATCAGCATAAATCGGGTTGGTTCATTAACATGCTGCAAGATTCGACAGGCCTCGTGCGGCCCAATAACAGCCCGTTAGCATCCCTGTCCCCGTGCACTGTTAGAGCGACTGCAACCGGTACACTAAAAAAATGTGCAACGGTTATCAACGAATGAGACACTGCTTGAAGCGTCAAACCGAAACCTGCGTTGATGTTAATGACATTCGTTTATTTTGTGCAAAAACTTACTGAGTAGAACACGACTTTTTTTATTCTCTCTAGCTCCAGTGGCCAAAAACCAAACATTACTAACGGCATCAAAAAACGAAGAGGTTCCCAATTCCACTTACCTCATAATTCCGTCATTTACTAACCGAGTATAAGAGCTTAATGAATATACTCCTGACGTGGTCCCATTGTCACTAAGTCAGTATCGAAAATCGAAGTAATCCTTTTAATATTATAGGCACATTTAACGTCTTTCATGATTTTTCTTAAGCTTTTCAGGTATTTGGATCTGGTAGTCCATAGCCATCTCGAGGATTCCTCCACCACGCTGAACTAATGATGGAAGGATCCCTGACTTTTAGAAGTTAGAGGTTGGTTTTCTAAATGTAATAGGAACGTACTGACCTTTAGTTGTACTCTTCAAAAAAACTATAATATCTTAAATTCACAAAAAAAAATATTTAAACTTTTATATCATCGTGTTATCAAAAATTGTGTTGTCATGTGTTATCGTGTTGCTGAAACTGACGCTCACTTTGGTAATTATAAGTTTCTTAAATTTTTATTTTCATTTGGTTTAAATGATAATATTTCAGAGTAGAGTTTCATTTTCCTACTATTAACACCAGTTGGGCTGTACTTGGTTAGGATGGCTGTTGGACTTGTATGTAAGCAACGTGGCATATAAAAATATATTTTGACACTCACAATAATTCAATACAAAAAAGATTCCCATTCACAGTTAATGAAATTCAAAATATAAAATAACAATGATGAAAACGTGACTCCGAATCGGCGCGGAAGGGTTCGCGTGTCCATTTGTCCGGAATAACACTGACAAATATTGAATAGGGACAGATTTGCGAGCCCTGGCTTAGAGGACCGAGCTTCGGGACGGCGACAAAAATGAGGAAGGAATTGATTCGTATACATCGGCCATATTTGCGGGCGATACAAAATGGAGATGCATATTTAGTGTCAGTTGACTTGGCTTTGATTCTATTTCTTCTTTAGTATCCCAAAATGTTCACATAATCTTAAATCATTTAATACGATTTTAGTTTTACGTTTTTCTACCATGTACCAGTTGCTAATGGCGTTCAAAATATGATTTAAAATCATATGCTTTTTATTTCGGATAGCGTAATATTTGTACAAATGCGACCAATTAATTGCAGGTATAAATATTTTTTTTATTTCCAAAAAAAAAGTTTACATCTTACTTAGATGCTGATAGTCCCCAAGCTAGGCAATCCTGCCTCTTGGGGACTAGAATGTATGATTATGTAGTTGCCAATATCTTGGCAGGGCAGTCTATTTATGAAATTTTGATTTTTGTCTATTATACTCGATAATTTTTTATTGACTCTACAAGTGACTTTTTATTTACCATCAACAACACTGTCGGCAAACATACACTTGATACCATTTTTCAAATACATCATTACACCATTCCAAAGTTTATACTGTAAAACCGGAATCTCATTTATGGGGAATTGTAAAGCTTTTGACAACGAAGTTTAACAAATTGTTGCTGATTTGCCTTTTCATGGGTTTACAGCGCACGTAAAATACACATAAGAGTAAAGATCAATGATTGTTTGAATGATTCCAATGATTGGTTAATTTGTACACATCATCGTCTGTTGTATTGTTACAATGTGAAGAAATGTTATTTTACTGTGTATAAATATAAAACAAATAATATTGTGAATAATAAAGGCTAATTTATTGTAATGTCGATACTTCTGACAAGGTTGTGAAGGTTGAAAAGTTTCTTGCATCATTCTTCATATCAGCTAAAAACCACCCGAATTAGTGTAAGTGAAAATTTAGACGACAGAAAAGCTTTCTGTCGTTTTTTAATAAATACTATTTTGATTTTGACCTGTCCAGTCTTCTACGTAAGCGTTTAGAGTAACACAACGGACCCTGTTATTCGCAACAGAAATTCTTACCTAGTAATCAATCTTAACTACGCCTACAGTAGTATGTACTTCGAGAAAAATTAACGTTTTATTTCTATCTTTATTTTAATTGTTGGTATTTTGAAATACTTTTCCTCCTTCTAAAACTTCTTCAGACACTTAAGACTGAACTATCTAAACAGGAACTACCTTGAGCGTATTAACTGCTAGCTAAAGTTAAATGTAAGTGTCGCACATACATTGCGAGCACATCGCAGCAGCTGGTTGGTGATATAAACATGTCGGCGTTGCATCGAGGCTGCATAATGAGCAGTGACGGCTAACGACGCATTGTGGCCGACACGTGTTGGCAGACATACTGGGATATCTAAGAATCTTAAACAAACAGAACTCCTTTAACCTTAGAGCTCTAAGACCACCTAGCATGCTCCTAAGTAACCGCGTGTTGACTTCTGACTATTACAGTTTTCAAATTCAAAAATCTTTATTCTACAAAGGACTTTACAGGCACTTATTGATGACAAAACAAAGCAAAATATTCTATTTGAAATATATTTATTTAACCTTGTATGAGCATACTTCCTGAATATAATCAAGATGTCTGCAAATACAAGTAGGAAAAAAAGTAGACTCTACACCTGTTCGGAAATTGGGAGAGCCTTCTCGATAAGAACAGGCAAGAAACTCGGAAGGTAATTTTTTTATCTCCTCTTTTAAATCGCCATTTTCATTATTGATTCCGTTACATAGTCATTATAATTATTGCAAGATAAAATACAATCAGTATGCTTACATACACTTAAAATGTCAATAAAAATAATATAAATATATACATTAAGCATTTACAATAAATTATGTTGTTACCAATCATGACATAATTATTATTATGATCACTAAGTATAGCTAGTTCCATATCGTGTGATCACTTAAATACTCACTCACTTTGTAATAAACTTTGCTCATGAGAGTCTTTTTGGCATGAACTTTAAATTTATGAATTTTGAATAAATTTGAAAATTTTAAGAATTTTGAAATCTTTTTGACATGAATTTATGAAGTTTGTTAAGACTTCATAATTATACTCCTGGATTTGTCAGAGTATTACTGTAAGCTTTCAATCGAGTTTCCTAGCTATTTTAACCGACTTCGAAAAAAGGAGGTTACTCAATTCGACCGTATATATGCTTTTTCTTTTCTCTTTGTCCTTGTAATACCAAAGGGTGACTTAGTAATAGTCGTGTGTGCGGGTAAGTACCTCTCATCTTGCCTATTTCTGCTACCAAGCAGCGATGCTTGGATTGCTGTGATCCGGTTCGGAGAGTAAGACAGGCAGTGAAATCTCTGGGGGTACTGTGACTTGACATCTTATGTCACAAATTGGCAACCTTCAATAATGTCTTTGTAGTCTATTTAAAAGCACATCATAGGAAAGTCAATATTTCTTCCGCAGACATCTTCGACTTGAGCAGGAACTAGAACTTGTAAATTGTATGATAAAAGATCAACAAAACTATTAATGGGCGAACACGCAAACTCGGTCCTTCGGTCCGCCCAACAATTCGCTGTTCGTTATCGTTCAAGAAGAATTAGCTGTTAGATTCTTGGCCCATAAACTAATGATCAAGTGCTTAGGCGGGCCGCTATCGGTGGATCTCGAAGCGTGGCGTGAGCATCGCGAATCGCTCGCGCTTATCGGCGCATCGCGTCGTCGCCCGCGCCGCCCCTCGATGTATCACTTGTAATTATTAGCGAGTCGATCGTGGGGGGCGATAACCCGTGTTTATTTTGAGCTGTATGAAGTGTTTATAGTTTACTTGCTGTTTGTTGCATGCTACTTTGTCTGCGTGATATATTGCAAGTTCGGTCGTATTTCGCGTTCCAAATTTGAATTTGGAATCCTTTATTCAAACTGGATTCTTAGATAATCGCTTTTGCACATCAAAGAAGCTACGCCTGTGGTTTAAAAATCTACGGCGAATTTTTTTTTATTTCTGCTAGTCAAAAGGCATTACTTGTTTTTTTTATAAACTTGGGTGATTGTACGTACACTGTGTTTTGCTCTATTCTTGTCACTGGTTGTTATATAAATTATGCCATCATTTCTTGCGTTGTGAGATGAAATCGATACCCTAAATTATTTTTGTGTTTACCCTTTCTATATTGTCGGAACTTTGGGCCATCCCATATTTGGATAGAGTAGTTCCTCTTGGTTTCAGTAAGATTATAAAGGCATCTACGAGGTCTCATACCCACAAAAGTTATACTTAACTACGAGTTATTATAGGTCTCAAACAAAATCTTAACGCAGCGTGGGTGTTAAATTATCTATATATGTCTGTATGCTAGATGTTAATAGTTAAACCAAATATTTTCGCTTCACAGCATTACTGTCACCGAAAAAGCTACTTCACCCCAAACCAAAAAGTAAGCTTATTACCATTTCCAACTTTCTCCCGTACAACTGGGACTTACTTCGGCTTGCGCGACAACATCAGAGCTTCAATATTCACGTCAACCTGTTTTGTATGTTAATAAGACGCTATGCACCTGCCTTTCATACATACGCAGATCTAAGTAATTCCATACACACTGAAAAGGATGGAAATGAACACACCGTATTTGTTAGAATATTCGACAAGCCGTTTACGCTCTCGCCGCTGTCTCAGTGATATTGATTGCGGAGGTACCTAATAACTTATGCTTTTATAAACGTACAATGATGCCTTCTCAGAGTAAATTTTTATTTTAAAACGAAGTTATAAGGGTAAGTAAATTAACAATATGGTGTAAAAAACACATAGGTAAACCTTTAGTTGACAACAGGTAAGTAGCTAATAGTAATTAGGGAACACATAGGGAAGTTAGGTATATAAGATCGTCATCAACGTATCCTTGTCACTCTTTGCACAAAAAGTTAATCTTTCTCTTTAAATGTTAGGTCGATATGTGAGCTATGGCCAATTTAATAATAATAAAGACAACAAAACCCTCATTGGATATTGACTTGACTTCGCTGTCCGTCCGCCCGTCTGTCTGTCAAGAGCCTTTTTCTCAAAAACTCGTCGAGATAGCAAACTGAAATTCATATCAAATACTCGGGTTTATAATTTCTTTCAGCTGTGAAAAAACTCAAATATGTAAGTCAATGCGATCAAAAGATACGACAGTCTATATCACATCACCCTTACAGCTCATATACGTCCCCACCGAGGGGCTCGAGCCTACCCTATGTTAGGGTGATTAGGCCTTAGTCAACCACGCTGGCCCAGTGCGGATTGGTCGACTTCACATACACCTTGGAATTTATTGGCAGACTAGCTGTGCCCGCGACTTCGTTCGCGTGGAATAGTAACGGCTGGACCGATCTTGATAAAAAGTAGCCTATGTTATACCTTCTATAGTTAGCTATCTATTAGTGAAAGTCCCGTCAAAATCGGTCCAGCCGTTCCGGAGATTAGCGGGAACAAACAGACAGACTGACAGACAAAAATTTTGTAAATTGTGTTTTTGTTATTGGTACCCGATATACATTCATACCCATTTAGAAAAACTCGTTATTTTGACATTACAAACAGACACTTCAATTTTATTTATTTGTATAGATGTATGCGGGTTGCCACACGATATTTTCCTCTACCGTAGGAGCGTCAGCAAATGTACATAGGAACTTCGAAAAACAGAAAACGCATTGGTACATGGCGGTATCGAACCACGAACCTCCCGATTAGAAGGCCAGTGGCGACTCCACAGCGCCACCGACGCTCCTTATGTTATGCATATTTTCAAATAATCATGAAATTTGTCAAAGTCTTATAGCACATGTCATGGAAAAAAATCTGAAATCTTTAATATGTAGTTAGGAACTTATACGCGTAGATATGTTTATTCCGAACCCTTGGTGCGCTAGTCTGACTTATTCGTCAACTGACCTTCCGAATTTATATATTTTTTTGTCGTCAACTCGCTCGATCGTAACAACGTGACTTATTTATGTACAGTCAGCTACAAAAACGTTTTAATAAACTTAATGTAGCTACTTAGTAACTATTTAGTAATCTGTGCCTACCTACTTCAAACGTATTAACAGACTTCATAGGACTTGAATTTAAAATAAAACAAATATAGTTTTGGCAGGCTTAAATGAATTAGTTGGTTCCAGGTACTAGGGTAGCAGAATCGATAATGAGGTTCACTCTGGATTCACAAAGAGTGTGATCACGGGTCGCGTTCGCTAGAGGAAAACCTCTTTATGGTTTATGCTTTCCTGATCCTCAAACTCCTGTGGATTCCTCTGTTATTACTATAAGTATTTTGGGTAATGACAAGTAAGAAAAAAAAATCGATTAGTTCTACTTACATAAAACTGTTTGGATTTTATAAAAGTTTTTTGTTCTCGTTCTATTTGAATGTACTTTATATGTGCACGCGAGTAGACGACAAAAAAATAGGTAAAATCGGAAGGTGCTAACTAGCGCGCAGTCGCGAGTTTAACCATTGCCAGGCTAGATGACTAAAAAATTTATTTTGCTTTAAAAGAAGCTCATTTATTTAATAAACAGAAAGAAAAAATCGGGTTTCCAATAACTATAAAAACAACCAAGATATAAGGTATTAAAGATTTTTCTCCGTCTCTTTCTAGCAAAACGGCAATTTACATGGAGTTAATATGGCCGTACTCAACGATGACGTCACGGTTGATGTCGGATCTCTCTGTCTAATCGCTTCCAAATTAACAACTTAAAATGCTTGTATCTAATCTATTTCTAAGTCGATTTTAATTCTAATTTCACAGGATCGCATCTTTTTCTACGGTATTTTAATATTTTATGACGGGACGCGAAAATTAGAATTCAGTCATCATGCCAATTGACAAACAAGTCGCGAGTCCATCTCACACTTGGCCCATTTTTTAGAAGATAATATCATTGGAGCTCGCACACTCTCTAGTAATATAAGTCTTTGAATATTTACGAACATAACATCGCGGGAAATGATGACATCGCATCTCCTCATCCTCGTCAAAGCGAGACAATGCGGCGACAAAAGGCAGTTCGGTTAAGCTCTACGTGTTTAGAGCACGAATACAATCTCCCTTGTGAATTTAATAAATACCCATTCACCGGTAGAACTGAGTCTCTTTGCCCGTTTTGGAATACATCATGGGTTTATATTTTTCATGAAATTTTTATATTTAAGGAAAAGTTTCTAGATAGTCACAAAAATAATGTTTTTTTAACAGGCATGGAATCTACAAGTATTTTTTTTTAAACGTTGGCCCACACTAGGATTTTCTCCTGTGTCGCAGTTACAAACATAGAATATCACATTATTCTTCAAAGCTTATGTTGAATTGCTATATTTTTTACATTTTAACAAGCAGTTTACAGAAATGTTCTTAAGAAATTTATGCATTACCTACATGAGAAAGTTACTTTTTTTAAAGCCGAACCACAGACAAATATCACTAGCATTTAAATGTTTATGAAAAATCAGTAATATTTCTTTATAAATGATTTTTTTTCTTGTATTATTTTATTAATTTTTTCAATTTTATGATAACGGCGAATTCCCTTAGTCGGCTTTTAATTACGCCATATGTATTCTCAGGCCATCATCGTACGGATAATACGCGCTTTCTAGGAAATTCGTCGTGTCTAAGTAATTAATTTCAATACACATTGGAAAGATGTAATCTAATCTACCTAATTATAACAAAATCATTATTTTTTTGTTTTCAGAATTTAACTACTACGGTCGTGCCATTTTGGCCTGTCATTATTTTATCACTTTTTCCGTTTGATATTATTGTGGACATTAATATTTAAATATTAATTTATATATGTCTTCATCCTTTATGATAGACGGCAATAATAATAATACATTTATATGCCAGAATATGGTTAGTAGGTTGTTATACTCGAAGTTATATTTCCCGACATACTTACATACTCTATCGAATGTTCGATGTGCAAATGTTAAAAATAGTAGATACATTATACATTTATTTATTTTAATATAAGCAGATTTTTTGTTTTTCATGAACATGGATACCAAATTATCATCTTAGAAGCTTACGTTTATAAATGGTTTTTACAGGGTCATAGATTTATATCATTATTTAACCAATGTATGCCCGTAATTATTTAGGTCATGAAAATATCTGATATTCACAAATGTTGCTCAAAATAGGAACAAATAAAGGGTTTTTACATTATTTTTGAATTTTTTTCTGGAAAAAGTATTTTTTTTGGCTGGGTCGCTAACGACCCACTGGGATAATAGATGTCCTAAACTAACTCGCTATCTTCTTTAACAAATCTTTTTTTTTGTCAAATCCGTAAAACAATTGCAAAAAATCTATCACCTTACTTTCAGGACTAAGCTTTTCGGTACCATCTTTCATACCCACTTTCGCACTGGTTTTATAGGCTTCTTTTATTCTATTGTACAAGGACCGGGCTACTCTATATCTCAATTTCATCCACAACTTCTGGAAATTCTGATCGATTTATTACCAGCTATGTAGCTGCGTAGGTGTCAGTCGTATTTACTATATCCGAGCAGTCCTCGTCTCCCAGGCATTTTCAGACTGCTGACAATCACGAGGAGGATCCAAGTACGCGTTCAATTGACCCGAATTTTGACTAGCGATTGACCAATCGGAGCGCGTATATTGACTTTCAACTGTTCGATGACGTGATAATGTGGCGTTCTGATTGGTCGAACGCAACGGTTTAGTTTCGATTCGGTTGTAACTTAACGGTAGAATTGCGGCTCTAGACTTCCCAACAACTGAGGAACTGGCTATCTCTTTGGGTACTTCTTCTTGTATATGCATACCATGTGCCTTTTTCCTTTAAAGTTTCTACCCACTGCTTATGCCGTATCGAGTCCATTAATAACGGTTCATCATCAACAGCTCTATACGTCCCCACCGAGGGGCTCGAGCCTACCCTAAACTAGGGCGATTAGGCCTTAGTCAACCACGCTGGCTAAGTGCGGTTTGGTCGACTTCACACACATCCTGTAAAGAAATTCTTTCTTCACAGGTGTGTGCAGGTTTCCTCACGATGTTTTCCTTCACCGTAAAAGCGTCGAATAAACGTACATATGAATTCAAAATTTGAAAACACATTGGTACGTGGCGGGGTTAATAACGGTTAGGACGAGCTTATTATCATTATTATCGAGTCCATTCTATTCTTCAAAATGGAAAAATAAAATGGAACTTTAAATCCAACGTGTACTGGCACATTAGTTAATTTATTTATTTTATTTTTATAAGCTTCATGTACATTGTGCACAACGGCGAATTTAATACCTGAAGCATTTTCTACTAGTCAAAATTCGGGTGATGCAGATAGTTCTTATTGAAGTTTCATTAATGAATGTGCGATTTCTTTTCCAGTTATTTTGAAATATTCCTGTAGACGTTGCAATAATTCTTATATTTTAAAAATGTACGTATATATTGCTTTGTAGCTCAACGTGGGGCATTCTACGCCTCTCGTAGAGAGTATATTGTTCTATGTTCTACGCTTTATAATGCACTTAGAGAGTCGGTAACGTTCTTTCAAAGTCATTATATTCACAACCACAGATAATAAATACTACAGTAACAAAACGCAAAGAAATTAGGTCGTCTACACGCTAGGCAGCGCGGCTAGATTACAGTTGCCAGACGCAGCGCTAGCAGAAATTAACAAAAGGGATTGTTGCACGAAAGCAGCGAAAGGTGTGAGCCGCTACGGGCGTCGGGCGCAAAAATGCCGGTTAGATTTAGGCAGATAACAAGAGGCGTGGAGTCGAGGCCTCTTCAAGCGCAACTGCGAACTGTTTGAGCGCTAAAACACAATACACTGCGTGTTTATTACTTGCGTATGGTAATAAATATGTTTTAAGCGCAACCCCAACTTAGTTTGGTAACGTTTACGGAGCTTGGTAGCGCATTGGTGCGTGCGCTCAGCGAACAATTACTAAGGTTGAGCAACGTTCGCTGTGGTCTTTCCTAGGATGGGTGACCAAAATAAGAAACACCTGAAGCTACTCCGTGCTTCGAAAGGCAGGTTAAACAGTGGGTCCTGCGCCTGATCTTGCCCCTGTCGTGTCGGCTAACCGTCCCATGGGACTAGGCGAATGAAGGAACAGAGAGTGCACTTGCGTTTGCGCAGGCACTTGTGCACTATAATATCTCCTGGGCAGATGGCTAGTCTCTGTGGAGATTGGCCGCCGCGATCGAATATCAGTTAAGAGGACATTATTCATAACGTTTACGGGCTCATGTTTCCGTTCATACGTCCGTACGTCCATCCGTTCCCTCGACATCTCGGCTCCTGAGCCACCTAGCCTGACCTTCTATTCGGGAGGTCCGCGGCTTGATTAATACATTACTTTACTTGACCAATATGTTTTTCGTTTTTCGAATTTCCTATGTACATTTATCCTACGCTCTTACGGTGAAGGAAAACATTGTGAGGAAATCTGCATACGTCTGCGAAGAAATTCAAAATGTGAAGTCGACCAATCCGCACTGAGCCAGCGTGGTTGAACACCCTAACTTAGGGTAGGCTCGAGCACCTCGGTGGGGATGTATATGAGCTGTTATGATGATACGGCCTTATATTCAACCACAGCTGCTCCCATCTTGCGGTCACTGCAGAATTTGCGGCTGCACCTCTGCTGCGCATCCTTGTTGAACCACTGTTTTTTTATCGAGGTGGAATGCTGTTGCGCAACGTACCTGCTAGTTAAGGCGTATGTAGGACTCTTCCTGCACACTGCGGGTCACATCACACCCTTGACGTCCATCTTGTCCCTAGTCGAGGCGATCCAGGGACTGGACACCAAAATCCGGATCACTTCAAGACGGCCCGGCCAACTGCTGCGGGTCAGACCCCTTAGACGAAAGCCACACGCAAATTTTTGTCGTTCCACAGAAAAAATGTACGGAGATGACATTAGCTGCGGAAAAAATTGCATGAGGTTGTCACAAACTAATGTCATTTACATACATTCTTAGGTTTCCGTGACTTGAAAGGAAAAAACGGAACCCTTATAAGATCACTTTGTTGTCCGTCCGTCCATCTGTCTATCTGTCAAGACTCTTTTTTCTCAGGAACACGTGGAGGTATCAAGCTGAAATTTGTATCAAATACTCAAGTCTACTGTCCCATGGAGCGGTGAGAAAATCAAACTTCTAAGCCAACGCAATCAAAAGATACAGCCATTTATGCCGCAAATTTCCGACACTCGCAAGGGAATCAAAACCTACAGGTACTTCCCGTGAACTCAGAATCTTGAAATTTGGTACGAAGTAACGTCTTATAGCACAGATAAACGAAAAATTGCGAAAAACCGTAAATTTTTAGTTACATCATATAAAAATATTTGTAATAATTTTGTACGCCCATACGTATATGGGCCGCTTAAACTTTCCTCCATTAACAAAAGGAGCAGTGTACTACGCACACAACGAAGTTACTTCTGTGATTCTACCAGATATGTTGGTAGCGGAATGCGAAATGTAAACAGCAACGTAGTTAATAAATCATTCTTGAATGGTGTAGTGGAGGGTGGAGGTGTAACTCATTTTTTTATGTAGAGTTTAATTTAAGCAAAGGGACCGGACTCCACGAGGTTTTAATCGACTTCCTGATCTAAAATCTGTGCTGACACAGATACAGGTATAAACGATTAGCTACTACCGATATCTTTATCGTTTGGGTTAACATTTCAAAATAACCTCAGACCAAATGCCTATCGTTTTGAACATAATATTACCGACGATTAACATGAAAGTTTTACGTTTTAATTTTACGGAAAATTAAAACAGCAGTTTTTGTCTCAATGTCTTGTATAGTAAATTTATATGCATGTCTATTCAATATACAATTCTATTTGGATATCGATAGTGTAGGTTATAAGCAGTAAATGTTATATGAAACATGATATCTAACTAAAGTGAATAAAATGCATTGTATTTCCATATCCTTTCATTTAATTAAATAAGATGTTCAAAATGTCGACCATTTTTTTTTCAATGCTCATTTTGGTAAAGATATTTTTAATATTGCGTTTTGTATCTTTAGGTGGTGAATTTGCATGAAAATTTTATAATTTTTAATTTATTTATTTGCGTTATTTGATGCGAAATATTTTTTTTATATACATTTTTTTTTTATTTATTCATGGACAAACAGTTGCGTAAATACAAAAGAACATCTTAAAAATAACTTATTTTAAAAACCTATAGTCCCCTATATTATAAAAACATATAAAGTTGTACTTTAAAAGCGCTTTTACTCCACTATTTAAAAAAAAATCTAATATTACTATTCAATATCATTGAAAAAAATAAAGATTATGAGATTTTATTTTTAAAATTAACCAAACTAGTATTAAAAATATCCAAATCACTATGTTTCTCATTGTACACGGTACAGGCCCTTTTAATAAAACTATTTTTAGCGTAGTAAGTGTTAGTAGGTTTCACTGCAAACAAATATTTTCTACAAACATTTCTTTCCTTTTTACGAGGAATACGGAAATAAATTTGTTCCAATAGGGAAGGAGCATCCACCATATTGTTTAGTAGTTTATATAAATAAGAAGCATCTAAAAGGTCGCGACGTTGCTGTAGACTGTTCACTTTATAAAATGAAAGGGATGATTCATAGTCATTGTCATGGTTACCAATTCTATAATTTAAGCATCTAAGGAACTTCTTTTGTAACTTTTCTATTTTATTTTGATGATTTTTTTGGAAGGGATTCCATACTGTACTTGCAAATTCCAATCTACTTCGTACGAAACTGTTAAACAGAAGCTTATACGTAGACGCAGATTTAAAGGGGTTTCCCACGCGTAATATGAATCCCAAAAGCTTGAATGAACGATTTACTATTTTGTCTATGTGAGGTACAAAGGACAGTCTGGAGTCCATTATTACGCCAAGATCCCTAATTTCACTCACGCGCTTCAATTCCATTCCAAAAATTTTATAAGAGAATTTAATTGGACTTTTTTTCCTAGTAAAAGAGATAACTTGACATTTCTCCGGATTCAAAAATAAATTATTATTGTTGCAAAAGGTAATAAAACTGTCCAGTTCTTTTTGTAGAAGCATATAAGATATACATATAAGATATCATGTTTCATAATCGTTTCATAGTAACATAATTACTGTTTATGACCTACACAATCGATATCCCAATAGCAATTATGTAAGTTTATATTTCAATGAGACCGGGTTCATTTCCCGAACCGAGTGCAAGTTTTTTTATGTTTATGTATGAGCTTAACATAATGACTGCAGAGTGGGTTCTTCAAAAAAGGCGTGAAGAGGTTTGTACAGGGTCGGCAACGTGTGGGTGATGTCCCAGGGTATCACGGACGTCTATATAGGCTGCTGCAATCGCTTACCATCAGGTGACCCGCATTCTTGTTTGTCACCTTCGCTTCGTGGTACAAAAAAACATCATTTCGATTTACATTCGATTTTTATCAATTCAAATGAAAATAAGTAAAAATCGAGTGAACATGGACCACGCCAGACGAATGATTCATAAATAGACTACCAGATCGTCTGATAAGTAGAACAAAGTAACAGACACAATCTATTTTACACTATTTGTAGGATATCATAATATATTGAATTTGATAAGAGCCCCAAACTAAACTGCTTTTATCGGAGTAGCTGTAACACTGAATAGCCAATTTCATTACAGCAAATCATAGATAAGCAAACGTATTTAACGGTAGCGTAGCAGTTTTCGGTTTGGGCTTGTTGACATAACCCCCAGATGATGGAAATTAATAACAGCGAGTAACAATATGATCGTTACCGCCATCACTTAAGGGTCGATTTCAATTGGCAATGTCTATCTTGGTTTGGTGTTGACAGTACGCAGCATCGTGCGACGCGACGGTCAGCAAATTAGGCTTCTTGATGGAGGCGCCCCCAAATCGTAGGAGTTTTCTTACCTAACGCTACATCTTCGGAAAGTTCGACGTCGGAAGTTGATTCAGTTTTCGAGACTATACTAATCAAAGGCTTGTTAGGAGCGAGGAACGAGGCGGTAATCACATAATGAAAATAACGCGTGCTATTTAAAAGACAGTATGCGTCAGTCTATGTTCTACTGTATGCGCCTTAGTGAATTACTACGTATGGTGTTAGAAAAAGCAAACCAATACTCCTCCTTCATTGTAGGGTTATGTAATTTCAAGGAAAAACGAAACCTTTATAAGATCACTTCTTTTTTTTTTTTTTTTTTTATTACTAATTTAACACTCCACAGACTCGTGGTCCGTGCTCTTTTCATGGAATCTTCTCATTGTGATCTATTTTATTATAATTATTATATTAAGACTAACGACTACTTTTTACTCCTAATCTAAGGTGAGTTGCGCAACTCAATCAATTTAAAAAATTTAAATATATATCTTAATAATATCTATTTATACTTATATATACTTAATTATACTCAAATATATATCTTAATAATATTATACTATATGTTAATAATTTATGTATGGACTATTTCACAATTTTTGGATCATTATAATTATTATGCCAGTATTCCTGGGTAACTTATGCTAACAAGATTTGGTCAGTTAATATACTCGTATTTGGCATAATATATGTTGCGTGTTTTTTTTTTTTTTTTTTTTTATTTTAGTTTCACCAAGGTTGCTCCGCTTGATAGGGCCCTGAGTACCATTTTTTTATTGTATTCCATGACCACTTCATCTGTTGCTATGCTGGGAAGGGCAATGAGACGTCTAATTGCGTCGTCCTCCTTCAACTCCCGGTAGAAATAGGTGCAGGATACCATGTGTCTGGTAATGGCAACCACCGCGTGAGGAACACTATCGTGGACAGGGTTCTTCCTTTCTGCTCCTCTGAGCACAACCACGTGATCGTACGTTAGTCCCTGTGCTTCGTGGATCGTCAGCAGTCTAGATTGTTCTCCGGTGCCGAACCCTTCCCTCCCATACGCTTCTTTCTCGTCTTGAGTAAAGGTAAGGAAGAGAGTATTTGGGTTACCCCTTCGTAACATCGCCTCCGATGCCATTCTGCATGTCATGGACCTCAGCACTTGCCGTGATGTGTAAATACCCTTGTAGATGTTTTGGAGGGCATACACCACATCCATCGGACTTCGGTGTGTGCAGAGGAGCTTTTCTGTTACCGACGTGATGGCGGCGGGGCTTCCGTAACGCATCTCGAACAGGTTGTCTCTGTCTATGAAGGGGATCTGATTTGTATCGGTCATTAGTACCAATTCTCTTGCCCCGGTCAGCCTTGTTGCCATGATGATAGCTCCAAAATGGACTAGGAGAGCTTCGTCCACCAAAAGGCGTTTTGATGCTTCCACACCATTGATGAGAACTGAGGCAATGGTTCTTATTTTCCCCTTCACGACCGCCCCGAATCGAGTCGTCACTTTGTCCAACAGTTCTTTTGCCGTCTCGAGTGTGCTAGTGATGATCATATCTTCCTTCATTTGGAAGTTATTGAGGAGCCACGTGGTCTTCCCGCAACCCGGCACACCGTCAACCCATCTGATTGCCAGTTTACCCCATGGTTCGGAGATCCAAGTTCCACTCACGGATTCCGCCGTTTTTAGAATTCGGTCCTCCAGCATGAAGCGGGTGCACTTGGCAATTACCACTATTGGGTCCTCGATCGGTGTGCAGAATGTGATTGCTCCCCTTTCGTCAGTTGCTTCATGATCCACCAGTACCATGCCTGACGTGCCACTGTACGCCGCCATCTGCTTTTTATCTATAGGGCGAGTTCCCGCCACCACAGTCCCGGTGTCGTTGTTATAGACCACCGCCCTCGCCCCGTCCAGGAGTTCCTGTAGTAACATGCGGGCGTTTATCTGAAATGCCTCAAGTATCTTGCTGCAGGTGGTGTGTTTTACCTGCAGCGTCGCCCGCAGTGTCCCCAGGTACTCTAGATAGGCGTTGACTAGGTCATCTCCGTCCCGGTCAGTGACTATTCTGGATGGCGGTCTCACCCTTCCCATGTCTGCCAGTGTGGTTTTGGGTGAGGAGACCGTTCTATGTTTGGGGACCGAGTCCAGTACTGTCTCACTGCTTGTTCTACGAGGACGAGCGTGGCCCAGGGCAACAGATATGCCCCTGACGAGGTCGTCTGTCGGGGATTGTCTTTGTGATTGGAGGCGTCTTCTTTCGTTTGCTTCTTGCATCGCCTCCTCGTGTTGCCTTTGTGCCCGGGCTGAGCCACTTTCTGTTAGTTCATTGCGTGGAGTCTGCTCGTGGTCTTTGAGCAGAAAGTCGAGGTTTTGGCCTCTTCCCTCGTACACGATAATTTTGTGTTTTCGGGAGGCCTCCAATAAGGGAGTGTAATCGGACACTTTCCCTTTCTCGAGATCTACCTTCATGACATCCACGCTGATGACTCTTGGGTCTCCGTCCATGTTTAACAGCAGTTCCCCCGCTATAGTAAAGGACGACTTGTCAGTGTGCCAGTCCAGGAGCAGGATCGACTTATTCCTGAAACGTACGATCCGGCATTTTTGCCCTGCGAGCATCACCTCAGGCATTGCATCAAACACTTTTCTTTTAATGGTCGCCCTGGTAGTGCTGCCTTTTAGCAGGACTGCTAGGCCAGGCGATATGGCAACGTGCTTCCTTGTTCTGGACATACAGAAACTAATGCCAATCCTTTCTCCTGCACTATCCATGAACAACGCCACAGCCCTTCTGAGGAGACCTACTGTTCCTTTTTCTCCGTCGCTCAACCACTGCATTTGCGTTATCGTTGGGGCCACGTAAGGTTCCCGCGTTCGTGGTGCCATATTTACCGACCCATCATCACCCCCCTGCGCTGGTGGAGTACAGTTCTTGTTTCGCTGTGTTGCCAGATCGGCTGCTATTTGTATAAACTGCACTAAGGGTGGTTTTGCCTTTTTATCCATCAGTAGCGCATGGATATTCTCTTTCCTTATCACTATCTTGCCTAGTCTATGTTCTAAGTCATGGCGGGCACTGGCAAATCTGGGACAGTCCAGGATCACGTGCCATACCGATTCAATCTCCCCGGGGTCACATTCACAATATGGATTGTCCTTGAGTTTGAATCGGTACAGATATTCTGCGAACCCCCCGTGCCCCGTGAAGACTTGTATCAGACGAGGTGATGGTTTTTCTTTCCTGACCCAGCTATAGGCTTTCGCCTGATCTGGAAAGAACCATTTGGTCACTCCTCCTGTAGAGGAGGTAACGTACCTATCCTGCCATTTTCGGATCGTCTCTTCCCTTATCTTATTCTTCACGAACGACACGGGGATCTCACAGTAGTCCCGCGTTCCGTTTACCACCCGCGCTGCTTTTTTGGCTAATTCATCTGCTCTTTCGTTTCCCGCTGTGCCTACGTGTGCTCTCAGCCAGAACAGTTTGACCTCTCCACCGTTCCTTCTGATAGTTCTGATGTCTTCATGTATCCTCTGCACTAGATGATGGCCTGCTTTGGGGTTCGTGATGATCTCCAATGAGGATCTGGATGAAGATCACTTCTTTGGCTATCTGTCCTTCTGTCTGTCAATACCCTTTTTCTTAGGAATATATGATATCAAAATAATATCAAACTGAATTTTATATCAAATATTAGGATTTACGATCAGTTTTAACTGTAATAGTACATACATTACGATATAAGTGCGGTATGTTAGTTATAACTCGCGAGGCGAAATTTCAGCCCTAGCCGAAGGCGAGGGCGTAATAGAGCCGAGTATGTATAAACAATAAACGCACGTATATCGTACGACGTTTTTCAACACATTTGTGAGGAAAAATACCGAATAAACTGAATTCTTTGATGAAATAACACATATCTATTAAATAATTTGTAGACAAACTAAATAAATAATGGTATGAAAATAATCATTAGAAAAATCATGACTGTATTTCGTTGATGTCTTTTATATTACCTCTAGCTTTAAAAAATATAGTACATTACTAGCGCGGCCGGAAAGTGCAGTATTGCCGGACTCTGTGATGCGTGCCTCGGCTATAATATACGCGTATTTTATGAGCTGCTTTATGTATCTAAAACCGGTAAAATTATATCCACTTTACGAGCAAGTGTGTTGAAAAAATTATTTATGGTACTCCCGCTACATTTAAAGAAGGGATGATTGTATTTCTCGCCTATCCCATATTGTTGGATTTCGTTAGATAGATCTTTCAATAATCAGTTGGTGCATGAACACTATTTTTCGATTTAGGGAACCGGTTGTGAAATATAAGGTAAGCTATTTAAACTGCTAATTTGTGTCAGAGTCAAGTTAATACCAACCAGATTGCAAATTTTTTAACACCGCACCACCCGCCATCGCAGTAGAGTTCATCCATATTACCTGGAACCAATTTCGTCTAGTACAGTTCGGTTTCAGCGTTCATTCCTTCCACGTACGTGTAGGCTCTGGAACGAACTCCCAGCTGCGGTGTTTCCTGAGCGCTACGATTTGTCCTTCTTCAAACGAGGCTTAAGAAGACATTTCTCTCTAGGTAGGCAGTGACTGAACTGTGCCCTGGGTATTGCAGATGTCCATGAGCGGGTGTTACCACTTAACATCAGGTGGGCCACTGGCTCTTTTGCCACCGTTAGCAATAAAAACACTGACTCCAGTAAGTGCATTTGCTTATATAACATAATTAACCTGTGCTAGGAGCGATCGAAATTGGCCATTATTCGTAATGACTCAAAGTCGCTTTTGCAAATGAATCGCTCACCGCATCGGTGATCAAAGGTCATTTGATCAGACTACTTACGGAATATCAGGGAATTCTCGGATGCGACGCAACATTATGTGTCCTGTTTGTGTAATTGATACAGCGGCAATGATCCTAATACACTGCTATCTGTTGAATTGATACTGTTTTGGGGCTTGGGCATACCTATTACTAACTACAGAATCGGAATATCCATGACGCAAAGTGATGATATTGCAAGAGAATAGGAAATATTGTTATTTGCCTTTAACAAATAATAATTGATTATACCTTTACTCAGCCATGGCCTAATCGGGAGGTCCGCGGCTCGATCCTGCCAGGTCCCTGTGTTTTTCGTTTTTAGAATTTCATAATAATATGTACATTTATATCCGACGCGCTGACTGCGAAGAAAAACATCGTGAGGCAACGTGCATACATCTGCGAAGAAATTCAAAGGTGTAGGTGAAGTCGACCAATCCGCACTGGGCCAGCGTGGTTGACTCAAGGCCTAAACACTCTAAGGCGGATACCACATTGGATCCGTGTCCCCGTAGCCACATGCGGATTTCGTCCCTCCGTACACCGCAGCGGGATGCGGCGACAATGTGTTAACCGCCTAACTTAGGGTAGGCTCGAGCCCTTCGGTAGGGCCGTATATGAGCTGTGTTGGTGAAATGAAAATTAACTTAATTATGACCGCCCTAGGCCCATGACTGGCTGAAGTATGGCGTGCGTGTAAGGGTGAGTCCTAACACTGGGAGCTGTGACGTCACAGAGCTTAGGACTCCCTCCCACCTCTTGTCACACAATGTCACTCTTCGACGATTGATGTGTGATGTAATTTATGGATGGCCCCTAACAATCTATTATTAATAATAATATTAAAGGCTCCGAAACTACTGGACCGATTTGAAAAACTCATTGACATTTAGAATCCTACATCATCCCTGATAAACATAGGTGATAAAATTTTTCCTACGGAAAAATGTAGAATTCCCACGGGAAAAACGAAAACATGCGGGCGAAGCTGCGAGCGGAAAGCTACTATTAAATAAAGAGGTAAGGTAGCCAGTTTCTCAACTGCTGATGAGTCCAGATGAAGCTCTCTTCCGTCTTCGGCCTAATCGTCATTTACCATCAAGTGAGGTGAAGACATATGTACATTTGTGTGACGCTCCTACAGTGAAGGAAAACATCGTGAGACAACCTGCATACATCTGCGAAGAAATTCAATGCGAGCGGATTGGCCGACTTCACATACACATGTGAAGTCGACCAATCCGCACTGGGCCAGCGTGGTTGACTAAGGCCTTATCACCCTAACATAGGGTAGGCTCGAACCCCTCGGTAGGGACGTATATGAGCTGTGATGATGATGATGATGATGACGAGGTGAAGACCAAGAGATGCCCTGTTGTGTGTAAAAAAATGGAAGGATTAATAATACTTTTCTTTATCACTTGGTTTGTAGAAAATGTTATACATATGCTTCGAGAATTCGAGCTTAATCAGCAAGACAAACAGTACGCAAACAACCGCAGAGCCTCAAATAACTCGAAATAGGTGGATACAGGGTGTTTTAAGTCTGAGATTGCACAAATTAAATGCCAGCCCCAACTGGCGTAGTCTTGGCGCTAGGCAAACACTAAATCAATTAGCTCGGCCATTTTGTTTTAGTTATCTTCGATCTCGACTGATTAAACTGTGTATTTATTGCTTAATTAGTTAATTTAAAATATAAATTAGGGACGCTCATAGATTGTGGAATGAAAAATATATGAAAGGGGAATGGGGATTTTAGGCCCAAGAATGCACAACAAATTTGATGCAGTAGAAAAATATAAAATATTCGTATTAAATTTTTCGTTCTATCCAGATATCTCTAAATGTTAGATTATATCTTCTTCATATAGTATAAAAGAAAGTCGCTCCCATTGTCTATTCGCTTAGATCTTTTAAACTACGCAATAGATTTTAATGAAGTTTTCAGCAATAGATAGAGTGATTCAAGAGGAAGCTTTATATCGTCGTTGTAGTGCGAAAATTCACTAACTACAAAAAGATAGTGTTGAGATAATCGCGTTTAAACATTTTTTTACTATTTGTACTTAAATATCTTAATAACCGTCACCGCAACAAAAATATGTTCTATGAACAAGATATTAAGAATGCCTCACATTATAGAAATTTTATATAATTTTGATAATTTATGTTTTAAATTCGGATATACATAAGAAAAAGCAAGTTAGTGCATTTTCGCGTACCGGATAAATTGCAAGATTATGCACTTAGTGACATTTTTGTAGTAGTTGAGTAATTTTCACCTTTAATTTTAATTTGGTGCAGAAGTTAGTGAATTTTGACATTAACTTGAAAAATAAAACAGCATTTTTGTAATATGATAAATAATATTGTTCTACCAAATTTTAATTTATAACGAAACTCAGATGTCGATTAGCTTTATCAACATCTTCACCATTTGACTGTTCCAAAATGTCGGGCTCTAGAAATCTTTCTACAAACTATTCACTTTACTGGTAGTGGCTCAATCCATGCGTGATATTCTTCAGGAAAAATCTTTTTATCGCAAAGCTCCATCGATTCATTTTTTCGCATTAGTTATTGGTAAGAGAGATTGGTAAGGAGAGGACTCGGCATCAACATAAACGGCGAGTACATGACTCACCTTCGCTTTGCCGATAATACCGTAGTCATGGCTGAGACCGTGGAAGATCTAGGCACAATGCTCGAAGACCTCTGTAGAGTTTTCCAACAAGTGGGTCTTAAAATGAACATGGACAAGACCAAAATCACGATGAATTCCCATGTAGTACCCACTTCTGTGAACGTTGGACGCTCTACTCTGTATGTTGTTGACGAATATGTTTACCTGGGGCAAATAGTCCAGCCCGGTAAGTCCAATTTCCAGAAAGAGGTAAATCGACGAATCCAACTCGACTGGGCAGCGTTTGGGAAGCTACGCAGCATATTCTCGGCCAATCTACCGCAGTGTCTTAAGACGAAAGTTTTCAATTCGTGCGTGTTGCCAGTAATGACGTACGGAACTGAAACGTGGCCGTTTACAATGGGTCTCATCAGAAGGCTTAATGTCACTCAAAGGGTAATGGAGCTCAGGGTTTCTCTACGCGAACGCATCAGAAATGAAGTTATCCGTAGAAGAACTAGAGTCACCGACATAGCTCAAAGAATTGCAAACCTTAAGTGGCAGTGGGCAGGACACATAGCTCGCAGGACTGACGACCGTTGGGGCGGAACGTCCTCGAGTGGCGGCCACGTACCGGGAGACGCAGAGTTGGTAGGCACCCCACAAGGTGGACCGACGATCTGGTGGAGGTCGCGGGACGCCGCTGAATGCGGGAGTTTGGAAATCCCTGGGGGAGGCCTAATGACCTATGTGCAACAGTGAGCATTTCTTAGCTGAAATGATAAAGAGAGATGTGTACGCTTTTGGAATATCTTCAGGTATTACAATCCTTGCATCTCTTCTTTTCTTATTTCTTAAGTGCGAATTCTGAATGTAGTGCAGAAAGCTTTTTGTATCTTCAGGGTTTTCCCTTTCTTCGTCTGTTGTATTAGTTTGTAATACTGAGCTAGATACAATCTGTTTTAGTTGTTCTAATGGAGAAGTTAGGCTCTGACTAAGAAGGCATTCTAATAAGGGAGGACTTGCTGTTTGAGACGAGTTTGTAGCACTTACTATTTCTGTTATGCTGCTAAGAGATGTAGCATCAGAATTAGGTACGTTAAATGAAGATAGCTTTTGCTTTGCTTTTTGGGACTACAATATATTCCTCATCAGTATCCGGTATCCATGATGTCTTAGATGAACGAAAATCATCAGTGCTCGATGGTTCTTCAAAAGTCGAATTTGGGGATATAGACATGGTTCGTTTAAGTCATATGAATTCACAAAAGGTATAGATAGATCTAATACAAGTGATTATCACATCGGTATACAGGCCGATTTAGGTCCATCCAAATTATCAAACACTTCTGTTTGTATTACTGAAGAAGGTACTGAATAATTTTTTATCTAAATTGGTTGTCAATTTAGAGAAGTCCGTTAGCGGCACTGGTTCTAAGTCTACGTAATGTTTTGAATTTAAGCTTTCAAAAAGTGCTTCTGTAGGGATTTGTGGTGTTTGAACGTGTGGCGGATATGAGACTATCAAACTTTGTGTAAGAATTACGTCTTGATAGTGTGATAGTAACTTTTCTGACAGTTAAGTGCCCAATGGTGGCTCATTATCACAATTTTCGAAGCAAAGGTCTTTGTGGGCATGGTGATCTATCTGAAATTAAAAAGTATATTATACTTTTATTTTTTTTCATAAAGATCATCATACCCACATGTTGTCAATTGTTGTTTACGGTGTCTTATCATGCAAAGAACATGTTAGAATGTAATAGTGTATTTGTTTTTATTGTAATACTTTTCAAGATACATTAATGACTTTTTCATATTTATATTTATTGGGATAGTTACAACTAGATTCTGTGCTAGAATTACTTAAAAGCCGTAAAGTAGAGATGGTGCCGCGCACATTGTGAACGAAAATTAACTAAGTGCCCTTAGTGATTTTATTATTCTAAAAAGAATTAAATGCGTTGCGAGTTTTGTCTGTGAAAGTTACTTAAATGCTCTTAGTGATTTCATTCGGCTGTTCAAAGAAAAGAATTGCTGCTCATGAATGAAATAAGAACTAACTAAGGGACATAGTTAATTTTCGTACTTGGCTTGGTGATAAAATGTGAACTTAGTCATTTATTCACAAACTAATATTTAAAAAAATAATATAGAAACACTTCTATATCTTCGATAGTAAGGTAGATAATACCTTAAAAGATACTTTAGCAACCTTAACTCAATTTGACCAAAAATGTCACTTAGTGAATTTTCGCACTATAACGACGATATGTATAACAAGCGATCCGCCCCGGCTTCGCACGGGTAATAGTTAACTTATCCAAGCTGGCAAAGCCGCGGGCGGAGCGCTAGTTTAAAATAATTATACAATATTAAAACGATTGCAGGAAATGAACCATTGCTATGCTATTAGCAATATTCTAACTTGCTTGTGCAAGAAAATATCTTAAAATCGATAACTATTTTCGATGTCAAATCGATAATTTCATTTTGGTACTTTCTTATTCTAAGTATATAACTTATAAACAACTAAATAATAGCTTTTTATAGATGGATAGGTTTTACTATAATGAAAATACCCACTGTATTATAATATTAGTATTCAAATCAATGAGAGCTTTTTTACATTTTTCGGGTTGTTTAAACGAGGGAAAAGTTTAATATAAGGTCTCCTAAGTCGTTGCGTTATATTGGTATTACCTGCTCAATTTTTAGATGATGTTCTCGTCATATATGACAATAACATAGACTAATCAAAAAATTAAGAAATCTTTATATCTCCGCAATGTCTTTCTCAGTAATGGGTTACCCGTTGTATAACATTCATTACTCATGACATAATGTGTACAATTCTTAATATTATATTAGTAATGTAATGGACATAAATAACATATTACCATAATGGTTAAGTTATACATTTATTGATTTTACGAAAAAGAAAAAAATACATCAAATAAGATTCACCAAGTTTTTTTATATTTTTTCTTTTACCAATAAAATACTGGTATTATCAGCTATTATTTTCACATTCGTTTATATGTGTGCGTTGTGGGCCTAAGTTAGTATGGCCATCTGCCATTCCCCTTTAAATCATGTTATTCGTTGGCTTCTTAAATGTTTATGTGGTGTTGTGGTTTAGACTACTTTAATCCAATGTAGAGGTCTTGGATTTGATTATTCTTTAAGCCTAAGCTGGAAGTGAGCTTCACCTGAACTCCTCAACAAGTAAGGAACTTGCTATCTTATCTCTAATTGACGGAACAGAACAATGATTTTAACATCGTTATTATAGCGACAAACTTAAGTATGACGGTGGTAGCTAGCCAGGCGGACTCCTAAGCCCTATCACCAACCAAACCGAGCAGATAAACTTCTGTACCCATGGGGAATCGAACCCCGGACCTCCCGATCAACACCCCCATGGTCGCAACCACTGGACCGCGGGGGCGGTGTCTTGTAAAGCGGAAATTATTTGCTTAGTTTGCTCAGGGATAGGGCTTTGTTTGAACCCGATGAACAAGACGAATCTTAACTCTACTGGCATAGTATTGTCGCGTTGTGACAAAGATAACTCTCCTGACATTGACTTAAGAGGAGTCTGTATGACGTTTTAGCAGTCGAAATTAAAACCTCTGCTCGTTTTAGTGTAGCTCAAATTTACGGAAGCTGTACTTTATATTAAATACTCAATACTTTATTGCTTTTCCACAATGAAGTTTGATGTTATTTTTGATTTGTTATAACATAAGTAAATTGTGGACCCTGTCGGGCACAGCAATATTAGAAGAAAGGAGGCCATGAATTAAGATTAGGTTCTTTAATTGATTTATGCTTAAACTTATAAATATTAAACTTATAAATACAACAAAGATGACTTATAACCAGACTATTTAGCTGAATGTTAGTAGTTACAATTTATACCGGGTGTAACTGAACACCCCAATAATATTTAAGGGGCATATAAGTTAGATACAAAATGGACCTTCGGTACTTGTCTGAGATCTGGAATCCCTATACTTTCAGAGTTATTTGATTTTAAAGTGAAAGCAAAAACTTTTAAGTGACAACCGTAATCAGCTCTTAACAGAAAAGAAATTTAAACACAAAATGACACGTGACAGACGTGAGCGTAGTATTCCTCCTACCACAACGGCAGTATTTGATGCCAACTCGAGACATTAGATGTTATAGTCACAGTATGTTTTAATTTCCTGACATAATCCTTTCGGTTCTGAACTCTAGTATGAAGGTCCGTAATTTACCTATTTTCACACTGATATAAACACCTGGAAAATAATTTCCCTACTTTAACACTGGTGTAAAGACTCAGCTTGAAAGTGCGTTCATACCCCTCAAAGAAAAACAGAGCGATGCAGACCCCATTTTGTGTAAAAAAAACTAAGACATCTCAATTAAGTCATTCTCAGCTGTTAATGTCCAAATCCATTTACATACGGGGTCGCGCTCTCGTAAAATCGCTCTGATTTTATCAGCTGATGAACAGCGATCCAATTACAGGAGTGAAGCCAATCAGGTGTGGCAAACGAACGAGCACAATCAGCAGCGCCAATCAGGACTCGTGGCGGCGAATTAAGGAGTTTTCGACAACTTATTCATTGGAACAGCTTTAACTGCATAAATATGCTGTTAATATTGCTAATAATACAGTTTGTGAGGACGAATTGACTGATTTTGAATTTAAAGTGACATAGTGAGTTTTTCATAGTAACGAGAAACTCACTCACTATGTTACCTTAACTCTTTGATGGATTTTGATGAAACTTGCTAACTTGATACAGCGGATTTGGCAAAAAGGCACACTACCGACCTGATGGAATATGGCTAGTCAAAGAAACGTTTTATCAGATAAGTAAAGACTCAGTACCATTAGTCGTCTGAATGGGTACCTCTGGGTAAGCAGTGGTGCTTGCATTGCTGTGTTCTGGTTTGAAGGGTAAGAGACAAGCAGTGCAATTACTGGGTACTGGGGCTTATGTTCCAAGTTGCCTGTAGGCACTTACCATCAAATACCGTAAAAAAATTCACGTAGTTCCTATTCGTTCCGCAAATATGCAACCCTTAATAGACGGTTTTCAGGCATGAATCTTTTAAAGTACTCACTCGACGCCAAAGTTTTGTACACGAGGACGTTGCTGTCCTAGCAAATTGTCTCAATTGACCCGCCCAGCGCCTTGCGTCAATTAAAGTTGGACGCTCAGCGCCGGCAACTTAATCGGGCACTGTAAGTCTAAACTTAGCCGGCTTAAGCCACAGCTTACGATTGATTCGTAAGCCGTTAAGCACAACTTCAAATTGTAATTTATGTCAATGTTAAATCTTTGAATGTCATAAATAGATATAATAATCCTTAATAATCGATCGTCAGATCGATTTTTATATTTATGGATTTGATTTGAAATTTGGGCAAAAAACGGATAAAAGAAAGTTTGAGGATGGGAATAGTAATTTAAATGTGTGGTGTGACTGTAGTGGATAAGTTTTGGAACTTTTAGGAATGAATATACAGGCTTAGTTTTGGACCCCCGCAAATTTTTTTCCCGTCATTCTATAGCGGTAATTTTGAATTTAAAAAGTGTTCGTAATATATAGACTTAAACGATTTTTTTTAACCCAGACCTTTTATATTACTTTCTTTATCTTCTAATCAATTTTGGCTGGAGGTCCAACAATAACCCTGTATACGAGTATGAGGGGTTTGAAAGTAGCACCAGTGGCGGATAATAAATAACAGGTAAGCATGGTATAGGCATATGAGGTATAATGGTCATTTTCACCAACTTCTTCTTAGCTTAGGGTACTCTTAGGTGGCATGCTGTCACATTCTTTTTATTATAGACATTTACAAAACATAAAAACCAAAACAAAAACACTGAAAAGTTAAAAATTATGAATGAAGTCTTTTTAGTGAAAGAAACCCTAATATACCCGCTTTTCATGGGATCCCATCATCAGATCCTGACTTTGGTGACCTTGAGACCATCCCAGGAGTATACTCTATCAAATACGAATTTTGGAATCGGTCAACAATTGGCGGAGTAATCGCGTAACATATACACAAAACACGTTGGACACACGTAAAAATTTAATGGTTTTCCTCGATTTTTATGGGATTCCATTATCAGATCCTAACTTTGGTAACTCCTCTATCAAATACAAAAAGAATCATCAAAATCGGTTCATAAACGACGAAGTTATCTGCGAACAAACATAAAAAAGCATATATACGAGTACGGTCTAATTGAATAACCTCCTTTTTTCAAAGTCGGTTAAAAAGTGACAGCATACGTCTTAGGGGCTTCCTAAGCTAAGTTATGGTTGGTGAAATCGGTCATAAGAGTCATATTACCAAAAGCGCTGTGGACATAGGGGTAGAGGAAGACATAGGAACACCTATACCACTGGAGGGAGATTCTGTACCAGGGTCGTCTGCTTAGGTGCCTCCGTCTTACCTATTTCTGCCGCAAAGCAGCTGTGCTTGCATTGCTGTGTTCCGGTTTGAAGGGTTAGATATGGCAGTGAAATTACTGGGTACTGTGACTTCACATCTTGTGTCACAAGTTGGCAACGTACACTGTGGTTCTTGTGGGGGTTGCAATTTTGCTGCGAATCTCACAAGAGCCACATGTATTATAGGTGACTGTTACCACTTACCATCAGGTGGGCAGTTTGCTTGTTTGCTAGCTTTCTGCAATAAAAAAAACCTATGAAAGTAAATGAAAGTTTGAATAGGATAAATATTAAGTAGATTGAGATAGAATCCCTTATACACCTCTTACGATACTCACGGATTGAAATGGTGTCGTCCTAGCCGTAACCGGTATCTCGCTAATAGTCCATACGAACTTCAAACGTCGTCTTTGTATTTCATATCTTTTATAGAATTACTTATTTATTTTATGCAGTTTATATATCACGAAAACGAGACCATCGTTTCAAGACGTTTTAATTTGTCCTTGCTTTATTTATAGACTTAACCAGAGATCCCCAAAATGGGTGCCGCGGAGAGAGATCAGGGGTGCCACGTGGCGCCCCTGATATCTGTGCTAAAAAGCAAAATTCGAAAAAAGTATACATACAACAAAAATAATCAAAAGAAATAGACAAAAAAATTGCTGGGGTGCCGTGAGAAGATCCAAATTGTTTAAGTGTGCCGCGACTTGGAAAAGTTTGGGAACCCTTGAGCTAAACACTAATTGTGTTCAAAATTTTTAGCTTGTGTGTCTTCTAGAAGTACCATAGAGCTTTGATGATTTGTGGGTAAGTGAGTGACTAAATTCAGAAACTTTCACTTGGAACAGTTCTTAAGCTACTCGTCCAAATTTAATGCAATTTCGAGATCTATCTAGATAGGTTATCACAAAAAATTTAGGCTTTTAGGTTTACCCACAACAAAGTTACAGGAGGATGGAAAATGTCCTGAATGGCTTCGAGAAAAGGATGGCGTGACTATGTCTTCTTGCTCGACTTTTATTTCCAGATTCTATCATTCCATTGCGTACCAAAGGTAGACTATACCAAAATCGTCTGCACGGGTATATCTATAGTATAGACGGTTTAGGAAAACTGTGTAATAAGTTTAGGGAAATTCTAAATGACATTTTGTAGTGACATTAATTATGATTTTTTAGTTAACTCTAACATTTAATTTGTATTTGACTCATATGTGTATTTTTGGCTATAACTCTAAGATGCTTACTTTTTAGTGTCAATAGATATAGAAGATGGAAAAATATCGAAATTCTAGTGACTTTCGATTTTATTTGAACTCAACGTTCTGTTGATAGCCTGTTTGATTTGTGTACAATCGTGTTCACAGCATTTTCAAAACCCGTATGCTAGATAGATGATTTTCGCTCGTATCATATCACTTCGAACTATCGATCTGTATATCGACAATGTCACTGCCACAACAAACTTTTTAGAATTATTGGGATTCTTAATAAACTGGTACATAAGTTAAACCATACCCAGTAGATAGTGAAATTTTTAGGATTTGTATTTCATACAATAAACATGAAATTGTCTTTACCTAAGGAAAAGAAATTACGAATAAAAGAAAAGGCTGTTCAACTTCTTAAAACTGAAAAATACTCGTAAAACTGATGGGTTCACCTTTGATTGGCACAGTTAACATTCTATGTATTTCCTCTATTTTGTCTCATTACTAAATAACTTCAAAAAAATGGCGCGACTATGTCTTCTTGCTCGACTTTTATTTCCAGATTCTATCATTCCATTGCGTACCAAAGGGAGACTCTATACTAAAATCGTCTGCACGGGTATCTCTATAGTATAGACGGTTTAGGAAAACTGTGTAATAAGTTTAGGGAAATTCTAAATGACATTTTGTAGTGACATTAATTTTATTATGATTGATATTTTAGTTAACTCTAACATTTAATTTGTATTTGACTCATATGTGTATTTTTGACCCATGATTGTGTTGTGTTTGTATGTTAGTTATTTCTGACATTGACCTAGCTAGTTTATTTCTGACATTTGTATTTTTTTGACATAAGTATTCTTTTATTGTGTAGTATTGACATTTTCTATGAATTGCTATTAACATTTTGATTTGCCCATACAATTTAATAACGATGAAATATGACATCTATAATTGTCACAATGGTGTACTTACTAGCATATAAACGTGTTGGCTGTTGTAATGGTTGTAAGTTTATAATGTAGTTATAATAATAATAAATAAATAGTAGGTATAGTATATTTCCGCCACCTAGTGCGGTACAAGCGGTGCTTTTACTGCTGTGTTCCAGGTTGAAGTATAAGACAGGCAGTAAATATTGTGGGTACTGTGATCATATTGGTGACTGTAGCCACTTACCATCAGATGGGAGGGAAGTATGTTTGTTTGCCAACCTTGTAAAAAAACTGGATCAAACAAAAGTACTCGCTTGTCGCCCAACAGCTAAAAAGAACTATGCAAATAGCCGAGCAAGTTGCAAGTGCCGTGAATATTCCGGATGCGGTGCGTGCGTCGAAACCGAGTCCTCTCTGAAATGCTTCTGATGTTCATCCATTTCACTATTTGCATTTTAAAAATATTCAGGCACTTGGAAGTTTGCAACTTGTCGAAAGTTGGGCGGCGCGCCTACTCCGCTTCGTTGGGCGCGTGCGAAATTTCAACCTTGGCTGTTCGGACTGCGAGCGCCGCTTATGCACAGAGCGGGAATCACAAGTGATCCCACTCGCTTTTTTAAAAACTGAGGGTTCCTCATAATCTTATCTAAGTATCATCATCATCACCACAACAGCTCATACACGTCCCCAACGAGGGGCTCGAGCCTACCCTATGTTAGGGTATTTAACGGTTTATTAGGATTTGGTAAAGGTTTATTTGGAACACTCACTTCTCTTATGGTGCAGACGGAGTGTTCCAAAACTTACCAACTTTAGCTAAAGAAATAGTTAATTTTTTTACTGTGTTTTACGAGTATAACACAGAGTTAATTTGTGAATCAAAAATCTTGACGTAAAACATAATAGTTAGAGATTAAATTAAAAATATACTTTCTTTACAACATCCCGTGCGAGAGCTCCGTATTTTAGATTTTATTATCGTTGTACTTTTTATGAATGTGGATACTATTGTGAAAATTAATGCACAATAAATTTGTTTGTTTGTTTTGTTTGTATTTACATAACCCGAACTAAAATACAAACGGAGGCCACGTCAGAAATTGTGAAAATGGTATCACTAAAGTTTTGAAACGTTTTCTATATCTGAGATTGTTTAATTTTAACAATAATCAACTTTATTACATTTCTATGCGAGAAATTTGTTTAGGGTGTCCATACAAACAATATTATTTTATTGTATGTATATACAATAAAATAATATTGTTTGTACTTATAATTTTAATATTTGTTTTATGTTATTTATGCCTAAGGTACATGCTGGCCTAAAAGATGCTTTATCACTTTAACCTTAAAGATGTCCAGATTATACTGATCCGGGAAAACAGTCCTCGGCAGAGTTTCACTCCTTAGCTGTTCGTATAATGAAAGCGAAATTGCTTCATTGCTTCATACGAATAAGAGGAATATCAACATTAGTGTGAAAGCCCTCGCCGCGCCTGGTCGACCGGTGGCGGAAAGGGGCAGGGGGATCAAATTATCTACGTAAAACTTTTGCACACTCTCCGAAATGTAACCGATAATAAACCGAGAGGCAAGCAGCAACGCGTCTTCGGTGGTCGAGGCTCTGGAGATTATACTCAACGAGTGTGTCATTGCCGATGAGTCTCTTGGCATAGTGCTTCACTGACTCTAGTGAACTTGGAGGATTTTAAATTCTTTACCCATACAACCATTTTCGGCAGCAAAATTTTATAAAAGTCACAGATTAGTTATAAACCGTAACAGTGTCGTAAATATTTCTATACATAATGACTGTGTGCGTTTTGGTTGCAGCGTCTAGTAACCGGTGTTATCACTTTGCTCTGAAAATGTTACAGTAAAAAGGTGTTGTAAGTGTGTCAACAAATTCCGACATATTTTTACTATATTCATTTACGACACATTGTGTTTGTGTTTATGTGTAAATATTGTCAAAACTAAATAAATAATTGCAATGCTCAAACAAATGCACTAGCATAAAATTGTGTTTGACAGGAATCAAGCTATGAGTAAACAGTAAATAGTTAGTGCTAGTGCGTAATGAGGGTAGACAAAAATTGTCCCACAAAAAAAATGTCACCCTAGACATTTCTTGCTTAGAAATGTAATAAAGTTGATTAATGTTAAAATAAAACAGTCTCAGAAATAGAAAATTTGTCGAAACTTTAGTGATAACATTTTCACAATTTCTGATGTGGCCTCCGTTTGTAATATATATCAGTTCGGGTTAAGTAAATAAACTCTAAAATACGGAGCTCTCGAACGGGATATTGAAAAGAAAATATATTTCTAATTTACTCTCTAACTATTATGTTTTACGTTAAAATTTTTGAATCTCAAATTGACTCTGTGTTATACTCGTAAAACAGAGTAAGAATATTAACTATTTATTTAGCTAAAGTTGGTAAGTTTTGGAACACTCCGTCTGCACCATAAGAGAATTCAGTGTTCCAAATAAACCTTTACCAAATCCTAATAAACCGTTAAAACCTTTTGAATTTTTGTGAATAGGTTTCACAAATTCAACACAATTATTCCACATAAAAATGTTGAACATTTATCTCTTCTCTATATATATATAATATATATATTATAATAAAATCGTAGGGGTACAAAAATCTGTAATTGCGAAATATTAAGAAAAAAAATACACAGGTCGCCTTAAAATCATTAGCAGAACACGATAGAATAGTTTTTGAAAAAAATTTTTGTTTGTTTGTTTATTTGTTTGTTTGTTTGTCTGTTTGTCCGGAAAGATCAGATCAGAATATCGATCCTATCTGAAATGGCTAAGAATACGTCAACGTCGTGATGCACATATGTTATCCCTGCTTTACAATATATTGTTTAATCCAAAGACCCCTCTATACCTCAAAGAACGGTTTAAATTTCTTCATTCCTCTCACAATGTGAACACTCGATCCTCTGATAGCTTACTCTTACAATTCCCCTCACATTCCACCGAATTTTTTGGTCAGTCCTTTACTGTACAGGCTATTCGTCTTTGGAATAGCCTGCCTTCCGCTATTAGGCGCAAACAATCTCTTTCCACTTTTAATGTAAGCGTAAAGCAACATTTCCTTCAGCTCTGACACCACCACTCCCCCCCCCCAACGGTCATTGATGTCATTGTCGTTAAAAATTAGTTTTATTATTATTATCTATTTCTTTATTATATTTATATATATATATAGATATCTCCACTCGGCAAATGTTGATCACACGGCTTGTGGCATCAGTTAATTGTTGATCTGTTGGCAATTGTTGATCAGAACAGCTTTTGTTGATCTAATGTAGGATTCTGCATACAAATGTGGCTCCGATCAGATTAACAATTGCCGGCCCTCTAGTGGCAAAAATACGAACTATACACAGTATTTTTTATACAATTCCATACCATCCATTGTTGATCAGATTCAAATGGGCCAATCAGAGGCCACCTTCTCTACGATTAGTTGTATTCCATTGTGCGCTGTTGCCACTTCGCTACATAAATCGCGCAACATCTCCGATCACAGATGTTAGTAAACAGCTGTGATTTAACGACCTATGTATGGAGGGATGATAGCTTCCTATACAGGGTTATTTTTTATCACCCACAAAAATTTTAAAGACGTTACAAGGCACGGTAATAGAATGATTTAAATATTAATAAAAAAAATAACTTACCTATTTAATTCTATATTAATTTTCTAAAATATCCAAAAAATACTGCACTATATTAATTTTCTAAAATATCCAAACACTACAATTAAAGATTTTTTAACTTTTTTAATAGCTTTTTTATAATAATGGATGTGTCCTTATTGATATTGGTACTTTAATCTTACCAAAAAGGGTAATGTGTCGCCATATACAAGTATATAATACTAACTCTGCCCGTGACTTCGTTCGCGTGGTTGTTCGAAAATTACAATATCGTAATGCTATATAACCTAAAGCCTTCCTCGATAAATGGACTATGCAACACAAAAATAATTTTTCAATTCGAAGCAGTAGTTCCTGAGATTAGCCCGCGCAAACAAACAAACAAACAAACTTTTCAGCTTTATAATATTAGTATAGTATAGTAAGTAAGTAAGTATGGATTATGTTAACAATAAAGTTGATAAAAAAAAAACTTTTACAAACAAATATCTAATGCCATCAATAATCATACTCTCTTAATGTGAAGTTGTAAATTTTTATTTTACCAATTTTCAAATGTATCTATAGAAATAAGTACGATCCCAGTGTCTATGCCAGTGCTGATGGTTTTATTTCTAAGCATTAGAATTTGAACCGTATTAGTAAATACTAGACAGTGGCTTGTACTAGATACTACGTTTACGTTTGAACGTCATTTGGTAAAATCAAAATAGGTATGCAGTGCTGGCGTGCTCTATATATGCATATTTCAACATAAAAAATACAAAAATAATCTTCTAAAAACTAAAATAATTCGAAGACGTATAATCTTGCACGATCTTGTTTAAAAAAAAAAGGAGGTAATACTTTAAATTACACAGGCCGTATTGCTAGATTGAGACCATGCTTCTTATCACTACACAAAATTTCAATAAGTCTTGCTCTGCCATCGAAATGCAGTCATAACATTACATCATCATCTCAGCCGCACGACGCCCACTGCTGGGCATAGGCCTCCCCCATGGATCTCCACAACGATCGGTCCTGTGCTGCCCGCATCCAGCGGCTTCCCGCGACCTTTGGCAGACCGTCTCAGTCCACCTGGTCGGGGACTGACTCTCACTGAGCGTCGTCCGCTTCGCGGTCGCCACTCAAGAACCGTTCGGCCCCAACGGCCATTGGTTCTTCTTACTATGTGTCCCGCCCACTGCCACTTCAGCTGAGCAATCCTTCGAGCAATGTTGGTTACCTTAGTTCTCCTGCGTATCTCCTCATTTCGGATCCGATCACGCAGGGAGACCCCAAGCATTGCTCTCTCCATTGCCCGCTGAGTGACCTTGAGATCTCTTTCCCGTAGTTGGACTTACCTTACTGGACTATCTGTCCTAGGTATCCATAACTGTCTACAACTTCAAGTGTAGTGTTCTTAATATTAACTGGAGTGGGTACAACATGGACATTCGACACGATTTTTCTTATTCATGTTCATTTTAAGATCCACTCTTTAGGAAGCACTACTGAGATCTCCGAGCATGGTATTCAGCAAGCCTATTCTCTAACTACGGTTTGTAATTAGAAATGTCATTTTTGAAGAAACTTTATATCCATTACTAGTTTAGTGATCTTATGTGTTACAGCGGCGTTCATGATAGCAGTAATGGATGTTAAGTTTCTTTCAAAAATGAGAGTTCTAGTGAGCAACCGAAGTTAGAGAATTAACCTGCTGGTCTTCAAAGGTCTCAGCCATTAGGACTACAATCATCGTCATCAAAACGAAGGTGTGTTAGGTACTCGCAATTAATACTAATGCCGTATCCTTTCCAATCCAGGAGCTTGAAAATATCCTCCAATGCGGCGGTAGAGTTTTGGAGAGATTGTCTCCCTGTCTTACACCTCGCTGCAATTAGATGGGATTAGAGCTCTGGATCTGGAGTCGGACTGACATAGTGGCTTTTTCGTATAGGTACCTTAGCACCTTTATGTACCTATAATCCACTTGGCATCTTTGGAGGGACTGCAGCTCCATCTATCGATCGAATCGAAGGTTTTTCGTCGACATGATAAAATCTATCTCGTTTTTGCCATTACCATCCGGACTCAACCAGGTCCATTTTCGACTTTCGGACTTTCTAAAGAAGGAGTTCAACATATAGAGGTTCTCCTTCTCCATGAAGTCCGCTAGCATCCAGCCTCTTGTATTCCGGTGCCCAAATCCGAATTGCCCATTCTCAACTTATCACCGCAACGTTTCGCCAATCTAGGGTTGAAGTCCCCCATCACAATCGTGTATTGGGTATTGTGGCTACGTATGGCTTCAGAGATCTCCACATACCTACATAGACTTCATTTCATCATCTGTGTGTGTCGAGGTCGGAGCGTAAACCTGAACGACATTCAACGAATATCGTTTCGATATTCTGAGTATCAGGTATGCTACCCTGGTCGACACACTCCCGATGGCTATTACGTTTTTGACGAGGAACTTGTGGACGATGAACCCGACACCACCTTGGGACTATTGGTCGCCCTCCCGGTAGAACAGCAAGTTTCCAGAATTGAGGATTATCGAGTCCTCCCGCTCTCTTCGGACTTTATAAACCAATGATATCCCAGCGTAGCTTACTAAAATTTCGACAACTCCGTTAACTTCGCATCCGTCTTGAGTGTACGCGTGTTGTAGTTTGCCAGTCGAGTCGTCGTAGGTGGTAGCCGGATCTTACCCGGAGATTCTTCGCATCCTCTGCCCTACCGTTACCGTAGCCGCTACCGTAGCTAGGCATAGCAGGGCTGCCGGGAACTAGGGGCCGATTACATAGTGTGTGACTCATATGCGGAGGGGTGGTTGCCATAATCGCCACGCTTGGCTGGCGGCTTGGAAATGGTAGTAGCGCCAAGATCTAAGGAGGCGCTGCTGCTCGTCTCCTAAAGGCCATATCTCGCTTAGTCGCCTCGTACGACACCCTCGGGAGAAGATGGGTTGGTGTTATTCTAGGCCCGCACACACACGGCATTATGACTGCTATAAATAGTTACTCTTTTGACCTCTCGCACGAGAAGTCAAAAGAGTGAGTGAGAGAAGGTGTTTGCTACTTCAAAAAGTGAACAAAATCGGTTTTTGCTCACTGTTGTGACTTTTTCTTACGCACCCAAAGACAGTAGTAATAGTCACATTTTCTCACGCGCGTGTAAAAACAGAGAACCGATTTTGCTCATTTATTTTATTGATTTATTCAAAAAACAGTGAGAAACGAAAGAACCGTTTCTTGAGATACTAAAGCTTATATTCTGCACTATTTTTAACATACGAGTATGTACCTAAAATTAAAATAACAACTGAATAATTTTGCTTTCTTATTTGATTAGTTTAAAGCTTGAATTACGCACTATGTTTTATTTTAAATAAAAATCACAGATTGGTAAATAAGGTTTCCTTTTACTAAGTAGGCATGTTTTCCTTTTCAATATCATACTTATTAAGTATTAGAAATAACGAAACATCACAATACTAATTAAATAACTGCTAAAGTGATTAACATAAATACTACTTTTTAATAGTAGATTATACACCAAGGGGATAAAGCAAAATATTTCGTCACGGGCGGCATATTGAATACCGTGCGCAACGAAGGATTCTAGTATCAACTTCCGAGCATAGCGAGGGAGTGAGAGACGAGTATGGATAATGAAACTGCGGGAGATGAAATAGTGAATGCATTAATGGCAATGAAATTAGGTAAAGCATCTGGGTGTGACAGCTCGAAATGCTGAGAAGTGACAATAGTGTAATTGTTAGCTTTCTGTGGAGACTTTTTAATATGTGCTTGAGGGAAGGCCGAGTACCAGAGCACTGGTGTAAAGCCGTCATTGTCCCACTTAAAGTTAAAGGTTCACAGCAAGAATGCCAGAACTATCGTGGCATCAGCCTTCTCAATGTGGATGGCAAACTAAATGTGAAATTGTCGATTGAAAGAGTGATAAATGTAACTGAAGTGTTGAGAGTGGACTGTATGTAGGTACTTTAGTTAAACGCTGATTTCTTTGTGATAATATTTGGAGCTTTATTTTCTTCTTCCAAGACGACTTCCACTGACCGACTACAACTGACTACAATTTAACAGAATTCGGCCCTATATTTATACACTATCTGTTGGTCCGCGGGGGGACATCCCGCCCGCGGACCAATCAAAAGGGGCCGAATTTATTTATGATATGGCTCATTCATGGGGACTTGGTCCGCATAAGCTTAGACTACGTCCGCTGCTTAGTTCTGGGTCCCCGGCACTTGCGAACTGTCGTCAACATCCTCCCCCCGGCGAGAACTCGTACTCGCCTTCGCCGTAAGACAGTACAGCGCGTCCTCTCCCTCTAGTCCGGGGAGAGTGCGGTAAGTCAGGCCGATGTGCAGCGCGTCCCCTCCCTCCGGTCCGGGGAGAGTGCGGTCTCTTCTTCTTACGCCGTCCGGTCCCGGGAAAATCTTGTCTATGCGTCCCCGCGGTCAGACATTCCGGGGAAGCATGGGGTCTGCGATCAGGACCACATCTCTGTCGTCGAACTTTGCTGGCGTCGCAGCTTTGGGGCGAAGTACAAGTTTCGGGAGGTACTCCCGCACCCATCGACGCCAGTAGTGATCGGTCAGCGTTTTTGCCGACCTCCACGTGTGGCGACTCCTCGCGCTTGCTCCCGTTCGCCATCCAGTGGGGCACGGCTTTTGAGTCGCTCCTGTACACGGCTTCGTCCACGGGAATGCAGTGATCCGTCTTGACGCTTTGAGCGACTCTAGCTCCGATGAGCGCAGCCTGCATCTCCAGCCGTGGAATCCTTTGCGGCGGCGCGGCCTTCACCTTGGCCGACACCAAGATCGTTCCTGAGGTGCCATCTTCACTTTGGTGCACCCAATATGCCGCCGCAGCGTATGCGTCTTCGCTCGCGTCGCAGAAAACGTGCAGTTCGCGACGCGTTACTCTTCTCCCCCCGTTGTAAGACCGGGGCAAGCGCAGTCTGCCGACGGCTTCCAGGCTCGTAAGCCAGTCTTTGGACATCGACGCAATCTCGGGAGGGACTGGCTCATCCCAGTTCGTCTTCAGCCGCCATAATTTCTGCTGCGCGATCTTCGCCGTAGCAGTGTAACAACTCAACAGCCCGAGAGGGTCATAAATGCTCATGACTGTCGAGAGTGCTTCCTTCTTCGTCGGCGGCCGAAGTTGCGTCTTCACCTCGTTTGGGACGCGAGCCAACGCGATGTTGAAGCGAAATATGTCCTCTTGCGCGTCCCACATGAGGCCCAGTGCCTTTTCTGGCTTCCCAAGGAGCGTAGTGGTCGCGCGGCGTTCACTCTCTACGTTCCTCAAGAGCTCCGCGCTGTTACTATTCCACCCCTTCAGGTTGAAGCCAGCTTCTTTGTGCACTTCGTCGACTTGTTGGATCGTTCTCGCTGCTCGTTTGACGGTGGACTCAATGTTGGTCATCACTCGCTTGTCCTTTGCCCTCGTGTGTGCTGACTTCAGCGAGATTCCCAGCGGTTCTAATTGGAAGTGCTCGCTGACCCGTCGTTCGATGTTTTGCGTCCACACGTGCAGCACTTCATCTTGGCGCTTGATTATTACTTTGGTCGGTGCCGTTCCGTGCACCACCCATCCGAGTTCCGTTCGGGATGCCGCGGGCTCGTTCCGTTTGCCCACGCGCAGTTTTCGGGTAACAATCAGCGGCCAATTATCGGATCCGATGAGAATGCGAGGTTTCGCGTTCTTGTACACGAACTGATCTTGCAGGTCAGTGAGGTGATCAAACTGCACCTCTTCCTTTGCAACGGATTGAGTGGCGAGGTTCAGGTCCGCCATTGTTCGCGCAGAACACGCCTTGAAATTTCTCGTGTTTCGTTCGGCGATGCGTAGTGAAACGACGCGGCTGTCAATTTCACGCTGTCGGTCGTCGATCCCTTTTACGCGTAGCTGCGTCGCGGGGCCATCCAGGCCTATCTCTCGTGCCAGTCCCTCTTCTATGAGCGTCACTGTGCTGCCTTCATCGAAGAGCGCGTATGTGTTACGCTCCCCGTTCTTGCCCGATACGGTTACTGGGCAAACCTTGAGTTTCACAGTGCACTCAGTTCGGGTTGAAGAGACGCTTGCTTCCTCCGGCTGGTTAGTTCGGGCCGCAGGTGCTTCGGCGTGAAGCAAGCGGTGGTGCGGCCGACGACATCCATTCACGCCACATGGTTTCTGGCGGCAATTTATTCTTCGGTGCTTGCTCTTCAAGCACTTGAAACACAAGCCAGCTTTCTTCGCGACGTTCCATCGTTCGTCCAAACACATCTTCTCAAACTCGTCGCAGGCGTCAAGTCGGTGTGCGTTGTTGCACTGTGCACAGCGTTCCGGGTCGGTCTTGTTCGACGACGACGATTCTGCTACGTCGTACGCCCTCCTCCTCTGTTCGGGTTTAGAGGCGGGGCGTTGCGGTGGTTGCGGCGTCGGCTTGTGAGTCGTACCGGAGTATCCGTGCTTGAGTGCTCGATCAGCCTCTCGCATGAGGAACGTGGTCAACTTGACTATTTCCGGCTCAGGTTCATTGTGTTCTTCGGCGTAGTCGCACCATTTCGTCTTTAGATGCGGGCTAAGCTTCTCGAAGATTTCTCTCACGAGCAGCGGATTGTGTAGATAGTTCTTTTCTACATTGTTAAGCACGGCTACGACATTCTGTACTCGAACTGCGAAGGTGTTGAGTTCTATCGCAGTCGAGCCGAGCTTCGGTAGTTTTTTCAGGTCTTCGAACGCGACGTCGATCAATATTTCAGGCCTGCCAAAACACTGCTGCAGCGTCTTCATGATGACGTCAGGATGCGCTGCGGTGCTCAATAACGGCGCGACGGTCTCCTTGGCTTCGCCTCGCAGACAGTTACGGAGGCGCGCAAGGTTTTCCACTTTCGAAAACTGGTACACGGCCGTCGTTTCTTGCATGGCTGCGGCAAACTGCAGCCACTCTAGCGGTGATCCCGAGAATAGTGGCAGGTCGGTGGCTTGACGCGGCGGCGGTCGCGACCTCATCATGTGGTCGAGCGTGCCGGCTAAATGTTCAATAGCCCGTCCTCTCGAGTGCTCGCGATCACGCGGTGTGGTTGTTTCTTCCCACCGTAGTCTCGTTCGGTGCGCGACTGGAGTAGCGATTTCAACCTCCCTAGGTCTAACTATGTCGCGTCTCACCGGTGCGAGTACGGGTTCCGGTTCGAGCACTTGATGCACTTGTTCCTCTCGCCTCGAAGTCTCCTGTAGCCACGCCTCAAATCGTTCGTGGTTTTCCGCCGGTTTGGTCTCTTCTTCCAGGATACTGCCATCTTCGGCGGCAGCTAGGTCGGCGGTTAGCTTTTTACGAATAAGCTCCGCTTCAATTTCTAGCTCCTGGCGTCGTATTGCAGCTTCCTCTGCAGCTTCCTGGCGTCGTACTGCAGCTTCCTGGCGTCGTACTGCAGCTTCCTGGCGTAGTGCTGCGGCTTCCTCTGCAACTTCCTGGCGTCGTACTGCGGCTTCCTGGCGTAGTGCTGCGGCTTCCTCTGCAACTTCCTGGCGTCGTACTGCAGCTTCCTGGCGTCGTACTGCAGCTAGTCTCTCTTCGGCTTCGAATTGCATTCGGGCGATGGCACTGGCGGTCGATCTCGTGGAGCGAGCAATCTTCCTAACCGGCGTCGTCTTATTAACGTGACGCGCATTCTCCTCCTCGCGAGTTGGCATCCCTTTCGGTCTGTGAAATTGTTCGGGGCGAGTTGAGCCCCCTTCCGGTCGGTGAAGTTGTTCAAGGCGAGTTGAGACCCCTTCCGTTCGTGGTTGTTCGGGGCGAGTTGAGACCCCTTCCGTTCGGTGTCGCCGTTCAGTGCGACTTGAGATCCCTTCCTCGCGGTATAGGTTTTCGTCGCGAGTTGAGACCCCTTCCGTTCGGTGTCGCCGTTCAGTGCGACTTGAGATCCCTTCCTCTCGGTACAGTTTTTCGTCGCGAGTTGAGACCCCTTCCATTCGTTGTCGCCGTTCAGTGCGACTTGAGATCCCTTCCTCGATGCCCGGTTCCATTTGGGCGGCGACAGTCGTCGATGCGGATGGCGATCGCGGTGGGTGGTCGAATACGCACACCAAATCTTCCTTCCCGCTCTGGCTCCGTGTAACTACCATCACTTGTACTTGTTTAGATCCGGTTCGGTAGGATCAAGATGTTGAGAGTGGACTGTATGTAGGTACTTTAGTTAAACGCTGATTTCTTTGTGATAATATTTGGAGCTTTATTTTCTTCTTCCAAGACGACTTCCACTGACCGACTACAACTGACTACAATTTAACAGAATTCGGCCCTATATTTATACACTATCTGTTGGTCCGCGGGGGGACATCCCGCCCGCGGACCAATCAAAAGGGGCCGAATTTATTTATGATATGGTTCATTCATGGGGACTTGGCCCGCATAAGCTTAGACTACGTCCGCTGCTTAGTTCTGGGTCCCCGGCACTTGCGAACTGTCGTCAACATGAAGAAAAGTGTGGGACGTACGAGCGGGATTCGGAAGGGGTATGGGATGCATGAATGAGGTCTTTTCGCTAAGGTGCATCTCATAGAAATACTTGGCAAAGCACCTTTTGGTGCTTTGCCAAGTATTTCTATGAGATGCAAGTATTTCTATGATTATTCTGCGCCTTTGTGGATCTCGAAAAGGCATATGATAGAGTGAACCGGTATGAATTGTGGTCAACACTGGCATTATATGAGGTTGACGACCGCTCAGTATGGGTACTGAAGTCCCTCTATGAGAACTCTATGAGTAGCCGGTCGGTATCAAAAAAGGCGCATCTGGCTATTGACAATGGGGTGTTGTTGCCTACACTTATGTATGGAAGTGAATGTTGGGTATCGTCAGAAAGAAATTAAAGCCGCGTGAAAGCAATGGAGATGTGTTCCTTAACAATTATATGTGGTGTTACTTTGGTTGACCGAATCAGGAATAGTGTGATAAGGAATAGTTGTAAGGTGCAGGATGATAGGTTTAGTTACAAGAATTGGGAGATGTATGCTTAGATGGTTCAGTGTGGTCACGTGGACAGAATGAATAAAAGTAGTCTTACGAGTCAAATATATCAACCCAGTGTGAGTGGAACTGTCAGGAGTGGTCGTCCGAGAAAAACATACCACGACCAAATTAATTTTCTACCTATGTAGCTCCCTCAGTCGACGGAAGTGTATGAAAAGATGTATGAATTTAGTTGAAGCAAAAGATGTATGTCAGGGTCATAGTATGTGATGAACCTTAGTTTTTGCCTACCCCCATGGGACAACGGCATGAGCATATGTACGAGTATATATGTATGTACTAATGTTATTGACTGGAGTAATGAAATACGATTATTGAAATCGATTTATTTTCTTTATTTCAGAAACAATACATGCAAATAATATTTTGGAACATTGGTACCATTTAAACCTCTTGGATTTTTCTATAGTACCTGACAATTAATTTTCTTCCGCGTTAACAATAAGTGAAGCGGTCCCTTGATTGTATAAAAAAAATCCATCGCGATCGCTTCCAATTTTGAGAGTCAAAGTGCATCCATCGCTATTTTTTGATAGACAATCGACACAGAGTTTTGTAATGACGCCGAAATGATAAGTAATTTCAAGGCGATCGCGATAGATCCCTTCTTAGTTCAAACCCCTGCTGGTGCTACAATTTATTCTAATCTCTTACGCACAAATATAATAATTCGACGATGTTTTGTCAGTTCCTAGAGAGACTAATATATTAATCATTACAATTAATTACGATTAGGGCGGCGGAAGTTGTTCAATCCTTTGAATAATTCCTGCATACATGGGAAAATGACTGATAACTTAACAATACCTTTTTTAAAAAAAAGCACATCGTTTAACTAAAACAAATTGTCACCTGCACAAACCCCGACTGAAACTCGGCTAGGCAAACAACTCGCAGTCACGGGCGCACTTTCTATCTCACTCTAACATATTACTTCCGTTTCGTTTTTGCGACATTGCCGCTCTGCCGCCACCGGTGGCCACGTTACTCAAAAAGAAAATATTCGCGGCAAATGTTGATCAAGCGAAGTTTATATTGATCAACAAAAGTATTCTCAATGTAGGAAAAAAGACGGTTAGATGATCAACAAATACCGTAAAAATCTTTGACGTGCTAGAAACTTTACGGCACAATTAAGCATAGCGTCACAAGGAGGAGAATTGTTATATAGCAGACTTAGCACGATAAACCCAAAACTTCCTAAGTAATAGGCGGATAAGGTGGATCAACAATTAATGCGAATTTCGGCCTGATCAACAATGGCCGAAGGGAGGACTATATATATATATATATAAACACCTCTTTGCACACTTAGTTGATCCAGCCACGACCCCGTACATTGCTGACTCCGCCTTTTGCACCGAATAACTTGAATCCAGTTGCGTATTTCTCGGGCGAAATGGCAACGTAGCATTCTATTATGCGATGTTGCCAAATGTATTCGTCGATAGAACCTATATTCGATACATATTTTTTCAACAATTTCATGCAATAGTGGATCCGTAACGGCAATTTTTTTTAAATGCACGAAGACTTTTTGGCTCCGAATATATTTAAAAAATCAATAACTTGTGTTGATCAATTTATATACTCGTACTTCCAGTAATACTTGTTTTGATCCGAATAGGTACCGATACCGTAACGGTCGATCAATTATGAATTTATTATACCTAATCTAGATATTTTATATTCGCAATGCTCCATACATTGTAAGATCCGCCTCGGTTGTAAAGGTGGAGGCACGGGGGAGCACCGTACACCGCACCCCGCGCCCTTTAAGCCTCGGTCTTTGCTGCGCCATTTTTAACTCCCGACGCAAAAAGAGGGGTGTTATAAGTTTGACGTGTCTGGCTGTCTGTGTGTCTGTGTGTGTGTCTGTCAGTCTGTCTGTGGCATCATAGCTCCCGAACGGATGAAGCGATTTCAGTTTAGTTTTTTTTGTATTAAAGGTGACTTACGGGCGAGTATTCTTAGATATGTTTGATGAAAATCGGTTGAGCCGTTTATAAGTTATGGGGGTGAAAGTGGGGAAGAATAACCGAATGTCTGCAAATATACTCGAGTGGGGTCTCAAATCAAAGCGGATCACGTGCACTTTAAAGGCCGTTTAAAAAGGAAGAAATAAAAATTTAATAAAAAATTTAAAACACCCCCGACAAAAAACCTCCAAAAAGTAAAAAATAAAATATGTTGATTGGCCCTTTAGTCGTCACGTCGGGGAACCGCAATGAATAAGTAACGCTCTACGTATTCGGTCAGTAAGTAATAAAATAAATAGATATATTAATTACGGTCCCCCGACGTAACGACTAAAGGGCCAATCAACATATTTTATTTTTTACTTATTGGAGGATTTTTTTCGGGGGTTTTTAAAATTTTTAATTTTTGTATCTCAATTTGAATGCGCTAGTTGAACTGTGCTTACGTCGACATTATTTTAAAGTCGTCATTTGAATTTGTTTTTGAATGAAGAATTAATGAAAACAAAAATGAAGATCAAGGTATGTATTTTATATTTAGTACCTAGTTAAGCGATTTTTTACCGACGAAAAAACGGAGGAGGTACTCAATTCGACGAGTATATTTTTTTTTAATGTATGATCACGCCTAACTTTTTACAGAGAACACCAATTTTGATGATTTGTTTTTTTATTGGAAAGGGTAAACCCCGAGGGCGGTCTCATTTAAATTTTAAAAAAATCCTACCCTAATGGTAGGAAAACAGGAAATTATTGTTGATTTACTTACTAATTGTGATCAATGACCACGCATTACTTTTTACAGAACGATCCGATTTTGATGATTCTTTTTGGAAAGGGTATTATACCCCGAGGGTGGTCCCATATAAATTTGAAAAAACAATTCCAACCCTAAAGGTACAAAACCGGAAGATAATTGATGATTCACTCACTTGCAAACTTTTTGAAAACTTTTTAACAAAAAATTGAACCGCCGAAAAAACTAAAAAGTTAAAAATAATATAAGAATAGGTTCAGACAACATCACACTTCTATATTGAAGTCGGTGATAAATTTTAACACTTTCTAGGAGATCATCGTTTGGCACCGACTTCAATATAGAAGTGTGATGTTGTCTGTACCTATTCTTATATTATTTTTAACTTTTCAGTGTTTTTGCTTTTTACTACTTTTTAGTTTTTTCGGCCGTTCAATTTTTTGTTAAAAAGTTTTTCTATCTGAAGTCCCGGCACGAGAAGCTATAATTTTTAAAGTAAGGAACTTATACCAAGTTACGTAGCGACAATTCAAGCAATTCGAAATTCAATCTACTCAAAGTAACATACCTACGTGTATTACAAAAATAATTTCACTTAGTCGCGTTATATTTTAGCGATTTATAGCGCTGTTTTCTAATGATTTGTGGTAGGTACTGGAACGCGTTAGACAACGTAAACTTTAGCGGCCGCAATTTCTAATTAGGTAGTTTGCGTTTCGTTCCAGCGTCATAGTTTGAATTTTTTTCGCGGAATAGGTTCTATTGGTTGTCATTTTTAAACTTGTTATTTCTATCTGTTCGAAATAAGGTTGTGAATCCTTGAATGGGTTTTTACTAAATTTATAGCTTCTCGTGACGGGGACTTTACAGTTTGTTATCGCTTTCAAGCTGGCATTTTTTTAAACTGATAATAATGTATGCTCCCTTAGCAATTATTTGCATGTATTAACAAATCATAATAAAATACAGTGAATTAACTGCCCAATTCAATTATTTTTTTTTTTTAATTTATTGGTCAAATTATTTCAACATACATATTTTTTACACATAATACCCTCGCTTAAACCACTGGGGTTTTTATGCGGGTGGGAGTTCGCATACTTAATAAATATCTTAGTTATTATACATAATAATTTTCATATTTCAATATGATCTAATAGGTATTTTTGCAACATTCTACTGTATTGTTGTTTGCTTAAATATTTATTCACAATATCTTCTGGAAGGCCGTTTAAAACATTGGGTAGTATATATCGACATAATCTAGTTCCAAATAAATTCTTATACATTGGTAATTCATATTTTTTTAAATTTGACAGTTGTCTTAGTTTAACATTGCGTTTCTGCTTACGAAGTACATGAATGTTTACAAATTCCTCCTTCATGATTGCCATTTTAAGCTTGGATTGAATCGGCAGTACCTTACAATATTTAAATAGTTCATTGTAATTATCTCTATACATACATTTTATGTTGTGAGGAACAATAGTTTTTAATATTCGAATTTGTAGTTTATGTATTTTATCTATATATGATTTGTATGTACGGCCGTAGCTACATAGCCCATAACCTATAACAGAGTCTGCTAGTGCTAAATACAATAGCCTTAAAGTTTTATATGGCATTTTATACTTTAATATGTATAGTTTGCTAAGTATAGCTCTTAATTTTTTACAGACATGTTCTATATGGGCGGACCAATTAAATCGCACATCTATTATGAGTCCAATATACATATGCTCTTCAACTATGTCTAGGTTGGAACACGTACTGTTATGCTTGCATATAAAATTATTATGTAGGCATTTATGATCGTGCGCTACTATGCTAGGGGTGTAGATATCCCTGTTTTGAGCTGATTCTATACACATAAGTTTTGTTTTTTGTGCATTTAGCACCAAGCCGACATCATGCGCCCACTGACATAATATATTGAAATTTTTTTGTAAGGTGCGTTCAGCATTTTTTAGGTCTGCATCACCGACTACCAAACAGGTGTCGTCAGCAAACTGGTATACGGCGCATCCGTTTGTAAATAACTCACACATTTGGTTGACATATATGAGGTATTCGTACGGTCCTATTATAGAGCCTTGTGCCGATCCCTGGTCCGTAGTTATGCTCTTGCTGTAGGTATTTCCAACCTTGACTTTAGTATATCTATTCTGGTGGTAATTTTTAAAAAGTTGTAAAAGTGGACCCCGTATGCCAGATTGCTCGAGCCTCTCATACAATACATTATACTGTAGCATATCAAATGCTTTGCTGAAATCAATGAAAATAACGAGCACGTGACGTTTTTCATTCAGGTGCTCGTTAATTTCATTGGTGAATTGACACAATAATTGAGATGTACTTTTTCCTTTTTGGAACCCATATTATTTGCTATTTATTATTTTATGAGAATCTAAAAATTGGCTTAGTTTTTCCCCTAAGTATCTCTCAATTATCTTGTCAACACAGAACAATATGGTTATAGGGCGGTAGTTATTACAATCGGCATGGTTACCTTTTTTATAAATAGGGCGCACGACGCCCCCTTTTAACTCGTCTGGGTAAGTCGATGTGACAATGCAGCGGTTGATCAGGTGTGTAATTACCGGTGTTATTTCTTTTTTTATGTTTTTTAAATCAACTGCTCTTATTCCGTCTAAGCCCGGACTTTTATTTGTGTTTATTTTGTTTATAATTTTGTAAGTTTCATCACAATTTATTTTTGGCATCCTCATTGTCACATCAACCCCCTCATAAGATGGTAACTCGTTTAGAATTTTTTTATTACATGAATTTGCATTTACTTTTGCGTTTTTTTGAAACTCCCCTGCAAACGTATTCGCCGCATCATAGTCCGTTAAAGAGAAATATTTTTGTATTGTTTCGTCAACCGAATTTGCAACTTTTCCACACAACTCATTAATAAACTGCCAAACCTTTTTAGAGTTATTAAAATTTTTCACTATTTCATTTTTGTAGAATCTATTTTTTGTAAAGTTTATATATTTATTGGTCTTATTTCTATATTTATTGTATATTATTCTATTTTCTATATTTGGTACCTTTTTGTATAATTTATGTAGTTCATTTCGCTTTTTACACATAAATATAACTCTTTTATTTACCCAATTGCAAGTTTTTGATTTAAACTTGTTTAATTTAGTTTTACTCTGTCTACATTTATTATATGAGTCGTTGAAAATGCTGTATATGTCACTAAGAATACCGTATTAAGTTTGAAGGGCTGTCACTTACATTTTATTGTCAATTAAATCTGCTGTTGGTACATTGCTGGCAATTTAAACTTCGTTAAAAAATGCATGAAGATGGAAATTAAGTTAAGTTAAAGAGGTACATTACCTTACCCTATTTTGAAAAAGCCCACTTGACTGTTAACACATTGCTATATAATCCTGTATACACGTCGTTCCAACTATTCTAAAATATTTAAATATTTTTAGTTGAACTAGGTATCCAGACCAAGGCGCAGGCGGTTGGGGAGGAGGAGGCGAGCGTTCCTGGACGCGCGCCACCAACAACTCCCCTAGCAAGCTGGGGACTGAAACGGCCCGGCCGGCTGACTACCGGTCGGGAGACACTTTTCACCCCTAGCTTGGCCGCCTAGGGGGTCGAATTTGGAGATACTTGTCGACCCCCCCGTAGAGGTAAGTCCTGGCGCTTGCGCCAGGCAACCCTCCAGGGGGCACAATCGGGGAATGGCTAACGCCGATCCCGATTGTGTCTCTACGGAGGTAGAAGTATCTGGAGGGTTTTTAGCCGAGTATGGGGTCTTCTAACCGAGTCCAGCATATCCTTGGGGTGTCCTCGTCAGTCGGCCCCTTGTCGAATCCGTAAGAAGGATTTTCCCTCCTAAAAAAAAGGTATCCAGACCAAAGTTGCAGAAAAATTAAGGACCCTACCTGTTTTATCGAAAGTCTGTCAATTTATGGTTTGTAATATAAAGCAAAGTTTGGGTTTGGATTATGAGACATTTACGTGTGTGACTTAAAATACATAAATTGTGAATGTTGCGTGCTACCTAGGTATATTAAAAGCATGTTAGTATCTATAAGGCTTCTGGTTATTCAGAGATCTTTTTCGAGTTCCGGCTCTCGGCGCTTCTAAAAGCTTTACAAGTACAATGGATTTTTTTTTTATAATAATTTATTTATGTATCCTCCTATAATCTTACATGTACAATTTAACATTTAATTACTCTCTAACAATTTAACAATTACTCTCTAAAATACGTATTTAATGTTAATTCTGGCAAATAGAAGCACTAACATTAATTCCAAACATAATTTTGAACCATCCCAAAGGGATAATAACAGAAAGTCACTTTAGTGGCGAATTAGCGCGTATTTATTTTTGTGAACGTACGTTCACCATTCAACTGATGCGCGCGCGAGTCTCGTGTCTCAACTAAAGGATTCGATCCCAGGATAACGAATCTCGGGATCCCGAAAATTATGGAATTAAATTTGACAAATCCCGGGATTTTCAGGATAGGATTGAAATTGATTTCTTATATTTATTCCTGAAATTAATTGAAGAATTTCTCCAAGCACGAAGTGTTCCTTCTGTTTCCATCGAGCCTGAAGACGCTTTTGCAGCCTCTGCACATATTATGTGCAACAAACTAAAACAAGATTAGAAACAAATCTTTATATCAGTTCTTAAGCAAATCTTTAAAGAATCTTAAAATTATTTGCAATTCAAATACTTAAATAATTATTAGTGAATACAAATATAAAGTAGTTACTGTCAGGTCAACTTTATTTAAAAAAGGTACTGGTTAACATAATATTGATCTCTGTAGTTTTTAAGTTTTTGTTGACTTACCTTAATGTCTTACTGAGTAAATTTTTTCACAACTTTAGAACCACGCATTTCAACAATACATGAGACCTATAAAATTGCAAATTAAATTTTATAGGTCTCATGTATTGTTGAAATGCGTGGTTCGTCGAAGTTTGATGTATAATCTTGTTAAATCGTTTTTATTTAAAACTTAAATTGCCAAAAGAAAATAATTTATATTTTGGCAATTTAACTTTTATCGGATTTTGACATTGATTACTAACTTTTTTATTGCTATTTCCAATATAAGTTCAATCCCGGGATTAGAAAAAGGCCCGGGATCGAATCCTCTAGTCTCAACGCTCGCGCTGCTGCCGATGACAATAGCATCATACTAACCAGTATACGGTCAAATCACGCACGTACACGTACTTACTAACATACCCACATACAGTCGCACTTTTCCCATACGAGTTACTAGTCGCATGTGGTACTTAACTTAATAAACCCTTATAATTTTGGTAGGTACCTAATGGTTTTAACAAAACTAGTATATTTGTTTGGGGATGTCAGAATTTAGCTGGCATAGTGGTTCGGGGTATGTATGCATTTCATTCCAAAGGTTGCAGGTTAAAATCCACGCATGTACTAATGACATTAATAGTACATTACTGCAGCAGCCGGCAACTGAGGCATTGATGGACGAACGTGCAAATGTGGGCCGAGGCGTAGCCGAGGCACACATACGTGAGTCCATCAATGCCTAGTTGTGGCCAAGGCTTGGTTAGTACTTTTCTCAAACAATGCGCAGAAATCAAAAACTTTTTTTCAAAAAACAGCTTTGTTGATTAGATATTATGAAAAGCCCCTTTCACCTAGCACCTACTTACATTTATGAGATGATTATGAATGACTCTTTGCGAGTTACTATTGTCTTTTTCTATTGTAAACATCAACACTACAATAATTACTTTATTATTTTTCGAAAACGAAAATAAAATCTCTTTCGATCAACATAAAGTTTTTTATTCGAAATCAACAAAATAAACACAAGCACTTTCATGCCTACAGATGAGTAGAGCGACTGCTTATTCAGTCGCTCCACTCATTTATTTCTACTCATTTGGTACTCCGTCGTCGTCGTATGCTGTTCATTATTTCACTCCTTTGTAATTGTTGGTTCTTCATTCATTCTAGTTCATTGTAACCGCTGCGTTGTCGTCCACTAGTTCACCACTTACTTTACTCTTCTGTAGCTATTGCGTTGTTATTCAGTGTATCATGTCGTTCAGAGAATGACAATGCAACAGCAAGTGGAGAGGAGAGACAAGTAAACCAATGGAGGACGATGCAGCGACTACAGCAAAGTGCTGTGAGTGAAGAACAACTGAATGGCAAAGCAACAGCTACAACGGAGTGGAGCAAGTGATAAAGCAGTACATGACAATGCAACAGCTAAAGCGGAGTGGAGTGAGTGATGAACCAGTTTTCACTCGTTGCACTTCGCTGTAGTCGTTATTTTGTCCCTTAGTTTACCAATCGCTCCATTCTGCTGTGGTTATTGCGTCACCATCCTCTGGTTCTTTTCTCATGGCATTTTCTGTAAACGATGCGTCTTCCACTGGTAATTCGCTCGCTGCACTCCACTCTAGTCGATCGCTGCCTCGTATACCACTTGCTGCACTCCGTTGTAGTCAATGCGTCATACATATTTCGCTAGTTCACTACTCACTCGAGCATCATCTTCTAGTTCACTCGCTCCACTCCGCTGTGGCTGTTGCACCTTTGTGTACTATCCCTTCACTCGCTCAGTAACGTTGCTACAAAAGGAAAGAGTCCCGTCCAAAAAATAACAAGTATTGAGGTTTGATCTGGAGTCACGTTACTCCAGACTGATTTCTTTGTGAGTTTTCCTTTTTTTAAGACAAGATTCTCTACTACTTTGAGGAGAATTTGAAATACTAGCTAGACATTATTAAGTTACTGTAGCCAGTAATATAGTAGCCCAAACGTGCCAATGAGGAAGCCCTTGGCAAATGCTGCGCCCTGATTGGCCCATTTGAATTGGATCAACAACTGCTCATACGCCAAAAAGGTAGATTTGTATAAAAATCCCTTAATTATTATTATTAGTCATCGTGACACTTGTGGCTCCGAACGGAGCTACATATTTATGGTCAGCTGGCATTGGATCAACAAAAGACACCCGGATCAACAAGTGAAAATGGATCAACAAATTACTACCTATACGGCACGTTGGAGCCACAAAGTGCCCAAAGGGATATCTATATATATATATATATATATATATATATCTATTTTATTATTATTTATTATCTTTTTCTAGTACTAAATTTTTTTTTTTAATTCTCGTTATAATATGATTATAATTTTTTGTTAAATTTTTTGTCAATTTTTTAAATGTTGTAAAGTGAAAATACGCTTTTCAAGGTATTTTGAAAGGTATTATATGTTTTTACATTATGACTAAGGAATCAAACTTTTTCATCCATTTAAAACTATTAAAAGTAATTGATTAATATTGATAATTATAAAAAATATATAAGGAACATGGATATCGAAAGCAGGACCTAAAGAGTAGAACCTAGCCACGTTGACCTAATTCGACATGACTGCCGATAAAAGTTCGTTTCCAAACCCAGCAATATGGATATCAAATGAAAGGCCTTGATGAGTAGAGCACTATGAACGTGGCAACATTGACGTAAATTAAACATGGCCGCCGCTTAAAACTAACGAATAAAAGTTCATTACCAAACCCAGCAATACGGGTCTCAAATGAAAGGCCTTGAAGAGTAGAGCACAATGAACTTTAGAAAATCGCACTAAATTCATCATGGCCGTTGTTAAAAAAAACGGATAAAAGTTCGTTTCCAAACCTAGCAATATGGATATCAAATGAAAGGCCTCAAAGAGTAGAGAATTATGAAGTTTGCAAAATTTGCATAAATCCAACATGGCCGCCGCTGAAAAAAATTGATAAAAGTTCGTTTCCAAACCCAGCAATATGGGTATCAAATGAAAGAGCTAGATGAGTAGAGCACTATGACCCTAGCAACATTGACAAAAATTCAACATGGCCGCCGCTCAAAAAAACGGATAAAAGTTCGTTTCCAAACCTAGCAATATGGGTATCAAATGAAAGGCCTCAAAGAGTAGAGCACTATGAACCTAGGAATATCGCACAAAATTCAATATGGCCGCCGCTCAAAAAATGGATAAAGGTTCGTTTCCAAACCCAGCAATATGGGTATCAAATGAAAGGCCTTGATAAGTAGACCACTATGAACGTAGAAACACTGACATAAGTTCAACATGGCCCCCGCTTAAAAAGGTGGATAAAAGTTCGTTTCGAAACCCAGCAATATGGATATCAAATGAAGGCTTTGGTGAGTAGAGCACTATGAACCTTGCAACATTGACATAATTATAACATGGCAGCCGCTCAAAAAAGGTGGATAAAAGTTCGTTTCCAAACCTAGCAATATGGGTATCAAATGAAAGGCCTTCAAGAGTAGAGCACTATGAACTTTAGAAAATCGCCCTAAATTCATCATGGCCGTTGTTAAAAAAATGGATAAAAGTTCGTTTCCAAGCCCAGCAATATGGGTATAAAATGAAAGGCCTTGAAAGGTAAAGCACTAGGAATCTAGCAATATTGAAGTAAATTTGACAGGGCCACTGCTCAAAAAAGGTGGATTAAAGTTCGTTTCCAAACCTACCAATACGGTCATTAATGAAATGCCTTACATTGATGGAAATTCAACATAGTCGCCGCTCTAAAAAGGCGAATAAAAGTTCGTTTCCAAACCCAGCAATATGGGTATCAAATGAAAGGCCTTGATCAGTAGAGCACTATGAACGTAGCAACATTGACATAAATTCAACATGGCCGCCGCTCAAAAAAGACGGATAAAAGTTCCTTTTCAACCCCAGCAATATGGGTGTTAAATGAAAGGCCCTCAAGAGTACCTAGAGCATTACGAACCTACGAAAATTGTTCTAATTTCGAAATGACCGTTGCTCAGTTGCTCAAGAAAGGCAGAATAAAGTTGAATCATTATGGAATAAAATGAAGGGAAAAACTAAACACTGTGTTAAGCATTTTGATGGCGAAATGTAGTTCGCGGGCACAGCTGGTATGTAATATATTTTGAGACCGGAATTACAGTATTTTCTCTGCTTGGCAGAGTGAGTGTTCCAGTTAATTGAACAGAACTTTCTCCCTATTGATTTCACAATTTTTTTATCTTCACCATGATGTTTTCACAATTATTTCCTAAATTCTTCCTTGATTTCGTAAAAATATTATAACTTTTAAAAAAGGAGCTCTCACACCACACGCACATATAAACGCGTTGCGTAACTCTTCAGTGTGAAATGTAATGAGTACGAGTTGGGATAGCTTAATGTAAAACTTAGTAACCTGCTCGCGATGACATTAGTTGCAGTCAGCATGATTACCTTTATTTTGAATAGAGATCTTTATGAAATGTGGGACTTGTTCTTTTTCTACTGTTCGTGAAAATAACACCCCATCAAAAACATTTTATTTAAAAAAATGCAGCCAGGTTTCGCTCGCCAAAAGTTGTAAGATCTTATGCCGAGAGAGTATTTTAGATACCTTTCACTGTTCATGAATCAAATAAATACTCGATGTTCAACTTCGTTAAAGACAATAATTGTAAATCTTTATTAAAAAACAATTTTATCTGACTCTTTTAATATACATTTAAATAACAAAAATTATTTGTGATTTGGCAATCACACTCCGCAAAAAAACCAGCGTCTTAAATAGAGAAGACATTACTACAGTATGACAAAGAATACATATTTTTTCTTGGGCATTAACAACATTTAACATAGACTGTTTTTGATATGAGATGGAAATGTCAACACTTTCATTCGAATTGGTTGAAAGAAGCCCCCATTCTCTACGAGTCCTCACATAATAAGGTACATAATTCATTTCAAAATATATGTATAACTTGTACTTATACCCGGCAAGAATCTATCAGTCAATATCATATCAAACCTATAATCACAATAATTATTGCCTACGAAAAAACACAAGAATACCTACTGTAGGCAACATGGGTGTCGGTAACAAACACCGCTCAGCGGAAGTGGAGTGCAACCACGTGTAAAGAGAACTTCCGGACCGACACGTGGTAGGGGACGACGCGAGCTTCATGAAGTTGGGACGTATTCGTGGCTGAGTCCAGTTAGAGGACGTTTGCTCTTTAAAGTGTGCTTCATTATTGTAAAACATCTAACATAGTTTATTATTAATCATAATAATAATTCTTTATTTGCCTTTGGTAGGTACATGGGTGTTGATGGAATATAAAACAAAGAAATAGATCGCCTTAATCTGCCTTTTGGCAGATTAAGGCATCATAAATTAATGTCCTAATCCCTAATCACATATTAGGGATTAGGACATTAATTTTTGATAAAGAATATACATTAAAGTGCCAAAACATTTCACATAAATTGCTTTTACTAAGGTTACCTAAAACATATATTAATTAAGTCTTTAAGGTAAAGAACAACACGGTCAAACCAAAAACAAATAAATGTCACAACACACTAGTGCTACCAACCTCGTTTATGTAGATGTATCTCTCCTTAGTCTGTGGTTTTATGCATAATAAACTGCGATGAAACATATTATTCAAATAATTCGATTTAAATATACTCTCGGTGGTATACTCTCAGCTAACACTACTGTGGTAATATCTTCCCTCTTAAGGTGAGTTCAGAATCCTGGTGATGAGAATGGGACCACTAAAACAAGGGGGAGGTTAAACGGGTTTCATAAGTTAATCTCTTTAAAGCAACTTCGCACATTCCTTGTGCACTTTTTATGTACCTACAGTGAAAAATTCACACAATTTATAATCATATTTCATGGTACGAACCTACGTTTATAGCAAAGTGGAACGCAAACTGCCACAAACTATTCTCACAAGCTGTTTGCTAATTTTTATTTTTACTCTTCGCTTGACCAGAATGTACCTCCAAGTTATAAGTGGTGTGTGTGTGGTTTTCTCAAAAGTAACATTTTTATAGGTATTGAACAGAATTGATCAAAGTGGCAGCAAAATCTGATTCATTTGCTTGTTCTCCGTGTGAATTCACAAAAAATATATCTAAAATATAAAAATCTCGTGTCACAGTGTTTGTGATCGAAGCCTCTGAAACGGTCTGAGCGATTTTTACGATTTTGTTTTATGTATATTTGGTAGGTCTGACAATGGTCGTAAGCTATTTTGTATACCCTTTGTGAAAAGGATACCCATAGTATATTTGGAATATGTTAAGATCCGTATAATTAAGTAAGATTAGTTCTAAGGGCAAGACTGCCGCATTGGGTGCATGCCTGTAAAGATATTCACAAGCTTGAGTGTGTAAATTAATATAAAACAAATTGTAGTAGTATTATTTGAATTAACAATAATAATTTACCAATCTGTCAGTTCGTGTAACTTGCACCACTCGATCTCAGAAGTATAAAAAACTTTCACGAGGACAATTGTTGCAGGTAGGTACGTACAGCCGTTGTTTAGTTTGAAACAGCAATTAATATCCGCTCCCCCTTCTCCCTTAGTCTCCTTAGAAGCTGAATCTAATGGGCCACCATTTAGTTTTGAACTTACGTGATATTGATTTCAGAAGTGCGAGTGTGTAATTAAGGATTCGTTTAATCTGACTCTTAAATTTTTTCACGATTTTACTTGTTCTTGTCGCTTAAACTTTCCTCTATTTTACTTCCTTATATTCCTAATGCATGATTCAAAATCAGTAAAGAATAAATTTTCAACAAATCAACTGCCATCCTTTTCACTAAAACTCTATCAAAATACGTTTTATCTTAAAAGTCAAAGCTAAATCTGGTTTATAAAAATCTGCCCCCGTAGCACATCCACCAAAACACGATATGATAAAGCGATTTATCGCGGTGAACTGTCAAAATACGACGAATATTGTATTTTGACAGTTCACCGCTATAAACCGCTTTATCATATCGTGTTTTGCTGGACGTGCTAGGGAGGCAGGTGTCATAGTCTCGAATTCCCTCGAAACGTCTTGACTGAGTTTTATGTTATTTTTTTGTGTTAGGTCTTAAAATAGGTCGTAAGCTATTTTTATAGGTGATAAGGAAGGGCAGCCCTTTCCAGATTTTTTTAACATTTTTTTTATGATTACGATTTGGCATCAAAAAATACTTATAACCCTAAATTTTCACCCTCTACCACTAACCCCCATTTTTGAATAGCGATATTAGTATTTTTACTGGCGAAGCGTAGTTCGCGGGCACAGCTAGTATAATATACTTTCTTTAATATGATGATTTAAATAATTTCACTTCTATATGGTATTCTGCAACAGTTTTTTACAATGATCCTTCGTCCAATAATTATGATAATTTGCTATACTAATATTATAAATGCGAAAGTAACTCTGTCTGTCTGTCTGTCGCGCTTTCACGCCAAAACTACTGAACTAATTTAAATGAAATTTGGTTTAGACATAGTTTGAGTCCCAGGAAAGGACATAGGATAGCTTTTATCGTAGAAATCACCCCTTAAGGGGGAGAAAAGGGGGTGGAAGTTTGTATGGGAAATCAATAACCGCTGAACCGATTTAGATGAAATTTGATATATGGAGATAGTTTGAGTTGTGGGGAAGGATAAAGAATAGTTTTTAATCCCCGAAATCATTCCTTAAGGGTGTAAAAAGGGGGTGAGGGGGGATTTGTAAAGGGAATCAATAAATAATGATTTCCATTATTTATTGATTCCCTTGAAATGTTATGAGGATTTATTAACTTACTAGCTTATGCCCGCGGACGAAGTCGCGGGCATAAGCTAGTAAGTTAATAAATCCTCATAAACATTTCTAATTTAAATGCTTCTTTCATTGGCTTTTACATCCATTACAAATAAAAGGCATACGAAAAGTGTATTTCCAGTCTTGTGTTGCCGCAATGGCTGTCACATTTTTTATTGATATCGAATACAATTGAAAGAAGGTGACTCTAACATCTGTTCGGATTTTGAAGAGGCTTCTTTAGAAGAAGAGGTGTGAAACTAGGAAACTCTAATTTTTTTGTCTCCTCTTTTAAATTGCCATAAAACAATGATATGTTTAAAGATGAACTTCATACAAGGAATTTTTTTTTGACTCAAGCGGGATTTGAACCTGCTTCTTCAACATACCGCTGAGTGCTCGATGGCCTGATTGGTCAAAACGTCATCATATTCTTTTGTTTAGAACATTGACCAAACGGTAACTAAAATAAACTTTTTGTAAATTTTTTAGATTTTTTTTTGTTTTCGTTAAAATCGATTCAGAAGGTAATTCCAACCTAACTACTTTCAGAGAGTGCATTAATTCTGTTACACGATCTATACAAGGTCATGTTTAGTTACTAAAAAAATGTTGTGTGCTTGTTCAGACGAGCAAACTGAACAACTTTCACTATGGGAACAACTTTGAAATCGCAGAAAAAATCAGTTGCTCCATACATAGTCAAGCGCGGATCCAGCCCTCAAGAAAGGTTGTGTTCACAGCCATCCAAGAATCGACCAAGTGCGAGTCGGAGTACGACATCGCTCATGATCGTATAGTAGTACCATTCCTACAAAGATGTTTCCAAAACATATGATACTCTCACCAAGATTCATTGTTTTTTTATGGCATTGGATATAATATCATCAGCCTATCGATCTCAATAGACCATGAAAGTGTGACGTCACAAGTCTATTAGGGTTGTGGGCATGCCCATCGTGCCCACAACGGTGGATCCACGCTTGTCTAGGCTAAGTGAATGTTGAACATTTGTATGAAACCGCTGATTTTTTGCGATTTTTAAGTTGGTTCCATAGTGAAAGTTGTTCAGTTTGCTTGTCTGAACAAGCACACAAAATTTTTTTAGGAACTAAAAAATAAACTTGTAGAAATACCTATCGAAATGATTAGACTAGTTAAACAAACCAAATACATGTATTCATTGAAAAAACAAGGTATACTTATAAACGGCAAAATGGACAAACGAATTAATCAATAATGAAAAAATTTCGTCTCGGGCGCGGATCGAACCAACACGGTATATTGGAGACGCGGGTTCGATCCCCGCAACGAAATTCTTTCCTTATTAATTTAGTCGCTTTTGAATTTATTTTGCACTTTTAAAGAAAATGCAGATTCTATATAAAAAATGGACACTTATTATTAGGTTTTAGGACAGGTTAGATTAAAAAATAACGGGACCGGTCACTATCAAAGGATTACCATTTCTACACGTTACGATACACTAGTTCGCTTTTCCTTTTGGTAGAGTCGAGACATCTCTACACTATCTCTGGCGAGAGTGAGCCCGAACCCTGACACTGAATCTCATTTCATCCGCCACCTACTAATTAAGATTTTGCTAGTATTTAACAAAGAGATCGTTTGTGCTCCCCGTCCGACGGCCGCGTTTAATTGCTGTAGTGATTTAATCTTTTTGATTGTGTTGTTGGCTCTGTTAATTAATGCCGAGGATCCTGTGAGGGACACTGCTGTAGACCCGAACACTGCGAGCTGTGCGATCGAAAATAAACTTAAAACTGATGTATTCGATGACGATGGTGAGGAGTTAGACTGGAGTTGGACTTAGCCCTGTGTGTTAATTGTATTTTTATTTTTAAATAATTCTATCAAAGTCGTCTGTACGGATATGTTCCTCTATATTTGCACCGCAAAACAGGGGTGCTTGTATTGCTATTTTCCGGCTTAAAAGATAAGACCGGCAGTGCAATTATTGGGTACTGTGACTTTACATCTTATATTACAAGCTGGCAACATATATTTAGATCCTGATTCGCGCGACTATAGAAAAAAAAATCTCCAAACTCTTACCAGCCCCGATGAAATTTGAACTGTATTCATATCTATTGTACATACTTCTGTTAGACACGTATCAAATCGGTGTTGGTTGATACGATATAATATTTTTTTTTTTATACTACGATGCCGGCAAACAAACTTACGGCCCGCCTGATGGTAAGCAGTTACCGTAGTCTATGGACGCCTGCAACACCAGGGGCATCACAAACGCGTTGCCGACCCTTTAAGAACCTATTTACTCCCTTCTTGAAGAACCCCATACTGTATTCCCCGGGGAAAACCTCGGAGCTCGTTCCACAACCGGAGCGTGCGTGGGAGGAAATTTCTCTCAAACCGCACTGTGCGTGACCACTTAGGCTCCAGCGTGTGAGGATGAACACCCTGCCGATGGCGAGTGGTGCGGTGATAAAAAGTGGCCGTTGGCATCATGTCGAACAACTCTTCAGAACACAACCCGTTGTACAAGCGGTAGAACACACATAATGAGGCAAAGTCTCTCCTCAGACTTAGAGGCTCAATACCGCTTGTGAGTTGTCAATTAACAGTGAATTATGTCTACTTTGTATTAACAAAGTATGAGCTCGGTGGCCCAGTGGTTATCGTCAAGGCGGTATGTTGAAGACGCAAATTCGATTACCGCATGAAAAAGATTTTTGTCTGATATTGATTTTTCATTAGACCTGAATTTGTCTAGAAAGTCTTAAATTCAACTGCCGTTAAATTCAGTAGAAAATTGCCAGCATCTATAACAGAGGGGCAATCGCACTAATTACGAACGTTTGAACTAAAACCAAAACGTTACCGTTCCCATATGTTTTGACATCTGACTGCTGTCAAGGTGTTGTCAAGATGTATGGGAACGGTAACGTTTCTGATTTGGTTGAAACGTTATAAATAGTGCGATTGCCCCTCAGTTCTTAATCAGTTCAGCAGCTCAGCTTTGTGCAGTTCACTTGTTATCCAACTAGTCAAACCCATTACCGCAGATAAGAGGGAACAAATAAATGTTTGGTTTACCTACAACGTGAAGTGTGAGGCCATTATTTTTTTTTCCAATGTTTTACCGGCCATGGCTACAAAGGCCTTCAGCCGAATCTTTATCTTAATATCTTGATTTAAATATTTCCAAAAGTTTCCTTTAAGTAGTTGTAAATACACATATACGTATCGGGTATTTGCAGCAGTTCATAAAGATGGCGGGGTACATCTTTAAGTATTGTTTGCAATTTAGCAGCCAAAACTAACCGTTCCATAGCATATTTCGGACATTTCAGGACGATGTGTTCAAGATCAGCAACTTCATTCAACTCACAATTTTGACAGATGTTACTTTCAATTAAATTAATTTTGTGTAAAGTTGATGGAATTCTGCAGTGTCCCAATCTCAGTCTGTTGATGGTGCTATAAAAATCTCTGTTGGTCGATTTAAAAGGTACAAACCAAGGGTTTCTTGGTATACTCTTTTGTATACTTCCATACCATCTTCCTTTGTTGTTGACACATTGATATATCTTCCAGAATTCTTCCCATATTTTATTGGCTTCAGAAATAATAAAACTATGGCAATCTGTTAAATGTAACTTAAAACTAGGAACTATACTACAATTTTGAACACGAGTTGCCTTATCTACAATTTCATTTCCATGTATTCCACAATGTGCACGTACCCAAGTGAAAACAATAGTTTTTTCTGCTAAATCACACAATTCATTTCTTATAGAAGATATCCAATAATTTTCCTTATAATGACTATTTACATTTTCTAATTTACTAAGAGCACTTAACGAATCTGTGATAAAGCAAGTCTTATGAATGTAATTAACTTTGATGTGAATTAAAGCTTTATAAATAGCGAAACATTCTGCAGTAAATATGCATTTGTTGTCTATTTCATACGTAAATGTTAATTTTGATGTAGAATCATACAATGCACATTTGACTTTATCTTTTGTTTTGCTACCATCAATGTAAATAATAACATATTCCTTATACTTCTCTACTAATTCTGAGAATTGGTTTTTATCACTAGCTTTTTGAAAAGTAATATTTTGCATCAAACATATATATTATAGCTGTAATATGGCAATAATACAGTACTATTGATATTTGAAAATATTAATTTCATTTGTGCCATTATTCTTGTGAGTTTGGGTGGTTTATAAGCATGTAAATCAGAGGCAGACACATAATTATTATTACTTAAGAAATTGGCATCAATGAACAATTTCTCTAATATTTTTTTATTTTCATAGTAAATATTTTTGAGACAAAATCTCTCTGCAATTAATATTCTGCGCAATTGTAATAGCATTTTTTTTGTTTCTATTTCCATTGCTCGTATTGGTGTAGAGCACATTGCTCCTGTTATTATACGCAAACATCTATTTTGCATAATATCAAATTTTTTAAGCTGCTGTGGCCTAGCATCACAATATGCTAGACTTAATATTTTAGGGTCAGCTCCCCAAAATACGCCTGCCAAACATCTTAATATATTTGCAGCACTAAAAGCATTTTTTAATACGTAACTAAAATGACTGTTTAAATTTAACTTACAATCTATCACTACACCTAAAAATTTCTTTTCATTTACAAGCGGAATATTTACATTATTATAGGTAATATTACTATTTACAGCTGAATTAACATTTAGGACTAAAACGGAGCTTTTTTCTGGATTAATGTCCAATTTTAAAAAGTTTTTATAATAATTTTGCAATTGACTTAATGCAGTATTAAGACAATTGGTAACTGTATTTATATTTTCTTCAATACAATAGAGTACTAAATCATCTGCAAATTGTAGTATTTCCACTTTCTGTTGAGTGACATATTTTAATATTTGACTAGTATATATATTATATAAGAGCGGAGACAATGTACCACCTTGGATAGTGCCCTTTTGTGCAAACTTAGGCCCATGCAATTGATTATTAAATTTCACAAATAGTTGCCTTTTATATAGATAATTTAATATCCATTTAGAGACTAATCCTGGGATATTCAATTCTTGTAAAATCAAAACTAATTTTTCTAGATTAATATTATCAAATGCCCCTTTGACATCCAAAAAGACACATGCAGCACTATATCTGGAACTAATTTTTGCATTTTTCAGATCAGAAAGCAGCATTATGAAACTGTCAACAGCACTACGACCTCTACGAAAGCCATATTGTACAGAAGGAATCATATTGTTATGCTCCACATACCAATCAAGTCTATTTTTGAGCATCAATTCAAACAATTTTCCTATGCAAGATGTAAGAGAAATGGGCCTATAAGAATTATAATCTAAAGGTGATTTTCCTCCTTTAAGTATTGGTATGATACACTGAGTTTTCCATGAATCTGGAACTTCCTGTTTTTTCCAAAGAGAGTTGAATATGTTTAATAGTATTGTCAGTGCATTGCTATGAAGTTTTTTGAGAAGAACATATGGAAAATCATCCAAACCAGGAGCAGTATCACGTCTTGTGCTAAGACCTTTGGTCATTTCCATAAATGTAAAAGGTTCTAATAGAAAACTTGTTGTAAAATTATTGTTGTTACTTTGGAAACAAGATTCTAATTTTTTAAAGTCAATATTATCTATTTGTGCATATTTATTTAAGAATTCTGGAATAAATTCATCATTTTTAGAAATGTTATTCAGTTTAGATCGCTTAAATTTCTTAATAGTATTCCATATTTTACTTACTGGTGTTGTCCTATTAAACCTTTCACATAATCTCAACCATCCAGTGCGCTTTTGTTCACATATGATGTTCTTTTTTCGTGCATCCATCTTTTTGTAATTTATATAATTTTCTATGGTTGGTTGATCCCTATAGTGTTTCAAATATTCTTTGGATTTTTTAACAGCTTCCTGACATGTATCATTCCACCATGGAGCTGGAGATTTATATTTAATGGACTGTTTGGACCCCACTATTTTTGGTATGTACTGAGTTTTCAAATTGGATAATATTTCAGTAAAATGATTATATGAATTTATTGGATTGTTTTCATCTATTTTAATGTAATTAAATGCTGTTTCAGATGCTAAATAAAAATCAATCCAGTTGGCCTTCCTATATTGGAACCTGTCTAGAGTGTCAACATATACATATTTTGGAGTGCTGATTATTAATTCTACAAAAGTAGGGAGGTGGTAGCTGCCCATGGCATCATCATGAACTCTCCATTCACATAATGGAGCTAAACTCGCACTTACCAATGCAATATCAATAGCCGAAGGATTTTGATCGGGTCTATTAATGGTTGTATACTCGCCAGTATTAAGAATGCATAAATTATTATCATCCAACCAATTGTATAAAACCTAGCCTTTACTGTTAGTATCGTGACAGCCAAAAGCTATATGATGACAATTAAAATCTCCGGCTATTAGTATAGGCTTAGGGAGGTTATTCATAATATTGTTCAAGCTGTTGTTATCAAACCTATTAAATCTAGGTGGAGCATATATACAAAGAATTGTGATAGTACCAGTTTTTGTGGTTAAGGAGATAGCAATATTTTGAATTTGTTCATAAAATTGAGTAGGAAGAACTTTGTATTTCAAATTTTCTTTTATTAGAATACCTACACCGCCATGGGACCCATTTGCATTTCTGAAATATGAATGATAAGTTGAAAATTTTATATTGTTATGTTTTTCTGTTATCCATGTTTCATTCAGCAAGCAAATGTCAATATTATTGCCTTGTAAAAAAGATTGTACCAATGCTTTTTTGCTAATAAGACTTTGAATGTTATGCTGGGCAATAATGATGCTTTCTTGATTTGTACAGTCCATTATTTGGATAAATTAGCAGATAAAACTTCTTTAATTCTTTGCGTTATCAAAGGTGCATTATCTTTTTTATTGCCTAATTGTACTAGAGTCTGAATAAGAGCAGTAATTATTAAAGGATTATTTACAATGTCAGAATTATTTGTGTTTTTATTAATCGTGGATGTGTTATTATTTACATTGTTTTCGTTAAGTGCTGGAAACTGTTCTTTGCTATATATAAAAGGAGTATTATTAGTCACCGAAGAATAACTTTTATTGCTTTTTTCTCTAAATTTTTCTTCATTTTAATCGGACAGGTAGCAGAAATCGCCAAATGCTGACCTCCACAATTAATGCATTTAATATTTTCGGGCATATCACACTCCTTGTATGTATGATCCCCGCTACAGATGGAACATTTTTGAACTTGATTACATATTTTAGCCGAGTGATTAAATTTGAAGCACTTAAAACATTGCAATAAAGGTGGCGTATATTCATATATTTTATATCGCCATAGATTTAAGTACACAAAATCAGGCAGAGTAGTAGTAAGGAACGTAACACTTACAGTCTCTGTTGGAACTATTTCCCTATTTATTTTCTTTTGGAATCTTCTTACCGTGAGTATTTCAAATGGAGAAGTAAGCTGTTTATATAGATCTTCATTACTAATATCTTTGGGAATGTACCTTAAAACACCAATTCTTTCAACAGACTGAGCTGATATGTATGCTCGAAAATCATGCTTGGTTAGAAATTCCTCAGCATTTAAAAGATTATTTGCCATGTTAGGTTGTGCAAAAATAACTCCTATCTTGTGTGCATTTATACGATGCAATCGTTTAACTCCTTTGATATCTCTTTGAAATATTTTAGTAAGATAAAGTGGATTTTTGTTACCAATTTTCTCATTGTTAGTGCTCTCAATAAAAACCATGAATTCTGCTTGAGTAGCATTTTCAGCAAATCGTCGTTTATAATTATTTTTTACAAATGGCTTATAAAAATTTTTTAAGTCACATTCTCCATCAGCTATATTATGTCCCTTTTTTCTCTTTCGAGGCTTACTAAACTGGCTGTTATTATCTACCTCAGTATCTTCATTGTCCATTTCCGACATAATAAGAAGTAGAAATGAAAAAAGTAAGTGAAATTTATAAATTCAATTTAGTAGGAAGATTCAAAACGCCCGCCTTGTTCGACTTCCCGCCAAAAAAGTCTGTGAGGCCATTAAACACTTACCGACCACAGACTAAATCGCATGACACCAGTATGTTTATAGGTTATTTGTAAACTTGTTGTTATCGAAACAGGCAAGTACAGAATATCAGCTAAGCATTGAAAGTACACTGCACACGCTACGGGGAATCAAACTTCGAACCTCAATAAAGACCGATCTGTAGTTCTAAGCCAGCATGGTGGTTTAAAATAAGGTTTCTTCTGCTAAATCTGGCCTTGGTCCTGGTTTTGATACTTAATGGGGACATACATTTCTACCTGGAAGAGATTCGGAGCCCACGTGGTTAGCTAACCAATTTATTTAAGTCACTCTATAATGAGAAAAAGAAAAGAAAAAGAAAGAAAAAATTTGTTTCACATTCACGTCACATTATAAATATATAACTACTACCAAAATGGTCGCTCAGTATTATTGTTTGTGACATCAGACTTGTTTGGAATACATGTTCGCTTCTTTCCATGACGTAGAGCTGTCTAATATAATTTCTGCGAAAAGATGGAGAATTTGAAACAATACTCAACTTTTTGACTCGATTAAAAAGATTTAAGATTTACCACAAGAAATAGGGTCTATCTTTATGGCTATGGCAGACTCCCTCGCTAATCAGAATCTACCAACAAAAGCACTTCCGGTTCCGTCAATCCAATCGTGGAATGACCTGGGATCCGAGTGACTCAAGTCATCAGATCACCCCCAAACAATGATGGGTTGGTAAAGGTAGATATCCTTTACCAACCCATCTGGTGAGCGTGGTGCGGTTGACCAATTCCTCCTTGTCTGAGGAGAGACACATGTCCAGCAGAGGGACTTTAGGATTTTATTTAAGATAAATAGTTGCAACTCGTTTTCGATTGTCTGATCGTTACTTACCATCTGGTGAAATGAAGGTTAAAAGATTTCCTCGTCTTCTCAACTACAATATATTCACTGCTCGGCATTTGCCTCCATCAATGGAGCTAAGAGCCTCCACCCACTTTTGCCTGTTTTGTGTTGATAGAATATCAGAGCCTCTACCATTGGTCGGCAGCGTGCACCGTGAAGTTGATGAGAATGATTTAAATCCCACCAAATTAGCTATAAAGAAATAGAGGATTTTATATATGGGTCGATGGCGTAGTACATAAGGCCGTCGTCGCCTTCCAATCGGGAGGTAGCGGTGCGAACCCAGCCACGTACCAAAATTTTGAATTCATACGTACGCTTATTCGACGCTTTTACGGTGAAGGAAAACATTAGGAGGAAACGTGAACGTGAAATCGACCAACCCGCACTTGGCCAGCGTGGTTGACTTAGGCCTAATCGCCCTAGTTAAGGGTAGGCTCGAGCCCCTCGGTGGGGACGTATATGAGCTGTTGATGATAAATGGGTCTACGAGGAACGATAAATGGTATTCCGCGTGGTCCAATGGGACTACGCGGAACTACATTTCCTCGTGGTCCCACCAGTGGGGGCAAAGTAGTGGGACCACGAGACCACCCGAAAAAGGGTCTTGACTTCTTAACAGACATGCGGATAGACGAACAGATATATAGAACGAAGTGATCGTACAAGAGTTCCGTTCTAGCTTTTCGAGGTACAGAACCCTAAAACACTTTTCACTGAGCAGCTGTAATTCATAAGCGTGGCTCCAGGTAACAAAAAAATAATAATTGAAATCGTATCACCGCGATGAACATTCCTTTAGGCACGATTCGAGTTTTCAACCGAGTAATTTTCACAAACGATGAAATATTGTGCGCCGTAATAAAATTTAATTTCACAAAGCCATTTTTCGGCCATCGCTTTTAACAGCGCCTGTTTTCCTCTGGCTGTTGTGGTCCCGGATTACCCTGCGCACGGTAATCTGCAATTGGGGGATGGAGTAGGACTGTAGTTTACTTAACAAATAACTGTATAAGAGCGGCTACGGTAATCTGCAATTAGATGGAATTTGACAGTAGCTTACTTAGAAAACAGCTGTATAAGAGCTCGAACAAATTCGGTTGAGTACCCAGGCTGCCTCTCTTTTGTGACAAATCTTTGTGCAACGTCAGTAAAAGTTTACATTTATTAAGTACTAGCTGATGCCCACGACTGTGTTTGCGTGGAATGCAGTTTGATTACCTATAGCACTCAATCCCTAGGTAACTCAATAAAATTCGGGGTCAAAGTAGCCTAGTATGTACCCTATATGGGCTTAATCTCTCTCTATTACCAAATTTTATTAAAATTGCCACTCGTGTCTGAAGTCAAGGATTCTCTAGGACGAGTCTCCGAATGGGGTGCAAAGAACTTACTCAAGTTCAACCCCACGAAGATTAAAACCTATTAATGAAACATACAAACTTTCGCATAACTACGTAATTCTTTTTTGCAACACAACTTTTGGTTATGGTTATAATCAAACATTAAAAGAACATTTAAAACATTGATCTGGAGGTCCGAGGTTCGATTCCTGTGGGGGAATAAGTTTTTTTGCTTGGTTTGGTCGGTGAGCAAAGTTTGCCGCAAATATAACAATGTTAATAACATTATTGAGTGGGCCTAGACAAAGGCCACACGCTTATATTTTCGCAGTCGTTCCGCAGAAAAAAGGTATGGAAATGACATTAGCTGCGGAAAAAATGCATGAAGTTGTAACAGGCTAATGTCAACTCCATACATTTTCTTCTGAGAAACGATTGCGGCAAAATAAGCGTGTAGCTTTTCGTTTCGACAGTTCCTCGACAGTACTCCTAACCAACCAGAAATTTCCATCATCAACTCAGTATCAATTCATAATACTTACCACTTACTATGACCTGGAAACCTTTAGAAAAAAATATGAAACACGTTGAACGTACTTATGACGTTATTGAATTAGTCTGAAATCCAATCATTACATCATGACATGGTGACAATGGGACCACCTCGGGAGTATACTTTATCGATTACAAAATGAGTTTTGAAAATCGGCCCACAAATAGCGGAATAATCGGTGAATATACTCATAAATAAAAACGATACATACAGTAGAAAATAGAATCTCCTCCTTTTTTGAAGTTTGTTTTTCTTCATTAAATTCTGTTGTTGTTTTAAAACAAATACTTATAATTTAAGTGACCCTGTGTCTATAGTTAGGACATAACAACAGAAAACTCAATTACAACCATCCTTTTGTCCTTATGAAACCTAACGACCCTAAGAAAAGCTATCGATAAATCTATTGTCAGCGGAATCAAGGTGGTGTGCAGTAGCATGGTGATACAAATGTTTCGCAGGGGAAATATAAACCGTTTCAAAATATTAAGCCGCGGCTGCCCCACTAATTCAATGTACTCGAGGGTTAGGGCAAAGAATTATGGCTGTTCGCATTAAGGGCACAGTCTGAAATTAAGATTCATTTTTGAGGAGAGGAAACGTTGGATTTTTAGTCGCAAAATGAATTATGTGTAAACATTCTCAAGGAGCTATTATTATCTTTACTGGGTCGCTTTCTGACATAAAATATTGTTTTGTGCTCAATTTGTGAATTGGAATAGGGTGTTTATCGTTTTATTATTGTTTAACGTTTATATTTTAAGAAGTTCACGTCAAAAAGACTTATGAATAAAGGATTATGGAAATTATGGAAGGAGCTAGACTAAGTTACTATAATTATGTCACGTTTGGTAACAGCATAGTTTATTCTAAATTTATAAAGCATACTATAAATGTATAAACCAACGTAAGTCAAAAACAATATAAAAATACACACAATATCATCATTTTTTTTGAAGTCGGTGCCAAATTTTATCTCACATATCAATTAGTTCTTAGATTTTTTGACATTTCAGGAGGCTTGGCGCCGACTTCAATAGAAAAATGTGATGCTATGTGTATTCGTGTATTAGTTTTACTGTTGTTTAGTTTTTCTTCAAGTCGGTTTTAACCTATTTCGAAAAAGGAGGAGGTTCTATGTACAACTGTATCAATTTTTTATGTATGTTCACCGATTACTCCGCCATTTTTTTGTAAAATATTTCTATTTCAATTTTTTTGGAAAAATTTTCTATATCAATCTTTTAGGAAATTTAATACCAGCTCACCGAATCAACTTGAAAAGATACAACTAAAGGTCAATACACTTGTAATGTGATGTGTGAACTTGTAGATAGTGTTACATCATCAGCTCTCGTCGTGTCGGAAGAATCACTTTCAAAAACACTGAAAAGTTAAAAATAATATTATGAGAATAGGTACAAACAACATCCACACATCTATATTAAAGTCAGTCCCAAATGATGATCCCTAGAAAGTCTTAAAATTTGTCTCCGACTTCAATATAGAAGTGTGATGTTATCTGTACCTATTCTCATATAATTTTTAACTTTTCAGTGTTTTTGAAGTCGGTTTTTATATTTTATAAAACATTTTTTATTTTAAACTCTTTAGAGAATTAAATCTTTTTAGTGAAAGAAATCGTAAGTGACCGACTGATTTATCAATTTTTCACATTATTTAGTACTAGCTGACCGTATGCAGCTTTGTTTGCATTATAACTAAATTTTCCCGTAGGAAAACTGTTCCTGTGAGATTTTTCCCGTAGAAAAATTACCCTATGTCCTTTCCCTGGTCTCGAACTATCCCCATACCAACTTTCATCAAAATCGGTTCAGTAGTTTCGAAGCCTATTCAATACAAACAAACAAACAATCAAATCTTTCCTCTTTATAATATTAGTATAGATATAGATTGTTAACCGACTACAAAAAAGGAGGAGGTTCTATGTTCGACTGTATCTTTTTTCATGTATCTTTACCGATTACTTCGCCATTTGTGGGTCGATTTAAGATTCTTTTTGTCTCTTGTAATCGAGAGAAACCCTTAAATTTTATAGGCGCGTCCAATGTGTTTCATGTTTTTTTCCGAAGATATTCAGGTATTCGCATCCGGTATTCATCATATTATGATACTGAGCTGATGATGGAAGATTTCTGGTAGGTTAGGAGTTAGGGAATAGTTATTTCAATACTATGGGAACTTATTGACGCGTAGTTCTATTCTTTTAAGTGATTCAAATGAGCTTATAGTGAAAAGTAAAAAAGTACAACTCCTAAACTATCAGTTTTTCAACACTGTTTAGAGCTAATATATTGAGTTATTCTGGTGTTTGCCTTGGGTCAAATTCAATTACAGATGTATTAAATTTGATAAAAAGATTGAAATAATTTATTACAAAAAATAAAAAATGTGAAGTTGTATGTATGCTTACATTATTTTTTATTTTTTATATTTTAGTACAAAATATAAAAAGTAATAAATAATACAACTTCACATTTTTTATTAAAATCTGTGCCAAACAATGATCAACTGGAAAGTCATAAAAAATATAAAGAGCAATGAATGTCGTTACTCACTTAAAATTTGAGCTGTGATGGATTAAAATATTAAGAATAAAGTTAATTCTGTTTAATTTTTAATCTTTAACACTTAAAGTGACTCGCAGACAGACGATGCACGTCAAAACCAGCGGGTGCACACCCCTATCTGTCATTTTGATTTTGGTTATGGAGTCAACACGGTATGTTGAAGACGCAGGTTCAAATTCTGCCCAGAGCAATTTTTTTTATATTATTTTATCAATATGCCGGACATTATAGAATAAAATGCAATCAAATACAATAAAAGCACTATGTATATCACATTTACTATTGGAGTAATTACTAATGATGACACGATGAAAGCCACTAACAGACACCGAATTTCCAATGAAATTACATCACTCGCGTGCAATCTTAAAACTTCATTAATTTTAATCTGCACATTAACATCGCGAACTGATTTCATTACGAATGGAAACCGTTTGGTCGACTATAAAACATTTATAGGGGAGGTCTCGGAAGAGGCTCTTCGAATTAAAAATGATGAATTGTTAAAATTGTGCCGCCACGCAACAATTTCATAAGTCAATTCCTTTCGATACGGAGCTGAGGGAATTTTATTGAGACGATCGGAGGAGGCCGGGGAGAGTCCACTTAGGTGATTAAGTTGACATTTTTCGCTCCATGCAACAGATGAGTAATAGGATTTTCTTTTATGACGATAAAAATGTCGAGACATCTTGCATTCTTCTGTTCCCTTGATTAAATACTTTTGGTACGACGAAGGAATTTTTATTTTTAATATGTTTCGGGTTTTAGTTCTGGGGCCGTACTCTTAAAATCGAACTTACGATTATTACGATATTAGATACGAATTACGATATCGGCGCTTCATCGTGTCGTTTGCTCCTCTAACTCGCATGTTTTGTTTCGCTTCTGTCGCTCGACGGAATGACCGAACGAACGATTGACATAAGCGAGCGTCATAACCCTACTCTTAAAATCGAAGGTTCGTCTATCTAGTGACAACGTTGATACATTTGACAGACGAACATTCGCAAAATTTACGAACATTTCAACGACACCTATTGAGGTATCGTTGAAATTATCGTAAAGCCAAAAGGGCAGCGTAATTTATTCAATGTTGAATTTCACTCCTATCATTAAAATATCTCTGTCGCTATTGGAATTTTTGCAATTATTGTTCATAATATTTAGGCTTTACGGTAATAATAAGTAAGTACTTAAATAGCACTAATTATTTAATAAATTAATAATTTCTAATTAATTATGGATTTTTTAATTGTATTGATTTAAATGCTTTAAAATAAGAAAATGAAGAGAATACTGCAAGTACAGTTCAAAGTTTTTTCTAATATTTTTAAATATAATGCGTAATTTCTCGAAAGTATCTTTAAATGTTATCTTTATAAAGAAAAAAAGCTTTTATTTATTAAAAGCGTTGAAGCCATTTTAATGGTATATATTTTGCTTTCAGACAATCGTTATATAATTAAACTAGCTGTTGCCCGCGGCTTTGCTCGCGTGGAAGGTCATTATATTTACAGATTTAAAAACTGTATAAATATGTATGAATAATTTATTCATGTTTTTAAACGTATTTATTTATTATTAATCAATAGTCCATTAAATAAGGACTTTCATACAAACTTTCAACACTTATTTTACCCCCTTAGGAGTAAAATTTACATAAATGCTGATATACGCTGATATAAACGTTGTATATAAATACAACATTCACAGCTTTTTTGTCATTAGACAATCTATATACTTATACCTATAAAAGGAGATGTTCCCATCTATAGACGCACGCACAGCCGTAACCGCTAATGGTAGAAACGTGAAATTTGGACAGTGGTTTTAATTCAAAATGCGGACGCACACTAAGAAGGGATTTAAAAAAAAATAACCCTGAAGGGATGAAAAAGGGGTTGCATGTTTGTATGGAAAAATATTTAAATTAGCAACGATTTTGATAAAACTTGAGATTCATGCTCTTAAAAATATTTCATTGAACACGTATTTCATGGTTTATTGGAATTACCCCTATTTTGCAAAATAGGGATTGAAAGTTTCTATGAAAAATATTTAAAATCTGCTCCAATTTCTATGAAATTTATTATTCGGTCTTAAATAGGCTACAAAATTATTTTTCCTACGGGAAAATTTAAATTCCCACGGGAAAACAATAATAACGCGGGCGAAGCCGCGAGCGGAAACCTAGTAGTTTATAGGCACGCGCCGCCCGCCGGACCCCGGCCGGTACCACCGAAACCGCATTGTCCGCAACGTCCCTACATTTTAAATCTGTAATATCTTCGAAAATATTGATTTATATTACATGCTGTAAAGGGCCAAATTGATCTATATTAAATGCACATTGTATTTAAGGTACTTAATTGGATAAGGATTAATACTGTATTGCTTAAAATCGCTTCGTAAATAAGCCATTATTTCTCGTAAAAAGTAAAGGATAAAAAAGGGTTATTGTGGGTTATCCCTAAGAGATAGATATATACCATCGCGGACTTTTTTGTAGACCTTTTTAAGGTGTACAATACTGTAGTAAATTATTTTGATTTATCTCGTAGAGTTCAGCCAGCGTTTGCAATCTAAGCACAAAAAAGTGTTTATTTACGACATCATATTAGAAACCTCTCAAATTATCAGGGTTTCTCTACTATACTATGCATGTATTATACATATAAGCCTTCCTCTTGAATCACTCTATCTATTAAAACAAACCGTATCAAAATCCGTTGCGTAGTTTTAAAGATCTAAGCATTTATATTATGTAGTGATGGATCCGACGACGACAACGATAACTCCAACGATAGCGAGTTTAGAGTAGGGCTAATCCGATATTATCGTTGTCGATTTTAAGAGTACGGCCCCTGTTGTCAGCGTGTATTGCTATGCTATAGAATACTTTAATATATTAAATTTCATATGTTACTCGTACTTAAAATTAAATAAAATAATATTTCTTGAATTTCAATTGTTTACTTATATTAATTCATAACTATGCCTTAAGATGTCGCACCAAACATTTAAGTACTCGGAATTGTTTTTATATACAAAATGTTTGGTCAATAGCCTATCAAGCCAAAACCTACCCATGTTAACATAGTCATAATATAAAAGATATGGCGTCATAAAAAATCTGAAATTTAAAATTAATTTTCTAAAGCTCCATACGTTTTTTTTCCAGACCAAATTATTTATGTGGGGGATTTCAACATTGATTTTACAATTTTAAATTTTCAATGACGTCATAACTTTTATATGACTAACAAACTGTCAACATGAGTAGATTTCGGTTTGATAGGGTGTAATCAAGCACGGTGTACATTTCATTTGTACAATATCGCTCACATTCTAGCCTGTGAAAAAGCGAAATTAAAATATCTATAAACTCAAGAGAAAGAATTAAAAACACAAAAGCCTATAAAACAGACAGAAAAACAAGAAATCATTTTTTGTCATACAATTACTCGTAACTTGGTAAACAAACTAAGGCTGTCCATCTGATGGTGTCTACAGTCGCCTTGGTATATGTGGTTCCTGTATGAATTGCAAATCTACAAACCCTACAAGAATTGCAATGCACGTTGTCAACTTGTCACAGTACCCAGAAATTTCACAGCCTGTCTTACCCTTCAAACCGGAATACAGCAATGCACGTACTGCTGTTTGGGGACAGAAATAGGCAACATAGAGATACCCATGCAGACGAGTCTAGTACAGAGTCTCCCTCTAACTACTCTTTACAAATAAAAATAGCTAAAATGATAATAAAAGGAAAAATAAAATAAGATAACGCACCTCAAGATAATTATGTCGAAGCATGAAAAAACATAAGACCAAAGAGGTTTTGAATATTTACATTGTAAGTATAAAACCTTGCAAGTCAATGAGTTCGTAACACAGTCAAAATAATTTAACCAATAAAAGAATTTGATTTCGACTCCAAAACGACATATATGTTGCTCACGTTCCGAATATATTGGCGAAATAAGTCTTACCTTTTGTATTACATTTCAGCTAACCGGTGAGGAGAATTGACATATACGCCATGGGTTCTTCTAAAATTATATATTTGTAAACTTAGACATTAAAAAATTACAATGAATAAAAGCGCAACAGACAGCCGAACAGACAGAGTTAGTTTGTCATCAAAATAAATGTTGGTTCATGCGTTTATGTTTTAAATGATGTTGCATAAATCAATGTTCGGCTCGAAGTGCTTCTTGGTAATGTCTGGTACGTTTTTAACGTTAAAATACCAAAAATAATTTGCTGATCATCACTATACTCAAAACAATCGTGTTTATTGGTGTAGAAGCATAAAGATATTACAGCTGTCAAATACATGTAGATAAAATACACATTTCAAATATATTCTTTCACAATCCACCATTACGCATATAAACGTAATTTAAACACATTTGCTTGCCAAATTAATTACAGGTTCAATATGCCCCACGCCACCCTGATGACTGGACACGCAAAAGATACCCGCTGCCCGAGCTCAAACTTTTTTAATTTCACCCAAAAACGCCCCGTCCCACGAGGAGTTGGCTCGTTAAAATTAACAATGAAATATCGACGTTTGACTGATGACCTTCTGGAGGAACCCGAATCGACGAATATTTAAGCTGCCGTCTCATGTTTGCCTGATATATGAAATTGATTCCCTTATAAACTAAGTCAGAGTCTAGAACTTAAATTGGAAATACTGTGGACTAATATTGTTCTTTGTTTTTGTTTGTAACAGTTGGCTTAAGCAAATATATTAAGCTTCGTTGATTACTGTCTTTACAATCAGTAGCGGGTAGCTTATGCAGACAGTAATTAAAAAGTTTTATCTAATGCGCTGACTATAGAACTTTTTATGGTAATTGATAGTTCAACAAGGGACCAAATTTTATATTTTTCTTGATAGCGTTCTTCATTGCTAAAGTTCACGCTCATATTGAAACGCTTTAGCAGAGTCGTTGGCAAACTGTTCTCAAACGACTCTGATACGCCACCAACCTGCATTGGTCTAGAAACCAGGGTGGTAGGTCGGATCAATTCTTGGGGAGATATAGATCCAGCAGTAAGCGTGTTAAAGTCAGCGTAGATATAATGATAATATTTTGGTATAGAATATTTTAACGTAAGGAGTAATGTTAGTTCATAATCACCTCAACGTAACGGTAAAGAATATTTTAATGTAAGAAGTAACCTTAGTTCATAATCACCTTAACCGCCTCCGTGAAGTAGCCGTTAAAATCATCTGGTATCGGTCTGAAGGTCCAGGGTTCGATGGCCCATGGAGGCAGAAGCTTTTATTCTTGATTTAGTTTGTGGCTAGTAGCTACAACCTTCTTAACTTAGTTTGTCGCCATAATAACAATAGAGTTTACCTGTAGGATAGTTCGGTTCCAGTCCCTCAGTTGTTGAGAAGTCCAGGTAAAGCTCCATTGCTTCCATCTTCATCCTCATCATCACTTCCCATCAGGTGAAGTGTATGTCAAGAGCCTGTGGTAAGATAAAGTCAAATAGTCTTATGGCCAATTTCTTTACCTTCGTTTAGGAAACTCCTAACTTTTTGTATTTAATGAAAATAATGTGACAGCATGACGCCTAAGGGTACCTATCCTAAGTATCCTAACAAAGTTGGTGAAACTGATCATTAGAATATTGAATTTGACAAAGTTGGACCATTCCTCGACTGGAGATGTCAACATCAGTCCAAAAGTCACAGGGTATCCTTCTTAGCTCTGGAAAAGCCATTCTTGGAATGCAACATAACTTTATTTAGCTACAGGTGTTATCATTTTTCATCGCCATCATCGTATTGCATCACCACCACAAACAGGTCTTAGTTCTGGTGAAAAACTGTCTTGTATGGTTTACATTCAGAGCTAACGGTACTGTACTGAGTTAGAATCAAAATTACATGATGCTGTTATCTGGTCAGCAGTGACATCGTGATGTTGAAATTGACTGATGCTAGTAATCAACCAAAATAAACTGAAAACCGAAAGAGAACACTATAAAGGGAATTTATAAATTACTAGCTGTGCCCGCGAACTACGTTTCGCTATAAAAAGGTTTGTAATGTAGTGTGTATACCTGCCCTTATAGAATTATAATTGTATGTAATTGCCTTAAGCTTAAGTATTGTAGATCTATGATTATCAATGCTTTTTCTCTTTGCTCGGCGCCGTTCTGCAAGACACACGCATCTCATGTAAATAATTAAAAAATATTCAATAAACGTTCCCCGAAGCCTCGAAGAAGCTTTTATTTAAACAACCATCATCAATACAAGTTTTTTCCCTTTTTTGCTACATTTTTCATTGATGCTCAGCTCCTATTAGTCGTCGCGTGATGTTATATAGATATAGCTTTCCACGATAAATGGACTATCCAACACATTTTTTTCAATTTGAATCAGTAGTTCCTGAGATTAGCGCGTTGAAACAAATAAACTCTTGAGCTTAATAATATTAATATATAGCATAGACGTTAAGCATACACTGACTCCAAAACCCGCATATGCCGTACATACAAACGCGCCTGCAGCGACCCAGGATGCCCATTACTGCGAAATCACCCGAAAGCTTATCGGGCAAAAATTCAATTTCGGACCGATTAAACCTTCTCGGCGGCCATTTTGTCGTCATTAAAGATCAAACATAAAGGGTGATCGGAGACCGACGGGGGCGGGCAGGCGTCGATTAATTTTTACGAATTCCTTTATTGATCCTACATCAGGATTAATTTACGGTTTCGGCTTAATACTTACAGCAAATAAAGGGATTTTTTAATAAGGCGACATTGAGATTTTTACTTTGGTTAACAGCCTTTGTGAGATACAATAATAGTCTACCCTGTAACTCTATCTATCAATTCCTTAATGCTGTAATAATAACTTTGCGATGATAAACGAACTTTACCCTGAGCTCAGTTGACCAAAGACTACACACACAAGCGAGCTCAAACACACACACACACATACATATGGATGACAGTGTAGCCGCGGATCATTTTCACTGGCGTGCACTTGGTAAGGCATTTGGACTATGTCTGGCAGTGGACGCGTGCGGGCTGATGACGATGATGATGACGTGAGATAAAAAACAAATGTTATGCATACAAAGAAGTAGCTTCAGGTCACGGAAAATCGCAGCGAGTAACATACAGTAAAAGAGGCCTACACACAAAGGGGAGAGTCAGTTCGAAGATTGCCACCTCAAGATGCGAAAGCTCTATCTGCTGTCACGTGAATATTTGACCACGTAAGCGGCACAGCAGTGGCCACTGGCAGTCGCTCTATCCCCCTCTGCCCCTTCTTTTCAGATATATTTCATAAACTGATAGGTGGATAGATGGATGCAGTCTTTTACGACAAACAAATCGACGTTCCCAGTTCCAGCACCTGAGCCACAAATATCAGGCGTCGAAATATAGAAAAGTTTAAAAGTGTTTGCTTAAAAGATGTTTTTTACAGTTTTACCTAAATATCAACGATTGAAGTCGAAGGTACGATCTAACTACTAACCACCGCTCCGGGGAAGGCTTACTAATTCGGTTTGAAAAAAAAAGGAAAAAGAAAAATAACTATTTGTTTGTGTACTTCATCACTCCTTTTTATAATTTTGTACCTGATTTTTGCCTATCGAGACTGATCAAATAAACCGGAACCATCCTGCCATTGATTTATATAGATTTATATCATACAGTTCTTAGCTAACTATAAGTTAGTTTAAGCATTTGGGATTTGTAAGAAGACTGAAAAACTATATGTTCAAGTATAAAGCCTATTGTTGTAATAATCTAAAAAATTATTTTGTTTTTTTTTCCCTAATGTAAATTTCAACATAATTTGATAGATTAGCTAGAAAATAGTTATGGGCGTTATAAACCGTAAACAGTTATTGAAACTATTTATTAGCAGCAATACCGAAAACTATGTATTGACTTCTTCAGAAACTATTTATCGGGAGTAACTATTTATTGTGTGGAACGGACGGTTCACTTGCTGTCGCTCGCAACGTGGTACCCGAGCGAGAGCCGATACTAGGCGCCAGGCTGACGGAACCGACGGCAAACGATTCGCGCCAAATTGTAAAATAGGAATTGTAAATACAAAACTTCGTAACATAATGGAAATAAAAACGTGTAAAATATAAAATAGGTTTATAATAGAGGGTAAATATTGTGGATATGTACAGAATAACAATGTACATAAAATCAAATGAACTTTTAATTTAAATACGCCTGCCACCTGGCAGCCAGTCCTAAGCCTGGTCAAAGTATGAAGGAAAGTTCATTTTCATTTATCAAAATAATACTGGTGGTTACTATCGAACACCCAATACTCAGTCACGTCAATAGATAGTTGCCGAATAAAATCATTTATTCAATAAAACATGATTTTCCTTCGAACCGAAACCGAGCCCTCAGTCGACACTTGCGATACCCGATACCCATTCAATAACTAGTTATTAAAATAAATAGTTTCAAAAACCGTTATTACAAACTAAACCAATACATAGTTTCGGTATTGCAAAAACGCGTACCGACCCACCACTACTAGAAAATACACTACAATTTGGCACTACTACTTACAACTGTAATCTACACTACTACTAATAACTGTCATGTCGTTTTTCATTCGAGGCTTTATTTTCTTGTGAGGTGATGACTAAGCATATTAATGATGGACAATATTGGGTATTGTCTTCAAAAGTAATTCAGTAAGTATAGTAATGTTTGTTAACAAGAAAAAAAGAAAAAGCTCTGTTTTCTTTCGTTCATTATCTCACTTTCCCTGAATTTTAAAACGTCTATCTATACAATATTATAAGAGGATGTTGATCTCGGTAATTAGTGAGTCGGGAATAAACTCAAATTATTTTTTTTGCTACATCTGGATCTCTAAAACACGATAAAAAGTATTAACTCAAAAGTGACATCCTTCACTATATTGATAACGTAATAATCTTTATTGAATGTGTCATGATTAGTCATGAATTGTATTAGTAAACCCTGTTTGAACAAGAAAAAAGATTTGTATCTTTGTAACTCAAAAACTACTAGATCGATTTTTAACAATTTCACTACTAGAATAGATACGAGTAGATAAAGTCTTTATTGTACATTACAAAATTAGGGTTAACAAAATACATAATAATTATGTACAATGGCGGCCTTATCGCAATGAGCCATCTCTTCATACTACATTACACACAATACTACGTTATCATTGAGTAACGTAGGCTATAGAATTGTTTTTCCTACGGTAAAATATAGAATTCCCACGTGAAAAACGAAAATAACGCGGGGAAGCTTTGTGTGAATATAAAAACATGGTGCGTAGTCCTAAAATTGATTTTTTATTTTTCAAAAATTTCATTTAAATTTATAACCTCGTATTAAAAACCACAATATAAGTGCAGGGGTAGAATTCTTATAGGTCCTAACAAAATATAATTCTACACAGCACATTTTTGACCAACGTTGGTTTTTAAAGATATTTATTTTTTTAAGTAACCAAACCCCTAAATGTTTTCCTAATTTGCATATCTTATTTTTTGAAATAATATGAATTTTTTATTAAGCGCGATTTTTCACCGGCCACCCATCACAACGCTGTCCTAGCTCAACGCGCCTTGACATTTACGATTGATATTTTTTCACCGCTGAACAATTTTTATTTGTTTATTTAACAGCAAGCGCGGGACGGGGAAACCCCATCGGAGATAATAATTGGTGCCGTTTGTCGGTCTATCGTTATTCGTTCGTCGTAAATCGCGCTCAATTAAGGCTCCGTATTGGATTCCCGCGTCATTTGCCATCACTGACTGTTACACCGTCAGAAGGAGAATTAAAAATACAATGGTTCGGCAATGAAAGTTATCGATATAGTACCTAACGATTGATGTCTTTGATCGATCAATTGGTGGTACATTTTGCTGATCGAGGTATATCAGTCGATAAACAATATCGACGACTGATCGACACATCGATTAGTGTGGAAACTTTGGGTGATCGACAGATACTAGTAAATAAACGAGTGATGGAAGTCGCTTTCAATGCATCGATAACTAGTGAGGTTGCTTTGGCTGATCAACGGACACTAGTCAATAAACAATTGATCAAAGGCCGATCGATTCATCGTGTGGTAGCTTTGTCTGGTCAATGAATATCGATCGACGGACATTCGATGCATCGATGAATGATATGGTAGCTTTAGCTGATCTATGGATAACAGTCGATAAACAATCAATCGACCGCTGATAGAAGCATCATCAGTAGTAGTAGTAAGTATTGGCAAATAAGCTAAAGCTACCACGCTTTAGCTTATTTGCCAATACTTACTACTCGATAAACTATCTATCGACGGGTGAATGATGCATAGATGATTAGTGTGGTAACTGTATCTGATCGACGGATAACAATTGGTAAACAATCGATGGACGGCCGATGAAGCATCATGGTTAGCTTTTGCTGATCGGCAGATACCAGTTGATAAACTAGTGATAGTGATCGATTTCGATACATCGATGATTAGCTTTGGCTGATTTTCGAATACTTACTACTCGAAAAACTATCTATCGACAGGTAAATGGTACATCGATGATTAGTGTGGTAGTGAACAGAAAGATGTCAAAGATAAATCAAAATGTGCGCGAACAAGTGAATCACTAAATTTGATACAGAAATACACGAGCCTAAAAACGAGAAATGTTTCAGCGTTAGAGTAACATTGGTTTACACGTTAATTATTTTTAGGCGATACAGATTATCTCCAAGCATTGGTATCACTTAAATAACCATTGTCCTTTTGGGTAATAACCTTTTCCCATAAAATACTTTTTACAGGCTCTTTAAACTTCTAAAAGAGCTGTCGAGAAAATATAGCAACTTTAGTATTTAATTAATATAATATCCTGTTGAAAATTAGTTTAATAAAAGTTTCGCTAACCTCTGAAAAGCTACCGTTTGGTGCATCATATTAAAATCTGTTCATACTCGCTGCGCGCGCCCTCGGTACGTGAGATGCGGGCTTAAGTTGAAGTCTTGTTCAAACCACAAAAGCATATTGCTATTTTTACCTACCAACCTATATTAAATTCACTTGCATGCACTTCAAATCATTATTTTTCTAGACTCGCTGATTTATATTATAGAACAAGATCATTACAATTATTATTGTCCTTGCTATGTTTTTTAGTTTTATGTTCAATACTCGTCCAAACATATCAAACTAACGTATCATATGCTGTGTATGATTGTACCAACTTTTTGAAAATAATGTTGAAAATAATAAATAAATGAAAATAATAATTTGAAAATAATTTTCTTACTTGTATTTTTTATTGTTTTCTTTTTATTTATTGTTTACCATATTAACACTTAAAACTGTGAAAAGTTAAAATAGTGTTGTGCACTACTTTTACATAGTTTCAGAAAATCACTTTCTGACTTATTGTTATATAGTATATTTTTTTGTTTTAATTTTAAAGCTCGTCAAAATATATAAATCAAACACAACATACTGTTGTGTACAACTATCCCAACTATTTCTTTATAATTTTGATGTTTTACCAATGTGAAAAATATGAAATTAATTGGTAAACTGTTTTATTTCTCTCTAGCTTACTAGGCTCATGGCCTTCATCTCATCTCATTGTAACTGACGATAAGGCTGAAGCTGGAAGAGAGCCTCACCTGAAATCCACAACAACAGAGGAACTGGCTACCTTACCTCTAATTGTCGGAACACAACACTGTTATTAACATTGTTATTGTGGCGACAAACTAAGGTAAGACGGTGATGGCAGGCGAAGGCGGGCATTCGCAAAAGCAATGCCCGTCTAGAGACTCTGCCGTGGAGGCCTGCGTGCACGGTTCGCTCCCTTACCTAGCTCGCCCATAAGGGCAGGGAGAACACCGGGGGGTTTTAGTGTATAGTCCTGGCACTCTGCCGGGCTAGCCCCACACACGCCCGCCGTCTAGCCAACGGCGGGTACGGTGCGGTCACGCATTTCCCCCCGAAAAAGAAAGGTAAGACGGTGATAGCTAGCCAGGCGGGTTCTACCACCAAACAAACCGAGCAGAAAAACTCCTGATCCAATCGGGTATCAAGCTCCGAACCACAATTGAGTACTGGTTGGTCTCAACCCCTAATCGACGTAAGCAGTAAAATAAAATTAAGATTTGCCTCAATGTTTATTTGTTTAGTTATTGATAGACCTTCCAGTGAACCCTTTTAGCTCTAGTAGAAATCCCTACACATATTATAAATACGAAAGTGGCTTTATCTGGCTTGCTCTCTACAATACAATAGCTATCTTTTATAAACTCTTATTAGAGACGTTATAAAATCGCGACAACATAATCGTTTTGCCGAGTTGCATTCCTTCGAATCGTGAATTCGGATAATCGGGAAATCGACGAATCGACAAATTCGGGTTTTAAGCGAATCGATGACGCAACAGTTTTGTAAGGCGTATTGACAGGATGCCAAGTTGACGGTTGTAGGCTCAGCACTTTCAAGCCCCACTTATATCGGAGCTTAATTGAGAACAATGTAAAATATAAAAAAATAACAAAAACTCATGAAAACGGGTAACAAAGTCAATGATGATTCAAACGCTCCGATTTAGTCTGTATCACCTTAAAGAAAAAACTTAAACTTGTGTTATTTTCTCTAACGATACTATAACTAATTGCATGGACCAGGGGGGTTATTGTCGATTCAAATGTTTCCACTATTATTACATTTACAGTACTTAAATACAATAATTAAACTTGCCGTTCAGACCAAAAAACGCCAGGAGTGTCGGCGATAAAGCAAGGCTAATAAATTGAATGTTGCCAGAGAACGCCAAGCGCTCCGTCACAACGGCCAAATAAAGCAAGTTATTCGCAGGAGTTTCATAAACGCGTTTCGTTCGGAACGCTTCGCTTCACGCTTGCAACCGCAGCAGCGCGAAGCGAAGTGATTGGTTTGATGTTGTGCGCACGAGCTGTAAGGAATTTAATTTCGGATAACTGTTTTGTTGCCTCGTTGGACAGAGGTGATTATACCGCGGATTTGATTCGCGAGACAGGAAAAATGTGAAATTCTCGGTGACAGTTCCCAGTCTGGAATTAGTCCAATGTGGAGGTCTATTATTCAACAGTGGGCGTCTTATGGCTGAAGCGATGAAAGATAAGGCCTTTGAAGGTCCGTTCGGAGGAGATAGCGCGGTTAATTAATAATATAAGTCAGTTTTAATTTTTTGTAATATATTTTTATTTCCTTTTTTTTGTAAATTTGACCCAAATCAAACATCAGAGTAACTTAAAATGTTGTTTAGGGAGTTATACTACTCACTATTAGCTAACCTGATTCACTAAAGACTACAACTACGCGTCAATATATTCCCATTATATTGAAAGAAGTAACACCTTTTTATTTTGAAAAATGTATAAATCGAATTTATTATTTTTAAAGTGAAACTTTTTTTACATCGCCTAAAATTTTTTCGTCCATCCATCGCATGATCTTTAGATCTTTAATTTTACGACTTCATATAAGTCAGGCTTAGTTTATGCGTCATATTTTCGACTTTAAATCTGTGTAGTAGTGGTTTAATCCTGGGTGAGCGTTGAGCGTTGTTTTTTTTTTAATTTTTGTTATTTTGTTTTCTTTATTACTTTTTTTTTTTAAATTTTATAATTGTCTTTTCAGAAGAAATAGAATTAAGTTATGGTTAAAAAGGCGATTCGAATACCCTAAATTGAATAATTTTCTAATTAATTAATTCGAAAAAAGTTTCACTTGCATCGTGGTTTCATTAAACCACATAATTGTTTTCTTTATTGATATATTCGTTTTTCAATTTATTACGCATTTCTGAATTGGACGTTGATACGTACCACTTATATCTTATTCGTTGAATGAAGACTACTTTGGCTTAACAAAGTACAAAAGAGATCAAATACCTACAGTTGACATTTAAGTTTCATCTAACACCTCACCTCTCCCATCATTAGTTCTAAATCAATAGTTATTTGTTATACATGACTGCAAAGTTGCTTTTTAACCGCGTGCTCAACTTTGATGACCGAGCAAGCGTCGGATTCTAAAATTGAATCACGAGCGCAGCGAGTGATTCTAAAATTAGAATCCTGAGCGTCAGCGAGGGAATCAAAAGAGCACAAGGTGAAAAATCTTTGCACTCGAGTGCAACACGTAACTTTTCATTCCTCCTCAACGAGGAAATGATCAAATGCAAAATAAAACATTTACAATCACAAGATACTTTAATTTAGTTTAGGTACATATTTACTACAACATTATGATAGGTGAGTATTACAGAAAAATATTTATATTATGTTTAACAAATAATAAGTTTTTTTTACTTGTTTTCAAGTTTCTTATTTATAACAATACGACGTCAAAACAAAATGGCGCGCGCAAAGCTAATTAAACACAAAAGTACACCAAGGAGGTTCAGAGTCTGAGTTTTTAACAAATTTAGAAAAAGTTGTATGATAAATTCAGCACCATGGAAATGGAAGTAAATAGGTTTAATGATGTTTTGAAATCACATACCTAGTGCACGCGATGTTCTAAATTTAAATTTACTTTTACCTCAAGCGGATAAAAACGGCTTTGGCGGTCAGACATCGAATAGCAAAAATACTTTTTCCGAGATGGGGGGATGAAAAATATATATTTTTTCAAATATGACTTGATAAAACTCTTTTGAATCGTTCAAATTTTCTACCATATACTTTTTTTTTAAAAAAACGTCGCCTCACACCAGAATTTTCTCCTGTGTCGTGGGTGTAGTTACAATCATAGAATATCACATGCACATACGCTCAGACCGGAACAAATTTCTGTAGACCATACAAAATATTTGTCCCGTACGGGAATCGAACCCGTGACCCGTTGCGCAGTAGCCGATCACTCGACCTCTGCGCTAACCGTGTCGTGTCGAATTGTGAAATTCTATTTCTAGTCAACAAGAGACGGATTTTGTCGAGTTTCGCTATCTCTAAGGTGTAATACGCTTAGTCGGTTCTTGCGACTTCCACGGAAAAAGAAAGAAGCAGCAACACATTTTCCTCCGATACTGCATTGACAAAGTAGTTAAAAATTTTAATAACATTTACTCTCATTTTAGCTCCACAATAGGCCAACTCACTTTTTATATCTTGGACGATGAAAAATCCGACTCGAGAATTCCAGCGCCGTCTTGACTGCGAGAGATGAAAAATTCTACACAGTATTTTGGATAATTGCTCAAAGAGAGACAATTTCGCGTGCATAAGGGTCTATTTTTACCCGACTGCGCGACGCAAAGGAATGTGTTAATTGCCTATATTACTTAAGTTTGTTCCTTTGTGGCGCTCGAGGGGCCAAATTTTTACATCAGTAGATTTATTTTGATCTTACGAGTATCACAGAAGATTCAACAGTATCGTTATCCAATATGGTGTCTACCACATTTCTTATTGTTTAAAAAATCGACCAAGTGCAAGTTGGTCTCGCGCTTGAATAAGTTCCTAACTATACAAGGTTATTTTTTAGTTATGACAAAAATTTTGTGTGCTTGTTCAGACAAGCAAACTGAACAACATTCACTATGGGACCAACTTCCAAATCGCAAAAAAAAACAGCTGTTTCATACATTTAGGTTCAGTGAATGTTGAACATTTGTATGGAACAGCTGATTTTTTTTGCGATTTCGAAGTTGGTCCCATAGTGAAAGTTCTTCAGTTTGCTTGTCTGAACAAAGCACACTAAATTTATGGTTCGACTTCTGTTGCGGTCATTAAATCTACAGTTATGATTTGTAAGTGTTAGTTCTTGAGTTCCAACAATCGGTAAAATAGCCAATTCCTCTGTGGTCTAGGAACCCATTGAAAGCACACTTCTATGTTTTTTATCGTCACCAACCTTCAAGTAAGATGAAAGTGATAAGCTTCCCTAATATTGAGTCTGCAATTCGAAGTTGTTGCAATGTGAACGATATCCCTAATGTTTAATTTTAAACCGATGATTAAATCCATGGATGTAGGATGTAGCAAAAACATACTAAATCTATGATTAAAACTTTCATATCAGCCCTGTGAGCATGGACTTGTCGATCGACATATATCGATCGACAAAAGCATCTGTCCTTTTTACTCCCTAGGAATATCTGTCAAATTTATCGATTTTTGTCGAGTATGTCGATCTTAGCTGTCAAATTTTGTTTATCGAGAGTTCCATGCTCGCAGGGCAGGTGCAGTACAACGAAGATCTTGTGGCGCGTGCGTGAAATCGGAACTAATGCTGTCATCTTTTGATCTTTGTTATCGATACTAATAATGAGGAATGATTTGATTGTTTGTTTGCATTGGATAGGCTTAAGGCTCCGAAACTACTGGACCGATTTGAAAAATTCTTTTACATCTAGAATCCTACATTATTCGTGATGAATATAGGTTTTAGAATATTTTCCTACGGGAAATTTAGAATTCCCACGGGAAAAATGAAAATAAGCGAGGGAAGCTGCGAACGGAAATCTAGTCTTAATTAAAAATATGCCTAAAGTGATACGTTGCCAGAGAGGTTGTGTTTAAAGCAAAGGAGTTTTTTAAAGGAAAAACATGCAAGGCCCTCCCGTCAATGTCATCTAGGTGCCACAAAATCTTGGTCACACTGTACACAGATAAGCAATCAATTCAAGAGCAAAACGACCATAGACAAAGCTGTCATCTTCAGCAGTCGACCTACAAAAAAAATTGTTGCGCTTGCTTTATCAATTTTCACATAAACATTGCCGGAGCTCAGGCCTTGGGAATCAGTTAACAATTCCTCTATATTTCCTAGAACACGAAGAAACAACAAACGCGATTGTTCTCCACACAAAGATAAAGCTGTGCTGGAAATGGCTGTCAAAGGGAAAATTTGTCAGAATTATTGCAAGGGAAAATTAAACCATAAAGTTGAAGGAGGTAAAACTAAGTTTCACGCTTAGACTAAGCCGCATTTACAGGCCGTATACACTTACAGTGACCGACGGGCTTCTGGAATTCGCCCTTTGCAGCACGAACGACTTGTGGATCAATTCAAGTAACAAAAGTAGTTAATGATGCTGTGGATGGCTTTGCAAAGGATGCGTTCCTAACGGGTTGCAATGACCACTATAAAGTTTTTATGTATGATCTCTGCTCTTTAGCAAGAGTTGAACTTATGCCAGAGTGGTCGAAATGTTAGGAGATATCAAAGAGAATGAAGGGCAAATATTATGCTGATATACAACCAGACATTCCAACAAAACCCTGGTTCTCTCGTTATACATTTGCCGACAAACGCACTATCTCCATTATAAGTAGATTGAGGCTTGGACATGCTTGTAACCCGCTCCACCTCCACAAAATAAATGTTCGAGATACACCAATATGTGATTGTGGCACTGAGGAAGGAACCACATACTATATGTTTTTTAATTGTTCCCTAAATTCAAGATCATTGTATGATATTTTACCCCATTCCATCCCTAGACCTATAAATGTTAAATCCTCACTTTGTATCCTAAACTTCCCTATTCTTAAATAACTATGTGAATATATATCCACTTTTAATATTAAACTGTAACCATACTAAGTTTTAATTTTTATGCTTGTTGTTATGTTATTGTGATGTCCTGTTTTGTCCTCTTTCAGGTAACTCAAAACAATTTCATTGTGACATTTTCGGCCAATTTCAAAAAGTAATCTCAAAAAGCAGTATTTTATCCAAAACTTGAGTCTGGCAGAAATGGTTGTGCTTGCAACCGATTGCCATTTTTGCAAAAAGTGAAGTGAAGTGAATATATCCCTATGAATAATATAAATACGTAACGTAGATGGCGTAGTACGTAAGGCCGCCGGCAGGTAGCGGTTCGAACGCCGCCACGTACCAATGTGTTCTCAAATTCTGAATTCATACGTACGTTTATTCGACGCTTTTACGGCGAAGGGAACATCGTGAAGAAACCTACACACACCTGTGATGAAAGAATTTCTTTACAGCTTGTGTGTTAAGTCAACCAACCCGCACTTGGCCAGGGTGATTGACTTATGGGCTATTCCTAATATACTCGTAGTAACTAGCCTACCCTAAGGTAGGCTCGAGCCCCTCGGTGGGGACGTATATGATCGATCGATGATGAATATAAATACGGCTTGTTTTATTTCTCCACGGGTAGAAGTAAGCTTACTATAGTTTGTCACTAAGCATTTTCATTATTTTGCAAAAAAATTACAAAGGTTGCTTAGTAACTAACCTACAGTAAGCCTATCTCTATCTGTGGATAGAATATTAAGACCGACCGTAAGTTGCTGACACTGTTTTCCTTTTTGCATCGGCTGCCATATTCTGCCGAACTAACCGATTTCAAAGCCGTTGTAACTTACAAGCATTCTAATAAGTCTTAGAAAATAATAAATTAATCAACTGGATAATATTCTAATAGCTTTATACTATCAGAGGTTTAAGGTTATTAGTCACCTCTACATTGCCAATGAAGCATGTTGCGCGCTACTGCAACCTATCCAAAGCATTGAGTAAGTACTTGACGAAGCCATCCCAGAGGTCACTGCAAAGACCAACTGAGGCCCATATCACTAGATGACCTACTGATAAAAAATAGAATTGGCTTAGGAATGTAGAGGTGCGAGCTGTACAATTCATATGCCACATCCAGCAAAAGTACATCCACGTTGATTAGTTGGAGATTCTCGGCAAATAATGAAAAGCTTAGTGTTTGCCATCGCCGGGAATAAACAGCGGATCTCATCTTCAGGAGCGCTTTCATCTGCCGAAGACTTGACTCCGTTAGTGCATTCACGCCATCGGTATAATAACAAATCTGGGCGGGACTCGTGCATTTTTAACTTTAAGCGGCAACTTTTATTGTCCGATATTCGGAAATCAAAGTCACTGGCGATTTTTGAGAGGCGTCTTTTAGATCTGTGCCGGCAATGGGTATTTGCTTGTAACATCAATTTTTTTAACTCTTTTTAAAGAACATGTTCGGAATCGATATAAAAAAAAAGTTAAAAAATTCTACATTGTTTTCAAATTGTTGTTTTCAAACCATAGATCAGAAAGAATATGTCAATATAATCATTGACTTATTCTTTCTGATCGATGGTTTTCAAAAATGTTAGAATCGTAAAATAATGTTCAAATTGAAAAAAATATTCGGAGGTGTCCTAATGAGTGAATGTCTAATGAGTGATAATTATATCTTAATCATATATGCTAAATCGTATTAGTTCTAAGGCCAACTTTAAGATTTTCCTTTCATCAAAATCAGTTAAGTAGCAGATATAATAAATAGATAGTTTTTTATGCAACTACCGAGCAAAGTTATTTTTGCTGCGAGTGTTGATTTTATATCACGAAGTAATGTACAATTCTTTTCATACGTATGTCAAAGAAACTCTTGGCTTTCGTCTCACCCTTAGAGCATTTAGCCTATGCTGTAAGGTCTCACCTGATCATAAGTAACTATCAAGCAGAAGATAGAAGCGAGATTTAGCTGGAATACTCATCAACTAAATTTAAAAAAAAATATCTGGCAAATATATCTTAAAATTCATTTCTGCTTTGAATGTCAATTTTATTATTTTTTATTGTTAAATTTGTAATAATATTTATTATGTTTCGTTTCATATTTTATTGTAAAGGCCAAGATCTTCCTTGTCTTACCTATTTAAAAAAAACAATAGTATCGGAACGCATCCAAAAAAGTTTTCCATTCATACACCCAGTTTCTGAAAGGCTGTTCAGCGATAAAATTAACTAACAAGCTGTCAATCTAATGCGAACTATGAATTGAGTTGCTGAAAGCTAAATCAACTTATCACTGTGTTTGTTGATACAGCTGTCAAAATTTTTTTCAAAATTATTAAGGAAAGACCCATTTTAGATTTTCAAAATACATATGAATAAAACAAAATATATGATTTTAGCAATGTGACCGTGTCTAAAAATATTTCTTACGAGAAATCTAATTATTAAAGATAAGTAAATTTGGCTAACCAACGTTTCGGAAACTCAAATTGATTTGAAGATGACATGGATGTTAGTTGAACAATATATTGTTGGCGCACTTGATTGAAACAAATTGACTGTCGCGACGACCGCGCGCGAAAAACTGTCACTTCGTCATCTGCTGTGTGATCTGTTTACTGTAATCTCCCTGTGCCTTATATTTAAAGTATAAGTGTAATCTTCGGTTAAATATAGTGTTATTTTTTTGTATTCTTGTTAGTTTTGTATTCTTTTTCCAATTTTATGTACTTACTGATAAATCTATTAAAAATTACTTACTATGTAAAATTCTCTCAATGGATACGTTATACTGTAACATTATTTAGACGTACAATCATTTGTAATCTTTCCGCTTGAGGGAGGGCCTGGTGACCTGTAACACAGGCTGTTTCAGTCTATCATAGGCACCAGTCTCTCACACAGCAGGATACCTGGTTTGTCCTTAAATCTAAAGTGTTAGTTATCATATCCTGTTGATGAGATAAATAAATAAATTATTATTATTATTATTATTATTATTTGAATGCAGCAAAATAAAAATGAATCTTTATCTTACCTTTATGTCTTTTTGATTTTTGCAAGAAAACAGGTAAAAAATACTATTGTTATGGTAATTTTCACGTTAATCCCACGACCCACAGATATGCGACCTATTCCATTATAACCTAGATGTAATTACCTATACATCTAATCAAATTTATTTTTATTCGCCGTAGGTAAATGTCCCATAGTAAAATGCACAATGTCCTTTATTATTGTTTATACATTAGGTAAATATGTTAACGAGATGTGGATATTAGTAAAAAAAAAACTAAGGAACTGGCTTTGCCGTTACCGGCAAAGCCACCAACCAAAGCAAGCATGTCTGCCCCATATGGAATCGAACTCCAGTTCTCACGATCAGAACCAAACGATCTCAACCACTGGACTAAGGAGGCAATTAGAATTCAAATATATTATTAACTACCAACTGAGCACATGAGTGATTTAAAGGCACGAGACATTGAAAAAGGTTGCTTACGTATGACACCCACAACTGATTAATTGTTACTGTTCCTACCTGTAACATACAGGTAGGAACAGTAACAATTACTAAGACAATATTTAGAAACGTGTTTTCGGCGACGAGCAATTCGAAATGGTGGTGTAGGCAATTTTGATACTCAATACTTAAGCTAGAAACGAAAAAACCCCTCCGCTCCGAGACAAACAAAACCGACGTTTTTTCGAGTTTCGAGGCAGCAAATAAGCGCCCTTTTTCTTCTAAGACAGGCGAAAAAAAATATTAATTTTACCATATAACAAATTATCCGTCTAATATCCGTTAATACCTTCATAGCGCAGTGATATCTCTATCAGATTAATCTTTTGAAAACAGAGAGATGGGTTGACATTTTTCAGCAATAACGGCAGGATATATTTTAAGATCTCAGTCACTAAAGCCTTTTCTTTTATCGTAACGTCATTCGGAAGAGGTACTGAGTTAAAGGAGTCACAAATTTAAAGTCGCGACGAATCCCGAGATATCGCCTCTGAAACAATCCCGATAAGGTCCAACTGAGTCGAACGTGTCAACCGATTGAATTGTAAAAGAAAATCAATTGCTACGGGAAAAGAGCTTTTTTAATCAAATGGACTAGAAGGGAACACGAAATCGGCCATTAACGTTAACGAGGCACCGTTGTCATATTCTCCTTTGTAACTGGCCGCTTGTAATTCTGGAATGCAATTAATGCGGTCGCTGCTGGAATTTTTCTTTTAATTACTTCCATACTTTAACTTTGATACCGATTCGGCAATAGATATTATCTTCAGACTCGAACTCAAAAGCCATTATTCACTATTAACCTTTACAGATACTTTTTGAAGTCAGACTGGTGGTGCCCCAAGTAGACTCCACCACGTCGGCGTTTCACCGAGTAAGGAATTTTGGGTTGATTGCTGATGCCCTACTACCCGCTCATAGACAGCATTGTGGCTTACCCCGATTCCCGTTGTCTCCGTCCGTCTCCTCCGTAGCCGGTGGACTTCCTGAGCTAGCTCGAAGGAAGTCGCGGCTCCTGAAGTTCTGCAGTGGAACCACCGGGGGAGACCGGAGCACTACAAAGGCCTATTAGGCCACCACGACTCACACACGCGATTTTGACACCTTGCACAACACAAAGCGGGCTTTCGCACCCCGATATTAGGTGCGCCGCGCAAATCACTATTTGCTTGAATATTGTGTATTATATTTTATTCCGGCCCGCACATAACCTCTAAGCATGTCATGACATTTCGACTCGACTCAACTGACATGTCACATGCGGCCGGCCGCCAAAAAAGCTGTCACTGCACAGACTAGAATGCAGTGCCGCCACTCGCTCTTCCTCGAGCGTGAACATCCCCCCGCTCCGGACAGTCCCGGACTGTCCGCCAAATCAGTCTAAGGGGAGGCGAGAAAGAGTAGCGACCGCGCGCTTCAAAACAGAATCCCCAACTAGGACCTCGGCAAACCTGGGCACACCATCAGACCCTAGAGTAAGTTGGACAATGCGTCCGCGACGCCAACGTAAGGGTGGCAGGTTTGGGTCCTTCACTAACACGAGGTCTCCAACCCTCGGTGGGTTTGTCTTATCTGACCACTTAACGCGCTGTTGCAAAATGTGTAAATATTCAAGGTGCCAGCGGCGCCAGAAACTCTGGGTAAGCTGCTGGAGCAACTCAAACCGCGAAAGGCGTCCGGGATTGAGATCTCTATAAGGATACTCGGGCAGGGCGTTAAGTGGTCTGCCTATCAAGAAATGGCCCGGCGTGAGGGCCTGCAAATCGTTCGCGTCGGTAGACAACGGACATAACGGACGCGAGTTGAGAACCGCCTCAATCTTATGAAACACCGTCGCGAGTTCCTCAAACGTGAGAATAGTCTCCCCAATAACGCGGCGAAGGTGAGTCTTGGCGGCCTTTACAACAGATTCAAAAATCCCTCCCCAGTGAGGGCAAGACGGCGGGGAGTATCGCCATGTTACCCCCCTACGGGAGAGTGTGGATCCGATCTCAATATTATTTTTATCTAAAAATTCACAAACTTCTCTTATATGTCTATCAGTGCCCTTGAAGTTCGTCCCACAATCGGACCGAATTAGAGAAGGCAGTCCCCGGCGGGAGACAAATCTGCCTAACGCTGCTAAGAAAGCGTCCATGGTGAGCGCACTCACCACCTCCAAATGAACGGCTTTAGTGGCCAAACAAACAAACACACACAAGTAAGCCTTTTCAGTCTTAGCATTACGGAGTCGCGACGTTTTTATAGTGAACGGTCCCGCGAAATCAGTTCCAACTCCTAAGAAGGTCATCGATTCATTCACACGATCAGCAGGCAAATCACCCATTTGGGGCTGCATCGTCTCGGGGCGTAAACGATAGCAGGGCAGACATCGAAAGATAACAGATCGGATTATTCTTCGCGCTGACAAAATCCAAAACTCCCGTTGGAGGAGCGCGGTCAATGCATTACATCCGGCATGAGCATTCTTCACATGGCAATCAATGATCAACAATCGCACCAATGGTCCGTCCTTGGGGAGCAACAGGGGATGACGTGATCTATAAGGCAAGTTAGCGTGCCTCAATCGGCCTCCTACACGCAACAATCCTTTATCATCCAGAAAGGGAGTCAAACGCACCAAGGGTCCCTTCAATTTGGACGTCCCGGTACGGAAAATCTTAAGTTCCGGTTCAAACGCTCTAGACTGGGTCATACGCACCCAATGCAGAAGAGCATCTTGGCGCTCCTGCGGTGAGAGGACCGGACACAAATCTTTGTCCTGAGGCCGGCGACAATTTCGTATAAATCTTCTTATCCAAGCGGTCACGCCGAGCAACTTGTCCAGAGAACTGTAGCGGTCTAATAAAAATTCCCGCTCTGGAGCCGCCATAGTCTCGACAGCGTGAACACGCAAGCCCGGATTTGGTACCTTCACCACAGCTGGTGTGGAAGGCCAGGACGGCTGTAACAACCATTCGGGACCCCACCACAGAGTGTGGTCAATAAGCTGAGGGGCTTCGCTGCCACGTGATGCACAGTCAGCAGGGTTTATTTCACCTGGCACGTGGCGCCAAATCAACGTGGCCTTCGAGGCCTGTATTTGGGATACCCGATTGGCCACAAATACTTCCAGGGAGTGGACGGAGTTCTTAATCCAACACAGGACAACCTGACTGTCGGACCAAGCAAAGAGCGACTCAAAGTCCACACTACGTCCCAGGGTGTCAACAACGTGGTTCATCAACCGAACCAGAAGAGTAGCTCCAGACAATTCTAACTTCGGAATCGTTAATCGAGTCCGAAGTGGAGCAACCTTACTCTTAGCAATTAGCAAGTGGAGCTTAACAGCTCCTCTATCATCGACCGTCCGGATATATACGACGGCTGCGTATCCACTCTCAGACGCGTCACAAAAGCCATGAAGGCTGGCCGTAAACCGTCCCTTAGGCAGTATATGTCTAGGGATACTAACACCGTTAATGTCGGGGAGAGACGACATGAAGGACTCCCAATCTCGCAGCAAACGGCCCGAGAGGGGCTCATCCCACGACACTTCGGCTGACCAAAGTTCCTGTAGGAAGCACTTCATCCAAAACACTACGGGACTAATCCAGCCATTTGGGTCAAAGGTACGAGCTACTGTAGACAAAACTAACCGTTTCGTCCAGACCTTGGGGCTTGGCAGCTCCAATCGATAGGTGAACGTGTCCTGGACAGGTCTGTATTGCACTCCCAAAACAGACAGTAAATCTGGAGTGTTGGCATTCTCAAAAATATGAGGCTCCTGCTGGTGGTCGTCTGGCAAGTCACACAAAAGCTGAGGTGAGTTGGACATCCACTTCCTCAGTTCATAACCACCAGCCCCGAGAAGAGCAATTAGTTCATCTCGCAAAATCAAGGCTTCCTCGACACTAGAGGAGCCCGTACAAATATCATCAACAAATGCATCCTCCTTGAGAACCAAGGATGCGCGAGGGTATCGTAACCGCTCACGTTCAGCGAGTTCCACAAGTGAGCGAATTGCCACAAAGGGGCTCGAACGCAAACCGTATGTATTGGTGTTCAGCTCGTAGACCAGCATGGGATCCCTGGGATCCTCTCTCCATAATATGAGCTGATATCGTCTATCGTCCGGGTGAATCACAGTCTGCCGAAACATCATCCGGATATCGGTCACAAAGACGACGGCATGGCGACGGAAGTTGGTCAATACATCGCCCACCTCGTGGTGCAACTTCGGTCCAGCATGCAGACATTGATTCAGCGAAACTCCGGTAGACGTAGGAGCTGACCCATCAAAAACAACGCGTATCTTCCCAGTGGAAGGTTTCAAAACCGCGTGGTGAGGAAGAAAATTATGTTCCTCGTTTCGCCAGTCCAGTCGCGAGACCGACATGTGCCCCAGTTGCTCATATTCTCGCATGAAGTCGACATACTTCTGTTTGAAGTCGGAGTTCCTACTCATACGACGCTCCATGGACAGCAGCCGCTTCTCGGCCAACGGCCGGGAGCTGCCAAGTGAGGGGCGAACTGACAAAAAGGGCAAACGAGTGATCAGCCGTCCCGAGTGAAGGCGACCTGTATTGTTCTCGTAGAACAACTCACACTCCTCGTCCAAGGGGTTCACTCGCTTCACGGTAGGTGGCTCTTCCACCTCCCAAAACCGTTGAAGGACATCCGATAAGGTGGAGCTAACAGTTATGTAACTGTCCACCGATGGAGATGGTGGGTTATGCCTATCTGGTCCCATCACTACAAACCCAAGCGATGTAGATAAGGCTACCAGCCCACCCTTCTGTAACTCTCTCCTCTTCCCACAATACACGCGGCCTAGAACATCGGCACCGAGCAATAAGTGAATCGGACCGGTTCGGTGGAAGGAAGGGTCAGCCAAGGTCAATCCTGATGTCGCATCAACGACAGCGCGCGAAACGTGCTGTTGCGGAAGCTGACCAACAACCTTCTCATAAACAATCGCGGTAGCGCCAATTTTAGGCGCTGAAGAGAAGTGGGGGGAGAAGGAGAACAAAACCTGACCAATCGGATCCGGGATCCGCAGGTCTCCGATTCCTCGTACCGATTCAAGGTATGGAGATGTGTTCAAACTCAACTGCCGGACCAGCCAGCTGGAGGCAATGCAACCCTGAGCTCCCGTATCCAAAAGGGCGCGAACTAAAACGAAGGTGCCCCTCGGGCCCCACACCTGTACGCAGGCTGTTGGTAACAGCACCTGCTCCTGTGGGGGGGTTGCAGCCGACAGTTGGTTTAATGAAAATCCCCCCGCATTCCCCGCAACGGGGGGGAAGGGGGGTCCGAAGAAAAATGCGTGCGCGGCGGAGGAATAGGGCGCTCAAGGCGCTCGAGCGGGTCCCAATCCGGCACGTACTGGCCCCGATCAAAGCGGCATCGGGGGGCCGGGCGGTGCCCATGATGGGCGAAAGTTGGGGGAGCCCGTGACAACCGGGGTCTCTCCATCAGAGGGGGAGAGAAGCGTATCGGCTCCCGACGTGGCTCCCTAATGACCGCGGCCCAATCCCGCGGTGGCGCCTCATAAGCGGCGCGTCGATCCCCCCCGCCCGTAGGGGGGGTGGGGCGCCCAATCCTCTCACGGGAGGGGGGGCGCCTCTCCACTCTCCGCGGAGGGGTGGCACGCCCCTCCGATCTCCTCGGAGATGTGGGTGACCTACGAGGGCCCCCGCCCGTGTGCGAGTCCCTCTCTCTTACCACCTCACGAGCGTCTCTATTGTTAAAGCACAAGAGGGGATGATGGGCCCCTCCACAACAGTGGCAATCTCGTGGGTGGGGGCAAGCCGATGCCATATGAGCCCCCAGGCAGCGGTAGCACCAATTCCGCTGCTTGGCCATATTTCTACGCCCCTCGGTGCGTAGGCCAACAAATTTGGGACAGGCCGGCAAACGATGGCCATCCCGCTTGCAACACTTGCAAGGCCTCGGCCTCTCCCCGTGTGGAGAGTTCTGCCGCACTGCAGTATACTGCTTGTACGGGCGGCGCTCTTTCCGTGGCGCTGCCCGGGTCGCCTCAAAGCGGCCTGTACTCGGTCCCGGTATAGGAACCAGATCCAATTGGTCGGTCATCCGACACTCATCCTCCAAAAGTCTGAGGAGATCCGAGAAGGGGGGGAGGTACGAGGCACTATTGCCCCCGTACCTTTGTTCGAAGCCTCCCTTCATCTCCATGGGAAGCTTATCGAGGATGAGGTGGAGCAAAATAAAGGACCACTGGTCCACCGGTAGATCAAGTCGTTTGAGCGCGTTAATAGCGCTCAGCAGCGGGTTCAAAATCTCCTTCCTCAATGAGGAGACCCGCGATACTCGTGGCAGCCCTAAAATGGCAGCCACATGTGTGTCCGCTAGCAAGCGAACATCCTGATACCGGGCGGTCAACAACGCCCTTGCAATATCATAACTGTCATCATTGACAGGTAGATGCTGGACAAGTACACCAGCCTCTCCACGTAAGGCAGAGAGCAAATAGGCCAATTTCTGGCTAGGGAACAGGTCGTCCCTCGAGTGAACCAGGCTATCAAAGAAGTTAATGAACCCCATCCAAGAAGCCAGGTTCCCATCAAAGGTTGGGATGTCTAAAGTGGGCAGTCTGCCCAGCAAGCCGGCCGGGGTAGGCTTGACCTCCCCGGGTGTGCACGACTCACCCCTCCGGGCGGATAGGATTGCCTGAGCCTTGATTATAATCACATCCGCCTGTTCAAAACACTGATCATAATCGGCATTAAATTGGTCGACTGCCCGCAACTCAGCGGCACCCTCGGCTGGGTGGTCGAGCAAATATTGTTGATGAAGAACGAAAAGCTGCTCCAATTCCTTCAAGCGAGCCGGTACTCCCTCATGCCGAATTAACAAGGCCTGTTCTCGGTCTGGTCGGTCTACCAAAGTGACGGCACTAGCAAACCATCTCAAAATCTTTTGTGCACCCGCGCGGGCACCACTAAGCGGGCTGACTGGCGGGACCATTTTGCACCAAAATTAATAAACACTATAATAATACACAGACAAACAGACCGACAACCGCAGACAATAAAACAGATCGGGAGGAACTTCAAAGGCAGAACAAAATATATAAACAAACCAAAATCAAGTATAAATGCTAGAACTTAACTAGAACAACAAGGCATTTAACAACAGAATTTTTCAAACAAATTAAATTCAAGTATTAAGTCAATTACTTAACAAACATAATATTCAAAGGCAAACAAAACAAAATCAAATGTAAATGCTAAAACTTAACACAGCAATATAGTGTATTACAACAACAGCAAAGTCATTTAGCAGCAAAATCTGTTAAACAAATCAAATTCAAGTATAAGTTTACAACTTAACAAACAAAATAGTCAAGGGCAAAACAAAGATATGAAAAAACAAACCAAAATCAAATATAGGTAAATGCTAGAACTTAACTAGAACAACAAAAGACATTTAACCCCAATTTTTCATATACAATGACAATTAGTTAAGGAGATAGTCCATCCGATCTATAAGTCTGGAGACAAGGATGAGATTTCCAACTATCGACCCATATCTGTGTTGACTGCAATGTCCAAAGTCTTAGAGAAAGCTCTAAATAATAGACTTATTAGTTTCCTAGAAAGTAGAGATATTATCGCCAAAAATCAATTTGGTTTCAGAAGGGGTGTCAGCACAGAGGATGCAGTCGTTTCATTGCTGAATTCAGTGGTAGGACATATGGACACTAAGCAAAAGTGTATAGGCATGTTTTTAGATTTATCTAAGGCATTTGATACGGTTTCCGTTCCCGCGCTTTTGAATAAACTTGAACAGATTGGTGTACGTGGACTTCCTTACTTACTACTTAAAGATTATCTTGTAAACCGTACACAGTCAGTAAAGATAGGCGAGTTTATCAGTGATCCTGAGGTGTTGGAATTCGGGGTACCACAAGGCTCAATATTGGGACCCACTCTTTTTATCATCTATATCAACGACCTATGCAGGCTTGCAGTGCCCCATTGCAGAATTTTCACGTATGCGGATGATACTGCCCTTGTGATTGATGGATCGACTTGGACGGAGACCTATCTGAATGCTGAATGTGCTATTACCACAGTTCTATCATGGCTAGACAATAATCTTCTTACTCTAAATTTTGCTAAAACAAATTTTATAACTTTCGCCTCTAACACTAGAGCACTACCAACTAATGAAGCTGCCAATATTACTGTCCATCAGTGTTCTAAAGCTACAGATCAATGTAACTGTTTAAAGATGACAAGAACAGCCACTATTAAATACCTAGGCATTTACATTGACCAATTTTTAAAATGGGATTATCAAATAAAGTCTCTTATATCAAGAGTAAGAAAACTAATATATGTGTTCAAAAATATTAATAAAATAGCTGACGATAACATCCTCAAGTTAATTTATTTGAGTTTGTGTCAGTCTGTTTTGTCTTATTGTGTCACTGTTTGGGGTTGTGCTGCTAAAACGATAATGCTACCTCTAGAAAGAGCCCAGAGAGCAGTACTTAAAGTCATGACAAGAAAACCTTTCCGTTACCCCACATTCCAACTTTATACCGATACCTCAGTTCTGACTGTGAGACAACTTTTTCTCATGTATCTTATACTCCGCAAACACTCACAATTAACTTTTGACCCTAAACTTTTGACAGACAAACGAAGATCTGATATTGTCTGCCAAACACCACAATATAGGACTGCTCTGGCTAGACGGCACTTCAACATCATCAGTTGTATTATCTATAATAAGATTAATAAAATTATAAATATCTACCCATGTCAAAAAAGAGAGGTAAAAAGAAAAATTCAAAATTTATTAATAAAATTAACATATTTCGAGACCGAAGAACTTTTGGCTAAAACTTTATAAAATTATGGTTATTTACCTATATATCGCTTTATACTGGTTTTCAATATTACAAAATACATTCACACACGCTCACTCACACACACCCTCATACACACACACACACACACACAAACACACACCACACCACACACACAAACACATGCACACACATATACACACATGTACAGATGTTATTATATACCATTAACTTTTACTACCTTGCGGTTGAGAGGACAACGATAGTAATAGAATATTATATCACAATTTTGAAAACGTTATAATTTAAATTTCTTTTATTACTATTACACGAATTCTCAAAAAACAGACTATGTCTCGTTTGAGAATTACTGCTTCCACTCTGAGTCTCCTTACTATTATCGTTTCGTTTATTTGTTTCGGAGTTCTGTGTGTAGTACTCTGAACCTTTTTGTATCCAGTCACTTGCCTGTACACTTCGAGATACAGGTTAGTTCCTAGTTCGATGGTGGGTGGCTGGTGGCGGGCTACTAACAATTTAATTATAGTGATCTGTCATTAATAGATTTAATCCTAGATTGAAACGAATCAATAAAGAATTTTTATTTTTTTATTTATTATTTAGATCGGTCCACAAATGAGCTGGTAGTCGGTTTAAAATCAGCAATCAAAACCAATTAATATGTATTGCCCGTTTGGACAACCAACAAGATTACAATATTAATTGTACAATACTAATCAAATACTCAAATCTAAGAACCACTCAAATCTAAAAACCACGCTCTGCTACCAAGAGATGGTGGTGCCCCAAGTAGACTCCACCACGTCGGCGTTTCACCCAGTAAGGAATTTTGGGTTGATTGCTGATGCCCTACTACCCGCTCATAGACAGCATTGTGGCTTACCCCGATTCCCGTTGTCTCCGTCCGTCTCCTCCGTAGCCGGTGGACTTCCTGAGCTAGCTCGAAGGAAGTCGCGGCTCCTGAAGTTCTGCAGTGGAACCACCGGGGGAGACCGGAGCACTACAAAGGCCTATTAGGCCACCACGACTCACACACGCGATTTTGACACCTTGACAAAGCGGGCTTTCGCACCCCGATATTAGGTGCGCCGCGCAAATCACTATTTGCTTGAATATTGTGTATTATATTTTATTCCGGCCCGCACATAACCTCTAAGCATGTCATGACATTTCGACTCGACTCAACTGACATGTCACATGCGGCCGGCCGCCAAAAAAGCTGTCACTGCACAGACTAGAATGCAGTGCCGCCACTCGCTCTTCCTCGAGCGTGAACACAGACAAAACGCAAAATTCTATCATTGTATGTACATTCACCCCCACCATAATTTAGATGATTGCAAATACAAGAAATGGAAAAATAGTTTTGAAAATTGGTAGAGCCTTTTCTAGAAAACCCGGCAAGAAACTCAAGGTTTAATTTATTGTCTTCTACAAATCGCCAACGTTACACATAGCATTATATAGCGAAATAAAATATATGTAAGAGTCATTTGTGTAGATATTTAAATCAAATATATAACGGTGCACTCATGAACCTCAAATGTCCACATTCTTTACATTTTTGTAAATCACGTCGGGGTCACCAATTTTGTGATGGAAGTGTTGGAGGTAGTTTGCTGGACGACTTTCAATTAAAGACTGGCTGGTTGTTCATTCTTTATTGGGACTCCTGCCGCCTTATATACATTTTTCTAGGCGCAGACCCCTGCGGCGGGCAGTACCGTAAAGAGAGCCTATTTTTATTATTTACAAGTGAGGGTATCTTAATACTAATCTTATTCTAAGGGTACTTAACAAATCCATTATTACTAACTACCTACATACTAAAATATCACAATTTAATTCTAAGATTACCCTAACATTATTTTTATTGACTAGTGTTATGCTACCCTACAAACTATTCTATGATACCCTACATTATTTTTATTGACTATTCTTATGTTACCCTACAAGCTATTCTAAGATACCCTACATTACCCCCCTCTAAGCGAAGCGTACCGTAGGTTTTACAATGCGACCAGATCGTGTGGTATATGGCTTCGCTGCTGCTGATGTCATCATTGAGCTTGGGGTCGTTTGAGCTCTCATCGAAGTGGTGTTTGCCGGGGGTCTCGGACTCAGGAGCCTCGGAGTTTCATCGTCTCTCGTACTAGATGGCGCTTGCAAGCTATCTTCATTGCATACATAGGCCGGTTTCAGTCTATCTATTGAGACATTCGATGTTCGTCGTTGAAATTTCAATGTGTAATATTTTTCATTTCGCTGAAGTACTTCATAGGGCCCTTCATATGGCGGTTGCAGCGGGCTTCTTACTGTGTCCACACGTACGAAGACATGGCTGCAGGTAGCGAGATCCTTGTATATGAATGTATTCTTGCTCGTTGCATGCCTTTTCTGTACTGGCGAAACCGATGACATGGTTTCTTGAAGTCGGCGTACAAACTCAGCATCCTCAATTCTTGACTGAGCAGGTACAATAAAATCGGACGGTATTCGTAATGCTGCACCATATGTCATCAAAGCCGGGCTGATATTGTCATCTCTTAGGGCAGTTCGTAGACCAAGTAATACTGCGGGTAGATGTTCGCTCCACTTTGTTTTTGCGTCTCTTGCCATCAATGCTGCCTTCAATGTTCGGTGCCATCTTTCGACTTCGCCATTGGCTTGAGGGTGAAACGCTGTAGTTCGACAACGAGTGATACCGAATTTCTTCATCAAGGCATTGAATAGTGATGACTCGAATTGTCTTCCCTGGTCTGTGGTCACTCGTATCGGGCATCCAAATCTAGCGATCCAGCCGTTATACATTGCTTCGGCAACTACTTCAGCGGTAATACAGCTTACAGGAATTGCCTCTGGCCACTTGGTACAGCGATCGATGATTGTGACTATATATCTGTAGTCATTTGACAGTGGCAGCGGTCCAACAATATCAATGTGGATACGCTCGAATCTGTTCGATTGGGGAAACTCGCCCAATGGACTGATAACATGTCGATGTACTTTCTCCCGCTGACATCCGATGCACGCCTTGGCCCACATCCCCACATCTTTGTTTATGGATGACCAAAAGAATTTTGATGTCATCATCTTCCTGGTAGCTCTTATTCCTGGATGGCTTATATCGTGTTGCGCTTTGTAGGCGGCATATCGATAAGCTGCGGGTATGTATGGTCGCGGATTCGAAGTTGATGTCTCGCATATGATCGGTTTGTTAATTGCAGGTAGGTTGACATATGCGAATTTCAAGTGCGTGCATTCATTGCGTAATTTCTTCAGCTCTTGATCGTTTTCTTGGTCTTTCAACATTTTTTCGAAATCAATAGTTGACGATATCTCGATGCCATCTATGCGTAATAGTGCGTCAGCGGCTTGGTTTCGGTCTCCGTGTATGTATTTGATGTTCGAGCAGAACTGACTGATGAAGTGAAGTTGTCTTTCACGTCGCGGTGTATCACTACTGGTAGGGGGTCGATTGAGTGCGTACGTCAATGGTTTGTGGTCTGTGTATATCGTGACGTCATTCCCTTCAATCAGTCTTCGAAGATGTTTCACTGCTGTATACATGGCCAACAGCTCTCGGTCGTATACGCTGTATCGACGTTGCGTTTCACTCATCGATTTCGAGAAGAATGCCAGTGGTCTCCAGACATTGCCAATTCGCTGTTGAAGTGTAGCGCCGAGACTTTTTTCTGAGGCATCGGTCATCAGACAGAGTGGTGCGCCGGCTATGGGATGCGATAGCGTCGTTGCTTCGAGAATGCTTTGACGGCACTCCTCAAATGCATCTTCTGCTTCTTTCGTCCATACGATAGGGGTTTTGTCATTCTTCTTAGTGCTGTGTAGATATTTGTTGAGCTCGAACTGATTTTCTGTTTGACGTGGCAGACAGTCGCGATAGAAATCAATCATTCCGAGGAATCTTCTTAGTTCTTGGATTGTCTGCGGTCTTGGATAATTGACTATAGCTTGAGTTCGTTCTTCTGTTGGCTGTATTCCTTCTGGTGTAACTTGATAGCCCAGGAACTGAATTTTGTTTCTTCCGAATTCGCATTTGTCAATATTGAGCGATACTCCATATTTGTTAAGGCACTCCAACACGAGTTTAGGTGTCTTCTGTGCTGTTCTGGATCAGAAGAATGAATCAGCAAATCGTCGACGTAGCAGAAGACACAGTCGTCTAGTCCTCTCAACACTTCGTGCATGAATCGTTGAAATGTCTGTGCAGAATTTCGAAGTCCAAACGTCATGCAGTTGAATTGGAATAGCCCAAATGGTGTTATTATGGCTGTTTTGGCTGCATCGTCTTTTTCAATGGGGATCCAAAAGTATGCCATTTTCAGGTCCAGTTTTGTAAAGATCTTCTTTCCACTGAGTTGATATGTGAAGTCTTGAATGCGTGGTATGGGATATCTGTCTGGTACTGTCACAGCGTTCAATCTTCTGTAGTCTCCACATACTCGTAGCGATCCATCTTTTTTCTGGACAATGTGCAGTGGGCTGGCCCAGGGGCTGTTCGAAGGTGTACATATTCCCATATCAATCATCTTCTCGAATTCAAGTTTCGCTGCCTTGTACTTGTCGGGAGGTAGTGGACGTGCTTTAGCATATAAGGGTGGTCCAGATGTCTCGATGTGGTGAGTGACTTGATGCTTGGCTGGTGTCTTCAGCGACATTGGTCGTAGTACGTCTGGAAACTCTTTCAAGATATCGTGATATTCGTGGTTTCGATTGATCATGTATACGCGACTTTCTTGATTTTTGATTGAGATTGTATTCACGGCGATATCGGTCACTCCGTCGACTAGCTTGCGGCGATGTAAGTCAACCAACAGGCGATGCTTTCTAAGGAAATCGGCTCCCAGGATAGAAGTCTTCACGTCAGCCACCACAAATGTCCATTTAAAACAGCGCCGTAGTCCTAAGTTGAGTTCTAATGTACGCTCTCCGTAGGTACGTATCGGCGTGTTATTCACTGCATACAGTTGATATTCTGGGGTAGTATTGAAATTTTTCTTGTGACTTCGTGCTGCCTGTAGCAATGAAAATACCAATAAGAACAGTTCACTATATTTAATCTTTACAATATAATCACACACACACGTACACTAATAATAATCACAATATTTCACTTAACCACTGTACGCCTCGACGGCTAACGTGCGACTGTCCTCTCTGCCTCTATGGCCGCTGTTTTATAGCCGAGCTCTAGTAGGAGGGAGGAAGTTACACGAACACCTAACGTACTACAAGTATCGTTACATTACTTTACTCATAGAATGTTATACAATATTAGGATATGAACATATGATAAATATAACAAATTATTTGATAGATAATCTAATATGCTACATCTCTCCCTTTCAATATTTTTTTTGTTGAGTTACCTAATATGTTCATAATATGCAAAGTTCACGTAATCAACTTGATATATTTAATGATTATAAATAATACTATACAAACATCATTTTTCAGAATCATTCTTCGATTTGTGTTCATGGAAATCACCATTTTCTCTCTCAGTAGACGAATCATTCCTGAAATCATCTTTATCATTACTATTAGCTACACTCCATTCCCCTCTCACCCTTTTTAAATGAATAACGTTTCTTCGTAGTTCCTGTCCAGACTCATCGTTACGGACTGATACGTCTCCAGATTCTTCATCAGCTCTGACTACAGTATGTAGAGCCGGTGAAAAATTTGGGGTGAGTTTATTATTCTTAGTAAGGTTTTTTATAAATACCTTATCTCCTACTGAAATATCATGTTCTTGTGCTCTTCGTTTCTTATCACTGTATTGTTTACCTGTCTCTTTATGTATGCGGTCTTTATCACTACTGTCCATATCAGCAGCTTTATGCTCAATGCCACTAACTGAAGGTATTTTGTCTCTAAATTGCCTCCTGTAAAACAGTTCGGATGGGGACTTACCTGTCACTGAGTGGGGTGTACTGTTGTACATCATTAAATAACGAAGTAAATCATCCTTCCAATTTTTTTTTTCTATCTGGCTTATACGAAGTCTTTTCAAAATACTCCTGTTTTGCCTTTCCACTTCACCATTCATTTGTGGCCAATACGGAATGCTGTTGAATAATTTAATACCACATTCACCAAGGTATGACATGAATTCCTGGCTTGTAAATTGTTTGCCATTGTCTGCTGTTACTGAAATTTCCTTTAAGTTTTTTACTATGTCAGTTGATGTGACACTCTTCATTATTTTCATTTCCTTGTAACGACTATAATAGTCTATTATTACTAAAATATAATCACCTGATGGAAGAGGACCAAGTAGATCGAGGGCGGTGTCGACCCATGGTCCGCAAGGCAAGTCGCGGCGTTTCATGGGATTCGGTGGATTTGGTGCCGAAACTAAGGTACAACTTCTACAATTTTTTACCAATTTTTCAGCATCATAGTCGATTTTCGGCCACCAAACTTTAGTTCTTAGTCTCTGCTTCATGGCTACTATACCTGGATGGCCCTCATGTGCTGCTTCTAGTACGCGTTGACGTAGATTTTTTGGAATTACAATTTTATTACATCTAAGAAGAATATTATCGTTAAAACATAGTTGACTTTCAAATATCTTATAGTTATTAACTGAAGGATCCCACAAATTCTGATAAATACCTTCTTTTACTTTAGAAATTTCTTCGTCGTTCACGGAACTTTCTTCAATATCTTTTAAAGACACAGCTACAGGCGTTGCATATTGGGTCAGATGATGAACATAATTAATATCACCAAAGTGTTCTTCTTCATTATTTTTGCAGAGACGTGATAATGGGTCAGCAATATTAGTTCGGCCCGGACGGTATACAATTTTGTAAGAAAATGACTGTAATCTCAGTACCCACCTTTCAATCCTAGCACAAGGTCTTGATTTACGCCCAAATATAACTTCAAGCGGTTTGTGATCACTAACCAATTCAAATTCTTTACCATATAGATAGATTTGGAAATGCTCCACTGCCCAAACAAGAGCGAGTGCTTCTTTTTCCGTTTGGCAGTATCGTCTTTCGCAGTCCGTTAGACTTTTGTTTCCATAAGTGACTACACGGGGTCCATTTGAATCGATTTGGATCAAAACAGCACCTAGCCCTACTGGGCTGGCATCAGCTATGACTTGGGTTCTGTCCGCTGGATCATAAAAACCTAAAGTTTTGATTTGGCATAAACAGCTTTTTAACTTTGCAAAACTTTCTTCTTGCTCAATAGACCACAGTTTTGAAATGGAAGTGTTTTTCTCACCTCTTTGCGCAGCAGCTGCCTCAGGGGTTCTGTCAATGTAGCTAAATTAGGGATCCATTTCCCTACGTAATTAACTAGGCCTAAAAAACTTTGCACTCATCTAATGTTTGTGGTGTTCGGAATTCCTGTATTGATCGCAGATATTTGCTCAAGGGTTTTACTCCTTCGGGTGACAGATGGTGACCAAGAAATTCAATATTTTGAGTACCATAAACACATTTACTTTCATTGAGAAGAATATTGTTTTCCTTAAGAACTTTCAGCGTATGTTGAAGTCGATGGTCATGTTCCGGTTTATCAGTTCCACAAACAATTATGTCATCTATAAAATTGACTGTTCCATCACACCCCAATAAGATCCTTTCTAGCGTTTTTTGAAAAAGTTCAGGAGCACAAGAAATGGCAAACATAAGTCTTTTATAACGATACATACCTTTACTGGTGATAAATGTGGTTATATATCGTGAATCTGGGTGGATTTCTATTTGATGAAAAGCGTCTTTGATGTCAATACGTGAAAAGAATGTTGCTTTCCTAAATTTTGGAAGTAATTGGTCCATTGTGGGTAGCGGGTGATTTTCACGAACTATGGCTTCATTTGCTCTTCTCATATCAACACACACCCTTACCTCTTCATTTTCTTTTAAGATCGGAACAATCGGAGAGACCCACCTGGAAGGTTCTCGTACTTCTTCTATAATGTCAGCTTGAATAAGCTCGACAATTTTTTTATTTACTTTGTCCTCTAGTGGTATAGGTACTTTCCTGCAAGGTTGAGAGATAGGTTTTACTTCCTCGTTTATAGGTATTTCAATTAATATATTTTTAAATTTAGGAAAAGATTTTACATGATTTACCGGTATTCCAATTTGAAGCAGTCCCATTTGTGTAGATGTATCCTTTCCTAATATATCTTTCGTGCCATCTTTAATTACGTAGAAGGTTGCAAGCTCCTGTTTATCTCTTACTTGAATAGAGGTTTTAAATGATCCTAGTACTACTAGTGGCTTGTTGCTGCCATAAGGAAGAAATATTTTATCTGAGGAACGCACTTGCTCAGACACTTGTATTTGTGATGTTTTTAGCCTTTTCCATGTATTTTCAGTTAAAAGGTTACATTTACTTCCAGAGTCGATAAGAAGGTCAGTAGTCACTCCTCCAAGTATACATTGAATCATGCAGTCATCATCAATATAAAAAATATACTCTGGTTTATTATTTACACAGTGTATTGATTCTGCTTTTTCATTTTTTTCGATGGCCCTGCATCAGTGCTTTGAGAAGACGACCTCTTGAATCGATTGCTGTGACAATGTTTCATGAAATGACCACTAAATCCACATCTATGACATTTGACTTTTATCGCTGGGCACTTCTGATCGTTACTTTGATGCTTAGTGCTTCCACACCTAGAACACGAGTCTTTAAATGGTCTGTCGCCTCGTTTAGGGTTTGATGGATATTCTTTTGTCATTACTTTATTGACCGTATTGGAGGAATGCTTGTCTTCAAACTCTTGCAATTGTCGTTTAACGCACTCTAGTGCATTGGCCTCTGCGATGATATCTTGTAAACTAAAATTATCACCTTCCTTGAGAATTTTCTTCCTTAGTTCGGCAGATGAGCATTTCTCTGTGATTTGGTCAATTAAACTTTCCTCTCTTACCTCTTGTTCTTTGAAGGCACACTTCTCAGCCTGTTTTCGTAAACGAACCAAAAACCTTTCAAATTTCTCCTCCTGGTCTTGTTTCATCAACCTGAATATATGTCTTTCATATACGCGACTTTGCTTAGGTGCAAAATAGTCGTTTAACTTCGTTACAGCAACTTCGTATACATTTAGCCCGTTCACGTTATCATTCTCGTCCACGTGGGCACCAGGAATGTTATAATATATTTCTTGTAAACCCAGTCCGCCACTATGCAAGAGAATAGCTCTCCTCCTTATAGGATCATCGATCTCAGAGGCTATTAAATAAATTTCGAGACCACGTTTCCATTTTTCCCATCTCACACCAATACTTGTTGTATCACCCTCACAATTAAATGGTTCTATTGGTGCCAAATTAGAATTCATATTTCTTTATCTGTAATGATTTAAATGGTATATAGTATAAATTTAAAACCATGACTGAATTTTTATCATGTTTAAAGAAGAATGAGTGTCGATGGTGCTATTGGATCATCCCAGCAAATTAAATAATGAACATGAGTGTCCGTGGAACTATAGGACCGTCTCAATTCATTTATGTGTACATGAAACTATTGAACAATCTGAACAATATAATAAGTTTGACTGTCCATGGTACTATTGGATCATCTCCACAATATTATTAGCTTGAGTGTCCATGGTACCATTGGACCATCTCAATTTATGTAAATATACTCCCTTGCAGAGTGTCCATGGAACTATTGGACCATCTCGGTAAAGTAAGGAACAACTAGAGTGTCCATGGTACTATTGGACCATCTCAATATAAGAAAATAACTCAAGTGTCCATGGTACTATTGGACCATCTCGACAAAATAAATAATGAACATGCCTGTCCTGGTGTTTTATGTAAAAATATCAAATTACCAGGTTGATTTTTCTAGCTTCATCCCGATAGTTAATATGATCTTATTATTCAGAAGAGAAAAAAAAAAGAATACCGATATTCATCTATCTGTATGTGGGAAAAACAAACTTTTACAATAACTATTCCTTACGAAAAAATCGATAATGCAATAGTGTATAACAAAATAATTAAAGTTACAAAAATTAATTCATGTCAAAATATTACCTGGTTAAAAATCTATTTCGAGCAACAATGTGCAATATGTAATGATCGAACAACGTCTGAGCTATCGATAATAAGCAACTGCTGCCTTTTATGGCAGTGTAAAAGTAGGTCATTGTCGCAGTGCCAACGGCCGCGCGTATAGCGTGGTTAGCACGTGGCGTTATTAGCACGTGGTATTTTATAAAAATAAGTGTTTTCCCACAGGCATGATCACCATAGTTGATTCATTCATTAGTCTAACACTGTCAATAAAACTATTACATTATCATCTTAGTTTAAATCTACCTCGGGCATTTAATTTTTCTTCACTTTCTTTACACTGATTAATGAATAATAATATAGGTACTTACAGTTTTTACTCCTCGTCGCCAATTTGTAGCAATGAAAATACCAATAAGAACAGTTCACTATATTTAATCTTTACAATATAATGACACACACACGTACACTAATAATAATCACAATATTTCACTTAACCACTGTACGCCTCGACGGCTAACGTGCGACTGTCCTCTCTGCCTCTATGGCCGCTGTTTTATAGCCGAGCTCTAGTAGGAGGGAGGAAGTTACACGAACACCTAACGTACTACAAGTATCGTTACATTACTTTACTCATAGAATGTTATACAATATTAGGATATGAACATATGATAAATATAACAAATTATTTGATAGATAATCTAATATGCTACACTGCCAAGACGGATATGTCAGCTCCCGTGTCGACCAGGAATTTTTCGTTTGTTCTGATGTCGGTGACACATAGGCGGTGAGTTGTACAGGGAACATCGACGCCCGCCACTGTCGATGTCTTCTTTAGTTTTCCGAATTCCTTCTTGAGCACGGTGATTCACAGCGTCTTGCCTTGTCTCCATATCGGTAATGGTATCGACATTGCCATTCCGGATCTCCAGGTTTGCGATTTCTGTCAGCTGGCGTACGAGAGCAAGAGCGAAAACTCGACTGCGAGTGTGGTGATGAATATGTCTTAAGTTTCTGCCGGATCGTAGTTGTTCTATTTCGAGGGTAAGCTTCTCGATTTTCTTCGACAGAACTTCGAACTGCATATTTCCGATGCTTGTACTGGATGAAGCAGTAACAGATGACATCGCGCCGAGTCTTGAGATTTCTTTGTGTGTCCAGTCTTGCTTCGGGGTCACCAATTTTGTAAATCACGTCGGGGTCACCAATTTTGTGATGGAAGTGTTGGAGGTAGTTTGCTGGACGACTTTCAATTAAAGACTGGCTGGTTGTTCATTCTTTATTGGGACTCCTGCCGCCTTATATACATTTTTCTAGGCGCAGACCCCTGCGGCGGGCAGTACCGTAAAGAGAGCCTATTTTTATTATTTACAAGTGAGGGTATCTTAATACTAATCTTATTCTAAGGGTACTTAACAAATCCATTATTACTAACTACCTACATACTAAAATATCACAATTTAATTCTAAGATTACCCTAACATTTTTTTATTGACTAGTGTTATGCTACCCTACAAACTATTCTATGATACCCTACATTATTTTTATTGACTATTCTTATGTTACCCTACAAGCTATTCTAAGATACCATACAACGTTAATGCGTATTACTACAGATAATATATTGTATTATCAAAGTTTCAAAAATTTTTCAATACTTTTTACGTACCTACTCATAAGAATAAATAAAATATCTAGGATTCGCGTAAGAGATTTCTTAGACTTTATATCTGAGAAAACATATTTTTTCAATTGACAACATATTTGCATCAAAGACATTAAGACTTACTGAAAAGCTCCAGTTAACAGTTCATTGTTTAACTATTTTTACATTGTTACAATGTTTGTTTATTTCTCCGAAAATTGTAAAACCAATACTGCTTCAAGCAAAATATTAAGTAAACAATCAAACAAACCCCTCAAATTCACCGCTCATTGACGTGAAAGGAAGATCTCACGTTTCCTGGCAAACATCGCGAAACGAAACACGACTGTGAACTCTAATTAAAGCAGCCGAGAACGTCTCTGTTTTTACCCGATGCCGGCAGAATGTTGTCCCTTAATGAGTACGAGATATCATGTGACATCACTTATGATGTGGCGTTCGAGTGCCTGAGGTCTCCGTCTATTATCTCGTTCGTGACGAGCGTTCGGTGAGCTCACCAATAATCCATTTCTTATGTCGAGCGCAACGCATACCCTACACTTCGACCCCTTAGGATCTTTTGCACAACCATTCCTGTTGGTTCATTCATTGTTATCGCCACTCTAGGGCCGATTGAGTTCGACCATAAGCTTAACAACGGGTCCAGGTTAAATAGCCCTAAAATCTTCAGTTTTAGATATAATCGCAAGATGACTTATTCTCCTGCGAAGTAGAGAATTGTATTGATACAATAAGTATTCCATACACTTCTCTTACTCTTTGCAAGCCCTGCAAGTCTCTGTGGTAACCCATTTTACTAGCATGTGATTGGTACCAAAGTAAGCTCTCCCAACGCTCCCAACAGGAGTCTAGATTGCTTCTTGCCTGAATTTTTGTCAACTTTTCAGTTTCGGGAATGAATTGTCTTGTCCTTGCTCGATCTCTAATAACGGGGTTGACAGTCATTCGCGCTTTTAGCGCTGCACATAGGATAAGAATCAACAGTCCATTTAGTGATTGTTTATTATATTTACATCATGTTCGTGTAATAATTAGTTTACTACTAATATTCTGCGTTTTATCGACTCTGTGTACAAATGGTTTGCTTATTGCCTATGATTCACCAATATGTCCACGTGTTGATAATAATATGATGTTATATGTATTACATATTTTATTCAGATTGACTCTGCCTGATTCAAAACCAGTAGGTCAAAGTTCAATTACTCACGGGGGCAAATGCCTTCCAGTTTTCACCTTGTTTTGGTTGATGGTAGGGATTCTGAGCGCGCCCAATAAAAGCTTTGTTACATTGTTGTGCTGAATTTAATGAGAATATTATTCTAGTGCAGAAAAAGAAACCGTCTTGTTGCGTTTTAACCGTTGGATTAAAAAAGCAGTTTGGGTTCGTACTTCCTAATAGGTTACGTTTTCAAGGGATGTCCTCTTTATACCCAATTTGACACCTTATATCAGTAATAGTAACAATCGGGAGTAACTTTGTTTTTTTTTCATTGGGATATGCATACTACACGTCTGGGTGAACATATGGTTATAACAGACTCTCTGTTATTAGGAAGCAGCCAATCTAATATCCACAGCTTGTCGTCTGAAACCTAATGCTGTCCCTCACATACGCCTTGGTTCGAGTACACCATCATCACCGTGTCCCACCATTAGAGAAAATGATTACTTACTTCAAACAACTTAATTTACTCCAAGGTTATATAGCGGTTCGCGATGATGGGTGCCCACCCTAAGCTGTAATAGATGGCATACAACTCTAATAAGTAATACACTGTTCTGATACACTCGACACGTGGGGAATGTTTCCAGTTCTAATGGGCGAACGAGTATTGCCGTCAGACTTTTAAATTAGTTAGATCATAATTTGTCAAATTTTAGGCTCGTGTTAATAAATGCAACTCAAAGTTAGTTGAGATCGATCTTATAATGCAATTTTGACGTTTAATGTATGGAAATCTCAAGATCGATTTCATTCTTGTGATGCAATTATTGCTACGAGCTTTAGTGTTTTTAGATTTCACTGCCCGTATATGGGGGATTTTTAAAATTTACAATGATAATTAAAATACAACGAAATTGACAAACAAGCAAACTCCCTCCTGATGGCAAGTGCTAACTGTCACCTACAATACATGTGGCTCTTGTGAGATTTGCAGCAAAACTGCAACCCCCACAAGAACCACAGCGTACGTTGCCATCTTGTGAATAAGATGTAAAGTCACGGCACCCAGTAATTTTACTGCTATATCCTTACCCTTCAAACCGGATCACAGCAATGCAAGCACTGCTGCTTTGCGGCAGAAATAGGTAAGACGGAAGTACCCAAGCAGACGACCCTGGTACAGTCTTCCTCTAGTATTGATTACACATTGAAAGAAAGTCTGCGAAACTGTAGATTAAGTACAGTAGTTCTTTTAAATGTGATTTTATTGTAAGTGAAAGAAGTGGAAAATATACTATTTATGAAAAATCAATATCTGATATTTTAGATGAAGGATGTTTTTATTCACCGAACAATCGATGCCATCTTCTTATCTCAGCTAACATTTTTCGCAGTTGCCTGGAAGAGATTTAATTTCAACGTTAAGCTTAGATGTATACTTGTCTTTTTGTTTTGCGTGTTTTCTATACTCGTCACATATATTTTGAATGGCTACAATACATTCTAAACTAAAATAGCAAATCCTTAGCCTTTAAATATGGATGGCATTTTTTCATAACACTATCCTGGACGTGTAGTCTCACAGGCTCTTATATTAACTTGTGTTTTTTTTAACAAAATTATTTTAAATAGCTTGAATACTATATTTAAGTTAAAGTATGGGTTATTTTAAATTAAAGACATATTTTCTTCATAGGTGTGTGCAGGTTTCCCCACGATGTTTGCCTTCACGAATGTATGTAGATGTAAAAGCGTTGAATAAACGCACATATAAATTCAAAATTTTAAAACACATTGGTACGTGGCGGGGTTCGAACCGCCACCTCCCGATTGTATTCCTTACACACTATGCCATCGACGCTTTCTTACTTGTCACTATTGTAGTCTTATATCTTCCACCTCCTAATTTTTTCTTCACTTCATTTCACGTCTATGGTTTGCGTCTCAAGCGTGGACATTAATAAAATTCACCAGAGTCGCATAACTGATCGTAACATTCGCGTTCATCGAGAAAAATAAATATAATGTGCCCAGCAACAGTCATTTGTTTCATGTTATATAAACGTCGAAATATATTGTATTTGTTTATGAAATACTACTGGCTGTACGGCTTCGTACGTATTTAATTTACTAATGAAATGAAGACAAAATGTGTAAGCTATCTACACGGGCTTTTGAAACTATTTAACCGTCTCAGTATCACAGTTTTTTTTACCAGTTATCCAGCTTCGCATACCATATTTTTTTAAGTTAGTTTGTTCTATTAAAGATACCGAGTGATCTATCGATGAGACAGGTGGGTAGGTTCTCGTGGTTATATTGTTAGACTCCAGTCTGCTAATGGCTCAGCCACTAGCATCTGCTTCTCATCTAAGCGTCTCTCGGAATCCTTCCGCTTCGTGGGAGGACTATTCGGGATCATCACCATCACTTCAACCCAAATACATCCTATTGCATGGCACTAATCTTTTCATAAACAAAGAGGGACTTACATGCATTACATCGCAGATATATAGCTACGGTAAGCGACCTAATTGGATATTACAACACTTAAGAGAAGAAAGAGAACGTGGACCCGTTAACGTTAAATGATAAAGCTATAAAGCGTTATTGAATAACTCGAAAACAACGCATCGGAGATCGATCGAGACTTTTAGACAATGAACCTGACACCACCTTGGGAGGGGTCTTCGCCGGATTTAAGGACCATCGTGTCCTCTCCCTTCCTTCGGACTTCGGATAGTCCCACAATACTCCAACGAATCCTTTTCAACTCCTACTCTAGTTCTAACAGCTTCTCCTCGATCCAAATGAGAGCCATATTGATCCTTAGAAAAAATTGTATTCTTTTAATATAAAAATTTGATAAAATATTTCTCAAATAGCATAAAAAACATCGTTCTTATCGAATATCCCACGATGCTACACGGCTTGTTACATTTATTTATTACTTTATGATGTCGAGACTAAGTGATCATCATCAACACTTTTTACCAGATTTCATCAAAATTGATTCAGCGGTTTAGGCAAGAAGATAGATAGCATTACTTTCGCATTCATATCATAAATATTAGTAGAGATTGTGTGTAATATTATTACACAAGACCTTCAGAGATTCTTGCCTGTTCTTCTCGAGAAGGCTCTCCCAATATCCGAACAGGTGTAGAGTTAACTTTTTTTCATTTTACTTGTATTTGCATACATCTTAATAATGGTTGGGGTATGTGTACAAACAAGGATTAAATAATTAGTTAATTAGGTTCTTGATTGATTAGATTTTATCTTTTGTTTGACGTCAATAAGTGCCTGTAAAGGTCTATAATGAATAAAGATTTTTGAGTTTGACTTTTAAAAAAGCATTTTTTACGGTTGTTTCTTGAAATAAGTAAAACAAATTAACAGAAATGCTGGCCGTAACCACTCTCGACGAGCGTTAAGAAGCCTCGCAAAACCCGAGCACAATTCAAGTGCTTGCTAACTTTGGTTAAGTTAAACATAATCGGTCGCTAAGGCCTACTGTCTACTCAAAATATTGATTTGAAAAATGAACTTTTTTTTTATTCATACGAATATTTGAAGCTCTACATAAATTGACATAGATTACAAGCTGCGCTCGCGAACTATATTACTAATTTAATAATTTAAAAAAAACCCTTATTACATAGGCCTACGACTTAGACCTACCAAATAATAAAAAAAAATCGGCCAAGTGCGAGTCGGACTCGCCAATAAATAAAGTTTAGTAGCAGCAAGTAACATAATATAAAAGTTCTTGTAGTTCGTTGTAACTTTGATCGATGTTTTAATAATAGTGTATTTTTTTAATTAAGTTATTGTTATGTAAACATTATAATTAGGTACCTAAATGTTGGGATTTTTATGATTAGAAAATAATAGTTCACGGTTTATGCATAAGGTTATGTTTATGAAATTAAATGTTTTTTTAAATTTTTATATTTGAGTTGATTGAATGGAAGGTAAATTGCGGTTTACGATTTATGACGTATTAAAAAAAACTACTTACTAGATCTCGTTCAAACCAATTTTCGGTGAAAGTTTGCATGGTAATATACATCATATATTTTTTTAGTTTTATCATTCTCTCATTTTAGAAGTTACAGGTGGGGGGGGGGGGGCACACATTTTACCACTTTGGAAGTGTCTCTGGCGCAAACTATTCAGTTTAGAAAAAAAATATTATCATTTTGTATAAGACCAAAAAATGTGTTAAAAATATAAAAAGTAAAAATCTAAAAAACAATCTACTTAATAAGATTTATTGCGTCTGTTTAATAGCCTATCCATACCGAGCCTAAACACTCATTATCATGTGCCATAAAGGAAGCAAAAATTACAAATATATTTGTAATCTTTGCTTCCTTTAAATACTACAGAACTGTGTTTATGTCCTCAAAGCGATTATAATTTAACGTGTGTCCTTCGATTCTGAAGAACTTTAAGTTACATTAAAATTAATACATCAATAAATTAATTACTAGTGGGTCTGGCATATGTTGTCCTGCCCAATTAAAGCGCCATCTACTGGGTCCAATTATGCGTATAAGCCTTCCTTGTACCTATTCAAACACACAGAAAATTTCGTAGGAATCGTTCGAGCCGTTAAGACTTTGCGAGAGAAATACACGGCAATTCATTTTTATATATATGTAAGAAAAGAAGAAGAAGATTAATAACAATCGATTATCAGTTAGTCAAAAATTGCCTAACACTGCCTTCAAGTCTGTCAGAACTACCCACTGCTTTTGTTCAACCCTCGACTCTTAGGACTATCAATGAAATTTTAATTCTAACTCATTTCACGCTAAGTAATAACTGCGCAAAGCTACGCTTAGCGACACCAGCATAACTAGACACTGGCCCTTAACCATGTAAGCTATAATCCGGTTCCGATGAGGCAGTAGGCTTCAAACTCAAATTACCAGTCCTCAACTCTGTTCATCGTGAAATAATGACTCCGCCCAAGATGACGAGAGCTCAACTGCGCCAATTAGAAAGACCCCGCGAACAAATGGTCTCTAATTTGGATATGATACGGACCCCTAATCAATTTAAAGTTAACAAAACCGGAGTAATTAGTGGGAGTGGTTGAAGTGATAAAGAATATAGGCTTTGCTTGTGTTGTGTTTAAGTTATTGTTTATGTAAATCTAGTTGTAGCTGTTCTTTGTGTTACCTATAAAATTTGTTAATTAAATAATGCAAAACCTCAGGTACGCCAACTTAAATGAAGAAAATAATGTCAATTTTTGTGAACTGTTGCATTTCTCATAAATTTAACACTCTATAGTCGCGCGCCTGCAAATACCATGTTGCCGCTTAGCCGTCGCGCCGCCGCCGCCCCGATACAATATTATCCGCCGTCATTTAATTCTTCGTTAAAGTTGTTGTCTGTTTCTATTCCATTATAATATTATAAGACGAGAAGTCGCTTAATGTTGCATTAAATTAACTGATGTCTCTGTCTGAGTACGGCAGAATGACGATAGAGTTTTCAAAAGGCGGAAATTTTCGATAGACGAAATTCAATTTTGAATATAATTTTACCTATACAAGATGCCGTTTTCGACAAATGCTCCATACATTAAACGTCAAAACTGCATCTCAAGATCAATCTCAAAGGGCAATGTCCATTTCTGGCTACCAGTGAACACAATGCTACAAGGAAAATGATTTGCAAATTAATTATATTATTATTTTAGCAAACATCAAACAGATTTGTATCAAACAACACTTTTGTGAAAATATTTTTTTTCAGTATTTATTTTATTTATGCGATAAATAGTATGACATCTTCCAGCGTAGCGCATGGTATTCTATCCAATAATAATTGCTAGTATGCGAGAGATCTAAATGCTGCGGTTAATATTTTTCAGTTTAAATAAATAATACAAAGGTATGCATTAAAATAAATATGAACTGTTACTGACTATTATTTTAGTATTTTAGACATATGGCAATACTTTTACGAAAACGAGAAAAAATATCTCATGTCATGTCAATCGTCATTCGCTTTGTTTTTCTCTCAGAACAATAACTAAAGCAGTGCTTTAGTTGTTGTTCTGAGGTTTTTCTGCATCGTGAGTGTTATTTTTGTGATTATAGAACCCGATAATTCTATTTCCGATGACCTTCGCAATCCCACGGACATTGATTCTCGCTCTCATACTTACAGACTCTGGCTTAGCTAAAGACACCGAACGGAAGATTGTTTGTTATACATTTTACAAAATTGGTAAGCGCTAGAAAAATCTATTTAAACACTTTGATACTAAATCATGCTCAAATTCCTTTATATGATGCTACTAACTAATTGATTATTGTAAAAATTCGTTCGTCATTAGCCAAGGTCTCATACAAAATTGACAATCCCCTTTAAGTTGCATTATTTTATTGACACTGGCCTAAATCAAATTAAAGTTTTACTCGTAATTTAACATGAACATAGCCGACTATAAAACTCTTGTAGGACAATAGATACTAACATCGGCATGTACGAGTATGCTGGCTCGCAAATACTCCTAATGTCGTTAAGAGCGTAACAACTTTATTGGAACAACTGTTGGGCTACTTAAATTAATACTAACTCGTAACAAAATTAGGGTGGGTGTGTTGAATAGTTGCACATATTAAATAAATCCCTGTCTCCGTTTCGCAGAGGAGCCGTAATTCAATTTAAACCTAATGTATGGGACTTTAGGGTCTCTTGTGTATTGCCTCCACTGAAATAGGCTTTGTTATAGACATGAAGGTAATGGGTAATTGTGTACACATTGTATTGGCTTCTCTTGATGTAGGCAAATTCATAGATATAAAGATAACGAGTACGTCAACTTGAATATTTTATCTTAATTGGCAATCTTCATGCGCGTATGAACGAACGTAAATTTGATGATCGTGATGTTTATTGAATACAGATTTTCTGTGTGTGATTTCATCCAAAATTTACAATGGAGATCGAATCTCAGAGATCTGGCAATAATAGCAATGAAATTATGAGAGATTTCGGAAACTTTTTATTATTTTACATACGACAGGCTTTTATCTCGCCTGGTGATAAGTGATGATAAGACTGAAGGTGGAAGCGAGCTTCATCTGGAACTGAGGAACTAGCTATTGCACCTAGAATTGATGGAACACAATAATGCTATTAATATTGTTATTATGGGGACACACTTAGGTAAGATGGTGGTAGCTACAGCTAGCCAGGCGGGTTCAGAAGCGCTAACAACAACCAAACCGAGCGGAAAAACTTCTACCCTCATGGGAAATCGAAACCTGCACCTCCCCATCAGCACCCTGTATTCTCAACCACTAGACCACGGAGGCGGTAAAGAAACTGTAGTACTTCTATGAGTGCCAAAGAGGATGAAATGAATATTGGTATTCAAAATACCCTAGGTTGTAATTCAGCGTTACATAAAATGCCTGCTTTCCGCTCGGATTTTCACCCACGATATCTTTGTTTTTCTCGTAGGAATTCCATATTTTATCGTAGGAAAATATTCTATAGCCTATTTTACTCAGTGATATTGTAGCATTCTATTAGTTAAAGATTTTTTCAAAACGGTCCAGTAGTTTCGAAGCCTATTCAATACAAACATACAAAAATACAAATCTTTCCTCTTTATATAATTAATAGATTAGCTTTCAAGTTGGTCAGCAAGAGCACAAAGATCCGCATTTATAAAACTGTCATAAGGCCGATACTGATGTATATCTGCGAGGCTTGAACACTAACACAAACAGAAGCAAACAAGCTATTAATAGCAGAACGAAAAGTGCTCCGGCAGATTCTTGGGCCAGCCAGACAGCATGATGACAGCTGGGTTATCATTGGCTAAATATAATCTCACAGGTTCCGCTGACTCGATCAATTTTAAATTTGGAATGGACGGAAGAGGAACGTGCTACCAAAAGGGCTTACTGCGAAGGCCTTAACAAAAAAGACCAAGATCTCTAACTTGGCGTGCAGGGTAGTCCCTTTCTTCTCCGAATATCGATCGTCCGAAAATCATAATCCCGAAAACGCTTGCTATAATCATCACTTTCCATAATGTTCGGGTATACGAAATTGTATATTACCTAATCGTCATTAGTTATAATGTTTTTGTGTCATAATATCGGGTGCTATAATAATAAGATATCCTAATTTTACTTGCTATAAAGTCACATATTCTAAATGTTATATTGTATAATATTGTTAGTCCGAATGATGGTTTATAATAATATTGTTAGTCCTCAAAACATGTTTAAAAGTTGATTTATCTTGGTTATGTTATCAATATCATAAAGCTTAGACTTACTATCAATAATAACAAATTGAATTAAAATGTTGTCTTATGAACCTTAACAACCGTTACGTTTTCAAATTCAGTGACAGAAATATATCGCTGTAAAACCGACACCACGTAGTCTTGTCTGCCCTACCTCTAGAGTGTTATTTAAACCCGCGTACCCGCGTAGTGCCAGCAAGCCGAAGCTGCGGTAGTGGGCGAAAACCATCTGCGACGATAAGGTCGCGTGGGACCGCCGGAGCCCCGCAGCGCCGGAGCCGTGACAGAAGCCATGCATGCTGCATGCTGCTTGCTTGCATGCTGCATGCTGCTTGCTTGCATGCTGCATGCTGCTTGCTTGCATGCTGCATGCTGCATGCTTGCTTGCATTACATCAAGTGACTGTTTTTAAACGTATGCATGGATTTGGTAATACATATAATGAAAGAACTTTATATTTGTGGTATTTCGATTTTAGGGCACGTTATATTATGAGATATTACGTTAGGACTTATGACTATTATAGAAAAGTTTTTTAGGAATTTTAAATATTATAGATTGTGATATTTATAGCAAAAAAAAATAGGTCATATGATATTTAGAGATTTCGGATTTCGGGCAAGTGATATTATGAGAAATTAAGTTAGGAGTGCTTATCATTCGGACATATGATGATTATGTCAAAAAACATTATGACACGTTAGATTATGGATAAAAAAATTATGAGACAAAATAGAGAACCGGCGTTCAGGGATTTAAAAGTGTGGCGGTGTTAAAAGTGTGACTTGACATTTGTAAATAATAATAACAAGTATTATATCGCTTTGTTTTCGACTAAATTGGCAAGCAAGCAAGGCGCCCACCTGCTGGCAAATGGCTGCGAGATTTGCAAATATTAACTGTAAGTTTAACCGCCTCCGTGGTCTAGTGATTGAGACCAGCGGGTGTTGATCGGGAAGGGCTAGCTACCACATTCTCACCTAAACTTATTGCCATATTAACAATGTTAATAGCATCATTGTGTTCCGACAATTAGAGGTTCCAGGTCAGCTCCTCAGTTGTTAACGAGTCCAGGTGGAGCTCGCTTCCACCTTCGTTTGTAAAAAAATAGACAACCTCTACAAATACTGCAATGTATGTGACCAACTTGTGCCCTAAAGTTTGTGGCTTCATCAAAATTATTTGTTTCATAGCTTGTGAGTAAACTTGGCTATTGGTTGAAAAAAATAGTATTGACGGGATGTTCCCGTACTAAGGCTCTTTCTGTCTGTCTGTTCTGTGTGACGAGCTCCAGAGTGACGAGAGAACAGCTCACAGCGATGAACGGCAAGTGTGGACACAACCCTTTGCTCGTGTGAGAATAGCCCTTCTAGAGTCGCTTAGAAAGTTTCGGAACATCGGTGCCATCAAACTTTCCCGCCATCTCTGGGGAGCTCGCAAATCACTTCTTTAAAATCTCGTACGTACATTCGGTGATTACTTCTAATTATACTCATTTAGTTTATTTATTATTAGCGTCGGTGGCGCTGGCTGTGGCCTCGGCACTGGACTGTGCTCCGAGTAGAATCGGGAGGCCCGCGCAGGTAGAGAATTCCAAGTGAGGGATGAACGACAGAAGAAGGAATCTTGGAATTTCTTGGTACGGTGTGAAAAGGAGGACACAGTGTACGGATGACTCCGAAGGCCCTTACGCGTGTTTCTGTTAAGGAATGGAGAGGGAGGGATAAGGTTAAAGAGCTCCTCAGAGCATTCCCCGTGGAACATTCGATAAAAGGCGCTAAGAGAGGCGATGGTACGACGAAGTTGTAGAGGCTCGAGGGTGTTAGTTACCTCTACATCGCCAATAATGCGAATAGCGCGACGCTGCAATCTGTCCAGAGCATCGAGCAGGTACTGAGCGGAGCCGTCCCAAAGGTGCGAGCAATATTCCACGCAAGACCTAACCTGAGTTTTATATAACAAGCATAGTTGGTCCGGCGCAAAATACCTACGCACCTTGTTCAGGACACCGAGTTTCCGTGAGGCAGTAGTTATGACGAATTCGATGTAGTCTCTGGGGTTCAGATCGCAGCGAATGTTCATTCCGAGCAAGGTGATGTTGCTCTGTGTGTGAAGGGTTGTGCCCTGAAGGGAAGGAAGGGGGAGGAAAGGTGACCTTTTCGCCGAAAACGCGCACACCTGTGTTTTCTTAGCATTGAGCTCAACAAGATTGTTGGAGCTCCATTCGGAGACGAGGTCCAGCGTCCTGTTGAGCTCAATGATAAGATTCTGCCTCTCCCTACCAATATCACCACGAGCAGCCCCTGAGCTTCCGTGATATCCCCCATGCACTGTACTGTCATCTGCATAGCAATGTATAGCTCCCAAGGAAAGCATGTTATTGATATGCAGAAGAAACAATGCTGGGGATAGAACGGAGCCTTGCGGAACTCCAGCGTTCACTGCCACGAACCGCGAAGCGAAGCAGTATTTTTCGTGTCACGAATTTGATATGTACATTTATCTGACGCTCCTATGGTGAAAGAAAACATCGTGAGGAAACCTGCATACACCTGTAAAGTAATTTAAAGGTGCATGTGAAGTCAACCAATCCGCACTGGGCCAGCGTGGTTTGACTAAGGCCTAATCGCCCTAACTAGTTAGGGTAGGCTCGTGCCCCTCGGTGGGGATGTATGTATATGAGCTGTGATGATGATACTCATTTACATTGGGAACATTATGGCGCGGTTTCGCGTAACCCTTTGAAGGGTTATCGTGTCGTACGAACGTTTCATCTGCCAGGATCATTTACTGTATATTTAATATATTAGGTTGGGGAAAAAGTCTTTTTGCATTATAGTATGTATAAACTTGTAATAAAATCTCTTTGGCTATACTATTTGTATCTGGCTGGTTTTGGTATCCTTGAAAGTTTAAATTTTAAAGAACATAATTCCAAATTCAAATTAGGAAAATGTGTGATTTTCATTTGTTTTTCGTACCGCCAAGATGAGTGAATCTAATGAAGAAATTCGATACATTTTAAAATTTTACTACAAAAAAGGTAAAAATGCAACGCAAGCCGCGAAAAAAATTTGCGATGTTTATGGACCTAGTGCAGTGTCTGTGAGAGTAGCACAAATTTGGTTTAAGCGTTTTCAATCCGGAAGTTTTGATGTCAAAGATGCACGTCGCTCTGGTCGCCCTATTACAGATAAAATGGATGCCATTTTTGAAAAAGTGGAGCAAGATCGGCATGTCAGTAGTTACGACGTAGCTGAAGAACTGGGAATTGACCACAAAACAGTTTTGGCGCATTTGAAAAAAACTGGGTACACAAAAAAGCTCGACATTTGGGTACCTCACGAGCTCACTGAAAGAAACCTAATGAACCGTGTACTCATTTGTGATTCTTTATTACGACGTAATGAAACCGAACCATTTTTGAAGAAGCTGATAACTGGTGATGAAAAGTGGATCACGTACGACAAGAACGTGCGAAAAAGGTCGTGGTCAAAGGCCGGTCAGGCTTCACAGACTGTGGCGAAACCCGGGTTAACTCGCAACAAGGTGATGCTGTGTGTGTGGTGGGATTGGAAGGGCATTATTCATTATGAGCTGTTACCACCAGGCAGGACCATCGATTCTGAACTCTACTGCGAACAACTGATGAGATTAAAGCAAGAAGTTGAGAGAAAGCGGCCGGAATTAATCAACAGAAGGGGTGTGGTTTTTCATCATGATAACGCTAGACCTCACACATCTTTAGCCACTCAGCAAAAATTAAGAGAGTTTTACTGGGAGGTGTTAATGCATCCGCCGTATAGTCCTGACCTTGCACCTTCAGATTTCCACCTGTTTCGGTCTCTTCAGAATTCTTTAGGCAGTGTCAGGTTAACATCACGAGAGGACTGCCAAAACCACTTGTCGCGGTATTTTGACCAGAAGTCCCAAAATTTCTATAGCAATGGGATCATGTCCCTACCTACAAGATGGCAAAAAGTTATCGAACAAAATGGTACCTACATACTTTAGTTAAATGTAAATAAACTATATTAAAAAATGTTTTGAATTTTCTTAAAAAATGCGAAGATACTTTTTCCCCAACCTATTATATATATATAATCGTTTTTATTGCGCAAAACAGTACAAACAAAACAAACAATAGTGAGCAAAGGAGAACTTTTCTCTGAGAGAGATCTCTTCCAACCTACCTACGCAAGCGTCAGAGATAAATATTGTAGAAAACACTATCGCCTATAAAACAACACTAATTTTGTAATAATAATAATAATTTATTTATTTGCAAGAATACAGTATTTTCAGGTGGTACATTCATCAATTTCGATGCATTCTACCTGCAAGCAGGCGTGCAAACATTTATAAAATTCTCTATAATTATACTACATTATTAAAAATAAACACCTATTGATAGGCTATGTCATATAAATTATAAAACATTTTATTATATATAATATATAATTGTAAAAAAAATTGCTAAATAATAGTCCATGTCATAGAATATTAATAACCCATGTCATTTAAAAATTAATAATAAAGTCATACATAATTTAATTTTTATATAAATTTTAACGTAAACAAACAACAATAATAATAATAATAATAAGTTTTAAGGTTTAAGTTTTTTATAGTATTTTGTTTTATATATATATTGTAAAAAACTTAAATTTAAGGATATTTTTGAATAAATGGATAATAATAATAATAATCTTTATTTCTCATCACAAAAACAAAAACAATACCAACAACACAAGAAGCTTACAAATGTATAATTACCTATTTATTTTTATTTTTGTGCGAGACTGATGCCTATGCTAAGTATATTAATATACCTGTATTACAGGACATCAGGCTCTCACCACCTCGGTACACAAATTAAATTTCATTTACCATGTAACAAGAACAGCTAGAGTTAACGATACCTACTTATAAATATTATACTTCTTATATAGTTACTTATTTACTTATTAATTTCATTTATAGAAGCCTTTATAGAATATTACGTGTGTGTGTATATGTGTGTGTGTGTGTGTAGGTGTGTGTGTGTGTACGTGTGTGTGTGTGTGTGTGTGTGTGTACGTGTGTGTGTGTGTGTGTGTGTGTGTGTGTGAGTGTGTGTGTGTGTGTGAGTGGAGGTTCGTATGAGTGAACACGCCTATGTGCCTATTTTATTTTATAATATGACCTTAATGTTATATACTCATTCATTTAATTACTGTACATAATTTTTCCGTTTCAGCATAATTCAAGCCCAGCAGCCACTCTAATACTTTCTTCTTACAGCTGCGCCTTGTGAGGGGATAAATACTGAGTACAGCATTAACAGTGTTGTAAAGTCGGTAGCCTAAGAAGCAGAAGAATCTTTGAGCGAATCTTGTGTGAAATGGAGTCGTGGTGCATACAGTACCTTTCCTGCGTTTGTCAGCCATTAGCTGCGGGTTATAGGGGATGTTGACATGCTTACGAAGGATGACAGCTAAAATAAAAAGTTGACGGACAGATAGAACATTCCAATGTTTATATACCTCAATAGTGGGACAAGTAATAGGTAGGAATGCACCAACCTTTAGGACAGCTCTCTGAGCCCGTTCTGCTCTTAGCAAATGAGTCTTGGCGGATCCACCCCAAGAAGAGATACAGTACCCCAATTACGATTGGCAAAGTGATAGGTACACTGTTCTTAAAACTGATCGACCAGCTACCTGACGCAACGTTTTAAAAATAAATATTAATTTCCTTATTCGTGCAGCAAGTAGGTTCACGTGGGGCTGGAAGTTAAGACAGCAGTCAATCATAACACCTAAGTACTTTATGGAGTCAGTGGCGACAAGATCAGAGCAACCACAATTAGAGATTTTTAGGCAGGAACGCAAATGTGATTTGAGTGTAAGGTCAACAGGAAGACCCCGCCTAGTGATGGCAAATGTCAAATATTTGGTCTTAGCAACATTAAGAGAAAGTAAGTTGCAAGCCATCCAGTCCGCAACCATGTCAAATCCCATCTGGGCATAGTGGAATGTTTCTTCCCAGCTATTTCCGGTGAACAGCAAGGCAGTGTCATCGGCGAAAGCCACGATTTTTCCGTTTCTTAGTTTCATCTGACAGAGATCATTGATATATATTAGAAACAGCGTGGGACCAAGGGCGCTGCCCTGCGGAACGCCAAAAGTAACGGCCAAATCCCCACTAATCCAGCTATCGATTTTAACTGCCTGGTAGCGATCTGTTAAATAGCTTTTAAACAATTCAAGGGCTAAACCTCTGACACCCAGTCTTTCCATTTTCTCCAGAAGGATTGCGACAGAGACCGTATCAAATGCTTTTGCCAAATCGACAAATATGCCAATAGCCTTCTTCCCTCCATCCACACGTGTGACAACGAAGTCAGTGAGGTCATGGACAGCATCATCTGTTGACCTCCCTGAGCGAAAACCATACTGAGAAGGAGAAAGTATGTCATTTTTATCAAGGAAGTCAACTAGACGTTTGTTCATCAATCTTTCCACGATCTTGGAGAGGATGGGAAGCAGGGATATCGGCCTGAAATTATTGATACTGTCTCTGTCGCCACCCTTATGGATTGGTATGATGAGAGGCCTCTTGTATATATCCGGAAAGATTCCAGACATCAAGCAGAGATTGCAGACGTATGTTATAGGAGGGGTCAGTAGATCGCGGTGTTTTTTCAATAGCTGACCTGGTATTTGGTCAACACCAACAGCACACTTATCGCGTAGGCTCTTAATGAGGTTATCAACTTCAGCTTCGCTAGTGGGGAGCATGACCATAGACTTAGCTGCGAAAGGAATGGAGTTAACCGATGAGGTGTTAATATTACTACTAGCAATGCTATTTGCCAAATTTTTACCAATATTGGCAAAAAAGAAATTGGCAGCATTGACACTGCCTACAGGATCACTCTTGGAAATAAGACCAGAGGACACACTTTCCGATTTTTTGTACTGTGTGATGATGGCCACCGCCTCCCAAAGTCTTTTACTATTATTTCCAGAGTTTTGTATTAATTGTCTTTCATATGCTTGCCTAGTTTTTTTAAGAGCTGCATTACAAAAATTCCTGTACCTTTTATATATAAATAATAGGTTTAGTTAATATATTAATACTTAATAGGATATTTATAAAATGTCATTGAAATATTCTTTAATGGTATAGTAACATTTTGTTTTCAGCCATGTAGTCAATATTTTCTTAAAATGTTTACTATTTTCAATAATTTTAATATCGTTAGGCAATTTATTATATATACAGATTAACATATTAAATACATTCACTTTATATAAATAAGTGTGACAAGGAGGTTGATAAATTAAATGTCTATATTGAGTTCTCCTATGCCTATCATTAACATCTACGCGCTTTTTGAAATATTCTGTGTTATTTTTAACAAAGATACAAGCTTCTTTGATATTATATACAGGGCAGCGTAAGTATGCCAAACTTCTTAAATAGTGGCTTACAACTATCATCATACCAAGAATTTTGTATCATTCTTAGACATCTCTTCTGTATTCTAAAAGCTCTATCTACGTCAGATGAGTTTCCCCAAATTAAGATTCCGTAACTCAGAACGGATGAGACATAGCCATGGTATGCCATTACTGCTGCTTCTGTGGAAACTGTCTGTCTAAGTTTTTTTAAGGCGAATACGAATCTGTCGATCTTTGTACATACCATATCAACATGACTTTGCCAATTTAAGTTTTTATCAATATTCATACCCAAATACTTAAAACATTCAACTAATTCTATGGCAACATTATTTTGTGTTACTTGTATATCTAATGGTTTTGGATTGTAGGATAAAAATTGCATTATTTTAGTTTTTTCTAAGTTAATGTTAAGTTGATTAACTTGTAGCCAGTTGATTACTTCATTTAAAGTTATATTAAGTTTTGCTTCAGCAATCTCTTTATTTTTACATTGAACATTTATGGCAATATCATCAGCGAACATCACACATTCATCATCAATAACATTGGGAAAATCATTGCTAAACAATATGAATAATGGGGGTCCAAGCACGCTACCTTGTGGAACTCCCGTCTTATTTAAAATGTACTCTGTCCTGTAACTGTTTTTTCGCGAAATCCTTTTTGTTTCTTGAACAACTCTCTTTATTTCTGTACACTGAAGTCTATTATTTAAATAGCTTTTAATCCAGTCATTTGCTTTTCCTCTGATGCCAAGAATATCTAGCTTGTTGAGCAATATTGAGTGACTCACAAAATCAAACGCTTTTGTCATGTCAATAAATATTGACACAACGGGAATGCGCTGATTTATGCTTTCAGAAATGCATTTTATAAGTTTAAAACAAGCAAGAGTAGTAGACTTTCCCTTCCGAAATCCACACTGTTTGTCCGACAAAATGTTATATTGATCTACAAAACTGTTTAGCCTAACCAACATATCTTTTTCAAAAACCTTAGATAATACCGAGATTATTGTTATTGGTCTGTAATTATTGGGATCGAGCTTATCCCCTTTTTTGAAAACAGGTCGAATAACTGATAACTTTAGCTCTTCCGGGAATACACCTTCAGAAAAACTTAAATTTATAATATGTGAGAGAGGTTGGCAAATACTCTGTGCACATGCTTTCAGAACCTTTGTACTCTGGTAAAATAAAAAATACTGTAGTTCATCCGCATCATGTTTGTATTATGACAAGGCATTAAAATTGAGGGATACTATTGAAACGGATATGAGAGAAAGAATGATGTGATGACATCATTCTTTGTCTCATTCTTGTGTAACTACCCTATGCTTCTTTCCCCCATTTTTTTTACTAAAAACAATGAAGACAGTGTATTAGTGAGTGTTTTAAGAGTGGCTCGGTGGTCCATTGGCATGTGCGTTCGGCTAAATTGCCATGCCAACGTTGGCCATGATGAACCCATGATCAACCCTATGATGGGTGACCGAAAATGTGAAACATCTCTAACTCCTCCGTGCTCTGAAAGACTCATTAAAGCGGTGGGTCCTGCGCTTGGTCTCGTGTCAGCTGCCTGGGATGAAATGGCCTGGCCGGCCGACAACCGGTCGGGAGATATTTCTTGTCCATCCCTGGCCTGCCCGTCTGTTGGGTCGCATTATGGCACTTAGCGCTAGCACCCCTCCGTAGAGTAGCCCCAGCGCTTGGGTCAGCAGCTGGGCCTGTCTCCAGGGGGTGCACTCGGGGAGTGGCTAGCGCCGATCCTGATCGTGACTCTATGGGGGTAGAAGTTGCTGGAGGGTGGTTGAGCCAGCTATAGGGTTTATGCCCGAGTCCAATGGCATATCCGAGGGGCGGCTTTGTCAACCCCGGGCGCGCTGGTAGTGGTAGTCGCAGTATGGACCTTACCATGCGCGCCCACAAGGGCAGGGAGAACACCGGGGGGTTGTAGAGGGTCGGCCTGGAACTCCGCCGGGCCAACCCCACACACGCCCGCCGTCTCGTGTCAGCTAACCATCCTATTGAATTATGCGTGTAAAGGACCTGAGAGTGCACTTATTCTTGCGCAGACACTTGTGCTGCGAGTCTCTGATGAAATTAGCCACAGTTAGGCTTTTTATATACAACTAAGTGCATGCTGCCCATCTGATGGTAAGTGGTAATAGTCACCTACAGTACATGTGGCTCTTGTGAGATTCGCAGTAAATCTGCAACCCCCACAAAAACCACAGTGTACGTTGCCAACTTGTGACATAAGATATTAAGTCACGGTACCTACCCAGTAATTTCACTGCCATATACCCTTCAAACAGAAGCACAGCAATGCAAGCACTGCTGCTTTGCGCCAGAAATAGGTATGACGGAGGAACCCAAGCAGGCGACCCTGGTATAGAGTCTCCCTCCGGTAAGGGACACACACACCCAGTTATGTTGACTGGAAGAAATCTCTCGTTGAGATATGTCACCATTGTACATGTTTATCTTGTGTATTTGTTTTCTTTTTGTTGTTTTATGAGCAAGTTTATTCATTGCACATAACATTGCATACAACACTCATTGCATATTATATTTATTTTTATATTAATACAAACAAAACGCAATCCTAAGACAAAACAAATAAATCACAACGAACATCTACATAAAAGATATACCTATAGTTCTAATTGCTAATAATAAAAACTCAAACTTTCCGAAGTTTCGCTTGGGCCGTTTAAAATTAATTAAAAACTCCGAAATATCCTCAGCTACGTTCCTTGCTTGACTTTGACATAGGACCACCGTACGTAATATAATTCCCAAATCATTTATATCAGAAACTTACTTCGACAAACTTTGCACAAGCTGTGGATGAGAATATGACGGCTGAAACATACTTTAGTCATATGTTTTTGTTCAGATCCGGTACTCTAAACGCGTACTCAAAGCCAGGTTTGCTAACGGTATTGCCCCCCAATCATGAGCGTCAAGGTATTCAAAAGCAGGAGAGGTGAAAATTTTACTTTGCAGTCGAGCGCAACACTCAACTTTTCACCTCACCTCAGTGAGGAAAATACCTACTAGCACGGTAATTATACTATTACATTATTATAAATAATGAAAGACGTAATACTGGAAACAAATGAGTACGAGGGCTGCACTGAAAGTGTCGGGAATGGAATATTTCTGTTCCTCCTAGCATAATAATGTCTTTTTAATCGTAAACTCTATGGTTTTATTTATCGATTTTCATTTTTTAATTTTAATAAAAGAAGGCGCTTTTGTCACCGAACTTGTCAAGTAGGTGTAAAAATGGAATTGACTCGAGAAAATTCAAGAGCAATGATTTGTTATGACTTTCAAAGTGGTTTGACACAAAAAGAGTGTGTTGATTGAATGCTTTCTGCATATGGTGACGAAGCCCCGTCTAAAACCACAATTTTCGCTGGTTTTTACTTCACCTAATACCATGGCGGCCTGCGTGCACGATTGGCCCCGTGTACGCCGCCGTAAGGCCCTCCGTCTGGGGATTGCCCTGATGTTCTCGGGCAATCCCCCCTTGGCGACAGCCCAACCTGTTAGATCGGGAGTGGTAGTTGCAGTGGGGTCCCTACCACGCGCGCCCATAACGGCAGGGAGAACAACAGGGGGTTTTAGTGGGTAGGCCCGGCACTCTGCCGGGAGAGCCCCATACACGCTCGTTGTCTAGCCAACGGCGAGTACGATGCAGTCACGCATTCCCCTCGAAAAAAAGGGTGTATAGGATACGGGGGTTGAAAGTAAGATGTGTGTAGAAATAATAAATTATATACATATTTAACCCAAGACAACTATTGTAGTAGTCCCGCCTTTTCCCGCCACACAATACGCGACATTTAGAGACACCACTAAAAATATGAAAGAAAAATACACCTGGCAACTCCACCGTCACCATAGCTCATTCGTTTTTCGCGCTCTACGCAGCTGACACATATTTTAACTATTGACGTAGTACTATTATCTATTCTGTGCTATTGATGTTTTTCAAAGTGATTTATTTTTCTGAATAAAACTAAAATGCAGAAACGCAGTGCTGAAAACAGAAAATAAGTATGAAAAAGAAAATATGAAGCTTCAAAAGAAAATTGGTTATCTTAATATAAATAAATAACACAACATGTCTTAACAAGTACGTACTGTTTTGAAGATGCGTCGTAATTTTGTGTGTTGCCTTTAAAATTCGTCGTCATTATTTAAATTTTATAATAAAATATGTGCTTATATATTTTTCTTTATGAACTGCCTGCTTTCCGTGGGAAAGCGTTACCTATCAAGGCAAATAAAAGAAGATGTACCTAGGTACCTACTCGATCATGAACTCTGTGGGATGTAGGCATAAGCACAAATACTTTTAAAGGAAATTATGGCATAAAGTATACATTTATGACCAAGTTGCCTATCTAGGCAAAGTTTCCTGGTAACTGCAAACTGTTAGATGGTCCATAACATTAGAAATTCTTAATATCCTAAACTTGGGATAAATTACTCAAAAAATAAGTCAAAGTGAAGTGAGCTTTGCAATAGCTGTAATATCACAAGTATTGACTTCAATTTCCATAAAATCTTCATAAAATATCTCAGTGATGTGGTGATGTCAACTGATGTCTTTAGATTACTATGCAATAATTATACATTTTCAGTACACCAGGATCAGAAGGAAACTAATATGACTATGCTTTTATAAAAACCTAATAGAAGCTATAAAGAGCAATAAGAGGGATGAATATTTGTACTCCAATAAAACTGTAAAATTATTTACAGTCATACAGTCATAAAAAGAATGATAATCATTCTAAAATATAAGTAAGCCATGTACAAGAACCTCAAAAACTTGCTTCTAGTTCAAAAACCTACCAGCAGCCTGTGCGCTACAATAATTTCTAACAATATCCTCCCCGGAGGGCCTCATAGAGAGAGGGCCAACCTCAACTATCATTCAGGTTTTCAGCAGCCAGTCTCGAACTCGATCCAATTATCCATAGACCCACAGGTTAGCTTCTCTGGTAGATTTTATGTTTATTTTTACCCATCGTGGTAATAAATAACCCAGGTTCCACAATTTTAAAAGTGGATAAAAGACTATGTAATTCCTTTTATTACTATTTTCAATCAAGTTATAATCCACAGAACAATAATAAGTATTGTGAAATGGATAATTAAACAAACAAATTAACAACTGGATAGCAGAAATGCTTGTCCCCGTGCAATGTTTTCTAGAGTTTTGCAATTCCTAAAAGGATGGTTCCATAGATTTATTTTAAATTAAAATAATGATAATAAGTTTATTGAAAATTGACACTTTTTAATGGAGATTTCATGGTATAGATTTGGTTGAATTAATGCATACTATCTACATGCAAATTATTAATAACTAAGGAAATACCTAGTTAATTTTTATGTTTGACTAATTGTATGAATACATATGCCTTTAACATTTGTCTCAAGCCAATTTTAAGTGGATTTAAAAAAAAAAGTTTTAAAATTATTAAATGTTCAGATGACTTGATTAAAATATTAATAAATTTTAGTTATAATGTTTTACAACACCTAAGTTTTTTATTTTTTTTTTATATATAATAAAGATAAGTTTTTTGATAATTTTATTCAATGTGACATAATTTCTAGGTTTTAAAATATATTCCTTAGATATGACCTTAAAGATTAAGTCCAACAGAAAGGAAATGTATCATACTATTGTCATCATCACTTATAAATAAATTTATTAAACTAGACCACTGCATGGTTTGTAATTTTGCTCAAATGCTAAGTAGTTTAGTTTCACTATGTATGGCAGTTTCTTGAGGAATTGTTTTCCGCTAAGAGCTCAGATAGAAATAAGTTTATAGCTTTGAACGTTTGGGGGGCAATTACAACATGCTTATGTATAAAAGAAGTATTATAAAATGCTTCTGCGATATGGAGCAGTAAACATTTTCTTTAGAAATTTTCTCAGGTGTTTTATCCACTGACAGTAATTAAAAGGTACTTATAGTATATATGGTTATAGGAAAAAAGGAAGACAGTATCAATTTCTTAGAACTGTTAGATACATAATTATGCATTAAGATGTTTTGCTGACCGAGTGATGAAGTAGATGTGATATTTTATTACAAATAGATAACACCACACTTTCAATACATATATTAACAGAAAAAGCTCAGTTTAATTTCAATCCAAATTATCTTGCTAAACATTTGGCAGTGGTACTAGCGGCATCTGATTTTTGCTTTATAATATATCAAATTTAAAGATAAGAAATATTAAGCTGATTTTGAATCTTGCAGTCTCAATTCAGATGTAAGTTGGAAACTGTCGCAGGACATAATGTAATTTTAAGATTTGTTATGCATTGAATTATTTGTAACGCATTTCAATAAACAATATATGATTAAATGATAAATAATATATATTTTATAATATTCATTAAATCATGGCATACTCTTATGCTTCAAATGTATACCATAGGATTAATATTTTTATAAAAGGAGAAGAAACTCCTTTTCTTTGATTCTGGAATTTCTGCAGAGTTATAACTGACAGAGCTTAAGGAATCTAAGTATTCCCAGGTTAGACCATTACCACTGTTCACGCTCGAGGAAGAGCGAGTGGCGGCACTGCATTCTAGTCTGTGCAGTGACAGCTTTTTTGGCGGCCGGCCGCATGTGATATGTCAGTTGAGTCGAGTCGAAATGTCATAATTTGTGGTTAGGATGATGTCCGGGCATCCATAAAATATAATACACAATATTCAAGCAAATAGTGATTTGGGAATAAAATATAATATACAATATTCAAGCAAATAGTGATTTGCGCGGCTCACCTAATATCGGGGTGCGAAAGCCCGCTTTGTGTTGTGCAGTCAAATTCGCGTGTGTAGTCGTGGTGGCCTAATAGGCCTTTGTAGTGCTCCGGTCTCCACCGGTGGATCCACTGCAGAACTTCAGGAGCCGCGACTTCCTTCGAGCTAGCTCAGGAAGTCCACCGGCTACGGAGGAGACAACGGGAATCGGGGTAAGCCACAATCCTTTCTATGAGTTGGTAGTCAAATAAAATTCAGCAATACAAGTCGGTGAAACGCCGACGTGGTGGAGTCTACTTGGGGCACCACCATCTCTTGGTAGCAGAGCGTGGTTCTTAGATTTGAGCATTTGATTAGTATTGTACAATTAATATTGTAATCTTGTTGGTTGTCCAAACGGGCAATACATATTAATTGGTTTTGATTGCTGATTTTAAACCGACTACCAGCTCATTTGTGGACCGATCTCCTTAACTAATTGTCATTGTATATGAAAAATTGAGGTTAAATGTCTTTTGTTGTTCTAGTTAAGTTCTAGCATTTACCTATATTTGATTTTGGTTTGTTTTTTCATATCTTTGTTTTGCCCTTGAATATTTTGTTTGTTAAGTTGTAAACTTATACTTGAATTTAATTTGTTTAACAGATTTTGCTGCTAAATGACTTTGCTGTTGTTGTAATACACTATATTGCTGTGTTAAGTTTTAGCATTTACATTTGATTTTGTTTTGTTTGTCTTTGAATATTATGTTTGTTAAGTTATTGACTTAATACTTGATTTTAATTTGTTTGAAAAATCCTGTTGTTAAATGCCTTTGTTGTTCTAGTTAAGTTCTAGCATTTACACTTGATTTTGGTTTGTTTATATATTTTGTTCTGCCTTTGAAGTTCCTCCCGATCTGTTTTATTGTCTGCGGTTGTCGGTCTGTTTGTCCGTGTATTATTATAGTGTTTATTAATTTTGGTGCAAAATGGTCCCGCCAGTCAGCCCGCTTAGTGGTGCCCGCGCGGGTGCACAAAAGATTTTGAGATGGTTTGCTAGTGCCGTCGCTTTGGTAGACCGACCAGACCGAGAACAGGCCTTGTTAATTCGGCATGAGGGAGTACCTGCTCGCTTGAAGGAATTGGAGCAGCTTTTTGTTGTTCATCAACAATATTTGCTCGACCACCCAGCCGAGGGTGCCGCTGAGTTGCGGGCAGTCGACCAATTTAATGCCGATTATGATCAGTGTTTTGAACAGGCGGATGTGATCATAAACAAGGCTCAGGCTATCCTATTCGCCCGGAGGGGTGAGTCGTGCACGCCCGGGGAGGTCAAGCCTACCCCGGCCGGCTTGCTGGGCAGACTGCCCACTTTGGACATCCCAACCTTTGATGGGAACTTGGCTGCTTGGATGGGGTTCATTAACCTCTTTGATAGCCTGGTCCACTCGAGGGAGGACCTGTTCCCTAGCCAGAAATTGGCCTATTTGCTCTCTGCCTTACGTGGAGAGGCTGGTGTACTTGTCCAGCATCTACCTGTCAACGATGACAGTTATGAGATTGCAAGGGCGTTGTTGACCGCCCGGTATCAGAATGTTCGCTTGCTAGCGGACACACATGTGGCTGCCATTTTAGGGCTGCCACGAGTATCGCGGGTCTCCTCATTGAGGAAGGAGATTTTGAACCCGCTGCTAAGCGCTATTAACGCGCTCAAACGCCTTGATCTACCGGTGGACCAGTGGTCCTTTATTTTGCTCCACCTCATCCTCGATAAGCTTCCCATGGAGATGAAGGGGCGCTTTGAACAAAGGTATGGGGGCAATAGTGCCTCGTACCTCCCCCCCTTCTCGGATCTCCTCAGATTTTTGGAGGATGAGTGTCGGATGACCGACCACTTGGATCTGGTTCCTATACTGGGACCGAGTACAGGCCGCTTTGAGGCGACCCGGGCAGCGCCACGGAGAGAGCGCCGCCCGCACAAGCAGTATACTGCAGTGCGGCAGAACTCTCCACACGGGGAGAGGCCGAGGCCTTGCAAGTGTTGCAAGCGGGATGGCCATCGTTTGCCGGCCTGTCCCAAATTTGTTGGCCTACGCACCGAGGGGCGTAGGAATATGGCCAAGCAGCGGAATTGGTGCTACTGCTGCCTGGGGGCCCATATGGCATCGGCTTGCCCCCACCCACGAGATTGCCACTGTTGTGGAGGGGCCCATCACCCCCTTTTGTGCTTCAACAATAGAGACACTCGTGAGGTGGTGAGAGAGAGGGACTCGCACACGGGCGGGGGCCCTCCTAGGTCACCCACCTCTCCGAGGAGATCGGAGGGGCGTGCCACCCCTCCGCGGAGATTGGACAGGCGCCCCCCCTCCAGTGAGAGGATTGGGCGCCCCACCCCCCCTACGGGCGGGGGGGATCGACGCGCCGCTTATGAGGCGCCACCGCGGGATTGGGCCGCGGTTATTAGGGAGCCACGTCGGGAGACAATACGCTTCTCTCCCCCTCTGATGGAGAGACCCCGGTTGTCACGGGCTCCCCCAACTTTCGCCCATCATGGGCACCGCCCGGCCCCCCGATGCAGCTTTGGTCGGGGTGTGTACGTGCCGGATTGGGACCCGCTCGAGCGCCTTGAGCGCCCTATTCCTCCGCCGCGCACGCATTTTTCTTCGGACCCCCCTTCCCCCCCGTTGCGGGGAATGCGGGAGGATTTTCACTAAACCAACTGTCGGCTGCAACCCCCCCACAGGAGCAGGTGCTGTTACCAACAGCTTCCGTACAGGTGTGGGGCCCGAGGGGCACCTTTGTTTTAGTTCGCGCCCTTTTGGATACGGGAGCTCAGGGTTGCCTTGCCTCCAGCTGGCTGGTCCGGCAGTTGAGTTTGAACACATCTCCATACCTTGAATCGGTACGAGGAATCGGAGACCTGCGGATCCCGGATCCGATCGGTCAGGTTTTGTTCTCCTTCTCCCCCCACTTCTCTTCAGCGCCCAAAATTGGCGCTACCGCGATTGTTTATGAGAAGGTTGTTGGTCAGCTTCCGCAACAGCACGTTTCGCGCGCTGTCGTTGATGCGACATCAGGATTGACCTTGGCTGACCCTTCCTTCCACCGAACCGGTCCGATTCACTTATTGCTCGGTGCCGATGTTCTAGGCCGCGTGTATTGTGGGAAGAGGAGAGAGTTACAGAAGGGTGGGCTGGTAGCCTTATCTACATCGCTTGGGTTTGTAGTGATGGGACCAGTTAGGCATAACCCACCATCTCCATCGGTGGACAGTTACATAACTGTTAGCTCCACCTTATCGGATGTCCTTCAACGGTTTTGGGAGGTGGAAGAGCCACCTACCGTGAAGCGAGTGAACCCCTTAGACGAGGAGTGTGAGTTGTTCTACCAGAACAATACAGGTCGCCTTCACTCGGGACGGCTGATCACTCGTTTGCCCTTTTTGTCAGTTCGCCCCTCACTTGGCAGCTCCCGGCCGTTGGCCGAGAAGCGGCTGCTGTCCATGGAGCGTCGTATGAGTAGGAACTCCGACCTCAAACAGAAGTATGTCGACTTCATGCGAGAATATGAGCAACTGGGGCACATGTCGGTCTCGCGACTGGACTGGCGAAACGAGGAACATAATTTTCTTCCTCACCACGCGGTTTTGAAACCTTCCACCGGGAAGATACGCGTTGTTTTTGATGGGTCAGCTCCTACGTCTACCGGAGTTTCGCTGAATCAATGTCTGCATGCTGGACCGAAGTTGCACCACGAGGTGGGTGATGTATTGACCAACTTCCGTCGCCATGCCGTCGTCTTTGTGACCGATATCCGGATGATGTTTCGGCAGACTGTGATTCACCCGGACGATAGACGATATCAGCTCATATTATGGAGGGAGGATCCCAGGGATCCCATGCTGGTCTACGAGCTGAACACCAATACATACGGTTTGCGTTCGAGCCCCTTTGTGGCAATTCGCTCACTTGTGGAACTCGCTGAACGTGAACGATTACGATACCCTCGCGCATCCTTGGTTCTCAAGGAGGATGCATTTGTTGATGATATTTGTACGGGCTCCTCTAGTGTCGAGGAAGCCTTGATTTTGCGAGATGAACTAATTGCTCTTCTCGGGGCTGGTGGTTATGAACTGAGGAAGTGGATGTCCAACTCACCTCAGCTTTTGTGTGACTTGCCAGACGACCACCAGCAGGAGCCTCATATTTTTGAGAATGCCAACACTCCAGATTTACTGTCTGTTTTGGGAGTGCAATACAGACCTGTCCAGGACACGTTCACCTATCGATTGGAGCTGCCAAGCCCCAAGGTCTGGACGAAACGGTTGGTTTTGTCTACAGTAGCTCGTACCTTTGACCCAAATGGCTGGATTAGTCCCGTAGTGTTTTGGATGAAGTGCTTCCTACAGGAACTTTGGTCAGCCGAAGTGTCGTGGGATGAGCCCCTCTCGGGCCGTTTGCTGCGAGATTGGGAGTCCTTCATGTTGTCTCTCCCCGACATTAACCGTGTTAGTATCCCTAGACATATACTGCCTAAGGGACGGTTTACGGCCAGCCTTCATGGCTTTTGTGACGCGTCTGAGAGTGGATACGCAGCCGTCGTATATATCCGGACGGTCGATGATAGAGGAGCTGTTAAGCTCCACTTGCTAATTGCTAAGAGTAAGGTTGCTCCACTTCGGACTCGATTAACGATTCCGAAGTTAGAATTGTCTGGAGCTACTCTTCTGGTTCGGTTGATGAACCACGTTGTTGACACCCTGGGACGTAGTGTGGACTTTGAGTCGCTCTTTGCTTGGTCCGACAGTCAGGTTGTCCTGTGTTGGATTAAGAACTCCGTCCACTCCCTGGAAGTATTTGTGGCCAATCGGGTATCCCAAATACAGGCCTCGAAGGCCACGTTGATTTGGCGCCACGTGCCAGGTGAAATAAACCCTGCTGACTGTGCATCACGTGGCAGCGAAGCCCCTCAGCTTATTGACCACACTCTGTGGTGGGGTCCCGACTGGTTGTTACAACCGTCTTGGCCTTCCACACCAGCTGTGGTGAAGGTACCAAATCCGGGCTTGCGTGTTCACGCTGTCGAGACTATGGCGGCTCCAGAGCGGGAATTTTTATTAGACCGCTACAGTTCTCTGGACAAGTTGCTCGGCGTGACCGCTTGGATAAGAAGATTTATACGAAATTGTCGCCGGCCTCAGGACAAAGATTTGTGTCCGGTCCTCTCACCGCAGGAGCGCCAAGATGCTCTTGTGCATTGGGTGCGTATGACCCAGTCTAGAGCGTTTGAACCGGAACTTAAGATTTTCCGTACCGGGACGTCCAAACTGAAGGGACCCTTGGTGCGTTTGACTCCCTTTCTGGATGATAAAGGATTGTTGCGTGTAGGAGGCCGATTGAGGCACGCTAACTTGCCTTATAGATCACGTCATCCCCTGTTGCTCCCCAAGGACGGACCATTGGTGCGATTGTTGATCATTGATCGCCATGTGAAGAATGCTCATGCCGGATGTAATGCATTGACCGCGCTCCTCCAACGGGAGTTTTGGATTTTGTCAGCGCGAAGAATAATCCGATCTGTTATATTTCGATGTCTGCCCTGCTATCGTTTACGCCCCGAGACGATGCAGCCCCAAATGGGTGATTTGCCTGCTGATCGTGTGAATGAATCGATGACCTTCTTAGGAGTTGGAACTGATTTTGCGGGACCATTCACTATAAAAACGTCGCGACTCCGTAATGCTAAGACTGAAAAGGCTTACTTGTGTGTGTTTGTTTGTTTGGCCACTAAAGCCGTTCATTTGGAGGTGGTGAGTGCGCTCACCATGGACGCTTTCTTAGCAGCGTTAGGCAGATTTGTCTCCCGCCGGGGACTGCCTTCTCTAATTCGGTCCGATTGTGGGACGAACTTCAAGGGCACTGATAGACATATAAGAGAAGTTTGTGAATTTTTAGATAAAAATAATATTGAGATCGGATCCACACTCTCCCGTAGGGGGGTAACATGGCGATACTCCCCGCCGTCTTGCCCTCACTGGGGAGGGATTTTTGAATCTGTTGTAAAGGCCGCCAAGACTCACCTTCGCCGCGTTATTGGGGAGACTATTCTCACGTTTGAGGAACTCGCGACGGTGTTTCATAAGATTGAGGCGGTTCTCAACTCGCGTCCGTTATGTCCGTTGTCTACCGACGCGAACGATTTGCAGGCCCTCACGCCGGGCCATTTCTTGATAGGCAGACCACTTAACGCCCTGCCCGAGTATCCTTATAGAGATATCAATCCCGGACGCCTTTCGCGGTTTGAGTTGCTCCAGCAGCTTACCCAGAGCTTCTGGCGCCGCTGGCACCTTGAATATTTACACATTTTGCAACAGCGCGTTAAGTGGTCAGATAAGACAAACCCACCGAGGGTTGGAGACCTCGTGTTAGTGAAGGACCCAAACCTGCCACCCTTACGTTGGCGTCGCGGACGCATTGTCCAACTTACTCTAGGGTCTGATGGTGTGCCCAGGTTTGCCGAGGTCCTAGTTGGGGATTCTGTTTTGAAGCGCGCGGTCGCTACTCTTTCTCGCCTCCCCTTAGACTGATTTGGCGGACAGTCCGGGACTGTCCGGAGCGGGGGGATGTTCACGCTCGAGGAAGAGCGAGTGGCGGCACTGCATTCTAGTCTGTGCAGTGACAGCTTTTTTGGCGGCCGGCCGCATGTGATATGTCAGTTGAGTCGAGTCGAAATGTCATAATTTGTGGTTAGGATGATGTCCGGGCATCCATAAAATATAATACACAATATTCAAGCAAATAGTGATTTGGGAATAAAATATAATATACAATATTCAAGCAAATAGTGATTTGCGCGGCGCACCTAATATCGGGGTGCGAAAGCCCGCTTTGTGTTGTGCAGTCAAATTCGCGTGTGTAGTCGTGGTGGCCTAATAGGCCTTTGTAGTGCTCCGGTCTCCACCGGTGGATCCACTGCAGAACTTCAGGAGCCGCGACTTCCTTCGAGCTAGCTCAGGAAGTCCACCGGCTACGGAGGAGACAACGGGAATCGGGGTAAGCCACAATCCTTTCTATGAGTTGGTAGTCAAATAAAATTCAGCAATACAAGTCGGTGAAACGCCGACGTGGTGGAGTCTACTTGGGGCACCACCAACCACTCAGGCTTACTTCAAAGAAATAATTAATGTTTCAAATCTATCCAATGTAGGTAGGTACCAAAAGTTTTTTCAAATCTTAAATTTCTATCTATTTTTAAAGCAGGAGCATCACATCAAACATGACATTTTCACTGCTCAGCTCTTTCACTAATTATCTAACTATAGGCAATAAAATAGGGTCAGATAATAAAATTAAAAAATGGATAAAACGAACGAGTTAATAAACTATGACTGGCAATCCCAATGTACGCCAGCACAATGGATAATGGCATATGCAATCCTGCCATAGTTTTATATTTCCTTAAGCATGGGACATCTAGAAACCTGATATTGAGAAAACTGACATTAAAACTGCTATTATTAGCAAAACCACTGCCCAAAAAGTTACAAATCCTATACATACATAATTGTTTATGTATTAATTAATGTTTTCACAAATTAAGATGGCTATTTTAAGAGATTTCTATGACAGCGACACAAGCAAGCAAGCAAGTTGTCTCTTCTCTATGTAAATATTATTCCAGATATTTTACTTCTGAGAACTTTGTTATTGCTTGGTTGGAACAAATAATAAAGGACCATAGAAATAAAGATTAGATAAATTTATTTTAGACTTTTAAAATACTACTTTTCAACCCATTTGTAGATGGCTAAAGCACATAATGGAGGAAAGTTAATTTAATTATTCATCTTTCATATTAATATTCTATTTACTCATAATCCTCCAAACAATATACTTCAAATTATCATGCATATAGGGCAGGATTAACTGTTGATAATATTTTAAAGGCGAATAAACATTTTCAGTAAATCACTATTTTACATTCTCGCGTGGCAATTATGTACGCTGTCCGTGGGACTGGCTAAAGGACATATATCTATCAAAGCACATTAATGCTTTTAGGGAATCGTTAATTCTACATTTTCGCGTGGCGATATGTAGGTACTCTGTCCGTGGGACAAGTTAAAAGACAAATATATATATATATCCAGGCATATGAATGATTTTAAGGAATTGTTAATTCTACATTTTCGCGTGGCGATTATGTACTCTGTCCGTGGGACAGTCCAAAATACAAATAAGGTAAATGATACCTACCTATAAAGGTAAATGATTGATTTCTATAACATTTTCGCGTGGCGATTATGTAGTCTGTTTGTGGAACAGGCTAAGGCTAAATTATTTTTAATGTATTTGATATTCATTATTAACTTCTGTACAAATATTTTACTAAGGCATAATTAATTGAGTCTCTATACTGTACTGTGAAATCCCAATAGATTTCAATCAGGAAAGGGGACCGAAACTTACAAAAAATTAGATTACACATTGGGTGACATATCCCCAATGCCCACTATTGGATGATCTAATATATTATCGACATTTGCTAAATATTATAACATACCACCCCAATTAGATTGGCAAACCTTTTTGCCACGGCTGGTTGTTCTTGATTTCTTACATGTTCAGTAATATTTTGAAGTACACTGTTTAGCTAAGGAAGTTTGATAAAGAATGTGTTATCAAATTTATAATTATTAACAACTGTTCACACTAGTGAACATTGTCTACATATATGAAATAAATATTTAATGTTATTGAATATTGATAGTAAGTTGTATACCTATTTATCAAAAACTCTAAACATCTACAATAGTTGTCTTGGATTTAATATGTATATAATGATAGGATTAAACGAACTTACCTTAAGTGAAGTTCAATCCATATTATATGAAGTATTTAATCCAAGACAAGGAGCATCCCACCCTTCCCTTTTGAAGTAATGAATTACTAACCTAATTATATTTACCTAATACTCTAAACTAATGAGCTATGGTGACGGTGGAGTTGCCAGGTGTATTTAGTGGTGTCTCTAAATGTCGCGTATTGTGTGGCGGGAAAAGGCGGGACTACTACAATAGTTGTCTTGGATTAAATACTTCATATAATATGGATTGAACTTCACTTAAGGTAAGTTCGTTTAATCCTATCATTAATGAAACACGGCATAAAGTCACTAAATTTTCTTCTAATACGACGACAACAGTTGTTTAATAAAAGCCATATGTATGCTAGCTCATCCCAACATGACGTTTGATTAATTCATTCGACACAAAATAATCCAATTCATAGCCGTAGCCGAGTAATTTCGACATGAACTTGGTGAGCTTAATTAGCGTTAGCACAGTAGCGCACACTGCACAGTAGACAGACACAACATTGAATATCCTATTGATTCTCTCGTTTGGTGTCAGCTTAATGGGCTTATTACACTTATCCTAGTTATGATCCGATTTAAGTATACATTGCTTATTTTGATTGCATCACTTGCTAAAAATGGGCTCAAAGAAATCAATGTATGCTTATATCGGATCCTACTAACTACGAGTAGGATAGTGTAATAAGCCCATATGTGAGTTTTGAATATGTCTAGTGCAGGATCTAGAGTTGCTCTAAGAAGAAGCACAGACGACTGTTACTCACACCGGCAGTGGCTTCTGCAGCCGTCTAGCGTCGGCGGCAGTTCATTGCGTCTGCAGAGGTCTTATCATGATCGATTAAAGCAAGGTAAAAACAATATTGGAACAGAGACACCGCTCTTGCTGTATAGCGCCATCCCGCTCTCAGTGCGATTTTAATATTGCTTTTGAGCGGTCATGGTCAGATCTCTGTTAAGATTAGCCGTTTCATTGATTTCGTTTGACTTGTAATCAAGTAATTATTAATAGATTGTATCTATGTCTACCAGAATGTTATGGCTGTTTTCACTAACCTTGTCTTAGCTTAGGAAACTCTTAGGTGGCATGCTGTCACATTTATTTCATTAAAGACAAAAAGCGATAGCATACTTCTTAGGAGTTTCCTAAGCTAAGATAATGTAAGTGAAAACGACCATTAGAGCATTTAGCCTATGGAGATGGTATGCAACAAATCGCAGTATACATTTTTTGTCACATTACGCGGGAGGCGAGGTAAACACACATGGCACACTGCGATAATCTAGAATTCAATTACATAATGAAAATATTTCCTTATACTAAAGAAACACAATCACATCGACAAATTAACGTGTGTCTACGCAATCGCCCGCAAATCATGCCCGTGTTTTGTGTTTGAGCTACCAACGTACCGTTGTATTTTTCTATCGTAACGGCATAAAAATTACTTCAAAACCGTATATAAATAAAACACGTTAATGTATATTTTATACTTACATGAGATAGGAAAAGCCATGGTATCGAAGATTTGAGTTACTGGATCACCTTTTGCATGAGGAAACAATTAAACATTTTTTACGAAGTCTTACTTGCGACACAAAACGACACCAAATGGCAGCCACAGAGTACTTTATGTATATGATGGCAGCGGCCGCGCTTCAACCAGTTTTATATAACGCGCATGGTCATATGATTAGCCTACTTTGGCAAAGGGGTTCGCCCTGCCTCACCATCTCCATAGGGTAAATGCTCTAAGACCAGAATCATCTGCATGGGTAACTATTTCTGTCACCAAGCAGCAGTGCTTGTATTGCTGTGGTCTGGTTTGAAGGGTAAGACAGGCAGTTACTGTGATTTGACATCTTACGTCACAAGTTTTCAACATACGTATTGGCGTCCTTGTGGGGATTGCAGGTCTTACAGGAACCACGTGTACTATAGACAACTGTAGCCACTTACCATCAGGTGGACAGCTTGTTTGTATGCCAACTGAGTTGTATAAAAAAACGGATGGTCGCACTCGCTAATCGGTGTAACGAGGTACACCTAAAAATATCGATACAAAATACTTTTGTCCGACTCCCAAAAAAACTAACCCATCCGTGCTGCGGCGTAACAGCTTTGCAAAGGATCCACAACAAAAAAATATAAAGGCCTTTAATCGTACAACTTTTATTTTCCACCAGAACCCAATCGCCCACTCAAAGGTACAACCGACAACACGAATTGAACATCGCCGCTATTTCGCGCGGTGCAGTATAATTTTACGAGTCGAACGCAAGGTTATTGGGGCAGCGATAACTGAACGATAACAGTTAGGCGCGCGAACTGTTCCAATAACAGTGACACGAGACACGACCCGCGCGTACTGCTACGTTTTTAATAATATGTAAATATCCGCAAGAAAACATCAGTAAAGGCGGCGACAAAAGTGTGTGTATTCCATGCTGACGTTCATGCAGGTAAGATTCACTAATTGGTATTATTTGAGCTGCGGAACAGTTTTATGGAACAGCTTTGTAACAATTGGATACAAAAAGTACAACCGGTCATCATTGGCAGTTAGCCCAGTCTTTGTACCGCATGTAAGAAGTTTTCAAATATCTACGGTATAATAATCTTCTGTTCCTATAACCGATATTCGGTCACGGCGGCCAATCTCAACATAATGATGTTAATCATAGAGTAATAATGATTTCAATCCACTCCTCGTTACCAAAATACGTGAATTTTCGCACACGTCATAAAAATATTACAAAACCTATTACAATTATAAAAATTATTATATTTTATGATCTGCCCACGCCCCCTCTGCGCCATTTTATAGCCCACCAATTTTCACTGGGTGAAACGCCCATAAAGGGGCGCCCACGTCAAGAACTTATGAAGTAGAAGGAAAAGTTGACTGTGCAACTGTTTGCATGTTGGGAGAGCTTCACGAAAGGAACAGGCAACCTCGGAAGGTCAAATATTTTATCTCCTCTTTTAAATAGATTTTAAAAAGATAGGTTTCTAAAATACCATATTGATCATTAAATTATAAAAAATAAAATTATTATACTTAAAAGATTATTTGGATGATAAAACTATTTGGACATGAGGTCGATTCTACACTTTCTTTTGATTAATATGTTAATAAAGTTTTTTTCTTATTTAATTTGAACTGACACATCTAATCTTGTAATGGAAGTTGAGCTCAAACTTTTGCTTTGAGGTCAGCTTTCAATTGACAACTCTGTAACAATACAGGGAGAAAAAAATACCCCTTGCTGGTTCTTTCCAGTACAAGGTCTCCCGCCATAGACTTGTGAACCAATGGCGTAGCTTCTTTGACGTGCAAAAGTGATTGTTATAAACCTATTTGAATAAAAGATATTGAATTTGAAACAACACAATGAATCATCATATGATATGTAACACGAAAAATTTTCCGACATCCTCCTCTGACGTATTTCTGATAAGCAAACCTTACACACGCACAGGAGTTGCGATTTGCGAATTCATGCACTTCTAGCTGTCCGACGCAAATCTACCTCATTGCAGGGCGCCCCGTGCTTCCTCTAGAACTAAAAACACTGTTTTAATACTATACAACAAATATTATACTATGTATTTTTTAATTTCACACCTACATAACGTCGCATTTTCTAGTGAAAGGGAAGCTACGCTTAATTTGTTTTGATTTTCAATTAAAGTTTAATAGTACATTGTTACCCTAGGGGTGAAAGTAACATATTTAGTCCCGAGACGGGGTTTGGTACCCGAGCGTAGTGAGGGCGCCAATAGTTCGAGGGAGTAAATAAGTCTTTAACCCGAGGTAAACACTGTGCTTTTCATTACGAATACAAGGAAAGTAAAGATAAAAACATGAATTAGCTAAAGAAAAAATGAGTGATTTTTTTTTATAAATCAAACTTCTGCTTTATCCTCTTTTTATAAAATTAGGCGTTAAATCCATATCTGAATCAGATGAACTCACTGTGTTAATACAAATCTCTGCTATACGGAAGTATAAACAAAACTCAACTCGAAAAAACAAATTAAGATTGGATCGCCGCTTTCCCGCCCATGTTTTTTCTGTGGCCCGCCAGCTATTCAGCCATTATTTATTATTGAAAAAATGCTTAATATTTTGCCCAATTACTCAAGACGAGAAAGAAGCGTATGGGAGGGAAGGGTTTGGCACCGGAGAACAATCTAGACTGCCGACGATCCACGAAGCACAGGGACTAACGTACGATCACGTGGTTGTGTTCAGAGGAGCAGAAAGGAAGAACCCTGTCCACGATAGTGTTCCCACGCGGTGGTTGCCATTACCAGACACACGGTATCCTGCACCTACTTCTACCGGGAGTTGAAAGAGGACGACGCAATTAGACGTCTCATTGCCCTTCCCAGCATAGCAACAGATGAAGTGGTCATGGAATACAATAAAAAAATAGTGCTCAGGGTCCTATCAAGCGGAGCGACCTTGGTGTAACTAAAAAAAAAACGGACGTAACATAATTATGCCAAATACGAATTAACTGACCAAATCTTGTGAAATAGTCCATACATAAATTATTAACATATATTATAATATTATTAGGATATATATATTTGAGTATAATTAAGTATATATAAGTATAATATAATTAAGATATATATTTAAATTTTTGAATTTGAGTTTGAGTTGAATCTGAATTTGAGTTGCGCAACTCACCTTAGATTAGGAGTAAAAAGTAGTCGTAAGTCTTAATATAATAATTATAATAACAAAATAGATCACAATGAGAAGATTACATGAAAAGAGCACGGACCACGAGTCTGTGGAGTGTTAAATTAGTAAAAAAAAAATATTTTGCCCAAATCCATGTTATATTAAAGAAATAGTTAAAAGTTAATAATAATAAAATTATTAAAATAAAATATTTATTCTTTAATTAATATTTAAGTTATTTCAATTTTACATCGCGCTGTGATTGAGTGAAACATGGTTCAATAGAAATGTGAAAATAGAATTAGTTTGTTTTATAATTTGACAGCTGTCAGTTGAAAGCGATTCCCCCCAAGGCTGAAAAGTATTACTTTCAACCCGCTCCACAGGCAACTTCAGACCTACTTTCAGAGTATGAGTAATGAAAAATAGTTTTCTGATAAAATAGCTATAGCTTGTATTAGCAATAAACATTGACATATTATTATGACGTAATGTCAATGGCAGCCCCTAATCTAAGACTGTTTGACCGCACAGTGTTGTGACCTGTCGGTAGACTGTTTGGCTCGACATATATTTTGAGATTATGATATAGGTACTGCGAGTATGATACTTTGCGAATAGGATGTTTTGCGAGTATCATCTTTTACTAATAATGTTTTGCGATTATGATATTTTAGAAATAATATGATTTAAGAGACTGAGCCGTGCGGACGGTTATTCCTAGGAATATCAGAATTCGTGTAGATAGGTTTCTGTACTTCTGGTCATTGGTGATTTTTCATTTAAATAATTCTCCTGCGGAGTTTTCATTTTATTTTGGAGATTATTTTCCATCTTTCTAACACTTTCTTATAGGATAGAAGTGTTATCTTGTCAAACAAGTAAGAAATGGGCGTTTTTAACCGACTTCAAAAAAGGAGAAGGTTCTCAATTCGATGCGTATGTTTTTTTTTTGTTTTTTTTTGTGTGTATGTTACGCGATTACGCCGCCAGTTGTGGACCGATTTTCAAAATTCTTTTTGTATTCGATAGAGTATACTCCAAGGGTGGTCCCATGGTCACCAAAGTCAGGATCTGATGATGGAATCCCACGAAAATCGAGGAAAACCCTTAAATTTTAAGGTGTTTCCAACGTGTTTTGTGTGTATGTTACGCGATTACTCCGCCAATTGTGGACCGATTTTCAAAATTCTTTTTGTATTCGATAGAGTATACTCCTAGGGTGGTACCAAAGTTGGGATCCGATGATGGGATCCTATGAAAATCGAGGGAAACGCTAATTTAGTATTAGCTAATTTATAAGTAGCTATTTTATTAAAATTAGGGTTACTTTCACTAAAAAGTTAAAAATAAAAAATATTTAACAAAAAATAAAAACCGACTTCAAAAACACTGAAAAGTTAAAAAAAATATAAGAATAGCTACAGATAACATCACACTTCTATATTGAAGTCGGTGCCAAATTTTAAGACTTTCAGGAGATCATCGTTTGGCACCGACTCCAATATAGAAGTGTGATGTTGTCTGTACCTATTCTTATATTATTTGTAACTTTTCAGTGTTTTTGAAGTCGGTTTTTATTTTTTTAAATTTGTTACACACAGGATTAACACAAATATGGGTCATTTTATAGATTTATGAGTAATCTATACATTCTGTGACTTTTAAACACATTAATAATATATTTTTATGGCTACCCAATGACATCAGCAAGACAGAAAGTGTTGCGAAAAGTAAATAAAGTTAGATTTCCGTTTTTCCGTTATCCATTTTTTGGGATGAGATATATAAATCTTATATTCTGTTGTTGACTAAGGTTTTGTTAACTAGAGATAGAATTTTCACATTTGCACAATACTGAACTTATCTAAAATCTGTCTGGTAGGCAGGCCGTAGGGGAAGAGGGGGCATAATGGAAAACTTAACTTTAAACAAAGAAATAAAAACAACCGGAATAACTATGACAATAAATTTTATTAAAATCATTAGTACAAGTATTGTTTTTAAAATAACAATCGAAATTTTAAAGCGCTGGTTAGCCATTTTGGGAAATAGGAACTTTTTTTTAAATCAAAAATTTTCCGCTTTGCCCACACTATGAGGGTAAAGTGGAAGAGCAATTTGGGCAAAGCGGAAAAGGAACCAAATCGACATGGTTTAGTTAGTTTCTTCATTTTATGCAAAAAAAATGTCCATCGTCTATCTCTCCACAAAGTTCGTATGCCCAGTTTCCACATTCTTCACACATGACCCAATCTTCTGCAGGAGGATCTTCATAGGGTTCGCAGAATGCTAAATTAGAAATTTAGTTAGGTACCAAATTATAAATTGTTATAAAAGCGATTGACTTGTGTTTTATTAAAAGCCGAACAGCAAGCAAGAGCAGAAGGTTCAGGAGACCTGTATGCTAGTCGAGGATATCTTTTCATAAAACCCTCCACTCAAGCTTTACCTGCTTTCTCACTGTGGAAAGAATTTGAGATGTTTTTCTGTAGTGCCAACTGATAAGCTAATGACAAATTGCACTAACCTTGTCCTAACTTAGGACCAACTTAAATGACAAGCTGTCACATTCTTTACATTAAAGACAAGAAGTGACAGCATTCTTCTTAGGAGTATCTTATCTAAGACAAGGTTAGTGCAATAGACCATAAATCTTGCAAGACCATAAAATAGCCTATCTCTTTCAACGGCAAGCTCAACTATTTTTTGTTCTAGTTGAGGAGTAAATACCGGACGGAACTTTCCAAGTTTCTTTGACGGATCACCAGATTTTAAATGACGATGAAGAGTTCCAATGGGGATACCATACATGTTTGATGCCGAGCTAATCGTATTATTTTTAGCTTCCTCCATCGCTCTTCTCATTTGGTCTTCAGTCCATGATTCCTGGTTGATCTTCTTTTTATAATTGTAAACCATCTGATAAGAAAACGTAATGATTTTAAAGATTTATATTTTCCACTTTGCCCTCTGTTAAAATATTACACTGCCTTTTCGGCAAAAACATTTTAGTCATTTAATTATTAGAATTATATAAACACTAATTTAATCCACAAAAGCATCGAGTTAACCAAGACACAACAGACTTCAGAGTAATAAGATAAAGAGGTAATTATTACTCACCATTCATAATAATATTCGATCTTTTTAATTCATGAAATTTCGTAGGCAAATCACTGAAAACGTAACGCGCTTCCGTGTGGCTCGTTCGCTGGCTCGAATAGAACTAATTTCAGACGATGACCTCGGGCGGCCGCGCACTAGTTGCTCGCGAAGAATGAGCGTCATTGTTTTGACGTATTTAAATAAAAAACAAATTTCCATTATGCCCTCCCCTTCCATTATGCCCCCCGCTCCTAAGTTGCATTGTGTAGTTATACAATCTACAACATAATACTCGATTGAATTGCTCTAGGCTGTCACACAATCAAACTCGGTTCATATCGTCGTAATGAAACAGAACTATTTGTCTTTTGCCTAATTAATATGATGTTGGCAATGGCATTATCTCGCACAAGTTTTCGTAAGGAACACGTGACGGTGATAAAGGGGGGAGGATTACCCTCATGCCCACTTAACGGGATTTGTGGCAAGTTGAACTGTAAGTTGTGTATGACTTACATACTGATTGTTATGTGAGACAGATTGCGTTTAATTTAAAATATAAATGTGACATAGTTATTAAATATTAGGTCCTTACATATGAAATTGGCGTTTTGCCGTACTGGCCACTTTGATCTCAAATATCTCCTCTATGGTTAGGAATTCCAAATTCAAATTTATACAGCTATTTACTCATGTATTTGTGTTTTGAAAATTATAATTCACTTGTTTTTTCCACATTTGTTTTTTTTTCTTTGCGTCACTCAGTTTACAAAATGGAAAACTTGAAATATAATAAATATTTTCATTTATACGTACGGCATGTTTTACTCATCTTTGTAACTACAAGTGGAAACTGATAATTGGCCATCAGTGATTTAGTTGCCCTACCTAGAATGTGTAACTAGCTGTAAGTTTCCCTAAAATATTAAAATAAAATATCACGTTATTTACGAGTACGAGTTCCACCGTGGCACCAGTGCTGCAGAAACGGCTCGAAGGATTAATGATGTGTATGGCGACGGTGCTGCAAAAGAAAACACAGTGCGATTTTAATTCCCACGTTTTCGTTCTGGAAATTTCGACCTACAGAACAAGCCCCGTGGACGGCCGGAGACCAAAGTTGATAATGAAGAATTGAAGGCTATTGTGGAAGTGGATCCATCGCAAACCACGTCCGAGTTAGCTGCGGGCTGCGGTGTTAGTGATAAAAGTGTGAAGCAACTTGGGAAGGTGAAAAAGCTTGAAAGGTGGGTACCTCACGAATTGAGTGAAGCAAATCAACAAACGCGCGTTGACTGCTGCGTTGCATTACTCAATCGGCACAATAATGAAGGGTTTTTAAATCGAATCATTACTTGTTATAAAAAGTGGATCCTGTACGATAATCGGAAGCGCTCATCGCAATGGCTGAACTCTGCCGAACCAGCCGAACCATGCCCCAAGCGAAAATTGACTCCAAAAAATATGAAACAAAACAATTGATTGAAAAGTACAAAACAATTGAGGAAAAAACAAGTGAATTATAATTTTCAAAACACATATACATACTAATAGCTGTAAACATTTGAATTTGGAATTCCTAACCATAGAGGAGATATTTGAGATCAAAGTGGCCAGTACGGCAAAACGCCAATTTCATATTTGTGTAAAAAAAATGTAAAAATGTAAAATAATCCCTTTTATATTTCTTTATTTTGAGACATTATAAGTGTAGTACATGTGTTTGCGAGTTAAAGCAGAGTTGTTTTGTAAGAGATTGTCTATTTTTAACAGACTTTACCAAAGAATGTGTAAGGACCTAATTTTTTTTTTTTTATTGCAGAAAGTTGGCAAACAAGCAAACTGCCCACCTGATGGTAAGTGGTAACAGTCACCTATAATACATGTGCTCTTGTGAGATTCGCAGCAAAACTGCAATCCCCACAAGAACCACAGTGTACGTTGCCAACTTGTGACGCCAGATGTAAAGTCACGGTACCCAGTTTGTTTGTTTGTTTTGAAAGTGTCTTTATTTTCATAAGATTACAATAATGTTACAATATAATATACTAACAAATGTAACAAATAAAATGAATATTAAATAATTTTACCAGGCTAAAAAGCGCCTACAAAAATTTTATTAAGCATACAAAATAATACTAGTTTTAACATAAAGCTTTTCACAACGACTTGAATGGTTTAATGCATTGTTTTTGCTAAACATTTGCTTCTTACATGTATTTAAATAAATTTGAAGGTAGAACAGTAAACATTATAAAGGAGGATGCATGCGCATACGAAATTATTACTATTGTCCATGGACTGGCCGCGGTGCGAGCTGCCCTGCCCCTCGCCATACCGTACGAAAGTATGATAAGCGCGGAGGCATTGCGCACGCTAGACGGGCTTAACTGACTGGTCAGGCGAGAACAACATGTAGTGATGGGGCAATCGGTATGTTCCGTACTTGTCGATGTAATGCAAATCGGATAATGTTGTTTTGCATAAATTAGAGATTAATTCGTTCCTATTATGCTTATTCGTGGAATAAAATTTGCGCGTTAATTTTAAAATGAAGTTTTGGATAAATGGATAATTTATTTGGGAATGGATATTTTTTAAATTGTTTGTTTAATTGTTTAATTGTTACAGTACCCAGTAATTTCAGTGCCATATCTTACCCTTCAAACCGGAACACAGCAATGCAAGCACTGCTGCTTTGCGGCAGAAATAGGTAAGACGGAGGTACCTACGCAGACGACCCTGGTACAGAGTCTCCCTCCAGTATTTATTCAATGTTTCGTCTTCTTACATATCTTACTTACTTAAAAATCTTTTTGTATCACATTTAACGCAATAAAGAATCGTCAGTCTTGAAATCTTGAATCCTCTGTCTGACACGCATTATTTCGTCTACTATGACTTTATGACGTTTATGACTAAGGTAGTTAAAGATTGTACAATCCGTTTTATTTTACATAATACTGAGCGAGCATAAATTAATCTATAATATATAAAGCTCGAAGACGATTCTATACTAAGTCTCCCTCTGGTATAGTTCCATTCTTCCCTTGGAGAATCGTGTACTTAAAATACTTGACATTGTTTTAGTTAAATAAAAACTTTTTATTTGATCACATTTACTCAAAAAGTTGATATTTTTGTAGCTAGAAAGTTGGTCAACTTATTTCGCACTATCTCTCGTTAATTTGAGCGGTTGATTTCTTTCAAGGCTATCAATGAGAACTTGAAAGCCATCTGTAGTTAAAATTTTGTAGGCACACGATAATTGTTTTAAGTTTAACCTGTCAATTCTGGTTGGCAAAAGTTTTTGAATTACCTATGTGCTCTGTTTTAACCGGTTGATGGAATTATTCGTTGTGATTGATTCCGGTTTGTTGATTATCCGGTTAATGAATAAACACAATTATAGCGGTTTTTAATAATATTAACCGCTGTTCCTAACCCTGCCTTAAACACATGAAGTGTTAGTCAAAATCTTTGCCAATATCATCAGCCGATACTGTTTTTGCTAATTAAGAAACAGTTAATCGTATCGCAAAGTTTAAAGCGGAGTATTCAGAAGTCAAACAAAATTTGAATATTGAAATTGCATTAAGGCAACGCGCAAACTTGTGGCTCATCTTCATATATTTTAATAAATCGAATTAAAATTTTCTTTTCGCTTTTTTCGCGAGACAATTAAGATTTCCCGGCGAGTTTTCTTCCTGTACGATATAAATTTAAGCTGTCTTTTAAGCTGATTGCGTGGAGGCGGCCATTTTGTTACATAATTCACAGCATATGACAGATCTCTGACGTGTTCTGCCTCTTACAGCTGTCCCACCTGCTCAAGCTCTCACACGTGTAGGAAAAATACCTTTTAATAAAACAGCGGGAACTACTATTTTCTGTCTAAATTTTATAAATTTATTTATTTAATTTAATTTACGAATGAATTATCATTGAACACTATACAAAAAGTTCACAATATACCCTATAACATGAACACGCCTTCTAACTCCCTGTTCCGCGCCATATTGCCCATTATGCTGGCGGCATTGCCGCTCTGTATGGCAATTGAGCGCAGAATAGCTGCCAGCCCTGGAGATGAGGACGAATCTAGCGGAGGCGTCCTTGAAAAAGGCTTTAGTGTCGGATGACCACGGCCCTACGGTCTCTACAGCAAGCGCCGCAAATTCTATTAAGAGCACTATATTGCTCGAGTATCTGTGCTTGTTCGGCCGTAACTCCAGTCCTCACGGTGGAGTCGTGATGTCAGATAGTGCCAAATTATTCACGCATGTAGCATCCCCTACCAAGTTGCAAGTGGCGCCATCTGGACGCTTGTCGTCATCCCTGCCTGTGCGTGCCGCAAGGTTTGAGTGTGGCAGGCACACCAGGAGAGCTATTTTTGAATTACGTATGCGAATTCGAAATCACCGATGTGACTAATAATCACCGATTTTCAATAATTCTTATTTTTGAATATCACGTATCTGCGTGACTACCTTAGTCACGGATGTGATTTCATTACGAGTGCCCTCACCCACTCGTAAACAAGTCATACATAACTGTAGAAACGTTATCTGTGTTTTGTTTAGAGAACAAATTGACAAGTTTGAAGTTGATGTGTGTTGATTTTGAGTTGGATTTAAAATTTCTCAAATAAGTAGGTAATTATACACGGTTATTTTTTTATCACCCTGGCAAATTTAAGGGACGCTTCACGACATGGTATTAGAATGATTTAAATATAAATAAAAAAAATAACTCACTTACTTAATTTTATTTTAATTATTTAAAAAATACAAAAAATGCTGCACTAGTGGAGAGCAGCATTTTTAGATATTTTTTTTATTTTTTTATATATATATTTTTTTCATTTTTTTTATTTTTTTTTATATAATATTGGATGTGTCCTGAAGCGTCCCTAACATTTTCCATGGTAATAAAAAAAATAACCATGTATAAGTATAAAATCTTTTAAATTTGTGTCACAAACAAACTTAGACCAGTATTTTCTTATATTTGGCCTAGTTGCAATGAATTTTTAGCCATATAATAACCGGTATATACCGAAAACGGCTACATTCTGCGTGGAACCGAACCCTTACGTATGTGTGTACTTTATCTATGTTGGCAGCTCTGCGTTCGACATTCAAAAATAGGATGTTTAGGAATTCGTGACTTCAATGTCATCGCTGACTATTTAGTCAGCGGTGATTTCTAAATCGCATACGTAATTCAAAAATAGGTCTCCAGTTGTAGCCAAAGAACTACGGACAAGGTCATTAATGGAGCCATGGCGTAAGCCGGCGCTTTTAATACATAAGAGGCCATGGCGTCTATTTTTTTTTATTGCTACTAAGTTGGCAAACAAGCAAACTGCCCACCTGATGGTAAGTGGTAACAGTCACCCATAATACATGTGGCTCTTGTGAGACTCGCAGCAAATCTGCAACTCTCACAAGAACCACATTGTACGTTGCCAACTTGCGACATCAGATGTAAAGTCACGGTACCCAGAAATTCCACTGCCATACCTTACCCTTCAAACCGGAACACAGCAATGCAAGCACTGCTGCTTTGCGGCAGAAATAGGTAAGACGGAGGTACCCATGCAGACGACCCTGGTACAGAGTCTACCTCCGTCTACTGTGTTGATCCACGTGACGGCCGCATGGATATCGGTGAGGCTCGCATATTTTAACATCTAGACAGAGACACGTGGCTATTCTGAGGCAGTCTGGATCCAGGACGGTGCCTTTTTCTCTTACAGCCAAAAATCTAAGTTTATATTGTCCTGGCAGAAGCTGAGAAGTAAGCCGTAAGTCTGTTTGATTTGGGGTTGACCCTATGTGCTTTGTTCACCTCTGTAGAAACAATCTCATCTGGGCAGACGGTGCCCCAGGCTGTCGTGGGCTCCGGCAGACACTTTCCCCGAACGTCAGACGTGGGAGTAGCAGGAATGTTACTGATGAGGATGAGCGTGCTGCTACTGCGCTTTAGTTTCAATTTAGCCCCAACGAGTAGATACTGTTAGGCATCAGAAGCAATTGTTGTTAAAAAGAAACATTCAAACATGCACTGAGTTAAATGTTCAAAATCACAAGTATTCTAAACGAAGCGGTCTCATGACTTAAGTATTGAGAAAGTAGGTACTGACTTAGCACGAATCTAACAACAAATCACACTGAACATCTGACGACCGTACCTCATGAGGCTCTATGAGCAAAATGATCTTAACGATGATTTCTAGCGTTTTATACGTAAAAATTGCGAAATTGCGTAAAAGTTGAAATTCGTTTATTCAGAGACGACAGTAGAATTGATTCCATTAATTAAAAAAACACTGAAAACTTAAAAATAATCTTCTTCTATTTTGAAGTCGGCGCCAAACGATGATCTCCTAGAAAGTGTTAAAATTTGTCACCGACTTTAATATAGAAGAAGATTATTTTTAAGTTTTCACTGTTTTTGAAGTCGGTTCTATTTTTGTAAAAAAAAATTTTTTTAACTTTTTAATTAATGAAATCTTTTTAGTGAAAGAAACCCTAATTTAATAGTAGGGATTGCAATCTCGTTCTCGCGAGATTGCACTTGAGCATAAAAACGTCTTATTCGAAGCGCGGACTGGGAACGGCTGGACGTTGTTAATTAATCTGTAATATCTAATGGATCTACTGAGTAGTAGATATAGTTTCATTACATTCATTTAATTGATCATTGTTTCGTACATTTGTCTGACGCTCCTACGGTGAAGGAAAACATCGTGAGACAACCTGCATACATCTGCGAAGAAATTCAATGATGTATGTGAAGTCGACCAATCCGTCGACCGCACTGGGCCAGCGTGGTTGACTAAGGCCTAATCACCCTAATATAGGGTAGGCTCGAGCCCCTCGGTGGGGACGTGTATGGGCTGTGATGATGAATTGATAATAATATCTAAGTTTAATAGTCAACTCAACTTAGATAATAGGTTTAATTTTTTTTGACTTCTCGTTGTTTTGTTTATTATAAAAGAACTGTTTTATTACTAAAAGATTTGATATTAGAAGAGAAAACTGGTTGTTTCTTTCATTTGTTATTTGATAGATTACGTATGTCAAAGTTTACTACTTAGAAGTTTATTAAAAAAATATAGACAGATAAGTACGTCAAACAATGTTTGATGCATAAAAGTGTATTGAAAAAATTCGTGAAAATAAATGTTTATCTTATAATACTTGTAATGTTTATTATTTTTTCCTAATTTATTCAAATATTGTGATTATTTGCAAAAAAAACACACCAAACTGCTAATCTCGCGAGATCTCGAAATTGGCGAGATCTCGCAGTATTTTTATTCATAAACTCGCGGGATCTCGCTTGAGCCCCAATCTCGCGAGATTTGCTCGATTTTCTATGGGATCCCATCATCCGATCCTGACTTTGATGACCATGGGACCACCCTTGCAGTATACTATATCAAATACAAAAATAATTTTGGAAATCGGTTTAAAAATGACGGAGTTATGAGGTAACAAACATAAAAAAAATACAATCGAATTGATAACCTCCTCCTTTTTTGAAGTCGGTTAGAAAGTAGCTGTGCCCGCGAACTACGTTTCGCCCTAATTTATTTTTCCCGACATCTTCAATAAATATCGTTAAGTACACAGAAATAAATACAAAAACTTAACAAATTATATACTAAAACCTTTCTCGAGAATCACGCTATCGAGTGGTGAAAACCGCTTGAAAATCAGTGCAGTAGTTTTTGAGTTTTTCGCGAACAGACAGACAGACAGTCGTAGCGGGGGACTTTGTTTTATAATATGTAAAGATATGAGAGATTCTATCAGAAAAAAAATCCACGCCGTTTTTTAAATTTACTTAGCTCTACCGTCTTTATTACTTACGCCGAACGCACACGGAATTTTGTCACTGATAATCGGGTCGGCCGACATTTATCAATTTTTTGTCCGACTTTTTGTAGTTCACTTGCATTACAACGTAGAACTTCATTGGCCTTATTAATAATAGTTTTACTCCTTGGATCATCCTCGGATTAGTTACTCCGTGTTTTATCTTATTTTGACACATTATAGCTGACATGTGCGAAAACAAGACAAAACACGGAGTAACTAATCCAAGGATGATCCAAGGAGTAGAATTTTTATTAATAAGGCCGCATATGTTTATTTTCCACCGTTAAATAATTATTTGACGGTGGAAAATAAACATTGACTGATTAAACAGGAGCGTCGATAGTGCTGTGGCCTCGGCACTGGACTGTGCCCCGAGTAGAATCAGCAGGCCCGCGATCGATCCTGCCATGTACCAATGTGTTTTTCGTTTCACTAATTGCATATGTACATTTATCTGACGCTCCTACGGTGAAGGAAAACATCGTTAGGAAACCTGCATACACCTGCGATGTAATTCAATAGTGTAAGTGAAGTCAACCAAACCGCACTGGACCAGCGTGGTTTGACTAAGGCCTAATCGCCCTAACTAGTTAGGGTAGGCTCGTGCCCCTCGGTGGGGACGTATATGAGCTGTGATGATGATGATTATTATAATCAGTCACTGATAGTCGGCCGTGTACGTTCGCACTAATAATTTAAGCTCGATGTTAATAAATGAATCATTAAATTTAGTCGGGACATTTATTTTTATATTCACAGGTATGTGCGTGTAGTGATGCCAATAATCATTCTTTACTAAGTAATAGGTGTCTAGAACGTCAGTGGCACTGTGGACCCAACACTGGACTTTTAATCGGGAGGTCCGGGGTTTTCATTTCATCGACTATCATACGTACATTTTTGTGCGATGCGTCTACGGTAAAGGAAAACATAGTAAGGCAACCTGCATGCCATCTGCAAAGAAACTCAAAGGTGTATTGTGAAGTCGAATAAACCACACTGGGCCAGCATGGTTGACTAAGGCCTATAAACACCCTAACTTAGGGAAGGCTCGAGCCCCTCGATGAGGACAGGTTGGGACATGTGAGCTGTGGTTATGAGGTATCTTTAATCTAATGTTCCGTTTATTTCACTTAGTATATCTATGTTAATATTAGTCTCAAAATAAATCGACAAAGGATATCTCATTTTCCTTTATTAATTAACCGCATGTCTAATCGAATTTCAAACATAAAGAACGTATCGTTTCTAAACATAGAGCAGAAGATTTATAAACATCTTCTTTATTAGTGATATTGGAGTAGCACAGCCCACGTGTAATTTAAAAAAGTCATCCCTTCAGATATTAGGCAATATATAAAAGATCAGGCACGCATAGAGTCGTGACATCAGCCGATAGCTAATATATTTTGCCTAAAATTCATATTAAGCGCACCTGCTCGCAAAATTTGCGTAGTTGAACAGCCATCCCTTATAGATGCGGATTTGTCTAGATGTGCTGTAAACTTTGCATATTTATTACTCAACCGTGGCGCGCCGCGGTCCTTCCGACCGGCCGTTTGTCACTCGCTTGATACGGAGCTGGATTGGCTTAGCTGAGCCCGCCATAAATAATGGTCCTCCTGTTCACTATTAAACAAATTATACATTACTTATATTCGGCAGTGGTATATGTTATAATTATTCAAATCCCTGGATTGTTATTGTTGGTTGCGCTTGCTGTGATTGCCTTGTGTTTGTATTATGCAAATCGCCTGATTCATTTTAATGGCGCCTTATTATCCACCTTTTTATTTATATTTTGTTACTTATCTACAATAAAATTAGGGATTTTTATTAATTTACGTTGTAAGTTCATTGTTTACCCTGTCGGGTACAGCAAAATTAGAAGATCCATATAAGTGTTAATATCATCATCATCATCATCATCACAGCTCATATACGTCCCCACCGAGGGCCTCGAGCCTACCCTATGTTAGGGTGATTAGGCCTTAGTCAACCACGCAGGCCCAGTGCGGATTGGTCGACTTCACATACACCATTGAATTTCTTCGCAGATGTATGCAGGTTTCCTCACGATGTTTTCCTTCACCGTAGGAGCGTCAGACAAATGTACATATGAAATTCGAAAACGAAAAGTGTTAATATAACTTTAATTAATTTACTTCGTAGTTTATAGATAATACAATCTTTACATGTCGATTATTGGCCTCAATATTTATTATTGTAAACTACGCATACATACACACACACACATGTACACATTATACATATAGGATAACACACATTTTTCCATTATAAAAAAATTGGCTAAGGTACATTTTCTGATTCAGTAATAATTGCGTCACTCATTGTATTCAATTATTAATATTTTTGTTTTGAAATGTATTGGAACTTTTATTGATATCAGTTATTAAATTTAATTGCGTCATCTGTAAATGGTAATTCGAAAAACTTTGTTATTGGCTGTATATGTTTTTAATTTCAAGAGTGTAAGTCAAATGAACTTATATGCTGTTAAGTTTGCTTAATAAAATAAATAAATGGTTAGTAAGTTCTATTAAATCTAATAGGTGGCGGTATGAGTTAATTTGACACAACACCTGGTCATCTAGGTCGAATAATCATCCAGTAGATGGCATTGTGTTTCGATTTCTACAATGACCACTGAGCCACAGCATAGCGTGGCCGGGTCAGCGGTATATTTTTAAAATTTCCTAGTTTTATATATAATAGTGTATGTAAAAATGTGTGTGTATTAACCATCTTACTTTAATCAGAAACACTCAGTTTTCAAGTGTTTAATAGCTTCTATATGTATATGTATAGCTTCACAATTCTTCTGCAATAATAATTCGTTTGCGATGTTAAAAAAGTTACCATCATTTAATCCAACCTTCGATTCCGAAACATTTCAACTCATTCGTTAGCACAAACGGAATCCTGTAATTGGAATAAAATTAACATGTTTTAAAACTCGCTCGACATCCTCACTTTCCTTTTTTTTATAGCGCCGCCGCCGACTCGACAGTCCATTTGCGAGTTTGCAGCGACACGGTTTCTTTTAGCGTTTTTATAGAATTCTTGTAGTTTTATTACGAAGCTGTGATAAATATGTAGAGGTTTGGTAGTTTTCTAACAGGAGATGTGATTAAAAGTCTCATGTTAAATTAATGTCAGAAAAAAAGAAGTCATTAGATAATTATATCATACATTTGTCTGTTATTGGGCACAAACACAACAAAAAAGGAATAAAAATAGTTAAGAAATCATTGTTTAGTAAGTTATTGTAGAAAGCCGGTCAAATTATAAATAATAAAATATAATTTTAAAAAATTATAGAATATCGCCACTAACGCATTCTCTCTCAACTCTGTTCTGTTCTTATGTCATGCTTTTAATTGCAATTTTAATGTAATACTCTACATCTGGATTATGTATTCGGGATTTTTGCATTAGAAAATAAAAATTAATACGTCATTAAGTTATAAAAAAAACTAAAAGAATTGACATAATCTTTACACCACCACCATAGACCACAATGTACAACATAATTTGGTGTAAACACAAAACAAACATTCTTGTAAATGCAGAGAAAAATTGATAAGACTGACCCTATGTTTTTTTTATTGCAGAAAGTTGGCAAACATGCAAACTGTCCACCTGATGCTAAGTGGTAACAGTCACCTATAATACATGTGGCTCTTGTGAGATTCACAGCAAAACTGCAACCGCCACAAGAACCACAGTGTACGTTGCCAACTTGTGACACAAGATGTTAAGTCACAGTACCCAGTAATTTCACTGCCATATCTTACCCTTCAAACCGGAACACAGCAATGCAAGCACTGCTGCTTTGCGGCAGAAATAGGTAAGACGGAGGTACCTAAGCAGACGACCCTGGTACAGAGTCTCCCTCCCTGGTACAGAGTTTCAATATTTACTCCCATTTTGCTCGCTGAGTCGTTAATATTATTTCAATATATATTAAACTGGCACCTTTTATCGCTACGCTGTCCTTGTTATTATACGTTGAATTATTCAAAAAAGAAAAACACAGATTTACGTTTTGATACCAAATAGTTTATTTTGATGAAAATTGTTGATAAATATTGAGTGGGTACCTACTCGTTTATGATAGGGTTAATATCGTCAATTGAATGAAATCTTCATTATTTTTTATTTAGTTATTAATTAATTAAAAACATTTTTATAAACAAGCATTTAATTAAATGCTCTAAAAATGTGCTCAAAGTACCTACTCATCAATACGAATCAAACAAGCCCAAAGTCGAATGTGGTTCCAGCTCCAGCATCAGATCAGCTCCATGTCATCATAATATTGCATTGTCACGTGATATACACATGCATGCAAAATTTTAGCTCAATCAGAAACCGGGACGTGGGTCAAATTTAAATTGTAGGATTTCATTACAGACACCGGGACAGGTGAAAGTAAATAACCATGTCCATGATATCAGAGGTTTGAGTTCGGGACTTAGGTTAAAAGCTGAAATGTACATACAAGGATTAAATAATTTAGTTAATTAGATTCTTGGTTGAAGATTTTTATGTTTTTTTTGACGTCAATAAGTGCCTGTAAAGGTCTATATTGAATAAAGATTTTTGAGTTTGAGTTTGCATATGTTGGTGTCATAAACACCGATAGTTAATTTGTTTTCAGATCATGGGATTTTTTAATGTAAAAAAACAAGCATGCCTGCTTTTCTGATTAGAAATTTTTCGAAGGAGAGAAAATGAATGAATGAAGGTGAGCTGGAATTATATTAGGGTTTCTTTCACAAAAAAGATTTCATTCACTAAAAAGTAAAAATAAAAAATATTTTACAAAAAATAAAAACCGACTTAAAACACTGAAAAGTTAAAAATAATATACGAATAGGTACAGACAAGATCACATTTCTATATTGAAGTCGGTGACAAATTTAAGACTTTCTAGGAGATCATTGTTTGGTTGTAATTGATTTGATTTGTTTATCTTATATCACACTTTACATGTGTGGGTCGCATAGACCGCCGTGTAAAATTGTAGCAGTCGCGGCCGATACGCCGCGGCAGGGTTGACGCGTCTCCGTAACTAGCGAACTTTGCTTTCATTAAATTAATTTGTGACAGGCCTTCTCTCGCAAATTAATTTGAGGCCTACCCTAGCTCACGTATAAGCATTGATTGTGCCTTATTTATAAAACATGTGTGTCTGATTCCAACCTGTTTTTATGCATGCCAAATACTTTTGAAAAATGAACGCCTCATACCAATTGCTCCCGAAGTAGAACTTGTTCGTGATAAATAAATAGTTAAAGCTATATTCCTTTGAGAAACATATTGCTTATCTGTATTCATAAAAGGCTTTAGTGATTGACTGAGGTATCTGTCGTAGAACCCAAACTACTGGAGCTAGAAGCATGAAATTCGTCCACTAAGGAAGGATTTATCAAAATTCCCACAGGAAACTGAGAAGCCCCATCTAAAATATAAGGAAAAACAGACGAAGCCAATGAATGAAAGCAGCGTGGCGGGCGTGAAATTTTTCTGTTAAACCTGCCCATATTTTAGTGTCACATGTCAAAGGAGAATTCCCTTAAAAATGCATTTTTTTAATATCAAAAGAATCTAGTGCACACAACCAATTTGTTTACTCATGTTAATTTTTATTGCTTACTTGCTGAAAGTTATCTTTTTATTGCACATAATCAACATTCCAAATAAATTTACACAAACTAAAATATCTAAATTGGATTTTGATACGTACATATTATTAACAGCGAGAAAAGTCTACTTTGGTTTAATAAAGTGAAGAGATCAATAAAGTTGATATTTCCTTGTGATTGCATAAGTCCTCGCGGGCTTTTTAGTTTCATTTGATGAAAATCTGTTCAGCTGTTCACTCGCTGGCTAGTCACTGGCTAGCAGTATTCTTGGTCAGCAGGGTGCACTGCGCCCAGAAAAGTTGCCGTAGGTTTTGTTTTTGTTTACATAGCATTTCTCCGACGCAGTGGAAAAAATAAACTAAGAATAATTTCCCATTTTTCAAGTGGCAGTATGTATAAATCGAGAGTTGGTTTTGCTTTTAAATTTAGCTACACCATCCGTTCTTCTAACGTAGTATAAGCGCCCCTAGACAAAAGCCACGCGCTAATTTTGCCGCAGGCGTTCCGCAGAAAAATTTTATGGAAATGACATTAGAATGTAACAGCCTCACGCTATTTTTTCCGCAGCTAATGTCATCTCCATACATTTTTTCTGCGGTACGACTGCGGAAAAATAAGCGTGTTGCTTTTGTCTATGAGGTCTTGAGTGATTTGTAACTACACGCGTACGAAGTCGCGGGCAAAATCTAGTTATTATAAATATATTTTCTTCCAACTACTCATTAATTTTATTCTTTATCACTGGCAACACTAAGTAATACATTATTACCCTTAAACTCGAGGGCAATAATGTTGTATGAAATGTCATTAATGACCCGCGGCCGTACCGCCTAACTCAAAGCGAGCACTCGCTATCGTTATCATGACATTAGAATAATAGTTTTAATGTCACAGATGACATTAGAACAATAGTTTTAATGTCACAGATGACATTAGAGCTATTGTTCTAATGTCACGAAGTGATAGCGAGTGATCGCTATGAATTAGGCGGTAGCCCCCCTGTTCAACATAAATGTTGCCCTGTTGTGTTTTTTTTCTCTATTTTACCAAGAAGTCAAAATAAGATTTATACAAAATGTTGGCATTTTTTCGAAAAGGTTTGAGTGGTTGTATGAGATGTCACAAAAACATACTACACAGTCATGTGCAAAATAAGTTAGATAGGATCGTACAAAGCCAATGTTATTTAAAAAAAGAGGCAATTGGCTTCAATGGCGATGGTTAGCTTTTATTTTATTAATTCAAAAATTTTATTCGATTGATTATTGTGCAGTGAAAGTGTGTTATTTTGTTGCACAAATTTTCATGTTGACAGTAAGAAATAAGGGCTTTGTGGTGTACTTACATGACGGTGAGTTTTTTTTTGTGGATTTTCCACCTCCTCAGTCACCGTCACCTTCAAGATAAGATTTTGCTTCATAGATAATATCATAGTGTAATAAATTTGTATTTTTTTTACATAAATTTTTCTATACTCAACTTCAGTTTTTAATTTATTTTTAATAATATACCTAGATTCAGTTGAAAGAAAGAACCCCGCGGGCATTACTAGCTCACTTAGCACTCGGTGCAACAATTTACTATTACACAACGTGTTACTAAAATAGCGCTAAGCGTCAGACACCCCAATAACTTATTTTTATTATAACGTACGCGTGTAGTTTGTACAACAACGAATCACCAAAAAAGAACCTCCTCCTTTTTCAAATTCGGTTAAAAATATTGCAAATTACTCCAGATACGCAATAAAACGGATGATCTAGCTTAATTTAAAAACAATTTTTTTTTACAAAAAATAGAACCGACTTCAAAAACACTGAAAACTTAAAAATAATCTTCTTCTATATTGAAGTCGGCGCCAAACGATGATCTCCTAGAAAGTGTTAAAATTTGTCACCGACTTCAATATAGAAGAAGATTATTTTTAAATTTTCAGTGTTTTTGAAGTCGGTTCTATTTTTTGTAAAAAAAAATTATTTTTATCTTTTTAGTGAATGAAATCTTTTTAGTGAAAGAAACCCTAATTTAATATCTAATTATTAATAATGATTAAATTAGTGTTTTCCTCGATTTTCTATGGGATCCCATCATCCGATCCTGACTGACTATGGGACCACCCTTGCAGTATACTCTATCAAATACAAAAAGAATTTTGGCAATCGGTTTAAAAATGACGGAGTTATGAGGTAACAAACATTAAAAAAAAATACAACCGAATTGATAACCTCCTCCTTTTTTGTAGTCGGTTAAAAACAGCCCCCGACATAGAAGGATAAACAACGGAGGCGGCTAACTTCAAATAAAGAACTACTAACGAAAACCTAATAAATTTACATATAACCAACACTACAAAGAGCGACTTATTACCACAAACGTTAACACGGTCCAATCCACAATAATTCCATCAATGGCCGATTGATTCCAGCTCTCTGCGGCCAAACATATTGTTCCCAACTCATTCAATAACGCCAGTTGGCCGAGCAGACTTTGTGTAAACTCCGAAAACAATGAAGGCGGAAATCAAACACCCTCGCCTTTCAATTAATCACCTACTATGTTTGTCGCCAAATATAATTAGCCGTTTTGTGACACCAGCGCCGTCAGTTCAACCGTGGCCGAGATCAAAGGGGTGTGGGCGCGTCCAATTTTGAAGTTTACACCGAGCGGTGGAAAGTTTAAACTAACTAGTTCAATAGTTGTGCGATCGGTTACTCTGAGTTTAATTTTGGTTGTGTTCCGATGAATCATAATCGTAACAATTGTAAAAAAATTACAAAGAACTGTCTTATGGTTGGTGGTAGGTATGTATGACTTCACCTACTACATTCTACCATCAGTTACTACCGTTACTTAAGTTGGTCTCGCGCCCACTCATAACCAAAAATCTCATAACCAATACGTATAAGTCCCACTCATAATTGCTGATGTGAGAAGACGAAACTCATAACCAACACAACTACACAATTATCGCTTAATAATTATTAACAATAGTCGCTTTAATAATTATTAACAAGAAAGGGTGAATAATATTATTTTAATAATAATAAAGCAATAATAATAAAGCAATAATAATAAAGTTGTGTTTCGACAATCAGAGGTAAGAGCCAGTTCCGCGGTTGTTGAGAGGTCAAGGTGAAATTTGGTTTCCGTGTTGTATTTAAAAATATAAGATTATCATACAAAGGGAGAAAATGAGCCATTATATATAGCGAGGGAGTAAATCAAAACGGAGTTATAATGAGTTTTTCGCGGCGTATCTATACATCGAAACGGCATTTTTTTTATTCTCGTATTCATATTATTAAAATTGCTTTGAAAATTTTGTCAATTTCATAGTGTTTGTATTTAAACATACATTTTAAAAACACACAACTTACACTCGTACTCTGCATGGGATTATGTAAAATTTTCTAGTTTATTGTTATATTTCTTACTAGCTGTGCCCGCGAACGACGTTTCGCCATATATTTTTTCCCGTTTTTGCAATATTTTTCATTGATGCTCAGCTCCTATTAGTTGTAGCGTGATGTTATATAAGTACCTTATAACCTTCCTCGATAAATGGACTATCCAACACAAAAAGAATTTTTCAAATTGAATCAGTAAGTTCCTGAGACTAGCAAATAAATAAAAAGGTTTCTAAATAAATAAATAAAAAATATGCTGGGTTGTCATTAATATATTGACCAGTCGCACTGCATATCAAACCACGACAGACTGTGAATGCAATTAGACAGACATAAGCCGTACCTAATCCACGACAGAAATATCCTTAAATAATAGACATCGAGAGAGGGGTACATACAACGCCATTTTTGTCGGTTCAGCGGCGCGCCAAATGTAGCGGAAAGATAACTAGCCCCACCGTTAGGGTCCAGTCTGCTGTTACAGCGTCATATGAGCTCTGCTGACTTTAGGTTCTGCTCCAATAGCTCATTAGATGTTAGGCTATTCAACCGCCTCTAAGGTCTAGTGGTTACACTTCCCGGGATTGATCTGAAGCCTGGTCGCATATTGGCGCGTGTGCACAGCAAACGATTGCCAAGGTCAAGCAACGTTGGCAGTGGTCAATCCGATGATGGGTGACCAAAACACGAAACATCTCGAGCTCATACCTGCATCGGAAGGCACAATAAACATAGAGTGTTGCGTCTGGTCTCACCCCTGTCGTGTCGGCTAAGCTTCCCATCGGACTATGGAATGGAGGAACAGAGAGGCACTTGAGCGCAGACACTTGTGCACTATAATATCACCCGCGTAGATGGGTCGTCTCTGTTGTGATTAGCCGTCATGGCCGAATATCGGTTAGGAGGATGTAATTATTATTATTGATTTGGAGGTCCGGGGTTCGATTTACCATGGGAGCAAATTTTCTGCTTTCTTTGGTTGCTGGCACGGCTTCTGCACCCGCCCTTACTACGAGTACCACCGTCATATCTAAATTTGCCGCAATAATAACAATAATAACATTACTGAGTTCCGGCTATTAGAGGTAAGACAGCCCGTTCTCCAGTTGTCGAGGTTCGTGGGCGATTTAGTAACTCATCGGCAATCAGCCATCGTATAGATTTGATAATGTTGTTTGATTAAAACTGATTTTTAATATGTTTAACATTTCTAACGTCGTCGTCGGAGTGATTTTGTATATTTGTTGAATAAATCAACCAATACCTATAGCCAATGAACATAATTCCGCTTTTCTTCATTTAATCATCCAGTTTGATAACGATTGTCGATCAATCGATGAGTTCAATCGATCCTGGTAACGCTTGCTTCCAAATTCAGCCTTATCATCACTTGCCATGAGAAGATGAACGCTAAGATCTTTCCTGTTTTATGTAAAATATTAAAGAGCTTAGGCGACAGAAATCACACCAAAGAAGACCAGTTCCCCTATTCAACTAATAAGTTTCAGCCGAAACGAAGCCAAACTGTAGCGATCGACCAATCGGAACGCATAGACTGACTTCTAATTGTTCGACGACGTGATAATATAGCGTTCTGATTGGTCGAAAGCAACGGTTCGGCTTCGTTTCGCCTGCGGTCTACTAGTGCAATTGGGGGGTTGCTAGCTTCGATATTGTCGATGGCGTCACGTCTCACCCGAGCTGTGAAACGAGCAACATTTTGAGTCGTTAGGGTTCCGTACGTCCGAATTAAAAATGAAAGCGAATTCGGTCTGCATCTACTGAACCAAATTTTAGCTACACATTTCTGAGACTCAACACGCCATCACCGAAGGGACTTCCCAAATAAGCACTAGGACCATATTTAATTGCAGGAACACATCATGATCTTGTTCCGCTACGCTCTTCTGTGAGATGGAGGCATTTCTTAAGGCTGCTCATTTACTTTGTATCCGTCAATTTATCAAATTACCATGATTTTGTTTCTTTTACGCACTTTTTAACCGACTTCAAAAAAGGAGGAGGTTCTCAATTCGATGCGTATGTTTTTTTTTGTGTATGTTACGCGATTACGCCGCCAGTTGTGGACCGATTTTCAAAATTCTTTTTGTATTCGATCGAGTATACTCCTAGGGTGGTCCCAAGGTCACCAAAGTCAGGATCTGATGATGGGATCCCATGAAAATCGAGAAAAACCCTTAAATTTTAAGGTGTTTCCAACGTGTTTTGTGTGTATGTTACGCGATTACTCCGCCAATTGTGGACCGATTTTCAATTTTTTTTGTATTCGATCGAGTATACTCCTAGGGTGGTCCCAAGGTCACCAAAGTCAGGATTTGATGATGGGATGGCACTAAAATGATTTCATTCACTAAAAAGTTAAAAATAAGAAATATTTTACAAAATAAAAACCGACTTCAAAAACACTTTTTGGCGCCTGGCCAAAGCTGTGCAATCAAACTTCTGCCAACCCTCGCTGCCACCGCTGAGACTTGCCGATGGCTCACTTGCTCATCAGCCGCAGGAGAAAGCCGACCTCCTGGCAAAACTCTTTGCGGCTCATTCCCGTGTCGATGACTGTGGTACACAACCTCCGAAACTGTCCCATTGTGGCAGCACCATGCCCGATATTCGTATCAGACAGCGTGATGTGCGGGCGGAGCTCCAGTCGATCGATACTCGAAAAGCAAGTGGACCAGACGGCATTCCTGCGATTGTTCTTAAGAAGTGTGCAGCGGAGTTGACTCCGGTCCTTACGCGTCTATACCGTCTGTCGTTCTCTGCTGGTTGTGTGCCGAAATCTTGGAAAGAGGCCAATGTCCAGCCGGTTCCCAAAAAGGGAGATCGTTCTGATCCGGCTAACTATCGTCCTATAGCCGTCACTTCCATTTTGTGTAAAATCATGGAGAGGATCCTTAATACACAGCTGATCCGTTACCTGGAAGGTCACTCGTTACTTAATGACCGACAGTATGGGTTTCGTCCTAAACGGTCAACAGGTGACCTTCTAGCGTTCCTTTTGCACAAATGCACTGTGGGACATCCATAGGTCATAAATCTTAAAAACCTGCTTTCTTGTTTTACATTTTATTCCTTGTCGTTACATTGGATAGTTGCGGTACCTTCTGAAACTATAAATAGGTCAGTAATTAGAGTGCGCCTTCATTATCTATTGTGCATTCAAAGAGAGCGCATCGCCAATCGTAAATACTGTTATCAGTGAGTCATTAAAAAGCGTGACGTCATTTGTTGTCATTGCGGGACCTGTGAGTGCTGTGTGAGTTTTTTCTGAAATGGATATCCAAGAACAGGGTATGTAATAATTAATATTTTTATTTTAATTGTATCTTAGTATATATTTTCTTTAGTATGTCATTGCTACGAGGCGACTTTTCTTGGAGTATTATATTTTAATATTCAAAGTTTGAATAAACTTTTAAATATGTTCCCACTCGCTCCGACTATGGAGGTATATTGCACCATAATCTTTAGACTTTCTTATCTTAGGAAAATTAAAACTTGGCTGCCCTTATCTGCCCTTTTGGCGATGACAAGGGTGCTACGGTTGCCAGATTATCTCGTAGCATTTGCTACGAAATTAGTTTATTTAGTCTTAGTGCTTTGTGTAGGTTTTGTGACTGAATTTTAACCGTTTTTTTTTGTTTAAGGTAATTTATATATATGCTCGTTTTCAAGAATGCATATTCTTGAAATATGGCTAACTGTCAATACCGATAATGACTCGGAAAAGTGTCGTCAAGTCCTACAAAGTTTGTTGACTACTCTGAACGACGATGCTGAGAACATTGATATTCATTATTTAGAGAAAATTGTTAATAATTTATGTAAAGCTATTGCTCGATTCTGGAAAAAATGTAATAGGGATAAAACCAAGCTTTTATATAAGAATTCCGATTGGTTTAATGTTATTGAAAAAATTCAACTTGTGAAAAACAATAAGCAATGTACTCCGTCTGAAACGTCGCCGTGTCATTCACGTGGTCGTCCTCGAAAACCTTTTACGCAATGTAGTAAAAGGACTAAACGTCGGAGAGTAGCTGATTTGTCAAAGTCTGATGATTCTACTGTGAGTGCATTGCTTGATGTTTCAGACTGTTCATTCGATTCGTGTATATCTAGAATTAGCACTGATGATGTCTTGTCACTTGTGACTGATGCTCAGTTGACAAAACATCAGTATTTATTAATTAAAAACTTTGTTAATAGTAAGATTTCTCCTAATGTATTACCATGTTACCAACAAATTACTAAAGCGAAACAGAGATGTTACCCTTCTAATATAACTGTTTCCGAGTCTTCAGCTGAAGTTGAATTACAAAGTCTTTTTGATCACACAGCTTCTCGAATCCTTGAATCTCAAAAAGAGGTCTTAGATCAGATTCCTGATGATTGTTTGTCTAATATCTCTTTACTTGGGAAATGGGGATTCGATGGCAGCACTGGACATAGTGAATACAAACAATTTTTTTCAGATTCAACTTTAGAAGATAGTAGTTTGTTTGTAAAATCTTATGTACCCCTTCAAATTATTGTAAAATTAGCTGAAGATAATTGTAAAATTTTATGGAAAAATCCTCGACCCTCTTCCACTAGGTACTGCCGTCCTATTCGATTTCAATTTTTGAAAGAAAGCACAGCAGTGTCTTTGCAAGAGGAAGCTTATTTTAAGGATAAAATTGAAAGTTTGCAACCTACTTTTATTCAGATCGACAATCGTGAATTGGTCGTTTCTCATAAGTTGCAGCTTTCAATGGTAGATGGTAAAATTTGTAGTGCTTTAAGTGAAACATCTACAAGTAGATGTTATATATGTAATGCTACCCCTAAAGAGATGAATAAAATAGACGAATGTTTACAAAAACCTGTAATAGTGAGTAGATACCAATATTTTATTTATTTATAATATTTCTTCGAATATTTTATTCATCTTTCATATAGATTAGACATAAAAAAATGGCAAGTTAGGCTAGATAGTGATAAACAATTGTTATCAAATAAAAAACAATATGTACAGTCCCAGTTTAGGGAACGATTAGGTTTAATAGTTGACAAGCCGCGTAGTGGTGGAAGCGGGACGTCTAACGACGGAAACACGGCCAGGAAGTTTTTTTTGGAATCAGCTGTATCTGCTGAAATTACAGGTTTGAATAAGGATCTCATAGATCGTTGTTGTGTAATATTACAAACGTTATCTTCTGGACATAAAATTAATGAATGCAAGTTTAAAGACTATGCATTACAAACAGCATACAGCCTGGTCGAGGAATATCCGTGGTATAGTCTTCCTGCTTCTGTCCACAAGGTGCTCGTACATGGATCAGATATTATAAGTTATGCATTGTTATCTATAGGAGAACTTTCCGAAGAAGCTGCTGAAGCGACAAATAAGTATATCAAAATTTATAGACGAAGTCACACTCGAAAAATGTCACGTGAAGTTACCAATCAAGATTTAATACAACGACTATTATTACATTCAGATCCTTATATTACAAGTCTTCGGAAACTTCCCCCTAAAAAGAAAAATACTCTGTCACAAAGTGTAATAGAATTGTTACATGTTTAATATTGTTAGAATAAGAATAATTTATTTGTATTTTGTTAGTTGTTTTGTTTTTTTTGTATTTAATTAATTTTAATTTATTTATTTCTATTATTTTATTATAATTAAATAATGTTATCAATGTTTTGACTCTTATTTTATTTAAAATATATGTTTTACATTCCAATTTTTAAGTGTTTGTTCATGATAAATTTAGGTAAAAGTATGTTATTGTTTATATTTGTTTTTTACTGAAGTAAACGTTTTTTATTCCGTAAATACATGTACTTCTTTCATTTTAATGTTCCTAAAACACTTTTACAACTATAAGTCACTAAAATAATACAATGTATTGATAGTAACAGGACTTTAACTATTTATGACCGCCCTTGTATGGAGCGTGTCCCTCTGTGAAATGGGGTGAATCTATCGATAAGCGCGGCGAATCGGTGGCTATTAGTCTCGACATCGCCAAAGCTTTTGATAGAGTCTGGCACAAGGCTCTTCTTTCCAAGCTTCCGGCATACGGATTACCCGCGCAGTTCTGTACGTGGATTGCCAGCTTCCTCCACGAGCGTAGAATTCGCGTTGTCGTTGACGGCTGCGCTTCGCGGTTCGTGGCAGTGAACGCTGGTGTTCCGCAAGGCTCCGTTCTATCCCCCATATTGTTTCTTCTGCATATCAATGATATGCTTTCCTTGGGAGCTATACATTGCTATGCAGACGACAGTACAGTGCATGGGGGATATCACGGAGCCTCGGGGGCTGCTCGTGGTGATATTGGTAGGGAAAGGCAGAATCTTATCATTAAGCTCAACAGGACGCTGGACCTCGTCTCCGAATGGGGCTCCAACAATCTTGTTGAGTTCAATGCTAAGAAAACACAGGTGTGCGTGTTCTCGGCGAAAAGGTCACCTTTCCTCCCCCTTCCTTCTCTTCAGGGCACAACCCTTCACACACAGAGCAACATCACCTTGCTCGGAATGAACATTCGCTGCGATCTGAACCCCAGAGACTACATCGAATCCGTCATAACTACTGCCTCACGGAAACTCGGTGTCCTGAACAAGGTGCGTAGGTATTTTGCGCCGGACCAACTATGCTTGTTGTATAAAACTCAGGTTAGGTCTTGCGTGGAATATTGCTCGCACCTTTGGGACGGCTCCGCTCAGTACCTCCTCGATGCTCTGGACAGATTGCAGCGTCGCGCTATTCGCATAATTGGCGATGTAGAGGCAACTAACACCCTCGAGCCTCTACAACTTCGTCGTGACATCGCCTCTCTTAGCGCCTTTTACCGAATGTTCCATGGGGAATGCTCTGAGGAGCTCTTTAACCTTATCCCTCCCTCTCCATTCCTTAACAGAAACACGCGTAAGGGCCTTCGGAGTCATCCGTACACTGTGTCCTCCTTTTCACACCGTACCAAGAAATTCCAAGATTTCTTCTTCTGTCGTTCATCCCACACTTGGAATTCTCTACCTGCGCACGTGTTTCCTCCATCCTACAACATGGGTTCCTTCAAAAGAGGCGTGAAAAAGCATCTTTTGGGCCGGCAAGGGGCGGGCAGGTAGGAGAGTGGATGTCGTCCCTACTCTATCTGTCAACTCATTTGGGCCTCTTTCACCGCTTAACATCAGGCGGGAGGAGGTCATTTGCCGGGCCTTACATAAAAAAAAAAAAAAAAAAAAAAAAAACACTGAAAAGTTAAAAATAATATAAGAATAGGTACAGACATCACACTTCTATATTGAAATCGGTGCCAAATTTTAAGACTTTCTAGGAGATCATCGTTTGGCACCGACTTCAATATAGAAGTGTGATGTCTGTACCTATTCTTATATTATTTTTAACTTTTCAGTGTTTTTGAAGTCGGTTTTTTATTTTTTGTAATTCGAAGTATACTCGTATGTAATCTGATTTGATTCTTGTTCTGGGCGGCCATGTTATAACTCATCATCGGTGATTATTAATGGTTTAGATTTGATAAATCTGTTTGTTTAAAAACGATTTTTAATATGTTAAGAATTTCGTTTGCATATTTGTAAATTTTTTTATACTACTAAGTTGGCAAACAAGTATACTGCCCACCTGATGGTAAGCGGTAACAGTCACCTACAATAATGTGGCTCTTGTAAAATTCGCAGCAAATCTGCAACCCCCAATAGAACCACAGTGTACGTTGCTAACTTGTGACATAAGACGTAAGTCACAATACTCAGTAATTTCACTGCCATTTATCTCACCCTTCAAACTGGAACACAGCAATGCAAGCACTGCTGCTTTGCAGCAGAATCGAAATGGATGGACAAAACTCTGTTCTTCTTCAAGTCATCCAATTTGGTTTCAATCGTTAAGATGTCTTGTCTATCTCTAGTATCTATATCGATATCTGTATCTATCATACCTATTTCTATTCCCAAGTTTTCGCTTTGCGGCAAAAACAGGCAAATAGTGTCTATATGAGAAGACCCAAGCTTCCCATCGCACCGCATGTGTGTTGACAGAGGTAATGATGTAAAAGTTTGAAAGTAGCAAAGGTGTGTGTATGTAACTTTGTAAAATATTCGTGAAATTATTGATAGGTAACTGTTATAAGCGAAGCAGCAAGTAATTAATATATAATATAATTTTCCTTCCAGCAACTGTGCATTGTGTGCTTTAAAAGTTAATAAACAACCTTTTCAAACGACTCCTTTTCACTCGTCAGTATATTTGCGTGGCGGCGAAAGAGCGACTCAAAATAAAGTGAAAATTAGGTTTTAGAAAAACTCGCGACGCCTTTGTTTCCCGTAACGTTGCATTCTCCTTGTTTCTTTGTTTTCGGTGGTTACGGGCAGCGGGTGTATGAATAAATTTGGGCGACGCCGACGCGACGTCCGACGATCATTTCGGATTAAATTTTCATTGCACTTTTGGCTAGTAGTTCTGCGACGCCTCCGGTAGTGGTGCGCTACTTACACGCTCATACAATATACAGGCCTCAAATAACTAGGGGCTCGTTTATGGGGAAATGTGTAACTTTTTTCAACAAACTTTTACAAAGTTATAATCACATGTCAAATAGACACTTATGAGTCAACGATTATTTGACTGATGCCAATGCCTGGTGTTAATTTGTTAGACATGTATCTCTATAGCGTAAAGAATTGTGGTTGTGAATAACTATTTATGTTAACAAATATTGATGTGTATGGTAACGACATAATTTATTGTAAATGTCGTTACTTCTGATAAAGCTGATAAATTTCTTGTTCCCATTCTTCTTATCAGTTAAAAGAAGTCCTGAATGGGTCCTGAATAGGTAAGAAATTTGGACCATTCAAGTGAGCTTTCTAATAATTCATATCTGAAAAAAAAATATTTTGATTTTGGTTTTATACGTGTTTGTTAAATTGAAATGTTACAATAACAAATCAAATGCATCAAGCATTTGATTTGTTATTATGAGGTAAGCACTACATGCGTTCCATAATCTTTGATGTGATGTTGAAAATTCAAAACACAACACCTAGTCACACATTTTAAAATTATAAGTAATTAAATCAAAATACAACATTTAAACATTTGCAAGCTATTGTGGCTGATTTGAGGGAAAATACATGTATATTAAATATCACTGGCGTTGATATCACCTAAAACATTTTTTTTATTCTATATAACCTGTGCAATGTATTTTCAAACGTTCAAATTGGATAATGTGTATCAAGACAAACTTTAATATGAACAATAATGAACATTAGTAAGTGGTCTACATCAAAAATAAAAATAAACAGACGTTGAAATAAAAACCAACTATGGCCGACGGTACCACACCGTTTGGAAGGCGCGACTGTAATATTCATACTGCTGCGAATATGTATGTTTATCTGTCTGCTACGATATCGAAGGCAGAACTCGACTAGTTTCAGAGATGTTTTTAATAATTGAAATTATTTACCTTGTGTTCAAACTCAAAGAATGGTGGACTTCGTTACAACTTTGGTAAATAACCCATACCTTTATTAGGTCTTGGCTATTTCTCTTTAAAGTATTTTTTGCCATTTAGTATCCTACTGAACGACAAAGCCATGCTTGTTCAAACTTCCAGGTTTTTTTTATTCCTGACAGCCTCCTAGGTATCATGCATGATTAAAAGCTAATCGCAAAACCCAAGGTCACCAGGCATCCGGGCATGAGGTCAACCTATTAAGGTCAACTTATGTCAACATCTTTCGTGAGGAAGAGGTACTTCCCCGATCGAACTGTTACTGTGACAGCCGGTTTGATACTTCTAACAGTAGTGCCAGATTTTCGTGAATGTTCTGTGATGCAGGAGTCGTTATGTTACTGCGATATGATACTTCTTAGTGCGAACGCACACGACCGACTATCGACGACCGATTTTTTGACAGTGGAAAATTAAACATGGAGTTCTCCATTGCAACGCACACGAACTACAAAAGTCGGCCAAAACAAATCGATGTATTCCGGCCGACCCCATTATTGGTGAAAAATGGAACGTTCGTTAATATACGCTAACGCACACTGCCTAATATCCACCGACCGATAGTTGGTCGCTTGTACTTTTTAAATAAGAAAGAACGTGTCACCACTCGTCGATAAATGTACCAAACACCTGTCAAATCCATTAAATCCATCACGTGCACTTCTCTCGACAGCCGCCGACAGAGTAAGAGACGTAAGCTTTGAGTCGGTCATAAGAAACGAAGAAAAAATCGGATCGATTATCGGACCTACAAAAAGTCGGTCGTGTGCGTTTGCCGTTATGGTGGACCACACACTTTCGTGAATATTCGTGTACCGTTATCGTGATAATATCCCAAACACACTTTTTATTCGTATTATCGTATTAGTGTGTTCGCTACGTACCAAAACACTGGCCGCTCGTGTCGCAATTAAGTATCGTGTTGCCACTATTGATCATACCAGTCAGTAGGGTTACTCTTGAACCAAATCCGATCGATCGCCATTGAGATTGTGATTTTTCGTACGCATATTTTTGCGCATTGGCTCCAAATTGACCCCGTATTGTGCGGATTTTGGGTGAACCAAACTCAGTATTATTAAATTTTCTCAAAATACGGATCCAATTTGGCGCTAATGTTGTTACTCAAGCGTATGAAAAATCACTACCCAATGACGACCCATCGGAAATGGTTCGAGAGTAACCCTACGGAGCATTATTAAGAAATCAAAATCAAAAATCTTTATTCAACATCCTACAGGCATTCATAGCAATAATAAAATAATCCTCTGCTCTACTCTGAATTAGGAGCGCCTTTACCAGAAGGGAGCGTCCGTCGGTGGCGCTGGGACTCGGCACTTGCCTTCCAATCGGGAGGTCCGGGGTTAGAGACCACCATGTTTTTTTTTTTTTTTTTTTTTTTTATGTAAGGCCCGACAAATGACCTCCTCCCGCCTGATGTTAAGCGGTGAAAGAGGCCCAAATGAGTTGACAGATAGAGTAGGGACGACATCCACTATCCTACCTGCCCGCCCCTTGCCGGCCTAAAAGATGCTTTTTCACACCTCTTTTGAAGGAACCCATGTTGTAGGATGGAGGAAACACGTGCGCAGGTAGAGAATTCCAAGTATGGGATGAACGACAGAAGAAGGAATCTTGGAATTTCTTCGTACGGTGTGAAAAGGAGGACACAGTGTACGGATGACTCCGAAGGCCCTTACGCGTGTTTCTGTTAAGGAATGGAGAGGGAGGGATAAGGTTAAAGAGCTCCTCAGAGCATTCCCCATGGAACATTCGGTAAAAGGCGCTAAGAGAGGCGATGTCACGACGAAGTTGTAGAGGCTCGAGGGTGTTAGTTGCCTCTACATCGCCAATTATTCGAATAGCGCGACGCTGCAATCTGTCCAGAGCATCGAGGAGGTACTGAGCGGAGCCGTCCCAAAGGTGCGAGCAATATTCCACGCAAGACCTAACCTGAGTTTTATACAACAGGCATAGTTGGTCCGGCGCAAAATACCTACGCACCTTGTTTAGGACACCGAGTTTCCGTGAGGCAGCAGTTATAACGGATTCGATGTAGTCTCTGGGGTTCAGATCGCAGCGAATGTTCATTCCCAGCAAGGTGATGTTACTCTGTGTGTGAAGGGTTGTGCCCTGAAGAGAAGGAGGGGGGAGGAAAGGTGACCTTTTCGCCGAGAACGCGCACACCTGTGTTTTCTTAGCATTGAACTCGACAAGATTGTTGGAACCCCATTCGGAGATGAGGTCCAGCGTCCTGTTGAGCTCAATGATAAGATTCTGCCTCTCCCTATCAATATTGCCACGAGCAGCCCCTGAGCTTCCGTGATATCCCCCATGCACTGTACTGTCGTCTGCATAGCAATGTATACTTCCCAAGGAAAGCATGTCATTGATATGCAGAAGAAACAATGTTGGGGACAGAACGGAGCCTTGTGGAACACCAGCATTCACTGCCACGAACCGCGAAGCGCAGCCGTCAACGACAACGCGAATTCTACGCTCGTGGAGGAAGCTGGCAATCCACGTACAGAACTGAGCGGGCAATCCGTATGCCGGAAGCTTGGAAAGGAGAGCCTTGTGCCAGACTCTATCAAAAGCTTTGGCGATGTCGAGACTAATAGCCACAGACTCGCCGCGCTTATCGATAGATTCACCCCATTTGTGCAAAAGGAACGCTAGAAGGTCACCTGTTGACCGTTTAGGACGAAACCCATACTGACGGTCATTAAGCAACGAGTGACCTTCCAGGTAACGGATCAGCTGGGTGTTAAGGATCCTCTCCATGATTTTACACAAAATGGAAGTGACGGCTATAGGGCGATAGTTAGCCGGATCAGAACGATCTCCCTTTTTGGGAACCGGCTGGACATTGGCCTCTTTCCAAGATTTCGGCACACAACCAGCAGAGAACGACAGACGGTATAGACGCGTCAGGACCGGAGTCAACTCCGCTGCACACTTCTTAAGTACAATCGCAGGAATGCCGTCTGGTCCACTTGCTTTTCGAATATCAATCGACTGTAGCTCCGCCCGCACATCTCGCTGTCTGATGCGGATATCGGGCATAGTGCTGCCACAATGGGACAGTATCGGAGGTTGTGCACCACAGTCATCGATACGGGAATGGGCCGCGAAGAGTTTTGCCAGGAGGTCGGCTTTCTCCTGCGGCTGATGAGCAAGTGAGCCATCGGCATGTCTCAGCGGTGGCAGCGAGGGTTGGCAGAAGTTTGATTGCACAGCTTTGGCCAGGCGCCAGAAAGAACGGCTACCCGTAGGGTGCGCTAGCAGTTCCTGACTCACTTGTGCAATGCGCTGAGCGTCCGCTCTAATGTAAGCCCTCTTACACAACTTGGTGGCATTATTATAGGCTGTTTTCAGTAGGTTAGTATTGGGATCCCTAGAAGCTCGACCTCTGATCCAAGCGCGGTAAGCTAGCTGTTTGTTTTCAACAGCAGAGGCACACTCGCGATTGAACCAGAGGTTACGTCTCCCTCTACTGACGAGATTGGAATGTGGAATATAATATTCCATTCCTAATCTGATTTCGTCAGCAACAGACGCAGCGCAGGAGTTCGGATCCATCCCACTGAAACAGCGCTGCCACCAAGGGACAGACGCGTAATAATCCCGCATACCGTCCCAATCTGCTGACGCATAGTGCCACAGACGGCGTGCTGCAACCACAGGCGACGGTCGCGACGCCTGAGGCACTGAGACGGATACCAGGCAGTGATCTGAAGATCCTAGTGGAGCTCGAATCACCACCTGATATCCGTCGGGGCGATTTGTCAGCTGAAGGTCCAACAAAGAGGGCGCTTGACCGATAATATCTGGTACCCTGGTGTGCTGGGTAACCAATTGTGTCAGGTCGTGCGTGAGAGCGAATGCGTGGGCAGTCCTACCCGCATGGTCAGTTTTAGAGGAACTTAACCACAACTCGTGGTGAGCATTGAAGTCCCCTAAAAACACCAGCTCGGCGGAAGGAAATTGCTCCTGCGCGTCATCTGCCACCCGACTTAGGTGTTCAAAAAGTCGAGTTGTCTCCAAGTCACCACGGTGGGAACGATAGACGCACACGTAGACACTGCAATGAGTGCCAAAATCGACGTGTACCACAAGGAGGGAAAAGGAAGGTTCCTCCAAACAGCGCAGGCGACGACAACAAACGTCCGCCCGGACGAACAAGCAAACACCTGCCTTTGCCTTGAAGGACTCCTCAAGAGCGTAGCCGGGGTAATTAAGGTAGCTTGTATCGGCCGGGCAGATAATTTGCGTCTCTGTCAAAAACAGCATTGCTGGACGGGCTGTCTCGAGATGGTGGTGGACAGCCAAGAGGTTAGAATGGAGCCCGCGGATGTTAGCGAGCCCCACCTCGAATAGTGGTGTTTTGGTGGGATAGTGCACCGCTGTACGACCAGTCCTAATATTGTGCGCTGACATGTTTGTTGGAGTGAGAGGTGTGAAATTGAGGTGTCGTTGCAGCGATTAGCATAGTTAACGTGTGTAGGCCTGTTTCGCCAGGGAACAGCCGACAGCTGATTTGCGCTGACTCTCCGCACGAAAGGGCCCCCGAACCCCCCCGGAAGTGGTCGCCGGGACCCACCGTCCGGTCACCAACCGGCACGACGGACCACCCCGAGATTATGCGTGGCATGGTGGGGCAGCCTCACGGACTGGTTAGGTCCGCTTGGGCCCCTGTACTGTACCACGGGCGGCCAGCGGAACAGCCGTTTCTTCGGGTCTTCCTGGGCGGAGGGTCAACGCAGTCAACCTGGCACTGGGTCGACGGAAGCCCACACAAACCACACGAATCGCAGCAACGACCCCTCAAGCTCTGGCTGTGCGATGACTGATCCCGAAACGCGGACACAAAATGCCCACTTGACGGGTTTTACGTCATGCGCACGGTGGTCGCTAGCCAGTCGGGTTTTTCAGGCCCTACCACCAGAAGTTGGTCACTCGATTAGCACCACCCGGGGATCACGTGTAGGGTCTCGAGGGTAAAACCTACGGACGTGAGCGACTCCAATCCCCAAAATGTTGCAATGTGTTTATCATTTTTCGAATTTCATATGTACATTTGTCTGATGCTTATACAGCGAAGGAAAACGTCGTGACGCAACCTGCATACATCTGCGAAGAAATTCAATGGTGTACGTAAAGTCGACCAATCCGCACGGGGCCAGCGTGGTTGACTAAAGGCCATCCCAACATAGGGTAGGCTCGAGCTCCTCAGTGGGGACGTATATTAGCTGTAATGATGACAGATTAACAGGCAAGAAACTCGAAAGGTCTACTTTTTGTCTACTCCCCTTAATAACCATTTACGGAGTTAAGCTGTCTGTTGCCTGTCAAGTGGAGTCTTTCCATATAGACAGACGAATCGAGAAAAGTCGATTTCAGTCGTTACTTGGTCGTCATGTTACGAGAGCGTGCGCCACGCCCTACGTACCGACGTTTGTCACCGGATATATCAATCCCAGTGTAGACAGGGCGCGTCGGGGTGAATCGTGCTATCACTGAGCGATTATCGGACAAATTCCTCAGACGAAACAGACGTCTCGATGATTTGATTGGTGAACTATTTGGGATTGTATTTGTGTGGACTATCAGAATTACGACTGTAATCAATCTTGGTTTGCTTATAGTTTTGACCATTATATAATAAGACAAGGCGGCGCAGTAATGTTATAGTGTGAATTGGCCATCCTTTTGTTAGAAATAAAAAACGTGTCGGGCCACGCGCAGTGTAGGGTTCCGTAGTTGCAAATGCCAACTTTAAGTTCACACTCACACCTCACAACACGTTGCCATTAAGTTAGGCATTATTGTTATTATTATTAAAGCTGCAATGATTTTATATTTCCTTAACTTCACGTGGTTTGTAAATTTATATTCAGTACTAATTTTCAATGAAATTTTACTATTCCGAGTACATTTTATAAGTTGCACGTCTATAACTTTTTAGTTTGTACTTAGTACTCAACTCTGATAGGTTTCCTTCAAACTTCGTTATATATACTACTGTTGTAATTTTTTTTCAAGATTCAAGATTCAAAACATTTATTCCACAAAAGCACAAATAGGCACAACAATTCAAAGTAGTAATTATACAATAAAAACAAAATGATACAAGGACATAACAACAGAGCAATGCGATATTAATAACAAAAATACAATTTTATGACGTATACTTTATTACTGTGCTGTGGTGCATTGTGGAATAGGTCACATCTCAGCATGTGCTGGGGCCGAAGCCACAGCGATGGTTTTCTGATGTGACCTGACGCAGCTTTTTAACCTTCACGTGTCCATATATAACCATTTAGCAGATAGAGGGGGCAAAAATTTGCTTTAAAACCAAATATTTCAGAAACGGATCCCTAAATCGAAAAATGGTGTTGTGAACCTTACATTATTTTTTAAGACCTATTCAACAATTTACACTTTACATGTATGGGAGCTACCCTAAAAAAAATTTTTTTCAATATTTTTTCTACCACTTTTTTGGCATGATTAATACTCGTATATTTAAATACCCATACCAAATTATAGCTTTCTAGTACTAATAGTCTCTGAGTAAAACCGCGGACATACAGACAACCCTAAAAAAGATAGCTCTGTTTTCATGAAAAGATTATTTGATGATATTAAGATGGAAAATGATATCGATCAAATGACCACCTCCCGAGTTGATGCACAATTGTGCTCGTTTTAGAGCATCTTGAATGATTGCTCGAAAAACAACTAGTTCCAAATTGATGATTTCTTCTTCAATGTTAGCTTTTAAGACTTGCAAGGTTTGTAGTGGTAAGCGCCCTGTCTATTTTCTGGTACCTATTGATTATTATTTTTAATTAGTTTTAAGGTTTCGATATCCAAAACATACTTCTTACTAAATAAAAAAAAATACATCAAAAAGTTACTACAAGTAACGGGTTATCTCAACAGCTGTTTACTGCTTTTTTTCTACGTTGGGACTCATTTTTAATTTATTTGAGAAAAGTTACCCCCGAGTTACTGGCTCGCTCTTCTCGGGGAGGCCAGCATTCCGCGAAGTGGTAGATGCAAATTTTAATTAATTAATTTTGACGCTTTCAAGTGTACACTTCATGCCTAAGCCACGAAATAAAACATTTTCATTTCATTAACAGCATCATGTTACCCCGAAAATTGAGGTTCGCCTTGGTTGATGAATCCGGTATAGTCATCTGCACCTGTAATTATTTGGACAGAATCTTTTTTCTCCTTATACAGGATGGATTTTTGAGATGGGATTTAAAGGGCAGGTACATTAACCGTTATAGTTACAAGAAAACATTGTTAAGCAACCATCCATAACTTTTTAAGATATTCTGATCTGCATTCACAGATTTTGAAAAAAAGTTACAGACAACAAAAAAAATGCTGAGATAGCAAAAAAAAATTGTTATGCCTATCGATCCTATTTCGTGTAGGGATCAAAAGACTCTATGGGATTCATAGAGAGATCACCGTAAGAAATAGGATCCGAGGATTTTCCGTACAAAATGTATGGGAAATGTTTATTGCGATTTCTGTCGTTTCTAGTACTCATAACTTAAATGGTCTCATAGAGTCTTTTGATACCTACATGAAATAGGACCGATAGGCATAAAAAACATTTTTTGCTATCTCAGCATTTTTTTGTAGACTGTAACTTTTTTCCAAAATCTGTGAATGCAGATCAGAATATCTAAAAAAGTTATGGATGGTTGCCTAACAATGTTTTCTTGTAACTATAACGGTTAATGTACCTACCCTTTAAATCCTATCTCAAAAATCCATCCTGTATACAGAAATGAATCGCCGCTCGTTAGTACCTATCGTAAAACTCAAAAACGGTTTGACCGAGACGAATATTTATTTTTTCTTTTGTGCCCTTCAGTATATGGTTTAAAAAGAGAAATAATAAGGGGAATCCTAATCCTAATGTAAAACTATAAATGAATGCTTGCAATTTTGTATGCAAAATGGCTAAACTAACTCTGTCAGGGTTCACCGGGTCAGCAAGTAAACGATATTTTTTCGTATTTGTTACATACTTTATAGTGCCATCCGTAAAGCGCGTACGTGCGATCGCCATCACGGCACCGAAGAGCCGAAGAATATGTCCAAGAAGCCAGAGTTATGGCACTTGAGGCGCCATCTTTAGTGAGGGCAAAGTTTACTGCGCCCCATTTGCAGCCGACACTGTTGCACCGCGAACTTGGGCTTTGATAAATGTCTGACGGCGGGTTTCTACAATTTTGAGGGCCTGAAAAGTAAATGCGAGTTTCGAAAAACCATTAAACGAATGTCGTGTCTTTGTTTGTTAACAGTACGTGCATTTTCCATATCGTACTGTGCCAGTGTGGTGGAAGACGGACAGAAGAAGAAGAAGAAGAAGAAGAAGAAGAATAGAAGAAGTTCTATTCCGAGCAGTATTCAAGTAGCCTTTGTCCTTTTGGTGACTTGTGTTTCTGGAATTGCATAATTTCTTTCAATTCCCTTAACTCGTAAAATCATAATATAATGTCAAATATAATATTATGGCGACTTAATTTTAATACATTCGTTTAATAAAAAATACAGTTATAGTATTTTCTTTCTGAGATAACTATGTTATAAAAGAACTTTTTTTCATAGTCATACAGTTTTCCTGTTTCTTGGCTTGTTGACGATGATGACCTTTTGAGTAATTATAGCAAAATTTTAACAGTTCAAGCCTAGGTAAAACATGGTGTTCAAGTTTCATTCTTGAGCTTGTAATAATACAATTAAGGAAAATCAGTACAAGGGCGAGATTTGAATCCGTGTCTTCGACTAAACCCCGGGGGCAGTTTGCTTGTAGCTCTTTCACGCCAAACCGCTGAACCAATTTCAATGAAAGGACATCAACCACTTTGTTTGAACTCTGGGCTTCGACATGAACATAAAAATATTAGCATATTTTTGATTGTTTTGAGATGTCTGTAATGAGCACATTACATAAATAATAGACTTTTAGTATCAAGTATGTAAGTAAATATAAAGAAACTAATAACAAAACGTAGACCGACACCAACAAAAAGCGAACACCATTGACAGCACAGACTACTAGATACTTGACGTGACTAGTGTTGCCAGACGAAGAAAAATAAAATACACAAATTGTAAAAACTATAGGTATATGACACGATAGGTTTTTGACTAAAAGACATTTGTCTTGTTTGCTAATGGTTGTGTAACAGAGATTGTCAGTATTATTTACTAATCATGCACAAATACGCCTTAATGTAATGAAAATTGTTTATTATAACACCATGATAAATGTACATATTCTACTTATTTTTGTCAGGATGTATCTGGCAGCACTACTGACTGGTCTAAATGAATAGTCAATTAAAAATCTGTTTTATTATTTTTATTTTGATATTTTGTAATGGGCACCAATATTTATTAATAATTATTAGATTTTTTTGTACGTTTTATTTTTTTTTCGAGTCTTTGTTAAGGGCCAAGCCCATTTTGGTTGTCCTCCTTTGATATAGAGATATTTTAAACCCTGAGAAAGGACAAAGGCTACTTTTATCCCGAATTTTAGCGAGTTCCTTAGGGAACGCGTCACATTACCAAACTCGCGAGTTATTGAATTCCACGCAGGCATAGTCGCGGGAACAGCTAATATATAAATACACAAATTAATGGGGAAATATTCTAAGCATCAAAATCATCACAAAGCCCTCAGCACGCCCTAACAATGCTTCCCTAATACGCGGGGTTGTAATTTTAAAAGCTCGTGAACGGGCCGTGTTTTTCCTGCGTTTATAAAAAACGCGTCTAAAAGGATAATATTCGCAAAAAGTCCGACTAGACCCGTTGTTATAACGTACACGGACAGGAATAAGTGTAATAAAGGCAGCGGCACACAGCGAAATAACGCGAGGGCACGTCCGAGTGGAAATTGCATAAAATATTTGACACATTCTCCGTCCAGCGAGTGTCGTGTGTGTAAAAATTTCTCGTCGACCATCTTGAGTGGATGGCGTAATGTATGCTTATAGCTGTAAGTATTGTAACTTTTGCCTAACTGATGTATCAACTTATGCCTCGGAGCCTATAGTATGAAAATTTACCTATTATGTTACCTACGTCTTGCTAAACGGGATCTTGAGAAAAACTTAAACTAGCAATATGTTAACGAAGAGATGAATAATTAAGAGGAGACAAAAAAAACTCCTAAGTTTCTTGCCTTTTCTTACTTTCTGCGTTCACAGATTCTATGGAATATTGCTTGCGAACAGTTGCTTAGTTAGAGCGTTCTTGTGTATTCGGACGTGCTCGCTCTCCGCTCTTCAAAGCATTCTTGTGCTCTAGCGGTTTGAAAACATAATTATATAGATTCAATTATGAATTGTCTCGAGACAAATGTTTATTCTTCTTATTCCTTATAATACGTCATTCTTTCATCTACATTATCTAGTGTAATTCGTTGCATTAAATTTGTCACTAACCAATGTCTTTTTATTAATTTCTTTTTGAGTATTTGAGACATAAGAACAAATGCAACACTTGGAATTATAATATTGCTGTCAGAGTCTACTACTAGTCACTATCAACCACACCATACTGACGGGAATCTAAGCAACTATTGTGCAAGAACCTAGTTCTTGGTTCTCATTCTTGTTTGTTCAAATATCAAGAAAAAATGCTCTTGTTCTAGCTCTAGCTTTATGTTCGTTTAGTATAAACGCACCTTTAGAGTAATGTTTTTTCTTATGCTTATATTTTCATACACCTAAATCAATGCTCTTAATCTATACGAGACTTAATAGTTCGATATGAGGTCATTATATTCTGCTATGATTACAATGTTATATTTATTTTATATATTTTATATTACAATGTTATAGTTATATATTATACAACTTGTTTACAACAACAACGATCTCTCTAACCCGCAAGAAAACAATATGACGTTATTTGACTGTGGTATTCTTAGAGTTAGACGTACTTTCTAAGTCGGTACCCAGTTTAAATGCAGATAACTGCACATTTAAGTGGTAAACAGTTGAAGGAGAGGGACCTAGGGACAGAGGAAAAAGATTAACATTAATAACTAACCAGGGCCTAGAGAAAGTAAGAATTTAAAAATGATAACTAAATTAGGATGTATGCCATCGTTATCATTATTACGTTATGGTCGTACTGTGGGGAAATTCCGTTAATCTAGATGTTATCTTTAAAGTCCAAAAAAAATGTATTAGAGCAATATGTGGCGTAGATTTTCTCGATAGTTGCAAACCATTATTTAAAGCACTTCGTATTTTGCCTCTTCCTTGTTTATATTTATTTGAAATATGTTTATTTGTAAAAACATATTATGCCATGTTTAAAATGAATAAGGATTACACATTCAGAGGTAGAAAAGGTGATAGACTATATACACCATATCAAAGACTAAATATTGTTTCCAAGAACTCTTATAATATGGCGATTAGAATATTCAATAAATTACCAGAATGGCTTACAAAACTTACATATAGACGATTTAAAAGTACATTATTTAATATATTACGGAAAAAAACATATTACAGTGTTGGAGAGTACCTGTCTGATCGTAAAGAGTTTGCTGCTTGATGAATCATGATATTTTGATGTTATGACGTTCCTTTTGACATTGCCATCTGACTATTGTTGAAATAATGTTTTAAGTTAATTTTATAAATTCTATGTGTTATTATGATTATAATTTAGGTGTATAATGACAATTGGAATAATATATCGCGAATTTATTGATATTGAATTGATTTGTATGTAATTAATGATTAACTATGACATTTTGTAATTCTAATTTTAATTTCTATGACATTGATATTATATTTTCGTTAGGCTAGGCTAGGCTAGGAATTATGTTTTCGTTATCTCAGAAACGATACTATTTACGTTAGTACTCGTACTATTAATAATTCTGTAGTTTCGCTACGGAACAAGTGCCTTAGGTAGCAACTTGTCCAGGCAGCCTGGATTGGTTGTGTACTGGTAAGGCCAAGCCTTTACGTCGATCTCCCGCTCCCACTGTGCCTCGACCCTAACGAGCGTGTGAGCACTCTAATTACCTCCATTTATAACGGCACGACGACGGTCCACCAATTTTATTTTCACTCCCCCTTGCCCACTAAAATTCATTTGAGAAAAAAATGGCCACCATTGAGGTGCATTGTGTTTCCGCGCTGAATGCGGGTTTTCTGCTCACGTCTACGGGATTGGACGAATCATTACGTTGTTATTCACACACTTGTTATTTCCTGCGGTTTCGTTCGTTATAGTTTAATTCAATCACTCCTAAATTATTGCAGTGTCATCGCTATTAGAATAAATAACGTTTATAAGTTAATATACCGATACGACGGACGGACTAATATTAGCATTTTGATGTACTTAGGCTTAGTACAGATAGACTGCACCCATACTGCATTCTAACTGCAAAATTACAGTTTACCTGTCGACTGCACACCGACTCCAATGCAACTGCACAGTTCGTTGGCAACATCTTTGCAGCTGATGACTGCATTCAAGATAAAATTTTGCAGTCGTGCTAACTGCATTGAAGCGGCAATTTTGCAGTTGGTGTGCTATCGAAACGCAGTCCGTCAGTAATAGTTATCAAAATAAACAAATAAAGTTTTTGTCAGTATCCACTAACATCCTCGGCACTAGACTGTGCTCCGAGTAGAATCGGGAGGCCCGCGATCGATCCTGCCATGTACCAATGTGTTTTTTGTTTCACGAATTTCATATGTACATTTATCTGACGCTCCTACGGTGAAGAAAAACATCGTGAGGAAACCTGCATTCACCTGCGAAGTAATTCAAAGGTGTATGTGAAGTCAACCAATCCGCACTGGGCCAGCGTGGTTTGACTAAGACCAGGGGCCCTACCATGATCGCTTATAGCAAGGTTAAAACAATATTGAAACAGAGACATGGCTCTTGCTGCGTATAGCGCCATCCCGCTCTCAGCGCGGTTTTAATATTGTTTTGGGCGATCATTGTTAAGGGGCTAAACGCCCTAACATAATTAGTTAGGGTAGGCTCGTGCTCCTGGGTGAGGACGTATATGAGCTGTGATGATAACTCGATTGTTAAACGCATACTGATGTGCAAACATAAGCGTTGGTATAAAAACCAGTTTTAAAAATTGGGTGAGTCGAGAAATAGCAGGCAAGAATCTCGGTAAGTATATGTATTTTTCACCGGTTTTTTTTTTCGATTTTCGTACCTCTCGAGCCATATTTTCCCTTGGTAAAGACCTATATTAGTCAAGTGCAATAGTAGGTATACCTAATGCATCTAGGTGAATTAACCCGGGGGAATTAAGTTACATCGCTAAGACATAGTTGGGGTAACTCTATACGCGCGGTGGCGTGAGCCTCAAAAGCGCTCGCCGCCCCGTGGCAAGAATACAGCCGCTTACCATAACCGGTTAAAACGTATTATAACAGCAACGAAAGCGAGATAGCAACAAGCGAGAGAAACAGGGAACTTATCTAACTATACGTTATAGAAGCGGCGGCGGCGTCCCTGTTTCAATGTTGGTTTAACTTTGCTTCAAGCGGTGAAGGTAAGGGCCCTCTAAGTATTATAATATTGCCATTAAGAATATTAAACCATCATAGAAATTGTTGTCTTTACGTATTGTCTAACATTGTTTATTATTGTCTGGCTTTGCTAACCTTTACAAAGGATACTTCTAGTATCTATTGTAAATACAAAAGATACTAGAAATTTTAAGAAACTAACGACATATTTTTTTAATTCTATTTATACACCTTGAATGTGTTTGTTAAACAACAATTTCTTTTAAAGTTATTGTGTTCGCGGCGGTCTTTTCGAATTTCATAAAAAAATCAATCAATTCCAATTTAAAAAAATCTTAAAATAGGTACTTAATCAACAACCATTAAAGGCACTTATTGACTTATAATCGTGATTGTACAGTAAACCTTCTATAGCTAATTACGCTCTTATAATGTTTTATCTTTATTATTTTTTATGTGAGTGACAGAGACAAAGCACTTTATAAACTTGTTGTAACTTCGCCTGCGTTAAAGAGCGTCGGTGGCGTTGTGGACTCGGCACTGTTCTTCTAATCGGGAGGTCCGGGGCTCGATCCTGTCCTGTACCAATGTGCTTTTCGTTTTCGAATTTCATATAACATAAATGTCCGACGCTCCTACGGTGAAGGTAAACATCGTGATTCGTGAGGCAACCGGCATACATATGCGAAGAAATTCAAAGGTGTATAAGAAGTCTACCAATCCACACTGGGCCAGCGTAGTGGACTAAGGCCTAAGCACCCTAACTTAGGGTAGGCTCGAGCCCCTCGGTGGGGACGTATATGAGCTGTCGCCTGCTATTATGCAGAACGCCATGAAAGTAAACATAACGACTTGTTCGGAAATTGGGAGAGCCTCCTCGAGAAAGACATACGAGAAACTCGGAAGGTCTAATTTTTGTCTCCTCTTTTTAATTTCAAATATTACAATAATGGTATTTCACAAATATGATTTTGATTTTACAAAACAAGAATAAATAATATAAAAATACCCTGAATATTTATCAGCGTCTGCTTGTCACATCTTTCAGTCAAACCCAAGCAGTTTTATCTATCTTATAATATAACACTTTGTACGATATATGTTGATAAATATGATTTACCGTATAGTTCGGTTCGCTTACAGGGCTCATTTTTACCACGAAAGTGCCGCCTCTGGAACGAACTTCCCACTGCTGTTTCCGCAAAAGTGTCCCTATTCAAGAGAGGTTTGAAGAGAGATTTATCCTAAAAGTTGGCAAGGACCTGGCAACGTCTCTGATATTGGCGAAGACCATGGGCGGCGGTTACCGCTTACCATCAGGTGGTCCTTCTGCTCGTCTGCCAATTGCAGCAATAAAAAAGTACATCCTTGATTGTAACTTTTTTGCTTAAGCTAAGTTTTTCGATATAAGTTGAAATTCTAGCCTAGCTACGTACACAAAGGCCTCTAATAGAATTATTAATTTTTTGAGCCTACGTTCGCTAATAATCGACGCAGACAAAGTCGCGAGCATAAGGTTGTGTCATATTTTGTTATTTTACGCTAAATGCTAAATAAAGCTAGCAGCGGCGGCGTTAGAACTTCGTTACGACCGCGCCATTCCATTATCCTCGAAACTATTATGTGTTTTATAAAAGGCACTGCATCTAGGTTTTGTTAAGAAGCCAGAAGTTAGGTTATAAACGACGTTAGTGCTAAAAATAGAGTACTACATTTATCTCGCTACTAGATTTAGTTTGCTTAGTAATCCTTTTTACGGGGAAAGAGATCAATGGCGCTGTGGAGTATGCTTACAGTTGCTAAGGTTAAGCAACGTCGGTCATGGTCAGGCATATTATGGATGACCAAAAAATTAAACATCTCAGCACTTTAAACAGTGGGTCGTGTATGGATGTTGAATGGTATAAAAAGGCCGGCTCGTGTGCATGGTGTTTTCAAGCGCATATGCGCTCTAATTAGCCTAGGGCAGCGCTGCACCGTTCCTTTCCTTCGGGTTAATAATAATAATAATCTATCATCACGGACAGGTTTATTGCAGCCAATAAACCTGACATCGTGCTGATAGACCGGTCCCAACGCCGGGTAATGATAATCGACGTCACCATCCCTCATGACAAGAACCTCGTGAAAGCTGAGAAGGACAAGCTCAGCAAGTACCTTGACTTGGCTCACGAGGTTACCGCCATGTGGGATGTGGACTCGACAGTCATTGTCCCGATAGTCGTATCCGTGAATGGTCTAATAGCGAAGAGTCTCGACCGACATCTTAAGAGGCTCTCGCTTGAGGAATGGATCAAGGGTTGGATACAGAAAGCAGTGATTCTCGACACGGCACGTATTGTTCGGAGATTCCTCTCTCTGCAGCCCTAACCACCGGCAGCTTGGGCCTTGCCTCGCTGTTGGCGGCATACTAGGTTTAAGTTTTTTATAATATTTTGTTTTATATAGATATAATTATTGTAAAAAACTTAAATTTAAGAATATTTTTAAATAAATGGATAATAATAATAATACATCATTTTATTTGCAAAAATATGGTTACAGAGATGATATACTCTGAGGAAATGTTGATATAAATATTAACATTTCCTCAGATATCGACTCTGAAACTAGCGCAAAATATCTAGGTGTACTGGCAGAACTAAACTTTATTCCTACAATCACTAAGCCCACAAGGGGCAATTCTTGTCTCGACCACATCAATCTAACGTCAAAATATCAATCAGTGTCAGTAGTATGCAAGACGACGATTACAGATCACGATTTGACTATAACAGGCATAAGACTTAAAAAGCCTAATAATAAAACTAGTCGACATTTCATAAATAAACTAGACTTTTACTCTATAGAATCAGAACTCAGTGAAATGGACTGGCAAGACGTTATCGATAGCATGTCAGTAAATGAAGCCGTCGCTGCATTTTCTGAAAAATTACAAACTGTTTTTGAAAAGCACACTTCCAGAACCCGTATTGGGCGATCTAGGTTTGTACTCAAGCCTTGGATGACGCCTGGACTCATAAGATGTTCAATTCACAAAGACAAACTTCACGCAAGAGTTAAAAAGAACCCTAATAATGATATGTTAAGAAACATTTTTACACGTTATAGAAATTTCTATATTAATTTACTGAGAAAACTGAAACACAAACATGAGGCCTTAGAAATTGAACGAAACAAAAATTCACCAAAAAAGCTATGGAACACCATTAAAACTATAACACACACTAACAAAACAAAAGAAAAATCTCTGGCACTAACACAAACTAGAAATACTAAAGAAAATTCTTTAAATCTCTGTAATGATTACTTTGCAAACATCGGAAAACGTCTAGCAGAGCAAATCCTTGCGAAATCTATCGAAACACAAGAAACACTAGCGGCTAAGGTGTCTGTGGAAGCCTCACCTACACATTCACTGTTTTTGGAACCCACCGACATAGTCGAGATCGAATCTATTATTACAAACCTTAAAACAGATAGTGCTCCGGGTCTTGATGGTATAACAAACAGGCTATTAAAAGCGGTGAAGAACCATATAGTAAAGCCTCTAACAGCTATATGTAACTTAAGTCTTTCAGAGGGAATATTCCCTGAGCAATGGAAAATTGCAGCTATAACGCCTATTTACAAATCTGGTGAAAAAAACGAGCCTCATAACTATAGGCCAATCTCTCTATTAGGGTCTTTTTCAAAAATTCTGGAAAAACTAGTAAACAAACGCCTAGTAAAATTCGCCGAAACCAATAACTTGATATCTGATCGGCAGTTCGGATTCAGACAAAACAGGTCTACAGAAGGTGCCGTGTCACTGTTAACAAGTGTGGTTGTGGGTAATCTTGACAAAAAGAAAGCCTGCATAGGAGTGTTTCTCGATCTTGCAAAAGCATTTGACACTGTTTCAACGCCGATACTCATCGGTAAACTTGAAAAAATGGGTATACGAGGGATTCCGCTTAATTGGTTGCGAAGTTACCTGACCGGTCGCAGTCAGTGTGTCAAGATCGAGGAATACAAAAGTTCACCCAGGCTGATTGAATATGGCGTGCCCCAAGGAAGCATACTGGGCCCTACTCTCTTTATTCTTTATGTTAACGATATAATGACTGCTAAACTTGCTAATGCCGAGGTAATCTGTTATGCCGACGACACGGCAATTATATTTCATGACACTACTTGGGATCGAGTCACTAAACGCGTGGAAGAGGGGATGAAGGTAATTTCGGCTTGGCTACTAAATAATTTGCTAACTCTGAACGTTCAAAAAACAAAATTTTTGTGTTTCTATAAAACACTGGCATCTGCTCCTCCTCTCAACAACATCAAGGTTCACTTGTGCCACCTACAAAATACGCAGCATCAACAACAGTGTACATGTAGCTGTATAAACAGATCTCCGACAGTAAAGTACTTGGGTTTGATCCTGGACGAAAAGCTATCGTTTAAGGCACATATTGATGCAACTGCTAAAAGGGTCCGCAAATATATTTACATTTTTAAGAATCTGCGAGCTGTCGCCAATGCCGATCTTCTTAAAATAGTTTATACTGCTCTCTGTCAACCAGTATTTTCTTACTGCATTTCTACATGGGGCGGTGCAACTACTAGTAATATGATATTTCTAGAGAGGGCACAACGTTCTATCCTTAAAGTTCTCCTTAGGAAACCTTGTAGGTACCCCACAAACCTATTATATAAAGAAAGTAAATTCCTCACAGTTCGTGGTATTTTTGTGCTTAGGGTAATGATACAGACACATTTTTCCGTTATAAAGTCCGATGATTATAAAACAATGCTCCAAAAACGTGTCTTTAAGATACCAATCCCCTCAATTAAAAGCAATTACGCAAGAAAATACAGTAAATTCCTTCATCCTCACATCTACAACAAGGTCCAAACACACTGTGATATTAAACACTGCACACCACTTGAGATGAAGGAAACAGTCTCAGAGTGGCTTGGTACATGTACTTACGAAGACCTGGAAAACCTATTAAGAGCGCAAAGATGATAATATGTTATGTTGTGTTGTTTATCGTATATATATCGCTATACTTAGTTAGCAAGCAGCACGCACGAGATCTTATATGTTAAGTCTCCTGTTAACCTGGGCATGAAAAGCACACACACACACACACACACACACACATATACACACACACACACACACACACGCACACACGCAAACGTCCAATCATATTATTAGGTACATACAAAAACGAATTTTTTTTTTTTTTACTATTATTTCTTCTTTTACGTAGTAGGTATAGAAAATCAAAAAGTTAAGTTTAAATTTTAATCTGACTGCTGTTTGTTGAAAGTCGCATATAAATAACCATGATAACTTGTGACAATAGATTGTCTACAGTACAGGCATAGCCTAGTGTAGAAATCTCTGTAATGAGGCAGTTATGAAAGCGTTAGTCGGTACAACCTTAGTATGTTTTAATTATACGTATTTTGTAATAAGTTTAACCATGTAATTATGTATACTGAAGTTGTTAAATAAAATTTATTATTATTATACATTTATTCAAAAAAGCATCTTAAATTTAAGTTTTTTACAATATATAGATATAAAAACACAAATATTATAAAAAACTTAAATCTAGGGTTCCACTGGCAGCGGAGCATGGCCCAAGCTACCGGTGGTTAGGGCTACAGGGAGAGGAATCTCCGAACGATACGTGCCGTGTCAAGAATCACCGCCTTCTGTATCCGGCCCTTGATCCACCCGTCAAGCGAGAGCCCCTTAAGATGTCGGTCGAGACTCTTCGCTATTAAACCGTTCGCAGAAACTACTATCGGAACAATGATCGTCGAGTCAACATCCCACATGGCGGTCACCTCGTGAGCCAAGTCAAGGTACTTGCTGACTTTGTCCTTCTCAGCTTTCACGAGATTCTCATCATGAGGGACAGTGATATCGACGAGCATTGCTCGGCGTTGGGACCGGTCGACCACCACGATATCAGGCTTATTGCAAGCAATATTCCTGTCCGTGATGATAGAGCGGTCCCAATAGAGCAACGCACGACCATTTTCAAGAACCGGCACTGGTGCGTACTTATAGTACGGCGTCTCAGTCTCGACAAGGCCGTATCGAATGGCAAGTTGCTAATGGATGATCCTGGCCACTAGGTTGTGTCTGTGCAAATACTCGCCGTTAGCGAGATGAGAACAACCAGAGATAATATGCCTGAGTGACTCTCCGGGACGGCGGCATGCTCGACAGATGTCAACTGTACCGTCCTTCAGGATATATTTTCTATAGTTGTTCGTCATCATTACTTCGTCTGCAATTGCACAGGCAAAACCCTCGGTTTCCCCAAAAAGGTCCCCGAAGCGCAGCCAGTTTACCGAAGCGGGCAGGTCTACATCGGGTCCAGTCAAGGCCCGATAAAACCTCCCGTGTAGCTCCTTGCCCCTCCATACTTCCTTGCGGTCTTCAACGTTGAGCACCGATGGTTTGCGCCAGTTCTCGATTGCCATGGATAGAGGGGTAAGTCCTTTGTCAACTGCCACAACATCACGATGCATCCCGCATTCGTTGTTAAGGAAGTAATTCCTGAGGCTGCACACTTCACGGTTGCGGAGGTTCTTGGCGTTTAGAAAGCCACGACCTCCCCACTTCCGTGGAATGTACAGTCTCATAACAGACGAGCGAGGGTGGAGCATGCGATGTGTTGTGAGCAGTTGACGGACTCTTCTGTCCAGGGCGTCCAGCTCAGTTTGAGTCCATCTCAGTATGCCAAAGGAGTATATCAATAGAGGCATCACCCAACCGTTGAAGGCACGCACCTTATTGCCGCCAGACAAAAGACTGTTAAGTACCTTTGCTAGGCGACAGAAGAAGCGTGCCTTCACCGATTTCTTGACGTCCTCTACTGATATTCCCAAAGACTGAGCCATACCAAGATATTTGTATGTGTCGGCATCGGAGAGAGATCTGAGTGTCATTGTCTCGGGGAGTTGCACATTCGGTGAATTCACAACTTTCCCCCGCTGTACATGTAAGACCGCACATTTGTCTAGACCGAACTCCATTTTGATAGCATTGCTAAAAATCTGTGTGATTTTCAGCAGCTCCACCAAATCTTGGTGTTTCGGTGCAAACAACTTGAGGTCGTCCATGTACAGCAGATGACTAATGACTTCACCCTGTCTCCGGAGCCGACAGCCTAGACCTGAGTCCTTCAGCAGAGTGCTGAGAGGATTCAGTGCTAGGCAGAACCACAAGGGACTCAAACTGTCACCCTGGAAAATACCTCTCTCTATTTTAATCAAGTCTTGTGGATCAGGGGGACTGTTGCCACCACATGGTTGACGAAGGACTGTGGTCCACTGTCGCATACAGTTACTTAAAAAGGATTTCAGAGTTGCATTAATTTTATACAACTCTAAAATCCTCTCCAACCACGAATGCGGCATCGAATCATAGGCCTTCTTGTAGTCAATCCATGCAGCAGAGAGAGATCCCCTGCTCCGCCTGACCTGTTGGCTAATGGTCATGTCTATTAGGAGGAGCTCCTTCGTACCACGGGATCCAGCCTTACATCCATTCTGAGTAGGGGCCAAAATGTTGTTTGACACGATGTGTGTGTTAATTTTTTTAGTCAGAATGGATGTAAGGAGCTTGTAGATGGTAGGTAAGCATGTGATCGGTCTATAATTCTTTGGCTCCGTGGTACTTCCAGACTTGTGGAGCAAGAAGGTGGTACCGGTGGTCATAAAAGTGGGAAGCGAACCGTGTTCTAGGGCTTCTTGAAACTGTGTAGCCAAACGAGTATGCGAACATCGGAACCACTTTATCCAGAAGTTGTGCAATCCGTCAGGCCCTGGGCATTTCCAGTTTTGAGCCGAACGGATGGCACAACTAACGTCTACGGGATCTATGGTAATAGACCCCATTGGCTCAATGGATTCACATTCTCGTTCGACGGCACACATCCAATCACCCTCTACATGATCGACAGGCAGCGACCAGATGTCACGCCAGAAACTGACCATGGCATTGGCATCGGGCAGCCGCCCGTCTACCACGCGGTGATCGGTTCCCTCCCACTTTCGATATACCTTCTTCTGATCACTTTGGAAGAGGCGGTTCTGAGAGTATCTGTCCACACGTACTCTGTAGCGGCGAATACGGTTCGCCCACGCATAAACCTTCTGCTTCAGATAGTCTATGCGTTCCGTGACATTCGCCATATAATCCTTAGGCCGGATTCCGGTTCCGGCATAGGCCTGGGTCACGTAACGCATGACTCGGGGTCGGGTATTACCCCGACTGAAGCAGATGAGCTTGCCAATGAGAACCCTGAACGAGTTGATACGCCTTTCTATTCTCACTTGCCATGCAGGTGTCGCAGGCCGTGGTGCTCGATCAGCATCCGGAAACCTCACTCGAGCAACACGGCATGCGGTAAGGGCACCGCAGTACAGAATAGAATGCGTATCAACCAAATCTTCGCTAGTCCGTAGGTACGGAAAGAGCAAAGCATTCAGTGTTCCCAACAGCGCTAGGTTGCGTCTGTGCGTCGGCAAACGTGGTATTCGCGGCCTAGTGTTTAGTGCGTATCGATATTCACGAATCACGTCCTCCAAAGTGTCCTCCAGTTGCTCTTTTATTCGAGAACTTACATTCATGCCAGCGTCATCCCCTTCATCAACATCGGGGTCAATCTGCATCGCTGTTGTCTCCTCCGAATACGTCACTGCACTCGGAGCAACGGGCGCGGCAGACAGGCTACGCATCGAGGAAGGGACGGCGGCAGCAGGAAACGTCTCCAAGCGAAGCCGATCAAGTGTAGATTGATCCAACAGCTTACACCGATGAATCGCTCGCACTTGATCCGATAGTCGTTGGGTAGACACGGCGACGGTCGGCTCAAGGGCCTGAAACAGAAGCAGCATTCTGTCACGATACGCAGTCAGGCAGGTTCCTCCCCCTGTAGCCCCGTAATAGGCGCGCATGCAGTTCTCATTCATTGTTAGAGTCCATCGCATGCGTCGCACTACACTACCGGTAGCGGGGGCCTGTTGTGAGGCAGATTGCCTCACAGGTCCCAAGCGTGCCAGCAGTGGGGGACGTCCTCGTCGCGTAGATGGTCGTGGCGGCGGCGTCCTGGGTCCAGTTGCGTCGCTCGACGAGCTGTTTACATCGTAGCCTGTTTCCAGCAATACGCTCGGAGCTGACGCGGGGACTGGTGTAGATGGTATACGTGCGCTTCGTTCCGCTCTTGCCGTCCTCGATCTTGTAATCATTGTTCTTGATTTTTTGTATTGCCTTTTTCGCCAAAAATGTTTGTTTTATATTTGATAGCAGATGTCATGTCAAGGTTGCTGATTGAAATTTTGTAATTAATTTGGATCATATTGATTTTTCTTGAAAATTTTGTTATTTTGATATATTAGTAGAATTTCTAAAGTTAAATTTAATACGGTGTTGTAAACATTGCTATAAAAATAAATATTAATTTACAAGAGATGGAGTGCCGTGTCTTCGTGACAGCGGTTTTTTTTTTTTTTTTTTATTATTATTATTATTATTATATAAGAAGCTGATAGGTTAAAGGCGTAAGGCGGAGTTTAGTCGGTAAGAGTCCGACATAACCTGTTCGGCCGGCCGTTCAGGTATCCATGAGGATTCTCCGCCTCCACTCTCGCATGGGTGAAAAAAATTCATGGTGTTTAGTCGTTGGAGCACAGCGAAGCCGACATCCTGAAGATGCCACGTGGAGTGGCGAAACGCGTCGAATTAAAGTATTTATATGTTGGTGTGTTAATGATTACTGATTAGTAATATTTACTCGTACTTGTCGCATTAGATTGAGGGCGGTATGAATCAACCTTGGCCTGCGTAGTTTGCACCAATTACTGACACTATTGTCGGAAGTTTTCCTATAAACTTACCTACTCATAAAAAATTACTTACGGTCTATCGAAAATTAACGCCTGATACCATTAATGACCTACTTATTAACCTACCCACTATTAAGAATTAGTAATGGACTTTTGAAAAATACAATCTGACACCATTAATTATCAAATCAAATTATTTATTTCGGACTAGATCCATATTTTGTTAGTAACATTGCGTCTAAAGACTAGTGTTAGTATTGACTAAAATTATAAACAGACTATTTACATTTTTCTTTATATATGAAGCGAAATCCACCTCCATATAAGGGGGCTGTCCCACCTATCTAAAAAAAACTAAAAAATATATAAAAACATTCTTTTCACTTTACTCGTACAATTTTTACATGTTCTTTTGCCGAGTTCCAGAAAAAAAACAATATTCAAAGACAGCAGATGAAGGCAGCCTACATCATGTTATGTGGCTACTGCAATGGTACATGTAGTTCCTGAAAGATAATTTTGCAATTTTCAATTACCCAAAAGGTCTCCAATGTACATTGCCAACTTGCAACACAAGATATCAACTCACAATACTCAGTATTCCACTGTCCTTCCCACCCTTCAAACCTTCAAAATGAAAAAGCGTATGTAAATGTAAACTGTTTTTCCTTCTAATTACACAAAAAAATGTTTGGAAACTAATGGTAAGTAAATTAAACTCAAACAAATACTTTGTTAATTATATAAATGAATTATTATAAGTACATTAATTATATATAAAATGATAATATATGAAATGAGCAACAAAAATGATATAGGTAAAATATAATTTTATTCAATGTATATCGACTTACGAGTATGTTTAAGAATTACTAATTAAATTGAATCAAATAAAATTTATATTAATAATAGAATTAAGTAATTTTTTGAAACTTGAGAATTTGTTTTTATATTAAAGAATATGAATGAGTATGAATAATTCGAAATATTAAAATTATGAAATAATAAATAAAAATAGGAATGTGATCAAAACAAAAATAATTCTGAATTTTATACAACATATTTTAAAGACTCTATGTATAAAATGCATAATAAGATAATAGAAAAAAGAACTATAAAATAGACATGTTTGTTATTTAATAAAAAATGTGATTTATAATTATTGAAATATATACCTAATTAATTAATTAATGTTTGACAACTGTACATATGACATACATTGCAATAGTATTTAGAATTTATTGTATGTGATTGCTGTGCCCTAACAGGGTTCATGTGTGAACTTAAAATATTTATGTCAACAAATGTAACACCATGAATGCAATAAACCATTGAATTTGAATTTGAAAGCACCGGTTCTTGGCGGCGCAAACAGGTAAGATAGAAGTACTCCCTTGTCCTTGTACTCGGACTTTCTGGTACATGTTTATGGTATTGCTTATACGTTTACTGCGCGTTAAATAAACTCGGCTACTGGTAAGCCATGATTCCTTCAAAAGGACAGATGTCAGCTTTAAAACCATTAGTGAGATAAATTATGGCGGACCCGACCCGTGGCCCTAATACCCGGATAAAGATTTTATTTTTGGTGTAAAATGAAGAGACGTCTTCAAGGGTGTGGTACAAGTGAGCAGTTAACAGCGATTTTAATTCAATGTGGCATTTATGTCTGTATTACATACGGTCACATTAATTGTTTAAAGCTGTATTACATTAAATAGATTCTTTTCATGTTTTCAACAGTGGTTAGCTTTAATTTGAGTATTATTTCTATATAATATGATGTATGTATACTTTTTTGATAAAAATAGATCTTCCGACATTCTTGCATGTTCAATTCGTAAAGATACTTTGAAATTCCGAACAGAGTGCTTATTTTCACTTTTTTTGCATTCAATGCTCATACAAAGAAGTTAATATTTTCTTCTACCGTAGACATACAAAGAGGTGTAATACAAAATTAAATAAAAAATATATACACACACACAGAGAGAGAGAGAGAGAAAGCGGGATAGGTCGGAGACGTTGAAACATAAATGGTTTTAAAATTATTAGACCTATAAACATAGTTGTAAATGGAATAAAATTAATAAATAAATGTTTTAAAGATAATGTTTACATAGAGTTGAATTTTGTATTTGTTTTTTAAATCCGCCAAAAGAGGCGAGTTGATGGAACGCTCGTCAGATTCAAAACGTTTTACCCGTAACAAAAAAATGCTTTTTTAATTCTAATATGTAAGTATGTTTTCTATTCTAAGTATGTTAAAATAAAGCTTGTAACATATACATTCTAATATCACTTTATTTTTCAGTACTACACCTGCTTGCCTGCCTTACTGTGGCTTGCGTTTCAACGCGACCCAAGAAATTTGGCAACGCATTTTTTTTGTCGCGCAATTCGCACAAAATGGAACTCTTGCACGCTTGCGTTCCCTCTTTCTTGTAATCCCAGGTCCTTAAAAGAAGTGCGGTGTGAATTCTTCTCTCCTGCACTAGCTATCTGGTGGAATTAAGTCATTTGCTGGACCCACGATAAAAATACTTTTTTTTTCCACATTAAGTCACATTTGAAATTATACTCTTTTGATATCTAATCGTCGAATATTAAAATAGTACAGCCGATAGTAATTATCGTTATAGGCAAAGTGGAGACCTGTCAATGTTTTATTAACATTCTTTTTGTTACTGACTTCCAATATCGAAAAAAGGGACTATTTATTAGATTGAATCTGAATCTTTTCCCAACATGTGAACTCCAGTGAGAAATCTCTCAATCCGCTCTCAGCTCACAACTCCCTCTCCTCCGCCGTCCTTATGGAAGCTCAGTCTAAAGCCAGGGCTCGTATCAATATGATTTAGATAAAACTTTTACAAGCAACTTGACTTAATTAGGTTTGTTGTTGCAAATTAATTTTCGGTTCACATTCTAATTGCTGGATTAGTTCGGGGTGTCCAGGACTTAATGACGTTTATTCTTTAAACAGATTTTTAGGCCAGACTGATAGCTTGATTCTAACACTTGAAATTGTATATCACAGAGAAACTCGGCACTAAGACATCTGGTAATTAATTCTATTTTACCCGTTTTCTGCATCAAAGCGGTACTAGTATTGCTGTGTTCCAGTTTGATAGAGGTTGGACAAGCAGTGAAATCACTGAGTTCAGTGACTCGACACACAGGTACAGCAGACGTATTTTTAAATTATTAGAAGTGAATCTTGAATTCAACCATGAATACAAGTCATGTGCCAAGTTATTTTCTACTTTTCCCAATCTCAAAGATTTTTGAATCACTCGAATCCAGCAATATCATCAAAAATATTACATTAATTTAGTTTGCAAATTGGTGAACTTCTCTCTTTTATGTTCAGTTAAAGATTACTTTTTTTGTTTATACTACACGAAAAATCTCGAACCATTTTCTTTTGATTGAATTACAACATGAGATTTCGCGACATCTTCGAGCTCACTCACCGCAGAAGTCACAAATGAGATCCGGAGTAATTACAAAGGGCAAACAGCGTAATAAGGGACTAGCCCTCGGCCCTTCGCAGATTTTTGTCAAGAGTCGAACAACATTTTTTTGGCAAATAAACCCCCGAAGCCAGAACCTTTCGACCGAAATCATGTGCGCGTTACATTAACAAAAGAATATCTTTCAGAAATGTTTACCTACTCAAATGAGGACAACGGATGTTATTGGGAAGGAGTCTTTGTAACTTTCCTGGCGTTGCAAATGGGGTTCATCGGAGAGGAACTTTGTTTTCTTATACTTTCCTTAGTTGTCTCCGTGGGGTCATGCCTGACGGTTGAGCATCCGTCGAAATGCCAGTAGGAAAGATCATGAGACTATGGTAACAAATAAACCAACATAATTGAGGTTGAAAAAGCAGGTTAATGAAGTTGCTAGCTTTCCGCTCGCAGCTTCATGGTAACACGAATGTTTGGTAACGCTTGTGTGATCATTTTTCTGTCTGTCTGTTTGTTCCATAAAGATCTTGGCCCCTACCACCTAGAGACTTCGCGTTGTCTCTAGTCCAGATGATAGGGTACGTCAACAAATAGTAGATATAAACTTCTAGTTTTGCAAATTTATTTTTTTATCTAACCCTAACGTTAAAGCACCTAAAGTCAAAAATCTAAATTTTTACTAGGTTTTCAAATCCTCACACACTTATTCAAATTCCTCAAATTGATTCCCTCTGTACCAATCCCTATGAACACCCATGTTTTGGGTTTTAAAACATTTTTTCCATATTTCCAGTAGATATTCTATATTATACCGTAGTGGTAACAATTCAAACTTCAAGCATTTAAAGCCTATATATGGGTGAAATTTCTAAAAAAGATAAAACAAGCCTATTATTAACCTATTTATTAGCATCTATTTACTAGCATCAATACAAAGGTTCATGCTATTGCCTGCATGCCTTCAAAAACAACAAGTAAAATTATATAAAAAAACTTTTTAAAATACATGATTTTAAATCATCATAATATTGCATTGTCAAATTTCAGCTCAATTGGAGACCGGGAAGTGGGTCAAATTTAACTTGCAAGATTTCATTACAGACACCGGACAGGTGAAAGTAAATAAAAGCTTGTGAAAGGCAATAAAATTCTTTATTCATCATTGGCCTTTAGATACACTGATTGTCCTCAAAGCATTTTAAAAGATGTTCAGAATGTATGCACATACATAATCAAGATGCCTGCTAATACGATGTAGAAAAAATTAAAACATAAACGTCTATTGTACCCCGTTAGAGTTTGAATTTCCAAAAACCTTTCTTCCTGGATGTCATTGTTATAGAAGGAATCTGCTGGTCAAATTTCATGCTGGGAATCGAGCCCCGGACCTCCCGACAAACACCCGATGGTCTCAACAACTAGACCACGAAGACAATGGCTCGGCCAAATTCCACCAACCATCTATCATTATCTTCTTATTACCGTATTATAGACCCGATTTTTTTTATTTTATAAAGGATTTGAACCTGTTTTTTTTTTATATTTGTGTGTTTATTTAATATTAATTGTCTTTTTAATTTTTTAGTTTTGAAACATTAGCTCCAATAGCGAATTTACATTGAGAACTTGAATATTTCGTCGTCCTCTTCATAGAGACAACAGACAGTTCATCGGGGTGATCGTTCATTTGAGTGAACACGTTATGATTTTCTTTCCATACATGTTCATTCACACTTTGCCGGAACGAACATCTGTTCTTTTTTAAAATGTCAGGTCAAGTCGTGCGTTTTAAAGTTAGACGAGTTTGTGAATATTGAAAGATCTGTTCGAATAACGTCCTGAATAGGGAATATGCATAGAATTGATAGTATAATTTTATTGTTAGTAGTAGCACTATCTTTCAAAATAGATTCCGGTGTGTGTATTATGTAATTAGCCAATAATGTTAAAGCTTTATAACTTTACGGCTAATATAGTTATTTCATACTAGTTTTACGCAGCTTCGCCCGGGTTGTTTTTGTTTTCCCGTGGAAATTTTATAATTTCCTCTAAGAAAAGTAATTTTGTCTGTGTTAATCAGGGATACTGTAGCATTCTAATGGTGAAAGAATTTTTAAAATCGGTCCAGTAGTTTTGAGTTTATTCGTTATACACATACGTACAAGTCTTTCCTCTTTATAATAATAGTGTAGATATGATTTCACCAAATTGTTTTTGTAATAAAATAATTTTTTTATAAAATATAGAACTTTGCATTAACACTGTAATAAATTTATGTAAAAATTAATAAAATCAATAAAGAAAGAATTACTTTGCATTTTTAATGAAAATGCCAAGTTATATAAGTTATAGGTGTACTCTCTCTAAAGTATTGCATTGGTTCACCATAAATAATTTATCATTAAATTCAAGTAAAACTAAATGTATTAAATTCTCATTGCCAAATGTAAGAAAAGTTGATACTATTGTGCAAATGAACGACCAAATTGTTGAATTCGTCGATTCTACAAAATTTTTGGGTATTACTCTAGATTCTAGATTGCAGTGGGATCCACATATTGAGTCCTTGGCAAACAGACTTAGTTCTGCAGCATATGCAGTAAAAAAAATAAGACAACTTACTGATGTTGAAACGGCGAGATTAATTTACTTTAGTTATTTTCATAGCATCATGTCATATGGAATACTTCTGTGGGGATCAGCTGCTAGTATAGAAAGTATTTTTGTACTTCAAAAAAGAGCGGTTCGCGCTAATTATAATTTAAGAGCAAGAGACTCTCTTAGAGATTTATTTAGAGAAATTAACATATTGACTTTAGCAAGACAGTACATTTATGAAAATTTGATTTATGTCTATAAAAATTATTATATATTTGAAACCAATTTCCAACTTCACCATTTAAACACAAGAAATAAAAATAAACTTGCCGTTCCAACGTACAGGCTCCAAAAAACTAGAGGCTCATTTATGGGGAAATGTATAACTTTTTACAACAAAGTCCCACAAAGTGTAACTGACTTGCCTTTGGATAAGTTTAAAGCGTATGTAAAAAAGACTCTGATGAGTAAAGGATATTATAAAGTCAACGATTATTTACAAGATGCCAATGCCTGGTGTTAATTTGTAGAAATCATTAATGATAATAATGTAAATAATCGTGTTCTTGTGTATAACTATTCATTAAGTAGTATTGGTAACGTTGTACTAAGAAGAGAACTGACAAATCTAAATTTGTTATGGAAGTTGAGCTCAAATTTTTGCCTTGAGGTCAGCTTCCAATTGACGACTCTGTAACAATACAGGGAGAAAAAAATAGCCCTTGCTGGTTTTCTTGCTGGTTCTTTCCAGTACAAGGTCTCCCGCCGTAGACTTGTGAACCATTGGCGTAGCTTCCTTGACTTTTAAAAGAGATTGTAAAATCCAAGTTGAATAAAATATTTTGATTTTGATTTTATAACATTTATGTGTTTGCTTTGTTCTTAATGGTATCCAATTTTCAAGAAATCTGTAAAAATTTTATAATTGGATCCTGATACGTAGTTATTAACGGTGAATAAAACTACCTAGGCTTAACAAAGTTCAAAGGAGAACAATAGGTTAAACATTTCGTCGGTGCTGGTGAGAGCTCGGTGGCCGAGAGGTCGAGGCGTCGACATATCGGCGTCGGTATGTTGGAGAGGCGGGTTCAAACCCCGCCCAAGACGGAGTTTCTTCATTGATTTTATGAATTTTCAATTTTTATGCATTCACTAATACGATAATAACAAATTGTTAATATTCCCTGTTCTTCATCTACGCATTGAAAACTTAATTCTGCGATGAGTTGCTCGATAGAAAAGTACTTTCATTTGGGTAAACGTTCAATTCAATGACAGTGCACTGTGGCCGGTGAGAATTTGATTCTGCGAGGTCTTTGAAATCCCACCACAACCCAGGATAGATTGCGCTTATTTTAAACAATATAATATTACAAAAATCTGCTTATACAAATGAATAAATTTGAAGTGTCTGTTTGTAATATCAAAATAACAAGTTTTTACGAAATGGGTCTAATTGTATATCGAGTACCAATAACAAAAACACAATTTAAACAATTTTTGTCTGTCTGTCTGTTTGTTCCCGCTAATCTCCGGTACGGCTGGACCGATTTTGACGGGACTTTCACTAATAGATAGCTAATTATATAAGGTATAACATAGGCTACTTTTTATCAAGATCTTTAAAAAATGCCTACAAAAATTAAAATACTGCCAAAAGTTACTATTCCACGCGGACGACGTCACAGGCACAGCTAGTAATAAATAGATCAAATAGCAATATAGTAAAACACGCCCTAAGCATAATCAGATAAAACACTTAGCACTAAATCAAGACGGTAACCCAGAATTAAAGCTAGCCGAAGAAATTCGCGCTCGTTTTAAATTCGTCGCCAGCCTTGATTCCTGAGATCCAAAAAGGGCGGGGCCAACTTCGGGGCCATTACTAAGATAAATTACGAGTGCTGTGAATTTCTTAGCCACCCCGCCCGAGTAATCCTCTTAAGGTAAATGCTTTGCGGAAAAATACAAAACATTGTTTCACTGATGGCCTTTTGCGGGAAGTTAAACGGACGCGATTCCCGCCCGGATATCTGTCGGTTTAAAGGGAGTTAGTGAGTCGTTTGATATTGATGTGTTATCGGGGCTGTTGAGCGCAATACTTACTTCTGTGAGCGTAATGGCGCTGCTAAGGTTGCGGGGATAATGGGCGATCTTCTTTGAAGGAGATTAGCATTTGTTCTCGAAAGTTCAGTGACTCTATTATGAACCGCCGCTCGCACTCGTGTAATCATGTTTAATGGCGACTTAAAAGGGGAAGAGAAACAATTGGAGCTTTCGAGTTCCCTGTCTGTTCTCTTGAAGGCTCTCCCAATTTCCGAACAGATGTAGAGTCAACTTTTTTATTCACCTTGTACGTTTACCTACTTGCAGGAATCTTGATTATATTTGTGACATATGCAGCCCCATCGTCATATCAACCATTACAATATCTTCGCAATGATATAATTGTCATAGACTTTTAATCGTTGTAATGCTTTTTCTTGCTGAATTGTAGAAATATAGGGAAATCTTAAAGTTAAAGAAAAAAACAAACTTATTCCTTTAGTCCGATACAAAATGAAAAGCTTTATTCTTGTAGGTACACAATTATAATTCACTTATGCATAATGCTACTGAAGTTAACAAAATCCCTCAATGCAAAGCACTTAACTAAATGTTTAAATAATACAAGCCAAGGGCAGGATGGTTCAGGTTTGTTTGATCAATCTCGGCAGGTAAAAATCAGGTACAAATTGGGTACAAAACTACAAAATTGAGGGGGCAATAAAGTACACCAACAAATAGTTATAGGTTTCCTTTTTTTTTTAAAGAAATTAGTAGCCTTCCCCGGAGCGGTTGTTAGTGGATCGTACCTTCTATGCTAAGTCTTGCAATCACGGGTCAGAGATATGATATTCCAGTTTCTTAACTTATTCTCTGTTTCTAATATGTATATTTGTAATTCCACAGAATTCCTCCTTGATACTAGGTTATTTTGTTATGGTTTCTAGCTGTAAGGTCAAGCAGCGGAGCCCTACGGCCTCCGGTAACTGCCCTGGAGATTCATAGCACAGTGTTAGGTTAAAAATATAATTAAATATGCCTATGATCTTAGGGTCAGTGGGTCTAACACTGAGTTCTGAAGGAATCCCAGTCAATACATTTGAACTTCATGTAATAAACATAGCAAATGAATTCTAAAACATAATTTTTAATAAATTGACAAATTGTCTTATTGGTTAGTGTTGAGTGAATATCTAGAACTTCGACCTATCTATGGTTTTTCTTTTAAGTTGTGTCAAGTTAATTGGTTGTCACTGTCTTTTTATTGCTCTGTAAAACTATGTTGTATTAAGAAATACAAAACGTGAAATTATACCAGTTTTTATTTCCACTGCGCTCCTTTAGTAGGATAACACTTTAACAGGTTATGGGCCCAGACCCAGCGCAATAGGTAGTGTTGTGAAAGTAGGTAACATTGGCAGTTTTCAAACAGTTGTGTACTGGATTGATTGGACATACCACTTTCCACAATGGAGCTTACTACGACCTCGCTTACAAAGTTTAGTGGCGCAAACTATCGTCAATGGCGTTTTCAAATTAATTGCCAATTGAAAGCGAAGGGTTTGTATAGTCACGTTACGGAGAAGGATAGCACCGCCAAGAAAGAATCTGAATGGCAAAGAGAAGATGCGAAAGCGATGTGTATATTGACTTCAGCGATGGAGTTCGGGCAGATCTCGCTGATTGAGACATGTGAGACTGCAGCAGAAATTTTGTGTAAATTAGACTCCATCTACGAAAAGAAAACAGACCTAAATAAAATGCTACTCCATGAAAAGTTCTACACGTACAAATTTGAAGAAGGCGTATCAATGGCTGTACACATATGCAAAGTTGAATCAATAGCTCGACAATTGCAGGAAATAGGAGAAACGATGAGTGAATCAGCAGTTATCACTAAGATCATTGGTTGTTTACCGTCACGATACAGCTCATTCAGGCAAGCTTGGTTGTCTGTGGAAGAATCAAAACAAACAGTCAACAATTTGACAGCTCGTTTATTGGACGAAGAATCTAGAATGGGGAACGATGAATCTGCTTTGAGTGTGGCAAATTCTTCGAAGAAGAAGAAGAAGGTATGGAAGCCTCGATGTTACATTTGTAAGAAAAAAGGCCATCTTGCTCGGGACTGCAACTCAAAGAATACAGGTGATCAGCGTGTTGGGAATCCTTCCGGAGATCAATCGGCGTTTATTGTTGATGATGGGTGTTTACACGACAAGTGGATTCTGGACAGCGGAGCCTCTTCACATATGACGTATAGAGAAGAGTGGTTATTTAACCTAAAAGAGTCATTGGTGAATTTTGTTAAAATTGGAGACAATACAAAGCTGAAGGTATATGGTGAAGGTAGTGTGTCTATCAAAAAGTATAATAACGGACAATGGTATGACTCTGTTATTAATAATGTTTTACTAGTACCTGATCTAAGACGTAATTTGTTCTCTGAGGGCGATCTAACAAATAAAGGGTATACGATTGTAAAGACAAATGGTGATTGCAAAATTTATGCCAATAATGTTGTAAAAGCAAGTGCTAAGCGCATGCCTAACAACTTGTATGTCATGATGTTCAAAGTAGTGAGCATGGAATCGAATTCTACAAACACTGAATCAATAAAACTTTGGCATGAGAGGTTAGGACATATTTGTATAAAGCGGCTGCAGGAGATGGGTTTTAAAGGGAATGCTAAAGATTTCTTTTGTGAAGCATGTTGCCACGGTAAGCAACACAAGTTTCCCTTCAAAACACATTTCACTAAAGCGCAAGCACCTGGTGATACTATATACAGTGATGTTTGCGGACCCATGACTGAACCTTCGTTAGGGAGGTACAGATATTTTGTCTTGTTTAAAGATTCTTTTTCTGGTTATAAAGTTGTGTTTTTTATTATTCATAAGAGTGAGGTTTTGCATTGTTTCAAACAGTTTTGTACTGACATTGAAACAAAGTTTAACAAGGTCGTTAAAGTATTCCATAGCGACAATGGTACTGAATTTAAGAATAAAGAATTTTTGAATTTCTTGAAATGTAAAGGTATAGTTTTTGTCACATCTGCACCCTATACTCCGCAGCAGAACGGGCGTGCTGAAAGGGACATGAGGACTATTATGGAATCTGCAAGATGTATGCTACAAGCGAAGAATTTACCGCGATCTTTGTGGGCTGAAGCAGTAAATTGTGCAGTATACATCCTGAACAGAACCCCTACGCTGCAGGCACCTGGATCAACTCCATATGAGTTGTGGAATGGGAGTAAAGCTGTTGTAGAACACATTCGTGTCTTTGGTTCAGATGCTTTCATGCATGTGACTGATCAGCTGAGAAGTAAAGTGGACAGTAAGTCAGAGAAGCTATTACTAGTTGGTTATGAAGGTAACAATTATAGATTGCTCGATATGAAAACTAAGAAGGTAAAGATTTCCAGGAATGTAATCTTCAATGAGAAAAGTGAAGTAGATTTTTCTTGTAATGAAGAAATATGTTTGATCAAAGACGAGTACTTACCAAGATTACAAGAAGAGGAGAATGAAATCAGAACGTTACCTGACAATCATGTTGAGGTATCGTCACAGCAAGAAGATGGAATAGCTGCAATGCCTGAAATAGAAAGCTCTGAAAACATAGATGAAATGTCATGTCGTTACAACTTGAGGAACACAGATCAAAGGAGAGCTCCTAGGAGATATGACGAATTTGAAGTGAATATCTGTGAAGCTGTACCTGACAATATGAAGATGCGATTAGATCCCCTGATAAGTTGCAGTGGGAGAATGCTATTAAGGAAGAATTGGAAGCTTTACGTAGAAATCGAACTTGGGTACTCACCACGTTACCCGAAGGCAAACGAGCTATCAATTCAAAATGGGTTTTTAAGATTAAGACTACATCTGATAACAAAATCCAACGTTATAAAGCCAGATTGTGTGCCAAAGGATGTTCTCAGAAGTATGGGATTGACTATATGGAGACTTTTGCACCAACAGTGAGATACGACTCCATTAGAGTTATTTTGGCCAACGCTGTAAAATATAACTGTAAGATAATGCAATTTGATGTGACGACCGCTTTCCTTTATGGTGATCTGGAGGAGGAAGTGTATATGAAGATCCCCAAAGGGTTGGATGTAAATGAAGGTGGCTTAGTTTGCAAATTGCTCAAGTCGTTGTATGGTTTGAAACAGGCGCCAAGATGTTGGCACATAAAATTCAGTCAATATCTCAACGACACCTTGCACCTTAAACCAGTAGAAGCCGACAAATGTGTAATGAAAGGTTCTATTGAAGGAAATTTGGTGATTATTATTCTATATGTAGATGACGGATTGATCCTGTGTGAAAATGGAAAAGTAATCAAATATGTCCTGCAAAAATTGGAAGAAAAGTTTCTAATTACTGTGAATCTACCCACGACATTTGTAGGGATACAATTGGCAATCAAGGAAGGGTCCATCAAAATTCATCAGAAGAGTTACATTGAAAAGATACTGAAACAATTCCGAATGGACGAAGCCAAGTCGCTCTCGATTCCCTTTGATCCCAATATTCATCTAACTGCTAGCAATGAAGAACCCGATCCTAGTATACCATATAGATCAGCTGTGGGTAGTTTGATGTACGCTGCTGTTGTATCCAGGCCCGACATTGCTTTTGCAGTGGGAGTCTTAAGCCGATATTTAAACAAATACAGTAAAGCTCACTGGAGCGCAATGAAGCGTGTTTTTAGATATTTGCAAGACACAAAAGATTACTGTATCAAATATACAAAGACTGAAGAGTGTGTAATAAATGGATATTGTGATTCTGATTTTGCTGGAGATCTAGACACAAGACGATCTACATCCGGTTATATATTTCTACTCAATGGAGGACCAGTTACATGGATGAGTCAGCGACAGGGTACTGTATCACAATCGACTACTGAAGCTGAATATATTGCCGCTTCATTAGCAAGCAGAGAAGCTGCATGGCTTAGGCAGCTACTGTGTGATATTACAGACAAATGTGCAAATACCATTAATTTGTTTATGGACAACCAAAGTGCCATGAAATTGATCCGAAATCCAGTGTTTCATAAACGCTCGAAACACATTGATGTGAAATATCATTATATCCGAGAAAAATACACAGAAGGTATTATTGATATAAAATATATTGCTACTGATCAACAAGTAGCAGATGTGTTAACAAAAGCTATTCCTAGTATTAAATTTCAAAGGCTAGTAGAATTAATAATGAGTAAGAAATAATTTCTAGGTGAAAGCTATATGTCTGTTTATGCTACTTAAGTTTTATTTCTTTAATGTTGAACTTAAATGATGCTAGTTTATATACCTATTGTGTTTAATTTATGTGTTAATGGGTACTTCAGGCTTGTTATGCATCTTGATTTCTTGTAAATTATATTTAACTTATCAGACAGATAGGTATTTGGTAATGAGTTGATTAGTTGTTCTAGTTAAGTGGGAGTGTTGAGTGAATATCTAGAACTTCGACCTATCTATGGTTTTTCTTTTAAGTTGTGTCAAGTCAATTGGTTGTCACTGTCTTTTTATTGCTCTGTAAAACTATGTTGTATTAAGAAATACAAAACGTGAAATTATACCAGTTTTTATTTCCACTGCGCTCCTTTAGTAGGATAACACTTTAACAGTTAGTTAATAAAAAGGACATATGGAGGGGAGAGCACCTATTTTGTGTATAATTACTGCTATTAATAAAAAGAAAACAGCTTAATTTGTGAGTTATTTGCCAAAGTATGATGTGAAACTCAATATAGTGAAAATCTAGATTTTAACATGAAATTCACAAGTGTTACTCAATATATGCATTAATCCCACTAAGATGCCGCTTACTATCAGGTTTTTTGAATGAAATAGGGGATGAAAAAGGCGAATTTTGGAAATGTAATATGTTTGATTTAATAATCAATTTACCCACAAATAAAAATAAAATTAACAAAATCTGTTTTAAATCATGAAATATAATAAGTTAATTAGATACCTTATTGTGGGCGGAGTATTATCTATCGATATTATTTATTTATTCAACTAATTCAATGAATCGCGCGCCGGCGATTATAAATATGATTGAGCTTTTACTCTTCAAGCTGAAAACAAAAATAACTGACTTTGGAAATAGCTTTTCAAATTAAATTCACACGGAAAACGGGAGAAATACCTATGGATTTTATTCGCAGAAATTAAGATTTAAAATGCTGTTCGCAAATCCTTCCTAGGCTTAGATCAATAACAAATTACTTCGGTCGATGTCTCACAGACTAGTTATCCAGCTCCGAGATCATAGCATAGACGCGTTCACAGACTACGGTGAGATAGGGCGCGTTCCATTCACGCACAGATTTGCATTTACGCAGCTACTAGAACCGAGGTCCGTTTGCCGAATGTTAAGCGTCGTATTGGCGACGAAACCAAATTCATTTCATAACACTCGTAAGATTCTTAACTTGTTTCAAGATGTGTCGAGTCAACATACGGATCTTTCGAAATTCTACAATCTGCAATAAGTATTCCCAGCCAAGGTTATAAGTTTGGTTGAAAAACAAAACGTAATGTAAAATTAACCATAAACAAACTGTGAATGCTTTCCAAATTCTATTCGACGAAACCATAATTATATGATCTGTAGCTTTAAGTGTATTTTATTATAATATGTCTATAGAAATGATCAAAACAAACGGTCTAAATGTCAAATTCCGAATTTTGAGAAAATCAACCCGCCTAAATGGAAGCACGGGATTTTGGGCGAAAAAAAACTATCTTTGTAAATAAGGCCAGGATAAACGCGAGATTTATTTTGTTTATGCAAAAATTGAATAATGACCAAAGATAATTGCAAATGTCACTGACGTGACGTGAAAAGACGTTGACGTTGACACTTGACATTGATATTGTGAAATTAATTGACAAAGTTGTTGTAATTATGATTTTAGTTGTGCAATTTGTGTTAAAACTACAGTGAAACCAAAGTATTTTTGCAAAATTTGTGTTTTATGAAGTTTTAAGAAAAAACGGTGTTACAGTATCCCCCCAACCACGATAGAATTCACGTAGGGAATTCGTCTGACGCCCCGTCAGCCTCAACCCCCTAAACCAATCAAACAGAATTATCATAAATAGAATCAACTAGGTACTTAAAAACTATTCATTCGTGATAAACTCTGTACCCAATTACGCCTTTTTTTTTTTATCGCGGGGAAATGCGCAACCGCACCGTACCCACCGTTGGCTAAACGGTGAGCGTGTGTGGGGCTCACCTGGCAGAGTGCCAGGCCTACCCACTAAAACCCCTCGGTGTTCTTCCTGTCCTTATGGGCGCGCTAGGTAAGGTCCACACTGCGACTCCACTACCTACGCGCCCGGGCAAGCCCGACCACCCGGTCGGGCTCTCGCCAAGGGGGGATTGCCCGAGAACACCAGGGCAATCCCCAGACGGAGGGCCTTACGGCGGCGTGCACGGGGCCAACCGTGCACGCAGGCCACACGGCAGGGTCATCGGACAGGCATTGCTTGAGCGAATGCCCGCCTTCTCCTGCCTATCCGTCTGCGGCGGATGGGAGCGGCCTGAGGATCTACCTCCCGCTCCCTCTCCGCAGCCTCCTTCTGCGAGATGACATTTTCGCAGAAGGAGGCGACAGCCCCCCATTCCGCTTCGCCGCGGAGCATGGCCACGACCATGCTCGGCAGCGAAAGGTCGCCGCCTCCCAGCGCAACGTTTAATTCGCTGCGCTGGCGTCGCCAGGCCGGGCACACCAACAGGGTGTGCTCGGCCGTGTCGTCGGGAGCGTCGCAGTGATGACACTGCGGCGTTTCCTCCCGACGTGCAACTCGGTGCAGGTAGTGACCGAAACAACCATGTCCGGTCAGTACCTGCACCATGCGGAATGAGAGGCTGCCTTGCCGGCGCCCAACCCACTCCTCCAACACCGGACGGATCGCTTCGATCGTCCGGTGGCCGGCAGCTGGGAAGACGAGTGCCTCACCCCACCGGCGCAGAGCCTCCCTCTGCGCCTGGGTACGAACCACCTCCACCTCCTGTGGGGCAGATCGTCCCCCCCATTCTCGGACGGCAACCCGATGCCGATACACCTCCGACTGGACGCGTGCATCGACATCCCACGGCGTTTGGCCCGCAAGTACGCAGGCCGCGCCGTGGCTGACCGTGCGATAAGCTCGCACGGCCCGGGTTGCTATGACCCTCTGCGGACGTCGCAAGAGGGCCACCGTCCGGGGGGAGAGGCAGTCTGCCCATACCGGGGCTCCGTAGAGTGCCATTGACCGTATTACCCCATGATACAGTCGCCGGCACGCCGATCCTGGCCCTCCCACGTTAGGAAGGACCCGTCCGAGTGCGGCTGCGGCGGCACACAGCCGTGGAATGAGGAGCTTAAAATGCTCCTCGAAGTTCCATCGGGGATCCAAAACCAGGCCGAGGTACTTGAAGTGTGCCTCGACCGGTATGCGGACCCCCTCCACTCGGACACGCAGCCCCGGTGGGATCCTGCGACGGGAGGCGTGGAACATCATGGCCCTCGTTTTGTCGAGGGCCACGTCCAGGCCTAGGAGGCGGATGCGTCGGACGACGAGTGAAGCGCCGACCGACGCAAGGTGGGCCGCCTCCTCCCCCGTATTTGCTTTCGCCGCAACAAGTGTGTCGTCGGCGAAGCAGACGACCTCCATTCGTGGAAGGAGGTTGCCTCGCAGGACCCAGTTGTACCCCAGGTTCCATAATAGAGGACCTAGTACGGAACCCTGGGGCACGCCCGCCGCCATTGCCCACGAATGGACGCGACCATCCGGACCCTCGTAGAGGATTGTCCTATCATCCAGGTAGTCCTCCACAAGAGTGCGGAGGTACGGAGGCACCCGGTGGAAGCGGAGTGCCTCCTTTATGCACTCATGAGGCAGGCTGTTAAAGGCGTTGCGGATGTCCAGCGACACCGCAACTACAGCCTCCCCACGAGCCGTAGCCTCCTCAGTCCACCTCTTAAGGAGGGCCACCGCGTCCACCGTGGACCGGCCGGTGCGGAAGCCGAACTGGTTGGCAGCCAAGTCCGGCCCCCGGTCCTCCAGATGCTCGATGATTCGGGAAGCCAGAATTTTCTCCAGGAACTTCCCAGCCTCATCGAGCAGCACCACCGGCCGATACCCAGTCGGGGAATCGGCGGGGCGGCTCTCCTTCCTTAACAGGCAGAGCTTGCCCACTTTCCACCGACTGGGGAAGCGGCCCGAGGCGATACTCAGGTCCAGCACCGCCCGGAACCGTTCCTCGAGGTGTCTCAGGGCGAGGACCAGAACCCTGGATGGGACACCGTCCGGTCCCGGCGCCTTCTTCTTTCGCCGGAACCGTTCCCTCACCGTGTCGAATTCCACGTTCGACACGGGAGGGATTACGACAGCCACTTCCTCCGGAGGAGTGTCCGGGGGGTCCATTCTGGGGGGCTGAAACGGACCAGGATTAGGGAACAGAGTATTCAGCACCCGGTCCAACAGCCCCCTGTCCATAGCGGAGGTGGGTGGAGCACAAGCTTTGAACTTGCCCCTCACCATCCGATACGGACGCCCCCACGGATCATCGTCCAGGAGCCGCAAAAACTGCTCCCTGGACTCCTCCTTGGCCCTGCAGATTTCGTTACGCAGGGCCTTCTTGGCTGCCGCATACACCCGACGGAGCTCAGCTTCCTCGTCGGGTGTAGTTCTGTTGCGCCTACGACATCGCACGTAAGCGCGCCGAGCCCTCATGCTGGTGGTACGCAGGTCCGCAATCTCCTGCGTCCACCAGTACACCTGTCCCCTTTCGGGGCAAGCCTGCGCCCTCGGCATGGCAGCTTGGCAGACGACTTTCATATCGTCCGCGAAGAGATCCGCCATGCCGTCGACATCCCTGGTGAGGTGGGGCGGCACTTCCGCCCACGCCCGCACCATCGCCGCCTCCTCCGCCACATCCGGGCGGAGCTTGGTGAGCGCCCATTTTGGAAAGGCGCTCACCGCCGAGCCCCTGCGGTTCGGGACCCCATGGGATGCCGTGGAGACCTCATATCGGACATATAAATGATCCGACAGGGTCTCCACATCTTCCTCGACTCGCCAGTCGTTGATTCGACGGGCGAGTGAGGGGGTGGCAAAGGACACGTCCACAATGGACGTGCCTTGCACCCGGACGCAGGTAGGGGTGGTGCCCCTATTCAAGATCTGGAGCCCCAGGGATAGAACCCAGGACTCCAAATCTCCACCCCTCGGACTGGTTCTGGAGGACCCCCACGCAGTAGACCACGCGTTGAGGTCCCCCGCGATCAGCACCGGTACCGGGGCCGTCCTCCGGACGACCCCTTCTAACGCAGCCAGGTAGACCGCGAAGTCCGCCCGGCTGCGATTGGGGGAGAAGTAGGTCGACACGACCAACATTTCCCCCCACATGGCGGCTACGTTGCCAGTACCCCTTTCTCTTAAAATGAGAGAGGGGGCTGTACCACGCGCCGCCCGCATTATAGCGGCGGAACCATCCGCCGCCACCAACCAATTGGGCGACTGCGGCGGAACGTAATACGGCTCCGCCACAGTCGCCAAATCTACACCCCACTCCGCCGCGGTCTGACACAGGAGGTCCTGTGCCGCGGCGCAGTGGTTCACATTTGCCTGGAGAAGCTTTACGGGACCACTAAACATTGGTGGTCTCCATTTGCTCCTCCTGGACCGCGGCGGCGGCCGGTGCTAGCGGTGGTGCCAGTTGTGACGGGCTCTTAGGGGCTACGGTCACCCTTACCGGGGCCAAACGGCCCCTGACCGGCGGGGGGTTGCAATTAATGCCCCCCATGCGGTGGTCGGCTGGCCGCTTTGCGTCCGCACAGACGGCGCATTTTAGCGCCTCTATGCAGTCCACCGCCTTGTGCCCTTCAGACCCGCAGCGGAAACAGAGTCCACTGCGATCCTTGGCGGAGGGGCACCGCTGTATGGGGTGGCCCATGCCCATACAGCGAAAACACCGCATGGGTTTCTGTTCCAGAAGTTGGATGGAGGCAGAGCTCCATCCAACCTCGATGCGCCCGGCGTTAGCAAGGCGCTTTGCCGCCTCCACGGGAACAGAGGCGAAGGCCGCCCCGACACCCCTCACCCCCGTGTGTACCCTGCCCACCTTAATGTGGTGGGCTGGGCATTCACCGACCCGGGCCAAAATTTGGCCGAGCTCCTCTGCGGACACCGAGTCGTCGATGCCGACTACCCGGATGTCCGCCGTCTTGACGGGACGCGTAACTTTGGCCGCGTCCCCTAGGGCCTCCCCTAATTTGGCGGCCAGCGTGTCCGCCTGAGACGGGGATGTCTCTTTCGGGAGCTCGATTATACGAGCCCCTGTTATTCCCGTCCGGAACTTGGCAGGCCCGATCCCTAGGGCGCCCAGGCTCACTGAGGCTTTGGCCTTAGCAATAGCTTCACCGTAGGTGAGGCCCTTTGCCACCGCCTCCGGCTTAAGGGCCACCACCACTGCAAGGGAACGTGGCGCCTTTGGCAGTTTAGGCGCCTTTTGCGCCATGGTAGCCCCAGCAGTTCCAGCCTTCTTGGGCACCACCCCATCTACCGCCATTTTTTTGCGGCTCCGCCTAACTACTGTCCAGGGAGCCTCGACGGGTGCCGTGGCCCCCGATGAGGAGGGAACCGCCGTGGACGTAGAAGGCGCAGCCTTCTTTCTGACCAGTCTTGCCTCTTTTGGCATATTGGCCGGCGGGGCAAGAGTGGTGTTAGCCGTTGCAGCCTTTGTTGGCTGCTGCTGCTGAGGCTGTGGCTGCGCCACACGGTCCGACGCCAGTGGTGGCCTCCGGACCTGAGCCGGCATCAAGCGCCCATCTACCTCTAGACCCTCCAATCGGGCCGAAACCATTGTGCCTACTTGGGCTAATAGCTCCCGCTGAAGGAACTCAATAGACTCCAAGAATTCTCTCTTGGAGATCCCTTCAGCGGTGGCGGTCTTCGGCGCTTGGGCCATCGGTAGCTCCACCTCCGGCAGTTCCTCCTCTATGGCGTCATCGGAGACGACAGCCTCCGACTCAACCATGTCTAAAATCTCAGGGGCCGCCACGACCCCACGGCCTCTCGGGCGTTGCGCCGTCCTCTCCGAAAAGTCCCGACGGAGGGCCTTCATTTCGCCTTCTATGGCGTCCAGCTGACCTCGTAGGCGCTTATTGTCAGCTTGAAGCCGACGCACCTCCTCCGAGGTCTTCCTGGACGCCAGAGTGCGGACAATCTCGAGGAGAGATTCCGAGGCGTCTTTTATTTCTTTCACGCAAGTCCCCTTTAAGTTACGGGACTTGCGTGCCACTCCCACTAGCGCTTTCGCGCTCTCCTCGGCCTTGCTACACAAGAGCTCGGCAGAGGGCTCGGGGGAACTCTTCCCCTTGCCTTTACCCTTATTAACGGGGGCATCTGTAGCCTCCGACTCCTTTTCAGACTCCTCGGAGTCAGTGTCGGCCTCCAGCTGTTCGAATTCGAGCCTCGCCTGCGACAGCCCAATACCGTGCGTCAGTCCTCCTCTACCCCTTCTAGTCCGGGGGACCTTAGGGGCGTATGGCGCCGTAGTTTCCTCTTCTTCAGTTTCCAGGTCTGTAACGAGCGGATCCTGAAAAAAACGACCCTGAACCGACCTCTTCCTCGGCGCTGGTTCCGTCCCACTAGCGATTTCTCTGTAAGCGGGACTAGCCGTGCTTACACGTACACGTGAGCTCCGACGGAGCACTACCCCCCCGGCGCTTGCCAGCGGCAAAACTGGGGATACCCCCCCACGACGAGCTTTTGCCGCGCCACCGTTGACCGACGAGCGGCTCTTTTCCCTAACGGGCTCCGCGGGCACTTTAAAGAATTTGGAGGCTTTAGCAGCCCCCCCGTCATCAGCACCATCCGTTTCGGACATATTGTCCGATTCGGACATGCTCCAGTTGTGGGCCCTGCCCACCACAGACTCCGTTGGAGAGAGCAGAATTAAATCTGTCTTCCACCCAACGGAACACAACACAACACCAAGCGGTCAAACACAACACGTTTATATAGAACAAAAATAATAATAATATGTACAACAAGCTTAATACCTACTTAATATGAACGTTTAACTACTAGGTACTTAAAGTTCTTAACTTAGCACTAATAAAGTCAATGTCTTATTCCTAACTTATTACTATCACGCACTTATCTTGTCTTTAATGTGGTACTCCTCGTCAATCCAGTCTTCGTGCTGTGCTCCCGCACAGCTTAGGGATCTCGACGCCGCGCGCCGCAGCGCCAGAGTGGCGCAATATCGGATGACAAACGGCAGCGTCGATGTCAATCAGATACGCCACAGGATTTTTATTTGCAAGTCGCAACAACAAAACCAAAGCCACAACCACTTTAACAGCGTCACTTTCGCGATTATAACATCCTGACCCGAATATCGGATATGTTGTGTAAACAAACAATAGCTAAGTATGAGATCGCACACTGACCGAACGACAAAAACAACACGATCACGCGGAGCTCACGTGAACGCGTGCGCACTCGACGGCGGCTCGCACCGGGCTTACCCAATTACGCCTAACGTTATTTTTTTTTATAAGTTTATTTATTTGTATTAGATAAAAAATAAAGCTTTAAATATAAACGTGTGTAAATAAAGAATATTTAACATGCATGCACCTTAAATCTACGTAAATCCATTAATATGGCATGTAAAAGATTGTAATAAAAAAACAACATTCACCAATAAGGTGACAAAATCTAGCGCGAAACTACTGCTGCTAGCACCTACATGGTTAAAAAAAAATATTCACCAATAAGGTGGCAAAATCTAGCGAAACCACTTCTGCTAGCACCTATATGGCTGTGATAAATAGGCAAAAAGCATTATATCCTATGCCCATCAAATATAAGTAAGTAATAAAGAAAAACTGTAGTGTCAGGACTGACGCCGAGATGGCGTTGTTAAATAAGTATATCTTGACACTAACAGAGTATAGCAAGTAATGTCAACAACCACCGGTAGATGTCGTTATTACAGACATTTTGACTCTAATCGTCAAATAATAAGTAAAAAAAACAATAAAAAGGAAATAATAAAAAAATGAGTTGCATGTGTCGTTGCCCCTGATCGTCGATATTGATTTTCCTACGTTTCCAGCTAGATGTAACTTCCTCCATTATAAGAATATAGCAAAGGCTTATTTCTAGAGTTGCAAACCGCTCCTGTGAGGAATTCAAAATTAATTTTGTTGATTAGAGTAGAATACATATAAAAAATAATGAACAAGACACGTTTATATTTGTGATCTTGTGCTAAATGCATCTATCTAACCACATAACAGTTATAATAAGTACATACTTGTTCTTTAAATCTGGTATCAGATACTAAAGAAGTAATATCCATTTTATATAATGGTAGTAATAATATATTTATCTATTTCTTATCATGAACTAAGACACGTATAATATTTGTGTTTTAGATCTTAATGTACTTATGTAATGGTAATATCAATTTTGAAGATGTTAGGTATATGGAAACTTAAGTATCAAGGAAAATAAAAATCAAACGACAAAGACAGACACATGCAAAAACGCCGCCAGATGTTATATGGCGCGTTATCCTACACTCGGATTCTACGAGACGCCAGGAAGAATGGCGGGGTGGGTATTCTGTGACCGCCGCACCCGCGGTGCCTAAGTGTTAAATGCTTATAAAAATATGGCTATTTTCATAGGAGTATAAAAATGAAAATTAAGTATGTATTATGTTACTAGGTACGTAATTTAGTCAGTCGAAGTATCTAAATTTTTAAAATCTTTTATGTGCCACTTTCCTATGTATTTTCCGTTCTCGCCTTCGAGCTCATAGACGAGGCGAGAAAGCTTACGTATAATTTTACAACGTTCATATTTAGGGGCAAGTTTAGCAGTAAAATATTTATTAGCAGAACTCTGCTTGTACGTACGCTTCCACACAAAATCACCGACATTAAATGATATATCTCTGCGTTTGTTGTTATAGTATTTTATATTCCTTTCATGGGCCTTACGCAATGACTCTCGGACTTTGATGAAAATGTCACCGAGGTGGCCAATATTAGACGCATGAGTATCGCGTGGTACCACAACCAACTCTTGGAGATCTTCAAAATCACGGTAAATACTACCATCTGTGACAGCTTCCCTACCGTGTACTAGCATGAAAGGAGTATAAGAAGTAGACTCATTTACTGAGGTGTTCATGGCAAATTGTATTTTATGTATGTTAATATCCCACGTTCTATGATCGTTCTCAACAAACGAGGAAACTGCAGTGATTATTGTGCGATTATAACGTTCCACCGTATTAACTTGTGGACAATATACTGGACCCAAATGTACTTGCGGAATATTGTATTTTTCATATAATGCCTGAACCTCATGACTTATAAATTGCGAGCCATTATCAGACATCACAGTCTGTGGTATTCCGTGAACCAGAAATACATGGTCTTCTAACCTTTGCGCTATAACTTTGCCCGTTGCACGCCGTAAAGGAAATAATAAACAATATTTTGTAAAACAACACACAACTACTAGTAAAAAGGTGTTTTGCTATCGAGACATCGGCAGTGGACCAACTAGATCAATGCTGATGCACTGGAATGGTCGACAGCAGACCTTGGGTTCCCCCATAAAGCCAGGTGGCGCTAGTGAGCTATGTTTATATGAGTTGCAAGTGGCACAATTTTTAATAAATTCCTCGGTATCTTTATGCATACCGGGCCAAAAATACCGTAATTTTAATCTTTTATGTGCTCCTGTATTTTAATCTTTTATGTAATTTTAATCTTTTATGTGATCCTCCTGTGGGTGTCTAGCGACACCCACAGGAGGGAATTCTTAATCCGTCAACGCGCGGACGATATTATATACACATATACTACTTAATATCATTATTACAGCTCATATACGTCCTCACCGAGGGGCTCGAGCCTACCCTATATGTTAGGGTGTTCAGCCCTCAGTCAACCATGCTGGCCCAGTGCGGACTGGTCGACTTCACACACACCTTTGAATTTCTTCGCCAATGTATGCAGGCTTCCTCACGATGTTTTTCTTCACCGTGGTAGGAGCGTCAGACAAATGTACATATGAAATTCGAAACCGAAAAACACATTGGTACATGGCGGTCTCGAACTCTGACCTCCCGATTGGAAAGCAAGTCCACAGCGCCATTGACGCTCAATATGTTTCCTTCTAATTAAAATTTTGTTAGTTTTTAAAGTCAATGAGTACCTCTAAAGGCATAATATTGAATAAATCCTGAATTTCTATTTAGCCTTTAAATTTTATCTGTATAAAATTTTTCTACAATATTGATCGTCAGAAATGATGAGTTCCGTAGGGAATCCAATATCACGGACATAGTCAAAGAACTTCGGTGACGTGTCTAACGTCAAAGTAATCTGTGTGTTACTCAGAAGAATAACTAACTGAGGTGTGTTATCACAATTTTTGTGCTGGCAGCGTGGGATTTCGTGTCGGCAATATTCAGAGCTAGTTAGTTAGTTAACGTTATCTAAATATAGTTACTAAAATAAAAAATATTTTTCAGAAAAAATCTACAACCAAAAAACTCAAGACATTTTTTCACTCCTGTTGCACAAATCTTTACTTTCCTTGTCTTTTTTTTGTTACGTAGTCCTGAATAAACTTCAAAGCTAACTGCTTCAGCTTAGAAGCAAATGTCAGTTTTTGATCAAAACCAAGTGTACAAAATCAATAGTTCGCCCAGTTTTAACGGGCTGTACTTTTTATCTAGTTGGTCACGAGTTTGGCAAGTTACTTCAAAAGTTAGCTCATTGAACGGATTAAAAATGTAAATCTATATTTGTTTTTGTACATTTTGTTTGTGTAATGAAATCCAGTATTGAATATTTTTATTTATGGCGAATGTAATAATTGTCCAAAAAAATTCTAGAGAGGGCCACACTTATCACCAAGCGGTATAAAAAATAGCCTACGAGCTATTCTCAGACCCACCAAATATACACAAAAATTTAATAAAAACCAGTGAAGCCGTTTCGGAGGAGTTTGATAACAAACACTGCGATAGGAGATTTTTATATTAGATTTATTCCTCTTCCCTTACATTATTTTTCATATATTATTATATCTACATATATATAAAAGAAAGTAGTGTTAGTTACGCTATATATAACTCAAGAACGGCTGAACCGATTTGGCTGAAAATTGGTGGGAAGGCAGCTTAGAACCAGAAGATGGACATAGGATAGCTTTCATTGCAGAAATCACCTCTTAAGGGGGAGAAAAGGGGAATGAAATTTGGTATGGGGTTAGTTTGAGTTGTGGAATGGGATAAGGAATAGTTTTTATCCCCGAAATCATTCCTTTAGGGTGTAAAAAGAGTGGTGGGGGGGGGGGGGGCGGATTTGTAAAGGGCATCAATAAAAAAGAATCTCCATGCGGACGAAGTCGCGGGCAAAAGCTAGTTATGCAATATAAGTATGTCTTTTTTATTTACTTAAAAACATAGTGAATTAAAAGGAGCCCAAGGCTTTCTTCTATCCGTAACTTCAAGATACTAGTTTAAGTGAGACGGAGGAGTCATTTCAAAAAGTGTGAACGAGACAAAAATTCCATCGTCAAGTAGTGCAAGCCCAAGGCATAGTTCAAATGTTTCATATGTTCACTGGAGGGAGACTCTGTACCAGGGTACTGGAGGGAGACTCTGTACCAGGGTCGTCTGCTTAGGTACCTCCGTCTTACCTATTTCTGCCGCAAAGCAGCAATGCTTGCATTGCTGTGTTCCGGTTTGAAGGGTAAGATATGGCAGTGAAATTACTGGGTACTGTGACTTTACATCTTGTGTCACAAGTTGGCAACGTACACTTTGGTTCTTGTGGGGGTTGCAGTTTTGCTGCGAATCTCACAAGAGCCACATGTATTATAGGTGACTGTTACCACTTACCATCAGGTGGGCAGTTTGCTTGTTTGCCAACTTTCAGCAATAAAAAAAATAGTAATGACGACTCACTATTTTTGCTTTAATTCAGGATTGATTTTCTTTTGTAGAAAAGTTTTAATTTATTGAGTTAAACATCAATAATTGGGCAACCTGTATAGTATAATTTAAAACATCGAATATTGCTATTTGTAATCCGAGTACCAGTTTCACAAAGGACAAAACTCTAGACTTCGCGAAGTAAAATACGAAGCAACGCTGGAATTGGGCAGTCAATCAGTGAGGCAAGCAGCTTACGACTACAAACTTCGCTTGTTAAATACTTTCAGAATACAAAATTAGGCTACGGGCCCGTTGAACGGTTTAAAGAATTCATTCCGTGCTAATTATCTCTGCCTTTATCATCACGGAGTCAAAACTCGAGTTTTTTGACTTGAATAACAAGCCGTTTGTTCTGACTTTGCTCGCTGTTAGTTCGCAACTGGACTTCAATTTATTCTTTCAATAGATCACTTATTAACTTTTTCCAGTGCTTATAATGACTATCAAAATGATAATGCTCGATACAATAAAATGAAATTTAGGGGCTTCTCGCCTCCCGCTTCGGCCACGATTTTGTACGCTGTATTTTCCCGGGAGGTTGTGTATTTACCCACAATAATAATACAGATAATAATGCGGAAATTTTGAATAAAGCACGTTGAAATACGTTCAGGAGGTTGAGTGTTATATGCAATTGGGATGATGACTGAATACAAATTTTTACGTCTCATCATTAAATATTAAAATACCGTGGAAAAAGATGCAGTCCTGTGAAATTAGAATTAAAATCGGCTTAGAAATACATTAGATACAAGCATTTTAAGTTGTTAATTTGAAGGCGATTAGACAGAGAGATCCGACATCAACCGTGACGTCATAGTTGAGTACGGCCATATAAACTCCTTGTAAATTGCCGTTTTGCTAGAAAGAGATGGAGAAAAATCTTTAATACCTTATATCTTGGTTGTTTTTATAGTTATTCGAAAACCGTTTTTTTCTTTCTGTTTATTATATGAATGAGCTTCTATTAAAGCAAAAAAAATTTTTTAATCATCTAGCCAATTGAGAAACACTTAAATTCATTTTACAAGTAAGCCCCGTTGACAGTGGAGACTAAACGATAAGTCACATACATTCGTTTTCAATTTATTTTAAGCCATTGACGAATACGTAACCGTCAATAATTTAAGCACATACTTCGGTACGTCAGTGGCTCTGTGGACTCGACACTTGCCTTCCAATCGGAATGTCCGGGGTTCAAGACCGCCATGTGTAGTTGGCGGCACGTAAATTGGCAAGAACGGGAGATATTATGACTAATATTAGCTTGAATGGGGGACACTTAATAATAATACTACTGAAATATTATTGGACAGAATGAAAATTAAATGAAAAGCAGTAACAATTTTTGTTGCAAACGAAGATAAACGCGCAAAATCAAAAATTTGACGTCAAAATCTTGCCAAGTTAAGGTGCCGGCAACTAAATCAATGTGTTTTCCATTTTTTGAATTTTATAATGTAGATTTGACTGACGCTACTACGGTGAAGGTAAACATCGTAAGGCAACCTGCATATATCAATGAAGAAATTTAAAGGTGTATGTGAAGTCTACCAATCCACACTGGGTCAGCGTGGTTGACTAAGGCCTAAAGACCCTAATTTCTCGAGCCCCTCGGTAGGAACGTATGTGAGCTGTCATGATGATGATGATGACAAACTTCTAAATAGCTATTCTTCGAAAGTAAATTGTTCCAAAAGAAAAAAACTTCTATACAAACTTTCAACACTCGTTTTACGCCTTAAGTGATGGAATTACCAAAAAAATACTAACATAATATTTTGGTCATACGATTGTTTTTATTTAATTGAGGTAAAGCAACGTAGGCCCAATAATGATGTACCTTATAAATAAACTAATATTAATACCTAAATATAACACAATTTACGCACCAACTTCGATATAAAACTGTGATGCTGTTTGTATTCTTACATTATTATTGAGCTTTTGGTGTTTTTGGAGTCCGTTTTATTTTATGAACTTTTTGTTTTCAATCTTTTTAGTTAATTTAAAATACCAAAACCTTCTTCTCCTTAATGTGACAAATACTCTTCTCGCATGTGGCGCTGTCGTAGCGCAATCCAACGTGCCATAATACGGATTTGCAATTTATAAGCAATAATTGTACAATCGTAGCAATTGCGACTATCTCTAAAGATCAGTAATAAAGTCTGCCACGCTGAAGCTAAACCTACATACTGAACGGCACTGACTTCATCTACATTCAGCTTCTGCTGCTTCTGAATGCGAGGCGAGACTCATGTCTAGCAACGACTTTCGCCGCGCTTAGTGTATTTGTTTATTTAAAGCGTTCTTTAAAGCGTTTTCTGCAATCACGTCAAACATTTTTTCAACGAATACCTATAACTTTGTGGTTCCGGTAAAACTTTTAATACACTATGTATTAAAAGTTTTACCGGAACCACAAAGTTATCGGATGCACATGACATGACTCAGCGGTGTTTGTTGAATTTGCTACGAACCCAAGGTGGCAGCTACGAGAACGCTACGACCTAGCCTCGGCATTATTGTCGTAGCAATAACTACGATTATTGTCTACAGACTACGAACTCAAAAACTCTACGGAAAATGTCTGTCAGAATTATGGTTTTAGAGTAGCGTTTACGCGCTTATTTAATTTTATACGCTTTGCTACAAACCGGTATTTAAGCTGATACGCCGAAATAAACTCGTGTACGTTTATCTTATATTTTGAAGCTCTTGTGTGACGAAACTACCGTTTACCACAGAAAATAAGACAATAGGATCACAAAAATAAAACTAATTCCATTTCCGAATTTACCAACCAAATAATACAAGCCATCGCTCTCACTAATACACGTGGAAGTTAGTACTATACTAACGCCAGTGCGAAGTTATAGTGGGGAATTCGGATCAATTAAATGGAAGTATCGTTTGGCACGTTGTGGGCATTCCTTGCGGTCCCCGGCTGCGGAGCTGTGGAGGCATCCGGGTAAAACAAGCATGAACGAACACCACAATCAAATGGAAAACTCATGTTAATAGTTGTTTTGCTGTGTTCCATCGTAATAAGAAAAGTAACATGTTAAGTGCATTAAGGTTCGACTTAAAATCTAACTTTGACAAATCAATGTCATATAGGAAATATTTATTGATTGATTAGTCAGTGAATTTGATAGTTTGGTAATTATGTATACTATAGTTTAATGTTGTTATTAAATTCACCAGAGAGGGAAACTCAGTACTAGGGTCTTCTGTGCTGGAACCTCTATCTTACCCATTTCTGACGGTAAGCAGCTTAAAATGGCAGGAAGAACATGGGTGGGGGGGTTAGTGGGTAAGCCTGGCACTTTTCCGGGTCAGCTTCACACACGCCCGCCTTCTAGCTAATAGTGAGAGTATTGTGCAATCGCGCATTTTCCCCCGAAATAAAAAGTAGATGGGGTCCGGAAATAACTGACAAAGTAGGTAGGTAAGTAGGGACTAGGGAGTGATACTGGTCTGAACGTCCTGCCGTAGGTGCCTCGTCGCCGTAGTCCAATTATCAAAGTTCGGTTAGTTTTACGCTTCCCCTCACTCGCAACTCCAGGTTAGATTTGTCCCTGCCCAGGGCTGATGGCAGTAAGGTGTATGTGCACTCGTACGGTGTGAATGCTATCCTGTGCGAAATTTCCCAGTGGGATTTCACAATTTCACAAAAAAAAACATTATTTTGTTAAAAAATGCATGGTTAACACAGTAGCCACGTTGCCTTTGATTCGCGCTAAGCGTTGTACCTCATCCTCGGGCCAATCGAAAGTCGGTTCGAATATTGAGTCAAAGTTGAAATATACTTTTAGGAATACGCAAGCGCAGCATCGTAAACCTCCTCCTGGTAAAAATGCTATTTAGGCATAAAAGCGAAACGGACAGAATCACTATCTTATTAATTCTCTTCTCTGGGCTAGCTGAACGCCTTTTGCCTGAGAGTCAGTGTGGATTTCGACCAAACAGAGGCACTGTGCGATCTTTGTCGTGAAACAGCTACAGGAGAAATGTCTAGAACAATATCGTCCACTGCACATGTGTTTCGTAGACCTTGAGAAAGCGTACGACCGTGTTCCCAGATCTGCTCTGTGGTTTGTTTTGGAGCAAGCTGGTTGTCCTGTGAAGTTCGTAAACATTGTGCGCGATTTCCATGTTGGCATGATGGCCAGCATGCAACACGAGAACGACTACACGGACCGTTTCTTGGTGACCAGCGGAGTGAAACAAGGCTGCGTAATGGCCCCGACACTTTTTGCTATTTATTTTGCAGCGGTGCTTCGAGACTCTTACACTGACTGTACAGGACAAATCGCTCTCGAAGTGAGGTTTGATAAGAGCATATTTGATTTGTCACGTTTTAAGTCTAAACGTCTGGTACATGAAACACCGGTTATCGATGCACTATATGCAGACGATGTTTGTATGATGGCTGATAGTTCCCGGAATCTGCAACTTCTTCTAAGCTCACTTAATAAATCTTTCAAAATATTTGGTCTTCTTATCAGCACCTCTAAAACTCAAGTGCTTAAACAAAAAGCACGGGGCGGTATTCCAGATACAACACCAATATATCTGGGTGGAGAGGTTTTGGAGGAAGTGTCATCATTTCGTTACTTGGGAAGTTTCATCCGTGAAGATAATCGCCTGGATAATGAAATTTGTTCTCGTATCGCAAGGGCGTCGGCTGCTTTTGGCAAACTGAGAACCAGAGTCTGGGACTCACATGATCTAAAACTGCACACCAAGATCACTGTGTGCAATGCGTACATCATATTGCCAATACTCCTCTACGCCTCTGAGACCTGGTGTCTTTATAAGAGCGACATAAGGCGCCTAGACGTCTTTCATATGAGGTGCTTACGAAAAATTTTGCGTATAGGTTGGCAAGACCGAGTTCCAAATAGCGAAATACTCCGACATACCAAATTAAACGGCATCGAATGTATGTTTATTGGGGGGCAGCTAAGATGGTGTGGGCATATTGTGCTGATGGATGACTCCATGCTTCCTAAATCAGTGTTTTATTCCCAAGTGCTGAAGGAGGGGAAGCGTAAGCCTGGGGGTCAGTACCTTCGATATAGAGATGTTCTAAAGCGACACCTGATTGCTTGCGACATCCCTGGGAAATGCTTGCAAAACAGAGGCCTCAGTGGCGTAAAACGGTCTTTGATGCTTCTACCACATTTGAGAAGAGACGCTTGGATGATCTGGATGCTAAGCGTCTGATCAAAAAGAACCGCCATAAACCCACTTATCGATACACATACGACTCATCAGGCCAATTGCACTGTCAACCGTGTAACAGAATATTTAAAACTAAATTTGGATTTGCTAGCCATCTCCGCTCAAAACATAATTATCCAGTTTTCGCCATTGACGGATACGCCAAGAAGGACATCATCAACAATTCTCTTCTCATAATACTTGCAGGGATATTATTATGTTGAGTCTAATAATCACTTAACTTGAACAGTTACCAAGCCAAAGCGGCGAATGAAAATCCATTGAAATTATAGATTCATTGATCCGGAATTGGCCGCCATGAAACACGGTCCGCCGCCGCGGCTTAACTTTACAGTTTATAAGCTAACTGCAATTTCTCGGCGATAATAAAACCCCCACAACTCGCATAAATCCATTAACGGTGCACTTTGCTTCCAAGATGAGCGCCATTTTTATTCGTTAGCTCCGTGCGGGCTTTACATATTCATAGTTAAGGCCGCAGAGTTAAAGAATAGCAAAACGATTTTATTACCTTACACTGTGTGTTTATTTATTTACTTTCATTTCACATTCAAACTATATATTTCTAATTGAAAACAAAATTTGACTTCCATCCATTTTTATATGACATAGGTACTCGCTGTGCCCGTGAACTACGTTACATCATAAGTGTCCAAAAAATTTTTTGAGAGGGCCATACTTATCATTTAGAAGTATAAAAATTAGTTTAAAAAACTAAAAAACACGCTGTAATAGCAAATTGAACTAAAAAGTAGAAAACTCCCACTGGACTGCCGTCAACGAAGAGGAATCGTCGACTGCCAGGAAATTAGAGTTGTGTAACTCAAGAGTGATTGATTCAAAAGATATCTGACGCAAGGAGTGATTATATCAGTATATCACTTCAGTTTCAAATATATCAGTAGCTCAGTATCTCTTTCAGTCGCCTGACATGTCCGAGAGCATTGAAACCGCATTGAATCAGTAACTCTTCTCTTTCAATCGGCAGGATTTTATTAGGTGACTAATTTTTCATATTCACAACAGTATTAAGAAAATTATTCGAAGTATATATGAATACAAATTAATACAAAATAATTATAAATCTCTTTATGAATGCTAATCTCCAAATAATAAATAAGTTAATAAAATTAAATTAAGAAATTTAGACACAGAGCACACATTCATTATATCACTGATAAATTAAAGAAACACTGAGTCACTGAGTTAATGATCTAGATAAAGATATAAATGATATAGTGATATAAAAGAGTGATATATATCAGCAGCTCCAAAAGATACATATCTCTCTTTTCCTCTCAGTGATATTCTCTGCACAAGTCTACAGGAAATTTCAAATCGGCTTGATACCTTGACGCTGCGTAGAGATGTCGCCTCATCATGCATCTTCTATCGCATTTATAACGGGGAATGCTGCGAGGATTGTTTGGACTTATATCTGCCACCTCTTAGCGCCATCGTTCCACGCGACAAAAAATCTATGCCTATCACTTTTCAATATCTTACGAAGACCTCCTGTCTTATTTATATCATTAGGTATAACAGAGTCCAAATTTGGGTCCTGCAAATCAAACCCCGTTAAAATTCATTTCAATCAAAATTATATATGGCAGCCATCTTTTAAAATGGCGGAACCCAAACATTTTTTCGAGTATTGCAATCGGTACACTGTGCTGAGGCCAGATGTCGATTTTTATTCCAATCGGAGAACATACACATTGGGGGCAAGTGGGGTTATGTGGTGGGGGTCAATGGGGGGATACATCGGTATAAAATTTTAGTATTATCATCCGTCTTCAATACGTGTGCAAATTTTCAAATCAATAAGACGTCTTGAAGTGGGTAAAAATTGCATTGAAAGATTCCGTTACATAGATACATACATACAGATCAAGCTAATAAAAGTATGTTAAAAAGATGTTTTGAATTCGAAAGAGTATATATACCTACTCTTGAGGTAGTTCCAATGTCATCAAATCTGATCTGTTGGCGGGATCTAAGGTAAATCGAGGGAAACACTCTTCACGTACCGCGTCATTCACAGTTTATCTAAAGCTACGAGTATTCAGGTATTATGGTAGTCATCGTCTCATGGTGCTAAGCTAATGATGGAAGGTTCTTTTAGAGTTAGAAGTTAGGAGATAGTTATTTTAACACTATATAAAGCATTAGTTCAAATTCAAATTCAAATTCAAAAATCTTTATTCAACATAGGCCTTTACAGGCACTTATTGACGTCAAAACAAAGCAAAACAATCTAATTTAAAGAAATTATATTAACCTTGTATGTGCATACATCCTAAATATACTCAAGATGTCTGCAAATACAAGTAGGAATGAAAAAAAAAAAAAAAAAGTTGATTCTACACCTGTTCGGAAATTGGGAGAGCCTTCTCGAGAAGAACAGGCAAGAAACTCGAAAGGTCTAAATTTTTTATCTCCTCTTTTAAATCGCCATTTACAATTTTGGTTTCTTACAGAGTCGTCAATTGGAAGCTGACCTCAAAGCAAAAGTTTGAGCTCAACTTCCATTACAAGAATAGATGTGTTAATTCACATTATATAAGCTATCTCTGAGAGAAGTGCGTGAACTTAGATTATAAATAAATTGCTCTCACTGAACGTTTCTTTGAAACAAAACGCAATACATTGTTAAATATTAGAATTGAGAGTTCAAACCCAAGCTTTTTTGTCCGTCATGTAATCAGACACTTTATAATATGCTTTTTTAATAAGTACATCTTTGATTGCAACTTTAAATTTGTTTAAGCTAAGTTCTTGTATACAACTTGGGATTTTATTGTAGAAACGTATACACAGGCCTCTAAAAGAATTATTAATTTTTTGGAGCCTGGTATTTGGTAAAGCTAACATATTCTTTTGTCTAGTATTAACTGAATGAATATCACTATTTTTACAAAACACATGAATATTCTTACGAACATATATTAGATTCTCATAAATATATTGCGACGCTACTGTCATAATACCAATTTCTTTGAACTTTTCTCGCAAAGAATCTCTCATTTTAAGGTTATAGATTGCTCGAATAGCCCTTTTCTGCAGTACAAAAACAATCTGAATGTCGGCAGCATTTCCCCACAACAAAATACCATACGACATCACACTATGAAAGTAAGAAAAGTATACAAGTCTTGCTGTATCAACATCAGTCAGTTGACGTATTTTCCATACAGCGTGAGCTGCAGAACTAAGTCTCTTTGACAATTTATCGATATGTGGGCCCCATTGCAGCTTAGAATCAAGTGTGATCCCAAGAAATACTGTGGTGTCCACAGGGTCAACACCTATATCCTTTATTTTTACAGTGGTGTGAACCTCTTTGACATTGGGTAAAACAAATTTTATACATTTTGTTTTCCCTTCATTAAGTGACAGGTTGTTCACATTAAACCAGTGAACAATTCTTGAGATAGAATTATTTACATCGTCATTAATTTGCACACCTCTTTTAATTTTAAATAAAAGTGAAGTATCATCTGCAAATAATACCATCTCATGTCTATCCTGTACAAAATCAGGGAGGTCATTGACATATATAAGAAATAGAAAACGACCAAGAATCGAACCTTGCGGAACTCCCATTTTAACTGCAGAACCTTGAGACCTTTTTCCATTGATGTCTACTTTTTGAATCCTCCCACTTAGATAAGAGATTAGAAGATCAAGTGCAGTGTCACGAAACCCATAGTGGTGTAATTTTCTGATCAAGATTTCGTGATAAACGCAATCAAATGCCTTGGACAAGTCACAAAAAATGCCTAACGCATCGTGTGAGTCTTCCCAGGCTTCGAATATATGTTGTATTAACTCAACACCAGCATCGGTTGTTGAGCGACCCCTCCTAAAACCAAATTGTTTACAGTGTAGAAGATTATTCCTATTAAAATAACTTTGCATTTGCTCCAACATTATTTTTTCAAAAATTTTGCTAAAAGTAGGTAGCACAGAGATAGGTCTAAAATTACTGGGGTCTGATGCTACCAGATTTATGTAAAGGAATAATTTTACTTAGCTTCATAAGATCAGGAAATACACCACAGTCAATGCAATCATTAAAAATGTTAGCAAGTATTGGAGCTATTGTTTCAATTACGGATTTAGTAACATCAACGGAATTGCCCCACAGATCCGCAGTTTTCTTTTTATTTAAAGTTTTAAATGACTTTGTTATATCAATTCCACTAATGTGTACAAATTTGAATTTATCATTACAAACTTTAACATGATCCTTCACTATAGATTCAGCAATAGCGGGGGATGAATCCAAAGACTTTGTGATTGAGACTGGAATATCAGTAAAGAACTTTTCAAATTCTGCAGCTACTTCTGTGTCAACTGTTACCTTCTTACCATCAACATTCAAACAATATTGATTATTAGTAGTTTTAGCTTTTCCAGTTTCATTATTTATAATATTCCATGTCATTTTAATTTTATTACTACTGTTTTTTATTTTTGAACTTAAATAATTAGATTTAGCAAGCTTGCAAACTTTTTTGAACACTTTGGAATAAGTTTTTACATAAAGTTTAAATTCATCACTAGTATTGAATGAGCGTTCATTGTAAAGTTCAAAAAGTTTTATTCTGCTTTTGTGAATACCTGGTGTAGCCCATTCACTAAAAGCTAAAGTGCCATCAACCGATATAGTCTTTGGAATAAAAATATTTTTAAATTCAGAACAAAATGTATGAAAAAAGTTTTCATATAATTTATTTGGATTTTCTTCATAACCTATATAATTTAATTTAATACCAATATTATTTTTCAGCCGTTCTAAGCGACCAGCAGTCTTTGGTACAACAGTGATATTCTTTTTTTCCATGCTTTTACATTTAAGTGGAATGGTAACAATTTGTCCAGAATGGTCAGATTCTAAATTATTAAAAACTCTTCTTGCTAAAGGAACAATATTTGTATAAATATTGTCAATGCATGTGGCAGACGATTGAGTTGTTCTTGTTGGCTCCAAAAAGTGTGATAAGCCACGTGGAATGCAATGCCATTATTTGGAGTCCCCACGAGTCCCCACAAACTAATGTTGGAACGCATACAGAATAAATTTGCTCGGTTCTTATACTTCGATCTCTATGCTGTGTATCCATTTTAAACATTAATATATCCAACATTGTTTGTGCTTGGTATGGTGAGGTACAGCCAGTTGCAGGTTAGACGAGAGTGTAGCTTGGTTTTATACATGGTAAAGTTATTGCGAGGGTGCGTGTGTCCAGGCAGTGTTGCAGTCAGTGAGTCTTTGCGTCCCGGATGTACGTGTGGAGGCGAAGACGACCCCCACTATTTGTGACACCTGGCGCACGTACTAATTTGTTAAGGGAAGCCCCACTTACCAGAGCCCTGCGTATCCTGAACAAAGTTGCTGAGAGTGACGATGTGTTCTGCTGTTGAGAGGATGAGCTCACAAAGACAAGTATGTATAATTTTTTTTTATTGCAGAAAGTTGGCAAACAAGCAAACTGCCCACCTGATGGTAAGTGGTAACAGTCGCCTAAAACACATGTAGCTCATGTGAGATTCGCAGCAAAACTGCAACCCCCACAAGAACCACAGTGTACGTTGCCAACTTGTGACACCAGATGTAAAGTCACAGTACCCAGTAATTTCACTGCCATATCTTACCCTTTAAACCGGAACACAGCAATGCAAGCACTGCTGCTTTGCGGCAGAAATAGGTAAGACGGAGGTACCTAAGCAGACGACCCTAGTACAGAGTCTTCCTCCAGTAGTACATAGTCTTCCTCCAGTAAATATTGTGATATAGAAATTAAGATTTTTGTTGATTATAATTAAGATTTTTGTTGTTATTACAATAAAGATTTTTGTTGTTATTACTTATTTTTATTGCGTAATATTATTTTTAGTATGGGTATGTTTTTAAAAAATATTATGTTGTATTGTGATGAGGGTAAGTTAGTATAAGTCTAAAAATTATAGTTTAAGCTTTGTGTTGTAATTTCTTGATGGAACTCCATGGTATCTTGTTATTAAAATACTAATTTCACTAGTCTTCTTATTTTTTTATTATATTTAACTTATTGCGACCGGTTTCGACACATTTGCCTGATGATGATGTTTCGAAACCAGTCGCAATCAGTTAAATATAATAAAAAATTAAGTGGAACTAGAGAAATTAGTGTTTTAATAACAAGATATCTAGAAATTATTGTCTACGCTATCGCATTAGGTGAGATATCGCCTGTAAAGATAGTGTAAGTGTTGTAAAATAAATAAATATTATGATCACGTATTGACTCATTCTTGTATTTTTTAAAGTTTCTTCGGTGAGCTATTTTACAATAACCAAGCAATTTTTTCTCGTCCTCATTCACTGTAACAGAATTCGGCTTCGAATTCTGTTACAGTGAATGCCTCTCTGCATACGTACGTCGCCCAGTAATAGTACATTATGGTACAAGTGTGTAATGTTGGTGATTACCGCTGAGGCGCATTGAGGCCCGAGCCGTCAGGCGAGGGTCTAAAGAAGCCGAGGACGGTAACCATCAATACACACGTGTATCATACAACGTTTTTCAACACACTTCTGAATAAAACAATACTTAAATAAACAACCATTTTACATAGTAGATACAAAGTTTACTTAGAGAAACAATTAGTAAATGTGCAGTTAGTAAAATTATAATTAACTATTTTTGATGACATAGCGGTCTCATCAGATAGATTATTTATTGAAATACTTTCATGTTCTATTGTTATTTGTGATGGTTCATTATTCGTGTAGGTAGGTGAAATCCAATCATTGGACATACTTGGTATTTCGCCAGTAGGATGCGTCTCAGAAGCAAGTTTAATTCTTTTTGTGATTTTTGCACAAATTTCCTTCTTGTTTTGTATGGAATCTTCTACGTATGATTCTGCTACATTGCTAGATCGCCTCCCGCCATGTCGCTTCAAAGTCATTATATCAGCTCCTGAATTTGCCAGCAATGTAGCTGAAGTTCTTCTGAAACTATGTCCAGTGTAGCTCTCAGCATCTACTAAACCCAAAAACTTAGCGATTTCTTTACGCATAGAACCAAATTTGTTTATACGTATAGGCTGACAGGTACATTTACCATTCTGGTAATTTAGAAAGAAACGGTCATTTTTTGTTTTTAGCGAACGCAAACTTTCATACTTCTTAACAATATCATAGAATGGACCGTGTATGGTGAATGACCTAGGTATTTTATTTTTCGTGATAGGTATCTTCACTAAAAGCATCTGGCCATGGTTCTCTATATCTTTTACAGTTATATTTGTTAATTCTTGTATCCTACAGGCACCAGTTACACCAAATATTAAAGCAACCTGAAACAAAAGAAACAATAATTAAGGTCAACACACAACACAAGCTGCTATTAAATATTTAATTAAAATTAATTTAACTAACCTTTGTAGCCAAATATTGGTTATCTGGAGCATCTTTAATAAATTTTTCAATATCATCAGATGATAAAACCTTTGATTTTTTGCTTCTAAATCCATCAGATAGTCTCTTTAGATAAGCTGACAAATTCGAGTATGTTTTTAAGTCCACTCCATTCTTTGTTCGGACTGTACTTTTTAACATTGAGTAAATATACCACAAAGAGCTAGGTTTGTACTTAGAAGATAATTCTTTAAAGTACGCCATGAACACATTTTCTGAAAAAGACTGCGTATTCTTATTGTTCTGCCATTGTATGAAACGCTAATAGATATTTTTCCTTTGAGTTTTCTGGTAGTAAACTTTCCATAACGTTCTGGGCTTCACATCTTATATCGGGCGGTGTACAACATAAATCATTTTCTTCATAAATTGTATTTGCAGACATCTTAATTAATAACTAACTAAATAACTTCAAAAGAGAAAACGAGACGAGTTGTGAAAAATGTTTCGTAATGGCGGGAAAAATTAATCAGTTTTCCTATGCGCGCGCATCGGTCATAGACTAATAAATTTCGTAATGGCGGGAAAAATTAATCAGATTTCCTATGCGCGCGCATCGGCCATAGACTAAAAAATGAGGTTTCTTTTTTTTGGGCTTTTCGCGGATAGCATTTTAGCGCAAGTGTAAGCGTAACTCAACCAATAATATTAAAAACAAAACTATTACTCACTCTTGAATAATAGTAATGAAAAAGTCACAGTTTGATTATAGGTGTCATTATGTGCCTAATTGCCATGGGATTAGAGCCACTTTATGAGGAAGTGTGTTGAAAATATTATTATTTAAGAGACTTCAAATCACAAACTTAATTTTTTTCGAACTTATAATTAAAAATTTCCTTTTTCACATACCATATGTATATTTTAACATTTATAGTTGTATGCAATAGTATGCATGCAAGTATATCTTACTACGGTATATAGATATATAAGATAGGTAATAGATAATATGTATATAAAGGTTTTCACATCTGTCTTGCGCCAAATACATTTATTTTAACTTTAGTACTATTTTTTGTTCTGTGCTCCGGTTCGGCTGTCTGGTAAAGAATGCCTTATTGCATTAAGTTCGCCTATTATACCCAACAAAGTACAATACATATTAAATAAATAAATCAATGATGCCCGTACATCTATGCAATTGTAACAATTGCATAGATAATCATGTTCTACATCAATATGTTCTTTCTATCAATATGAAGTAATTGTTCATCGTCATCATCACCACAGCTCATATACGTCCCCACCAAGGGGCACGAGCCTACCCTAACTAGTTATGTTAGGGTGATTAGGCCTTGGTTAAACCACGCTGGCCCAGTGCGGATTGGTTATCTTCACATACACCTTTGAATTACTTCGCAGGTCTATGCAGGTTTCCTCACGATGTTTTGCTTCACCGTAGGAGCGTCAGATAAATGAACGTATGAAATAATACTTCACTCGATAGAAAAAAAGTCCAAAGATCACTCTGTTCCTTATTTTAAAACAGCTGTGAATAAAAAAATTACTATAATAAATGACATAAAAGGTTAACAAATAGATGTGCATTTTGATTGTCTAGAAAATTGCAAGAATACATTTTTTATTTTCTCCAGATTTCCAAAAATCGATTAAAACGCATAAAAAGTAACGTTTTCGTTCGGTCACAGTGCGTAAGTGACATTAGAAGCTATGCAATTATCAACTATATTTCCTTGCAATAAAGCAGTCGCCGTGCACGTGTAGATTTCCTGGGAAACCTCGCCTTAATTCAAGAAAATTTGTTGATAATATCCCAGCGAAACATATTACCATGATCATTGATTTATTTCAAAAACCGAAACGTAAAAAGAACAAAACTAAATGCAAACACAAGTAAATTGTTTAAGATTTTAAAAAATCAAACTAACATTTTCGAATGTGCCTTTTATAAAGTCTGGCAAGACCGTCAGTCTCATTATCCATTCCCTTGATAAACGCGGGACTTGGAGCTATCCCGTCATACCGGGTTATCCGGGTAAGTAATTTATCCGGGATTCGACTTAACCGCCCTACATCCAGCCGGATTTAAAATAAGGATGCCATTAATATGCGCCGCGGAGAAGGCAAATAGCAACAAGCATGGGCACAGAGTGTGCAACGGCAGAGTGTGCAGTAGGCATTTTATTCAGACTGAGATCCGTCGTGTGGCATGCGACCACAGACGTAGTGTAGTCAAAGTTAAATTGAAAACCCTTAATCGAAATAAGCATTTCTAATACGAAACTATACATACATAGAGTATAATTCCATACAAGAAAATTCGTTCGGATGGGATAAGTCATCAGAGTGGCCTAATTTGTCACGGCGTCAATATACTGTACCGTAGTTCAAATCCCACCCGAGGTGATTTTTTATTAATTAATTTATTTAGAAAAAGCAAAGTTACTTTGCTTTGCTTTATTCATTACCAATGTTTGCAGGAAGTCGTTGTACACAGTAAAAAGAGATCAATACAGTTAACATTTATCATTTTTAAAGAAAATGCAGTCACAATTAATATGAAACATACTTGTATTTTTAGTTACTCCAATTTTTAAACTTCGAGCCACGAAAAATTACAAAAACTATAATAAATTTTCTTTACAATTTGTCTATGCGTTACAACCTTGACAACAATATCTTTAACTCCTTTTTATGTAACTTTAGCTTATTTTCCTTGTCGTTTTAACATAGAAATCTAGCCAAAGTTACTTTGCAAGTTCTTCACGTGTAGAACTGATTCCACACATGATTCGGTTAATCCATATATTATTTAAGGTTACAAATGAAGTTGATGATGAACATAATAATATGAAAAACACGCGTCTACCTGACCTTATCAAGGTGAGCCTAATAAATGAAGAAACGACTCGTAATGCCAAAAGAAATTGCCGGCGGAATATTGCGAGGTGAGGAAGTCACTTTGGCAGCCGAATAGCCGGAATCACGCAAAACAAACAATGTGGCAATTAGTGGGCTGATTGGGCGCTTGGTGGGCGCCTCCTGCTAGCAGATCTATTTACGTGTGCTGAATACATGTCATTTCAATAGAAAATGTACTGTTAATATTGTGTGTTTTGTTCCCTCGGCCTGTTTTCGCGTCGACGCAAACAGCCTGTCGAGGCTACGAGGGGAATGTTAAATATTCATTGGTTATCTTTCGCAATAGATTTTTTTAAACAACTCCACTGACAAACAAACAAGCTACCTGCTGTCTAAAACTCCTACTAGAACCATGCTAACTTGTGACATAAGATGTCAAGACACAGTACCTAGGAATGCCACTGCTTGCCTTACGTTTCAAACAGGAATAAGCTCAGCTCGCAACAATTGATAGTACAAGCTTAGCCTTGCAGAAAATATGAGTAAGATGTCTCTGGTACTGAGTCTCCCTCTCCCTTTCGTATGATCTTAGATGTTTATTTTATCATAAATTGAGGAATAAAATTATACAAATAATCATTGAGGTTTTTGTTCATTAACTAAACTTCTATTTAATGTGATTCACGATTACATGACAAAAACGACATTCAGGCAGCTACTTGTCCATCTTCGAAACTGACGATGATAATTAAAGATATTTTTAAGTTGCAGGCAAATGGGCAAGTTAATAATAGTCAATCAAATAGGAAAAATCTGCATCTACCCGTCAAGCTTGTATATGAAAGTTCAGGAAACTAGAGAAGTAAGACACAGATAGGATAGGCCTATTAAAGAACGAGATATAGCTATATAGAAGAAGTAAGTAAAGTATGATATAGACCGTAGTAAGGCTAAAACTGTGATTTCTACCTGACACCTTACACGGTAGGTACGCTGCGGTTACGCATTTCCCCCCGAGAAAAAAGTGGTAAATGTGTTAAGTATCTTGTAATTTTTTTTAATTTGATCGATTATTTATCCCATTTTTTATAAGGATTTTATATCTACTAGGTGTGAGGTTGCTCCCGCCTACGATTATGTTTCGTCGAATCTCATTTCTGACACACAAAGGAAACTTTTCGCAATCACTCTGTGTGTCGATCGATTATTGATCCCTAATGTTTTGAACACGAAACACACTAAGCCGTAGATAGAGAAAGCTTTAGCCCTGAGGAAGGTTCAGTGAAAATTATTCTGTTCGGCCTCACATAACTTTCTTCGGAGTCATAGGCAAAAACTAATCGTTATATGCCCACGTCATGTCTACGTTACCTATTCTCTGCTTCAAGCAGTAGCGTCGCGGACGTGACGTCAGTGTAATTGTTTTATTGCCAGCGGAGACAGGCCGATGACGCAGATCCGCGTAATGGCGAGGTTTCCACCGCCGCTTATCGCCGCCGCTCAGACCCGGCGATGGTTCGTTAAGTGAATCAAATTGATGCGTACACGCGCTAAAGTCGGCCATGAGTTTTAACAACTTGAATGGGTATAAAGATTATTTCAGTAAATTAATTTAATTTCGACGTTGCATAGTTCGGGGAAGTGACTCATGATGTAAAGTCACAGTACCCAGTAATTTCACTGCCATTTATCTTACCCTTCAAACCGGAACACAGCAATGCAAGCACTGCTGCTTTGCGGCAGAAATAGGTAAGACGGAGGTACCTAAGCAGACTACCCTGGTACAGAGTCTCCCTAAAGCAAGTGATTCGACTTTCAGCTCCTGGATTGAGGAACAAATGTGGAATCTGGTCACCTGGGTCATATCATCCAGGAACTCAGAGTGAAATAATCCGATAAACTGAGCTGTGACTAATATTCAAATAACAAATGCATCTTTTCAAGCAGTTTAATTATTTAAATTGAGCATATATCACTTCATTAGCATCATCATCAGCATGCGTTCTTCCATACCCGGACACCTACCGCATTTTTGAAATTCGGCACGTACGGTGCGGACAAATGTGCGCGGTTTCATAGCTATACTATAATATTATAAAGCTTGTTTGTTTGTTTGGTTGAACGCGTTAATCTCAGAACCTACTGATTCAAATTGAAAAATTATTTTTGTGTTGGATAGTCCATTTATCATGAAAGGCTATATAACATCATGCATATATAATAGACCTACCAATTCATAAATTTAAAAATCACATCAAATCGACACTACTTAAGGAAATAAGCTAAACTACTTAAGGTAATAAAGTCTGATGTTACCTAAATGCATAATGTACACCAACACATCTACTTGTAATGGAAGTTGAGCTCAAAATTTTGCTTAGAGGTCAGGTTCCAACTGACGATTCTGTAATAATACAGAGGGGAAAAAAAGCCCTTGATGGTTTTCTTGCTAGTTCGTTCCAGTACAAGGTCTCCCGCCGTAGACTTGTTAACCAATGGCGTAGCTACTTTGACGTGCAAAAGTGATTATGTAATAATCCAATTTGAATAAACGATACTGAATTTGAATTGAACATGCTACGACTAATAGGAGCTGAGCATCAATGAAAAATTTTGCAAAACGGAAAAAATGTCATCTATTCCCACTAGTTCAGTTGTTCAGTTCAGCTGACTGGACTAGTGAGATTTCTTTTCTCGTTTGTGTTATGGCGAAACGTAGTTCGCGGGCACTGCTAGTTATTTCATTCAACGAATTCCAAAATGAGCCGCGTACGGTGCGTATACGGTGCGTACGGTGCGTGTGGCGCGCGCGATACTGACAAATGTGCGCTCACCTTAACGGTGACAAACACGAAATTCAAAATGTATACTAAAGTAATCACACGTCAGCATCTAACAAATCTAGACTATTCCCAAAACGTTAATTACAACCTTGCCAGCCAAAAATACTAAACTCAAAGTTCTGTTATTTGACCATTCTAGAACTTGTTCAAAGTAGCAACTGTGAGCACTGACCACTATTAAGGGCATCAATTTCAGAGGTGTACAACATTTTGAAAGTAATAATCTGGACTAGAGCCTAGTTTTAGTGCGCGCCAGATGGTTCTAGAACTGATATATCACAGTCATAATTTCACGAGTGTACGAGGTTATTCATTGATGTAATCCTGTAATCCTTTGCTCTATTCCCCAACGTGCAACTTAAAGTTTAACAAATTGGTTGAAATCGCCCAGTCAATAAAGGACCCTGTCGAATATCGCCCCATGCATTACCAACAAACATTTGACTTACGTCATAACTATTATTATAGTATTTTATTATTATATGTATAATTTTGTAACACTGGTCACTAATATACATCAACATCATCATCATCCCAGCTCATATACGTCCCCACAAAGGGCCCGAGCCAACCCTAACTAGTTAGGGCGATTAGACCTTAGTCAAACCACGCTGGCCCAGTGCGGATTGGTTGACTTCACATACATCATTGAATTACTTTGCAGGTGTATGCAGGTTCCTCACGATGTTTTCCTTCACCGTAGGAGCGCCAGATAAATGTACATATGAAATTCGTGAATCGAAAACCACATTGGTACATGGCAGGATCGATCGCGGGCTTCCCGATTCTACTCGGAGCACATTCCAGTGCCGAGGCCACAGCGCCACCGACGCTCTACCGACGTCACTAATATACGTATTAAGCAAATTAAATGAAATATATTAATGGTGGTATTGTTACTCCTTTGCTTGATAGAATAGAATGAATTCGATTGTGTATCGAGTAGGTGTGGTCAGTTATTATTTAGAATTGCCTTTCTTAAATAAATAAATGAATTATGCCAAAAATTAACCATTTCCTTTAGTTTGTAACATGTTATTAGTGTTACTCAATGGGCATTGGAGAGAGAGGGCTATGTTCGGGGTTTCTACGCGATCGCATCAGAAATGATGAGATCCGTAAAAGAACTAGAGTCACCGACATAACCCGAAGAATTGGAATCCTTACGTGGCAATTGGCAGGACAGAAGGGTCCTCAAGTGGCGACCGCGTACCGTTAGTAGGCCCCCCACAAGGTGGACCGACAATCTGGTGAAGATCGCGGGAAGCCGCTGGATGCGGGAGGCTCAGGACCGATTGGTTTGGTGATACCTGAGAGAGGCCTATATCTAGCAGTGGGTCTTGCGTCAGCGTCTCTTGACTGAAAAGTGATGATGTTATTACTTCCCAGAATTTGGTCTTTATAAGCAACACTATTGATTTGTGTAATAATCAGGATGTGTTTTTTTTAAATTCAGTGGATTTGATTTCCAGCTAGGAATAGTAGATTGTTCACTGCGGGTAGAAAGTGACCGATTACCAGCGATGGAATAGTTACAACTACAAAACTCTTGAGGTAGGAATCGGACTTTCTCCCAAGTGCTACATAGTGACTAGACCTGTGAGGAACATTTGAAAACTTGTTTGATTGAAATTGTATATAGAATTATATTAGTATCAAAATATCATTACATTTGTATAGGTGTCATCTCAATATCACTTTTACTACTAGAATTCGACATTTTAACTTTTATTGGTACGTGAATGTGTCTGTAAATTTATTTATCGTATTTTTTAAATCGTAAAAATACGATAAATAAATTCACAGATTTGATGGAAAATTCGCGCTTCTTTCCTTTTTTATGATAACAAAGAGATCTGAGATCCTACAGCCACCTCGCAGCGCAGCAAAACGCAGTGCAGGTCGTGGTGAGTGTGGTCATCAGGCGTAGTATAATTTAAACTATACCAGGGCGGTGATTTTGCAACTCATCGATTGATCGGCAATCGTTTTCAAACTGGATGACTTAATGAAGAAAAGCAGAATTATGGTCATTAGCCATAAGAATTGGTTGATTTATTCAACAAATATACCAAGATCACTTATACGATGACGTTACAGAATAGTAAACATATTAAAAATCAGTTTTTATCAAACAGAATTATCAAATCTATACGATGGCCGATTGCCGATGAGTTACAAAATCACCCACCTGATCGGAACAGCAGACAGTCAGTAGATCGGAACAGCAGTCAGTCAGCAGATCGGAGTAGTTTGAAGCCCTCGGCTGCGCCTTCGTGCCTCAAACTACTCTTCTTCCCGCGATACACAATCTACTATTTTCAAAACTGTAATGATACAGTGTTAGTTTTTATCAAAATCAGTCCCGAGACCTCGTTCAGTGTTTTTCAAACAGAAAGAAAAAATCGGTTTTCGAATAACTATAAAAACAACAAAGGTATAATCTATTAAAGATTTTTCTCCATCTCTTTCTAGCAAAACGGCAATTTACAAGCAGTTTATATGGCCGCACTCAACAATGACGTCACGGTTGATGTCGGATCTCTCTGTCTAATCGCCTTCAAATTAACAACTTAAAATGCTTGTATCTAATGTATTTCTAAGCCGATTTTAATTCCAATTTCACAGGACTGCATCTTTTTCCACGGTCTTTTAATATTTAATGACGAGACGTAAAAATTTGAATTCAGTCATCATCCCAATTGTCGAGGACCGGTGTACGCACGGGAGGAGACGGGCGGGAGGAGAGGCGTGACGTGTCGCCGCGACCAGCAGCGGGGCGCGGCCGCGGGCGCAGCCACAACACACATTCGATACCAAACCACCCACGCTCGTAAGGCGCAGGCCAGACAGAGGCGGCGCGGCGCGCATCAGTCGCACCCGGTGGCGAAAACCGACGGGCACAAAACAGATAGAAGCGGTGCGCCGATGGCGCGCCACAGGTGCGCCTCGCCCGCGCCTTTTCTATCTGGCCCACGCCTAACGTATCCTCCGACCGCTAAAACAGGTGGTGTTTAAAGAACTAGCTTCTTTAAACACCACCTGTTTTAGTCCGTATTTTCGCCTATTGTAAACGGCAATAAGCCCTATAGAATATACAGTCCATTTTTATTAACCACCCGAAGGAAACCTCTACAACAATAATGATTATTTTAATAATTATACCGGGTGTAACAGGATACCGCAATAATTAAGGTTGTTGATTAACAAAAAAAATGTTTTATGACTATTCTTTGTATTTTTATTATATGCCTACTTTCGATTTAATACGCTTAACTGTTAAGCTTATTAAATCGAAAGTAGGCATATAATAAAAATACAAAGAATAGTCATAAAACATTTTTTTTGTTAATCAACAACCTTAAATATTATTGCGGTATCCTGTTACACCCAGTATAGGTATATTGTGTTTTATAACCTCAAAATCTGAATCATTTCGATTTATAATTCAATTTCGAAGCTTGTCCGTAGTTGTATATAGGCCTACAGTATTTATTGAAAGTATGTTCACACTGTTTGAGCAATGTCCTTGAATATACTTTATATTTTTTATCTTTATAGAAATAGGTAAGACGGAGGTTCCCAAGCAGGCGATCCTGGTACAATCTCCCTCTGGTATCCTGTGCCTAAATGTGCAAAAAGTGTTTATTTATTCATCTAGCTAGACTAACAACGATTTAAAAGTAAAAGTTTTCAAACATGAACTGTAAGATAGCCAGTCCAGTACTGTAGTCTATCTGCAAACGGATCTCACGCTCAAATCAATCAGTCTAGTCAGCTTTCTAAATCCTTAACCTGCGCAACCTATTTACTAAAGTCCAATGCAATTAATCCCAGTTCCAAGATTGTAATATAGTTTTAATCCCGAAAGCGGCCGCTGGTATCGGCCCACGAGTCTGTTTGTCCAGAGTTCAGCTGTACATTAGGGACCACCACCCACAACCGGATTACAGCGTCCAATCGCAATGTTATTACGCAAATATTAATCCGAATGCTCGTAGATTTGCTTATGGAAATTAGTGAGAAGTAAGTATGTTGGTTGATATGTCTGCAAAGTGCATATATTATGCATTCACTTTAAGTCAAACACGAAAGTCTTTGTCTTTTTCTTCTATCTTCTGTTAGCTTAAATGATTTTAATACTCATTTCAAAATAACTTATACTAGATACAGAAATTATTGTAATAATTTAATTAAAAAAATGAAACGAAAATATGAAAGAGAGCTACTCTCAAAATCAGTTTCAGACAATAAATTACTGTGGAAGAATATAAAAAATATTACATATACTAACCAAACTAATACTAAAAACACAGATTTATTGAATGTTAAAAATTCACCATCTGAATCGGCAAACTTTGTTAACGATTTTTTTGCAAACATTGGTAAACAACTAGCTCAGCGGATTCAACCTTCTCAATTTTGTACTTTCAGTAATCCAACTAATACACAATTTTCACAGATGAACTCATTTGTTCTTTTAGATGCGGATTGTACTGAAGTTGATAGTGTCTTGATGAGCCTCAAATCTAATAGTGCCCCTGGCTGGGATGAGATCCCTACCAAGTATCTAAAATTCATTAGAAATGAAATAGTTCCTGTTATAACCCACCTTGCCAATCTTTGCTTTGACAAAGGCGTTTTCCCTGCCCCACTTAAACAATCCATTATTACTCCAGTTCACAAGAGTGGGGACGGAACAGATGTTAATAACTACAGGCCTATATCCATATTACCTAGTATTTCAAAAATTTTGGAAAAATTATTAAACAATCGCCTACTTAAATATTTAAATAAATATAACATTTTGGCTCCGTCACAATTTGGCTTTAGGAAAGGTATATCCACAGAAGATGCAGTAACTGCTTTAAGCACTCTAGTAACAGAACACATTGATAATAAGAGGAAATGCTTAACCGTGCTTCTGGATATCAAAAAAGCCTTTGACACAGTTTCCGTACCTATTCTTGTGAACAAACTGCAAAACATTGGAATTCGGGGTATGCCATTAGCTCTTTTTGAAAACTATCTATCTGATAGGAAGCAAAGAGTGAAACTAGAGCAGTATTCTAGTGAAGACACAGAGGTAACATACGGTGTACCTCAGGGCAGTGTATTAGGCCCTTCGTTGTTCTTAATATACATCAATGATCTGTGTAGCTTAAAAATAAATAACGCCAATATCTTCTCGTATGCCGATGATACTGCTGTTGTCTTCTCTGGTAAATCCTGGGAAGCTGTAAGAAATAGTGCTGAAATAGGAATGGGCCAAATATCTACTTGGTTGAAGAATAACTTGCTATCACTAAACACGACGAAAACCAAATACATATGTTACAGTATTTATGACAATAATCAGCCCAAGGACAATTTTAGTGTAAAGGTTCACAACTGCAATAACACTAATAACTGTACCTGTCCACTTATTGAAAAAGTCACCTTTTACAAGTATTTAGGCGTCGTGGTGGACCAAAGGCTATCCTGGTATCCCCATCTTGACCAATTGGCTGGAAGAGTAAGGAAACTTACATGGATTTTTCGATCACTAAGACACGTGGTTCCAAGGGATGTCAAACCTACAATGGATCGAGATCCACAACATAATCTCTTGAATAGAATATACATTACCTTAGTTGAATCTATTTTGGCGTACTGCATTACTGTTTGGGGAGGTGCGGCAAAAACTAAATTTATAGAAATAGAACGCACGCATCGTGCTCTGATAAAAACGATGTATTTTAAACGCTTTAGGTACCCTACTGATCAACTTTACCTGGACTGTCGTTTAGTTTTAAAAAGCACAGGAATTTACCATATGTTCCAAATAAGAAAAATAGTAGAAGGAAATTTAATGTAGCTATAGTTCATTCAACAACAACAAAGTTTGCTGCTTCCCAATATAATAGTCTTTCGGCCAGAATTTACAATAAAATAAATAAGGAATTAGACATTTACTCCAGACAATATAAGGAATGTAAGAAGCTGGTACTAGCATGGTTGGAGACACTTGATTACGATATGACAGAACTATTCATACAACAACTAAAATAATGCCTTATAAAAAAATTTTAATGTTCATAATCAGACAAATACACACACAAACACACACTCTAACACATGTATGCATGCACACATACACACAACTTGTTAAAATAATTTGTACCCAACTTTGAAAAAAAGACGTATTATTTATGTATAAGTTGTTTGTTATTATTATACCTAACGTTAGTTTTAAGCAAAATGATGTAATGGAAGAGCGGAGTCCCCTGGAACAGGCATTCTTTTGCTTAAAAGGAGACTCCGGCTACTAACTAATGTAATGAAATCTTTTTAGTGAAATAAATTTATTATTATTATACATTTATTCAAAAAAGCATCTTAAATTTAAGTTTTTTACAATATATAGATATAAAAACACAAATATTATAAAAAACTTAAATCTAGGGTTCCACTGGCAGCGGAGCATGGCCCAAGCTACCGGTGGTTAGGGCTACAGGGAGAGGAATTATTATTATTATTATTATTATTATTTCATATATTTCCTTAGCTTTATAATATTTAAATAAATGTTAAAAGTTAACTAGTAAAGTCAAATCTAGTGTATAACGAATATTGAGATGTTTTCCGGTTTGCCTTTGTATAATGTTCAACTAGTTCATAAAACCGTGTTTAATATTGTAATTGCTTTAATAAATAATTGTAGTAATATTACATTAACTACAAGTGATATTTACGAATAACTAATCTCTATATATAATAAAATCGTAGGGGTACAAAAATCTGTAATTGCGAAATATTAAGAAAAAAAATACACAGGTCGCCTTAAAATCATTAGCAGAATACGATAGAATAGTTTTTAAAAAAATTGTTTGTTTGTTGGTTTGTTTGTTTGTTGGTTTGTTTGTTTGTTTGTTTGTTTGTCTGTTTGTCCGGAAAGATCTCCGAAACTACTGGACAGAATTTGATATGGCTTACACCACAATGCTTAGAATTTTCCGGAAGAACATTTAGGCATAATTTCGTTTGTTTAAATTCACTTTTTATTTTTAGTGAAAAAATACCATATAAAATTTTCGAATTGGCTTTAGGTAGAAAAACAACATGGCGCACGTGAAATTATTTTGACAAGTCTGTCACATAGCACAGAGAGAAGGTATTTTCTTCCACGAAGGAAAGGCAATGGAACTACGCCATACAGCCTGATCTTAAGTAATTGGATTTCGAAAATTGAAAGGCAGGAATGAAGTGTTTCACATAGTACAAATAAAATGTAATATTTTCTGTTAATGGCTGTGCCCAACTGGATTTCGCCAACCAAATTGTCTTTTTCTTATGTCGTACCGTGGTGGTAAGGCAAAAAGATCAAGCCATACAACCAATGTATAAAGCATTTTTTATGATAATACTTATCGAGTGACCATAAAATTTGTAGATTGGTTTAATTCTTGACTAATTTTCACAAAATCGGTACAATTTTTTAAATATTTGAAATGTTGAAAAATGAAGATACTCTTTTCAAGGTATTTTGAAAGGTGTTATATGTTTTTACATTGGGACTAAGGAATCAAACTCTTTCATCCATTTAAAACTATTAAAAGTAATAGATTAATATTGATAATTAAAAAAAATATCTGACTGCAATGTTCTGGGTTACGCGTATAGGGACGGGACGGGACTCTTGATCCTAATGTCTAAAATGATCACCTTTTTTTGGATCCACCCAAGGAACATGGATATCGAACAAAGAACCTAAAGAGTAGAACACATTGAACCTAGCCACGTTGACTTAATTTGACATGACTGCCGATAAAGTTCGTTTCCAAACCCAGCGATATGCATATCAAATGAAAGGCCTTGATGAGTAGAGCACTATGAACATAGGAAAATCGCCCTAAATTCAACATGGCCGCCGCTCAAATAAAACGGATAAAAGTTCGTTTCCAAACCCAGCAATGAAAGGCATTGATGAGTAGAGCACTATGAACCTAGCAACATTGACATAAATTCAACATGGCCGCCGCTCAAAAAAGGTGGATAAAAGTTAGTTTCCAAACCTAGCAATATGGGTATCAAATGAAAGGCATTGATGAGTAGAGCACTATCAACCTAGCAACATTGACATAAATTCAACATGGCCGCCGCTCAAAAAAGGTGGAATAAAGTTAGTTTCCAAACCTAGCAATATGGCTATCAAATGAAAGGCCTTGAAGAGTAGAGCACTATGAACCTAGCAACATTGACATAAATTTAACATGACCGCCGATCAAAAAAGGTGGATAAAAGTTAGTTTCCAAGCCTAGCAATATGGGTATCAAATGAAAGGCCTTGAAGAGTAGAGCATTAGGTACCTAGGAAAATCGACCTAAATTCATCATGGCCGCCGCTCAAAAAAAAAGGATAAAAGTTCGTTTTCAAACCCAGCAATATGGGTATCAAATGAAAGGCCCTGATGAGTAGAGCACTATGAACCTAGCAACATTGACATAAATTCAACATAGCCGCCGCTCTAATAAGAAGAATAATAGTTCGTTTCCAAACCTAGCAATATGGGTACCAACTGAAAGGCCTAAAAGAATAGAGCATTGTGAACTAAGGAAAATTGCCCTAAATTAAACATGACCGCCGCTCAAAAAATGGATAAAAGTTACGAATAACTAATCTCTATATATAATAAAATCGTAGGGGTACAAAAATCTGTAATTGCGAAATATTAAGAAAAAAAATACACAGGTCGCCTTAAAATCATTAGCAGAATACGATAGAATAGTTTTTAAAAAAATTGTTTGTTTGTTGGTTTGTTTGTTTGTTGGTTTGTTTGTTTGTTTGTTTGTTTGTCTGTTTGTCCGGAAAGATCTCCGAAACTACTGGACAGAATTTGATATGGCTTACACCACAATGCTTAGAATTTTCCGGAAGAACATTTAGGCATAATTTCGTTTGTTTAAATTCACTTTTTATTTTTAGTGAAAAAATACCATATAAAATTTTCGAATTGGCTTTAGGTAGAAAAACAACATGGCGCACGTGAAATTATTTTGACAAGTCTGTCACATAGCACAGAGAGAAGGTATTTTCTTCCACGAAGGAAAGGCAATGGAACTACGCCATACAGCCTGATCTTAAGTAATTGGATTTCGAAAATTGAAAGGCAGGAATGAAGTGTTTCACATAGTACAAATAAAATGTAATATTTTCTGTTAATGGCTGTGCCCAACTGGATTTCGCCAACCAAATTGTCTTTTTCTTATGTCGTACCGTGGTGGTAAGGCAAAAAGATCAAGCCATACAACCAATGTATAAAGCATTTTTTATGATAATACTTATCGAGTGACCATAAAATTTGTAGATTGGTTTAATTCTTGACTAATTTTCACAAAATCGGTACAATTTTTTAAATATTTGAAATGTTGAAAAATGAAGATACTCTTTTCAAGGTATTTTGAAAGGTGTTATATGTTTTTACATTGGGACTAAGGAATCAAACTCTTTCATCCATTTAAAACTATTAAAAGTAATAGATTAATATTGATAATTAAAAAAAATATCTGACTGCAATGTTCTGGGTTACGCGTATAGGGACGGGACGGGACTCTTGATCCTAATGTCTAAAATGATCACCTTTTTTTGGATCCACCCAAGGAACATGGATATCGAACAAAGAACCTAAAGAGTAGAACACATTGAACCTAGCCACGTTGACTTAATTTGACATGACTGCCGATAAAGTTCGTTTCCAAACCCAGCGATATGCATATCAAATGAAAGGCCTTGATGAGTAGAGCACTATGAACATAGGAAAATCGCCCTAAATTCAACATGGCCGCCGCTCAAATAAAACGGATAAAAGTTCGTTTCCAAACCCAGCAATGAAAGGCATTGATGAGTAGAGCACTATGAACCTAGCAACATTGACATAAATTCAACATGGCCGCCGCTCAAAAAAGGTGGATAAAAGTTAGTTTCCAAACCTAGCAATATGGGTATCAAATGAAAGGCATTGATGAGTAGAGCACTATGAACCTAGCAACATTGACATAAATTCAACATGGCCGCCGCTCAAAAAAGGTGGAATAAAGTTAGTTTCCAAACCTAGCAATATGGCTATCAAATGAAAGGCCTTGAAGAGTAGAGCACTATGAACCTAGCAACATTGACATAAATTTAACATGACCGCCGATCAAAAAAGGTGGATAAAAGTTAGTTTCCAAGCCTAGCAATATGGGTATCAAATGAAAGGCCTTGAAGAGTAGAGCATTAGGTACCTAGGAAAATCGACCTAAATTCATCATGGCCGCCGCTCAAAAAAAAAGGATAAAAGTTCGTTTTCAAACCCAGCAATATGGGTATCAAATGAAAGGCCCTGATGAGTAGAGCACTATGAACCTAGCAACATTGACATAAATTCAACATAGCCGCCGCTCTAATAAGAAGAATAATAGTTCGTTTCCAAACCTAGCAATATGGGTACCAACTGAAAGGCCTAAAAGAATAGAGCATTGTGAACTAAGGAAAATTGCCCTAAATTAAACATGACCGCCGCTCAAAAAATGGATAAAAGTTCGTTTTCAAACCCAGCAATAGGGGTATCAAATAAAAGGCTTTGATAAGTAGAGCACTATGAACCTAGCAACATTGACATAAATTCAACATGGCCGCCGCTCAAAAAAGATAGATAAAAGTTCGTTTCCAAACCTAGCAATATGGATATCAAATGAAAGGCCTTGAAAAGTAGAGCATTAGGAACCTAGCAAAATCGACCTAAATTCAACATGGCCGCCGCTCAAAAAAAAAGGATAAAAGTTCGTTTCCAAACCTAGCAATATGGGTATCAAATAAAAAGCCTAAAAGGGTAGAGCATTATGAACTTAGGAAAATTGCTATAAATTCAACATGGCCGCCGCTCAAAAAATGGATAATAGTTCGTTTCCAAACCCAGCAATATGGGTCTCAAATGAAAGGCCTTGATGAGTAGAGCACTATGAACCTAGCAACACATAAATAAATTCAACATGGCCGCCGCTCAATAAAGGTGGATAAAAGTTCGTTTTCTAATCTAGCAATATAGGTATCAAATGAAAGGTCTTCAAGAGTAGAGCACTATGGAGCTAGCAATATTGACGTAAATTGGACACGGCCACCGCTCAAAAAGGTGGATAAAAGTTCGTTTCCAAACCTAGCAATATAGGTATCAAATGAAAGGCCTTGAAGAGTAGAGCACTATGAACCTAGGAAAATAGCACAAAATTCAATATGGCCGCTGCTCAAAAAAAACTGATAAAAGTTCGTTTCTAAGCCCAGCAATATGGGTATCAAATGAAAGGCCTTGATCAGTAGATAACAGTTGCTTTTCAAACCCAGCAATAGGGATATTAAATGAAAGTAGGCCCTGAAGGGTACCTAGAGCAGCCATGCTCTAAGTGTGTTCCGCGGAACCCTAGGGCTCCACAATACCCCTATAAGGGTTCCGCAATAATTTAGAAAAATCAAAACACCCTCTCTGGTCGTACTTTTATTATGCTTATTAATAAAGTATACACCTTTGAAAACTATTGTTTTATTTTAGGGTTCCGTCAAGTATTTCGCTTTCCAAAAGGGTTCCGTCACCAAAAAAGTTTGAGAACCGCTTCGGGGCCTATTGGATGTTCGATGTTAGATGTTACCTGTGTTTAGTGTCCTTCGAGACCGTGATAATGCAACGATCGTGAACTAACTAACGATAACTCCAAGTTTGTGTGTTGGATGTTAGTCATCACGGCGAGTTTGCTAACCGAACTATGCCAGCAACACTATATCGCACAGTACACGTTACAAAAACGGAAGTCTCAATACATTTTAAGGCTAACCGCATAAATACGTTTTTTCGCATTCGTTTTCTGAATGCGGGCATCCGAATGCATCAAATCTATACAAAATACTCATTGACTGCCGCATACGTTCGTTTTTATTACGAACCGGAACACGTTCTGTACGTACGTTTAGGTAGAATGGTAGAAATCCCGAATGAGAAGAAACGAACGTCTGCGCTACGTTCACGAAACTCCGTGTCTGTATTCCGTGATCGGATATCGAATACGGAAAACGTATTTGTACAGTAACTCCCCCCCCCCCCCTCATTCATGCTATACATTAACTCTACGAAAACCGCCAGTATTACGAGCGACATAAGAACGGTTCAAAGGTCAAACAGTATAGCTTGACAAGGAGCTTACTGTACGACCAGTCAAAATTGGCCAAGTTATCATATCCAAAAAATATATTTTGTTGGTGCTACCAACACCCATTATAAAATCTAAACTTTATTCGTATACAGTTCTAATTTATTAACAATTGTTTATTTTAATTCGAAACATGAATACTATAAAGATTACTCTTGCAACTGTGTAGTTCTTTCTACTGAAGAAGAATTTATTAATATCAATAATGTCTCTAAAACAATAATTATACTTAGTGTTTATAGTAATATGTAATGTATTTAATTTTGTGGACTGTTAGAAAAAGAGCATTACGAACCTACGAAAATTGTCCTAATTTCGAAATGGCCGATGCTCAAGAAAGGCAGAATAAAGTTGAATCATATGGAATTAAATGGAGGAAAAAACTAAGCACTGTGTTCAGTATTTTGATGGCGAAACGTAGTTCGCGGGCACAGCTAGTGTTTAATAAAACGATAGTTAAAATTATTAGTTTTTCCTTCCGGCCAGCCGCCCTGTGTAAGTTGACCTCCGATAATACCATGCGGATCACAGATAATATAACACTACATGCGGTGTCCGGTAAAACGCTATATAAACAGCATGTTCCTCGATAACGAGTAAGTCTTTGCCTTTACTTTGTGGAATAAAGTAGTGCTAGAAGTATACGTGGTGTTTGTGTTACATCTACCCCAAGGTGTATGTATTTGTGTTTTCACTTCTAAGGTGTATAAAGACCCATAACGAAGCCCGCGTCTACCACGACGTCCACTAAGATCCATTGAAAAAATCCATCGATGGATCTTTTTCCACTTTTATGTCCACTTTAATACATTATTGAGAACCGCTATGCATAATGGATTTTTGTGGACGAACGGGTGTCTAAAAATCCATTATAGGGCAATGATACACGAAAAAATAACGGATATTTTCATTTTTGAAACTAGAATAATAACATAAGAAACTTGCGATCTTTGGCTTAAGCAAAAATAAAAATGAGCAGAATGAAGAGGTAAACGGTCAGGGACCATCTAGTACAACCTGTCTAGCGATTTCCTTGTTTAAAAGAATCGGAATTTAGTAAGTGGCAGGCAAGTCACAGACGTTGAAAAGGCAGGTGATCGAAGTCTCTTCTGATCGGAGATCTGTACCCCTACGCACGCCTCATAAAAAACCGGCCTTAGGTGTAACAATTGACATTAAAAATATTTTTTCATTTTTAATTATTTCCATCCGATGTTAAAACTAAGCATCCATATACAATTTACTTCATTCATTAAAAAATACGTATCTACCACGTCACGATAATGTGTTCCCAAAGTAAGGTTCACTATATTTATTTAAAATATTTATGATTTTGATTCAAACTGGCAGCACTGCGGTAGGAATTAGAAGATATAAAAGATGGTGGATGGCGAGTAGGGGCATTCGACGTTCGACGTCGAACAGCGGAGCCGAGTGGTCGTGCTCTCGGAAAAAGTGTAATAAGTCTATGGTTCATTGTGTAAAAGTGAAAGTGAATATAATTAAGTTAAAGGAATAAACGAGTGTTAGTACAGAAAACGGAGTTTTACAACACCAACAAGTTTACTACAAAAATACGATAGTAATTATAGCTCGAGATACGATTAAATAACATTTTAATGTTATTTTTTTAAGCTTATTTTTAAAATTTGGCACCCCGTTGTAATTGCATCCTGTATACGTATATGTATATGTTTTTTTTTCGCTAGGTGGCGCTTACTGAGAGACATTACTTATTAGACGCGCTTCAGTAAAATTAACTTTTAAATTTAATCCGCATAGTTTGTACCCTGGTTTTCTGCCATAGTGATTGGATTTTGTGTTGAAGACCCGCTCTGGTATTGGTTTCATACCAAAAGAACCTAAAGGATAAGAATAAAGTGATTTGTGTTTGACTTTCATTTCAAGGTACTTTACCACTAACAGTGTTGTTCAGCAAAATTTTATGTGCGCACGTAGTACGGTGTGTTTCGAGGTGTTTTGGTGTGAAATATTAATCCTGTTACTGTTCATTGTTGTACAAGACTTAGTTCATAACCTCAAATAGTGATTCATCAAGCGGCATTTGGATTATCGATCAATAGTACTAGCGCCATCGCGCGTCGTTTAGAAGAACTACTAAGCTGTTGTATACCGGCTTATGCTTTGCCTGCTTTCAACGAATGCTTTAGATTAGATCGCTTCGGCGCCGGCGTATGCTTTATTGCACAGCGCTTGCTTTTTAAAGGGAGGTGTCAAGTTGTTCCAGCTGGATCTGCTGGAGGGCGCTAGCTTCGCTTAAGTGTGTGTTTACTTCTTAAAATACTTTAGGTAAACTCATAGAAAATGGTGTGCGCCGCTTGTAATGAGGCAACTAAAGATGGCAACGACAAGGACAACGGTGTAGATACTGTGGTATGTTCGAAGTGTCATAACAGCTATCATGCTCTTTTTTTAAATCTGAGTCGAGTCGATTTTAAAGCCTGAGGTCAAAACAAAGTCACTATGTTTGCCCCTCCTGCAAAATAAAAACTAAAACAGTCAAAAATGACAATACCCCAATAAGATCAAAGCAGCAACTGACTGACCAAGAACAATCGGGGTGTGATTTTATGGCGTCTGCTCGTCAACTGACTGCAATGGACGTTCCTGCTCAGGCAACGACATCTTTTAATAGGGCAGTGGATGACTTGCAAATAGTTTTCATGTCAATGAAAAAGGAAATGTCGGAGTTCACTAGGGCGCTCAGCGGTATTACGGAGGATATATCAGGGTTCCGTCAAGAATTGCGGGAAGTAAAATCTCAGTTAAAGGAACTCGATAAGTACAAAGCTGAAGTGGTTAGTATGCGGGCCGAGATAGCTGAGCTCCGCCAAAATATCGCCACAAACGAGCAGCGTCGCTTCCTTAAGGATATTGAAATTACAGGAATTCATGAAAGCAGCACCGAAAACCTTCAGCATCTAGTGAGTGTAATATCCTCAACTCTTGGTGCTGACTTGGACCCGCAGGACGTTGACGATGTGAGGCGTGTGGGGGTCCGTGCTAGCTCCGGCGCTGCTGAGCGACCCCGCCCAATTGTCGTGACAATGACGCGTCGTGCGCCGCGTGACCAACTACTGCGCGCTGCGCAATCGCGGCGCGGCCTAACCACGGACAAGTTGAGCCTACCGGGTAACTCGCAGCGTGTATATATAAATGAACATTTGACGAAGGAGAACAGAATTCTGTTTAGTAAGGCAAGAAAGCTTGGAAAAGATCTCAGTTTTAAATTCATCTGGACATCAAATGGTAACATTTTCATGCGGCGTACTGAGACGAGCTCTGTTCTTCACGTAACTTCGGAGTCAATACTTGAGAAACTCACGGCCCAAGGTAGTCCTCAGACGGTATCTCACAAGCCTCAGGATTGCTCCTAACAACTGTAATACTATAGTTACTCAGTTTTTTGCTTTTACATTGTCTTTTTGGTCTTATGCTGTTTATTTTTTAATTTTTCATAATGTGTATTGTTGTAAATTTAATAACCGACATGAAACTGAACTGATACTGAATTGGTCTAAAATATATGTAATAAATGTTAATTCATTCTTCAGGAGGCAGTCTGAGTCTATAGAATGCTATAATTATGGCTTTTTACTTCTCTGTAAAATTATTTATTATAGTATATTGGTAACACAAAAGTTGGACCCTGTTTCTGCTCTAATATGTATAACAATAATTCTTCCTTTTACTCTCTGTCCATATATTAATTGTAAAACTGCGGAATTTCGAATGATTATTTTCGCGCCGTGTCCACAGATCTATCTAGCTTGCTTCTTGACGTTTATTCAGACTCACAGTTACGCGTGGTTGTTCTGGTTAAGCCCTCTTAATTACGCGTTTTCGGTTCTTGAATTTAATAATTATAACTCAGCTCTATGGGTGATTTAGACCTTATCTCAGAAATTGATTTAATGCGCGACATAACCTGTTACCAAACAGACGATCTTGATACGTGTAAAACTTAATTCACACCAATATATGATTTTAAGATTCTAACTGTAAACATTAGGAGTATCAGTAAAAATCTTGATGCTCTACTTGTACATTTGCGCAGGCTAAACATAGCTTTTGATATTCTTGTTTTGACAGAATGTAGACTTAGCGATTCAATTGTAATAGATAATATTCCCAGTAGGTGTATATTGGGCATTCTAAAACAGTTTTCATCAAAACACCGCAAACGAACGGAGTGAGATTTGAGCTACGCTTCGCTGCGCTCTAGCTCCGCTACGCTCCGCAAATCTCACTGCGTTCGTTTACGGTGATTTGATGAAAACAGTTTGAGATTGCCCAATATACATTATACAGGGTTAAATTATTCATACCATTAAATTGTAATTTTTGATAAATAAAGAGTTATGCGAGTATATTGAATCACCATATTTGTTTTCATTAATAAAACGCAGAAATTTTTGTTAAAAATATTTTTTTATTATAAAGCAAGTAACAAATATCATCATAGCTAAACTAGAACAATACTTTAAATACAAATTTTCATTCAAGTACAATTTACTGAAGTCATAAATTACATGTGCTTAAGTACCACTTTTTTATGAATAAAACATTCCTTAGAGCGCACTCTTTTTTATGAGTTATACAATTGAAGTTAGCTCCACCTTTAGCATAACTATTGCGCAATGTTGCAAAATTAGGACAACCTTTGCCTTCAACATTTATCAAAAAGCAGTCAGAACACAAATCTTTAATCCATTTTTGCTTTTCAACACCTTTCATTATTATGGTTTGGTCCTTTAAAATTGGAATAATTAATCTCTTAAATTCTCTGAAATCTATATTGCCTTGACTCCAGTATATTCCTCTGTTGCGTTCAATCCAATTGACTGCTCTTTTTTCTTCGGCAGATAATTTTAGATACGAATATGGAGGTTTTATTAAAAAGACTTGCGTAAACTCTTTTGTGGCTAACGCAAATTCCTTAATAATAAAATTATTTTTGCAGTCTTTGAATCCTTGAACATCAACAAAAAGTATCGAACTCTTATCAGCACTCATTGTTTCGTTGTATTCCACTGTTTAACATAAAGTTGAAGTTTGTTCTTTCAAATACCTTTTGATTGCACTTTATTTAGTTAAGATATTTTCTTCACAATATTGCTCAGAGGTTTGTACTCAAAAATGCAGTCATTTAAAATCAAGCAATATGCTGCTGTCTGATCCGGGATTTCTTGGTCTGTTTCAATCTCCACTCTGACATCGATTGATCCCTTTATCATTTCTTGTTGGTGAGAACAATCAATAACAAATAATGGGGCAACGTCTCTGAATTCCTTCAAGCTCATCAACGACTCTGGTCGCCGTCCATGATAAGACTGTTGGAATCTTGCATATTGTTCGTATAATAAATTAAATTTATCCTCTGAGAAACTGACATTCAATCCTTCATAAGGGTAATACGATGAATTTAAATATACTTTTACATCTCGTACATTGCAGTGATCGAACTCTGCCATTGACATTTCCGCATTGTGTTTGCGATTGGTTTGCAAGGCTATAATAACGAATCTTGGTTTCTCTATCTGTGACGAAGTTTTGATAGACCAAGTGTGTTTACGTGTCTTCGGTAATAATGGATATTCATACAAATCCCAATTTCGAAATGCTAGTGTAATAGGCCTGTCCTTTTCTAGATGTTTCAACAAATTGATTCTTTCACGATCTGATACTTTAACGTGCGGAACTCGCCAAACAACTTTGCTAATAGTTATATCTTCGACCACCTCTCCGACATTTAATTTCAAAGCATTGAGATTCGTATTGCTTCTTAATAGCACCAATTCATGTTTGGAGTTAATTATAACTTTTTCATAATCTTCTGCAAAACCTAAAATTTTCTTCAACGGCACAGAAGCCGAAAAAATTCCTCCGTTAAGATTGTTTGTACCAGAAGTTGACCATCCCCATACACGTGAGCATTTAGATTCATTATCATTTAACGAGAGGTACGATTTTATTGTTGTAGTTATGCCAGCATTTTTTATTTTGTCTATTTCTATTCCGTTTAACTCATATCGAATATCTTGAAATAAATATAGTATTGGATTGTTGATAAAATACACATTTGATATTTTTTCTTTAGTCGAACTATTATAAACATTGGCTTTACCCTCAATATACAAAGTGCTGAGTGAGGGTAACAGACATAGATCTTGTTGATTAATAGGTATTCTTATTTCATCATTCTTGTTGAAACTTGTTACGTACGGTTTATAAGAATGATATTCGAAACTTTCAATACTATTGTCGTATGATGTTGATTGAGATATATTTAAAATATTCATTTTAACAAGCCAATCAACTTCAAAAATTCCTTATTGTTTTTGGTGAGCTTCTTTTTTATGTGAAGCGGTGTGCTTTTATGAGGTGATCTTCTAGTACTAACTTGAATGCAAGCTGTGTCATGATTTTTATTGAAATTTATCATTTTTACGAAAATGTAGATACAGTTGTACTTCTTCGTCTCGTAAATTGATTTGTTTATTCTCGGCGTCTAATAATTGTATAGTTATTGCACTTATAGAACTTTTATTTACAGGAAAATATATTAGATTTTTCGGCACTTCAATGATCCGATAACCAGGTGGTACGTTAGGAACAAACTCGTGAATAATATGACTTGCAGATCCGTTCACGAATGACCCACTAACTACGTCGCATTCGATGCGCACAATGGTTGTTGGCAATATACTGACAGGATACAGAGATTCGGTCCTTTTTAATGCCTTTATTGTTTCTCCACCAAAACCTAAAATCCTTCCAAGTGAGTCACTTTTGTTGAAATGAACATCTTTAGTACAAAAAATTGTAGTTTTTAAAGTATTATTATTACAAGTTAATTTTAACATTGCATTTCTAATGTATGTCTTTAAATAATCACAGATATCTTGAAGTTCATAAGCTCCTTCAGGTATTTCGATTACTTCGTTATCGTCATAGTAGAATTTATTATTTCTTTTATCTATGTTGGGTATAGAATTAAATGTTGAAAAATACAACAATCCACACTCATAGTATCCACTTAATTCCAAAGTAGGTGAGTAGTTTGTTATCAGAGAGGATCCTTTTCCAGTTATAGACACAGTGAAAGACATTTTACTACTGATAAAGAATTTTATTTCAAGCTTTATATAAATGTGTTTTCCAATACTCCTTTAAAAATTTTATACAAAGGTGGCCGCAATTAACAGAGTCAAATGTTTGATATTGCTCATAGTTATAATTTAAAGAAACATTTCTTAAGTAATCAAGTAGTTCTAACGGAGGTTTCAGATTACCAAAACTATCAAAATATTCAGCATACTTATTTTCTTTCACGTAGGCTACCCAATGTGTTCCAATGTTATTTGAAGTATCTAAATTTATAATACCGCATTCTATCTTCCTAGGTTTTGAGGGCAACGTATCCCTCATGAAAACACCACGAAAAAATGGAATATCACTAGCATGTTCTAATATATCCCAATTAGTTAATGCCCGCCTAGGTAGCCGCTTTATTAGTTTTTTGAGGGTTTCAAATATAGACCTGCACCCTTTTTATAAGGTCTAATATATAATCCTTTTCCGAGAGCAACCGCCTCCATCATCTTATTATGTCGTTCCGATTCTTGAAGAGCTTTTTGAGCTGCTTTTGAATCATTAACCGCTTTTGCTATGCCAGCTGCTCCACCAGCCAGTGAACCTAAAGCTGATAATCCCGCGAAAATAGGAATTAACGGTAACAGTCCTCCACATTTTGGAATAGGAATACAACGAGGTAAACTCATTTTATTTTTATTTCTAAATAGTTTTTTTGCAGCGGCGACCGCATATTTAATAGTAGAATTTGTGTCTTTAGATTTTATTTTTTTTAATTTAGATTTGAGTTTTTTCACAGCCGTCATAAACGACCGAGCACCTGCACCAGCTCTTAATTTGGCCTTCATAGCATTTTTTACTATCCATGAAGCAATTTTTTCTTTCTTTCCAGCGTCTTTTGATTTCAATCTTCTTTGAGCCATATTTAATAGATCTAGATCAGCTTTGTGCCTTACGTTAGCGTCGTTGTTTATGTAAGCAATATCGTGGTGCATACAAGCGTTATCCAATTTATTAATTCCTCGCTGACCCTTAAGTAATCGTTTCTGAAGCTTTGTGCCGGGTCCGCAATATTGGTAGCCCGGTAAATGTAACTCAAACGGAATCTTATTTATTAAGCTGTTTATGATACCACTTCCTTTCTTCATTGATAAACAAAAAGTGAATCAATAAAGATATCTTGAGCTATTTTATATCATAAAACCAATTTATTCTTATCAACCCAACTATTTTCGCTATTACTTAATCCTAACCATTTTACAAACAATTTGTTTCCTTTTCTTTTTATAACCTTTTCAATGAGGTATAGGTCTGGAAACTTAGTTTTTTGTAACTCGTATGCATAAAATGAGCCGAGGATTCTTTGATTGCGTCTGTCCTCTATTTGATAAGTTGTTGGGTTAGTGTGATTAACTTTTACTATACGAAATATTTCGGTGGACCAGTTTGGCGTATAGCCTTTGTAAAAATCTGCTTTATATCTACTTATGCGAACATAATCACCAACACGAAATGTATATCCCCGACTTGTTTTATTCTTTTGAGAATTCATAATATAACCTTTGACTATAAGCTCATTTACTTTGTTAACTTCCACAGGCTTAAATTTTGTTATTCTATGCAAAGTGTTATTGTAGTGTTCTACAACGTCCTTTAAAATATTTTTATACCATTGGTAATTTCCGTTCAAACTAAATAGTTTGTAAAGGTGAGATTTAATTGTTCTTATAACTCTTTCTACTATAGATGCTTTTTTAATAGAATATGTTGAATAATGATTAATATTATACTTTTTCATTAATTGTTTAAAATTATCATTGTAGAATTCTGTGCCTAAATCAGTTTGTAAATTTTTAGGTTTTCGTAATGATGTAGTTAAAATACTTTGCATTGCATCTGTAACATAATTTTTCGCTTTTGATTTTAAAGGTCTGATCCATACATATTTTGATAAAGTGTCAATTACGATAAGAATATATTTATACCCTTTATTAAACTGTGAATATTTTTGCAAATCTATGAGGTCGGCTTGCCATAAATCATCTATTCCTTTTATGATCGTACATCGCCGGGAAAAATTCCTTCTTGCTGCTTTGTGAAGCTCATTCACTATGTCTTGTTTGCTCATTATTATCTGGTTTCTCTTGAAGCATGTGATCAATTTCTGTCCTTGTGTAAAACAAGGTGGCTAGCTTATTAAGTATTGAACTTTCAAAATCATTTAAACGAATATTTACATCACTTAAAATATTAGTTCTTAGTTCGTGTGTCTTTTCATCCACGTAAGCTTTATTGGCGGCTTCGTCATCATTGCCTGGCGATATAAGCCCTTTTAATCTTGATGATTTTAAATCATATTCACCTGTTTCTGACTTCACTAATGTATCGTTGAGATTTCCAATATATTCCTCTAATCGTAAACGTTTATGAACGTGATGACCAAATTTATCTACATTCATTTCCGTATCTATGCGGTGTTTGCTGTATAACTACTGATCAGTTTTTTAAAATTAGGTTCCTTATATTTGGTGTTTTTAATGATGCCTGCTTCGTACAGCTCTTCTATAATCGCAATAATTTCATTATCTAAGCCGGTATTGCCAGCATCACGAGATGCAAACAGTAATTTCAATCGATCTACTAATTCATTTGGATCATCCCAATAAACGTAATCTATATCTTTCTTTACACTTTTTAAAAGATTTATTCCTTTTCCTACCGTAAGACTTTCTGTGCTGTCATACTTATTTCTAGAGAACTTAAACAGTGGTTTAATAATATGCATGTACTTAAACCCTTTGTTACTATTAATTGGCTTGCGTGGATCACAATTACGCCTATGTGCATTCGTTTCTATTAGAAGCTCTTTATAATTTTGCAAATCTTCATCTGTGATAACATCCAAATTTGGTGTCTTTTCAAATAGTAATTCTTTTAATCCAAGAGTTTTGTTTAAACTTCGATTTCCAATTTTTATAATTTTTCCGTCGTCGAAAACACGTGTTTGGCCGAGCATAAGTTTTCCTCGTTCATTTTTTATTCCAAAAGGGATATTTGCGTCGGGTGAAGCACACCACGATAAACTATTAAGTGAAACATTTGGTGATGATTGAAAGGACTTAAAGGAAGCATCACTCATATTATTGTTGTCAGAAGGTGATACGACAAGGGTTTTTTCGGAATTAAATTTTTTATAGAACTGTTGTTCCTCTTCTTCATTAAAATCGTCATCAGAAAAATTTGTTGCCTCGCTGTCATTATGTTTATTTTTTTTTATTGTATAATGTTCAAACTCATCCTCATCTTCATGAGAAATTTCATTGTTCTTAATGGCTATTTGTTTCAGTGGATCGGTTATAGGTTTGAATATGGATTCCAGAGTGGCATCATTTGTATTTTTCATATCCTTTATCATTTCAACCTTTCTTTTTACAGCAGCTGCAGCTTTTACAATTTGTTTTTTAAGTTGCTTTTCCATTTTGACAAGGATTCCGTTCAATTCAAAATCCAGAGTAATAGTGATTGTGTATTGATGAAACAATAACTTATGTATATTAATCTACTACTACAAAAGTATCGAATGCCATCCTATAACATCCTTTATTTCTTTCGCAGTCTTTATTGATCACAACATAATTAAATGGTTTATTCCAAATAGTTGAGCACATTTCACGGAACTGAGACCACGACATATCTGAACCTACATGCTCATCGTAAACGTGTTTTAAATTTACATCGTCTTGTTTAAATAAAATAATGAGGTTAGAATTGTCCCTTATAAGTTGTTTAGGTACTTTACTGTATGTTTGGTTAATGTAAAAACAATCAATATTCTTATGTCGACCCATAGCAAAATAATCCCGAATGCTATTTTGGTTTTCACAAGCTACGTCGTCGAATATTATAATGGAGTTTGGCAAAGCTTCGTGTGGGCTTATGATATCATTATTATGGTTATATTTACTATAAGATATGTCTGCAACTAAATCTAATACTTTTTCTAAGAACACATATTTTGGTTGGTATAATGATTTAGAATATACATATAAGTTACGAAAACGTGCACCATTCTCATGTAATAACAAACCTATTACTAAGTTTGTCTTGCCGCAATTTGATGGTCCACAAACAATACATCGTATAGTGCTCGGCAATAAGTTGCCATGTCGCTTTGCTTCACATAATGATGCAGGACAGATATTATAATCTAATTTTAACGTTTCCTTTTGTTTGAGGAACTTCATAGCAACTTGTCCGTTTTGATTCGTGGCTTTTAACAAAATAGATATAACACTTTGCGTTCGTAATAATAAGAGAACTAGCAGTATATTTACTTGTAAGTGCACTCACTCCACCATATAGACTAAGCATTCGACGGCGGTAACAATAGCAAGGAGTAGAAGAATTTGGATACTGTTACCACTCATTATATTAAGTTATTGGACGTGTCTAGAACACACAATGTTAAAGCATCGAGAAGACTGGAGAGAGAAGAAAGAGCTCTCACCCCTCTCGAATCGTGCAATAAAAAATGATATGAGTAAGGAATCGATGCTTAAAAATAAACATTGTTTAATTACTTGCATCCCTACTTTAACAAAGTAATACACTGCGTTCTTTAATAAATAAAACTATATTTTTAATTTTATTACCATTATTTTAAACTATGTATTTGAATTCTAATAAATTTTATCTTAGATTTATTTATAGAGGTAATTCTGAATGAATGTTTTTCAAAATATTTGATTACATTATAGAGGTGTTAAAATAAAAACAAATATTTTCATACAAGTCTTTTTATTTTTAAATAATATTTATTGAAAACAATACAAGACTTAAACTAACATAACTATTTAAAATAACATAAGTCTTAGTTAGTAAAATTTATAAGCATTACTATAATTTTTCAGAAGAATAATGTTGTTGAAATAATGTATCTCCGTGAGTGTACACGTAACTAAAGATAGTAGGTACGCATCTAGCACATTAGAGAATTTTAATATACATCTACAAATGTTTTAGGTCAGCAATAGTTATTTAAAAACTATAACTGTAACCACATATTTTCTTAGAGATATTAGTTATAATATTTTCTGCTTGATCCATTATTGGATCAATATGCTCGGTTACCACATATTGTGTTTTTATTAATGGATCATTGCTGGTTGATTCCAGATCTAATATTTCTAATTTAATTAATCGCCGCCCTTTAGTAGGTATTGTTTTAATTAAATAAGAAGGTTCGTTCCCCTTCGTATTCTGCAGTAACTTGCTTCTCCTCTTCATGGGCTTCTTTTTATTAAAAAGACTTTTAACCACCTTGGCATGCAGCGGTGAATCTTTAGCATTCCAATGTGGAAATTCTTCAGAGAAGCCCTCCAACATATCTTGCGCATTTTGCTCAAAGCAAGGAGGATAATCTTCTGTTGCCTCCTTGCTTATGAGTAGCGACTGCGAGATTTCTTGGGTATTCTGAAATTTAATTTATTATGCAACAAAAATAATTTCACATCGAAGAAATGATTGATATAGTGGCGGAGGTAGAAGAGTATATCTAGGATCCACAAGGAGGCTGACTATCTTATACGGAACCGATAGAATATGAGAATCACGATAACAGCATCACAACCATAAGGTTTTAACAACAACATTATCTTCCAACTAAATCAAATATACAAATAAACATTAACTAGTGATCTAACAACTACACAAGAAAAGAGTTTGAAGAAAAATAATTTATACGACTTACCATGATGTATTTGGGTGACCGTAGTTGTCACTTGATTAATTATGTGTGAAACAAATTTTAAAAACATTCGACTTTAATAGCTATTTATAGTGTAAATATAATGCTGACATAACAACAAAGCATTCGCACGGAATCGCAATTGGACAAATTACTAATGAACTATAAGTTGGAATACCTAAATCAGCAATAACATGTCCCAACCAGTTTCGAATTGTTCATTGCGTGTGCTATTTTATTAATAGTTTTATATTTTATGGATTATGAAATAAAAAAAAACATGGTAGCTGGTTTATAACGTTATATATTTTCATCGTTACAATACAACATTAAGTATTTGATTAAAACTAGGTAATTAATTTACCTATTTACCATTAAAGAACAATGTATAATACTATTAAACAAATAACTGATGGATAACAATATTAAAATTAAATAACTTTACAATATAAAGTGCCGTGTCGGTACATACTATACAATTTCATGTATGTTTTTATTCTATTAACTTATTCATTACTTAAGTCATATAATAAATAAATAGATGATGGGGTAACATATTTCTCAACTTACAATTTGATTCATGATTACCATTAAAATAATAATAAACTATACAATACGGTGCTTCTAAAGAAAAACTAATGATATTAAACTAAACTATCCCAGTGACCCCATGATAAAGTAGAAATTTTGTTTTTTAATATGATACGTTTATCGTCATTACCTGACAAAGCTATTTTGTTCTGTTCTTGAGTAAATATTTCGTGCTTAAGAGATTTAAATATGATATTTTTTTTCTTCAAAAATGTATTTTCATTTAATACCTTGTAATAATCTTTATATTGTACATCTTTTAATACTTGCTTCTGTATGCCTTTTGCTTTTTTTAATTCATCTTCTGCCGTTTTAATACAGTATAACTTGGACCTTAATCCTACAAACTTCGAAATCAAACTTCCTCCTAGCTCATCTTTAAAGAGACCTGGCACCTTTTTGTTCCAACTAGGAATGTCGTATACGTTATTTACAGAATAATTACTAGTGTCGAAATAGGGAAGAAAATTTGATTTTAAATCAGCATAAAAATCTTTACTTTCTATTGAATACAAAAAACTATCAGTATCCGTATAACAAAGTTTTAACTTTTCCTTATAAAAAGGCTTCATAATAGAATAATGAAAATCAAACATGTGACTCTTAGATATTTCCAAAACGGAAAAACCAATGTATATAGGTTTATCCAAAGTGATTGTTTCAGGCTTCATTTGAATGGCTACCAAGTTTTCAGTGAAAATTGTAACACTGTGAAAATTTGGTCGAGCTATCATTTGCTCTGCACAGAAACTTTTCTTTGTTTTGTTACTATCATCATTCCACTTATTGACTAATTTCACATTAACCCTCTTTTCTGTGTCTTCTAACGTCTTGCCAAATATACTGTTGTTAAGAAGTTTGAAGAAATCTTGTTCAAATGTAGATTTAGCTTTTTTTCGTAATTCAGTATTCATGTCAATATACTGCTTTAAATAAGGACTCTGATTAAATTGAATAACTCTATGTATTTTTTTTAACAACAAACCATGTTTTATACATGTTTGCAGATGAGCAAAATGTATGACATAGAAATATTTATCGTATAAATTTGGAATCAATTTTGAAGTTTTAGAACCTGGCGGAGTAAATTTTTGAGCACAGAATGGAAAATCGTTATGATCATTATGCAAATGTTCGGGGTATTCTAAATCTACTTCTAGTATATAACCAGTGTCTCCGTTAGTTGGCACATTTATAAAATCTATTCCAGCGATTTCCAAGTCATTCAATAACTTAAAATTGGAATGAGGCAAATAAGCACACATTGCATATCCATAGAGATTATTACAATCGATATAAATTAGAAAGTTATTGCTTTTTCTTGGATCGTAAGTTTTTAAATACTTGTTATTGGCTTTTGAATACCTTGTCGAACATAAACATATTCCACCGCGAATACCTTTTTGAATCATTCTTATTATTTCCAGGTCGTGTATTAATTCTAATTTAACATCTGTTTTTAATAGCATGGCATCAAAACTGAGACTCGGTGCTGTAACATAAAAGGCTGGATCTAATTTATAATTCATCTTACATGTCTGGCGAAAACTTTCAAAAACGTCAGCTAATAAAAGAACATCTGACTTAAGATACAAGTCTGTGTATTCACCGAGATTCGATAATTCAAACGTTTGCCAGACTTTTTTTGCATGATCATAATCTACTTTAGATATATTACTATTGCGTAATTTGCTGAAAAAGAACTCCTGAGGCGGAAGTACTTTTTCTTCGTATGAACTCCAAGTAGTCATGTATTCATATGGATACACCCCTTTTCGTTTTATTAAAGCAAAATGCTCACGAGAAGGAAAATAACGCCGCAGATGTTTAAAGTCGTCATTTTTTAAGTTTGCGACAAGTTTCTCTAGACTTGTGCCTAAAAATTTAAAAGAATCAACAAATCGAACAGGTATGATATCTTTATCATTAATTTGAAAAATTTTTGTAAAAGATATGTAGTTTTCCTTATTTTTTGCTATTACTTGTATTTTTCCTGATAGTTTTCCCAACTGTCGTATAAAAAGATGACTGTCATAACCCGCTAAATTATGAAAAAATATAGGAACAAACTTAGGCAAACAATATCTAATATTGCAATAAGAATGAGCTGCACCACGATACCGTCCTGTAAGATGGCAATGATCTTTAACTTTATCGTCAAACAATATTTTATCACAAAGAAAACAATTTGTAGCCCGAGCAAAGTTCGCTTTGTCTTCATTTGTTAAACAAATAGCCACTGGCGACTGCAAAACGTTATAAATATCGGTTATATCCAATAATAGACTTTCTAAAAACTTTTCTACACAGGCTGGACCTCGATAAGATACATATTTATTACGCGACTTATCATAAGAACACACAACGTAATAAGCAAATGCTGATGGTACGTGTTTTTGCAATATCTTTGTACAGCCTGATCCAGAATCGAGTTCAGTTGGTTTTAATAATGATTCAAAATCTGCGTATAAGACGAAGGGCATGTCATGCATTCGCTCGTAATGATTAAATTGAATTCGTGTTCCATCACCGGGTAATATTGTCGATACACCACCACAAACATGAGCTTTCAGTTTATCATTATTATCAAAGAATATCATACAATCCTCGCATAAATATATTTTAGAATGATGTTTAGTTAATTGAAGACGAAGTAATTTAGATAAATCTTTAATAAGACAGTAATGGGTGCGTTTTCTGTTTTCCAGGAAAAGCATATTAATGTGATGATCTTTGCGAATCTCGCTTTTGTATAAAGGTCCAACAATGTTACCATTCTTTTGAATGCCGTAAATATTAATACTTATGCGAGGATTATTCTTTTCAAAAACTTTGATGTCCGCAAACCCAACTGGAAAAATCATATTTTTGATATTGAGTACATTTTTAAAGTGTGGGTAAGCTGACGTTCGATGTGCGTTTCTGTTTATAGGAAATAGTGCTGCCATGACACACCATAAAAAACAATAATTATCAGAATTTTGAATGTTGATACATGCTCGTTTACATTTTATGGACTTTGGTAATTCTATAAAACTGGAGCCTCTTAACGGGTTATATTTGTTTATATTTACTTCTAGATATAGGCTTTGTAAATAGGCCCACCCACTATCTCTTTCTTCAAATTCTTCAATTTTTTTACAAATTAAGTGAATAATTTTTGAAAACATATCTTCAAAATTGAAGTTTTGATGCAAGATGAAGTTTTCCGTTGCAAATGACTTGATTGAAATCGAATCATACTTACTAAGCAGAAAGAATTCACAGAAAAGTTCAAAATTAGCTTTAACATTAGTGTGAGCTTGAATTTTCGCTATGAGCAATAGGCGTACGCGAGAGCGCAAGTGCCATAAAAACTCGGCGGGCGGGCGAACACGCGCACTATCATGACCCTCATCTTGATATCGAACACGGTACGATGCTATACGATTACGGTCCCTCGTGAAGACAGCACTTGGAGAGGTCACGTCATATACAGCCTGGTCCAACGGCTCAATTTGTTGAAGCATGAAGATGATCAACCACTTATAGACAATTAAAGAATAGATATAATGTATAGCAATAAAGTATAAAAACTTACGAACATTTTTCAGCTGTCTTGGTCTTGAGATTTTTTGATGAGGAGGTACTGAAGCACTGTTAGTGGTCAGAGATAGCACTGGAGTGTACTGTGACTACAGTTTTTCCGGATTTTATATAAGAAAAGTGCAATGCAAGTAATAATTTTACTGAGGTTCTCAACCTATACCTTATCTTTATAATCATTTTTATTTAACATGACTAATCTAAAAAAGAATGCTCATTAATTTTTATATTGTTAAATAAGTAAGTAATATTATAAAATATTATATATATAATCATAAAATTATTAATTTCCGTCCAAATCATATCCACACAAAATATTTATAAGAAAACAAATATGCATTCACGGATATGATGTCTATACGTTATCGAGAATCCTAATGCATTCACTTCCACTTCCATGGTCAGTGTTCGTTTTTCAAACACTAAAGAACTGACACTTTATTTAGAGAAAATATTTTTTTTTTCGTGATTTTTTTATCACACCGCGCGTTTTAGGCAAAGGAGACGCGAAGCGCTCTGGGTACTATGGTACCCGGGACGTGTGAGTGGAGCAGTTCTCAGGTCTGCAACAAAATTTTTGATCCGCAGTTGCGTATGATCCAAAAACGGTCCGATCATCGGCTGAACTTCGTCAGCTATATAAAAAAAAAGTACTTACGTAGCAAGAAAGAAACAAAACGACGAACTGACGCAATTACGTGTATTGGATTTTTATTTTCGAGGTAGTAGTAGATCGTTATTCAGCATCACAACATCTAAGAGAAGATTATAGTTTGGTAGTTTACTTTCAAAAAGTCGGTTCCATACTCGAAATATAAAACTTAATAACGTTTTGCACCTCTGACTTTCATGATATTTAGCAAAATTTGATATTTACCCATAATTCTACCAATGTGCAATATGACGCGGAAATAATCAGCAAATTAATTGTTTGTCGTTTATTTCCACAAACTTGCAATACAATACTGTGCATATACAGCAAAATAGTTGGTAACCGTTTAATTCTGCTGATGCAGAAATCTCGTGTAAGGCTACATGCTCCAAATTTTTTTTCATTTCGGGTTTATTATATTTATTTAAATTATACATGTACATACATATTTACAATTACTAACGAATATTATCTCCAAATTAAAAAGTCTTCTTTATAATAACGGATGCGATTTCTAATTTTCATTTTTCGATACTACTATTTAAAACAGATAAACAATAGGTATATCGTTCTATTAGGCGAACCGAATGTATTTATAGCATAACGATATTGATACGACATGAGGACCAACCATAGAAGTTTATGAAAATTATTGTAATAATACATAGGTGGTATTCATCGGCAGCATCTCATACACGTTCCCACCGCACTACCCTATTTAATTAGGATGTTAAGACCTTAGTCAGCCAAGGTAGGTAGTTAAAATGTTCTTAATATTTTTTATATTTTCATTTTTTAAATTATTGAAATATTTATTTTCTATTTTTTATTCGTGTGATGACTGGAACACATCTTTCAGGGATTAGCCCGCCCTTTTAAATATTTTGTAAAAATCAACAATTTTATACTTTGTTTTATAATAAAGAATATATTTAATTGAAGTAATTTAATAAACAAATAAAAGTATTAACGTGTGAAAGAAGCCTTATTATTTGAGTAAGCACTCGTAACTGGATATATGAATAATGTGCAATAAATTTATTGCTGATAAATGAATTTCGTGGGAATGCTTTGAAACTGTATGGCAGGCAGAGTGTAGAACGGTACTTATCCGAGAGTTGAGTCCTGAAGCTACGAAACCTCAACCTGTTTAATTTCTGTTGTTATTGCACTGCTACCTAGTTGAATGCCTTAATATTCTGAGATAGAAAACCTTGAAAATGTGTCTAGTAAATCGCAATCAATCAAAAGTATACTGTTTACAGTCAAACAACACAACACAATAGAAACATTATGAAATGAAATGAAATAAAAAATCTTCTTTTCCATTTAACCCTATATAATGTATATTGGGCAATCTTAAACTGTTTTCATCAAATCACCGTAAACGAACGCAGTGAGATTTGCGGAGCTAGAGCGCAGCGAAGCGTAGCTCAAATCTCACTGCGTTCGTTTGCGGTGTTTTGATGAAAACTGTTTTAGAATGCCCAATATACACCTACTATTCCCGGCTACAATACATACTCAACCACGCGAAATATAAATCAAAATGGTGGTGTTGTTGCTTATGTAAAGTCCTCGTGGCCGACGGTGGCCTCAGAGCCGATTTTCAACGAGGCTTGCTGCCTAAGACTTGACATTTCTGATCGTATTTCAATATTAGGTATTTACAGATCTCCGTCCTTCAGAAACTTAGGTAATTTTATTGCTTCATTGGATGAAAATCTCAAAATTCTTAAGGAAAAGCAGTCCGTTTTTATGGTTGGCGATATAAATATAGATATCCTTGTCCCTGGGGCAATAGAGTATCTTTGCTTGAGTGCAGAGCACGGCCTCGTGCCTGCTATTACCAAACCCACTCGTTTGACTGCATGTTTGGACCATATTTTTATAAAAACAAAGAATCCGGCTATTGGTGTAGTATGTGACTTTGATATCACAGACCACAGCGTTGCTATGGTGGGTCTAGCAACTAGCAAGAAGTCCCACACTGAGAGTCGTATTACATCCAAAACTATCGTGGATTATAACGCTGTTTGTGAGGAACTGGCGTCTGTTGACTGGAACATAATCACGCCCCTGTCTTCCGTTGATAATGCTGTCGAGACTTTCATGGAGGTAATTAACGAAGCAATTACATCTCACTCCAAAACAGTTTGAATTAGTAGATCGAAAAATATTATCAGGCCGTGGATGACGCCTGGGTTGCTTAGGTGCTCTCGTCATAAAGACAGACTCCATGCTAAATTAAAACAAAATCCAAACGATGAAATATTACAGGTTTCGTATCGGAAATATAGAAACTTCTACACTGATTTGCTAAAGAAGATTAGACTGACTTACGAAAGAGAGGAATTACAAAGAGGCAGTAAAAACTCAAAACAACTTTGGAAAACAGTTAAGAAAATTTATAACGCGAAGGTCAAGCAAGACCCACCCACTGAGCTAATGTCAACATCTAACAGCCCTACGACTGCTCTAAATAGCTGTAATGAGTATTTCTCAGCAGTGGGTAAAAATCTGGCCAGTCACATCCTTGGTCATTTAAATAAATCAGAGGATGACTTAGCTTCCAAAGTTACTCTTAATAATTCTTCTTCTCACTCGTTGTTCATGGAGCCAACTGATCGGGAGGAGGTCCTTAGCATAATCAGTCAACTTAAAGGCGATAGTGCACCTGGCCTTGATGGTATCAGTGCGGCCCTTGTAAAATATGCAAGACTTGTACTCTGTGAACCATTAGTGCACCTATATAACTTGAGTCTGAGTTCCGGCTGCTTCCCCAAAATCTAGAAAATTGCACTCGTTACCCCAGTTTATAAGGACGGGCCTAGAGAAGAGCCGGGAAACTATAGACCTATTTCACTCCTCAGTATTTTTTCTAAAATCTTAGAAAAAATTGTCAACAATCGGCTCACTAAATTTCTTGAGGTTAATGCTATACTGTTTCCCAGACAATTTGGTTTTAGACGTCATAAGTCCACGGAAGATGCTGTGGCGCTTCTGACGGAGCTTGTGTCTGGGTACCGGGACGGGGGTCAGAAATGTGTGGGGGTGTTCCTGGACCTTGCTAAGGCCTTCGACACCGAATCTTCAAAAATACTATGCCACAAATTGGAGCGTCTGGGTGTGAGAGGGGTTGCGCTTGACTGGTTCAGGAGTTATCTCTGTGATAGGCGCCAGCTTATTAAAGTGAAGTCAGAGAGAAGTGACCAACTTCCAATTAATTTTGGTGTCCCTTAGGGCAGCATTCTTGGCCCTACTCTCTTCATTATTTACATGAATGACATCCATGATCTTTCATTGGCAAATGCTGAAGTAATATGTTACGCTGATGATACTGCTATCCTTTTTAAAGGTAACAACTGGAAAAATGCGTTTCTTATGGCCGAGGCTGGATTGTCAACCGTTGACAACTGGCTCAAGAAGAATTTACTTACTTTAACTTCTTCAAAAACAAACTACGTGTGCTTTCACAAAACGTCTATTTCAGGACTAACTGCTGGGGGCAATATTAAAATTCATTCATGCGATTTGGTTTCCCCTACGCACTGTAGCTGCGACTCCATCTACCGTACTGACGTAACCAAATATCTGGGTGTAATGATTGACGAACATCTCTCTTTCAAAGGTCACATCCAATGTCTCTCTACACGTATAAGGAAAATCTCTGGTGTTTTCAGAAAACTGAGAGACATTGCTAACAAAGAGCTGCTTATTAGTATATACAAAGTACTATGTCAGTCTGTTGCTGGGTACTGTATCTCGGTCTGGGGAGGTGCTGCTAAGACGACATTATTGCAGGCTGAACGAGCAAACAGATCTCTGCTCAAAATCACTCTAAAAAAACCATTTACATACCCAACAACAGAACTTTACAGGGAAGCTCAAGTTTTGACGATTCGCCAACTATTTATATTAAAAACCTGTCTGATAGCGCACAAACGGCTTATTAATTCGGATAACTACCGGACACTTTTGGCTAAACGTACTTTTAAAATCCCAGTTCCGCCTGTAAATTCACACTTTGCTACTAGATTTGGCGACTCAGTTAGAGCACGTGTCTATAATGCAACGGTAAGGGCTTGTGACTTAAGGAACTGTTCAGTCTCAGAAGCAAAGCAGATTTTAACTAAATGGTTGCTTACTAATTCATATATTGAAACCGAATCTCAGTCGATTATGCATAGCGGTTCTAAATAATGTATTAAAGTGGACATAAAAGTGGAAAAAGATCCATCGAATGATTTTTTCAATGGATCTTAGTGGACGTCGTGGCGTCTACGCATTCAAATTATTAAAATAATAAATATAATACTTTTATATAACTTATATAAAAAAAATGATAGGAAACGAATTTTATTTTTAGGTTAAAACGTAAAAAATAAATTCGTTTCCTATCAATATTTTTTAAATATAAGTTTGCAAAGAGTACTACGCAATGTAACGCGCGCTCGTGCGCTACGGATATTCAGCCACAGCGAGCGGCTCGTGGCGACAAAAAACAGCTGTAGTGTCAGTTGTAAATAAACTGTTTAATATAACTGTCTTTGTCATAGCTATTGCTATCTCGCTCGGCCTCTTCCGTCCGTGCCTCCGACACATCGGTGTGCGCTCCGTAATAATTTTAACATTATAATTAGTAATCGTCTTTATTGTGCAAATTAAACAGTGTGTCAAGTTTGTAATTAGTTCCGGGAATAAAACGTGTTAAGAATCAAGAAAATAGTGTCATTTTACAGTCCACAATCGTCAACATAAGTTTGGTCCATTCGTCGCCGTGTAAAAAGGCCAGACGCCATTTTACTTTGCGCCCCGGCAGGGAATCGTCCCAAGAGCGAGCGAACATGACAGAGACACACATAGCAAGTTCACCGTGTAACGAGGGAGACGGGACGAGCATCGACGCGACGGCGCTCACGCCACGCTATCAAAAAGCAAAAGTTTCAACGTAGCACAAACTACTTTTTCATACCTATTACTATTTTACTTATTCAAAGAAGCATTCGTCATGGATCTTGAAATGTTAAAAATACAACGAGGGACGTGGAAAGGAAAACTAACAAGAATTGTGAATTTTGTTAACAGTTTCGACAGTGAAAGAAATTCTGTGCATGAGGTGTCAGCGCGGAACTCACAACTAGATACCATTTTTCAAAACCTCGACAATATTGAGTCACAGATTGAGTCGCTCGACCTTGACCCTGAGAGAAACAGTGCCCATGAACATGAGCGTAAAACATTTGAGGAGCGTTATTTTTCGACAAAAGCCAAAATTTCTGAAATATCTGAAACTCAAACCGCTAATCTGTCCCTAGAGCAAACAGCGCATGATTGCAGTGCCTCAAGAAAACCTCGGGTCAAACTGCCACAGCTCGAGCTACCAAAGTTTGATGGCGATATCAGACAGTGGCCTGCATTTAAAAATATTTTTTATGCATCGGTGGATAGTGCTGATTTACCGCTAGTGAACAAGCTTCAATATCTCAAGTCTGCACTCGCTGGAGAAGCGGCTAGTCTTATTTCCTCATTACTCATTACAGATTTAAATTATACAAAGGCATTGGACATACTCTCCAAAAGGTATGAAAACAAAACAATTGTTGTTAATTATCATTTAAAAGCTATAACTAACTTTACCTCAATTTCAAAGTATAATTTAAAAGAATTTTTAGTCACATTGCAACAAAGTTTGGACTCACTAAAATCTATTGATTTGCCCGTTGACAGCTGGGATGCAATTCTTGTGTTTTTAATAAGTCAGAAATTAGATAATTCATTGCGTGCAGCATGGGAAATCAATAGAAAAGAAAATTCCATTGCAAAATTATCTGAATTGCTTGAATTTTTGAATTTACGTCGCACTGCTTTTGAATTATTAAATGATAATAAACATAATGATAAAATTAATGTCAGATCTTCTCATGTTACCTCAGTCATACCTAAATTATGTTGTATTTTGTGTCAGAGTAATCATGCCTTACATAAATGTCCTAACTATTTAGAATTGCCCATTTCAAATCGCATTAAAATAATTAAAATTAACTCTTTATGCTTTAACTGTTTACAGCCCTACAATATAAAACACAAGTGTTCTAAATATAGATGTCTAAAGTGCCATGGTAGACATCACACAAGTATTCATATGGATAAAGCCCTAACTGAACAAAAGGTTAGTCGTGACACGACTTCATTACAGGCTTCATCAGATGTGCTTCAGCTTATGTCTACAATACCTACATCTTCAACACCTACTATACCTACGAATACCCCACATAATCAACAAAATATAGCCACAGCTACACATAATATTGACTGCACACAGTCACCACATAATTGCTACAATAACTCTTCCACTGTGCTAGTTTCCAGTAATAATCAAAAACATGTTTTACTTTCAACAGCTGTCATAAGGATACAATCGTCATCTGGACACTGGGTAAATGCTCGTGCCTTACTGGATGCTGGAAGTGAAGTGAACATTGCTACCCACAGACTTGCTCAGTTACTACAGCTTAAAGAAAATCAAAATTCTTGTGTGATACGAGGCATTGGTAACAGCCAAAAGGCTACACAAGTGAGTGCTAATGCAAATATTTCTTCTCGCTACAATGACTATACTGCCAATCTTTCTTTTATGCTTATGGACAATATTACTGTACCACTACCACACACATATATTTCCACTCATGCTTGGCCTATACCCTACAAGCAAGCGCTGTCACTTGCAGACCCTACATTCTATATTCCTAGCTCGGTTGACTTGCTCATTGGTGCTGAATTATTCTATACAGTCTTACAGTCAGGTCGATTGAAATTGGGACCGCACCTACCATTTCTCATTGAGACAACTTTTGGTTGGATCGTTTCTGGTTCTATCACGATGGACAATTTATGTGAGACACAGAATGCAGAGCATGTCAGCATGATAGCAATTACCGACTCCACAGATCAATTATTACAATCATTCTGGGAGCAGGAGGAATCTCTTCCTACGAAAAGATTGCTCTCACCGGAAGATGAATACTGTGAGTCTCTCTTCAAATCAACCACTAAACAAAACGAACAAGATCATTACATAGTCAACTTACCTATACAGATAGATAGAATTAAAGAATTAGGTAACTCTTTCAGTATGGCTTACAGGAGTTTCCTTCAACTTGAATCTAGGATGCATAAAAATCCTGAACTATTTAAACAATATAAAGAATTTATATACGAATTTTTAAACCTTGGTCATGCACATTATGTAGAAAATTTCTCACCTACCGATGAGAATACCTATTATATGCCACACTTTGCTATTTTAAGGCCTGACAGTGCTACAACCAAGTTGCGAACTGTATTCAAATTCAAATTCAAATTCAAAAATCTTTATTCAACATAGGCCTTTACAGGCACTTATTGACGTCAAAACAAAGCAAAACAATCTAATTTAAAGAAATTATATTAACCTTGTATGTGCATACATCCTAAATATACTCAAGATGTCTGCAAATACAAGTAGGAATGAAAAAAGAAAAAAAAGTTGATTCTACACCTGTTCGGAAATTGGGAGAGCCTTCTCGAGAAGAACAGACAAGAAACTCGAAAGGTCTAAATTTTTTATCTCCTCTTTTAAATCGCCATTTACAATTTTGGTTTGTTACAGAGTCGTCAATTGGAAGCTGACCTCAAAGCAAAAGTTTGAGCTCAACTTCCATTACAAGAATAGATGTGTTAATTCACATTATATAAGCTATCTCTGAGAGAAGTGCGTGAACTTAGATTATAAATAAATTGCTCTCACTGAACGTTTCTTTGAAACAAAACGCAATACATTGTTAAATATTAGAATTGAGAGTTCAAACCCAAGCTTTTTTGTCCGTCATGTAATCAGACACTTTATAATATGCTTTTTTAATAAGTACATCTTTGATTGCAACTTTAAATTTGTTTAAGCTAAGTTCTTGTATACAACTTGGGATTTTATTGTAGAAACGTATACACAGGCCTCTAAAAGAATTATTAATTTTTTGGAGCCTGGTATTTGGTAAAGCTAACATATTCTTTTGTCTAGTATTAACTGAATGAATATCACTATTTTTACAAAACACATGAATATTCTTACGAACATATATTAGATTCTCATAAATATATTGCGACGCTACTGTCATAATACCAATTTCTTTGAACTTTTCTCGCAAAGAATCTCTCATTTTAAGGTTATAGATTGCTCGAATAGCCCTTTTCTGCAGTACAAAAACAATCTGAATGTCGGCAGCATTTCCCCACAACAAAATACCATACGACATCACACTATGAAAGTAAGAAAAGTATACAAGTCTTGCTGTATCAACATCAGTCAGTTGACGTATTTTCCATACAGCGTGAGCTGCAGAACTAAGTCTCCTTGACAATTTATCGATATGTGGGCCCCATTGCAGCTTAGAATCAAGTGTGATCCCAAGAAATACTGTGGTGTCCACAGGGTCAACACCTATATCCTTTATTTTTACAGTGGTGTGAACCTCTTTGACATTGGGTAAAACAAATTTTATACATTTTGTTTTCCCTTCATTAAGTGACAGGTTGTTCACATTAAACCAGTGAACAATTCTTGAGATAGAATTATTTACATCGTCATTAATTTGCACACCTCTTTTAATTTTAAATAAAAGTGAAGAATCATCTGCAAATAATACCATCTCATGTCTATCCTGTACAAAATCAGGGAGGTCATTGACATATATAAGAAATAGAAAAGGACCAAAAATCGAACCTTGCGGAACTCCCATTTTAACTGCAGAACCTTGAGACCTTTTTCCATTGATGTCTACTTTTTGAATCCTCCCACTTAGATAAGAGATTAGAAGATCAAGTGCAGTGTCACGAAACCCATAGTGGTGTAATTTTCTGATCAAGATTTCGTGATAAACGCAATCAAATGCCTTGGACAAGTCACAAAAAATGCCTAACGCATCGTGTGAGTCTTCCCAGGCTTCGAATATATGTTGTATTAACTCAACACCAGCATCGGTTGTTGAGCGACCCCTCCTAAAACCAAATTGTTTACAGTGTAGAAGATTATTCCTATTAAAATAACTTTGCATTTGCTCCAACATTATTTTTTCAAAAATTTTGCTAAAAGTAGGTAGCACAGAGATAGGTCTAAAATTACTGGGGTCTGATGTGCTACCAGATTTATGTAAAGGAATAATTTTACTTAGCTTCATAAGATCAGGAAATACACCACAGTCAATGCAATCATTAAAAATGTTAGCAAGTATTGGAGCTATTGTTTCAATTACGGATTTAGTAACATCAACGGAATTGCCCCACAGATCCTCAGTTTTCTTTTTATTTAAAGTTTTAAATGACTTTGTTATATCAATTCCACTAATGTGTACAAATTTGAATTTATCATTACAAACTTTAACATGATCCTTCACTATAGATTCAGCAATAGCGGGGGATGAATCCAAAGACTTTGTGATTGAGACTGGAATATCAGTAAAGAACTTTTCAAATTCTGCAGCTACTTCTGTGTCAACTGTTACCTTCTTACCATCAACATTCAAACAATATTGATCATATGAATAGTTTCATTATTAATAATATTCCATGTCATTTTAATTTTATTACTACTGTTTTTTATTTTTGAACTTAAATAATTAGATTTAGCAAGCTTGCAAACTTTTTTGAACACTTTGGAATAAGTTTTTACATAAAGTTTAAATTCATCACTAGTATTGAATGAGCGTTCATTGTAAAGTTCAAAAAGTTTTATTCAATGCTAGTGCTAAAACTTCAACTGGTTTATCACTAAATGACATTTTATATGAAGGCCCTAACATTTTTAATGATTTATTTGAAATAATTCTTAGATTCAGAATGTATAAATATGCATTTTCATGTGATGTGGTCAAAATGTTCCGTGGAATTAAAGTAAACCCAGAACAAACTTCACTACAGAGAATTTTATGGCGAGATTCTCCTACTGAGAAACTCAGATGTATTGAGTTAGACACAGTTACTTATGGCACAAAGTGTGCTCCTTATTTAGCTTGCCGTACTATGTTGGATTTACCTGAAAAGTATGCCCTTTCACACAAATTAGCATCAGCCTGTATAAAAAACAATTCCTATATGGATGATTACATTTGTGGTCATATCTCAAAAGAAGGAATTATTCAGTTGTGTTCAGAGCTCATTGATTTGCTGGCTAAGGCACAATTCGAATTACATAAGTGGTCATCAAATTATCCTGATTTATTTGAAAATCTGTCTAACTTGCATACTTAATTTAAAGACAATAGTAACTCATATAATTTCACACTGACCGGTTGTGTAAAAACTCTAGGTTTAAAATGGTTACCTTATGAAGATTTATTACAACTTTCTGTTCCAATTTTTTCTAATACTGAACCTTGTACTAAGAGAAACATTTTATCTCAAATAGCTCAAATATTTGACCCAATGGGGTTCTTAGCACCTACTACTATAATGGCTAAAATTTTGATGCAGGATATTTGGAAGGAAGATAATAATTGGGATTGTCCTATATCAGAACAATTGAAAACTAGATGGCATAATTTAGTTAGTCAACTTCATAATTTAAAAAATATTCAAATTCCTAGGTATTATTTCACTGACATCCCTGATAAAATATATTTAATTGGATTTTGTGATGCATCAATTAAAGCTTATGGAGCTTGCTTATATCTCAGAGCTACTTATCAGAATAAGCAGCCCACTTGTAGTTTAGTTACTGCAAAAACCAAAGTATCCCCAATTAAAAAACAGCAATCTATTCCTCGACTAGAATTATGTGGAGCTCATCTTCTGTCTCAGCTCACGGATAGGTTTGTTACTTCTATTAAGGATATTATTTTAGTAAATAAGATATTTCTATTTACAGATTCATCTATTGTACTTAGCTGGATAAAATTTCCATATAAATCTAAACATGATACATATGTTTCGCATCGTCTTAGGCATAGTCATATCGTCATAGTCATGACTGGTACTATATTCATACGAAACAAAATCCCGCTGACTTGATCACTCGTGGAGTGATGCCTGTTGCTTTACAATCATCCAGGTTGTGGTGGCAGGGACCTTCATGGTTGACTCAAGATGAAACCTCTTGGTCTGTTAATATTACTCAGCCCATAGATGACATTCATTCTCACTCGAACCAATCTTCCCACACACAAAATAAAGTATGTTCTTTATTTGTAAAACAGACTATTAATTATGAATTTTTCTATGAACTGATTTGTAAACATTCTAACTTCTAACATTCTAACGAAATTAGATCAGTTGCTTTCTTATTTAGATTCATACATAATATTAATCCTAAAAATAAAGATAAAAAATGTAATCCCTACTTATCCTCATCAGAAGTAAAATTTGCACATGATTTTATAGTTAAAACATGTCAATATAAATCTTTTCGAAGAGAAATTAATGAATTGAAGTCTATTCAGACTTCTGACCTTAATACTCATACACTCAAACTATACACATTCACTTCTAGTCCACTCAAAAAATTAAACCCCTTTCTTAGCGAGTCAGGTCTTTTAAGAGTTGGCGGTCGCATACATCATTCGGACATTCCATACAATCAAGCACACCCTATTATTTTACCACCTAAAGATCACATTACATCTATCATAGTTCGTCAATGTCACATTAATTTACTGCATGCAGGGGTACAAAGCACTTTGTACAATCTCAGACTGAAATATTGGCCGATCAATGGCAGGTCTGAAGTAAAAAAATGTATTCACTCTTGTGTCAAGTGCCTAAGATACCAGGGCAAAGTCTGTGGACAGCAAATGGCAAATCTTCCAGCACCCAGAGTTATTTTAACAAGACCATTTGCACATAGGTATTTGCACATTTGCATGTAGGTATTGATTTTAGTGGTGCCATAGCAATTAGAAGTTCTATGACTAGAAACTGTAGGTATTCCAAGGGTTACATATGTTTATTTGTGTGTTTATCTACTCGCGCCATTCACCTAGAAATAGTTACAGATATGTCTTCACAATCATTTATTTGTGCAATAAAAAGATTTGTTTCTAGAAGAGGCTTACCTACTTGTTTATATACGGATAATGCTACTAATTTCAAAGGTTCAAAATCTGATTTACACGAGTTATATTTAATGTTTAAAAGTGAAAAATGTTACAGCGAAATTATGAACTACATGTCAACAAGATGTATTGAATATAAGTTCACTGTTCCCCTAGCTAGTCACATGGGAGGAATATACGAAGCAGGCATAAAGTCTGTGAAATCTTTACTTAAGAAGACTTTGTTTACTACTAAGTTAACTTATGAATTTCTGTATACTTTGTTAACACAAATTGAAGGCATTCTTAACTCTAGGCCCTTACATCAGTTATCAGACTTACCTTATGACATAACTTGCTTAACACCAGGTCACTTTTTGATAGGTACAGCTCTTACAGATTTACCTGAACCTAATGTATTAAATTTAAATGAATCTAGACTTAATGTTTATCAAAAGATAATGCAAATAAAACAAAAGTTTTGGAAACAATTTTATTGTAATTATCTATCAGAGTTACAAACTAGAAACAAATGGCTTCAAATACAAAATAATATAAAATCAGGGGATCTTGTAATTATTAAAATTGAAAATACTCCTCCCACCTTTTGGCCCCTAGGCAGAGTTATTTCTACAAATATAAACAAAACTGATGGCTTAGTAAGATCAGCTGCTATTCGTACTGCTAATGGTGTTTATACTAGACCTATACATATGTTAATATTGCTACCTATACATGGTATGCAGTAATTTTTTTAAGCTAGTTACTTAAATTATTTGTACTATTACTTAAGAAGCCTAATACAAAATTTGATTTTTAACAAAATGTTTAACTTTTATATGTTTTAAGTTATTAAGATATTTTCATTATTTATAAGAAAGTTGAAAGGGTTACTACTTAAAACTGTTATTGTTTAAAACAAATAAATTTGAATTGTATAATTAAATTACAACTTGCTGCTTTGCTACATACTAAAATTATAATAGAATTGTTTGATAATCATTACTTATTTATCTTGCTACCAAGATTAAATTTGTCTTGGCTGGAATCACCATATTAGAGTACCTGTACTACTAATACTTAAGATTAATTTTGCTAAAAATAACTAGTTTCCTTAGGTACTTAGTTGCCTGAAGTTATAACAGTGTCAATATTGTTACTTATATTTTATGTTTAGCATTATATTATCAAAATTAATATATTATTTTTATTTTTTATGTATAAACTTAATATAGCCTTTCATTTTAAAATAGGGGGCGAGAATGTTTAATATAACTGTCTTTGTCATAGCTATTGCTATCTCGCTCGGCCTCTTCCGTCCGTGCCTCCGACACATCGGTGTGCGCTCCGTAATAATTTTAACATTATAATTAGTAATCGTCTTTATTGTGCAAATTAAACAGTGTGTCAAGTTTGTAATTAGTTCCGGGAATAAAACGTATTAAGAATCAAGAAAATAGTGTCATTTTACAGTCCACAATCGTCAACATAAACTACGCGTTGTAAATTAAAAATGTTAATAGTTAATTAAAACTGTTTTTTATTCATTGATGTTTCTTTGGACAGAAATTAATAAATAACATTCCAGACAGTTTGATAAAAAAAATCGAAAAAATGATGTCACCTTAAAGTTAAATAATATCTCGATAACTATTACACCGGAGGGAGACTCTGTACCAGAGTCGTCTGCTTGTGTATCTCCATCTTACCTATTTCTCAAAGCAGCAGTGCTTGCATTGCTGTGTTCCGCTCTGGAGGGTAAAATATGGCAGTGAAATTACTGGGTACCGTGACTTTACATGACAGGTAATTGAACTACGCGGTTGACTAAGGCCTAATCACCCTAACATAAAGTAGACTCGAGCCCCTCGGTGGGAACGTATACGAGCTGTGATGATGAATTTAACTACAGGTAAAGGTATATTGAGCACCGCTGCTTAGCGGCAGAAATAAATTAGATCCATCCCTCTGGCCAATGCTGATGACTTCCAAAGGAGCAAATAATTTAATATTTACATAAAAATATAATTGCAATGTAGGTCTCAAATGGGATATTGTGTCATCGCGCAATTAATTAAACGCGAGCTTATCTCATTAAGAGATCTCTACCAGCCAACCCTAGCATGAGTTTAAATTAAATGTATTAGCGGGATCATTGTTTACAAATTAATATTCATAAGTTTATTGAACGATGGACCCAAACATCGATTTTGCGCACCTACCAATCCTTTTTTTGTACTTAATTTACCCTGTATAACACACGGGATAGCCCGTGTGTTATACAGGGTAAATTTTGAGGTACCGACAACCTCGCAGGAGGACGAGGACGAATTTTGGAACCAAAAACGCACTGTGTTTTCTTTTGCGGCACCGTCGCCATACACATCATTAATCCTTCGAGCAGTTTCTGCAGCACTGGTGCCACGGAACTCGTACTCGTAAAAAACGATATTTCAAGTTTTCCATTTTGTAAACAAGTGAATTATAATTTTAGAAACACAAATATGAGTAAATAGCTGTATAAATTTGAATTTGGAATTCCTAACCATAGAGGACATATTTAAGATCAAAGTGGCCAGTACGACAAAACGCCAATTTCATAGGTAAGGACCTAATACTAGCTGTGCGCCATAATAATTGACAGAAAAAATCTGAAGAGGGCTTTATCACCTGGGGGTATAAAAAATAAATATGTACACAAAAATTTCATAAAAAACGAACAATCCGTTTCGAAGGATTTCGATAACAAACACTGACACGAGATTTATTTTAATATATTAGATATACAAATAATAACATGAAGATCTAACATATATTGTCTGCATAAAAATAAAGCAAATTTTATATACCTAAATTACATACATACATACTACAAAATATAATCGAAACATAAATTAAGATGAACTTGAAATTCCGTGAACTTTCAACTTGCGCTTGAAAGATATTATCATGGGAGCGTGCTTCCCCGAATTTAGGCAGGCAGACCAAAGCTGAGAAAGTCGCTCGAAATACGTAAAATTAAAATGAAGCGAAATTCCTAAATACCTGCTTAGTCTATTTTTCATGCATGTTGTAGTAACATAATTAATCAATTGCACCGACAGAATGAATACTGCGTACAACACAAGACAACAACGCGCCTCAAGTCGATTAAAGTACCTATTTAGCTCCAACTCAAATTACTCTGCAGTCTTCCGATGAATAGCAGTACCTATTCCTCAACAATACGCTGCCGGAGTGGGAGAGGGGGGCAGGGTCTGCAGCGCGTCCTGAAGATAATCACTTCCCCTGCGGCTTTGAAATATGGAAACTAATTATATACATGCGCGCATGCCCCGTCTTGTAGCCAAGTGTTTTCTCTGAATCTGCATCATAATTCTTGGAATTTGATGGGTGACTAAAAGTTGAGAAATTTGACAATTAATTGTTTAGAAGTTGTCCTTTAGACTGTCTCGCTCAGGACTCAAATTCAGGAGACAGTAAAAAAATACATAAAGGCCGGGCTCTAAATAATTTATTTATTGAACAGCAGATTGAACAGAATTTGTTATAGATAATAATTAATGTAATTTTTTCATGCATTTATAAATGGTCCACATAGTCTAAAAATTGATGAAAATGGGAAATGTGCGTTTTGTTTCTGCTAAGACATTTTGTGCATTTTTTCAAAAACGGGGGCTTAACAAATATATTACAACGAGAAATAGATAGTGTTTTTAATCAGCTTTCCAACCATATATAACATAAGGCTATTCAAATTCTGGGCCCACTAATTTACCGTCTCCAAATTTAATATCGTTAATTCAAATTGGATTTTACTATAACTTTTGCACGTCAAAGAAGCTACGCCATTGGTTCACAAGTCTAAGGCGGGAGACCTCTTGAACAATGGCTGTAGTATTTTTCAAGTGGGTGTATTATTCTGGTTGAAAGCATCAAACTGTCAAGCACGACTTTTCGAACTTTCTACTTCATTCTACCCCTTGGAGTATTTCTACCACTCTACCCATTGAAATATTTATGGGCATCTCCTACTCCTTATCTACCTTCATGTTAGCAGCTGATGTAGCTTTCGAGATTTTTTGATGATTCAAAATCGAAATATTTATAACTTGATAGAAAGTCATTTTGAATTGTCCAAATTTTTTAACGGCCGGATAAGAAAAATGAGCGCAAGAAACTTATGCCGTCTTATTACAAAATATGGACTAAAGTTAGTCCTGGGTTAAACCAGGACTAAGTTGACGCTGTCCCTATCTATGTATATTGACACAAGTGAAAGCGCACTACTTTTAAACCAAGACTAACTTTAGACCAGGTTTAAACCAGGTTTTGTAATAAGACCCATGAACTTTATCAATAGTATCGACATTGGCAAAAAATATGTCGTTGCCATTCACAATAATACTTTAACGCTATATCATATTTCTGTACATTGTAACGAGTGATATCTACAAATTAACACCAAGAATTAACATCACTCAAGTAATCGTTGACTTTATGACAATCATTACTCAATTCAATTCAATTTTTAGGTTAAATGGCTTCTGTCAGGTTTGACAATTCGCCAATGTCGAGTAGCGAAAACACGGATTTAGATAGATAGATAGAAACTTTATTTGGTCTTCAGACACACACACACAACAATTTAGTATAAGCAAATAAGTATACATGGAAGTAAACAAAAAAATACAAAAATATGAAATCAGTATCGCATACCTACCTGTTTCCACACCACTGTTATGTATGTGTGCTGTAGCAGCACAAAAAGGCCATAGCTCAGCGTCAATTTTGCTCATAAGACATGAGCAAATCGCTGATTTTCAGCTACAACCTGGGGATTTTCAGCTTTCAGATTTACGGTTTATAATGGTAAAATTTTACAGTCTAAAAAAAACCTTAATTTGAAAATCATTTTCACATGCTAATGACAAGGCAAATCAGCAACTCTTTGTCAAACTTTGCCGCAAAAACATTTTCCCATAGTAATCGAGGCTCTAGTTTTTTGAAACCTGTACGTTAAATTTTCTAACCTTTAACTTACATATTGCATAGAAACAAACTTGAAGTTTTTTTATTTTTATTATACTACATGAAAGCTTTTATCCTTATCTCACCCGTGATGTTAGTAAGTGGCAATAGGATTAAAGATCGAAGCTACTAGCTATAATTTCCGAAACACACGTGCTATTATATTGTTAACTAGTCGGCGGGCTTCGAGAAACCACCAAACGAGAGATGAATTTTTTTTAGCCCCCATAGGAAAGTTTAATTTAACCCCAGACCAATAATAATAACCTAACCGATAGTCGGTCACGGCGGACAATCCTAATAAGGACTAGCCATCTGCGCGGGAGATATTACAATACATTTATGTTACTGCGCAAACTCCAGTGCACTCTCTGTTTCTTCGCTTACATATTCCGCTAGGACGGTTAGCCGACAAGACCAGAACGAGATCAGGCGCAGGACCTACTGTTTGACGTGCTTCCGAAGCACAGGGGAGCTCGAGATATTTCGTATTTTGGTCACCCATCATATGACTAACCACAGCCAACGTTGCTTAACATTAGTAATCATTCGCTGAGCGCACTCGCCAATGCGGCACCAAGCTTTTTTTATTCAGATCTAACCTGGTACTTACAAATGTCTGATGCCTTTAAAAGTGAAAATATAATTTCAAACAATACACAGATAATTCCGCTTTTCAATTTTACAATACGCTCAAATACTTGTCGGCGTCCCTCTGTATCTGAGCCCCGACTCCAAAGTATTTATTCATTAGGCGTACTGACACTTGGTGAAACTATTTAATTATATGACCTTTCCTCTTTCCGCCCAGTGAATCTTTTGAATCTTAACTCGCGCCAATCGGTGTACAGGCTGGTGGCTCGCTCAAGCTTTCTGCGAATTCTTCCGATATTTTCTTAATACTGTCAATAAATTGTTTGCTATATTATTACAAGCTTTTATTAACTTTCACTTTTATTTACTGTGCGGTGTCTGTAATGAAATCTTCCCGGTTTCCGATTGAGCTGAAATTTTGCATGCATATGTATATCGCATGACAATGCAATATTATGATGACATGGAGCTGATGTAATGCTGCAGCTGGAAGGTGACCATAGGAACTTTGCAATCCCATAATACCCATCGAGTTTGGGCTCGTTTGACGACTACAAAAAGCTGGTATTTAAAAAAGTTTTTTAATACATTTTTTATGATATACTTGTAGTTTTTATAGTTGGACAAATGTACAGGTGTATCATTTGTATAACCAGTTGAACTGCTTAGTAGTACTACTGTTTCAGAGGGGATTTACCCGTTATAAGGGATTAAGCATTTGTCGAGTAACTTCGCTAACGGAAAAAGTTTAATGTTTGTCACTCCCTTTGTGAATCTGAATTATTTTTGTAAATTGGTGAGATCTATGATTAGGAAAGTCTTTTTTTGTTTAACTAAGTAATTTGATATTCATAATTTTTGTTATCTGAATATTTAACTCTCTGCCTCCGTGTACTAGGTATTTGATCTGTAGGTCTGGGGTTCGATTTCCCTGGTGGAAGTTTTTTGGCTTGGTTTGGATGGTGGTAGCCTGTGGTGGTCTGAGCCCGCAGGACTAGGCTACCACCATTTTACCAATGTTTTTCGCCATTTTATTTTATTTTATTTCATGAATATGCCATAATATGCCATAATAACAATGTTAATAATCATGCGCGCGAAACGTTGCTATACACTATGGAGTATGACAGCCCCGCTGCTTTTGCACTCTCAGTGTGCGCGGAACGGTAGGTACTTATCTTGTACATACCTAGGCGCATAGTACATAGTACATACTTATCTTGTACATAGTGACGGAAGCCAGGGTCGAGGGCATAATAAATGTTTACTTTCGTAAAATTTGACATTTTTAATACAATATTGATATGTTCTGACAATTTTTTTTATACATTAAACGTCTTCCCACACTGGGATTTTCTCCCGTGTCGTAGGTGCAGTTACAAACATAGAATATCCCATGCATATACACCCAGACAGAAAAAAAATTCTGTAGGCCATACAAAATATTATAAAATAAGATAGCCAGTTGCTAATAGGGGGGTCCAGTAACCATCAGATGAGATGAAGTTCAAAAGCTTCCATGTTGTATGTAGAAAAAACGCAGTCATAAACAGTAGTAGCCCAGGAAATTGATATTCTGAAATAGTTCACGTAAAATAGATTTCAGTTGCCCAATTGATATGATATGTTGCTATTTTCAATATTAGTTTGTTAACTGACTTTCAGTTGAATTCACAATGAGAGCTTCATCAAAACCTAAGTTTAATTAGGCAATTTGCGGCTCTGAAATTCCGTTGTAACGAATTTCAGTGATGTTAGCTTTCGGCGACGTATAATAAGTCAAATTTTTGGATTTCGGAATCCAGAAAATAAATTGGTTTTTATCTTGCGTTTTAGCTATTACGAACAAAAAAAGCCAATTTTTGTAATCTTTTTACAATTTGTACCAAAGTCGAAAACGAGTCATAGTTAAATTAAAACACGTACTTATATGCAGGTTGTAACTAATTAATACAACTAACATCCTAATTATTGTTGTAATTCTACTATTTATCATTTAAAAAATCCAGCCAAGTGCGAGTTTGAATCGCGTACCGAGCGTTCTGTACAAATTTATTTAAGTATATAAATTCTTAACTTTGACCATATTTTATTTATTTATTTACTAAATTCCACAGCTTATACTAAAACAGTTATTGTCTAAAGTAAAATTACTTAAATATTTGCCAATTACTGAATTTCATTTCATTACTTAGTATTTTAATAGTACATTGGGGTGAAAGTAATAGTTCAAGGGACTAAATAAGTCTTTAACCCGAGGTAAACACTGTGCTTTTGATTACGAATACAAGGAAAGTAAAAAACATCAATTAGCTAAAGAAAAAATGAGTAAAATTTATATTACACTAGCTGTGCTTGCGAACTACGTTTGAAAAAATCAGCTATAGCGGTATAAAAAATAGTCTACAAAAGACAACCTATCCTCAGACCTACCAAAAATAAACAAAAAAAAATAAGTCAAGCCGTTTCGGGGTAGTTCGATAACAAGCACTGTGACACGATAATTTTATATGATAAATCAACAACTTTTACTTTAGCCTCTTCTGTTATGAAGTCAGGCGTTAAATCCATATCTGAATCAGATGAACTCATTGTGTTTTTTTATTATAAATCTCGGCTATACGGAAGTATAAACAAAACTCTACAACTCTGACAGCTGTCAGTCGAAAGCAATTCTCTCTAGGGCTCTAGGGCTGTTGGAAAGTAATACTCTGAAAAGTATTACTTTCAACCCGCTCCTCAGGCAACTTCAGACCCACTTTCCGAGTATGAGTAATGAAAAATGATTTACAATATAAGTAGGTAGGTACAAACAATGAACTGGTTATTGCATTATCTACGTGTACATTAAACTACAATAGGTAGGTATATAAGTGCATGTCATTCATTTCATTCCTTTAAATAGTCTATGTCTGTGTAGGTATGTGTGTGTGTGTGTGTACATCTGAATAATGAATTTGGTGAAGTGTGATAAACAACGTAAACGCTATTCCTGACGATCCCATCTCTCCAAACAATAAAAACAGTAGGTAAACTATAAAAAATAAATAAATAGAAATTGGTGGGTAGGAGCCACAGGCAAAACAAACTACGGAGTTAAGCAAGAGCAGGCTTACATGTAGACACTTTATTTTTAGAAATATTTGCGGTTTTTCAGATTGTTTCCATAACATGTGCTATGAAAACTTGCTTCTTTCCAAATTCCATGAGTCTAGCTAAGCCAACGTAAAATTACTCTAGAGGTTTGATTCGCTGAAGTGAATGAAGTGGTGAAATCGCAAAATTTCAAAAATACGCCATTAAAAAGATAATCTTTTGATCGTGTGTAAATCAACGCGATCAAAATTTGCGTCTGGTCTGCGGTCTGGGCGTATGTGCATGTAATATTCTATGTTTTTTTGAGGAGCTTGGTGGCGCATTGGCGCGTGCGCTCAGCGAACGATTGCTAAGGTTAAGCAACGTTCGCTGTGGTCAGTCCTAGGATGGGTGACCAAAATAAGAAACAGGTCAAGCTCCTCCATGCTTCGGAAGGCACGTTAAACAGTGGGTTCCTGCGCCTGATCTCGCCCCGGTAGTGTCGGTTAACTGTCCCATCGGACTAAGCGAGTGAAGGAACAGAGAGTGCACTTGCGTTTGCGCAGTCACTTGTGCACTATAATATCTCCTGCGCAGATGGCTAGTCTCTGTGGAGATTAGCCGCCGTGACCGAATATCGGCTAGGAGGACATTATTCTATGTTTGTAACTGCACCCACGACACAGGAGAAAATCCTAGTGTGGGGCGACGTTTTTTCAAAAAACTAAACTAAACACGATCAAAAGATAATGACCGTTTTCATTGCGATTGCGAATTGTGATTTTTTTCACAAGCCAAAGGGACCGTAGAACCGCCTCCGTGGTCTAGTGGTTGAGACCGCCGGGTGTTGATCGGGAGGTTCGGGGTTCAGTTCCCCATGGGGGCAGAAATTTTTCTGCTCGGTTTGGTTGGTGGTAGGGCGTCCGAGCCCGCCTGGCTAGCTACCACCGTCTTACCTAAGTTTGTCGCCATAATAACAATGTTTATAGCATTGTTGTATTCCGACAATTTAGAGGTAAGATAGCCAGCTCCTGAGCTGTTGAGGAGTCCAGGTAAGCCTCGCTTCCACCTTCGGCCTTATCGTCACTTACCATCAGGTGAGATGAAAGCCAAGACTTATCCCTAGTAATATTATAAATGCCAAAGTGGCTTTTTTATACAACTAAGTTGGCAAACAAGCAAACTGCCCACCTGATGGTAAGTGGTAACAGTCACCTATAATACACGTAGCTCCTGTGAGATTCGCAGCAAAACTGCAACCCCTACAAGAACCACAGTGTACGTTGCCAACTCGTGACATAAGATGTAAAGTCACGGTACCCAGTGATTTCACTGACATAATCTTACCCATCAAACCGGAACACAGCAACACTGCTGCTTTGCGGCAGAAATAGACAAGACGGAGGTACCCAAGAAGGCGACCCTGGTACAGAGTTTCCCATAGAATTATAAATGCCAAAGTGGCTACTGTGGTTTTATTGTTTTACTGTCTGTCGAGTGTTGGTGGTGCTGTGGCCTTAGCACTGGACTGTGCTCCGAGTAGAATCGGGAGGCCCGCGATCGATCCTGCCATGTACCAATGTGTTTTTCGTTTCACGAATTTCATATGTACATTTATCTGACGCTCCGACGGTGAAGGAAAACATCGCAAGGAAACCTGCATACACCTGCGAAGTAATTCAAAGGTGTATATGAATTCAACTAATCCGCACTGGGCCAGCGTAGTTTGACTAAGGCCTAATCGCCCTAACATAACTGGTTAGGGTAGGCTCGTGCCCCTCGGTGGGGACGTATATGAGCTGTAATGACGTCTGTCTGTGTGCCTATTACGCTTCCATGCTACTTTTGAAGAGCCTTTGGGAGGAATAACCGAACTCGTCATACAACTGAATTGTACATAGACAAAGTCGCGGCAGGCCTCCGTCACTCCGCGCTTAGGTATAAGATAAGTACCTACCGTTCAGCACACACTGAGAGTGCAAAAGCAGCGGGGCTGCCGCGATCTTGGGTTTAATGCATACTCACAGTGTATAGCTACGTTTCGCGTGCTTTCTTGCGTGCGCTTGATTAAACATCAGCAAAGTTTGGTTATTAAAAATATCGACGTTTTTCAAAATCAAATGAGTGCTACTTCTGTACGTCCTCCAGGAAACCACGCCATTTTGGTTACATAGACAACATTCTAGTGAAGTCATGTGGCTGCTATAGTGAAGGAAACTAGCTGCCATCAGCTGTTAACCGTTTGGGACAAAATAACTGTTAACTGTTTCAAAGTTTTCAAACCACTTGCCATCGATTTGGTTACTGATTCCAAACAAACTACTTTCATGTTTTGTGTATACAAAAAAATAGTAAGATCGAGGAAACGGGGTCACAGGCCAAACAGAATACAGGCGGATGTATAAACAAATTGTTCTCTCTAAAGGAAATATGGCTATTGGCAATCTATCAAACCCGACAGCTAATCATAGAATAGCCAACTGGGTAAATGCATTAGAGATATTGGAACGCTTCGATTGCCTTTCAGTAAAAAGCGATGGAATATTTATGACGTATTTCATTTCCTTTTTCTATGCGCGGAAAGTTCTTCAATACTTTACAAAGTCGTGGTTGGAATGAGAAAAAAGAAAAAAAATAGTTATACTCTAGGTATCTTATCAAAGTTTTGAAGGCGCGTTCCATCTAAGCACAGATTCGCAGCATATTCAACATGTTTAACATCATCGCGTTTCGATAGCTTTTGGCTTTAGCAATGCTAGCATCGTATTTTAACGTAATGCGTTCCACTTAAACAATATCTTGATGTTTGAGTTAACGTTAACATTTCTTAAAAGAAAAACAAAAAGAAACGTGAAAAATAGTGATGCTTAAATGAAAAATTGGGTGGGTGTCAAAATCGTCATTTGTTTCTGCGTGCTGAGTAGCCCTTCTGTTTAGGGTGAAAAGATAATAATATACCTACATTATTTCTTCTTCCTTTAATTTATTTTATTAGGTTTGTCACGAGTTGTTACATCTCCTTTATAAATGGACTATCCAACACAAAAATAATTTTTCAATTTGAATCAGTAGCTCCTGAGATTAGCGCGTTCAACCAACCAAACAAACAAACTCGTCAGCTTTAATATAAGTATAATATGTACTAGGCACCAGCCCGTGGCTTTGCCAGTTTGGACTATTTATATTAAGCTATTCCCCGTGCGAAACCGGATTGGATCGCTAGTTACCTATAAAATCCTTCTCTTGAATCAATTTATCTTTTTCTGAAAACTGCATTAAAATCCGTTGCGTAGTTTAAAAGATCTAAGCGAACAGACAGCGCGAGCGACTTTGTTTTATACTAAGTGTAGATTAAGGTTGCGCTGTGGACTCGGCACTTGCCTTCCAATCGGGAGGTTCGGATTCGAAATGCCATGTACCAATGTGTTTTTCGTTTTTCGAATTTCATATGTACATTTGTCTGACGCTCCTAAGGTGAAGGAAAACATCGTGAGGCAACCTGCATACATCTGCGAAGAAATTCAATGGTGTACATGTGAAGTCGACCAATCCGCACTGGGCCAGCGCGGTTAGGGTAGGCTCAAGCCCCTCGGTGGGGACGTGTATAAGCTATTATGATGATGATAGATTAATTGACAAGTTCTTGTTCTTCTCTAACCTATATACATCCCGTGATATTTGACGAGGAGAAATTGACCCGCGGCCGCACCGCCGAACTCAAAGCGATCACTCGCTATCGTTATCGTAGCATGTTGTGACATTTGAACTATTGTTCTAATGTCACGAAAGCGATAGCGAGTGATCGGTTTGAGTTAGGCGGTAGCCCGCCAGAGGGCCAATCGCGCTATTTACGAACGGTTAAACCAAAACCAAATTGTTACCATTGCCGTATATTTTGACATCCGACAGATGTCAAGGTGCTGTCAAATTGTATGGCAACAGAGACGTTTCTGTTTCTGATTTGGTATAAACGTTGAAAGTAGTGAGATTGCCAGTTTGACAAATCACGCTGGCCAGACGTTTCGTTATAGGTAGGGTTAGTTTCGAGTTGTTCATTTTTTCACATACGACAGGGAAGAATCATTAACTACGGTTGGTAACAAGAACTGTAATTTTTGAAAGATATATCCATTATAGTTGAGTGAGTGTGTTGCGGCGGCGTTTATAACAGTAGATAGATATTAAGTTTCTTTCAAAAATGTTAGTTCTAGATAGCAACCAAACTTATAAAAAAGACCCGCTTGATTCTTCGAAAACTGAGAAACTGGCTATCATACCTCTAATTGTCGGAGCACGACAATGCTATTAACATTGTTATTATGTCGACAAAAGGTAAGATAAGCAGTGGTAGCTAGTCAGGCAGGAGCAGAAGCCTTACCATTAACCAAACTGAGCAGAAGAACTTCAACCTCCATGAGGAATCAAACTCCAGACCTACCGATTAACATCCGGTAGTGTCAACCACTAGACCATGGGGGCGACTAAGTTCGTTGTTGTATCAAAAAAATTGAAAAATAAACTCACTGTGCAGCCATTTATAAATATAGTAGGTATTGTATCATTGTCCTTCTAGTAGGACAAATCGATGGGACTACAGGCTCTTCACCTCATATTCTAGAATATACTCGTATTCTTCTTTTATGCCAAAAGTATGAAGCTTTTCTTGTTGAATACCTATGCTTTTATTTGATTTTAAAATAAAGGAGCGAGTGCAAATTAAAATCAAAATTAACGCAGCTAAAACAACAATGTCCCTTGAAGTTACACTCCATCAACTTCAACTATTAACATGATTATAAAACTGATATTAAACTGCTCAACTTAAATCAAGCCATGCAATATTTATTTATAAAAAACTAAAATGAGATGCTCCAATATAATAGAGCTTCCCCGGAGTCCACGGAGCGGGCGCTGCTTTGAAGTCATTAAATAAGGTAACAATAAGCTCTCCCCCTTAAGTGCTGTTTGATTTAACAAAGTAGCTGCAGGCGACGGAAGCTGTGATTTGTTCTGTTTCTGCGTTCTCCTCCGTGTTTCATTTTAAGCTTATTATTGAAAAGGCAATTTTAAGAGGTGCTACCTTTTACGAGGTGGAGTGCAGTGCCCTAAGTACGAACCACTATAGTTATGATTATCGTAATCGTATTATTTGTATGAAAACTATACCAGCGCCGCTGCGGTCGTTTAAGGAACTAAATGGTATCGTTATGGTAATGGTATAGTTAAAGAGAACTAAAGTATGAGAGTCGTCAGCACGAACTCACTTTCGACATGTCGTATCGTTTTATCCGATAGCTAGCTATCGTAATAGCTTTCACCGAGTATTTTACAGTGAGAGAACTATCGCTAGCTACGTTACGAGCTCGCGATAGTCTTACGATAGTGTTTCTGGCTGTCCATTTAATATCTCATAGTAAGTGAATACGATTACTATACTATAACGAGAATGGTTCGTATCGTGCTAGAGGTACTGAGGCCCAATTCTGCTAAAAAGTTACAGCCGAATCGTAACTAAACCGACCGAGATCGACCAATCGGAGCGCGTATATTGACCTTCAACTGTACAATGACGTGATAATGTGGCGTTCTGATTGGTCAAACGCAACGGTTCAGTTTCGATTCGGCTGTAACATAATAGCAGAATTAGGCCTCCTGTTCCGCACGGTATCCTTTATGATCTTTTACATCTCTCATGTTCGGTAAGTAGGTCCTTATTACCCCCAAATGGGGCTTGTAGGTGACCAATTAGCGCTCTAGGGTAATAATGTAGCTAGAAAAGCCCTAGGGCTGTAAGTAATTTATTGCCAGTATGATGGTTAGTTGTACGCGAACTTTTTGAAATAGTGAAGTGTTTTTTTAATTACTTACCGCCCTAGGGCTTTCCACGCTACATTATTACCCTAGAGCGCTAATAGATCACCTACAAGCCCTATTTGGGGTAATAAGGACCTACTTACCTCACAATCGAGATGTAAAGCAGAGTAGTTAGCTCGGGTGTAAGCACCAATTGCACCCTCGAAATATAGGCGCCCTCGCTGCGCTCTTATTATCTCGGGCTGCAATTGATGCGTTACAGCCCTTAGCAACTAATCTACTATTAAGATCAATCGTTAAGATCTTTTAGAGGGGCGCGCGCAGAATATGCTTATGTCATTTACTTCCTTTGCTTACTAATCTCTACACATATCACTGTGACTATAGAGTCTGAAAGCGGAAGCCAGCTTCATCTCAATTCAAAATCTGGAGAGAAGAATCTCTCCATTGAAATATGAAAGGCAGAAGTCTGACTTATTTCAATAGTTTCGGTTTCGGGCTTAGGTAGTAAACCAAACGTAGGCAAAATTGTGAAAAGAACACGTTATGTGTGTAGGAAAGAGGTAAAAAACATAATTATCTTCATACTGACCCCCGTGTTAGCTAACGCTTTCGTCAGAGTTCCAAATACTTTTTGGACAAGGCCTTTGCTGTGTGTGACCGTGGATACAAGACCAGGGGCCTAACCATGATCGCTTATAGCAAGGTTAAAACAATATTGAAACAGAGACACCGCTCTTGCTGCGTATAGCGCCATCCCGCTCTCAGTGCGGTTTCAATATTGTTTTGGGCGATCATGGTTAGGGGGCAGGGGTGGCTATAACTTCATTAGATACAAGATCTACTGTTCACTTACAAAACCCTTACAAATTATAATTAAACTAGCTTTCCGCTCGCGACTTCGCCCGCGTTATTTTTGTTACCCGTAGGAAATTTTTTTCCTGTAGAAAAATTACCCTATGTCCTTCCCCTGGTACGAACTATCCCTATACCAACTTTCATCAAAACCGGTTTAGTAGTTTCGAAGCCTATTCAAAACAAACAAACAAATAATCAAATCTTTCCTTTTAGTATAGATTATTTATTTATTGAATATTTTTTTAATTATTAATAAGTTTCAAAGTTTCAAATCTAGTGAATATTCAATTCTGTAATAATTTTTATTTTAAACTGGCTGACTCGGCCTCGCGTCGCATTTGCTTGTACGTTGTTTCAACACTAAACGTCCTAATGTGTTCTAATAGTAGATTATGCACCAAGGGATTAAAGCAGTGTCTAACGTCACGGGCGCCATATTGAACCCCGAGCACAACGAAGGACTCTAGAGTTAACTCCCGAGCGTAGCGAGGGAGTAAAAATTTACGTAGTTTTATAGAGTTATTTAGTTATATAGAGTCCTAAGTGAAGCGAGGAGTTCAAGTCGCCTAAGACAAAGACACTGCTTTATTCCAGCCCCCCTAGCACGTCCACCACAACACGATATGATAAAGCGGTTTATCGCGGTGAACTGTCAAAATACAATAGGGTTTCGTCGTATTTTGACAGTTCACCGCCATAAATTGCTTTATCTTATCGTGTTTTGGTGGACGTGCTACGGGGGCTGAGGTGAATACTCTACTTTTCATACCATCTGCGAGACAATAAACTCAGGGCTCTATAACCAATTACTTAGGTGGTAATTTTCATCATAAACACTGTCACATTATCATTATCACTATAACTATGGTTAAAATTATGATATTGATGTGCCTCCGGAAAACATACAGCATTGTCTATGAAGAAAGCAGTGTGTACTTATCTGTGTCTATGGTCTACATTTCCGGTAGCTAAGTTCCAAGGTTTACCGATAGGTGGCGACACTGTGACAGCCAGCAAGAGCGCGGTAACCGCGCCATCTTTGAAGTTCATAGCGTTGTGTACTTTCGTCGCGTGCGGTCGAAAATCCTTAAATATTTCGCCAATCCGAAACGGTTTTCCGAAATTAAGTTTTAAATATTCTAAATTATGCTAAAACAGTGCCAGTGCATTTAATATTTATGTTTTAATTTAGTATTGAAATGATAATAAATCGAAACGGAAAATAGTTAAATCCATCTATATACCGGCAATCCTTTCATAAGTGCAAAAATTAAGTGTGACGGGTTTTTATTAGTGTTAAATCTTAAACAGTATACTTAATATTTTTGTGATTTGTGTAAAATCAAAAAATATATATGCAATGAATCCGTCATCTAATAACGGTTGCGAAGACGAATTTCGAGAACAACATCATCTGAGCGGCTCACGCTCACCGGTCGCCGAGAAAGAGAACTCTGCGCCCGAGGAGGCCACCTCGAGTGACGATAGCGTATCGTCCAGCGAACAAGAACAAGAGGAGCCCGCCAAGAAAAAAAGGAGGCGGACTTCAAAGGTAACGGTCGATCCGCGGATCGACGCATTATACGATCAGGTCAGTTGGCTTACAAATCTTATTATGCACCAGCACTCTGTACAAAATAATGAAACGGATATTAATGACGTTGTCAGGCCATCCGATAACGTTAGCGATAACTTATTCTCTAAACCATCTACATCTAAATCACTTGAATTAGGCCATTGTAAGACGGAGGTTGATGACAAAAAATGCATTAAATCAGCTGATGAAAAAAGGTTAAAAGAGTTAATAAATCTACAACATTTCAATTCTCCCACATGGAAACATGTTCGATATAATAACGCATTACAAGATATGATTGCACAACCGGGTTTCTGCAATTTAAAAATTAACGATGAGTTATGTTGTCTTAACAAAGGAAAAGACTTCTTGGCTCCCACTGAATTGGTTATAGCCGCATTAACGAATGCCTTGTTGTATCAAAAGGAACTAATTCAATCTGGACTACAAGGACTAGTGGACTGGGCCCATAAACATCCTAATGAATTAAACCCAGATAGTCTTTTCAATAAAATTACTGATTCGTTTGGCAAATCATCTCCGTCTTACAAGCTGTCTGAAAAGGCGCTGCAAATAGCTTGTGGTAAAAGAGCAGAATGCATTGAAAGTAGGCGTCATAGAATAATATCTGAAATTCCAATTAAAAATATCCAAGCTGCCTTATCCAATATACCACCTAGTGAGGAATTTTTATTCGATAGTGCGAAGTTGTCATCGCTTATCCATTCGCTCGGAGGACCTCATTTTTGGTTATCTCAAACGCAAGGGTACAAGAGAGATAAACCAAATTTGAAGCGAAAAATTAATGAGCCTCAGCCTTCTACATCTAGATTTCAGTCGCAACAAAAACAATATTATCAAGATAAAAGACAATATACAAATACAAAACAAACTTTTAAAAACAAAAGCAATAGTAGCAAACAAACTTCATTTCGAAACAACAGCACTAAGAAAAAATGACTCGCCAACAATTTTCAAAGGGGGTTGCCTGACGCAATTCAAACACCGATGGCAAGCACTGCAGGCCACCAGTTTCATAATTTCTACAATCACGGGTTCCCGAATACCATTTTTCAAGAAACCCCCTTTGATTATGCCAACAAAGGCTGCAATGGAACGATATGCGACAAAAACGTCACCTGCAATGACTCAAATAATTCAAGACCTTTTAGATCAGAAAATATTACAGCCAGTGATGAAGCGAAGTCCCAGTTTTATCTCCAAGCTTTTTCTGCGGAAGAAAAGCGACGGGTCAATGCGCCCGATATTCGATCTTCGAGAGTTAAACAAGTTTGTGAAAACAAAGCATTTTCGACTGGTTTCTCATGCTACAGTGCCAGATTTCCTTCAACCGAGAGATTGGATGATAAAACTAGACATATCGCAGGCCTACTTCCATGTCCCTATCGCAACATCTCATCGACCATTCTTAAGAGTCAGTTACCAAGACCAGTTGTTAGAAATGACTTGCCTACCGCTAGGCCTGGCTTCAGCTCCCCACTTATTCTCTGCTGTAACATGCTGGGTCGCGGAGACCTTGCGTGCAAATGGATGTCGGGTTCTAGTCTATCTAGACGACTTCCTTATTGTCCATCAGGACCAGTCCAAGTTAAGTCTTCAGGCTGCGGAAGCCGTGAGACACTTGGAACACCTAGGTTGGCAAATCAATTATCAGAAATCGGTCCTAACACCAACACAAGATTTGGAGTACTTGGGCATTCGATGGCAGACGACAAAGAATATCATGTCTCTTCCAGAAAAGAAAATAAACGATCTGAACAAGACTCTAGAGCAGATCTTGAAAATAAACCAAATCAGTCTTCGCCAGTTACAGAGTATCCTAGGACAGTTGAATTTTGCCAATTTCGTAATACCCCGGGGCAGGCTACATTGCCGCCACATTCAAATGTTTTTACGACATTTCAACAAGAAACAACCCCGTCACATATTGGTGATTCACCGTCTTGCGAGTCAAGAGTTGGCATGGTGGCGCGGCGCCTTATACCGTTCGGTACCAATACACAAAAAGCCAGTTACCGATTTCCTGACGACGGACGCTTCGGATTGGGGTTGGGGTGCCCACTTAAACGGAAAATTACTTTCGGGCGAATGGTCAAACCAACAGAAAAAATGGCACAGCAACAAAAAGGAGTTATTCGCAGTGATCGAAGCCATCAAGATAGGTTCGCATCGGTTAAAAAACGCACATGTGCTGATCCAATCCGACAATCAAACTCTGATAGCATACGTTCGCAAAGAGGGAGGCACCAAGTCAATCGATTTACTGAATTTAACATTTCAACTCCTACATCTAACGGACAAACTAAACATAACTCTCTCAGCATTCTACCTCCCAGGCAGATACAACACAATAGCAGACAGGTTATCAAGAGGAAAAAACCCCTCAGAATGGCACCTATTACCCCAAGCGATAAAGGAAATCTTTCAGAATTGGGGTCATCCAGAAATAGATCTGTTCGCATCAAAACAGGCAGCTGTAGTTCGAAACTACATATGTATCGATAGACTGCAGAGATCGATCAGCAAGTTACATAGACAGCTTCAGCAGACCCTGGAGATACAAGCTGGCGTGGGTGTTCCCACCTCCCAGCCTCCTACCCAGGGTACTAGCCCATCTAAACAGTGCAACCGGAATTTACCTGATAGTGGCTCCAGAGTGGCCCAAAGCATTTTGGTTACAGGATCTGAAATCCCGGGCCCTAGATCACCCACACTCGATTCCGAATCTGTCGGAGAATCTCATAGACATAACAACATCACAGCCTCCTCCGCAAGTACAGACACTAGCCTTGAAAGTCTGGAAAATTGGGGGTGGGGCGAACAAATGGTCATCAGAGGAAAAACAACTATTAAAAAATAGTTGGCGCCAATCCACTTTATCGACGTACTTACCCGCAATTAGACGATGGCTCGCTTGGTGCGCTACTTGTGAGTTAAACCCAAGATCTCCGCATCCTGCTGACATTGCAAAATTTTTAATAAATCTTTTTTTAAAAGAAAAATTATCTTATAGTACGATACTTGTGCACAAATCAGCTGTTCTTACTTTCTGTGGCCCTCATGCGGAAAAACAATCATTCTCAAAATTTATCATTAAACATACTCTAAAAGCTATAGGAATAGCGAAACCAAAATTAGTTAAAACAGCATTTACATGGGACCCAAACACGGTCCTAAACTGGCTGTCAGGTAATCCTCCTAAAGACTCACTCTTCGAAGCAGCTCGAAGAACAGCAATAGTATTGCTGTTAGCGTCTGGACGCAGAGTCCATGATCTTACCCTACTTAAAATCTCTAAAGACTTTTTTTTTGATAACGGTAACAATATCGTCATGATACCAGCCTTCGGTTCTAAAACTGATACCCATTCTCACCGCCAATCCGCTTGGATGCTCTCAAAGCATGAGGACCAAAGCATATGCCCAGTAACATTAATAAGAACATACATAAAGAAAAGCTCCCCCAGAAGAACAAAGGTACAAGAACTGAACAATCTTTTTGTCACAGTTTGTGGTCCCGAAAAAGCAGCATCTCGTACTGTCATTGCGAATTGGGTACGTTCGGTACTGAAAGATAGTGGTATTGATGCACCTCCAGGTAGTTGTAGATCGGCAGTAGCATCATTGAGATGGTTAGATAATGAACCTATCGACAACATACTATCTCGAGGAAACTGGAAATCGTCAAATACCTTTTTTAACCATTACTTTCGAATGATAGAATTTCCTAAAGAAAACCATAATTCATTCCTTGATACATTTACTCCAACATAATTTGATTAACTAAGAAATTATATGTTAATTGTACTTATAATTAATGCTACAGTTTAGGTTAACATCATTATATTTAATTTCCTTAAAGTTTATGTATGAGTATACAAATTTATGCATTCATTGATTTAAGTTTTATAATAAATTATTACTTTTTCATCATAGCGTTGTGTTATCATTCCATTTTAATTTCACCAGCAGATAACAAACACATCTTCATAGACAATGCTGTATGTTTTCCGGAGGCACATCAATATAACGGTTTTACACAACAATAAAACCGATATTATGTGCCGAGAAGGAAAACATACAGCATTGCAGGAAGTCCTTCCTGGTGAAGACTATGAACTTCAAAGATGGCGCGGTTACCGCGCTCTTGCTGGCTGTCACAGTGTCGCCACCTATCGGTAAACCTTGGAACTTAGCTACCGGAAATGTAGACCATAGACACAGATAAGTACACACTGCTTTCTTCATAGACAATGCTGTATGTTTTCCTTCTCGGCACATAATATCGGTTTTATTGTTGTGTAAAACCGTTATATTATAAAAACCATAAAATAAAAAAAGATTTATTTTTCTCAAGCACGAACACGTCACGCAATAATTTTATCTTAAGTAAAGCTTAAAACATTACAAAAACTTAAAACATATTTAATAATAATATAACAAGTACTTATGAACTTAGTCTACCCATCGATTTACAATACGATACGATCAGCTGTTGTACACTGTCAATGACCTTTAGTAGCACGCAGGACGAATGTTAATTTGTTACCAATAAAATGGTATCAAATAAATTTCTTATATTTTTCAACTTCGTTGCATATTTACTTTTGAAACAGCAATTAATTACTACACACAACTGTCGAAATAAATCTCAAATAGTCGACAGCCTATTGACCCCAAATAAAATAAAAAGCTGAAGCACCTGGACATTTACATACGTTTTTTAACTTTATCAATAAAACACTGAATAAACTTCTAAACAGACTGTATTGTTGATGCCACAAAACACATTCCACTAAGCACTTTATTAACGTAAGCAACAAGATATTACAATTTTGAAATACGTAATGGCGTTGGCGGCAAAGTTTTAGCTATGAAAACAATACAACGGAATACTGTTGGTGCAAATTATGGAACAAATTGTAGAAACATTCTTTATTTTTAAATATGCCGCGTAATTTTTCCAAATGCTGTTTATCCGCCAGCAGCGTGTTCTTGCTTTACTCTGCTTTTTATTCGTTTTATCGATAGTTGATGGTGGCCGTCAAAAGATGGCGCTTTTTGCATAAAAAGTATTTTATCAATAAAAAATAAAGTGAAATGTAATTGTTTTTTTGAGCTTGCAGTATTATGTAGTTAAATATTTTATAATTTTTGTAAAGAAATTATGTATTTAGATTTTATAAAAACATTATTTACACAGGTAGAATGTCTTTGTCTCTAGTGGATGCACGCTACTGCTGTATGGGCGTAGAACCTTTGCCTTCCTAAGCTAGCATCTATGCTAAATTTTTATACGAATTTATAATTATAAATTTATAAATATGTTCCATATTTAAAACACTTTAATCCCTTGGGAGTTTCATACAAAATTATATAATGTCTTGCTTTACGTTGAAGTTAAGGGGGATCTAATTGAACATTATCGAGCAGGTGGTATGAAAAATATTTTTCATCCCCCCATCTCGGAAAGAGTATTTTTGCTATTCGATATCTGACCGCCAAAGCCGTTTTTATCCGCTTGAGGTTAAAGTGAATTTGAATTTAGAACATCGCGTGCACTAGGTATGTGATTTCAAAACATCATTAAAACTATTTACTTCCATCTCCATGGTGCCGAATTTATCATACATCTTTTTTTAAATTTGTTAAAAACTCAAACTCTGAACCTCCTTGGTGTACCTACTTTTGTTTATTTCCTTGCTGAGGGGGGATGAAAAGTTACGTGTTGCACTCGAGTGCAAAGATTTTTCACCTTGTGCTCTTTTGATTCCCTCGTTAACGCTCAGGATTCTAATTTTAGAATCCTTCGCTTGCTCGGTCATTAAAGTTGAGCACGCGGTTAAAAAGCAACTTTGCACCCATGTATAACAAATAACTATTATCTCGATTATTGACCACAATATTTATTATTAAATTATTTGTAATTATTTGTTAGTTCCATACGCTTCAACCTGATGGCGATGTGAGTTATTTATCAACATCACTTGGTTATCTAGGTTGGGTAACCTTCCATTTGAATACATTTTTTTTTCATTCCTAGTTGTTTCACATAGACGTGTGGTGTGCAAACGCTGTAGGGAGTGGAGAGGAAGCAAGAATGCGACTTGATACATTCTTTCTCCCTGTTCTTTAATGGAGTATGAGGGAGTGGTGGGTTGTTTACTAGTTGATGAGAGGGAGGATTAGGAGAGGGAGAGAGAGGAAGGGAGCTGGAAGGAGGAACTGTGGTTTCGTATATGTTTGTGTATGTGCTCTTTGGGTGCTTGTGTGATTGCATGAGTGTCTTGGTCGGGAGACAGTGTATATGTGTGTTAGCAAGGTGATGCGTGTGATTATTTATGTATGATGATGAGTGGGGTGGTTTGTGATGCATGCAGATTGATGTGTTTTTTTGGTAACTATCTACAAACAATTTAATACGTAATAATAAATTTAGAGGTCAATAATCGAGATAAAAACCATCCTATCTTTTAAGTTGGACCAAATTACATACAGCAAGCCAGCTTTACAAAAATCGGTTAGGTAGTTTCGGAGTTCATCTCGGACAAACACGAGATTTTAATATATTCATACTAATATAGTAATTACTAATTTACTAATAACATTATAAATGCGAATGTAACTCTACAATTCAAAACAACTCTTGGTATACACATAGTTTGAGTCCCAGGAAAGGACATAGGATGGCTTTTATCGCAGAAATCACCCCTTAAGAGGGAGAAAAAGGGGGTGGAAGTTTGTATGGGTAATCAATAACCGCTGAACCGATTTAGATGAAATTTGGTATGGAGATAGTTTGAGCTGTGGGGAAGGGTAAAGAATAGTTTTTATCCCCGAAATCATTCCTTAAAGGTGTAAAAGAGGGGTGGGAATTTGTAAAGGGAATCCATAAAAAAGGAATTCCACGCGGACGAAGTCGCGATATAATAATATAATATATAACTGGTATATATATATAATATACTAGCTGCACCCGGCATGCGTTGCAATGCCACGTAAATCCTTTTTTTTTGCTAGGAACCCTCGCGCTGTCCCCATAACACCCTACCAAAGTTTCATTACAATCTGATGAATGGTTTCGGAACGCATAGAGGACAAACAAACATAGTAATACACTGATTTTTATTTATATAGATAAAGCTCGAAGATTATGATTTACTGAAAAATAATACAAACTGAAGTCGAGCTGTGATGGTGTGCTGAGTAAAAGTTGATGCACGCAGCCATTGCCGATTACGTTGTGCAATATGTAATAATAATTATAAATAGTTTTACTTCCCGCAATTTTAAACCTCTCTTACACCTGCTAGGGTTGGCTGGTAGAGATCTCTTTAAGAGATGAGCTCGCCCTTGTACTTAACTCACGTATATAAAAAATGTATGAAAATTTGTGTGCAATAAAGAATATATATATGTTCCACCTTTTTTTTAACATATTGCACAACCCCCGAATAACATTACTTTATCAAGCGTCAAAGGTCATAAAATTTCGCGAGAAGCCAGTGCTACCTTGTTGCTTCCGCCCCTACCTGTACTTCGCTTTTGATTAGCACTAAAAGACGCTCAGCGCCATATTCTCCTGAAGAAGCATCGGGAATTTTACAGCAGGTTGAAGCGACTTAATCCTGATTTAGGCAGTAGTAGATGGCGTCAGCTATGTGTGCCCTTCTTTGTGATAAGTTAGTGTGTGCCCTTCTTTGTGTGCCCTTCTTTGTGTGCCCTTCTTTGTGATAAGTTAGTGCTGATCGTAAATGAGGTGGGAGGTAAGTATTATGCAAGAGATCGTAAACTACTCATAACTGAAGTTTTACTTTATACGCGAAAGTCATACATCATTTAATGCTTAGGATAACAAAAGAAAAAATAATCAAAACCCATAAAATTAACCTTTTTGCATTTTATTTCATGGCGCCAGCACTGTACTGTAATCCGCGTGTGTCTCTTGTACACTTAATTTGCTAATCAAAATAAAGATGTACACATTATCGTAAAAAAGCTGCTCTCTTTTGTGAGATGTGTTTTAAGAATACTCTTCAGTATCCAATCTGTTCTTGACTTTTTATTTCACATAAGGCCTACATCTAAAAATATCAAGTCGGTTATCTGTTCTTGACTTAATATAATACTAGGGTATTGGAGTTAACCTCATGTCTCTTTAAAAAATTAATAATGTTAGTCGCTATGTATTGAAAAGCAATCTACAATTGTATTTTTCATATATCGATAACATAAATAATAAAATATATTGATTGTATTCTATAGTGTACCTAACTTCATTATATTCAAATTCTAATTCAAAAATATTTGATTTGATTGAGGGACCATTTCATTGTATGGGATGAGGCATCTGTACTGTAGTATTATATTATCTGTGGCACAATTAAGTTAACAATTACAAACGTTTGAAATACTTATTAAAACCACAATTCTTAAGCTAATTTCTCCTTTTTTTTAACACTTCACGTGTAATTATCAAACGAACAAACAACTCATAATTATAATTATCAAATGAACAACACCAAATTCATTTAACCACCATTCTATTCTAATGACATTGACCCAAGCGTCACAGCGAGGTCACAGCCATCTGTCAAGCCCCCCGTTCAAGGGCAAGGCCCGCGCTCCTTTCGCAAAGAAAAGTCGCGAAGCGACACAAGATGGCGCCAGGTGCCAGTTTATTGTAAACAACACTTGCTTATTTAATTGAACATACATTAAGCATCATAAACTAGTCACGATCCTTCTGGATGCAAACACAGCATGCTTTAAACAAAAATATCACAATTACATATAAATCAATTCAAATCATATACAATTAAGCACACAATTTACATTTCAAAAATTTATAAAAATCACAACTGTGGAGGACTTAACAATTTTCTAAGTTTGTTCTTAATAGACGTAATAGATCCTTCGAATATATCTATGTCCCATCTAATTGCATTGCAAACAGTGAGCATACGGTAGATAGGTGAATGGCGGCCAAGGTTTTAATGATATAACATGATGATGCCCTTGTCTTCGTCTACATGGATACCAGCATCAGATCACCACAAGAATGAATTGTCTAAAGTTTTAAATTGGTTTCAAATGTCACCTGATGTCGTTAAGCCCTTACTATAGGCATAAGCGTCCATAGGCTATAGTAATCCTTACGTAACATCAGGTACGCTCTTGGTCCTCATCTCAACTGATTGTAAGTGATGATAAAGCTGAGGACGGAACCTAGCTTCACCTGGACTCCTCGACATAAGATCTGGCTACATTACCTCTAATTATCGGAACACGACAAAGTCATTAGGGTGACATACTTAGATAAGACGGTAGTAGCTAACCAGGCGGGCTGAATTCTCTCGCCCTTAGTATTAACTTTTAAAGCTTACCAATTCTTTAGGCAATATCGCTGACTTTAGTTCTTCTACAAAACTCATTATATCTGATTCGATCACGTAGTGAAATAAAACAGCTCGAAGAATTGCCCGACTTAAGTAGGGACCATTTCATTGTATGGGATGAGGCATCTGTACTGTAGTATTATATTATCTGTGGCACAATTAAGTTAACAATTACAAACGTTTGAAATACTTATTAAAACCACAATTCTTAAGCTAATTTCTCCTTTTTTTTAACACTTCACGTGTAATTATCAAACGAACAAACAACTCATAATTATAATTATCAAATGAACAACACCAAATTCATTTAACCACCATTCTATTCTAATGACATTGACCCAAGCGTCACAGCGAGGTCACAGCCATCTGTCAAGCCCCCCGTTCAAGGGCAAGGCCCGCGCTCCTTTCGCAAAGAAAAGTCGCGAAGCTACACAAGATGGCGCCAGGTGCCAGTTTATTGTAAACAACACTTGCTTATTTAATTGAACATACATTAAGCATCATAAACTAGTCACGATCCTTCTGGATGCAAACACAGCATGCTTTAAACAAAAATATCACAATTACATATAAATCAATTCAAATCATATACAATTAAGCACACAATTTACATTTCAAAAATTAATAAAAATCACAACTGTGGAGGATTTAACAATTTTCTAAGTTTGTTCTTAATAGACGTAATAGATCCTTCGAATATATCTATGTCCCATCTAATTGCATTGCAAACAGTGAGCATAAGGTAGATAGGTGAATGGCGGCCAAGGTTTTAATGATATAACATGATGATGCCCTTGTCTTCGTCTACATGGATACCAGCATCAGATCACCACAAGAATGAATTGTCTAAAGTTTTAAATTCTTTTCAAATGTCACCTGATGTCGTTAAGCCCTTACTATAGGCATAAGCGTCCATAGGCTATAGTAATCCTTACGTAACATCAGGTACGCTCTTGGTCCTCATCTCAACTGATTGTAAGTGATGATAAAGCTGAGGACGGAACCTAGCTTCACCTGGACTCCTCGACATAAGATCTGGCTACATTACCTCTAATTATCGGAACACGACAAAGTCATTAGGGTGACATACTTAGATAAGACGGTAGTAGCTAACCAGGCGGGCTGAATTCTCTCGCCCTTAGTATTAACTTTTAAAGCTTACCAATTCTTTAGGCAATATCGCTGACTTTAGTTCTTCTACAAAACTCATTATATCTGATTCGATCACGTAGTGAAAAAAATCCCTAATTCCGAGCATATTACTCTCCATTGCCTTTTGAGTGACCTCGAGCTTTCTCATGACGCCCATTGTAAGCGGCCACGTCTCAGTTCCGTGCGTCATCACTGGCAACATGCACGAATTGCATTTGTCTTAATAAACTTTTTTTTTATTGCAGAAAGTTGGCAAACAAGCAAACTGCCCACCTGATGGTAAGTGGTAACAGTCACCTACTCGTATAATACATGTGGCTCTTGTGAGATTCGCAGCAAAACTGCAACCCCCACAAGAACCACAGTGTACGTTGCCAACATGTGACACAAGATGTAAAGTCACAGTACCCAGTAATTTCACTCCCATATCTTACCCTTCAAACCGGAACACAGCAATGCAAGCACTGCTGCTTTGCGGCAGAAATAGGTAAGACGGAGGTACCTAAGCAGACGACCCTGGTACAGAGTCTCCCTCCAGTAAAACTGCGGGTAAATGTAATAAGACACTCTAGTTTATTTTAACGCATCCCCTTAGCAATAATGTGCCAACCAGGATAATACGTTTGTACAAAACTTAAATAACTTAACCGTAAAATATTGGACAAAGTTCAATTTAAAAGCACACGGTAAGAAACAGCTGGAACGCAGATAAAACGAGCTCCGGGACGTTTAAGACATTCTTCAGTTGTGTCTCACTTGGGTAACTGAAATGTGGCAATCCATCTACTATGTTACATTGTTTTAGTTATTTATAAAGTTACAAAGTAAAATTAATTTGAAATTTTAAGGATACGTTCCAAACAATTAGCACAAGATCAACCTAGCACTCAAGTATGAGAAAATATGGGTAAATATGGGTAGGAACTTGGATAGCTAGCAAACACTTTACCCCGAATGCCTATTTTTTCCATTTTGTATAGAAGAAGTTGAACGGAGACCGTATACAATGCCTTTGCAAGGTCCAAAAATACATCATCATCACAGCGCATATACATCCCCACCGAGGGGCTTGAGCCTATCATTAGTTAGGATGTTTAGGCCTTAGTCAACCACGCTGGCCCAGTGCGAATTGGTCGACTTCACATACACCATTGAATTTCTTCGCATATGTATACAGGTTGCCTCACAATATTTTCCTTCACCGTAGGAGCGTCAGACAAATGTACATATAAAATTCTAAGAACGAAAAACACATTGTTACATGGCGGTCTCGAACCTCAGATCTCCCGATTGGAAGGTAATTACCGAGTCCACAGCGCCACCAATGCTCACTTTCCATTTTGTAGAGATGGAATTGAGCAGAGACCGCATTTTCCTACTAATTTTTTTCTGACTTGGGAGAAATAGTTGTTGATATTGTCAGTAGCTTTTGAGGAGTATCAATTATTCTCAAAAGTTCAATTGGCAAGGATTTTTTTTTGTTTATATGTAAGTACAATTTTTTTAACAGTTTTTCACAGCATTATTGGATTGAGTGTTTTTTAAGTTTAGTTTTAATAGGTAGGAATATAATATGAGAGCCAGGAAATACCCATCGGACTTACAAAGCGCATCAGGCCCTGAAGATTAAGTTCTCCGTAATGCAATTTATGCAATACTATGTACTTACTTACATCTGTTTTTCATTCGCTATATGGAAAATAATCGATGCTGAACTCCAAAGATTTTATATAAATATCGACACCGTGGTCTACTGTTGTCCACATAATAAAAATTTAAGTGGACACCCCTATTTTAGAATTACTGATGAAAAAACTTCATTAATTGTAACTACCCTTCCATCAGTGAATGTTAACAAAGTCATCTCGCACGCAGTATTCCAAGTAAACAAACCAACATCTCAGAGAAAACTAAACGCATCAAAATAACTCCACATTCCGCAGTCCTTACCCTGTGACGCCGAGAACAAATCTAGCTTTGACTGCGGAACTTAGGGGACAGTCCATTGCGCTTAAACTATCAAACTTTCAACTCAATAAACCGGCGAGTCGGTTTTCATTTACATGCGCGACTCCCCGACATCTTATGGGCAATAAATTGACCCAGCGCAGCGTCTCCATTCGGCGCCCGACGGAAAGAGTTAGCTCATAAAACTAACGTACAGCGCGGCGTGAAGACAGCTAAAAGCTGTAAACAGCTCACAAGAAACGTCGATGGACGTCAAACAAATAAAACTGAAAGGCGATACCATAACCGTTGCCCGGGAAGAACTATAAATCGGTCCCTCCCATTTTATCGCTGATCGGAGGGAAACAATATGAGAAGGAACGAAGTATGCGCGAACCGGGTCGTATGGATTTGTAAAGGGAATTACGAGTAACCTCTGATCGTTGGATCGGCACTGAATAGGTCCGGCGCTTTTTATATAGATTCAAACGGACTAGTCGGCTACTAACATCAAAAAAACCGATCAAGCGGACTTGCGGAGCTATAGGGTTTCGTACAAACTCATCTATGTAAGTATATAATTTTTTCGTTTGTTTCAATACCTTAAAATCACAAGATATTTGCACGAAATTAAAATTTAGAACTATTTATTCGCAGACGAGTAATTATGTATCTATTATTCTGAGGTTCCGATGTTGTGCCCTCAGAAGAATAACTAAAGGTTGTGCCACAGATGGTGTTTTGTTAATATTTATTGTTTTGAATACAAGCCCTTTAACCAAGGCAATTGAAATGGCTACCATAGCCTAATTACCTCATGTTAGTCCAGGTCACATAGTTTATAAAAAGTTAAAGTTATTTTAGTTATGAGTTATTTAAGTCATATCATCTCTAATTCCTCTTTTTTAAATTTATTCATTGATTTATTATGTGTTGTATAAGTTAGTTTTGTATAAGTTTTCTTCTTTTTTTTATTTATAAATCTGAATTTCTTTGTCTATAAAGCCTGAGGTCTTTGTTATTATCTTTACGTTGTCCACAATGGTTCCTTCTGTTAACCAGCGCTTCTGCTACAATATGCAACAGAAGCTTTTAGCTGAGCTGGGACCATTTGGCCATCCCTTTGCTGATTTTTTTTATTATAAATTATTTACCTTTATGGCCAATAAAGTTTTCCTTCTTTCTATATAAATTCCTAACAATGTTTACATTTGCGGTTTTCAGATATTCCCAAACATGTACTATAAGACCTTGCTTTTTGCCAAATATCGTGATTCTAGGTTAACACAAAATTTGTAGAAATTATACATAAGCGGTCATACCTTTCTATCGTGTTGACTGATAATAGTACAATTTTTTTACAGCTAAAAGAGGCCATAGATTCGAGTATATCTCTACGCGTTCCCAAGAAAAGGGTTTTGACAAATTGACGGACAGACGATCAACAACGTGATCCTATAGAGGTTCCGTTTTTTTTCTTCATTTTAGGTACAATACCCTCCATGGAATCACCTGTTAAGATTTTTAATTTAAAGTTGAATTTTAAGTCATAATTTTCCAAAAGTTAATTTTTAACGTTGTACTAACATTTTCATAACTTTCATGAACGGTACAAAGCTGATTATTTTAAGCATAAAAGTATAACTGATGGAGAGTCAGTTGCAAAAGCAATATCTCAAAAAGACTTGTAGTTTTTTCTTTGAAATTTTTTAAGTTAGTCGTAAATTTTCAAAAGTTCAGTAAAAAAATCATAACTCGAAAACTACAAAGCATTACGAGATCACCAAGTTCAAACAGAGGTCCAGAGTTTGATCCTCTATGAGCAAATCTCTTTGGTTGTTTGATAGTGGAACTTATCTTGAATTGGGGAGATTTGCGAGTCCCGTGATCATGGCGTTTCGCCACGGTATACTGAAGACGATAGTTCCTGAGTGAACATTTTTTCGTTCAATTTTTTAAAATAAAAACAGGTATATTGTAACGAATCGGCGTGGTGGCAAATTAAATATACATGTGTCACCGCTCCCTTTCCATTCCGATGTCGTGAGAGCCGACTATGAGAATTTAACGTAATTACTTCTCTGCGATGCTGGGTGCTTGGTGTTTGGTGTTAAGTGTAGACATCGCTTATTACAATGTAAAGAAATGTCGTGTCAAAATGTTTGTGCGGGATATACTTCGAAATTACTTAATGGATTTTGGTGTTTATTGTACTGTATGAAATTGGGTCCAACTTAAAAGATAGGATAGTTTATATCCTTATATAGACCTCAAGATTTATTATTGCGAATAAAATTGTTTGTCATTATTCATCAGTTCCAAAAGTTTCAAACACTATTATTATAAAGAGGAAAGATTTGTATATATGTAACGAATAAACTCAAAAACTACTAGACCCATTTCAGAAATTATTTCACCATTAGAATGATACGTTATCTCCAATTATCGTTGGCTACAAATTTATTTTTCCTACGGGAAAATATAAAATTTCCACGGGAAAACAAAAACAACGTAAGGGCGAAGCTGCGTAAAGTAAAGATAGACACCGTGCTTGGTCAATACCCTATCAAGCCGAAACCTACTCATGTTAACATAGTCATATAAAGAAAAGAATGAAATGAAAAGAAAAAACATAAAAGTTATGGCGTCACCGAAAATTAGAAATTATGAAATAAATTTTGAAATTCCCAATTCAAATGGTAAGACGATTACGGAGGCACATGTTGACGATTTAATGCCATTATGCGCAAAAGAACGGCATCAATGACGAGCAGGGTTCGTGGTAGTTCCAACAATGTCCTACGGGTGAGCTGATAAAATTGATAGTCCGTTTATTATGTACTGGACAGGTGTACATCTGCAAATTAATAAGAAATAGAAAAGAGGTTGTGTATTGTTTGTTATTGTGGTTTTTTTTACTGACACTTCCTAACCATGTTTCTAGATTTGTATTTTTACTAAAAATAATACTAACAAATGTTTGGTATCAAAGCACAGTACTGTACCGATGGACTATTTTGTCTGATAATAAAGATTTTATTATTAATATAAATATATGGGTCTGTAACTACTGTGCTAACAGACTTTCTGGATGAGTGATACCTAATTAAAAAAACCGGCCAACTACGAGTTGGACACAAGCTTCGAGGGTTCCGTACGAACTATTAGTTCCTATCTATGTACATATTTACCATTTTCAGCTTTTTTTTTCAAATATGTCCTATAAGACCTTGTATTATACTAAATTTAACGATTCAAGGTCAACGGTTCTAGCGAAGCCCAGTATCTATAATGTTGAATGAAACATCAACTAAGTATGTATTGCCGCCATGAGCTTTAGTGGGACCGTCAGCTATTCACGACATTACGCCTCACTACAGAATCAGAGGACCTCCATAATATTCATCAATGTCTAGAACACATTATGCGGGTGGTTCAATAATATATTATTTGCCGGGACACAAAGGGGCCCAGTGAAATCTGGACCCGCGAGCTAAGCGGCCTTTGGGCGTACGAGTGGAGGCTCAGCTTCTGTTGCCAGGTCGGGAGTAGTTATGGTGTATTAATATATAGCCTTCGCAAAGGTACAGGCCCGTGTAGTAACTATTCGAAGACATAACGAAACATCAATAAAAAGTATAAGATTAGTTTACCTACAGGTGAATATACTGGCATAAAATATTGTTGGTAATAAGTGTTTCTGGTAATCACGAGGTTGCGTATTCGGTCCCCGGGTCGGGTAATATCTTATTGAGTTTTTTGTTATTTGAAAGAAAGCTAGCAACTCGGAATCTGAAATTAGATACTGTTTGGGTAGTAGCAAGAGACTCATTAAATAAGCCAAGTGTAGTAAAAACTTAATCCTACTTCAAACAAAACAACAAATGTTTAGAAAACTGAACAATGAAATACGAGGTTATTATAATTTAGTCATTTTATTAAACGGTTTTAATTTATAGACATAATATGATAATAATCCCTACAAAATCCGGGTCGAGTAAAGATACCTTAAATACCGGAAACTGAAAATGTGGTCAATAAAATGAAGTGCGTTTAATAAGCAATTAAATAACTCTTTCTAGTAGGTAAATAAAATTGTCTATACAACATTACTTAATTCACAAAGCCAGCATTCCTAATTTCCAAAATTTTCAGGTCTCTATACGATCTGGTCAGTATCTGCTGTCGTCTATAGCATGCAACATGCAGTTTGATGGTCCGCTCGCAATGACATATATCGATCAACAAAAGCATCTGTCCTTTTCACTCCTTAGGAATATCTGTCAAATTTATCGATTTTTGCCGCGTATGTCGATCTTAGCTGTCAAATGTTTATCGATAGTTCTATGCTCGCAGGGATGATTTGATAGAAAGCTCTTTTGAATCGTCTATTTTTTTACAATCTACCTATTCAAGCTAATAAGAAGAATTTTCGCAAGACATTTATCAGTTTTATCTGTAGTAACATTTAGAATAAATTATATCGTTATCATTCACAGCAATATTTTTACATAAATAGCTATACACAATAACATTTCTTTACATTTTATATTCTGCAAATTAACGTCAAGCACTGGCATCATCACAGTAAAGGTTTTTTTATAAGGTCAATGGTATTCTGGAATTACCATTGACCTTATAAAAAAACCTTTACTCATAACCTTTAAACTTATGACAAGGCAAATCAGAACACTTTGTGGAACTTTGTTGTAAAAAGTTAAACATTTCCCCATAAACGAGCCTCAAATTTTTTGGACTTGTGAATTTACCGGTGTGTGTTCCATCGGAATTGGTGATTGTTGTCAATTCTGTTTATATTAAAATATCAATTTTATTAAAATATTAAAAGAGGAATTAATGATCTCAGATCGGTTACATTTGGGGATACTATTAAAAGTAGGACGAAGGTATATATTGTAAGAGGCACAAAGATATTTAAGATAATTTTTGAGGTAACAAGGTGTATGGGGTCACTAAACATAGAGAATAAAGAGTTGTTAAAGCCCTTATGAGTGTCTTCGCTCCCTATTTGGAAACTATTTCAATCGTTACCGCTAAGAAGAGAAATGATCAAGCTTCCATAAATTAAAAACGAGGGCGAATGCAGTTATTAAGAGGCTGAGTAACGCCAACGACCTTGAGACATGATTTCTACTGGAAAACGGGCGCGGTGCGTTATTGAAATTGAGCGAAATAATCAAAATATATATATTTAAAAAAAAACTAGTAACTTATTTGAAGATATGAAACATCAATATTATCAAATTAAGTGTAACGAGTTAATTCCCTGAAAATCATTATATAACCTTTGTTAAATAACTCGCATTTTCTTCTGGAAGCTGTTTTTGATGGGTGAATTCGGCATTTTTTTAACGAGAAATTTTGATTCAAATTTATTTTGGGGACATGGATATTCTCAAAAATATTTTCAAGAGTAACATATATTTTTTTTACTGCGATGTATTAAACAAGTTTTGCTAAAAAAAAGTTTTAAGTGGAGCTCGATGAGCGCAGCTCAGCGTTGTCAGCCTCTTAAGAATGCGGTCTACATATCAGATAGCACGCATCAGCATAATTGACAATAGGCTTTCTGACCTCTATTTATCAAAACAAAATTCCAGCATATTCCAGCATCACTCAATTGACATACTGCATTCATAACTCAAAACAAGTGATATAATCGAAGGGAATTATTAATTACCAGAATCATTTAAACGCTTTCAAACTGAGATATTGAAGGGATAGAACTCAGTTACAACTTACGTTCAAACCCAAACGTAAATGTTAGATTCATTAATCAAACAGGAATAATGGCAAATTTCAATTCCGTACAAACGAAATCCACATAACTTATCCATAGACAATGACTCTAGAGAGGCCAGGTAACATTTACAATGCGTCAATTATGATATTACTGGCTTATTCCGGTGAAAATTATTCATTAGTCACGTTACATATTACATATGAATTGCTGTTACACGAAACCTTTTTCATTGTAATTATAGTGTTTAATATACAACACCCTAGTTAGGTTTATATTTAACATGTTTGTGCTTTTTAATATTCTTCTTTACACATGTATCACTATTTTCTTATACCAAAAATTTAGTTATTTTATCAACGCAAATAATGCAATTTTTTAATTTATTATTTTTTTTATTTCTTGAAAACAACAATAAATTATCTGCAAAGCATTAAGTTCATTTTTGAATCACGAGCTGGCTTTGGTGATAGCTTCCTCTTCAGACGAATCATAATTGTTCTGGTAACGGAACGTATTTCCAGTATATTTATAGCATGACACAAACTTTCTTTGGTAAGTTAAGCGTGAATCAATCTATGTTTGGTAACGGCTACAAGTTCATCTTTCCGTTCTTTCGTTTTTCTGTCTGCCTGTCCGTTTCATAGGATGGACCACGTAGCGACATTTCACTAGATGATAGAGTATGAACTCTAGACCATTTTGGAAATAGTTGAGGTCTCATCCTAGGGGCATGCCACCTAGATCCAATAACCATAATATAAATAAATGCAATATATAGTTTATAGCAACCATCGTCGAGCGTCGGTGGTGCTATGGACTCGGCACTTGCTTTCCAATCGGAAGGTCTGGGGCTCGAGACCGCCGTGTAACAATGTGTTTTCGAATTTTATATGTACATTTGTCTGACGCTCTTACAGTAAAAGAAAGCATCGTAAGGCAACCTGCATACATCTGCAAGAAATTCAAGGGTGTATGTGAAGTCAACTAATCCACACTCAAACTCAAACTCAAAAATCTTTATTCAATATAGACCTTTACAGGCACTTATTGACGTCAAAAAAAAAACATAAAAATCTTCAACCAAGAATCTAATTAACTAAATTATTTAATCCTTGTATGTACACACACCCCAACCATTATTAAGATGTGTGCAAATACAAGTCAAATGTAAAAAAAATTTGACTCTACAGGACCTGTTCGGAAATTGGGACTAGCGGGGTTGTCTAAGATTTAAACACCCCAACTTAGGTAGGCTCGAGCCCCTCGGTGGGGACGTTTATGAGTTATAATGATGATGATGATGAACCATCGAATTCATTAAACCACACGGATCCAAGTGTGGGCATCAGTGGATCGACGATAAACGTGCTAATCATGCTCTCTTAGTTCAAAGGAACAGGCAAAGGGACCAAATTGTAGTGTGTTACTCCCTAAACAAAATTTGATAACTCCAACATTTTCCTTTCGCGCTCACGTAGGATTATTTTCCTTCGACCCTATAGCCAGTCAGCCACAAAACATCGGCAGCCATAATACCGTCCGTTTCACGGTACACTGTCACAAGATGCGGTATCTAATCACATCTGGCAAGTGCAGGTTTAATACACCGCGAGCGAGACGTAATCTACCTCCAGGTCTACCCGCGCCAATAGGAGCTGCACAGCTGGCTTAGTCTATGGATTACGGTAGGGCTGCCACTGGCTTAAATTTCAATCACGAAATTTTCGCGGTGTAGGAATAAACCATAGAAATAGGAACAGGAATATGAAGGAAGGTAGGGTTTCACATCACATCTTTACTCAAAAATGACTCCACTCAACCCCACTTGTTTAACCTGGCGATCAACACAATAAGTTATAAGTATCTTGAAGGTTTCGATTTAAATCTCTGCTCAACAAATGTTCAACTTGTTCAACTTGTTCAACCTGCTAACCAACACAATCCGTCTCTGTTACAAAACAATGGGTTTTGTCTACGTTTTTATCGTTAAAACAATAGGAATGACCTTGCTAATTTATAATTAGATATAAATATTCGGAATTGTTATCATCATCACAGCTCATATACGTCCCCACCGCGGGGCTCGAGCCTACCCTATGTTAGGGTGATTAGGCCTTAGTCAACCACGCTGGCCCAGTGCGGATTGGTCGACTTCACATACACCTTTAAATTTCTTCGCAGATGTATGCAGGTTACCTCACGATGTTTTCCTTCACCGTAGGAGCGTCAGACAAATGTACATATGAAATTCGAAACGAAAAACACAGTGGTACATGGCGGTCTCGAACCCGGACCTCCCGATTGGAAGGCAAGTGCCGAGTAGAAAGCGCCACCGGCGCTCTTAAAAAAATTGTTATGCGTGAAAATCAATCTCATCCTCATCAACACCATAAATCCTCGTTTCATGATTGCTGATAATTAAATAATTAACGTCACAGCATTACACTACTTGAATAGATGAATATAACTGCCATACAAAAAAAAACATTTAAATATTTAAGGAAATTCAAAACATCGTGAATATTTAAAAAAAACATTTGTAATGTCTTACTTGAAATTGTTAAGTTGGGTGTGGCAGCCCTACCGCGAAGAGATACGCGATGTGCCGCCAAATCTATAGATTTCCTGAATCATAGTTTCTATTCAGTGCGCCCGGATCGATTATGGCAGATAAACCATAGGAGGATTAGTTCGTGAAATAGCGTTATCTTGGTTCTGGTGCGTTCCAATTGATCGACAAACAGCTCGAGTGTCTCACTAGGTCAAATGTCACAAGGTGTTGTGTCTAGTCAACAAATTTAGCTAGATTTTACCCCCGCAATTATACTAACCTTATCGAATTTTCAATTTAGGAACGTCGCTCGAACGGAAGTGGGTGCTGTGAACTCGGCACCGGCCTTCTAATCGGGAGGTCCGGGGTTCGATTCTCCCGTGAACCAATGTGTTTTTCGTTTTTAATCGACTTCGGAAAAGGAAGAGGTTCTTTATCTATCTTTTCACGTATGTTCACCGATTACTCCGCCATTTGTGGGCCGATTTTCAAAAGTCCTCTTATAATCGAAAGAGTACACTCCCGAGGTGGTCCCATTGTCACCATGTCCTGATCTGATGATGGAATCCCAGGCAAACCGAGGGAAACCGTTAAAATTTCATAGGCATGTCCAATGTTTTTCATGTTTTTCTTAAGATATTCCGGTATTTGCATCATGTCATGTTACTGAGCTGATGATGAAAGGTTTTTGGAAGATAAAGAGGTTGGGAATAATTCTTTCAATTCTGTTTAGAGCGAAAGACAAGCGAATTTTAGTCATTCCGGTGTTTGTCTTGGCTCAAATTTTAATACACATGTATACTAAAAAGATTTTAAAAAATACAAAAAAATAAAACCAACTTCTTAAGCACCAAAAAGTCATTAACAATATATGAATACAACATCACAGTTTTATATTGAAGTCGGTGCCAAGCAATAATCACCTTGAAAGTAAAGAATATAAGATCAATTAATATAGTAGGTAACTTAAAATTTGTGTATTAAAATTTGAGCCAAGACAAACACCGGAATGACTAAAATTCGCTTGTCTTTCGCTTTAAACAGTATTGAAAGAATTATTCCCAACCTCTATCTTCCAAAAACCTTCCATCATCAGCTCAGTAATTACTTTTTGGTGTTTTTGAAGTCGATTTTATTTTTTTGTTAAAAAAATCGAATTTTATATGTAAATTTTTCCGTCGCTCCTACACGGTGATGTAAAATATCAATACATCATCTGCGAATATCATACATCTGCGATGAAATACAAAGGTGTATGTGAAGTCGAGCAATCCGCACTGTGCCAGCGTTGTTGACTAAGGCCTTAACACCCTAACTTAGGGTAGGCTCAAGCCCCTTGCTTCGTGCTGGCGTATTCCCTTTTGGCCTTGCGTTGGCCCTTCAATAACGTAATATTACGTGTAAATTATAATGATATTCGATGTAAATTAGGAGTTTAGGAACAAATTTAATGACAAATGGTTATGTATAGGTTATGTTTTATTGTAAGTATTATTTAAACATTTATGAATAAAAATCTATGATATGCACTTAAATATACCATGTTACATAATAATTACTTTGCAGCTTTCACTCCTTTGATCTCTAAGCTTGTAAAATCGAGATTTGATGCAAAATATTATGACATTATAAATGCATCTATTTTACGTAGATTATCCGATTGTGCTTTGACATAACCAATTTCTGTCATTGTCTACAAATATATATTCACAAGGGTTACCTATTGAAACGCATAAAGTTTTTTGTCATAAACTAAAAAGGCATAATGTTAATTGCCCTAATCGTCACTTGCCATAAGTCTTTATATCATAACTTCATAACGCATAATATTATAAGGCCGAAATATGTAAGACATAACCATGAAAAGGCATAATTTAAATAAGCATAAGTAATAAAAGGCATAATTTATATTTGTCATAATATTTCAAAGGCATAATATTCAAAAGACATACTATTGAAAAGCATACCTGACAAAATCCATAAATCCATAGAGAACTCATTCACCATAATTTCATAACGCAAACACTTGCTATGCATAACAAATTAAATTTATTGTCTTATGTTTAAATTATTGACTATTGTTTTTTTTTTGAACATTATTTATTAAGAAATAGTTTACTAAAAAAAAGGTCTAATTTACGATTAATGTTAAGAAATCACGTAATAATATTAATATATTATATATCATTTTGCATGCATGCAGACATGTTCTATGGAGCATGCATGCAGCTGGCATGCAGCATGTATGCAAGCATGCATTCATAAAGCAGGCATGCAGTCATAAATCAGGCATGCAGCATGCATGCAGAATGCATGCATGCACGCAAGCTGGCATGCAAGCAGGCATGCAGCATGCAAGACTTCTGTCATAGCTCCGGCACTGCGGGGTTCTGGCGGTCCCACGCATGCTAATCGACGCAGACGGCTTTCGCTCACCACTGCAGCCTCGGGTTGATGGCCGGCTTCGCCGGCCAGCCTCAGCCGCGGCGGCTCGCTCATAGCCACACCTGCTCCTCAGCATGCGGGCCGCCTCACCCCTCCGTGCCTTCGCGATTCTCTCACTCGAACGCGAACACTCTAGGGGTAGGGCAGACAAGACTACGTGGAGTAGGGGTTGACTGAGTCGGTTTTAAATAGCACTAGTTTTTTTTAATAATTAGTTATCCTCGCATGGAGAAAAATACATTCCAGATTACGTCAAAGAAGATTTATGGATATCTATTTACAGTTATTTTAAAATATGTCTTTAGTGAGTTATGAATAGTTGAATAATGTCAAACAACATTATAGATATTAAAAGTTATGCGTAGCAAAATTATGCGTTTTAAAGACTGCTTAATAAAAATATGGCAAACCAAATTATACCTTTCAAAGATTATGATTTTTAATATTAAACCTTTCGACAATTCTGCGTTATAATGATTATGCCTATTGATATGCTATGCTAAATATTACTATGCTTTTTGATTTGTATGCCATATGATGTATGCCAATCGAAATTATGACAATCAACAGTATGCGTTTCAAAGTGTCACCATTCACAAGTAATCACACAGGAATACAGTTTTAAACAATTTTTTTCTCACAAACACTACTAACACAGTACGAACATCGACACCGATACATCCATTGACGTGACCATTGATGTCACATTCCGTTTCGACCAATGGTGACGCATATCGTAAGTTTGGGTTTCCCTCCCATATTTTTCACTTTTTATATAATATTTTCTGGGCTTAAATAATAACTAAATAAAAAGATACCTTTTAAGTAGGTATAATATAAAGACAAATTTAAATTATCACATTTTTAGATAATCCAACGCAGATGTTACGTTAGTTCTGACCAAACACCACTAAGAAAGCCGCTTTCAGTATTCTGGATCAGTTTCTAAATAAACTCAAAACCGTTCTTAAAAAGACTGCCAGCCAAATTCGCGAGGCGCACCACTAAGTAGGTCCTTCGAAATTCGGTCGCGTATTCCGCCACGAAGCTTTACGTGTATCTTCAGCGCGGTGGCTTATCTCTCATTAGGCGATACAACGGCATCGTTAAATCCGTTGTGGGGCTATAAAACTTGCGATAAATTTTATTGGGCCCCGCCCCCCGGCGATAGGGGAGCGCCGGCTCACAGATCTCGGTAATAACTTCTATTTATTAGCTATAACTAATATTCGGTGTCGTCTGCTGGAGCTCAAATAATCCTGTAAGTCCAGTGCTTAGGTGAATTTTCTGTAGTTTACATTAGCACGGCTTAGATTCCGTGCTAATGTCGGAAGAAAATAAAAATGCTTTTCTGTAACAATGGTACAAATTTAATGACAATTTTAAATTTTTTTTCGCGCAAAAATTATGCGGCCACCTGATAAAGCCCTTAATTCGACCTTATATCAAGCGCTTATTTAACGAACGATTTTTATTATACAACTACGAGTATGTTGCGACCAAGCATACTCTGCCCACTTTATGGTAAGTGGTAATAATCACCTACAGTACATGTGGTGTCCGTGAGATTCGCAGCAAATCTGCAACCACCACTAAAACCACATTGTACGTTACTAAATTAAAACGCGTTTTGTACCTTATTTGGCTCCAGACGTTTCGGCCAGGTTTCGCCGGACACTGATTCTTTATCGGACACTGAGGCATAACGTCGCTGCTATAGTCAGCCCGTGACCACGGCCGGTGAAACCTGGCCGAAACGTCGGAGCCAAATAAGATACAAAACGCGTTTTAATTCCGTAAATGGTTAAGTAATTTAAAATGCGACGCGAAAGCTTAAAAGTGTACACAATGTATGTTGCCAACTTGTGACATAAAGATGTAAAGTCTCTGAACCCAGTAATTTCACTGCCATATTATCTTACCCTTCAAACCGGAACACAGCTTTGCAAGCACTGCTGCTTTGCCGACCCCGGTACAGAGTCTCCCTCCGGTAATTAAGAGCCTACTTTACAATTATTACGTATTAGGAATATTTGCCACGAACATGGGGGTCGAGGTCTGTACTATAATTGAGCTCACACAAGAGATTGGAATATTCACACAAGCAAAAAATACGTCACACTTGCAAACGATATTTACTTTCAGCATTGTTATACAGTGTGTAAGAAAACCCTATGAACCCTTAAAGGTGCGTGTATGTTTGATTATACACAGAACAAAGAAGTAGTTACTATTCCAGATAATTTATTTTAAGCTTTTAGTACTCGTAAATACGAATCAAACGAGCCCAAACTCGATGGGGTTGTGGCATTTTATTGCGGAGTTCCTATGGCCACCTTCCAACTCCAGCATTAGATCAGCTCCATATTATCAAAACATTGCATTGTCACGCGATATATACGAGTATACCGGGTGTAACTGAACACCCCAATAACATTTAAGGGGCATATAAGTTAGATACTAAATGGACCTTCGGTGCTTGTCTGACACCTGGAGTCCCAATAATTTCAGAGTTATTTGATTTTAAACTGAAAGCAAAAACTTTCAAGTGACAACCATAATCAGATCTTAACACAAACGAAATTTAAACACAAAATGACACGTGACAGACGTGAGCGTAGTATTCCTCCTACGTTTACGTAAGGCTGTCGGCACTTAATACCAAAAATAATTTATTTAGTTTGTATGACGTGAGCGTAGTATTCCTCGTACGCTTACGTAGGGTTGTTGACACTTAATACCAAAAAATAATTTATTTAGTTTGTATGGAAAAAAAGTAGGTTTGTTAGCCCTAATATTTTTTCTACAGAATCTCCACTTCTGATGGATACATACCCTTAAATGTTATTGGGGTGTTCAGTTACACCCTGTACAATCGGAAATCGGGAAATGGGTCAAATTTAACTTGCAAGATTTCATTACAGACAACGGACAGGTGAAAGTAAATAATATCTTGTAAAAAACAATTATTGACCAAATAATGTCCACTATAAGATTGACATAACCCAAAAAATTGCGAAACGTATGTGTAGTTGGCAGGCTATATCGCTCACAGTTCTGACGGCCGTTAGGGCGAGGGTCATCGAGTGACGGCCGCGTACCGGGAGATACGCGGCCGTCTCAGCATTGGTGCCCCCACAAGGTAAACCGACGATCTGGTGTCTCGGTTAAAATGGGAGTTCCGCAGGGTTCAATTCTTGGTCCTTTTCTATGTTTAATATATATTAATGACTTGCCTGCTTTTGTACAAGACAGGCATGAGATTGTATTATTTGCAGATGATACTTCTCTTATGTTTAAAAGTAAAAGACGATTGAAAATTTATGACGATGTAAATAATTCTATCTCAAGAATAGTTTACTGGTTTAATGCGAATAACTTGTGCCTCAATGAAGGGAAAACTAAATGTATAAAATTTGTTTTACCCAATGTTAAAGAGGTTCACACTACTGTTAACATAAAGCATAAAAATGTGGACCTTGTGGATACCGTAGTATTTCTTGGTATTACTTTAGATTCAAAGCTTCAGTGGGGCCCACATATTGATAAATTATCGAAGAGACTTAGTTCTGCAGAATACGCTGTATGGAAAATACGTCAGCTGACTGATGTTGATACAGCAAGACTTGTATACTCTGCCTATCTTCTTCAGTGTGATGTCGTATGGCATTTTGCTGTGGGGAAATGCTGACGACATTCTGAATGTTTTTTGTGCTGCAAAAAAGGCTATTCGTGCTATTTATAATCTTAAAATAAGAGACTCTTTGAGAGAAAAATTTAAAGAAATTGGTATTATGACCGTTGCGTCGCAATATATTTACGAGAATATTTATATTTATATGTTCATAAAAATATACATTCGTTTTGTAAAAACAGTGATATTCATTCAGTGATATTCATGCAATAAATGGATTTGATTTGATTCAGTAAATACTAGACAAATGAATATGTTAGCGTTACCAAATACTAGGCTTAAAAAAAATTCTTTCAAAGGCCTTTGTGTACGTTTCTACAATAAAATCCCAAATAATATTAAAGCATTTAACTTGAATAAATTTAAAGTCACTATCAAGGGCGCACTTATGAAAAAAGCATATTATAAAGTGTCTGATTATATGACAGATAAAACTGCTTGGGATTGACAAAAAAATGTGATAATTGACGTTCAAAGGGTGTTAACACTTTGTGATAATGGGATAAATTTCATTCGAGTAACTGTTCCACTCACACCGACAGGCATTTCTATATTATAAAAAAAAAGGTTTGTTAAATAAATTATTGTAATGTTGGCATTTTAAAAGAGGAGACAAAAAAAATACAAGACCTTCCGAGTTTCTTGCCTGTTCTTCTCGAGAAGGCTCTCCCAATTTCCGAACAGGTGGTAGAGTCAATTTTTTTTTCATTTGACTTGTATTTGCACACATCTTAATAATGGTTGGGGTGTGTGTACATACAAGGATTAAATAATTTAGTTAATTAGATTCTTGGTTGAAGATTTTTATGTTTTTTTTTGACGTCAATAAGTGCCTGTAAAGGTCTATATTGAATAAAGATTTTTTGAGCTTGAGTTTGAGGTGAAGGAAGCTGGATGTGGATCGATGGTTTTTTTTATGGTATAGGGGGCAAACGAGCAGACGTATCACCTGATGGTAAGTAATTACCGTCGCCCATGGACACCCGCAACCCCAGGAGACGCATTTTTGAAACAGTAGAATTCAAATTCGAATTTGAAATCGTAAGATTCGCATACGAATTTCTAAAGTCACTATTTTTGAATATGCATTCCGTGAATTCGCAACGAGTGGTCTTACCCGCTCGTTTTTGATTTCTACTAGTAGAATATACGCAACGTACATACGTTCCGTTTTACATGCAATTCATCGCTAGTTTTTTAAATTAATGAGCTATTTCCATGTGATTACGTACCGGCTTTATTTTTTTCTGCGTGTAACGGTTTTTAATATAGATATTTGTTTTCAGTGACAACACTGAATTCGAGTGATTCAAAAATCTTTAAAATTGAGAACAGTAGAAAATAATTTCGCATGTCATTTGTATCCGTGTTCGAATTCAAGATTCATTTCTAATGATTCAAAAATGCGTCTCCAGAGCAGTTACAAGTGCGTTACCGGCCTTTGAGGTAGGAATACGCTCTTTTTTTTGAAAGTTTAAAGGTCGTATCGGTCCGGAAATACCGCAGGCGACAATTCGTTTCAAAGTTTGACTGTGCGAGGCAAGAAACTTTGGGAGAATCGCACAATTGCGGACTGCCAACCATCTAAGCGATGGGCATGGATTTTTTGTCGCGTGGAACAATGGCGGATAGAGGCGGCAGGTATAACAATTCCTTGGAGCATTCCCCGTAATAAATGCGATAGAAGATGCATAGCGAGGCGACATCTCTACACAGCGCCAAGGTATCAAGCCGATTTGATACTTTTTGGCAATCGACGATTCGAGTCGCTCTGCGTTGAATGCGGTCCAGTGGGAGAAGCTGGTATTGGGGTGCCCCAGCCCAAATATGAGAACAGTATTCCATATCATGCCGAACCTGCGCCTTGTAAAGCTGAAGGCGGTGAGCCGGAGTGAAATACGGTCTCGATCTATTGAACACACCAAGCTTCTTAGAAGCTAATTTAGCCTTACCCTCTAAGTGGCCACAGAACTGGACTTCGCTCGATATGTCGACACCAAGGATCTCAATATTGGCTGAGGCCGTTAGGGGGATGCTCTGAAAGCGAGGAGATACGACAAATGGCATTTTTTTTTGCGGTGAACGCGCAAACCTATGTCCAGAAAAATGCGTCTCTCGGCTGATTTAATAATTATGGTCTGATAAATTTCAAAGAAATATTAATATACCGTTTTACTATTTGATATTCCTGCTCTTTTTGATTATGTACTTGATTCTTATCGCCAGCTGCGTTGTGTCAACAGTGGCTGCTCACAGATAGATGCTCATAGATGTGCATTTATTGTTGCAATTATCTCACCTAAATAAACAATAACAAGCACGTATTTCACTTTAAAGGCTTATTTCATTGTTAATGAAATATTGTAAAAACTCACTCAGCATGAAGTGTGCAGTCAGATAGCTTAATTGAAAACTCATCTGAGCAAAATTGGTTAGCAAATGCCAACGGATCTCCAAAATTTATAAAATTATACTAGCTTTTGCCCGCGGCTTCGCTCGCGTTAAATTCGGGGTAACACCGAAGATTTCAAAAAAAAATAAGGCAGGTATTTTTCGTTGGTAACAAAGAGTCTGTGTACCGATTTTTAGCTTCCTACCTTGAAAACTGCAAAAAGTCCCATATAAAATTTCACCCCCTCTTTTAAGGGGTTGGGGCAGATTTCCAAAAAAAAATGATGCACGATTTTTCTGTTAGTCACAAATAGTTCGCATACCAATTTTTAGCTTTCTACCTTGAAAATTGCGGAATGCTCCATACAAACTTCCACCCCCCATTTTAGGAAAGTGGGGGGTTAGAAAGAGACAAAAAGTAGCCTTTGTCATTCTCCATTCGTTCAACTATCTCCACTTAAAAAATTACTTCAATACGTCACTCCGTTTTGCCGTGAAAGACGGACAAACAAACACACACACACACTTTCCCATTTATAATATTAGATTGGTTTCATTCTGAGATTGACTCGCCCTCATTACTTTTCATTCCTCATGCTCGGAAAGGAGCGTTTCCTTGATCTGAGTATTGGGAGGAAAACGCTAGTTCCCACCAGCGGGCGGGAAATTCTCATACTATTTACTTCCCTCCTTAGGGCGGAAAGTAAAATTTTAAAAATAGAACTGAATTAGGTTACGTACATACAATCTTTGGTACAATGATAATAAAAGTATTTGGCTGAATGGCCAGTAACAGGTAACGCGATGTGTTCCAAATTTAAAAATACCTGTGAAAAAGATAATTTTGGCGGGAGGGGAATCTGTTACGCTGTACCGAAATCTTGATTGTGTGATTTAGGTATTTAAGAAAAACAATGAATTCAAGCGATTCTGAAATTTCGGCTCCAGATTCAGTCACGAACGAAGCAAATACAATACTCGAAATTTTTTTGCCAAAAATTTCAAAGGAAAGATATTTAAATACATATTTCGACTTTATGAAGTGGCGAGATGCAAGGAATATAAAATCATTTTCTGAAAATGTATTTCTTATATACTTTAATGAACTATCTCATAAAGTGCAGGCGTCTACGCTATGGAGCAGATATTCAATGCTTAAAAGTACACTAAGTGTAAAACACGATGTCGATATGTCATGTTAGGAGTATTTTTATTAATAAATTTTATTAGAAAAGCTATTTTTTATTTTCCTTGCATTCGAAATGAAAAGTAGAGTGCTACACACGGGTAAAAGGAATCAAACCCTACTCGGACTATAGCCGCCCTCGCTGCGCTCGGGCGTCTAACAACCTCGTAGGGATTGATTCCTTTCCACCCTTATAAAGCAATCTACTATTCCCTACTTAATTTCCACACTAGATTTCAAGCTCGAAATCCTTCACCTAGAATATTTTGCCACCAGGTCTATAGGAACAATACATCTTATTACAATCCAATAGTCAAAATGTGTCGACAGTATAACGAATCTGTATCTGAGTACTCTTTTTTGGATATTTTTGGTATAAAACTATGTCAATTTAAAAAACAAGTTTTAACATATATTTCATGTCAGGATTAGATTCATCTTGTTTATCACACTCAATTACTTTCTGTTTCAAAACTACTGACATTAAATATAAACAATGAAAATAAATTAATGTAAAAGTTATTACCCCTCTTAACATTTCAATATATCCAACTCATACTGTGCTTACACGTTAAGAGTTATAGTCAACCCTCGTTTTTATACAAAGTATATAATTTGTTTAGTGAGCCTTAAATAAATAAAATAAAAAAAACAACACAAAATTACTGTCACACTAAAATTGAGCAAGTTCGCGTCATCGCATCGAACGTAAACGCTCTACGTTTGATCGCGAAACCCCGAAAAACCTCGGCATTAATTAAATATTTGAGCGGAGCGACAGACGGATTCAATTAAAAGTTTTGATAAGGGGCCAGAGGTGTGGGGATAGCATAATAGTTTATTTACACCCGTACAATGCCCGGCTGCATTTTTGTACACCGACGTTACTCGTGGCGCGGTAACGGCTGTTTATTTAACTATTGAAAACTGTTGATGGTGTTCCACCTCAACTAGAGTCTGTTTTAATTAAAATGCCCAAGGTATAAACAATATTTTGGTTTTTAGCGTGGCCCACGATGATGACGAAACAAAGTTTTGTTTGGTAATGCTCATGTGCTCATCATAGGTAGCTGATTAGGTATTATGGCTCATGTTGCTTCATATGCTGTTATTTGTAAACATTCTGTTTTTATTTAATTATATAATTTACCCTATTATTTTAGCGAAGCTAATCAAAATCAGAATATACTATAATCAAATATAGCTATTTCGAATCGTCCAACTTTTTAAAATATGTAGATAGATAGGCAGATCGTTTATGCCACCCATTCAAACTGTATTTTCTATACTGATATTATAAAAAGAAAAGATTTGATTATTTGTTTGCATTGAATAGGCTTTGAAACTATTGGGGCGATTTGAAAAATTCTTTCACATTTATTATTCTACATTATCCCTGATGAACATAGGTTATAGATTATTTATCTACGTGAAAATGTAGGATTCCCACGATAGAGTGGAGGCCTGCGTGCACGGTTGGCCTCGTGCACGCCGCTTTAGGGCCCTCCGTCTGGGGATTACCCTGGTGTTCTCGGGCAATCCCCCCTTGACGATAGCTCGACCGATTGGTCAGGCCGGCCCGGGCGCGTGAGTAGTGTAGTCGCAGTGTGGACCTTACCTAGCGCGCCCGTAAGGGCAGGGAGAACACCGGGGGGTTTTAGCAGGTAGGCCTGGCACTCTGCCGGGAGAGCCCCACACACACTCGCCATCTAACCAACGGCGGGCACGGTGAGGGCAAGCATATCCCCCGAAAAAAAAGGGATTCTCACGGGAGAAACGAAAACATGCGAGCAAAGCTGCTAGCGGATAGCTAGTAGGTAGCTGATAAGAAGAATGGGCGCTAAGTCAACGTGCGTAACATTGCCGTGTGCCGCAGTGAAGCAGGGCCTTAATACTAGAATTCGACAAGGAGCTGTCATTGTGCCCCTAATAAAGGGTTCCTAAACTTACCCCATAATAACATGTATTCAGAAACTGTAACGAGCTGTTTCATTATAAACTCGGTCTGGAAAAGACTTCTGTTGTTGGATCCCATCCACCTATTGTGTACGACACATTCGGATGTAATTTAACTTCGTCAACGTATAAAGCTTCAATAACAATGTTTGAAAAGTTTACATTGTTCGACTACCTCGCATTCAAAGTGGCCATATTGTAGGGATTCTAATTTTAAATTTAATCTGTTGAAGTTCATTAGAATACAAACATTAGTTTCTACACAGCTAGTATAGTAATGTATTCGAGGTAAGATAGCTTTTCTATGGTCACTCTTTAGCAAAGGAAGGCTCTCACGCCTTTTGGCTTTATCCCTATTAACCTTAATGTGCTTGAAGCACAAAAGTTTCAATGTAGCAAATTAATAGGACTTGTTATTTGATGTTAATTTCTAACCATAATTATTACGGCCCATGTTGGTCCGATGTATACCGATCGCGTCGACCAACATGGGCACAATCCAAACATCCAGCAGGAATTTACTCTACCAACGTCACAATCAACCTGAACAGACAGACAGTTCTTATCAAATAATTTATTTTAAAAAAAACCATAATTATTATGAGTGTGCATTAGTACTTTTCTACACTATGATGAAAATTCATAAAAGTACCGATGATAAGCGTTTTATTACAATTCTTCCATGGATAGCAATCCTGCATTGAATCCTACACCACAGGTTACAAAGCACATCACAATAATCAGCACCTCAGCTGCAGATTTATTCACGCTTAGGCTATTAATATCAATGTTTTGTGTACATATGTTATCATTAACTGATTTTCTGATCGTATTATTGAATATTCAATTATTATGAATATATTTTTCAATTTATTTTCCTTTTTTTTCTTCTTTCTGTTTCTTCAATTTTACTTAAGTAAAAACTATTCTGAATGAAACACGAGTATACATAAATCTTATAAAGGTTTGCTTAATTTACAAATAAGTATTTCGATCAAGAGATTGCTTCTAGCGATAAAACCGCCTTTGCCCTCATTAATATTAAGAATTGCTCTCATGTACTGTTTTAAATTGTGATGTAAGTGAAATAAAGAATCTATCTATCTATTTCTAAACTAAGTGGTCACTGTACGTACACACATCACTCACTATAATATGCTCTTAGCAATAACACCGTAACACTAGCTGTTTAATTTCTATCCATCCGGCTAGGAGCCAAGACATGAAAAATGTCACCTCAAGCGGATTCTAACCTGCGTTCAACATTGCGTGTTGACACCACGACCAGACCACCGAGGAGGTTAGATATATAAAACATTAATTGTGGTGTAACAAAAATAAAATGATAGGTACCTAATCCGGATAAATGTCGTTATGTACAATTTACCAGAAACCCTAAAATTATATTGAATCGGATTACCAAATAAATTATAGTAAAATAAAAAAGGAACATAGTATTCAAGACCTTGGAGTAATATTTGATATTAAATTAACATTCATCCCACATTTTGAACATATCTCAAAAAAGCATCGCAAGTATTCGGTGCTTTTAATATATAACTTACGAAATTGATTGCCCAGAATTGTTGCAGCTGATTAATTTACGTGTTCCGTCAAGAGTTTTTCGCAAGCCTATGATATATTGGAACAAAATACCGAAAACTGATCATCTTAGTGGTAGGCAGAGTCGTGTGATTGACTCTGCCTACCACTAAGAAGAACAGTTTTGGGTTCAAGTTCCCCATATAAAAGAATGCGTTACCTCTTAAACGAGCTTACTGACAGGTTTGGTTTGCGTTTCCAATCAACAAAACTGGCTGCTTTGTTGTTCAAATACTTAGAATAGATATCAAGAGTGATCCTTCAGCGCTGGTGTGCTGTTTTTATTTTGTATTTTGTTCCAATATATAATTTCAATAATAATTATACTAGCTGCCCGAACAGACTTCGTTCTGTCAAAAGTTATTTACTCTGTGATTTTTATGGGAAAAGAAAAGTGTTCTTCTTGCTATTTTTCGCGCAGTTTTTGTTTTTTTCTCTCCACAACAACCTTCATTGTGCCTCAAGGAAAATATTTAAAAAATAGCCGAATCGGTCCACCTGTTTTCGAGTTTTGCGCTGAACAAAACATTTTCAATTATATAGATAATATTTTGTTGTGATTAATTGAGAGTGCGTGTGGTGCTTACCTATAAGTGATTGTTACACTCATGTACTATGTAATTTACTGTGCACATAATTGTCAACGTAATACTGTACACAATCGTTGGTAAGCCATATCTATATCTATACTAATATTATAAGGAGGAAAGATTTGATTGTTTGTTTGTTTGTTTGTGTTGAATAGGCTTCGAAACTACTGAATCGATTTCGATGAAATTTGGTATAGGGATAGTTCGAGACCAGGGGAAGGACATAGGGTAATTTTCCTACGGAAAAAAAAATCCCGCGGGAAAACAAAAATAACGCGGGCGAAGTCGCGAGCGCATAGCTGGTAAATAAATAAAATAAAAATAAATATATTCCTTGCACCAAAACGAGATACTGGCACCGCGCTCACAGCGACGCCGACCGGCACGGCGCGGCGACATTCATTGTTTCAGCTCACACTGGCTCATATTTTACCGTCCTATTGTTAGTTTTTACTTATTACGGTCCCGCGCCGCGTATGAAGACAATAAATCCCCTAACAAAGGTCCCGAATATTCGGCAAAAGCGCTTTTTGCCGTCCAAGTATTATTTTGCGCGGAAAAAATGGCAATTAACAGAAGCAACATTGTGCTTTAATTGCCACGGTTTATTTTTAATGTTTCTCATACTTCTGCGTGGCCTGCAACATATTTCGCGAGAAATGTGATTTAGGTTTGTAACGCCCGCCCGTTCCCGCGCGGAAACACTAGGTATTACTATAACTCTACCGAGGTGGTAATTTGGAAAGAATGATGACGTCATATTTACGTATATCAAATTACTTTGAGACTAAGGATGCCTATAAAACAAAACATTGTTAAACTGTTTTTGCACAGAACGACATTATTGTCATAATGTTTTTCTGTTCCGTGTTTAATCTTTTCTTTTTCGAAATAAAGCCGCAGTTGGCCCAAAAATGTTTGATATGGTGGACTGCATCATATATTGAAATTGCGACTTAAAACGAAAATGAATAAGTAAGTAATAAAAATTACCTATTTATCGTTACATAATTGCATGCAATTGGGCAATTATAAATAGGTTTTATAAAAACTTACCTGAGTCGTTCCGGACACCAACTTATTCTGCACTTAAATGATAGAAGTTTCCTAAGGACTACCTCTAGCTAGATCCAGTTGAGTTCGCCCTATTTCGCTACTAATTAAAACCATTGTGCTATTTTTTTATTATCTAGCTGCGAAGTGCTTTACCAATGAAGAATTCAATTGCGAAAAACATCATAAATTATAAGGTTTCGATACGACAAACGACAATTCGATAACAAGTTGAACAATGAAGTGATTTAAATTCTTTATTTATTCTTTATTTACTTCCTTTTATTTAAAACTAGCTGTGCGAGCGACTTCGTCCGCGTGGAAATCCTTTTTTATCGATTCCCTTTACAATTTCCCCCTCCCCTTTTAACACCTTTAAGGAATGATTTCGGGGAGAAAACTTTTCTTTATCCTCCCCCACAACTCAAACAATGTCCATACCAAATTTCAATCGGTTCCGCGGTTATTGATCCCCCATACAAACTTCCACCCCCCTTTTCTCCCCCTTAAGGGGTGATTTCTGCGATAAAAGCTATCCTATTTCCTTTTCTGGGACTCGAACTATGTCTATATCATAGCCAAAGGTCGATGTGCAGTCTCTTCGCGGAATTACTGGTTTATCCTAGGTTTGACCAAAGCCTTCGGGCTAACCGCGAAATAAATTCCAATTTCGGCCTTTGATTAAAGTATCTTTAGTCAAACCTAGAAGTTCCTAACTTTTCAGTCAAACGTCGAAAGTAAAATAATCTGTTTCGGGCTTTGCCTAGTCGATCCTAGAAGCGACTGGCAGACTCGGTCAAACGTCGACTGTATTTTTAACACGTTTAAGTTTATACTTGTGGTGTTCATGCAAGCAAGTTTATGCTTTCTCTGTAAATTATTTTATCATTTCATGTTTCGATATTAAGCGAGAATCAAATAGTGGTGTTACTGAAAAAGTGGATGAAGAAGGAACGATAAACACACTTTTTTAACCGACTTCTAAAAAAGGAGGAGGTTTCTCAATTAAACCGTATGTATGCTTTTTTTTGTTTGTTCGCGGATAACTTCGTCGTTTATGAACCGATTATGATTCTTTTTGTATTCGATAGAGGATACTCCAAGGGTGATCCCATGTTCACCAAAATTAGGATCTGATGATTAGATCCTATAAAAATCGAGGAAAACCCTTAAAGTTTTAGGGGTGTCCAACGTGTTTTGTGTGTATGTTACGCGATTACTCCGCCAAATGTCGACCGATTTTTAAAATGCCTTTTGTATTCGATAGAGTATACTCCTGGGGTGGTCCCAAGATCACTAAAGTCAGGATCTGATGAGGGGATCTCATGAAAATCGAGGAAAACCCTAATTAGGGTTCCTTTCACTAAAAGTTAAAAATAAAAAATATTATACAAAAAAACCGACTTCAAAAACACTGAAATGTTTAAAATAATATAAGAATAGGTAAAGACAACATCACACTTCTATATTGAAGTCGGTGACAAATTTAAAGACTTTCTAGGGGTTCATCGTTTGGCACCGACTTCAATATAGAAGTGTGATGTTGTCTGTACCTATTCTTATATTATTTAAAATTTCAGTGTTTTTGAAGTCGGTTTTTATTTTTTCGAGGAATCAAATAAAAGAATGCAAAGAAAATTTTCTTAATTTCAAGGATGTGCCCAACGTAAAGAGAAAATGTCTGTCTCTAAGAGAAATAAGTGCAAAAGATTCTAAATTTGGGGGCCAAGGCTTTATAAAATGTCATTGCAACAAAAAATGCTCTTCAAAATTATGTAAATGTAAGAGATCTGACGTATTGTGCAATTCTAAATGTCATAATGCCTCACCATGTCTAAATAAAGACTATTTTTACTATGACAACATAACAACAATAAACATTAAAATAAAAAAACGTTTTATTACACCTAATTTAACAAACTTTAGACTTTCTAATACCTAATTGAAGTTTGACTGGTCAAAGCCCGATTTCATTAATTTGAGTTTTGACGTTTGCCTGACCAAATTAGTTTCTCCTAGGTTTGACGAAAATTCTTTAGTCAGAGGCCGAAAAACTTCATTTGTTTGGGCTTTGACTAAGACTTCAAGTCAGACCTGAGGATTGACTAGTCAAACCTAGGAGCGCCGGAGCTTCGAGGATTGACTATAACATCTATACTTACCAAATTTCATTTAAATCGGTTCAGTAGTATTGGCGTGAAAGCGCTACAGACAGACAGACAGAGTTACTTTCGCATTTATAATATTAGTATGGACTAGCTGTGCCCGCTCGCGACTTCATTAGCGCGGATGTCGGAAAATAACAACATGTTTTTTTGCAACATTTTTCATTGATGCTCAGCTCCTAATAGTCATAGCGTGATGTTATTACAGCCCTCCCTCGATGAATGGACTATCCAATACAAAAAGATTTTTTTAATTTGAATCAGTAGTTCCTGAGATTAGCGCGTTCAACCAAACAAACAAACTTCAGCTTTATAATATTAGCATACATTTCGCGAAATATAAAAAAGTGTTGCCTTTAACCTTTGAAATCGGTTAAAAATACAAGAAATTTTCAAGTTTAATCTTTTCTTTTTCGAAATAAAGCCGCAGTTGGCCAAAAATGTTAAATATGGTTAAAGATAGGATTAAATCTGTTTGTAATAAGTAATATATATATATAAAAAAATGAAGGTGAGTTCATAAAAACACAGTAAAATGGGGTCGTTACTCCTGGTCCCACTACTTTGCCCCACTACTGGTGGGTCCACGATGCTGCGTTAAATGTTTGTACTGCTTAATGTGTATGCTGATCTTAATCTTCTAATATATAAAAATCTCGTGTCACAGTGTTTGTTATCGAACTCCTACGGCTTGACCGATATTCATGATTTTTTTGTGTATAATAATATAATTTTGATTTTATCCATACAAAAACAGACAAACACAAATGACACCAATAACTGCTACAAAATTTTACTATGATCTAGGATTATCTGTTGCTGAACTAGGCTGATATGTGGATAATGTTGTTGGTTGTACATTGAATTACTTTGCAATTTATACAATATTGTAGGCTCTTAATGTATAACTGTTTGTTATCCCAAATAAAATAAAATAAAATAAAATACCTGTATTTCAGCATACAGCGCCTCTATCTTCGGAGAATACTAACATAAAATCTTAAGCAATAACAAACATGAAAAATTTAAAGGCACATGTGTGAGTAAATATATTATCAATACTCCTCTCGGTGTGTATGATGATTGTGCGTGAGTGTATGTGAGAGGGTGAGTAGTGAGATATGTGAATTTATATGTTCTTAGATTTCCTATCTCATTACTTCCAATATTTTTTCGGTTTCACTAATATGAAAGCCGTTGGATCCAGTTTGAGATATTAATTTTTCACTGTTATTTTGTTTAGGAAATATATTGTTAATTTTATTTAGTTTGTTATATATATAGGAATATATATATATATGTATATACGGTACGTTTGAGAATAGGTGGCAGGCTATTTTCTATACCCTTAGGTGATAAGGGTGGCCCAGCAGATTTTTCTTGATAGGTAATTATTATGGCAAAACATAGTTAGCGGGCACAGCTAGTGAATAAATAAATACCTAATAAATCATCTCGTATATGCATGGCCATCCATCACCTTTATCTATATTATCAAGATAAGCTTCACAACCGGAAGTGTAGGCTGACGTCCCGTTGACCCAGCGAAGCCACAACTCAGAGTTTCCTCCCACTAAGATAACATTGCAGCAGAATATAATTCACTTACACTAACCACGGTATTCAGAAGCAAAAGCTACTTTAAACAAACTAAGTGCCTCGTTTCTGGCTTCACAAATGTAATAACATAAATCTCAATTTACTTACCATCTCCTTCGCTGATGCACTGGCTGCATGTTGTCTTGCCCGTGGACACCACAGTGTAGGACTTAAGGAAATATTTCAGTCCTTGAGAATAAATTTCAGTACTCGGAGTTTCTTACTTAAGACGAGGTTTTCTAGGAAATCTACACGTGCACGGGGGTTGCTTTATTGTAAGGTAACACGAGTAATTGATAACTGAATAGCTTCTAATTACACTATTCAATTTGTAGAAATTCTAAATAGGAACGATCTAATTTAACGACTTTCTAGTCGGAAAAAAGTGATCACACTACACTAAATTGAATCCTAAATTGGACTGCAGTGTTGCCATGCTCGTGGATTTTCCACTAGTTTTGGTGTTTTGGAACCCTTAGTTGGTCGGCAAAATTCGTTTCTGGTGGCTAGTGGTTTTTAGTTGGCATCAAAAGTCAAAAATATATCAACATATAAATCTAATGAACTACTACTATTCTGTCATTCCGAAATGTCACACCCGAGATTCCGCCTAATACGAGTTATTAGGAACAGACCATTTTTTTCTTCAAATTAATGTTTTTGAAATATTAACTTGCCAACACCACATACTAATCGTGTGTTTACACATTAATTTTTGTATATAAAATGAGAATTTTTGTGAGTAAAATTCTTTTTTGTGTAAAAAGTTGTTTGCTGGATATACACTCTTTCAACTTCAGGAAATAATGGAAAAGAATGAAATTTAACAAGGAACTGCAATACAAGAATAGAGTAGTTTATGCATAAATGGCCTAAAAATTAGTTTTTTATGTTTAAGAATAGAGCCAAAATAGAGCTATGGAGACACATTATTTTAGAACTAGCACATTGTTAACATATTCAATTTCAAAAATCTTTATTCAACATAGGCCTTCACAGGCACTTATTGTACATAAATTGACCTTGTATGTGCATACATCTGTATGCACATCATTTATGTATGTATGTACATTTGTATGCACATACAAGATATCATACTCAAGATGTCTGCAAATACATGTAGGAATGAAAAAAAAGTTATTTTAAGGATGAATTTAGCTGTAAAAGAACTAATTTGGCAACACTGTATCTCTAAATTGTAAACAATTTAGGAAGTAGAGCGGTTGGGACTCTCCTTGCTTCCTAAATCGTATCCAATCTGTTCTAACTGCGATTACACCTTCCTGTTTCCTAATTGGGATCTCTACTAATTGAATGGTGTAATAAGCGTCAGGTACTTATCACTAGGTTTTAATCGTGTTTGGAAAACTGAATTCCAAAATAAAAAAAATATTTTCATTTCATTTTCTTTTTGCAAGGCTATTGGTGAAATTTTAATTTCACATATTATATTTTTTTTATTCATAGCTGTTATTATAATATTACAGAGTCTATCAACTGTTTCTTTTTTGTAAAAATGTCTAAATAATAAGTTAACAATATAATATAATCTTCATTAAATCTTCGCAAAACTCTATAAAAAAATATATACAGGGTGTCCCAAAAAATGGTGTCAAGCGTAAATCCAGAGTTAGAGCACCTCTTGGAGTACCCGAATCACCCCCATGTATGTTCCGCGATTATTCGTAGTTTTCGAGTAATAATTTTTTTTCTGACCTTTAGAAAATTCACTCAAGGTCCGTAAAGAAAGCAAAGTTCGTCAAATAATCACAAATGAGCGTATCGTACGTAAGGCGCAAACAAAAGCAGGCAAACGACTGGCGCCAGAACACAATAGGCGCTCGGACTACACCCCCCGCCTCATCCCCTTGTCACAAAGAATAGCATTCCTCAGTTACAGTTATCCATTTCGCCAATGAGAGTGAGAGAGATAGCAATAATGCAGTCTCTTTCATATCCTCTCACTCGGGCAATTTTTTAGCAGGTAAGTACTGCGTTACATCCAACACTTATTAACTACATGAAACCCATTTAAATATGGGTTTTGTTGGTAACACCAACAAAACATAATTTTTTTGTATGGCAACTTGGCCAATTAAAAAATGTAATGGACTTCCGTTATGGCGGTTAAATAACGTGTACTGTGCGATAATAGTGCTCCAGTAAAATCAGTGTTGAAATAAACCTAGTTTTGCATTTTCTTCATCCTACAAACAAAACCTACCTCACCAGCGGCAGCGGTCTACATTTGGTCCTTCGGCATCGGAAAACAAGAACATATTGGCAAGAAAGTTCATCAAAAAATAAGAAGACTTCAAGACTCAGCACAGTGGCACGCATTGCGTTGCGAGTTGAATATTTACGTATCAACGCAATTGCGCGAAATCTACGCCTGCAATTATCTTTCGAGCGTAGCGTCATCTGTTCTGCAAAGGTATATTTCACGAAACACTGCATTTCATCAAAATATTGAAGAAATTAATTATTTCTACAAAAAAAAATCGTCGACGTAAGTAATAGGTATTCATTTTCTCACTCGCATCCCTTCAAAATATTCTGCGAGCAAGTGAGACAAAAAAAAAGCAAGCATCCTAGATCAAGCAAAAGACGTGGACGTGCAAGACAACAACGAACGAACAACTTCATTGGTGAGGAGCCGGGCGTTATTTGTCTTCTCACTCACATCCTTCGAGGATCAACAGCGGGCGAGCGAGACGGAACGAGGTGAAGCTACACGCTACACGCTACAACCGACCGCGTGGCGTGTGCATCGGAACGGAACGGAACCGCCATTTTGTTCGTGAGTCGATCGATAGTACATCATACAAGTGCGCACGATTTCTTTTTTGAGTTTGAACTTTAAGTTTATGGTTTTAATTACAAGTGGTTTTGATTAAATACAAAATGTCTCGCGACGATACTAATAACTTCAAGCAATTAATTGTGTCTCGTGGCTATGTAAAATCCTCCATGACTAGGCTGTATAATACGCTTAGCACTCAGAATGATTATAGCGTCAGTATGCTTCTATCTAAGAAAAATCGTGTTACCGTGTTATTTAAAGAGTATGAAGAGTATTGTAAACAAATATTATTGTATGATGAGAACGATAAAGAAGATATTTCCGATTGTGAGGAAAAATATTTTTGTATTCTCAACTTAATAGATGAACAGTTGCAAGAAAAATGTAATTCAGCCCCAGAGGCAGGGCCTGTAACCAAAACAAAATTACCTACTATACAAATACAATGTTTTAACGGTAAGTACTGTGACTACATTCCCTTCATCAATTTATTTTATGCTATCATTGATAAAGATAGGTCTTTGGATAACATACAAAAATTATATTATCTTAGGTCATTTTTAAAGGATGAACCTTTTGATTTAATAAAAAATCTCCCCTTGATGAACGACAGCTATCAAGCTGCCCTTACATTACTAGATGAAAGATATAATCATAAATTTAAAATTGTAAATGAGCACATCAATTCCTTGCTTGATTTAAATATTATGCATAAATCTACATCAAACAATTTAAGGGAATTTATTTCAAAAATTAAGCAATGTCTGTCCTCCTTACAAAACCTAAATGTTAATATAGATACCTGGGATCCAATAATTTTAGCTATTTTATACCGTAAAATAGATGTCTATACGACAAGAGCTTATCAGTTGGAGCGAAACGAAGCTGTTGACCCAACTGTCGCAGAGTTTCTTGGCTACCTGGAGAAAAGAGCCTTGGCATTGGAAAGCGCTGAACCCACTACTTCTATGAAGGCTCCCAGGGCTGTAGTGAATGTGATGGCTGAGTCGCCTGCTGCAAAATCATGTTCATACTGTAAGTCCACTCTGCACAAGTTATTCTCTTGTAACAAATTTAAAGTATTGCCATCTGTAGACAGGATAACATTTGCTAAAGATAATTCTTTGTGTAATTTATGTCTGAATAGTCACAAAGGTAAATGTAGGTTTCATTTTCGCTGCAATGTTTGTAAAAAGGCTCATAACACCTTACTTCACGAGGAGACGCAGGAGCAGCCAGTGTCACTTATTTCTAACACTATAACTAATAAAGTATTGTTACCAACCGTCAAAGTGAAACTTTTCTCTAAGACTGGCAGAGAAATCCACCTGAAGGCCATACTGGACTCCGCCTCACAAGTTTCATTAGTAACTAAAAAAGTAATTGATCATTTAGGTATTGTACCTAAACCTGATGGGACTAATATTGTGGGAGTAAATAATCAAAGCAATTTTACAAACTTTTCTTTTCCATTGGAGGTATGTTCCATTACTACTCCATATAAAGTTATGATTAATTGTTATGTTTTAGATAAAATCACATGTAAAATCCCTCAACAAAAAATTGACATATCAAAAATAAATATACCTCCAGATGTAAATCTAGCGGATATTGAATTTAACATTCCGTCTGAAATCAATATGCTGATTGGAGCTGATATATTTTTCCAGGCGGTGATACCGGAGCATTCAGCATCACTGCTGCAATATGCTACGCAATCTGCTAATAAAGCGAATCGCCAGCCATGTTTCATCAGCACGAGGTTTGGTCATGTCATAGGGGGACCATTGCCTGTTCAGGCAATCAATGAAAGTAAGGTATCGCTTTTATGTACAAGTTGCAATTCTGATGTAAACAAAACTATACAACAATTTTGGTCTGCTGAAAATATACCTGAATTTTGTAACGAAAGTATTCCAGAGCAACAGTTATGTGAAAATATTTTTAAAGAGACAGCTATAATTGAAAATAATAAATTTATAGTAGATTTACCTTTAAAGTTGCCTCTTAAAGAAATAAAAGATGCTCTTGGAGACTCCTTCGACTTAGCATTGTATAGGTTTTACAATTTAGAGAAAAAATTGCATAAAAATAAAACACTCTTTACCGACTATAAAAAATTTATAGATGAGATCATAGACTTGGGACATGGACACTATATTGATTTAAATTTATTAAACTTTGATAGCGAGCCATTATACTTTATGCCGCATCATGCTGTGTTCAATGAAAATAGTAAAAGTACGAAAACACGAGTTGTGTTTGATGCATCAATGCGTACAAATAAAAAATTATCATTGAATGATTTTCTGCTAAATGGACCGCTTGTCCAAAAGGAATTATTTGACATTATGCTTTTATTTCGTTTTGGTAAATACACATTTACCACAGACATACAAAAATGTTTCGCTGCATTAATATAAATCCTAAGCATGCTTCCTTACAAAATATTTTGTGGAGAGAAAACATTAATGAGCCTGTCAAATGCATACGCCTTACAACTGTAACATATGGTGAAAAAAGTTCTAGCTTTCTGGCCACACGCTGCTTACAGGAACTTGCGAATCAGTTTAAAGATAGTTTACCTTTAGCTTCGTATATTATCAATAATTGTACATATGTCGATGACATATGTTTCTCACATTCAGATTTAAATATTATGATTGATGCAAAAAGACAATTGTGTGAGCTTCTTAACAAAGGTGGTTTTCAAACCCACAAATGGGCATCAAATTGTCAGCAAATTTTAGCTGATGTTCCATTAGATAAGCAACATTTTGATCACTTAGATTTTCAGAAGGATAATTATTTTATGAAAACATTAGGGTTGACACTAAATGTCAAAGAAGACTATTTTGTTTTTAATAGTCCAGCTCCTTTTAATAGTGAAAATCTCACAAAAAGGCAAATATTAAGTTATATTTCTCAGTTTTATGACCCAATGGGATTTATTTCTCCAATAATATTAAAGGCAAAGTTATTTATGCAGCAATTATGGTCACAAAACATTGGTTGGGATGATACACCAACAGAGATCTTTATAAATGAATGGTTACATTTTTCCAAAAGTTTATCTGAAATGCAAGCACTGCATATTGACAGAAATATAAATATATCTCCTGCTTCGAAAGTACAACTTATTGGTTTTGCTGATGCTTCAAGCACTGCAGGCTATGGCTGCTGCATATACCTCCGCGTTCTCGATGAATCTGGAAAGGTTTCTTTATACTTGCTTTGTGCAAAATCCCGCATAAATCCTAGCAGTCACCCACTTACTATACCACGCCTGGAATTAAATGCCATGGTTTTACTTTCAAGGCTTATCACTAGAGTTCATAATACTTTATTACTTAAAATAAAAATAGATAATGTTTACTTATTCTCTGACTCACAAATTGCACTAGCATGGTTAGCCACGGATCCCATGAAGCTTCAGGCATATATTGCAAACAGGGTTAAGTTAATCAGTGCACAAACTTCTAAGTGGAAGTGGCTGTATGTAAATGGAAAAGAGAATCCTGCAGATTATGTAAGTCGAGGTGCCAACCCCATGGATATAACCCAATGTAAGTTATGGTGGCAAGGTCCAGATTTTTTATTAGATAATAAATATATACATGAAAATAAAATGAAAAGTCATGTGAGTGATTTACCTGAAATGAAGAGGGAAACGGCTCTCTCCAATGCCAAGGTATCTTTAATAACTCAACAGGAAAATAGATTATTTCATTACTTGAACAATCTTTCAAATTTGCATAAAATGATTAATATCACTGCATACATATTAAGATTTTGTCATAATATTAAAAATAAAAATTCTAGAATGTCAGGCAACTTATCTGCTCTTGAGCTACAAAATGCATTAAATAAGATCATACAACATGAACAGAGCATTCATTTCAAGCAAGAGATTGATACATTAATTCTTGGTGAGGAAAATATAAAAGGTGCATTGAAACCACTTCATCCCTTTCTTGATAAAAATAATTTGTTAAGAGTAGGTGGTAGAATTGATAATTCTAATATTTCATTCTCAAAAAGGCATCCCATAATATTACCAAAAAACTCTAGAATTACTGATTTGATTATAAAGAATGAGCACATAAGATTATTACATGCTGCACCAAAGCTTTTGTTATCTAGTCTCAATCAAAGGTTCTGGTTAGTAAATGGTCACAGACATATAAAGAAAATTGTGCATAAATGCTTAATTTGCTTTAGAATGAAAGCTCAATGTGCAAAACAGCTGATGGGTTCACTGCCCTCTCAGAGAGTAACTGCATTTAGACCATTTCAAAATGTAGGAATAGATTATGCAGGTCCAATACAAATAAAAAATTCGCGTTTAAGGCGAGCTGTAATCACCAAGGGTTATATATGTATATTTGTATGTTTTACTACAAAGGCCATTCACTTAGAGCTTTCTTCAGATTTAAGTACAGATTGTTTTATTGCTTGTTTTAAACGTTTTGTGGCACGTAGGGGATTACCTACAGATGTATTCTGCGATAATGGGAGTAATTTTAAGGGTGCAAATAATGAACTAGCTCAATTGTATAAGCTGCAGAAATCGCAAGAACATCAAATTACTGTTTATAAACACTCAAGTTCACTTGGCATTAATTTCCACTTTATACCAAGCTACTCTCCTGTGTTTGCTGGCCTTGCGGAAGCTGCAGTAAAAAGCACTAAGTTTCATTTAAAACGTATAATGCAAAATTATATTCTAACTTATGAACAATTGCTCACAGTACTGTACCAGATAGAAGCTGTCCTTAATTCTAGGCCCTTATTACCTGTAACCGTTAATGACATTAATGATTTCAGTTATTTGACCCCTGGTCATTTCTTAATAGGCGAGTCTTTAACCTCATTTCCTGAAAGAAATGTTAATGAAATTCCTGATAACCGATTAAAGTTTTGGGAAATTACTTGTAAAATTAGACGTAATTTTTGGAATATTTGGTACAAATATTATCTTAACACTTTACAATGTCGACCAAAATGGCGTGATAGTGTTCCTAATATTATGGTGGGAGCATTAGTCATCTTGAAAGAGCCTAACTCCCCTCCTTTGTCATGGCCTATGGCCAGAATAGTTAAGGTTTATCCCGGCAAAGATGGGAAAATCCGTGTTGTCGAAGTGATGACACCTAATAAAAAATGTTACAAACGTTCTTTAGCTAGTATTTGCTTATTACCCATAGATTAAGTTATTATTCAAACTTGAATGTTTTAGGATTTAAGATAAATGATTTTTAAGATTTAAGAGCCCAAGATTTAAGTTTTTGTTTTTGGTATTTATGAGAACTACATATTTTATGATATAATTAAAAAACTGTTTTGGATGCAACTAGTTCAATAATTACTTATGTTCATTTATTACACTGCTACTTAGTTCATTTAGTTATATAGTTCTAAAATAACTAATTATTAAGAGAAAGAGTTATTACTTATTAGTTTTGTGTTTTTTCCAATATAATTTTTATTAAAATTATATTCCTTTAGATTTCGTTTTAATACCTTTGTCAAAACATTGAATCATACGCTAAGATAGATATAAGGCAAGGTACAAAAGAAAACAATTTTTCTTAATTTAATTTTGATTTATTTACCTATAAGTAATATACATACACTTAAAAACGGAATGTTGTAGTGTTAGCAAGATGCTGGTTTTTAATATAAAGACTATACGTACCTTTTTATTACCATTTACTTACATAAATATTTGGTGGTATTCCCTTGCCCCCAGCATGTTGGTAACACCAACAAAACATAATTTTTTTGTATGGCAACTTGGCCAATTAAAAAATGTAATGGACTTCCGTTATGGCGGTTAAATAACGTGTACTGTGCGATAATAGTGCTCCAGTAAAATCAGTGTTGAAATAAACCTAGTTTTGCATTTTCTTCATCCTACAAACAAAACCTACCTCACCAGCGGCAGCGGTCTACAGGTTTCATGTAGTTAATTTTTGCTAAATTGTAATTAATCTGAACCTTAGAAATTATAAAAAGACCAGATATTTTTTTTATCATCTGATAGGAATTTGGTAAATTTTATGAAATTTTCACCTCGCTGTCTTTGATGGCCGATTTAAGCCAAAGTAGCCCTATTAAGTACTTTTTTTTTATTATTATGAAAGCAGAGAGTCTAGAGAAGTTTTTACACATACTTAGAAACCATGAATTCGCCTGTTTAGATTTTTAATTTAAAGATGAATTTTTAAGTAATTATTCACTAACATTCAAATTTTGACTTTACACTACTGTTTTCTAAATTTCCACTAAAGTAACGAAGCTGATTATTTTAGACATAAAAGAAGCACTAAAGATAATTCAGTGGCAAAAAGAAAAACATTAAAATATGTTCTACTTTTTTTTATTAAAAATTTTTAAGTTCTTTAGATCGGAATTTTCAAAAAGTCAGAAAAAAAATTATTACTCGAAAACTACGAATAATCGCGGAACATACATGGGGGTGATTCGGGTACTCCAAGAGGTGCTTTAACTCTGGACTTTCGCTTGACACTATTTTTTGGGACACCCTGTATATTTTCCTATCGCAGGCCTGCTGGTAGAAATTTCTTCGGAAATAAGCAGAACCTATGTACCTCATTAGTTACGTTCATTGTTTTGTAATGTTTTTGTTTTGTGTACAATGTACATAAATAAATAAATAATATTATACGAATTATAGAACTCTATATATTGAAAATACATATATCCGCCAACATTCGCCTATGAAATGTAATCATTATCATCATTTTAGCCAAGAGACGCCCTCTGTCGGACATAGGCCACCACCAAGGATCTTCAAAACACCGATTGAATCCAGCGGCATTCCGCGATCTTCACCACATCGTTGGTGCGGGCGTCGGCTTCGGCATCTTCTCGGCGAGGTACACGAAGGAGGTGGGTATATTTTTCATCTTTGGTCAGCCATCAGAGTCTTAACCACAGTAAACGTTGCTTAATTTTAACTTCGCATCTATCTAGCACATACTGGTGAAAACGCACACAAAACTTGACTGTAGCACTGTACATTTAGTTCAATCGTTCGTAGAATACGAAATATTACCTCATAACTATCATCGTCTCATCTTCATTATCATCTCTATGCTTCTGACTCCGAAGTCCGAAACACTTGCCGCTGTACGATTATAAAATAATAATGTAGGGGAGCGTGGGGTCGGGTAATGGGAGCGATGGTGATTGAAGGGGTTGTAGGCATATTTGCGGGATCGTAAACACTTGGCCGCTTCCGTCAATCATCTAGAAACATTGCCTGTCGAACACGAGCTGTTAGTGCCATGCGATAAGTCACAAGGGACAGTTGTGTGTTTTCACTCCACGCTTATAAACACTGCTGACTGCCAGCGCTAAGGTAAGCATGAAGTTACACTCTTATTTTATTATGTTTATGATTATTACATCTCTAGATTCTTTTACTTACAAGTCTTACATGTCTTGTTTTTCTTTGACTCGTAGGTTACACCCTCAACAATGTTTACCACATTTCACTATTTAACTGGCAGACAATGTCTTGGGCATTAAGTTCGCCATATGTTTATACAGCACTTTTAATATTGTTCGTTAAAGTCTAAATAAATTATTTAAAGAAATAATCTGGAAGCCATATTAAGCAATTTACCTACTGATATCCCGCAGGCTGTGCCCCGGAGCGCGGGGACGCCTGTCGTCTCTAATGCAACACTCCCGGCCGTTTGAAACTGAATCCCGACTAATTATTCCTTCCAAGACTTAATTACCGTACACAATCGCCGTGACCATTGTTCCGAATGCGTGCACAACGCGAGTAAATATAATCCATCATCACTTATAAGGACACACTAAGGGCGAGAGTATTCGAAAATAGGTATTTGTAAAAGTAAGAGATAAGAGCTTCGGTGGCGCTGTGGACGCGGCACTGACCTTCTAATCGAGAGATCCGCGGTTCGATCCTGCCATGTACCAATGTGTTTTTCGTTTTTCGAATTTCATATGTACATTTGTCCAATGCTCCTACAGTGAAGGAAAACATCGCGAGGCAACCTGCATACATCTACGAAGAAATTCAAAGTTGTATGTGAAGTCGACCAATCCGCACTGGGCCAGCGTGGTTGTCTAAGGCCTAAGTACCCAAACTTAGGGTAGGTTCGAGACCCCCGGTGGAGAAATATATGAGCTGTGATGTGATTATAACGTCAGGACTACTAAAGACATTATAGTAATATATTAATTCAGCTTCCCTAAATAGGGAAGGTGAATTAAGTCAACTAAACAGTATACTTAAATCACCTCCAGAAAAAGGTAATTGAAGTTTACTAAAAAGTACACTTAATTACCCTAGGTAAATTAGCACAGCCGAATTAAGTCTGCTGCATCTTAATAGTCAGTTATGATTTCAACATTATAAGCGCATAGGGTGACCAGAAAGTAGTTTGAAGCATAAAGTTTAATTCCTTAAGCAGGGCGCCATTATAACAACGGCGGCGGAAGGCAAGGCCCTCTGCCAAATGTTCCGGAAAGATAAAGCAAAGGAGAAAAATGTAAGAACCCCGTCCCACGTAAATCACGCGCCCTTGGCGAGCCGGTTAAGCTAACTGAGGTTAATTTGAAAGAACTTTCAAAAGAACATGTATTTTTTATCACAATACGGAAGAGATACAGCCTATCTCACGTCTGTGGGTAAATGATGTTTGTGCTAAAGTTAATCGAGCGTCAGTCGGTTTATTAACTCCGATGGTCTAATGGTTGAGAGCTGGAGTATTGACCTGGAGTATTCGATTTAACAAGTGGGCAGACGTTTTTCTACTTACTTAGTTGGTGTTAGAGCTGCTGATCCCACCTGGCTAGCTGCTACCGTCTATTTTTTTTAAACGTCACCCCGCACTAGGATTTTCTCCTGTGTCGTGGGTGCAGTTACAAACATATAATATCACATGCACATACGCCCAGACCGGAACAAATTTCTGTAGGCCATACAAAATATTTGTCCTGTACGGGAATCGAACCCGCGACTCGTTGCGCAGTAGGCGATCACTCGACCTCTGCGCTAACCGTGTCGTCAAATTGAAGTTTGTCTCCATAATAACACAATTAATAACATTGTTGTGTTCCAACAATTACAGGTAAAGTAGTCAGTTCCTCAGTTGCTGAGAAGTCCAGGTGAAGCTTCCACCTTCGTGTTTATCGTCACTTACCATCAGGTGAGATAAACGACAAAAGCTTCCCTGTTGTATGTAGAAAAGTCCTGAACCTAAACATATGTCTAAATTTGAATATCGAATCGATAAAGACTATTCACCGTAAACCTTCTATGACATATTAATTAGTGACTCCAAACACTAAATTCCAATAGCGATACAAAATTTAAGACAAACTCTTTATTAGATGTTTTTTTCCTTTATTAAATTCGCAATACACACTAAAAGATATGATCGAACAAAAAACAGCACGTATTTTATCTAAATAACAGATGCAACTCGAACTCTGCGCCAAAATGGAAAACAGATCTGCCAATCTAACTACAAAAAAAAACTAATTTTTAAAAAACAAATCATTCATTCCAGATACTTTTTTGACGGAATATATGTATGTACTGTAATCTATCTACTTAAGTTACTCGTATTTCTAATAAATCTCACCAGAAACCAAATATCTACATAAAAGATAACTACTGAAACACTGGCGTTCTCCCTATTCCACGAACGTCTGGTGAGACGTTTAACCACCGTCAATAGTATTGGATCTATTGCTTAACGTGTAAAATGCACGGAGAAATTCCAGCTGTTTTACATTCTTGGTTACCCATCAGAGTCCTGAGTAGCAAGCTACACGAGATGTAGCGTAACTGTATTAGACTCGCGCATATGTCCGCATGAATTTTTTTTGATTACTTGTCGGCATTAGGGTCTTAAATGATGTATAATTTTCAACCCTGCCCCCCTAGCAAGACCACCGAAACACGATATGATAAAACGACAGGTATATCTATACAAACCGTTAAAAAAAGTTCTTGATCTTGATTTTTCAATTAATACTCAAAACTTCAAGATATGAGTGATTGTAGCGCCACTGCTCCTCGTCTAAATCCAACGTCGTTTTCGTTCTATTTCCATTAATTTTCAATTCGGTTTTCATGAAAATCATTATCCCTTTCATCAGAAAAGAGTCGCGAAAGTCATCGACGCCAGACGAAAGATCTAAAAATATCCCTGATAAATACAGCGTGTTCCTTTAAAAAGTGGTGGCGCACGACATGTCCAGTGTTTTGATTAGCCGAGCTGTGAGTACTGCTTTTCGAACTTTTTTCGAATCCGTGAGAATCAGCCCCTAAGGGCCTATTCAAAGTCACATGTTCTTTTTCTTCAATGTGTATTAGAATGACATTACAAACCTATTTGACATAATTATGTAAAGCTCAAACTCATAAAATCTTTATTCAATATAGACTTATAGACCCTTTACAGGCACTTATTGAAGTCAACAAATTACAAGAGTCTATTTAACCAATAAATTAATTTAAAATTGCTACAAATCAAGATAAGCTATGTATTATTTAAACCTTGTATGGACATACATCCCAACCATAATTAAGATGTATGCAAATACAAGTAAAATGAAAAAAAAAAGTTGACTCTACACCTGTTCGGAAATTGGGAGAGCCTTCTCAAGAACCGGCAAGAAACTAGGTAGGTCTAATTTTTTTATCTCCTTTTTTAAATTGCCACATTACAATAATATATTATTTTACAAACATAACTTTGGTTTTATTAAAATATATATAGAAATGCCTGTCGAAGTGATTGGAACAGTTAGTCAAATACGTTCACCAACAATCACAAAGTGTACTTAATGAAAGTCGAATTGATACATTTTTTGTCAACCCCAAGCACTTCTATCTGTCATATAGTCAGACACTTTATAATATGCTTTTATTATAAATACTTTCCTGATTGCAATCTTGTCATCCCCGTTCTATGCATTTCAACGCGAACGCGATGAAACTGTAGCTAGAGGCTCAGAATTCTTGCACTAAGAAACTTCCTCTAGATTTTTTAGCTACAAAAATAATGACAGATGCAATTCATGTTTTTTTAGCAAATCATATTTTTTATATAAATATGGTAAGTGGCTACAGTCGCCTATAATACATTATGATTCTTATTAGATTTGCAAATCTACAATCTTCACAAGGACTCCCTTGTATGTTGCCAACTTGTTACATAAGAGACACTTTACCGGAGGGAGACTTTATACCAGAGTCGCCTGCTTGGGTACCTCCGTCTTACCGATTTCTGCTGCAAAGCAGCAGTGCTCGCATCGCTGTGTTCCACTTTGAAGGTCAAGATATGGCAGTAGAATAACTGGATACCATGACTTTACATCTTTAACTACGGTTCTTGTGGGGGTTGCAGATTTGCTGTAAATCTCACAAGAGACACATGTACTATAGGTGACGGTTACCACTTACCATGGTGGGCAGTATGATTGTTTGCCAACTTAGTTGTAAAAAAAAAATTTACAGTACCCTGTAATTTTTCTAGCGATCTTCGTCAACCAATTGGTCGCATAAACTAATAAATCTGGTTAAAACGTTCGGGTTACCATCGAATTCAGGCACCAATCGAAGGGCCTTCCATACATTGTCAAGATCTGCCATGTTTAAAATATCGCTATCGCTACTAAAACTCGAATTTAAATCTCTATTTGCGTCTACTTCTAACTGTCTATTAATATTAACTAACCTAGGTGTCCGCGATTGCCTTGGATGGAAAATCTTGGAGATAAAAATAGGAATAACAAAAAGGAAATACAAATTAAAATAGGAAATTACTTACAAGGAATAGCAACTTCAGATCAATTCTAAAGTACCTATGTACAGTGTACACATCATTGGCTTCTCTGCGGTATCTATGTCTTGATACGCCTGGATGCTGGTAGCTCTTTAAGGTTCTGGATACTCGGAGACCAAAAAGGACTATGCGGAGCCAAAGAAAGTATACTTGTTCGCGCTACGCAACTTTTCGAGTATCCTACCGACTGCGCCAGTTAGAAAAGCTATAGCCAGAACTTCCAAAAAAACAACTTTTCTAATAATTATTTTAATACTAATGAATTACAATTAAGAATGCCCAATGCTCGACGATCGATACAAAAGTAACAGTACAGTACACATCGCATTGACGTCACGAACTGCTGGGGCCGTACTCTTAAAATCGACAACGATAATATCGGATTAGCCCTACTCTAAACTCGCTATCGTTAGCGTTATCGTTGTCGTCGTCGGATCCATCACTACATAGTATAAATGCTTAGATCTTTAAAACTACGCAACGAATTTTGATACGGTTTGTTTTAATAGATAGAGTGATTCAAGAGGAAGGCTTATATGTATAATACATGCATAGTATAGTAGAGAAACCCTGATAATTTTAGGTTTCTAATGCGATATCGTAAATAAACACTTTTTTGGGCTTAATTTGCAAACGCTGGCACTACGAGATAAATCAAAATAATTTACTACAGTATTGTACACCTTAAAAAGGTCTACAAAAAAGTCCGCTATGGTATATATCTATATCTTAGGGATAACCCACAATAACCCTTTTTTATCCTTTACTTTTTACGAGAAATAATGGCTTATTTACGAAGCGATTTTAAGCAATACAGCATTAATCCTTATCCAATTAAGTACCTTAAATACAATGTGCATTTAATATAGATCAATTTGGCCCTTTACAGCATGTATATAAATGAATATTTTCGAAGATATTACAGATTTAAAATGTAGGGACGTTGCGGACAATGCGGTTTCAGCGGTATCGGCCGGGGGGCCGGCGGGCGGCGCGTGCCTATAAAGAGTATAAAGTACTTACTAGCTTTCCGCTCGCGGCTTCGCCCGCGTTATTATTGTTTTCCCGTGGGAATTTATATTTTCCCGTAGGAAAAATAATTTTGTAGCCTATTTAAGCCCGAATAATAAATTTCATAGAAATTGGAGCAGATTTTAAATATTTTTCATAGAGATTTTCAACCCCTATTTTGCACCCAAAGGGGGTGAACTCTAATAAACCACGAAACACGTGTTCAATGAAATATTTTTAAGAGCATGAATCTCAAGTTTTGTCAAAATCGTTGCTATTTTAAATTATACAATTTTTCCATACAAACTTGCAACCCCTATTTCATCCCTTCAGGGTTATTTTTTTAAATCCCTTCTTAGTGTGCATTTTGAATAAAAAAAACAACCCAAATTTCACGTTTCTACCATTAGCGGTTACGGCTGTGCGTGCGTCTATAGATGGGAACATCTCCTTTTATATAAGTAGGTATATAGATTGTCTAATGACAAAAAAGCTGTGAACGTTGTATTTAAATACAACGTTTATATCAGCGTCTATCAGCATTTATGTAAATTTTACTCCTAAGGGGGTAAAATAAGTGTTGAAATTTGTATGAAAGTCCTTTTTTAATGGACTATTGATTAATAATAAATAAATACGTTTAAAAACATGAATAAATTATTCATAAATATTTATACAGCTTTTAAATCTGTAAATATAATCACCTTCCACGCGAGCAAAGCCGTGGGCAACAGCTAGTTTAATTATATAACGAATGTCTGAAAGCAAAAAACATATCATTAAAATGGCGCCAACGCTTTTAATAAATAAAAGCTTTTTTCTTTATAAAAGATAAAATTTAAAGATATTTAAGAGATATTACGCATTTTATTTAAAAATATTAGAAAAACTTCGGACTGTACTTGCAGTATTCTCTTCATTTTCTTATTTTAAAGCATTTAAATCAACATCAACACATCAGTAGAATTGGCGAGTAGCTAGAGCGTCTTCCTTCGGGGTCTCGTGCGTTCTGGTCTCTCGCCAAAGCTATTCAGGGAAATTTCTGCATGCCATCTTTTCCACCACTGCACAAGGATAACACTTCGTTAACCCATGATGCTAAAGAGAAAGCCGATCTTTTAGGGAAACTCTTTGCATCCAACTCGACCTTGGATGACGGGGGACAGGAACCACCGACCATACCACGGTGCACGAGCTTTATGCCGGATATTCGGTTCCACCAAAGCTCAGTGCGTCAAGCACTAATCACCCTAGATATCCACAAGTCGAGTGGGCCTGATGGTATCCCTCCTATCGTGCTAAAGACGTGCGCTCCAGATTAGGCACCGGTTTTAACGCGACTATTTCGGCTCTCGTATTCATCTGGCGTAATCCCAACCTCATGGAAGACAGCTTTAGTGCATCCGATCCCTAAGAAAGGTGACCGCTCGAATCCGTCCAACTACAGACCGATAGCTATAACCCCTTTGTTTTCAAAGATGGAATCGCTAATCAACCACCAGCTTCTCCGGTACCCGGTAACCAGCTGCTCAGTGACCAACAATACGGCTTTCGTAGGGGTCGTTCTGCTGGTGATCTTCTAGTTTACTTGACACATCATTGGGCAGAGGCAATCGAAGCGAAGGGGGAGGCACTGGCAGTTAGTTTGGACATCGCGAAAGCCTTCGATCGGGTATGGCACAAAGCGCTCCTCTCAAAACTTCCTTCATACGGGCTTCCCGAGAAATTATGTGGATGGGTCACTAGCTTTCTAGCAGACAGAAGCATTAAGGTCTTGATTAATGGTGAATGCTCAGACCCACTGTCTGTAAATGCTGGTGTCCCCCAAGAATGTGTGCTTTCACCTACATTATTCCTTCTGCATATCAATGATATGCTACAAATCAGCAGCATTCATTGTTATGCAGACGACAGCACGAAAGACACCTTTTATAACGGCCGTGCGAACTCTTCTCGGGAAAACGTCATTGAGTGCCGGAATAAACTTGTGTCTGAAATCGAAACTTCATTAGAGAAAGTTTCTAACTGGGGTCGTCTTAATTTAGTCCATTTCAACCCCTCAAAGACACAGGTTTGCGCGTTCACCGCAAAGAAAATACCATTTGTCATATCTCCTCGCTTTCAGGGCATTCCCCTAACTGCCTCAGCCAATATTGGGATCCTTGGTGTCGACATATCGAGCGAAGTCCAGTTCCGTGGCCACTTAGAGGGTAAAGCTAAATTATCTTCTAAGAAGCTTGGTGTGCTCAACAGATCGAGACAGTATTTCACTCCGGCCTACCGCCTTCAGCTTTACAAGGCGCAGGTTCGACCTCATATGAAATACTGTTCTCATCTTTGGGCTGGGGCACCCCAATACCAACTTCTCCCACTGGACCGCATTCAACGGAGAGCGACTCGAATCGTCGACTGCCAGGAAATTTCAAATCGGCTTGATACCTTGGCGCTGCGTAGAGATGTCGCTTCGCTATGCATCTTCTATCGTATTTATTACGGGGAATGCTCCGAGGAATTGTTCGAACTTATACCTGCCGCCTCTTTCCGCCATCGTTCCACTCGGCAAAAAATCCATGCCCATCACTTAGATGGTTGGCAATCCACAAATGTGCGTTTCTCTCGAAGTTTCCTGCCTCGCACAGTCAAACTTTGGAACGAATTGTCGCCTGCGGTATTTCCGGACCGATACGACCTTCAAACTTTCAAAAAAAAAGAGCGTATTCCCACCTCAAAGGCCGGCAACGCACTTGTAACTCCTCTGGGGTTGCGGGTGTCCATGGGCGACGGTAATTACTTACCATCAGGTGATACGTCTGCTCGCTTGCCCCCTATCCCATAAAAAAAAGACAAAGAGAGGTACCCGCCCAGACGACTAATTGCAAAGTGTTAAATGTTGAAGATAATTAAAAATCTTTTATAATAACATACTGCATTTATTTGTCGTAAAACAACGTCAGATTACCTGCACACGCTACGCACAGACTCGCCGACAAACTTCTAAATACAAATATTTATATCTGAGACGCTTTCGACGATGTTTTAGTTAGGGCTCTTACACACGCGACGGTTGCAAAAGCTTCTGTTGGCGGTGAAGTTAATTTTAGTCATCAAATTCAAATTTATCTAAGTAAATAAGTTACAACTTCATATTTTCGGCCTTCAGATTTTTCTTTTCCTTTACATGTGCTGTAAGACATTGTTTCTTGCTAATTGCACGGGGAACCATCACAAACAAAAGTAAAATAATTCAATGAAAGCATCAACAGATGGCGCTACTTTAATCGATTTTTGTAATGACTTTTTTGTGAATTTAGTAAAAGTCAACAAGGAGGTTCAGAAAAGTATTGATTATATTTAAAAAAATCACTTAGCACGTGGGAAGTATCAAAATACGTTTTTAAGTCATGCTAGAACGGTTTAACATCTCTTTTTATAAATTTATAGCACTCCTAGCGACAAATTATGTGAACTTCAATGTATCTCTCAAAAGCATAGCTCAAAGAAGCACGCAATGTCTGCTTTAACTATTTGATTACATACTGCTCACTCATAGATGGCACTATTTATGTACGTATGTTCGTAAGGTCACAGACCTTACGAACTAGCATACATAGCATTGAGTTAAATTATTTTTTACATATTTTTTTTGACATAATTATAATAGTAATGGCGTCATTGAAAATTCGAAATTGTAAAATTAATTTTTTAATCCCTATACATTTGAAAGTGTAATGTCGAATTATGGTCGAATTACACAAAAACATGACATCTTAAATTTCACCACATCAAAAAGGTCAGGATTGGTCTATCTATTTGTTTGATCTTCGTTTTTAAATCTGTGTGGCAGTAGTTCGATCCCGATTCCTGGTGTACCTAGTTATTTTTTCAAAAATTGCTTGTTTTATTATTTTGTTTTTCTTTATTGCTTTTTGGTTATCATATCAATTCCTTTTTTTATATCTCAATTTGTTTTTTATTTATAATTTTCATTTCAGAACAAAAAGATTTAGGTTAAGATTAAAAACGCGATTTTTATAAGTAAGTACCCTATTTAAGAATTTTTCGGATATTTTCAGTTAAATGCCTACTAACCGAAAAAAAAGTCTCACTTGCATGTTCGTTTCATAAAACCACAGTGATTTTTTTCACTGACCTAACTATTTTGTATGGGGGATTTCAAAACAAATTTTACAAATCTGAATTTTTAATAACACCTTAGAAGTGGTACAACTATGTTAGGTACATACATAGTAAAAGATAATATAGGTAAGTAATACGTAAAGATTATTAATGGACATAAGTTGCCTGACTATAAATAAATAAAATTAATGTAGGTACTAATACTAACTACTTGAATTATTTTTATTCTCAATGGTGATTAGGTATATTTTAAATTTGGGCAAATAGGTACGGTGTTTTATTAGATTTTACCATTTACAAATATTGTGGCAACCGCGACTGCTATTAATAGGTAGCTTTCCGCTCGCGGCTTCGCCCACATTAATATTGTTTTCCCGTGGGAATTTAATATTTTCCCGTAAAATAATTTTGTAGCCTATTATATAGAAGACTGTTATTTATATTTAGAAGCTCGAATAATAAATTTCATAGAAATTGGAGCAGATTTTAATTATTTTCCATAGAATTTTTCAACCCCTAATTTGCACAATAAGGGGGTGAATTCCAATAAACCATGAAACACGTGTTCAATGAAATGTTTTTAAGAGCATGATTCTCCAGGTTTATCAAAATCGTTGCTTATTTTTAAAAAATCCATACAAGCTTGCAACCCCTATTTCATCCCTTCAGGGTTAAATTTTCTTAAATTTTGAATTAAAACAACTGTCCAAAATTCACGTTTCTACCATTAGCGGTTACGGCTGCGCGTGCGTCTATAGATGAGAACTTCTCTTTTTATATTATACTAGCTGTGCTGGCGAACTACGTTTCGCCATAATAAAAATTAGTTTACGACCTATTCTCACACCTACCGAACATACACAAAAAAAAAATCATAAAGATCGGTTAAGCCGTTACGGAGGAGTTTGGTAACAAACACTGTGACACGATAATGTTATATATAAAAAGATATATAGATTGACAGTACACGTACATGTCACAATTTAAATAAAAGATTCAAAATTTCAACATCAATCCCAAGCGAACGGATGGCTCATGAGGATATACTGCGAAATTATTGCGCTATACCGTTAGAGGTCTGTGGTTCGAACCCGCGAAAGCATGTTTTGTTTTCATGATTTTTTATCACAGAATTAATAACAACATTCTTTAAAATGAAATATAAAATTAGATAACTGGTAAGAAAGAACAAGGAAAAAAATTGTTTAAAACTCGTACTAAATTATATAATTTCGGAATTTGATAAAACAGTCGAATAAATTAATTTCAGCCGGCTATAAGCATATAGAATAGAATAGAATAGAATAGAAATCTTTATTTGCCAGAATATGGTTCTAAAGGTGTTACAGTTTCATTGAGCCGACATATCCTGTTGACTTAGTCAACGTGCAAATTTTCCGTCCTTTATAGGTACATTCTTACATTATAGGTACCACAAAAAAAAATATTTCATTGTTATGATATTAATAACTAGTATTTAAAATTTCAGTCATCATGTCACAATCAATAGTAATGTCATACTTTCAATTCTATTATCATTGTCATATTAGTTACCTGTTATCATTATTACATTAATAAAACAACAAATCACATAACAATATAAAATGTCCTAACTATCATTTAAAATTTCAGTCATCATGTCCCATTCAATAATAATGTCATACTTACTATTCTATTTTCATTGTCATATTCATTACCTTTAATCATTATTACATTAATTATTACATTAACAAAGAAAACAAATCACATAACAATACAAAATGTCCAATCATTTAAATTCTCATTATTATGTCATTAATGTCATATTACTCTATTTGATCACATAAATATTATTACATTAACAAAGAAAACAAATAGCACATTACAAAATGTCCAATCATTTAAAATTCTCATTATTATGTCATTAATGTCATATTACTCTATTCGATCACATAAATACTCTCCAACATTGTAATATATTTTATTAAGTAATATGTCAAACAATGCCTTTTTGAATTTAGTAAAGGGAAGACTTGTGACTTTATTTGGTAGTTTGTTAAAAATTCTGATAGCCATATTGTATGAATTTCTTGAAACGATTTTCAGCCTTTGATAGGGAACATACAGTTTATTTTCCTTTCTACATCGGTAAACATAATCCTTGTTTGTTTTAAATAATCCAAAATGTTTCTTAACAAATAAGCACATCTCAAAAATGTATAAGCATGGGAGAGGCAAGATACCTAATGATTTAAATAGCGGCTTACAACTAGTTAAAGAGTCTACACTACATATTGCTCTTATACATTTTTTTTTAATTTTGAAAATGACATTCATATCTACCGAGTTTCCCCACAGTACCAGGCCGTAACGTAGTAGTGACGCCACGTATCCATGATAGGCTGACAAGGCAGCTTTTTTAGATACGACTTGTTTAATTCTATTCAAAGCATAAACAAATCTATCTAATTTTGTTGCTAGTAGGTCAATGTGAGCTTTCCAGTTGCAGAATTTGTCAATCGTTATTCCTAGAAATGGAACATTATCAACTTCCTTTATTTTACTTTCATTATTGTTAAGAGTGACTTTAAATGAATTGCTATTTAATGTTTGAAAATTAAGAATTTTCGTTTTTTCAAAGTTGATTTTTAAACTATTTTGTTCTAACCATTTTATTACATTGTTAAAATTTGAATTTGCAATAGCTTCGATGTCATTTACGTTCTTGCTTTTTATTAGAATGGTAGTGTCATCAGCGAATAAAATACTTTTTTGTTCAATAGAGTCAGGTAGATCATTAATATATATTAAAAATAATAACGGCCCAAGAACGCTACCCTGTGGCACACCACATTTATTGAAGGTGTATTCAGAGCTATAAACTTGTTTCGTTTTATTTACTATTTGCGTAATTTCGACACACTGTTCACGGTTTTCCAGATAGTTTTTTATCCATTCCAAAGCGTTTCCTCTAATACCATATCTTTCGAGCTTATACAGTAGTATCTTGTGAGAAACACAGTCGAAAGCCTTACTCATATCTAAAAAAATACCCACAGTATTGGCTTGTTCGTTGAAATTATCAATTACATGTTTAATTAATTGAAAGCATGCAAGAGTCGTAGAACGTCCACTTCTAAAGCCATACTGTTCATCCTTAAGTAAATCATTGGATGTCATAAAATTGTTAATTTTCTCAGCCATAACCTTTTCAAAGACTTTGGAAATCGTAGGTATTAATGTAATAGGTCTAAAATTATTGATATCGTCATAAGAACCTTTTTTATGTAAAGGTTTTACCAAGGATTTTTTAAGACGAGTTGGAAAGTGACCTTCTAACAGTGATAAATTTATAACATGACTGAGTGGAGTCACAATGTAGGCAGCACTTTTCATTAAAATTCTAATATTCAAGTCATCATATCCCGTAGCATTGGTTTTTTTTAAACTTCTAATAATTTTGATAATGTCATACTCGTCAATCGGTGTCAGAAAAATACTTTTGCTATTCAATGGAATGTCACAAACTATTTCACGGTCAATATTAGTAGTACGAGTCAACTCAATAAAGTGTTCATTAAATTTGTAGGCAATTTTTTGAGGGTCACTTAAAATAATATTATTTTCTAACTTTAATTGACGTATTTGATTTGAAAGTTGCTTATTGTTAACACTGTTTTTAATCACATCCCAGGATGCTTTGCAGACGTTCTTAGAATTAGTTATATATTTTGTATTAACAATTCTTTGTGCCTGCGATATGCAACTCTGTAATATCTTTGAAATTGAAATTGAAATTGAAATAATTGAAATTGAAATAATTTTATTTGCCAAAAAACATGGAAAATTATTGTTGTTATGTTTGTAACGTCCTGTTCACAATGTTTTGCTATTCATCGCATGCAAATCACTTTTCCAACTCATGTTAAAACTTATTCTTCACATTCATTAACAACAATTATACTGTCAATTAACAAAGTTTTACAATTTTCAATATCAAATAGTCTATTTTTATTACAATGTCAGTTTCATGTCAAATATTAAATGATTAATTTGAGATTAAGAAAGAATGTAAAATATTAAATATTAAATAAATGTCAAATATTAAATAAATGTCAACTAAATAAACTTGAATAAGCCGTCTTTCTCTTTCACCTCTATGTAGCCATTCTGTTACACTATAAATCATTTTATCTAGCAGCCAAGTCTTCAATTTTTTTTTAAAAAGCTTATTTGGTAATTCTTTTATATTCGCAGGTACCTTATTAAATATCTTGGTGCACATAGCGTAACAATTTTTCTGGAAAAGGGCCGTTCTTGGTGTCCTGTATAGGACCAGCCTTAGACAGTTTCTCGAACTTCTTGGGAATATTTCTTTTGCTGTTGTGAATAGTTCTGGATGACTTTTTACAAATACACAAACTTCAAAAATATACATACACGGTAATGGGAGAATGTTCAGTGCTTTAAAGTATTGCTTACATGATTCATATGGGGCAATACCAATCATAGCGCGTATACAGCGTTTTTGTGATAGAAAGGCTCTACTAAAGTCAGTGGAGTTACCCCAAAGTAATAAACCGTAACGCAGTATTGAGCCCACATGCCCATGGTATGCTAACAGCAACGTTTCTTGTGTTGATGTTTTTCTCAGCTTATTTAATACTGGTGGTGCCCCAAGTAGACTCCACCACGTCGGCGTTTCACCGACTTGTATTGCTGAATTTTATTTGACTACCAACTCATAGAAAGCTGGTATTACTTACCTTGGCTCCAATTGTCTCCTTCCGTCTCCTCCGTAGCCGGTGGACTTCCTGAGCTAGCTCGAAGGAAGTCGCGGCTCCTGAAGATCTGCAGTGGATCCACCGGTGGAGACCGGAGCACTACAAATGCCTATTAGGCCACCACGACTCACACGCGATTCTGACACAAAGCGGGCACTCTTTTGCACAACACAAAGCGGGCTTTCGCACCCCGATATTAGGTGCGCCGCGCAAATCACTATTTGCTTGAATATTGTGTATTATATTTTATGGATGCCCGGACATCATCCTAACCACAAAATATGACATTTCGACTCGACTCAACTGACATATCACATGCGGCCGGCCGCCAAAAAAGCTGTCACTGCACAGACTAGAATGCAGTGCCGCCACTCGCTCTTCCTCGAGCGTGAACATCCCCCCGCTCCGGACAGTCCCGGACTGTCCGCCAAATCAGTCTAAGGGGAGGCGAGAAAGAGTAGCGACCGCGCGCTTCAAAACAGAATCCCCAACTAGGACCTCGGCAAACCTGGGCACACCATCAGACCCTAGAGTAAGTTGGACAATGCGTCCGCGACGCCAACGTAAGGGTGGCAGGTTTGGGTCCTTCACTAACACGAGGTCTCCAACCCTCGGTGGGTTTGTCTTATCTGACCACTTAACGCGCTGTTGCAAAATGTGTAAATATTCAAGGTGCCAGCGGCGCCAGAAGCTCTGGGTAAGCTGCTGGAGCAACTCAAACCGCGAAAGGCGTCCGGGATTGATATCTCTATAAGGATACTCGGGCAGGGCGTTAAGTGGTCTGCCTATCAAGAAATGGCCCGGCGTGAGGGCCTGCAAATCGTTCGCGTCGGTAGACAACGGACATAACGGACGCGAGTTGAGAACCGCCTCAATCTTATGAAACACCGTCGCGAGTTCCTCAAACGTGAGAATAGTCTCCCCAATAACGCGGCGAAGGTGAGTCTTGGCGGCCTTTACAACAGATTCAAAAATCCCTCCCCAGTGAGGGCAAGACGGCGGGGAGTATCGCCATGTTACCCCCCTACGGGAGAGTGTGGATCCGATCTCAATATTATTTTTATCTAAAAATTCACAAACTTCTCTTATATGTCTATCAGTGCCCTTGAAGTTCGTCCCACAATCGGACCGAATTAGAGAAGGCAGTCCCCGGCGGGAGACAAATCTGCCTAACGCTGCTAAGAAAGCGTCCATGGTGAGCGCACTCACCACCTCCAAATGAACGGCTTTAGTGGCCAAACAAACAAACACACACAAGTAAGCCTTTTCAGTCTTAGCATTACGGAGTCGCGACGTTTTTATAGTGAATGGTCCCGCAAAATCAGTTCCAACTCCTAAGAAGGTCATCGATTCATTCACACGATCAGCAGGCAAATCACCCATTTGGGGCTGCATCGTCTCGGGGCGTAAACGATAGCAGGGCAGACATCGAAAGATAACAGATCGGATTATTCTTCGCGCTGACAAAATCCAAAACTCCCGTTGGAGGAGCGCGGTCAATGCATTACATCCGGCATGAGCATTCTTCACATGGCGATCAATGATCAACAATCGCACCAATGGTCCGTTCTTGGGGAGCAACAGGGGATGACGTGATCTATAAGGCAAGTTAGCGTGCCTCAATCGGCCTCCTACACGCAACAATCCTTTATCATCCAGAAAGGGAGTCAAACGCACCAAGGGTCCCTTCAGTTTGGACGTCCCGGTACGGAAAATCTTAAGTTCCGGTTCAAACGCTCTAGACTGGGTCATACGCACCCAATGCAGAAGAGCATCTTGGCGCTCCTGCGGTGAGAGGACCGGACACAAATCTTTGTCCTGAGGCCGGCGACAATTTCGTATAAATCTTCTTATCCAAGCGGTCACGCCGAGCAACTTGTCCAGAGAACTGTAGCGGTCTAATAAAAATTCCCGCTCTGGAGCCGCCATAGTCTCGACAGCGTGAACACGCAAGCCCGGATTTGGTACCTTCACCACAGCTGGTGTGGAAGGCCAAGACGGTTGTAACAACCAGTCGGGACCCCACCACAGAGTGTGGTCAATAAGCTGAGGGGCTTCGCTGCCACGTGATGCACAGTCAGCAGGGTTTATTTCACCTGGCACGTGGCGCCAAATCAACGTGGCCTTCGAGGCCTGTATTTGGGATACCCGATTGGCCACAAATACTTCCAGGGAGTGGACGGAGTTCTTAATCCAACACAGGACAACCTGACTGTCGGACCAAGCAAAGAGCGACTCAAAGTCCACACTACGTCCCAGGGTGTCAACAACGTGGTTCATCAACCGAACCAGAAGAGTAGCTCCAGACAATTCTAACTTCGGAATCGTTAATCGAGTCCGAAGTGGAGCAACCTTACTCTTAGCAATTAGCAAGTGGAGCTTAACAGCTCCTCTATCATCGACCGTCCGGATATATACGACGGCTGCGTATCCACTCTCAGACGCGTCACAAAAGCCATGAAGGCTGGCCGTAAACCGTCCCTTAGGCAGTATATGTCTAGGGATACTAACACGGTTAATGTCGGGGAGAGACAACATGAAGGACTCCCAATCTCGCAGCAAACGGCCCGAGAGGGGCTCATCCCACGACACTTCGGCTGACCAAAGTTCCTGTAGGAAGCACTTCATCCAAAACACTACGGGACTAATCCAGCCATTTGGGTCAAAGGTACGAGCTACTGTAGACAAAACCAACCGTTTCGTCCAGACCTTGGGGCTTGGCAGCTCCAATCGATAGGTGAACGTGTCCTGGACAGGTCTGTATTGCACTCCCAAAACAGACAGTAAATCTGGAGTGTTGGCATTCTCAAAAATATGAGGCTCCTGCTGGTGGTCGTCTGGCAAGTCACACAAAAGCTGAGGTGAGTTGGACATCCACTTCCTCAGTTCATAACCACCAGCCCCGAGAAGAGCAATTAGTTCATCTCGCAAAATCAAGGCTTCCTCGACACTAGAGGAGCCCGTACAAATATCATCAACAAATGCATCCTCCTTGAGAACCAAGGATGCGCGAGGGTATCGTAATCGTTCACGTTCAGCGAGTTCCACAAGTGAGCGAATTGCCACAAAGGGGCTCGAACGCAAACCGTATGTATTGGTGTTCAGCTCGTAGACCAGCATGGGATCCCTGGGATCCTCCCTCCATAATATGAGCTGATATCGCCTATCGTCCGGGTGAATCACAGTCTGCCGAAACATCATCCGGATATCGGTCACAAAGACGACGGCATGGCGACGGAAGTTGGTCAATACATCACCCACCTCGTGGTGCAACTTCGGTCCAGCATGCAGACATTGATTCAGCGAAACTCCGGTAGACGTAGGAGCTGACCCATCAAAAACAACGCGTATCTTCCCGGTGGAAGGTTTCAAAACCGCGTGGTGAGGAAGAAAATTATGTTCCTCGTTTCGCCAGTCCAGTCGCGAGACCGACATGTGCCCCAGTTGCTCATATTCTCGCATGAAGTCGACATACTTCTGTTTGAGGTCGGAGTTCCTACTCATACGACGCTCCATGGACAGCAGCCGCTTCTCGGCCAACGGCCGGGAGCTGCCAAGTGAGGGGCGAACTGACAAAAAGGGCAAACGAGTGATCAGCCGTCCCGAGTGAAGGCGACCTGTATTGTTCTGGTAGAACAACTCACACTCCTCGTCTAAGGGGTTCACTCGCTTCACGGTAGGTGGCTCTTCCACCTCCCAAAACCGTTGCAGGACATCCGATAAGGTGGAGCTAACAGTTATGTAACTGTCCACCGATGGAGATGGTGGGTTATGCCTAACTGGTCCCATCACTACAAACCCAAGCGATGTAGATAAGGCTACCAGCCCACCCTCCTGTAACTCTCTCCTCTTCCCACAATACACGCGGCCTAGAACATCGGCACCGAGCAATAAGTGAATCGGACCGGTTCGGTGGAAGGAAGGGTCAGCCAAGGTCAATCCTGATGTCGCATCAACGACAGCGCGCGAAACGTGCTGTTGCGGAAGCTGACCAACAACCTTCTCATAAACAATCGCGGTAGCGCCAATTTTGGGCGCTGAAGAGAAGTGGGGGGAGAAGGAGAACAAAACCTGACCGATCGGATCCGGGATCCGCAGGTCTCCGAATCCTCGTACCGATTCAAGGTATGGAGATGTGTTCAAACTCAACTGCCGGACCAGCCAGCTGGAGGCAATGCAACCCTGAGCTCCCGTATCCAAAAGGGCGCGAACTAAAACAAAGGTGCCCCTCGGGCCCCACACCTGTACGGAGGCTGTTGGTAACAGCACCTGCTCCTGTGGGGGGGTTGCAGCCGACAGTTGGTTTAGTGAAAATCCTCCCGCATTCCCCGCAACGGGGGGGAAGGGGGGTCCGAAGAAAAATGCGTGCGCGGCGGAGGAATAGGGCGCTCAAGGCGCTCGAGCGGGTCCCAATCCGGCACGTACACACCCCGACCAAAGCTGCATCGGGGGGCCGGGCGGTGCCCATGATGGGCGAAAGTTGGGGGAGCCCGTGACAACCGGGGTCTCTCCATCAGAGGGGGAGAGAAGCGTATCGGCTCCCGACGTGGCTCCCTAATAACCGCGGCCCAATCCCGCGGTTGCGCCTCATAAGCGGCGCGTCGATCCCCCCCGCCCGTAGGGGGGGTGGGGCGCCCAATCCTCTCACTGGAGGGGGGGCGCCTGTCCAATCTCCGCGGAGGGGTGGCACGCCCCTCCGATCTCCTCGGAGAGGTGGGTGACCTAGGAGGGCCCCCGCCCGTGTGCGAGTCCCTCTCTCTCACCACCTCACGAGTGTCTCTATTGTTGAAGCACAAAAGGGGGTGATGGGCCCCTCCACAACAGTGGCAATCTCGTGGGTGGGGGCAAGCCGATGCCATATGGGCCCCCAGGCAGCGGTAGCACCAATTCCGCTGCTTGGCCATATTCCTACGCCCCTCGGTGCGTAGGCCAACAAATTTGGGACAGGCCGGCAAACGATGGCCATCCCGCTTGCAACACTTGCAAGGCCTCGGCCTCTCCCCGTGTGGAGAGTTCTGCCGCACTGCAGTATACTGCTTGTGCGGGCGGCGCTCTCTCCGTGGCGCTGCCCGGGTCGCCTCAAAGCGGCCTGTACTCGGTCCCGGTATAGGAACCAGATCCAAGTGGTCGGTCATCCGACACTCATCCTCCAAAAATCTGAGGAGATCCGAGAAGGGGGGGAGGTACGAGGCACTATTGCCCCCATACCTTTGTTCAAAGCGCCCCTTCATCTCCATGGGAAGCTTATCGAGGATGAGGTGGAGCAAAATAAAGGACCACTGGTCCACCGGTAGATCAAGGCGTTTGAGCGCGTTAATAGCGCTTAGCAGCGGGTTCAAAATCTCCTTCCTCAATGAGGAGACCCGCGATACTCGTGGCAGCCCTAAAATGGCAGCCACATGTGTGTCCGCTAGCAAGCGAACATTCTGATACCGGGCGGTCAACAACGCCCTTGCAATATCATAACTGTCATCATTGACAGGTAGATGCTGGACAAGTACACCAGCCTCTCCCCGTAAGGCAGAGAGCAAATAGGCCAATTTCTGGCTAGGGAACAGGTCGTCCCTCGAGTGAACCAGGCTATCAAAGAGGTTAATGAACCCCATCCAAGAAGCCATTTAGCAGCAAAATCTTTTACACAAATTAAATTCAAGTATAAGTTTACTACTTAACAAACAAAATAGTCAAGGGCAAAACAAAGATATGAAAAAACAAACCAAAATTTAAATATAGGTAAATGCTAGAACTTAACTAGAACAACAAAAGACATTTAACCTCAATTTTTCATATACAATGACAATTAGTTAAGGAGATCGGTCCACAAATGAGCTGGTAGTCGGTTTAAAATCAGCAATCAAAACCAATTAATATGTATTGCCCGTTTGGACAACCAACAAGATTACAATATTGATTGTACAATACTAATCAAATGCTCAAATCTAAGAACCACGCTCTGCTACCAAGAGATGGTGGTGCCCCAAGTAGACTCCACCACGTCGGCGTTTCACCGACTTGTATTGCTGAATTTTATTTGACTACCAACTCATAGAAAGCTGGTATTACTTACCTTGGCTCCAATTGTCTCCTTCCGTCTCCTCCGTAGCCGGTGGACTTCCTGAGCTAGCTCGAAGGAAGTCGCGGCTCCTGAAGATCTGCAGTGGATCCACCGGTGGAGACCGGAGCACTACAAATGCCTATTAGGCCACCACGACTCACACGCGATTCTGACACAAAGCGGGCACTCTTTTGCACAACACAAAGCGGGCTTTCGCACCCCGATATTAGGTGCGCCGCGCAAATCACTATTTGCTTGAATATTGTGTATTATATTTTATGGATGCCCGGACATCATCCTAACCACAAAATATGACATTTCGACTCGACTCAACTGACATATCACATGCGGCCGGCCGCCAAAAAAGCTGTCACTGCACAGACTAGAATGCAGTGCCGCCACTCGCTCTTCCTCGAGCGTGAACAAATACATAGACAAAACTATTCACTTTTTTACACACAGAGTCAACGTGAGCTTTCCAGTCGCAATATTTATCGACTGTGATTCCCAGAAACTTTGCTGTGTCAAGTTTTTTAATTTCCATTCCATCATGGATAATATGTCTTTGCTTAACCTTGGAACCGTGTGTTTGAAACTCAACGTAGCATGTTTTTGACAAGTTTGCCGTCAATTTGTTTCTTTGAATATGTATGGTATTTTTTTTTTATTAACCTTCTTATTCTTTCCTGAGCTACGGTATAATGAGTATAAACGACGTTTTGTCACACAACATTTTTTTAGGCCTTTACTTAACCATTTTGTTTTTATTTTTTTTATTACGTTTTTTATTTTTATTATTGGAAAACAAAGATTATAAAATAAAGTAACCAATATAAATTTTGCAATTTAATTTGTCAATGATATTTTATATAATAAAATTTGAAATGAAATTGCTTAGTTTTTTATAGGTAAGTTTGTATACATACCGGGTTATTTTTCCAGCAGGAGCCAAATTTTGTGTCCTTGTTCAGACAAGCAAAATGAAATTCTTTTACTATGGGACCAATCTTGAAATCGCCGAAAAAAATCAGCTGTTCCAAACAAATGTTCAACATCCACACCTAAATGTATGGAACAGCAGATTTTTTTTTCGCGATTTCGAATTTGGTCGCATAGTATAAGTTGTTCATTTTGCTTGTCTAAACAAGCATACAAAATTTGGCTCCTGATGGAAAAATAATCCGGTATTATAATAAACACTTATTTTATTTTAGTATAAAAAACTAAAATCACATTTTTAACAATATACAATATGTGACTTTGTATTTTCTTTAAAAATAATAAATAAATTATAAAATGATGAATACCTAAATCAGTGAAAAAGAAATCGTCTTGGGCGGGATAAAAAAAGGTCACATATGAAAAATTTGCAAGTTTGCTTTATTCTTAACCAGTTTTTTGAATTTGAAGTTACAGTTACCTTGTGATAATAGAAAGTACCCACTACCAAAATGATTTATCTCCAATGATATATTTACTTTACATCTTAAATATCAAACGTAGGTATATAAAATGTATGACATAAATCCAATCCATGGCGGAACAACCCCTTAGGTATAACATGGATTTATACGTCACTTTTTTACCAAATTGTAACACATTTAGCGTACCGTAAGCGTATGATGTTTTATAAGACCTATTTACGCATAAGTCATTGTAATGAACTAAATGAAGCATAAATATGAATTTGTTAAAAAAATCATAAGCATAGCAGGAGTTTAATTAAAGTGCCATCTGTTGAGTGCGTGCGAGAACTACTGAGCCCAATGTAGCAAAGGTTCGATGGCCCGAGCTTGCTCAGAATTGTCAGTGGCGTTTTAGATGCGTCATCTCGCGGTGAAATGGTGAAATAAAACAGCTCGAAGAATTGCCCGACTTAAGTAGGGACCATTTTGTTGTATGGGATGAGGCATCTGTATTGTAGTATTATATTATCTGTGCTAATTGCAAGATTCTATGTCAACGGAAAATACCCTATAGGTTGTTATTCCCTTGATAAAAGGCAAAATATGCAAACATATGGGACCCGAGTGTTACTACGGCAACTATTGGATGGGGCGAAGGCTGTGGTCTACAATAACGACAACGGAACAGTGGTGGCGGGACATCACCCGATTGACAAAATACAAATGGCGGCGTACAGTGGCACCTCGGGTATGGTGCTGGTGGATCACGAAGCAACTGAGGAAAGAGGAGCACTCACGTTCTGCATACCGATCGAAGACCCAATAGTGGTGATCGCCAAATGCACCCGCTTCATGCTGGAGGACCGGATTCTGGAATCAGCGAATGCCGTGACCGGAGCCTGGGTCTCAGAACCATGGGGTAAACTGGCGATAAGGTGGGTGAACGGAGTGCCAGGATGTGGGAAGACCACGTGGCTCCTCAAAAACATCCAAATCAAGGAAGACATGATCATCACCAGCACACGCGAGACTGCAAAAGAACTGTCGGACGAAGTGACGAGTCGATTGGGGGCAGTCGCAAAAGGGAAAGTAAGAACCATTGCCTCGGTCCTTATAAATGGAGCGGGAGCATCAAAACGCCTTATGGTGGATGAAGCTCTCCTGGTCCACTTTGGAGCCATCATCATGGCATCAAGGTTGACCGGGGCAAAAGAATTGATACTTATGTCGGATACAAACCAAATTCCCTTTATCGACAGAGACAACCTATTCGAAATGCGTTACGGAAGTCCTGCCGCCATAACCTCAGTTACTGAAAAGCTCCTCTACATACACCGAAGTCCGATGGATGTGGTGTACGCCCTCCAAAATATCTACGAGGGTATTTATACATCTCAGCAAGTGCTAAAGTCCCTAACATGCAGAATGGCTTCGGAAGCGAGACAACGAAGATGCGACCCAAATACCCTCTTCCTCACCTTCACTCAAGAAGAGAAAGAAGAGCATAGGAGAATGGGTTTGGCATCGGAGATAAGTCCAGAATACTGACGATCCACGAAACACAGGGACTAACGTACGAACACGTCATAGTGCTCAGAGGAGCTGAAAAATACAACCCGGTTCACGATAGTGTCCCTCATGCGGTGGTCGCCATAACTAGGCACACGGTGTCCTGCACTCATTTCTATCGTCAACTGAAGGAGGATGATGCTATCATCATCAGCCCGTGTTCGTCCACTGCTGGACATAGGCCATAAGACGACGCCATAAGACGCCTCATTACCCCTTCCAATACGGCAACGGATGATGAGATCAAAGACCATAATGAAAAGATGGCATTCAGAGCCCTTACACGGGAAGCAATCTAGGCGCAAGACCAGCCAGCCAGACCAATAAAGATATCATCCCGAACCCCACCCGGAACTAGTCCTATCAGTAGATTGTAACATATGAATAGCAATATACAGGATGGATTTTTGAGATGGGATTTAAAGGGCAGGTACATTAAACGTTATAGTTACAAGAAAACATTGTTAGGCAACCATCCATAACTTTTTAAGATATTCTGATCTGCATTAACAGATTTTGGAAAAAAGTTAGTCAACAAAAAAAATGCTGAGATAGCAAAAAAATTTTTTTATGCCTATCAATCCTATTTCATGTAGGGATCAAAAGACTCTATGGGATCATTTAAGGTATGAGTACTGGAAATGACAGAAATCGCCAAAAACTTTTCCCATACATTTTGTACGGAAAATCCTCGGCTCCTATTTCTTACGGTGATATCTCTATGAATCCTATTTTTTACTTTTAAGGAAAACTGTTATTTAAATAAAAACAAATTAAATCATTTAAACATGTATTTTTAAACAAACGCAAAAATATCTAATCTATCTGCACTACAATGGCCAAACTTTTTATTTTTGGAAGGACTGGCTGAAAAAATGTAAGTAAAATGAAATTATTACTTTCAAATTTCGAATTTATTTCAAATAATTTCACGTAATTCTTGTGTCTGCGCTGACAAAATTCTAGATTTATCAAAAATGTCTTCTAATTATCGTATTAATTGAAGCATATTTTGTAAATAATAGAAACGTGAGAGCTGCATTAGTGTGGTACGCGAATAAACTAAGTACCCAACCAGACATGTACCAACAAGCAAAGTAATTAAAACCTTTTGACGAATCTAGAAGAAAGTGGTTCGAACACATGTTTAAATGATTTAATTTAGTATTTATTTAAATTACAGTTTCCCTTAAAAGTAAGAAATAGGATTCATAGAGAGATCACCGTAAGAAATAGGATCCGAGGATGTTCCGTACAAAATGTATGGGAAATGTTTTTGGCGATTTCTGTCGTTTCTAGTACTCATACCTTAAATGGTCCCATAGAGTCTTTTGATCCCCACATGAAATAAGATCGATAAGCATAAAAATTTTTTTTTTGCTATCTCAAAATTTTTTTTGTTGATTGTAACTTTATTCCAAAATCTGTGAATGCAGATCCGAATATCTTAAGTAGTTATTGATGGTTGCCTAACAATGTTTTCTTGTAATTATAACGGTTAATGTACCTGCCCTTTAAATCCCATCTCAAAAATCCATCCTGTATAGTTAGTATAATAATGCACGTACGAACATAATAATACATAGATTATAATAATAATACACTTTATTGCAAATAATTATTATTTTATTATTATTTTTTTTTGAAGGACCTATGCTGTTAGCCGCAGATGGCTGTTACAGCTTCACCTTGATTATTTGTAAGAAGGCGAGGACTTTGGTGGGTCCTCAAGCCTCGTTTGGCTTACCTAACCCGGTGGATTTCTAGCTCAGAGAGGCATCACCACGGGGGGTGTTCCGCTCTCTGAGTAGAGTCACCAGGCGGTTATAGCCGGTGCGGGGAGCGGCTGCAACGGGAGCGCGCCTCTGAGGCTCGGACGCTCGAGTTCGCCGTGTAGTGGAGGGTGGGGAGAAGCGACCAGGTACATATCTGTACCTGGTATATCGCATACTGTGTAGACCGGGCCTTCGCACTCTTGTTCTACGAGTGCGGTGTGTGGGACTAATGCGTGAGTGTGCAGTGTTTGATAGTGAGTTGGAAGGCGGAGGGAGAAGATTTATTTTATTAATATTAGATTATATTTATATAAGCAACTATAAAATTGTTAATGCGCAACTTACCCTAGATTAAGTGAAGAGTACTTAGTAGTAAGCGTTTTATAGATCACATAATATTGTACCCAAGAATTCAGAAGGCACGGACCACGAGTCTGTGGAGTTTTAAATAAACTATATAAAAAAAAACATATGGGACACAAACAAACCTTTATATCGCGTTTATTTACAAGTTTGATTTTTCACAGCTGAAGATGACAGTCAACCTGATTATTTAATATAAATTTCACTTTGACATTTCTACCACGTTCCTGAGAAAAAAATTACTGACAGACAACGAACTAATCCTACGAGAGTTCCGTTTTGTCTTTCTAAGGCACGAAACTCTAAAAATACGAAAAAATAAAGAAATTGCAACTGTCTTATAACGGTGTCCAGTTACCGACTTTGTCAATTCTGGGCCAATCGACGACGGGCGGAATACTGGTGAAATAAAACAATCCCAAATCGCCGCAGCTAACCGCGCCGCGTGCGCTCGCCCTAAACGCAAGATTGGGGCATGTTATGACAGGACCAACAATAACATTTGAATCGGGTAATTCAAACATGTCCGAAACTCGCCGGAGCCTGCCGGGGAAACAAAAACCCGCATGGATTCGTTACACATTTACGGATTGAAACCTTATGTTTTTGTATTATTCACGAGTAACGAGCATAATGTTATCTTTGCTTTGAGTTCGACGGTGCAAAAAACGCTACTTTAAGGCGAGGTTTCCCATCAGGAAATCTTCTCGAGCATGGCAACTGCTTTATTGCAAGGTAACATATAGCTGATAATTGCATAGCTTCTAATGTCGCTTATGCCCTGTCTGTGATCAAACTAAAACGTTACTTTTACACGTTTTAATCGATTTTCGTAAGACTGGGGTACAAAATATATTTTTTAAGGTAAATTTGAGCTCGTTTGACCACAATCTTGCCTGATGGAAAGCGAAGTTGTGGTCTAAGGTGAAGCACGCAAATTCAAATAGTGCCTGTTCACTCTTGCCATGAAAACCCCCAAGTTATACTTAAGAGGGCACAGTACCTACTATGAATGAAACGAATGGCGGCGCTAGTAGTAGGTACTGTGGTCCCTTAATTGGAAACACAGAGACAGGAAGATCATCCCACAGCTTCGCAGTTCGTATGATAAACGAGGAAGCAAATTGTTTGGTACCTATGGGTGGAATGTCGACTACATATGGATGGAATCCCTTACCACGTCTTGTCGTCCTATAGTGAAATGGTGCTGATGGTATTAAGCTATGCAATTCCTCAGCACACTCGCCGAAATGCAACCTGTAGAATACAGAGAGACTTGTGACTAGACGGCGATGTTCGAGGCTCTGAAGCTTTTTGGATACGAGCGATTTATCACCGATCAATTTTCTAGCACGCTTGTCTATGGAGTCCAAAGCTTCGAGCTGGTATCGAGCTGAGCCATCCCACAGATGGGAGCAGTACTCCAAACAGGAGCGAACCTGAGCCGTATAGAGGCTCAGTAAATGCCGTGAGGTAAACAATTTGCGGACTTTTGCAAGAATACCCAATTTTTTGGAAGCGGTCTTAGCCCTGGACTCTATATATCCTCCGAAGTTCAGTTTGGATGATAGTTGCATACCAAGGAGTTCGAGGTGGTCGGCTATTTTAACAGGTGCATTCTGGAAAGTGGGAGCCAAGTTGAAAGGGCTCATTTTAGCGGTGAAAAGACACGCCTGCGTCTTTGAGGAATTAAACGCAACTGGATTTTTATCACCCCAATCGGACACAGCATCGGCCCGACTACCCTTTTTGGGTATCGGCTGAATACTTGCAAGCTTCCAACATTTGGGTGCGACACCAGTTTGAAGAGACAAACAATAGAGGCGTGTCAAAACGGGAGACAACTCAGCTGCACAGTTCCTCAAAACAATGACAGGAATACCGTCGGGTCCGCTGGCTTTGTTCACGTCAAGATGGCGAACTATGCTAAGTGCCTCCTTTTGGTGAATTCGGATTTCAGGCACTATGGAATCACAAGGAGATAGCTTAGGTGGTGTACTGTAACCCGCATCCAGGCGTGAATTGTCGGCAAAAAGAGACGCCAATAAAGACGCCAATAAATTTGCTGTGTCCTTCGCCTTATGTGCCAAACTATGTAAGTTCAATGCAGTGTCCAAACTCTTGGAGCTAGAAACATGAAATTTGTTACAGGGGTACGTTGGCTTACGTAAGCGCCAACGAAGGAAGGATTTTTAGAAACTGAAATCTCCATCCATAAAATAAGGAAACTACAATGTTAAGCTTTACTAATGGCCGGTTTCTATATTAAAAAACGGTTCGTTTTTGCTACGGACACTTAAATTTTGACATTTAGGTCGAATTTCACTAACATTTAACAGGCGGTTATAGTTAACAAACAATTGTTTTAGACACTTAGACCGAATTTCACCAACATTTAAACGGGCCGTTAAAGTTAACTAACAACCATTTGTGACACTTAGACCGAATTTCACCAACATTTAAACGGGCGGTTAAAGTTAACTAACAACCGTTTGTGACACTTATTGTATGAGTAAAATGTCAAAAACTTGATTGTTAATTAACTAATCGCCTGTTTAAATATTGGTGAAATTGGACCTTATTGTATGAGTGAAATGTCAAAAACTTGTTTGTTAGTTAACCACCTGTTTAAATATTGGTGAAATTGGACCTTATTCTATGGAAAATATGTCAAAATATAATTGTCCGTAGCAAGAACGGATCGTTTTTTGAATATACCGGGTGTAACGGAATACCGCAATAATATTTAAGATTGTTGATTAACAAAAAAAATGTTTTTGTTAATCAACAGTTACACCCGGTTCACCCGGTAGAAGCCGGGCATAAAGCGAAACGTAGTTCGCGGGCATAGCTTACAATATTAGTATAGACACGGTAATAGTATTACCGTGGTACAAATTAATTAATAGAACAATATGTCAATTCGTGACTATCTCAGTCTTATGTGTGCATTTCTTTATTCAAATTTGAATAAATTTATTCTTTACTCAACAAAGGACTCTCAGGCTTGTTGACGACAGAAACAAAACGAATTTACAATTAAAAAAGAACTTAATTATTTAATCTTGTATTCCAAACATAGACAAGTTGTCTGAAAATTCAACTCTTTATATATTTCATGTTATGTGCGGAGTATCGTATTTCAAATTCTTCTTATTAACTCAATCACTCAACTCAAGTAGCGAATGGTTCGTCCCAAAATAATTAAGATTATCGAACCCTTTAAGACGTGCGATGACCACGGAATAATTTTACTGGAGTATTTTATGTGACGTCAGTGTCGTTATTATTTAGGCATTTCGTGTAATAACCCCTGACACAAAAAAAAACAAAAAAGTTAAAAATAAAATGTGTTTGTTGGCATTCAAGCGTCATTACTTCAGGGACCGCAATTATTATAATTAGTAACGCTTAAGTATTTGGTCGGAAATAATTTCATAAATAGAAAATAATTAATCACCCACCCCTCCTTTTCCTTCTTAGGTTAATGAATCGACAAGGCAAGGTATTGTTGTATTAATGCATGCCTTGTTACATGAAATAAAAGCGTTGGTGCGCTGTGGCCTCGGCACTGGACTGTGCCCCGAGTAGAATCGGAAGGCCCGCAATCGATCCTGCCATGTACCAATGTGTTTTTCATTCCACGAATTTCATATGTACATTTATCTGACGCTCCTACGGTGAAGGAAAACATCGTGAGGAAACCTGCATACACCTGCCAAGTAATTCAAGGTTGTATGTGAATTCAACCAATCCGCACTGGACCAGCGTGGTTTGACTATGGCCTAATCACCCTAAAATAACTAGTAAGCCTAGGCTCGTGCCCCTCGGTGGGGATGTATATGAGCTGTGACGAAAAGTAGCCACCGACCACAAAAAAATTAAGACAGGAACACAAAACATACATGTGGAACTATTCTTGGAATTGACCTGTTTTGCAGTCGGTAAGTATTATTCACAATCTTTATGGTCACCCATCAAAGTGTAGATAACGAAAAAAACGCTGCTCACTTATAGCCAAGTACTAGACTACAGATACACGACATCTAGTTCGTAGCTCCAATATTGGTTAAGCGTGTACATGTTGTCTCAATGTGTTCATGTAACTTCGCTCCCCAGAGCTAAGTGGCCGAGACTTAGTTCGGTATATCTATTGCATACATTATTATCTATAGCCCACCAGAGTTTGTTATTTGGCTGGGAACGGAAATTCGTGTTCGACGTCACTGTCTACGAATATACTCAAAGCGGTCTATAATATGAAACATGGACATCATTAAAACCGTTATATACCTCACTAGATAAGGTTGTTGACACGAATCGCAAGTACTTATATAAAAAGGTATGTTTATACCATAAAAGGGAATTTAAAATGCTGCAAATCCCATTTTGTGAGTGTAAATGTGCATAATAAATTAATTTAAAAATAAACAATAATGTTCAAAATAGTGCCCAGTATCACGCGAAAGCAAACGCCAATTGGAGAGCGTCACGTCACAGTATGAGAAAAACCCCGAGACAAATTGTCGAACTGTCATTTTTGATTCACACCATTGACTGACAGCTTAACAGATAATTTGTTTAATTCTTTTTTGTGACGTAATCGAGATCTGGTGACAGCTTGGAGTGTTAAGGCGCGAAATTTGAACAAAAAGCAATTAAATCTGATTTTTTATTTGATATTGATGAATATTTTATATAATGTATCTTTTCCTAATAATTACGTGTCTATCTATAAAATGAAAACAATTCTAAAAATTCGTCAACATTCCTATTGACGGAAAATATTTAAAAAATATTATCAAGGCACCACTGAGTGTCATTCCTCCCATTAAAAAGTATTTATTTTGACATTATTTATTTGATCTAACACTTACTACTTATTATATACTTAATTTGATTTTGGTTCGTATTAATTTCACAAATGTATAAATATTGCTTAATTTGATTTTTTATCTTCTACTACACTTGACCATAATTAGAAATCATTCAAAACACATTTGATGCTATGAATCAGTATAGCAATATAGCGTATTAAGTGGGACTGACGTGATAAAAATTTCTTGACGCTCGTCAAAGGACACGTGTGACTGAGTTTTATCACAATTTTTTTGCTCTTCGACTGCTGCTACATCTTTTAAAGTATTACTCGTAAAGCCCTTACTACAACCAAAGCAGTCGGCACACAGGCACGCCAAGAAATTTGTGATAAAACTCAGTCACACGTGTTCCTTGACGAGTGTCAAAAAAAAATATCACGTCAGTCACACTAAATACGCGCCACCGTGTTTCTCTTTAAGACAGAGATTCATCATCACAGCTTATATACGTCCCCACCGAGGGGCTCGAGCCTACCCTATGTTAGGGTGATTAGGCCTTAGTCAACCACGCTAGCCCAGTGCGGATTGGTCGACTTCACATACACCATTGAATTTCTACGCAGATGTATGCAGGTTTCCTCACGATGTTTTCCTTCACCGTAGGAGCGTCAGACAGATGTACATATGAAATTCGAAAACGAAAAACACATTGGTACATGGCGGTCAGATTGATTGGTACAGAGATTATGTCACTAAAATTTTGAGATAATGCGTGACTCGAGTCCAGTCTTGGCAGCCCGTGTTACGCCTGCTGGTAGGGTTGTATTTGCAACCAAAGGGATGGCGGAACGATGTCCATAGAGACATTGTAGGGAAGTGGAAAAACATCCTGGGCAATCCGTCAACTAGCCACTGGACCATCACGGCAATTCAGCTGGGCTGGAGAAATGGATGAAGCGAATATCGTGCCCTCTTATGTACCGTCTAGTGCAGGTCTTGTCTAGTACATGACACGGCTGCTTCGATAAGAACCTGTCCAAACCACTGAGAGGGAAGTGATCCCTATCTGCATCGCTTTCGGGAGTGCAGACGATGTCGCACTGTACAACTGTACACACTGTGCGATTACCCCGTCTGGAGTAAGAAAAGCTGACTTCTCCGGGCGGTGATAAGCGAGGACGTGGCTCTCCCAACTGTTGATGCTGGATTACAGACGATCGTAGCAGGCGACGGTCAACTTCTGAGGTCAAAGAGACAGCCGAACGCCGATGGGAGGAGCATCCTCTTGCCGATGCGAGAAAGCGTCGGAGTGCAAGGCAACGGAGAAGGTGATATCACCAGTCTTCGCTGCCCTATTGGGACCCTACGGGTAGTCGTCCGTGGGGTGACGACTGCTTGCATTTTACAGGTTCCTGCGACGAGTGAGGGCTCTCCATAGGGTGTTCCGAACTCTCATGCCCACACACCACACACAATTATTACAAGAATGACAATGGCACAACACAAAATTAAAAGAATAAAAATGGCGCTGAAACTAATTACAGCTTAAAACTGTGCTTCACGTAATTTCAGTAAATCATCAAAATAAAAAGAAACGTAAATCTTTCTTTCTACAATTCAGATGGCACTTAACAAGTCCTTAATTAATTCCGTTTCCCTTAAGTCGGCAGCACCGAGTCCTGACCAAACGGGTTTATCGCGGCGCGGCAAGTCTGCCGCCAAATCGGGGAGAACCGATAAATTAAATAATCCTTCGGCTCCTAATCCCGAATTTATGTAGCGGCTCCTTTGTTGAGTTCTTCATTCCGGGAATTCTTTACTGCAATACCATGTGGAGACAGTGGTCATGATTTGAAGAAATATTGTTATAGACCTAATTATAACAACACTAGCTGTGCAAGCGACTTCGTTCGCGTAGATGTCGGAGAATAACAACATCGTGATGGTGTATAGCGAAAATATATACAATACAGTGAATAAAGACTACTTCGGCTTAACAAAGAATAAAGGAGATCAATAGGGCTAAGAATTTCATCGGGGCTGGTAAGAGCTCGGTGGCCTCGTTGGTCAAGGCGTCAACACGGTATATTGGAGACGCGGGCTCAAATCCCGCCCGAGACGAAATTTTTTTCTTTATTAATTTTATTTTATTTTCAACCACCAGCTCGCCATTATTAATCAATATTTAAGTGTTAATTGTTTTCCTTAAACAAATTTATTATTTCTAAATTATCAAATCCATTGTGTTTTATGATAAAATCTAGCGATTTTCGTACTTAGCTATTGTAAGCAAGGAGAAAATATTTCGCTAATTAAAAGTTAACGTATTAAAGCCATTAAAGGAAAATGAAATCTCGTAAGCCATAAATCTTACACCCTGGCAAGAAACATTGTGAAATTATATAAAAATAGCTCCGAACTAATAGAGTTTCACAAACGAATTGTCCCATAAATCACCTTTCAAACTAAGCCACACGGAATTTTAATTAGGCTTCGTACATTCTATCCGATTCAGAGTAATTAAATTATTTCACGTATAGACTATTATAGTTCGGTCGCTCTTACTATACAATTCCTAACTATGCGTTTAACTATACAAGTGTTGAGTCAATGTTTTCGAGTCGTTACTCGTGGTCGCACTACTTTGCCCCACTGGTGGGATCACGAGGAAATGTGATTCCTCGTGGTCCCACCGGCTAATGAGACCGCGCGGAATACTTTTTATCGTTCCCAGTAGACCAATTTTAAAGGGTAAGACATGGCATGGAAATTACTGGGTATCGTGACTTTACATCTTAAGTCACAAGTTGGCAACGTACACCGTGGTTCTTGTGGGGGTTGTAGATATGCTGCGAATCTCACAGGAACCACATGTATTATGGGTGGCTGTTACCACTTACCAACAGATGGGCAGTTTGCTTGTTTGCCAACTTAATTGCAATAAAAAAAACCTTAAATACAAAACCAATATTCACACTAATCACAATGTCCGAACAGGTGTAGAGTCAACTTTTTTTTTCATTCCTACTTGTATTTGCAGACATCTTGAGTATATTTAGGATGTATGCACATAAAAGGTTAATATGATTTCTTTAAATTAGATTGTTTTGCTTTGTTTTGACGTCAATAAGTGCCTGTAAAGGCCTATGTTGAATAAAGATTTTTGAATATGAATTTGAATTTGAACACGTACATACTAACCACAGTGTTTTCAATGGTCACACTAAAGTTTTAAGATATATTTTATAATGGATGGTGTCAGGCGTTATTTTTCGGAAGTCCATTACTAATTGTTAAGGAGTAGGTATATAGCAAAACTTCCGATAAAAATGTCGGTAGTTGGTACTAACTACGCAGGCCAATGGTGCACCGCCCGCCCTCCCTCAATCGCATGCGACAAAGGAATATCAATAATTAGTACCACACCAACATGCACGACGCTGCGCTCGGACGACCGTCCGAGCGCAGCGAAGGCGACAACATCCTGATGATGCCACGTGGAGTGGCGAAACGCGTCGAATCTAAGTATTTGCATCTTTTTTTTACAGTCTTCCGATCTATTTTTTTTTGTTTAATAAAAAAGTCGTAATATGTAAAGTGTAGCATAACACAGACGAGAACACAAAACGAAATAGCGAACACAACGAAATAGTTTAGAATCCCCTCCGCCCACGAATACAACGTTAAAAATCCGCTCGCATCCTATAAATCCTGGAGACAACAGTAAGCGGCTCACGATACAAGATAAACGTTGTTATAACAAGCGCAGACACGGCACGGCGAAGACAAACATGGAAATGTATTTTATACATTATATCTCTACGAGAGCAGAAGGGCTATTATCTGGCGGCCATTTTATTATATACTAGAGCATATAACAATGCCTACATCTTTTGCATTAGCTTGTTTCGCGAATATGAATTATATTTAAATGTAACATAATTACCACACTACTTTAAAAAAATTGCCATCGATGACAAACGAGCCAGTGGCCCACCTGATGGTAAGTGGTAACCACCGCTCATGGACTTCTGCTATGCCAGGTACCTAGAAAGGTGTTCTTTTAAGTCTCGTTATCGTAGCCATTAATTTACTAGTAAATCAATGATCGTAGCGCTCAGGAAACAGCAGAGCGCGGCAGCCCTACTACTTTTTTAGTCTCAGCACAAAGTAATTGTGCTCACAGTATGCGCGGAATGGTAGGTAAGTACCTATCTTGTACCTAAGCGCGTAGTGACGGAGGCCTGGCTGTACAACGAACTTCGAGCTCGAAACTTCTGTTGTGGTCTTAGAGAAAATCGAGGGAAACCCTTGAATTTCTTAGGCACGTCCAACATGTTTTATGTTTTTACAAGCTTTTATTTACTTTCTCCTGTCCCGGTGTCTGTAATGAAATCTTGCAAGTTAAATTTCACCCACTTCCCGGTTTCCTATTGAGCTGGAAATTTTGCATGTATGTATATGTATATCGCATGACAATGCAATATTACAATTTTTGTTTATTATTATGTTTTAAGTCCAGCATGTAGGTACCTAACTTAAATTCTTCTGTTAAGGCGTCTTTTTAAAATTACTGTTTTCTCGCTATGGAAGGCCCCGTCGGAAGAACAGCGCTTCGGGATGAAATGACAACGAAAAGCAAATGCTGAGAAGGGGACCTTTTTGGCCAAAACAGGAATTCTTATTTTATCGTTTTGTATTGTAGGTATCTTTTTGTTTTGTTACTGTGTATATTATTTCCAGTTCTGTATTTTTTTTTTGCCAAATAAATAATTATTCAATTGCTTACCTTTATAATTTATGTAAGACTATGGCGTGTAATAAAGTTATTATTATTATTATTCATTCATATAATACATTCATTCATTACGATGACATGGGGCTGATCTGATGCTGGAGCTGGAAGGTGGCCATAGGAATTCCGCAATAAAACGACACAACCACGGCTTACTGGACCATTTATTTATGTTATGTTGTAGTTATATTATGTTAAAAAATTCAAGCTTTGTGTTGTAATTTCTTGATGGAACTTATTACCGGTCGCAATAACTTAAATATAATAAAGATTCAAGTGGAACTTGTGAAATTAGTGTTTTAATAACAAGATGTTTTTTTTTTTTTTTAATTATGGAATTTTCAACATGAAAGTTTATTTAATGATTTTTTTAAGTTGGAATGGATCTTATTTTCAAATTCTCTTCGCCAATTGTAAACCGATTTTTTATTACCACCAAGTCAGGATCTGGTGATGGGAATTTCCAGGAAAATCCAAGAAAATCGAGATTTCATGTTTTTTGTTGTAAAGTTATTTAGGTAATAACATAATTATGGTAGTTATCCCCTCAAAGATTCTTCCATTATCCTGAACTAATTCTTCTATAAAAATGTGATATTGTGTATATTCTTGTATTATTCTGGTCTTTTCAGTGTTTTAGTCGGTTTTTTTATTTTTATTTTTTATATTCTATTAATTTTCGGATAAAATAATTTTTTACACTGGAAGCCTTCATCAGGTTATAATCAGTCTCCTAACTATGATGGCTCAAAACAATATTGACACCGCACTAAGAGCGGGATGGCGGAATGATCGCGATTCAAGAAAAACTGTTTTTACATGTGTATCCAAATATATAATAAGATACCTCAGGAAATAAAAGACAAGCCTTTAAATATATTTAAAAATGAACTGAAAAAATGGCTCATGGAACACACTTTCTACTCTGTCCAAGAATTTTTAAACTACAGAACTGTTAGGTAACTCATGGACATAAGAATAATGTATTTGAATTGTGACTGATATTTTTAATTTTTTTTTTATTGACATTGTATTATAATTTTTAATCTTGACATAATTTGTGATTGATATTATTAAATTTGAGGAGTATTTTTTTTATATAATAGTAATTGTTATTTATCGAAATAGTATTATTAATTTTAAATTTCACTGATAGGTAGTTATTATTATAATTTTGCATGCTATCTGTGTATGGCTGAATAAGCTGAATTTTATGTTACCTGACCATCTTCAGTGTACCTTATTCATATGCAAATAAATAAATTTGAATTTTGAATTTTGAAAAAAATGAGCAAGAGTGGTGTCAGGAGCGAGCTCTGAGCCTTGGAGTGTAGGTGTTCGATTGTTTTTTAACTCACTCTGAGGTGTTGAACGCATTACAAAATTAATATCATCTATCCTACTATTTCAAATGAATTTTTCATTTCCCTCTCTTGCCGCAGATGACGCAATAGATAAAGGCCCCAAGATCATCCAATCATTTGAGAGTATTTCGGTAACAAATGTCAGAGCATTTTACAACCATCAAATTCGATGGTTGTTCGGTTGTAACTCGCTCTGACACTAAGGTCTTTAACGGGACAGTTGTTTTACCCGCGAGTCACGCTCAAAGGTATTGAACGGGGTTAGAGCCAAAAGTTGTACTTCGCGCGAAGACTGAACGCGCCTCTGCATTTCAATGTTGTTTCAAACTTGCTATAAGCGATCATGGCAAGGCCCCTGGCCTGGCCTTAAATCAGTCCTACTTTCATACAATACAATAATACATAACAACACTCACACGCACTCTTTCGTTCGATACGTTTGTATATCGTTAATATTCCCAAGGCGACTGACTCGTAAAATTTTAACAAGCTCGCAGCGTCTCGGACAAAATTACGAGCATAAAATTTGCCTCGAGAATTCCAAGAACTAAGCGCCATCTTCATCCGGCGTTACCGGTTAATGTAACAGTGATGGAAGAATTATTTATCGCTAGCCGCTGCCCGTGTATTAGTCTGAGTGAGATTCCAATCTTGAATCCCTTCACTCATTTTGATATATTTTAGAATCTTCGCGGATTTTTATGCATGTTGTCTATTCAGAATCTCTTTTTTTGCTTAACAATATAAGATGAGGTTCAATCAAAATTTTAGTACCTTTACGTACTGCTTAGGGATTACATAAAAATAATTCTATCCTTAAGGAGAGAAGGAAATTCAGTACTACTCGTATATTCAATTTACATGATACAGAATATGTCATTTTGAGTGGGTGGTGCGAAATAATAGCCTTCTTCTCTCTCTTCCTTTGGGGTTAAGCAACATATGCCTTTGATTATATATAATGAAAGGCATATGTATATCGCATGACAATGCAATATTATAATGACATGGAGGTGATCTGATGCTGGAGCTGGAACATGGCCATAGGAAGTCCGCAACGAAACGACACAACCCCATCGAGTTTGGGCGCGTTTGATTCGTATTGAGCACTAAAAGCTTGTATTTATAAGGTTTTCTTTATATTTTTAAATAATTTTGTTGAGAACAGAACAAAAATCAGTAGAAATCAGCACTCAACACCTGACGAATGATTCAAAAATAGAGTTCCAGCTGATGGAGTGCACAAGTGTACGCAATCACAAGTACGTTCTCTCTAGCAGTGTGTTCAGCAGTCAGCAGTGTGTTCGGCTGTTCAGCAGTCCGGGATAACGAGTTCTTCATTCGATAAAACCGTAATGCCCCAGTCGCGTATTCTTTCAAAAGCGTATTCTTACAGTTTGTTGTTCTTCACTAACTCAAACATGGTTTCTGTCATTATGAATTTTCTGTTCTGACGAACATCAACAACGAAGTAAGTATTAGCCGAAACAATTTGCGCGGAAGTTTCCGCGGGTTGTTTGTCGATCAACTCCCGCGCTGGAGTTTTGTGGACAAATAGACGCGCTTGTCACTCGGCCCTGGGGGCTCGCTGCGTGAGTTATGCCAAGTTTTCTATGTAATAATTTATGGCTTACTAGTTGGCCTGAGGTGAGCGTTAGTGGCGCTGTGGACTCGACACTTGCCTTCCAATCGGGAGGTCCGGGGTTCAAGACCGGCTTGTACCAATGTGTTTACACCCTAACTTAGGGTAGGTCCCCACCGAGCCCCCCGATGGGTAAATGAGCTGATATGATGGGTTGCCCCATGCCCACTTTGCTGGAAAAAAAATAAAAATAAATTTTCATCCCCCCATCTCGGAAAGAGTATTTTTACTATTCGATATCTGACCGCCAAAGCCGTTTTTATCCGCTTGAGGTTAAAGTAAATTTAATATAGAACATCGCGTGCACTAGGTATGTGATTTCAAAACATCATTAAACCTATTTACTTCCATCTCCATGGTGCCGAATTTGATTTTATCACAGCTCAAGACGGCAGACCCGAGTATCCACATTAATATTATAAATGCGTGTGTCTGTCTGTCAGTTACTTTTTCACGCTTAAACCGCTGAACCGATTTACATGAAATTTAGTGTTCCGATTTTTACCTTGTCAGGTATGGAATCATATAAAAGGACAATTACAAGCTCCCCCCCTCCCACAAGGAGGTTTAAGGCCGTCGCCAACCACGCTACCCAGGGAGACTTGGTGGGGACGCCCCAGGGTCAATAAACACTCATGAACACTATTTTTTGTACAACCTCAGAATGAACTCTCTTAGAGCAATTTATTCTTCGCATTTGATTTCAACTGATTATATTACAGTAATATTGGAATTTATGCAATTACGCAGAGCTAATTATCGCCAGTTAATAAATGATTATTTCGCCCAAATCCAATATCATGTTTCAAGAAAACTTCTAAGCATCAGCCCGTCTTGCGCTCCGCTGACTGAATAATTGAAGCTGGATTACGGCAATAAACTCGTCATTGTCCCGTCGACAATGGCAATTAAGATCATATTAGTAGGTAATTAGCCGTTAGTTCTCCGAACTAACTTAACTAACTTCCTTTGCGAACAATCTTAATTGGATTTGTGCTTCGTATTGAGCAAAAAGGTATTTTTTACACAAAACAGGGTATGTAGCTTCATTCATATCACCTGGTGGTGAGTGACGTAAGGCCGAAAGTGGAAGCGAGCTCACTTGGACCCCTCAACATTCGAGGAATTGGCTATCTTATGCCACTAATTTTAATACTCAATTATTTCTAGAGAGGGCCCCCCCTATCACCTAGGGGTAAAAAAATAGCACGGTTGGCCCCATGCACGTCGCCGTAAGGGCCTCCGTCTGGCAATTGCCCTGGTGTTCTCGGCCAATTCCCCCTTGGGGATAGCCCGACCACTTGGTCGGGCTGGCCCGGGCGCGTGGGTAGTGGAGCTGCAGTGTAGACCTTACCTAGAGCGCCCATAAGGGCAGGGAGAACACTGGGGGGTTTTAATGCGGTTACGCATTTCCTCCCGAGAAAATAAAAGGGGTTATAAAAATAGCCTGCGACCTATTCTTAGACTATTTTATTGCTAATGGTGGCAGACGAGCCACCCACCTGATGGTAAGTGGTAACCACCACTCATGAACATCTCCAATGCCAAGGGCACTTTTTAGTTACTGCCTACCTACGAAATATACACAAAGAATCTCATAAAGATCGGACAAGCTCTTTCGGAGGAGTTCCATAACAAACACTGTGACACGAGATTTTTATATATTAGAAGATTATGACTACAAACTTAAATAAGGCAGTGGTAGCTAGCCGGGTGGGCTCAGAAGCCTTACAATCAACCAAATCAAGCAGAAAAGCTTCTGCCCCCATTAGGGATTGAACCCCGGACTTCAGACCGCCTGAGTGGTCTAAAGCCACGGAGGTGGTCTTCGAATGATACGGTGATGGTACACGTCGGTGGCGCTTTGGACTTGGCACTGGCCGTCTAATCGGGAGGTCTTTGATCCTGCATGTACCAATCTGTTTTTCGAATTTCATATGTCCATTTGTCCGACGCGCTTATGGTGAAGGAAAACATTGTGAAGCAACCTGCATACACCTGCGAACAAATTCTAGGATGTATGTGAAGTAGACTAATCCGCACAGGGCCAGCGAGGTTGACGATAGCCTAAACACACAAATTTTGGGTAGGCTGGAGCCCCTCGATGGGGACGTATATGACCGAAAGGAGACGGTATCAGGGTCACCTGCTTGGGTACCTCCGTCCTACCTATTTCGGCTGCAATCAACAGTGCTTGCATTGCTGTGTTCCGGTTTGAAGAGTAAGATATGGCAGTGAAATTACTGGGTAGCGTGACTTTACATCTTATGTCACAAGTTGGCAACATGGTTCTTGTGGAGATTGCAGATTAGCTGCGAATCTCATAAGAGCCACACGTATTATAGGTGACTGTTACCACCACCAGGTGGGCAGTATGCTTGTTTGCCAACTTTGTTGTATTAGAAGAAAACCTCTACAAGATGAACAGTAGCCCTACCGCGTAAGTACCGTCGGCTTGAACTCGATATCGATGCTCGATTACGATGCCGATTCCGACGCTGTCAAAAAATCGGTACCGCGCAATTAATTTTGTGTCGATTTGGTGACCGTCGAGAACGAGAACTGATCTGCTGGACCGATCGACGTCGAGATCCTTAGCGAAGTGTCTCTCCGTTTAAATGAAAAATGTTCTAAAGGCGTTCTAGTGTTCTGTGTGCCGCGCGCATACTCACAGGGCCTTATTAATAAAAATTTTACACCTGGGATGACCCTCGGATTAGTTACTCCGTGTTTTGTCTTGTTTCCGCACACGTCAGCTGTGATATGTCAAAATAAGACAAAACATGGCGTAACTAATCCGAGGTGATCCAAGGAGTATTTTTTTTATTAATAAGGCCGACAGTGTATTGCAACGTTTCGCGCGCTTTCTTGCGTGCGCTTGATTGTTTACCATTAATGTTGCCTAATTTTTTTTAATGATGACAGGGAAGCTCTTGGCCTTCATTTCACCCGATGATAAGTGACGATATGGCCAAAGATGTAAGCGAGCTTCACCTGGACTCCTCAGCAAATGAGGAGCTGGCTATCTTACCTCTTATTGCCGGAACACTACAATGCTATAAACAGTATTATTATGGCGACAAACTTAGGTAAGACGGACCAAACCTGACAGAAAAACTTCTGCCCCCACTGGGAATCGAAACCCGGACCTCCTGATCCAAACACGGTGGTCGCAACCACTAGACCACGCAGGCGGTTATATAAGTTATATTCTGTATTGGTCTTTCTACAATTAGGCCAGTTTTGGTCTCGATCTTGCAGCAAGTCTCGCAAGACTGCAAGACCAAGACCGATTTAGGGCAACACTACCGGGTGTAACTGAACACCCGATGTATAGATATACTAAATGGACATATTATAGATATACTGAACATAGTATAGATATACTAAATGGACCTTCGGTACTTGTCTGAGACCTGGAACCCCAATACTTTTAGAGTTATTTGATTTTAAACTGAAAGCAAAAACTTTCAAGTGACAACCATAATCAGCTCTTAACACAAAAGAAATTTAAACACAAAATGACACGTGACAGACGTGAGCGTATTCCTCGTACGCTTACGTAGGGCTGTCGGCACTTAATACCAAAAAATAATTTATTTGGTTTGTATGACGTGAGCGTGGTATTCCTCGTATGCTTACGTAGGGCTGTCGGCACTTAATACCAAAAAATTAATTTATTTAGTTTGTATGGAAAAAAAAGTAGATTTGTTAGCCCTAATATTTTTACTACAGAATCCCTTCTTCTGATGGATACGTACCCTTAAATATTATTGGGGTGTTCAGTTACGCCCTGTATACCATCAGCAACAACCCTGTAGCTCGAGCTCGTAACGACATGAGGCTTAGAGCCTTGCATCAAGTCTCGCAAGACTGCAAGACCAAGACCGATTTTGGGCAACACCATTTACCATCAGCAACAATCCTGTAGCTCGAGCTGGTAGCGACGTGAGTCTTCAGAATTACCAATAACATACGCTAAGACATGGCGTTAATGTGCAATTCAGCTTGTTTGCTCAAAGTTTAGTTATTTAGAATGTTGGATTTTTCGATGGGGTGCTTTCCTGATTGCATAGTCCTTTGATGTGATGTTAGTCTCAAATATTTTGATATTATATCCTATTGATTATACAACGAGTGAAGCCGCAAAGTGAATATTCACGGCTTCGTTCGGCCGCACTATGAATTATGCATCGGTTCGCAAACAAACGGACTTTTTACTTTGGCAATGATTTTTTTTATTATTGTTGTTTTTAGTTGGTCTGACGCCCGCGTCGTTGTGGCAAAGTTCATTGTTAATGGCCCCTGATGACCGAATTTGTTATTGCTAAATAATTATATGGTAGCCGTAGACAACTATGGAGCACCTAGGTAGAATTATGAAAATGAATTTGTTTGTTGTTTTATTGGAATTCAGGAATTAGATATTATCAAAACATTACTATTTTAGCTCTCGCAACATATTAGCAAATCTCGACGACTAATTCTCACAAAAATGTCTCACAGACCTATAGGCCTCCAGTCGCTGGTTAAACATCCGATCTCACAGATGAATTAGTCACCGGTGTCGGGTTAAACATCCGTTCTCACCAAACATGTGTAGTTCACCAAAGGCAATTTAAACATTCGGTTTCACAGACATATACTTCATCAGTAGCACGTTAAAAATTCGACCTCACATATTGGTATTGAGTTAAACATCCGGTTTCACAGATATATTTCAGCATCAGCAGCACGTTAGCAGTTCGGTCTTACTGACATATATCACCGGTGCAGTGTCGGGTTAAATACGCGGTCTTACAGACCGGTCATCAGTCGCGACTTAAACATTTGGTCTCGCAGACAAATAAGTCACCAGAAACGGGTTAAAGTATTATCTCCAACCCACACTTCAGCTAGTATTTTTCTATGAAAATCTCTATAAAATGTTCATTGTCAAATGTTTCGAACAAACCACTGTCTGTCGACATATTTCCTTACATTCGTTGTTATGTTTACACCCTTTTAGGCGCCGAAATCGGCAGGCTTCTCGGCTTGCACATTGAATAATTCATGCCAACCAAACGCAACCGTGATCCAACGGAGAGATATCTTAGCGATACCCCTTTAACTATGCATGTTTTAATCTGAACGGGTATATGTTCTACAATTTTGCGTGTTTTTTCCGCAGCGAGGTAGATTTATAACCCCGAGTTACTCAAGATAGCGTCTCCTTTAAACTAAGGCTTGCGGGGCTTAAGCGGGAGATATTAAAACTTGTATCGGGAACTCGGCGTCGAGCCCTGCACTCGTCTAACTTTATATACTTAGCATTGGATTTTTTTCGTAGCATTTTAAGGCTTAATTCTGACGTACTTACTTCTTCTGATTTATGAGCAGGCAGGTAGGGCTGGTTTTTAAAATTTCACGTTTAAAATTGACTTTGTTTATCGGCTGTTGAATAATACACAGTTTTTTTTTACCGACTTCAAAAAGGAGCAGGATATCAATTGGGTTGGTATTTTTTAATGTATGTAGACACCTGGTCCGATTTACGTGATTCTTTTTTGTTAGACTCGGAATAGTTGCCATCTGACCCGATAAAAATTTAATTAGTAGCTTGGATGATGTAATTTTCACTATACTTTGTTTATTTTACTTGAAAATTTCTGATGCGATTTAGGTACGTAATTCTTATTTTGTTCGATGAAGAAAAATTGCCATTTGGCCTCAAAAAAAGAATTCTGTTTAGCTCAGCAGTTTTTATTTTAATTTATTCTGCCTCGACTCAAATTCTAATACGCATGCATTTGCGGGAGAACAGAAAGTGTCATCGACAAAAATTGGAATTAAAAGATATTGAAACACGTTTTTAATTTATTTAACTAATTAATCAATAATAAGAAATATTCAAAAAAATATTCTTATTATTTAAACCTTTAATAATAAGAATATTTTTTTGAACTTTACAACTCGCAGTTACCTCAATAAAGTACAATCGGACACGAATATCCCGAGTTTCGTTGCTGCGGACAAAGCACGAACTTCAAGTTGCTATATCCATACAGCATTAACTTACGTCCACACTTCGTTACAGCATTATCGTCGTTAACCATGAAACTAGTTATGTTAATGGTCTGCGAGATAAACGTTAACTAAAAGATGAAGTGGCACACCCGTTAGTACCGCGGGTCCAACGGATGAATTATTTATGCGTAAGCTGACGCCAGCCGGCGAAGCGAAAACAGCCTAAGCACTCAAAGAATAAGGTGCCGATGGAACGCTTGAACGCCCTCGCAATAGTTAGGAAAATATTGCCTCGGCTAATAACTTTGACGCGTGGGACAGCTAAAAGGGAACGCTAATTCTCGGCTTTTTTACACATGTGTGGCAGGCAAGGTACATTCACCTGATGTTAAGCGGTTGCTTAGAGACCCCTCACACTAATGTCTTCCGAGCGTCGTCGTTTCGTCAACGTCGTGTGCATGTACAATGCACAACACAATAAATTATCATATACTCGTAAGTGTTTTATATACGTTCACAATACAATATAAAATAAATATCGGTCTCCTAAGTCGAAAATTCCACAAAGGATCTTCCTTATATTGACAATGATATTTTGACCTTTTTCGAGTTTCAATGCAAACTGCAATGTTTCTTTTGTCGGTATTCCTGAGGCAGGCGTTGCGTAACCCGGCTTTTGCTGCCGTTTACCGCTGGCGTCGCAGGGATGCCGCGATATATCAGAAAAGCAATAAATATCGATATATCGACGCCTAAATATATCGATATTTATTGATATCGACGATACACCGATATCGATATGTCAGTATCGAAAAAACTGATGACGAAATATCGAAAACCCAAATTAGAATAACCACAAAATCTAGAAAATGCTGTTACTGGCAACACTCAAGTCTAAAAAAATTATTATTTTCTCGACTTTAATCTATTATTGTAGTCGGTGGTAAGTAGTGTGTGATAAGAGATACACTGTTGAGTTAACAGTGTACTGCGAATGTTCATCCATCATGTTTACTAAGGAAATTCCCGAATTTCTCCCTAAAACTATAGTTAACCAGAGTAATGTACAGCAAATGGTCACCATCATAGCCCATCGTATAGAGGGCCTATGTTTAAACTTCGTGCTTAAGTACATACAAGATACTTACCGTTCCGTGCACACTAACGGTCATATTAATAAAAATTTTACTCCTTGGATGATCCAAGGAGTAAAAAACACGGAGTAACTAAACTGAGGATGATCCAAGTTGGATCATCCTCAGTTTAGTTACTCCGTGTTTTGTCTTATTTTAAGAATATGACAGCCGACATGTGCGGAAACAAGACAAAACATGGAGTTACTAATCCGAGGATAATCCAAGGAGTAAAATTTTTATTAATAAGACCGTGAGTCCAAAAGCAGCGAGGCTGCCGCGTACTCACAGTGTTTCGTGCATTTACGACGTTTCGCGGGCTTTCTTGGGCGCGTTGGATTTTATTTACCATAAACAACAACCCTATCGCTCGAACTGCGACTTCAGAATTACTAATAATATACGCTAAAGGCGCGTCCCCATAGCGAGCTGCTCGGCCGCGGAAGCCGCGAGGCTTGGCCTCACAAGCTTTTTTGTTCTCTTGCAACGTGTCCTCACTTAGAGGCTCAGCCTCGCGGCTAGGCCTCGTAAAGGCGGCTTCCCACGGCCTGTGTTTTCGCGGGCGCCCTCAGGCCGCGCCGATTTTTACGGACGAGCCCGGACGACAGGCGAGCTCGCGCCACCTCAGGCGCGTGGCTTCCCACGGCCTGTCATTCCACGGGCGCCTCTGGGGCCCTATTTTTGAATCATTCTTCCTGCATCGAGTGCTCGTCAGTGTTCGATTTCTACTTATTTTTTTGGTTTGTTTTCGACGAAAATAAAAACAATATTGATCTTCGTCGTAATGTTCTATTGATTTTCATCGCAAGAAAAACGAAAATCAATAGGAATCGAGCACAGATGACGCTTGAAAAGCGCTCGAAGCCAGACGAATGATTCAAAAATAGAGCCCCTGGCCACGGGCAAGTTCGCTCCACCTTGGATCGCGCCCGTGGTTGATCGTACAAATTCAAATTCTGTACTAACTAAAAAATAACTTTGTATATCTATAAATAAAAATATAAACTTTCGAACGACTGCACCAAATTGCATGTTCTTGGTTTTATGTATTCGTTATTGTTAGGACAAGGTTTGTATAAAAGAAAATATTTAGGTAGGTAGGTATGCGGTAGGTTTTTGGTATACCCGTGCGGGACCGGGGCGGGCAGCTAGAAAGAAATAGAAACGTGGTTCACGAGTAATCTAGTCCAGTTTGAACTGCTTTTCGAAAATGTCATGTGAAGAACGCGTAGCTATTTCTGCAGCCTCATTATTCAGTAGATATTACTTACGTAATAAAAAGAAGCAGAAGAGAAGACACTGGTGGATGTCATCATTCAAAAAAGCAGATCGAGGTAAGTTATTAAGATTTTAAAATAAAACTTCTTTTACATCGCCTCAAATTTTTTCGTCCATTTATCGCATATCGCATTACACAAAAACATGAGATCTTTAATTTCACAACTTGAGCGTCGGTGGCGCTGTGGACTGGGCACTTGCCTTCCAATCGGGAGGTCCGGGTTTGAGACCGCCATGTACCACTGTGTTTTTCGTTTCGAATTTCATATGTACATTTGTCTGACGCTCCTACGGTGAAGGAAAACATCGTGAGGCAACCTGCATACATCTGCGAAGAAATTCAAAGGTGTATGTGAAGTCGACCAATCCGCACTGGGCCAGCGTGGTTGACTAAGGCCTAATCACCCTAACATAGGGTAGGCTCGAGCCCCTCGGTGGGGACGTATATGAGCTGTGATGAATGATGAATGAATTGTCGGATTTTTAATTACTACATATTGACGTGGTCAACTTGACGTTGACGACACGGTTGGCGCAGAGGTCGAGTGATCGCATACTGCGCAATGGGTCGCGGGTCCGATTCCCGTACGGGAGAAATATTTTGTATGGGCTACAGAAATTTGTTCCGGTCTGGGCGTATACGCATGTGATATTCTATGTTTGTAACGGTACCCACGACATAGGAGAAAATCCTAGTGTGGGGCGACGTGTTTTAAAAAAAACTGTTGAGCACATTTATGTGCTTTTGCAGCAGACTAGATTGAACATTCAACAAGTTATCGAATTTAGTTCGAAAACAATATTTTATTTTAAATTAAATCATTGAGAAGTCACTGACGATTTTATTTCTACAGAATGAGTTATAATAATTTATAACATTTTTGTTTGACACAAGCTATGCCATCTGGAACTAATTATACTAATTATTGTTGATCGAGCCCACCCTAAGTTGCTTAGACCTTAGTCAAACACGGTAGCTCAGTGCGGATTGGAGTAAAGACAAGTGAAAACAAAAGTGCTCGGCAAAGCAGCCAAGCAAGGTCAATAATACATTTTCATTAAATACCTACAATCCAAAAAACAATCACTTGCAGCGTGGTTTCATAAACCACACAATGAGTTTTAATTATTTTGTCGACTCAAAGTAACATAGTTTTATGTTTCAGGTATAACGGAACGCATATGTAAGCTGATTTTGTTAAATAACCAAGCAGAAAATGACGTATGTTGGCCAGCCAGACGCACGCGCCACCTCGGGCCGCTACAGGCCACCACAGGCAATCGCCCGCGCCTTCACGCCGCGCCGTGCCTTTGAAGTTACCGACAATCAGCGAATACGCACGGGCGAGCTCGGGCCGCTACGGACGGCACCTTTCCCACGGCGCGTCGGGGCGCGAGCCGCCCCGACGCGCGACGAGGCGACGAGGGCGCCCTCGAAATCACGCGCCGCCGACCAGCGGATACGCGGGCGAGCTCAGGCCACCGCGCGCCGCCACGGGCGACACCCTTCCCACGGCGCGGCGGCCCGAGCTCGCCTAAGGGCGCCCGTAGAATCGCGCGCCGTGGGAAGCCGCCTTAAGCTGCACGGCCCTAGTGGGGACGCTCCTTAAGATGTGATTCGGCTTGGATGATCAAAGTTTAGCTATTTAAAATGTCGGCTTTTTTGAAGATCAACTGATGAAAAGTGTGCAACTTCTGTACGTAGTACTATTAATATCTATTCTGTGACGACAAGCTCTACTCAGCCGCCCCGCCCGGTACGTAGATTGCCCATGCTATGCGTTTGTAGGAGATAATACTTTTTAAAAATATATCTTTCAATATCGATTTAAGTACTCAGTCTCATCATTTATCTCACTATGTCATAATCCACCTATGTCGAAAAAAACACCGTCAAAAAACGCTGTTAAGAACGGCCACTAATCCGTGACGCTCCGTAGTAAAAAATTACTAAAGGTAGTAAAAGTGCAAGGAATACACAAGTGCTGCACATCAGAAGAAGTGTCTCAATGAGACCTACACACTGGTGGCGAAATAAGTGCAAATAGTGCAGTGTGTTTAAAGTTATAAAAAAAAAAGTGACAAAAATTGTGCTCTAAGTAGCAATAGTTATGTAAAATTTGACAGATTTTTCGATATTACTCGGAAAAGCTATCTGCGACACCTAGCTTTTTTGGCATCGTTGGATGCGACGCTGTGGTTCGCACATTTTTTTGTGTCTACCTGATTTTTTCTGTGCACGGCTGCCGGGAAAATCAAGAAAAACTGAAAAGCACATGGCTGGTGAAAACCACAACCAGCAGTCGTAGAGCGGTGTCAAGGCTGCTGAACGCTGGAGGGAGCCGGGAGGAGAAGATCACAAAAAACCGCATAAAAATTAGTTAATTTTTCGGCGAGATACACAATTTATAAGTTTTTTTTTTATTATCTTTTAATCATAAAAGTGTTTTCTTTTAAATTTAAGTGACGAAACATTGTTTTTATTATTGTAAAAGGTGTATATAATCGGACCCTATAAGCGTACAAAATTTCAGATCTTACTATTAGTATTCTTTTTAAATAATAGAATATAAATCAAATCGCCATGCGGTCATAACCTCTTCAAATATTCTAAAAATCAATATAAACACGTAGTTAAGTTATCAGCGATATAGAGTAAAATTGTATATCTAAAAAAAAAATTACATAATCAAAATTGACTTTTTAACGAGAAATTTAAAAAAAAAATTTATTGTCTGTCTTAATAAAATAAAATAAAATCCTGTTCTTGATACTAGCATACCTTTGGCTCTGTGATAGACCTATTGGCTTGTCTAAATACGATTAGTAGAATCTGTGATCCTAAAAATCAGGGCCCATAACACTAAGTCCTATTAAAATTAATAAAAAAAAAAAAAGGGCATAGCTCGGTAGATATTGGTCGTGGTTTGAACTCTGGGAATTCTTCTCGCTAGAAGCAGATAGACGGCAGATCGTGGGGGTCGAATACCCCTGTGGAGTCTGCAGCGAATAGTTAGATAATTCCTGCTGGTTGACGGGACACTCTAGACTGTGAAAGTCGGAGCAAAAGTACGTTAGATTTAATATAGAAAATAAGACTGTGCATTGAGCCTATTGGCCAACGCACATAGGATAGCCTAGTTGACAAATTTTTTTACTAATTGTATTATAGGTAGCAACTGGAACAAATCCTATTGAACGTTTATATACTACTTGATTGACGTTCAGCTACCTCGAACAATGTTTCTGTCACGCACGCCGGCCAAGAAAAGAACCGAGATGAGCCCATTAACTTCACCAATTGATTTGGAGACAACAAAATCCCCAACGCTGACAACGGAGACGCAGCCGACGAACGTAAGACGTAGCGTAGGTGAAATAGAAGCCAATATCGAGCAGCGCCCATGTACATCCAAAATGCACCAACACCAGCGCTCACCCAAAACGACGAGCGCGACAATAGCGCCGAAAGCACCACAAAAAACAAAGCCAAGGATGATGAAAGGGGTGGTCCCTTTCACCATGGCGGCCACGGAAGCCGTCTTTAAAAGATATATTGATAATATTTCGAAAACATCTAACTTAGTAGCAGAGGTTGAGAAGATGGCAGAAGTAGAAGTAACCACGGCGGAAGAAGCCACAAACGGGGGGAAAAATAAGATCGAAGAGTCGAGGAATGTAAGGTCGGACATAAAGGGTTCGATCTTGGGTGCTATAGATTGCCTAAACAGCAAGGTAAAAGGGACCGTCAGGGTGGCTATAGCCTTAGCAAAAATGTTGCACGAGGAGCGGTGTAAAAACAAGGCAATAGGCGTGACAGGGGACCAAAGGGACGAAATGATGGAAATCATGAAAGAATTGGTTAAAAAGATCGAAACAAATTCCAGCAAGATAGATCAGATTAATGACAGAGTCACCAGCCGGCCGAGTACATATGCTGAACTGGCAGCAGAACCGCCACGGAATGCCCCAAACAAGGGAAGGACCCCGCTGCATTCCGTGATCATCGCCTCCAAGGACGAGAGAGCGACTGGAGAGGAGGTGTTGGACACGGTGCGCAGAGAGGTCAAAGCCAAGGAAGGCTGGGTGACGGTGGAAAGGGTGAGAAAAATTAGAGACCGGAAGGTGATATTGGGATGCAGCACAGAAAAGGAAAGGGACAGGTTGAAGGAGCGGTTGAAAGGGGCATTGGAACACCTGAGCATAGAGGACGTTAAGAACCACGATCCCTTGGTAGTATTCAAGAATGTCCTGAAGTGCCATAGCGACGAAGTACTCATGGTGGCACTAAGGAACCAAAACAAAGAGATATTCCAAGGAATTGAGGAGAAGAACGATAGGGCCGAAATCAAATATAGACGAAAGGCGAGAAATCCGCATAACAACCACGTGGTATTAAAGGTGTCACCACAGATTTACAGCCGGCTCATATATAGAGGGTATGCCCATGTGGACCTGCAGAAGGTAAGAGTAGAAGACCAGTCGCCACTCGTCCAGTGCTTAATGTGTCTGGGGTACGGGCACGGACGCAGATTTTGTAAAGAAACTCTGCCCAAATGCTGCCACTGTGGAGGATCCCACCTGCGTAATGAGTGCCCAGATCGGCGTGTGGGCTTAGCTCCAACGTGCTGTAATTGCACAGCAGTCGGGGCGGAAAGCGCAGAGCACAATGCCTTTAGCCTCGAATGCCAGGTGCGGAAAAGGTGGGATGCATTGACTCGGTCCAAGGTAGCATATTGCTGAGGTAATTCCAAGACATGTATGGGCAGGCAAACCCACCAGAGGATATGCAGTGGCTCAAATTAATCTGCAGAGAAAACAGCTAGCAACAACCGAGCTCATGATCGAAGCCAAAAAACGTCAACTGGCATTTGCTCTGGTCCAGGAACCTTATGTGGGGGGCATCAAGAGGGTGAAGGACTATCGTGGCGTGAGAGTCTTCCAAGACACGGGCGAAGCTATAATTAAATCTGCGATCGTGGTGTTTGACAAAGATCTCGATGTCATCCAATGCCCGAAATACACCACCCCAAATATAGTAGTCGTCAAGATTAGGACGAGAGCATGGGAGATTGCTGTGGTGTCCTTCTACTTCGAGCCGGATAAACCACTGGTGACTTACCTGAACCAACTAAGCAAAATCTGCAGGTAGCTGGGCCCAAGAGGACTGGTTATAGAAGGAGACTGCAATGCAAAGAGTACCTGGTGGGGAAGCACCATAGAAGACCATAGGGGAGTAGAAATGTCCGGGACCCTGGAAGAGTCTGGTCTGCAGGTATTGAACAGAGGTGATACGCCGACATTTGACATCATAAGAGGCACTAGAGCGTATACAAGCATTATCGATATAACAGCATGTACCGACGGTCTATTGGGGCTTATAGACAACTGGAGGGTAGACCAGGAAATGATAAGCTCCGATCACAATGCAATCCTCTTCGATCTGGAAGTACAAAAGTCTAAAGGAATGAGAGTCCAGAGAACTACTAGGCAATACAACACCAAGAAGGTAAAGTGGCACCACTTTCTAGAAAAGCTGCAACAACAAAAAATAGCTAATAATATCAACGCTGAAACTATTAACAACATCGCGAACAAAAGAGACCTGGAGGAAACCGTCAAAAAACTTACAGAAGCCCTAACAGCAGCTTGCAAGGAAACCATGCCCCTAAAAAAGAACACAGAAACCCTCACAATACCTTGGTGGAATGAGGAGCTTACTAGACTAAAAAAGGCTATGGTTACTTCTAGAAGAAGAATTCGAAATGCAGCACCAGATCGAAGAGAAAGAGTTGTCACAGAATACCTGCAGAAAAAATTGTAATATGAGTGCTACGCCAAGAATGCCCGTACGACGAGTTGGAAAAATTTTTGCGAAAAACAGAAAGGGGAGGGGGTATGGGAGGGAATATACAGGATCATCAGTAGGACCACCAGGAGACAAGAAGACTTGCCCCTTATGAAAGATGGGAAACAACTAAACCCAAGAGAATCAGCGGACCTACTCGCCGAGACGTTCTACCCAGAAGATCTAGAAAACACTGATAACAACGACCATCGCCGGACCAGAGAAGCGGCAAAGCAGGTAAACGAATGGAGACATGGCGAACGCCATGATCCACCGTTTACACTGCTGGAGCTAAAGGCCGCGATAGGGAGTTTTAATCCAAAGAAGGCCCCAGGAGAGGATGGCTTCACGGCGGACATCTGCAGCAATGCCTTAAAACAGAACCTAGATGTCGCTTGCCCTATACAACAAGTGCCTTGAGATAGGGCACTTCCCGGACATCTGGAAGAAGGCCACAGTCGTGGCATTAAGAAAACCGGGCAAGGATGACTACAAAACACCCAAGGCATACAGACCGATCGGGCTGTTGCCTGTACTAGGTAAGATCCTTGAAAAGATGGTAGTAGCGCGGATCAAATACCACCTTGTACCGAGACTCAGTACTCGCCAGTATGGATTCATGCCCCAGAAGAGCACTGAGGATGCCCTCTATCAGTTAATACAACACATTAAGGGTAAATTGAGGCTGAAATAGCTCGTGACCCTGGTGTCGTTGGATATAGAGGGGGCCTTCGACAGCGCATGGTGGCCGCAGATCAGAGTCCGACTGGCTGAGGAACACTGTCCGGTGAACACCCGCAGGCTACTTGACAGCTATCTGAGCTGCAGACGCGTCAAAGTACGGTACGCTGGGGAAGAAAGCACGCGAAGCACGAACAAGGGATGCGTGCAAGGGTCAATCGGTGGTCCAATCCTGTGGAACTTGCTGTTGGATCCGCTGCTGTGGGAGATGGACAGGAGAGGGGACTACTGCCAGGCATTTGCGGACGACATTGTCCTAGTGTTTGATGGAGACACAGCCGCTGAAGTGCAGTGGCAGGCAGATGCCGCTCTTGCCTACGTTCAGCAGTGGGGGTCGAAACACAAATTAAAGTTTGCACCGCATAAGACCTGTGCAATGGTAATTACTAAAAAGTTGAAATACGACACCCCACGGCTGAATATGGGAGGGACCGGCATTAAGATGGCTAGAGAGGTCAGGATACTGGGGCTTACAGTAGATGATAAGCTGACTTTTAACACCCACGTGACCAACCAATGCAAAAAGGCAATTGGCATCTACAAGCAGCTGTCAAGAGCGGCCAAGGTCAGTTGGGGTCTGGATCCCGAAGTGATAAAGGCGATTTACGTGGCGGCAGTGGAGCCTATCATAATGTACGCCGCGGCAGCATGGGCACCAGCGGCGAGCAAGATCGGCATTAGGAAGCGGCTGGACACGGTACAGAGGGGTTTCGCGCAAAAGGTGTGCAGGGCGTACCGGACTGTCTCTCTTCACTCAGCACTTGTGCTCTCGGGGATACTGCCTCTTGACCTGAGAATACAAGAAGCAGCAGCACTGTACGAGATTAGGAGAGGGTCATCGTCGGAAGTGTTGGGGATAGGAAAGATGGAGAAGGTGTCGGAAGTGTTGGGGATAGGAAAGATGGAGAAGGTGACGAACTACACCCAGATGCCACATCCCGCGGATCATATGGACCTCGAGTTCATTTGCCTGACGGACCAAAGCCTCGTGGATGGGCAAAACGTGCAGACGGTGCGGATCTTCACTGATGGCAGCAAGATTGAGGGAAAGGTCGGATCGGCGCTATCCATTTGGAATAGCGAATCCGAAATTCGGAACCTCAAACTTAGCTTGTCCACGTATTGCACAGTCTACCAGGCAGAACTACTAGCCATATGTAAGGCCACGAATGAGGCTGTTCAGGGGCAGGAAAAATCTATAGGCATTTACAGCGACTCAAGATCTTCGCTGGAAACCATTGTAAATAGCACCTCGCTACACCCCCTTGCAGTGGACACTAGAAAGAACCTGAGGACGGCCCTGGCCCAGGGCAAAGATGTGTCTTTGTACTGGGTCAAAGCTCATGCTGGACTTAGGGAGAACGAAAGAGCCGACGACCTAGCCAAAGAAGCGGCGCTGTACCCGAGACAGGAACCAGACTATGACACCTGCCCGGAGTCGTTTACGAAGTCAAACCTTCGTAAAGTAACTATGGAGAAATGGAGAAAGCGATACCGAGAGGGTAGCACAGGATCGGTCACAAAATTATTTTTTCCCGACGCGGCAATGGCATACCGTACCATACGTTTAATGCAGCCAGCAGGAATGATCACCCAGATCCTCACGGGGCATGGTGGATTCTCTCAATATTTGCATCGGTTCAAGTGTAAGGAGAGTCCGGCATGCATCTGTGATCCTAATGTGGAGGAGACGGTGCCTCACCTCCTGGTCGAGTGTCCAGCTAACCACAGAATTAGGTATAATTTTGAACAAAAAATAGGTAAAACAGTTAGCATAAATAGGTTAAGCACATTGTTAGAAAATAAGAAATATAGAAACGATTTTATTAAGTACTGTATAGATATAGGTAACCTTGCATTATTAAGAAATAAGGATAAATAACCTATTGCTTAAATTATAATAGTGTATATTATAAGTTACAAGCAATGTCGCAACCATAGCATAGGAAAATAATACGATAATGTAATAATTTGTAAAACCAGTAACACAATGTAATAATACAAAAAAGTAAAAAAAAAAAAACCAAATGTATTAGAATTAAGAGATATTAGAATGTATAAAAAGAACAATAAATATGCACCTACCCCCCTGTTTGTTATAGATAGTACCTAATTGGCATGAATAAGAATGAATAAAAGAAAGAAACGGATGAGGCATGGAAGTACGAGAGGCAAAAAAGCGGGAACTGGTATGAAAGGAATACGGTAAAATAAGGTCTCTGAATAAAAATATCAGAGGAAGTCTATGAAAAAAAAAATCCACCTATGTCATAATTATTAATTTGTTACTCTTGTTTGATATTGCACAATAAAGGCTATATAACCTGAGTTTTGTGAATAATAAATTGTTTCATAGGAACGTTGTACCAGGGCACTATAATCTGAAGAGCGATAATCCAATCTCAATAAAGACGGGCGTTACAGAGTCACGCTGTAATATCCAGTAATTATACCAGTTAATTGCTTAGCTCAGTCTCGATATAGACTCACCCGACAACCCTGCGTCCTCCGCCCTCATGTACTGCAGTTAAATCTGTCATTCGATTATGATTCGCCCATTAACTCGAGCTAGTTGCTGAAACATCTGAAGTACTCTCTAAACGCTAGTTTTTGATACATGGTCAACTTTAATCATAAACTAACCGTGCTGCCATCATTTTCTTCATTTATTGACCAAAGCATTTTGCAATATTTTGCATAAATCCTAGATAAACCTTTCATGTTTTCATGTAAGGACACGAAAACCTGAAAGGTTTATCTGTATGAGTCAGTCATTCAGCCATAAATAGGCAGTACCTTAGTATTATATTCATTCTAAGTATTACATTAACTATTTGTTAAAATTTACCAAGTATCAAAAAACTAACAGTAAGTAAGTAACATAAATGTTTTAGGCGATAACACACTGCCACGCACCAAGCAGCGTAGCGCGTGAATGCGTGTTCTAACGTTGCTTGTAAGTATCTCCGTTTGTATAGAAAACACGCACAGCCCAACACAGAGAAAATGCATCCACGCGCGTTCATGCAGATCACGCGCCTACAAGCGGAGAAACATTCATCCCTGTATGTAGGTGCGAGGCGAGACGCAAGGTTTTGTATGGCATACTCGAGACTTAAGGAATCTCATAAGAGCCACATGTACTATAGGTGACTGTTTCCACTTACCATCAGGTGGGTAGTATGCTTATTTGCCAAATTAGTTGTCTAAAAATATATTACTACTAGCTTTTGCCCGCGGCTTCGCACGCGTAGACTACATGCTTCTCTTTACCATATTTTAACAGTATGTAGAGAAAAATTTAAAAAAATGATGATAAAAATAATGTAATGTGAAAGTGTTTCTTAGGACAGACTTATACTTACCAACTTTATCATCAATACGCTCAATCCTTGTATCGTCCCTATCCCTTCACTATTTTTGTGTTTATCCATGACTAATAATAAGTTATCATTATAATAAGTAAGTAATTAATTTAAAGTATTTGTTTTTAAACAACATTTTTAACAATTTTGGACGTCGGCGCCAATATCACCAGACTATTTGATGAGCTAACACGTGAACACACTACATAGATGACTGCACAGTATAAAGTATCTATGTGCAAAATTTCAAGTCTCTAGACGATTTCATTACTCCCATGACTTCATCCCCCTTTTCACCCTCATGGGGGTGGAATCATCAAAATCGCTGAGACACGTGTAAATTATTTTTTAATCTTCAGCCTAAACCCAAAATTTGAAGATCCTGACATTAAAACTGACGGATTTTCATACAAACTTTTATCTCCTATTTCACCCCCTTAAGGGTGGAATTTCCGCCACGTGCCAAGTTTCATGGTTGAAGCTTCAGCCGTTTGGGCTGTGCGTTGATGGTCAGTGAGTGAATGAATGAGTCAGTCACATTCTTCTTTTATATGTTTAGACGACGCCTGCGCTGCCGTGTTCCGGTTTGAAGGGAAGCCAGGCCGTGAAATTACTGGGTACTACAACTTGACATCTTATGTCACAAGGTGGCAGTGTACAATGGCGTCTTTGTAGGGGTTGTAGTTTTGCAAATCGTACAGGAACCACACATACTATCAGGCTACACACTTACCATCAGATGGACAGCCGGATTGTTTACCAGCTTAGTGGTATAAAAATAGATATTTTACATTACTACTGTTGTAAGCCAACTACTTGTTTATTATTTTAGTAAAACATCAAGTTTGAGGGAGGCGTCATAAAAGCTGGACGTATTGAGTGAAACACTTAATGCTTATCCAGCTCACCGCGTGGAAATCTCCTGGCAACTCATAGAGACAGCAGTGTTTATCGGTCGCAGTCGTAAACGTGTCCGCGCCCCTTACCATAGTAAAATAAATGAAGTAAACCTTGAAACAAACTATTGTGTCGTGTTGTGTTGTGACGTGTCAGAAGCGAATCGGTTTCATAGATTTTAAATGGCTAGAAACACATTAGCGCTACGACACGACATACTGTAATAATGTGTTTCTAGCCATATTAAATGTATGCAACCGATACGCATCTGACGCGTTACAACACACCACGAGACAATTAATGGTTAAACAAACTTACCTTTGTGATGTTTGACCATAATTATACGAGACGTTGCATCCGAAGAGATTTATATATTAACCAGGTAGTCCACTTTCCAATGTACCGGGCACCAAGCACAATTTTAGAGCGAAGACATAAAAATAAAAAGATAGGTAGGTAGTTTTACTATTATTCACCCGCTTGCGCGATGTTACGCCGTTTGACTCATTCCTTTAGAGCAAAATTTCTCAAAAACATTGGGTACCTATTTATTTGCAACACAGCAAATAATGGGCAGGGAGGGAGTATAAATCTCTTCGGATGCAACGTCTCGTATAATTATGGTCAAACATCACAAAGGTAAGTTTGTTTAACCATTAATTATACCACGACGTTGCATCCTCGAGATTTATATATTAACCAGGTAGGATGTTTAGAGTATTTTGAGAAATTTTTGATTAGAAGAGAGAGAAAAAAGAAAGTTTGTCGTTAATTCGGTATATGTTGACTTTTTTTTTATAATTTATAACAAAATCTAAATCAGTGAATAAGAGTTTTATTACGCATGATAGACTCTTGATAGAATCTTGATAAGAATTTCCAAGGCATAGAAAATCACCTAAATAATTTATAATAGTAAACTAGACTTCTAAGATAAGATAATATGGGTTTCAAAAGCTTAGTGAAAATGTATGAAGCTGAAGCAAGTGCAAAGGGAAGACATTGAAATTCTTAAGTTATTTGCTTGAATTTAAATCTAAGATAATGTTTCGACGATTAATGCGTAGTGGCTAAAAAATAGACATCTATATTGATAGTTCATAACAAGAGTTTCATAGGTGGTGTAACTGGTTGGGGTATTATGGGTGTGATTCCTTTACCAATACCTTGACCTTAGGAAAATCAATCCCTAGTTATAATCGAAGTATATCATTTCTTCTGCTTTTCATTTTATTCAAGAAAAATTACGAAATAGTTTCGTTGGAATATATCAAGTGCACGCGACCTTCGAGGTTTTGTTTCCAGTTCGAGATCAAGGCTCAGGACACGCAATACATATTTAGCTATAAATAATAAGGATTCTCCGAATGATTCATCAATTTGTTATAATAATTTAAGTACTTACGCTAATTACCATAGTACCTTAGGTATATCTTAATTACTTGAATTTTCTTTTTGATTTAGAACAGATTTTATAAAGTTTTTTGGTAGGTAGGATTTTTTTTTTTTTTAAAACACATTATATTCCCAAAATCCGTCTTTTAAATTATAAGTTATTTCATAAAATTTAATTTAATTAAGTTATTTCATAAAAAAACCTGATAGTAAGCGGCATCTTGGTGGATTAATGAACAATATTTACAGATTTCATGTTATAAATATTCTAGATTTTCACCACAGAAAGTTTCAGATCACTCCTTGGCAAATAACTCACAAAGGCTATTTTCTTTGAATTAATGGTAGTAGTTGTACACAAAATAGGTGCTCTCTCCTCCATATGTTATTTTTATAATCCAACAAATAACAAAATATAACAATTTATTAAAAAATATGTTTGTAAAACTCAGTGTGAGAGCCCCGGGCCATATGATCATAGACATGTTACATATATTTAACCCAACACTACTATGAATCTCCAGGGCAGTTCCCTTAAGGCATGGCTGTCTGGTTTTTCAGTGGAGGAACTAAGAAACAACTAGTATAACAAGGAAGAATTCTGTGGAATTACATATCTAAAACATATAAAATCTAAGGAATTGGAGTATAGTATCATTGACCCGTGATCGCAAGAAATTAAAGTCGAAGGTACGATCTACTAACCACCGTTACGGGGAAGGCTAATCTTAAAAAAAGAAACAAAACATTTTCATTTGGTGTATTCCATTACCCAGATTTGTACGCAATTTTTAGCTATATTAGTTTGATACCGAGATTGATAAAAAATCCCGAACCATTCTGCCCTTTGATTGTATAGATTTCTGTATCTATTATAATATACCTGATTCTCTTTAATTTAACTTACAACTCTAAGGATATGATTGTATCTGGCTATTATTATGATGGCTGGCTTATGATTGTATTGTTCTCTTAGGCTTATGCATAAGGAAACTGTATGTAAACATATAAAACTTATTATTTCAATAAGTCAAGGATTAAATTTGTTTTCTTTTCACAAATTTTGACAATTAGCAAGAAAAGAGCATTACAGGTGGGAAATATTATGTTAGTTAGTTTATATATAAATTGATCTAATTCATCATTGCATCATCTTACTGCTCTCATTTAGTATAAGTAACTTCTTAATTTCATAACGTAATGTCACAATATTTGACTGTGAAAAACGTGAACTTATAGGTAAACATGTTTGAGATTCGGTTTCTTAAAAAGAAATTTGTAATCCGTTTTACCCGTTACAACTCATAAGAGAACTGGATCGATTGTATATTTTTTTCAGGTGTGAATAAAATATTTTCATTTAAGTACCAAAATAATAATAATATATATATATATATATATATATTTTTTTTTCTATTATGTTTTGATCGGCGCCTTTGGTCGAGACTTCGTTGTCTGATATCGATCTACTACAGGTGCTTTCCTCGCAGACTAATGGTACGAGTGACTCCTCGCCTAACCACGTCTCTGCGTGCGTGGCATTTGACGCGGTGGAGCTTTGCAGTTTCCCTGCTGGCTGACTGAAGGCCTATTAGAAGAAGAAGTACTCGCCGCTGTAACTTTCTTGATTTGGAGTCGATATTTCTGCCAACTTCGATGCTTTAATTTTATTAGTGAGATTCCCGCCAAAGAGAAATGAATCACTTCGTACACGTGCAATATCTTTTTAAACTTATAATCTAATGAATACATTATTAATTTCCTTCGATTAAGCGTGTTTTTATAATGAAGGTCCAATATAAGCTGATTTCTTTGAGTAACACAGCAGTGATTTCAGGATTTGATTTGGGTGTTTTAACTAATTGAAAGTTTTCAGGTATGAAGATGTTGCCCTCTAACTCTTTCTTTTAATCCTTATTTAAGCCTCCGCACAATATATGACCCCAACGTTCAGAGATTTCATCCTGGATTTTTGTTCCGAAAAGCTCGTGTTTCCCTTTTGAGGTCCCTAAGACCTCTAAAATATTCTCAAATAAATTGGTTGCTGGAGGGTTAACATCATTTACACGTACCTGAGAGCTAGTGGATGGTATGGGACACTTGGCTGATGCTTCTGATGTCATCACCTGTACATTACTAGGTTGTCACTCATTACAAGTTTCAGTCACATGAACCACTGACTGAACATATGGGATGTATGATAACACACTGAAGCCAATTCATCCTCTCCATAGATTTTTATTTTATTTTATTTAACAAAATGTACTATTATAAACATAAACACAAAACTACGAAGTAGTTTGTCGGCGAGTAACATTAGTAATATTCTGCGAGGCGAGTCATATTCTGCGAGGCTATCCTCAGCCTGTGTACTAATATATATGACCAAAAAACATGACTACAATCGCATCGTAGTACCATTCTCTATATTGTGGTAGTACTGTGCGCGACTATGATCGCATCATAGTACAAAGGCACACTGTTCTATTAAAAAATAAAGAAATAATAACATTCCGTTGAATAAATAAGCTAGATCATGCTCACACCATGACAGGAAGTGCTGTGGTCGAGACCGTAATCGCGTCACGGTACTAATAAATATGACCAAAAAACATGACTACAATCGCGTCGTAGTACTGTGCGTGACTATAATCGCGTCATAGTTCCAAGGCACACTGTTCTATAAAATATAAAGAAATAATAACATTCTTTCAAAAAATAAGTTAGGTCATGATCGCATCATGACAGGAAGTGCTGTGATCGAGACCGTAATCGCGTCACGGTACTAATAAATATGACCAAAAACCATGACTACAATCGCATTGTAGTACTGTGTGTGTCTATAATCGCATCATAGTTCCAAGGCACACAGTTCTATAAAATATAAAGAAATAATAACATTCTGTTGAAAAAATATGCTATGTCATTATCGCATCATGACACGAAGTGTTGTGATCGAGACCGTGATCGCGTCACGGTACCAATAAATCTGACCAAAAAACATGACTACAATCGAATCGTAGTACTGTGCGTGACTATAATCGCATCATAGTTCCAAGGCACACTGTTCTATAAATATAAAGAAATAATAACACTTAAACACGTGTACAAGGCGTGTTTCAAAGTGCCGATTCACGGTTCTTTAGTAATTATGAATTATTGCTTGAATAGACGTTTATTTGGTACAAAAAATACAACACAAAAAATGTAACAAAAAAATATAAATATATATTCAGATAGATTTTAGGCCAAATAGGCCCCGCATGCAGAGGCACAGAGTGCTTTGACGCTGGTATTCTGCGGATATTATTTTATTTAACACTGTATACAGAATATTTTCTAATTAAACAGTAACGTTAGGCAATGCGCAAATAGCAAGGCTCTTTTTGTTGCTCAATAAATTTCAAAATGAAATTAATTAGTGAGCTAAATATAATCTACTGATTCGAACAAACACGAAATAAAGTTTTGCTTGAAACGAACGAAATGCAAAGATGAGAACGTGTCGAAAAAATAGTACAATGTAATAAACAATAAACACTTTAATTTAAACTTACATAGGTACTTCCAGCACCATCAAAATGCTCGCAGCGGCGGCGGCGGTGACGCAAACGTTTCTCTAGTTTACGAATCTTTTCCTTAATATATTGCTTAGAATACTTACGTTTTCATTTACACATATTGATATCTATAACAACTACACAACACACTAAAAATAAAGTTATAAAATAATAAAACTTTGATCTTTAATATTCCGATGCTGTGATGCCCGCACAAAGAAAGCGAATGAGTCAAACGGCGTAACATCGCGCAAGCGGGTGAATAATAGTAAAACTACCTACCTATCTTTTTATTTTTATGTCTTCGCTCTAAAATTGTGCTTGGTGCCCGGTACATTGGAAAGTGGACTACCTGGTTAATATATAAATCTCGAGGATGCAACGTCGTGGTATAGTTTGTTTCTACCTTTACTCTACTCATACCTAATTGCGGATTGTATATGACTGCGCCAGCGACAGTGAGCGCCAGTGCCTTCGCATTGCCGCACGCACACAATGATACTCAACCTTCATTCGACTTTTATAAACATAAACCTAGCTAGGGGAAAGGAAAGATTTTTCTTATACATATTCCCATTTGCATATCTATTTCGCTCCATGCCATATTCTTGGCTGGGATTAGAAAGAGTAAGGAATAATTTGGAATGTTTTTATTTTATACAATGTTGATTTGTAAAAGGTTTATAATGTTAGCGGAAAAGGACAAAGTGCGAAAGAAAATTTTAAAATACTGTAATCCTCGGGACGAAATTGAATTTCGCTTGCTCCGTAGCAGATGTCATAAACTTTATAAAAAATGCTACAAGGACTATATCCTAGGTATCGAGGTTAATATTTCCAACAATCCTAAAGCGTTTTGGAGGTACATTAAGGACAAACGGGGGGTCATTCCTCCATTCCGGTCAAAATGCAGTTGGATGACATTATTGCTGATTCTGGCCGAGATATTTTTAACTTATTTGCTCGTCACTTCTCCTCGGTTTACTTCACCGTTACCCCTAAGACTACAGATCCTAATCTTGGCAATGAGCATGCAATGTGATTGTTACAGAATCCCAGGTCGTTCAGGAAATTAAGAAGCTTGATGTTACAGGCGGTGCCGGACCTGATTCTTTCCCTCCCCTGTTTGTAAGAAACTGTATGTTTGGTATTTCTCTGCCCTTAACAATATTATTCAACAAGTCACTTGTTGAGGGCACCTTCCCCCAAGAATGTAAGAAGGCACGTATTGTCCCTGTATTTAAAAAAGACCACAATACTTGCGTCAAAAACTATCTGCCCATCTCACTGCTTTAACGTTTTGCTAAGCTCTTTGAGTCCCTGATATGCCCAGTTGATAATTAAGTAAGTTGGACAATGCGTCCGCGACGCCAACGTAAAGGTGGCAGGTTTGGGTCCTTCACTAACACGAGGTCTCCAACCCTCGGTGGGTTTGTCTTATCTGACCACTTAACGCGCTGTTGCAAAATGTGTAAATATTCAAGGTGCCAGCGGCGCCAGAAGCTCTGGGTAAGCTGCTGGAGCAACTCAAACCGCGAAAGGCGTCCTGGATTGACATCTCTATAAGGATACTCGGGCAGGGCGTTAAGTGGTCTGCCTATCAAGAAATGGCCCGGCGTGAGGGCCTGCAAATCGTTCGCGTCGGTAGACAACGGACATAACGGACGCGAGTTGAGAACCGCCTCAATCTTATGAAACACCGTCGCGAGTTCCTCAAACGTGAGAATAGTCTCCCCAATAACGCGGCGAAGGTGAGTCTTGGCGGCCTTTACAACAGATTCAAAAATCCCTCCCCAGTGAGGGCAAGACGGCGGGGAGTATCGCCATGTTACCCCCCTACGGGAGAGTGTGGATCCGATCTCAATATTATTTTTATCTAAAAATTCACAAACTTCTCTTATATGTCTATCAGTGCCCTTGAAGTTCGTCCCACAATCAGACCGAATTAGAGAAGGCAGTCCCCGGCGGGAGACAAATCTGCCTAACGCTGCTAAGAAAGCGTCCATGGTGAGTGCACTCACCACCTCCAAATGAACGGCTTTAGTGGCCAAACAAACAAACACACACAAGTAAGCCTTTTCAGTCTTAGCATTACGGAGTCGCGACGTTTTTATAGTGAATGGTCCCGCAAAATCAGTTCCAACTCCTAAGAAGGTCATCGATTCATTCACACGATCAGCAGGCAAATCACCCATTTGGGGCTGCATCGTCTCGGGGCGTAAACAATAGCAGGGCAGACATCGAAAGATAACAGATCGGATTATTCTTCGCGCTGACAAAATCCAAAACTCCCGTTGGAGGAGCGCGGTCAATGCATTACATCCGGCATGAGCATTCTTCACATGGCGATCAATGATCAACAATCGCACCAATGGTCCGTCCTTGGGGAGCAACAGGGGATGACGTGATCTATAAGGCAAGTTAGCGTGCCTCAATCGGCCTCCTACACGCAACAATCCCTTATCATCCAGAAAGGGAGTCAAACGCACCAAGGGTCCCTTCAATTTGGACGTCCCGGTACGGAAAATCTTAAGTTCCGGTTCAAACGCTCTAGACTGGGTCATACGCACCCAATGCAAAAGAGCATCTTGGCGCTCCTGCGGTGAGAGAACCGGACACAAATCTTTGTCCTGAGGCCGTCGACAATTTCGAATAAATCTTCTTATCCAAGCGGTCACGCCGAGCAACTTGTCCAGAGAACTGTAGCGGTCTAATAAAAATTCCCGCTCTGGAGCCGCCATAGTCTCGACAGCGTGAACACGCAAGCCCGGATTTGGTACCTTCACCACAGCTGGTGTGGAAGGCCAAGACGGCTGTAACAACCATTCGGGACCCCACCACAGAGTGTGGTCAATAAGCTGAGGGGCTTCGCTGCCACGTGATGCACAGTCAGCAGGGTTTATTTCACCTGGCACGTGGCGCCAAATTAACGTGGCCTTCGAGGCCTGTATTTGGGATACCCGATTGGCCACAAATACTTCCAGGGAGTGGACGGAGTTCTTAATCCAACACAGGACAACCTGACTGTCGGACCAAGCAAAGAGCGACTCAAAGTCCACACTACGTCCCAGGGTGTCAACAACGTGGTTCATCAAACGAACCAGAAGAGTAGCTCCAGACAATTCTAACTTCGGAATCGTTAATCGAGTCCGAAGTGGAGCAACCTTACTCTTAGCAATTAGCAAGTGGAGCTTAACAGCTCCTCTATCATCGACCGTCCGGATATATACGACGGCTGCGTATCCACTCTCAGACGCGTCACAAAAGCCATGAAGGCTGGCCGTAAACCGTCCCTTAGGCAGTATATGTCTAGGGATACTAACACGGTTAATGTCGGGGAGAGACGACATGAAGGACTCCCAATCTCGCAGCAAACGGCCCGAGAGGGGCTCATCCCACGACACTTCGGCTGACCAAAGTTCCTGTAGGAAGCACTTCATCCAAAACACTACGGGACTAATCCAGCCATTTGGGTCAAAGGTACGAGCTACTGTAGACAAAACTAACCGTTTCGTCCAGACCTTGGGGCTTGGCAGCTCCAATCGATAGGTGAACGTGTCCTGGACAGGTCTGTATTGCACTCCCAAAACAGACAGTAAATCTGGAGTGTTGGCATTCTCAAAAATATGAGGCTCCTGCTGGTGGTCGTCTGGCAAGTCACACAAAAGCTGAGGTGAGTTGGACATCCACTTCCTCAGTTCATAACCACCAGCCCCGAGAAGAGCAATTAGTTCATCTCGCAAAATCAAGGCTTCCTCGACACTAGAGGAGCCCGTACAAATATCATCCACAAATGCATCCTCCTTGAGAACCAAGGATGCGCGAGGGTATCGTAACCGCTCACGTTCAGCGAGTTCCACAAGTGAGCGAATTGCCACAAAGGGGCTCGAACGCAAACCGTATGTATTGGTGTTCAGCTCGTAGACTAGCATGGGATCTCTGGGATCCTCCCTCCATAATATTAGCTGATATCGTATATCGTCCGGGTGAATCACAGTCTGCCGAAACATCATCCGGATATCGGTCACAAAGACGACGGCATGGCGACGGAAGTTGGTCAATACATCGCCCACCTCGTGGTGCAACTTCGGTCCAGCATGCAGACATTGATTCAGTGAAACTCCGGTAGACGTAGGAGTTGACCCATCAAAAACAACGCGTATCTTCCCGGTGGAAGGTTTCAAAACCGCGTGGTGAGGAAGAAAATTATGTTCCTCGTTTCGCCAGTCCAGTCGCGAGACCGACATGTGCCCCAGTTGCTCATATTCTCGCATGAAGTCGACATACTTCTGTTTGAGGTCGGAGTTCCTACTGACGACGACGCTCCATGGACAGCAGCCGCTTCTCGGCCAACGGCCGGGAGCTGCCAAGTGAGGGGCGAACTGACAAAAAGGGCAAACGAGTGATCAGCCGTCCCGAGTGAAGGCGACCTGTATTGTTCTGGTAGAACAACTCACACTCCTCGTCCAAGGGGTTCACTCGCTTCACGGTAGGTGGCTCTTCCACCTCCCAAAACCGTTGAAGGACATCCGATAAGGTGGAGCTAACAGTTATGTAACTGTCCACCGATGGAGATGGTGGGTTATGCCTAACTGGTCCCATCACTACAAACCCAAGCGATGTAGATAAGGCTACTAGCCCACCCTTCTGTAACTCTCTCCTCTTCCCACAATACACGCGGCCTAGAACATCAGCACCGAGCAATAAGTGAATCGGACCGGTTCGGTGGAAGGAAGGGTCAGCCAAGGTCAATCCTGATGTCGCATCAACGACAGCGCGCGAAACGTGCTGTTGCGGAAGCTGACCAACAACCTTCTCATAAACAATCGCGGTAGCGCCAATTTTGGGCGCTGAAGAGAAGTGGGGGGAGAAGGAGAACAAAACCTGACCGATCGGATCCGGGATCCGCAGGTCTCCGATTCCCCGTACCGATTCAAGGTATGGAGATGTGTTCAAACTCAACTGCCGGACCAGCCAGCTGGAGGCAATGCAACCCTGAGCTCCCGCATCCAAAAGGGCGCGAACTAAAACAAAGGTGCCCCTCGGGTCCCACACCTGTACGGAGGCTGTTGGTAACAGCACCTGCTCCTGTGGGGGGGTTGCAGCCGACAGTTGGTTTAATGAAAATCCTCCCGCATTCCCCGCAACGGGGGGGAAGGGGGGTTCAAGGAAAAATGCGTGCGCGGCGGAGGAATAGGGCGCTCAAGGCGCTCGAGCGGGTCCCAATCTGGCACGTACTGGCCCCGATCAAAGCGGCATCGGGGGGCCGGGCGGTGCCCATGATGGGCGAAAGTTGGTGGAGCCCGCGATAAACGAGGTCTCTCCATCAGAGGAGGAGAGAAGCGTATCGGCTCCCGGCGTGGCTCCCTCATTACCGCGGCCCAATCCCGCGGTGGCGCCTCAGAAGCGGCGCGTCGATCCCCCCCACCCGTAGGGGGGGTGGGGCGCCCAATCCTCTCACGGGAGGGGGGGCGCCTGTCCAATCTCCGCGGAGGGGTGGCACGCCCCTCCGATCTCCTCGGAGATGTGGGAGACCTACCAGGGCCCCCGCCCGTGTGCGAGTCCCTCTCTCTCACCACCTCACGAGTGTCTCTATTGTTGAAGCACAAAAGGGGGTGATGGGCCCCTCCACAACAGTGGCAATCTCGTGGGTGGGGGCAAGCCGATGCCATATGAGCCCCTAGACAGCGGTAGCACCAATTCCGCTGCTTGGCCATATTCCTACGCCCCTCGGTGCGTAGGCCAACAAATTTGGGACAGGCCGGCAAACGATGGCCATCCCGCTTGCAACACTTGCAAGGCATCGGCCTCTCCCCGGGTGGAGAGTTCTGCCGCACTGCAGTATATTGCTTGTACAGGCGACGCTCTCTCCGTGGCGCTGCCCGGGTCGCCTCATAGCGGCCTGTACTCGGTCCCGGCATAGGAGCCAGATCCAAGTGGTCGGTCATCCGACACTCATCCTCCAAAAATCTGAGGAGATCCGAGAAGGGGGGTAGGTACGAGGCACTATTGCCCCCATACCTTTGTTCAAAGCGCCCCTTCATCTCCATGGGAAGCTTATTGAGGATGAGGTGGAGCAATATGAAGGACCACTGGTCCACCGGTAGGTCAAGTCGTTTGAGCGCGTTAATAGCGCTTAGCAGCGGGTTCAAAATCTCCTTCCTCAATGAGGAGACCCGCGATACTCGTGGTAGCCCTAAAATGGCAGCCACATGTGTGTCCGCTAGCAAGCGAACATTCTGATACCGGGAGGTCAACAACGCCCTTGCAATCTCATAACTGTCATCGTTGACAGGTAGATGCTGGACAAGCACACCAGCCTCTCCACGTAAGGCAGAGAGCAAATAGGCCAATTTCTGGCTAGGGAACAGGTCGTCCCTCGAGTGAACCAGGCTATCAAAGAGGTTAATGAACCCCATCCAAGAAGCCAGGTTCCCATAAAGGTTGGGATGTCTAAAGTGGGCAGTCTGCCCAGCAGGCCGGCCGGGGTAGGCTTGACCTCCCCGGGCGTGCACGACTCACCCCTCCGGGCGGATAGGATTGCCTGAGCCTTGTTTATAATCACATCCGCCTGTTCAAAACACTGATCATAATCGGCATTAAATTGGTCGACTGCCCGCAACTCAGCGGCACCCTCGGCTGGGTGGTCGAGCAGATATTGTTGATGAGCAACGAAAAGCTGCTCCAATTCCTTCAAGCGAGCAGGTACTCCCTCATGCCGAATTAACAAAGCCTGTTCTCGGTCTGGTCGGTCTACCAAAGCGACGGCACTAGCAAACCATCTCAAAATCTTTTGTGCACCCGCGCGGGCATCACTAAGCGGGCTGACTGGCGGGACCATTTTGCACCAAAATTAATAAACACTATAATAATACACGGACAAACAGACCGACAACCGCAGACAATAAAACAGATCGGGAGGAACTTCAAAGGCAGAACAAAATATATAAACAAACCAAAATCAAGTGTAAATGCTAGAACTTAACTAGAACAACAAAGGCATTTAACAACAGAATTTTCAAACAAATTAAATTCAAGTATTAAGTCAATAACTTAACAAACATAACATTCAAAGGCAAACAAAACAAAATCAAATGTAAATGCTAAAACTTAACACAGCAAAATAGTGTATTACAACAACAGCAAAGTCATTTAGCAGCAAAATTTTTTAAACAAATCAAATTCAAGTATAAGTTTACAACTTAACAAACAAAATATTCAAGGGCAAAACAAAGATATGAAAAAACAAACCAAAATCAAATATAGGTAAATGCTAGAACTTAACTAGAACAACAAAAGACATTTAACCCCAATTTTTCATATACAATGACAATTAGTTAAGGAGATCGGTCCACAAATGAGATTGTAGTCGGTTTAAAATCAGCAATCAAAACCAATTAATATGTATTGCCCGTTTGGACAACCAACAAGATTACAATATTAATTGTACAATACTAATCAAATACTAATCAATCAATCAAATCTAAGAACCACGCTCTGCTACCAAAAAGATGATGGTGCCCAAAGTAGACACCACCACGTCTGCGTTTCGCCGAATGATGCTTTGATTGCTGAATCCAAAAACCGATACAGATAATGTTTACCTTGTCTCCGTTCAGTCTGCGTATGTAGCCGGTGGACTTCCTGAGCTAGCTCGAAGGAAGTCGCGGCTCCTGAAGTTCTGCGGTGGATCCACCGGTGGAGACCGGAGCACTACAAATGCCTATTAGGCCACCACGGCTCACACACGCAACGATAAAACTTTTGCACAACACAAAGCGGGCTTTCGCACCCCGATATTAGGTGCGCCGCGCAAAACACAATGTTATTCTTATATATTTTTATTGCGGCCCGGTCCTAACCTCTTTCAATGTCATGACATTTCGACTCGACTGACATGTCACATGCGGCCGGCCGCCAAAAGGCTCTCACTCCACAGACTATAATGCAGTGTTGCCACTCGCTCTTCCTCGAGCGTGAACACCAGTAATCTCAAACTTTTGTAAAAATATAATAACGGACTCTCAACACGGTTTTACAAGAAGTCGATCTGTTCTAACGAATTTGGCGCGCACTGCTCTGAAATCATTCGTTTCAGAGCTGTGCGCAAGTGTCGACAAGGGACTTGAAATTGATGCCATTTACACCGACTTTAGTAGTGCTTTCGATAAAGTTAACCACACAGTTCTTATAAACAAGCTTAGCGCTATAGGTTTGGGTGGGTCATTGCTTGACTGGTTTGACTCGTACTTACGTGGTAGACAACAAGCTGTCGTTTTGAATGGTTTTCAGTTAAACTGGTATCATGCCCAGTCAGGTGTCCCTCAGGGCTAACACTTGGGTCATTTGCTTTTTCTGATTTTTATCAATGATATCACCTCCAATATCATAAATTGTAAAGCCTCACTGTTCGCCGATCACCTTAAGATTTATAGACATGTGATGTCTCCTGCCGACTGCAAGTTGATCCAAGACGACCTTAACAGAATTGTCACCTGGTGTGAGGATAATTGCATGTCTCTCAACTCTAGTAAATGTTTCCACATTAAATACTCCCGGAAAATAAAACCACTTGTCACTAGGTACGAGATTGGTAGCGAAATGATTGAAGAAGTGAAGGCTGCGATCTGAACCCCAGAGACTACATCGAATCCGTTATAACTGCTGCCTCACGGAAACTCGGTGTCCTAAACAAGGTGCGTAGGTATTTTGCGCCGGACCAACTATGCCTGTTGTATAAAACTCAGGTTAGGTCTTGCGTGGAATATTGCTCGCACCTTTGGGACGGCTCCGCTCAGTACCTCCTCGATGCTCTGGACAGATTGCAGCGTCGCGCTATTCGAATAATTGGCGATGTAGAGGCAACTAACACCCTCGAGCCTCTACAACTTCGTCGTGACATCGCCTCTCTTAGCGCCTTTTACCGAATGTTCCATGGGGAATGCTCTGAGGAGCTCTTTAACCTTATCCCTCCCTCTCCATTCCTTAACAGAAACACGCGTAAGGGCCTTCGGAGTCATCCGTACACTGTGTCCTCCTTTTCACACCGTACCAAGAAATTCCAAGATTCCTTCTTCTGTCGTTCATCCCATACTTGGAATTCTCTACCTGCGCACGTGTTTCCTCCATCCTACAACATGGGTTCCTTCAAAAGAGGTGTGAAAAAGCATCTTTTAGGCCGGCAAGGGGCGGGCAGGTAGGATAGTGGATGTCGTCCCTACTCTATCTGTCAACTCATTTGGGCCTCTTTCACCGCTTAACATCAGGCGGGAGGAGGTCATTTGCCGGGCCTTACATAAAAAAAAAAAAAAAAAAAAGTGAAGGTTATTCGGGATCTTGGTGTTCACATTGACAGCAGACTTAAGTTCGATAATCATATTGATTTAACGGTTACCAAAGCTGCAAGTATGCTAGGATTCATTAAGCGTAACACGGAGGACTTGAGGAATGTGAGCACAAAGATTCTGCTTTACAATTCGTTGGTGCGCAGCCATCTCGATTTTGCTTCCTGTGTTTGGAGTCCTTTTTATGGTATACACTCATAGAGAGTTGACAGCTTACAACGCGCATTTACCAGACACCTGGCCTTTTTATGTAGCGGATTCTGTCAAAGTTGTTGTTATCTTTGAGTACTTGTCAGGCGATTAGCCTGGCAGGTGCTCGGGGATCGATGACTTTTTAACCTAATGTTTAATCTAATTTTAATCTAATCATACCTTTGTATCCATGTCAGCGCTATGTACGCCAATTTGTGATGCATATCAGAATTGTTTCCAAAATTATGTATATCCTATTATTGTATTAATATGTATCATGTGGCTGTACTTATTATAATAAATAAATAGTAAGTATGCAACATATTCTCTATAATGTGTCTAATCTAAGCTTCAAACTCAATGTTAAAATTGTGACGGTGTAACGGGGTGAGCTGCAGGTGAGGTTCAGCGACGCTGTGGTGCAGTGGGTACGTAGGGCCAGATAAATGAAGCACCAGGAATTGTGTCACTGATATATATAATTATATATATTATTCCATCATTACAAATATAATTAAAAAGGCACTCTGAAACAGATATATGGACTATTATAAGCTATGGATCACAAATATGTTATAAAAACTTACCAACATAATAAAAGACTTACACATAAGTGCCTTTAAGATTTTATGATATTCGTTAAATTATTTCGTCAAATTTATAGAAAAAGGTGCGGATAAAAATATTAATTTATGTTAATTAGCCATCGCTACTTTTTCACGTTTCGATGTCCGCAATTGAGTGACGGGAGAGACGAAATTAATTATGTCAAAGATATAAGATTTAAAATGCAGTCAGGTTAGGCGGGAATGCAACGAGTTGTTATATGTAGAGTATAGCACCTCGTTACAAAATGAACTGAGAACAAGATATTTAGAATATATTTTATTTGTTTAAATTAATTACAAGTGAGATGTATTTAAGAAGTAAAAGAGAAAAGGGTGCACCAACCGAACTTTTAATAATCAATAATGCATGTGAAATTCAACTCAATAGATGGTATTTTAAAACAGAAGAACTAAAAGTCCTTCCGAATTTCTGGTATGATCCTGTCGTGAAGGCTCTCTCAATTTCTGAACAGGTGTAGAGTCAACTTTTATCTCGACTTATATTGAACTTAATTTATACTACTACTTTTTATGAATTTAAACCGATATCCCGCGAATAGGTCCCGAGTTGGCATACTTATTTTATTTTACTATGCCCTTTACGAGGTCCGCCGGGAGCCGGTCCCTATCTTTTATCGCTGACCACTGCGACGGCTATTTTGGGCTATTAATGGATATAAAGCTACCTCGGGAGACGGAGCCATACGCCAAAAAACTAATCTAGCTTGCAGTATATTATAAAATATTAGGAGAGTATTTTAAGAGAGGCAGTCAAACCGTTAGTCGCTTTTATGATGGAGGTTCTATTTAAACGCTTAAAAGCGCTAAAACATGCTTTCGAATGAGGCCATGTTATTTCATATCTATTTGACGGATTACAGAAAGATGTTAGTAATAAATCAGAGTCTTCTAGTGAACCTATCAATAGGAGTACCAATCAATCGCTGATAATATATCATTCTTATTTAAATTGCTGAAGGTAAGTTCTAACCTCCAATCTGAATTTCGGTAAGTTTATCGAGTTCAAGGCGGCGCTTGCTGCAAAAAAGCAGGGCATCTTATTTAAGGTTAGGCGTTACTTCAGACCGGAACAGCTTATGAAGCTTTCATCATCATCATCATCACAGCTCATATACGTCCTCAACAAGGGGTCTCCGGACCTCCCGATTGGAAGGCAAGTGCCGAGTCCACAGCGCCACCGACGCTCCGCTGTCTAAAGCTTTACCAATCCCAAATTCGAACGTACTGTACAATACGTTCGATCGAGCACTGTTTACGCCTTTGGGTTGGCTCTGCCAAGTATCAACTGGCTGCTATGGACTCAGTCGAACATCGTGCTTTGAGATTTGTAGATAAATGTCTACTCGTCTATCAAGCACCAACATAACAGCGTAAAGTGGCCTATCTGTCGGTATTTTATAAGATTTGGAGATTCTGCTCAAGAGCTGCCATCATCTCATACCCCCTACTTCGTCATTATACAGATTCAAGACGTGTGTCAGGGATTCATCCCTTCACTGTGGACATCCCATTTTCCCATGCTAAGCGTTTCAGCAATGTTTTCTTATAATGTCGCTAAGGAATGGAACACTACCATATTCGGTGTTCCCAGACCATTATAATCTGGGCTCCATTATAATATAGCTCTTTAGAAAAATGGAATGGGTTTTTACTAGGTAAGCCCGCTCCATCATAGACCTAGTCTCACTTCATTGTCACAGCTCATATACGTTCTCGCCGAGGGGCTCGAGCCTGCCCTAAATTAGGGTATTATAACATATCATATAATTATCTTAGTCCACCACGCTGTCTCAGTGCGGATTGGTCTACATTACATACACCTTTGAATTTCTTCGCAAATGTATGCAGGTTGCCTCAAGGTGTCAATTCATTCAAGGTCAGGTCAAAAAGGTGTTAATTCATTGTATTTAACACCTTTGTTGACGATACTAAGTACATATAATATAAGATATACCATCTGGCTCCTCATTAAGTCGTCAAGTCGCACAATTGTTTTGCTTACGACCCTTTGCTTTGCGATTGCTTGCTTAGGACGCTGGGCCGATGGCCTAATCAGTAAGCCAGTAGTCGAATATGCATACGTTGTAAGCTGACAATGCTGAGTGAGTACGTGCTTTTGAGTGATGCGAGGACAGCACGCAGCAATGTACGTTAAGGTACATAATTCAAACATTGATTTAGGTTGAAGAACATTTCTCAGAACGAGCTTCGTTCGCCTTCTTAGTAAGGCAGCTCTATAAAGTCATTATACTGTTCATTTCGACGTGTTTGCTTAAAACGTTGTAATCAGCCGATTATTCAACAATAGGATTTGCGTCAGGGTATGAAAAGGTAAGTCCATGAATTAGATAATGTAAAAAAATATCAGAGACGTACAGTAAGCTCCTTGTTAAGTTAAACTGTTTGTCCTTTGGACCGTTCTTATGTCGCTCGTACTAATGGCGGTTTTCGTAGTGTAAATGTTAAGCTTGAATGGGAACTTATTGCACATGTTTTTTTTTGCTTTCTGGAAATAAAAACTACTGAAGTAAAGCTTATAAAAGTTGTGGGAGCGCGCTACGTCACATCGTGCTACTAAATGACAATCACTCTTATGTCGCTGATGATGAAGACGAAGTACGAGGAACGACCACTTTTATGTCGTTTGAAATAGCCGCGGTTTTGGTAGTGCAAATGTTAAGTTTTACGTGGCGCTAACTGTACACAGACGTGACGTCACGCGACATTTCAAACGTATTAATTTTTATGAAGTATAAAAAAGAACCAAAGACGACCATACGATGTTTTGTTTCACCGTGAGAGCGTCAGATAAATGTACATATGAAATTCGAAAAACGAAAAACACTGATAAAATCATTAATGATAATGAAATAAAATCAACTTGTTCTAGAACCAACAAAAATGCAAATATATTCCAGATGAGGTGGCAAGCAAACAGAGTCTGTTTTCGCATCGCCTTAGGTCGTGGATGCTTACTTAGGACTGGTGTGGCTCAATCCACGGCACGATTTTGCGTATTAAGGACTGTGTACAGGTCTTGAGACAAAGACTGTAATAACAAATGACAAGACCCCGTCACTGCGCGTTGAAGTACAAGATAAGAACCTACCGTTCCGCGCACACTGACAGTGTAAAAAACGGGCCAAGTGCGTGTCGGGCCACACGCAGTGTAGGGTTCCGTAGTTGCAAATGCCAACTTTGAGTTCACACTCATACCTACAACACGTTGCTATTAAATTAGGCATTATTATTATGATTAAAGCTGCAATGATTTTATATTTACTTAACTTCACCTAGTTCGTAAATTGATATTGAGTACTAATTTCAATGGAGCTACCCCAAAAAAAAATTTTTTCTATATTTTTTGCTACCACTTTTTTGGCATGATTAATATACATACCCATACCAAATTACAGCTTTCTAGTAGTAATAGTCTCTGAGTAAAACCGCGGACAGACAGACAGACGTGGCGAAACTATAAGGGTTCCTTGTTTACTACGGAACCCTAAAAAAACAGAGGGGCTGCCGCGCTCCACTCGGAGTATATTGTTCTGTGTGTAAGAATTTGCGATTTATAAGCAATAATTGTACAATCGCAGCAATTGCGACTGCCTCTTAGCCATAGAACGTTGGATTGCGCTACAATAACGCAACATGCGAGCGACTAACGAACTAAAAACTAGCTTGGACACAATATAACAGCGACCGATTGTTTAATTTGGTTGTTGATCACAGACTACGAAGAAATACGTTGTTGATTGCGTTGCCATTGTACATTAGCAACCGGTTGCTTTTTTCCTTAAGAAGCCTGCGGGGGTGTCCCGCTCCCTGAGTAGAGTCACCAGGCGGTTATAGCCGGTGCGGGGATCGGCTGCAACCCGAGCTCGCCTCTAAAGGAGCGTCCCCACTAGGGCCGCGCGGCTTACGAGGCCTAGCCGCGAGGCTGAGCCTCGTAAGTGAGAACGCGTTGCATGATGAAGAAAAAAAAGCTCGTGAGGCTGAGCGGCTCACCTCGCTATGGGGACGCGCCTTAAGGCTCGGACGCGATCTTCCCACAGGTGTATAGCAACGTTAAGCGCGCTTTCTTGCGCGCGCTTGATTGTTTACCATCAGCTGCAGCAACCCTGTCGCTCGAGCTCATAGCGACGTGAGGCTTGCTTGAATTACTACATACGCTATCCCGTGGCGTTTAAGTGTGATTTAGTTTGGATGCTTAAAATTTCAAAGGTACATTTATCCGACGCTCCTACGGTGAAGGAAAACATCGTGAGGAAACCTGTATACACCTGCAAAGTAATTCAAAGTTGTATCTGAAGTCAACCAATCCGCACTGGGCCAGCGTGGTTTGACAAAGGCCTAATCGCCCTAACATCTTAGGGTAGGCTTTGACCCCGTGCACGTCGCCGTAAGGCCCTCCGTCTGGGGATTGCCCTAGTGTTCTCGGGCAATCCCCCCTTGGCGATAGCCCCACCAGTTAGGTCGGGCTAGCCCGGGCGCATCGGTAGTGGTAGTCGCAGTGTGGACCCTACCACGCGCGCCCATAAGGGCAGGGAGAACACCGGGGGGTTTAGTGGGTAGGCCCGGCTCTCTGCCGGGAGAGCCCCACACACGCTCGTCGTCTAGCCAACGGCGAGTACGGTGCGGTCACGCATTCCCCTCGAAAAAATAAAAAAAAAAAAGGGTAGGCTTAAAGCTTAGTAATTTAAAATGCGGCTTTTTTTCAAGATTATAGGAGTGCAACTTCTGTACGTAGTGCTATTTATATTCTGTGCCTTAAGGCTTTCTCGTGTATCGGTTTAAGTTTCGTGTACGGTAGGTAATGCTTGATTGAATTTGAATGAGTTAATGCGTGTGTGTAATTTTGTTTTTTCACAAATATGGCAAAGGAGCATGAGTGTCGACTGATGGTAACGCTTCACCACAGCATATGGACGCTTGCAACACCAGTGGCATCACTCGCGCGTTACCGACCTTTTTATACACAACAGGCAAGCTCTAGGCCTTCATCTCACCTGATAGTAATTGACGATAAGGCCGAAGGTGGAAACAAGTTAGTTACAACGCCGCAATTTCCATTACAAAAATCTACCAACGCAGATTTGTTTATTTTTACAAACTCTCCCAATATTACACCCAAATAAGTTTTTATCATTCATTTCTATAACCGTTTATTAGCGTGATCCAAACTTCGTTTGGTAACACTTATGTGTTCATCTTTTCGCTCCTCCGTACGTCTGTCTGTCAGTATGTCCGTTCCATCGACATCTCGGCCCCTGGGCCATCTAGAGGCTTCGGGTTTTTACTAGATGATAGAGTAGGAACTCTAATTTTGCTCATTTTATGGATTCACTCTTATTTTTATCCGGACAAAAAAGATTTTATTATCTAACCAAGAGATTGAGGCTATCTCCTGATAATTATGTGAGACCTCCCAATAGAGTAGGGGGTACCCACTAAAAACTTTTCCGGGGTGTTCCGTCACTCCAGTCGTGGAATGACCTGAGATCTGGGTGACCCAAAGTCTACTACTACTTGGTACTAGCCGAGCCAACGCTAATGGAGGAACACCCCAGACACAAGGAACTCCTAGACGGGGAATATCAAGGCTTCCCTCAATGAGTAGTAACATGCGAGATTCGAAGTATTAACGAAAAACTTTAAAATTGCAAAATATGCATCTCACAATTTCAGTGACATAATCTCTATGTCTAAGAGTAGCACGGTGGTGCGTATTTAGTGTGACTGACGTGATACATTTTCTTGACGCTCGTCAAGGAACACGTGTGACTGAGTTTTATCACAAATTTCTTGGCGTGCCTGTGACTGCTGTGGTTGTAGCAAGGGCTTTAATACTTCAGAAGATATATGTAGCAGCAGTCGGAGAGCAAAAAATTTGTGTTAAAACTCAGTCACACGTGTCCCTTGACGAGCGTCAAGAAATTTTTATCACGTCAGTCCCACTTAATACGCGTCACCGTGCTACTCTTTAAGACATAGAGATTATGTCACTGAAATTGTGAGATAATGCGTGACTCAAGTCCAATCTTGGCAGCCCGTGCTACGCCTGCTGGTGTGAGTCGTGAATTTTGTGTGACATGAATGTCCCGTTATGAGCTAAGAAAAAGATATGATTCTGATCGCCAATAATTCAAATAACAGAGTAACATTCCTTTTCTTTCAATTCAATTAGTTAGTACCAACTACCGACATTTTTATCGGAAGTTTTGCTATATACCTACTCCTTAACAATGTTCAATTCAATTCTAATTCCGACAATGTTATTCCTCGCAGAATCGCACGCTCGCCGCCGTTCAATATATCAAGATCTCCGGCAGAATTTGTTACTCCGGGAATAATGGCGGCGATAAGGCCTTGCCCTTGACCTCTGGGCTCATAAAACCGTAACTTTTGAAATTAGTAATATCAGATACAATTTCCATGTTTTTTGGTATTCATATTCATTTATTTACTCATACTAGTATATACGAGTACTAGTAAGTGCTTTTAAGAGATACATTTTTATTGGCGTCAAATGCCCACCTCATCATACATTTCATTACAAAATCTCAATGTTAATGGTTTTGTAATATAATTTCGCATGTTTACAAGTTAAAACACGGTGGTGGACTTCACAATATACATATTATCTGTTTTTAACCGCCGCCGTGGTCTAGTGATTAAGACCACTGGCTGTATCGGGAGGTCCGGGCTTCGTTTCCCCGTAGGAGCAGATATTTTTCTGCTAGGTTTGGCTGATGGTAGGGCTTCTGAGTCAGTCTGGCGCTAGCTACCATCCCTTAAGCTATGTTTGTCGCCTTAATAACAATGTTAATAGCATTGTTGTTTTTCGACAATTAGGTAGCCAGTTCCTCAGTTGTTGAGGACTCCAGGTGAATGAAGCTCGCTTCCAACTTTGGCCTTATCGTCACTTGCCATGAGACCAAATGAAGGCCAAGAGCTTCTCTGTAGTGAGTAAAAAAATGTTCACCTCACTGCTGGTCGAAGCTAGGCGCCTTAAACTTAAGCTCTAACCAGCACAAATCGGAGCAAAAATCAGTTTCCATTAGAATATTCATGTCCAATTTGGTACGTCTACGTTCGCTCGCCTGTATTGGCCCAATAAAAAACTATTATGGCGGAATCGGTCGGCAAATGATATTTGCCGAACGGACTGGCCTAAGCAAACAGGACGGAGACGTAACTCGCGGCAGATGACAGCGGGGCCGTACACTGGAAAGCAAGGAAGATGGTAATACTTGCAAACAAGTCTTAGCGGCTGCTGTAAGCTTTTGCAATTCGCTCTTGTAAGGGAAATATAGGCGTCGGTGGCGCTGTGGACTCAGCACTTGCCCTCCAATCGGGGGGTCGGGGTTCGAAACCCGCCATGTACCAATGTGTTTTTCGTTTCGAATTTCATACGTACATTTGTCTGACGCTCCTACAGTGAAGGAAAACATCGTGAGGTAACCTGCATACATCTGCGAAGAAATTCAATGATGTATGTGAAGTCGACCAATCCGCACTGGGCCAGCGTGGTTGACTTAGGCCTAATCACCCTTTTTTTTTCGAGAGGAATGCGTGACCGCACCATACTCGCCGTTGGCTAGACGACGAGCGTGTGTGGGGCTCTCCCGGCAGAGTGCCAGGCCTACCCACTAAACCCCCCGGTGTTCTTCCTGCCCTTATGGACGCGCGTGGTAGGGTCCACACTGCGACTACCACTACCAACGCGCCCGGGCTAGCCCGACCTGGCTGGTCGGGCTATCGCCAAGGGGGGATTGCCCGAGAACACCAGGGCAATCCCCAGACGGAGGGCCTTACGGCGGCGTACACGGGGCCAACCGTGCACGCAGGCCTCAACGGCAGGGTCATTAGACGGGCATTGCTTGCGCGAATGCCCGCCTTCGCCTGCCTGTCCGTCTGCGGCGGATAGAAGCGGCTTGAGGATCATTCTCCCGCTCCCTCTCCGCGGCCTCCTTCTGCGAGATGACGTCCTCGCAGAAGGAGGCAACAGCCTCCCATTCCGCCTCGCCGCGGAGCATGGCCACGACCATGCTCGGCAGCGAGAGGTCTCCGCCTCCCAGCGCAGCGTGAAGTTCGCTGCGCTGGCGTCGCCAGGCCGGGCACACCAACAAAGGGCCTAATCACCCTAACATAGGGTAGGCTCGAACCCCTCGGTGGGGACGTATATGAGCTGTGATGATGAAGGGCAAAAAGCATGAAAATGTGCAGAATACGACGGACGTGAAACATTTTGATTATGATATCTTTAAAACCGATATATAATTTTATATTCCACAATCACACGTTTATAACCTAAAAAGACTATCACAACATATTTTATATGTTACTTCATTACTTCATAATATGATATTTAAAACATTTAAGACATTTAAAACAACATTAAAATCAATACAACAACAAATTCACTTTGGGCAGATTCGAACCTTCATCTTCAACATACCATACCTGCCAGAGATTAAAATTTCTAGTATTTATTTTAATGTTATTTGTTATTATAACAACGTGTTATCACCGTTGCGTAATAAGGTCGCGATTTACAGTTCGTACCTACCGATTAAAGTATGATTCACACTGCACCGTGTCGGGACCGGGTCAAGTCCTTGCCGTGGTACAGCGACAACATACTGGCCAAGCTACAGCGGGCTGGTTACGTGTATTTTTTGCACGGCCTTGTCTGTGTTATGTCTATAGATGATTTATTTTCACTTAAGTGAATATGCATCTTTCACAACTTGATTGGCAGCTGTAAATATCAGCGTACTTACGCACACATTCTTGCATTCTCCATTTTGCTGTTTCGCTGCGCTGCTGCTGATGTCACTAAAATTTGTCGGCCGCCTTCCGAGCGGCCGGCGCACACGTGTAACCTGTCCGGACCGGACCGAGCTGATGCCGGGAAACAATACATCGACATTTCTACACCTTGACCCGGCTATGCACCGCCACCGTATAGACGTTGGATAGTGTCCTGACTGGGGGGCCCCAGTCCCCGGACCCCGATCGGGCGATCGGGGTCCGGCCCGGTCTGAGCCGGATATGCCATGACGAGTCCAAAACTATCACTTTTGACCTTTGACCTTTCGAGTTTCTTGCCTGTTCTTCTCGATAAAGCTCTCCCGATTTCCGAACAGGTGAGTCAACTTTTTTTTCACTCCTACTTGTATTTGCCGACATCTTGAGTATATTCAGAATGTATGCACATACAAAGTTAATATGATTTCTTTAAATTAGATTGTTTTGCTTTGTTTTGGACGTCAATAAGTGCCTGTAAAGGCCTATGTTGATTATGAATTTTGAATATCCACTTCACTTGGCCACCAGTGTATGTCAGGCCGCGTCCCCAGAGAAACGTTTCCTTGGCTGGCTACACAGACAATTTCCATCGCACAATATATGTACAAGAATATTAAAGACACGTTGGCGATCAATTCTCTGAAATATTTTGTTCACTCGGCCAATACTTGTCATAAAACCGCCAAGTGCGGGTTGGTTGGCGCACCGAGGGTCCCGTATAATAATAATAATTATAAAGTTTATTTCCTCAAGTACATACATATAAAGGAAGAATTTTACAAAGCAAAACGATGACTTAATTGCTGAGGCTGGTGTCTTAACTAGGATTAACACCAGCAGGCTTATCACGTCACTCTGTTGCTAACAATTCTCGATTGAAATCAATGAAATTGTTTCTTGCAAGTGATTTTTGCGATCATGGAAGTACGATTTGACAGTTTCAGTCGCTAACAAAACGCGATTGAAATTTTGAGACATGGACAGAAATTTTTCGTACAGGTCTCCACCTTTGGGTCACTTTTTTTTACGAATTACAGCACAAACTGTAAAAACACTACCGAGTAATCACAATATCACAATTACGATAAGAAAAATAACAACCCTAACTATTTACTTATTTACGTTTTTCGGATTTTGTCCTGTGCATGTGCTATCTTACTTCTTTCCAAAGGACATTGCTCTGCGTCCATGCATTGTTCGCCCCAATACCAACAGCAATGAAAAAATGCTTTTCGTATAATTAGATATTGGTAAATACTGTACGTCCATATTAATTACTACGGACAAGCTTCGAAATCGAATTATACATCAAAATGAATCAGATTTTGAGGTTCGTTGAAGTAACACTATACCTTATTTCGTTAGAGCAATACACATAGTCCATACCTATACAATTATTAAAATAATAATTATTGCAATCCATCAAAGAACGTTATTATACTTAGGCACTTAGTAAGGAATAAGAAATCTCGAAATTATAAAGTAAGTAAAAAACAACAAACTAACAAGCGACAGCGCGTGAGTAGTCAATTACCTTGTGTTAACATTGTAAATTGTGAAAGAAGTTATGAAAAACATAATTTATACAAATAAAAAAATGTCCATACCTACATAAAATCGACTCAATTCCATTCAATCAAGCAAATGTAACAATAATCATTCATTTATTTTACTTCATTTGGTTTTGTTTCTGAAAGTACTTTTAAATATTTTTGATTTGTCCGTCGAATACATATATTTGTAACTAGCTGTGCCCGCGAACTCCGTTTCGCCATCAAAATGCTTAAAACAGTGTTTAGATTTTTCCTCCATTTTATTCCATAATGATTCAACTTTATTCTGCCTTTCTTGAGCAGCGGCCATTTGGAAATTAACAAATTAAGACAATTATCGTGGGTTCGTAATGCTCTAGGTACTCTTCAGGGCCTTTCATTGAATACCCATATTGCTGGGTTTGAAAACGATTTTTAATCCATTTTTTGAACGGCGGCCATGTTTAATTTAGGGCAATTTTCCTAAGTTCATAATGCGCTACTCTTTGAGACCTTTTATTTGATACCCATATTGCTAGGTTTGGAAACGAACTTTTATCCACCTTTTTTGAGCAGCGGCTTTGTTGAATTTATGTCAATGTTTCTAGGTTCATAGTGCTTTACTTATCAAGGACTACTTTCATTTGATACCCATATTGCTGGGTTCGAAAACGAACTTGTATCCTTTTTTTAGCGGCGGCCATGTTGAATTAAGGTCGATTTTTCTAGGTACCTAATGCTCTACTCTTCAAGGCCTTTCATTTGATACCCATATTGCTAGGTTTGGAAACGAACTTTTATCCATTTTTTTTTTGAGCGGCGGCCATGTTTTTTTTAGGACAATTTTCCTAAGTTCATAATGCTCTACTCTTTGAGGCCTTTCATTTGATACCCATATTGCTATGTTTGGAAACGAACTTTTATCCACCTTTTTGAGCAGCGGCTATTTTGAATTTATGTCAATTTTGCTAAGTTCATAGTGCTTTACTCGTCAAGGCCTTTCATTTGATACCCATATTGCTGCGTTTGAAAACGAACTTTTATCCTTTTTTTAGCGGCGGCCATGTTGAATTTAGATCGATTTTTCTAGTTACCTAATGCTTTACCCTTCAAGGCCTTTCATTTGATACTCATATTGCTAGGTTTGGAAACGAACTTTCATCCACCATTTTTGAGCGGCAGCCATGTTGAATTTATGTCAATGTTGCTAGGTTCATAGTGCTTTATGCATCAAAGCTTTTGATTTGATACCCATATTGCAGGGTTTGAAAACGAACTTTTATCCTTTTTTTTTGAGCGGTGGCCATGTTTAATTTAGACCAATTTTCCTAAGTTCATATTGCTCTACTCTTTGATGCCTTTCATTTGATACCCATATTGCTAGGTTTGGAAAGGAACTTTTATCCACCTTTTTCGAGCAGCGGCTATGTTGAATTTATGTCAATATTGCTAGGTTCATAGTGCTTTACTCGTCAACGCCTTTCATTTGATACCCATATTGCTGGGTATGAAAACGAACTTTTATCCTTTTTTACGAACTTTTATCCTTTAGGACAATTTTTCTAGGTACCTAATGCTCTACTTTTCAAGGCTTTTCATTTGATACCCATATTGCTAGGTTTGGAAAAGAATTTGTATCCACCTTTTTTTGAGCGGCGGCCATGTTGAATTTATGTCAATGTTGCTAGGTTCATAGTGCTTTATTCATCAGAGCCTTTGATTTGATACCCATATTGCTGGGTTTGGAAACGAACTTTTATCCGTTTTTTTGGAGCCGCGGCCATGTTGAATTTAGGTCAATTTTTCTAGATACCTAATGCTTTACTCTTCAAGGCCTTTCATTTGATAACCATATTGCTGGGTTTGAAAACGAACTTTTATCCATTTTTTTGAGCGGCGGCCATGTTTAATTTAGGGCATTTTTCCTAAGTTCATAATGCTTTACTCTTCTAGGCCTTTCATTTGATACCCATATTGCTAGGTTTGGAAACGATCTTGTATCCACCTTTTTTGAGCGGCGGCCATGTTGAATTTATGTCAATGTTGCTAGGTTCATAGTGCTCTACACATCAAGGCCTTTCATTTGATACCCATATTGCTGGGTTTGGAAACGAACTTGTATCCACCTTTTTTGAGCGGCGGCCATGTTGAATTTTAGGCGATTTTCCTAGGTTCATAATGTTCTACGCTTCAAGGCCTTTCACTTGATACCTATATTGCTAGGTTTGGAAACGAACTTTTATCCACCTTTTTTGAGCATCAGCTATGTCGGCGAATTTACGTCAATGTTACATTAGGATCAAGAGTCCCGTACTCCCTCTACGCGTAATACTTTTAATAGTTTTAAATGGATGAAAGAGTTTGATTCCTTAGTCATAATGTAAAAACATAATATAACACCTTTCAAAATGCCTTGAAAAGGGTATCTTCATTTTTCAACATTTCAAATATTGTACCGATTTTGTGAAAATTGGCCAAAAATTAAACCAACCTACAAATTTTATATTTGTGACGTGATATTGTCATAAAAAATGCTATATACATTGGTTGTATGGCTTGATCCTTTTTCCTTACCACCACGGTACTACATAAGAAAAATACAATTTAAACTTCTTGGTTGGCAAAATTCAGATGGGCACAGCCAATAACAGAAAAGATTTTTTTTTGCAATATGTAACAGACTTGTTAAAATAATTTCACGTGCGCCATGTTGATTTTCTACATACTTGTCATCAAAAATTTTATATGGTATTTTTTGAATAAAAATAAAAAGTGAATTTAAGCAAATGAAATTATGCCTAAATGTTCTTCCGGAAAATTTTAAGCATTGTGGTGTAAGCCATATCAAATTCTGTCCAGTAGTTTCGGAGATCTTTCCGGACAAACATTTGTACCCCTACGATTTTATTATATATGGAGATAAGTGTTTTAAAATATACATATGATTATGACGTAAGTCAAATCTTCGTTGGTCATGGGGTGACTTTCGACATTGTCCTTTCAATTTGATATCTCTACACGAAAAAAGGGGTCTTGCCATTTTTTTAAAAAACGAACGAATCGATCGAACCACTTCCGCACAGATTAAACGTCGAAGATCTAACGCATAGACCCATCTCGACTTATATGAAGTAGCGAAATTAAAGATCTCATGTTTTTGCGTAATGCAACATGCGTAGATGGACTAAAAAAATTGAGGCGATGTAAAAAAAGTTTTACTTCAATAAAAGATGTACGATGGACCGCTCTTACGTCGCTCGCAATAGCAACAACTTTCGTAATGCAAACGTAAATCTTTACGTGTTGCTGACAGTACCTACGGATTTTGAAACAGATGACAAATACTAAGCGACGACGTGAAAATCGTCGGAATAAACGAAAAACGTTTCGCTTCACAATCTCTCTATCGGTCCATACTTTTATCAGCTCTCGCCAGGTTTTAATTAAATACGCCGCGGGCTGGAATCGACAAATTGTGTACAATTTCAAATCACTCACGCGATGAACTAAACGGCTTCCGAAATAACGACACGAAACGCCGAACATCTGTTTTGTTTCATTTTGTGACAGCGTGAGAATGTCGCTTGGAAGTTTCTGGTTACAACTGCTTCATTTGTTCAGACTTCAGAATTGTATCAATGATTCTATGTTAAATAGATTCTAGATTTCATGCATTTTATTAACAGACTTCAAAAGATGAGGATCTCAATTCGTGTGTTTTTTTTTGTGTTTGTTACTCGGTTACTCCGCCAATGATGGACCGATTTTAAAATATATTTTTTTATTCGATAGAGTATACCCCTGCGGCGGTCTCATTGTCACAAAAGTCAGGATCTGATTATGGAATTCTATTGATCTGTTTTGCTGACGACTGAGTTGAGATATCTATGTTAGACAATTAGCTACTATAACGTTAACTATAACGTTACTATAATGTTATCGCGTAAACTAACATATTCATATTCATTTATTTCATAATACATGGGTATATACATTGGTGTTCTAAATAATGGGTAGTGTACAGCCATGATTCGCCTTGTAGACATATGAAAATTACAAAAAAGAAATACAGACATAGAAATATAAACAAATTCAAAGACGTATCCGATTGGTATAAAAGCCTTTTAAATTATTTATAATTAATGTCAATAAAATCATAGTATTTAATATCAATGACAATGTCAACTACAATGTCTGTTCATGTAAAATAAAATTAAAAAGAGACTAACAGTACTTAAATATAATAAATGTCAAAATGTAATAAATGTCAAATTAGATTAAACAATGTCAAATTTATATTAATAAATGTCAAAAAAAAAATAGATTAACAATGTCAAAATAATACCAAGTTAAATGTAAAAATGTCAACAAATATTGTCATTATTTCAATTACCATTATTTAACTGTCTTATCATTTAAGAAACTTTGAAGATTATAGTATGCTTTGCCAGCAAGAAAACCATTGAGGGCAGTTTTAAATTTTTTATTATCAGTTATTGACCTTATAGACAGTGGGATTTTATTATGTATATTGTAGGTACCATATAATTAACACTAATTTTTCGAAGTGAAGTCTTATAACTATGAGCTTGTTTCAGTTTGCCCGCTAGACGGCTTCCGCTGGGATATGCTTCACAATAGTGCAAATTGTTTCTCGCAAAGTTTGCAATCTCGCTAATATATAAAGATGTAACCGTCAAAATTTTATGTTTGCGAAAATAGTTTTCACATGAGTCTTCTTGATTTAAGCCGAACATTGATCTTAGGCACCTCTTTTGAGCCTTGAACACACTTTGTTTGTCAGTGCTATTACCCCAGAACATTATACCATATCTAAGAATAGATCCGATATATCCATAATATGCTGTTAAAAGTGTTTTAATTGTAGCAACTTGTCTTAATTTATACAACGCATAAGAAAATTGGTATAATTTTTTAACTAGAATGTCAATGTGAGGTTTCCATGTCAATTTACTATCTATTGTTAATCCTAAAAATTTTGTAATGTCCACTTCTTTTATTGGAATTCCTAAATGATTAATGTCAAATTTTGATTGAAAATTATTCCGTAGTTTAAAATTCATTAAATATGTTTTAGTCAAGTTTATCTTCAAATTATTTAATGTCAACCACTTAATAACTAATGAAAGAGTATTATTAATGTCATGTTCTATATCATGTATGTTGTCGTATGTAAATAATATAGTACTGTCATCAGCAAAAATAGTCATAAAATGTTTAGTTACATTAGAAAGGTCGTTTATGTAAATATTAAATAATAGTGGACCCAGAACACTGCCTTGTGGAACACCAAAGGAGACAGACCTTTCTTTTGATTCATAAGTATTGTTGTTACCACTCTCAGGATTGATTCTATTTATATGTGTTATTTAAGTAAGATTTTAATCTGTGAACTTCCGCATGTTATCGCGAGAGAAATCTCTACGACAAGTAGTCCAATATTTTAGTCTGCATGTATTACTGACAGGCACTTTAATTATTTGAGATGTATGGTCGGAGAGAGCTAAGTCAATAATATCTCCTTTAGTGCCACGTATGTTATGCATTATATTATCTATACAGGTTTTACTACTTAGTCTTGTAGGCTCCTTAAATTGAAATTTTAAGTCATATGAAGATAATATTTGGTCAAAATGTCTGGTAATTTTACTATTTTTTAAGATGTCAATATTAAAGTCTCCGCAAATAATTATTTTATAGTCAGTATTGGAACGAGTTATTAAATTCAATATTTCATCTAATTTACGTAGAAATAAATTTAACGATTCTAATCTCGTTCGGGGTGGTCGATAAATACATACAATGAACAACTTGTGCTGTGTTAATTTTATTGCGGAACATTCGATCATATCACATATTGATTGTTTGACTAAATTCGGTACGTTTTCACATTCATGGCTGTTCCTAATAAGAATGCAAGAGCCACCTCTGTGCTGCTGCCTACAGAAATATGACACTAATTTGTAGTTTGTTAAGTTCAGGCGACATAGGTCGGTTTCCATCATGTTATGTTCTGTTATACATAGTACATCGATAGTTTTATCAGAGTCCTTCAATGTTTCGAGACTAACCAAAAGAGAATTCGATTTATTTATAAGTGTATTCTACCAGTCAAATGAGAGAGCATTTCATTCGTCAAGCAAGTGTTGGAATCAAAAAAATGTACAAATTCGTGATTTTGTAATTCCAAGTATAACAGATTATTAAACATTTCGACTTTGTAATTGTGTATAGGCGCTCCTTGTATATAAGTTGGTGTACATATTATAATATTTGTATGATTTATTTATTTAACTGAATTCCTTATCATATTAATTAATTCAATAGGGCTATGGTTTGATTTTAAATCGGTATCACCTAATACTTTAGATGATTATACAATAATCATCTAAAGTAAAATCTAATAATTTATGTCGTAAAGTAGCCAGTAGATGTTGTATTCTCGAGTTGGGTGATAGGAAACGGCAAATATTAAAATTTGCAGAGAATATATTTTCAACAGAGTGTAAAGTACCCGTATAATGTCTGTTATTTAAAATATACAGTTTTCTTTTGATTTCGTCAGCTTTGATTTCAATGTTACTTGAGGTAGTTTGATAACTTGTCGAACATTCTTTGGAATCTTTTGGTATGTTATGTCCGTAATTAGTCACCCTATTTTCAGATTCCTGGGTTTTCAGAGATTTAACTGCAGTCTGGTTGTTATTTCGTTTTACTTTATTCTTTTTAGATGATAGCATCGGTGTGCCAGTAATTTGATCCACAATACTAACTTTTTTATAATTTTCGATAATAATAAGACTTTTATTTAAATCCGACTTCAGTCGATAATTTTCGCTATGTAAATTTTCTATTTCTTGGTGAGCGCTATTCAATTGTTGGTTTAAGTTTTCAAGCTTTTCCGTAAGATTTTTAATATTTTCATATAGCTCTGCAGCATTCATTGATTCATTCAATGAGCTGTTCGGTAAGCTCATCATTGTCGTATCAAATAAACTTTCTTTGGAAATATTTGTAAGTGAAGAAGACCTTGGTCTATGTCGTCGGCGGATGGTTACATTTTCCGAATCATAATTTACACCAATGATATCGTCCTAGTTCATTGTTGGATATATTAGTGATTTTCCTAAATAGTTGTTAATAGCTATAATGTAAGGATGTGAAACAGCTGTGGAGGAAAGCCCCCGAGCGACTAAGCAGTGAAACTACGATGAATGATAAGGCCGTATATATTTTTTGCCCTTTGCTTTTTATAAGTCCAATATAATAATTGTATCTATGGTCTGTTTTGGTTAGTTTCGTACCGTTATAGCTCAAAGTTCTTTGCTACTACGCCAAAACACAGGAAAAGTTTCTTGACGTTAGGTTGGTGTTACTGATTGTCAAAATACAAACCAATCAGCTGTTTGACGATTTAGCACGTCATACGCGTCATAGGTTCACTTCACTTCAGGTTCTTTACAGCGAATAATATCAATGTATTTTATATCGTGAATTAGAAAGCGTATTTTCAAAAAGATATCTGATTTCAAAAATCTCACCAAAACAACATTTATCTTCACATGTACAAATTCCTTTGGTTTTCAGTTTGTGATGTTGCAAGTTCTTGCTTATGTTGTCGATTCACATTAATTTACTGCACAAAAAGTTCAGTTAAAAGCATTAAATATTTGTTTTTGATATGGAGCAATTTGAGTGAGTGTTTACTTTGTTACGGACGTGACGTGACTTACTTCATGGCTGCGTTACCCTCTCAGCATTCCTTCAGGGTCTTCACTCGGGTACAGATGGGTTCTATTTCGAAAGCACAGTAAGAATAGGAAACTGAACGTAACTTCACATCATGTAACTACGGAACCACAGCGAAAAATGGAACGCGTTATCGTTTGCGGCTGCTACGGCGAAATCTAGGTGAAATCTAAATTGCTGCACAGCGCACGCGCATTGGGTAAGACGTGGCGCTAGCAGCGTATCAAACACAATTAGGTAGCCAATAATTCGGATCCAAATTAGTAAAGAAAGCTGCCAGTCTTAAAGTCTATATATTTTCTTTCATCGAGAAAAATATATTTTCTTCACTAAATTGTACTATCTACGACTGAACACAGTCCATTTTTTGTCCAGTTTTGATATCGCTAGTCGACTATAACTAGCCATATCAAAACTCCAGTAACGACTCTATGTTTGAACTACGTCAAAATGCAAGGTACAGTATACAAACTAGGAAATCTATTAAAACCAATTAATAAGAAAAAGAGTTATATCTTAAACGATTTCTATTAAGTTTCAGAAGTTCAGTCTAACTTCAGAACTCACTTCAGTAACCAACTCGGAACTGTCATTTTGAAATACACTTATATCCATTACTGCAATAACGAAGGCACCATAATAAAACTTTGTCTAAATAAACTAGTAACGGGTATAAAGTATGTTTTAAAATCACATTTCTGAGTTCTCAACTAAAATGAGCGAATAGAGGGCAGGTTTTTTGTTTACAACAGTTTCTTAAAACATTCATAAGTCACAAAGAAATGGCTTATTCTTAACTTGTAGCCTCCTAACCTCTAATGGTCGGAGCGAAGCATGCTAGCGCCAACTGTCACTTGTAATGTAAACTAGAGGAGACATTTTATTTTGCAGACATGTATTTAACTAGACAACGTCAACCCGTCCTGTATAAAAAACGAGTATTTTTTACCCAAAATGACATCAAAAGAGTGCTTGAAGAGTCTCACGGCTCGAAGTGATATTTTAGTAAGTGTTCAAAAACATGTGGCTATGATGTGGCCGAGGCCTTTTGGCACTGACCTCTCAGTTGAAATTTTTTTGATAGATACCACAGTAACCACCAATTCCACCAACCAATGGCACAAGTGGCAGCGTAGGGGCATTAATTAATGCATCTCAAAGTTGAGATTGATCTTAAGATGCAGTTTTAAATATTAATAATGTATGAAACATCTGTCAAATTCAACATCTGAGATGCAATTTTTAATACGAGCCAAAGTCAAAGGGATGAGTTAGATAGAGGCATGGAGCTTTGCCTGACTGCTTACAATAGGTCTCATAAGAAGGCTAGAGGTCACACAAAGGCCAATGGAGTGGGCAAAGTTCGGGGTTTCTCTGCGCGATCGCATCGAAATTATGAGATCCGTAGAAGAACTAGAATCAATGACATAGCCCAAAGAACTTCAAATCTTAAGTAGCAGTGTGCAGGACACGTAGCTCGCAGGACTGGCAGCCGTTAGGAAAAGTGAAAAAGGGAAGTCGCTGAATTTCGGGAGGCGCAGGACCGATCAGTTTGAAGATCCCTGGGGAAGGCCTATGTCCAACAGCGGGCGTCTCATTGCTGAAATGATGATGATGAACCTGATAACTTAAAATAGGTAAGGAAAATGAAAATACGCGGCACAGTGCAATCGCAGATTTTGCGATTTGACCATTATAACCGAAAGGTTAGTATGCACATGGGTGTTGCAAGAGTAAAGATACTAGAGCGAATCGCCCTTAAGCTGTCGGAGTAAGCCGCCATTCGCGATGGTGGTGTGTTGCAGCGACTAGAACCACGGCCTGCGGTAACGTTAAATGCTAGAAATATTAATTTCATTCTCACTGTTGAGGTTCTGTAGCTCAAAACAGTTACGGCGTTTTTCCAATATTTTTGTTGTCGGCCGATACTGATGACGGTAGAACGCCGAGTAACATAAATAGCTTCAAAATAAGGGCGTTTGCTATTCCTTTCGTAACACGAAGTATATTTGCGGTGTCTAGTTGAAAACATGGCTGTGTTTCTTTAATCTATTACTCGTACAATTTGAGCCCACGGGGCGGGTACTAGTGTCAGAATAATACTGAGAGCAATGGAGACCAGTGTTATAAAAATAAAATTGTGTAGTACTTGCTTCGGAATTTATTGGACTTTGGAATTTTGCAACCATGCGATTTGCAAATTGTCCAATTGTCTTTTGAAAATTCCACTATTCTTTCTCTTCCTCTTAATAAATCGGAGTTGTAAGTTGTTTTATACGTTACATTTTACTACTTAAGGTATTTTTACCTGAAATTTCATTGCTAGCTTCAGCTTTATAGTCTGGATTCTTTTTACTGCGGGAAAAACATTCTCACGGTAAAAACGATAGCTATTGGTATAACGGGTCATACAGTTTCGAAAAACAAAACATGGTAATTAACAAATCAGACAAAAAAATTGCTTATTAGCAAATCAAACAAAACACAAAAATTTGTTAATCGACCAAAAATCCAAACTCGGTAATTAACAAATTGAACAGGAAAAAACACTGTAATTAGCAAAGCGCCGTTAATAACACTACAAATACAGCAGATTAGTAACAGACCGAACGGTTAAAATGGTTGCGAACCTTATTTAAAACTCAGTCACTTTTTAATAAGAACCCCTTTAAAGCGTCGCCAAATTAAATGAATAATTGTCGCCGAACTGCAGACAGGAGACGGGACCTTCGTCAGGTATCCAAGACACACCTATTAATAGTTAAAATCTGGTTCATTAATCTCTTGTCACAGCATTAATCAAGTGGACGCCTCCCCAATTATTAAATTGGACAGAAATTTTCACTTTCCAATTATTAGACCCAAATTGTGATTGATGCTGCGGAGGCTCGCAAATCCCGGAATGTTTGGTCGATTTAATAATGTTTGATATTCTGCGCCGCCGCCTGTCTTGTGAGAATACCTGGTCTTGTTTTGTGCACACGAGAACTTTGTTAAAGTACTGTGAGTTTTATAACTTTGGGATAAACTGTTAAATTTCAGCAGACCCTGAATGATTGAAATTGAAATCAACGTTTAATCACCCCGTTGGTTTGAGGTCGTGTGTCACCAAAACTTACGTTTTAACGGCCATCTACTTCTTTTTTAATGCACGTAAAAATAAAAGAAGAACTACACAATGTTCCGGAAATAATAATAATAATAATAAGACAAATTTAAAGGATGAATTTGAAGATAAATATCTTCAAATTCATCCTTTAAATTTGTCTTATTGCAAATAAAAACAATATAAAAAGTGGCTTGAATGGAAACAACGTCGACAAAAGTGTTCTCCACGCAACTCTTCGGTTAGTAATTACCATAGTAATGTTTGTCTTATACCAATCGAAATAAAACTGAATTATTAATTAATGTTATTAATGTATTATATACTTGCCTGTGCATAATATCGTTTTTGTTGACTGTATTACTCTTGCTACTTGTTATTGTTGGTGAATAATAAAATGTATTAGTTTATTTTTATGTCATATTTATGTATTAGGTTTTAAAAATTGTAAATGATTTCGTAGTGATTTTTAATTTTGCTTTTGGATACATCTACCACATTTGCTTTCTGCACCGCCTGTAGGTCGACTGGAAGAAAATGCCTTAGGCATTAAGTGCGCCTTTGTACACAAGGTACATAAAGCATAAATAAATAAATGTCCCAATTTTGAAGTACACAATAACAATTAAGTTAACAAAAACATTAACGTGCAGTCTACAACACGTCAAGACATAAGAGCGGTCCCAAAGTCAACAAGCTAATTTTAGAGGTTAGATATCTAATACCTCAGTTGTTTAGGAGTCCAGGTGAAGCTCGCTTAGATGAGATGAAGGCCAAAAGCTACCCAATTGAAAAAAAATACTTACCTAGAGACACTTAAGAGTTAGGCTAAGGAATATGGACCCTCCAAGTAAATCATGTAGCTACTATATTGATGCAGTTATCGGTTAGCGAGCTCATCTCAAGCCTCCAGTTATCCGCTCGCCCAGAACGTAACAAGGCGTCCCACCGCGCGCATTGTGCGCCAAACTAATTTATTTCCATGAATAGACAACCCTTTATATAATATGCTCATTATGATCCCACGCGCAGGGTTGCCAACCTTAAAATGTATCGAGTGCTGTCACGTAAAAGTTTTTATCTACACTCATGTTCTAATTCTAATATTAAGAACTCAACACTAATATTTTAAAGGCATAACTTAAAGCCCTTGGCCTTTTACAAATTACATTAGGTTCGCCATACAAAACCAGTAGTTTAATGTAACTCGAATTCCAATAAAATACAGTTCGATTGACGAAGCCCGACCAAGGAGGTTTTGTCACAATTTTCTTTTGTGCCAGTACATTGTCTATGGCGGCGCGTGCAACAGCGCATGCGCGGTAGAATGTTGGTGTTGGCGCCATTTCTCTGAATTTTTCATTCATTATTTTGCTGTTATTGGTTAAAGAAAAGTTTAATAATATAAATGTATGTAGTTTTAGATTTCTGTATTAGTTTCACAATTGCACTGTTCAAAATGCAAATAATTATTAGAATGAGTTTGATTTTGTTTTAATTTTGTGTCTTTTATTTAATTTAGGTAACCACTGATTGCATGAGTGTAGATAAAGTAGTGTATGAAATTGCACATAATTAGGTCTTAAAACACTCGTGTGGTACTATTAAAATTCTCGGCAAGCCTCGAATTTTAAACACACTAGTGTTTTAAGACCCCCTATTATGTGACTATTTCATAAACTACTATTAGTTGCTCTTGTATTTTTTTAAATACTTGTTTAATGTTAGATTTTGATAGAATACAAAGTTGATCAATCAATCAATCTCAAATCAACAGTCATCGATTTTACTCGTAGCTGAACGAACAGCACGCGCCGTACGCGTCGCATTATATGACGTCATCAGCATGCGTTTTTCAATATCCGGACACCTACCGCATTTTTGAAATTCGACGCGTACGGTGCGGCCAAATGTGCTAGGTTTCAAATAATTTCATACAATTTCATACATTCCAAAAATACGGCGCGTGCGGCCCGGACATATGTGCGTTCAGCTTTAGTGTCATAAATAAAGCTACCATTTTACAAGACTAAAATCTAGTTTTATTTGTAGCAATATATCAAACATATAAACAACTTTGGATTGTGTTTGCATCCAGATTTTGTTATAAAATAATAAATCTTGAACAGGCATTGCTCATAAAATCAAACCATCAACCAAAACGTGAAAACATCCCAGTATAACGTAGAAATATGAGCGATGTTACGCAACGCCCACACACGGGAATGAATAAAATAAATTATGTGAAACCTGGCGAAATTAATACGGAGGGAACACGACACAAGTACTCCATTACGTGCCGAGTGAATTGAATAAAAAAGACAATGATACCATACAGTTTCGGGATAATGGCGCGGCTCGCGTTCCACCTGATTTGAGCCGAAAGCCGAGACGCGCGATGGCCAACCCTTTGCCTAACAAAGCGGCTCAATTGACGCCATTTGTTAACTGTACATTTGAAAAACTAGACCTTTGCGAATGTTAAACTTTGCGTGAATATTTTAACAATACATCGCGTTTTGTTTCGCTAATGTGCCCTCTGGCTAATCTTGTGGAAGCGCGGAACAATGGCACTGGTGTAATATGATGCGTTAGCCTACTCACGAGGGTCTACCCCACATTTGTTTATTTTAGAGCTCACGACGTACGGTATAACGTTAATAAATGAACGTAGTAATCAAATACAAAATAATTCTCAGAATTTGTTCGCCACGCATCTCTACATAACGTGCTGCGAATCTGCTACTATAAGCTGGCGCAACTACATTCTGTGCTATGCTGCTCTGCATAACTTGCTACGAATCTGCTACGATTTTCTACGAACTGGTGCAACTACATTCTATGCTACGCTACAGCATACATGGTGCTACGGATCCGCTACGGTATACTACGGATGTGCTCCTATTCTGCTACGACCAGGAAAACTTCAAACCGGATCCATCTTTGTTATGCTTCTTGACTTGCAAACATATTGCGTGAATCAATTAATATGATTGACCGAGATGCTAATAATATTTTTAACTGACTTCGAAAAAGGTGGAGGTTTTACGAGTATGTTCGACTGTATTGATTTTTTTTATGAATGTTCACCGATTACTCGGCCATTTGTGAGCCGATTTTAAAAATTCTTTTTATAATCGAAAGAGTATACTCACTCCCGAGGTGGTCCCATTTTCACTTAGTCATGATCTGATGATGGAATCCCCGGAAAATCGAGGGCAACCCTTAAATTTCATAGGCACGTCCAACGTGTTTCATCTTTTTTATTAAGGTATTTGCATCTGGTATTCAACATATCATGTCATATCATATTACTAAGCAGATGATGGAAGGTTTCTGGTAGGTTTCGGGAATAACTCTTTCAGTAATCTTGAGAGCGAAAGACGTATTATTTTAAGTTATTCTGGTGTTTGCCTTGACTCAAATTCTAATACGCATGTATTAAATTTACTAAAAAGATGGAGATTATTTTATTATATAAAAGGAAAACCAAAAAGTTAGAAATAATATAAAAATACATGCAACATCACAGTTTTATATTATAGTCGGTGCCAAGCAATGATCACATGGAGCCTTAAAAAATATAAGATTGAACAATTAGTAAAAATTTGGCAATAACTTTAATATGAATGTGAAGTTGCATGTATTCGAATAGTTATGACTTTTAACCGAATTCAAAAACCGGCCAAGCGCGAGTCGGCCTCGCCCATGAAGGGTTCCGTAGGATTTATGACGTATTAAAAAAATTACTTACTAGATCTCGTTCTAACCAATTTTCGGTGGAAGTTTGCATGGTAATGTACATCCTTAGATTAATAATGCATAGAAACCCAACCGGCGCGCACAATTTGATGCAACTAAATGTGAGCCATATATGGCTCACTACGCCGGCAGCTCCATACTATTTTTACCGTAGTGTGCGTGTTTCGCGCGTAAAAGACTGCACACAGCGGTGTCATTTTTGCTTCACTTTAATCATCGCGCTCTTTACCGGACTAACCTTCTATGCGTTATTATTCTAAGTGTACCTACATCATAATATATTTTTTTTAGTTTTATCATTCTCTTATTTTAGAAGTCACAGGGGAGGACACACATTTTACTACTTAGGACGTGTCTCTCGCGCAAACTATTCAGTTTAGAAAAAAAATATATTAGAAACCTCAATATGAGTTTTGAAGACCTATCCATAGATACCCCACACGTATGGGTTTGATGAAAAAAAAATGTTGAGTTTCAGTTCTATTGACCCCCAAAATTTATTGCTTTTTTCTATTTTTGTGTGAATATCTTAATGCGGTTCACAGAATACATCTACTTACCAAGTTTCAACAGTGTAGTTCTTATAGTTTCGGAGAAAAGTGGCTGTGACATACGGACGGACAGACAGACAGACATGACGAATCTATAAAGGTTCCGTTTTTTGCCATTTTGCTACGGAACCCCAAAAACCGACTTCAAAAACACTGTAAAGTTAAAAATAATATAAGAATTATAATAGAAGAATATCGCGCTTCATGGGCGAGTCCGACTCGCACTTGGCCGGTGTTTTATTTTTTTTGGAGCTATTCAAAGTCGGATTAATTACAAGCTTTTATTTACTTTCACCTGTCCCGTGTCTGTAATGAAATTTTGCAAGTTAAATTTGACCCACTTCCCGGTCTCCAATGAAGCTGAAAATGTACATGCGTATGTATATCGCATGACAATGCAATATTATGATGACATGGAGCTGATCTCATGCTAGATCTGAAAGGTGGCCATAGGAACTCCGCAATAAAACAACACAATTTCATCGAGTTTGGACTCGTTTGATATGTATTGACGAGTTTTTTTTTTAATATCTTGTTTTTTGTATAATTTTTTTGATTCATATTCATTTTTCCAAATTCTTTTCAGCCAAGCTGTATATTTTATGGTTGCGGAGATATTTAACGATAAAAACTTGCCCCAAAATGCATCTCCAATATCGGTTTCAATATAATTTTGTTGAATCTTGAAATCTTGGAATGAAGCCAAGGGCGTCTCTGTTAGTAAACAAAAAAAACTCATTGCAGTAACCTGGATACAGCCCTACCGAGAGGTGATGTGCCGTCAGCGTAAGACGACCACAATGAGACGGAGAAGCGTTTTGTTTCACTTACTACTGATAATTGGCCCGTGAACAAGACAGGCGTGTCAGCTGCGCCTACCGCAATCCTGCAGATATTCAAGACTTTAACTGTTTTACCACAATACGTTCTAAGCATCGTGATTCACACGTAACGATGTTTCATTTGTGTAAAATGGAAAAATAAAGACAAGCGTCAAGTTTTAAAACCCCAGACTACGTCTGCGATTAAGGTCATAGCCAAAGGGGGGGAGGAATCTTGTCAGAATCCCCCCCATGACATCCTGCCCCCCTAGCACGACTATCAAAACACGATATGATAAAGCGATTTATCGCGGTAAACTGTCAAAATAAGATGAAAACCTATTGTATTTCGACAGTTCACCCGATAAACCGCTTTATCATATCGTGTTTTGATGGCCGTGCTAGGGGGGCTGGATCGTAAGAACGTATCGACTTTTACTTTGGCTATAGGCATACGATTGAAACAAAACCGTGTTATTATTATTATTATTATTATTGTTGTTATTGTACGGGCTTTCGCCTTGTAGGCCTTTTCACCTCGACCTAAAAGATCTATTGTGAATTATAGCACCGTTAGAGTATCTCCTTCAAGCCCAAACCCTCTATGAAATTGAGGATTTTTTGGGTTGGGAGAGTTTGTATTTCATCTGGTCTCATGATGTGTCTTCCCAGATGAAGGCTACGCCGATGAATCAGTGGGCTGCAGTCACACAGAAGGTGTTTAGGAGTTTCACGCTCCTGATTGCAGAATCTGCAGATGTCGTTGTCCCTAATCTTGAGGTTAAACATGTTTCTATTCAGGCCGCAATGTCCAGTTAAGGTTCTTACGACTGCACTGATGTTTTTCCTGTTAAGCTGCAGAAGCTCGTCAGTTAGTTTACGCGAGTAGCCTTGTATTAGTGCCTTCGCGTGTTCTTGCCCTGGAGTAGATTTCCAGAGTTCGAATGAGTTTCTAAGAAGTTGTTTATTTAGAAAGTTGTGTACCTGGTTCTTTGAAATCCCACAAAAAGGTTCCGGTCCTATTTGTGGTTTTATAGTTCCAGTTTTAGCGAGTTCATCGGCCTTCTCGTTGCCAATGACATCAGAATGCCCAGGAACCCATCTTAAAACAAAAAAACCGTGTTAACAATATCCAGTAATATAAATAATATAAGTTTTTATTAGATATCTGTGTGTATCCAAATCAGTTCCTCCATTTATAGTGCTTCTACAACAAACATTAAAATATTAGGAGACAATATAAGAAGAATAGCGAATAATTTTGGTCTTTTTTGGAATCTGAGAATCGATTTTGATGACAGATGTTTTATCTTTGTCGATTAAGTTTCACCAGGTGCTCAAAATGACAAGACAATAGATCGATGCCGGTGGAGGACTGTTGCATCCAACAGACTATATGAGTACAAGAGATGAGTTTGACAGTTTATCTGTGATTGAGGTAGAGGTCGGATAGACAGTTTTTCTCACTTCCTAAGTGATTGAGGATTACAGATGAAAACCTTGCCTTATCGTCACTCACCATCACGTAACATGAAAGTCAAAAGCTTTCTATTCAAATTATGGAGAAAGTAATCAACATGAAAACGAGACCACGCTACGCTGCAACAGTGGCGTCTCTTTCACTCATCTTTTAACCTCTTGTGGTGATGTTCCTTATTTCCTTATTTAGCCAACATCATGCACTACCGCTACCAGTAACAACACAGGAGACTTTGTATTACCGGAGAGAGACTGTAGCAGGGTCGCCTGTTTGGGTAGCTCTGACTTATCTGTTTCTGCCGCAAAGCGTCAGTGCTTACATTGCCATGTTCCGGTTTGAAGGCTAAGATATGGCAGTGAAATTAGTGAGTACCGTGACTTACAATCTTATGTCACAAGTTGACAACGTACACTGTGGTTCTTATAAGGGTTGCAGTTTTGCTGCAAATCTCCCAAGAGTCACATGTATCATAGGTGACTGTTACCACTTACCATCAGTTGGGCAGTCTTGTAACAACCCCCCCCCCTTTCTTCTCCTCCTCCACTATCAACACTATCCTACTCTACCCTAAACCCAACCCAAACACTATATCCTAGCCTAACCTAAACCTAATATAATATAAATATAACCCCCACCTTATTTCTAACTAAAAAACAGACTAAAAAACTAATCTACCAAGATGAACAAAATCTAATTTTTACTCCTATCTAATCAGCATTAAAACTTAATGAGAAAGTCTTACTCCTACCTAACTGACATTAAAACCTAATGAGGAAATGTTCTACCTAATCGGTATTTAATACCTAATGAGGAAATGGTCTACCTAATCAGTATTTAAACCTGATGAGAAAATGGTGAGCTCCAGCCTCGCTCCACATGGTGAGTGTCTATGCCAAACCTGCCTTATACACTCCCCCCTTCCAAAACCACACGGAAGTTCCTCATCGCAGGGCCCTACCTATTTAATAGTTCCTAAAAGTTTCCCTACAAAACCTATTAGATTTATTATATACATTACAGAGGAGAGCCAAATGTAGTGCCTGGGGCTTACGACCCAGGTGCAGGTTTAAAATAGCTATTTTATAATTAATTAACATTCACCTTCACTACTTCTCTCTCTGTCTAATCATATTAAATATGATTCATAGTAATAAATCTTTATAAGTCTTATTCTAACAACGTTTAGCCAGTGATCATCTAGTGATCATAAAGGAACCCTTATCATGCCGCAATTAACCCTAGTTCTTTTAGGAAACAAAAGAATGATACAACCTCTCTCTAATACACCTATTCCATTGATTTCTATACATCCTATTAATCTTTAGCTACCTAAGCAATTTCATAATATTAAAAGAAACAACTTTCCCTTAGAAACCTAGTATGAAATTAGTTTGTAGATGAACTAAACATCTTCAATTTCTTTAATAAATTATAGTTTGTTATGTAAATACAGTAATATTAACCACAGCAATATTAACTTCTGGTTAGACTTGAAGATAACAACATACACCCTTTTATTTTTGAGTCATTGTTGTAGGCTGCCTTTGGCTCACCTGAATAACACTGAATTAACATGCCATAATTAATAGCAAATAATGGATAATTTTCCCATTACATAATAAAGATTCATTTCATATGATTTTATAATCATGTTATTGCATATCAACATTTAAGGACATACTTCTCCTTTAGAATATTTAATAGCTGTATTCTATTTACATTTTAATTAGTCATTTTGACTTGGAAAATTGAAGAGTATTTAATTTATCCACATGATCTTAATTTCATTATAATTTTGAACAATTTCCATTTCCTTACTAGTTAAATTTATTAATTATATTCATTATTTCTCAAATTGACTCCTCCAAACTTTATAAACCTCACTGAGAAGTAGTTTCCATGAACCTCAACTATTTCCTTGATTTTAAATTCAAATATTTCCTACCTTTCTAGCCTAGCTCAACCTAAACTCTATCATCAAATGATACTTAGCAACATCTAATGATCCTATCCCTATCACCCTATTCCTAGTTCCCATTCTATTTTCCTATCCTGCCTATTATCCTAGCCATGTCTACTTTATAATCCTAATCTGCTAAATTAATGAGAAGATAGCAAGCTAAGGATCAAATCCTTTTTATTACGTTAATCGTGTGGTGTGTTCTGTTGTCTTACGAAGTGCAATGTAAGACACCTAACTAACTTAAAAGAATAAAAGGCGAGGTGAGAAGGGCCTCTGTGTACCTATTTCCCTATACTCGTGTAAGTGTGAGCACGGGCAACTGGATTGGGATCGCCGTGTGTTCACAAACCCTATATACGTGGTGTATATATATACATATATATTATATAAGTAGGAGACCGACTTCTTTAGTCCATGCGTAGCTAAACGGGTGCAATTAAGGCATGGGTCTACTTCGACAGTCCCCCCGCCGCTAAACACTTCTCAAAGAAACCAGGGAACTTGAGCCACTATGTTGATAAAGAGTGACTGCGTTGATATGTTCCAAACAACGCCCTCCCCGAAGGAAGTTGAAACCAAGGTCTGCTGTCACCATAGGGTAACCCGACCGAGGCCCACCGAACCATGTCAGTGTTTAGGTCGTCACAATTCGATATTCGGATTCGTATACTAATATTTTGAAATTCACAATCTTTGCAAACACAAATTAATTCAAATTAAATACACAATATCAAAGAACGCGTTAAAACCCACCCGCTTGGATAGAATTCGCAATGCACTCGAGGCTTGCTTTGAAACTCCCGGTAAGACGACCCGCGAAAAATGAGCTCCCGATTTCCAACCTCCGACCTATTTATACTTAAAACGACAAGGCGATCTGGGCGATCTCGGCGAGCTGCGCAAGCTGAACCATCACTAGCGACGCCGCGATCTCGACAGACGCGGGGATGACACGCCATTTTGATATCAAAATATGAGAAATAATTCCGCTGTTAGAATTCATAATCGCTTGTACCAACTATACTTAATACATTTTTACATGCATTTATGCACAACAGCCGCGTCGACAGGCAAGCGTCTAATACGGGGCCTATTCTCAATGTTTACATGACTCTATTAGGCCACTATTCTAATTATTTGTTTCTTAATTGACTTTCTAAATTTAATTGAAGCTTTATTTAATTTATTTATTTAAATTCTCTATGTACATAGTATGCACCAAAGCAGACCTATTGTCATTAAGCATTTTTGCCAATTTACCCTAGAATAATTGAGAAACTATCAAGTTTTACATTGCATGATGTATTTTATTATTCCCTATTTGTAACGAATGCTTAAAACTCAATGCGTTCCGTTACAGTCTGCATGTTCACCAACTTTGTTGTATAAAAAAACGGAAAAACAGCCTAAAATTGCACAGCTGCGTCCTCTCCTATCGAAATGATCATCGGAGCTGAAAATTAAAACATTTCTGAACAACCTTTGGCCCAAATTGGAAAATCTTTTGTCCGAACTACAGTACACAAGTAAACATACAAGGAATAATAAAAAGCCGTAAATTCACTGGTCATTATGTAAATAGCAGCGGCCATGGAATGAAATATCTTCGCGTGTTTATTTAACTCTCCAAGTCCAATTATTCAAAAAATATTGCAGCCAGCAACACGGTGCGCAAGGGGGGAGCGCTGGAGAAGTTTCCTCGACGAATCCCGTAGTTTTAATTTAAAATCACTACGCTTATAAATCTCGGTGCGATAAAGCAATATCGACAACGCGTACCTAGGTTGATATACTGAATTTGCAATATATTTATAGAGACCGACCATTTTCGTACCTTATTTATACAAAACTACGTCTGGAGACGCAATTTTGAAACAATAGAAACCAAATTCACATACGAAATCGTAAGATTCGAATCGGAATTTCTAGACACATTATTTTTTAATATTCATTCCGTCGATTCTCCAACGAGCGGTCCAATCCACTCGTTTTTGATTTCTAGTTCTACTAGTAGAATATACAAAACGTTCTGTTTTACTTGCGATTCATCGCCGGGTTTTTTAAGTGAGTTATTTCATACCGGTTTTTATTTTTCTACGTGAAACCGAATCTAATATTGAATTTTTTTTAATAGCGACATTGAACTCGAGTGATTTAATAGCTTTTAAAATTAAGAATAGTGGAAAATATTTTTCGCACATGGTTTGTATTCGTGTTCGAATTCAAGATTCACTTCCAATGATTCAATAATGCATCCCCTGCATGGAAGTCAGTTATTCAGTTATAATACGTGTTCCCTGAAGAACTCGTTTAAATTCTGGATAAAAAGTAGCCTGTGTCCTTCCTCGGGGCTTAAGCTAGCTTTATACCAAGTTTCATTAAATTTGGTCTAGTGGTACAATCGCGAAAGCGTAACAGACAGACAGGCTTACTCCGCATTTATAATATTACTAGCTTTACGCAGCTTCGCCCGCGTTGTTATTGTTTTCCCGAGGGAATTTTATATTTTCCCGTAAGAAAAATAATTGTGTAGCCTATATTAAACATAAGTAATGTAGCATTCTAACGGTGAAAGAATTTTTAATGTCGGTCCAGTAGTTTTTGAGTTTATTCGTTACTTACATACATATAAATCTTTCTTCTTTAATAATAATGAAGAAGGGATTGGCGGCAAACAAGTATGCGATCCATGGACGACTAGATGTATGGAATGCGCTAGCGGCTTCTTTTTATGTTGATAAATGAACCTGCCAATGGCGAAGGACCAATGAACCAATCTTGAATTCGCAAAAAAAAACAGGTGTTCCATGCAAATGTTCCACATTCGATAAACTTAGATGTATGGAACAGCTGATATTTCTTTCGCCATTGCAAGATAGGTCCCGTAGTAAAAGTAATGGATGTGTCCTGAAGCGAAAGATATAAGGGATTATATCTTTCGGAATGATAAAAGAGTAACCTTGTATATTAAACTAGCTGTAAGTTTTCTTAAAATTGTAAAATGTGTAGCCATGTTGAATGACGGCAGCCGTCCAGGGAGTCCGTTCGCTCCTGTCCCAATTTCGGGTCCAATTAGCGACAATCGCCTCCTGTGCAGTGATTAATTCCGAACATATCCGATAAAGGAGATAACCGAATACGATCTCGGTAATTAACTGTGCGGTGTATCTGCATACTAGACATAGGCTCGATGTCGGTGAATATAATTTAGCCGTCCTGGATAAAGGAGTTGCTATTTATTTATTTATTTTATTCGTTGGTCTTACAGTGTAAAGAAGACTTAATTTAAATTACAGTTATAGTTGCCGGCACCTAACTTGGCAAGATTTTGGCGTCGATTTTTTGATTTTGCGCATGTACCCTTGTGTGCAACAAAAATTGTTACTGCTTTTCATTTAATTTTCATTCTGGCCAATAATATTTCAGTATTATTATTATTGTCCACCATTTGAACCAATATTAGTAATAATTGTACCAGTACATAAAAAGGGGACCAAAACAGCAATCGAGAACTACAGACCGATATCAATTCTCAATGTGCTGAGTAAAACAATGGAGAGAATAGTACATAGACATATATATCCATTTATTATCCGCCACATTCCGTCACAACAACACGGTTTTGTGCGAGGACGCTCTACGACTACTAATCTGGCTGTTTTTGCTAATGACGTTCTGAGCGGTATGGATGGTGGTTCTCAGATTGATGTCATATACACTGATTTTGAAAAGGCCTTCGACCGTGTTGATCATATTATTCTCCTACGAAAGCTCCAGGAACTTGGAATTCGTGGAAATCTTCTCCGGTGGACAGAGTCTTACCTTCGCAATCGTTCCCAATATGTAGTGATGGCAGGATGTCGTTCTGAGATCGGAGATGTTATATCCGGGGTTCCGCAAGGATCAATTCTGGGACCCTTACTATACGCGGCGTATTTGTACGATGTGCCTAACTGTTTCCAATTTGCAAAGTTTCTTATGTATGCAGACGATACTAAAATTTACGCGCCCATAAAGACAATTTCTGATGCACAGAAACTACAAAATGATTTAAATAAGCTTTGCAAATATTATCGAGATAATCGTATTGGGGTTAATGTCACAAAATGTATGCAAATTAGTTTTACTCGCAAGATACACAAAATAGATTATCAGCCTTACAAATAAACGTGGCATAAAGTTAAACTCGAGAATAAATTAAGAATAAGCAAAATGTCTACAAATAAACCAAGAATAACTTATACTGAGTATAACATTGACATTTCTATTGATACAAACGTTATTCCGAAGTTATACCAGCCTGCACCCTTGTATAAACCTAGTATAACTCGATTTGTACTTGTTTGCTGTGGTCATTTGAGGTTATAATATTTAAATATAGTTAATGGATACACTAAAGTAGTCTTTATTAACTGTTAAAAATTAACAAAGTTCAAATGAGATCAATCATCATCATCATTTCAGCCAACAGACGTCCACTGTTGGACATAGGCCTCCCCAAGGATCTCCATACCGATCGGTCCTGCGCCTCCCGCATCCAGCGGCTTCCCGCGACCTTCATCAGGTCGTCGGTTCACCTTTTGGGGGGCTTACCAACGCGGCGTCTCTTACGGATCTCATCATTACTTATCGTTCACGTAAAGAAACTCCGAGCATAGCCATCTCCACCCCCCACCCCTCCTCCCCCAAATTAATGAGATCAATACAATTAAAGATTTCGTCGGAGCTGATAAGAGCTCGGTGGTCGAAGTGGTCAAAGCGTCAATACGGTACGTTGGAGACACGGGTTCGATCCCCGCCCGAGACGAAATTTATTTATTCATTTATTCAGCATCTTTGAAAAAAATCAAAGTTCTTTATCGAAATTTAACTATTTTCAAATTAATATAATTATTTACACGAAAGTATGAACAAGTATAATAACATGGAAATGAAACCAATCAACAAAACGGTCGCCCGGTCGAAAAACTGACAGCTTTCACAGATATTATGTTACTTTTTTGTACATTTCTCTTTAATTGCGCTGTTGCCATATTGTGCATTTTGATAGATCGGAAGAATAGCTATACCGAAGATAAACCTCGTTTATTTGTCAAAAAATATTCTAGAGTTATTCTCGTTTTATACTAAGTATAACTATACCTAGTATAAGGGTGGAATAAATGTGGTATAACTCATTTTTATTTGTAAGAGTGTAAAAGTATAGCTTAGATAATGTGACTTTGCAACGTGTAAATGTTGCTAAAGATCTTGGTGTAGTTTTTGATAGCAAAATGTCAATGTCTGATCATGTCACGGCAATGGTTGCAAGGGCATATAAGAACTTGGGGTTTGTCTTACGTGTCAGCCGGCCGTTTGCCGACACTGAATGCATTAAAATGCTTTATTATTCATATGTGCGTAGTGTGTTAGAGTACTGTAGTAGCATCTGGAATCCAAAGTATATAGTTTATGTACAAGATATTGAAAAAATACAAATAAAATTTGTTAAAACCTTAAATTATCGTGCTCAGCATGGAAAAAGTGCATATGAGGAGTCGTGTAAACATCACAAACTAATGCCGCTAAAAGATAGACGTATATTGTTGCAGATGTTATTCTTGCATGACATCTGCAATAACAAAGTAGATTGCCCCAAACTAGCTTCTCACTGTCTCTGTATAAGAGCACCCGGTACACGCACTAGACATACAAAATTATTCCATGTTCCCTTAAGTCACACCAACTACGCCCAGAACTCTGTCATTCCCCGTATACTCAACAGTTATAACAGTAATTTCTCATTTCACGACATTTTTCATAACTCAAAAGGCAGTTTCAAAAAACTCATCATCACGTCACTAACTAACACTAACACTTAGCTGGCAAACGCCTTACATGCACTTCATGCACCACACGAGTGCGCGTGCGCGCATTCACACACACACATACACGCACACATATACACGCAAACATATACACGCACACACACGCACACACACACACACACACACACATTATATACAAACAAATGCGTACCCTACTCCCTATTCTTTGTTTTTTTTTTCTCTTTTTTGTGTAATTGCTCAAATTATTTATTTGAATAGAATCATTATTATGTATAATTAGCAATTCATTGTTATTATTATTAAGTACTATAAATTTTTTGATTTGTTAGTATTGTATTGTGAATTCTTTTTTTTTCTGTATATTATTAAACTTTTGTAACATCTACCTCACGACAGTAACTGTCATACGTACAAAGTGAGAATCTATAATTGGCATTAGGTTATAATGTAAATTGTAATAATATTATCTTTAAGTGCTGTTGATTCTGTTATTAAATAATAAAAAAAAAAAAATAATATCCCCTGTTCTTGCCAACTTACGTGCTGCCAACTATACCTCTTTAGTACTCATGTATAGGCTTTAGAGAAATTCGTTCCATTTTCAAATTACATCGCCGCCGGCCGCTCGAGCACGCCAGAATAGTTATTTGTTATGCATTGCTGCAGAGTTGAGACGGTTTTTGTGACCAGTGCTGAATTTGAATCCCGAGAAAGCGAAGGACAGGGGTGAAGCGAGTGATTCAAAGTAGAATCCTGATGTAACGAGGGATTCAAATACACGAGAGGCAAATAACTTTGCAGCCGAGGGCAACATACAAGTTTTCACCTCATCTGAATGAAGGAAATGCCTACTATTGTTATGAAACAATTCAAAATCGAATACAAAACAACACAACGAAAATTACAATTTGAAATTTCAACATTACGGCAATAAAGAATACAAAAACAAAAGATTTCATAATAAATTAGTCACAATTTCCCATCTAATCTTTTTGTTTTTGCAACGATCAATGAATCTCGATTCAAGAAACGTTAAAAATTAAAAGCTCATCTTAAAGCTAGTTTAGATTCATTACTGAAAATCGGTCTGTATATAGAAACAAACAAGTTCGATTCATATCCGAGTTGATATAAGTATTTTTTTGTATTAATATTAGTATTATTTGAAATTTTTGCGTTTTCATAGAGAATTCAATCACGACTATTATAATATTTGTACAAGTTAAAAGGTCAAGGACTGATGGTTTACATATTATGAAACATTATATTGAAATGACGTGTAATGCCTTCAGCTGTTATGCGTCAGTATTAATCGATATAGGTAGTAGTAGGATGAACATGGCGTCAATTATCGAGTACAGTCCCTTGCATCCCTGGCTGTCCAATCATTGTCGCCGCTAACTGGGATGAGGCCATCGCGTACACACAATTGGCTACTTATTACATTATGGCAATACTCTGGCAATAGTGAAACTACTAGTTTATATAATTATAACAACTAGTTATCATACCGGACTGTAATCATACAATTCATGATACATTTTAGTGTTAGTAAGCGTTGTTTGATATTTATTTCTTTCATTAAAGGTCGTCTGCTTGGGTATCTCCGTCTTACCTATTTCTGCCGCAAAGCAGCAGTGCTCTCATTGCTGTGTTCTGGTTTCAAGGGTAAGATATGGCAGTGAAATTACTGGGTACCGTGACTTTACATCTGATGTCACAAGTTGGCAGTATACTATGGTTCTTGTGGGGGTTGCAGTTTTGCTGCGAATCTCACAGGAGCCGCATGTATTTATAGGTGACTGTTACCACTTACCATCAGGTGGGCAGTTTGCTTGTTTGCCAACTTAGTTGCAAAAAAAAAACACCAGCAGAACACTTTTCTTTACATGTTAATATCGTATATAGTGTGTAGCACTTGTTCACATTAAGTGTCCCATTATAAGGTACACAGCATTTCTAAAATGTAATATATTTAACTGATTGATTGAACAACTCTAATAGTCTCCCAGTGCATTTAACGCTGTATTCGATAGTTGGTGTATATCAAGACACACCAAAAAACAAATAACCAGTGATTTTTTAAATTGATATTCAAATTTAGGTATTTCAAACATATACATATACGTAACACATACGATTAAAAATAAACGTAATTGCCACATTTTGTAGACACTCCAACTTGTCCAGTAGTTCCTCCGACAAACCCGCCCACGCAGCGTCTTAATAATCTCGCCTATGAAAAATTGTAATTTTATTTTTAAGAAAGAATCGAAATAACCAACTCTTCATTAATAATATTGTATATTCTTCTATTCATATCAGAAAATATTAGTTCATTATTATTTTAATTTAAATCTTGTTCTATTCTGTACATTTTCCCGCAGGTGAAATTTTGTTTCACTAGAGTAAGCTGGTAGAGCCAAGAGAGATCTTTCAAAGAGATGAGCTCTACTCGCCGTTGTACATAAGTCACTTCTGTAAATAACAAATGGTAATTGTCCTAGAGGATATATTTTTTAAAATAACATGAAATACAGCTGAAAATACGACAAAGTAACGGCACAATCTGCAAGAGAGTGCTCAGAGAAACGTTGCCATGATGCACCAATCGGAGGCCGCCGCCGCGTGCTGGCAATACTTTAATTAAACAATAAAGAAGCAGCCACACGCCCGAGCCCCGCCCATAAATTATTTTTATGCTTCCTACACGCTCCGAGCGCGAGGTTTTGTCTCTGCAGCCGTTGGGTAAACAATGCAGTGCGGACGCACGCTGCCTCGCCCTGTAAATAGGCGAGGGCAGAAGGCTGGTATCCAGTGACGTAGCATGCCCCGAGAGCGAGAAATTAAATTGTGTACGACAGCAGCTATCAACCCAAAATCAAAAATCTAGTATAACGTAGTTATTTTATTCTAGTGTTTATTTATTTTCAAAATTAACCTTAAATATCTTTTTCTACATTAGCATTTCAATGTTTACAGTTTAGCGTGCGGCGTGAAAGCAGAGTAAGATTGTGGGAAATATTCAATAAACTATTTAACTTATTAATTTCACTGCCCTATCTGGCAGTATTGCGGAGCGGACTACCTAGACCAAGTCACAAGATTCAGCTCAAAATATCACAGAGTTAAGATTTTACGTTTATTTTGCATGGACCTACAAAAAATACATTTTTTTTTTTCAGGTCCGTGTTATTTTGGTACAATATTGCTTAATTTTGATATTTGATCCGGGACAACATTATAATAATTCAAAATATTTTAATAACTCATGGATACCAACTTTGTTCTTTTACATATACCTAACAGATAACATTTCTGAGTAGAACTGCTCACATAATAACATTAACGCAAATCTCCACCCTTCTAAAAATATTCTAATAAGTATGCTTTTTAAAATGCAATTCTACTGTAAAAGAGTGAAAATTTAAGCAATGTGTAATGTTCCCATCTCTTCCGCCACGATGAAGGCTCAGAGGTAACCTTCTGATGGTCATAATCGACTAGTGCCAGTGCTCGGTCATTACGCGATTTAAAACGACGCCGCGTAACGCCGCGTGACGCGTAAAGTCTACTTTGTCGTCGCCTTTGTGAATTTCAGCGTCCAAAACAAGTTGTTTATTTATTTATTTATTTATTTATTTTATTTATTTATTACAATCACAGAATACAATACCCCAATACAATCTTCTGCCAAACCACAATGCGGTTTGTTGGCAGACGAAGCTCCATTTTAACAGTAATTTGACGCGCTTACACATATACTAAGAACTTATAACACTTACAATACACATACAATACATACACAATTACAATAAACACTTACACATATACTAAGAACTTATAACACTTATAATACCCAACTACGATATTTTTCGTACGATTCCAGCGAAATGCACGTACTGTGTGTGGCGCAACGGATTCTTTTAGCGCGAATGCAAACAAGATTAAAATTATTCATCTGCGAAATCTTATACCGCAGCCATTAAAATTCAAGCGCTTTCATTTCTTCTCTATCGTATGTTATCATAGGTATTTGTATATGTCGTGGGACAATCACCAAATCAGAACGATTGTAGACATTCCAACAACTTAGTATCATAGCGATTTTAATGCATACGTACATTTAGAACGATTGTATATAAAAAATAACTATGTGGGCTAGCTGTTCTGATTCTTTTTTAAACACATGCATTTGATCGCCATTTATTGAGTTAGTCTAATAATAATTTGTATAAAATTTAAACATTCTGTACAATCTTCCTAGGATTTTTGCAATAATCAAACGCCTCGCCTGATTTCGCAATTGCCAAACGCCTCGCCTGCCATCGCGAGCTGTTTGACAGTCCACTCGTCCTGCTAACTAACGCCATTATTAGTAATTAAATACTGACATAAATATATCGATGTTACTAACAGTATGCTGTTTTATTAAACATAAATAAATGTGCCATTTTTGGCATATCTAAAAAAGTAAAAAAAACATTTTACAAAAAATAAAAACCTACTTCAAAAACACTGAAAAGTTAAAAATAATATAATAATAATAATTTATTTAGAACAATATACAGTGATTCACTTATAATTACGTTAATAACTGCATTAGTTATAAGAAACTGTGTCGCAGCACTAACGCCTATCTCCGGAGATAATAGGAGCAGCGTTTCAGTTACAATTTAATTAGCTTCCAAATTAATAACAATAAACATACACTTTATATATTTTTTTAAACTAGTTTAAATTTATTTGCGAAAATTATACTTGCACTATGCCTCAATGCATGCTGTTAGTGTAATTGTGTGTTGTGTGTTAATTATATTGATGTTTAACATGTTGCCTAAACTAAACCAATATATCTACCAATACTGACACAGACATACAATGTGCCTCGTACAGAAACCATAATATTTTATCATGTTATTCGTATTAAGTACTCAAATTAAGTTTTAAGTATTTTTAGTGATTATTTGCAACTTAAATTTTTTGAATCGAATAAAGAGATAGAAATAACTATCTATATTTGTTTATTGAATAGTCCGTATTTTTTTTTAAGTTTTTATAGTTTTCATTTATTAAAGTAAATAGTTTTCTGTTTCGATATATGAGAGCTTTTGTAACCACGTCGTGACTCGTTTCTTCTTAACCGACTTCAAAAACACTGAAAAGTTAAAAATAATATATGAATAGGTACAGACAACATCACACTTCTATATTAAAGTCGGTGCCAATCGATGATCTCCTAGAAAGTCTTAAAATTTGTCACCGACTTCAATATAGAAGTGTGATGTTGTCTGTACCTATTCATATATTATTTTTAACTTTTCAGTATTTTTGAAGTCGGTTTAATTTTTTGTAAAATGTTTTTTTATTTTTAACTTTTTAGTGAATGAAGTCTTTTTAGTGAAAGAAATTTTCATGGGATTCTCGCTTTTCATGGGATCCCATCATCAGATCCTGAATTTGGTAACCTTGAGACCAAAGACATTATAAGAGTAGACCAACAATGCAAACGAAATGTATGAAGTTCCCTTCAACCAATTTTGATATGATAATAGCTAAAAAAATAAGCATAATTAAGACTCATCGGTAATAAATAATGTTACAATGTGATTTAATTTTTATTACTGTTCGTTTTTTACACTACAAAACGAAGTTATTTGGGCATGTTTAAGTATTTTTATAACTTGACGCGCGCTCGACAGTCGAATGCAGTACAAATACAGTATGAGTAGCGGCCGCCTGACCGCTGTTGTGGTTGAAGGGGGTTTCTTAGAGGCCGCGCGTATTGTCGGTCTATCTCTTATAATGTCTTTGCTTGAGACCATCCCAGGAGTATCCTCTATCGAATACAAAAAGAATCATCAAAATCGGTTCATAAACGACGAAGTTATCCGCGAACAAACATAAAAAAACAAGCATATATACGGTCGAATTGAGTAACATCCTTATTTCGAAGTCGGTTAAAAGAAAACCAATTGACAAAATTGTATATGTATGACTGCATTTTCTTTTAAAATGATAAAAAGGTAAATAAAACAATTTTTGTTAAATTTTTGTTTTTAATTACTTTTTCTGCATTGATATATAAATATTTATCAATTTACTGTTACACTTTCTCTTTAATTCCAAAAAATACAGATCTAAAACTGCGCAAACATTCTCACAACGGAACACGACACGACATTGAGCAACAACGATACTGTAAAAATGAAATGACGCGGACATTTTTATATATGAACCTATAAAGCATCGAAAAATCGTCCGAAGTACAATCAAAAACACCAGAATTGAAACCCCATAAAATTTGCCAAACGACGTACTGCGGATGACATGTGAAAGCCGGCAATGTCGTCGCAATATGCCCTTGTGTCGCGGAGATAAGGAGCAAAAGGGTATTTAAATAGGTGTCGTCGCCAGTGCTGTTGTAAGTGCCGGGCGTGTTCAATTCCTTCGCGCTGAGCTTGCATCTCGATCGTTTATTGGACATTCGCATGATTGCCTGATGAGATTTTCTCTCGTCCAGTGGAATTAACCCCGCCCTCGTATCCGTGACGCTGACACCGCATACTTCGTGACACCCTACAGAGGATGATGACTGCCGCGCCTTGCTCGAGACATCAAATATCACATGGGGAGTTTCGATGAACTATTTTAACGTGACACAAACTTAATTTGTTTGTTTAGCGTGACACAATCGTTGTTTGGTAACGCTGATGTAGTCATCTTTCCGTCTCCGTTCCATTAAGACCTCGATCCCTTTTTTCGGAGGGAAATGCGCAACCGCACCGTACCCGCCGTTGGCTAGACGGCGGGCGTGTGTGGGGTTGGCCCGGCAGAGTTCCAGGCCGACCCACTAAAACCCCCCGGTGTTCTCCCTATCCTTGTGGGCGCGCAAGGTAAGGTCCACACTGTGACTACCACTACCAGCGCGTCCGGGCAAGTCCGACCAAGTTGGTCGGGCTATCGCCAAGGGGGGATTGCCCGAGAACACCAGGGCAATCCCCAGACGGAGGGAATTATGGCGGCTTGCACACCAACCGTGCACGCAGGCCTCCACGGCAGGGTCATTAGACAGGCATTGCTTGCGCGAATGCCCGCCTTCGCCTGCCTATCCGTCTACGGTGGAGGGGAGCGGCTTGGGAATCTTCCTTTCGCTCCCTCTCCGCATACTCCGTCTGCGAGGTTACTTCTTCGCAAAAATAAGCGATAGCCTCCCATTCCGCCTCGCCGTGGAGCATGACCACGACCATGCTCGGCAGCGAGGGGTCTCCGCCTCCCAGCACGGCATTAAGTTCGCTGCACTGGGGTCGCCAGGCCGGGCACACCAACAAGGTGTGCTCGGCAGTGTCGTCGGGAGCGTCGCAGTGGTGTCTCCGTTGCGTTTACTCCCGACGGGCGACCCGGTACAGATAGTGACCGATGCAGTCATGCCCGGTCAGTACCTGCACCATGCGGAACGTGAACGTGCCGGCGACCAACCCATTCGAGACCTCGACCCCTGGGCTACCTTAAGTTTTTGGGTTTTCACAAGATCTTACGTCACTCGTGACTATGAACCCTAGTTAGCCTATATCGACATTGAGATTGTAATTTTTAGTATGTTTGAGTTGCCACATTGGACCCGTGTTGTGCGGATGTTGAGTGAACTAAACTCAGTGCTATTTAATTATCTCAAGGTACGGACAATTTGGCGCTAGTGTTGCTAATCAAACGTACGAAAAATCCCAATTCCAATGTCGATTGATCAGAATCTTTGTTTTAGTATAAAGGACTTCTGTAAAAATTACAGTAGTCTTATCGTAGCTCGAAGGAGGCTATAATTACTGTGAATCTTTTAAGTTTTCCTTTTAACAAAGTTTTCATTTTACAAAAATTTTACGCAGTACATATACATATAGGAATATTTTTTTATATATATATTGAACCGAAAAGTCCACTTTCTTCTAAATGTTCAACATTTTTTGGCTGTAGTTCCGTTTCCGAATTCATTGATGTATGTCTTCAATAAACTGAAGCTATCTATTTCAGGACAATTACATTCGTCATTTAATAAATACTGTATAATATCCAGATAGTCCTTAATTGTTAAAAATGGCTGTTTAATCTTTTCGAAAAACTAATTAAGAGATAAACAGTGATATTAAAAAAAGAAATAAATAATGTCGTAAAAACCCTTAACCGTTATAAAATTGATAATTCTCAAATGAATTAAATGTTATAGTCAACATTGTGTTTACATATTTTTCAAGTTATGGAACCAGCCGTAATATCCATACATCCACAAGAAACTTAGTTAATGCAAATATAATCTCCATAAACTTATCTTATTCCAGACTTCTATTACAGATCTGATTTCAAAGAAACGCTACAATATTCATTTAACTGTAAGCTTTTAGCTTCGGAACTAGCAGACAAAGGTTAATTAGGTTAGCGAAGTCCAAAGTTTCCTAACAAGGCAATAAGTTGTCTGTTTTTATCGTTATGCCAGCGGAATGCCTGCGCCTGGCTACAACCGAATACAAAATATAAATTAGCACTTGACGTTCTTTGAAAATTAAAGAGCGTCATGTTTTTCGTAAATTGTTACATGCTTGAATTTCTTCTTCATTAAGAAAATTTTCTTCCTTCATAAAGTAAAAAGAAATTGTTTCTGAGGCGCGCAAGCCAGCTGTTTGCAGGCAAATGTGGATGTCTTCAGACACGTGAACTTTAGTCACATGCAGAAAAGACTAGACACTCATGACTACCGTTAAAAAAACTTAGAAGAATACCGAAAGTAATGATAAGAATAATAAATAATGTTAGTTTGGGACAAGCTTAACACAGGACCAGCTATCCTTCGTTCTGTAATTATTGCTTCGCTAAATGCGCTCAAAGTCAAAAAAGCTTTTTGGACCCCCTTACTGTGGAAGTTCTAATAGCAATTGGCCTGTAATGGATTGATACGATGCATGCAATTTGCAATGTCATAAAACTAAGGTCTTAATGACCTTGCTGGACTGGACCAAGTTATTAATGAAAGACACACAAAAAGTTCTTCTTTTAAATGTAACAAATAGATAGAATTCTGGGCTTATATCCTAAAGGAAAACAACGCGAAGAGAGGGGAAGAGAATATTTCCGGTTCAAATTTCTGATACAGTTAAAAGAAAATGTCTTATTTAGTTTAGGTGAAACTTGAGCTTATAATAACTTTCGATTCGAGCGGCAAGGACTAAACTCATGGGTATTGATTGACTACTAAGCCTGATTACTAATACGACTATACTGGCAGTCAAATAAATCGGCCCACTACCAATCTTCGAGTTCTAATGCAACTTCCTGTGATGCTAAATAAAGTAATACCATTAGGTTTAATTGACTGTATTTTTTTATATGTGACTTATGCAAATATATATATTATTATTATACATTTATTCCAAAAAGAATCTTAAATTTAAGCTTTTTACAATATGTACATATAAAAACACAAATAAATATTATAAAAACTTTAATCTAGGGTTCCACTGGCAGCGGAGCACGGACCAAGCTATCGGTGGTTAAAGCTACAGGGAGGGGAATCTCCGGACAAATGACAATACGTGCCGTGTCAAGAATCACCGCCTTCTGTATCTGGCCCTTGATCCATCCGTCAAGCGAGAGCCTCTTAAGATGTCGGTTGAGACTCTTCGCTATTATTATTATGTTTGTTTAAAAATGCAAAATTTTCAAGAAATCTGTAAAGATTTCTAAATTGGATATTGATACGTAGTTATTGACAGTGAATAAAACTACAAATAATAAAGAAAATCAATGTAGCCAAGAATTTCGTCAGGGCTGGTAAGAGCTCGGTGGCCTAGTTGGTCAAGGTGTCAACACGGTATGTTGGAATCAAATCCCACCCGAGACGATTTTTTTTCTTTATTGATTTATTTATAATTTTTCAATGACAGTAAATTATATTGTGAAGGATAGCGTTCCACTTAGTTAGCGAGCATGTAACAAAAAGTGAGAAATAGGGATTTAAAAAGGATCGACTGCTGAAAATACGCATGTGGTCTGGTTTATTTGACCACTCATTTATAAACAACTAGCTATGCCCGCGACTTCGTTCGCAAGAATGTCCGAAAATAACAATATCGTGATGTTATATAGCCTAAAGCCTTCTTCGATAAATGGACTATCCAACACAAAAATATTTTTTTAATTCGAACCAGTAGTTCCTGAGATTAGCGCGTTCAAACAAACAAACTCTTCAGCTTTATAATATTAGTAAGTAAGTATAGATAATTATAATCATCAACAGAGTGATGAATAACAATAACACAATCACATATGGATATGATAAATTGGTTTATCGCAATGAGCTGTAAAAATACAATACGATTTTATCGTATCTTGACAGTTCACCGCGATAAACCGCTATACCATGTTGTGTTTTGGTGGTCATGCTACGGGGATGTGTTCTTTGCCGTATAAGCAAAATCCTAGTGGCCAACACTCGCTCAAATACTTACGCACTTTGCCACATAAATATGCTATATCCATACTTACTTACTATACTTATATTATAAGTAGAGTAGAGTTTGTTTGATTGTTTGTTTGTTTGAACGCGCTAATCTCAGGAACTACTGATTCAAATTGAAACATTATTTTTGTGTTGAATAGTCCATTTATCGAGGAAGGCTATGGGCTAACATCATGCCATGACTAATAGGAGGTGAGCATCAATCAAAAATGTTGCAAAAACAGGAGAAACATGTACGACATGTTGTTATTTTCCGACATCCACGCGAAAGAAGTCGCGGGCATAGCTAGTTTTCTTACAATATACAGGGTAGGAACGATAACTGATGTCACTCGATTATTTCTAAACTATATAGGCTATCAGAAAACTGATCACTGATCGTAAAGGTTTATAAAATAAACTGGATCTATCCGAAAAATTGATGTTTCCAACTTCCATACATTTCATATGGCATGTCTTACCCCACTTCGCCATTGCACAGGCGGTACTACGCCGTCAAAGCCGCAGACGGGTCGCTATTAATATAGTATATTATTAGTCGATAAAAAATAACTTATCAAATATAGACTCGTAGAAGCTATAACAAAGACTGAAACTTTAGCCAAAAGTGTGTATCGAAATATTTTCAAAAAATAGTGCAGTGACGCCGGCGCCGACGCGTTGTATATTTAACTAGTTCGACGGCAGTATTAGCTGCACATGGTATCTAGCTGCATCGGAATTTCCAGAATTTTCCTCCGGGGTGCCTTTATGGACGGCAGCCAATGCCACCTTCGTATGAATACCGGACAAGGGCCGTTAGCTCAGCTTGCAGGGGAACCCCCAAAGCTCTATGAATTTCTACAAGTTTCCACCGAGCTAGAACGCTCCGTCGCTAATGTGGAATAAATCGTATTAAAAATGCATGCGCCACAAAGAGGATGTCTTTAAATGAGTGTCATCAAAATTTTAGTAGCCCCCGACGCTAAAATATCTGTGTCGGCTGCAAACGGCGCTGAAACATATTTTGTCGTGAATAATATATGCCTCCTCGACGAGCACCTCTCCGCGTTTTACATATCGGCGGATAGTCCCAACAAAGTTGTTGGCATTCGCAATGGTGATAGCACAGATGGAGGCATATAAGTTTTTCCATGAGGTTGCATGCGAAAGTTTGTTATTTTTATAAACAATACAATCAATATGAGCTTTATAAATCAGGTAAATTATACTTAAGTGAGGTATTTTTAAAGGCCATGCAACTAAGCTGGCAACAAGCAGGCACGGACCTGAAAAAGGTTCATGCAAGCAGGTCCTTATTTCACCATCGGTGACAGGTGCGGCAACTGTCAAAAAATATATGAAATATAGACGCGTTCGGATAGCATGTGTTGTCGTTTTTACCATTATCAAAATTGACGTTAATGTTCGGTTAGAAGGATGTTAGAAGGATATGAAATATGTGCCATCTTTTCTCGGCTGCAACCGAAACCTAAATATCAATATGTCAAAGTCATATAATAATATGCTATCCTTATATTATTCTAAGATGCTATCATATCCTAAATTTAGCTTCCTTTTGTTGTAAAAAATTTTTTCATCCCCCCATCTCGGAAAGAGTATTTTTGCTATTCGATATCTGACCGCCAAAGCCGTTTTTATCCGCTTGAGGTTAAAGTAAATTTGAATTAAGAACATCGCGTGCAACTAGGTATGTGATTTCAAAACATCATTAAACCTATTAACTTCCATCTCCATGGTGCCAAATTTATCATACAACTTTTTTTAAATTTGTTAAAAACTCAGACTCTGTGCCTCCTTGGTGTACTTTTGTTTTTGATTTGCTTTGCGCGCGCCATTTTGTTTTGACGTCGAATTATTTTTATTATGAAACTGGAAAATAAGTAAAAAAAACGTATTATTTGTTATACATAATATAAATATTTTTCTGTAAAACTTACATATCATAAGGTTGTTGTAAATATGTACCTAAACTGAAATAAAAGTATCTTGTGATTGTAAATGTTTTATTTTGCATTTAGTCATTTCCTCTCTGAGGGGGGATGAAAAGTTATGTGTTGCACTCGAGTGCAAAGATTTTTGACCTTGTGCTCTTTTGATTCCCTCGCTAATGCTCAGGATTCTAAATTTTGAATCACTCGCTGCGCTCGTGATTTAATTTTAGAATCCTTCGCTTGCTCAGTCATCAAAATTGAGCACGCGGTTAAAAAGCTACTTTGCACTCATGTATAACAAATAACTATAACTGCTGCAGATTCTGGATAAATTATGACGTAATAAGCTCGCTTAATGACTAACAATCATTAATGTTCATAAATAATTAATTATGAAAATTTTCGTAAAAATTAATTCAATCGCGTCAAAACTTTTATGTTCAGTAAGCGTGAAAACTCTTATATGTCAAAAACATTCTCGTTTGTCCCTCCTCGAGAGCTGGGGCAAAATTGGTAGTTCACAATGCCAGTTTCGACATTTTTTCAGCTATCCGAACGGTGAACGAAAACAGATAGAAATTCAACTTTTTCTTACGTTTTTTCAAATCGAATGTTGCATATGTCAGTTTTGTCATTTTAGCAGCTATTGTTAATATCGAGATGCTATCCAAACGTGCCTTATGTCATATATTTTGACAATTGTCGCAAATGTCAGAGATGGTGAAATAGGGGCCAGGCTGTGATAGTTAGGAGACTGCAGTCGCCTTTTACGTGTGTTTTCTGTGAATTTTTCAAATCTACACCCTACAAACATTTTTAACCGCCTCCGTGGTCTAATGGTTGAGACCACCGACTGTTGGTCGGAAGGTCCGGGGTTCGATACCCCGTGGGGGCATAAATTTTTCTGTTCGGTTTGGTTGGTGGTAGGGCTTCTGAGCCCACCTGACTAGCTACCACCGTCTTACCCTAGTATGTCGCCATAATAACAATGTTAATAGCAATGTTGTGTTTCGACAATTAGAGGCAAGATAGCCAGTTCCTCAGTTGTGGAGGAGCCCAGGTGACGCTCGCTTCCACCTTCGGAGTTATTGACACCTACACTTACAAGTGAGATGAAGGACAAGAGCTTCGCTATCGTATGTAAAAAAAAACGAACCGCAGTATACATTGCCAACAACTGACATAGTATGTCATAGTATTATACGTAACTAGCTTTCCGCTCGCCACTTTGTCCGCGTTATTTTTGTTTTCCCGTGGGAATTTTATATTTTCCCGTAGGAAAATTACCCTATGTCCTTCCCCTGGTCTCAAACTATCCCTATACCAACTTTCATCAAAATCGGTTCAGTGGTTTCGAAGCCTATTCAATACAAACAAACAATCAAATCTTTCCTCTTTATAATATTAGTATAGACATCAGACATAGTATGTTATCGAAACATCCTCTACTAAACGACAGAATTCATAAATATTACATTCAACTCGTGATATTTTTTACATGAACTTACAATCCGTGCATGTAATTCACAATGTCGATAAAAACGGGTCCAACTTATTTTTTGGGTTGTTGTGAGTATTACTCCATTGCACTGCGTAGTTAAAGAAGTTTTATCAAATTCCTACTATTTTTTAAGGAAATTAGCTTACATCAATTTAACCCGGTACAAACTCCGTGTAAATCCGTCCGAATTCCCGTAAGCTGGTTGACAGCTATCCAGCCTGTAAACCTATAATCACTAATGGATAACAAAATGAAAACTTTTCCAAATATCCGTTATGTTGATTTTGAAAATATATTGGAAATTGGTATTTTTTCCATTTTTAATTTCTCAAAAAGTTATGCCGATATCTGAAAGAACCTGAAAGGACCTGAAAAGAGACAACAAATGACAGCATATTTATATGTGTGCGCGTGTTGCTCGTCGAGAAATGACGGCGGTTTGTCTTACCTGGTGCATCTGTGTGAGTGTATGTCGTATACAAACAAATTAAATTGTCTGACCTTCATTGAGCTTCACATTTGTTTAATGCAACACTACGTCCGTATTTGTTTGTAGGTCCATGGCCAATACACTGAGTTTAAAACTCGTATGACATTACGCCAATATCCATTTCGTAACACGTTAAGGCATAGCAAGCTCACACTCCTTAAATTTTAATCACCTTATCTCAGTTGTTTTCAATTATTTGGAGAAAGCAAAAATCACGTATCTGATTATTTTTATCTAACTGACGCGAACACAATATTTTTCCTTCTGACCTTGTCATCATCTCTATACATAATACAAAATCTTTAAATAAAAAGGGTTAACCATCGAGTTAAACAAAATAAAGCACCACCGCAGACTCTCGCAGTCCGATAATAGGCGCCGGGAGCGGAGAGTTAGCGGTACGATTTATACAGCCCCCGCATTTTAATATTATCCTCATTTCGTCGGATACTTTCTACATATTTCTCCCGATGACGCGCAGTTCGGGCCGGCTGATTTACGCCTCAGCCGACGCTCAGGTAGTTTCCTACCTTTTACAACTTTCAGCCTGCTCTGTTAAAGCTTCCACGCATCAATCCGTGCTACAATACTATTTTTATAATAACCAAAACTCTCTTATGTTTGCAGCCAATAGACGCCCGTTTTTGGATATAGGCCTTACGGTTCTACATGACCTGCATTAACGAGCTATCTGGGCCTTCAGCAGATGGTCAGTCCATCGTGTAAGAGTGCAACACTGCATTTCCTGCCCGTAATCCGTCGTACTACGAGGGGACTCTATACTACGGGGACTACGACTACGACTCGTAGTCCCCCGCCCCTACTGTTCACTTCAGATAATAATATTTTATTCGTAACTAGCTTTCCACTCGCGGCTTCGCCCGCGTTATTTTTGTTTTACCGTGGGAATTTTATAATTTCTCGTAGCCTATTATATAGAAGACTGTAATTTATATTTAGAAGCTCGGTTAATAAATTTCATATAAATTGGAGCAAGTTTTCAATATCTCCTATAGAAATTTTCAACCCCTATATTTATATTTATTCACCTAAGGGGGTGAATTAAAATAAACCATGAAACACAAGTCCAATGAAATGTTTTTAAGAGCATAAATCTCAAGTTTTTTCAAAATTGTTGCTAATTTAAAAAAAAATCCATACAAACTAACCCCTATTTCATCAATACAGGGTTAACATTTTTTTCATACCACCTGCTCGACAATGTACAATTATAACCCTCTTAACTTCAACGTAAAGCAAGACATTATATCCCCGGGGATATAATGTTGTATGAAACTCCCAAGGGATTAAAGTGTTTTAAATTTGGAACTTAAAATTTGTATGAAAATTTAGCGTAGATGCTAGCTTTGGAAGGCAAAGGTTCTACGCCCATACAACAGTAGCGTACATTCACTAGAGACAAATAGACATTCTACGTGTGTAAATAATGTTTTCTCAAACATGCTGTAGAATGGAAATGTAAAGGCATTATTGTAGTAAAAAGAAGACACAATGTTTGTAATTCTTGGCTCATGCATTACTTTATCGGCCTAGGCCAGGAAGGTTAGCGGCCAAAAATGAATTTTCATACTTACTAGTATGAAAATTCATTTTTGGCCGCTGCTCCAATGTTTTTTAATTTATCTATAACTTGAATTATGTAACTTGTCATACAGCCAATTGCTACCACATTATAAAAAATGCACTCTTCGAGCATATATACGTGTCTCATATCTCCTCATAAAAATTATAATATTTAATTTTATTTAAACTATCAAAAGTGCCAACCTAAAACTGAATTTTCATAAAGGATCCATTTGTTCTTCCATACAACTATGCCCAAAACACGTACCTCGGGTTTTATTAAATTTTTCTATGTAAAAAAATCTCAAAATAAAAATAATTTCTTTAAACCATTTGTACCACCTGAAATTATGACTTAAATATTTTGATTACTGGCAACATAGCATCAATATTAAATAAAGCGTATTAGCGTAGTGTATTCTCCAAACCTATTTAGTAAAGGTTTTCCAAGTATTAAAATAAGGTTTTTACTTAATTATAACAAATATTACATTAAAACTCATAACAAGTCCATATTCCAAAGCATTGTAAATCTTGTTAATAAGTGTCACTATGTCACATAATCTGTGGTATGGTGTTAATTATTTTTTTATTTATTTTTTATTTTATTTTTTAAAAAACGTCGCCCCACACTAGTATTTTCCCCTGTGTCGTGGGTGCAGTTACAAACATAGAATATCACATGCACATACGCCCAGACCGGAACAAATTTCTGTAGGCCATACAAAATATCTGTCCCGAGCGGGGAACGAACCCTCGACCTCTGCGCTAACCGCAGCATTATGGCAAACAATACCCAATAAAAAAAGGAAAAAAAAGTAAAATGTCATTAGGATGTTTATTGTATTGACGTATCAAATTCACAATTACTTGTGATTTGTAAGCAATCGCAATAGATGTTGGCACACACACACACATAACTCCAGATTTTTAATTCAAAGAACTTCAACTTCTGTATATACCTATAATAAGAAGAAGATTTTAAGTGAAAATATTATCAAGCGACCATAACAATGACTGATTGTCAATGTCAAACCTTGACGTCCATAGCTAATCACGTTTCGTTTCACGAAGTTTTGCATTCATTTATCATTTTTTATCTTATTTTTTTGCAAAATCTATTGAGTTTGTAAAGATTTTAGCCCTTGGGTCATTTTCAACACATTATTATCTTTCATTTCATATAATTTGTACCTCGGTACATGATTTGGGCAAATACTGAAGACCTCCTTTGACAATTAAATTCGATTGATATGATAAGTTATTAAAGTTGACACATTCTTTTCGGTTAAATGAATATTATAATTTTTATGGGGAGTTATTATGAGACACGTTGTAAGTATATGAATATGACAACAATTTTATTAAAATGTTGGTATGAATTCACACGAAAATATGCTTAATTTTCGTTGCGAGAGAAAAAGTCATTATCTGCAGTATTACATTTTTTGCGTAAAATATGATTGAGCTGTATGGGCTTTGTTTCCTTTGCACTAATTGAAAATTGAAAAGTATTCGTAAATGCTAGGCTACTATAATTAATTAATTGCTTGATTTGTTTTTTTATTCATATTATACTCATTTGTTTCCAATTTAATTCAATTCAAAATCTTTTATGCATACCATAATGTGTAAAATAGGTGGTTCACAAAAAATAAGATCATTATGGACCCGTTGGGCACGCAATCGTTGAACAAGAGAGAGGAAGCTTATTATTATTAAGTTCCTACTATTGTCTTATTTACAGATCATAAAGCTAAATTATACGAAGATCACGAAGGCAATTATAAATATTTGAATAAATAAATAGACAACATTAAACAATATTTTAATATGAAAGGTTTTTATTTATATGGTATTATTATTACACTGAATTTCATAATTAATTCCAGTATTATGTCTCTCATTATTTCCTCGCAATTATTGAGAAAAGCACTATACATACCTCGGCGGGAATGGGATTGCCGGACTCGTAATTATTGTCAAGGCCGAGCGCGAGCGAGGCCTTGGATCCTTGGAGGATTACTCGTCCGGCGATCCCTAACTTCCCGGCCTCTGCAGTAATGTACTATTTTATAAAATCTAAATACATAATTTCGTTACCAAAATTATAAAATATTTACCTACATAATAGTGTAAACTAAAATAAACAATAACACCACTTTATTTTTTATTAATTAAAATACTTTTTATGCTAAAAGCGCCATCTTTTGACGGCCACCATAAGCTATCGATACAAACGAATAAAAAGCAAAGTAAAGCAAGAACACTAACGAGCTAAAAGCTTTCATTTGGAGAAATTACGCGGCATATTTAAAAATAAACAATGTTTCTAAAATTTGTTCCATAATGTGCAGTAACTATATTCCGTTGTATATTGTTTACATCGCTAAAATTTTGCCGCCAACGCCATTATGAACCTATTTCAAAATTGGAATGTCTTGTTGCTTACGTTAAGTGCTTTGTGAAATGTGCTTTGTGGCATCAATACAGTATTTTTAGAAGTCTATTCAGTGTATTATTGATAAAGTTAAAAAACGTAAGTAAAAGTCCAGGTGCTTCAGCTTTTTTTTTATTTGGGGTCAATAGGCTGTCGACTATTTGAGATTTATTTCGATAGTTGTGTCTAATAAGTAATTGGTGTTCTAAAAGTAAATACGAGTATATCAGGAAGTTGAGTCACAAAAGACAAATTAACATTCGTCCTGCGTGCTACTAAAGGTCATTGACAGGGACCAGCAGCTGATCGTATTGTATTGTAAATCGGTGGGTAGACTAAGTTCATACTTATTATACATATTATAATTAATATGTTTTAAGTTTTTATAATGTTTCAAGCGTTACTTAAGATAAAACTATTGCGTGAAGTGTTTGTGCTTGAGAATAACAAATCTTGCATGATAATGTGACAATTTTAACCACAGTTATAGTGATAATGATAATATGATAGTGTTTATGATGAAAATTACCACACAAGTAATTGGTTATAAAGCCCAATATTTATTGTCTCGCAGATAGTATGAAAAGTAGAGTATTCACCTCTGGAATAAAGCAGTGTGTTCGTCTTAGGCGACTTGATCCCCTCGCTTCACTTAGGACTCTACATAACTCCCTCGCTTCGCTCAGGAGTTAACTCTAGAGTCCCTCGTTGCGCTCGGGGTTCAATATGGCGCCCGTGACGTTAGACACTGCTTTAATCCCTTGGTGCATAATCTACTATTATTATCCCTTCTTAGTGTGCGTCCGCGTGTTGAATTAAAATAACCGTCCAAGTTTCACGTTTCTATTTAGCGGTTACGGCTGTGCGTGCGTTTATAGATGGGAACCTCTCCTTTTATATAGATATACGAGATATCTTTGCTTCACATTAGACTAGCCTCTAATACTTTGATTTAATTTGATTGATTATACACATAACAATAGTAACGGGCGGATGGGCTGTATAATCAAAAGATAGATTTCTAAAATGAAAATAATATGATAAAAAATTACAACTACAATCGAAAACATAACAATAACCATAATCAATGAATAACAGAACCCTGGTAACTAAAGGAAAAAAAATACCAAAAAGAACATTTTCATTTTTGACATAAATATTTAAACTATCATAAGCTAAATACCAAAAGGGTCATGGAAGGAGTCTCTTAATGAAATGGCGGCGTACTGGGAGATGCAGGGTCGGTGTTCCTCACGTGGTGGACCCATGATATGATGAAGGTAGTAGGAGGTTTGGAAATCCATGGGGAAGGCATATGTGCAGTAGTGAGCGTCTCTAGGGAAAGTATAATGATTATCAAGCCGGAGATACATGCATTAAAATGCTTTACTTCAAACCAAATTCATGTATTGATGAGCGTGGATTCCATCCCAACATCACCCCTGATCATTCCAACCTCACGGTTATTATGGCTGAATCATAGGAAATGCGCGCGGAACCTATAACTGCACTCTGCCGCGCAATTCTTGACTCCTAAAAATTATTTTTATCTCTCTTCCTTCTTTAACGAAAACAATAGAATATTATTCATTCATTCATTCAAAAAATGTAATATCAAAATTGTAATACAACGTGCCAGCCGGCCGCCAACAGTATGCTTGGGAAGTCAACAAACTTTGGTTAAGCGTCACGAAGCAATACGTCTACTAACACAAGGTCGCCCTGTTACAAATGATTTGTAACAAGGCGACCTTGTGTTAGTGCGGTAATGCTCAGAAAACACGTGAACAAATATTTAGACGTCTGCGCCAATATTTGAACTACACAGACATTTAATTGCCGGGCCTATTGGTTTATTTATGTCAATCACAAAGCTTTATTTATATATTGAATGGTATCGACTCAGTCTAGAGAACAATACAATGACCACGTGGTTAATTCGTGGTTAATTCTGTCCAAAGGCTTCTCGTCAATAATGAAAAGTCACTTAAGACCTTCATTTCAATTTTGTGTCAGAAGCAGTCATTAAAGTGAGCTCAGAACGGTATACCATAACCTCATTCGTAACTACCTAAGAACCTATACTGCTTACTTTTTAGTAATAGTAAGGTAACAGAAGATAATTATGCTCTTACAGTTTTTTTTTATATGGGTGTTAAAGCTACTAAGGCCCGATTTCACCAACAGTAACGCAAAACTGGAATAAGTATACTTTGGATAAATTTATAGGTACTCTACATTTATTCTCGGATAACCCATTTTACGTTTCACCCAATTTGGTTTAACTATTCTTCCAAGTAGAGTTTTATTTTATCTGTGGCAAATTAAAATTGAACTAAATAAACAATGAATGATAATGCTACGAAATTAAATAGTCCATTCTCTGCGTAAATCACGTAGCCTATTAGCTGTTTTTTAAACAAGTAGGATTATACCTCAGTTACGAAAACTGTCACTATTGACAGCTTATTTTTCGTTATTTCATTACCGCTGAAAGTGCTTTAAAGATAAAATATCAGCAAAATTGATGTTCCTATTCTTTCTTCTTCTTCTTGTCTTATCTTCGTTAGTCTCGCAGAAACTCAAAAACGGCGAAACAGATTCTTACGAAAGGACAATGTCGAAAATCTTTTATTTACATCATAAATATATGCATATTTTATAATACTCATTACAAATATAAGTATTCTACGGACAAATCAGAAATATTTAAAAGTACTTTCATAAACAAAACCAAATGAAGTAAAATAAACGAATGGTTATTGTTACTTTTGCTTGATTGAATGGAATTGAGTCGATTTTATGTAGGTATGGACATATTTCTATTTGTATAAATAATGTTTTTCATAACTTCCACAATTTATAACGTAATTACGAGACACGTCAATTGACTACTCACGATCTGTCGCTTGTTAGCTTATTGTGTTTTTGACTTGCTTTATAATTTCGAGATTTCTTGTTCTTTAGGTACTGCGTGACTATAATAACGTTCTTTGATTGATTGCAATAATTATTATTTAATAATTTTATACCTATGGACTATGTGTATTGTGACTCTAACGAAATAAAGTGTTACTTCAACTAACCTCAAAATCTGATTAATTTTGATTATAAGTCGATTTCGAAGCTTGTCCGTAGTAATTGATGTGGACGTACAGCATTTACTAGTTATATGAAAAGCATTTTTTACTGCTATTGGTGTTGGGGCGAACAATGTATGGACGCAGAGCAATGTCCTTTCCTGTATGTATTTGAATAGGTCCAAGGAAGGTTTATACGTACCCGGTGGGTGGCGCTGTAATCGGGTGGGACAACGTCTGCCGGGCCCACTAGTCTTCTTCTTCTATATAAAAATAAAAAATATCACACTTCTATATTGAAGTCGGTGCCAAACGATGATCTCCTAGAAAGTCCTAAAATTTGGCACCGACTTTATAGAAATGTGATGTTGTCTGTACATATTCTTATATTATTTTTAACTTTTCAGTGTTTTTGAAGTCGGATTTTATTTTTTGTAAAATATTTTTTATTTTTAACTTTTTAGTGAATGAAATATTTTTAGTGAAAGGAACCCTAATTTAATCTATATAAATAAAAATGGATCTTCGAAATGTATGTACGCCCATAACTTTCGAACGACTGCACCAAATCGGATGATTCCTGAAAATTCAAATTCAAATTCAAATTCAAAAATCTTTATTCAACATAGGCCTTTACAGGCACTTATTGACGTCAAAACAAAGCAAAACAATCTAATTTAAAGAAACTATATTAACCTTGTATGTGCATACATCCTAAATATACTCAAGATGTCTGCAAATACAAGTAGGAATGAAAAAAAAAAAAGTTGATTCTACACCTGTTCGGAAATTGGGAGAGCCTTCTCGAGAAGAACAAGCAAGAAACTCGAAAGGTCTAAATTTTTTATCTCCTCTTTTAAATCGCCATTTACAATTTTGGTTTGTTACAGAGTCGTCAATTGGAAGCTGACCTCAAAGCAAAAGTTTGAGCTCAACTTCCATTACAAGAATTGATGTGTTAATTCACATTATATAAGCTATCTCTGAGAGAAGTGCGTGAACTTAGCTTATAAATTGCCCTCACTGAACGTTTCTTTGAAACAAAACGCAGTACATTGTTAAATATTAGAATTGAGAGTTCAAACCCAAGCTTTTTTGTCCGTCATGTAATCAGACACCTTATAGTATGCTTTTTTAATAAGTACATCTTTGATTGCATCTTTAAATTTATTTAAGCTAAGTTCTTGTATACAACCTGGGATTTTATTGTAGAAACGTATACAAAGGCCTCTAAAAGAATCATGAATTTTTTGGAGCCTGGTATTTGGTAAAGCTAACATATTCTTTTGTCTAGTATTAACTGAATGAATATCACTATTTTTACAAAACACATGAATATTCTTACGAACATATATTAGATTCTCATAAATATATTGCGACGTTACTGTCATAATACCAATTTCTTTGAACTTTTCTCGCAAAGAATCTCTCATTTTAAGGTTATAGATTGCTCGAATAGCCCTTTTCTGCAGTACAAAAACAATCTGAATGTCGGCAGCATTTTCTCACAACAAAATAGCATACGACATCACACTATGAAAGTAAGAAAAGTATACAAGTCTTGCTGTATCAACATCAGTCAGTTGACGTATTTTCCATACAGCGTGAGCTGCAGAACTAAGTCTCTTTGACAATTTATCGATATGTGGGCCCCATTGCAGCTTAGAATCAAGTGTGATCCCAAGAAATACTGTGGTGTCCACAGGGTCAACACCTATATCCTTTATTTTTACAGTGGTGTGAACCTCTTTGACATTGGGTAAAACAAATTTTATACATTTTGTTTTCCCTTCATTAAGTGACAGGTTGTTCACATTAAACCAATGAACAATTCTTGAGATAGAATTATCTACATCGTCATTAATTTGCACACCTCTTTTAATTTTAAATAAAAGTGAAGTATCATCTGCAAATAATACCATCTCATGTCTGTCCTGTACAAAATCAGGGAGGTCATTGACATATATAAGAAATAGAAAAGGACCAAGAATCGAACCTTGCGGAACTCCCATTTTAACTGCAGAACCTTGAGACCTTTTTCCATTGATGTCTACTTTTTGAATCCTCCCACTTAGATAAGAGATTAGAAGATCTAGTGCAGTGTCACGAAACCCATAGTGGTGTAATTTTCTGATCAAGATTTCGTGATAAACGCAATCAAATGCCTTGGACAAGTCACAAAAAAAAATACAATAGTTAAAAAACATGCCGATAAAAAGTACGCCGGGTTAGCTAGTATAATATATTAAATTAGGGTTTCCCTCGATCTTCATGAGATTCCATCATCAGATCCTGACTTTAGTGATCTTGGGACCACCCCAGGCGTATACTCTATCGAATACAACAAGAATTATGAAAATCGGTCCACAATTGGCGGAGTAATCGCGTAACATACACACAAAACACGTTGGACATGCCTAAAACTTTAAAGGTTTCCCTCGATTTTTATGGGATACAATCATCAGATCCTAACTTTGGTGACCATGGGACCACCCTTGGAGTATCTTCTATCGAATACAAAAAGAATCATCAAAATCGGTTCATAAACGACGAAGTTATCCGCGAACAAACATAAAAAAGCATATATACGGTCGAATTGAGAAACCTCTTCTTTTTTCCAAGTCGGTTAAAAATTAAAACCGTGAATGTGAATCGACTGCCACACGTAGACGCCGAATAGAGTTTTAATTTACTTTTTATCGAGTAGTCGAGCTCATTCACAATTGGCGACCGATTAACGAGTTACAAATCGCATCGCCGATATCGGATAATTCGATAATATCATTGTAAATAAACTGAAAACTCGTTTTTAATTATTCTATTACACAAACCAAGGGTGCTCCAAACTCGCGAATACGACTTCAGATCATAGAATAACGCTTATTCCTGTAACAAATTCAATAACGAAAGCCTCCAAAGTTACGCCCTGTGCTCCGGCAATAAATACCAACAAGATTTTGAGGCTGCAATCGAAACTGAACTCTCGCTGGTGTCGTCAAGGGATGTTATTGAAGACAGTATCCCGGGGTATTTATTAAGAAACGCTAAACAAGACAAGAGTGCGGACTCGCTCCGAATTTTACAAAGGGTCGAAAATCGGCGCAAGTTAGATTAAAATAGTTCGGCGAACTCGTACAGATACTGTGACATGGGCGCTGCGTTATGCTCTAGCAACTATGTGTATTAAACTCATGTTTGTTGACAACTATCAAATCTTTAACACTCGACAGGCCAACCCGAATAAGGGGAGACGCGTTTCCCTTGGTCGTTGTGCATTACTTAAGTTTCTTCGAAACAGCGCAGAACAAGTGGAAAAACTCAGATAGACAAAGATTATGATTGCTCAGAGTATAATGTCTACGAGCGATTTGTGACATTGCAAACCACTGTTTACAAAAATAGGCATCTTGCTTAACTCTATCTTGATACATTCAAGATAGGAGTTAAGCAAGATGCCTATTTTTAGCAATATACTCGTAGAGTATATTTGAAGTGAGAAAATTTACATAACAAAAATCAAGTTTTTTTTTATCAATAGAGGTATTCCCTAGAAAGATGAAAAACGGTAGGAAACTCTTGATATACACCACACCTATGCTGTTAAATGTTATGACCATTTGTAATAAATTTCAAAAGAAAACAAAGCCTTTCCGTAAAATTAATTTAAAAAAATGCAATGCGAACTTGGTTAATTAAGCAGCTTGTCTACTGTTATATTGATTCTATTGACTAGTTCTATATTTATTGATGATTTTTTTATGTTGACATTACAATGTTATTATAGAATCAATACTAAAACTACCAATTCTATGCATTTAACTTACCAAACCTATTTGCAAGTTGTTGACAATTGCTGAATGGGTCGTAATAACCTCTCTTGTTTATCCTCTTCAAATACAAACAAATTATTATCTATCTATCATCTGTACCATCGAACACAATGAAAAAGGTGTTAGATAGGCTTATTTGTAGTGTATGCGTGCCACGAGGGTATGCTCTAATGCACATATGTATTGCTTTGACTTTACCATGTAATCACGCCGATCAGTGTTTCACGAACGTCAAACGCGGCGTTGTTAAATGCTTCAAAGAAATATTAAAAAATGACTTCTTGTGCAATTACTATATGCAGAGTAAGAAGTTGACAGCTTAGTGTAAGAAGTAAAATGGAGGTGTAGTGGTGACGGGCCGGCGACAGAGGTTCTCATACAAATCGTGTTGTCTCAATATTCTTACCTCTTTTATTATGTTTTGTGGTCTGTACCACGTCTCCTTTTGGTGAATTCCTATAGTAATAAAATCCTATAGCAAGACATTAACATTTGTAGGGAAAAAAACTTACCTAGAACGGACACATTTTGAATACTTTGCACCACTAGACCTTTACCAGAAAGCATTGCTCACCATGAAACGCTCGATTCAAACACAAAATTATCACAGTTTCACATCTGTCCCGCAAGCTTATTACTGATCTTTAGAGACGATCACAATGGCTGCGATTGTACAATTATTGCTTATAAATCGCAAATTCGTATTATGGAACGTTGGATTGCGCTACGATAGCGCAACATGCGAGCGACTGGCGAACTAAAAATTCACGTGAACGCTTGGACACATAACAGCGATAGATTGTTCAATTTGGTTGTTGATCACAGACCACTTAGAGATACTTAATTGATCACGTTCCCATTGTACGGAATGTTACGGAAAAAAGCAACCGGTTGCTAATTGTACAATTAGCAACCGGTTGCTTTTTTCCGTAATAAGCCTGCCCCAAACGTTTTTCAATAGGCAATCATGTCCGTCCTTATCTGCGTAGTGGGCAGGCATCGATCCAATTAGCCAGCCTTACATTTAATTATCCCCCGAGTTATAGCTCCCTGGGGACCGGGAGGTGCTCGGAGGCTTTGATGTATCGAACTTCGGGCCGACGTGATTGAAGATAGCCTTATTATTGAGGCAACTCGACTATCAACCACATATCACGTTATGCCGGTCGCCAATATTTATTTTCTGTAATTTGACATTGTTTTTTGTCTTTGATTTTTGTTTAAAAATGCATCAATACAAATTGTAGATTTATCAATAAGGACTAAACAGCACCCATTTCAGTCGAGATATTTTTGTTGCCAATAGTTAGAGACTGGAATGAGTGTGTTCATCTGAAATTAAACACTCTACTTTTCATTTCGACTATGAGAAAAGTAAAACAATTATAAAAACATATTATTTATGTTCGATGTCATTCGTTTTTCCGCCTTTTTTCACGCACAATATTTAAGCGCTTTGCCATAGCATTTATATGTCAAATTGTAGTAGATAATATGTATTTGTAACTGTTGAATCAATTTCTAATATAATATTTGCATAAAATTGTAAATATAAATTAGAAATAATCACATTCGATCTGTTCATGACGTTTTCACGAAATTATTTTTTTTTATGGGATAGGGGGCATGCGAGCAAACCTATCACCTGATGGTAAGTAATTACCGTCGCCCATGGACACCCGCAACCCCAGGGGTGTTACAAGTGCGTTGCCGGCCTTTGAGGTGGGAATACGCCCTTTTTTGAAAGTTTGGTCGTATCGGTCCGGAAATACCGCAGGCGACAATTCGTTCCAAAGTTTGACTGTGCGAGGCAGGAAACTTCGAGAGAAACGCACAGTTGTGGACTGCCAACCATCTGAGTGATGGGCATGGATTTTTTGCCGCGTGGAACGATGGCGGAAAGAGGCGGCAGGTATAAGTCCGAACAATTCCTCGGAGCATTCCCCGTAATAAATATGATAGAAGATGCATAGCGAAGCGACATCTCTACGCAGCGCCAAGGTATCAAGCCGATTTGAAATTTCCTGGCAGTCGACGATTCGAGTCGCTCTCCGTTGAATGCGGTCCAGTGGGAGAAGTTGGTATTGGGGTGCCCCAGCCCAAAGATGAGAACAGTATTCCATATGAGGCCGAACCTGCGCCTTGTAAAGCTGATAAACGTAATTTATTTATTAGTGTCGATGTGTGGTTGTATATGGTTTTTGTCATTGCCCCTAAATTGGACTTAAATCAATACTTTGTCTATGGCTGCATATGAAAAAATGTGACATAGTGAAATTCTTTTTTTTTTTGAATTCTTGTCGGTGTCAGTGTCAGTCGCGATATATAATTTTCAGCCCAATACTTTGTAAGGTAAGCAATGACCTACTTTCAGAATATGAGAAATAATATATATTATGTTTTTCGTGGCCTTGATAAATGGCGTTACGGTATGTGGAATACGGTAGGTTCGAATCCTGCCAGAGGTAATTCTTTATTTTTGTATTGGTTCATTGATTTACCTCGTGTAGTGTTTGGAAATGTATAATCACAAATTATTCATTGTAAATTTACGATGAAAGATATACCTCCTTGCGAATGAAAGCGTACTAAGTGTAGACGTATGCCTTATAGCAAGGTATTCGTGGTTGCTTAAATGGCCTGAAAGTATAATTTATACTAAATCTAGGCATTCTTTTCGTCAAAAACTATAGACAAAGACAAGCCTCAACAATACAGAAGTTTTCCTCGATGTAAACATTTGTATATCGGCAATGGCTACGGGCGATGTATAGTTTATATCGTAGCAATGGCTACGGCGCGGCGTAGCCATTGCTACGACGCGCCGCCGTAGCCATTGCTGTGACAAATTAGACGACTACGGACTACGGAAGAATCTTCTGTCGTAGAAGAATCCGCGTTATTTTCTTTCATGATCATGGATGGTACTTAACGGTATATAAGAGATGCAATTTGTAACTGCTCGACTGGTCGGAAATGGTGCAAACGAACTCGATAAAAAGAACTGAATACTTTCGCAGGCTACATGCTCGACATTTCAATAGCTCGATTCACTCGACAAATATGCCGTCACCCTACGCCCAGCCTACCTTTGACTGCAGGGTTAAAGAGCCAACATATTCGGTGAAATCGGTTTCAATCGAAAGAAAATATTTATTCGATTAGTTGAATTTGAAATATTATCTCTCATACCTTTGCAACTATACAGCTGGGAATATCTCAAAGGGATTCTTGAATTGGGTCCATGGTCACGGTGGGCCCTTCGTGGGAGGCGAAAAGGTATATGATACACCAAGGATTAGCCACGATGTACCGGAGGTACGCATGAAACACAAAGAGGAGATATTGTTTGATGCTTTCTCTATAAAATCATGTCAAAACGCGGGGTGAAGGTAACAAGGGTGTTTAGAAAATGTCGTAAAAATACTTGGATATATATTGCTCCTGGGGAAATATTTTGGGAGCAATAGATGAACTAACCGAATGTGTTTATAATAGTTTTCCGCTTTCTCACGCTATGCACAAAATAAGTGACGAATGTTCCAGTAGAAATGCTTCAAGTGAAAAATAAATAAGCCCTATTTAAAGTACTTACAAGTGAAAAGCTAATTTCTTATCGGTGACTTAATTTCTTTCGTTCGTGTACTTAAAACAACCAATAATACAGCACTTCATTTTTGAATCAACAAAATAAAAACACAAAACAGTAGTAGTACCTACCTACAGGTATTTCATTACTGTTAAATGAAGTCGAAGTGATTGCAGCGCTTCTAGTGCTGAGTTTCTTAAACTGTAAATGTGTTTCGTCGGGACAACATGGCCTATTACCTCCTCTTTAAGTTTCCTTCGTGACCGGAGACATTCATACCCAAGCATGCGGTCTACTCAATTTAGGCCGCGTCGGTATTAATGCGAATTTCTATGAGTTCGTATGAGAAGAATTATACAGGCAGGGCGGCACCGCTCTTTCGTCTCATACGAAATCGCATCGAGCAGCGCTGCCGCGCGGGGACGCCGCTTCTTAGAATACCGGCCTGCTGTCCGCGGAAGTGTAGCTTCATAGACTGTCTGTATGAATAAAACTCTGTCAACAGCAAGCGTATAGTGGCGAATATGAAGCTACGCCTCCTTACACAGTAGCGTTTAGTCTCTCAAATCAAATCAAATGTCTTTATTTGCGGATACAGGTATGATATTTGTTTACAATATATTTCATATGAGAGCAGCCGTATCCTGCCTTGTGGCATGCAAATACCTTTTCTTATCAAAGCTAGTATTATATTTCTGAGGCAAAAGGATATAATGTTTTATAAAAAGGTTTACTTAAATTTTAACTACATTAGAATTTATATTAAAATTAAAATTAGCCGACAATTCAAAATTCTAGCCGACAATCCAAAATTATTTTGGTCCTACGTCAAAAATAAAAGAGTTGGTAGTGGCAGATCTTATCCCGCCACTATGCATAATGGATCTACCACAGCTGACAAGGGTAGTGATGTTTGTAACATGTTTGGGAGCTTTTTCTCAAATATTTGTGTACCCTGTGATCAATCGTCCACTATAACTATCAACGATATAGATAGTAATAATGTCAACTTAGATAGTTTTATCCAGGTGTCGCTAAGTCGCGATGATATTTTGAAGGGGCTTAAGAACCTGGATACAACGAAGGACGCCGGTTCTGATAATATTCCTCCATACTTTATTGCTAACTGCGCCGGTAGCCTATCGACTCCTGTCTGGATGATTTACAATGAATCTTTGAAAATGGGTCTATTTCCTGAGAGATGGAAACTAGCAAAGGTCATACCGATTCACAAAGCAGATGACGACCAAGATGTTAGGAACTACAGACCAATCTCTATTCTTCCCACGAAGCGAAGTTACTGGAGGCATTACTTTGTACTCACATACAGAATTATTTTAAATGTAAAATCAAGATCTACTACTACGAATCTCATCTGCTTTGCTGAGGATCTAATCGAGGCTGTCGATGCCAATAAGCAAGTAGACGTCATTTATACTGACTTCAGCAAGGCATTTGACAGAGTTCCTCATACCATTCTCCTTCGGAAACTAAAATCTTATGGTTTCGCTGGACCTATTTTGCATTGAATGGAGTCATATCTAAGCGATAGATCTTTCTATGTAGTGGTTAACGGTTATCAATCAAATTGTTTTCGCACATCATCTGGCGTCCCACAGGGTTCCCATTTAGGCCCTTTATTATTTAATATATTTATTAACGACCTCCCAGACTGTTTATCACGCTCATCTTTGTATATGTACGCGGACGATTTAAAGTTGTCGAGGATCATTGAAAACGGCAATGATGTGGAGTTACTCTAAAAGGATTTAGACGATCTGAATGACTGGTGTGCACATAATGGATTGAATCCGAATGCAAGAAAGTGTTCACATATTAAATTCACTAGAAAACTGCATGTTAATCCTACCTCCTACTTCATTGACGGATCCATTTTAAAGGAAACTGAGATAATCCAAGAGCTAGGGATACTCTTCGGTAGAAAACTCACATTCATACAACATATGGAACGGATTATTGGAAGGGCATCGAGGATGATTGGCTTTATTATACGAAATGGTAAGGAATTTCGGGATGTTAAGACAAAGAAAATACTTTACAACAGCCTCGTGAGAAGTGTGTTAGAGTACGGCAGTGTCGTCTGGCGGCCGCACTATGCTATCCATACTTTAAGAATAGAAAGATTGCAAAAGCGACTTCTTCGACATTTGGCATACTCTGTGGGGATGCGCGGCAGGCGTGTGGCATATGAGACCCGTCTGCAGCGCTTTGATATGATAAAGCTGTCTAAGCGAAGAGATATGTTGGACTTGGTTTTTCTGTTCAAATTATTACGCAATCTAGTTGATTGTTCGGATTTATTGGGAAAAATTATGTTCAAGGTTCCCGTCAGGCCCCATCGAAAGCCTATTACACCACTCTGTCCTCCTCTACGTCGCACTATAATGGGATCCTATTCTCCTATATGCAGAATGACAAAGCTGATTAATAAGGTTAGTGACCTCATCGATATCAACCATATAACCCAAGCCAAATTTCGTAAGATCATTCTTGAAACACTTTAGCTCACACATTGAATGGCCACATCAACTTCATTACATTTTATTTAAATTTATATTATAAGTTACACTTTTTATGTTAACATTTTTTAACTTTTTTTTTCTCAGTGTCTCGGCTTTCCATTCTAAGCATGTGGTGTTTACCTTTAATTGACTGTGCACTTAGTTTTAGTTTTCAATAATTTTAGTAACCAAAGTTGTACTAGTGTATAAGTTGTTGGTAAACCAATAAAGGAAAATAAATAAATAAAAAATATTAATTGTCAAATTATATATTTGATGTCATAAATTGTAAAATTAAATGTCATATTTCCAAATTCAAGAGTCATTTATAAATCTTGTCAAAAATTAAAAAATGCTATGTCAATCTTCATTATCAAAAAATATTGTGTAGCTACAGCTTGTCGTTGAGAAACTGGTCAATTGTATAATATGCCTTTTTTATCAATAACTGTTTTAATTTAGATTTGAATGTGTTAAGATTACTTTCTTTAATATATTCTGGTAAGTGATTAAATATTCGTGAGGCCATTACAAACACACTTTTGTTATATCTGGCATTGTCATTTGGTGGAAAGCATATGTTATGTTTATGTATTTTGCTTCTAAAACGTTGGAACATAGTAATATTTGCTTTTAAAAATTACAAATTTCGTATATGTATAAGCTTGGCATGGTCATAATATTTAAACTGGGGCAGACAGCTATCGGTTCGCTCCAACTTACAAATTGCTCTTATGCATTTTTTTGTGCCTTAAAGACTGTGTATTTTTCTGTTGAATTGCCCCAAAAGATGATGGCGTATCTTAAAATAGATTCAATATGGCCATGGTATGCTACCATTAGTGTTGATTGTTCAGCAACTTTGTTTAGTTTGTAGATGGCATAAGAGAATTGGTTAATCCGAGTACATACGTAGTCAGCATGTGTTTTCCAATAAAGACTTTTATCTATATAAAGGCCTAAGAATTTTGTTGTTTCAACTGTATGAACTTGTTGCCCCCGATGGTAAATATTTTCATCAATTAAATTCGTATGATAGTTATTGTTAAATATCATTAAATTAGTTTTGTCAATATTTGTTTTCAATTTATTCATATCTAGCCATTTTATAACTCTGCTTAGTGATTCATTCATTCTATTTATAAGATTAGGTATGTTGTCATATATGAAAATCGCTGTGCTATCATTAGCAAAGAGAATTAGTTTATCCTGTATTGAATCAGGCAATTCATTTATGAAAACCAAGAAAAGTAAAGTTCAAATTCAAATTCAAAAATCTTTATTCAACATAGGCCTTTACAGACACTTATTGACGTCAAAACAAAGCAAAACAATCTAATTTAATGAAATCATATTAACCTTGTATGCATACATCCTGAATATACTCATGATGTCTGCAAATACAAGTAAAATGAAAAAAAAAAGTTGACTCTACACCTGTTCGGAAATTGGGAGAGCCTTCTGGAGAAGAACAGGCAAGAAACTCGAAATGGGCCATGATGCTGCCCTGTGGCACTCCTTGTTTGATGACCTGTGGGTTTGATGTGTATGTTACATCCCTTTTTTGCTTGGTACAAATACGTGTAACCTGAGTGTATTGTATTCTATTTGTCAGGTATGATTTTATTAGGTTCAGCGTATCTATAAGTAGGTCATGATCTACACAGTCAAAAGCCTTTAATAAATCCATGTACACAGCAGTAACATAACGTTTATAATTTAAATTTTTCATCACATTTTCCAAAAATTGGTATATCGCTATGTTTATCGATTTGCCTTTACGGAATCTTATTTGTTCGTCTGATAAAATTTTACATTGTTCCTATAACACAGATGACAGTACTGGACTGGACTAAACTGTTCAGATTATTTTCAAATTAAATATCGATTGCAATATTTTTTACGACCGAATCAAGAAATTCCGTAACGAAAAAACCTAACACCCCCACTCCGACCGGCACAGCGGTGCGGCGTTGAAAGCCGTGCATCGTCTAACGTCGTTTCAGTTCGGCAGACTTCGGCACGGTGTATGTGTGCGTCCACGAGGACTTCGGCACGGTGTTTGTGTGCGTCCACGAGGACTTCGGCACGGTGTTTTTGTGCGTCCACGAGGACTTCGGCACGGTGAAATGAAATGAAATGAAATTATTTACTTGCATCAGATATGGTAACAAAAAGGTGTCCAAAAAAAAAATTCAGTTGTTGCCTAGCATATCCCACCATATATGCAAATACAGTGAGGGTTCATACCTACTCATAGATTTATAAATTATATAAAATTAAATAATGTCATGTACAAGTATATGCCAATTAAGTATATAGAATTAATCATACAATATTTTATCATTATTCAAATTACATAAAATTACAATACATTAGATTAAGTTTACAAGTTAAATATTAAATGTCAAATAGATAGTAATGATTTCATGTCACTTATTTTAAAATATTCACCCACTGAATAAAAACATTTTTGAATTAGCCATAATCTGAGCTTGTTTAAAACTATTAAAAGGAAGTTCTTTAAATGAATTAGGAAGCCTATTAAATATTTTCACAGTCATAAGGTTACTGTTTTTTGCATAGTATGCTGTTTTCATATCAGGCACAAACACTGGTCCGCCATTTTTCGTGTTGAATTTACAATGATGGGACCATTGACAATATAAGTATTTGTGCTTCTTTACAAATAGACAACATTCCAGTATGTATATAGAAGGAAGCGTTAGTAGCTTCAGCTTAATAAATATCGGTCTGCATGAAGTCATTTGGTCAACATCATATAATCCTCTTATACACTGTTTTTGTGAAATGAATAGTCTTTTTACATCTATTGAGTTACCCCATATAACAATTCCATATCTTAGGTTTGATTCAACATAACCATAATAGGCTAAAAGAGCGGTTTCCAAGCCACTAACTTTTGTTAATTTCCATAACGCATATGCAAATCGATTTATTTTTTTACAGATTTTGTCTACATGTTTTTTCCAAGTACATTGATTGTCTATTGTTATGCCTAAGAAATCTATTGTGTTGCATTCTGACAGGTTAACATTACTTGAAAGTATGTCAATGTTTTGCAATGGTTGTTGTCGGTTGAAAAATCTCATATATTTAGTTTTGCTTAAATTGACTTTCAGGTTATTGAGATCGAGCCAGTTTATAATATCATTGATGGCTCCATTGATTAATGTTTGATAATCCACCTTTTTGTTATCCGTTATAACCATCGATATATCATCAGCGAAGAGAGTGCAGAATTGGTCTGTTGCATCTGGTAGGTCATTAATAGCTATCAAAAATAACATAGGTCCAAGAATGCTTCCTTGAGGGACCCCTACATCTTTTATTAAGGTGTTGGATCTAAAAGTCTGTTCTTCGCAATTACCATTGACTTGTGTTATTTCAACATATTGGGGTCTGTTAATTAAATATGACTCTAACCATTTTAAAGCATTACCTCGTAGGCCGTGCATTTCACATTTTTGCAATAATATCTTGTGTGAGACTAGGTCGAAGGCTTTGCTCATATCAAAAAATACTTTTGTGGTTGGAATATTCTTGTCAACGCTTTCAGTAATTTTCCGCACCATGTTAAAAGCAGCTAAGGAAGTTGATTTACCTTTCTGGAAACCATTTTGTTCTAGTTTCAATAATTTCGTTTTGTCAAAGTAAGAAGTGATTCGATTATACATTGCCTTTTCAAATATTTTTGATATAATTGGAATTAGTGTGATAGGTCTATAATTATCTACATGTCCTTCATCACCCTTTTTGAATATGGGTTTAATTATCGATACTTTTAATTTTTCAGGAAAGGTTCCTTCTAAAAACGATAAGTTAATCAAGTAACTAATTACGGGTGATAGGATATATGCACATTGTTTTACAATTTTTGTGCAAATTTCATCGAATCCTTTACTAGATGTATTCTTGAGTTTCTTTATAATTTTGAAAATTTCATACTTAGTAGTTGGCATTAAGAATATACTGGAGTCAGAAGGTTTAATATGTCTATATAATAATATGTTATTGTCATTATTGGATGTCGACTTAATTAAATCTTGTGTCAGATTAATGAAATGGTCGTTAAATTTTGTTGCTATTTCTAAAGGATTAGTGAGAATTTGATCTTCGCTCACAATTTTATCTATATACTGACATTGAGTCGGAAGACCGCTTTTGATGATATTCCATGCAGCTTTGCATTTATTTTTCGAGCTATTGATATAATTTTTATTGATCAGCTTTTGAGATATCCGCATACATTTTTTCAAAGTTCTTGTATAATAATTATATTTTTCTTTATTGGTTTTGTTTCTGTTAGAGTATTATAGAAATCTCAGCTTTCTTTTTGTCGCACATGACTTTCGCAAACCTTTTGTTATCCAGCGTTGTGTGGCTGACTTATTTTTATTTTTTCTTCTCGTGATTGGGAAGCACAAGTTATAAAATAAAATTAACATCTGATGAAAGTTGTTAAAAGCCATGTTGAGATCTGCTTCATTATATACATCTGCCCATGAGAGATTGAACAAACATTCCTGAAATTTTCGGACGTTATCTCTATCGAAATCTCTTAAATACCTATAAAATTCCTTTGGTGGTGTAAATTTTTTTAGAACTAAAATTTTTATACATTGGCTGGTATTATGATCTGATAATCCCAGGTCATGCACAGAGCTGGTGGCGTCACTTACTGTACTTACTATTTGATCTAGACAAGCATTCGCTCTCGTAGGTTCTTGAATATGTAGATGATAATCAAAACTGTCTATTATTCTTTTATATTCAAGACATTGCTTAGTAGACTTCAAAATGTTGATATTAAAATCACCCATAATAATAAATTTTTTCTTAATTTTATTTCTTAATTTAGTCATGAGTATTTGTAGGCGATCGAAGAATGCAAACGGGTTGGAATTTGGAATTCTGTATAAGCATACTGTTCACGCTCGAGGAAGAGCGAGTGGCAACACTGCATTGTGGTCTGTGCAGGTCTGTGAGAGCCTTTTTTGGCGGCCGGCCGCATGTAACTTGTCAGTCGAGTCGGGTCGAAATATCATGACATTGTTAGAGGTTATGTCCGCGCCGGAATAAAATGTAATATAAGTTAACTAACAAATTGTGTTTTGCGCGGCGCACCTAATATCGGGGTGCGAAAGCCCGCTTGGTGTTGTGCAAAAGTATTATCGTCGCGTGTGTGAGCCGTGGTGGCCTAATAGGCATTTGTAGTGCTCCGGTCTCCACCGGTGGATCCACCGCAGAACTTCAGGAGCCGCGACTTCCTTCGAGCTAGCTCAGGAAGTCCACCGGCTACATACGCAGACTGAACGGAGACAAGGTAAACATTATCTGTATCGGTTTTTGGATTCAGCAATCAAAGCATCATTCGGCGAAACGCCGACGTGGTGGTGTCTACTCCGGGCACCACCATCTTTTGGTAGCAGAGCGTGGTTTTTAGATTTGAGTGGTTGATTAGTATTGTACAATTAATATTGTAATCTTGTTGGTTGTCCAAATGGGCAATACATATTAATTGGTTTTTGATTGCTGATTTTAAACCGACTACAATCTCATTTGTGGACCGATCTCCCTAACTAGTTGTTATTGTCATTGTATATGAAAAATTGGGGTTAAATGCCTTTGTTGTTCTAGTTAAGTTCTAGCATTTACCTATATTTGATTTTGGTTTGTTTTTTCATATCTTTGTTTTGCCCTTGAATATTTTGTTTGTTAAGTTGTAAACTTATACTTGAATTTAATTTGTTGAAAAAAATTTTGCTGCTAAATGACTTTGCTGTTGTTGTAATACACTATTTTGCTGTGTTAAGTTTAGCATTTACATTTGATTTTGTTTTGTTTGCCTTTGAATATTATGTTTGTTAAGCTATTGACTTAATACTTGAATTTAATTTGTTTGAAAATTCTGTTGTTAAATGCCTTTGTTGTTCTAGTTAAGTTCTAGCATTTACACTTGATTTTGGTTTGTTTATATATTTTGTTCTGCCTTTGAAGTTCCTCCCGATCTGTTTTATTGTCTGCGGTTGTCGGTCTGTTTGTCCGTGTATTATTATAGTGTTTATTAATTTTGGTGCAAAATGGTCCCGCCAGTCAGCCCGCTTAGTGGTGCCCGCGCGGGTGCACAAAAGATTTTGAGATGGTTTGCTAGTGCCGTCGCTTTGGTAGACCGACCAGACCGAGAACAGGCCTTGTTAATTCGGCATGAGGGAGTACCTGCTCGCTTGAAGGAATTGGAGCAGCTTTTCGTTGCTCATCAACAATATCTGCTCGACCACCCAGCCGAGGGTGCCGCTGAGTTGCGGGCAGTCGACCAATTTAATGCCGATTATGATCAGTGTTTTGAACAGGCGGATGTGATTATAAACAAGGCTCAGGCAATCCTATCCGCCCGGAGGGGTGAGTCGTGCACGCCCGGGGAGGTCAAGCCTACCCCGGCCGGCTTGCTGGGCAGACTGCCCACTTTGGACATCCCAACCTTTGATGGGAACTTAGCTGCTTGGATGGGGTTCATTAACCTCTTTGATAGCCTGGTCCACTCGAGGGACGACCTGTTCCCTAGCCAGAAATTGGCCTATTTGCTCTCTGCCTTACGTGGAGAGGCTGGTGTGCTTGTCCAGCATCTACCTGTCAACGATGACAGTTATGATATTGCAAGGGCGTTGTTGACTGCCCAGTATCAGAATGTTCGCTTGCTAGCGGACACACATGTGGCTGCCATTTTAGGGCTGCCACGAGTATCGCGGGTCTCCTCATTGAGGAAGGAGATTTTGAACCCGCTGCTAAGCGCTATTAACGTGCTCAAACGACTTGACCTACCGGTGGACCAGTGGTCCTTCATATTGCTCCACCTCATCCTCAATAAGCTTCCCATGGAGATGAAGGGGCGCTTTGAACAAAGGTACGGGGGCAATAGTGCCTCGTACCTCCCCCCCTTTTCTGATCTCCTCAGATTTTTGGAGGATGAGTGTCGGATGACCGACCACTTGGATCTGGCTCCTATACCGGGACCGAGTACAGGTCGCTATGAGGCGACCCGGGCAGCGCCACGGAGAGAGCGCCGCCCGTACAAGCAGTATACTGCAGTGCAGCAGAACTCTCCACACGGGGAGAGGCCGATGCCTTGCAAGTGTTGCAAGCGGGATGGCCATCGTTTGCCGGCCTGTCCCAAATTTGTTGGCCTACGCACCGAGGGGCGTAGAAATATGGCCAAGCAGCGGAATTGGTGCTACCGCTGCCTGGGGGCTCATATGGCATCGGCTTGCCCCCACCCACGAGATTGTCACTGTTGTGGAGGGGCCCATCACCCCCTCTTGTGCTTTAATAATAGAGACACTCGTGAGGTGATGAGAGAGAGGGACTCGCACACGGGCGGGGGCCCTCGTAGGTCACCCACATCTCCGAGGAGATCGGAGGGGCGTGCCACCCCTCCGCGGAGATTGGACAGGCGCCCCCCCTCCAGTGAGAGGATTGGGCGCCCCACCCCCCCTACGGGCGGGGGGGATCGACGCGCCGCTTATGAGGCGCCACCGCGGGATTGGGCCGCGGTTATTAGGGAGCCACGCCGGGAGCCGATACGCTTCTCTCCCCCTCTGATGGAGAGACCCCGGTTGTCACGGGCTCCCCCAACTTTCGCCCATCATGGGCACCGCCCGGCCCCCCGATGCAGCTTTGGTCGGGGTGTGCACGTGCCGGATTGGGACCCGCTCGAGCGCCTTGAGCGCCCTATTCCTCCGCCGCGCACGCATTTTTCTTTGAACCCCCCTTCCCCCCCGTTGCGGGTAATGCGGGAGGATTTTCATTAAACCAACTGTCGACTGCAACCTCCCCACAGGAGCAGGTGCTGTTACCAACAGCCTCCGTACAGGTGTGGGGCCCGAGGGGCACCTTTGTTTTAGTTCGCGCCCTTTTGGATACGGGAGCTCAGGGTTTCATTGCCTCCAGCTGGCTGGTCCGGCAGTTGAGTTTGAACACATCTCCATACCTTGAATCGGTACGGGGAATCGGAGACCTGCGGATCCCGGATCCGATCGGTCAGGTTTTGTTCTCCTTCTCCTCCCACTTCTCTTCAGCGCCCAAAATTGGCGCTACCGCGATTGTTTATGAGAAGGTTGTTGGTCAGCTTCCGCAACAGCACGTTTCGCGCGCTGTCGTTGATGCGACATCAGGATTGACCTTGGCTGACCCTTCCTTCCACCGAACCGGTCCGATTCACTTATTGCTCGGTGCCGATGTTCTAGGCCGCGTGTATTGTGGGAAGAGGAGAGAGTTACAGAAGGGTGGGCTGGTAGCCTTATCTACATCGCTTGGGTTTGTAGTGATGGGACCAGTTAGGCATAACCCACCATCTCCATCAGTGGACAGTTACATAACTGTTAGCTCCACCTTATCGGATGTCCTTCAACGGTTTTGGGAGGTGGAAGAGCCCCCTACCGTGAAGCGAGTGAACCCCTTGGACGAGGAGTGTGAGTTGTTCTAACAGAACAATACAGGTCGCCTTCACTCGGGACGGCTGATCACTCGTTTGCCCTTTTTGTCAGTTCGCCCCTCACTTGGCAGCTCCCGGCCGTTGGCCGAGAAGCGGCTGCTGTCCATGGAGCGTCGTATGAGTAGGAACTCCGACTTCAAACAGAAGTATGTCGACTTCATGCGAGAATATGAGCAACTGGGGCACATGTCGGTCTCGCGACTGGACTGGCGAAACGAGGAATATAATTTTCTTCCTCACCACGCGGTTTTGAAACCTTCCACTGGGAAGATACGCATTGTTTTTGATGGGTCAGCTCCTACGTCTACCGGAGTTTCGCTAAATCAATGTCTGCATGCTGGACCGAAGTTGCACCACGAGTTGGGCGATGTATTGACCAACTTCCGTCGCGATGCCGTCGTCTTTGTGACCGATATCCGGATGATGTTTCGGCAGACTGTGATGCACCCGGACGATAGACGATATCAGCTCATATTATGGAGGGAGGATCCCAGAGATCCCATGCTAGTCTACGAGCTGAACACCAATACATACGGTTTGCGTTCGAGCCCCTTTGTGGCAATTCGCTCACTTGTGGAACTCGCTGAACGTGAGCGGTTACGATACCCTCGCGCATCCTTGGTTCTCAAGGAGGATGCATTTGTGGATGATATTTGTACAGGCTCCTCTAGTGTCGAGGAAGCCTTGATTTTGCGAGATGAACTAATTGCTCTTCTCGGGGCTGGTGGTTATGAACTGAGGAAGTAGATGTCCAACTCACCTCAGCTTTTGTGTGACTTGCCAGACGACCACCAGCAGGAGCCTCATATTTTTGAGAATACCATCACTCCAGATTTACTGTCTGTTTTGGGAGTGCAATACAGACCTGTCCAGGACACGTTCACCTATCGATTGGAGCTGCCAAGCCCCAAGATCTGGACGAAACGGTTGGTTTTATCTACAGTAGCTCGTACCTTTGACCCAAACGGATGGATTAGTCCCGTAGTGTTTTGGATGAAGTGCTTTCTACAGGAACTTTGGTCAGCCGAAGTGTCGTGGGATGAGCCCCTCTCGGGCCGTTTGCTGCGAGATTGGGAGTCCTTCATGTCGTCTCTCCCTGACATTAACCGCGTTAGTATCCCTAGACATATACTGCCTAAGGGACGGTTTACGGCCAGCCTTCATGGCTTTTGTGACGCGTCTGAGAGTGGATACGCAGCCGTCGTATATATCCGGACGGTCGATGATAGAGGAGCTGTTAAGCTCCACTTGCTAATTGCTAAGAGTAAGGTTGCTCCACTTCGGACTCGATTAACGATTCCGAAGTTAGAATTGTCTGGAGCTACTCTTCTGGTTCGTTTGATGAACCACGTTGTTGACACCCTGGGACGTAGTGTGGACTTTGAGTCGCTCTTTGCTTGGTCCGACAGTCAGGTTGTCCTGTGTTGGATTAAGAACTCCGTCCACTCCCTGGAAGTATTTGTGGCCAATCGGGTATCCCAAATACAGGCCTCGAAGGCCACGTTGATTTGGCGCCACGTGCCAGGTGAAATAAACCCTGCTGACTGTGCATCACGTGGCAGCGAAGCCCCTCAGCTTATTGACCACACTCTGTGGTGGGGTCCCGAATGGTTGTTACAGCCGTCTTGGCCTTCCACACCAGCTGTGGTGAAGGTACCAAATCCGGGCTTGCGTGTTCACGCTGTCGAGACTATGGCGGCTCCAGAGCGGGAATTTTTATTAGACCGCTACAGTTCTCTGGACAAGTTGCTCGGCGTGACCGCTTGGATAAGAAGATTTATTCGAAATTGTCGCCGGCCTCAGGACAAAGATTTGTGTCCGGTCCTCTCACCGCAGGAGCGCCAAGATGCTCTTTTGCATTGGGTGCGTATGACCCAGTCTAGAGCGTTTGAACCGGAACTTAAGATTTTCCGTACCGGGACGTCCAAATTGAAGGGACCCTTGGTGCGTTTGACTCCCTTTCTGGATGATAAGGGATTGTTGCGTGTAGGAGGCCGATTGAGGCACGCTAACTTGCCTTATAGATCACGTCATCCCCTGTTGCTCCCCAAGGACGGACCATTGGTGCGATTGTTGATCATTGATCGCCATGTGAAGAATGCTCATGCCGGATGTAATGCATTGACCGCGCTCCTCCAACGGGAGTTTTGGATTTTGTCAGCGCGAAGAATCATCCGATCTGTTATCTTTCGATGTCTGCCCTGCTATCGTTTACGCCCCGAGACGATGCAGCCCCAAATGGGTGATTTGCCTGCTGATCGTGTGAATGAATCGATGACCTTCTTAGGAGTTGGAACTGATTTTGCGGGACCATTCACTATAAAAACGTCGCGACTCCGTAATGCTAAGACTGAAAAGGCTTACTTGTGTGTGTTTGTTTGTTTGGCCACTAAAGCCGTTCATTTGGAGGTGGTGAGTGCACTCACCATGGACGCTTTCTTAGCAGCGTTAGGCAGATTTGTCTCCCGCCGGGAACTGCCTTCTCTAATTCGGTCCGATTGTGGGACGAACTTCAAGGGCACTGATAGACATATAAGAGAAGTTTGTGAATTTTTAGATAAAAATAATATTGAGATCGGATCCACACTCTCCCGTAGGGGGGTAACATGGCGATACTCCCCGCCGTCTTGCCCTCACTGGGGAGGGATTTTTGAATCTGTTGTAAAGGCCGCCAAGACTCACCTTCGCCGCGTTATTGGGGAGACTATTCTCACGTTCGAGGAACTCGCGACGGTGTTTCATAAGATTGAGGCGGTTCTCAACTCGCGTCCGTTATGTCCGTTGTCTACCGACGCGAACGATTTGCAGGCCCTCACGCCGGGCCATTTCTTGATAGGCAGACCACTTAACGCCCTGCCCGAGTATCCTTATAGAGATGTCAATCCAGGACGCCTTTCGCGGTTTGAGTTGCTCCAGCAGCTTACCCAGAGCTTCTAGCGCCGCTGGCACCTTGAATATTTACATATTTTGCAACAGCGCGTTAAGTGGTCAGATAAGACAAACCCACCGAGGGTTGGAGACCTCGTGTTAGTGAAGGACCCAAACCTGGCACCCTTACGTTGGCGTCGCGGACGCATTGTCCAACTTACTCTAGGGTCTGATGGTGTGCCCAGGTTTGCCGAGGTCCTAGTTGGGGATTCTGTTTTGAAGCGCGCGGTCGCTACTCTTTCTCGCCTCCCCTTAGACTGATTTGGCGGACAGTCCGGGACTGTCCGGAGCGGGGGGATGTTCACGCTCGAAGAAGAGCGAGTGGCAACACTGCATTGTGGTCTGTGCAGTGAGAGCCTTTTTTGGCGGCCGGCCGCATGTAACTTGTCAGTCGAGTCGGGTCGAAATGTCATGACATTGTTAGAGGTTATGTCCGGGCCGGAATAAAATGTAATATAAGTTAACTAACAAATTGTGTTTTGCGCGGCGCACCTAATATCGGGGTGCGAAAGCCCGCTTGGTGTTGTGCAAAAGTATTATCGTCGCGTGTGTGAGCCGTGGTGGCCTAATAGGCATTTGTAGTGCTCCGGTCTCCACCGGTGGATCCACCGCAGAACTTCAGGAGCCGCGACTTCCTTCGAGCTAGCTCAGGAAGTCCACCGGCTACATACGCAGACTGAACGGAGACAAGGTAAACATTATCTGTATCGGTTTTTGGATTCAGCAATCAAAGCATCATTCGGCGAAACGCCGACGTGGTGGTGTCTACTCCGGGCACCACCACATACTATTATACATTTTGTAACGTGGTATTTCGATCCCACATGCTTCAAATAGTAATTCTGTGCCCATCTCTTTCACAAAAGGAAGTTTTGAATACTCCAAGTAATCCTTGCAGAGGATACAAACTCCGCCTCGTCTTTGTTTCAATCTTGAGTAGCTATCAGCCACTTTATATGTTTTTAATTTTAAATTGTGTTCATCTCCAGGTTTCATAAAAGTTTCACTCAGTCCGATAATGTCTATGTCAATATCATTTTTCTTGAGATCACACAGAGTTACTGCCAGTAGGTCTAATTTGCTAAGTACTCCTGCAATATTATGATGGAATATCGTTAAATACTGCGTACCGTTTACGTTGTTGATGTCTAGAGATTTGTAGTCATTATTAGTTGATGTCGTTACTGTCTGTTTCTCGAAAAAACGTACCGTTCTGTATTTTAATATTATATATAAGAGTCGTGATACTTTCGAAAATTGATTTCATTCCATTTTTACTTATTTTGCCTGTATATCTATCAAACATTTTAGAAAAGTATTCCAAATTGCAGTTCGAATCCAACACAAATGCATATTTATAAATCTTATTATTTTCATAGAGTTTCAAGTAAAATGTTAACTCGGTCGTTAAATAAGGTAGATAACACATTGCACTTGTAAGTCGGTAAACAGATGATTACATTTGTATGTTGAACTTCAAGAAGAGTGTCTTTTATGTAATTTACTAATTCTATGTAATTTTTAGTGTACCGAAAATCTGTTTCACCTATAAAAATAATGCAATAATCGGTGGTGTTTGTGTGCGTCCACGCGGACTTCGGCACGGTGCTTGTGTGCGTCCACGAGTGGTTAGATATTTAGAGGATATCAAGTCTCAAACTCATGTTTCTTATTTCAGTTACCATAAACCTATAGTTTCAATGATAAAAATTTCTGAATAATCTACATGTATTGTAAGATAATAAAAATATTTTAAACAATATTAACTTCTCATTTATTCAATATGATATGACGACACGTTTAGCGCAGAGGTCGAGTGATCACCTACTGCGCAACGGGTCGCGGGTTCGATTCCCGTACGGGACAAATGTTTTGTATGGCCTACAGAAATGTGTTCCGGTCTGGGCGTATGTGCATGTGATATTCTATGTTTGTAACTGCACCCACGACACAGGAGAAAATCCTAATGTGGGGCGACGATTTTTTTTTTATAAAAGAAAAAAAATTGTTTTTTTATCGGTCACCACGCTCAAAAAGTGTACCTAACATGAATTAATATCGAAGAAAAAACTTGAATTTATATCAAAGAAAAAAAAATACTGCATAAATAAAATAAATAAATAATTATAATTGCATAAGTTGATAAAAAAATGCTATGCAATAGCATTACCGCAGCAGTCCCCGAGTGCCACTTATACTTTTTTTATTAACGTATGTCTCGATAAAAAGCTATTTTGATCATCCTAAATCTTTAAGCGGACATTAAGAATAGGCGCAAAAAACTTATCAGCCTTATCAAAGGTACCGACGTTTACATTTACGATACATTATGTCGTTACCATACACAATAACATTAGTTTACATTAAACTTATTATTCAGTAATACAGAATAACTGTAAGCATTGATATAATTTATATAATATTGACTTCACAATAAGCTTTTCTCATAGGGGCATTTTACATGGTCTTTGAACTTAAAAGCCAAATCTGCAACACTATAGAGGGCTTTTTGTAGAAAGCTCACTTCCCCCTGTAATTCCCCATGAAAACACCTCTAGCTTTTTGAAGCCTGTACACTGGTACGGCAAGTTTATTTTAATTTCCTGTATTTAGTTAATGAACATGGAAATTTGTGTCTTTTTAGAAGCTATGGGCTTATTTCTATTTTTAACAGACTTCAAAAAGGAGGAGGCTCTCAATTCGATGCGTATGATTTTTTTGTGTATGTAACGCTATTAGGCCGCCAATTGAAGACCGATTTACAAAATTCTTTTTGAATTCGATAGAGTATACTCCTGGTGTGGTCCCAAGGTTACCAAAGTCAGGATCTGATGATGGAATCCCATAAAAATCGAGGGAAACCCTTAAATATTTAAGTATGTCCAACGTATTTTGTGTATATGTTACGCGATTAGACCGCCAATTGTGGACCGATTTTCAAAATCCTTTTAGTTTTCAATAGGGTATTCTCCTGTGGCGTTCTCAAGGTCACAAAAGTCAGAATCTGATGATGGGATGTCATAAAAATAGAGGGAAAACCCTTACATTTTATAGGTACGTCCAACGTGTTTCATGTTTTGCAAAGATATTTGCGTATTTGCGTCTGGTACTTATGAATCAAACTAATGATGGAAGGATCTTTAACTTTTGGACTTGACCTGACCTGACCTGACCTTGGACCTGAATTTAATTCACTACTAAGATTTCATTCACTAAAAAGATAAAAATATTCTACAAAAATAAAAACCGACTTCAAAAACACTGAAAATTTAAAAATAATATAAGAATAGGTACAAACAACCTCACACTTCTATATTGAAGTCGGTGCGAAATTTTAAGACTTTCTAGGAGATCATCGTTTGGCACCGACTCCAATATACAAGTGTGATCGCATCTGTACTTATTCTTATATATTATTTTTAACTTTTCAATGTTTTTGAAGTCGGTTATTATTTTTGTAAAATATTTTTTTTTCAGAATAGAATGCTTTCGACTACTGTAGAACAGTACAATTCCCACGACCGATTCCCACGGGGTGATTGCTGAAAATCAGCGCTATGTCCTGTGACATTAACGTCGCTGAGCCTTGACCCTTTGCTTGCTGCAGCACGCAAACATATTGACGATATGTGTATTGTAAATCTGTATCTCTGTTTGTGTGTTTTTATTTCACTGTTTGTGTGTTGATTGTAGGCAATAAACGTCTACTACTACTACTACTACAATAATAGAAATTATTTATCCTTCCATTTACTGAACAGCGAAAATTTAGATTTGGCTCCGGCAACACTAGTTGTAGATTAAAGATGAATGTCAACAGAAAGTTGTCCAATAGATAACAGTCTACTTTGAATTGCAAGTGTGCAGTCAGCTTGTTGGCGCTTCTCCGATGGACTCGTGATGTTCGAAATAGCAAAACTTTGATTCAGTACGTGACTTAAATGCTCGGGCAAAGTTCGTGCGGTGTTCGCACCACAAGATTAAGATATAGAATTGATTCAAATCTTATAGCCACTTTCATTCCGGTATTGCAGGTTCCTTACAATTTGTAGAAATTAAGCTTTTCTTGTTTTCATGTCTGTTTCATTATTTCATCTCTCGAATCATTATTGATTGATTTGATATTTTCGATTGCAGCAAGCAAACACGTTTGCTTTGACTTATGTATATGTTTCGCCTTTGCTCACTAGATGGCTATGTGTGATATTAAATCGCGGCAAATGAATAGTCACTGCAACACGTATATAGGGCACGTGGCTTTGTTTGAAATATACTCCCCGACCCATCACACTAGCGAACGATCTTTTTCCCCCGTTATCAAGTATTTTTTAATTCTCAAAGATGTACGGTTAACTCCTTCTCTCTCTCTCTCTCTCTTACAGAATCCACAAAAATAAAGTGTGCGGTAACCCACATATTCTAAGGGAGGAATCTCCCGTACGGACAAATGAAACCGATAATCTAAATCACGCGACTTCGTTCATGTGGATGTCGGAAAATACCTAACAGCACCGTGATGCTTTATTATAGCTTATAACCTTCCTCAATTAATGGACTATCCAACACAAAAAGAATTTTTCAATTTGAATCACTAACTCCTAAGATAAGCGCGTACCAACAAACACACTCTTTAGATAATAAAATTTCTTCTTATTTAATCTCACTCAAACATAAAATAAATGATCACGATGGCGATATCACGAAGCAGATAAAGTAATGGGAAAGATAAGCGCGCGTACATAATACAGAGAGCCCGAAACCTGTACATTATGAAGTAGTGTATCGGGCGGCGAGGCAATCCCAACAGAATTAAGATATGCAAATTGTAGAGACGCACCTTCGCAGCGCCGAGACAATGCCGCCAACGAACAGTGCGGCTCCTGAGACCGAATCCCGAAAACCGAGATCATATAGAGACTTTCGGGAAAGTTGAGTCTGTTAATGCATTAACCTTTACATATTATCGGCTTACATTTCAAACGGGAGATAACTGATCTATGTAAAATAGAGATTTCTTTTAAATGTAAACTAATTTCATCTTAAACATGTCAGAGGAGAACAAAGAGCTATTAATTCAGCGAAGAAACGCTGCGGCATTTTTTGACAGTGTTACTACCAGTCCTACCACCAGTCCTACTACCAGTAGTAATACAGGTAATTGAAATTCCTTTTCATTTCTCAATTTCTCATATTCTGCAAAATCATATATCACGACTCTAGGGCCGACAAGAATTCAAAAAGAATATTACTATTTGTTAGATTTTGTCATACGCTGACATAGGCAAAGTATTAATTTGAGTCCAATACAGCTACATCTAGTGTATAAATAGAAAAACTTAATATTTTGGGCAATAATAAAAAAACTTATACAGCCACACATCGATACGGATTTATATCATTGTTGTGTCTCGCAAAATGAAGTGTATTCATCTATATATCTATCTATACAAATAAATAAAATTGAAGTGTCTGTTTGTAATGTCAAAATAATAAGTTTTTACTAAATGGGAATGAATGCATATCAGGTATCAATAACAAAAACACAATTTATAATATAATTTTGTCTGTCTGTTTGTTCCCGCTAATCTCAGGAACGGCTAGACCGATTTTGACGGGACTTTCGCTAATAGATAGCTAGTTATATAAGGTACTAGCAGTACCCGCGTCTTCGTCCGCTTGAAATAGTAACTTTTGTTGAGGTTGATAAAAATTAGCCTATGTTATACCTTATATAATTAGCTATCTATAAGTGAAAGTCCCGTCAAAATCGGTCCAGCCGTTCCGGAGATTAGCGGAAACAAACAGACAGACAGACAAAAAAAAATTAAATTGTGTTTTTGTTATTAGTACCCGATATACATGCATACCCATTTAGTAAAAACTTGTTATTTTGACATTACAAACAGACAGTTCAATTTTATTTATTTGTATAGATGTATAGATAACATAGCTATAACTTTTTGTCAAGATCATAAAAAAATTGCCTACAAAAATCAAAATGCTGCCAAAAGTTACTATTCCACGCCGACGAAGTCGCGGGCACAACTAGTATTACATAAATGTGTAAACTAATTCATCACAGGAATATTAATAAACATTATTTGACTCACAAGATGGACTTCTTTTATAATTAACAATACTTATCATTATCACAATAATACATAAAGCAATGTATTTGTACTCTGGTAGATCGAAGCCCGAAAATATATTTCGCGTCCCATCCCAAGACAGCTATAGGATATCGGTTCACAAGCGGCTTGGGGCAACACAGCCAGTGTCGCGCCGCACAATAGACATATCCGCTGCAGATGCTTCCATATTAAAGTGTTATCAGCTCCAAATGGTGACTGTACGTACATACTTAATGATAAATATCAGATATATGTCACAACTTAAAAATATCAGATCTATGTCACTACTTCAATAGGCTCTCTTCTTGAGATGAAACAATAAGGTTAAGATAATTCAAAAATAAGTATTTGTCAAGGTTTAGTATCAAAACGACTTAGTTTATAAATTGACCAAGAAGACACGCAGTCCACAGCTCAGAAAGACTATGTATCCATAAACGACTACATCTCGAAACGGCTAGAGAGCAAAATGACGAACGTAAATTGTATTGCTGTCGCACTGTGCCCCCAAACAACTGAACTTACGTAGTAACTATTTAGTAATCTGTGACTCAACTGAGTGCAGCAGGGACAACTGTAGCTCGGACCCAAAATACCTATGAAAAGTACACAAAATATACGTTTCATAGTCTCCTGTTTTGTCCCTGCTAAAACAACATCGATTTTATTTCATTTTGCATTAAAATTTAAAGAAAGACTTTGGCTGTGTTTTTTTCTTTGGCTGTGTTTACTGGATGTTTGAATATAGCAGAAAATCAGGTCATTTTTTACTTTTTCAAAGTTTAAATCCCTTTTAATAATAACTTAATAAAAAAGAAAAAACTATACAGGCCATTGATTTTTTTGGAAAAAATAAAGCAATCCGTACTACTGGGCAATCGTGCTTGACTAAGGCCTAAATACCTTAACTTAGGATAGGCTCGAGACCCTCGGTGGGGTAGAATATGAGCTGTGATGATGCGTAGAAATAGCAAACTGTATTCAATACTCAAGTCTACAGCCTCAGCAGCAGTGCTTGCATTGCTGTGTTCCGGTTTGAAGGGTAAGATATGGCAGTGAAATTACTGGGTACCGTGACTTTACATCTGATGTCACAAGATGGCAACGTGCACTGTGGTTCTTGTGGGGGTTGCAGTTCTGCTGCGAATCTCAAAGGAGCCACATGTACTAGTTTTATATGTAGGTGACTGTTACAACTTACCACCAGGGGGCAGTTTGCTTGTTTGCCTACTTTGTATTGTAACTTTGTACGGAACACGCTGTGCTCCAGTCCAACTCGCGCTTGCCGGTTTTTTAACAATATCTATACATATAAATAAAATTAAAGTGTCTGTTTGTAATGTCAAAATAACAAGTTTTTACTAAATACCCATTTAGTAAAAATGAATTTATATCGGGTTTGAATGTATATCGGGTGCCATAACAAAAACACAATTTAAACAATTTTTGTCTGTCTGTCTGTCTATCTGTTTGTTCCCGCTGATATCCGGAACGGCTGGACCGATTTTGAAGGGACTTTCACTTATAGATAGCTAGTTATATAAGGTATAACATACCTTTTATCAAGATCTTAAAAAATGCCTACAAAAATCAAAATGCTGCCAAAAGTTACAATTCCACGCGGACGAAGTCGCGGGCAGCTAGTCTATAATATATTTTTAATATTGTTTGAAGTGGCGTCTTCACCACTTCGTACCAGCCTATATAATATGGCGATCATCATCATCATCACGGCTTACTCGAGTTCGAGCTCGAGTCCCTACTGAGGGACTCGAGTTTACCCTTAAATAGAATGTCAACCACGCTGGCCCAGTGCAGATTTCGCCGATTTCACATACACCTTTGGATTCCTTCACAGATGTATGCATATGCAGGTTGCCTTATGATGTTTTTCTTCACCGTAGGAGCTTCAGACAAATGTACATCTGAAATTCGAAAAACAAAAAACATATTGGTGCGCGGCAGGATCGAACCCCGGACCTCCCGAAAGAAAGCCAGTGCCGTGTCCACAGCGCCACTGACGTGAAAACATAATAATTACTGAAAATTATTATGATACGACCCCTAGTACTGTGGGAGGCGATCCAAACCCTTGGATACTTGAAAGTCGGTTTTACCCCTTAATTGATGAAGTAAGTGTCGATACTTTATTTTTGTTTGCGCATTACGCTCAAACTGTAGACTTTTTCAAAGCTTGTGTTTTATAGTCTAGTATGTTTTTGCTTGGGAAAACACAGTATTTGAAGAGGAAAACGAAACAAAAACGTGCAATAAGCCGACGACGGATAATATTAAATAGCATTAGGAACACTATCAAATAAAGTTACAGCATAAGTAGAAAGACCGATACAATATAAGTTAATCTCACTCGTTCTAATTAACGCAAGCACGATCCCATAGAACTCCGGCGAAACTCGAATAAAAGATTAGTCTGTATTTTAATAACCAATCTACAGACAGTGGAGCGTTCTTTAATCGAACATTAGCCGCCATTATTGCAAAAGTTTACCAGTAACGTTATCGGCTCCCCTACGCTCCCGACTAAGATGATAAGCTAACTCTCTATTCGTAAGTCGTTTAACCGCCTTCGTGGTCTAGTGGTTAAGACCACCAGGTGTTGACCGGGTGGACCGGGGTTCAATTCCCGATGGGGGCAGAAGTGTTTCTGTTCGGTTTGGTTGGTCGTAAGGCTTCTGAGCCCGACTAGCTAGCTACCACCGTCTAAGTTTGTCGCCATAATAACAATGTTGGTAGCATTGTTGTGTTCCGACAATTAGAGGTAAGATAGCCAGTTCCTCAGTTGTTGAGGGGTCCAGGTGAAGCTCGCTTCCAGCTTCGGCCTTACCTTCACTTATCATCAGGGGAGACGAAGGTTAAAAATTTCTCATCCTAAGTGAAAAAAACAAAGCTTCGTGTTGGTCGATCTGTGTTTTTTCCGAGTGGAAAGGCTTATTTTCATTGGTCGTTGAGGCTCTTACTGCCAAATTCCAACTAACTATTTATCTTAGTTGTTTATATAATAATATATCGATTTACGAATTTCACACAAAGTAAATATCAGAATAACTTGAAATATAACGTCTTTCGCTCTAAACAGTCCTAACAACCTAATTGTTTAGGAGTTATACTTCCCACTATCGGCTCTTCTGAATCAGTTGAAAGAATAGAACTACACGTCAATAAGTTCCCATTATATTGAAAGAATTATCTCCCAACTCCTAACGCACCAGAAACCTTTCATCATAAGCTCAGTCACATGATATGATGAATACCAAATGCAAATTCCTAAATATCTTCAGAAAAATACGAAATTAACTCGATTTTCCAGGGATCCTATTACCAGATCATGACTTAGTGACAATCTGCCCACAAATGGCGCAGTAATCGATGAACTTACATTTAAAAATAACCTCCTTTTTTGAAGTCGGTTAAAAATACAGTCGAACACATAACCCCCTCCTTTTTTTAATTCAATTAAAAATGATTGATATTATCGATGTCTGATCTCTTTCCGCATCTGGAACATTGTACAGAGAACTGCGTATAAATTGGTACTTCAGTACTGTTACTCATTCTGTGGTATTGGCTTTTCCTAGAATCTTAGAGAGTATCCCCTCTGTATCGAAACGCCAGTTAAAAGATAATGCGTGTAGTCGCCTCGTTACATTTGCATATCTTAATGCCGAGCCGCTTCTCACAGAGAGACAGGAACAAAACAGTTTCGACTAACAAAAATACGGATTGTATAAAAACGACATTGCTGTTTGTTAAAAGCTTCCATGCAAAGAATACAGTACTTTCAACGACTAATATGAGTACTAGAGCTGTGCTCACGAACTTGATACGTTTTGCTTTAGTAAAACTCAACACTCAAAAGTTTCTGAAGGGCTACCCTTATCGCCTAGAGATATAAAAAATAGCCTACGACCTTTTCTCAGATCTACCAAATATACAAAAAAAAACATAAAAATCGGTCAAGCCGTATCGGAGGAGTTCAATAGCAAACACTGTGACACGAGATTTTTATTAAAGAAAGTTGACTGTACATCTGTTTGCATTGGTATAATCATATTTTTATACATTTAGGTATTTATGTATGTATATGTAACTAGCTGTCCCGGCGAACTTCGTATCACCTTGGCAGATGACAGAAAATTCTCAATTTTTTCCTTTTTGTTTTTTATTAAAAGTTGGGGCTGGTAAGAGCTTGGTGGCCAAGTGGTTAAGGCGTCAACAGGGTATGTTGACGATGCGGGTTCGATCCCCGCCCGAGACGAACGTTTTCTTAAGTTTACCCATGTTTATTTTTGCCGCAAAAGCAAAAAAAGGAGTTATAATTTTTAATTTTTATTCATGTTACGCAATGTACTGTTATGTACAAATGTTACTTAAGAAAACTTACTAAAAATAATATCTATACATATGACCTAATGTAATATGTTTTATACATGTTTAGTAAATAAAAATATCTTTATCCTATAAAAATATCTTTATACGAGTATTTCGCGCCGGCATCATTTTTGTTCCGCTTACACCGGGCACCGTGTGTTACGGCTCCGTAAATGACGTTCTCCTGACATATCGTCGCGCATGCGCGGAGACTTTCTTCTGTTATATTTGACAAGATGGACAAGAAGCTATAATATTGTCTTGTTAATTGATCTGATATAATTTATAATAATAAAATATTCAATAAGATGTGATATATCATCATCTAATATACTTACATATAAATAACGTTGTGACAGCTTCAACATTTTTGGTGACCCCGACGTGATCGAATAATTGATAACAATAATTTCATACTATATTTCATTTTCATATTGGACGCCATTCTCTGTTCAAGACTTGATTGAATACGAAAATTATCTACTACGTGGAGTGGACAATACATGGGCGCTGGACAGTACTGGCTCATACCGTAAAGGAAGTTCCAGGTGAAACCTTCGCGAATATTTTTGTGGAAAATAGCGGCACGGCTGACAGCGGCTTGCGACCCACTAACGGCTACGGTTTGAATTTCTTTTGTGATAATTTGCTAAACAACTTATTGCTCCGACAAGGTTCTTACCATTAAATAATAATGGGTGATGAGTATAAGACTTTGATCAAACAAAGGGGTGTGATTAAGGCTAAAGTCACACTCTTTGAAAAATATTTCGAGACCGTAAAATTAATCGAGCCTGACAGTTTTACAAATCAATTGATAGTTGAATTGCAATTGAAAATATCGCGGCTTAAAGATGATTTTAAACTTTTTGACCAAATTCAGGATAAAATTTAAATTATTTCTGATTCAGATGATTTTGATAAAAACCTTATGGAGCGCGAGTCATTAGATAACTCATTCTGTTTTTTGATATCGAGTGCGCAATGTATTCTAGAGGATGCTCAAAGGCAAATCTTGCCTCATTCATCTAACCAAAGTTCGCAGGCGAATTCTGTTGTTAACATAGTACAGTCGGAAAATAAGTTACAATGCAATAATACAAACATTAAGCTCCCTACAATACAATTGCCCTCATTCGATGGAAATCATAGTAAATGGCTCGAGTACCGCGATACCTTTGATGCGCTGATTAATAATAATAGCTCTATTCCACTTATTAATAAATATCATTATTTGCGGTCCTCGCTAGAAGGCGCGGCTGCAGTTGTAATAAAATCTATTGAGTTTTCTGCAAGCTGCTATGATACGGCCTGGCAGACATTGATTAATCGTTTTGACAATAAAAGAATTCTAGTTAATAGTCATATGAAAGCTTTATTTAATTTTGAATGTTTGACCAAAGAAAGTTTTAAGGCTTTAAGGTACATGATTGATTATTATTCGAAAAATTTGAGTTCTTTGAATAAGTTAGGTGAACCCACCGAGTACTGGGATAGTTTGTTAATTTATATGATGGCGACAAAATTAGATTGTAATTATAATTATAATTTCTTGTCTCAAACATATAAAACAAACATACTTGTATTCCGCTCGCTTCCATTTCAGCATTATCGTAACACTATCAGGTGAGATAAAGGCTAAGAATCTCCTTAAAAATCATCCAAACGCCACCTCCGACCAATCGAACCTTGATCCAAAATAACACCATCGCCCAATATCAGCTAATGCTGCGATAAACAATGTACAGTAAGCTCCCATTTAAGCTATACATTTACACTACGAAAACCACCACTATTACGAGCGACATAGGAACGGTCCAAAGTTCAAACAGTATAGCCTGATAAGGAGCTTACTGTACATGTTCGCGCAAACAAAGCAGGAAACGACGCTGCCGAATCGTAATTATGGATTAATAATAATTATTCTAGTTACAAGTAATTGTTGGAGTATGCAAATGCCGCCTAATGCCGCCTTCAGAGGATTCCTCGCTGTTTGCACGAGATCTCTGAGTAGTCAGTGAGAAACTGATTAAAGACAATGTTTACAAACTGTATTATTAAAGATCTGCGTGTCGGGATCCAACGGCTGTGGCTTTTGGGGGAGGCGGATAGATAACGCGACTAGAGCACATCTATAATTCAGTTCATGTCCCTGTACCAACTAAGCTGGATAATTAAAGGTTGGCAGACTATGGGGATTATGTTTCTGTCAGATAAGCTGCAATACCTGAGTTTCTGGCTCTTCTCGGTTAAGTCATTCGATACACAACCGGTACAACTAAATTATATTATTATTTTTGCCTCGTTTCATACTTTTTTTTTTTTTATATGGATGGCCCGGCAAATGACCTCCTCCCGCCTGATGTTAAGCGGTGAAAGAGGCCCAAATGAGTTGACAGATAGAGTAGGGACGACATCCACTCTCCTACCTGCCCGCCCCTTGCCGGCCCAAAAGATGCTTTTTCACGCCTCTTTTGAAGGAACCCATGTTGTAGGATGGAGGAAACACGTGCGCAGGTAGAGAATTCCAAGTGTGGGATGAACGACAGAAGAAGGAATCTTGGAATTTCTTGGTACGGTGTGAAAAGGAGGACACAGTGTACGGATGACTCCGAAGGCCCTTACGCGTGTTTCTGTTAAGGAATGGAGAGGGAGGGATAAGGTTAAAGAGCTCCTCAGAGCATTCCCCATGGAACATTCGGTAAAAGGCGCTAAGAGAGGCGATGTCACGACGAAGTTGTAGAGGCTCGAGGGTGTTAGTTGCCTCTACATCGCCAATTATGCGAATAGCGCGACGCTGCAATCTGTCCAGAGCATCGAGGAGGTACTGAGCGGAGCCGTCCCAAAGGTGCGAGCAATATTCCACGCAAGACCTAACCTGAGTTTTATACAACAAGCATAGTTGGTCCGGCGCAAAATACCTACGCACCTTGTTCAGGACACCGAGTTTCCGTGAGGCAGTAGTTATGACGGATTCGATGTAGTCTCTGGGGTTCAGATCGCAGCGAATGTTCATTCCGAGCAAGGTGATGTTGCTCTGTGTGTGAAGGGTTGTGCCCTGAAGAGAAGGAAGGGGGAGGAAAGGTGACCTTTTCGCCGAGAACACGCACACCTGTGTTTTCTTAGCATTGAACTCAACAAGATTGTTGGAGCCCCATTCGGAGACGAGGTCCAGCGTCCTGTTGAGCTCAATGATAAGATTCTGCCTTTCCCTACCAATATCACCACGAGCAGCCCCCGAGGCTCCGTGATATCCCCCATGCACTGTACTGTCGTCTGCATAGCAATGTATAGCTCCCAAGGAAAGCATATCATTGATATGCAGAAGAAACAATGTGGGGGATAGAACGGAGCCTTGCGGAACACCAGCGTTCACTGCCACGAACCGCGAAGCGCAGCCGTCAACGACAACGCGAATTCTACGCTCGTGGAGGAAGCTGGCAATCCACGTACAGAACTGCGCGGGTAATCCGTATGCCGGAAGCTTGGAAAGAAGAGCCTTGTGCCAGACTCTATCAAAAGCTTTGGCGATGTCGAGACTAATAGCCACCGATTCGCCGCGCTTATCGATAGATTCACCCCATTTGTGCAAAAGGAACGCTAGAAGGTCACCTGTTGACCGTTTAGGACGAAACCCATACTGTCGGTCATTAAGTAACGAGTGACCTTCCAGGTAACGGATCAGCTGTGTATTAAGGATCCTCTCCATGATTTTACACAAAATGGAAGTGACGGCTATAGGGCGATAGTTAGCCGGATCAGAACGATCTCCCTTTTTGGGAACCGGCTGGACATTGGCCTCTTTCCAAGATTTCGGCACACAACCAGCAGAGAACGACAGACGGTATAGACGCGTAAGGACCGGAGTCAACTCCGCTGCACACTTCTTAAGAACAATCGCAGGAATGCCGTCTGGTCCACTCGCTTTTCGAGTATCGATCGACTGGAGCTCCGCCCGCACATCACGCTGTCTGATACGGATATCGGGCATGGTGCTGCCACAATGGGACAGTTTCGGAGGTTGTGTACCACAGTCATCGACACGGGAATGAGCCGCAAAGAGTTTTGCCAGGAGGTCGGCTTTCTCCTGCGGCTGATGAGCAAGTGAGCCATCGGCAAGTCTCAGCGGTGGCAGCGAGGGTTGGCAGAAGTTTGATTGCACAGCTTTGGCCAGGCGCCAAAAAGAACGGCTACCCGTAGGGTGCGATAGCAGTTCCTGGCCCACTTGTGCAATGCGCTGAGCATCCGCTCTAATGTAAGCCCTCTTACATAACTTGGTGGCATTATTGTAGGCTGTTTTCAGTAGGCTTGTATTGGGATCCTTAGATGCTCGGCCTCTGATCCAAGCGCGGTAAGCCAGCTGTTTGTTTTCAACAGCAGAGGCGCACTCGCGATTGAACCAGAGGTTACGTCTGCCTCTACTGACGAGATTGGAATGCGGAATATAATATTCCATTCCTAGTATGATCTCGTCAGCAACAGAGGTAGCGCAGGAGTCCGGATCCATCCTATTGAAACAGCGCTGCCACCAAGGAACAGATGCGTAATAATCCCGCATACCGTCCCAATCTGCTGACGCATAGTGCCACAGACGGCGTGCTGCAACCACAGGCGACGGTCGTGACGCCTGAGGCACTGAGACGGATACCAGGCAGTGATCCGAAGATCCTAGTGGAGCTCGAACCACCACCTGATATCCGTCAGGGCGATTTGTCAACAGAAGGTCCAATAAAGAGGGCGCTTGACCGATAATATCTGGTACCCTGGTGTTCTGGGTGACCAATTGTGTCAGGTCGTGCGTGAGAGCGAATGCGTGGGCAGTCCTACCCGCATGGTCAGTTTTAGAGGAACTTAACCACAACTCGTGGTGAGCATTGAAGTCCCCTAAAAACACCAGCTCGGCGGAAGGAAATCGCTCCTGCGCGTCATCTGCCACCCGACTTAGATGTTCAAAAAGTCGAGTTGTCTCCAAGTCACCACGATGGGAACGGTAGACGCAGACGTAGACACGGCAATGAGTGCCAAAATCGACGTGTACCGCAAGGAAGGAAAAGGAAGGTTCCTCCAAACAGCGCAGGCGACGACAGCAAACGTCCGCCCGGACGAACAAGCAAACACCAGCCTTCGCCTTGAAGGACTCCTCAAGAGCGTAGCCGGAGTAATTAAGGTAGCTTGTATCGGCCGGGCAGATAATTTGCGTCTCCGTCAAAAACAGCATTGCTGGACGGGCTGTCTCGAGATGGTGGTGGACAGCTAAGAGGTTAGAGTGGAGCCCGCGGATGTTAGCGAGCCCCACCTCGAATAATGGTGTTTTGGTGGGATAATGCACCGCTGTACGACCAGTCTTAATATTTTGCGCTGCCATAATTATTGGAGTGAGAGGCGTGAAACTGAGGTGTCCTTGCTGCGCTTCGCATAGTTAATGTGTGTAGGCCTGTTTCGCCAGGGAACAGCCGACAGCTGATTTGCGCTGACCCTCCGCACGGAAGGGCCCCCGAACCCCCCCGGAAGTGGCCGCCGGGACCCACCGTCCGGTCACCAACCGGCACGACGGACCACCCCGAGATTATGCGTGGCATGGTGGGGCAGCCTCACGGACTGGTTAGGTCCGCTTGGGCCCCTGTACTATACCACGGGCGGCCAGCGGAACAGCCGTTTCTTCGGGTCTTCCTGGGCGGAGGGTCAACGCAGTCAACCTGGCACTGGGTCGACGGAAGCCCGCACAAACCATACGAATCGCAGCAACGACCCCTCAAGCTCTGGCTGTGCGCAGACTGATCCCGAAACGCGGACAAAAATGGCCACTTGACGGGTTTTACATCATGCGCACGGTGGTCGCTAGCCAGTCGGGTTTTTCAAGCCCTACCACCAGAAGTTGGTCACTCGATTAGCACCACCCGGGGATCACGTGTAGGGTCTCGAGGGTAAAACCTACGGACGTGAGCGACTCCAATCCCCAAAACCGAGACCATTAATAGTAAATTGTTACTTTAGAGACGAAGGAATCGGTCTTTCGTCCAAGAGAAACAATGATTTTCATGTCAAATATAAGAAGCTAGCTGTGCCCGCGAACTATGTTTCGCCATATATTTTTTTCCCGTTTTTGGAACATTTTTCATTGATGCTCAGCTCCTATTAGTCGTAGCGTAATGTTATATAGCCTATAGCCTTCCTCGATAAATGGACTATCCAACACGAAAAGAATTTTTCAATTTCAATCAGTAGTTCTTGAGATGAGCGCGTTCAAGCAAACAAACAAAGAAACAAACTCTTCAGCGTTATAATATTAGTAGAGATATAAAAACCTGTGTAGTGATTTTCAAACTCATTGATTGATCGGCAATCGTTATCAAACTGGATGACATAAAAAAAGGTGAATCGTGCATGGACTACAAGTATTGGTTGATTCATTCGACAAAATATGGCTGTACAAAATCTTAAAACGTATTAAGAATCAGTTTCAATCAAACAGAATTATCAACGATGTTGATAACATTGTTGTTATTGCAACAATCTTAGGTAAGATGGTGGTAGCTAACCAGGTGGGCTCTGAAGCCCTTCCAAGGATGAAAACTTCCGCCTCCATAAAGAATCGTTCTCTAAACCTCCAGATTAATAACTGGTGGTCTTTACCAACTAGCCCATGAAGGCGGAAATATCACTGAGAACCAATACTTTCAAATCAATAGCGTATCGCGTCTTTAGAGCACAAGACAGCTATAGAAAAAAATACTGACTATAAAATGAATTCGGTCGTAACAAGTGGAATGCTGTGACTGTAACAAGTGCAAAATTGCGAAACTCAACCATTGAAATCAGTAAAAACTTGATAAAAATCCATATTATTTATTTCCCTAGGCTCAAAGTTGGCTTGACCCACGTCGTTAATAAGTACCTTATAACAGGTAAATTAAAATTATTAGTGAAAATACTTTTAAAAAAGTAAAAGGTAAACTTTACCTCAAAGTAAAGTGACTAATTTTATTTCTACTATTTTATTATACCTATCAGTTTACGCTTAGCTAAAATGGCACACTTTTAGAGCATGAGAGGTGAAAATATACTGGCATTTTATTATATTCTATTCAATCTACTCAACTTAATTTCCGCCTGACAACGCTACAGCATGAAAGAGCTATGTACGTATTTCTCTTGAATGAGATCGAGCTCTCAAGTATCAAGCATAATTGTTTGAAATTGAACGAAAACAAGTTTACGCAGTTCTTGTCCAGCTCGCTCTCGGCACTCAGAGCGATTGCGAAAAGATCCCTTTATGTGTCGAGCAGTGTTGCCAGATGCCTTTTCGTCCCAACGGCCGTCTCTCGTAGCGATGTGCCCTGCCATATGCAAGTTTGGGCTCGCAATTCTTCAAGCTCTGGGGGCGACCTTAGTTTTCCAGCGGATCCCATCATTTCTAATAAGTGTGGCCTCAGTTCCAGAGCTCGGTACTCCCCATATATCCAGGCAGAAACTCCAATCATTTTTATGAGGCCCACATCCACAATAGGAAATTCTTGAGTAACATACACACGAATTAAAGACTTTCGTCTGGAGGCACTGCAGTAGATGGACGAAAATATGCTGCGTCCTTCCCAAACGCTGTTGACCTCTTTCTAGAAGTTGGACTACTTGACCATCTAATTTAAAACTACCGAATTAATCAACAAATAAGAATCCGAATGGGGTGCAAAGAACTTAATTAAGTTCAACCCCACGAAGACACAAGTTTGCGCATTCACTGCGAAGAAGAACCTATTTATCGTAGTGCCTCAGTTCCAGGGAGTTACTCTTCGTATGTCCGGTAGTATTGGGATCCTCGGTGTGGAAATTTCTGCCAAAGTGCAGTTTAGGAGTCATTTGGAGAACAAAGCCAAATTGGCGACCAAAAAACTGGGCGTCCTGAACAGAGCCAAGCAGTACTTCACTCCTATTCAGCGGCTGATGCTTTATAAAGCACAAATACGACCGTATATGGAGTACTGCTCGCACCTCTGAACAGGAGCTCCGAAATATCAGCTCGACCCTCTTGACTCCCTGCAAAGGCGTGCATTCCGCATCGTCGGTGATCCCAATATCACGGCCTCAGTGGAAATGCTGGAGCAAAGGAGAGACTTTGGTTCTCTTTGCGTGCTCTATCGGCTCTTTAACGGAGAGTGCTCTGAGGAACTGTTTGCAATAGTGCCCTCGTCACCTTTTTATCATCGCACGACCCGCCACCGCAATAGAGTTCATCCGTACCACCTGGAACCGATCTCGTCTAGCACAGTTCGGTTTCAGCGTTCATTTCTTCCACGTACGTGCAGACTCTGCGCGAGCTCCCAGCTGCGGTGTTTCCTGAGCGCTACGATATGTCCAACTTCAAACGAGGTTTAAAAAGAGCACTTCTCTCCAGGTAGGCAACTGAGTTTTGCCCTTGGCTTTGCAGATGTCCATGAGCGGTGGTTACCACTTACCATCAAGTGGGCCACTTGCTCGTGCGCCACCTTTAGCAATAAAAAAAAGCTTATGCCGGTCTCAGGAGTTTGTAAATGGGACTTTACGAAACGAAAGATGCAAAACAAAATATTAATCCTACGAAAAGCTTCCTTTTAAGGTTCTACATGAAACAAACAAACTTTCAATTCAACGTCTCGTATGGAGCCCGATATGAAAAATAAAAGTCTGCGTAGAATGATCTCGTCTAGCGACTCGTGACCTGCAAAATTTTATTCTATAGAGCATGTAGACAAAAAGTTCTGGAAAATAAAAGGTTTGGATTCAATGCGGTAGAATAGCAGTCCCCACCCCGCCCCACGTATGTGCAGCATAGACTTACCGTTGCCTAAGAGCCATTCTACACGGGCGGTTCTCCCGCCACTGGAATCCACTCGAAAAAACTGCCTCAGACCACGGGACTACACGGAATGTGGTTTATCGCCGTCTTTTGTTCATTAACACCATCCACGCACGCCACGTACGACAAGCGCCCTCTCACAACTATCCATGCGGAATGACGCAATAGCGGGAAACCGTCAGTTAGTCATCGTGTAGTTTAAAGCAGCGGTTATCAGTGAATATGGAGACATATTGTCTCCATATTTTTATAAATAAGTAGACAAATTAATGCTAAAGTCTAACAAATTACAAAAAATATATCATGTAAGTTGTTGTGACAAACTAACAGTTACGATGCTGTTTCCGAGTATTTCCGGTTTCTGTCAGAATCCCTTGCTTTAGTTGCTTGAAAAAATGCTGCCATCTATTGACATGCTTATATAACTAAGCAATAAAACGGCGATTTTCGAATCAAAACATTGCTGTGCTCTCTTTGGTTTTAGGAACAAAAAAGCAGTGTCCAGTGCTACCGCCTGTCGAGAAAACTATGGAAGCTTTTTAGTTACCCGAGATAGTTTCCTAAGGCGTGCACGGATTTGTACCCATAGTACAAATCCGTGCATCCGGGCATCTGTACTAGTATTATGTAATCTGTGTCAGTAGTGATTTGACGCTGTATGCAGCACCGGCGGCGGTCAATTTACTCCCTGGTGACGGGAAACTGCGCAGTGTATGTTGTATACAACTCTCATATTAAATTGAGTCTAGTGCGGTTCAGGAGCGGATTCCAGCGACGCACGGGAGAACCACCCGTGTAGTATAAAATAAAAGCCGTCGACAATGCCGACTTTAAAGTCTCAAAAACTCAAAATAGAAATTCCTTTTTCCTATAGAAATTAGTGAATTGCAGAACCATTTTTAATTTTATTGTTATAAGCTGGCAAGCATGTGGCTAGTCCTGTACCTATGTGGTTTCTGTCTTGCAAATTTACAACCCAGCAAGGTCGCGAATATACATACGTTGCCAACTAGTGACTGCAAAGTGTCCCTTAAATAAGCTGAATATACCAGTATTCTTGCTTCTACAAGTTCAAATAATAACCTACAAGCAATATGGTGGAGATGCAGTCACAAGTACAATCAGACAAAGAAGCGAGGCCATGAAATAGTACGTCTCAATAACGTCAGCGCCCGCGTCTTTGTGCGCGAACAAAACGCGCCCGCACCGCGTCGCTGATTGGTTTTACAAATAACTCCGCACTTCACAAATCTTCCGGGAACTTTCAATTGTGAACGGGAATATATTGTTTGGCGTTATTGAAATACGAAATACCGGGCAAGTTTTGCGGCTTAGTGAAGCGGGGATGTTTTTATCCAACGCGGCCCAGATATGATTGTTTCCCATACTATCCTATAGTATGGGAATGTTATTGGTTAGACAAGTAATCAATAATATTGGTGCGTGATTAAGAATCTTTTTAAAGTTTTTTCGTCCATCTATCACATGTCGCGTTAAAACATGAGATCTTTAATTTCACTTCTCTATATAGGTCAGGAATGGTCTATCTCTATGCGTTAGACCTTCGACTTTTAAATCTGTGTATCTGGTCAAGAGCGTTATTTTTTCATAAATTTGTTTTTTATGGCTCGTTTACACAAAGCGAGTTGGCATGCGAGTCAGCCTGCCGAGTAACTGCAGTATACTGCAGTGCAGTTCATAGACTTTATCTAGACTTTATTATAGTTTTCTTTTTATAAAATCCCGTTAACTCGACATCGCGAAAACTCGCAAGAGACTAGGCAGCTACAATCATCGTGTTAACACCCATGCAAATTTAAAGGCGAGCCGAGCTACTGGCTTGCGAGTCGCCGACCGAATAGCCCGCATGGTAACTCGCTTTGTGCTTTGGGTAAACTAACCATTATTGCTTTTTTGTTTATTTTATTAATTTGTTTTTTACATTTTTATACTTTTTTGTTTTATGTTCAATTAGTCTTTTTTTCTTTAAAAAAAGATTAAAACGCGATTTTAATACCTCAAATGAAATGATTTTCCCAAATTTTCAGTTAAATGCTGACGATCCGAAAAAAAGGTTCACTTGCATCGTGGTTTCTTTTTTGCCATCGCAATGTAATTGTTAGTAGCATGTTCATTTTGTTACACTGGTGTCACACATTACATTTACGTAAGAACCTGTGCTGGAAGATATTCAGCGCGGGGTTGTGTGGGGCTTTCCTGGCCAAGAATACCTCCTTTGTGATTAATAAATAATCTATTAAATTGCGCTATTTTAATGATCTGCCTCCTTACCAGAAGAAGACTCTGTACCAAAGCCTTTATTGTTCATCATCATCATCACAGCTCATATACGTCCTCACCGGGGGGCACGAGCCTACCCTAACTAGTTATGTTAGGGCGATTAGGCCTTAGTCAAACCACTCTGGCCCAGTGCGGATTGGTTGACTTCGCATACACCTTTGAATTACTTCGCATCGCAGGTGTATGCAGGTTTCCTGGCGATATTTTCCTTCACTGTAGGAGCATCAGATGTACAAATGTACATATGAAATTCGTGAAACAAAAAACACATTGGTACATGGGAGGATCGATCGCGGGCCTCCCGATTCTACTCGGGCCAGAGTCCAGTGCCGATGCCACAGCGCCACCGACTCTCTTCATGGTTACCTTTATCTTACTATTTCTGCCGCCAAGCAGCGGGTACTTGCATCGCTGTGTTCCGGTTTAAGGGCAGTGAAATTAATGGGTACTGTGACTTGTTATTTTTACGAACTTCAAGAAAGGAGAAGGTTCTATGTTCGACTATATCTATTTCTTTTTATGTTTATTCACCGAGTACTCCGCCGATTTTCAATAGTCTTTTTGTAATCGAAAGAGTATACTTTGTACTTACTCTAATAGTCTTCTCTGCTTGGGTACCTCCGTCTCTCCTCTTTCTGCCGCAATACAGCAGTGCTTACATTGCTGTGTTCCGGGTCGAAGGGTAAGACATGGCAGTAAAATTACTGGATACCGCGTCTTTACATCTGATGTCACAAGTTGGCAACGTATACTGTGGTTCTTGTGGGGGTTGCAGTTTTGCTGCGAATCTCACAGAAGCCACATGTATTATAGGTGACTGTTACCACTTACCATCAGGTGGGCAGTTTGCTTGTTTGCCAACTTACTTGAAATTAAAAAAAGGTCATGTTACGATGATGGGGTCCCAGGAAAATCGAGGCAAACCCTTAAATTTCATAGGCATGTCCAAAGTGTTTCATATTTATCTATATTTAGGTATTTGCACCTAATAGTCATCATCATGACACTGAGCTGATGGTCGAAGGTTTCTGGTTGGTTAGGAGTTAGGGAATAGTTCTTTCAATATAATGGAAACGTATTAACGCATTGTTCTATTCTTCAAATAGAACAATGCGTTAATACGTTTCAATTGATTCAGGTGATTCATAATCAAGTGATTCAGGTGAGCTGATAGTGGACAGTAACTAGAACTCCTAAACAATTAGGTTGTTAAGAGTTCGACTTCGGGAATAATTCTTGCAAGGGAGAAAGACGTTTTAAGTTATTATGGTGTTTGCATTGGGTCAAATTCTAATACGCATGTAAGTATTAAACTTAGGTACTTTAAAGATCGACTTAGTTAATTATGTAGGGTCTAAACGCGCACAATATTAGCATAGTAACTCTCAAAATACTATGTACCTTTACTCGACGTTCGCTCGTGACCACGGCCGCAACATGGCGACCGAAACGTCGAGTAAGGGTACATAGTATTTCGAGAGTTACTATGCTAATATTGTGCGCGTTTAGACCCTACATAATTAACTAAGTCAATAATGCAACGCGAAAGTTTAAAATGTTATTTAACAAACCGATACGGGCCGGAAATTTTTAAAGATCGAAATGAGAACATTTTACAAAAAAAATAAAAGTCGACTTCAAAAACACCAAGAAGTCATAGATAATATAAGAATACATACAACATGACATTTTCATATTGAAGTCTATGCCAAGCAATGAACACCTGGAAAATCTTATTAGAACAAAATGTAATTATTTAAAATTTGGCACAGACTTCAATACAAAAATGTGAAGTTGTATGTATTCTCATATTATTTATGACTTTTTGGTGTCTTTGAAGTCGGTTTTTATTTTTTGTAAATTATATTTAAGTAACAAGTTGGAAAAAATTGCCATCCTTGTACCGTCACAAGGATAGCAATGTACGTTGCCAAGTTACTTAGGTTTGCAAGTATTACAGGGGCCTGTAGCTACTTACCATCATGTGGCAGTGGCAGCCTGCTTAATTGCCAACTTTGTTGTAAGTATAAAAAGTCCCCCTTCCATTTAAGGGGACACAGTCATTCCACTAGCGCCGCCATTACTTTTTTATTAATTATGATGAATTTAAGACGCTTCTACAAAAAATCGCAGTCAGGCTACAAGTTTAACATAACAATGTATATATAATTGTTAAACTGTGGTCAGGCACTCAATATAGATATTTCAGATTTTTGGGTGCTATTCAGGCATAGATTAGGAGTATAGGAATAATCATTGCTAAAAAAGGCCACTTTAAGCAATAATTATGATTTCGACTATTCTATACGGTTAATGTATGTTACGCACTCCTCTGGCCTCTACAATCATTAAGTATTTTTTTTCAAGTTTTCAAATATTTGCGTATAGTAATCATCATCTCCAAGATTTTTTTACCACGCTAAGCTGTTGTTGGAAGGATCCTGACTTAAAAGAGTTATAGGTTTGTTTGTTTTTAATATATGATAAGCACGTATAATTCTTTGAAGTTTCTTCAGCGAGCTAGTACCAATTAAATTCAATAAAAGATTTTTTAAAAATTACAAAAAATAAAAGATTTTAAAAACTAGATAGTTCAAATAATATACCAATACACACAACATTGCAGTTTTATTTTGAAGTCAGTGCCAAATTTTCACTAACTACATTACGCGTTAGTTTGAGTTCTTACATTTTCAAGTTTTCTAGGAGACATAAGGACATCGCTTGGCACCGACTTTAATATAAAAATGAAATGTTGTATGTATTATTATAATTGTTTAGACTTTTTAGTGTTTTTCAAGTCGGTTTTTAAATAATAATACAACGGTTCGGTCCCCATACAAGTGTGGTGGACAAAAAGGGTCATCTCGTTTCATCCATTGCACTAGCTATAACGATAGCCAACACCCTAGATATCATGATTCAAGACAAATTATTTTTCAAATACCCTCATACTTCAAAATATTTTTTTTAAGTGCTAGAAGTTGGGTAGAAAATTGTAAAATTTGTTGATTTCTCGTTCTCTATGTATCGACGTCTCATCATTTTGTTTGAAAAGAAAGTTATATTATCAGTTATGAATCGTGAAGTAGTAGGTAAGTAGTATTTTTTTTTAATATTACAACTGCAAATATGTGTTTTGTTACTGAGTTATGTACAGTTGAACTCGACAGATACTAGTTTTTTTTTATATTTTTCATGTTTGTTAGTCTAAAACTTATATGTACTTACCCTCTTGTACCCAGGCTGTATTTTTTATATATGATAGGTACATTATCCTTCTTTAAAAAAATAATAATATCAAACTGCACACTGGTGTACATCATACTTTTTTAAATTTTTTTTCAGAACATAATATCTACCTATTGAAAAAAGAATTTTTAGATCAGTGGCTCAGATATCAAAAATTAGAAAGAAATGAGCAGTTATATGAGTTTTTATCAATAAAATTTGATTTAAAAAATGCCACTGAAGAGTCTATCAGAAGTATAAAGATGGTGATAGCTCGAAATTCCACAAAATTGTCTGAAAAATGGCTTCACAGTGAAAAGCGTTATGAGCGGTTTATAAACTCTCCAGCAAGTATTAACTGGTTATACAGTGAAGCAACGACGCGGCCGACGAGCTGGCTAGGAGGGGATCCGACATAACGGCTTTCGGACCAGAGCCCATCGTACCAATTCCCTTCAGCCAGATTCGCGGATGGCTGCAAGAGCTCACCCGCACACAAGCACAAGACCACTGGTTCTCGACTCCAGGGTGCAGACAGTCAAAGGAAGCCATGCCAATCCTAAACAACAAACTGACCAAACGCATATTGCGTCTGGACAGGAACAGTCTGCGGCTGGTGACGGGAACCATCACTGGACACTGCTCACTAAACAAACACTACCACACCATAGGCATAACAGATAGCCTCCTATGCAGAGCATGCTTAGGGGCCAAGGAAACGGTGTCGCATGTGCTCCTTGAGTGCACAGGTGTCACCGAAATACGAAAAAACACCCTTGGATCTCCCAATTCTGTTACAGAATCTCTGGACAGACTCAGAGATCTCATACGCTTCTGGAGGGAGGTGGGCTGGCTGGAGTGACGGCCGCCCTCACGTACAATGGTCCACCTTAAGGACTAAGTGCGGAAACCGACCCCGATAACATAGAACATATACAGTGAAGCAATTCAGTTCACTGTCAAATGTTACCTGCAGCCATCAACCTCATCAACAGCAGATGCGACTGTTACAAATCCAGGCCGCCCAAAGGTCGACTTCGATGACGCTTCGTTTAAAACCAAAAGGACGTGTTGATGATTTGATCCAGTCGCGAAGTGCAAATAAGTTGATAGTGGCAGCTCAAGTATCTTCTAGAAGATCGGGTAACCGTGATGCAGCAATATACATACAGCAACAGAATTGCTAAAGAATTGATAAAAATACCCGTTTCTTCTCATAAACAACGGGGACTAACTAATGACGAAGCATTAGCCTATTATCACAGAATAGATAATAGTACTACGTACAGAACGGCTATTCACCTCCCCGCACACATTTCAAATACCTCATCCCACCCCGCACTTCGTTGTAGACATCACTGCCACATAAACAAGGGCGCGCGCGATTGCTCGGACGAGTAGACGCGAGCGCCGGCCGATAACAGAGACAGCGCTATGCGGGTGAAAGAGAAGGTAGTCGCTGCACTTCCCGCGTCATTTCGATTGATAACCGCGCACTCAGCCCTACTAGTATCCACGCACACATTTGCGCGTGTACGGACGTCATTTGTTTAAGTAGTACTAATAGGTAATTGATTTGCGAACGTTGTATGGAGTGTCCGGGGTGTGCTATTATATCACCGCTCGGTGTTTTGTTACCCTCCTCACACGGATATCCGGACGGAAGACCGCAGCCCTTCTCCAAGTATTTTGGGTGGAGTTTTGCGTAAGAAAAGATAGTCTTCCTCGTCATCTCTTCCCGTTGAAAAACCTACATTCAAGGCAAGTTCGGTTGCCAAAGAAACGCAGGTTTCGGAGCAAGATATAGATTCCCTGATATACAGAAGAAATCGGTGGGACTTGACTGATTTACATACGTGCAAGTGCCAATATTTTAAGAAATATTGACTTCGGTTCTGTAGCTCTCCCGGACCCAAGAAACCAGGAGTTTGCTCAACTTTGTGCATTTGAGTTGGATCGAATACCAGAAGAAAAACGTACGCTGACATATTCAAAGTTAGTGGATTTTATCAGGAAAGCTGGAAATTTATCAGCTTACCTAGTTGTGAATCAGATTAAGTACCAACCTCATAGTATGATTTGTTTTGATTAACGCAATACACACTTTTATTTTGATCAGTACGTTTGTTATTATTTCAAAAAAACATGAAAACTGCAACAGTAATACAAAAATTAATTCAAAACTAATATAAAAATAACCAATTAAATGATTTTTTGTTAGAAAATAAACAATAAAGGCCTTACTAATAACCATTGTATAAGCCTGATTTAGTTAAACAGTGTTTTGTCACGTTCACTCGAATGACATTTCAAATTCGAACAAAAGAGACAAAACACTGCTTAACTATACAAGGCTTATACAATGATTATTAGTATGGCCCTAAGTATCAAATAACTAGACTAAACTCATGTACATCAGCAGTAGTCATAATAGGAAGCATGAAAATGTGAAACTTATAGCACATAGTCACAAGTGTTTACACACAAACCATCAAAAATGTTCATGCAGTTCTATTGAACTTATAAATAAACAAAAATATTTAGGATTAATAATCGATGATCGTTTCAAATGGGTAGATCACATTCACACTGTATGTGACAAGTTGCGTGCAATCTTGTCCAAATTTGTATTGGTCAAAAATAAAATTCCATATTCTATACTTTTGCAACTATATAAAATGCTGGGAGAAACTATTATAAATTATGGCATAACAAGCTATGGTAGGACTTGTAAATCAAATTTGGACCTTATATATAAATTACAACTACGGATTTTAAAAGCAATAGTTCCATCTAAAATTAAAACACGATACCGAGATAATGTATATGTCAAATCTAAACAGTCCTACCTATTTATGTATTGGGTTAAGGGACAGCCTACATCTCTCAAAAACTATTTTATAATTTTAATTATTACTTAAAGAATAGAAAGATAGAAACAACCATGAAACACTCGGGGTTTTACAATTACGTGAAAATGTCTTGGTAAGATCACAAATGAAAAGAAACTAAATAAAGCAATACTATTACTTTTTAATTCTATTTCAAATTATTACACAGGTCTAACATAGATTTCACTTACAATGCGTCCAACTCGGCTTCTCGGTGAAAAGTGAGTGCCGTATTAGCTTGCCTTACCATGCTGTCTCGCCGGACCGCGTGGTATGGCAAACGCCGGAAGTATTAGCAACAAAAACATCAAGCAACAGTAATAAAATTATAAAACACTACAGTAATTCTTATTTTAATTATTTAAGCTTATCTTTTTAATAGTTGATGCCAAATAATTTTTAAATAAACTTACGTTGTAACACCAAATAACTTGCACATCAAAACAACACTCAACTTTTCATTACAATGTAATTTGACGGGATGAAATTCAGTAAAAATCATATTAAGTGATAATTTTGGATAAAATTGCAATTGATTTACTAACAATGATTATTTTGTTAACATATTTTTAATAAGATACTGTCTTGAATGTTTTTTACAGATAGAAGATCAAAATAGCTTTTTCATATTTGAAATCAACAACAAAACCAATCAATATTATTACAATTCGATGTTTTATGAAAGATTTAATTAAATTACAATAATTATTTTAAATAAAGCGTTATTTTTGCAATCAACGTATTTCGCTGCGGCGACACGGCCATTCTGCGATGCAACGCGTGCTCTGCGTTGTCCACATATGCCTTGCTCCAGTTTCTAGATTCACGAGTCTGCAAAAATTATAAATATCAGAAACATATTCACAAAACATATTTTGTGAGGCTTTTATACTTCCACAGTACATTATAGCCTAGTGATGATGAAACTAATACCTGTGGTATTTATTCTTTTTTTTTTTCTTCAGTTTAACATAATTCAGTGTCAGCAAAATTAATTTTATAACATGCTTTGAAAGGATAGGGCGGTAAAGGTTCGATGCTGTTATGAAAACAGAGGTTCTATGGATTTTAGAAATAGGTCGATGCTGTGCTCTAGGCGGTCTCGTACGCCGTGGTACACAGAGGATTATAATTCTTTTAGGATGGGTTTTATTGCTGATGCACTGTTATGTTACTGTCAGTAATAAATTTTATTGTAAATATGTACGGGTAGGATATGGTAATATTAGGTAGTTGCTGTTTTACAACATAGGCTCTAAGGATTTAGTGGTAGGACGATGCTGTGCTCTAGGCGGTCTCGTACGCCGTGGTACACAGGGGATTATTTTGGATAGGAATTATGCTATTGAACGGCTCCACACGTCAGTAGCATTTAGTTTAGCTAGCTATTTTGAGGCTTCTGATGCCAATAGCTTTAATTCAAATTATTATTATTTTTTTATTTGTGAATGACAGCTAGAAAATACTTTACCAGCTTAATGATTTCAGATTAACGACTCTGATTTGCTGTCATGATGCTCACGAGCAGACAGGGGCGGTGGCATCGACGACGGTGTCTGCGACGGCGTATGGGTTTGATGGCCCAGGTTGTTGTTCATCTGAGGGCGACACGGCCGCCTGGACGCCAGCGACAGGCTGTGGGGCACGTCGCAGCTGATCGTGCGCTACCTTGCGCGGTCGTCCATGGTGACCCACCACCTTCCGCACAAGATAGCGGTCATTGCCGAGAACCCTGTGAACTTCATAAGGCACACTAAATTTTAAATCTAAAGACGTTTGATTCCTAGGATTATTCTTAATTAATACGAAATCTCCCCTTTGAAAGTTGTGTATTTTCGCTCTACCTCTATCAAATCTCTCTTTATCTTTTATTGATTGTTGGATCATTCTTTGTCGTACGTGTTGTTCTAATACATCAAAATCAATCGATGCATTGTCAATGTTTACCAGGTTCAGTAACTCTGGTGGTACGCAGTCTCGGCGTCGTGTAAGAAGTGTGAGCGGAGCTGCACCTGTGGTTCGGTGTACGGTACAATTCAGAGCAAGCTGAAGGCTTTCCAGGGCAGTGTGCCAGTCCGGTGTTTCATAGTTTTTTATCATAATGAGTCCATTTTTTAAAGTGGCCATTACTCTTTCGACTTGACCATTGGCTCTACTGACACCTGGAGAAATAGCATGGATTTCGATGCCAAATCGATCACAGTAGTTTTTAAATTCGCCTAAAAATTCTCTACCACCGTCTACTATGATTTGTCGGGGTGTGCCAAAAAGATGAATGAGATGTTTCAAAGCAGCAAGTGTACTATGCTGACTTTTATTATTTGTATGGCGAAGTAGAACATACTTCGTAAAAGAATCAATAATGACTATAACATATTCTTGTTCATTTGGATTACCAAGTTTGCCGGTAATATCCATATGTATTACTTCAAATGGTACCGTCGGTTTATTTATAGGATGCAATCGAACCTGAGTTGCTCCTGATGTTTGTTTCGACGTTCGACAAACAATACAATTATCCACGAAGTCGCGAACGATGGAGTTCATTCTCTCAAAATAATAGCTTTCTTTTATTTTATGTAGAGTCTTTTCCCAGCCTGTATGCTTTAACGAATTATGGAAAGTATTTATAAGACTCCATTGAAATGCCTTCGGTACTACAATTAGCTTTTGGGATCCTAATAACGAATCGTTTTTCTCGAGTTTCAGGACATTGTCTTCAAGGATGTAGCCAGGTACCTGATCTCCATTGTGTATAGAGTCTATGATGGGTCTTAGTACGGCGTCTCGTCTTTGCTCTATGTTCAGCCACTCTAAATTATTCGCCATGACATTGACTATCAAAGAATCTGGGTTTCGGCTAAAAAAGTCTGCGTGTTGCATCCGCTCGCCTTTCCTGTATTCTATTTCAAACTCGAAATTTTGTAGGTATGCCCACCATCTGTGTATCCGCGGTAGCAGATCTCTTTTATGTTTTGAGGCCTTCAATGCATTGCAGTCAGTGATCACTTTAAATTTCCGTCCGTATAGAAAATGGCGAAAGTGTTTAATAGCACGAACAACTGCTAGAGTTTCCAACTCATAGGAATGATACCTACTTTCGATTTCTGTTGTTCGCATACTGAAGTACGCTATAACGTGTTGTCTTCCATTAATGATTTGAACTAAAATAGCCCCAAATCCAAGACTACTTGCATCTGTAAAGAGCTCTATAGGCTGTCCTTCTTGGAATATTGTTAATACAGGAGAGGAAGTTAGATGGTGAATAATTTTTTGACGTGCCTGTTCATGAGCATGAGACCATTGCCACCGTGTACCTTGTTTAGTTAAGTCATAGAGAGGAGTCATCGTTCGAGCGAAATCTGGGATAAAGCGACGGAAATAGCCCGCCAAGCCATTAAACTGCCGAACATGCTTAACAGTACTTGGTATAGGCGCTTTAAGCAGGGCTTCGGTCTTTTTGGGACTTGGACGGACTTGGCCGTTTTCTATAATATTGCCAAGATACTCTATAGAACGTTTAAAGAACAGGCACTTGTCAATATTGATAGAGAAACCCGCTTCTCGTAGAGCTATCAAGATTTTCTCAAGATTAGTAAGTCCCGTAGGGAAATCCCGACATTTGCTGATGACGTCATCAATGTAAACTTGGGCCACGCTATCGTTACTTTCTTTGCTTACACTACCAGGGTTTAAAAGAGTCCCTAACGCACGATTAATGCATCTTTGGTATACGGATGGTGCATTACAAAGGCCAAAGGGCATGGTGAGATATTCATAGAGTCCATCCGGTGTAATAAAGGCAGTTTTCTCGATAGAGTCCTCAGATATGAGTATCTGGTGAAAACCAGAGGCCATATCGAGAGAAGAGTAATATTGACCACCAGCTAATTGATCAATTTGATCAGCTATAAGTGGCAGGGGATAGTGATCACGGATGGTATTTGCGTTAAGTTCCCTATAATCAACGCACATGCGGTCTTCACCATTTTTCTTCTTTACTAAAATAATCGGACTGGAATATGGAGATTTGCTTTCACGTACGATATTATGATCTATTAATTCTTTTATTATAGCCTTAACTTTCTCGCGCTCAACAGGGCTTAATCTATAAGGTCTTCGTTCTACAAACTTATCTTTGTTTTTCAAGCGAATTTCTAACACTCCAGTATTGACTCTAGATTTCCCAAATCCTCGTGTAAATAAATCGGAGTATTTATTGAGGAGATTTAAAAGTTGTTCAATTTGAGCTTTGTCATTTAAATCGTGATTTATTTTGTCAAATAAAGGGTTTGGTGAAGATCGCATATGCATTACTTTAGGGTGAGAGTACAATATTGCACTATTTCTGGATACAACAACGCTTGGAACATTCCGCGCCACTATCGAAAACGGCGTTTATTATAATATGACCAATTTTTATTTGCATTTTATTTAAGCATGAATTGCTATAATTATTGGTCAGTGAATTTACGTTAGAGCTTATTTGTTTTTCTCGACGATAACAAGTATCATAGGTATGACCAGACTTAGAGCAAAATGTACAGTACTTATCACTAGGCCTGGTTGAAGAGGCAGATTGTGTAACTGATGGTTTTTCAACAGATGGGCCGTTGGCACTAGTGATGTTTCTATTACGACAGTTGTTAAAAGTGTGACCCAACTTTCTACAATGACTACAGTACTGGGGGCTTGTTTGATTAGGAATAGAATATTTAGCACGTTTATTGGGTGGTTGACTGGAAAGAAGTTGATTAGAACGCTTGGTTCGAATAGAAGATGCAACGGATATTAATTCTGGCACTGAAGTAGCTCTGGCATTCATTAACTCTATTCTGAGGCGTTCGTCACTAATTGTTCCGATCACTGCCTCGACTGCATCGCAGTTGTCAAGCTTATCTCTTGTTAGACGTCTCCACAATATCCATGATTGTGTTAAAAATTCCGCAATATCTTTTAAATGATCGAAGGTATGTTCTCTGAACCTCAATACGTCTCGGGAGTAACGGCTTTCGGGTTCGAATGTAGTTATAATATTTTGACGTAGCTCGTCCCACGTGGTCGTTGTTACGAGCCAATTATCAGCCCACATCTTCGCGCGTCCTTTCAGTAGACTAGTCACTTTCATGCGTACATCATAATCAGTTAATTGATAGGTATTTTTGGCTATGGTAATATGATCGCACCATTCGCGAACTCCAACGCTACCATCTGGGTCATATGAAGGTAGAAAAATGTCAGTTATTCTAACTTTATCGTTTTGTTGATGGTTTAGAAGTCGTTCGCTCATAGCTTGCATCATTGTTATCATTTGCGAATAGAAATTAGATGGTACGTTACCCCCATGCTGTGATACCAACGTATGCTCCAACTGTGCACATGTGTGGCCCGCGCCTGCGACGCAAGGTTCCCTCGTGGTATCCGTCGACGCAGCAGGCTCCGGTGTACTCCTATTCGAAGTGTTTGCCACTGAAGTTTTCGGGTCTTGGTCACTCATGATACACGGGGCTTGGAGATTATCTTCAGGATCTTCTTAGTGTGTCAGGTTCAAATCTGAAATCATAATAATTGACCGGGGCAGATAGGGGATCGCTGGGGCGATCCCACTTCTGATGTCAAATCTAAACAGTCCTACCTATTTATGTATTGGGTTAAGGGACAGCCTACATCTCTCAAAAACTATTTTATAATTTTAATTATTACTTAAAGAATAGAAAGATAGAAACAACCATGAAACACTCGGGGTTTTACAATTACGTGAAAATGTCTTGGTAAGATCACAAATGAAAAGAAACTAAATAAAGCAATTACTATTACTTTTTAATTCTATTTCAAATTATTACACAGGTCTAACATAGATTTCACTTACAATGCGTCCAACTCGGCTTCTCGGTGAAAAGTGAGTGCCGTATTAGCTTGCCTTACCATGCTGTCTCGCCGGACCGCGTGGTATGGCAAACGCCGGAAGTATTAGCAACAAAAACATCAAGCAACAGTAATAAAATTATAAAACACTACAGTAATTCTTATTTTAATTATTTAAGCTTATCTTTTTAATAGTTGATGCCAAATAATTTTTAAATAAACTTACGTTGTAACACCAAATAACTTGCACATCAAAACAACACTCAACTTTTCATTACAATGTAATTTGACGGGATGAAATTCAGTAAAAATCATATTAAGTGATAATTTTGGATAAAATTGCAATTGATTTACTAACAATGATTATTTTGTTAACATATTTTTAATAAGATACTGTCTTGAATGTTTTTTACAGATAGAAGATCAAAATAGCTTTTTCATATTTGAAATCAACAACAAAACCAATCAATATTATTACAATTCGATGTTTTATGAAAGATTTAATTAAATTACAATAATTATTTTAAATAAAGCGTTATTTTTGCAATCAACGTATTTCGCTGCGGCGACATATATAAATTGTTTCATCACTGTAACATATTGCCCGTACATGAACAAGTGAAGCTTAATCTACTTTTAGAAAACTATTTCAATAACACTTTTTATAATGTAAAAAAACATTGTAAGCAAACACGTAGTGCATCAGTGGTTACGTTAAATGTCCCGCTATATAATAATCTATATGGAAGACAATTGTTACAGTTTCAAATACCTAAATTAATAAACGAATTACCATCATCAATTAAAAATCAAATAAATGAGATAAATATTAAAAGAGTAATAAAAAATCATTATCTATCTCTAATAATAAAATAAAATAAACACAAATAAATAAGAAGTAAATATAGCATTATTCAAATAAATATTCAATATATAATAAAGAGGTAAAAAAGTGATTCTTCACTAGAGAATCACGGCCCGTGTGTACACAGTTTTTGTTCCTATTGTGGTGCCGTTATCTTGTTTAATGTAACCGGGCGTGTAGAGGGTAAGAGCAAAAATAGCGTAAGTAGTTGTTTCATATCCACCCACCTTGCGAGTCTGTCAATGTTGATGTTGTGTGTAAATATTGTAAGATTAATGGTGAATCCCAGTGTTCGGTAAAACCTAAAAAGGTTTATGTAGCACTGTGTTAGATAAAAGTAAAGTATAATAATTGTGATAATAAAAAAATAAAAAAAAAATTGTAATACCACTTCACACTGACCTCAACTTTCATAGTGAATATAAGAAAAGGGAGTTTAAGTTATATTGGTTTTGGTTTATAAAAATAGTTAGATGATGGATTGTTATTTTTGTGATTGATAATACCCATAAAGATGTAACGTTTAAATTTAATTTCAAGGTCTAAATATTTTTGTCCACCACACTTGTATGGGGACCGGACACTGTGCGGCGTGTCGAAAATTCTATCGGTCGAATTAGTTATGCCTAACGTTATAAGAACAAGGTTGTAGAATAAAACATTAATTTTGTGCCGACGCTTTATTCAGACAAATCTTTGAAATATCAAGGGTCTCTGCAGTAAGACAATTATCAGGTCGGTTTAGTACCACTATCATGGATTATTGTTTGCATACGAATATCATTCACTTTTCCTCGTCCACGGGATAAATACTTAATTCTAAAATACGAGTATTCTCATAGCTACTAAAGTTCACATTGATTTTCTACTAAATCTTATCTTAATGTGCTATAACACAAAGAAACTGAGTCAACTAAGTTGCAGGGAGACATTCATTAACTAAATAATATTAAATTAAAGATATAATTTAAATAATTTAAACAATATCAATAACGATTAAGGATACATTCACTTATTAAGGATACATTAAGGATACATTCACTTATTTCTATTCACCAATGATGCTATCGTTCTATATCCATCTTTTTACGGTCCCGAACAGAACAGGTGAGTGGTTCTAATTATTTTGACCTAATAAGAAGTTCAAAATAGACTTGTTTTATACGGTACACTATTAAATACATTATGTTTACATCCTATTTCTACATGATTTCCTATTTATCAATCTATATAACCAGTTACTCTGTGAGGTTTGGATGAAGGATTTCAATAGTTTTCTAATTCATTTAATTATTCCTATCTGTACATACTGATCACTTAATATTGGTAATTCCCTAAACCCGTCAACGTCTAGCAAGATTAATTGACCGCCATGTTTTACAAGACTGGGATCAACGGTCAAAAATTACGCTACAAAATGGCGTACCAAACTCCGAACATTAACAAGCTTCCATTCATTCTCACTCTCATACCGTCTAATAGAAAAAAATCCGGGAATTCCTTCCTTATCATAATGATCTTTTGATATAACAAAGAGGCCGGATTCAGAATATATTCAATCACTGAAAAATTTTGCAGCATATTTTCTTGTGCTCATTTCATTGCCACAAGTCATTGTTTAGACTCAACGTTTTATCTCATCAACTTGCATTCAAAATATTTCCCATTGTATTATCAACTTCAGAAGCTATCTCCAAGATGCATTTTCGTAATTAAGATTCTATTTCCTAGCTTTGACCCACCTCACTGCCATGACCAGCTGGCAGTCACAGATAGTCGCAAAGTTGACTGAAATCAAACTTAACCTAGGAAACGGTTGCTCTAAGCAGTCGTTTTCTTCTCGTAAGCCAGCAGCTCCGCCATGTTGTCGATGGAGATCTCCTGGACGAACCTCCCGGCGAAGTGCATGTACTCGGGCTTAGGGTTCTCGACTGAGCGCTTGCGAACTGAAAAGTGAGACAGGAACATTATACTCAAGTATCATGTGGAGGGACATTACGTCAAGTATTGTAGTTTTTTACACAGTATAAGGTTGTGGTTGACAATAAAAAATGATATGGCCGATGGAAGTGGCTACGACTCTCGGTGTCAACCTCAGGGCTATCTTACAATTATTTATTTACATACAACGGAGAAGATCTTGACCTGGTGGTAAATGATGATAAGGGCGAAGATGGAAGTAAACTTCACCTGTACTCCTCAACAACTGAGGAACTGGCTATCATACCTCTAATTATCAGAACACAACAAGTTATTAGCATTGTTATTATGGCGATAAACTTAGATAAGAGGGTGGTAGCTAGCCAGGCGAGTTCAGGAGAACTACCATCAACCAAGCCAAGCAGAACACTTCTGACCCAATTGAGAATCGAGAATCGAGCCCCGAACCTCCGGGGATACCGGTGAGTTTCAACTACTAGAATACGGAAGCGGATTAAATATGTGGGATAAAACCGATGGAAGTGACCACAACCCTCGGCTTCACCTGAAGAAGTGAATATATTACCTCTTATATCACTTCAATGCTTTCAACATTATTATCATAGCCTCAAACTAAGGTGTAATGGTCTCAGTCAGTCAAGCGGGCTTATTACACTTCTTCATCATCATCATTGCAGTCAAGAGACGCTCACTGTTTGACATAGGCCTTCCACAAGGATGGATGCGCTTCTCGCATCCATTACTTACCACCACACTTACCACCAACCAAATCTAGACATTGAATAGAACAATTTAGATAGGTGAATAGGTGGGGAAAATCAACCTCGGTGCTTCGGATCTGATCCAAATGTCCTCAACGACTAGATACGGCAATAAAAATGGATAGTCGGGGAGGTCACTCAATTTATCAATCAATGCCGTACAGCGATTGGGGGGAATAGAAGTCCCCGAACTAGTTGTCGGGAGTAGGCACGCCTCAAGCTGTGTTAGTGTACTCACTGGGTACGGCGTTATCATCCTCACGCCTCGCGGGGTCGCCCGTGACGTCAGCCGGCACGCCTCAAGCTGTACTAGCATACTCACTGGACTCACTGGTAACGGCGTCGTCGTCATCGCTGACGTCGGGGAGGTCGCTGTCGTTGCCGACTTCATGCAGCGCGTCGGCGAGACGTCAGACCTCGAGCTGTGAGTACAAGTCAGTGTCGTGCTGCAAGCTGTGTGTCTACTCACTGGCCACGGCGTCGTCGTCGTCGGTGACGTCGGGGAGGTCGCTGTCGTCATCAGCGCCGTGTAGAGCGTACGCGGGGCGGTCGCGGCAGGCCTCGGTGAGCGCGGGCCCGGCGCCGAGCGCGGCCGCCCCGGCCCCGGCCCCGGCGAGGGGAGGGAGCAGCGCGTGGAGCCGCGCGCGCACTCGCCGCACGTCGAACGCGTCGCCGCGCACGATGCTCATCACGAACATGTGCGGCATCACCACCACCTCCGGGTCCAGCGGCATCACGAAGCACCGGCTCTTCTCCACTATGCCTGCGCGCGGAGAGAGCGTTTTTCGGTGACCGACACGCACCAGTGGGCGGTTCTGTAGGCGTACTCGTGAGCCAATTCCGATCGGTCGACACTGAGATTGATTTTTCGCACGCTTGAGTTGCCACATTGCCGCCGAATTGGTCACGTGTTGAAATTCAGTGTTATAAAATTTTCTCAGGATACAGATCTAATTTGGCGCAAGTGCTGCTACTCAAGCGTACCTACATAAAATTACAATCCCAATGTCAATCTATCTGAATTGGTTCAAGAGTAAGCTTACTGTAGCTCTAATCTGGACCTAGCGTCCAGTGCTAGAGTTGTTACGTATGCAAAAATTTTGACATCTACAGATGCGGATGCGGATTTCAGTATTTTTAACAAGTATTTACAAATGGATTTAATTTGATTTGTTTACTAATATTTAAGAACAAAATTAAAACAGTTTTTAAAACAGCAAACACGCGCAAGGCACGTGCCACTCTGGTTTCGCCTACTTCCCGCTCCGCATTAATTGATGCGGATGCAGATGTCTAAATTAATGCAAATATTCCGGATTTGCGGATGCACTATTTGGCGTCCATCCTAGAATTTTGTAAGGGTAACCTAACATCCTGGGGTGGGCAGTAGACCATTCTGAGGTGGGCACGGCCCACCCGTCCCCCTTCTATACGCCAGTGGTTTTGCCTAACGTATAGTGATACTTAGAAGGAAAAGTTCGTTCTATCTAGTGTATGTTGACTTTCAATGGGGGGTGACCGGACCCCAAGCCCCAATGGTAATAAGCCTTCAAGACAACTGACCGGTGGCGTTGGCGCTGAAGTCGTGTATGAACTCGACGTTGTTGCCGCCGTTGTAGACGGCGACGCGCTCCACGCTGCCGTCGATGTCGAAGTGCTCCAGCAGCCGCGCCAGGTCCGGCTCCGGCGGCGCCACCACCACGTCCGTCTCCGTCTGCGAGCTCCACTGCAGCGGCACGCGCTCCTCCTGCTTCAGCGCCTCCGGCACTTGCGGGCTCTGCAGGATCTGACCGGTCGAACCACACGTTTAAGCCTCCATTTGCGCACACACTGCACTACCTGTTTTTCGATAGTGTCGCTTCATTGTGTCACTGTTGTTGACGCGCTATCGGTACCAATAGCGAACAATAGCTCAATTTGGACCGCGGTGAGAGTATATCGCGTGGCACTAGGCGATAAGTTGGGGGGTTATTGTCTAAGAAGAAAACTATAGCGGTCACCTTGCAATTAATTACTAATCATTGCTGCGTCAGTATTAGACTTTGTGTCGACTGTCTGCTAAAAATAGTAATGGATGCACTTTGATGACTTCTTAGACTGGGTGCGCTCGCAATGGTTTTTTTTATTAGTTACACAATTAAGGGTAAGCCCCAGATAAGTCTATTAATTATGTATTTTTAAGATTTGTATGTTTAATGTTTTTCTTTTTTTTCTCTTTTTCCTTCCTTTTGTTTCGCTTTTTGTATGTTTATTGTATCGTTTGTATTGTTTGTCGTGTCGTGCGTGGTCCTGAGGCCTGCCATAATAACAGCGCCCTAGTGAAAATATCCGCTAGGGCACATCCTGAGGCAGGGTCTTTTTGGGCCTCGCACGGATAAAATTTGTATTTATGTTAATATTCATGTATGTCTGTTTGATTAGTCCAAATAAACATTTATTCATTCACATGCCGTTTTATGTCGTTACCGGGGGGAGACTCTGTAAAGGGTCGCCTGCAGGGGTGCCTCCATCTTACCTATTTCGCCGCAAAGCAGCAGTGCTGGCACTGCTTGTTCCGGTTTGAATGGCAGTGAAATTACTGGGTACCGTGACTTTACATCTCATGTCACAAGTTAGCAATGTAGGTACACCGTGGTTCTTTTGAGATTTGCAGATTTGCTGCGAATCTCACAAAAGGGAGTAATATAGGTGACTGTTTCCACTTATCATCATGGGCAGTGTGCTTGTTTGGCAACTTTGTTGTATAAAAAAAATATACGGGGTGGAAGCGATAAGTGATCTCACTCGATTTTTTCTAAACTAAATACGGTTACTTTTCAAGCAGAAGCCAATTATGTGTACTTTTTCAGACATAATAATTACCGTCCCATCGCCCTATTACCCACAGCATCAAAAATCTTTGAAAAGGCTATGAACAACCGTATTGTTAATTTTTTCGAAAAATATAAGATTCTTGATGATAGCCAAAACGGGTTCAGAAAAAACCGCTCTACCGTTTTGGCTGTTTACAAATATATGCAAGAAATAATAGAGATATTGGAAAGTAAGAAATATGCTATTGGCATCCTATTAGACATGACCAAGGCATATGACAGGGTACAGCATAATAATTATTAAGTAAATTATATGGAGTTGGCATTCGAGGTTTGGCTCATAAATGGTTTTCATCCTATTTAAAAGACAGACAGCAGTACGTAGAAATTGAATATTTTGATTACGCCAATAGAGAAATAGTTAATATCCGATCAAACTGCAAAAATATAAATGAGTCAATACCTCAAGGAAGTGTTGTTGGATGTCTTTTATTTTTAATCTACATCAACGACCTTCATGGATGAGCCCTGTATCTTGTTTGCAGATGATATTTCGCTACTCACATCTTGTCAAAACGGTACAAATATACAAACTAAATTAAATAACGTATTATCCAAAACTTGTAACTGGATAAGTAAACATAACCTTGAAATAAACTTTAATAAAACTAAACTCATGACTTTCCATCCATACCAAAAAATACCACTAAAATTAAACCTTCTACTTTTACAATTTAAAAATTGAAAGTGTAAATAAATTTATTTTGCTCGGCTTAAACATAGATACTAATTTGAATTGGAAAGCCCACATTCAAAAACTTAAATCTAAATTATCCAGCTTCGCATCTTCAGGAGGTTAAAAAAGCTACTGACCTTGATACAGCTTTGGTCACATATTATGCATATGCTTATGCATGGCTTAATTATGGAGTTATTCTGTGGGGAAACAGCAACGACGCTCCTTCCTTATTCACACTTCAAAAAAAACTAATTCGTATTATAGTCAATCTAGAACAAACAGAAAGTTGTAAACCGTATTTTCTGAAACATGATATTCTTTCCCTGCCCTGTATATACAATATTTTAGAAATATGTCAATTAGTCAGAAAACATACTGAGCTTTACACATAGTAAATACATAGGATGGATTTTACTAGTACATAGGATGTACTAGTAAAATATTCCAAGACATAAAAATAAATTAATGGTTCCCACTGCCCGCCTTAAATTATGTTCATCTAGCACTTACAACATATCAATAAAGATTTATAATAAACTCCCTGAAAAATTAAAGAAGTGAAAAAAACGATAAAATATTTATAAAATTATTAAAACAAATATTAACTCATAAATGCTATTACAGTATTCAGGAATATATGAATGATAAAATTTAATAAAATAAAATGTAATTAAATGATAATATTTATAAATCATCTAAATCCTATAAAACAATATTCTACTAATATACAAAAGATTTTTAATCCCCCCATCTCGGAAAGAGTATTTTTGCTATTTGATATCTGACCGCCAAAGCCATTTTTATCCGCTTGAGGTTAAAGTAAATTTGAATTTAGAACATCGCGTGCACTAGGTATGTGATTTCAAAACATCATTAAAGCTATTTACTTTCGTCTCCATGGTGCCGAATTTATCATACAACTTTTTTTAAATTTGTTAAAAACTCAGACTCTTAACCTCCTTGGTGTACTTTTTATTTAATTTGCCTTGCGCGCGCCATGTTGTTTTAACGTCGTATTGTTCATCATCATCATCATCTCAGCCAAGAGACGCCCACTGCTGGACATAGGCCTCCCCCAGGGATCTCCAAACCGATCGGTTCTGCGCCTCCCGCATCCAGCGGCTTCCCGCGACCTTCACCAGATCGTCGGTCCACCTTGAGGGGGGCCTACCAACGCTGCGTCTCCCGGTACGTGGCCGCCACTCAAGGACCTTTCCGCCCCAACGGCCGTCAGTCCTGCGAGCTATGTGTCCTGCCCACTGCCACTTAAGGTTTGCAATTCTTTGGGCTATGTCGGCGACTCTAGTTCTTCTACGGATCTCTTTATTTCTGATGCGATCGCGTAGAGAAACCCCGAGCATAGCCCTTTCCATTGCCCTTTGAGTAACATTAAGCCTTCTGAGGAGACTCATTGTAAACGGCCACGTCTCAGTTCCGTACGTCATCACTGGCAACACGCACGAATTGAAGACCTTCGTCTTGAGACACTGCGGTAGATTGGCCGAGAATATGCTGCGTAGCTTCCCGAACGCTGCCCAGCCGAGTTGGATTCGTCGATTTACCTCTTTCTGGAAGTTGGACTTACCGAGCTGGACTATTTGTCCCAGGTAAACATATTCATCAACAACTTCCAGTGTAGAGTTGCCAACCTTCACAGGAGTGGGTACTACATGGGAATTCACCATGATTTTGGTCTTGTCCATGTTCATTTTAAGACCCACTTGTTGGGAAACTCTACGGAGGTCTTCGAGCATTGTGCCTATATCTTCCACGATCTCAGCCATGACCACGATATCATCGGCAAAACGAAGGTGAGTCATGTACTCGCCGTTTATGTTGATGCCGAGTCCTCTCCAGTCCAAAAGCTTAAATACATCCTCCAGCGCAGCTGTGAACAGCTTCGGCGATATAACGTCACCCTGTCTCACACCTCGCTGAAGTCGTATTGGTTTCGAGTTTTGGTCCTGGAGGCGGAATGACATAGTGGCGTTTTCGTACAATGACTTCAACACTTGGATGTACCGGTAGTCTATTTGGCACCTCTGGAGTGACCTAAGCACGGCCCAGGTCTCGACAGAATCGAAGGCTTTCTCATAGTCTACAAACGCATAGTGGCAGATTATAAAAAGCATAGTGGCAGATTATACTCCTCGGTCTCCTGTATTACCTGCCGCAGCGTATGAATGTGATCTATGGTACAATAGCCTTTACGGAATCCGGCTTGTTCGGGAAGCTGGAAGTCGTCAAACCTGCGCGCGAGACGATTCGTGATGACTCTCGAAAACAGTTTGTATACATGACTCAGGAGCGTGATGGGTCTGTAGTTCTTCAACTGAGCCCTGTCGCCCTTTTTGAAGATGAGTGCCACCACGCCCCCGTGCCATGCTTTAGGCGTATTGCCCTCGAGTAAGAAACTTTAAAACAAGTAAAAAAACGTATTACTCGTATTTGTTATACATAATATAAATATTTTTTTGTAATACTTACCTATCATAATGTTGTAGTAAATATATACCTAAACTGAAATAAAAGTATCTTGCATTTAGTCATTTCCTCGGTGAGGGGGGATGAAAAGTTACGTGTTGCACTCGAGTGCAAAGATTTTTCACCTTGTGCTCTTTTGATTCCCTCGCTAGCGCTCAGGATTCTAATTTTAGAACCCTTCGCTTGCTCGGTCATAAAAGATGAGCACGCGGTTAAAAAGCAACTTTGCACTCATGTATAAAGAAAGAAAGAAAGAAAGAAATATTTTATTTGGCCACAAAAAATACAGATAGAATTACATATAACACACAAAAAACATTACTAGATTACACAATAATAAAATGACGGCTGTTCGAGGCCAAAAAGGTTCATGCCTCAGCTAATGCTATTGACGACGGAGCCGCAATAGCGCTGGTTTTCAGGCAGAACCTCTGTTGTGGCCATGTAAGTGATTTGATGAAAATTGGTATAACAAATAACTATTAAAACGCCACAATATACATATAATGAATAATATTAATTAATACTCTAATATCGGTTACCAATAAAATTATTTTTATCTGTTTTAATATAAATAATACGTATAATAATGAATAATATTAATTAATAATCCAATAAGCTGTTGTCTATTTTAATGTAAATAATACGCCCTCGTCTCCTGTTTGAAATTGCTATACCCGACAGGGTCCATAATTTGTACTTTTTATATACATGCTTGTATGTATAACTAGCTTTTCGCTCGCGACTTCGTCCGCGTTATTTTTGTTTTCCCGTGGGAATCTTACATTTTCCCGTAGGAAGATTACCCTATATCCTTCCCCTGGTCTCGAACTATCCCTATACCAATTTTCATCAAAATCGGTTTAGTAGTTTCGAAGCCTATTCAATACAAACAAACAAACAATCAAATCTTTCCTCTTTATAATATTAGTATAGATGTAACACCTTTTGTTAACATTATGGTCACAATAAAAGTATTTAGTATTGAGTATTGAATCATGAACATGCCTGCCACTATGCTTGGCATATAAACTGCCACTATGATTGGCGTTTGTGGATTATGAGAAAGGCTCAAGAAAGGTTTCGATTCTGCCACGACCTGGGGCCCTATTTTTGAATCATTCTTCCGGCATCGAGCGCTCGTCAGTGTTCGATTTCTACTTATTTTCGTTTTTTTTTTCGACGAAAATCAAAATAATGTTGATCTTCGTCGTAATGTTCTATTGAGTTTCATCGCAAAAGAAACGAAAATCAATAGGAATCGAGCACAGATGACTCTTAAAAAGCGCTCGATGCCGGACGAATGTAGTCAAAAATAGAGCCCCTGGGCCGTGCTTAGTCACTCCGGAGGTGCCAAATAGACTATCGGTACACCCAAGTGTTTTAGTCATTGTACGAAAATGCCACTATATCAGTCCGCCTTCAGGACCAAAACCTGAAACCAATACGACTTCGGCGCGGTGTGAGACGTAACGTTATATCACCAAAACTGTTCGCAGCTGCGTTGGGGGATGTATTTTAGCTTTTGGACTGAAGAGGACTCGGCTTAAACGGCGAGTACATGACTCACCGTCATTTTGCTGATGATATCGTAGTCATGGCCGAGACCGTGGAAGATCTTGGCACAATGCGCGAAGACCTCTATAGAGTTTCCCAACAAGTGGGTCTTAAAATGAACATGAACAAGACTAAAATTATGTCGAATTCCCATGTAGTACACACTCCTGTGAATGTTAAAGGCTCTTCGCCGGAAGTTGATGAAGAATATGTTTTCCTGGGACAAATAGTCCAGCTCGGTAAGTCCAACTTCCAGAAAGAGGTAAATCGATGGATCCAACTCGACTGGGCAGCGTTCGGGAAGTTACGCAGCATATTCTCGGCCCATCTACCGCAGTGTCTGAAGACGAATGTCTTCAATTTTGCGGAACTGAGACGTGGCCGCTTACAATGGGTCTCATAAGAAGGCTCAAAGTCACTCGGGTAATGATGAGGGCTATGCTCGGGGTTTCTCTACGTGATAACATCAGAAATGATGAGATCCGTCAAAGAACTAGAGTTACCGACATAGCCCAAAGAATTGCAAAACTTAAGTGGCAATGGGCAGGATACATCGCTCGTAGGACTGACGGCCGTTGGGGAGGAAAGGTCCTCGAGTGGCGGCCGCGTAAGATGCAGCGTTGGTAGGCCCCCCATAAGGTGGACAGACGATCTGGTGAAGGTCGCGGGAAGCAGCTGGATGCGGGAGGCGCAGGACCGATCGGTATGGAGTTCTTTGGGGAGGCCTATGTCCAACAGTGGACACCCTTTGCTGAAATGATGATGATGATGATAAAGTCACTGATTGCGTGCATGATGTCAATACTTGGTGTTATCAATATGTAGACATTAGTAGCTATAATGTTAATTAGTAGCTGTAACGTTATTGTCTATAATTACGTAGTAACTATTATCTAATCAGTGGTATAACTATTTATGTAAACAAATACTAGGGAAACGACATAATTACGAATATAAACGTCGATAGTTATGATAAATTTCTTGCGCCCATTCTTCTTATCAACTAAAAGACGTCTTGAATGGATGGTAGTTAAAAAAATTGGAAGATTCACAAGAGATTTCTATCAAGTCATATCTGAATACTAATTTGATTTTAAGGTGCCAGCTGCATAATGCATATAGGTACATCTTAATTAATGTTTTTATACAACCAAGCTAGCACACAAGTAAGCACCTCCTGGGGTGGTCCCAAAGTGACCTTGGGACCACTTCAGGAGTATACTCTATCGAATACAAAAATAATTTTAAAAATCGGTCTACAAATGGCGGCGTAATCGCGTAAGATACACATTTAAAAATAGACGCGTCGAATTAATAACCTCCTCCTTTTTCGAAGTCAATCTCACTGTAATAACATTCCAATACCCACTCGATATCCTACCTGAGCAACGTCGATAGGGATGGCGCAGTAGCCCTTGTACCGCGTGCCCATGGACGAGTTGAAGTCGGTGAAGAAGAGCAGACTGAAGAAGGCGGCCACGATCAGCGCGAGAACCACGAAGAAGGCGAGGCACAGCATGAACATGTTACAGGACGGGCTGAGCGCGCGGCGCGGGCGCGGCCGCTGCTTCGCGCGCTCCTGGATCTCCTGGAAACCACCAAACATTGCGTTTGAATCAGGGTTGATGCAAATATCCGCATCAGTAAAAATCGATGCTGATTTTGAATGCTGACATTTAAGAAGGCGGGACCTTGCTCAAGTCAGGTGAAGTTTTAATAGAGATTGATACCAAAAGGAAGTCACGTGTGTTCCGTGTTCCCTTATTTTATTGTTTTGTCGACTTCATTTGGTTGGATCATCATCACAGCTAGCGTTGCCAGGCGTTCGGATAAAGCCGGACAGGGTTAGGCTTTTTGACCTCTTGTCCGGCCAAATTTGACTGCGTCCGGCCCGTCCGGTTTTTGTTAGGCTTTTTACATTTCGCAAACGAGCGAGCACCGAGCGTGGCTGAGCGCAGGCGACAGGACATAACGCAAACGTTGAAAGAGCTTTTTCCTTGATAGATCAGCAATGGACGAAAGAACGCAACAGATTACATGTTAACACTGTTGCCAAAATGTTGGTTGTAGACTTTAATTTAAAAAATTTGATATGTAAGGATTTTTACAACTACATTTTGAAAGAAACTGAGCTCTTAAAGCAGGTTTCGGCAAACCAATAAATATGAATAATTATTTTTATTGTGTAACTCAAAGAGACGTTTTTTTTTGTCTTATTGTTTAACTTAAAGAGAAGAAGTTTTGTTTTATTGTTTTAATTTAAGAGAAGAATTTTTGTTTTGTTTCATTGTTTAACATAAAAAGAAGTTTTTGATTATTTTTTTAGTTCAAAAAGTCTTATATGTGACTTTCATTAGTATTCAAGAAGAATTTAAATATGTTGATAAATGTTTAAGTATCTAGAATTTAATTTTGACTGATGACTATTTGACTGATTAATAATAAAGTACATAGGTACCTAAGACTGATTTGGCATTCGATTTTGTTTATTATTTCACTAGAATTTAACAAGATTTATGATAATAATCAAAAAAGCTTGATTGTATGTAAAATCAAGCTTTTTCAATTCATTCAATTTTTTTTTGTTGTACCTATTAATACTGAGACAAAATCCCTTAATAATGTAGGGTGTCCGGCCTTTCTACCCAAATGTCCGGCCAAACTGGCAGGTCTGTCCTGCTATTAGATTTGGCGACCTGGCAACCCTAATCACAGCTCAAATACGTCCCCACCGAGGGGTTCGAGCCTACCCTATGTCAGGGTAGTTTGGTTAGTTGGATTGGTTGGATCATCATCACAGCTCATATATGTCCCCACCGAGGGGTTCGAGCCTACCCTATGTTAGGGTCATTAGGCCTTAGTCAACCACGCTGGCCCAGTGCGGATTGGCCGACTTCACATACACCATTGAATTTCTTCGCAGATGTATGCAGGTTGCCTCACGATGTTTTCCTTCACCGTAGGAGCGTCAGACAAATGTACATATGAAATTCGAAACGAAAAACACATTGGTACATGGCGGGTCTCGAACCCCGACCTCCCGATTGGAAGGCAAGTGCCGAGGATTGGTTGGATGCTAGTAATTTATTATGTGACGTGCGTAGTATAATAATTAAATATCAGTAATTCATAAATCATAATCAAACTCATAAAGCCTCCCACAATTATAAGGAAAAATGAGATTTTCGGTCAGTTTTTTGATAATTCGTTCATTATATCATGTTGACATCATTGAAATTAAGCCATAGTGATGATATATACTATAATTGGAGATCGGTAATACCAAATGAAGCATTTCATGACTTCTTTATCTCAAAATTTATACCATGTCATACCATTTCATACGATGAAAGATCCATAATAGGCCTGCTGGTCTAGTCGTGTACATGTGACTATGTTTGTAACTGCACCCACGACCCAGGAGAAAATCCTAGTATAGGGCGACGTTTTTTTTTTAAAAAAAACATTTAATGTGATTTGATTATGAATTAAATAGATAACATTTTATGTGAGTTTTAACCGCCTCCGTGGTCTAGTGGTTGCGGGATCAGTTCGGGATTCGATTCCTAGTAGGGGCAGAAGTTTTTCTGTCTGGTTTAGTGGGTGGTAGGGCTTCTTAGCCCTCTTGGCTTGCTACCGCCGTCTTACCTAAGTTTGTCGCCATAATAGCAATGTTTATAGCATTGTTGTATTCCGGCAATAAGAGTTAGGATAGCCAGTTTCTCAGTTGCTGAGGGGTCCAGGTGAAATTCGTATCCACTTCGGCCTTATCGTCACTTACCATCAGGTGAGATGAAGGCCAAGAGCTTCCCTGTCATCATTAAAAAAAAAGAGAAAACAGAAAGCATGTTCGTTGTTATTAGATCGCCTATGTTTATGTATTTATGTAAAAATCTATATGTATATACACGGTTACTTTTTTATCACCCTGGATCATTTTAGGGACGCTTTAGGACACATCCATTATTATATAAAAAAATGAAATAGAAAATAAATAAAAAAATCTCAAAAAATGCTGCTCTCAACTACTTAGTGCAGCATTTTTTGGATTTTTTAGAAAATTAATATAAATTTAAGTGTATTATTTTTTTATTCATATTTAAATCATTCTAATACCATGTCGTGAAGCGTCCCTTAAATTTTCCTGGGTGATAAAAAAATAACCGTGTATAAAAGCGAAATACCACTGACTGACATAACACGAAATCTCAGAAACTGTAACACCTTGAAATTTCAAGCAGGTAGGTTCCTTATAGGGTGTAGACATCCGCTAAGAACGAATTTTACGAAACTCTACCCCTAAGGGGGTAAAACGGGGGTTGGAAGTTTGTATGAAAATCCTATGTTTTAGAGATAAGACACATAGTAAGTAATGAATTTAAAATGTGTGCTCTATAGATGGTGTGGAGGTGTACTAATAATATATCTTTAGAAATCAACCCTCTTTATGGTGCAAAATAGGGGTTGAACGTTTCCATGGAAAATATTTAAAATCTGCTCCAATTTCTATGAAATTTATTATTCGAGCTCCAAAATATAAATAACAGTCTACTATATTTTTCCTACGGGAAAATATAAAATTCCCACGGGAAAAAGAAAGTCGTGTTAGTTACACTATTTATAACTCGAGAAGGGCTGAAGCGATTTGGCTGAAAATTGGTGGGTAGGTAGCTTAGAATCAAGAGACGAACATAGGATAGCTTTTATTGCAGAAATCACTCCTTAAAAGGGAGAAAAGGGGGGTGGAAGTTTGTATGGGGAATCAATAACCGCTGAACCGATTTAGATGAAATTTGGTATAGAGATAGTTTGAGTTGTGGGGAAGGATAAAGGGTGGAAAAAAGGTGGGGGGTAGGGAATTTGTAAAGGGAATCAATAAAAAAGGATTTCTACGCGGGCGAAGTCGCGGGCAAAGGCTAGTTTATTATAAACGGAGCGTCAGTGGCGCTGTGGACTCTGCACTGGCCTTCCAATCGGGAGGTCCACGGCTCAATCCTGTCATGTACCAATGTGTTTTTCGTTTTCCGAATTTCATAAATATTTATCCCATGCTCTTGCGGTGAAGGAAAACATCGTGAGACAACCCGAATACGTCTGCGAAGAAACTAAATTCAAAGATGTATGTGAAGTCTACCAATCCGTACTGAGCCAGCGTGGTTGACTTAGGCCTAAACACTAACTTAAGCCCGAGCCCCTCGGTGGGGACAAGTATGAGTTGTGATGATGAATTATCGTTAGGTAGGTATATAATATAGAAACCAGTTTAGTACTTCCGAATTTGTACCGAGCGTTTAAGTATGTATAAACGCCTGCTGTAATTAATAAAGCAAGCTACTTGTATAAAAACAAACACTTCGTTATTGCTCTACTAATAAGTGAAGGCGTTTCTACTTAGCATTTTTTTATATTAGAGTTGTTTGTGCCTAATTATTTACTTCAAATGAATAAAATTCAATTCGATACAAATATGAAAATTACTAAATTCTTAATACTTATAGTAACCGAATTGCTTCCCGAAGATAAAACTGTAAGGAAGGTAACTTTATTTGCAGCGTTGCTGTACCTATGCAATAAGAGTTCCTATAAACAATAAGAGTTTGCAGAGTTGCTATAATAATAAAACACACACATGTTTTCCTCGTATTTTGTAACAAGTAACGTACTAAACGTTACATGTTACAAAATATAGCAGTTACCTGTAAAAGGCAAAAAGGTGAAAGCTTTTCGTACTACTTAATGGTTTCTCTGTATTACTATATTATTTCAACCGAAAAAGTGACGGAAAAATTAAAAACTTCAATTTATTGTGTATCATGAAACGAGTTTCCGCAATAATACTTGTATTCAAATTAAAGACGACATCCATTTGCATTTGAAAGCAACAGGTGAAATGGGAGCTGAAGATGGGCTTTGCGCATTGCGTGGATTTCGCTGTACGGGTACATTGTTATATGGCGCGATTTGCGCAGTAGCGATGCAATACAAATTATTGACTAAACGCATTAAACATTAAGAAGCTTTATACGAACATTTCTTTTTTTAACTAATATTTTTTATTCTTAAAAATGCTTCCGAATTAGCAATAAATTAATACACGCCCTGATTACTTCTTTATTACACTTTTCATATCTACGCTAGAAACAAAAAAAAATAAAAAAGCGACGATATTTTTTATTATGCATTCCGAAATGCTTTATGGTTTATTTTAGCTATTATTGTAGAAAATTAACTAAAGCATAACTAAACCTAAACACATAAAAACAAAGCAAATAATTAAAATATGTAGGTAGTATTCAACTTTTTGGTAGTAATCATCATCATCTTTTATATTTTACTGTGCAATAAATACTTACCACATCAACAACGAGTGGAATATTTAGCGAATCACTTTTCCTCCCCATATCACTAGCTTTCAACAAAACAGTCATCGTCAACGATATTATATGAGGAACGACCTAACGCGACGATGCACCTGGAGCGCACTATTTATGATGACCCGCATACAAACAAGTAATCAATACAGTCCAAATACGCACTTGCTTGATTATTTACTTTTTCCGTGTCTGCTGCTGTAGGGCGGGGATCGGAACGGAAGGAAGGATATCGTCAATATGAGTAAACATTGCAAGCCATAAAAAATACTACTTTTGCTTTCATAACAAATAGATATTACGTTTTAAGAAAATAACAAGATGTTTATTTTTTTATTAGTATTTTAGAACTTATTGCTGACAACTTTTGAAATAGCTTGATTTGAACTTGAAAATTGAATAGGTATTATATTTTTTTGGAACGCATCTTTAATTTTTTTTAATCTGTACTATTTGTTTGTATTATTATCTGTCTGTCTTCCTAATGTCGGTTTCCTATACGTTGTCTATGGTAAATAAAAAAATTTACAGAGGATTTGTGGAAGCTGAATTTGACTGACTTGAAGATTTTTGTGTTGTAGAATATTCCGCGCAGAAAAGAGGTTAATGAATCAGCGACGCAATAAGTGCTATTTAATCATGTTTGAATAGTCTTTCGCGAAACTATTTTCTTTTGGTTCTTTGTTTCATTGTATAGTATCCACGTTTGTTCAAAACCATTAGCACAAATAAAATGGCGACTGACCCAGCAAAAAACCGCATGCAAGTATTCAAGAACTCTGGAAAAGATGTAGATGTAAGTTAGACAGTCATCATATGTAAAACAATATAAATGTCTTTAATATGATTCAGGCCCGTAGTGCTGATTACTCGCATGTTATTTTTAGGAAATGCGCAGACGGAGGAATGAAGTAACAGTTGAATTGAGAAAGAATAAACGAGAAGAAACCCTTCAAAAGCGCCGCAATGTACCCATTAACGACTCAACAGATGAAGATGAAATTGAGAGGACCTTGGCTTCCACGGACTTGAAAGAACTGGTGGCGAATGCAGCAAATATCACCAATCCTGAAATCCAACTCGCGGCTGTTCAACAGTGTAGGAAACTGTTGTCTTCCGATAAGAGTCCACCTATTGACGACCTTATAGCACACGGAATTCTTCCAATCTTAGTTCAGTGTTTGTCAAGAGCAGACAATCCCACTTTACAGTTCGAAGCGTCATGGGCGCTCACCAACATCGCGTCAGGCACCTCGGCACAGACGAACAAAGTAGTCCACGCTGGTGCCGTACCTCTATTCCTGCAGCTGCTCATGTCCCCCCATGAAAATGTTTGTGAACAATCAGTGTGGGCATTAGGTAATATAATTGGAGATGGTCCTGTACTGCGGGACTATGTCATAGAAATGGGAGTAGTGAAACCTCTGCTAAGCTTTATCAAACCTGAAATTCCGATCACATTTCTGCGCAATGTCACTTGGGTGATTGTCAACTTGTGCAGAAATAAAGACCCACCGCCGCCACCCAAAACTATTCAAGAAATTCTACCTGCTCTGAGTGTTTTAATTGTACATAACGACACCAATGTAAGTAATTTCAGGTTAACATGCCATTTCTTTAATAGTATAGTTCAATAAGACAAAGTTGCATTAATTAATATTGTACTCTAAATATCACCTTATTTACTGTAATATGCATTATGATAATTTCCCTCTAGATCAGAAAGTCATTAGATACACACCTTAATCATTCACACTTCAATGCTAAATTACTGAATCGTTTGTACAATAAATTGATTTTATTATTGTATTTTTAAACTAAAAACCTAGATGAGTAACCATAGTGGAGGTCAATTGACCTTTTGATAATTCTGTGTAGATAACAACATTAAGTAAAAGATTTTTGCTATTACCACTTTTTCAGGTTTTCATTAGACTTACACATTCTGGCGACTGAATAGTCTGTGTTGTACATTAAATGTTCCATGTTTTGCTTACACAGAAAAATGCATTGTTTGGAAATTAGTGAGTTTCATATTACTTTTGAAATGAGTAAATTAGTTACTAATACTAATTACGTAAAAAAGGTTTCATTGTATTCATCATATTTATTTATTTGTGAGCATGTGAATCTAGCTAAAAGTGCAATTGCCACTAGCAACAAAAATTCATTTAAAATTGTGGTTTTGAACTCTTAATAAAAGATGGAGAAGACAATAAATAACAACCAATATTAGTTTATAGTGGTAATTTCAAATTATTAAATGTAACTTTACATCCAAATAATAAAAAAAACTACAAATTGAAATGAAATAAGCACCATATAAATGTTTCTATTATGACAAGAAAGAATGGGAATAATACAGTATCTGCTTGCCTTTGATGTAAACATTATGAACCAACAAAAATACAATTGGGATGATGACTGAATTCTAATTTTTACGTCTCGTCAGGGTTGATAAAAATCGTGATTTTTTTTTGACAGATTTTTTTTATTTTTTTCAAATAAATCAAAATAATCACGATTTTTTAATTTTCTTTAGAAACTTCAAGGAAACGTCATGATTTCTTATATTTATCTTTTTAACATCATTTGGTAAGTTTTTTTTATTTCTGGCAACTAATAGAAATCAGGCCAAAAAAAAATTTAAGCTAACAACACTCCCACCCATGTCATGTTAATCAAGTAAATAGAAAACACAGGGGATTCCCCAAATCGTACTTTGGTGTTGATATTGAATTGGAGTTATGGTGTAAAGTAAATATCATTACAGTTTTTTTAAATATCTTCCTAATACCAACAAAAAAAATCAACATGATATAAATAATTTGATTTAAATCAATCAACCCTGCGTCTCGTCATTAAATATTAAAATACTGTGGAAAAACATGCAGTCCTGTGAAATTAGAATTAAAATCGGCTTAGAAATACATTAGATACAAGCATTTGAAGTTGTTAATTTGAAGGCGATTAGACAGAGAGATCCGACATCAACCGTGATGTCATCGTTGAGTACGGCCATATAAACTCCATGTAAATTGCCGTTTTGCTAGAAAGAGATGGAGAAAAATCTTTAATACCTTATCTTGGTTGTTTTTATAGTTATTCGAAAACGGTTTTTTTCTTTCTGTTTACTATATGAATAAGCTTCTATTAAAGCAAAAAAAAATTTTTTGTCATCTAGCCTATTCACACCAAATAGTCTGCTTACACTGATACAGGGTCTATGACCTGTAAGTGATACTAGGATGTTGGTTTGTGTAGAAAATATAATAAAATCTAAATTTATTGTAATATTGACATTCTCCACTCTGTATATCTGTGCACACAAGCACCAAACTCAAAACATCTAATACAAGTAAACCATAATTTATTATTATGTGGCTCCTAATCAAGATAACATTTTTGCATTCATTAAAGTTTGACCTTAAATCATTTAGACAAAAACATTTCTATACATTAAAAAAAAACTTGAGCTAAAGGGTTGGGCTGTTGTTCCTCAATGATTAAAAAATGAATTGATTAAAAGTTTTGGCAAAACTGATAGGTATTACCAGTACCAAAAGGCTCTTTCTTGGCTAATCAATTCATACACAGAAAAATTCTATAGAGGGTAAATTTTCACATGTATAACTGTTTATGTTTTTAGATTTTAGTTGACACCGTGTGGGCCATCAGCTATTTAACAGACGGTGGAAACGATCAAATTCAAATGGTGATTGAAACAGGCATTGTGCCAAAGCTTATCCCCCTACTCTCACACAAGGAGATGAAGGTGCAGACAGCAGCTCTTCGGGCGGTTGGCAACATCGTCACAGGCACAGATGAACAGACACAAGTTGTGCTGAACTGTGATGCACTCTCCCACTTCCCTGCATTATTGACTCATCAGGTATGTGCTTGTTTAATCCGCATTTGCCCAATAACATTATGTCACATGAAATGTTAAAAAAATATATATTTTGTTAAACTGTGGATACCTATAAAAGCTTGCTTTATTTAGTCCTATAGCTTATTGGACAAATCTACACACACACCTTGATCTAATAAAGTTCCTTAAGAATATTAAGATTTTTTGTATACCATAATCAAAATAAAACGGCAACAGCTTATTTGTGTGTGCGGTGTGTGCTTTGAATTTATAGTTCAAAAGTTTTTCTGTATTCCAGCATATAGAGGTTCTAATTTAAAGTTATAAAATTAAAAGAAGATTTTATATTTAAAATATTGTATTTTTAATACGAAATTAATTGTGTAGATCATTTATTATGATTAATGAGTTTTGGCACGTAATTGAAAGCTGGAATTTAAGAATTCATCATCATCACATTTACCCATTATACACCGCACTGCTGGGCACATATATCCTTCAAGGAGGATGCGACCGCTACAGGATGGGCCAAACGAGTTTCCAGAGTAAGTATACTCTGGAAACTCGTTTAACTTAAATACAGAACAAAAGATTTACATTATGTTCAGTAATAAAATGTTCTGCAAAATCTCATCATCTGCTAATAAACAATTATTTTTTTATATTTTACAGAAAGAAAAAATCTGCAAGGAGGCAGTGTGGTTTTTGTCAAACATCACAGCTGGAAACAAGCACCAAGTGCAGGCGGTCATTGACGCGGGCCTGCTGCCGCTGATCATCGAGAACCTGCGCAAAGGCGAGTTCCAGACGCAGAAGGAGGCCGCCTGGGCCGTCTCTAACCTCAGCATCAGCGGCACCAAAGAGCAAGTGGCCACTCTCATCCAGTGCGGTGTCATACCACCCTTCTGCAACTTGTTAAGTTGCAAAGACACTCAAGTTATCAACGTAAGTCACCTTCATCTCTGCCAAAAAGCATTGACTACTTTTAAGGGAGATTTGGTCAGTCTCTCACTACACAATGGTGTCTACACATTGTTTGGTATACACCCTATCAAGCTGAAACCTACCCATGTTGACATAGTTATATAAAAGTTATGCCGTCATTGAAAAATCGAAATTGTAAAAGTAATTTTCTAATTCCCATGACTATGTTAACATGGGTAGGTTTTGACTTGATAGGTTATACCAAACACCTTGTATAGAAGAGGTCAAGCATATGGTTTCCCTTGGGAGTAGAAACTTGCTGAGTTGTAGAACTTAGACCGACTGGCTAACTAGGCTAACCCTTCTTAACTAAATTAGTCGCTTTGTAACATGTTTTTTATTTTGACAAATATAATTGTTTTGACTATAGGCAGTTCCTAAGATACCTGTTATTATAAATACAGGTGAAGCTTGCTTCCTTTTTGGGGACTGTCATAGCTAAACTTATGTGGGAGGAATGTCAAAAGTTGTTCTGTAGTACATTTAAAAAAAACTTTGTTTGCAGGTGGTTCTAGATGGTTTGAGCAATATGTTGAAGATGGCGGGCCCTAACGCCGAGCATGTAGCCAACATGATCGAGGAGTGCGGCGGCATCGATAAGATCGAGGCCCTGCAAAGCCACGAAAAAATCGAGATCTACAAGATGGCTTACGATATCATCGAGCAATACTTTGGAGGAGAGGTCAGTACCCAATATTTTAAGAGAGCCAGTCTTACTCGCGGCTAAGCAATCTATCATGTCGCAAACACATTAACGAAGCCCGGTATTCATTCGGCAAAAATTCAATTACGGTATATGAATATTTGCACAGTAATCTGACTGCACAACAATGACCAGCCCCCTAACCATGATTGCTAAAAACAAGAGTGGTGTCTCTGTTTCAATATTGTTTTAGCCTTGCTATAAGCGATCATTGTGATACAGATATTGAGAAATTACTTCCACTTCCCAGTGAGTCTACTCTACCCAGTCAAATAACATCATACTTGTTTCTGCAAGGATTCCCAATGTGCAAGTAGTTTTGGTCCCATCGCAAACATGCACAGGCTATGGCAACTGCCTTAAATCATGTATGCCAACATACCACTCTTGCTCAATTGGTAAAGCATAGTGTGACCGAATAATGCAGTCTGAATTTACGTTCACTAGCTCTGTTTGTCGTTGACAGTACACTTTATGTGAATGCAATCAAAGCCTACTGAGCCCGAACTATGCTGTGTACTGAAGGGTTTAGCCACATCGCCGATATTACCACTGCAATGAAATATGCAATTAATTATTCTAACATAATAACTGGTTAGATTTTTATAATAAACAATCCAGTATTCTAAAAACCGTACAAACTTATCGAAGTAGGTATCAATCAATCAGCCTATCGCAGTCCACTGCTGGACATAGGCCTCTCCCAATCTGCGCCACAACACTCTGTCCTCCGCCTTCCGCATCCAGTCCATCCCCGCTGCCTTTTTAGGGTTCCGTAGTAAACAAGGAACCCTTTTAGTTTCGCCATGTCTGTCTGTCTGTTTGTCTGTCCGCGCCGTTCTCTTCTCAGAGACTATTAGTACTAGAAAGCTGTAATTTGGTATGGGTATGTATATTAATCATGCCAAAAAAGTGGTGGAAAAAAACATTGAAAAAAAATTTTTTTTCATTTTTTCCCATACAAGTAAAGTGGGAGTATTTTTTTTTCTCAACTAACCCATCGTGAGGGGTATTGTTGAATAGGTCTTTAAAAAATAATGTAAGGTTCAGAACACCATTTTTCGATTTAGGGATCCGTTTCTGAAATATTTGGTTATAAAGTGCAAATTTTTGTTAGAGGTAAGGACACGAAAAAAATTACAACAGTAGTATATATAACGAAGTTTAAAGGAAAACTATCAGAGTTGAGTACTAGAGTTATAGACGACTAACTTATAAAATGTACTCGGAAAAGTAAAATTTCATTGAAAATTTGTTCTGAATATAAATTTACGAACCACGTGAAGTTAAGGAAATATAAAATCATTGCAGCTTTAATAATAATTATAATGTCTAATTTAATAGCAACATATTTAGTAATCTGTGGCAACGTGTTGTGAGGTGTGAGTGTGAACTAAAAGTTGACATTTGCAATTACGGAACCCTACACTGCGCGTGGCCCGACACGCACTTGGACGGTTTTTTAGATCATCAGTCCACCTTGCTGCAGAATGTCCTACACTAATAATAATAATAAATAATTCCTCCATTCCTTCGTCAGATGTGGCCAGCCCACTGTCACTTCAGTTTGCTTATTCTGCGAGTTATGTCAGTGACTCCAGTTCTTTTACGGATAACCTCGTTTCGGATTTTATCCTCCAAAGAAACTCCTAACATAGCTCACTCCATAGCTCACTGAGCGACTTTAAATTTAGCTGAAATGAATTAGCCCTGCTGTGAGTATCCACGTTTCAGCACTGTAAACAGGGTGTCCACATTCTGGAAAGTCAGGGAAAGTCAGGGAAAAGTCAGGGAAGCTCAAAGCAGTCAGGGAAAGTCAGTGAAATCGAAGGGCTACCTGGAAAGTCAGGGAAAAATTAGGATTTTACATTGTTTGGTCCCCAAATTTCCCAGTGATTGTCAAATGAGGAATATGTTTACTTCATGATTTTTTTAGAATGATTCTTAATTTTGACTATCGAATTATTTTTGTCCAATGTTTACTTTATGATTTTTGTAGAATGATTCTTAATTTTGACTATCGAAATATTTTTGTCCAGGTTTGCACGTTATAACGTAATTTTGGCAGACAAGTCATTCGAGCCACACTTTACCCTTGAGTTCAAATGTATGAACACAATTAACAGAACTGAACTGAACTACGCGCGGCAGCTGCGTGAGCCAATGTTCGACCGAGGTAGACGTTCATTTGCCGCGCGAGCCAATTTTTAGATAATAATTTAGCAGAACGCAGCTGCCGCGCGCGGCAAGCGATATACCTCGAACAGCCCGCGATTCATTCTTGTAAACCTACGAGTCATCCGTTTTATGTAGGTGTTGCTGTCGCGCGCGGCGACCCCGTCCACATAGCGCGCGGTCGCCGTGAGAACCAATGTTCGAGGGTTTGCCGCGCATTAGTTTATACACACCTTTATGTTGATGATTTTATAGGCTTTTTATGGAAAGTAAATTGTATGTTATGTTACAATGAAAAACATCAGAAGTATTAGTCATGTGTGTTACCGCCTCTAGCTTGGATAACTGCTTGCATATTTGAACCTATTGATCTTACCAATCTTACAATGATGTCTTGGAGGATGTTGTTCCATTCTTCCTCTATCACATGATCTTCAAGAACATCACGAATATATCGTTCTGTAGCCAATCCGCGTGAATAAGCATTGGATTTGATATAAACCATCTCTGTTCATGCTGTCATCATCATGCCGCCCCACACTGCAACAGTTTCTTTGATCATAAGCAACAGTTTCTTTGATACAGCATTGAGCGTAACGTTCTCTAGACACTCTTGTCTCGCCAGGAAAAAGAACATGCGCCCATTGATCCAGTGTCTATTCTATATGCTCACAAGCAAATTGAAGACATACTCTGCGGTGAGCTACAGTTAATTTTGAGCCTATTATAGCACTTTGAGGTGTTAAATTGCGCTCGGCTAACCTTCTCCTGACTGTATGCGCGCTTATGGTCATTCCACATTTGTCACGAAGCTGTTGTTGCACCTGCACTGCGTTCTGATGCCGATTCCTCGGGACATTCAAATGCATGTAATGCGGAGGCTGTAGTCCGGGGCCTGTCAGTTTCAGCGCGTCGATCGAAGGCTCCAGTCTCTAGGTATCTTCTATAGACGCGCTGCATCAAAAAACGCCTTAACATTTGAGCAATCTGACGAGGACTAAGGCTTCATTGAAGTAATATTGCGACAGCTTGAGTATAGCTTCCTGGAGCGGATTATCTATTTTTAACAACAAAAACAACCGTAATCTGAAGACAAAGTAAGCAACAACGCAGAAAAGTCATTAAAATCAAGTAAACGACGACCACGACCTTTCCGATCCGGATCCTATTGAAAGAGGTGTGAACACAATCTCCCCAAAGTTGTTCACGGCGTGCTTGGAAGATACATTTAAGCTCCTTGACTGGTGTGATAGGGGTATTAACAGAAATGGAGAGCAATTAAGTCATCTGCGATTTGCAGACGACATTATCATTTTCGCTAAGACTGCTGCAGATCATCAGCTTATGTTGGAAGAACTTTACGACGTGTCACTGTCGGTGGGCCTTCGCATGAATATCTCGAAAATGAAAATCATGTCCAGGGATCCGAACATAGGCCCCATAATGATTGCGGGAAACGTGGTTTAGCAGGTTGACCACTACTTATATCTGGGGCAGCTACTTACCCATGAAAAAAGTGGGCAAACAAGAAATAGAACCCCGAATAAAACTAGGCTGGGGCGCGTTTAGCAAAATGTCCCACATTTTCAGGAGTGAGATGCCTGTATCTGCCGAGCTTTCCAGCAATGCGTCCTACTAGTGCTCGTGTATGGGGCTGAGACCTGGACCCTGACTAGGCAACATATAAACGCCCTACTTGTAGCACAAAGGAAATGGAGCGAGCCATGCTTGGGGTTTCTCTGCGGGATCGGATCCGGAATACGTGGCCCGCAGGACCGATAATGGAGCAATAAGATCATCGAATGGGAGTGGCTTCCCAGAACAGGGTGAAGGAACGTTGGTCGGCAGCCGGCTCGTTGGTCAGACGACATAACAAAGACAGCGGGCAAGAACTGGACAAGAAAAGCCCAACACCGTAGTGAATGGCGCAGAATGGAGGAGACCTATACCCAGCAGTGGGTGGACATAGGTTGAAGAAGAAGTCAACCCTCAAAAGATTAATGAAAAGCGTTTATTATCTTAGTATTCCATAAGAGCCTTTTTGCCGATATATTTTTTTTATTTAACAAACGTACAAACATTGGAAGAAAATTGCATTGGAACTCAAGGGTTAAGAGTGGCTCGGTCTATTTTTTCGCCAGTGTAGTTTCTACAGTGTAAAAATACTGTGCCTAAAAATAGAAATTATGTAAGTACTTAAAATAATGAAATTTTAGATAGCATTTGGTCTGAAAATTGCAACAAAAATTACTTAATGATTTTCGAAAAAAAAGTATTGTATTTTATTTTTCTGTAAAATGCATATGGTCAGGGAATTTTAAAAAATGGTCAGGGAAAGTCAGGGAAAAGTCAGGGAATCTTTTTGAACATTAGCAGTGGACACCCTGGTAAATCATGACAAGTAGGATGCACTGATCATATAGACCTTTGACTTCAGGCACTGCAGTATAGGCGATGAAAATACTCTACGTAGGTTGCGAAATGCTGCCCATCCCAACTGAATTCTGCGGTTGGCTTCTTTTTCGAAGTTGTGTCTACCCAATTGGATAACTTGTCCCAGATAGACATACTCCTGCACAACTTCGAGTACCGAACCGTCAATGCAGATGGGCTCCGGCACAATATGTTCATTGAACATGTCTTTGGTTTTATCCAAGTTCATGCCGAGGCATTCAGCTAAGCTGTTCCTTGCTGTGACTGTGACGACGACGATGTCGACTCACCGTTTACGTTCACCCCCGTCCTGACCAGTCCAGTGTCTTGAAGACATCCCCGAGCGTATTTGTGAGGAGCTTGGTATATAAGTTCCTCCTAACTAGTACATAGTCATGGTTTTCAGATTTTTTACTTCACATGTAAGGACCTTGCTTCCTGCCAAATATCATGATTCAAAAGGAAGTACCAGGTATTGAATTTTGTATGAATGTTTTCGTAAAGATGTCGACGCGACATTAGTTTTCGCCATATTGCAATGAATAAGCAAATCCCGTGAATGAATAGATATCGTGAACTACCCCCGTAGACAAATGCCACACGCTAACTTTTCCGCAGTCGCTCTGCAGAACAAATGTACGGAGATGACATTAGCTGCGAAAAAATTTCATTTTCATACATTTTTTTCTACGGAAAAGTAAGCGTGTGGCATTTGTCTAGGGGAGCTGAGGGGCAATCGCACTATTTACAACGTTTCAACCAAATCAGAAACGTTACCGTTCCCATACATTTTGACAACACCTTGACAGCAGTCAGATGTCAAAACATATGGGAACGGTAACGTTTTGGTTTTGGTTCAAACGTTCGTAAATTGCGATTGCCCCTCTGGCCTGATCTTAAGGCGCTGGCCGCACAGAAAAGACGTATCGCGAGGACGCGTCGCGGACAGGGCGCAGACCCGCAGAAGCGTCGCGCGCGACACAACACAGACAGAAAAGACAGGCCAGCCATTCGTTGCTACCGTAATTTTTTTACGTATTCATAAACAACCATTCAGCTGGCAGGGGGGAGGATAGCTGACTATAACAAAAATTAGTACCTACTTTAAAACGTAATAACCGACGGACGGAATAAAATATTTCACCGACGGATTACTTATTCGAAGAATGGTGTTTCCGCACTCAAATATTATTGACAGACCTATCCAACCACACCCCGCTCCATGCGACAAAGAACCACCCCCACTTTACATCTTTAAATTTTATTTTACGACTGATGGTATGATCAATGTGTAAAACTACAGCTTTCTAAACCCATGCCAAACAGCTTTCTAGTCCAAATTGACTCTAAGCATGGAGACAGACGAATGGGGCGAAACTATAAGACTGGCCGCACACACACGTATTCGTGTTCCGAATGTGGGCCTCCGAATGCATCAAATCTATACAAAATGCACTGACTGCCGCACACATTCGTTTTCATTCCGAACGGAACAAATTCTGTACGTACTACACTAGATAGAATGGTAGCAATACCGAATGAGAAAAAACGAACGTCTGCGCTAGGTTCACGGAGTTCCGTGTCTGTATTCTGTGTTCGGAAATCGAATGCGGAAACGTATGTGTGCGGCCAGTCTAACGGTTGCTTGTTAACTACAGAACCCTAATAAAAGTGTTTATACCATTCCCCCTCTTAAACTCTTAGTTTATTTACTGAAAAAAGTGAATAAAAAGACAGGCCAGCCATTCGTTGCTACCGTAATTTTTTTACGTATTCATAAACAACCATTCAGCTGGCAGGGGGGAGGATAGTTGACTATAACAAAAATTAGTACCTACTTTAAAACTTAATAACCGACGGACGGAATAAAATATTTCACCGACGGATTACTGATTCGAAGAATGGTGTTTCCGCACTCAAATATTTTTGACAGACCTATCCAACCACACCCCGCTCCATGCGACAAAGAACCACCCCCAATTTACATCTTTAAATTTTATTTTACGACTGATGGTATGATCAATGTGTAAAACTACAGCTTTCTAAACCCATGCCAAACAGCTTTCTAGTCCAAATTGACTCTAAGCATGGAGACAGACGAATGGGGCGAAACTATAAGACTGGCCGCACACACACGTATTCGTGTTCTGAATGTGGGCCTCCGAATGCATCAAATCTATACAAAATGCACTGACTGCCGCACACATTCGTTTTCATTCCGAACGGAACAAATTCTGTACGTACTACACTAGATAGAATGGTAGCAATACCGAATGAGAAAAAACGAACGTCTGCGCTAGGTTCACGGAGTTCCGTGTCTGTATTCCGTGTTCGGAAATCGAATGCGGAAACGTATGTGTGCGGCCAGTCTAACGGTTGCTTGTTAACTACAGAACCCTAATAAAAGTGTTTATACCATTCCCCCTCTTAAACTCTTAGTTTATTTACTGAAAAAAGTGAATAAAAAGACTGGCCAGCCATTCGTTGCTACCGTAATTTTTTTACGTATTCATAAACAACCATTCAGCTGGCAGGGGGGAGGATAGTTGACTATAACAAAAATTAGTACCTACTTTAAAACTTAATAACCGACGGACGGAATAAAATATTTCACCGACGGATTACTGATTCGAAGAATGGTGTTTCCGCACTCAAATATTTTTGACAGACCTATCCAACCACACCCCGCTCCATGCGACAAAGAACCACCCCCAATTTACATCTTTAAATTTTATTTTACGGCTGATGGTTTGATCAATGTATAAAACTACAGCTTTCTAAACCCATGCCAAACAGCTTTCTAGTCCAAATTGACTCTAAGCATGGAGACAGACGAATGGGGCGAAACTATAAGACTGGCCGCACACACACGTATTCGTGTTCCGAATGTGGGCCTCCGAATGCATCAAATCTATACAAAATGCACTGACTGCCGCACACATTCGTTTTCATTCCGAACGGAACAAATTCTGTACGTACTACACTAGATAGAATGGTAGCAATACCGAATGAGAAAAAACGAACGTCTGCGCTAGGTTCACGGAGTTCCGTGTCTGTATTCCGTGTTCGGAAATCGAATGCGGAAACGTATGTGTGCGGCCAGTCTAACGGTTGCTTGTTAACTACAGAACCCTAATAAAAGTGTTTATACCATTCCCCCTCTTAAACTCTTACTGAAAAAAGTGAATAAAAAGCACTTTTCATCACTATTTTGGTGTTTGAATTTTTTTTTTTTTTTTAATACATATTTAACTCTCCACAGACTCGTGGTCCGTGCCTTTTTCATTTTTTTAGGTTTCTTTTTGATCCATTCTATATAATATTAAATTATATTAAGACTTACGACTACTCTTATTTTAATGTGATTTTAATGGTGTTTGAATTTAGAACACACCGATATATTCAACCTCCATCTCGATGCTGTACAACCTACTTCTACAAAAAATACTCAATATTGAATGTCTATTTTCGGTTAAATGTTTCTTTTTCTCGTAGTCATGGTATAAAGTATAGTATGCAACTCTTGAATAAAACGGATTTATACCGAGGGCCATGAATCACTCGCGTCGCTCAGGATTCTAACACTTGAATCGCGAGCGTAGCGAGTCACCCGTCATCATGAATCACTCCCTGATCCTTCACTTGCTCGTGATTCGTCTATCCATCCTTTATTCACTAGTTGCATAATATACTATTGTGTGTGTATGTCAGGAGGAGGACGCGACGCTGGTGCCGGCGGCGGCGGCCACGGGGTTCCAGTTCGAGCCGGCGGCGGGCCCGCACGACGTGTACCGCTTCTAGGCGCGGGCCCGTTCGCGCGAACGCTCGCCCCGCACGCGAACGCTCGCACGGACGATCGCGCGGACGCTCGCGCTGTGATACCGACTCTATTGTGATGTTTCCGATTTTAACCTCGTTCTCCGACCTCGCGACGTGACGGCGACGCGACGGCGCCGCGACGGCGACGGACCGCCGCACGTCCCACGCCGGCGCGCGTACACGCGATGTACACCGCTTGTCTATCGACGCTTTTGTAATGAAATAACATAGTATTTATGTTTCGATTTTAACTCAAATGTAAAATGAGCTCAGAACTAGAACACCGCAGTGTAATTATGTATTGTGGTTCTGACATTAAGCCGGTTTGTATCTATATAACAATAAATTCTGTCCAATATTAAAAGTTTTATTTTTTTATTGGGGGGACGGTGTACAAGTTTTGCGGGTTAGATTGACGGCGGCGACTCTCCTCGAGATCCTGATCCCGCGGACTTGTATTCGTAGATTCTCTGTAACAAAAATGTTAATTTTAAGTAAAGGACGATGTCGAAAATCGTCCCATGACCGACAAAGATTTGCCTTGCGTCATAATAATGTATTTTATAACATTTGTATCAAATATTTCTAACCGACTGACAAAGCAAAATTAGAAATATTTAAAAGTACCTTCAAAAATAAAACCAAAAGAATCCTTTACTCGATTGAATAATATCCATTCGATTGATTATAGTTATAAACGTTAATTTGTTAGTTTTCATATAACTCCCTTCACAATTTGTAAAAGATACTGGTTTTATAAGACCTTTCAAATCAATCAAGTAGCTACATTGCTGAGATTAAACATATTTTTTTAGATAAAAACACTTTTTTTTATTAAATATCGATACTTGCTTTTATCGATTACAACTGTTATTTACTTTTAACAAGCTTTTATTTACTTTCACCTGTCGCGGTGTCTGTAATGAAATCTTGCAAGATAAATTTGACCCACTTCCCAGTCTCTGATTGAGCTGAAATTTTGCATGCATATACGATCGCGTGACAATGCAATATTATGATGATATAAAAGCTTGTATTTAAAAATGGTTTTATTAAATAATTTTACTTGTGTTTTTTCATAATCTATGCGTTTGTCACATTAACACACGTCAATTGAGTACTCGCTTCCGCTTGTTTATTGTGTTTGACTTGATTTATATTTATATTTAGATTTCTTGTTCTTTACTGCTGTCAACATACTCGTATTTGTTTGCAATAATGATTATTATCTTTAATAATTATAAAAGTATGAATACATAGTGTATTACTTTAATGATATAAAATGTTACTTCAACTAACGTCAAAATCTGATTCATTTTCTATATTTTATAATTCGACTTCGAAGCTCGTCCGCAGTAAATGATATGGTCGTACATTATTTACTAATGTTTAATTATACAAAAAAAGGTATTTCTTCACTGCTGTTGGTAATAGGACGCAAAGCAATTTCCTTCCAGTTCAATTAAAAATCTACAATTTTCATTTGACAAAATATCATTGATCATTGGTACGGTCAATAATTATAAGTCTAAAATCATTGATTTAGCTTACTTGTAAGGCAAATATATTATTGCCTGATATTTAAAAAAAATCTTAGTAACATGCAGTAGATCAATTATACATAGCAGGTAAGAAGCAAAATAGTGCTCGAAAAATCCAGATGTCATCATAACCAGGATTCGGAATTACAGATTTATTTTTAAAAGAATTATCAGGTTATCCTCTCTGATTAATAACTTTATTTAGTTATTACATTTTTGTTACATTTTTTACTATTACTAAAATTGTGTAAAAAAAATTATTGGTTTTATTCAATATTCCCCTTGTCTGTGTTCGCGTTGCTCCCGCAGGCGCGATCACAAAGTATATGACAGTATCCTGGTAATAATAATATCCTCGTCATCACAGCCTACATGTAAACGTCCCCACCGAGGGGCTCGAGCCTACCCTAAGTGTTTAGGCCTTAGTCAACCACGTAAGCGCAGTGCGGATTGGTCGACTACACACACACCTTTGAATTTCTTCACAGATTGCCTCACGATGTTTTCCTTCGCTTAATTCGAAAAACGAAAAAACACATTGGTACATGGCAGGATCGAACCCTGGACCTCCTGATCAAAAGGCCAGTGCTGAATCCACAGCGCCACCGGCACCGGCGCAAACACAAGTGTAGGACTATGTTGCTATGGTGATACTTCACTCGCACAGTCCCATTGAACGGTTAGCTAGCTGACAAGATCAGGCGCAGGCGCCACTGTTTAACGTATCTTCCGTGGCATCGAGGAGAAGTGTTTCTTATTTTTGATTAGTTCATCATTTCAGCCAGGAGCCCTACTGTTGCACATAGGCCTGCGCTATGGATCTCCAAACCGATTGGTCCTGAGCCTCCCGCAGTTTTAAGACTGATTCACACAGATCAGTGAAGTCACAGTTCCGGCACAGTGTCGCCGCCGTGATACTTATTCTTTCATACTCACTCACTTATTTTATCGTATCACTTCTTTAGAAGACATAGGTAGGTACATCTAAATTCATTAGCAGCATTACGTATTTCTTTCGCAGTAACTTGGTATACTGACAGCATGCGGTCTCCCGTGGCTTATTTTGTATTTACTACCTTTATTAGGAACAAACCTCTAGTGTGATAGAGTGGGAAAAACCGCCACTATGCATCGGGCCTTACCTGAGGTGCGCACCGCTGGCGGCAAAATCAAACGTATGAAGTTGTTTTATGTTTTCACGACCACGAGAACTAGCGCCAGAGCTCGCGATGGATGTGCAACGTCAGAAGACAATCCGGTTTGAGCTTGCCGCTAGAAATCATAAAGGATCTCACAAACTTTAGTACCAAGGTAAGGTGAGTATGAGATATTCTTTTCGTGGACAAGCACCCTTAAATCTTCCAACCCGCCACGAATTCAGTCACAGTTGTCAGTTAGATCAGTCATCACAGTATTTACCAATGACGAAACTTACTATCAGCTCCTTGGCGAGCAGCTTACCGTTAGGAAGCAATCAATAAATTTATTTATATTATGTGGAATATTGCGTAGCACCTTCTTCATGTCACAGGCGTAGCACCTGACGTTGCGGCAGGTCTCTTGGCTGAGGTCGTCGTGAAGCGAGCGCAGGGTCACGCGGGCGTTCAGCTCATCCGCGTCGTAGAACAGGCCCACCTTTTGTTGGAAGCTGAAACGTATACGACTAAGGAATAGTAGATATCTCGCCATTGGCAGGGCACTGCTATACTTTTCTTTAAGTCACGGACCTTAAAAAGATTGACGAGTTTCCGCGAAAATTAAGACTGAAAAACAACCACCACCTTTTTTGCTGTTTCTGTATGTACTGTCTTACATGGTGTGCTTTATTACGCAAAAGTGTTTCTATCTATTTATAACGGAATACAAAGAAAGAAAGAATATTCAACCAATTCCGGTTATTTATGAGTCAACGCGTTAAGCTCGCTTCCTCTGCCTTATCATCAAATATCTGCTTGATTTGGTCGGTGGTACAACCTCTGAGTTCACCTGGCTAGCTACCACTGTCTTACCTTAGTTGTGTTCCAACAGTTATAGATGGCCAATTCCTCAGTCATTGAGGAGTTCAGGTGAAGCTCGTTTCCAAATCTGCTTTTCTACTCACGATCATGTGAGATGAAGACCAAGAGCCAGACTAATATACAATTATCTAACCAACATTGTTTTCTTTTGTATTATTTAGTATTATTGGTATTGTTGTTTGCGTTTCGTCAAAATCACTTTTATTACTGTTCTATATTTGTAGTATGTACCCATGAAGCAAATACAAAGAGGAGATGTTATAAGCATCTAGGTCCAGCTCCTATCACCAGAGTCCTGACGTCACGCATTTTTAGTTTAAGCTACTCAACGCCAGAGGCGCTGACATCAGTCGATCTTTTTATCTGTCGGATTAGTACGTCGTACGCTCTTCTTTTATTTTAGTTTTAAATTACCTAAATACAAAATTAAATGTTGTATTCTATCGTGCAAAAGTTACACAGACGACAGAAACAAAGTGAACGAAAAAAAAATCTCTTTCCATTTGTAAGTACATTAAACAAGCATTATTAATTTATTACTTGACGTATTTCTTCTAGAATGTTCGACCTCGACGCCACATGGACGCTTCTGTTAATGTCCCGATAAAGCACAAAAGGCCCTCTAGTGGTGAGTAAAAATATTAACGAAAACGTAGGATGTATTAAGGGCGAAAACAAAACACGTGAATTAATATAAGCAGTTTTAACGATTTTTATTTTTATATTATATTGACACAGCACCTAATAAATTATCTTTCTCCTACGAATGTATCTTTTAACATAATTATCTTTCTCCTACGAATGTATCTTTTACTGCCACCTAGTAATGTATAGCGGAACTTGTTGTAACGGAATTGTTAACCATTATTAGAGCGAGTAACATCTGTTTCGTAGCTGCTCCAAGTTTATATTTAAAAATATCAATTCCTACTCAGTAAATTAATAATAAATCGCCGTAAAAGTGTTGATTGTTGATATCGCTGTGTTATGGTTGTGCCAAGGCCTCATAAATACGAAATATAGTGATAAAAAGTGAAAAAAGATAATCTGTCTGTACTCGACGCATTCTTACGCGTAAGCGACGTACGGCGCATGGCGCATAGGCTGTTCTGATCGCGACCTTTTGCTCAGTGCAGTTGCTTCGCCTGTTGTTTTTCTTCGGGGCAGGTGGATTGTAAACAAACTTTTGGTATTGAGTGGCGCTGTATGAGGCGAATACTTTCGTTTAAATCTTTATTACCCCACTACAGCAATGAATAGGTGCGCAGGATGTCCAAATATTGCGGAAGGAATCTCGTTGATGCAGTGTTGTCGTTGCGCCGATAAATATCATCACACTTGTTTGAATATCAGTAAAGAAATTTTTTTAACTTTTACCAAAGAAACCAAAGACTCCTGGGTATGCCCTTCATGTCGTTGCAAGGAACCTAAATCGGGGGATAACTCCAATACACCTATTCGCCTGCAAACTGTATCACATACGGCGAAACAGGCAGACACTATAGTTAACCCTCAATACGACAACGTAACATTGCGCTCTAAGCCACGCAGCTCGTCCAACTGCGGTTGTCTCTCCCCGGAAATAATTCGAGAAATAATTAGAGAAGAGTTGGATAATAAATTTTGCTCACATATAAACGACATACAGATAAAACTGGGAAATCTTGAGGAGTCACTAAAATATTTCGGAGCCGAGTACGAGAGAGTCAGACAAGAAAACGAACAGCACAAGGAACAAATTATTCACTTACAAAAAGATATTGCGGATACCATTACCACAAATAAAAATCTAAAAGACCGCTTGAACCAGATTGAGCATCTTTCGCGTAGTAATAATATCGAATTGCAGTGCGTCCCCGAAAACAAAAACGAAAATTTATATAGTATTGTACAGCAGCTATCTAAAACCATCAAGTGCTCTCTGTCCGACTCTGACATTCAATACTGCACTCGTGTTGCTAAGCTCAACAACGAAAGTCCTCGCCCTAGAGCTATACTAGTGAAGTTTAGTAGCCGACGTCTACGCGACACTTTCCTGGCTAGTGCTATAAAATTCAATAGGAACAACCCAACTGAAAGACTCAATACAAGTCACTTGGGTTACGGAGGTGATAAAAAAAGCGCTGTGTTTGTTTCGGAACACCTCACACTCGATGCTAAGCAGCTTCACTTTGGGGCTCGTCGCAAGGCTAAGGAGCTTAATTACCGCTATTGTTGGGTCCGTGACGGCAAGATTTTCATCAGAAAAAGTGATACATCCAATTTTATTCATATAAAAGACTCACTTGCTCTCGACAAGCTAACTTAATCACATTTTAATCCATTGCCATAATTTCTTATCTTAGTATACCTACTGATAATACTAACATATTTGTTATTTGATTTGCTACAAAAATATATACATTTTATGTTACATTTCTACTACCAGAATGTAAGAGGTCTAAGAACTAAAACACTTGATTTGTTTAATAATTCTGTTTGTAGTAGCTATGATGTTATTGTGTTAAGCGAGACTTGGTTAAACAGTAGCGTCTTCGACTCGGAACTTTTCGACGATCGCTATGTCGTTTACAGGAGAGACAGAGAAACAAGTGGTTTCCACAACAATAAGAATGGAGGTGGGGTTTTGATCGCAGTTGCTAAGCAACTTAACTCTAGACGCCTACAACATTTCGAGTCTCACTGTGAGGATCTTTGGGTGCAAATAGACTGTCAGAGTAGTAAGGGCAAATCTGAGTCGTTATGTATTTGTGTCGTTTATCTTCCCCCTCCTATTCAAGAACATATTCTTTCCGAGCTTATATCCAGCGCTAATCTTGCAATAGATCAGCATAACTTAAAAAACATAATGCTGATTGGTGACTTTAATCTGGGCTCAATGTCCTGGAAATTCACTAACTCTAATAGTTACAGTACTTGCGAAAGGAATGGCAAATTCTCCATCTTACTGGCTGACTTTATTGATTTTCATAATCTGACACAGTACAATCACGTGTTAAACAAGAATGGTAGAACATTGGATTTGGTCCTGAGTAATGTAAGAACTCTCAATCTCACTGAAACATATCCCCTCTCCATAATCGATCCCTTACACCCACCAATTAAATTTCAGTCTTCTTTGTGCACTGCCTGCGGTTTAGAGTATTGTAACATTGAGAAATTTTGTTTTTACAAAGCGGACTACTCTAAGATCTCAGAAGAACTCAATGCAACATGTTGGGATGAAGAATTTAAATCTTGTCAAACTGTGAATGAAATGACTGACATATTTTACACACGAATTCGAGCAATTATTAACAAATACGTCCCGAAATCTAAAATCAAAAGTAAAAGGTATCCCGTATGGTTTTCTCGTGACCTTATTGTCTTACTGCGCGAAAAACTTAAATACCGCAATAAGCTGAAAAAATACAATAGTAATCCACTGGACCAACTATCATTTCAACTCATTAAGAGGCGTTCGGAGCATTTAATGAATGTTTGCTATAAAAAATACATAGGCCAGCTTGAACACAATCTTCGATCTAATCCGAAATTATTCTGGACATTTATTAAAAATAAAAAGAAGGGTCACAGTCACTATCCTGCCCTAATGTCACTAGGGGATTGTACAGCCTCGAGTGGAACTGAAGTATGCGACCTTTTTGCACGTAATTTTTCTGCTGCTTACACAGTTCACAATGTGTCTGCCTCCACCGAACGAAGCGCGGACCTGTCAAGCAGTTATTTATCCGTAATCAAATTCAAGGACGATCAGGTACTTAAGGTTTTAAAGAGACTTGATCTACATAAGGGATCTGGGTCAGATGGGATTCCTTCTATCTTTGTTGTCAAATCCGGCGCCGCAATAGCAAAGCCTCTGACGCTCATCTATAACAAATCGTTAGCTACTGGTACTTTTCCATCTTTCTGGAAGCACTCCTTGGTTGTCCCATTACACAAGAAGGGGCGCCGCGAGCTCATCGATAACTACAGGCCCATATCCATTCTTCCAGTATTCGCGAAGATACTCGAGCAACTCATATATCCGATTTTAGCGTGGCATATAAAACCATTGATCGACATCAATCAACATGGCTTTATAAAGAATAGGTCCACAGCAACTAATCTTACGGCTTTCATTGACGGTGTATCTCGGGCCCTCGACCACCGTTCTTCTGTAGATGCGATCTACACTGATTTCAGCAAAGCATTCGATCGAGTAAATCACCAAATCCTTTTACATAAACTGTCCACACACGGAATTGCTGGGTCCTTGCTGGGTTGGTGTGGGTCGTATCTCTCGGACAGACAATTTTGCGTGGTTGTCAACGGCTACAAGTCACGACCCTACTCGGTACATTCTGGAGTACCTCAGGGTTCACACCTTGCGCCTCTGCTGTTCAACGTATTTGTTAACGATGTTGGATCGTGCTTCAAAGAATCAACTTATTATCTGTTCGCAGACGATCTGAAGTTTTACAGACCAATCATGTCACTCTCTGATGCCATATTAATGCAGCAGGACTTGGACCGTCTTGTGGATTGGTGTGATAATAACGATATGGACCTGAATGTTTCCAAATGCTCTTGTGTTCACTTTTCTCGCAAAAGAAGCACAGACCATTACAAATACATGATTGGAAACAGTCCGCTAGCTGATGTGCAGAATGTTAGGGATTTGGGCATACTTGTTGACCCTAAGCTGCGCTTCAATGAACACATCGACAATATAGTGTCTCAAGCATTTAGAAGTCTCGGTTTTGTATTGCGTAACAGTAGGGATTTTAGCAATCCTACTACCAAAATATTATTATTTAACTCTCTCGTTCGTAGTACGTTGGAATATTGTAGTGTGTCCTGGAATCCATTCTACGACGTCTATATAAAAAGGCTCGAAAGTGTCCAAAAGCGTTTTCTATGGCATCTCACTTTCTCTTGTAATTTAGCCAAACGTATCAGATCATACACGGATAGACTGGCGCACTTCAGAATGCATACTCTTGAAAGTCGAAGACGCATGTTGGATGTTGTCTTCTTGTTTAGGCTCACTAATGGCTCTCTGGATGCACCTGAACTTTTATCATTATTAAAATTTTCTGCTCCCGCAAAATTACCGCGAGCTTCCAGATTTAATATCTTAAATGCATCCTTAAGCAACTCAAATCTTGGACAAAATGCACCGCTCAACAGAATCATTAGAGAGTTTAACGCTGTAGCACGTACCAAGCAATTGGATATCTTTAACACTACAATTGGCGAACTTAAAAAACGCCTGTTAAATTAGTAGAATAAATTAGTAGAATAATTACTAATAGTTAATGTAATTTGTTCTTTTTTATGCAATTTGTTACTATTTCATGTTGTCATCGCCTATAATTGTAATGGCACTTAGTTCATTTCAATCTGTTTAAGAATTACATGTTATTGTTATTAATGGTGTACATTATGTTGGTGATCAATAAATAAATAAATAAATAAATAAATAAACTTTTATGTTAACGTCAATAATGCTGGCATTTTAGTCTGTACTAGCACTGCTGCCACCTAGTAATGTATAGCGGAAGTTTTATGTTAACGTCAATAATGCTGGCATTTTAGTAATTCTACTCGCTACACGGTGACAGTGGCGTCGCGCACCCTCCCCCCGCACCCCGATTTCCGGCTTCACTTGATTTCATACGGAAAACGCGATAGGGCACCTCCTCTTTGTATTTGCTTCATGTATGTACCTACAACTCATCAGTGTTTAACTGATGTGCTGAAGGTACTTAAGAGGCTGAGTAACGCCAACAACCTTGAGACATGAGTTTCTTCTGGATTACGGACGAGGCGCGCTATTGAAATTGAGCGAAAAAATTAAAATATATATATTTTTAAAAGAAACTAGTAATTTATTTGAAGATATGAAACATCAATATTATCAAATTAAGTCTAACGAGTTAATTTCCTGAAAATCATTAAATAACCTTTGTTAAATAACTCTGTTTTTCTTCTGGAAGCTGTTTTTGGTGAGAGTCTTTGGCATATTTTTAACGATAAATTTTGAATCAAATGTGTTTTGGGGACATGGATATTCTCAGAAATATTTTCAAGAGTACCTACTAACATATATTTTTTTTATTACGTTTTAAACAGGTTTTACTAAAACAAGTTTTAAGCGGGCTCGATTAGCTTAGGTTCTTAAGTTTAGCGGGGCAACAATTTTATTGGGAAAATATGTAAGTTCGAGTGGCGGCCACGTACCGGGAGACGCAGCGTTGGTAGGCGCACACCACAAGGTGGACCGACGATCTGGTGAAGGTCGCGGGAAGCCGCTGGATGCGGGAGGCGCAGGGCCGATCCGGTCCGGAGGCCCCTTGGCTGAATGATGACGATGATGAATATGTAAGTTCAGTTCTGGGTGCGGTGCGTAACATTACAGCGTTCCATCTCGCTAAAAAGGTACCGCGGCGGAGGCGAGGTCCGGCGGTAGTCCCGGCTCGGGCGGCGCAGCAGCGCGGCCAGCCGCTGCAGCAGGCGGAAGTTGTCGCGGCGCACGCGCGCCTGGCGCTCGCGCTCGCGGCGCGCGGCCGCCGCCTTCACGCGCACGTGCGCGCGCTCCGCCGGCGGCGCCGCGTCCACCGCCGCCACCGCCGACGACACCTCGACATGCGCGACGCTAAGGTTACGCTATCAGTATTTCATCAGTCTGTTATGATTGACACCAGACTGATCGTGTGACCCGGTGACTGATGATGATGATGTACCTACTGATGAAAATCAGAGATTCTCTGATGAAAATTTTATTTTCGTCAGTCCGGCGGAGACTGATGAAATACTGATGGTGTAACCTCCCACTTACGGGTCGTTCAACTACACTCCCGGACACCTAAATCGAGCCGCCTTGCTCTTTTGGATTAGGTACCTATATCGTCATAACTTTAAAAAATATTTGGACAACCATAAAGTTTTTATGCAATTTTGTAGCTGGCATATTCATGTGCTCGTCTGATGTGCTGATTATGAATATGCCAGCTATAAAATTGCATAAAACTTTTTGGTCGACAAACATTTGTGAAAGTTATGGAGTATGGACGATATAATCCAAAAGTGCAAGGTGGCTCGATTTAGGTGTCCGGGACTGTATTATGTACACCAATTTTTGAAGATTTTTGACAACAAAACCTGTAACGACCCTAAATCGCTGCGTGTATGGCTATATACCTTAACTAAACCTACTTATTTTAATAAAACCGTTACTTCATACAGTTACTTTTTAACCACCTCCATGGTTTAGAAGTTGTGACCACTGCGGTTGATCGAGAGGTCCGGGTTTCTATTCTCCATGGAGGCAGACATTTCCCTGCTCGGTGTAGTGGAGGGAGAACTTCTAGAATTAACTAGCAACCATTGTCTTACCTAAGTTTGTCGTCAAAATAACATGTCAATAGCACAGGAGCGCGTTCAGAGCCTTCGCGCGAAGTACAACTTATCGCTCTAACCCCGTTCAATGCCTTCGAGCGTGACAACCGGGTGAAACAACCGGCCCGTTCAAAACCCGATGTCTCATTTGCACCATTGACCTCAGTGTCAGAGCGAGTTACAACCGAACAACCGTCGAATTCGATGTTTGTAAAACGACGTTTATTACTGGAATACTCTTACGTGATTGGATGATATTGGGGGCCATAATCTAAAATGTCATCTCATAGAAAAAGAGAGATAAAAATTCATGTAAAAAGAAAGATAAAAGATTCGGTTGCTGCAATGCGTTCAATGCCGCTGGGCGAGTTAAAAACAACCGGACAACTACACCCAGAGGCTCTGAACGCGCTCCTGTGTTCCGACAATTAGAGGTAAAATAACCTCAGTTGTTCCTTAACAACTGGGGAAGTTCTAAACATCTGACGTCTTCCTCAATCGTCAGTCATCCCATAACCTGCGGGATGTTGGTCTCATAGAACAGTATTATTTCTTAATTGTATACTTTATTTATAAGATTTAATCTATCCGATCACCATGCCAATTACACATTCGCATGCACCCATACATGCATAGTTTCACCATAGTTAGTTCGTATTATATTAAATATAAACTTATTCAAAATGTCATAAACATTAAAAATAAGTACAAAAATCAGTAATGTTTTGTTAACTCACACGTGACTCTTTATCTACCATCACCATCCTCAAAGTCTACATCCCGTGCAAGCTGTGTGGAAAAAAATGTATATACTATAGACCTTGTACAAGTTAGCTTACTTTAGACCGATGATCCTTATATCTGCGGTCCTCCCATGGCTGGACAAGCAGCTTATCTCTTCTTGACAACATAACTTACGACTGATGGATTGCAAGCTAAACACAACTGGTGGAACAGTTTGGTCAATACCAGTCGCTTGGTTACCCTGCAAATGAACCAACACGACCCTTACCGTCGATTTCCATTAGTGATGTGCCGGATAAATACTGATCCGTAACAGCGGATCGGATCTCTCGCATTATTCAGTTTGACAACTTATTAATTTTATAAGTACCTACCTAAATGTGGGAATAAAATACTTTAAATCCTACCACAATAGTTTGTGATTCCTTGATATTTGGCCAATCGTGACTAATCAATCTATCCCTTTGTACTCAGTTACAATGAGGCACTGCAAATAGTTGTGATGATAGGCATTAAACCAACCAGGCCAAATCCTGATTGGTTGTATTAGTGGGTATAACCCACACCCAGCGGGAATACCCTACACATACGCAACAGCATCGTATTAAAAAGCATTTTATCACTATTTCGACTCTTAACTTTGAGTATGAGATGCTGATTAAAAAAATTCTAGCAATATACATTTTCATATGACAAGGTATAGAAATGGTACATTTAGAGTCGGCAACGTAAAATGGATTGCCCCTACCCTAATTTCAAGCGTCCATAGACTGCTGTTATCCCTGTATATTCGGTTGCCACATCTAAAAAATCTATCGCCAAGTATGTTGCTAAGCACAACACTTAAAAACGCCAGGATTCTTTTCTTTTCAAAGTATTTGTTGGATTCTAGAGTAGATACCTAGGATCCTATGAAGGGAAATAATGTAAAAATTGTCGGGACAAACAAAAAACAATTTCAAGCAAATACTGAAGTCAAACACGACAATATAACAAGATCTTTTGACGGAATGACGTGTGTCGGAACAGCTGGTACGTAACAAAAAACTCGGACAACAATCGGACACAGTACGACGAATTGAAATTTTATCGCAATCGGATAGTCAATTTACCACCAGGCTAGTGTCATTAACATTTAAAGATTTCGAAGTTAATTTCATCAGCCATGTCACAAGCCCACTGCTGGGCATAAGCCATCCGCTAAAAATGCGGGGAGGTGTTGAGTAAAACATGATTGCAAATTAATAAATAAATTATAATGTTAAATATTATACACTGCACTTACAATATTATATCATGCTCATTACATCAGAGAATATACATGAAAAATTGAAAACATTCAAACACATGGTTATACATTACAAAAAAAAATATACTTTGAGCAATACAAAAATAAAAAACGAATCACTCTCTAAACTCGATAAATTAATTATAATAATATTATTTAATCATATCAATACAGTATCATCGACTTGATGTGTCAAGAGTGGAAGTCTTTCGTGTTTATGGAATCTATTTGACTCTGTGACGAGTTTCTCAAAAATTCCGCCAGAGGCGCTGTCTTAATGACTAGCTTTGACTTTATATACAACGAAAACCTCGTCCAGGAGAGTCCAGTAGAACTAGCACGAGGTGGGAACAGATGGAGAAATATCTTTAACTTCACCGTTTATACATGAATCCTTTTTCTTCGCATCTGCTTCTTGATTAAAAATTACTCAACACTTTTTGTTCAATTTTAAAAGCCCTTATTTTTTTTTTGTTAAATTTTAACAGCCTTTTTTGTGAACTACACTACCCTAGTATACTTTTGTGATTAGTTACGATTATACGCTTAAATATCACAAGTTGACTATATAAGTGATTTAAATACGAAGAAATGATTACCAATAAAGCAAAGCAGGTCTCTCTGTCCCCTCTTGTCCACCTCGCGCGTTAAGCCCACTGGGCTCTGTTACCCAAAACATAACATTCAAATGCGCACTCGTACCGAATTAATATAAGCTTAGGAATGTAAGTCGCGTTACTTCCGTACATTTGGCAATGTTCATTACTCGTAAAGCTTCATCATATTAATAGTATTAGTTAATTGCATTTCCTAAAAAAATTACGTCTAACCATTACCTAATTGTGTCGCTCCAATTCGCGAAGTATTATAAAACTTTGTTTCTTTTGTTTTTACTAACATATTGACTTACATTTCAATGATACAAATCAGGTATTATGGTGGTTTAGAATGCATTTAAATCTATTTGTTCATAATATATAATTCCTAAGGTTTTTTTTTACGAAACTAAAAATTCCTTGCCATCATTAATCTCGCCATATTCGCTAATGAAATTATTTATCTTATATTACCATATTCTTAGCCTCGGTCCGTTTGTGCTGTAATACCTCCAAATACGCTGCCTTCGTTCAAGCGGAAGACATGAATTCACCGAAAACGGCGTTCGAACTGATTACCTACACAAAAACTAAACAACGATTACCAGAGATAATTTATCAAACACGAAATCAATCACATTAACCGTTGACGAAGATCGTATATTTTGCCTATGCCCATCTAACTTACTACGTCGACTTTGCCACGCATTAACTCTAATTACAATATTGAGTATAAAACGTATTAAATACATCAAAAAGATCTATGTACTCACGATCACTGCAACCTGCGATATGCTCAAGCTTACTTCCCGTGCGTTAACGATGCGCCAACGCACATAAGCTGTGCGTACACGCACGAACGGAGCACGTAAAAAGAGAACCGTGCAGAATAAAAGATTAAGCCGGTACATAGCAGACGCCAGTTTAAAAAATATATAATTAGGTCATTGTGTCCATAAACAGAGAAAATCGTTGCTTTAAAATTATGCGAACCAATCGACTATAGGAGTTTGAAAGGTAGATGGATTTAATGGTTCTCTTTGTAAGTTTAATTTCGTCAGGCAAGTTTAAAATAAATTATCTTTTTGACCAATGTTGAATGGTCGTCGGGACGAAGTACAATATGAGCGAAATCGAGAGTGCCCCGAGGGAATGAACACAAAATCTTTATTCTGTACAGTTTCCTAATCATTTGATGGTAGAAAGCGCAAGCGAACTATATCGCATCGACCAACATTAACGTGCAAATACAATTATAAGGTATATTGAGATGTCTTCCTTTATCAATCTGCAATGGATTGCATTTCGGTGATTCTATTCACGACAGTGTTTTGCCTTAAAATTCCATTTGCTTAATCCACGAAACACACCACTTATAATTATGTCGAACAGTGATCATGCAACCCTAAACTTACAGCTACGTTTCGCGTACAAAAATCTCTACACTTGGTGCATTAAAAAATGATCCATCGTTCACTGAGTTCAAAAAAAAGGTTCGTACAAAAATAAATCCTAATCAGAAGACTTCTTAATACTTTCCTGTACGGAGTGTTTCTATGGTTTCTATTAGTAAAGTGGACGTAACGCTTTTGGTTGGCCGAGTGTCGGCTTAGGCGAGTGGCCATAGACAATATGTCACTCGTGTAACATATAATCTATGCCTGTACAGTCTTCAACATAATATAACTTTTCACATAATACGATTGATGAATGATTATCAAATGTGCGCCGAACGGATTTCATGACATGAGAAATTTATAGTCAATGACATATGTTTCAACGTTATGACGTAAAGTGCAGTTGCAGTGCGAGAAGGATCAAGTTCATTGAAACTAACGCTCCATGTTACGAAATATCGTATTTGACTGTTTATTTTTAATGGTTAAAGGAATGTCTATAAATAATAACGAACAGCGCCCTCTTTTAACTGTCACTCGCATTCATTATAATCCTTATCGCACTTATATAATAATTGACATGAAAAATGTAGTTTTGAATTGATTTGCAAAGACTAATAGCTGTATTATTAGTCATCGTTCCAAATTCCTCATATCCTTCAAATAACAAATATCCTAGTGAATTTATTTACAATCCATTCAACGCAAGACATTCGACAAGATAAGACTTTGAAACATCGATTCGAAACTTCCAACACAACGTACGTATCAAATGAATCCACAAAATGTCCACTACAAATACACTGGAACGGTGTAAATGCCCTTACGATAAAAAAAACTATACAAATAAAAACAAACATATTGCATTTAAAAAATAAATGTCAAAAACGTGATTCGTAGTTAAATAATAGATTATTATCAAACTATGATTAATATTAAATAAAACAACATAACAGCTGCCGACGACAATTCTCACAACTAATTACACAATAATAATCTAATAGAATAATATTGATGTGGCATTGTTCATTGCGGGGTGCGTATGTCGGGACGCGCCTCTTATTTACAAAGAAAAATGCAAGGACATCAATTCCACTATCAAATGTCACAGTGGTGTTTCAGTAGTAAAATAAAGTTGCATACACACAACAAGACAAAATGTATAGGATAAGAGAAACTAAAAAGTTGAACAAAAGTTTTAGTTTGACACTATTTGACATCTAAAAGATGACTTGTGGTTAATGGGACGTTTTAAGTTATCCATTACAGATCATTATATATAACACAACTTCCATAAGAGAACCGAGACATATCTACAAACATAATTTCTAAAGCAAATGTTAACCTTAACAATATACAATAATTATTACCTTAGTTAATAATATATACGCAAATTAAGTCAATGACGTCAAATTTGGCGTCACCTATCGTATAATCCTAAAATAGTGGTGTGATTATAGAAAGGCATTGTAAGTAAGAGTGCGCCCACGCCGCGAAGCGAAGCGTCCTGTGATGTTGGCGTTTTGACTAGCAATAGTCACATCAGTGGAAGCCGACCCGTGAGATTCACACCAGCGCTCGAAGTTTAAATATCATTACCAATAGTTTCGAATTGTGATTATTTTTTACAGTCGTATCTAAAAAGTTTACATCTGACGCACCAAAATATGTCCATAGACAATGCCCTTAGCAACTGTTTGATTTCCATCCGCCCAGTTATGAGTCAAAGTTAAACTTAAAGATCATGTTAATGTTATCAAATGTTCACAAATGTAATTATATTAATGTTTAAATATATTCCTATTTTTATATCAATGAATGAATATTAGTTTATGATTATATGTATTGTATGTACATTTATTATTATTTTTGATACACTAAAAAACCGTTTCAGTCAACAGTTGCATTAACAAGCCCTGTGATACACAATTGTCGTATGAGTTTCAAATAAATTTCGTTGCGTTTGCGTTGCACATACATATGTCCTATGCCTTAGTAATACGCGTAATTCCACCGAACGTAGTGATTATTTAAACTTCAAGCGCGCCTTCGTTCAAATGGGACACTAATTCGTTGTAAGAAGACTAAACAGATAAGAGACAAGACACCTCTATAATCTCGCCCTAGTCAGACTTTAAGCACGTGCGCCCGCGAGGCGCCGCCCAATCCCGTAACTGGTGACACATTAAAAAAGTACAAAACCTCCATCTCCGCCCCCCATTCGTCAAATCCCCTGATAATGACTTACATTAACTTACGGAGCCATACATCGTACAGTTACAATATGCGTGTGTATACAATTTGTAAAAACTGTCGTTTGCGATCGTAAACCTTGAGAATGTCGATTAGCCTGTATAGCTTCGTACCTTTGCCTTCCCTTCGTTCAAAACTTAATTGTGGAAATGTCACTCGATTTTGCTTACGCTGCATTTTTTCTTTTTTTTTAATAGATTAAGTTTTCTCGGAGTAGAGCCTTGGGACTCAAATAAATCCGCAATTTGAGATCAAATCAAGCATTTCCACCTTAATTATTTTATCTGGGTCTAAAAGTTTACGATACACACACGATGAATATCACATAATACATAGTGAAGCATTAAAACTATTGAGTAGGCGAGACCCACACAGGACTGTCGCCCTGCATACAAGCCGGGGTGACAGTCCAGCACTGGTTCTAAATCGTATAAAAACACTGTTCGCTATATAAAAAACCATTTAAAAATTACACTACCGTTTACTGAGTACTGGACTTATCTTAACAATATTATATGATATAGAAAATCGTTCATATTGTGTTCAATGTTGCAGTGATGGATCCCATGTTGTCATAATTTGATTTCTTATTTTCTAGTTCATCCATGCAGTAGTTATTGTGTCACTTCGAGTTTTGAAAAGATTCCAATTTAGGAACTGCAACATTGACCCTTGTAACTTAATAATAGAGATGCGGTAAAGAAGCCAATATTTGGTTTTTCGTGAGTTATGAGCCGGCCGTTGTATCAACGCCCAACACGCTAACGTGGGATTACATCGAGGCTGGAACTGAGCAGGTTCCTCAGCCACATTGCACCGGTAACAATGCGGGGAACCTGTACGATATTCTAACTAATTCACCTAATACGCTTGCCGTGCCCGTGACAAAACAGCTCATCTACTTACAATTAAAAATTTAACAACCTCGAAAATTTTTCAACATCTTTGTCAAATGTCACTTAGCCAAGTGTAGAGTATTCTCAATTTCTTTGGGTGCGGTCCATAATCAGATAACAGTGCAAACGTTTGCATGCATGCAAACAAGCCGTTCAAATCGTTTGCACTGCTCATGGACATAAGCACTCAGATCAATTATGGACTGAGTTTTCGTTCTGTGAGTCTGTCAAGTTGACAATCGACAAAAAAGAAAAATTGGAGGAAAACATGTATTGACCTCCAGTATCTTCACAGCACTTCTGTATTTATTGCAGATATTCTAATAAATAAAAAAAATTGGATCGAACTTAAATTCAAATAAAACTCCGCGGGAAAGTTGATTGTTCTGGAGACAATGCACTACCTCTTTTCTATTTGCACTGTCGGCATTAATCGGTGACGTCATTGATTACGTCATGACTTATAAATGCATACATGAGCAATTGTGGACCGGCTGTTTGCATGCAAATAGAGCACACGAGCGCTGATAGCAAATTTTGGACCGCACCCTTTATCTGTTCCAAATGTCACATTTGACATTTTCCCAACAATTTTGTCTATGTCACTCTAATGAGTTAAGAGATACCCAAATTATTTATATGAAAATTGCTGAGGTCGCTCTGCTATAAGTGCGAAAGAGGTTTCGAATTTCAAAAAACAATTAAATTTGCTACGATTTGAAGCAAATATCGATGATATTGTATAACGTGTAGACAGAGACAGTTACTTGAAGAGTAGATAGCTCATCTGGACTATCCATGGTATTGGTTGCTTGAGGCAGTGGAGTGCCTATCATGTGTGGAGTATTTTAGCTTTTTATATAGTTTACATAACTGAAACGATGTACATGTTACAGAAAAAAAATTATACATTTTCACTGAGCACCTACCAAAATGTTTATAATCAAAGTGAATCTCCTTATGTCATTTTAGCGTTTTTACAGAAATATTACACTAAAGTATCGTCATTTTAATTCTCACAGAGTACTAGAAGGTTTCATTTAAGGTTTCAATTTCCCGTATAGTACTTAGCACTATCGAAATCAAATTCAAAATGTTGGATCTGTTTTAATAGACTGTACATAATTGAAATTTATTATGAAAAATGCTGATATGCCAATGACAATGTCAAACAGTATCATTATGAATATTGTCAAACAGTAACATTATGAGTTTAATATTATTGGAATGGATTTAAATCAATCTGTCTTGCATATTAAATCTTACTTATAACGAAATTGCTAAGTCCAGGCCAGTTCATGAAATCTACTCTTTCAGGAGTGTTGTTTATTACATTGTAATATGGTTGATTATTGCACAGTTTTAATTGTTGCTTTGCTAATGTCACAAACGAAAACATTTCTATTTAGTAAAATTTGTACAAATTATAAAACTTACTAAATAGAAATGTATTATATTTATTTCTTATTATTTTAAAATACTGATTATTGTGTTAGAACAGTAAAAAAGCTACGCTTTAAAAAAAATCACTGTCGTCAAAAAATTATGAAATCGACAACACAAGTTTCTTAGTTGTGATTTATTTGGGATCTCCAACTTATTTTCTCGAATATCCTATTACTGTGCAGTAGAACACTACACCGTTCGCTCACTGGAATGGTCTTCTATTCTTGTTTCATAAAATCTAGCGTTCTGCAAAAATTTAAGATCCTCCCACATCATTATTCGCTCGTAACAAAAACGCTTCGACGGAACGTGTACAACATACATACGTCGGTGGTGCGGGCGCGGCGAGGCGGCGGCGGCGGTGACGGTGACGGTGATGGTGATGACGGTGATGATGACGGTGACGGCGGAGCTCAGCAGGGGGGCGAGGCGCGGGGCAGCGGCCGCACCAGGTACAGCTTCTCGCCCTGCTTGTTGGTGTAGATGGGCGCGCGCTGGTAGTGCGCCACGAGCTGGTCCAGCGCGGGGAACTTGCGCTGCCCGATGCAGTACAGCGCGCCCTCCACGTGCACGCGGAAGTGCTTGTTGCGCCCGGGCGCCTTCAGCGACACGGAGAAGTCGCCCACCTGCCGGCGACCACCGATTCAATTCAATATAGTTAGGTCAAATTGGATTATCACTTTTGCACGTCGAAGAAGCTACGCCAATGGTTCACAAGTCTACCGGCGGGATAATGCGGCGTTCGCGCCCAATGCTCCGAGTGATGATGGCGATTCTTAAAGAAAGAGATTCTTAAATCGATTTACAAAGTAAATCGACGTCAAGATCAATTTCCTAAAAATCGAATAGATAAAATCGAGTCTCGATTTTCAAAGGTGAAAACATCGATTCACTGGATCGATTTAATCAATTTAAAATATCAATCTATAATAGTGCAAATATCGATATTTCGATTAATCGTTCTCAGATCACCGTCCCTAACTCCGAGCGCCTAGCGCCGATGCGAACCAGCAGGAATCGCAAGACAAAAATAAAAACGATTCCGCGGAATATTTGTGATAAAATAATGATATCGCTGGATTTTCGCGATAACACAACCGCCTGGAATTTTTAGGATGAAAAACAGTTTTATAATGTTAAAAAAAATGTTTAGTGTACGAGGGTGGGTCAAAAAGTTCCCGGAATGGAGGGTAAAAAGTAAGAAATAAAACACAAAATTATTTTTCCTTCTCAATGTATTCCCCCTTAACTCTAATACATTTATTAGACCTATCAATTAATTTATTAATACCTTCGAAAAAAAATGATTTCTCTTTGTCGTCAAAATAGGCCGAAATTGCGCTCTTCACTTCTTCATCGCTGGAAAATTTCTTCCCTCGAAGCTCTATTTTCATTTTTGGGAACAAATAATAATCACTTGGGGCTAAATCTGGGCTATAGGGAGGATGTTCCAAGATTTCGAAGCCCACTCTTTGAACAGCAGCCATCGCAACTTGCGCCTTGTGCACGGGTGCATTGTCGTGCAAAATGAGCACACCTTTAGTCAATTTTCCCCGTCTTTTTTCTCTCACAGCATCTCGCAGACGTTCTAATAGCGCAGCGCAGTACTCTCCAGTGATAGAGACACCCTTTTCTTTATAATCAATAAGGAGGATTCCCTCTGAATCCCAGAAAACAGTAGCCATGAGTTTTCCAGCCGACGGAGACACTTTGAATTTCTTCGGAGGTGGTGTGCCCTTTTTGTGCCACTGCATGGAGTCTTGTTTGGACTCAGGCTCATAATGATGAACCCAAGTTTCATCTCCAGTCACAATTCGGTTCCTTTTGTTCACCACAGAGCGCTAAAAACTCGCGACAACACTCAACTCGCCGCTGCTTCTGGTGTGGCGTGAGCATTCTCGGCACCCATCTTGCACACACCTGTGACATGCCAAGATGGTCGTGTAGGATGTTCAAAATGGTTGTAGCTGATACTCCAATCATTTCTGCAAGCTGTTTCTTCTTTAAACGGGCATCTTCCAATATGATTTTTTCAAGTTTTTCGACGTTTTCTGCCGTGGCTGACTCGACAGGCCGCCCTGGCCTCGGATCATCTTCAATCGAATCCCTGCCTTGATTAAACACGTTGTGCCACTTGTAAACCATGGTTTTACCAGGGCAAGAGTCCCCGTGAACAGAAGACATCTCTTCCAAAATAGTCTGGGGAGGTTTTCCTTGTTTGGTAAGGAACTTGATGACTGCGCGAAACTCAATTTTCTCCATGTTGCAAATTTTCTTCCGGATTGACTTGTTGATTGATGTGTAGCTCAGGTAATTATGACCTATTTCTTTTTTAAACATAGTATTTATACTCTTAATGAGTGTCACAACTAGTGCAGGTAGTAAAAAGTCATCTTTCCCCCCTCCATGCCCCTCATTCCGCGAACTTTTTGACCCGCCCTCGTACGAATCACAGGATACAAATCGACATGAGAGAATTTTAGGATAAAAAACCGATCCTTCATGATTTCTGAAAAAACTATCTATCAAATGTCATCAAATTTCCATTTGCGTATAATAGAAAATACTGCGGGAATTAAAGGATAACACCCGATATGCGAGAAATTTCTTTGCCATATAATTAAAAAAAATAAAAATAATTTTTCTTGCATAAGTACTTATTTCCTTCTTATAACGTTAAAAAAGGCACAAGCAGCACCTTGCAGAATGGCAAGGTGAGGATGGCTTTTTTTGTATTTCTTCTCCTGCACTAGGTGGGATCTATCTATCTACTATTTTGTGGGGGCTGGGAATAAGCAATGAGCGGCCCCCAGGGAGCAGCTGCGACCTGTACAGATGGCCGACCCCTCATATTAGAGATCTCCAATTTGCGGTAAAGAAGCCACACTCTGTTCCGGTGCAGTGTGGCGCGGTGCGTTGCGGGGCAGTGTCCGGTGTGGTGTGGTGCAGTGTCCGGTGTGGTGTGGTGCAGTGTGGCGCGGTGCGTTGCGGGGCAGTGTCCGGTGTGGTGTGGTGCAGTGTCCGGTGTGGTGTGGTGCAGTGTGGCGCGGTGAGTTGCGGGGCAGTGTCCGGTGTGGTGTGGTGCGGTGCGTTGCGGGGCAGTGTCCGGTGTGGTGTGGTGCAGTGTCCAGTGTGGTGTGGTGCAGAGTGGCGCGGTGCGTTGCGGGGCAGTGTCCGGTGTGGTGTGGTGCAGTGTCCGGTGTGGTGTGGTGCAGAGTGGCGCGGTGCGTTGCGGGGCAGTGTCCGGTGTGGTGTGGTGCAGTGTCCGGTGTGGTGTGGTGCAGTGTGGCGCGGTGCGTTGCGGGGCAGTGTCCGGTGTGGTGTGGTGCAGTGTCCGGTGTGGTGTGGTGCAGAGTGGCGCGGTGCGTTGCGGGGCAGTGTCCGGTGTGGTGTGGTGCAGTGTCCGGTGTGGTGTGGTGCAGAGTGGCGCGGTGCGTTGCGGAGCAGTGTCCGGTGTGGTGTGGTGCAGTGTCCGGTGTGGTGTGGTGCAGTGTGGCGCGGTGCGTTGCGGGGCAGTGTCAGGTGTGGTGTGGTGCAGTGTCTGGTGTGGTGCGGTCCGCGGCGTACTCACGTTGGTCTCGGAGTCGCGGATGAGGAAGTCCCCGTCGTGCCCGTGCTGGTTGAGCAGCGCGTCGCAGTGCGTGCGCGTGATGGCGCCGTAGTACCAGGCGCGGCCCGACCAGCCCGCCGCCGCCGGACCCGCCGGACCCGCCGGACCCGCCGCAGCCGGACCGGCCGCCCCGCCACCCGCGCCGCCCTCGCTGCGATACACACGCTCTTTTTGAATTGATATAGTGGATTGAATCGATATAAAGCGTCGGTGGCGCTGTGGACTCGGCGTTTGCCTTCCGACCGGGAGGTCCTCCAGGATTCGTCGGGAGACCGTCATGTGCCAATGTATTTTTCGTTTTTCGAATTTCATATGTACATTTGTCTAACGCTCCTACGATAAAGGAAAACATCGTGAGGCAACCTGCATACTTCTGCGAAGAAATTCAAAGGTGTATGTGAAGTGAACCAATCTGCACTGGGCCAGCGTCGTTGACTAAGGCCTAAACACCCTCGGCGTTACCACAAAAAAAATTTAAACACTTTCTTAAAATAAACACTGTTTAAACGTGATGTTGTCTCTATCTTTCCTTTAAAAACAAATGAAACAGCATCATGTTAAAACAGTGTCTAACTTAAGACAGTTTAAATTTTTTTTGTGGTAAGGCCGCCTAAGTTTAGGGTAAGCTCGAGCCGCTCAATAGGAACGTATTGAGCTGTTATGATAGTAGATTACGCTACAAGAGCATAAAACGACCTGAACGTGACTATCCAAGTAGCTATGTGAATGTCACGGGTGAAATGGGTTTTATGGTACATTCCGCTTTTCACTTCGATTGCAAAGAAATAAAACATGAGGCCCACGCGGCCGCAAGGGGAGCCAGTACCTGTACGGCTGCGTGAGGTAGTCGGCCAGCTCCTGCAGGTAGTTGTGAGGCACGAGGCCCACGTGGACGCGGGGAGGGGCAGTACCTGTACGGCTGCGTGAGGTAGTCGGCCAGCTCCTGCAGGTAGTTGCGAGGCACGAGGCCCTCGCGGCCGCGGGGGGAGCCAGTACCTGTACGGCTGCGTGAGGTAGTCGGCCAGCTCCTGCAGGTAGTTGCGAGGCACGAGGCCCTCGCGGCCGCGGGGAGGGGCAGTACCTGTACGGCTGCGTGAGGTAGTCGGCCAGCTCCTGCAGGTAGTTGCGAGGCACGAGGCCCACGCGGCCGCGGGAGTCGCGCGCGCGGAACCACTCGGGGTCCGAGGGCGGCCGCTCCACGATCTCCAGACGGTCGCCCTTCTCGAACGACAGCTCCTGCTCATTGCTGGACGTGAACGAATACAGCGCCACCTGCAGCGACAACAGTCTGTGAGGAAAACTGCACGCATCTGTTTCGTTTGTTAGAATATGTATCTTGTGTGTAGATAATTATGAAAACAGGATGATTACAGGAATCTTGATAATTTGGAAGCAATTGAAGCATTATTCTAGCTAGATAGTCTGTAATAACCCAAACTCATCAACATAATCATAAGTTTGCTTGCCCTGAGCAAGTTTGGTTGGACACTAGACTTACTCAACTTAATATTTTTCATAACAAAATTTTTTTTCCTATGATTTTTGCAAACATCCTCATTTCGCAGTAATCCTAAGAGATATGTATGTAGCGCAACACACGCTCGCGATTTATTCTGACGCGCGTACGAAAACATTACTATATATGGTTACTTTGCTACCAGGAGTTCCAACTAGAGAGAGAGAGAGCAACTCAGAATCTGTAAAATAGTTGAACTACACTCAGGGACAAATTTAGAGGAATGATAAAAATTCACATCTAGTTTTGACGCTGTGTATTTCAGCATACGAAACCATATTTAGTTTTACCAGCTTTCTAGCCATCGGAAACCAGTTGTACGATTGTGTTAAAAAAGACCTCCATTAAAAGTTACCGTTCTTCTCCAGGTCACAAATAGGGATCATATGATGTAAAAGTAGCTTGAATCTATGTAAAAAGTAGTGTTCCTCTAAATTTGTCCCTGAGTGTATGTAATTTGTTTTCTAAAGATTCTTTAAAAGCTGTTTAGAGACAAAAACTCACCACAATATCGAGAACATTCTCAGCCATCGCATATGTGTGCACTGGATCTTCATTGTCGCCTTCTTCACTGGTGTAGTTTGATGGAAACCTGTCAACAATAACATTTTTTCCGTTAACATAACTCTAATGTACAAAACTAAATTAAATAAACAGCTTGCACTGCGCACAACTAAAATAGTTGTCACACACAGAGACACACATCAGCATTGTTTACAATGATTGTTTAAAGCTATGAGAGCAGTATAGCTTTTACACTGCAATTGTGGTGTGTCTGTCTCCATATTATTTTAATCTTGCTGTAAAAGATGATGTTAAGGCTCAGACTTTATTAATTGACCATGAGTCTGCCCTCTTATATGTATAGCTCGTTAATAATGGGTGATTATTAAAATGCAAGTGTAAATTGCTTGCTTATATAGTGTAAGTGCGGACTTGTCGTGCTGAAGTGCAACTAGCCCCGCAGGAGACAGTTTGCCGGATAGTGTCATGACGTCACTTGTCAATGTTTGGTTACGGAATTAACGAGGCGAGCGCGATGCGCGACTTTTAAAGCAGTTACAACACCTTTCATCAAATAAAAAACTTATGAATGTATTTGTGTCACATCGATAAGTAACATACAAGTGTAACATGCGCAACAAGCTAATGAGCTGGTTTTGGTTAAATGAAAGTAGTACTATAGTCTATTCAAGATAAGAAGGTTTCGGTGACAGGTTGAATTTTTTTGTTTCATGCATGTTTTCATGATTAAAATTATTATGTTTTAAAATATAACTTATCTCTTTAGGTTATTCTTATCAAAAATGCAATAATTAATTCCACATTAAATAAAAACAAGAATATCAGTACAGCTTTTTTTTTTTTACTGCTGTAAGTCGCAGACGAGCAGACCTGATGGTAAGCGGTATCCGCCGCCCATAGACTTCGCCAATATCAGGGACATAGCTAAGTCGCTGCCAACTTTGAATATAGTGCTCTCTTTAAACCTCTCTTGAAAAGGGACATGTCGTGGCGTTCGGGAAACACAGCAGTGGGAAGTTCGTTCCAGAGGCGACATGTTCATAGTAAAAATGAGCGCTGAAAGCAAACTGTACTAGACGGCATTGCTTCCAGGTAATATGGATGAACCCCACTGCGGTGTCGAGTGGTACGATGATAGAAAGGTGACGTTGGTACCAATTCCAACAGTTCCTCGGAGCACTCACCGTTGAAGAGACGGTAGAACACACAGAGAAAGCTAAAGTCCCTCCGTTAGCTCAGTGACTCTAGCGAGTCCGTTAGATTGGCATCCCCGATGATTCGAGTAGCTCGCCTTTGCAGAGAGTCAAATGGATCCAGCTGGTATTTAGGAGCCCCTGCCCACAGATGCGAGCAGTACTCCTCGTGCGGACGAACTTGGGCCTTATAAAGTACAAGGCGTTGATAGGGCGTGAAGTACCGCTTCGCTCTACTAAGCACACCGAGCTTCTTGCTGGCTAGTTTGACCTTGCTATCCAGATGGCTCCCAAATTGGACTTTACTCGTGATCTCGACACCGAGGATACCAATGCTTTCAGATACTCCTTGGAACTGGGGCGCTAATGAAAAATTTTCTTTTTTGGCAGTAAATGCGCAAACCTGCGTCTTTGTGGGGTTGAACTGCACTAAATTCATATGCCCCCATTCTGAAGCCCGCCCCAAAGAGTCCTCAACAACGACTTTGATGCTCCGACCATCCAAAAAGCTGGCGATCCATCTGCAGAGTCCCCTGGGGATTCCATAGGATGGTAACTTCGCTAGAAGTGCTCTATGCCAGACCCTGTCAAATGCCTTGGCGATATCGAGGCTGACGGCGAGAGCTTCACCGTTCCTCTCCAAAGCTTCAGGCCAGCGGTGTATCAAATACACTAGAAGATCACCAGCCGAGCGACCGTGACGGAAACCGTACTGGCGGTCGGTAATCAGCTGGCGATCCTCAAGGTATTGTAGTAAATAGCGGTTTATAACTCGCTCCATAATCTTGCAGAGCAAGGATGTTACCGCTATCGGCCTGTAATTTGACGGGTCCGATCAGTCACCCTTCTTAGGGATCGAGTGGACAAGAGCTATCTTCCAGGAAGAGGGAACCTTATGCAATGTGTAAGAGAGACGATAGAGACGTGTCAGAACTGGGGTTAACTCAGGGGCGCACGTCTTCAACACTACTGCGGGGATACCGTCCGGCCCACTCGACTTGTGGACGTCGAGAAGTTTTAGCTCTCGCCTTACTGCACGTTGAGTAAAGCGAATTTCAGCCAGAGAACTTTCACACTGTTTAATCGTCGGTGGGGTAGCTCCTCCATCGTCCAAAGTAGAGTTTGAGGCAAAGAGATGCGCCAGGAGATCGGCCTTATCCTTTGCACTATGGGCCAAGCTGTCATCAGGCTTACGCAGCGGTGGGAGGCTAGACTGGCAAAAGTTGCCCTCCGCAGCCTTGGCGAGCGACCAGAAGGCACGTCACAAAACCTGCAAGTCGCTCACCAATTCTGGCAACATGTTGCGCTTTGGCATTAGCAATTGCCCTTTTGCTGGATCTGGAAAGGAAAGCTAAATAAAATTTTAATTCTAAAAAAATATTTGTTTAAATTTTATAAATAAAATATTTGTTTAAAGTTTATAAATAAAATATTTGTGTAAAGTATTTGTTCCGATTCACGACTCAAATACACAAATAATTAAACAAATATTTTTCAAAATTATAAATAATTATATTTAACTGCACTGATATTCATGTTTCTATTTAATGTGGAATTATTTAAGTATTGCATTGTTGATAAAAATAACTGAAGGAGATGTTATATTTTTTGTAATATTTTTAATCATGGAAACTAGTAGGTATCCATGAAAGGGAAAAATTCTATCTGTCACGGAAACCTGGAAACCTTCTTATTTTGAATAGACTATAGTGTCAGATATTAGCGTTCAACAAAGTCGTGCTGTATACGGACCAGCCCGTGTGTCCCTGGTACTGGCCGCGCCACCAGCCATCGTTGCTCTTCTCGAGGATGAGGATGCGCGTGCCCTTGGTGAGCGACAGCTCGTCCGGCTGCTGCGCCTGGTAGTTGTACTTGACGACGGCCGAGCCCAGCGCGTCGGCGGGCTCGGCGCGCCGCCCGCCGCCCGGCGACTCCCCGCCCCCGCCCCCCGCGACCGTCGCGCCTGCCCCGCCCGTCGCGCCCCGAACCGGAGAGCAGTTCGACGGCAGCGTCTTCGAGCCCGAACCTTTTTTCACCTTCTTCTTAATACTGCAAGGGATAAATTAAAATTCAATATAGTTTATTCGAGTTCCATTACATAATCACTTTTATACATCAAAGAAGCTTCTACAAGAAAGAACAAGCAAGAAACCCAGCAAGGGCTATTTTTTTTCTACCTGTATTGTTTCAGAGTCTTCAGTTAAAAGCTCAAAGCAAAAAGTTAAGCTCAACTTCCATTACAAGATTAGATGTATCGGTCCTCTTCTTACTGTGTCGTTACCAAATACAATATTTGTTTACATAAATAGTAATACACAACAACAAGATTCTTTATCTTCAGGTTAGCACCAGGCATTGGCATCATTCAAATAATCTCTGACTTTATAATATCTATAACTCATTAGTCATTTTTACATGCACTTTAAACTTATGAAAAGGCAAGTCAGTAACAATTTGTGGGACTTTGTTGTAAAAAGTTATACATTTCCCCATAAATAAAGGAGAACAGAAATAAATATTTGTCAAATTTAGATCTGAGGAATGGTGGGATAAATCTAATACTGTGGGAATGAGTAGGTAGTACAGCGGGCCAGATATACCGGGTGTAACAGGATACCGCAATAATATTTAAGGTTGTTGATTAACAAAAAAAATGTTTTATGACTCTTCTTTGTATTTTTATTATATGCCTACTTTCGATTTAATACGCTTAACTGTTAAGCTTATTAAATAGAATGTAGGCATATAATAAAAATACAAAGAATAGTCATAAAACATTTTTTTTGTTAATCAACAACCTTAATTCCATATGTGAATGTGGCTTTATTTTCTTTAACTGCCCGAGACAACAAACATCACTATACCACCTACTTCCTGATTTCATTCCACGTCCTGTAAATATGAATTTCCTGCTTACTCAAATTAACACCCCATTTTTAAACATACTTTTTAAATTTATTGAAAGAAATCAAATTAAATTATAAAATAGTAGACCCTACAACTAACTTATTCCACATTTTTTCTTAACTCATTTTATTCTCCAACATAATTCACCTACAATTTTACAAAATAATTTCTAACCATAACATCAAGCCGCTACTAACAATTTAATGTTCGCTCTGCTTTGCCCACAGGTAGCCCAACCGACCCAGCATTCTAGTATTACCGCTAAATCTTATGAACTTAAAACGTGTTTTCGCTACTCGACATTGGCAAAATTGTCACACCTGACAGAGGCCATACAACCTAAAAATTGAATTGAATTGAATATTATTGCGGTATCTTGTTACACTCGGTATAGGTTTACAAGACAATCCTTCAAGGATTGAAGGAATTGTGAATTATGAGAAACTTCTCAATCATTGGGCTGAGTAACGATCCGGAGAGCCCCTTTGAGGCTGACATGGTTACCATGAGTGACTAAAGCCTCTTAAAATAATAGATTTTAAAAAAATCATTTTCAATAAACAAACTCTCCCACTCTCACTTAAACAATTAGGTATATAAGTTTAGTAGCCAGCATTAAGACATTTATTACTTATCTAATACAAGCAGCGAGAATTCCCAGCACTATTGTTTACACATCATGCAATTACTTTTTGTGATTCTATTATGTCAGATCAAGTCTTACTGACTTCCTTACCTGTCAAACAATGAAGGTTTTTCTTTCTTCACATAATTACTTGGTACATATCCAGATTGGCTACGAGCATTCTGGACTCTCCACCAGTGTTTAGTGTCATCCAGTAATAGATAGCGTTCATTTTTACGAAGATCTAATTCCTGAGCACCTTGAGCTGCGTAATCATATTTCGCTACGACATAACACACATCATCCTAGAACAAAAAATGATTCTATAGTGGTTTCTTATGAGATGAAGAGGCCCTCGTCATTATGACTTCTGGCTAAAACATTGGCACCGATCTAAACCTATTTAGAACTACCTGTGCATTCTTCCCGTGCCTAGAATTGGCCATGGCGTGTGGAGCCGGCAGTGGCTTGTTGGCCCACACCGAGTCTGCGGCACGGACGGACCGCGTCTCCAACATGACACTCCTGGCGCCCGTTGCCTCCAGTCGCGTTCACTGGTACATAGTGGTCCCGTTCCTCACCCTCACTGAGACGTCAAAATAAAATCGCACAGTTTCTAAAGGAAGACAGCGTTTAACCGATCGAAATCTTAGTGAAAAGAAATTACAATGACAAGAGTTTAGGATATGAAAATCTTTCTACTTGAGAATAAATAAGTAGTTAATTATATTTTACACAAATCACAGAACAATATTTGATTATAATACTGTCATTAACTAATAAATTTTATGGAATTTATAACAAAAATCCACAAAAATCGGTGGGGCAGCGCAGTGAATCAATAGACAATTCCTTTTTCTAGTTGCTATTTTTAAAAATTGATTGGAACGGAAAGGCAAATTTATATAAGCCATACAGCCACGGCTCTTGTTAATAGCCACAGTCATTTAATACATTCTAAAATAATATTGGTGCCAATTCTGTTGGCACTAGTTCGATTAAACTAAACTAAATTTAGTTTTAGTGCTGTCAAATTGTGTTCTCAATTGTCATAACTATAAAAACGAACGTTTTGTTATTCACTCGGCCATACCTTTGCTCAGTTCTTCATTTTTTAGAGAAAGGCGTCAGCGTCACAAAACAGTCTTGCTTAGGGATATCACACCTTTGTTTGTTTACATTTAGGTGGGTAGGTTGCAGGTAGGTAGATTATATCTTCCAACTAGCTTTCCGCTCGTGGCTTCGCCAGCGTTATTATTGTTTTCCCGTGGGAATGTTATATTTTCCCGTAAAATAATTTTGCAGTCTATTAACTAACCGATAACTACTTAACCGATTTTGATGTTTGGCTTTATGCAATTTGGTCCAACTTAAAAGATAGGATAGTTTTGATCGATTATTGACCTTAATATTTATACAGTGGAACCGGACTACCAAACCAATGAAATATTTTTTTTAAATAACAAATAAAACTAAAAAAATAAGAATAAGACTAAAAAGAAGTAAATAAATCAATGTGTGGTTTTATGAAACCACTACATATTTTCGGAAAATTTTGGGTATTAAAATCGCGTTTTTAATCTTAACATAAATATTTTTCTTCTGAAAAGTTATAAATAAAAAACTAAATAATAATAAAAACAAAAAGTAATAAAATACCAAATAAATAAAATAAAAAAATGTTATAAAAAAAACAAAATTATAAAAACAATTTTGTGAAAACAAATTTGTAATGATAAAATACTAAATTAATAAAATAAACAAAGATGTAATTAAAAAAAAAACAAAATTATAAAAACAAAATGACATGAAGATGCTGCGCTGGGCCGGCGGTATTACTAGACTAGACCGGATAAGGAACGAACATATTCGCGGAAGTTTTAAAGTCGCGTCTATACAAGAAAAACTTCGTGAATCTCGGCTACGGTGGTTCGAGCACACTCAGAGAAGAGGAAAAGACCATGTCGTCAATGGTATCGATTCTGGCATGATTCTCTAAACCTAAAACTAAATTTGACAACAGTCTCTCCTTGTCATTTTGTATAGAGTATGACAAGGATAGACTGTTGTCAAATTTAGTTTTAGGTTTAGAGAATCATGCCAGAATCGACACCAATATAGCACTTAAACTTCCTGAACATCCAAAAGGAAGAGGTAGACCGAAACCCATATGGTGGTAAAATATAAGAAAGGACCTAAAGAAACTTAACATCACTGCAGAGACAACCCAGAATCGCCCGCTCTGTCGCAACTAACAAGGAGACCCGACCCCACGTAGGTGGGACAAGGGAAGGAAGAAGAAGAAGGGGTCTTGTGGCATTCCAGTCTCCTCTACAAGCTGGCTGCCACCAGCATGCCGCTCGCTCACATGAGACTGCTGGCGTCGTTTCTCGAGGGTCGGAGATTCGTAGCCTTGGAAGCCACCTTCCAGCCACGCCCCATACAGCCATGACTATCAACAACAATCACCTAGCAACGGCACCAAAACTTGTACAGAGTTTTTACTCAACATAAAACCTCAACACTGGCCTTAAACAATTCGTGTACAAGTTTCGTAAACTTATGCTTTACTAAAGGCTTAGTTAAAATATTCGCTAACATTTCATCAGTAGGCTTGTAAGACACAATGACATGTTTTTTATTCATTACATCCGTAATGAAATGATGCCTGACATCGATGTGTTTGGTCCGCGAATGGTGTACAGGATTCAAACACAACTTCTGAGCAGATTGGTTATCATTAAACAACTTAATTTCACAAATTATGCCAAAAACTTCACTCAGAAACGAACGTAAAAATACAGTCTCTTTACATGCATCGCTTAATGCCATGTACTCAGCTTCGGTGCTCGAAAGTGCAACCGTCCGCTGTTTGCGACTTTCCCAGCAAATGACCGAATCACCTAATATAAATAAAAAGCCAGTATTAGATCTACGATCTACTTCATTGGATGCCCAATCGGCGTCACAATAGCCTACAAGATCTAATTGGGACTTCTCATATGAAAGATAATAATGTAATGTACCTTTTAGATACCGAAGCACCCGCTTAGCTGCCTTGTATTGACCTTCAGAGTAACACTCGTTAAACTGACTTAAGAAGCTTACTGCGTGGCAGATGTCCGGTCTCGTACATACTGCAACATACATTAGACAACCTATAAGCTTTCTATATTCGTAAGTTCCTGACTTTAATTCTCCTTTGTCTAATTTAAGTCCAGCTTCCATCGGAGTTGGTGCTGGCTTACAATCAGCCATATTTCAATATGGCTGATTGTAATATTCCAGCACCCGCTTAGCTGCCTTGTAGTGACCTTCAGAGTAACACTCGTTAAACTGACTTAAGAAGCTTACTGCGTGGCAGATTTCCGGTCTCGTACATACTGCAACATACATTAGACAACCTATAAGATTTCTATATATGTAAGTTACTGACTTTAATTCTCCTTTGTCTAATTTAAGTCCAGCTTCCATCGGAGTTGGTGCTGGCTTACAATCAGCCATATTGAACCTATTCAATATTTTGTTAATGTAGTTACTTTGGTCCATGCAAATTTTTCCGTCTTTCCTAGTAATTTTCATGCCTAGAATATGACTAGTTGGCCCTAAATCCTTCATTTCAAATTCTCCGCTTAGTCTTTCTTTGATTCGCTGATATTCCTTATCATCCTTCATCACAGCCCATATACGTCCCCACCGAGGGGCTCGAGCCTACCCTATGTTAGGGTGATTAGGCTTTAGTCAACCACGCTGGCCCAGTGCGGATTGGTCGACTTTACATACATCATTGAATTTCTTCGCAGATGTATGCAGGTTGCCTCACGATGTTTTCCTTCACCGTAGGAGCGTCAGACAAATGTACATATGAAATTCGAAACGAAAAACACATTGGTACATGGCGGGTCTCGAACCCCGACCCCCCGATTGGAAGGCAAGTGCCGAGTCCACTGCGCCACCGACGCTCCGACGGATATTCCTTACATTTATTCGAATAAAACAGCATAATGTCATCTACATACAGGGCAATTATGATTATGTTCCTCCCTTGACCTTTATAATAGATGCATGGCTCGGAAGACATTTTGTTGAAATTAAGTTTTTTCACTAAAACAGAATTTATTTTCTCGTACCAAGATTTAGCAGCCTGTTTAAGACCACAGATTGCTTTCTTTAATTTATATACCTTATTTTCTTGGTCTTTGATCACAAATCCATCTGGTTGTTCCATAAGCACATTTTCCTCAAGATCACCATTAAGGAACGCAGTCTTTACGTCCATGTGATTAATTTGCAAATCAAACTGTGCAGCCAAAGCAAGTAATGTTCTAATAGCCTAATATCTCACTACAGGCGCAAAGGTCTCATGGTAGCTCACACCGTATTTCTGCGTAAAACCTTTTGCGACTAGTCGAGCCTTGTACCGTAAAAGCTCACTATCAGCGCCTCTTTTCTTTTTGAAGATCCATTTACACTTAATGGGCTTATGGCCAGGTGGTAAATCAGTAAGCTCCCAACAGTCATTTGAGATAAAAGAATTATACTCATCTTTAATTGCTTCTTTCCATTGATTTGCCTCGCTGCTCGACAACGCTTCCTGTATTGATCTCGACTCATCCTCCTCCCTGCACGCTTCCTCTGCAAGGAAAACTGCTATACTCGCTTGTTCACTCTCCTCCAGCTCTGACCAAGTATTTGAGTCTTCAGAGTCGAATGAAGAACGTCCTGGAACGTAAGTTGCATCGGAAGAATTCTCTGCTTCTACAAAAGTAACTGTATCATTAATACTAGAAGCAGTTTGGTTTTGTACATGAATGTCATCAGCATCAGACATTGCAGTGGACTGTTGACTTTCAGTAACAGTTTTGTTGTCTGACAGATGTATGATCATCTCATTACGTGATATATCCTTGTTCCAAAACCTATTTTCTACAAATATGACGTGTCTAGCCCTTAGACACTTTCTGGGATCTTGAGGGTCAAGAAGTCTGTAGCCTTTAGTATCCTCACAATAACCAGTAAAGATATATGGCTTAGAACGTGGATCCAATTTTGTTTGTCCATTGATCACAGCATACGCTATACAACCAAATATACGTAAATTGTTTATATTCACCCGTTTATTGGTCCACTTTCTTTCCAGCGTAAAACCCATAACAGCCTTCGTCGGTGACCTGTTCTTCAAGTAAACAGCAGTATTGGCTGCTTCCGCCCAAAACTTCTTCTCTAGTCCCGAGTCTCGGAGCATGCAGCGCACCTTGTCCATAATGGTCCGGTTCAGGCGTTCCGCCACAACAAAATGTATTTTACCTTCTGTAGACAGTATTACCAGAGCTAGAATTTTTGAATTTGCCGCTTTTTTCCGAGCTCATGTTTCGTGTGCCAGACTCTAGTTGCAACTTTATTTATAATTTAATTTGGTATCTATAATATATAAAGCTCTATTAAGCTATAATAAGGAGGAGGAGTGTTGTTGCGCACCCTTTGCGCACCATATCCATAGGCTAAATGATCTAAGCCGTCGTCAACTGTCAATATACAGAGGCGCGTTCAGCGCCTCTGGGTGTAGTTGTCTGGTTGTTTTTTAACTCGCTCAAAGGCGTTGAACGGATTGCAGCAACCAAATCTTTTATCTCCCTCTTTCACATGATTTTTTATTTCTCTCTCTTTCTAGTAAATGACATTATAGAATATGGCCGCCAATATCATCCAATCACGTAAGAGTATTTCAGTCATAAACGTCAGAGCAAATTCAAATTCAAATTCAAATTCAAAAATCTTTATTCAACATAGGCCTTTACAGGCACTTATTGACGTCAAAACAAAGCAAAACAATCTAATTTAAAGAAATTATATTAACCTTGTATGTGCATACATCCTAAATATACTCAAGATGTCTGCAAATACAAGTAGGAATGAAAAAAAAAAAAAAGTTGATTCTACACCTGTTCGGAAATTGGGAGAGCCTTCTCGAGAAGAACAGGCAAGAAACTCGAAAGGTCTAAATTTTTTATCTCCTCTTTTAAATCGCCATTTACAATTTTGGTTTGTTACAGAGTCGTCAATTGGAAGCTGACCTCAAAGCAAAAGTTTGAGCTCAACTTCCATTACAAGAATAGATGTGTTAATTCACATTATATAAGCTATCTCTGAGAGAAGTGCGTGAACTTAGATTATAAATAAATTGCTCTCACTGAACGTTTCTTTGAAACAAAACGCAATACATTGTTAAATATTAGAATTGAGAGTTCAAACCCAAGCTTTTTTGTCCGTCATGTAATCAGACACTTTATAATATGCTTTTTTAATAAGTACATCTTTGATTGCAACTTTAAATTTGTTTAAGCTAAGTTCTTGTATACAACTTGGGATTTTATTGTAGAAACGTATACACAGGCCTCTAAAAGAATTATTAATTTTTTGGAGCCTGGTATTTGGTAAAGCTAACATATTCTTTTGTCTAGTATTAACTGAATGAATATCACTATTTTTACAAAACACATGAATATTCTTACGAACATATATTAGATTCTCATAAATATATTGCGACGCTACTGTCATAATACCAATTTCTTTGAACTTTTCTCGCAAAGAATCTCTCATTTTAAGGTTATAGATTGCTCGAATAGCCCTTTTCTGCAGTACAAAAACAATCTGAATGTCGGCAGCATTTCCCCACAACAAAATACCATACGACATCACACTATGAAAGTAAGAAAAGTATACAAGTCTTGCTGTATCAACATCAGTCAGTTGACGTATTTTCCATACAGCGTGAGCTGCAGAACTAAGTCTCTTTGACAATTTATCGATATGTGGGCCCCATTGCAGCTTAGAATCAAGTGTGATCCCAAGAAATACTGTGGTGTCCACAGGGTCAACACCTATATCCTTTATTTTTACAGTGGTGTGAACCTCTTTGACATTGGGTAAAACAAATTTTATACATTTTGTTTTCCCTTCATTAAGTGACAGGTTGTTCACATTAAACCAGTGAACAATTCTTGAGATAGAATTATTTACATCGTCATTAATTTGCACACCTCTTTTAATTTTAAATAAAAGTGAAGTATCATCTGCAAATAATACCATCTCATGTCTATCCTGTACAAAATCAGGGAGGTCATTGACATATATAAGAAATAGAAAAGGACCAAGAATGGAACCTTGCGGAACTCCCATTTTAACTGCAGAACCTTGAGACCTTTTTCCATTGATGTCTACTTTTTGAATCCTCCCACTTAGATAAGAGATTAGAAGATCAAGTGCAGTGTCACGAAACCCATAGTGGTGTAATTTTCTGATCAAGATTTCGTGATAAACGCAATCAAATGCCTTGGACAAGTCACAAAAAATGCCTAACGCATCGTGTGAGTCTTCCCAGGCTTCGAATATATGTTGTATTAACTCAACACCAGCATCGGTTGTTGAGCGACCCCTCCTAAAACCAAATTGTTTACAGTGTAGAAGATTATTCCTATTAAAATAACTTTGCATTTGCTCCAACATTATTTTTTCAAAAATTTTGCTAAAAGTAGGTAGCACAGAGATAGGTCTAAAATTACTGGGGTCTGATGTGCTACCAGATTTATGTAAAGGAATAATTTTACTTAGCTTCATAAGATCAGGAAATACACCACAGTCAATGCAATCATTAAAAATGTTAGCAAGTATTGGAGCTATTGTTTCAATTACGGATTTAGTAACATCAACGGAATTGCCCCACAGATCCGCAGTTTTCTTTTTATTTAAAGTTTTAAATGACTTTGTTATATCAATTCCACTAATGTGTACAAATTTGAATTTATCATTACAAACTTTAACATGATCCTTCACTATAGATTCAGCAATAGCGGGGGATGAATCCAAAGACTTTGTGATTGAGACTGGAATATCAGTAAAGAACTTTTCAAATTCTGCAGCTACTTCTGTGTCAACTGTTACCTTCTTACCAGCGTTACCTTCTTAGCGTTTTACAACCATCAAATTCGATGGTTGTTCGGTTGTAACTCGCGCCGACACCTAAAGGTCTTGAACGGGCCGGTTGTTTCACCCGGTTGTCACGCTCGAAGGCATTGAACGGGGTTAGAGCGAAAAGTTGTACTTCGCGCGAAGGCCCTGAACGCGCCTCAGAAGAAAAAAATTATTAATCTATGTACTCTACAATTTGTTTTTTTTTAAGTCTATTCCTTTTGGCATTTGTTTGTCATTCATTCGCAACATTCGTGGCGAATTTGTTCGTGAACACTTTTTGAATTATTTTGCAATTTACATAATTTCAATAAATTAGGAACAGGAATTATTTCAAGGGAAATTTAATATAGTGTGTTGATGCGATAAGAATTAGGCGTTTGTGTAATCAGGATTATACCTACCAAGCATCTAAAGTTATCAAGATGTCATTTTGTTAACTCAAGCATAATAATGGATTACAGTGTTTGAGGCTAAATAATTTTCAATATATTATAAAATGTCTGATTCGGAGGGCAGTAATTATTCAGGCAACGCATCTGATGCCGGAAGCGTAGCTTCAAATCGATCTCGACGCAGTGCGGTTTCAAATCGCTCAGCTCGATCACGCTCCAGCTCGCGGTCTAGATCTCGATCAGGCAGCCGCAGCCTCTCCCGAAGCCCGTCCCGTTCAAAGTCACGCTCCAGATCCCGGTCCAAATCTCGATCGAGGTATGAATTTCCATGCATTTCATGGACTTATATGTTGACATAACCTGCTACTAAATACTTTCTAAATATTCAGTTTAAAAATTCTAGTATAATAATCGTCCTAATGTGTATGTACAAAAATTAGTGTGCCTCTCTTTTTTTCATTTAAATCCCTTCTTTTTAATCACACATTCACTCAAGCCAGAAACATATATGCAGAAAAATTCAGAATAATTGGAAAGACTGGTGTCACTTTTACACTGATGCATCCAAGTCTTATATGCTTCATAGAAGATATAATAGTACTCCATACAGAATGGCCACTTCATTGTAGACATCACTTGCACTTAGACAAGGGCACGCCAATGTCTACCATTTTTTTTCAATGCAATAGGTATTCAACTTGATTAGGTAGCAATACATTTACTTTTGCGTTTTGTATCTTTAGGTGGTGAATTTGCATAAAAATTTTATATATATTTTTTTTTTACATTATTTGATATGAAATCAAATTACACAAAATAATAAAATTCTAAAAATTTATTTGAGATAATTATCATGTTTCACAGTAATATTCACTGCTTATGACCTACAGCTACATAATCAATATGATCCCAATAGAAATAATACCTGCGTTCCGTAAAATGATAAAAGTGATAATATCGCGAATCCGACCAAAGTCACAACATAACCTACTGATTCAATAGCCCTTATATTTTGTGACGATTTAATTTGGTCGGATTCGCGATATTATCACTTTTATCGCAATTCGGAACGCACCAAATGTAAGTTTTATTTTTTAATTCAACCAGGTTTGATTTCCAAACTGAGTACAAGTTTTTTTTATACGTGCAGTTTTTCTTGTCACTAAAATTGATGATAATTATGGTTCCTAAGAACAGATCTTAAGATTTTTATGTCTTATAGTTACAGATTTGCCCATACTGATAGATCTAAATGTGCCACTCTTTATACTTATCCACCCTGGATTGAAAGTTTGCGGCCTCACACATAAATTTTCAATTTATTTTTATTTTTCTACTGTCATGATCCTTCTACTCCTACTCCTATGGTGAAGGAAAACATTGTGAGGAAACCTGCATACACCTGCGAAGTAATTCAAAGGTGTAAGTGAAGTCAACCAATTCGCACCGTGCCAGCATGGTTTGATGAGGCCTAATCACCCTAACTAGTTAGGGTAGGCTCGTGCCCCTCGGTGGGGACGTGTATGAGCTGTAATGATGATGATGATGACTGTCATGATGTTCACTTGTTTTATCTGGTTCTCAACTTGCAAAATTATATTTCTGAAACGTTTCTGGTTTTTAAATTAGAACAAGATAAGTAAGTTCAAGTGTAGCATTTTTAGAAAATTGAGAAAATTGAGTAATGTTCGGTCGTTAAATACTTGTTGGGTGGTGCTAAAAGAGTAACAACGCGGAGTCACAGGCGGCGGTCAAATAACTAGCCAAGAGGAATTAAATACCCTCTAAAAGTGTGGACATGATGCCTTGGGAAAGCACGTGTTTACTGTCCCAACCCCCTTTTTTTATGAAATATGGAAAATAATGAGAATGTGATGTCTTGCGATCCCCTGGCCTGCAAGTGATAAATATGTAACTAAATCTAAATCCATAGTCCAGTGCATCGGTGCCAACAGTACAGTCATTCCAAAAACAACTGTATGCGACCTTACCGTTGTGTCAAATGTGGAGAAGGCCACAGCACATCCCAAGAGGAGAGGAGAATGCCCGAAAAAGGACAGAAATACCCCAGCTAAATGCGCTCTCTGTGATAGTGACCATCCTGCCAATAACAAGGGTTGTCAAGTCTACAAAGAAATTCTGGCCAGGAAAACCATGCGAAGAATTCCTAATATCCAGACAATCGCTACGGCCCACACTAACAAACCTGTGACTAAAAAAACACACAATCCATTGCCGAAGATCTCGCTTAACAAAGAACATGCTACAACCTATGCAGACAAAATACTGATCCAAACAAACAAAGTGACTGTAGTCACAGCCAGCAAAACACCACAAGTGTTAGTAATAACAGCCAAGTAAATACCAGAAGTGATATAAATCACAGTCAACAATCTACTTTAGTAAAACAACAACTGATCAGACAATCAGAAAAGATAGACCAACTCTTGCAACAAATCAACTCATTGCTTGGTCTCCTCACTGCCATAATTCCTAAGCTAATGAAGTAAGCAATGGCGTCGCTAAGGGTTGCAGCTTGGAACATAAATGGATTATCATCTAGCATTAATGAACTTGAAGCGGTGATTGTTTCCAATAAACTGGATGTGGTTCTGATCTCAGAGTCGCATGCTACTAGTAGAAGCTCGTTTCGCCTCAAGGGATTTCAAATTTATCATACATCCCATCCCGATGGCGGCGCTCACGCTGGGTCTGCACTGGTAATCAAATCAAGTTTGAAACACTGCCTTCTCGATGCCTTCTCAACTAACCATCTACAGGCTACAAGTGTGCGACTGGAAGATCGCACAGGACCCATTACTCTATCGGCGGTCCGCCCAAATATAACGGACAAAATGTTCTCAGATTACTTTGAAACCTTGGGCAGCAGATTTATATCCGGTGGCGACTGGAATGCAAAGCACACCTTTTGGGGTTCCAGACTATCTACCACAAGGGGAAGACAGCTGAAGAGTTGCATTGATGGACATCATTATCGTCCTCTCTCATCCGGAGAACCCACTTACTGGCCTTCGGACCCAAAGAAGGTGCCTGACCTACTGGACTTCTTTGTCACTAAAGGATTAAGCCAACATTTCACTGCTGTTGAGTCCTGTCTGGATGGCTCATCAGACCATACTCTGGTATTGCTAACTTTGGGCACAACTATAACGAGCCGCGAAGGCCCTACAGTACTACACAATAGAACTGACTGGGATGGCTTCCGCTCATACCTCGAGGACCACATCAACTTAAGTATTCCATTGAAAACAACCGAGGATATTGAAGACGCTTGCCGTCACATCACAAACACCATTCAGGTGGCAGTATGGGTAAACACCCCCCCAACAAACAAAACTCCAAATACCATAATAACTCAGCCCAAAGAAATTAGTAATAAAATAGCCGAAAAACGGCGCCTGAGACGTATTTGGCAGCAATCACGGCTTCGGTCAGATAAAACCATGCTTAATAAAGCTATAAAGGATTTAAAGTCGGCTATCAACAAAAACGCAAATGCAAATCTGAGAAGAACCCTTGAACTAATGTCACCATCCGAATGTGGAGAGTACTCGCTGTGGAAGGCGACTAAACACCTAAATAGACCCCAGCAATGATGTTATCCTATCAGATACCTGTCGTCCTGGGCGCGTTCCGACGAAGACAAATCCCAGGCTTTTGCTGAACATCTAGCCGAAGTATTTAAACCAAACGAGGGTAATGATCAAGATACAGACTTGGACTCCATACTCAACCAAGACATCCAACTGTGCCCACCCATCAAGCCAGTATCTCCGGGAGAAATCGCGAGAGAAATTAAATTACTCAGTTCCAAAAAGGCGCCGGGCTTTGACCTAATTACTCCCAGAATCCTGAAAGAGCTCCCGAAAAGGTGTGTTACCTTCCTGACCATTTTATTTAATGCCACCTATAGAATCTCCTATTTCCCTAACTTATGGAAAGTCGCAGAGATTGTGATGATTCACAAAGATGGCAAACCACCACACGAGTATTCTTCATACCGACCGATAAGTCTTACTCCAACTCTGTCAAAGCTATTGGAGAGGATTTTTCTTAAAAGACTCGGCGAGCTGATGCATAGTCACGAAATAGTCCCTAATCACCAATTTGGGTTCCGCAAAGCACATTCTACTATTGAGCAGGTTCATCGTGTATACCACACGATCAGACAATGTTTCGAGACTAAAAAATAATGCTCCGCCACTTTCTTGGATGTGCAGCAGGCGTTCGATCGGGTCTGGCACAAAGGACTGCTTTGTAAAATTAAGAAAAAATTGCCACACGCAGTGTTCCACATCTTGGAGTCCTATCTTGCCGGCAGATTGTTTCAGGTCAGGGTAGGGGAGGCCATATCTTCCCTGTTTCCGATTAGGGCTGGTGTGCCTCAAGGTTCGGTTCTGGGACCAGTTTTATATATAATATCTTCACATCATATCTCCCAACTTCAGATGATGTTACGGTTGCCACATATGCCGATGATATCGCCTTCCTGGCTGTGGATGAGGATCCTGCGCGGGTAAGTCTTAAGTTGCAGAAACTTCTCGATGTCACCTCGGATTGGCTCAAAAAATGGCGAATTGGAGCCAGTGCCCAGAAATCCAATCATTTAACATTCACCCTGAGAAAAGACTGTCCTCGGGTTCATTTAGCGGATAAGATCTTGCCTCGAACTGACTGTGCAAAATATCTTGGCTTTCACTTAGATAGACGCTTAACATGGAAAAATCACATAAAAGCAAAAAGAGACCAAATCAACCACAAATTTAGAAGTCTATATTGGATGATGGGCAGAAATTCTGTGCTCTCCTTAGATAACAAATTATTAATTTACAACTCCATTCTGAAACCCGTTTTGACCTATGGCATTCAGCTGTGGGGAGTGGCCAGCAAGAGTAATGTCATGTGCTTGCAAAGAGTGCAAAACAACATACTGAGGAGTATCGCAAATGCCCCTTGGTTCACAAGGAATGATGAGATACACGAGTATCTGAAAATTGCAACAGTGGCCTCAGAAATAGAGCGTTATAAAAAATTGCACATCGAACGTCTTACTCATCACCCCAATCCGCTTGCTTCCGGATTGCTTGACGCACGTATGGTTAAGAGGCTGAAAAGAAGCCACGTGTTTTGAGTGGATAGTGAGGCGTTGACTTCACTGCTCTGCTGGTCGTTACTTGCCACTCAACTCATCTGATTATAGTCTGGCGACTGATTACAGATCAATTAGACCACAAAAAAAAAAACTTGTTAAAAAAAATAACACCGAAAGAGATTCACAATGACATGGATACAACATTAAGAGAATCTGGCCCATCGTCCTATATGGTAGTTTGCAGAATTCAAACTAGGACGAGAGAACATCAAAGATGCCCCTTGCTCTAGAAGGCCTGCAACTTGTAGTACTAAAGAAAACAGTGATAAATCAAATTTAAATTCAAAAATCTTTATTCAACATAGACCTTTACAGACACTTATTGACGTCAAAACAATCTAATTTAAAGAAATCATATTAACCTTGTATGTGCATACATTCTGAATATACTCAAGATGCCTGCAAATACAAGTAGGAATGAAAAAAAAAAAGTTGACTCTACACCTGTTCGGAAATTGGGAGAGCCTTCTCGAGAAGAACAGGCAAGAAACTGGAAAGGTCAAAATTTTTTATCTCCTCTTTTAAATCGCCATTTACAATTTGGTTTGTTACAGAGTCGTCAATTGGAAGCTGACCTCAAAGCAAAAGTTTGAGCTCAACTTCCATTACAAGAATAGATGTGTTAATTCACATTATATAAGCAATCTCTGAGAGAAGTGCGTGAACTTAGCTTATAAAAACGTTTCTTTGAAACAAAACGCAGTACATTGTTAAATATTAGAATGGAGAGTTCAAACCCAAGCTTTTTTGTCCGTCATGTAATCAGACACCTTATAGTATGCTTTTTTAATAAGTACATCTTTGATTGCATCTTTAAATTTATTTAAGCTAAGTTCTTGTATACAACCTGGGATTTTATTGTAGAAACGTATACACAGACACAGGCCTCTAAAAGAATTATTAATTTTTTGGAGCCTGGTATTTGGTAAAGCTAACGTATATTCTTTGTCTAGTATTAACTGAATGAATATCACTATTTTTACAAAACAAATGAATATTCTTACGAACATATATTTTTCTGCAGTACAAAAACGATCTGAATGTCGGCAGCATTTCCCCACAACAAAATACCATACGACATCACACTATGAAAGTAAGAAAAGTATACAAGTCTTGCTGTATCAACATCAGTCAGTTGACGTATTTTCCACACAGCGTGAGCTGCAGAACTAAGTCTCTTTGACAATTTATCGATATGTGGGCCCCATTGCAGCTTAGAATCAAGTGTGATCCCAAGAAATACTGTGGTGTCCACAGGGTCAACACCTATATCCTTTATTTTTACAGTGGTGTGAACGTCTTTGACATTGGGTAAAACAAATTTTATACATTTTGTTTTCCCTTCATTAAGTGACAGGTTGTTCACATTAAACCAATGAACAATTCTTGAGATAGAATTATTTACATCGTCATTAATTTGCACACCTCTTTTAATTTTAAATAAAAGTGAAGTATCATCTGCAAATAATACCATCTCATGTCTGTCCTGTACAAAATCAGGGAGGTCATTGACATATATAAGAAATAGATAGAAAAGGACCAAGAATCGAACCCTGCGGAACTCCCATTTTAACTGTAGAACCTTGAGACCTTTTTCCATTGATGTCTACTTTCTGATTCCTCCCACTTAGATAAGAGATTAGAAGATCTAGTGCAGTGTCAACCCATAGTGGTGTAATTTTCTGATCAAGATTTCGTGATAAACGCAATCAAATGCCTTGGACAAGTCACAAAAAATGCCTAACGCATCGTGTGAGTCTTCCCAGGCTTCAAATATATGTTGTATTAACTCAACACCAGCATCGGTTGTTGAGCGACCCCTCCTAAAACCAAATTGTTTACAGTGTAGAAGATTATTCCTATTAAAATAACTTTGCATTTGCTCCAACATAATTTTTTCAAAAATTTTGCTAAAAGTAGGTAGCACAGAGATAGGTCTAAAATTACTGGGGTCTGATGTGCTACCAGATTTATGTAAAGGAATAATTTTACTCAGTTTCATTAGATCAGGAAATACACCACAGTCAATGCAATCATTAAAAATGTTAGCAAGTATTGGAGCTATTGTTTCAATTACGGATTTAATAACATCAACGGAATTGCCCCTCAGATCCGCAGTTTTCTTTTTATTCAAAGTTTTAAATGACTTTGTAATGTCAATTCCACTAATGTGTACAAATTCGAATTTATCGTCACAAACCTTAACATGATCCTTCACTATGGATTCAGCAATAGCAGGTGATGAATCCAAAGATTTTGTGATTGAGACTGGAATATCAGTAAAGAACTTTTCAAATTCTGCAACTACTTCTGTGTCAACTGTTACCTTCTTACCATCAACATTCAAACAATATTGATTATTAGTAGTTTTAGCTTTTCCAGTTTCATTATTTATAATATTCCATGTCATTTTAATTTTATTATTACTGTTTTTTATTTTTGAACTTAAATAATTAGATTTAGCAAGCTTGCAAACTTTTATGAACACTGGAATAAGTTTTTACATAAGGTTAAACTCATCACTAGTATTGTATGAACGTTCATTGTAAAGTTCAAAAAGTTTTATTCTGCTTTTGTGAATACCTGGTGTAGCCCATTCACTAAAAACTAAAGTGCCATCAACCGATATAGTCTTTGGAATAAAAATATTTTTAAATTCAGAACAAAATGTATGAAAAAAAATTTCATATAATTTATTTGGATTTTCTTCATAACCTATAATGTATGTGATCTTGTAATGGCAGACTGAAGATTGACTTTCAGGGAGATTGCTGACATTACAGGCATCTCGTATGAACAGGAAGGAATGAAAGTGTTGTTTGGACTTTCACCTATTTCCAAACTTAAAAAAACACCTTGGTAGGCAAGAATTTCAATTGAATGAAGAGCTTGAGTGCAAAATTTTTTTTGCAAAATCTTGAAGAATCTGTTTTTAAGAGTGGTATAGAAGCTTTGGAACGAAGGTCAAAATAATGCATAGAGCTAGATGGAGATAACGTCAAAAAATAAAAATATTTTTGATCATTTTATATTTTATTTTGTTTTCTTGACTAGGCCCTGAACTTTTCAATCCACCCTCGTAGCTTCTTACCTTTCTCATCACCCTTCTTCATCACAACAGCTCATGTACGTCCCCATCGAGGGGCTCGATGGACGTATGAAATTCGAAATGAAAAATACATTGGTTCATGGAGGTCTTGTACCCGGGACCTCGCGATTAGAAGGCAAGCCAATTAAACAGCGCCACCGACGCTCCCTTGCCTATGAATTATTCAATCCTATGCAGTCGTTTGTTACAGGACAACTGTGTAAAATTCCTCGTGAGCAGTCGGTCGTTTGTAATGGGAGTCTTAATAAACAAATATACTTTCATAGTAGCTCATATTAAAACCAATCATTATTATATACTAACATCGCTAAAAATGGATGGTTGTTATATGCGAAGCCGTACTAAACGGACTACACTGTATATGCATAATATTTGTTGACAGGAGTAGATCAGTTGGCTCAGATGCAAGCCACAACAGAGACGATGAGGCCAAGGAGGCCTCTGGTGATGAAGAAGTTGAGGTTCGCGCACTTACTATTATACTATTTAGAATTAATATAAAAGAAAATGCTTTAAATTCTGGTGATATTTTCTTTTCCATAGGATGAACAAGAACCTGAGGGAGAAAATTTAGTTGATTCTGAAGAGTATGATGAGGATGAAGACGAAGAAAGAAGACGAAAAAAACGCAAAAAGGACAGCCGATATGGAGGATTCATTATTGACGAAGCCGAGGTAAGATATGTGTGAGGGTATAGCATGTTAGTAAGGGTATAATTCATTTCAACTACTATGTCTTTAGGATCTTTTAATTAATATTTTTGTAATTAACATTGTGTATTCATCCTTATCCATAGGTGGATGATGAGGTTGATGAAGATGATGAGTGGGAAGAAGGTGCGCAAGAAATGGGTATCGTGGGCAATGAGGTTAATGAAAGTGGCCCTACTGCCAGGGAAATAGAAAGACGCATTAGAGCCAATAACCTCTGGGATTCACAAAAAGAAGAGGAAATTGAAGAGTATCTGAGAAATAAATATGCAGACGAATCTGCAGCCCTTAGGCACTTTGGTGAGGGAGGTGAAGAGATGTCGGATGAAATTACACAACAAACCCTTTTGCCAGGAATCAAAGATCCCAATTTGTGGATGGTCAAGTGTCGTATTGGTGAAGAAAAGGCTACAGTGCTCTTACTGATGAGAAAATATATTGCATACCAGTCTTCCGAAGAGCCATTCCTTATTAAATCGGTGGTCGCACCCGAAGGCGTAAAAGGGTACATCTATATAGAGGCTTACAAACAAACCCACGTGAAAGCTATTATCAACAATGTAGGCACACTAAGAATGGGTATCTGGAAGCAGGACATGGTACCTATAAAAGAAATGACTGATGTTCTGCGCGTAGTCAAAGAACAATCGGGGCTGAAACCCAAACAGTGGGTCAGGTTGAAGCGAGGACTGTACAGGGACGACATAGCTCAGGTGGACTACGTGGACTTGGCTCAGAACCAAGTGCATCTCAAGCTGCTGCCCAGAATAGATTACACGCGGCTTCGGGGGGCCCTCCGCACGGTCCAGAGCGAGAGCGAGGCCGCCAAGAGAAAGAAGAAGAGGCGCCCCCCCGCCAAGCCGTTCGACCCCGAGGCCATTCGCGCCATCGGCGGCGAAGTCACCTCCGACGGCGACTTCCTCATATTCGAAGGGAACAGGTACTCCAGGAAGGGGTTCCTGTACAAGAATTTCACGATGTCGGCGATCCTGGCGGAGGGCGTGAAGCCGACGCTGACGGAGCTGGAGCGGTTCGAGGAGCAGCCCGAGGGGCTCGACATCGAGCTGGCTGCGCCCGCGCGGGACGACCCCGCCGGCCTGCACTCCTTCTCCATGGGCGACAACGTGGAGGTGTGCGCCGGGGACCTGGCCAACCTGCAGGCGCGCATCATCGCCATCGACGGCGCCATGATCACCGTCATGCCCAAGCACGACGCGCTCAAGGACCCGCTCGTGTTCAAGCCGAACGAGCTGCGCAAGTACTTCAAGCAGGGCGACCACGCCAAGGTGCTCGCGGGCCGCTACGAGGGCGACACGGGGCTCATCGTGCGAGTGGAGGCGCAGCGCGTGGTGCTCGTGTCCGACCTGACAATGCACGAGCTGGAGGTGCTGCCGAGGGACCTGCAGCTGTGCTCCGACATGGCCACCGGCGTCGACTCGCTCGGCCAGTTCCAGTGGGGCGACATGGTGCTGCTCGACCCGCAGACCGTCGGCGTCATCGTGCGCCTCGAGAAGGAGAACTTCCACGTGCTCGGCATGCAGGGCAAGGTGATCGAGTGCAAGCCGCAGGCGCTGCAGAAGCGTCGCGAGAACCGCTTCACGAAGGCGCTCGACTCCGAGGAGAACACGATCCAGAAGCGCGACATCGTCAAGGTGATCGACGGGCCGCACGCCGGCCGCAACGGCGAGATCAAGCACCTGTACCGCAACTTCGCGTTCCTGCAGTCGCGCATGTACCTCGACAACGGCGGCGTGTTCGTGTGCAAGACGCGGCACCTGCAGCTGGCGGGCGGCCGCGGCGGGCAGGCGGCCGCGCCCGCGCCCTTCATGTCGCCGCGCATCTCGTCGCCGGCGCGGACCCCGGGCGGGGGCGGGGGCGGCGCCGGCGGAGGAGGCGGCGGCGGCGGCTTCGGCGGCGGCGGCGGCGGCAGGGGGCGAGGCCGCGGCGCCGGCGCGCGCGACCGCGACCTCATCGGGCTCACGATCAAGATCACCGGCGGGCCGTACAAGGGCAACGTGGGCATCGTCAAGGACGCCACCGGCAGCACGGCGCGCGTCGAGCTGCACTCCACGTGCCAGACGATCTCGGTGGACCGCGGGCACATCGCGGGCGCCGGCGCGGGCGCGGGCGCGGGCGGCTCCGGCGCGCCGCTCGGGGCGACGCCGGCGCCGGCCCGCACGCCGCGCGCCGCCGGCGCCACGCCCTCGTACCGCGAGGTGGGCGCCAAGACGCCGCTGCACGGCTCCATGACGCCCGTGTACGAGGCGGGCGCGCGCACGCCGCACTACGGGTCGGCCACGCCCGCGCACGACGGCGCCGGCGGCCGCACGCCCGCGCACGGCGCCTGGGACCCCGCCGCGGCCGCCACGCCCGCGCGACACGACTTCGAGTACTCGCTGGACGAGGCGGCCGGCGGCGCGCTGGGGCCGTTCACGCCGCAGACGCCCGGCACCATGTACGGCTCGGACCACACGTACAGCCCGTACGCGGGCTCGCCGGGCGGCTACCTGGGCACGCCGTCGCCGGCCGGGTACTCGCCGCGGTCGCCGGCGGACGAGGCGGCGCCGGCGGGGGTCGGCGCGGGCGCGGGCGCGGGGTCGGCGAGCGGCTCGCCCGCGGCGCTCGCGGCGCCGGTCGCCGAGTGGTGGTCGCCGGAGGTGGAGGTGCGCGTGGTGCGGTCGCACGAGGACGCGGCGCTGGCGGGGCAGGCGGGCGCGGTGCGCGGCGTGTCGGCCGGCACGTGCGCCGTGTACCTGCCGCGCGAGGACCGCGTGCTGTCGGTGCCGGCGCACCTGCTGGAGCCGGTGGTGCCGCAGAGCGGCGACCGCGTCAAGGTGATCGCCGGCGAGGACCGCGAGGCCGTCGGACAGCTCATCTCGATCGAGAACCAGGAGGGCGTCGTCAAGTTCGGCACCGACGACATCAAGATCATGCAGCTGCGCCACCTCTGCAAGATGAGCTCCGGCTGAGCGCACCCGCTTCGATCGATGATCTCTTTTCCCGTGTTCGGGTGAAATCGTCGTTCACGTCTCTCGTTGATTAAGGAGTGTAAAAAGTTGTGTCCTACCTGATTATAAGAAATTACGATATTGTCGTATAATATAGGTATCCATATTTTTATATTAATTTTAGTTTTACTTTCGACTCGACCCACAAATTACATTTAATTTATATACAGAGATACTCTCAGTCACTGTTCGATTATAAAATTGAGTATACCACACCTAGTATACCCTACCTCCTTTGTTGCTATTTACTTATTAATTTGTCTATATTTTCAGTAGATGTACGCTTGATTTCAACTTAAACTACGATTTAATCGAACAATTTCTATTTTCGGAAAACCCAATTTTATATTCGAAAGCTTTTGTTAATATATTTAAAAAAAGTTCTGTTATTTACTTAATAAATATTCACAAAAACTTTTGTTTCATTTACTTACCTCTGATGAAAAACACAACAGTGAAATTCAATGGTTATAGAGTTTGTAATGTTATGTAGTTTTTCCTTACTTTCTTTCTGTAAAAGCTATATACCGCATGGTTACTACGGCTATAATTACGTATATGTACAAAATTGTAAAGCACTTTTTACGATGAGATCATTTTTCTTAACAAATGAACATAATAAGCTTAAGGGCCCATGGCGCGAAAAATAGCAAAAAGGCCGTCGGCGTTTTTGATATTTTACGTTAACGTTCCAGTTAACTGATCGGGAAAAAATAAATTTAAATTCTTAAATTATGTGTTTACACAATCACCGTCACCATTTTTATATTTACATACCATTTCGTTAAAAAATAGCATCCATTTTACTTAAAATTTACGTTACACCCACATACCGTTCGTGATTTTTAGCTTCATTAATTAATCCTTTTATATTTTAGTTTAACAAATATATAGAACAAAGGTAAGCATAACACTGACACCGTGGTTTTTTTTAAATTATCGTACATTGATATTTATATGAATTTTTTAACATACATTTATCGATTTTCTTACAAATACTTGGCTCGGGCGCGTCGAAATTCAGTATGCAATCGAGACTCGAAGTGAGAGCACGTCGCTTTGAGCTAGCTCCCGGTTACGTAATTATTTGTGTATGTTTACGACGCGAAGTCCCACGGAGTAATCGGAGAAGTTGATAACTAACAATTTTATTATTTGTGGCTGCCGTACGAAAAACCTTCAACCTTTTTACAAGCTTTTATTTATCTTTTGTATGTTCGGGTCTAATCTTGCGAGTTTGACTCACTTCCCGGTTTCCGATTAAGCTGAAATTTTGCATGCATATGTATAAATATATTATGATGACGACATGGAGCTGATCTGATGTTGGAGCTGAAAGGTGGCCATAGGAACTCCGCAATAAAACGACATAGCCCCATCGAGTTTGAGCTCGTTTGATTCGTATTGACGAGAACTTTGATCCTATATGCTAACCAGGGTCTGATGCTGGATCTGGAAGGTAGCCATAGGAACTCCGCAATAAAACGACACAATCCCATCGAGTTTGGGCTCGTTTGATTCGTATTGACGAGTACTTTGGACCTATGTGGTAACCAGGGTCTGATGCTGGAGCTGGAAGGTAGCCATAGGAACTCCGCAATAAAACGACACAAGCCCATCAAGTTTGGGCTCGTTTGATTCGTATTGACGAGTACTTTGGTCCTACATGGTAACCAGGGTCTGATGCTGGAGCTGGAAGATAGCCAAAGGAACTCCGCAATAAAACGACACAATCCCATCGAGTTTGGGCTTGTTTGATTCGTATTGACGAGTACTTTGGTCCTATGTGGTAACCAGGGTCTGATACTGGAACTGGAAGCTGGCCATAGGAACTCCGCAATAAAACGGCACAACCCCATCAAGTTTGGGTTTGTTTGATTCGTATTGACGAGTACTTTGGTCCTACATGGTAACCAGGGTCTGATGCTGGAGCTGGAAGGTAGCCATAGGAACTCCGCAATAAAACGACACAATCTCATCGATTTTGGACTCGTTTGATTCGTATTGACGAGTACTTTGGTCCTATATGGTAACCAGGGTCTGATGCTGGAGTTGTAAGGTGGCCAAAGGAACTCCGAAATAAAACGACGCAACCCCATCGAGTTTGGGCTTGTTTGATTCGTATTGACGAGTACTTTGGTCCTATATGATTTTTCTTGATGAGTACTTTGAGCCTAGCCTAGATAATATCCATACGCAACCCCATCAATTTCTTTTGTGCGACCTTCCCCAATTTAGGTGTCAAATGAAAGAGCTTGAATTGTAGAATGAATTGTAAAATATAGTATATTCTGAAAGACGATCTAATACAAGATGGCCGCCGTCACAAATTGACAGGTTATTTTTATGTACAATCCCCACAATATGGGTCTGTATATGGGGTATCAAATGAAAGTTCGTAAAATACAGGACACCATGAAAAAAACTAAAACAAGACGGCCGCTATCATAAAAGATTTTTAAAAACAAGCTTTTATTTTAAAAAAGAAAATAAACTTTAATTTATTTTTTTATTACAATCTAGCGAATGGCTTCAATGCACTAAAAAGTGCGTTGAGCACAAGAAAATATTCATTTCATATTTGTTTATTACTAAAATATTATGTATTTTATATAAATAAACGTCACATCCGTTGATAAGTAAACACTCACCGTAATTGCTCCTGAACAAAAACATATCATTTTAATATAACCAGTGGTCTTTAACTTGTTGAATTGCTGTCAAGAATCAATATCGTCGTGAAATACTTGAAGCACGACACAAAACCCACTTTTCGATGGTGCACAAGAGGAAATATCACGCCGTAAGAAAACTGACATTATCTGTTACTATTTGAATTTTCACTGTTTACACGTAAAAGATATTTTGCAGTGTTTTTATTCGTCGTAAGAGGTTATGACGCGCTGAATCCACATACAGCTGATTGGATACGTCTTTTTGACAGCTGATATTGCCATAGCCAACCTAGCGTCTAGATTCCATAGACCACAGAATAGACGGACGGACGGGCAAAAGGAGTTAAATCCATACTGCTATTGCTTTTATTACATTTTGTTCTGTTCGTCGTTTTGTGTTAAAATTGTAACTCTTCATTTATAAAATTTATAATAATTTATAATGTCTCAAAAATCGACACCTGTAAAATTGTGTACCAAATGCAAGATTAACATAGATAACAAACAGTACACTACTTGTTGCACTTGTAACGGAAATTATCATATAGATTGTGCTAATATCAGCTTTGAGCGCTTTAAGATATGGACGAAAGACCATAAACAGACATGGAAATGTAAAAAATGTTCAAAAAATAATAAAAAAGATACTGCATCAGGGATTGCTATGGAAAAGCCATCAATTATATCACGCTCACAAAGAAACCGAAAAATAACATCACCTTACGAGGATTCTAACGATTCTGTGCCACCTCATGACACTCATGGTAAAATAACATCACCAATAGTGTGCGCAGAAATTGAATTCTGTCCCGACATAGAAGAACATTCTGAGCTATGTACACCAAAAGAAAATTCAAGACCAAGATCCCTATCTCTCGATCGAATAAATAATTCAATCAATAATAGCTTTCAATCGCTGAGAGATATATCAAATGATCTGGATATTATTAATGACCTAAAACAGAAGAATAACGACTTAAAGCTTAAACTACAAAGTTGTGAACATGAATTGGAAAATAAGATTATTGAAAACAATGAATTAAACCGCCAAATTGATAAACTTGCACAGGAAATAAGTCTTCTTCGAAATATCTGTAAAACTCCACAAAGATCTAAAAAGACGATAAATACTATACATAGTCCAAGACAACAAAAGCATGATGAAAAAGTAACGGCCTTATCAAATACAATCACCCAACTACAGCAAGACTTACGATCTGCAAACTCGGAAATATCAAACCTACACAAAAATATTGAAAATATTGAAAACCTGGAACAGGTTCTTTCTGAAAACTCAAAACAAGACGTACAACCAACCACAATTAACAAAAGTACAGTAAAAATACACAAAGAGACTATACCAAAGAACAAGCTTTGTTTCATCACAAACAACAATCGATATAAAATACTACAAAACATACAAAGAGAATCTGGCTTTGATAAATATCAGATATGCAATTACATTATTCAGAATGTTGGAGTCGAAATTCTAGTGAGAGATCTAAATACAAAACTTCGAGATTTTAACAAGACAGACTACTGTGTGATAATGATTGGGGAAACTGATTTTTACAGTTCTCAAAACTTTGTAAGCCTTGTGGCATCGATACGAAACCTCCTTAAGAATTTCACACACACAAACATAATATTAATAGCCCCCACATATATATGTGGTAAACCATTATATAATTACAATGTGGAGATATTCAATAATCTACTCAATCGAGACCTAATAGAAGACAATTATGCTTATTTGATTGACTCAAATCTACATTTAACCTATGACATGTTCTCATTGATATCTGGCAAGGTAAAGAATAACGGTATCCAAAATATACTTCACAATACAGCTAGCTTCATTTCTAAAGTCCAATCAAGTCCAATGAGAAGAGTCTATGAAAAATCAAATGAATATAATTTTTTTCTCGTATAACCACCTAAATATACTTCACCAAAACATATCTGGACTGCTAAATAAGAGTGACGAGCTAGTATTACACATAGATGATTTAAGCAAACACAAAAAACCGATAGATATTTTATGTATAACAGAACATAATATGACTAAAGACACGGAAGAGTTTTTAGTGATACCGAATTATCGCCTAGCAACAAGCTTTTCAAGAGATAAAAAAAGGGGGGGGGGCGCATGTATACTGGTTAGAAGAGGGATAGAATATAAAACATTAAAAGATATTAGGAATTTCTCAAAAAAATGTGTTCTAGAAACGTGTGCTATTGAAATATGTGATCATAATTTAGTGATAGTATGTTTGTATAGAATACCGAATAATAATAAGTCTAGTCTTGACATGTTTCATGAATCTCTAGAGAAGATTCTTAATTGCGTTTGTGACTTAAAGGATAAGAAAGTTGTCATCTGTGGTGACTTTAATATTGACACCTTAAAAGATTCACCAAGGAGCCGTGATTTTAAATTTCATCTCCTAAGCCGAAATAAAAGAACCTACCAGATTAGTTAGTGGAACATGTATTGATAACTTTGCTCATAATATTAAAAAATCCAGAGGAGAAATAATTGAGACAGGTCTTTCAGATCACACAGCGCAGATACTAAATTGCCCTGTTAATAAAACCTGTGCTTTAAAGTCATGGCGTATAAAACGTCGAGATTTTAGCATGGAAAATATGCATAAATTTAAAAACTATATCGAAAGCCTAACCTTTTCAGATACTATATCATCAAATGATCCCAATGAAGCATATGATAACTTTTTTAACATATTTAAATGTCTTTATGATCTATGCTTTCCATATACAATGATAAAAATAACACGATCGACAACACCTAAATGGATTACAAAAGGTTTACGAACTTGCTGTAAAAAAAAAGAGAAATGTTATGGGCTTATAGAAAACAAAAACATAAATTATGTTAAAAAAAATAATAAAACAAACGCAACGAACATATAATTCAAAATACATTAATTTATCCAATAATAAAATGAAAGCAACCTGGTCAGTGATAAAAAATATTAAAAACTATATGCCCAAAGAACCTATACAAAAAATTAAAATGGGTGACAATTATTTGATTAATCCAGTAGATATTGTGAATGCATTTAATGATTTTTTTATAGATAATGTTAGGGATACATTAGCACGTAATAATTTAATTACGAATAGCATTAACGATAAAAGTCCCTTAAATAAAAATAATAGCACTAATGTTTTAACTGATACAAGCAAAATTGACAATAATAATGATATAAAATAATCAATTCAATAATATTTTGACATATTATAATAAAAATAAAACTGAGTATACTAAGGATTTGATTAATAAGAATATTAATGATGGTTATGACATCTTAACAAAAAATACTAATGATATTGACAATAATTTGACTAATAAGAATAACAACTATGATAACATTTTGACTAATGACAATGATAATAATAATAGTGATTCCATCCATAGCAATAACAGATCTGATAGCATATTAAGTGGTACAGAAATTAAAAACAATAGACATATAAAAATGAACTTTAATTCAATTTTTTTAGCGCCCACTACACCTGAAATTGTAAACAATGTAATCAAAAAATTAAAAAATACACGTTCTGTAGGTTTCGATGATATTTGCACTAAAGTAATAAAACACGTTGGTCACGTAATTTCTTTACCATTAAGTCACATAATTAACTTAAGTCTGAATACAGGTATATATCCAAAAAACTTAAAGATTTCTATGGTTAGACCTCTTTATAAAAATAATGACAAGGAACACCTTAACAACTACCGCCCAATAGCCCTGCTATCTATATTTTCAAAAATTTTTGAACGAATACTACATGATACTCTATCCAAATTTATTGAAAAACATAATATTTTACATACTGAACAAAAAGGATTTCGCAAATTTTCGGACTTTGTGTCAGTATTGATGTAGCAATCTATGATTTGGTCAAAAGAGCGGTTCTTTGTTTAGATAAAAGAACGCCATCTTGTGCAATATACATGGATATGACAAAGGCTTTCGACTGTGTAAATCATAAGATACTGCTGAATAAATTATATCGTTATGGTATACGTGGAAGTGCGTTGAACCTTATAGAATCCTATCTAACAAATAGAGAGCAATACACCGAGCTTAATTAAATTTGTACATTACGTAATAAAGAAAAAAAATATATTTCAAAACTTAGGACAGTTGAACGCGGTGTTCCGCAGGGGAGTGTCATGGCACCACTGCTATTTAATCTTTATATTAACGATATTATACAAATAACTCATCAACCCATGGTACTATTTGCCGACAATAGCACAATTTTTATAGAAGGTAATGATATTGATATTTATGAAAATAATATTAACCATGCCGTAAGTAACATAATTGAATGGCTCAAACTTAACGACCTACAAGTGAACTTGGAAAAAACGAAATAGATGCAATTTACCCAAAGAATAGCAGCATCTGACTTAAACATTAACTATAAAAATAACACAATCAATAAAACAAATGTTCAAAAGTTTCTAGGGTTACAGATAGATGAATATGTCTTGGGAGTCCCACTCAATTGACGTCTGCAAAAAGCTGTACAAATTTTCTTATGCTCTCTATAAACTGACAAAAATATCAGATACAAAAACAGCTCTCACGGCGTACCATGGATTTGTTGCCTCAACGTTACGATACGGTGTTATATTCTGGGATAACTCAAGCTATCGAGAAATATTGTTAAGGGCTCAAAAACGCTGTATTAGAGCTATTTGTGGACTAGGACCGATGGAGAGTTGTAAGTCATCTTTTAAAACCCTCAAAAAAATATTGACACTACCTTCCCTATACATTTTAGAGAGTTGCATGTTTGTGAAAAAAAACCCTAATTTATTTAATATGGAAACACGCACACACAACTTGAACCTTCGTCCTAGAAACATGAAGATTTCTATTAATGAATATAAGACCGCTCTAATGAAAAAAAGTATAATAAATATGGCTCCAATATTGTTTAATAAATTACCAGAAACTATTAAATATTCTACCTTACACAAATTTAAATACAACCTAACTAAAATATTAAAAGACAAATGCTACTACAGTATAAACGAATACCTTAACGATATAAATTTCTTGGAATAATTAAATATTAGGATTAAATTATGACGTGATATGTGACATTTAATAATTAGCGGAAAATTGATACCTATTGTTATTTTTATGTATGAGGATTATTTTTATTATGTGCTATTATTGTTAGGTCTATTATATTGTTGTTATGTAATTTTTGACATTCTTTATTATTTGACATTTTATTATATTCAATAACAAAATTTTTGTGCATGTTAACAACAACAATGTATACATATAAAATTTGCGCGTCGAAATATTCGACAGAATGTGCTGGAAAAATCTATATACTTATCAACTTGTGTACACCATATTCTGCAAATAATAAATGAAATTATAAAATAATTTGTAGATACAACTAACAATAAAGAACTCGGTAGTCATTAAAATATTTCGTATTATTTGAGTAATTAGTTTAAAAAAGTTTTTTTTAAAACAAGCTTATATTATAATGCCTTAAAAGAGGAAAATAAACTTTAATTTATTACAAGATATATTTTCAGTAGGTGTATATTGGGCATTCTAAAACAGTTTTCATCAAAACACCGCAAACGAACGCAGTGAGATTTGAGCTACGCTTCGCTGCGCTCTAGCTCCGCAAATCTCACTGCATTCGTTTACGGTGATTTGATGAAAACAGTTTAAGATTGCCCAATATACATTATATAGGGTTAAATGGAAAAGAAGATTTTTTATTTCATTTCATTTCATAATGTTTCTATTGTGTTGTGTTGTTTGACTGTAAACAGTATACTTTTGATTGATTGCGATTTACTAGACACATTTTCAAGGTTTTCTATCTCAGAATATTAAGGCATTCAACTAGGTAGCAGTGCAATAACAACAGAAATTAAACAGGTTGAGGTTTCGTAGCTTCAGGACTCAACTCTCGGATAAGTACCGTTCTACACTCTGCCTGCCATACAGTTTCAAAGCATTCCCACGAAATTCATTTATCAGCAATAAATTTATTGCACATTATTCATATATCCAGTTACGAGTGCTTACTCAAATAATAAGGCTTCTTTCACACGTTAATACTTTTATTTGTTTATTAAATTACTTCAATGAAATATATTCTTTATTATAAAACAAAGTATAAAATTGTTGATTTTTACAAAATATTTAAAAGAGCGGGCTAATCCCTGAAAGATGTGTTCCAGTCATCACACGAATAAAAAATAGAAAATAAATATTCCAATAATTTAAAAAATGAAAATATAAAAAATATTAAGAACATTTTAACTACCTACCTTGGCTGACTAAGGTCTTAACATCCTAATTAAATAGGGTAGTGCGGTGGGAACGTGTATGAGATGCTGCCGATGAATACCACCTATGTATTATTACAATAATTTTCATAAACTTCAATGGTTCTGTCCTCATGTCGTATCAATATCGTTATGCTATAAATACATTCGGTTCGCCTAATAGAACGATATACCTATTGTTTATCTGTTTTAAATAGTAGTATCGAAAAATGAAAATTAGAAATCGCATCCGTTATTATAAAGAAGACTTTTTAATTTGGAGATAATATTCGTTAGTAATTGTAAATATGTATGTACATGTATAATTTAAATAAATATAATAAACCCGAAATGAAAAAAAAATTGGAGCATGCAGCCTTACACGAGATTTCTGCATCAGCAGAATTAAACGGTTACCAACTATTTTGCTGTATATGCACAGTATTGTATTGCAAGTTTGTGGAAATAAACGACAAACAATTAATTTGCTGATTATTTCCGCGTCATATTGCACATTGGTAGAATTATGGGTAAATATCAAATTTTGCTAAATATCATGAAAGTCAGAGGTGCAAAACGTTATTAAGTTTTATATTTCGAGTATGGAACCGACTTTTTGAAAGTAAACTACCAAACTATAATCTTCTCTTAGATGTTGTGATGCTGAATAACGATCTACTACTACCTCGAAAATAAAAATCCAATACACGTAATTGCGTCAGTTCGTCGTTTTGTTTCTTTCTTGCTACGTAAGTACTTTTTTTTTATATAGCTGACGAAGTTCAGCCGATGATCGGACCGTTTTTGGATCATACGCAACTGCGGATCAAAAATTTTGTTGCAGACCTGAGAACTGCTCCACTCACACGTCCCGGGTACCATAGTACCCAGAGCGCTTCGCGTCTCCTTTGCCTAAAACGCGCGGTGTGATAAAAAAATCACGAAAAAAAAAATATTTTCTCTAAATAAAGTGTCAGTTCTTTAGTGTTTGAAAAACGAACACTGACCATGGAAGTGGAAGTGAATGCATTAGGATTCTCGATAACGTATAGACATCATATCCGTGAATGCATATTTGTTTTCTTATAAATATTTTGTGTGGATATGATTTGGACGGAAATTAATAATTTTATGATTATATATATAATATTTTATAATATTACTTACTTATTTAACAATATAAAAATTAATGAGCATTCTTTTTTAGATTAGTCATGTTAAATAAAAATGATTATAAAGATAAGGTATAGGTTGAGAACCTCAGTAAAATTATTACTTGCATTGCACTTTTCTTATATAAAATCCGGAAAAACTGTAGTCACAGTACACTCCAGTGCTATCTCTGACCACTAACAGTGCTTCAGTACCTCCTCATCAAAAAATCTCAAGACCAAGACAGCTGAAAAATGTTCGTAAGTTTTTATACTTTATTGCTATACTTTATATCTATTCTTTAATTGTCTATAAGTGGTTGATCATCTTCATGCTTCAACAAATTGAGCCGTTGGACCAGGCTGTATATGACGTGACCTCTCCAAGTGCTGTCTTCACGAGGGACCATCAAGCCCAGCAGTGGCATGCTGATTGACTGATGATGATGATATTTTTTTTATCTTATGAATTGAAGATGTGAATCTTCAACTCGTTTTCTTGTAACCACTCTTAATACTAATATGACATTTACTATTTTCAGGTCGGATAGCAAGCAAAACAAAAGGTCAGCCAAGAAGAGCTGTGAATCTGACCTTTTCTTTGATACCGACGACGAAGACATCAGGTACTTTTATTGCTATATTTACATATATCTAAATTTCAAGTGTTTAATGTGTACAATAATCGTGTATCCTTTTTCTATCTCCCTAGTCCAAAGAAGAGAAGCAAGGCGATAAAGTGCCTATCGAAGGCGAAGAGTGCAGAAGTGAAGAATACATCGTCGTCCAATACTTCTGAGTGGTTGTTCGACTCAGAGTCGGACAGCGAGGTTTCGCGGCCGCCAAACCTGCCAAACAAGACCACCAGTATCCTGACACGCCGAGTACCTGGTGGTGTAACGCGTCGGACTGCACAGCTCGACGGCGACTTGCTAGTGGAGCTACGCCTCTACAACCAGAAGGAGGTATCTAATCTCAGCGGCCTTGACCGGTGCGAGCGCGCTATCGTTTGGGTACGCTTGCAAGGCGAAGCAGAATCTCCAGAATTTTACGCATTAAAAAAATTTGTAAAATTAGCTAAGGCAAAGTTTACCACAGAGGGGATATTTTATAAAGATAAAGTTAAAAAATAGGTTCTCTTTTGTTTCTCTCTGCGTAAATTATGTTTTAGCTGGTTTACTTATTGTTTATCGTTAGCAAACTCAAAGATTAGGTACTTACATACTTAAGCCTTTATTACTTTAACTTTGAGAATTTGTACTGTCCAAATCATAATGTCGAGGTCTACTTTCTGTTCAGTTTGTGACGTATCCGTAAATAACAAAGTTTTCTCTGCACATTTGAAAAGTATTTTACATAAGAACAACAGTTCGGTCGTTGATAGTGAGGGGGTTGAAAAAGTTCATAGCGCTTTTCGTAATCGTATAGCATCGTACCGTGTTCGATATCAAGATGAGGGTCATGATAGTGCGCGTGTTCGCCCGCCCGCCGAGTTTTTATGGCACTTGCGCTCTCGCGTACGCCTATTGCTCATAGCGAAAATTCAAGCTCACACTAATGTTAAAGCTAATTTTGAACTTTTCTGTGAATTCTTTCTGCTTAGTAAGTATGATTCGATTTCAATCAAGTCATTTGCAACGGAAAACTTCATCTTGCATCAAAACTTCAATTTTGAAGATATGTTTTCAAAAATTATTCACTTAATTTGTAAAAAAATTGAAGAATTTGAAGAAAGAGATAGTGGGTGGGCCTATTTACAAAGCCTATATCTAGAAGTAAATATAAACAAATATAACCCGTTAAGAGGCTCCAGTTTTATAGAATTACCAAAGTCCATAAAATGTAAACGAGCATGTATCAACATTCAAAATTCTGATAATTATTGTTTTTTATGGTGTGTCATGGCAGCACTATTTCCTATAATTTTCCTTGTCGCAAACTTAAAAAATGACGACTTTAAACATCTGCGGCGTTATTTTCCTTCTCGTGAGCATTTTGCTTTAATAAAACGAAAAGGGGTGTATCCATATGAATACATGACTACTTGGAGTTCATACGAAGAAAAAGTACTTCCGCCTCAGGAGTTCTTTTTCAGCAAATTACGCAATAGTAATATATCTAAAGTAGATTATGATCATGCAAAAAAAGTCTGGCAAACGTTTGAATTATCGAATCTCGGTGAATACACAGACTTGTATCTTAAGTCAGATGTTCTTTTATTAGCTGACGTTTTTGAAAGTTTTCGCCAGACATGTAAGATGAATTATAAATTAGATCCAGCCTTTTATGTTACAGCACCGAGTCTCAGTTTTGATGCCATGCTATTAAAAACAGATGTTAAATTAGAATTAATACACGACCTGGAAATAATAAGAATGATTCAAAAAGGTATTCGCGGTGGAATATGTTTATGTTCGACAAGGTATTCAAAAGCCAATAACAAGTATTTAAAAACTTACGATCCAAGAAAAAGTAATAACTTTCTAATTTATATCGATTGTAATAATCTCTATGGATATGCAATGTGTGCTTATTTGCCTCATTCCAATTTTAAGTTATTGAATGACTTGGAAATCGCTGGAATAGATTTTATAAATGTGCCAACTAACGGAGACACTGGTTATATACTAGAAGTAGATTTAGAATACCCCGAACATTTGCATAATGATCATAACGATTTTTCATTCTGTGCTCAAAAATTTACTCCGCCAGGTTCTAAAACTTCAAAATTGATTCCAAATTTATACGATAAATATTTCTATGTCATACATTTTGCTCATCTGCAAACATGTATAAAACATGGTTTGTTGTTAAAAAAAATACATAGAGTTATTCAATTTAATCAGAGTCCTTATTTAAAGTAGTATATTGACATGAATACTGAATTACGAAAAAAAGCTAAATCTACATTTGAACAAGATTTCTTCAAACTTCTTAACAACAGTATATTTGGCAAGACGTTAGAAGACACAGAAAAGAGGGTTAATGTGAAATTAGTCAATAAGTGGAATGATGATAGTAACAAAACAAAGAAAAGTTTCTGTGCAGAGCAAATGATAGCTCGACCAAATTTTCACAGTGTTACAATTTTCACTGAAAACTTGGTAGCCATTCAAATGAAGCCTGAAACAATTACTTTGGATAAACCTATATACATTGGTTTTTCCGTTTTGGAAATATCTAAGAGTCACATGTTTGATTTTCATTATTCTATTATGAAGCCTTTTTATAAGGAAAAGTTAAAACTTTGTTATACGGATACTGATAGTTTTTTGTATTCAATAGAAAGTAAAGATTTTTATGCTGATTTAAAATCAAATTTTCTTCCCTATTTCGACACTAGTAATTATTCTGTAAATAACGTATACGACATTCCTAGTTGGAACAAAAAGGTGCCAGGTCTCTTTAAAGATGAGCTAGGAGGAAGTTTGATTTCGAAGTTTGTAGGATTAAGGTCCAAGTTATACTGTATTAAAACGGCAGAAGATGAATTAAAAAAAGCAAAAGGCATACAGAAGCAAGTATTAAAAGATGTACAATATAAAGATTATTACAAGGTATTAAATGAAAATACATTTTTGAAGAAAAAAAATATCATATTTAAATCTCTTAAGCACGAAATATTTACTCAAGAACAGAACAAAATAGCTTTGTCAGGTAATGACGATAAACGTATCATATTAAAAAACAAAATTTCTACTTTATCATGGGGTCACTGGGATAGTTTAGTTTAATATCATTAGTTTTTCTTTAGAAGCACCGTATTGTATAGTTTATTATTATTTTAATGGTAATCATGAATCAAATTGTAAGTTGAGAAATATGTTACCCCATCATCTATTTATTTATTTATTATATGGCTTAAGTAATGAATAAGTTAATAGAATAAAAACATACATGAAATTGTATAGTATGTACCGACACGGCACTTTATATTGTAAAGTTATTTAATTTTAATATTGTTATCCATCAGTTATTTGTTTAATAGTATTATACATTGTTTTTTAATGGTAAATAGGTAAATTAATTACCTAGTTTTAATCAAATACTTAATGTTGTATTGTAACGATGAAAATATATAACGTTATAAACCAGCTACCATGTTTTTTTTATTTCATAATCCATAAAATATAAAACTATTAATAAAATAGCACACGCAATGAACAATTCGAAACTGGTTGGGACATGTTATTGCTGATTTAGGTATTCCAACTTATAGTTCATTAGTAATTTGTCCAATTGCGATTCCGTGCGAATGCTTTGTTGTTATGTCAGCATTATATTTACACTATAAATAGCTATTAAAGTCGAATGTTTTTAAAATTTGTTTCACACATAATTAATCAAGTGACAACTACGGTCACCCAAATACATCATGGTAAGTCGTATAAATTATTTTTCTTCAAACTCTTTTCTTGTGTAGTGGTTAGATCACTAGTTAATGTTTATTTGTATATTTGATTTAGTTGGAAGATAATGTTGTTGTTAAAACCTTATGGTTGTGATGCTGTTATCGTGATTCTCATATTCTATCGGTTCCTTATAAGATAGTCAGCCTCCTTGTGGATCCTAGATATACTCTTCTACCTCCGCCACTATATCAATCATTTCTTCGATGTGAAATTATTTTTGTTGCATAATAAATTAAATTTCAGAATACCCAAGAAATCTCGCAGTCGCTACTCATAAGCAAGGAGGCAACAGAAGATTATCCTCCTTGCTTTGAGCAAAATGCGCAAGATATGTTGGAGGGCTTCTCTGAAGAATTTCCACATTGGAATGCTAAAGATTCACCGCTGCATGCCAAGGTGGTTAAAAGTCTTTTTAATAAAAAGAAGCCCATGAAGAGGAGAAGCAAGTTACTGCAGAATACGAAGGGGAACGAACCTTCTTATTTAATTAAAACAATACCTACTAAAGGGCGGCGATTAATTAAATTAGAAATATTAGATCTGGAATCAACCAGCAATGATCCATTAATAAAAACACAATATGTGGTAACCGAGCATATTGATCCAATAATGGATCAAGCAGAAAATATTATAACTAATATCTCTAAGAAAATATGTGGTTACAGTTATAGTTTTTAAATAACTATTGCTGACCTAAAACATTTGTAGATGTATATTAAAATTCTCTAATGTGCTAGATGCGTACCTACTATCTTTAGTTACGTGTACACTCACGGAGATACATTATTTCAACAACATTATTCTTCTGAAAAATTATAGTAATGCTTATAAATTTTACTAACTAAGACTTATGTTATTTTAAATAGTTATGTTAGTTTAAGTCTTGTATTGTTTTCAATAAATATTATTTAAAAATAAAAAGACTTGTATGAAAATATTTGTTTTTATTTTAACACCTCTATAATGTAATCAAATATTTTGAAAAACATTCATTCAGAATTACCTCTATAAATAAATCTAAGATAAAATTTATTAGAATTCAAATACATAGTTTAAAATAATGGTAATAAAATTAAAAATATAGTTTTATTTATTAAAGAACGCAGTGTATTACTTTGTTAAAGTAGGGATGCAAGTAATTAAACAATGTTTATTTTTAAGCATCGATTCCTTACTCATATCATTTTTTATTGCACGATTCGAGAGGGGTGAGAGCTCTTTCTTCTCTCTCCATTCTTCTCGATGCTTTAACATTGTGTGTTCTAGACACGTCCAATAACTTAATATAATGAGTGGTAACAGTATCCAAATTCTTCTACTCCTTGCTATTGTTACCGCCGTCGAATGCTTAGTCTATATGGTGGAGTGAGTGCACTTACAAGTAAATATACTGCTAGTTCTCTTATTATTACGAACGCAAAGTGTTATATCCATTTTGTTAAAAGCCACGAATCAAAACGGACAAGTTGCTATGAAGTTCCTCAAACAAAAGGAAACGTTAAAATTAGATTATAATATCTGTCCTGCATCATTATGTGAAGCAAAGCGACATGGCAACTTATTGCCGAGCACTATACGATGTATTGTTTGTGGACCATCAAATTGCGGCAAGACAAACTTAGTAATAGGTTTGTTATTACATGAGAATGGTGCACGTTTTCGTAACTTATATGTATATTCTAAATCATTATACCAACCAAAATATGTGTTCTTAGAAAAAGTATTAGATTTAGTTGCAGACATATCTTATAGTAAATATAACCATAATAATGATATCATAAGCCCACACGAAGCTTTGCCAAACTCCATTATAATATTCGACGACGTAGCTTGTGAAAACCAAAATAGCATTCGGGATTATTTTGCTATGGGTCGACATAAGAATATTGATTGTTTTTACATTAACCAAACATACAGTAAAGTACCTAAACAACTTATAAGGGACAATTCTAACCTCATTATTTTATTTAAACAAGACGATGTAAATTTAAAACACGTTTACGATGAGCATGTAGGTTCAGATATGTCGTGGTCTCAGTTCCGTGAAATGTGCTCAACTATTTGGAATAAACCATTTAATTATGTTGTGATCAATAAAGACTGCGAAAGAAATAAAGGATGTTATAGGATGGCATTCGATACTTTTGTAGTAGTAGATTAATATACATAAGTTATTGTTTCATCAATACACAATCACTATTACTCTGGATTTTGCATTGAACGGAATCCTTGTCAAAATGGAAAAGCAACTTAAAAAACAAATTGTAAAAGCTGCAGCTGCTGTAAAAAGAAAGGTTGAAATGATAAAGGATATGAAAAATACAAATGATGCCACTCTGGAATCCATATTCAAACCTATAACCGATCCACTGAAACAAATAGCCATTAAGAACAATGAAATTTCTCATGAAGATGAGGATGAGTTTGAACATTATACAATAAAAAAAAATAAACATAATGACAGCGAGGCAACAAATTTTTCTGATGACGATTTTAATGAAGAAGAGGAACAACAGTTCTATAAAAAATTTAATTCCGAAAAAACCCTTGTCGTATCACCTTCTGACAACAATAATATGAGTGATGCTTCCTTTAAGTCCTTTCAATCATCACCAAATGTTTCACTTAATAGTTTATCGTGGTGTGCTTCACCCGACGCAAATATCCCTTTTGGAATAAAAAATGAACGAGGAAAACTTATGCTCGGCCAAACACGTGTTTTCGACGACGGAAAAATTATAAAAATTGGAAATCGAAGTTTAAACAAAACTCTTGGATTAAAAGAATTACTATTTGAAAAGACACCAAATTTGGATGTTATCACAGATGAAGATTTGCAAAATTATAAAGAGCTTCTAATAGAAACGAATGCACATAGGCGTAATTGTGATCCACGCAAGCCAATTAATAGTAACAAAGGGTTTAAGTACATGCATATTATTAAACCACTGTTTAAGTTCTCTAGAAATAAGTATGACAGCACAGAAAGTCTTACGGTAGGAAAAGGAATAAATCTTTTAAAAAGTGTAAAGAAAGATATAGATTACGTTTATTGGGATGATCCAAATGAATTAGTAGATCGATTGAAATTACTGTTTGCATCTCGTGATGCTGGCAATACCGGCTTAGATAATGAAATTATTGCGATTATAGAAGAGCTGTACGAAGCAGGCATCATTAAAAACACCAAATATAAGGAACCTAATTTTAAAAAACTGATCAGTAGTTATACAGCAAACACCGCATAGATACGGAAATGAATGTAGATAAATTTGGTCATCACGTTCATAAACGTTTACGATTAGAGGAATATATTGGAAATCTCAACGATACATTAGTGAAGTCAGAAACAGGTGAATATGATTTAAAATCATCAAGATTAAAAGGGCTTATATCGCCAGGCAATGATGACGAAGCCGCCAATAAAGCTTACGTGGATGAAAAGACACACGAACTAAGAACTAATATTTTAAGTGATGTAAATATTCGTTTAAATGATTTTGAAAGTTCAATACTTAATAAGCTAGCCACCTTGTTTTACACAAGGACAGAAATTGATCACATGCTTCAAGAGAAACCAGATAATAATGAGCAAACAAGACATAGTGAATGAGCTTCACAAAGCAGCAAGAAGGAATTTTTCCCGGCGATGTACGATCATAAAAGGAATAGATGATTTATGGCAAGCCGACCTCATAGATTTGCAAAAATATTCACAGTTTAATAAAGGGTATAAATATATTCTTATCGTAATTGACACTTTATCAAAATATGTATGGATCAGACCTTTAAAATCAAAAGCGAAAAATTATGTTACAGATGCAATGCAAAGTATTTTAACTACATCATTACGAAAACCTAAAAATTTACAAACTGATTTAGGCACAGAATTCTACAATGATAATTTTAAACAATTAATGAAAAAGTATAATATTAATCATTATTCAACATATTCTATTAAAAAAGCATCTATAGTAGAAAGAGTTATAAGAACAATTAAATCTCACCTTTACAAACTATTTAGTTTGAACGGAAATTACCAATGGTATAAAAATATTTTAAAGGACGTTGTAGAACACTACAATAACACTTTGCATAGAATAACAAAATTTAAGCCTGTGGAAGTTAACAAAGTAAATGAGCTTATAGTCAAAGGTTATATTATGAATTCTCAAAAGAATAAAACAAGTCGGGGATATACATTTCGTGTTGGTGATTATGTTCGCATAAGTAGATATAAAGCAGATTTTTACAAAGGCTATACGCCAAACTGGTCCACCGAAATATTTCGTATAGTAAAAGTTAATCACACTAACCCAACAACTTATCAAATAGAGGACAGACGCAATCAAAGAATCCTCGGCTCATTTTATGCATACGAGTTACAAAAAACTAAGTTTCCAGACCTATACCTCATTGAAAAGGTTATAAAAAGAAAAGGAAACAAATTGTTTGTAAAATGGTTAGGATTAAGTAATAGCGAAAATAGTTGGGTTGATAAGAATAAATTGGTTTTATGATATAAAATAGCTCAAGATATCTTTATTGATTCACTTTTTGTTTATCAATGAAGAAAGGAAGTGGTATCATAAACAGCTTAATAAATAAGATTGCGTTTGAGTTACATTTACCGGGCTACCAATATTGCGGACCCGGCACAAAGCTTCAGAAACGATTACTTAAGGGTCAGCGAGGAATTAATAAATTGGATAACGCTTGTATGCACCACGATATTGCTTACATAAACAACGACGCTAACGTAAGGCACAAAGCTGATCTAGATCTATTAAATATGGCTCAAAGAAGATTGAAATCAAAAGACGCTGGAAAGAAAGAAAAAATTGCTTCATGGATAGTAAAAAATGCTATGAAGGCCAAATTAAGAGCTGGTGCAGGTGCTCGGTCGTTTATGACGGCTGTGAAAAAACTCAAATCTAAATTAAAAAAAATAAAATCTAAAGACACAAATTCTACTATTAAATATGCGGTCGCCGCTGCAAAAAAACTATTTAGAAATAAAAATAAAATGAGTTTACCTCGTTGTATTCCTATTCCAAAATGTGGAGGACTGTTACCGTTAATTCCTATTTTCGCGGGATTATCAGCTTTAGGTTCACTGGCTGGTGGAGCAGCTGGCATAGCAAAAGCGGTTAATGATTCAAAAGCAGCTCAAAAAGCTCTTCAAGAATCGGAACGACATAATAAGATGATGGAGGCGGTTGCTCTCGGAAAAGGATTATATATTAGACCTTATAAAAAGGGTGCAGGTCTATATTTGAAACCCTCAAAAAACTAATAAAGCGGCTACCTAGGCGGGCATTAACTAATTGGGATATATTAGAACATGCTAGTGATATTCCATTTTTTCGTGGTGTTTTCATGAGGGATACGTTGCCCTCAAAACCTAGGAAGATAGAATGCGGTATTATAAATTTAGATACTTCAAATAACATTGGAACACATTGGGTAGCCTACGTGAAAGAAAATAAGTATGCTGAATATTTTGATAGTTTTGGTAATCTGAAACCTCCGTTAGAACTACTTGATTACTTAAGAAATGTTTCTTTAAATTATAACTATGAGCAATATCAAACATTTGACTCTGTTAATTGCGGCCACCTTTGTATAAAATTTTTAAAGGAGTATTGGAAAACACATTTATATAAAGCTTGAAATAAAATTCTTTATCAGTAGTAAAATGTCTTTCACTGTGTCTATAACTGGAAAAGGATCCTCTCTGATAACAAACTACTCACCTACTTTGGAATTAAGTGGATACTATGAGTGTGGATTGTTGTATTTTTCAACATTTAATTCTATACCCAACATAGATAAAAGAAATAATAAATTCTACTATGACGATAACGAAGTAATCGAAATACCTGAAGGAGCTTATGAACTTCAAGATATCTGTGATTATTTAAAGACATACATTAGAAATGCAATGTTAAAATTAACTTGTAATAATAATAATTTAAAAACTACAATTTTTTGTACTAAAGATGTTCATTTCAACAAAAGTGACTCACTTGGAAGGATTTTAGGTTTTGGTGGAGAAACAATAAAGGCATTAAAAAGGACCGAATCTCTGTATCCTGTCAGTATATTGCCAACAACCATTGTGCGCATCGAATGCGACGTAGTTAGTGGGTCATTCGTGAACGGATCTGCAAGTCATATTATTCACGAGTTTGTTCCTAACGTACCACCTGGTTATCGGATCATTGAAGTGCCGAAAAATCTAATATATTTTCCTGTAAATAAAAGTTCTATAAGTGCAATAACTATACAATTATTAGACGCCGAGAATAAACAAATCAATTTACGAGACGAAGAAGTACAACTGTATCTACATTTTCGTAAAAATGATAAATTTCAATAAAAATCATGACACAGCTTGCATTCAAGTTAGTACTAGAAGATCACCTCATAAAAGCACACCGCTTCACATAAAAAAGAAGCTCACCAAAAACAATAAGGAATTTTTGAAGTTGATTGGCTTGTTAAAATGAATATTTTAAATATATCTCAATCAACATCATACGACAATAGTATTGAAAGTTTCGAATATCATTCTTATAAACCGTACGTAACAAGTTTCAACAAGAATGATGAAATAAGAATACCTATTAATCAACAAGATCTATGTCTGTTACCCTCACTCAGCACTTTGTATATTGAGGGTAAAGCCAATGTTTATAATAGTTCGACTAAAGAAAAAATATCAAATGTGTATTTTATCAACAATCCAATACTATATTTATTTCAAGATATTCGATATGAGTTAAACGGAATAGAAATAGACAAAATAAAAAATGCTGGCATAACTACAACAATAAAATCGTACCTCTCGTTAAATGATAATGAATCTAAATGCTCACGTGTATGGGGATGGTCAACTTCTGGTACAAACAATCTTAACGGAGGAATTTTTTCGGCTTCTGTGCCGTTGAAGAAAATTTTAGGTTTTGCAGAAGATTATGAAAAAGTTATAATTAACTCCAAACATGAATTGGTGCTATTAAGAAGCAATACGAATCTCAATGCTTTGAAATTAAATGTCGGAGAGGTGGTCGAAGATATAACTATTAGCAAAGTTGTTTGGCGAGTTCCGCACGTTAAAGTATCAGATCGTGAAAGAATCAATTTGTTGAAACATCTAGAAAAGGACAGGCCTATTACACTAGCATTTCGAAATTGGGATTTGTATGAATATCCATTATTACCGAAGACACGTAAACACACTTGGTCTATCAAAACTTCGTCACAGATAGAGAAACCAAGATTCGTTATTATAGCTTTGCAAACCAATCGCAAACACAATGCGGAAATGTCAATGGCAGAGTTCGATCACTGCAATGTACGAGATGTAAAAGTATATTTAAATTCATCGTATTACCCTTATGAAGGATTGAATGTCAGTTTCTCAGAGGATAAATTTAATTTATTATACGAACAATATGCAAGATTCCAACAGTCTTATCATGGACGGCGACCAGAGCCGTTGATGAGCTTGAAGGAATTCAGAGACGTTGCCCCATTATTTGTTATTGATTGTTCTCACCAACAAGAAATGATAAAGGGATCAATCGATGTCAGAGTGGAGATTGAAACAGACCAAGAAATCCCGGATCAGACAGCAGCATATTGCTTGATTTTAAATGACTGCATTTTTGAGTACAAACCTCTGAGCAATATTGTGAAGAAAATATCTTAACTAAATAAAGTGCAATCAAAAGGTATTTGAAAGAACAAACTTCAACTTTATGTTAAACAGTGGAATACAACGAAACAATGAGTGCTGATAAGAGTTCGATACTTTTTGTTGATGTTCAAGGATTCAAAGACTGCAAAAATAATTTTATTATTAAGGAATTTGCGTTAGCCACAAAAGAGTTTACGCAAGTCTTTTTAATAAAACCTCCATATTCGTATCTAAAATTATCTGCCGAAGAAAAAAGAGCAGTCAATTGGATTGAACGCAACAGAGGAATATACTGGAGTCAAGGCAATATAGATTTCAGAGAATTTAAGAGATTAATTATTCCAATTTTAAAGGACCAAACCATAATAATGAAAGGTGTTGAAAAGCAAAAATGGATTAAAGATTTGTGTTCTGACTGCTTTTTGATAAATGTTGAAGGCAAAGGTTGTCCTAATTTTGCAACATTGCGCAATAGTTATGCTAAAGGTGGAGCTAACTTCAATTGTATAACTCATAAAAAAGAGTGCGCTCTAAGGAATGTTTTATTCATAAAAAAGTGGTACTTAAGCACATGTAATTTATGACTTCAGTAAATTGTACTTGAATGAAAATTTGTATTTAAAGTATTGTTCTAGTTTAGCTATGATGATATTTGTTACTTGCTTTATAATAAAAAAATATTTTTAACAAAAATTTCTGCGTTTTATTAATGAAAACAAATATGGTGATTCAATATACTCGCATAACTCTTTATTTATCAAAAATTACAATTTAATGGTATGAATAATTTAACCCTGTATAATGTATATTGGGCAATCTCAAACTGTTTTCATCAAATCACCGTAAACGAACGCAGTGAGATTTGCGGAGCGTAGCGGAGCTAGAGCGCAGCGAAAATTTAAATGCATATATGATCCCTTTTTTGAAAAACTCGAATCCGCTATAACTGCTGCCTCACGGAAACTCGGTGTCCTGAACAAGGTGCGTAGGTATTTTGCGCCGGACCAACTATGCTTGTTGTATAAAACTCAGGTTAGGTCTTTCGTGGAATATTGCTCGCACTCCGGCTCCGCTCAGTACCTCCTCGATGCTCTGGACAGATTGCAGCGTCGCGCTATTCGAATAATCGAGCCTCTACAACTTCGACGTGACATCGCCTCTCTTAGCGCCTTTTACCGAATGTTCCACGGGGAATGCTCTGAGGAGCTCTTTAACCTTATCCCTCCCTCTCCATTCCTTAACAGAAACACGCGTAAGGGTCTACGGAGTCATCCTTACACTGTATCCTCCTTTTCACACCGTACCAAGAAATTCAAAGATTCCTTCTTCTTTTTTTTTATTGCTACTAAGTTGGCAAAAAAGCAAACTGCCCACCTGATGAGTGGTAACAGTCACCATGACATACATGACATTCGCAGTAAAACTGCAACCCCCACAAGGGCCACAGTATACGTTGCCAACTTGTGACTTAAGATGTTAAGTCACGGTACCCAGTAATTTCAGTGCCATATCTTACCCTTCAAACCGGAACACAGCAATGCAAGCACTGCTGCTTTGCGGCAGAAATAGGTAAGACGGAGGTACCCAAGCACACGACCTTGGTACAGAGTCTCCCTCCGGTAAGTCTTCTGTCGTTGCATGTGAATGTGCACAAAACATTTAATAAAGATCAGTCAAGCCGTTTCAGAGGAGTTTGGTAACAAACACTGTGACACGAGATTTTTATATATTAGATGTATCATGTAATAAATTAAAATTTATTTTCGTCTTATTAGGGCTTTAAAATAAAATCCTAGTGTGGGGCGACTTTTTTTAAAATCTTTTTACTATTATTTTATATTTCATCATTTTGTAACCGCATGGCCGCCATTACGAAACTCGACCAAAGTACTTGTCATTACGAATCAAACGAGCCCAAACTCGATGGGGTTGTGTCGTTTTATTGCGGAGTTCCTATGGCCACCTTCCAGCTCCAGCATCAGACCCTGGTTACCATATAGGACCAAAGTCCTCGTCATTACGAATCAAACGAGCCCAAACTCGATAGGGTTATGTCCTTTTATTGCGGAGGTCCTATGGCCACATTCCAGCTCCAGCATCCGACCCTGGTTACCATATAGGACCAAAGTACTCGTCAATACGAATCAAATGAGCACAAACTCAATGGGGTTGTGTCGTTTTATTGCGGAGTTCCTATGGCCACCTTCCAGCTTCAGCATCAGACCCTGGTTACCATATAGAACCAAAGTCCTCGTCATTACGAATCAAACGAACCCAAACTCGATAGGGTTATGTCGTTTTATTGCGGAGGTCCTATGGCCACCTTCCAGCTCCAGCATCAGACCCTGGTTACCGTATAGGACCAAAGTACTCGTCATTACGAATCAAACGAGGCCAAACTCGATAGGGTTATGTCGTTTTATTGCGGAGGTCCTATGGCCACATTCCAGCTCCAGCATCAGACCCTGGTTACCATATAGGACCAAAGTACTCGTCAATAAGAATCAAATGAGCACAAACTCAATGGGGTTGTGTCGTTTTATTGCGGAGTTCCTATGGCCACCTTCCAGCTCCAGCATCAGACCCTGGTTACCATATAGAACCAAAGTCCTCGTCATTACGAATCAAACGAGCCCAAACTCGATAGGGTTATGTCGTTTTATTGCGGAGGTCCTATGGCCACCTTCCACCTCCAGCATCAGACCCTGGTTACCATATAGGACCAAAGTACTCATCATTACGAATCAAACGAGCTCAAACTCGATAGGGTTATGTCGTTTTATTGCGGAGGTCCTATGGCCACCTCCCCCAGCTCCAGCATCAGACCCTGGTTAACAAATAGGACCAAAGTACTCGTCAATATGAATCAAAGGAGCCCAAACTCGATGGGGTTGCGTCGTTTTATTACGGAGTTCCTATGGCCACCGTCCAGTTCCTTCATCAGATCAGCTCCATGTTATCATAACATTGCATTGTCACGATATACATATTATTATGTGCAAAATTTCAGCCCAATCGAAAACCGAGAAGTGGTCAAATCTACATACATACATACAGTGCAAGCCAGTGCTCGAATTGAACATTTTTACGAGACGGAACGCTAGGCCTGAATATTTTTACGAGACGGAACGCTAGGCCGCTATTCGCTATTCCGCCGTAGTCCACGAGACGGAACGGTAACTTCATACATTTTCACGAACCGGAACGGCGTTCCGGCGTGTTCCTGCTCAATTCGAGCACTGGTGCAAGCTAAATAAAAGCTTGTAAAAATAAAAGTTGATCAAACACATCCCTGTATTTACTATAGTATAACACAGTAAATAATAAACACCTATTAAATTCAAAATTAACATCTACGATCACAGATTTAGAGTAGGCTCTAAATTTGTGTCTACGATATTTTGCTAGGCGGCCGTACCGATTGCGCGACCAAGTGCGCTTGTGTGCGTGAGCGACGCATACAAACAGAGACTAGAGAAATTTACCTAAACTAGCTCGGGATCGCGCGGATGGTGGGCCCTTAATAGGTAGTACTCTACTACTACTGGATGTCTCACGAAAAAATTCCAACTTTGAAATATTAAAAATCACTGGTAGGAAATATACATTTTATTAATACCATATCAAAGCCCATTAATGCGGATTTTATGAATGGAAAATAACGTCATCAAGATGACGACCGTCTCGGCGCGGGCACACTTGCCAACGTTGACGCATATTCGCTGCTACCCGTTGCAACACTTCAGGTGGAATTGCATTCACTTCAACGATTTTGGCTTTCAGTTCCGATATACTCACCGGCGATTCGGTATAAACTCGACTTTTTAGGTAGGACAGGAAATAATCGGCTGGTGTCAGATCTGGTGATCTGGGTGGCTAGGCTATGTCCCCAAACCTGCTTATGATTTTTCCAGGAAATAATCCTTTGACCCTGGCCATCGATGCTCTGGCTGTATGGGCTGTAGCCCCATCTTGCTGAAACCCCACATTTCATCATTAGGGCCGTCATTTTCCTGCAACTTCGGCACAAAAAAATTGTCAATCATCGCAATATAGCGATCACTGATCACAGTTTCGGAACTGCGGCGGTTGTTTTCAAAAAAGTAAGGCCCAATAACTTGTGTTCCAGATATCGCACACCATACAGTCACTTTAGGACTGTGTAATTGCTTTTGATGCTTTTCCAGCGGATTGTTTGGGGCCCAGTAGCGGCAATTTTGTCGATTGACATAACCTTCGAGATGAAAGTGTGCCTCATCACTGAATAAGAACTTATCCATGTCGTTTTCTAGACCAAAATTCTCTAACATGTGTTCACAGTAATTTTTTCGATTCACTGTCTACTGGCCACCTACTGGCTTGATTTTTTGGACTATCTGAATTTTGTATGGATGGAATTTCAAATCTAATTGCAGAATCCTGTGAATAGTGGAGCGATGGAGGTTCAGCGATGCCGCAAGTTTTCTGATAGAGCGCCGTGGGTTATTCCGTACAGCGGCCGCGGTGACGGCAATGTTTTCGGCTGATCTCTTGAGCTTGCCCCGTAGCGTGAACGTTTTGTGTTGTTTTGTTGTGTGGTTGTTCCAGTTAGCCTAAACTTCTTTACCCACAACCTAATCAAATTGGTGCCCGGAGCATCACTCAAACGATGAATGTTGAAGCAATTACAAAACGCACGCTGCGCTAGTCTGCAAGAATTACCGTGCTTTAAATAAGCCTCTACTGCAAACGCACGATGCAAACTTGGCCAAGGCGCCATGATTAAAAAATAATCCGCATTCCCGCGCTTCGAATGATACAAACTTTGCCGCCATCGCTTTCATGGAATAAAAAATATTTGAATTCGGAAAAGGAATTTTTTCGTGAGACACCCAGTACTTGTAAAATCAGAGGAAAAAACATCTATTTTATTTATTATTATTTCACACTTTATTGCACAAAAAAAACTACAAATGGCGGACTTAATGCCTTATGGCATTCTCTACCAGTCAACCGTGAAGGTGGCCCGCGGCGTTGAAATAGCCAATAACCTTTTTTGGAGACAGAGCCTTCGCATCGTGTGGTGGCAGACTAGGTCCACCCAAAGCTCTGCTCCTTGTGTGGATGAGAGCATGACATTCACAAAGGATGTGAAATGTCAAATGGTGTCTCATCATCCTCACCACAGAATCTGCACATGGGAACATTAGTCAGGCCCATTCTGTGCAGATGTTTGTTAAGTTTGCAGTGACCAGTTAGGGCTCTAGTGAGCGCCCTTAATTGGCCCCTGCTTAGTTGGAGGTTTCGCATCGCGACCCCTGGTGAAAATTCCCTAATGAGCAATTTCGAGTGCAGTAGTCCAGGGGACTGGAGTCGGGCCTGTGTTTGTACCCAATCTCTGAGGACTCTTTTGAATGCCCCTCGAAATGCCACAAGCTGATTCGGGTCCTATGAGAGCGCTCTCGGAATCAGCCCTCGCCAGTCCGTCAGCAATTTCATTGCCTCGGATATTGGAGTGGCCTGGAACCCAGCCAATCGTTACCGAGTTTCTGGTCCCCAATTCATTTAAATCCTTCGTACACTCTACGGTGATCTTGGACTTGATGTCTACAGCATCAAGCGCTTTTAGCGCAGCTTGGCTGTCCGACAGGATGAGGATATTCTTACCCTCATCATTCGACCTGTTTTTGTGAACACAGTCGATAATCGCTGGAACAATGGCTCGTATGCCGAGCTTCGTCTTGCGTCGAAAGACGTATTAAACAGTTCTTCTCAGAACTACTTCTTATTTCAAATCGACAAAGTATATTTCAAATTTTTAAACTTTCGTGTTGCATTATCAATATAAATATATAAACGGGAATTAACACGATAACACGAGGTATTTACATACCTATTTTATTGCCTGACGTTTCGGCTAGGTTGCACCAGCCGTGGTCGCAGGCGGACTGGAGCTGCGCTGTCAGGTCTCCGTGATGCGGCGTTCTTCTCGAACCACCGGCATATTTTTTGTCATCCAAGTACCGTCACACACTACACTCACAGTGCGACCACGGCTGGTGCAACCTAGCCGAAACGACAGGCAATAAAATAGGTATGTAAATACCTCGTGTTATCGTGTTAATTCCCGTTTATATATTTATAAAGTATATTTCAATTCGCAAAAGCTCTTATCAGAGCTATTGGCATCTGTATTTCAAACGGCAAAATTGTCTTCTCAGGTAAGTAGGTATGTATTGTGTGCGTAGGCCACAATGGCATACATTTCTGCCTGGAATACGGTGGTTCTCCTGGATTTCGCACTACATACGAAGACACCTGCAACTAACTGGCCCTCTTTTCTAGAGCCTTTAGTAAGTCGTCAGCTGGTGTAAAGTTACCCCAGCTGAGCCACACGGATCTCGAAAACGGAAAGACAGCGAAAATCTGTTTACAGATATACGAGTAGGTAGATACCTAGGTGATAGTTTGTCGATACTTTATTCAAAGATTCAGAGTTTGTCGACGACCCAATCCAGCCAGAGAATGAAAGTATTTTTTATATGGGTAAATAGTCCCGAATGCACGAGGTTTCGTTCCTTTTTTTATTTACTTTCTTACAATAAGTTGATTTCAAATATTCAGTCCAATTCAATGATGAAAGAACCGTTTTAATTTTGTGAAATTTGGCAGGTAGGTTCCTTATAGGGTGTAGACATCCGCTCAAAACGGATTTTACGAAACTCTACCCCTAAGGGGGTAAAACGGGGGTTGGAAGTTTGTATGAAAGTCCTATGTTTTTGAAGTAAGCGACTTGAAATTTAAAATGTATGCTCTATAGATGGTGTGGAGGTGTACTGTAACGGTGTAACGGGTGAGGAGTAGGTTCGCAGTGGTGCAGTGGTTAGGGAGGTCAGCCAAATGAAGCACCAGAGTTGTGTCACTGATATATATATATATTCTCCAATCGTTACAAATATTATAATAATAAGGAAAAGGCACTACATAAGTGCCTTTAGTTAACAAATGGTCGTCATGTCGACAACAATCAAGACAATCTTGATGTAAATATAATTTATAAATGCATTGAGCATATTATTATTTGATATTGGTTTGTGGCATCGCACTATCCACAGATCAATATATGTAGCAAGCTATCTCACGTCTCGATTTCGGCCATTGAGTGACGGAAGAGACGAATTAAATTATGTCAAAGACATAAGATTTGAAATGCAGTCAGGTTAGGCGGGAATGCAACGAGTTGCTATATGTAGAGTATAGCACCTCGTTACAGTACTAATAACGTATCTTCAGAAATCAACCCCCTTTAGGGTGCAAAATAGGGGTTGAAAGTTTCTATGGAAAATATTTAAAATCTGTTCCAATTTCTATGAAATTTATTATTCGAGCTCCTAAATATAAATAGCAGTCTTATATAATTTTTCCTACGGGAAAATATAAAATTCCCAAGGGAAAAATGGGTCGTGTTAGTTACACTATTATAACTCAAGAACCGCTGAACCGGTTTGGCTGAAAATTGGTGGGGAGGATACTTAGAACCAGGAGACGGAAAAAGGATAGCTTTTATCACAGAAATCACCCCTTTAGGGAGAGAAAAAGGGGGTGGAAATTTGTATTGGGAGTCAATAACCGCTGAACCGATTTAGATGAAATTTGGTATGGAGATAGTTTGAGTTGTGGGGAAGGTTAAATAAAAGGTGTAAAAAGGGTGGGTTAATTTGTCAATAAAAAAAGATTTCCACGCGGACGAAGTCGCGGGAAAAAGCTAGTCTTTGAATAAAATATCGACAAACTACCACGACCTCCACCAACCCATGGCCCTACTCAACCAATCGTGGTTATACGGGCCGAAACAGCGGGAGATGTGCGCGGAACCTGCGTAATCGCACTCTAGCCGCGCACACTTCTTGACTCCCTACATTCTTCTGTTTGTCCCTGTGTAAACTAACACGACCTATCTATATCAGTAAACAGATTTTCGCAATATCTTTTCGTTTTCGAGATCCGTGTGGCTCAGCTGGGGTAACGTTACCCCAGCCGGGCCACACAGCCCCCTTAAACGCGTGCCCGATGAAAACTCAAACTTGTCCGACAAACTACCACCTATCTTTGTCAGTAAGCAGATTTTTGCTAGGTCGTTTCGTTTTCGAGATCCAGGTGGCCCGGCTGGGGTAACGTTTCTCCAGCCGGGCCACACATATCTCGGAAATGCGCATGTCTCAAACTGTGGAACTTGTTCGACAAACTCGTGTGGCTGACCCCAGCCGGGCCACAAAAAAAGTGTGAAAAATAGATTGTTTGAGTATGTCGCTATAATGTCTAGGGTTTGTCAGAGTTTGTCGGCAAGTTTCAGAGTTTGTCGCTTGCGCGTTTCAGAGATCTGTGTGGCCCGGCTGGGGATACGTTACCCCAGCCGGGCCACACAGATCTCGAAAACGAAACGACCTAGTGAAAATCTGTTTGCTGATAAAGATAGGCGGCAGTTTGTCGAAGTTTGTCGGACAAGTTTGAGTTTTCATCGGGCACGCGTTTAAGGGGGCTGTGTGGCCCGGCTGGGGTAACGTTACCCCAGCCGGGCCACACAGATCTCCAAAACCAAACGACATAGCGAAAATCTGTTTGCTGATATAGATAGGCGGCAGTTTGTCAGAGTTTGTCGGACAAGTTTCAGAGTTTGTCGATCCACCATTTCGGAGCTCACCTGCAGCAAAGTTGCTGCAACTGAGCTAGCTGGATCTTGAAAACAAAGCGACGTAGAGAAAAACTGTTTGTTGGAATAGTGAAGCGGTAGTTTGTCGAACAAGTTCCACAGCATAAGACGTGCACATTTCCGAGATAATGTGTGGCCCGGCTGGAAAAACGTTAGCCCAGCCGGGCCACCTGGATCTCGAAAACGAAACGACCTAGCAAAAATCTGCTTACTGACAAAGATAGGTGGTAGTTTGTCGATACATTCTTCAAGGATTCAGAGTTTGTCGACGCCTCAATCCAAAGAACGAAAGATTTATTTACTTGGGTAAATAGTTTAGGAGCCTGGAGTCCCAAATGTGCGAGGTTATGCTATTTTTTATTATGCACTTACTTACAATAAGAAGTTAATGTAAAATAGTTAATTGAGTTCAGTGATGAAACAGTAACCGTTAATATTTAAATTAATGTAAATCCTCGATGAGTGATTGATATATTTTAAATGTATTATTTATGCAACATTTGGCATCTGGTCTCCTTGTCTATGTATATAAAGTAATGTACAGACGCGTACAACTTTCTTTAAAAAAATCGATTTCATTAAGTGCATGCAAAGTAAGTTTTATGAGGTTTTGTCTATATGTATATGCTGAAAATAATAATTTTTGTATAAAGCATCCATAAAGTTTATTACAAATTCATTGTTTCATGTTAATATCTACTCAAGTAAAGATTAAAATAAAATTACCTAGTAGAAAAAATTGGTTTGTTTTGATAACATACTTTAAATATATGGTGCAACGAAAAAAATCTATGTGTTCCTGTAGATTTTACATTTATTGAGATGGACTTTTGTGAATTAAAAAAGTGAGATGAATTAATTGAATTGCCTTCAATCAAAATATCTTTGGTAAAAGTAGGTATAAAAACTAGGAAAATAAAAAAACCTCACCATTTTGCGGAAATCAATTTAATTACCTATAGGTAACCATCTTATGGATAGGTAATGGAATTGTTTTTTGCAACATCTTATTAAATTCATCATTATTTTTTTACTTTAATATAATTCTTATTTAAAAGTAGGTTGGATCTATTCCAATTCATTAACAATGATAGTCACACCAACACATCAAAATATGACTATAAAAGTTACTGCATTTCATTCACGTACTCGTGCAAATACTATACTAATAGTTTTGTTTAATCAAAATCGAGCCTGGCTTTCCAAAGCGTTGTAAACTTTCACCGTGGGGGGCATGAAAGGACAACAACTTTTAAGATGAAAGCAATGAATTCGTAATAAACTTTATGGATGTTTTATACAAAAATAATTCTTTTCAGCATATACACGGTATTTGATAATAACCAATAAATAATCGATGCGTTATCTAAAACTAATTATTAAATTGTATTCACCTGTAATGTCATTCAACCCAAAAATTTTCACGTAAATCATAGACATGATGATGGTACTATGATATACCTACATTAAAATTTTGGGTGACGTGTAAACACATTTTAATAATTCGTTTTAGATAACGCATTGATTTATTTATTGGTTATTATGAAACACCGTGTATAACAAACAAAACCTCATAAAACTTACTTTTTTAAAGAAAGTTGTACGCGACTGTATTTTAATTCATTAAAAAATATCAATCACTCATCGAGGATTTACATAAATTTAAATATTAACGGTTATTGTTTCATCACTGAATTCAATTAACTATTTTACATTAATTTCTTATTGCAAGTAAGTATATAAAACATAAAAAATTACGAAACCTCGCACATTTGGGACTCCAGGCCCCTAGACTATTTACCCAAATAAACAATTCTTTCGTTCTTTGGATTGAGGCGTCGACAAACTCTGAATCTTTGAAGAATGTATCGACAAACTACCACCTATCTTTGTCAGTAAGCAGATTTTTGCTAGGTCATTTCGTTTTCGAGATCCAGGTGGCCCGGCTGGGGTAACGTTTCTCCAGCCGGGCCACCAGATCTCGGAAATGCGCATGTCTCAAACTGTGGAATTTGTTCGACAAACTACCGTTTCACTATTCTAGAAAATAGTTTTTCTCTACGTCGCTTTGTTTTCGAGATCCAGCTAGCTCAGTTGCAGCAACTTTGCTGCAGGTGAGCTCTGAAACGGTGGATCGACAAACTCTGAAACTTGTCAAACTGCCGCCTATCTGTATCAGTAAACAGATTTTCGCTATGTTGTTTGGTTTTGGAGATCTGTGTGGCCCGGCTGGGGTAACGTTACCGCAGCCGGGCCACACAGCCCTCTTAAACCGATTGAGGCGTCGACAAACTCTGAATCTTTGAAGAATGTATCGACAAACTACCACCTATCTTTGTCAGTAAGCAGATTTTTGCTAGGTCGTTTCGGTTTCGAGATCCAGGTGGCCCGGCTGGGCTAACGTTTTTCCAGCCGGGCCACACATTGTCTCGGAAATGCGCACGTCTTATGCTGTGGAACTTGTTCGACAAACTCCGACAAACTACAGCTTCACTATTCCAGCAAACAGTTTTTCTCTACGTAGCTTTGTTTTCAAGATCCAGCTAGCTCAGTTGCAGCAACTTTGCTGCACGTGAGCTCCGAAATGGTGCATCGACAAACTCTGAAACTTGTCCGACAAACTTCGACAAACTGCCACCTATCTATATCAGCAAACAGATTTTCACTAGGTCATTTCGTTTTCGAGATCTGTGTGGCCCGGCTGGAGTAACGTATCCCCAGCCGGGCCACACAGATCTCTGAAACGCGCAAGCGACAAACTCTGAAACTTGCCGACAAACTGACAAACTCTAGACATTATAGCGACATACTCAAACAATCTATTTTTCACGGTTTTTTTTTGTGACCCGGCTGGGGTCAGCCACACGACAAACTCCGACAAACCACCGCTTCACTATTCCAGCAAACAGTTTTTCTCTACGTCGCTTTGTTTTCGAGATCCAGCTAGCTCAGTTGCAGCAACTTTGCTGCAGGTGAGCTCTCAAATGGTGGATCGACAAACTCTGAAATTTGTCCGACAAACTCTGACAAACTGCCGCCTATCTATATCAGCAAACAGATTTTCGCTATGTCGTTTGGTTTTGGAGATCTGTGTGGCCCGGCTGGGGCAACGTTACCCCAGTCGGGCCACACAGCCCCCTTAAACGCGAGCCCGATGAAAACTGAAACTTGTCCGACAAACTGCCGCCTATCTATAACAGCAAACAGATTTTCACTAGGTCGTTTCGTTTTCGAGATCTGTGTGGCCACACATATCTTTGAAACGCGCAAGCGACAAACTCTGAAACCTGCTGACAAACTCTAGACATTACAGCGACATACTCAATCTATTTTTCCTTTTTTTTGTGGCCCGGCTGGGGTCAGCCACACCATTCGGAACGTACCTCTACACAGCAGGCGTATTTACTATCATTTTTTATAGGAACTTACGGCGCGTTCCAGATAAGCATTTTTAATTTTTTTGCCATAAATATCAACATTTTTAGCATCTGCCTTTCATTAGCCGGTGATGCTAGTTTTTCTTGCTGGTTGTCATGCGTTTCATTTAAGCATTTTTAACACGAAATGCTAGCATCAAATACCCATGTTAGTAGATGGGTCCTCTGATACTCAGAAGAATAACTAAAGCAGCAGTGCTGTAGTGATTGTTCTGAGCTCTGATACTACTTTTTGACAGCTTTCAAATTTGACATTTGGAATCTTTTTTTCATGAATCAAAGAGGGTTTTAAAAAATTCATTGAAAGAAATTTATAGTATTAGCCAATTCTGATTTATATTATTAGAAATTTTAAGTGACTAAGTAGTTGAGATGTCAAAATTCAGCACAGAAAATCAGTACTTTCCGTTTCATTTGTAACGATTAGCGCGGCTAAAAATGTCAACATTTCTTATAAGAAACGCAAAACGAGGCTAACATAAGATGTTAGCCTCAGAAAGTAGCAATGATTTATCTGGAACGCAGAGTTTATATCCATTATTAGTGATTATGTGTTATGGTGACGTTTCATAATAGCAGTAATAGATATTCTTTCAAAAATGACAGTTCTAGTTATCAACCGAATTTAGCAAAATAGGCCTGCAGGTTACAAGTACTTATTACATTTAATTATTTGATGGCCACGGTCAGCAACAAACATGTAGTAACAACACTACACGAAAACACGTAACAAAGGAAAACACGTGCTTCATGATTTTATTAACATTTATTGAATAAATAATACAAAATTGTTTTCATTTTGTAATATTGAAGAATTACAAACGCAAAATACAGTCACATAAACTGAGCAAATAACTCCCTACTTAACAATAATCATTTACATTAATTTATTAAACTTTCATTAATTTACATATTTTCTATTGGCATAGAAAAGATATTGTGTGGGTACATAATATCAATACGCATAGTAATATAATAATAAATATTATTATGACATCGACTGTTGTAACAGTACGATAATTATACATCATATTATAACATTCAACAAACATTACATATAGATGAACGATTAAATACTATACATCAAGTAAAAAGCATATTCATGGATTGCACCGTAGGTTTGTAAATGCTTAGCGAAATGTGGCAGGTTCTAAGTAAAATACCTTACGACGACATCATTCAAAGTATACATGACTTGACTAGCCCTCCGCGCCGGTACTGGGTGGCATTTAGAACGCGTTCTATTATTACATATTCGTCAAAAATTAGTGATGAAATAATAAGTAAAATTATTTAATTTATTTTGATAGCATGACAATATCTGTAATTCATACTTTTGGCAAAATTTTGTCATGAAAATAAATAATGAACATCAAATAAAAATTTTAAAATGGTTCAAATAGTTATAGGTTCTTATTAACAGACTCTTTTCGATTATGACTTATTTTATCTTTGTCTTGTTTTTTACTAACATAAATCGATTTTATACGATGGATAGATAAAAAAAGGAAATTAAAAAGTTTATTACTAAGAACAATAAAGTTCTGATTTGATATATATTCAAAGCGCACAAATTCGTAATAATTTTCGGGATATTTCAAAGCGCCTGCAACAAATATGCGATTATGTGTCCACCCAGCACACTCGCATAACACATAAGCCATGATTACTCAATATAAAACTAATCAACAAATTATGCGTTCCGTCGCACCGCCGGCGGCGAGACAGACCACCATCAAATCGAGAAACTGAAACGACTCTCGAACTGACTTCAAACCTTTTACTATCGGTTTCAACTGAACAGTCAATGTACATCCATTAACCGTTTATAACATGACCGGCATTCCAGTGTTTTATATTGTCGCCGCAATGAACGCCAAATTAAAAACAACCTCGACATATTCGTGTCGCACAATTCGAGAGCCGCTTCGGTCCCGTCGATCGCGCAGCTCACTTTGGCTCGACCACATCGGGTGCTACGTAAAATTAAACCAAATTATTGCGAAGTTATTACGACAATAATTTATTGGTTATAATAATTCACACTAAATCTAAGTACTATAGCTACTCCGTCCGATACGCTAGGCCAATATCTACAATTAGTTACACCCCTAACGATACCGTAGACACGGGTCGATCACGCACGCAGCTCTCCATCCGATCAGATCTATACCGTTCAATACTGCCGCGCTTACGAAAAACGCATTAACTACCTTCTTTAGTCTGCACTAAACTGTAGATGAATGATGCGGGTTTTTTTGGTAAATAAAATATTAATTGATGCCTTTATAAAAACCGAAATAGCGGGATTTAATAAAAATATTGAAATGGTCTCTATGGAAAAGTTATAGAGCTCGTTTTCCTGATTTTTCAAATATATATAACTCTATTCCGCCAAAATCGTACATAATGCGTTCTTCGTAAGGGCGGCAAAATAATATAACCGCTTAATAACAAGGAATCTCGGTTGAATCTAAGTGTACACGGTCAATTTGCCGTGTACTTTAACATTTAAAATCCACGCGTCCGTCTGCACTCACACATTCATACACTACAAAAATTTCGACAGAAATAAATATTTACAAGTCTTATTCGTTACATCGACGCCGTACGATTATTATTATCGATTCCACAAATATACATTCATTGATTTCTCGTCTCAATCGAGTTAAAAACTAACCAAAAAGCGTATGGAATTGACACTACAAATTATTGATAAAGTTTAGGATCGAGTAAGATGCCAAAAAAATGCAGTGAAATATCCCTGGATAAATCAAAGTCTATAATGCATGTTCCCGCCTCCGGCAAACTGTCACAAAAAAGCTGTGTATAAATTTGCAAACAATATCACTTGGATAAATTTAACATAAATAATGAGTATTACACTACACATTAAATTCAATATTAATATGATCCATATTTTTTTTTTCATTGCCTATATGTATCCCTCCAATAACAAATTATCTAAATGATAATTTTAATTTATACAAAGAAATAATAATAGATTGAAAAACTCTCAAATGACATTTATAAACTACTTAATAACTGCCAAAATTCAACAAACAATAAACGAAATAAAATGTGTAAAAACTCAGAGCAGAGTAGATAAAAACTACTTAAAACAATATGACCAATCTGACATAATTGTACATAAGATATCGATATCATAAATCATATAATAGACAGATTGTTTATTGACCACAATACCCATAGGAAAAATCTATTTATATACATAAAACAATAGTAAAAACAATGAGACATGAATGCGACGAGAAATCTTTGCATAGAGCTGGTTGCATTCAATGGGGTTTCTCTGTTGTAATAACCCCGAGACACTCGACCATTAACACCCCATAATTATATTACATATAACTACAACACTGCGATAGTATTTAGACAAGATAACTGTATAGCCACAGCTTATCATCAAATAGTTTGACATTTGTAAACTATTGTTGTCGCGTTCCTTGTTTATGGTATAAATGGTCACTCTATGGTCTGTTGATCTCTAAACATTTTTAGTCTTAAAAGATCTAGTAAATTATAAGCATGACAACTTATGGTGGCTCCAAATATTTAGTATAAAGTGACTTGGTATCTTCTTTAGTATTTGATAAGTGGAGTCTTAAAATATCGACGATTTCAAACCAAACTATTTAATATTATATCTCAGTGCTCAGGCGAACATACAGTGAAGCGGGATCACATGGCTAACGTCATGTCTATGTACCAAATTCATTCGTTCTCGCTCGCACTACTGATAATCCATTACAACGATCATGCGACAAGTATAGTAAACGATAAATAATTTAGACACGAATTACGAAACAACGACTTACTAGTAATATTTTTAGATGACTATGGTGGCAATTCTGTTGGCACTAATTCGATTAAACTAAACTAAATTTAGTTTTAGTGCTGTCAAATTGTGTTTTCAGTTAACATTTTCGAACAAAAAACACGATTTGACAGCACTTAAACTAAATTTAGTTTAGTCTATTCCAATTAATGCCAATTGACACTAGTGTCTATCAAGAGTTTTATTATCTATAGTTTTCATAGCCAAATGTATTGCAGCTATACAGTTGTGGTGTAGTGTATTCATTGTCTATGGGCTTGTCACACAATTGCAGTATGCCTTCATAACCTATGTTCTTGAATTTACAAAACGGCCAAAGGATCTCGACCAGTTCGAAGTTAGCATTTATGAAGTTAGTCACAAACACAATTCTGCGCATACGAAGCGCGTGCGAAACAAATTCAAGAGTATCTGTGCACTTTTTAATCGCGCAAACTTCAGGCCGGCCGAGAACCGTCGACCTGCCGTGCGTAGTTAAACAATAACGAAGAACTGGCTCCATAGTGTATTTATTGGGTTCGTCCCCGCTTCGTAGTTGCACGGATCGCGTACAGTGTGAAGTGTGCTATCTGCGGTGATAGGATGTGATTCACCTGGGCAGGTCCGCAGCGGGAGGTCCGCGCTCAGGACGCGTACATCCTCTTGATGTCCTCGTGGTAGCGCTCCTGGATGTCCTTGCGCTTGATCTTGAAGGCGGCCGTCACCAGTCCCATGTCGGGCGACCACACTTCGGGGCAGAGTTTCACCGCCTGCGGCACCTCGAACTTCTCCAGGCCACCTGCGATGCAGAAGCGCGAAGGTGTTATACATTATCGCCGTCTCCGTAACATTAGACCGGGCCGGCGTGTCGATTATAACGTTTAATAACGCTTCAATAGCAATGCTTTTTGAGACAGTTACTGTTGGTTAGCCCATAACTAACTAAAACAATCTTTGACTTTCGCACAAAAACCGCTCTTTTTTGTGGAGCGACGAGCAGCGCGAGTGGCAGCGGCAGCGGTATGAGAAGTATTGTGTTTACATAATCGTCCTGCCCACATCCCTGCTCATTTCCCCGCCCACGTCGCCTAATAATAATAATTATTCATTTATTTCAATCATCTCTGGATCATACAATTCATATTTAAATTAAATAATAATAATAATGAAGTAACGAATGTAAACGCCGTAATTAAAATGTCAAATAGTCATTATTGTCGCACAGACCAGTAAGTAGGAAACCATGCTATAATGTTGGCTGTCATTGTGTTGTGTCGATTGTACATGGTCTATTTTTTATCTTGGATGTTCTGATTTATTTTTCCGTTAACATCCTGAAAATTATGAGTAATAAATTCCGATATATCTGAAATGTACCAGTACAATTGTCATACGAATCTGTTGAGTTTGATGATTAATAAATGTTTAAAATTAATAAATTTGTGTTTTTTAACCCGATCAATAGTTCTACTTTTATTGAAGTTTATTTAACAGTACGTTATTAATAAAACATATAAACGCCTTGCTCTCGAAAATTAAACTTTATTTTTGCAATAGTCTATATTGTATTAAAATATTAGTATACTAGTATGGCAACACTAAATACGGCCATGTGTACGACTGAACTTAATTGTTTCCGTAATCATAGTTAATTTAGCGCCCCTAGGGCAGGTTTTTTATTTATTTATTTTTTTGTCAGGCCTTACTCGACGTTATCGTCGTGCTCGCGACAAAGACGTCGAGAATTCCTGCAAGGGGTACTGCAAGAAGCGCTCCGTCGAACTCGGGCATTATTCAACTTGGCCGCCAATTTCAAGGGCGACTCGTAACATTAGCGGGAGGGACACGGGACTCACATTTGACGGCGTGCTCGGCGAGCTCCTTGAGCGCGGCGTTGGCTAATGCTGGTTCCCGGCACAGCGCGGGCAGGTCCTGCCCGGCCTCGACGGGCAGCCGGTCGGCCAGCTCGCGCAGGCGGGCGAGGTTGGGCACCAGCAGCGCCACGGTGTACGTCTTGGAGCTGTCGCCGACCACGCAGATGTTCTCGACGAGCGGGCACGTCTTCAGCTCCGCCTCCACCTTGCCCAGCGACACGTACTCGCCCGCCTGCAGCTTCACCAGGTCCTTCTTGCGGTCTGCGCTCCGCCGCGGTGGCGTTCGATTAGATTAATAATAGTGTTGGGAGTGTGTCGAGCGTTTTATTAAGAGGGCACAGTGCCTCCTACCGGCGCCGCCGTTCGTTTTTTATTAATTATGATAAATAAAAGACGTTTCTACAAAAAATAGATCAGTCGAGTACTCAATACAGATACTTATTTCAGATTTTTTGAACTATTCAGGCATATAGTATAAGAAGAATAATCATAATCCGAATTATTGCTCAAAGTAGCCACTTTGAGCAATAATTCGGATTATAATTATTCCTATACATACATTTAATATATGCCTGAATAGCTCATAAAATCTGAAATATCGGTATTGAGTACTTGACTGATCTATTTTTTTGTAGAAACGTCTTTTATTTATCATAATTAATAAAAAACGAATGGCGGCGCTAGTAGTAGGTACTGTGACCCCTTAATATTGTGTGGATATAGTCACGGACTTTGGGTGTTTAGCGGGCACAGACGTATAAAGAGAAGCAGACTTAACATAATTTTACTCACACATTTGTCATAAATAATGTATATCGTTTTTACTTTCACTCCAAAGTGACATGATATATCACTATTTCTGTTTTTCGTCTATGGCGATACTAACGCACACATAAACATTACCGAAGCCGTGGCGGACGCCACGTGGACGCCACGTTTACTTTGGTCAAAATAAGAGACAAGTGGCGTCGTAACATCGTGTTATAATGTTTTGTTTTCTGATTATAAATAAAAATAACTGCTAATCGGACAAAAACAATGCTAAAGTGCTATGCCCCGAAGTGTTCTAATGCACCATATAATAAAACTCCAGAAATTACAATAAAATTAAATTAGTATTGTTTGCGTGTGAGTAATGTTTACATGTGGTAAAGTTGCCACGCTTTTTGAACGATACCTTTAGTCTGCTTGCTTCTCTTTACACGTCTGTGTTAGCAGGTAAATTTTTTTTAATTTCGTTGTGTTATAGAGAGTGGTGCGTTTGCTTTTAGTGTTGTGAGAGTGGTGCGTTTGCTTTTAATGTTGTGAGAGTGGTGCGTTTGCTTTTAATGTTGTGAGAGTGGTGCGTTTGCTTTTAGTGTTATGAGAGTGGTGCGTTTGCTTTTAGTGTTATGAGAGTTGTGCGTTTGCTTGTAGTGTTGTGAGAGTGGTGCGTTTGCTTGTAGTGTTGTGAGAGTGGTGCGTTTGCTTGTAGTGTTGTGAGAGTGGTGCGTTTGCTTGTAGTGTTGTGAGAGTGGTGCGTTTGCTTTTAGTGTTACAGAGAGTGGTGCGTTTGCTTTTAGTGTTATGAGAGTGATGCATACCGATGATCTTGATGCTGCCGTCGTGGTGCAGCTCGGCGATGTCCCCGGAGCGGAACCAGCGGCGGCCGCCCTCCTCCACGAACTCCTCGCGCGTCTTCGCCTCGTTCTTGTAGTAGCCCTCCGCCACCGAGTCGCCGCCGATCACCACCTCGCCCTGCCGATCACCAACATGCCGTCACACGAGGAGATAGACACTTCGTCTCATCTAACGTGAGGCGATAGGGACGAGCATGCAGCATGCAGGCGAAGTTTAGTTGGATTCCACAGCGGGGGTCGTAGTTTTCGAGTCATTATAAAAAGTATTTCGTCGAAAACGTAACGGAAATCTAATAGATATCGAGACGACTACCGACGAGCGATCGACGTCAGTCGAAAAATTTGACCCCAGAGGCACTTTACCTTACCTCTAATTGACAACATTTGATAAAATGATTGTACGAAAATTACGAAATCATTTGAGGTTGTTTTTTTTTCAGAATTTATCACTTGCTACAATGTGATGTCTGAAAAATTTTTAACAGTACTGCATAGAATAGAATCTATGACAGTTTTTTGCCATTGTTCCTTTGTGATTTAATACCTTTGAAACAGAATTGGCGCACTTTTGTAAACGCAAGATGGCATTACATATAGTCTTTTAATATTATCAATACTAAAGTATAATTTCACTGGAGGGAGACTGTACCAGGGCTACCTGCTTAGGTACCTCCGTCTTACCTATTTCTGCCGCAAAGCAGCAGTGCTTGCATTGCTGTGTTCCGGCTTGAAGGGTAAGATATGGCAGTGAAATTACTGGGTACTGTGACTTTACATCTTGTGTCACAAGTTGGCAACGTACACTGTGGTTCTTGTGGGGGTTGCAGTTTTGCTGCGAATTCCACAAAAGCCACATGTATTATAGGTGACTGTTACCATTTACCATCAGGTGGGCAGTTTGCTTGTTTGCCAACTTTCAGCAATAAAAAAAAAATTTTGTTACATTGTTTGACCGTTGTGTCATGAAACAGACTGACAATAAAACGCCCTTATATGCCGTTCTCGTAATTTTAAGAATAACATTATCGACTTAAAAAAGCAATTTTGATTATTTCATTATTATGAAAGTGAAATAATTAAGGTGATATAAAAAAAAGACAAGACCCACTTTGTCAGCCCAGATTTAGTTTTCAAAAGTGAAAGTTTAAGAAGTTAAAAGGGGGCAACCGTTACCTGCGGGAATGGTTTGTTGCTGACCCTATAGTTGCCCTCCTCCCAGTTGACCAGCTTGATGTCCGTGCCCGTGGTGGGGGCGCCCACGCGGCCCGTCGACCTGAAACAAATACAGTTTTACATTAGAACAATCTTCGGTGGGGGGCGGGGGGCGGGGGGTGCCGCACCTGTCGTGGGGGTCCATGACGGTGGCGCTGGAGGTGGTCTCGGTGAGCCCGTAGCCGGTGGCCACGTCGCAGCAGAGGCACAGCCGCAGCTGGCTGTGGGTGTCGGGAGGCGGGGGGCGGGGGGCGGGGGGCGGGGGGTGCCGCACCTGTCGTGGGGGTCCATGACGGTGGCGCTGGAGGTGGTCTCGGTGAGCCCGTAGCCGGTGGCCACGTCGCAGCAGAGGCACAGCCGCAGCTGGCTGTGGGTGTCGGGAGGCGGGGGGCGGGGGGCGGGGGGCGGGGGGTGCCGCACCTGTCGTGGGGGTCCATGACGGTGGCGCTGGAGGTGGTCTCGGTGAGCCCGTAGCCGGTGGCCACGTCGCAGCAGAGGCACAGCCGCAGCTGGCTGTGGGTGTCGGGAGGCGGGGGGCGGGGGGGCGGGGGGTGCCGCACCTGTCGTGGGGGTCCATGACGGTGGCGCTGGAGGTGGTCTCGGTGAGCCCGTAGCCGGTGGCCACGTCGCAGCAGAGGCACAGCCGCAGCTGGCTGTGGGTGTCGGGAGGCGGGGGGCGGGGGGCGGGGGGCGGGGGGTGCCGCACCTGTCGTGGGGGTCCATGACGGTGGCGCTGGAGGTGGTCTCGGTGAGCCCGTAGCCGGTGGCCACGTCGCAGCAGAGGCACAGCCGCAGCTGGCTGTGGGTGTCGGGAGGTGGGGGGCGGGGGGCGGGGGGCGGGGGGTGCCGCACCTGTCGTGGGGGTCCATGACGGTGGCGCTGGAGGTGGTCTCGGTGAGCCCGTAGCCGGTGGCCACGTCGCAGCAGAGGCACAGCCGCAGCTGGCTGTGGGTGTCGGGAGGCGGGGGGCGGGGGGCGGGGGGCGGGGGGTGCCGCACCTGTCGTGGGGGTCCATGACGGTGGCGCTGGAGGTGGTCTCGGTGAGCCCGTAGCCGGTGGCCACGTCGCAGCAGAGGCACAGCCGCAGCTGGCTGTGGGTGTCGGGAGGTGGGGGGCGGGGGGCGGGGGGCGGGGGGTGCCGCACCTGTCGTGGGGGTCCATGACGGTGGCGCTGGAGGTGGTCTCGGTGAGCCCGTAGCCGGTGGCCACGTCGCAGCAGAGGCACAGCCGCAGCTGGCTGTGGGTGTCGGGCGCGAGCGGCGCGCCGCCGGACAGCATGAGCCGCACGCGGCCCCCCAGCAGCATGCGGATCTTCTTGAACACCTAACGGACGCCGAATATTATTCACACCACGTTTTGACTCGCACAGAATAGGAGAAATCTACCGGGACGTGTCTGAAGTGATTCATCCATCCAATAATATAAAATTCGTTCATAACAATGAAGATGACGTCGGATGTTGATTCGAACGAATGATAAGGACACGCATTTCTGAATCATTAGAAGTGAATCTTGAATAAATTCGAAAAAAAAAAAATTTCTGCTGTTTTAAAGATTTTTGAATCGCTCGAATTCCTCAATTAGTCAATAATAACAAATTCTATATATCGTTTCACACAGAAAAAAATAAAAACTCATTAATTTAAAAAACCAGCGATGAATCGCACGTAAAACGGAACGTTGCGTTTATTTTGCTTGTAGAGATCAAAAACGAGTAGATAGGACCACTCGTTGCAGAATCCTCGCAAAAAACATTGCAAAATAGTGAATTTGGAAATTCGTATTCGAATTTTACGATTTCGTATACGAATTTGAATTGTATTATTCCAACAATACATCTCTAGATACAAATCCTTACCAGTGCGTTAAGCAGAGGTGTGTCGTAACCTCGCCTCATCCAGCCCTGCTTATAGGAGTAGGCCCACTTGAAGAACGCGCTCGCGAACTCGCCGCTCTTCGACACCTTGTCCGTGATGCCCTTGCTCACGCGGTCCATTATCAGCTGGGGAACGGCCAGAATATCAGTAACGACCCCGATGAAAGAAGCCAGGTTCAGTTTCAACACAAACAAATTTGAACTGGAAAAATATTGTTATTTATTGTTCTGCGGGCACATTAATAAAGGACAGTGTATACTCACCGGAACGGTGGTGATGCACGTTGGTTGGAGTATGGTCGCATCGCCTTTGGTTCCCTTCATGATCTTGTTGGACGAGTCCAGCATCGTCAGCGGAGTGGAGTAGCCGATGGGTACACCTAAAAAATAAACATTTCTTGTTTTATATCCAGCACTTACTTATTTTTATTCAACTGTAGATTTTTGATCAGTGATTGTTTGAAATAATCAGTGTTTAGAAATCATTACCTTGAAGGCGAGAAATTTTAACGCAAGCGACTACTATGACAGGGAGGGAGAATGAGAAACGCCCCAATATTTGAACAAATATAAATTAAATAGAATAGGACATCAGGTGTCGCAATAATTGAATGTTTTAATAAAACATTGAAATACAAAATGTCATATTTTGCGACACCTGATGTCCTTTTTATTTTGAAACGCTTACAGCTCATATCAGTCAGTCGTGGCGCGGTGACGTCACACGTACTGACTAATATCTACCTATCGTGGCAGCGACGTCACACCGGCCACCAACGGGGTGACGTCTCACCACTATCGTCACACCAGCGGCTGCGACGCGGTGACGTCAAATTTACACCACCAGCAAGATGTGTTTCACAGCGCCATTACGTCACACACGCCAAGCAGCGTTCGCGGCGTTGTGACGTCATGTTTAAGAACGGCGGCGCGACACAGTGACGTCAATGTTGTTGCCACTCGCCACCAGAGAGGAATGTTATGACGTCACTTTCTCACTATAGCAAACCGCTTCGGTGGACGAAGCAGCGCAGCCCAGTGTCGTCACACCGACCACTACTGGGCCGCTCGAACACGTGCGCGAGCGGCGGTGACGTCACACTCACCGGGCACGACGCAGAGGCTGGCTCTCTGTGACGTCATACTCACCCTCAACGATGCAGAGGCTGGCTCTCTGTGACGTCAGACGCGGTCGCTACGACGCCAGGCTGCAGCAGAGCGAGACGCGTTACTCACCGGCCACGACGCAGCGGCTGGCTGAGTGACGTCACACTCGCTCGCTACGAGCGCAAGCCTGTAGTGGGACTCACCGGTCACGATGCAGAAGCTCTCGGCGAGTACCTCGAAGGCGTGCGCGAGCGGTAGGAAGGGCAGTGGACGGTGACGTCACACTCACCGGTCGCGACGCAGAGACTTGTTCTTTGTGACGTCACACGCGGTCGCTACGAGTGCAAGGCTGCAGTGACACTCACCGGCCACGACGCAGCGGCTGGCTGTGTGACGTCAGACCCGCTCGCTACTAGCGCTAGGCCACACCCCGGACACTCAATACAACGTTCGCAAATCAATTACCTATTACTACTATTTAAGCAAATGACGTTTGTACACGCGCGAATGTGTGCGTGGAATCTAGTAGGTCTGAGTGCGCAGTTATCAATCGAAATGACGCGAGGAGTGCAGCGACTGCCTTCTCTTTTACTCGCATAGCGCTCTCTGTTATCGGCCGGCGCTCGCGTCTATTCGGTCGAGCGATCGCGCGCGCCCTCGTTTATGTGTCAGTGATGTCTACAACGGAGTGCGGGGTGGGATGAGGTATTTGAAATGAGTGCGGGGAGGTGAGTGGCCGCTGTAGTGCCACTCCCCGTTCGCGGCGCAGCGGCTGGCTGTGTGACGTCACACGCGCTCGCTACGACGCCAGGCTGTAGCAATATTGTGACGTCACTCTCGCCGAGCGCGCGGTCGTCGGCCGGCCGCGACGTCACACTCCCCGGCCGCGGCGCGGCGGCTGGCTGTGTGACGTCAGCGGAGTCCCCGGCGGCACTCACCGGCGATGATGCAGAGGCTCTCGGCGAGCAGCTCGAACACGTGCGCGAGCGGCAGGAAGCCGAGCAGCCGGTCGTCGGCGCGCACGGGCACGGCGTCGGCGAAGGCGCGCAGCGTGGCCACCATGTTGCGGTGCGACAGCACGACGCCCTTGGGCGCGCCCGTCGACCCGGACGTGTACATCACGATCGCCGTGTCCGAGCTCGTCGGCGGCACCAGCTCTGCGGGGCGACACAACGCAACGACAACAATTAAATCGCAGCCTCTGTATCGGGGGGTCGATTCTCGCACAATTCGTAAAAAAGTTCAAATTTAAAAATTTTCTCGAGCGATAATCAGAGTTGAGCCAATCAGAACACCGGACATATCGAACTCTGCCATTTCTTCGTGGAAAGTCGCTTTTACTGTTCTGAGTGCTTGGGAGTAGTCGAGTCGAGACGTCAATTGCAAATTTATCGTATGGTGTTAATTTATTTTTCTTTCTTTTTTGATAATAGTTATGTATATATTTTTTTATTTATTTTTAATTACATTATAAATTTATTGTAGGATTTATCTTCTAAATAAACACTTAAAACTATTATAATAAAAATAATTTCATAGAAGGTTTATTTATGTAAAATAAATATTTTAATAGAATGTCATCCGCTTTAAACTACGTAATCTGACATCTTGAATCGGCGGCCATATTAAATGTGATATTACTATATTTCTGGTTTTCATCTTTTCAAACTATTTCATTTGATATCCATATTAAGGATTTCGAAAAAATGCAATCCCATATAAATTATTTATTGAAATGATGAGTTTTGCATATTGTTTTGTCATCAGAACTAATGATATATGCATCAGCCCCGTGGGATAACAACAAAATATGGTTTGCAATATTTTTAAGCGGACAACTTACATACGAGCAGCGCAAGTTAAATAAAAGCTTGTAAAAATAATTTGGAAGAACAGCCTTTGGAGATATTGTGAAAGCTCGCTATTTTTCCGAGAATCCCAAACTCACCAATGCTGGAGTTGTCGCCCATCTTGAGCACGTCCTTGTAGGCCACGATCCTGATGCCGTCCTTGTAGCCGGCGGTGTCGGTCTCGCGCAGCTGGTCCTCCATGTACACGAGCGTGGTGACGCGCGGCGTCTTGGGCAGGATCTTCTTGAACTTGGGCAGCAGGTCGTGCGAGGTGATCACCGTGGACACCTCCGTCTCGTTGATGCCGTGCGCTATGGCCTCGTCGCCGAGCGTCGCGTAGATCGTCACCACTGAAAGTGCAACGGGAACTTGCCGAGCGCTGCACTGCACGCGAAGTGTACAGCTCGCTCTTGAGAGAGAAGCTAGTCACCGACCGGCCCGTAACTTTTGTCTCAAGTATATATGTACGATCGCAATAGTTATTCGTTATGCATATTACGGACATGTTCGCCTTCTCGGGATTCAAATTCAGAACTTGCGTCAAAAATCAACTTTGCAGCAGCCGAACGCAACACATTACATGTCACCTCACCCGATTAAAGAAAATAACTACTACTGTTATACTTTTAACCACAAAGTTTGAATTCATATTCCCAGTCAATACTCAATTCGAAGTCGAAGTCAACATTCGAATTTCAAATCAAAAATAAAATAACCCGATGTCACTCCCCCGGTGCGTCTCGGTCCGATTAAAGCGGAGTGTATAGGTGCCGGCAAACATCTTGAATATTTTCACAGATAAAAATACATGCGCAGTAAAAGCTTTTGTACTAAACACATTGATTTACTACTAAACGTAGATAACGCATGGACGATCGAAAAGTGGGCCGGTGAAGAACTGCTCAATCGCGACTCGTGCAGTTCCTTTCCATAGTGAGTGATTAGCTGTCGGCACGTAAACATGCCGAAGTGCGCATTCAAAAGCTGTGGTAACAATAGCTAGAAACGGCAGAAAAAAGACGGGATTTCATATTTTGCGTGAGTAAACTCATTACACATCTTATCACGTATTCAAATATTCGATTTATATGTAAAAACCATTAAAACAATTATTTTAATCATAAACATATCGCTTCGCGTCAGTGTCAGTACATCACAATCGTCTCGCTCGCACGGGCGTCGTATCACGATGTGTTATCCCATTCATGGGTTGGAGCGACAACGCGATAAGCAATTTCAAGCATTATGTTTGAGAGTATAAAGTTGATATTTTCTTGTAGCAATTACTAAAACGTCGTTTGCTCTGTGGTAAAGTATGAAATGATGTAACTTCCTACGGTTGTACTTAAAATAGTTGTCGTAATAATGCAGAATAAGGTTGAATTCGATATATACAATAAGTACTTTCTTTATGGTAATTTTTATTCGGGCGTGCATATTCAAGTATATATCAGCGAGTACAAATGTATAGTTGATTAGGTGACAGATTTCAAGCGCGTTTTTGTATGAAGCGCTTTATCTACGTTTGGTAGTAAATCAATGACTAAACACTGCAATTGCGCATGTATTTTTTATCTGCGAACATTTTTAAGATGTTTGCCGGCACCTGTACCGCTACGCTTCACAACCGCTGCTTGCTTAACAACACACCCCACTCGCAGATGATCCACCGCGGCCAAGATTCCGCTTCGTCCGCGACTTGCAGCTACTGCGAGGAGTCTCCTCCGGCAGCGTGCTCGTCGGTGGCGACGCCACAACCTGACTAGACCTCGTGTCGCTTTGACTTGTAGTCTGCCGCGGTACTCCACTTCTCGCGCGCGTGATTCGCCTAAGTGACACCACCACCCTTTGAAGACTGATGGCGTCGTTGACTCGTTTAACACTCGGTGCTCCGACCGGGCATTTTGGCACAAAGAAAATGCTAACTAGGATGGGACTTGCCGATTCCGAAATCTGCAGAGCCTGCATGGAAATGGAAGAAAGCATGGAGCATATACTATGCCACTGCGACGCTCTAGCGGGCGGGAGGTTGAGGCTGACGGGAATCGATTATCAAAAACCGGAAGACTACAGGGCCACGCCGCCAAAGGACATCATCGAGCTCATGGGCATGGTGGACTGGACCGTTGGTGGCGATGGCTCAAGGGACTAACAGCTAGGGGAAGCACAAAAGATCCATAGTGGGTCGAAGTGCGAAGGCTCATAGCTCGAGTCACCCCACCCCATAAGATAATCGCGCCCTTCTTCTCTCGCTGGCGCTCCGTCGGGCCTCGAGACCCGCTCACCTGGTGTTCGATGATCGCGGAGAGCCGCGCCTCGATCCCGGAGTCGTAGAAGATACCGGGTGAGGCGCCCGATACTCTCCCCTGGCGGTCTCGCCGCCGCCGACCACTACTCACCCGGTATGCTCTGCTTGAAGCAGCCGTGCGCGGCCACCATCCACTCGGCGCGCGTCTCGGCGAACATGACGACGTTCCGCCGCGGCCGGCAGCCCAGCTCGCTCAGCCCGCGCGCGAACCGCCGCGCCTCGCGCTCCACCTCCGCGGACGACCGCCACGTGTACGACCCCATGTTGAACTGCGCACGTGTCATCGCTGAGTCACACACACACACACACACACACACACACACAACCGCTCTCGCCCGGCACCGGTTAGGTAAATGATCAGTGGGTTCAAACAGAGGACTCCGAGTGTATTTGTATAATTACAATCACTTGAGCGTTTTCTATCGAGCGAAGCTAGCATAGACGGTTAATATTGTCAAAATCGCTATTTCAGCGACAGTGGAAAGAAAACGTTTAATGATTTTTGGAGACATATATTGTCATAGCTCCTTTTACATGATCACGAGAGTTACCGGAAGAAGACCGGAGTCGCCCGCTTGAGTACCTCCGTCTTACCTATTTCTGCCGCAAAGCAGCAGTGCTTGCATTGCTGTTCGATTCCAGTTTGAAGCGTAAGATATGGCAGTGAAATTATTGGGTATTGTGATTTTACATCTGATGTCACAAGTTGGCAAACAGCACTGTGGTTCTTGTGGGTGCTGCAGATTTGCTACGAATCTCACAAGAGCCACATGCGCTATAAGTGACTGTTACTATTTACCATCAGGTGGGTATTATGCTTGTTTGTCAATCTAGCTGTATAAAAAATTTAAAGAAAGTAAAACGTATTCATCTAGCATTGATGTAGAGGTCCGGAGTCGGATTTCTCATAGAAACAGATTTGGAGTCCAATTTCCAACGGGGGCAGAATTTTTTCTGCTCGATTTGATCGACGGTAGCTCCGAGCTCGCCTGGCTAGCTACCACCGTCTCACCTAAGTTTGTCGCCATAATAACACAGTTGCAAGCCGACCATTATACGATAACGAGCAGTTCCTCGGTCGTCGCGAAGACCGGACGAAGCTCGTCTCCACCTTCCACCTAACCGTCACCCACCATCGAGCGAGACGACGCGCGACGGCCGAAGTGACCCTCCACCAACCCACGGTCCTACTCAACCAATTCTGGTTATACGGGCCGAAACAGCGGGAGATGTGCGCGGAACCTGCGCAATCGCACTCTAGCCGCGCACACTTCTCGACTCCCTACAAGTTATTTATATCCCCTACAAGTTATTTATACCAAAAAGTAAAAAATAAATGTAAACCAAACTATGATACACTTTTTTTAGAATGTAAAATACTGCCAGTCCATGAGAAGTTATTGTTGTCAATTGCAACAGAGCACTTTGAGTGTGACGATCGTATAAAACCTATGTTCAAACCTCGGGCAAACAGACGTGTTGTGACACTATTCATACCTGAAACTAAGAATTATTATGGGAAAAGAACTAGTAAATATTTGGTACCAACTATTTATAACAAACTACCTCCTAATGTAAAAGAGAATTGTAAATCAAGAGTATCATTCAAAAACAAATGTAAACAGTTTTTTTTAGAGAAACTTGAATCAGAAATGTAAGTGTGAACCTCTGTATCCCGACTGTCAGTCAATCAATATTCACGTTTTCCATTTTATGCTACTATGTAATATTATTAGTGTGCTCTCCTTATAAGCGCAGTGATATAAAAAAGGGAGCTACATTACCGCCAACAAACTACTGTGCAGTTTGGCAGACTGTATTAAATGTAACACAAAAAAAAATCTTTCTCCCGTTTGTCCCTGTGCGAAGTGACCCGTGAAAAACACGCCGCTCGGTGATTACCTTCTTGAAGACGCGCCCGTTGGGCTGCGGCTCGTCCGCCTCGCCCAGCACGCGCCGCGTGCCGAGGCAGTGCCGCCCGGCCCAGCGCTGCGCGGCCGCCCGCAGCACGGCCTCCATGGTGGTGACGCCGTCGCGCGCGAGCCGCACGTGCAGCTCGCCCGGCGCGCTCACCGACCGCACCGTCACGCTCGTCGCCGTGCTCTCCACTATCTGCGCCTGCGCAGCGACAGCGACGGCACGCTTGTTGTACAAGTTTATTTTTTAGTTATGACAAAAATTTTGTGTGCTCGTTCCGACGAGCAAACTGAACGACTTTCACTATGGGACCAACTTCGAAATCGCAAAAAAAAATCTGCCGTTCCATACAAATGTTCAACATTCACTCGGCCTAAATCTATGGAAAGGTTGATTTTTTTTTTCGTGATTTCAAAGTTGGTGCCGTAGTGAAAGTTGTTCAGTTTGCTTGTCTGAACAAGCACACAAAATTTTTGTCATAACTAAAAAATAACCTTGTATACGCCGGCACCTAACTTGGCAAGATTCTGACGTCAATTTTGTCATTTTGCGCGTGTACTACCCTCGTGTGCGACGAAAATGGTCACTGCTTTACGTTTTACTTCCATTCTGGCCGATAATATTTCGGCATTATTATTATTATTCATTCATAGTGTCCTCTGTCCACCATTCGAGCCAATATTAGCTATAATATCCCCCGTTCTTTCTTGCCAACTTACGTGCCGGCAACTGTACCCAACTTTAGAGACAGTCGCAATTGCTGCGATTGTACAATTATTTCTTATAAATCGCAAATTCGTATAATAATAATAATAAATCAATTTATTTGTCTTTCCATACATTATCTTGTTGCTTAAGTACTACTTATAAGTATTTTCACAAAGACAAAACGGTTTACGACTCAATGGTCACCGACTAACGACAACCTCTGTTATTCTGTCGCAACCTTTAACCATTTAATTTTCAACGAAAAATATGTAACAGTGTTGAAAAATTAAAGAATTTAAATAATAGCCAATTCCGCCAGTTATCTTTTTTTTAATACTACATGGCGATGGCTTAGGTACAGTAAGCTCCCATTCAAGCTATACATTTACACTACGAAAACCGCCACTATTACGAGCGGCATAAGAACGGTCCAAAGGTCAATCAGTATAGCTTGATAAGGAGCTTACTGTACATATCTATTTCATCCTGCCAAGTAATAAAAATACTTCGATGCGTTTTAATAATAACCGGTTACTATTTTTATCTGGTTTCATGACTTTTGAGGTAGAAAACACAAGACAAATAAATTAAAGCAATTAAATAAATTATCGCAAGTTATTCTCTATGAAGAACGTGTCGTATTATAGAACGCTACAACAGCGCCGTATGCGAGCGACTGACGAACTAAAAATGCACGTCAGCGCTCGGACACAACAGCGACAGATTGTTTGATTTGGTTGTTGACCACAGACCACTTAGAGATACTCGCGTTGATCGCGTTGCCATTGTACAATTAGTAACCGGTTGCTTTTTTCGTAATAAGCCTACATTTCGATACAAATGCGGAAAGTATGTCAATTCCAATTGTCCCTATTGTCGACCCGCGCCTCCGGCTTGGGTCAACAAACCGGACTCGTGCTCGTGAGGAAATGACAATTCCGCACGTGTATTGAACGACGTTTTTACTATATTTGCGAAAAAATGAAACAACGAAAGGAAATCCATGAAAAACAGTTTAATCCTTGCACAAGTAATAAAAAAATAACATTACAGTTTGAACACTTCTTGAGAGTGATATTAAACGTTTTTGACATTGAAATCAATGGTTTTTGAGGGCATTTTATGCATTCAGCTAATTTAATAACAATAATTTATCTGTAATTGCAAATAATTTTAATTGTGTCATTTATTTTTGTTTGTTTAAATTTAACAAATATTTTAAATTTAATTCATGTATTAATAGTATTTACGCTGTAAAATGTCATTTCATACAAATATTTTGTACAGAAATCTTTTTGATTAAAAACCTCCTTCATTTAATAACTCTTATCAACAATTAACTATTTAATCCTTTTTTATGTACAAATGTATCGGGAGACGCACACTTAGTATAATCTTACTATTTGAATGTTCTAATCAAGACTACTGTACAATAAATTATAAAATAAATAAATACTGACCATTGTTTATGATTGGCAAACACGAGCTGAGCGGTTACGATTTGCCCCTATTACGTACTTCCGGTTGCCAATTCAGCAGTCATTTACAATTTACAGTTTCTGTCCACTGCTAGTGCAGCTAGTTGTTTTATTGAGGCGGCACTAATTATGGCAGCAATGGATGAAATAGTAAATGACCCATTGTTTGTTAACGCTACCTTAATTCGGCGTGAGAGCGCCCTCTTCCTCCATGGCCGCTGCAGTATGAGGTGCACGGGGAACGTGAGGATGTCGCACACCAGCGCCACCGCCTTGATCGCCTTCAGCACCGCCGACACCCACCATGACTCCGCTCTGGAACAATGCACACGTTTCTAAGAACATTCATCAATTATGTCTAACAAGACGTTACATTACATTTACTCAAAAATGCATGTAATGTGGTCATTATTTTGACAACCTTGTTTGAGCAAAGTCGACCTTGCCGTTAACTTTTCATAATTGTCATTTTAATTAAATTTCTAGTTATTTAATATATTTTTTATTTAAATTACATGCTGGTTTTATTTAGATTAGGTACTTGCATTTTTGAGTAAAGCACTATACAAGCCTTGGCCTACAATGACTGCTTCGCTGGTCACGCTATGATTGCCTCGAGCTAGCCTAGCTACGCTCTAGGCCTTCCAGCTTGGCCATCATTGCAGCCCTTGCTGTCCTCAGTGGTAGAATCGCCTCGACCTACGGTCTCGGCCTTTATCTCAGCTCGTCCATCGCGTGCTGCACGCTGACCGCACTGTGTCGGTCTGGAGTTGCGCTGTCGGCCATCATCAGCGCGACCAGCAAAGTAGTAATTATAGACCGCGGCAGTAATGTACTAACAAGAGATAATATCATCTGTACAAATAAATAAAATTAAAGTGTCTGTTTGTAATGTCAAAATAACAAGTTTTTACTAAATGGGTATGAATGTATACCGGGTAACAATTTTTAAAAAAATTGTCTGTCTGTTTATTATGATAATGATGATAATTTCCGGAACGGCTGGATTGATTTTGACGGGACTCTCACTAATATATAGCTAATTATATAAGGTATAATAACATAGGCTACTTTTTATCAACTTCAACAAAAGTTATTTCACGCGGACGAAGTCGCGGGCACAGCTAATAAATTATAAAATGAATACCACAGTGTGAATCTTTATGTTGTGCATATATTAAAATAGAGCAAACAATGCTCATTATAAAGACAAAAATGTATTTAAATAAATTCAAGTTTTTTGTGAACCCCATACCTACTACTGGTGTTGGATACTATTACTACTGGTTGTAGCATTGGTAGAAACACGGAGAGCAAAGGTCTGTTACGACGAAGCAAGTACTCGGTTTGCATATCATGAAAATAAAGACATTTTTTGACAAAAATAGGCAACTTTTTACATTATTGTACAATATCGCAATAAAACGCCACTTTATCTATCTTTTGTATTATGTTGAATCATACTACATGGTATAAATTAACTACCCGATGCCTAAATATTGGTGATAACAACAATTTTTAAAATGCCATAAACATTTAAAAAATATATATTTAATACGTTTTTTATTGATAAAATTCAGTATACCTTCATTTTCACACTGCTCTATACTCACACTTTTTATTACAGCTCAAATATAAATTTGTTTGCAGAGCAACATAAACAGTATTACGAATCAAATATCGATAAACAAAATACAATAACCCCGATATTTCAGACGAAAACAGGTTCGCGGTATATATGTATATCTAGAGCAAACATTAAAATACCTACAGACATACGCGATAAAAATGATAACCGTTGTTATAAAGGGGATTGAACTTTGGACATGAATTTAAAAAATATTCAATAAACAAAGACTCGACGACCATGATTCACAGAATCAATAATGAACTCGAAGCCTATTCCATTTTTATGTGCAAATTCAAAGTTTTGATCCACCTGTTAAAATATAAATGAAACACTACAGCCTTGTTGGCCACCTATACCATACATATTCCTTTGCACACACATCAGAGCTCTTGCCCTGCCTGTACGTACGGTCGGCCTCAGAAATAGATGGACATTTGAGTACCATGTCACACCAACTATTGCTTTTATTTAGTATGGTGACACCCACAGAACACATTTTGTGTTCTGTGTGACATATTACTAAAATGTTTATCTACTTTTGAGGCCGTACCTATCTTGACATGATCTTCACCTGGACTCCTCAACAGTTGAGGAGCTGGCCGTCTTACCTCTAATTGTCGGAACGTGGCAATGTTTTTAATATTGGTACAATAGCCACAAACTTTAATAAGACGGCGGTAGCTAACCAGGCGGGCTCAAAAGCCCTACCACCAAGTAAAGCAAGCAGAAAATCTTGTACCCACGTCGCGATTTGAACGACGGACCGGATCAAAACCGAATGGTGTTAACCACTAGACCAAGGAGGTGATAAAACCGTCCAAGTGAGAATTGGACTCGCCTACCGATGGTTCCGCGCTAATTTCTAATTTTGTACAGCCGGATTCAAAAGTAGATAAACATTTTTAGCAGATTCAGTACTATGTCACACCAACTATTCCTTATATTTAGTACTAGCTGTGCCCGCGACTTCGTCCGCGTGGAATAGTAACGGCTGGACCGATCTTGATTAAAAGACCTCCCGATCAATATCTGGACCACGGAGGCGGTTAAAGTTTATTTGTTACTAGCTGTGCCCGCGACTTCGTCCGCGTGGAATAGTAACTTTTGTTGAAGTTGATAAAAAGTAGCCTATGTTATACCTTATATAATTAGCTATCTATTAGTGAAAGTCCCGTCAAAATCGGTCCAACCGTTCCGGAGATTAGCGGGAACAAACAGACAGACAATTTTTTTTTAAATTGTGTTTTTGTTGTTGGTACTCGATATACATTTATACCCATTTAGTAGAAACTTGTTATTTTGACATTACAAACAGACACTTCAATTTTATTTATTTGTATAGATTATCATGTTAACGTTAACGCTTATCTGATATTTTCCTTGCTAGCCATATAATTAGTAGAACATGAACTCTAATCTCGGCAGCCATATTACTGTTTAGTAATCTCGAATGCCTTGATCTCTTTACCGTATTTTCCAATTAATAGTGAAAACACTGCGCGCTATTGGAAAAAACTTGTTTCGAATATGACCGGTTAGGGTTAGTTATTTTGCATTACGGGTAGAAGTATTAGTACATCGGAAACGCAATACTTATTATACGTTGACATATTATCCTACATCCTGGCAGAAATCGCTATTTTACCAATAAGGCCGCCTTTTGTAGCTGTTATGTGTCATTAATTCATTCAAATTGTTTGTCTTACCTAAAAGTTATCTGGTAGAGATCGCTTACGGCGATTTTACTTACTGTAAGTAAAATAGCTTAACACTTTAATTGTTGTTTGGCATTAATAGTGACATTAGACGTTAATAACATTGTAGCAACTCCGCAAATGCGACCACTGTAATTGACGATATTTTTAACGCGTATTGTGACACAGACGTCATCACTAACATTGCCGCGGATAGAGTTCTAGCACTCTAGCGCTTCGAGCGATTAACGCTGTGCCCTAAGGGCAACACTTGTGCGTGCGCCCTTATCACTTAAGACGAGGTTTCCCAGAAAATCCACTCGTGCACGGCGACTGCTTTATTGCAAAGTTTTTTTTTTTTTTTTTTTTTTTTTTTTTTTTTTTTTTTTTATGGATGGCCCGGCAAATGACCTCCTCCCGCCTGATGTTAAGCGGTGAAAGAGGCCCAAATGAGTTGACAGATAGAGTAGGGACGACATCCACTCTCCTACCTGCCCGCCCCTTGCCGGCCCAAAAGATGCTTTTTCACGCCTCTTTTGAAGGAACCCATGTTGTAGGATGGAGGAAACACGTGCGCAGGTAGAGAATTCCAAGTGTGGGATGAACGACAGAAGAAGGAATCTTGGAATTTCTTGGTACGGTGTGAAAAGGAGGACACAGTGTACGGATGACTCCGAAGGCCCTTACGCGTGTTTCTGTTAAGGAATGGAGAGGGAGGGATAAGGTTAAAGAGCTCCTCAGAGCATTCCCCATGGAACATTCGGTAAAAGGCGCTAAGAGAGGCGATGTCACGACGAAGTTGTAGAGGCTCGAGGGTGTTAGTTGCCTCTACATCGCCAATTATGCGAATAGCGCGACGCTGCAATCTGTCCAGAGCATCGAGGAGGTACTGAGCGGAGCCGTCCCAAAGGTGCGAGCAATATTCCACGCAAGACCTAACCTGAGTTTTATACAACAAGCATAGTTGGTCCGGCGCAAAATACCTACGCACCTTGTTCAGGACACCGAGTTTCCGTGAGGCAGTAGTTATGACGGATTCGATGTAGTCTCTGGGGTTCAGATCGCAGCGAATGTTCATTCCGAGCAAGGTGATGTTGCTCTGTGTGTGAAGGGTTGTGCCCTGAAGAGAAGGAAGGGGGAGGAAAGGTGACCTTTTCGCCGAGAACACGCACACCTGTGTTTTCTTAGCATTGAACTCAACAAGATTGTTGGAGCCCCATTCGGAGACGAGGTCCAGCGTCCTGTTGAGCTCAATGATAAGATTCTGCCTTTCCCTACCAATATCACCACGTATACGCGTATACGCGTAAAGGTTTGCTTAAATATTCCCCTCACTCACTCACTCCTATGTAATCAGTGCGGGACGATCGACGCAAGGTCATTGGGACTACTATGCGCCTTAAGGCGCATAGTAAGATGAATTATTTCAATAAAAAATTAATTAAGGCGAATAAGAAAAATCTAAAAAGACCATCCCTTAGAATATTGTTCACTTTATTTATTGAAATCGAAAGTATATGATTTAACCTAATATTTACGACGCGATTAGGTTTAAAGTTTTAAAATCGAGTCATGTTTGGGTCACATTTTAACCAAGTTTTAATTAATTTATCAAAAAATTAAAAAGACCATCCTCTAAAGAATGCGTTGAATAATAACATATCTTTTTTAAAGATTTTTTTATTCAACATTTATGAAGAGAACCGGTTTTTTCTGCAGTGATTTTTTATGTTTGACCTTACTATGCGCCTTAACATAATTTCAGTTTACAGTCGACAACACGTCATGGATGACACTTCTCCCGCTCAATTTCAGTGTAACATCGACAACACGTAAAACATGACAATTGCATGCAATACCTAAGCTGTGTCGGTAATACGGACAAAATAAGGGCAGTCCCAAAGATCAAACTGGTCTGGCCTGCTGTGGTCACGTACAAAAATTATATTCATAAAAAAATTATGCCACGTTGAGCCACGAAAATGGGCATTTGTTGGTCGCAATGGAAACGGATATCTTTAATCTATTCGTTATACGTTTAATTATAGTTTTTATCTAAAAAAAATTATTTCATGATAGCGTCAAGCAAGCCGGCGTAATACGACGTAGGTATTTGTATGTAATGTTTTACATGAAGCATTCGCTTGTGCGATTACGATAACATTAACATTTGATTATGTCGATTAACACTCAGGGCAAGTTCCACAAATACGTAAAACGAAAAAAAAATCGGCACGTTACGTTCAACAATCAAATGATCGGAATACTCCATTTATTCATAACTACGAAGACATAATAGTGAAGATTTCCTGATTGATCAATAATAAATGAAATAATTTCACCTCTTCGGGATTCGAACCAGAGCCACAGATTAGATAATAGTTACTACCAGAGCGTCTTAATCATGCCGTATGACGCCTTGATTATTTAATAGGCCACTGAGGACTGAGGACCCATCCAATCCGAGCAAAATTTCAACTGTATTGCTCACTTTGTTAAGCCGACTTCCAATTTAGAAAATTATGGTGATGCTTGAAAAGCAGTGTTTTATCCTTTTAGGGCAAAAATCCCAGAGCCTTGGCCCTTTTATAGACATTGCAGCACGCATGCACAGTCTACTCAATCTTATTATTGGTTTGGTCTCTTTACAATTGTGGATTTATATGTTATGTGCTATATGTGTGTTTTTGTATCTGAATAAATTATCTATCTATCTAAATCTTAACATTTCTCGTAAAATTTGACCGAGAATAAAGCAAAGTTATTTAATAATTTATGACTGCATTTAAATCATCATCATCATCATCAACAACTCATATACGTCCCACACCGAGGGGCTCGGCCTACCCCTAAACTAGGGCGATTAGGCCTTAGTCAACCACGCTGGCCAAGTGCGGGTTGGTCGACTTCACACACAACCTGTAAAGAAATTCTTTCTTCACAGGTGTGTGCAGGTTTCCTCACGATGTTTTCCTTCACCGTAAAAGCGTCGAATAAAAGTACATATGAATTCAACATTTGAAAACATATTGGTACGTGGCGGGGCTCGAACCGCTACCTCCCGATTGGAAGGCGACGGCCTTACGCACTACGCCATCAACGCTTCATTTAAATATTAAAAAGAAACGCCCAATAAATAATAGATAAAAAATATTGCTCTTGATTGGTTTAAAACGATTCAGTCTTGACTGAGCTTCGGTTCGTTGGTAGAATCAGCCCTCTCAGAAGCTAATTCTTGCAGCCGACAACAGTTTCGTAACCATTATTCGTTGTACATTGCGGTAAAAGCTCTTGAGCGATAAGACGATAGTGCACGCATAACTGCAATTGCACTCCTTGCATTTCCGATCAATTTTCGGTCATGGCAGGCAATCGGAATTAGCATTAACATCACATAACACTGGAGTTATTTTCATTTATTTTGTCTCCCAAAATGGTCCATCATATATACATTTGTGTAATCTGTACATCGTGTAACTTTGTACATGTACCATTTTGATTACATTTCTAAGTACATTTTGCACTTTAAACACATTTGGCTGATTTAGAACATTTTGAAGCACAAGATTGTAGAAAAATAACACTGTTGGGTTCCGACAATTAAGGTAAGATAGCTAATTGATCCACTCACCATCAGGTGAGATGATGGCCAAGAGCTTCCATGACGTGTATAGAAAAAGGTAAAGTAATTTTAAGTAAAATGTTTTACAACATTCCTTCACTTTTAGTCTGCGTAAAAAATTATGCACGTACGCAGCAACGAGCATCAAACGAAGGCTGCGACGCCTCGATCGTCGAATATGAGGGTAGCCCCCCTGACGACGGAGTGCGGTAGTGTAATAAAATTTAAGGGTTCAGGGTGTCGCGTCGCGCCGCGCCGTCAGACTAATGGGGTCACTGTATGTACGGCTTCGACGTTTTGTAAATATTGACACGGGTGTATTGTACACTTGAATCGCTGCTCATTCCGAGGCCATTGCAAGGGATGAACGTTTGTTTTGTCCTTTATATAAATAAATAAAGTAAAACCTTGTAGCTGCTATAAGAGGAGACACGACTCATCTTTATAATAGTAATTTTATGTGATAACTAGCGATGATTACTTGTAATTTTTGAGTTCCGCAAGCTTTCGACTAGCTTTGCTTGCGCTTGATATTTTTTCACGTGGAAATACAATATTTCTAAGAAAGAAGCTTCCAAAGAAAGTCCCATTAAAATATTTCAAATGGTTTGATACTGAATCGAAAAAAAAATCACTCATGCCCTGTTACACCCAATTAAGGGTTCACTCGAAATTTTCTAACTATAAAACACATGTTAACTCATATCAATTTATTGGCCTAAATATATACAATGCTTGGTGGTTCTAATAATGAGGTATACTTAGGTGATTTTGTGGAACATTTTGGAAAATGTAACACTTAATTTTAATATACCCAGCGAAGCGGGTGTTTGCAGCCGGTAAGCAATATACTTCTGCGCTGTGTATGACACGATACGATATAATCCAATTATCGTTTGGCATCGGCCGCGATTAGGTCGCGACGACAACGAAGACTTAACGACCTAACCGATTGAGCGCCTCCGACAAGATAAACTCTGATTCGGTACCTGCGCCTATACTTTACTTATACCAGAGGGAGACTCTGTACCAGGGTCGTATCTCCGTCTAACCTATTTCTGCCGCAAAGCAGCTGTGCTTGCATTACTGTGTTCCGGCTTGAAGGGTAAGAATATGGCAGTGAAGTTACTGGGTACCGTGACTCAGTATTGCCATATATACAGATTTATCCGTATTTATACAGATTTTCGATGTGTAATACAGATGAGCACTGGTTACAGATTTTTATACAGAATTTTCTAACTACAACGGCGGTCGCCGTCGGACTCCTAAATGCTGTCCGTGTGCGGCCAATATAAAAAATAATAAAGCAAAATTATATGACTAGGTACCGTGTAACCGTGTTACACACAATTATTAGTTACGTTTTTATAGTATTTTGACAGTTCACCGCGATAAACCGCTTTATCATATTATCGTGTTTAAAGTGTTCCTGCTACGGCTAATCACTTTAGTTCTTATCGCTTGTTTTTCAAAAAGAAGCAATAATTAAAATTTTCTAAGTATTTTGTTTTAGGGATTAACATTCAATATTGGTTTGCATTAAACAGATTTTAAGTTAAAATAGCATACAGATTTAATACAGATCTTAACAGTTTTTACTACAGATAAAAGGTTCAAGGCATCTGGCAACACTGCCGTGACTTTACATCTTATGTCACATGTTGGCAACGTACGTCGTACACTGTGGTTCTTAAAAGGGGTTGCAGATTTGCTGCGAATCTCACAGGAACCACATGTACTATAGGTGACTGTTATCTCTTACCATCAGGTGGGCAGTTTGCTAACTTAGTTGAATAAAAAAAACTTCAAAACAATACGATCGTCACAGGTTGCCGGGTGGCTGACGTCTTGAACTAACGACGATCCAAGGGCGACTACGTAATGCGTATCTAGTGCTTAACCTTTAAGTATGGACGTGTAGCCTCACAGGCTCCGGGTGAATGTTAGTTTCTGAGTTTTGTGTACTTTTCCCCCTTGAGTACACTTGAGTAGCTCAGTAGCTTCAGTTTTAGTATCAAAACGACCAGCGAAGGAGGAAATTACGTCATTCAATGAAAAATACGTGAGTAATACTTATCAAAAAATTTTTTGGAGCCTGTCAGGCTACACGTCCATAGTTGTGTTATAAAAATATTTGTAAGCAACTTTGTTCTCTTTTTCGATTTTCTTGTAAACTTTAACTTATTTATGTTGGAATAGTAAAAAAATAAAAGGGAGTATGGTAATTTTTTTTTTTAAATTTCTAGTTGATTTTACGGCTGAAAACGTAGTTGTACTTAAAATTTCCCAAAATGTGCCATTATATTTTAATTTTAAATGTTTTTAGAATTATTATAAAAAAGTGGCTTATATATTCACGTATTTTTACTATAACTAAACCATACTTTAAGTTAAATATAGTATTCAAGCTATTTAAAATAATTTTGTTAAAAAAACACTAGTTAATGTAGGAGCCTGTGAGACTACACGTCCAGGATAGTGTTATGGAAAAATGACGTCCATACTTAAAGGTTAAAAACGTTTTCAACACACTTCCTCATAAAGTGGCTCTAATCCCATGGCAATTAGGCACATAATGACACCTATAATCAAACTGTGACTTTTTCATTACTATTATTCACGAGTGAGTAATAGTTTTTTTTTTTTATATTATTGGTTGAGTTACGCTTACACTTGCGCTAAAATGCTATCCGCGAAAAGCCCAAAAAAAAGAAACCTCATTTTTTAGTCTATGGCCGATGCGCGCGCATAGGAAAACTGATTAATTTTTCCCGCCATTACGAAATTTATTAGTCTATGGCCGATGCGCGCGCATAGGAAAACTGATTAATTTTTCCCGCCATTACGAAACATTTTTAACAACTCGTCTCGTTTTATCTTTTGAAGTTATTTAGTTAGTTATTAATTAAGATGTCGGCAAATACAATTTATGAAGAAAATGATTTATGTTGTACACCGCCCGATATAAGATGTGAAGCCCAGAACGTTATGGAAAGTTTACTACCAGAAAACTCAAAGGAAAAATATCTATTAGCGTACCAAAATTTCATACAATGGCAGAACAACAAGAATACGCAGTCTTTTTCAGAAAATGTGTTCATGGCGTACTTTAAAGAATTATCTTCTAAGCACAAACCTAGCTCTTTGTGGTGTATTTACTCAATGTTAAAAAGTACAGTCCGAACAAAGAATGGAGTGGACTTAAAAACATACTCGAATTTGTCAGCTTATCTAAAGAGACTATCTGATGGATTTAGAAGCAAAAAATCAAAGGTTTTATCATCTGATGATATTGAAAAATTTATTAAAGATGCTCCAGATAACCAATATTTGGCTACAAAGGTTAGTTAAATTAATTTTAATTAAATATTTAATAGCAGCTTGTGTTGTGTGTTGACCTTAATTATTGTTTCTTTTGTTTCAGGTTGCTTTAATATTTGGTGTAACTGGTGCCTGTAGGATACAAGAATTAACAAATATAACTGTAAAAGATATAGAGAACCATGGCCAGATGCTTTTAGTGAAGATACCTATCACGAAAAATAAAATACCTAGGTCATTCACCATACACGGTCCATTCTATGATATTGTTAAGAAGTATGAAAGTTTGCGTTCGCCAAAAACAAAAAATGACCGTTTCTTTCTAAATTACCAGAATGGTAAATGTACCTGTCAGCCTATAGGTATAAACAAATTTGGTTCTATGCCTAAAGAAATCGCTAAGTTTTTGGGTTTAGTAGATGCTGAGAGCTACACTGGACATAGTTTCAGAAGAACTTCAGCTACATTGCTGGCAAATTCAGGAGCTGATATAATGACTTTGAAGCGACATGGCGGGTGGCGATCTAGCAATGTAGCAGAATCATACGTAGAAGATTCCATACAAAACAAGAAGGAAATTTGTGCAAAAATCACAAAAAGAATTAAACTTGATTCTGAGACGCATCCTACTGGCGAAATACCAAGTACGTCCAATGATTGGATTTCACCTACCTACACGAATAATGAACCATCACAAATAACAATAGAACATGAAAGTATTTCAATAAATAATCTATCTGATGAGACCGCTATGTCATCAAAAATAGTTAATTATAATTTTACTAACTGCACATTTACTAATTGTTTCTCTAAGTAAACTTTTTATCTACTATGTAAAATGGTTTTTTATTTAAGTATTGTTTTATTCAGAAGTGTGTTGAAAAACGTTGTATTATACACGTGTGTATTGATGGTTACCGTCCTCGGCTTCTTAAGACCCTCGCCTGACGGCTCGGGCCTCAATGCGCCTCAGCGGTAATCACCAACATTACACACTTGTACCATAATGTACTATTAACTTGTTTAAGATATTCAAGTTATCATTTTGTCACTGTTCGGTGTTTGAAAATTATATTTTAAGCGTGTTTAGCGCTAATCGTATTTAGTGAAACATAAGACGCTTGTGGTTCTTTATAGAAAAATCTCGATTGACACAATCATAACATTCAAATTTAGTTCCAGTATACTAGGAACACCTTTTTTTTTTTGAGGGGGGGAATCTCTTTACGATTCAACAAGGGGCTGAAAACTGACACAGCCGCCCCAAGGATATGCCATTGGACTCGGGTTACCTGGGTAACCCCATACCTGGCTAAACCACCCTCCAGAGCAACTTCTACCTCCGTAGGGACACACTCGGGATCGGCGTTAGCCATTCCCCGAGTGCAATACTAGGAACACCTAGCTAGATGCGTCCAACGTACACGACAAAATACTGGTGGCTCGCTAATATTTTTTTTTCGAATCATAGAGACTATTTTGATTTTATTTCCATCTATGTACCATGTACCTACGTAATTTTAGTTACAAAATATCACGTCCAATATAGACAATATACACGTATACCAGCATTAGCATCAGGTGGTATTTTTAAAGCAAGTCTACGAGCAACTCGTTATCTCCGAGTGGGAAATGTGCTGGACAAACAGATGGACAAGTGAGTCAATGTCACGCGGCGCGATCGGCTGTGGGGTGGCACGGAGCCCCGCAGCTGGTGGCCTACTATCTAACGCAAACCCAGCATAAAATTCCCATTGAAAATGAAAAAAGTTTAATTCAATGCAATGTTGTATTTATTCTTATTATTTATTTATTAAGACACATAAATAGGATATACATTTAAATATTACATACATTTAAAGGATGCATATCTGATGTTTATAATAGGTATGTATAGCATTCGCGAAAAAAATGTCGTATTGGTTGAAAAGAAAAGTTAACTTAAAATGTCTAAAATGAATTAACACACGCATGACACAATAATAATGACAGAATAATAAATTATAGCGAAAAACAAAATATTTAAATAAGATGCAAGTTTTATGACATACCTAGCTAATGTTTCAAATCTCCCACTAGGCAAATTAGTATAGCAGTATAAATTACTATGACTGATTTATTACAACTACTGCTTCCGAAACAAAAGCAACTTGTGTTCGTGAGATAACAATTTAGTATTTATGTAAGCAAAGAGCTTATATTTCGAAAAAAAAATTATACAACATTTTATTTTGCGTCTGGTCAATGCCCTGGGTTGAGGAGGAGAGTGGTGTCTAAGACCTACCCAATTATTTTAAGCTTTTTTGTACGTTATCTTCTCTGGCAGGGATACCCAAAGTGGTCGATATCGAACACCCTTAGGGTCGAAATCGGTTTCCCAGGGGTCGACATAAACGAATATTGATTTTGATGGTTGACAAGGTCAAAAATCAACCCCTATTCATTAACATAAGTTCTTATTTTAAACTTTTAAGACACTGTATAAGTTGTGTGACTGAATTATATGCCTTTTTATTTTGCAAAATTTGGATGAGAAAATATTGCCAAGTTTACAACACAACCAACCGCAAAGTTCTTAAATTGGTCAGTATTTTGTATCAATAGGGAAAACACTAGAGATTGGATTTTTAAAGTAATTTGGCAATGGGGGTCTGAAGTATCAGTCCATTTTGGAAAAGGGGTCTCTTGCCGAAAATAGTTTGGGAATCCCTGATATACATCTACATCATCATTATCCTTCTTCTCAATTAAAACCGTTTACATTTTAAAAAAAATACTTATTTTTTATTTTATAATAGCTATAATCAGGCGTTTCAAACAATCCAACAAAGCACCTACCTATGAGTGAGGTTACAGGGTAAGCTCACTTCTGGAACGGGAAATCGGCGCGGCCGTGACCCGCGCGCAGGCGCCCTGCCCGGGAATCGTACCACACACAGGTATGCTGTGTCACTCTATTATTTTTAAACTTTTAAGCGTGACCAACGCTTTGTTTAGTAACACCTATACGGTGTTATTAACACCTTACGGTAGGCCAACTTCCAACGGACGAGCGGGGGCCATTTCCGTTTTTTTTTATACAACTGAGTTGGCTTACAAACAAGCAACCCATATCTGATGGGAGGCGGCTACAGCAGTCGCCTACAGTACATGTGGTGTGTGTAAGATTTCCAACCAAATCAACACCCCCAAAAAGGACCGCAATATACGTTGCCAACTTGTAACGTCAAATGTCAAGTCACATGTCCCAGTAATTTCACTGCCTTTCTTACCCTGCAAACCGGAAAGCAGCAATGCAAGCACCGCTGCTTGGCGCAGACGACTCTAGTTACTGAAGTCATAAGAAATTGAATTGAACATCATAAACAGTGTTGCTTAACATTGTTTATAGATGGATACTACTACAGCTTTGATTTAGAATGACAATAGATATATTCCACTTTGGTTAAGAATTGACGAAGAATGAACAGAAACATCTACTAACAAAATAATTTAAGAGGATTGTAACGCTGTAAATTTTCATACAAAAAGCGATAACACTTTTCTCCCTCTACATAGTCCAATTTTTATAATTATTGGAAATGTTTTAGATATAATGAAGATCTAGGTTTGTACGTTTTGATTTTGAAGTAATATTGCTCAGATTATAAATTATTAGCATTTAAATATCCATATTTTAGACTTAAAAAAAGTAAAGGTTTAGGGCTGAAAAACAGTTAACGCCCGAAACAATATTTCAATAAAAATGTAGGCACTTGCTTCGGACTTTCAACTCTAAGCGGTGTGCAATAAATTGCATTTTTGAAAGTGCATACTCTAGCCATGAATTGGCACTTCACAGTTCTTTTAAAAAATGTGCCGTATATCAGCTCGCATCATAGTGTATCCCGCGTGACAATCAAATGATCGATGTATACGGCAGAGCAAATATATTAACACAGTAGAATAATTTCAACTAATCTCACCTTACGCTATGTAGGTTGAGGTAAAGGACAAGGCTCAATACCGTATTAAGAACACGATAAGTACCTTTTGTAGCTACAATATCCACGAGTATTGCAAAGGTAAAACACTAAACACTGCAACGCATTGAAACCGTTTCGCGAAGTAAAAAACCTAAATAGTCCTCCTCTGCTTGTTAGTGAAATTGCTAGGCCTTATTACCAGATCAGTGTAAAGCAGACTATGAAGTCACTCTGTGACGATGTCAAAACACCGAGAGATTTCATACAATACGATTTTTATTCTTTCGTCTGACCACGAGTGTCACATGTGCTCGATTTCTGGTGATTTCCGTTTCGTTTTCGACGAAAATTAAAAGAATTTTGACTATTGTCGTAATATTCTACAGATTTTCAGTAAAAACGTAAGGCAAATCAATGAAAATCTAGCGCAGCCGCATACTACACGCGACGCCAGACAAATGATTCAGAATATATCAAAGTCAATATACTTTATTCAAGTAGGATTACAAAATAGCTTTTGGCGTTAATGCAGCTACGCCAATGGTTCACAAGTCTACGGCGGGAGACCTTGCCCTGAAAAGAACCAGTAAGAAAACCAGCAAGGGCTATTTTCTTCTCCCTGTATTATTACAGAGTCGTCAATTGAAAGCTGACCTCAGAGCAAAAGTTTGAGCTCAACTTCCATTACAAGATTAGATGCGTCAGTTTTCTTCTTTATGTGTCGTTACCAAATATAATATTTGTTTACATAAACAGTAATACACAACAACATGATTCTTTATCTTTAGGTTAACACCAGGCATTGGCATCATTCAAATAATGTTTGACTTTATAATATCCTTTACTCATTAGAGTTTTTTTTACATGCGCTTTAAACTTATGAAAAGGCAAATCAGTAACACTTTGTGGAACTTGTTGCAAAAAGTCATACATTTCCCCATAAACGAGCCTCTAGTTTTTTGAAGCCAGTATGTTGAAACGGCAAGTTTATTTTTATTTCTTGTGTTTAAATGGTGAATTTGGAAATTGGTTTCGAATGTATTATATTTTTTATGAGCATAAATTACATTTTCATAAATGTACTGTCCTGCTAAAGTCAATATATTAATTTCTCTAAATAAATCTTTAGATAATCTCATGCTCGTAAATTATAAATAGCGCGAACAGCTCTTTTTTGGAGTACGAAAATACTTTCTATACTAGCAGCCGACCCCACAGTAGTATTCCATATGACATAACACTGTGAAAATAACTAAATTAAATAGATCCTTCCGTTTCAACATCAGTAAGTTGTGTTATCTTTTTGACTGCATATGCAGTAGTACTAAGTCTGTTTGCCAAGGACTCAATATGTGGATCCCATTGCAACCTTGAATCTAGTGTAATACCCAAAAATTTTGTAGAGTCGATGAATTCCACAACTTGATCATTCATTTCTACAATAGTATACACTTTCCTTACATTTGGCAATGAGAACTTAATACATTTAGTTTTATTTGAGTTTAAAGATAAATTGTTCATTGTGAACCAATGCAATACTCTAGACTAGAGAGAGTGCTATTTACAACGGCAATATTTTCGATTCCTCTGTCAATCTTAAATATTAAAGAAGTATCTACAAATACTACTGTGTCGAAAAGATTATAAGTGAAATGTGGGAGGTCATTAATATAATTTGGAAAAGCAATGGTCCCAATATCGACCCCTGCGTGTGCCGCAGGGATCGATATTGGGACCATTAATGACCTCCCATAACTATAGGTACACCAGCAGACTCAGTTTTGTTAATAACAACTTTCTGGACCCAATAAGACTCAATGGTAGTTTTCCAATTACAGAGCATAATGCAACTCAGTGGCGCACAATGCCGAATTATGCTGATGCTTAATTGGAACGTGAATTAGTTTTCAAATGCACCAGCAGAGTGCGCTAAGTTCAGTGTTGAAAAAAAGAAATATTCATAGAGTTAGCAATAACCTCATTTGTGTAAATAATGTGGTATACATAATAATTGGTTGAAAACTATTTACGGTTATTTTAAGTAATTTGGATTTTGATTATTTCATTACCATTTTTTTGTTTTGAGTAATTTTTGTACCTTCATCCATACTTATATTTATTTTTTAACACAGTTTGAATTAACTTTGATTATTTCAAAAAAACTACAATGAAACGAAAGCTTTAAAAATTTTTCAACAATAAATAATATTACTAACGATTATATATAAATAAAACATTTCGATCAATGCCAACTTAAAGAAAAAACACTTGTTAATTTTCTGTCACTGAGTTGGTATCGATTGCACGCATCACACGAAAACATTGCTTTTGAGAGTGCTCGATTGTGCGAAGTGTTGCTGTAGTTGGAACATTCAACGTTAAGCATTATACCGCATAATGCGCTCTAGTGCTGTAATTGGAAAACTACCAATAAGTCTAATTGCCTCTTTGGAGACACCATAATGCAGATGCAGATCCCCTGATGATCGCATTTAGTTCGTTACCACTGGAATCCCTGCCCTGTGCCTACAACATTGAGGTAATATGTACTACGTTATTACCTCAATGGCCTACAACAACGACATTTCAAATGATCCAAAACGAAGACAGGTGATTCAAAAAAATAGTTCCTCTGATTGCGTTTATTAGTTTTTTTTCCGTTTGACCCCCCACGCTTCGCCTATCAAAAATTTTTTTTAAAAAGAAATTCGACTTTCATCGTAACATTGTACTGTTGCTGTTGATTATCACCGAAAAAGAAGTGCAAATCTATTGAAATCGTGCGCAGATTACGCTCGACACCAGACATGACGAAATGGCGCCCCGATGCGTTCGTTCGTTACCGCTAGACCCTCCGCCCTATACCGCGTCTACCACGCACGATAATTTCACCGTGTCGCCACCACGTGCCCGCCGCCTAGTAGAACGAGCCGTAATAACAGATAATTGCCGACGGCCCGCGTGGCAGATAACGCGGTCGCCGGTCGCCTTGAGCCGCGCTCGCCTTGACGGCCGGACTTTGCACCCGTCTATTCTGGCTCCGATGTAGATTGCCGGCAAAAAACTGGAGAATGACGAGATCACGAGTCGGCCGCTTGAGCGCGGCGCAGGACAGGACCCCTAACCGCGGACGACAGGCAGCGATGAAACTGACGACATGGATAATTACAATTCAGATTGTGATTTCAGTTACAAAGCAAGGGTAATAGATGTACACAATGATATAAATCTACACAAGCCATTTGATGACATAACTATTGAAATACTATTAAAAATGTATTATTATTGTCCATGTTACGAATTTCAATCATAAATGTGTAATCGTTAGTTTCCTTCCTTTATCCCATTTGGAGGATCGAGATGAGACACTGGAGATAGTAACATATTCAAGGACAGAGAATTCAAAACATGATCAATACGAAACGAAACACATGATGCGAAACACAAATAAATAACCGATAAAATAAACAATAAAATCGCGTACACGACGCAAATAGGTGAACAGTGAAAGTGAACAGCGCGTGCAAACCTGTTGCAGCTCCGTGCACCGGAGCATTGCGACGTACGCGAAGCGACGCTCCACTTCAAGTTGAACTATTCGCGTTTATTGCGACGCCCTTTCATAGAAAAAACTGTAAACGAGTCTTTGGGAAACCTGTTCGGTCTATGCGTGCGGGATATTAGAGCTGGTGGTGGAAAACGAACGCGGGATTGACCCGTTTTGCAACGTTCAATTGCTTACTTTGCTTATAACACGTAACGAATCTTTGGTGCTTCTTCATCAAAACACCACACGTTTAATTTCTTCATTCAATGCTAAATTCACATTAACTTTTGCGGTTTCGTTAGCTATACTACGAAGTCACGATAAGTCAAATGTCGTGTGATAATATCTACAACCATAACTTAATTATCGTACCGTGTATCGTACACGGCGCAGTAGCTGTTAGAAAGAAAACTACGCAGAAAATCAAATCCCTTCAGGATCAGAAGGATAGTTTTTCTCATTATCAACGGTCCAGCAGGGTTTAATGTGAAATCGTAAACACGCAAATCAAAACCGGCGTTCGGAAGATAGCTAAATTTAGCAGGAACATAACCCGTATGACGTCAGGCATTTAGAACATATATGTATTCATATTATATATGTGGCACTAGAAGCACAGCTGAATGAGTGCTAGAACGTGGTAGCCTTATAGAAATACATACAAAACACTTGTACAACTCACGATACTCGTATGTGTTTTGTTCATTTGAACGGTCGTGCAAAAAATAGTATTGATGCGAATAAGCGTAAAGACGTAATATTTCAGCATAATTATAAAATTTTATATGTAAATAACAATGGTGACTAGGCAAAATTAAAAAACCTCAAAGAATCTGAATTTGTAGAGCCAAGCAACCATGACAAATACTAAAGTAAGGGAAAGACTGAAAACTGTGCTACTAGTGTAGGCGCCGTAATAATTGAAATTGATATAGAATTAACATGACGTAAAAACGACTTACTTTCTTCCAATATGATTGATTGACATTATGGAATATCCCTTGGCTGCAGACACACAAAGAAATGGCACATTAAACTAAGACGCGACGCACAACTGAAGCCTGCGACCGCTAATCGGCGATAATATATCGAATGATATCGACGCTAAGTTGATTCGGAGCCTATGCATTATCTGATAAGACGGTGGCAAGGCGGATACGATACGAGGCGGGTCAGAGAGTCACCTGTGTGTCACTGTGTTAATTATAAATGTTACTTTTCCTAACTAATCGATTAGGGCTAGGTATCATTGCGGATTTCTTACCATTTAGGCATCTTAATGAAAACATAAGATAATATGGATGATAAAGAAACGGTGATTTACTATTCCTCCCTATAATTTCGTGGTAAATAATTTGTAAAATGTATACCTATTGTTTCTAAACAGGGAAGCTATAAATATCTCAATGAGGAAAAGCTTCATAGTAATATACATTAATTTGAAACGAAACGCGCACTACTTATTAAAGGTGCTGAGTTTTAGCTAAAGCAATTGATAACACAAGAAATTGGTTCACCGATATTTTAAAAACACACAGCACGAGTGTTGATCATTTACCAAAAAGTCATGTTATTGACTGAAAGATTTTAAGATGCGCGTAGGGATTATAAAAAAAATTATTAGCCGCTGTACTTGTAATAGTTATGGAAGAAAGAACACAGATGTGGCAACAGTGCCAATCAGCTCAAGACACGGTTGGCTGGTCGAGCGTGTCTGTGGCCAACTCCACTGTCGACCACAAATGCCTCTTGACAAATGAAGCCACAATCTATCCAATACTATTATCGTTTATACGGTTTTGCCGTAAATGCAAATTCATAAATTCCGCTGAAAGGTTGCACGTCTATTATATAATTTGGATAGTTTGTGTTAGTTTTATTTCCAAATAGGAGTTTATCTACATTATAATACATGTCAGTGGTATTAAAGTAATTCATAAAAATTATCAGTGTTAAGTCTTGTTACTCAATACGATACTATCTAATACAGTCATGGTGACAATTTCATATCAGCTTAGTTACAACTGTTCCTCGCGACCAAAACTTTACACAAGGATCTCAAATAATTCCAGGAAAACTTCCTTTACATAAAATAACAACTTTTATTTTTATCATGACATCGATCTTCAACTTCGCCAAAAAAAAATTGTGGTCTAAGTTGAAATGGTTTTAGATTACTGTCATTTTTATAACAACAAATGTGTCTTACTAAGCTTAAGTCTATATTTATACAGAGATATTTAAAATAATAAAAAAGTACTCACATCTCATTTTCGTCTATAAACATTTCTGTGTTCTTCAACCTGAAACAAAAGAGTGTACGATTAATTATTTAAATCCAATGTATATAAATCTAAGAAAAGCAAAATCATTTAGTGCTTGCTGATTTATTTACGTAGTTCTATTTAAACACTCGAGCGGTGTGCGGTTTGCCATAGTTGAGTGGTTAAGGAGAGTTAAGTTCGACGCAATATAGATGTTGCGATGAAATTAAAATTATGATTCTTGAAAGATGGGGAGAAGAAAAATTTGAAAGCAGAAGACAGAAAACAAGTGCAATGGACGACTCAGAAAACGACGAAAAGATTTTATGCTAGGAGTAGACACTATAGATACTCGTATTGTTATAGAGGAAAATATAAGAATACATTTCGTGGACGTGCAGGCTGACTTAATAAATTTTAAAACAGGGCAGGGAACAATTGTATTATACTTTAAAAAAATATTATAAGCGCACACATACTCGTAGCACCTGCTAGGCGGATTCTTTACGTAATTCTTTTTTTTTTCAAGTATTTGTTAGATGCCTTAGATTCTCACTTGAGAGAAAAGTTAAAAAAGAAAATTCCGTGAAAAGCATAAATCACATTATTTGCAAACTGTTCCAGCTGTGCCACGACGAAAAAATGTCAATCGAAAACTAGATCTTTTGACAGAACGACGCGACGTCGTCTTCTTCATGTTTTGATGGCAGTGACCACGTGGATTTCTTGACGCTTAAGTTTATTCCGCAGACTTTGGTTTTTGTTACTAAAATCTGTGAAACATGAATAAGGCATCATTGCCTTATTCAAGTTTTCCGGCAAAGGTACAAGTGGGTGGAAAACTATACCTTTGTTCTGTTACACCCTATCGTTAAACAATGCAATGAAATGAATAATTGTGAAAAAGTTTATAGTCATATTTATTTTTATTTTATTTATTTATTTATTTGCTTGTCATATGTTATACATAGGTGGTGTTCAGTATTTTAAAAAACAAAGGAGCATGTGAAACCCTGCAAGGGCACTGCAATTCAAGGAGAGCTACACTATACACTATACAGAGATACATGAAGTTTTTGTTTTTAAATTAAATATGTGGTTAACATTGTCTATATTGTAGAATATTGTGCAAACTTAATTATGTAAGTAATCCTTATTGCAATACATGATTATTCTATGCAATTATGTTGTTTTATTTATTTGCAAAGAACTCTTCTAAACTATAGTAAGCTTTTTCTATTAGATGTGATTTCAATTTTTTTAGGAATACATTGGATTCTTTTAAGTCTTTTAGGTTGTTAGGGATGTTATTATATATTTTTATAGACATCCAGTATGGACCTGATCTGTACAGCTGAAGCGTTTTACCAGTTGGGAGATTTAATTTATTTTTGTATCTATTGTTGCGTTTAATGGTGTTATTTTCGGTGTAAAGGTACATATGTTTCTTTATAAATTTACACGATTCTAGTGTGTACAGGCATGATACTGTAAGGATATTATTACTTTTGAAGATTTGCTTACACGAATTCCTTTGGTTAATATTGTATATGATTCGAATACACTTTTTTTGTAGTATAAATATGTCGTGTATAGCTGTACTATTGCCCCACATGACTATACCATATGAAATTCTAGAGTGAGCAGAGGCGTAATATGCAGTAAGGGCTATTTTGGTATCAGTTACCCTTTTCAGGTGGAATAGCGCATAGATGAAAGACGACAGTTTTTTTGAAAGGGTTTGTATATGCGATTTCCAATTAATACTACAATCCAACTCTATTCCCAGTAAAGTGGATGTTATTTCGGATTCTATTGCTATATTTTTATATTCATATTGAAAATTTAGTGGCGCTTTCTGGTAAGGTTTAAATTTCATAATTTTGGTTTTATTAAAGTTTGTTTGTAAATTGTGGACATATAACCAATTGGAAATTTTATCTAGAGCTGAGTTTAATTTTTGCGTTAATTCGTTAACATTATTACATGGTATAGTGACTGATATGTCGTCTGCAAAAAGAGTACAATGGTTTTCTATTATGTTAGGGAGATCATTTATGTAAATCAAGAATAAAATACATCCCAACATGCTGCCTTGTGGAATAGAATTATTTATATATATTTTCTGAGATCTTATTTGTTGTATGTTTTCATAGTTAATGATGTTGATAATGTTTTCATAGTTGTTATAGTTAATGATGCGATGAGTATGCAAGAACTTTATAAATATTATAATATTCAGAAATAAAATCACAAAGAATTTTGATAAAAGATGAATTTACATAAGAGAGAAGGGAGATAGGTACACGGCCTTGGAATATAATATACGGAGGAATAGCATCAAACAGGGAGCAGGAGTACTTTGAATAATTAAAAATCCTCTGTCGGTGCAGTTAGTCTGTAATAAAGTAAGTATCATAACAAAGACACGGAATAGTTTAGTGGCATGACCCGATGAAAATAAAGAGATCCACGAGTGCGAACACACCCACGGCCGGCGCCCGGCGTCGCCGCGACGAGCCTCCGTAAGCTATTTCGGTCTCTCGACGCGAATTCGCGTTTCAAGGCATCTGGGTCGGAATACTTGAAAATACAAAGTTTAATTTTTGCTGCTTCATAATAACGGTCGACGACGATACCGAAACTTGTTATAAGAAGCGAGAATTTTTAGAAATACTTCCATATTAGGAATATAATAATGAATAGAGCGTAATAGTGACCGCCACCTTTCAAAAAATGAAGACCCCGCAATCTTAGTAATACATTTTTAAATAAAGTATATTTTTTATGAAAGGTGTGCGAGAGCGATATAGAATAAATAGTGTCTTTTCTCTACAACAATATGAAGCCGCCGATAAGGAAACTGAAAACTTTACCCACGTAAAACCACGCTACCTTATTATTTGGCTCCAACTCAAAATTGGTAAATAATGTCAATTCTCAAAGCTACAAAAAGCAGCATCCTAAATGGAATCCACGTGTTACAATGGAATGTCACATACACTATGATGAAAAATGTAACATATGAACCACATTTGTTTACTCGGTTCGTCTGATTACCTCACCAGCCAGCGCCCCTAGCATAACCACCGAAACACGATATGATATTAAACGATACATCGATATTAACTTTTAAGAAAAGTTTGATTTTTCAGTTACCTTGAAGTTTTGAGTATGTTTCGGGTATTGATATTGTTATTTTGGGCATTGATAATGTCGATAATATTTTAAGGTAGTCATTATATCTTAAATATTTTGACAGTTCATTTCGATTTATCGCTTTATCATATCGTGTTCGGTGTTCATGCTACGGGAGCTAAGTTGTATGCGCAGGTACAGTAAGCTCCCATGCAAGCTCAACATTAACACTATGAAAACCGCTTCTATTACAAGCGAAATAAGAACGGGTCAAAGGTCCAACAGTATAGCTTCATGAGGAGCTTACTGTACCTCTATCTTACCTACGAGTATTTCTGCTGTCATGCAGCGGTGCTTGCATCGCTGTGTTCGGGTTTGAAGGTTAAAACAGGCAGGAATTAATTACTGGGTACTGTGACTATGTCACAAGCTGACAACATACACTGCAGTTCTTAAAAGGGTTGCATATTATTTGCCAATCATAGGAAAGCCACATGTAGCGTTAGCGGCACGTCAAGCTTAACATTGCATAACAAAAGCAGTCGCTATTAAGAGCGACATAAGATAGGTCTTAAGGTCAATGTGTAGTCTCGCGTGTTGCTATACGTACTAAAGGTGACTGTAGTCACTTACTATCAGGTAAAAAGTCTGCTCCCTTGCCAATGTTATTGTATAAAAACCTACTATCATCTTACATTATACCTCCTTATTGACAGTAAAGTTGATAACTCTCAAGTCATTTATAGGTTTACCAAGGTACAGATAAAAAAGGAAAATTGTGAAAAGAAGCTGAAAAATTGACCTAAAAATACAAAAACTGATTCTGAAATATTGGGCCGGCTGCCATGTTCCGTCACTGGAACACGGCAACGTCCCGCCGTCGTATGTTTACTGTCGCTAATTATGTAATAACCTGCTCAAATTTTATTTAAAGTTTTGAGGCCAAAGTCAAGTCAGGATTCGAATTATAATAAAATTAAAATTTTACAAGGAAGCAAAAGCGACGTAGAGTCAATAAATTTGCCTAGCTGAGACCTGAAATCAAGCATTCAATAAAGTGGTATTTTATATAAGTAATTCTTAAATAGACATGGAGGCATTTTGGTAAAATCGATAAGCATAAGATTGATTTCGCGAAAGAAAATATAAATATAACGAAATCAAATAATGAAGAGAAAAGAAAACATGTCAAGCCTATACGGTACTTAGTGAAAGATAATACTTATAGACAGATAGATATTACTTATAGACAGTAAATAAACATGCTTTCTTGAGAAAACTTTGTGTTTTTTCTCTATAAAAGATTTAACGCCAAATTTTGTATACAATATAGTTATTCTTATAATAAAATCAAGAGTCGAGGTACTCCAAAAACCACTTCAAGATATAATTATGTCGTATGAAGATACGGAGAAATTATTAATAGTTCCTAGCTTATTTGTATTAGTTAGTGTGCCATCTCTATGTGATTGTGTGTGTATAATGTAATTCTGTGTAGCTCATTTATATTTATTGTATTGTTTTGCATTTGACTGCCCATATTTAAAATCTATTTTTTATTTGCTTAAAACACCGGTTTATCCTAGAGTTTAGGTTCACAATATAATGTGTCTATTATCAATTTTGTCGGAATCTGATGTTATATTATGTCATTACTTTATTAGTTATTAAAACAAAGAATTTGTAATTGTAATTCTAAAACATTTTATCAAAGATTTTACATAAAAAGATAATAGTAAACGGCCGAAAATTGCAGTAAATATAAATCTGGTTGAGCTAGAGATCTCCTGTGCGATAAACGCCCGACCTTGTATTGTTTGAGTACTGTCGTCATTAACCTGCGGTTAGTTGTCCGCTCCGAGAGTCGGAGCATATAATATTCATTGGTGATAATAAATTATTTGTAGTGGAGGCAGCTTAAATATCAATTGGCAAACAGACGGCGCGTGAACGTTTTTGGTGTCGTGGGAAAATGTCCAATCTTCGTATCGGTGAAGACGATCTGGTAATGACACGACACATTTTCGAGATTAGCAATTTGGTTTTACAGACGCCTCATTGAAGCACGAAACAGTTACCGGACAAAGAAGTAAAGAAGATCTGATAATCGACACGTGATAAAAAAATTTGAGTTTAGCAACTTGAATTTACAGATGCCTCATTCACGCACGAAATAGTAAGCAGAGAAATTAGTGATAGTGAGTTTTCTACTAAGCTGTTATCTAAAGATGCTCGTCTTCGTGTTTTTTTTGCTAACTGATATTCCGTGTTTTGTCTTGTTTTCACACATGTCAACAACGGTCACGAACTATAAAATAAGACAAAGGAGTCAGTTAATTCTAATTTCTCTTCGTCTTATTTATCTTCTCCATCTAAAATAAAGAAAAAATAAAAAGAGGGTATTCAGAGGATGATCCGACGATTATTTTTTCAAGGGCTGTATTTGTTTAGAATCCCTCTACACATACTCGGCAGAATCGAAATCATGTGACTACTTGCCGAGACGACTGCACCAATTGGTCTGTTTTTAAATGAGACGGAACTAGAGCATCAACCGTAATAATTAAATTATGTCAGTTAGGTCACGGTCACATGGCCTAATGATCACAGTAGACGGATAGTTTGTAATTAAAGCATTTTATGAGTGCATAGATGGATTCTTTTCGATAACGTCATCTGTTGACACGTGACGACAGCCAGTCTTTAATTTCCTCATATAAGTAAGAACCTTTCAGACCTGTGTGACATTAGAAAATTGTAACCTTCTGTGTGACATTAGAAAATTGTACAATTCTTCTTTACAATTGAAAATTGTAACCTCAACTAAAAATTTTCGTTACAATTGTAATTTTTTTATTGATGTTGCAATTCTCTGTTACAATTGAAAATTGTAACAGGTGCTGTACTGATCCGAAACATAAACGTGTTCTATCTATGCTAATAACTACCAATGCTCTACAGTTTAAGCATGTTACAATTTTCCGTTACAATGGAAAATTGTAACTGACCGGGGCTCTTATTTTTGAATCATTCGTCCGGCATCGAGCGCTTTTCAAGCCTCATCTGTGCTCGATTCCTATTGATTTTCGTTTCTCTTGCGATGAAAATCAATAGAACATTACGACGAAGATCAATATTGTTTTGATTTTCATCGAAAACAAAACGAAAATAAGCAGACATCGAACAATGACGAGCGCTCGATGCCGGAAGAGTGATTCAAAATAGGGCCCCTGAAACATAAACGTATTTTAACTAATGCTAACTAACAAGGCTGTATAGTTTAAACATGTTACGTAGAAAATGGATATCGTTAAGGGAAGAATAATATGTTTGACATAATTATGTTGTTAATGTTATACGTTATTTTCTGAGAAATATAGAAATATACTATTTCTTATCCATCTTCTAATTCACGTTTATAGTAGTTGACTAATTTATAATAACTATGATTACATAGAAAAATATTAACTGTTAGGTGCTTGCATAATAAGACTACCTGTTCTACATATTTGCACCATTTGTTTATTGTTACCACCACAACGATAACAATAAACAATTACACATAGTAAAGTCCAATGTTTAAAGTAGATTGCATCGCGTAATGCCGGAGATCATTTGGGAATTGGGAGTCATGCGGCTAACTACGATAGATTGGAATTCCGTGGTATTCCAATTCTAAAAGTTTCCTCATATTATGCTGGTGTCTGGCACGAGGCAAAACAGATTCATTCACGGAATAAACTCGTATTTCATTACTTATGTGTCTAAAGATAACCGTTCTGGAAATACACAGCAATTACCAAGTCATTAATGCATTTCTAGTGAACTGGATAACCGAATATTTTTACCAGTCATCTACGCTGGTGCCTCAACCTTACCTGTTTCTGCCGCAAGCAGCAAACCAAGTGTTTGCAATACATTGCTGTGTTCAGGTTTGAAGTGTAAGACAGGCGGTGAGATTACTGAGTACTGTGACTAAACATCTTATATCATAAATTGGCAACGTTCATTGAGATTTTTGTACGAGTTGCACATTTGCGAATCTTACAAAAGCCGCGTATACTATAGACGACTGTAGCTACTTCTCATCAGTTGGCCAGTCTGCTTGCTTGCCAAATTTGTTGTATAAAAAAGCTTGTAAAAAATAACGCAACAAGCCCGAGCATGCTGCGCCGTCAGCGGCGCGGCGTCAGCCATTCCTACGAGCTCCAAGGACGCTCGACAATTTTAATTAAAATCTCGTTTAGAGCTTCATTCTTGGTAGTTATTAATGATTTATCTCACTGTTTTATCGTGATAATAAACCTTATTTGAGGGAATGGTTCCATTACTTTTATGCAATCTATGCCGATGGCTAACAATAAAGGTCTATTGTTCACTCATCAAGAGAAAGCTGAGATTGTTTCCATTTTAAAACTAAGCGTATCGAAACGGACAAGGGCGGATCCAAGATTTTTTTTCTAGAAGGGGCACAAGGGCCTCATGGAAGGGCAACGAACAAAATTCGTAATTCTAGCCAGAAATAGACAAGTTTCATTCATGTTCTTTCTATTATTTTATTCATATATTTTAACAACTATGATAAGTGTGCTTCTAAGTATGTACTGTGATGGAATCTTCACAGTACACAAAAATAGGTTTTTGTGTGCTCGTGCCCCACCTTAAATCCGCCCTTGTTTAACTCTAAGGATTTCTATGATGAATAAATAGGATTTCTAGGCAGCCATATTACATTTGCAATCCGACACAGTAAGTTGCTTCAAGAAATTGCAAAAGGAAAAAGCTTAGCATGCGACCCGGTGGTATTTGCAGCAAGACCGCCCTTCATAAAGGGCGAAGTTCAGCAGTAGCGAGGGAGCGAGGCGAGGCGTCCTCGCGTATTACGGGAATGCAGCCCTCTAACCATGGTCGGTCAAAACAACATTGAAACCGTACTGAGAGCGAGATGGTGCTCTACGCAGCAAGATCGGTGTCTCTGTTTCGTTATTGTTTTAACCTTGCTCTAAGCGGTCATGGTAAGGCTCTAGGTATACAGATTTACTACCAAGGGAACAAGTTTACGCGGCTTCAAGGATATCAACCATTAAAGAAAACTCGATAGTCAAGAGGAAACATAAAGGAAAGAAGGAAATATCCAAAACAGGGTTTTGAGTCTATGTAAGGCCAGGTCATTTCACAATAATAATATTTGACAAACGAAATGAAAATAACTTTATATTTCGTAGGTACAAAGTATACACTTGATACAAGCAAACGTCAAAATTGATTAATTGAAATAAAGAAATCAATCTACCACCCTTATATTGAATATTGACCTTAGGGATGCAAAGTTTTTAAAAATATCGATATATATCGAATTGAGTCGATACTAATATATTGATATATCGGTCTAGTGCGCCGATATATTGACATTCTATCGATATTTTTCCTTTTTTAAAAGCATCTTAAAATCCAGTGTATCCGTATCCTCTCCAAGGTTTATTATTACTGCCAGTCATAAGATGAAAATTTAATCATCGCAGTCGAAGTTTGAATGTGAGCTTTTACAAAACAATATCGGTGACCTATTCAATATTAAAATCGATCGGGAGTTTGGGATACAACGTTGGGTTGGTGTTGATTGCATCTTGCATGCATAAGCAATTTGAGAGGTACCTACACTTTAAAACATGAGGTGCAAATAAATTCACGAGTTTCACAATTTCACGGGAAGAAAATATTTTTGTCAACACTTTCTTGTTCATCACCTGAATAGAGGTCGTACAGACTTTAAATAAAACAGTTTAACTTCAATTCACAAGTCATAACTACTACAACTAAACACTTACGTCATATTACGTAGTGAGATATAGAATTGCCGGATAAATATTTGAAAGTCCCTTCGTGAAGTACTTAAACAAATTAGTGGATAACGAGCGAGCACAAAGCAGCGCGTGCGCATGGCACGCACGATGCGACTGAATCAAGATGGACACTGATCTAATTGGCTCCAAAATGTAAGGAATCCAACAATTGTGGTCTGTTCAGTCCCGGCGAAAATTTTAAGTTCGAAAGTGTATAGATGTACTGTGCAATAGTATAAGAATATAGTATTAAGGACGCACCTGAGAGGCAGATACCGTTTATAACAATAGTAATAGCGACCACAAAAAATTACAAGATGTACTGTACAATCGTATTAAGAACTCACCGAAGGGATAGTTACCGTTTAATAACATAAGTAATAGTACGAGTATCTATCAACAATCACAAGGTTTAAAAACACGAAAATAATCCGCACCGAACGTCCAAATGAAGATGATTCAGAATACGTTAGATTTAACAGTGAAAGAAAGCATTGAACTAACTTGGTTTATCAAGAAAACTAACAACCTAACGAATGCTAAGAAAAAGAGACCAGAAAACTTTAATTCCAAGAAAAAGAAGTAGCTCGCAGTACTACATCACATAAGACTTCTAACAAGCATAGGCGCCGGCGCAGCCGTGCAGCGCACCTAATGCTCCAGTTTCGCAGCTGTTCTGAACTGACCCTATTCGGGCCGGCAGCACAATGTGGTGCGAAGTCCACCGCTCCAATTGTCGCCGCGAACTGTTCCGGGGGTGACGACATACAAAGGAGAGGACGTCGTGGACTTTGGAACTGCGCACGAGTGGATCAACACGCTGTTGAGTGGACACCTGAGGCTTACACACACCACACCATCGCTCGAACCATTTACAAATGCGATAATATTTTGCTTATTATTTTCTTGTTATGTTGAAAGCATTGTTGTAACGATTATAGGTGAGATGAGATCCTCTACAGCTGAGGAATTCAGTTGATCTCGCTTTCAGAGCAACCTTGTTCTCCGTGTATGTATAAACACATTATGGACAAAACTAAAAAATCTTTATTCAATCTCTCTTTCCAGAGACTTATTAGACGTCAAACAAAACGCAGTAAAATTAATTAGCTATATGTATACAGCATTCAAAATACCAATATTGCATTGCAATAGTTATTATGTTTCATATACATGATTGTATACAATTATACTTATGGCCGATACCCACGCGCCCGACCTAAGAGTACCCTAAGCTAAGAAGATGTTGGTGAAAATGGCCATTCGCGCCCGACCTAAGAGTACCCTAAGCTAAGATGTTGGTGAAAATGGCCATTAGATATGCATGTAGGAGTGATTGATGCAGATATCAAATACGTTCAATTAACACTCATGAACGTCAAATTTTCACATTATGTCAAGAGAAACGAGTAAGTACATTCCATGGTTCTTTGTCACTTGCCACCGCATCATACAGGTGGATAAAAAACATTAAGAAAATTCATATAAAATATAATAAAGAAATAAAATATTATTAGAATTATTAAAAAGAATATACATTTAAAATTGGACGACAAAAAAGGCTAAAGTTGTTAAAATTATCAAAACCATTCTAGCCGCCACGAACAGAAGAGTCGACGACCGCGTATTACTAAGTAATAATGACTCATCCGTTTCCTTTGTAAGGAGCGACAGTTTCGAGCTTAAGCAATAAAACGATTATTCGAGGAATGCCCTTTATTAAGAGTTAGATCGCGAAGTTTGACTTCATAAACTCGCGCTAACCTTGCCTCCAACCAAAGTCAAGGATATCACTTCATTCACATCTGTCATCGTTTAGGTTGGTGACGTGAAATCATTAAGCAATTGTTGAGCTTCATTGACAATAATGCACCCGTATGGCCTTGCAATGAATTCAAATTGCTCTTTCCGCCAAATGTCTACAAATCCGATTTAGAAATGTGTTTCTTGTTTACTGCACGACACGAGAGTTTTTTAATTGTGAATATTTGGAGGCCAAAACTGATACGAGTTTTATCAAAGCACCAAATGTAAAAGTTTCAATTGACTACTTCACAAAAAACGAGTGTATTTCATTCAAGTTTCAGGAACTTTAGATTGATAACAATTAAATATGGTAATTCTTTAACGGATTGATACTTCACAAATCTGGAAGTTGTTGACCTTTAAACAAATAGTCCAACTTCTAGAAAGAGGTCAATCGATGAATAGATTAAGAAACGTTCGGGAAGTCCTGCAGCATATTCTCTAGCTAGCTAGAGCAATGCCTCAGGACTTCAATATGTGCGTGTTGCTAGTAACAAAATGGAACAGAGACGATATGAGGACACACTCAAAGGGCAAAAGAGAGGGTTATGCTCGGGGTTTCTCTTCTACTTTAATGGAATCAGAAACTAAGAGATCCGAGGCAGAACTAAAGTTACCGCCATATACCAAAGAATTGAGCCATAAGTGGCAATGGGCAGGGAGCATTGCTCACAGGATTGAAGGCGGTTGGGAGCGGACAAGTTCTCGGGTGGCAGCGGCGTACCGGGAGACGCAGCACTTGTAGACCCCTCACCAGGTCGACCGACGACCTGTTCAAGGTCGCGGAAAGCCGCTTGATACGACAAGCGAAGGACCGATCGGTTTTAGAGATCCTTGGGAGGCGTATTAAGTAGGAGGTCAAAATTAAGCGACTTTTGACTTGAAATGATGACGTTATCTAATGCAGGTCTTCATCTCGATGTATTGACTATAATTGATTTCCAACGGAAAATGGACGATCACGTTTATAACGACGTGTTATCGATATCCGGCAGGTCGGCATCACGAGGCACCCTCACGGAGGAGGTTATCGAGGGTCGCAGTCGCCACATCGAGGTGGCGGCCCGGATAAGATAACCCTGTTGCCGACTGCTCCAAAGGTCAAACGAGTGTCCGCACTGTCCTGTACAGCATCGTAGCTGACAACCATGCGATTGTTTAATATATAAATTCATGAATAACAAAACGACAGGAAACATGCTCTAAATATAACTAGGTCATACGGTTAAAGTACAAGAAAAAAACGGGTCCGTTAGTCCAATGTTGGGTTATCTAAGGTCGAAGACTTACGAATAATCAATAAACTTTAACCTTGTCATTTTTTAAAACAACATTTTATTACTAATAACATGACAAATGCTTTGTTGAATTAAGTTAAAAAAATAATAAGGGTGATCTAAATTGCCCTGAGGATTTATCAAACACAATCACTGACTTTTTTTTTTTTTTTTTTTTTTTATGGATGGCCCGGCAAATGACCTCCTCCCGCCTGATGTTAAGCGGTGAAAGAGGCCCAAATGAGTTGACAGATAGAGTAGCGACGACATCCACTCTCCTACCTGCCCGCCCCTTGCCGGCCCAAAAGATGCTTTTTCACGCCTCTTTTGAAGGAACCCATGTTGTAGGATGGAGGAAACACGTGCGCAGGTAGAGAATTCCAAGTGTGGGATGAACGACAGAAGAAGGAATCTTGGAATTTCTTGGTACGGTGTGAAAAGGAGGACACAGTGTACGGATGACTCCGAAGGCCCTTACGCGTGTTTCTGTTCAGGAATGGAGAGGGAGGGATAAGGTTAAAGAGCTCCTCAGAGCATTCCCCATGGAACATTCGGTAAAAGGCGCTAAGAGAGGCGATGTCACGACGAAGTTGTAGAGGCTCGAGGGTGTTAGTTGCCTCTACATCGCCAATTATGCGAATAGCGCGACGCTGCAATCTGTCCAGAGCATCGAGGAGGTACTGAGCGGAGCCGTCCCAAAGGTGCGAGCAATATTCCACGCAAGACCTAACCTGAGTTTTATACAACAAGCATAGTTGGTCCGGCGCAAAATACCTACGCACCTTGTTCAGGACACCGAGTTTCCGTGAGGCAGTAGTTATGACGGATTCGATGTAGTCTCTGGGGTTCAGATCGCAGCGAATGTTCATTCCGAGCAAGGTGATGTTGCTCTGTGTGTGAAGGGTTGTGCCCTGAAGAGAAGGAAGGGGGAGGAAAGGTGACCTTTTCGCCGAGAACACGCACACCTGTGTTTTCTTAGCATTGAACTCAACAAGATTGTCGGAGCCCCATTCGGAGACGAGGTCCAGCGTCTTGTTGAGCTCAATGATAAGATTCTGCCTTTCCCTACCAATATCACCACGAGCAGCCCCCGAGGCTCCGTGATATCCCCCATGCACTGTACTGTCGTCTGCATAGCAATGTATAGCTCCCAAGGAAAGCATATCATTGATATGCAGAAGAAACAATGTGGGGGATAGAACGGAGCCTTGCGGAACACCAGCGTTCACTGCCACGAACCGCGAAGCGCAGCCGTCAACGACAACGCGAATTCTACGCTCGTGGAGGAAGCTGGCAATCCACGTACAGAACTGCGCGGGTAATCCGTATGCCGGAAGCTTGGAAAGAAGAGCCTTGTGCCAGACTCTATCAAAAGCTTTGGCGATGTCGAGACTAATAGCCACCGATTCGCCGCGCTTATCGATAGATTCACCCCATTTGTGCAAAAGGAACGCTAGAAGGTCACCTGTTGACCGTTTAGGACGAAACCCATACTGTCGGTCATTAAGTAACGAGTGACCTTCCAGGTAACGGATCAGCTGTGTATTAAGGATCCTCTCCATGATTTTACACAAAATGGAAGTGACGGCTATAGGACGATAGTTAGCCGGATCAGAACGATCTCCCTTTTTGGGAACCGGCTGGACATTGGCCTCTTTCCAAGATTTCGGCACACAACCAGCACAGAACGACAGACGGTATAGACGCGTAAGGACCGGAGTCAACTCCGCTGCACACTTCTTAAGAACAATCGCAGGAATGCCGTCTGGTCCACTTGCTTTTCGAGTATCGATCGACTGGAGCTCCGCCCGCACATCACGCTGTCTGATACGGATATCGGGCATGGTGCTGCACAATGGGACAGTTTCGGAGGTTGTGTACCACAGTCATCGACACGGGAATGAGCCGCAAAGAGTTTTGCCAGGAGGTCGGCTTTCTCCTGCGGCTGATGAGCAAGTGAGCCATCGGCAAGTCTCAGTGGTGGCAGCGAGGGTTGGCAGAAGTTTGATTGCACAGCTTTGGCCAGGCGCCAAAAAGAACGGCTACCCGTAGGGTGCGATAGCAGTTCCTGACCCACTTGTGCAATGCGCTGAGCATCCGCTCTAATGTAAGCCCTCTTACATAACTTGGTGGCATTATTGTAGGCTGTTTTCAGTAGGCTTGTATTGGGATCCTTAGATGCTCGGCCTCTGATCCAAGCGCGGTAAGCCAGCTGTTTGTTTTCAACAGCAGAGGCGCACTCGCGATTGAACCAGAGGTTACGTCTGCCTCTACTGACGAGATTGGAATGCGGAATATAATATTCCATTCCTAGTATGATCTCGTCAGCAACAGAGGTAGCGCAGGAGTCCGGATCCATCCTATTGAAACAGCGCTGCCACCAAGGAACAGATGCGTAATAATCCCGCATACCGTCCCAATCTGCTGACGCATAGTGCCACAGACGGCGTGCTGCAACCACAGGCGACGGTCGTGACGCCTGAGGCACTGAGACGGATACCAGGCAGTGATCCGAAGATCCTAGTGGAGCTCGAACCACCACCTGATATCCGTCAGGGTGATTTGTCAACAGAAGGTCCAATAAAGAGGGCGCTTGACCGATAATATCTGGTACCCTGGTGTTCTGGGTGACCAATTGTGTCAGGTCGTGCGTGAGAGCGAATGCGTGGGCAGTCCTACCCGCATGGTCAGTTTTAGAGGAACTTAACCACAACTCGTGGTGAGCATTGAAGTCCCCTAAAAACACCAGCTCGGCGGAAGGAAATCGCTCCTGCGCGTCATCTGCCACCCGACTTAGATGTTCAAAAAGTCGAGTTGTCTCCAAGTCACCACGATGGGAACGGTAGACGCAGACGTAGACACGGCAATGAGTGCCAAAATCGACGTGTACCGCAAGGATGGAAAAGGAAGGTTCCTCCAAACAGCGCAGGCGACGACAGCAAACGTCCGCCCGGACGAACAAGCAAACACCAGCCTTCGCCTTGAAGGACTCCTCAAGAGCGTAGCCGGGGTAATTAAGGTAGCCTGTATCGGCCGGGCAGATAATTTGCGTCTCCGTCAAAAACAGCATTGCTGGACGGGCTGTCTCGAGATGGTGGTGGACAGCTAAGAGGTTAGAATGGAGCCCGCGGATGTTAGCGAGCCCCACCTCGAATAATGGTGTGTTGGTGGGATAATGCACCGCTGTACGACCAGTCTTAATATTTTGCGCTGCCATAATTATTGGAGTGAGAGGCGTGAAACTGAGGTGTCCTTGCTGCGCTTCGCATAGTTAATGTGTGTAGGCCTGTTTCGCCAGGGAACAGCCGACAGCTGATTTGCGCTGACCCTCCGCACGGAAGGGCCCCCGAACCCTCCCGGAAGTGGCCGCCGGGACCCACCGTCCGGTCACCAACCGGCACGACGGACCACCCCGAGATTATGCGTGGCATGGTGGGGCAGCCTCACGGACTGGTTAGGTCCGTTTGGGCCCCTGTACTATACCACGGGCGGCCAGCGGAACAGCCGTTTCTTCAGGTCTTCCTGGGCGGAGGGTCAACGCAGTCAACCTGGCACTGGGTCGACGGAAGCCCGCACAAACCATACGAATCGCAGCAACGACCCCTCAAGCTCTGGCTGTGCGCAGACTGATCCCGAAACGCGGACAAAAATGGCCACTTGACGGGTTTTACATCATGCGCACGGTGGTCGCTAGCCAGTCGGGTTTTTCAAGCCCTACCACTTGACTTCTATAATACAGACTTCTATAATAAAGAGGGTCTATGCAATGAAAATAGGTAATGGGTGTAAGCAAATTATTATCTAGCGTCTAGAACTAAAAGGGAATAGAGAACGTTAATACAGTAAGTAAGAACTGACAATTCACATTGAATTTCAAGCCCCAGATTATGAATAGAAAAAATAAAATTATCAACGAATATAAAGAGCATATCGAATAGAGAGCATTCAGAGACGTTTCACATTGCTAAATTCACGTTCTAGGGAATACAAACGGATGCCATATGCTGATCGGCTTCAAACTTTCAAGTTGATGTCATTGACAGATAGACGTAAAATGCACGATTTGTTGTTTTTATACAGGCTTTTGAATGGAGTTCTGGATACTCCAAAACTACTCAAAGAAATAAAATTTAAGATTCCGCCGAGGCTGCCTCGCCACGCAGTGTCTTTATTTACACATAGGACTTATAGAACTAACTTGGGACACCACTCCCTATTGCCTAGACTGTGTAGGTTATATGACGAAATTGTCAAAAAGGATATTACTATAGATTTATTCCATAACAGCTCAACAGCTTTCAAACGTAAAACACTCGACGTGCTAACTCCATACTTATAAATAGTATAATTGCTATCCTACGTTGAATTATGATTGGACCTAATGTATTCCTTTAAGATGAGATATTGGTAACATTGTTGTTAACCGTTATGTTTATGGTGAATGATGAGGCCGTCTATAATTGGAGTTGCACCTATCTAACAATTAATTACTTTGTGTTTTTTAATTATAAAATGATGTAAACTCTGTTGATGGTCCAAATAAATAAATAAATAAATACATATATATTAAATCTAGTTTTCAACCACCTCCGTGGTCTATTCGTCGAGACCAACCCGGCATTGATCTGGAGGTCCAGGGGTTCGATTCTCCAAAGGGGCAAAAGTTTTTCTGCTTTCATTCGTTGGTGCACTTGGTGGTAGTGCTTCTAAGCCCGCCTAGCTAGCTACCACCATCTTAGCTAAGTTTGTCGCCATAACAAGAATGTTAATAACATTATTGTGTTTCGGTAATTAGATGTAAGAACGCCAGCTTCTCTGTTGTAGAAGAATCTGTTAGAAGGCTACTTTGATTTGTACTGATGTAATTTCTATTTTGATAGTTTCAAATATGTCACTTCTGCATTGAATTATACACAAGTCTTTTCTTTTTTATTTATAATAAAATCCAGACGAAGCTAGATGGGATAAAGAGCAAGAGCTTCCCTGTAGTGTGTGAAACACTGTCGAAGTGTGACACGCAATAGCCTGACACTATTAGGTGCCTTTCAGCAAACTTTCACTTTATATTCAAATTCAATTCGAATCAAAATCAAAACTAGTCTTTAATCATGACTCAATAAAAACCTCTTTAGAATCGTCTATTTCTTTTTAATCCACCACCCATCCAAGACGCCTTTTGGTTGATAAGAACGATGACCGTGACCATACGAAAGAAACCGGCTACAATATATTAAAACGGTATCGTTTCATAACATACAAATCAACAACGCATTTGAAATTCAAAATAACTGGTTTTTGTGAACAAACAAATCTCGTAAGAGGAAGTGAATCGTGATGAACTGAAATAAATAATATTCGCACGATATCTAACGGGTTTGAAACCCTTGAACTTCAATACTAAAAATCAAGGTCAAGAATGGTTTCAAACGAAAAATCGAATCATTTAATACGAGTACGATATTATTCAAATGAATCAACGTTAAGAGTTCTATTGAATGGTTGCTTTTATTATCCTATTTCTGCCTTTAATATTACGATTAAACAACAAGTTTGTTTCTGCTCCTTGTTCAATTTAAAGGGAATCGTGATCGACTTAAATCCACTGATTCGATCGGTTGATCGAATGCTCCTAAAGTTAAAGGGAAAAAGCTATATTTAATCGATCATCAGACCAGATCTGAATGGATCTGAATAGACAATAAAGGAGATGGATGAAAGAAGAGTTCACATGGTGGAGATGTAAATCTAAAAATGGATCTGAATAGACAATAAAGGAGACGGATGCAAGAAGAGTTCACATTTTGGAGATGCGAATCTAAAAATGGATGTGTGGTATGACTATGCTAGGATAATTAGGTATGAATATTTAAGAGGAAGTTTCAAAGTAAGAAATGACAGATAAAATAAAAAGGTTAGCATTGTATGGGCATGTGATGAGGAGGGTTTAGAGATCCATTACTACTAGCTTCAAGAAAATAATGTTTTAACATATTCAGAATTAATTACAGATAATGGACAATCGAGTGCATGAGTTATCTAAGGGAATTTGGGAGATCAAGTCGCTCCTTTTATCTGTCCCCCAAGACATGCCTTGCTCCCCGATGATTTGAAAGCCATTGTTCGCACGTAGCGTATAATTACGAATGGAATTTATAAACAGACCAGCTGGTTATCTGAGAGCAACAGAGGCGTCATCTCCGACGACCCGGTGACACGGCTTAAGTGTCCCATTAATTGGATGTGATAAATAATTAATGGCCGTATCATGCGATATCATGCGCCACCGCCTCCTGTTCAGAACCTGACTGACTGACCAACGCTTCATTGCCTCCAATAATAGATAAAAATCACTTGTTTTCGTCTGTTTCAAACTTGTTACAGCAGGAAGAACGAACACACACGATAAAAAGACCTTGAATCTCCACGACATAGCGTAATGTGTTTTAAAATAACCATAATTTGCCCATTGTGTTTCCGTAGTGGAGTTATTTAGAAATAATAAGACAAAGTGCTTCCTCGCGCTACCAGTTCTCGTGAATTGTAGATCCGATTTTCTACAGTCTACGCTTATTAAGAAACAAAGGTGGCCGACAGGTCGGATAACAATTTGAGAGTTAACACAGACTCCTCAATCATTTCCAAGAGCTTTCTGAGAGGACCGTTGTTCCTGGCTTACTCGTTATTACGCCACGGCGATTTTCTTTTAAATTCCAATGTCGCCTACATACAATTCATTAAAATTACAAGAAGTGATTATCTCCGATTGAAATTCTCTACTCATTAAATGAGTTGACACTAATTTGATGACATCTATAATTCTATATGTATAACTAGCTGTACCCACGACTTCGTTCGGGTGGATGTCCGAAAATAACAATATCGTGATGTTATATAGCCTAAAGCCTTCCTCGATAAATGGACTATTCAACACAAAAATATTTTTTTAATTCGAACCAGAAGTTCCTGAGATTAGCGCGTTCAAACAAACAAACAAACTCTATAGATATAAAAGAAAGTGTGTTAGTTATACTATTTATAACTCAAGAACGACTGAACCGATTTGACTGAAAATTGGTGGGGAGGCAGCTTAGAACCAGGAGACGGACATAGGATAACTTTTATTGCAGAAATAATCCCCTAAGGGGGAGAAAAGGGGGTGGAAGTTTGTATGGGGAATCAAAAACCGCTGAACCGAACCTGAGCTTAGATGAAATTTGGTATGGAGATAGTTTGAGTTGTGGGGAAGTAAAGGGATTGTAAAGGGAATCAATAAAAAAGGATTTCCACGCGGACGAAGTCGCGGGTAAAAGCTAGTTTCTAATAAAATAGCCATCTTTTGGATTTTATACATTTTATTATTTTATGCACAGCAAACTGTCAACCTCACAGAAAGTGATTGTACAAGATGACAGCATTAGTTCCGATTTCAGCGACGCGCCACAAGATCTAGGTTGCACTCACAAACTAATAAGTGAACAAGTTTGTGGTTGGTGGTTGCACTGTATGTGTAAGTGCAGAACAGATCACAAAGAAACGCTACATAGAACACGAACGAACATAATGTTTACTTGCAAACATCAAGCTGACAAGCCCTGTGCCATGATAACTTGGAGCAAGGTTGAAACAACATTGAAACAGAGACACTGCTTTTGCGGCGAATAGCGCTATCTCCATCTCGCTGCGCTGCGGTTATATTGTTTTATGCGATCACGGTAAGGGAACAGGTAAACACAATCACGCGGGCTGTTTATTGTTCGACGATGGTTAGATTGGTCAGGCTCAACTCACATTGACCCAGAGTCGAAGCGATGCGACGCGTCACGTTTTTAAACTTTAAAGTAGGTACCTATTTCATCTCTTTTTCCATTAAGTCACGTACAGAGAACAATGTCAAGCTTCCATACATTGTTTTATTACAATGTATGGGAATAAGAAAAAATGTTTCATTACATATGCTTACCTAATCAGAAAGAATTTCGTTTTAATGTTTAAAGTTATTAACATGTTTGTATTTATAATTTAACTAACAGGACTGTTCACGACAGTAGGGACTACCTACAACTACTACAAGTCTTAAAATAAATCATTTGACAATGTGATTTTGGAATAAAATGAATGAGTTTACGAACAACTGCGCCGCATTTGTCATTTATTATATTTTTCGCACACAACCAAAAAATACTTGCGTTCTTTGACCATACAACACCGCCGAAATTTCAATAATTCAATTGGGTGCCAGAGCCGAGATTCAATTATAATATTTAATATAATTAAATATCAGCTCTGGCACGACAAGTTAAAGTATTACCACGTAAAATATTACAATTTGCACTAACTAATAACCTGTATAAATCACATCTTTAAAAACATTCGAGGTAGAAAATTGCCATTGTTCTGTGTTTTGCAAATAAAAAAACGCGCACAGCCGCACGTCTACGCTTAGTTGGAGTCGAGCGATTTGTATAAGACTTTGTACGTAACTTAACGGTAATAGAGAAGAATATTACTTTTGAAGTTTAAAAACATGAGGTGTCACTTCGCTTCGAGCCTGCGTCAGTGTGTGTTGAGCCTTACAGCCCGTTGCACCAAGTTTTACGTTTTACGATTTCGTAAAAAGTAACAACTTAATACATTAAAATAGGACGTTTCACTATTAAATATATGATTCGCGCCGTACATTTAACCTTTTAAACGTAAGGATAAAATTGAAACTAGAGGTGAGACATTATGGTGCAATTCTTAGGTATTTATATTAACTTTTACTGTTACTTTTTACGAATTCGTAAAATGAATTTTTGGTGCAACCGGCTGTTAGTGTGCTGTTATATACAATCGAGATAAACCGTGTGTACGCACATCGCGTGATGTTCGTGGACAAGATGCTAACTGTACCTACAGATGTCACAGTTATAGATATACGTACGTTCACGAGTCAAAGTCCAATTCACATGTAAAGTTCCATGCTATAAAACTAAATTTAAAAATAAAAAACCCAACCGCATAAACAGTAAGCTTTGAATAAAAACTGAAAGAAAAAACAAGTCGGGGCCCGGCTGCTAGAATTTTATACAACTTATTGGACTCAATTATCGTCAACTTTATAAGAACTTTATCAGACTTTGTTAAAAGTATTGAAATTAGAGTGAGCATAGTTGCTTATCAACTTTAAATCGTTACAGAATCTTCAGATTCTAGGCTCGTATTAATAAACGCATCTCAAAGTTGAGATCGATCTCAAGATACAGTTTTGACATTTAATATATGGACTATCTGTCAAAAACAACATCTCAAGATCGCTCTCATTCTTGAGATGCAATTATTAATACGAGCCTTACAGTCATTCGAAATCAAAAATGAGAAAAGAAACCTACATGATACCTGTTCAATGATATTCCACAATGCGAGTCGATTTGAATAATAAAAATAATATAATCAAGGGCACTTAAAAAAATGTTTTCCAGTGATTTCTTTATGAGGTAAAAGACTTTCCTCACAATCGTCGTGAGAGCACTTATTTTGCTCGTTTGTGTAGTAACATTTATTTGCTTTAATGTCTACAATAATATTCCAATAAAATTGATCTTGAACAAAGGTTGTAAAAGGCCAGTTACTATAAAAAAATATAAAAAAACAATTTATTATTTATGAATTTCTGTTTTTATTCAAGTACTTATATGAAGTTATGAGCACAGATGCAATGGTTCATAAAATATTCAATAACAATTGCTACTATAGGACTGACATATCCAATGAGATAAAAGTCCTTAATAATATAGAATATAAAAACAATATACAGAAACTGTTCTTATTTCACCAATATTATGATCCAAATTTCCTATTTGATAAATTTGGTAATTGTACTAAAAATAACTTTTTAAAACAAAAAGCACCATCATCATTGCACACAAAATGAAATCGCACGTTTCTAACTAAAACACAGCATCGTCTAATATTAATAATGCGAATACACTCGAGAGAAAAATTAACTAAATCTTGCGCTGCAAAAAACAGGGGCTAGTTCATGTAAACAAATCTACCCTAAATTATTTTACCAAGTTAATTTCGGAGACTCCCGACATAAAGAAAAATAAAAATATATAGCTCACTAATTATTATCGAACTCGTCAGTTTTCAACACGTTAAGAATTTGCAACAATCGCTAAGAATTTGCAAATGTGTTTTCGCAATTTTTATGGGCGCGCAGGAAAACTGACTCACGTGGTCGCGCGACCGGAGGCGGAAAGCCGAACTCAAACTTACCGTGCAAACAGGCTAATATTATAAGAAGGAACTCTGGAAAAATATCACTTTAGAAAATCACAGCCACTTGTTGAAAGTAGAATAGGTGGTGTAGAAAAAATAACTATGAAGTTTTGCTTATACGGAACGCACGCGTCGGACGGTGTGACGGGCGCGGCGCGCGTTCTTAACTGAAGTCCACTGAATGAGCCAAGCGACAGTCACCAGCGGTGTGGGTTGGTGAGCCAACTATCTAACCGTAAACTAGTTAAGTCTCGTGCTTGGCGTTCACCGTACACAGCTGCTGCATTCTCCACGCGTCGCTGGAAAACGTACTCCTACAGCTTTGTACATCGATCTACGATAATGAAACCTCGACCGCGAGCTTAGAGAGTGGCCCCACTCGGCCGTCTCCTGCCAGTCTGGGGTAACCACGTCATTGTGACATAAACAGTTACTCTTCATCATCACGCAGGAGCTTGGCCACCGTATTTGCCATCCCCTGGGCCGACACGTGTATGTTGTGTCGAAAACATAACGTTCAATGAGTGGAAGTTAATCATGCTACCACACGCTCTTTACAGCTTGGTCTTTCTAAAGATTACCTACCTCCTACCATTTTCACAGAGGCATAATTAATAAACCTATGTGAACTGGACTTTCCTTTAATATGCTAATGTAGCACGTGAACAATAAATTCAAGTTAGTGAACAAGATCTTACAAAGATAGAACTTATTACTATTTGCTTATTGCTTAGTAAAAGATTGTGTTTCGTCAATACTATACTAAACCTATTTTATATGCTGCAATACGTCACATTTAGGGCACAATTCAGCTGCAAAAGCAGCAACTGATAAGCACATCGTCATCTGAATGTTAGTTCTAACAAGACGAAGCATTCCAATATAGCATCTAACGAATAACATAATATATGCGATCGGAAACTAATGTAGAAAGACGTATCTGATGCAAAAAAGATCTGACAATGTCAGGATCTGAAAGAAATAGTAAGATTTTTTGTAGATTGTGGTAATCTTAGGAAATCAAGGCTTTCTTGGACCTCCCTTTGGCTTTTGAACGAGAGGATAAATCTGAATCACGTAAAATAAAATTCATTCCATCTGGAGTCAGGACGGTAAACATAACATACCGTCCTGATGGAATAATTCCTAGACAACAAGCGCGCCATCCTGGATATTTGTCATAAATTCGCCTCCAAAACAACCCCTATTGCTATTATACAGTAAGGAGCAATATCCACACACATGTTCCGTAGGTGGAAATGCTAGTTATTTGCAGAGCGAGACCTATACTCCTACACACACGAGACAATGGGCTAGACTGGCGTGGGGCAGAAAATACCGTACTGTAGATATTAAATCAATTTGACGTCGCCTCGACTTCTATAAGTTAAAATTGTTTAATTAATTATACATATAATAACATTATTTAACATCGACAAATATAGGTAAACGAACAGAACTCATCGAATTCTAACTCAGCGTTATGCACAATTCTATCAAAAGCTCCAATAAATTCTGGCATCAGAGCGTCCACAATTGGTAATTGGACTATTCAAAAGAGCAGTCCCAAAGTGTACTTAGGTGATATAAATATTTTTATACAGACTTAGAGATACCTTCAAATTTCAATGTTTACAGCTTATATTGGCCCTACTTTTGCACATTTGCTTATTTATTAATAAGTCTATCCATTCAAAGTAATTTTTAGATAAATAATTATAAAGATTATTTTTTTATACCTTAAATTAATTGTCAACGTAAAACGAGATATGCGCAGCAATAACTATTTCACAAAACAATAAAACCAAATCATCATATATGAAAGATAAGATAAAATCAACATATTCATGCATTGATTAGATGGGGTATCGAGAATAATTATCAGTCACCATAACGTAAATACATTGATCTTTTCCGAAGTTGATTGAGCGCTTGGACTTCGGAGTTTGGTTACAAATTATGACTGATGATAAGTCCAAAAAATGTGTCCGATTGATGTGTCGATGATTTGTGTGGTAGCTTTGAATTATCGCCGGATATCAGCCGATAAACAACCGACCGACAACCGATCGATACATTGATGATTTGTGTGGTGGCTTTGGCTGATCGACGGATAGCAGTCGATAGCCAAGACGGTATATTACCGACGTACCAATCACTTCCGCCACCGATCGACGATTGATCTATTGGTGTCGCCCTAAAATTTGTCTAGAATGTCTGCATTCCATTCTTCCTGCCTGACACTGCATTTTCTTTAAATAAATAAATAAAATCCTTAAATAAAAAAAAATAAGTTGTAAGTATAATAAATTTTTATACAAAACTAGCTTTCCGCTCGCGGCATCGCCCGCGTTATTATTGTCTTCCCGTGGGAATTTTATATTTTCCCGTAGAAAAATAATTTTGTAGCCAGAGTTAATTTTGAGGTACCGGCAAGGATTAGATAGCTAACATCATTAACTACAACGTTTGTTTTACGAGTTTTAAGTTACAACTCAATACATTGAACAAAAAACAGTTTTCAAGTTTTTATTGCACTGTCGTGACATTGATAAGTCTATGTTTCATTTATAAACGACGACGACGGAAGACAACGCTACGCTCGCGCGCTGTGCGCGTAGAGTTACAAACATTCTAGAGGTTGACGACACGTTTAGCGCAGAGGTCGAGTGATCACCTACTGCGCAACGGGTCGCAGGTTCGATTCCCGTACGGGACAAATGTTTTTTATGGCCTACAGAAATTTGTTCCGGTCTGGGCGTATGTGCATGTGATATTCTATGTTTGTAACTGCACCCACGACACAGAAGAAAATCCTAGTGTGGGGCGACGTTAACCAAAAAAAAAAGAGGTATATTAAATTAATATAAATTTTTGTATGAAAGTAAAATTAACGAATTATTAAAAGTCGTAGATCAAACGTAGTTAATGATGCTATCTAATCCTGCGAGGTTGCCGGTACCTCAAAATTTACCCTATATAGAAGACTGTTATTTACCTATATTAAGGAGCTCGGATAATAAATTTCATAGAAATTTAAGCATATTTTAAATAGTTTCCATAGAAATTTTCAACCCTTATCACACAGTTTCTGTTCTCAGAAACTGTGTTCAATGAAATGTTTTTAAATGTATGAATCTAAAGTTTCATCAAAATCGTTGCTAATAAAAAAAAATCCATACAAACTTGCAACGATTTCAAAGTTGCGATGCGATTTCAAAGTTGGTGCCATAGGAAAAGTTGTTCAGTTTGCTTGTCTGGACAAGCACACAAAATTTTTGTCATAACTAAAAAATAACCTTGTATAGATTATAGCTTCTGCCCGCGACTTCGTCTGCGTGGACTTCAGAATTGGGTCTAAAGCTTCGCTCGTTAAAAATTTTTCATCTTCCCACGGGAACTATTAGATAAATCATTAAGGAATATAAAGTAGTACATGTCCTTTTCCATAACATAGGTGACATGCATACCAAATTTCAAAGCTGTCTGCCGCTCGTAAACAATTTTCAATTTTCCCTCGGGAGCTACTTAAGGAATAGGGATAAAAGGTAGCCTATGTTCTTTTCCATGTCAAAGGCTACATGCTTGCCAAATTTCATCCAAATCCGTTCAGTCGTTTTTGCGTGATTGAGTAACAAACATCCAAACATCCACACTTTCACATTTATAATATTAGTAGGATTCCTGGCAAAACACAGCCCGGATTGTCTAAGGACGACCTAGTCTCGGGCTCCCCTACGCAGCGGATGATGCGGGTGCGAGCCGGAAGCCGGCCACGGCGGCGGCGCGGGCGCGGGCAATGGGATAATAACTAAGAACGGGTCGAAGTCCGTCGTCCTAACGGGAGTAACCGCGAGACGGTTTATTTGCGGGGCTGCGCACGCGTCTCGGGCATGCAAGGTCGGAACAAACAAATAAAACAATACGGCCCATTATCATGGTCTTTTTAGGATCCCACTTATAGTATACCTAACGTGAACATTTGTTTTTTTGGGGGACGTCGGAGGATAAAATATATGTGCCACTAAAACAAGTTCCAAAAGTTGATCAGACCTTCTAGCGACGTGACTTCTAAGTTCTAATGTCTGAATGATTACATTCAAAGTATCGGTCTAGTTCTGTGTAGGTTAAGCTGAGCTCAGGGCACAGAATAGATATTAGTACTACGTACAGAACGGCCACTCACCTCCTCGCACTCATTTCAAATACCTCGTCCTACCCGGCACTTCCCTGTAGACATCACTGACAAGTAAACAAGGGCACGCGCGATCGCTCGGACGAGTAGACGCGAGCGCCCGCCGGGCGATAACAGAGACAGCGCTATGCGGGTGAAAGAGAAGGCAGTCGCTGCACTTCCCGCGTCATTGCGATTGATAACCGCTCACTCAGCCCTACTAGATTCCACGCACACATTTGCGCGTGTATGAACGTCATTTGTTTAAGTAGTAGTAATAGGTAATTGATTTGCGAACGTTGTATGGAGTGTCCGGGGTGTGCTCAGGGTGCAATGCTCGAACTCCCCTTTACTTCCTTGCCCGCAGCGCCTTATGAATGCGGGACATTTTTGCTTCTGCTGGGGACAGGGGGACTTACACGCCCAAGGAGGACTCTCCCACCAAAACGGGACATATGATCACATTAAGTATACCAGATGCGGTAAAGAGCGGTAAGTGAGCGTCCATAAGCCCTTCAGAATCATTGGCCTCTGTATCTACCTCTATTGTGGTGTGTTATTAGTGTCCTGTCGGCCAAGAGAGCGTCCAGAATATACCCTTCACAAAATATAGATATAAATATGGATCTACCTACAAAAACCTACCTACTATAAATTAAAAATGGCTAGTATGAACGCCATGATCAAAGGGCTTGGAATACTAAGCATCGGCAACTCTCGTTCTGAGGACCAAGGTTGTGTAGTCATTGTCTCCTTGGTTACCTCGCTTTCTACGCTCTTCCGCCCGCCCGCCGCTCGCTCTGCGGTAGGATAAGGTGCATGAAACTGGTAACAGGCGATGACCTAGTCACAGACTACTAATTTTATATACTAACCAAACCATTACGATACCATCGAGAAATCGTTTCCGAATACGCAAAATTGTGTATTTATTTATTGATTCAAACATAATGTGAAAAGGGCCTTGCGAAGATGGATTTTTCCGGACACCTATACAAAAAGCGTCAGATAACCTTATCACGGAGACAAACAACCTTTTTCTATTGTGTCGACACGCGTGTGGCATGTTTGTTGGATCCATCGCAATGCTATCACGATAAAATTTGTACACGACACACAATAATATAATATACCTTTTCACTTACAATATTGATGACAACACACCGATTGTAAGATTTATTTTATTGATATAGCTTGTTTCATCATCATTAAACACATTAATTTTACGACATTTTTGCTTCGTGGAATGTATGTAGATAGAATGAATTTTTTACTCCAAGTCTTCAATCTGAACCTGTCTATGCCAAGAAAAAATGTTGTGTCAATAGTTTGTACACATATCGTAATGCCATTCCATTCACATCTGCGTCAATGTTCGTGATAACGCCTGCGCCAGTGTTGTTCGCGCGTTATTATTGGCATTAGACGTTAATAGCTCATTAACGTTTGACGATACTAACAAAATTATTGTGTTCATTAACACATTACGGTCACAGGCGTAACCGTAGATAGGAGGGCCATGAAGATATGATATTTCGCACTAAATTATATAGGTATTATGTAGCTGAATCTTTAACTCATAGAGTAATTCAGGTTCAACGTCAGACATTTTGTATTCTTGATTCAATTGACTGCGACTACTACTAAAGCCTCAGTTATACAAGGAGAGTTTCTCGCACGCGAGCGGCAATTTCTTCTAGGCAATAATATAATCGCCTAGTGTAAACAAACTATAGGAGTTTTGCCTCTCGAATACAATTATTGCTCCTTAAACTCTCCTAGGCCACGAGCCTGTATAAACAAACTATACGAGTTTCTCTTACGAGTTTTTTCAGACGAAAACGAGACTTTTTTTGTTCAGTCTAGAGGCGATAATCGAATGACGTTTCGCCATGCGATAATCGCATACAATTTTTCGCGCAGCTCGCGTGCGAGAAACTCTCCTTGTGTAACTGAGCCCTTAATAGTAATTAATGACATGGTGTGAAAAATGAAAATCAAATTAATCCAGTTAGATAATAAATAAAATCTGACACGCATTTTTGCTCTGTCAAAAAAACAAAAACTATAGATAAAAAGCGATTTATAGTTATGGTTCGCCACGTGTCACAACCTACTACAAGTGTACGCAGGCGTGACATCACGCGAAATTTCAAATCGATGGTATCGTCTTTTAACGTCAACTTTTTGATTAGGTAAAAGGAGAGCAAAACACGACCGTGTCCAATTTTGTTTAATAATATGACTGACATTGACACAACATTTTGTCATCGTCCCAATAAAATATGGCGGTAAAGTATGGATCCCATGATTCTGAAATGCGGAAGCAGGACAATTCCAAAAAAAAACAAATATGACATTAGGGTATGGTAAAACTACATAAAAAAAAGAGTCGATGGCGTAGTGAGTAAGGCTGTCGCCTTCCAATCGGGAGGTAGCTGTTCAAACCCCGCCACGTACCAATGTGTTTTCAAATTTTGAATTCATATGTACGTTTATTCGACGCTTTTACGGTGAAGGAAAACATCGTGAGGAAACCTGCACACACCTGTGAAAAAAGAATTTCTTTACAAGTTGTGTGTGAAGTCGACCAACCCGCACTTGGCCAGCGTGGTTGACTAAAGCCTAGTCGCCCTAGTTTAGGGTAGGCTCGAGACCCTTGGTGGGGACGCTTATGAGCTATTGAAGAAAACTACATAGATGCCAAAGGACGACCCATAGGCAAAGAACGCTAAGGACACATTCCAATGATGACAAAATATGTATGGACTGTGAATGTGCTAGATAAAGGGGGTCTAAATCTAAACACGGCCGAGATCGAAAAGGTGGGCGCTCTTTGAATAAGGAAGCGAACACAATTAACGTTTTATTGGTAAGTAAAACTTTAATATTTTTAAAACGAGTAATTTTCGTATACCGGGGGACAGTGAGACATGATTTCTAAAAACGGGACTGTCCTGCCTATATCGAGACGGATGGGATCCCTACGGTAAAGTAAAACACATCGATTAACGGATGCTGAGGCGATTGCATCCGTTCGAATGCAATGACAATCTATAATAATCGTAATAAGCTCAGACAACACTACCTGATTGTATGTGGACGAGATATTAATAGTTTACCCAGTTAACAGGCACAACACCCGCGCATATTACTGCAGTTTATCTATCATCCTCCACCTCCTCATACCTCCTACTACGGAATACATGCTTCATGCAATCATGCATACTCCACACATGTATACTCCTAGGAGCAGATAGATACATGCGCAATATTGCAATTTTAAGTTAGGACTGATGTAGACCAGGCCAGTTCACGAAATCAGCATAAGAATATATTAATAGATATCCCTACATTTATAATCTCATAATTTAGTCATAATCCTACTAATATTACAAATGTGAAAGTGTGAATGTTTGGATTTTTGTTACTTAATCACGCAAAAACGGCTTAACGGATTTAGATGAAGTTTGGCATGCATGTAGCCTTTGACATGGAAAAGAACATAGGCTACCTTTTATCCCGATTCCTTAAGTAGTTCCCGAGGGAAAATTGAAAATTGTTTACGAGCTAAGCCGCGGGCAGACAGCTTTGAAATTTGGTATGCATGTCACCTATGCCATGGAAAAGGACATGTACTTTATATTCCTTAAGATCTCTCAAATAGTTCGTGTGGGACGATTAAAAATTGTTAACGAGCGAAGCTTTAGACCCAATTCTGAAGTCCACGCAGACGAAGTCACGGGCAGAAGCTAGTATATAATAAGCAAACAAACAATTAAAATATAACATACAAAAATAAACAAGGCAAAAAAGATGATTTTTCATTTTAACCAGTGCTCGAATTGAGCAGGAACGCGCCGGAACGCCGTTCCGGTTCATGAAATTTTTTTAAGTTACCATTCTGTCTCGTGGAATACGGCGGAATAGCGTTCCGGTTCGTGAAATCCCCAATCACATTTTCCATAGATGCTGGTATTTTGTGACAAACCAGCATCTATGGAAAATGTTATGATTACCTATAGATTACCTAAGTAATCTTTACTGTAGTTTGTAAGTAGTTAAAATAAAAACTCATCTGAATTTTACATATTTTTACTTAAATAACTTTATAATAGTCCCACACAGAGCAGACAGCATGAAGCACGAAATTTTTTTTTGGAGGGCCTAGTGTTCCGTCTCATAAAAATGTTCAATTCGAGCACTGATTTTAACACTGTATTTTGTTAACAAAATAATCAATGTCATAAGAGGACATTCGCGATATTCGTCAAGAAACATTATTAAATAAAACAGTCTCATATTCGGAACGGAATAAGTCGTCGATTTGAACAAGGTCGCGCACTTTGAACTTCCCGTTTTTCAATCAAATGAATGACTCATACGTACGATTTAGACCAAGTAGCACTAGGTACTTAGAGAAGGACTTTTAGTAGGTACTTAAACAAACCTTTCAAAATTTTAATTACTTTTTGACACATTCTACAACTTAACGATGCATGTTTTTATATAAATTACACTACAGTTCAATTGTTTATGTCTGTGATGTGACATGATTAGAATACGAGTCGCCGCTTACTTTCATCCCGTGGATGTCGTCAGAGACTAAGGGAGGTAATACAGAGACCTGCATGACCTGCAAAGAGAATGAGGAGCGTATGGAGCACATATTGTGCCACTGCAATTCTTTAACTCGCAGGAAAATGAGTCTCTTCGGGATTGGATATCCAACCCCAGACTTCAGGGCTGTCCCACCCACACCAATTGTAAGACTTATGAGTGAACTCAATTAGTCCATTAATGATAATAGCAACTAATAAACAAGGGAACAGACCGCAGCATTTTCATACTATTGATGGCATTTATAAATGAAATAAATACTGAAAAAATTATATTCACAAGTGTTGTTTGATAAAAATCTGTTTGAGTATAATTTTGCTAAAATAATAAGATAATAAATTTGCAAATCATTCGTAGCATTGTGTTCACTGGAAGCCAGAAATGGGCATTGCCCTTTTCACCAAACCCCGTTTTTAAAAGTGAGCAACATTTAAGCAAAAAAATAAAACAAAAGAGGGTATTTTTTTTTTAAAGGAAAATTATAAAGTAAGTAGTTTGGTATACCACAACAATAAACTTTAGCCAATAAATATGACAAAACATTGGTCAATCACACACAATTTGATCATCTTCCATACGACACACAGCAATATTTGAGTTTTCCTCCAAATTTTAATAATATAAAATTTTGATCAATTTATAGTATAAACTAGATAATAAGAAGTACTACTTAGCAAATTATTTTAACATTTACAGTAAATATATATAAAGATGTAATAGGTGCTTTACTTCTTAACATAGATGAAGAAAGAAAAGGAGAAGTTGTGGAAGTTCTAAAAAACTTGTTGTATCTTGGTGGAAGTTCTAATAAACTAGTTGTATAAGGTTTACAAATTAGTTGTTACTAAGTGAAAATTTGATAAGCTAATTTAAGTGTACACTATAATTCTTTCCGTTTATCTCAATTAAATTAATAATACTTTTTAAGGATTAACTTTCTAACTGCCTTCGTGGTCTAGTGGTTGAGACCACTGGGTGTTGATCGGGAGGTCTGGGGTTCCATTCCCCATAGGGGCAGCAGTTTTTCTGCTCGGTTTGGTTGGTGGTTGGGCTTCTGAGCACACCAAGCCAGTTACCACCGTCTTACCTAAGTTTGTCGCCAAAATAACATTGTTAATAACATTGTTGTGTTCCGGCAATTAGAGATAAGATAGCCAGTTCCTAAGGTGTTGAGGAGTCCAGATGAAGCTTGCTTCAATCTTCGGCCTTATCATCATTTACCATCAGGCGAGATGAAGGCCAAAAGCTCTGTTGCATGTAAAAAAAATATGATGTAAAAAAATAAGCATAAAGGTAATATTCTTATAATCGTCGCAAGAAGCAAGCTTTCCATTTTACGTGATGAATAATCTATGTATTTTATTAATTATGTACCTATTGTATTTGTCGAATTGAAAGGAAAATTTATGAAAACCGCAAACGAACATGCGCGGTTTCTTTTCTCATAAATTCCAAACTAGCTTAGCACAAAAATGTATGTACCATTAAAACTTATCTACGTTAAAATTCTATTACATTTTTACATAATTGCACGTAAGTACATTTTAGAATAAGTAATAAAAGTAAGTTAAAAGTAGAAATGCTGTTAAGAGGTTATAGAAAGTTACTAAACCGTTTGCAAAAATATTAACTGCAACAAAACAAAATTAATAGCATATTAACTTACTGTCAATTTTTGGAGTCCACTGCAATTTTTCACTTTAAATTAAACACAAAAACATTTAAAATAACCCAGAGGTAAACAGTAAGCAGTAACGTCACGCAAATTTTAACATAGTGCTGTTCGGTTGCATATTTGAACTGTCAACATGCCTGTTCTCGAATTCTCGACTCGAATTATAGGGTAAGTAGCTGAAACTATCTTCCTGTTATAATATTATGAACATGATTTCCTTGCTTTCAAGTAGCCAGAGCATAGAAACCATCATAAGTATGGCAATAAATTTTATTATTTACATGATCACTTTTCTAGGTATTGACTGATTGAGCAATGTTTAGGTATTGACAGTTTTAGGGAAACAGCATTACGTAATCTTGGAATTATGTTGAGCAAATATTTTGCGCATACCTAACTAAAATAAGACAATAAAATCTAAGCTAGCATTGGCATCCATGCGGTAACAGAAATAGAATATTTGTGTCAATTTATTGACACATTTCGCCACTCTGAAAATGATAAACTCATATAACAGTATTTTATCCGAAATTGAATATTTAATGATTGTTGATAACTACCGATTTCCATAGTTATAAAAATGAAATAAATACACATGTCACCGCTCCCTTTCTTGTCATGGAAAGACTGAACTGAAGCGACTAAGGGAAGTAACCACAATTATGTTTTTGAGAAGAATAGAAAACTTGTAACAAAACTCTTTATCAAGCCATCTGGGCAGAGTGTTACATTATAATAGCCGTGAGTAGCCTTATTCCTCCTCGTCTCAGGAGAGACCCATGCCCAGGAGTGGATGAATGTGAAAAAAGCCAAAGTGGCCTGTGATACGTTTGTGGATACTAAGGTAGAAAAAGTTGTGTGCATTATATAACTGTTCCTGAATGATAACATTAATTTTGGCATCAGATATCAATAAGTGATGGCTATAAGTATAGTCACATTGTAAGGTTGAAAAATCAATAAAATAGTAAGAATTTCCTCTCGGGCGGGAATCGAACCCACGTCTTCAACATATCGTGAATATCCACGTGGCATCTTCAGGATGTTGTCGGAAGCGAAGGTATTGGTGAAGACGACAACATCCTGAAGATGCTACGGTGTGATATTAATAAGTGATATTCCCTAGCAATTGAGGGAGGACGGATGGTGCAACATTAGCCTGCTTAGTTAGTTCCAATTACTGATATCTTTGCCGAAAGCTTTGCTACATATCTACTCAATAACAATTAGTAATGGACTAAAAATAATGCCTGATACTATTAATTATTATAAAGTTGATCATAGCATTTGATGAAATACCACCAGGTCATTCTTTTAAAAGATCTCTCTTAATGTTATAATTAAAAAAATCATTGCATGTTATATTGTTAAATTCCTTTTATTTTATTGTTATTATCAATTAATTTAGTTACCTTTTTTCCATTATTTTAATAGATGTGTCACATATTAATTTCATGTATCTAATTAAATGTTGTGCGCAATTTTAAATGGGCGCAAACATGCATTTTGTTATTGTTAGTTTATTTATTGTACATATTATTTTGTCTGTTGTCTGTAATTGTGCCATTAAAATAAAATAAAATAAAATAAAAAAAAGTAATGAACATCACAACTATCTCTACTGCTATGGCCACTTTGACAAGAATATACGACTGGTCGAAGAAATTCTAGAAACTTGAAAAAATATACAGTCTAAGCAATCTCTTGTAGCGAACCTAACATAATGTATAGAAACTATCTGAAATATGAAAAAAATTGAAGCTTTTCTATGGTAACTAAACTTAACATCAAATCTGTTATAGGTTTTTTAATTAGCAACTATACTTAAGAAACAATCGATTACAATATAAATAACAAATCAGAATCGATTATTAGGGACTAGCACATCACTAGATATGTTGAATGCTACCTCGACAAGGAGACACATGATTGGTTGCTCGGTTGAGTACATTAGGCCTTTTGGCCAATAGGAAGCCGAGATTGCCTCCGACGAAGGTGGCGTGATCACTACGTCATCATAGCGAAATAGTAGCGAACAAAATGTATCTATAGTTCATTCATGATCAATACCAGATGAAACGGTAACTACACAAATGTTTAATATTCAACACTACTTTTTGTCGTCATTAAAATTTACCGAATGATTACAATAATCGTAATAATCAGAATATAACGATTGCGTCCGACTGAGATTACAATGTTCAAATGCTCTGAATGCGCCATCTGTCGGGTCTTTGTCGAATTAAACGTCAAGATTATTTGGAATTGGGTGTTTATTTATTTCACAAAACAGCAAGAACTAGAACCACCGTGTATCTTATTTAATCCCCTCTATCTTTACTAAACATTACTTACTCGATCTAAAAGTTTAACACAATTTAAGAAAACGAGAATATTATCCACGGTACATTTGATAGGTACTTATTATCCCTACGTTTGAAAAGATAGCGTTCAACACTGTAATTGTGCCGGTCTTTTTATCTTTATTTTAGAATAATAATGCATGTTGTCACACGGGGCGCTTGCTGTTGTGGAACATTGAGTTATAATGTAGGTATTCAGTTACATTATAACTAATCATGTGGGACTTATCACGAGGTATACCCGCCTTCGTGGTCTAATGGTTGGAACCACACGGCATTGATCTGGAAGTCTGGGGTTCGATTCTCCATGGGGGCAGAAGTTTTTTTGCTTAGTGGTGTGGCTTGAGCATTGTGTTCCGGCAGTTAGAGGTAAGATAGCCATTTCCTCAGTCGATGAGGAGTTCAGATTGAAGCTCGGCCTCCATCAGGTGAGGTAAGCTTATTACCTACCTGTTGCGTGTATCTATACCCACTAAAAATTATGAGGTTTATCAAATTCGCGGCTCACAAAAGGGACTTTAAGCAATGGTTTCGTGTAGCCACTGTCCTACCTTCACTTCCCAGAAGACCGCAGAGAAATAAGTCCGTACGTGGATGAAGTCACAACTGCTTAAGTAGTTGGGACGTGGCAACGTATGGCTGACCCCAGCCGGACCACAAAAAAAAACTGTGAAAAATAGATTGTTTGAGTATGTCGCTATAATGTCTAGAGTTTGTCGGCAAGTTTCAGAGTTTGTCGGTTGCGCGTTCCAGAGATCTGTGTGGTCCGGCTGGGGTAACGTTACCCCAGCCGGGCCACACAGATCTCGAAAACGAAACGACCTAGTGAAAATCTGTTTACTGATATAGATGGGCAGGGCCGCGCCGCCCCTATGTGCGAAGTGTGCGGCGCACACAGGCGCCAAGACGCTAGGGGCGCGGGAAGAAGATCCTCCACGACGACAATAGGCGCTTCATAGGCTTTGCACTGAGAGTCGGCGCGGCCCTGAGATAGGCGGCAGTTTGTCGAAGTTTGTCGGACAAGTTTCAGTTTTCATCTGGCTCGCGTTTAAGGGGGCTGTGTGGCCCGGCTGGGGTAACGTTGCCCCAGCCGGGCCACACAGATCTCCAAAACCAAACGACATAGCGAAAATCCGTTTGCTGATATAGAATAGATAGGCGGCAGTTTGTCAGACTTTGTCGGATAAGTTTCAGAGTTTGTCGATCCACCATTTCAGAGCTTACCTGCAGCAAAGTTGCTGCAACTGAGCTAGCTGGATCTCGAAAACAAAGGGACGTGGAGAAAAACTGTTTGGTGGAATAGTGAAGCGGTGGTTTGTCGAACAAGTTCTACAGTTTGAGACATGTGCATTTCCGAGATATGTGTGGCCCGGCTGGAAAAACGTTACCCCAGCCGGGCCACCTGGATCTCGAAAACGAAACGACCTAGCAAAAATCTGCTTACTGACAAAGATAGGTGGTAGTTTGTCGATACATTTTTCAAAGATTCAGAGTTTGTCGACGCCTCAATCCAAAGAACGAAAGAATTCTTTATTTGGGTAAATAGTCTAGGAGCCTGAAGTCCCAAATGTGTAAGGTTTCGTTATTTTTCATGTTTTATGTACTTGTAAGTTTAGGTAAAATAGTTTATTGAATTCATTGATGAAACAGTAACCGTTAATATTTAAATTAATGTAAATCCTCGATGAGTGATTGATATATTTTAAAGGACATTGCTCTGCGTCCATACATTGTTCGCCCCAATACCAACAGCAGTGAAAAAATGCTTTTCATTCTTAATTGGACATTAGTAAATACTGTACTTTCACATAAATTACTACGGACAAGCTTCGAAATCGAATTAAATATCAAAATGTATCAGATTTTGAGGTTAGTTGAGGTAACACTTTAATTCGTTAGAGCAATACACATAGTCCATACCTTTACAATTATTAAAATATTAATTATTGCAATCAATCAAAGCACATTATTATAGCCACGTAGTAAAGAACAAGAAATCTCAAAATTATAAAGCAAGTCAAAAACATGACGAACTAACAAGCGACAGCGCGTGAGTAGTCAATTGACGTATGTTTTAATTTAATTTATGTTGTAAGTTATGAAAAACTTAATTTATACAAATAAATGAATGTCCATACCTACATAAAATCGACTCAATTCTATTTAGGCAAGCAAAGGTAACAATAACCATGCCTATATTTTACTTCATTTGGTTTTGTTTCTAAAAGTACTTTTATATATTTTTGATTTGTCCGTCGAATAAAAATATTTGTTATGAGTGGTGTGTTATAAAAATGCATATAATTATGACGTGAAAATGAAATCTTTGTTGGTCATGGGGCGATTTTCGACATTGTCCTTTATTATTTAAGCAACATTTGGTATCTGGTCTCCTTGTCTATCTATATGAAGTAATGTACAGTCGCGTATAATTTTCTTTAAAAAATCGATTTTAATAAGTGCATGCAAAGTAAGTTTTATGAGGTTTTGTTGTGTGGCTGACCCCAGCTGGGTCACAAAAAAAAGTGAGAAAAATAGATTGTTTGAGTATGTCGCTATAATGTCTAGAGTTTGTCAGAGTTTGTCGGTAAGTTTCAGAGTTTGTCGGCTGCGCGTTTCAGAGATCTGTGTGGCCCGGCTGGGGATACGTTACCCCAGCCGGGCCACACAGATCTCGAAAACGAAACGACCTAGTGAAAATCTGTTTACTGATATAGATAGGCAGCAGTTTGTCGAAGTTTGTCGGACAAGTTTCAGTTTTCACCAGGCTCGCGTTTAAGGGGGCTGTGTGGCCCGGCTGGGGTAACGTTACCCCAGCCGGGCCACACAGATCTCCAAAACCAAACGACATAGCGAAAATCCGTTTGCTGATATAGATAGGCGGCAGTTTGTCAGAGTTTGTCGGACAAGTTTCAGAGTTTGTCGATCCACCATTTCAGAGCTCATCTGCAGCAAAGTTGCTGCAACTGAACTAGCTGGATCTCGAAAACAAAGCAACGTAGAGAAAAATTTTTTGCTGGAATAGTGAAGCGGTGGTTTGTCGGAGTTTGTCGAACAAGTTCCACAGTTTGAGACATGCGCATTTCCGAGATCTGTGTGGCCCGGCTGGGGATACGTTACCCCAGCCGGGCCACACAGATCTCGAAAACGAAACGACCTAGCAAAAATCTGCTTACTGACAAAGATAGGTGGTAGTTTGTCGATACATTCTTCAAAGATTCAGAGTTTGTCGACGTCTCAATCCAAAGAACGAAAGAATTCTTTATTTGGGTAAATAGTCTAGGAGCCTGGAGTCCCAAATGTGCGAGGTTTCGTTATTTTTTATGTTTTATGTACTTACTTACAATAAGAAGTTAATGTAAAATAGTTAATTGAATTCAGTCTTGAAACAGTAACCGTTAATATTTAAATTAATGTAAATCTTCGATGAGTGAATGATATATTTTAAATGTATTATTTATGCAACATTTGGCATCTGGTCTCCTTGTCTATCTATATGAAGTAATGTACAGTCGCGTACAACTTGCTTTTAAGAAAATCGATTTTAATAAGTGCATGCAAAGTAAGTTTTATGAGGTTTTGTTTGTTATATATGCTGAAAAGAATAATTTTTGTATAAAGCATCCATAAAGTTTATTACGAATTCATTGTTTCATGTTAAAAGTTGTCCTTTCCACCTACTCCGTTATCGACGCAAGTAAACATTAAAATAAAACTAGTAGAAAAAATTGGTTTGTTTTGATAACATAGTTTAAATATATTACCTATGTCCTATGTTCCTATAGATTTTAAATCTCTTGAGATGGACTTTTGTGAATTAAAAAAGTGAGATGAAGTAATTGAATTGACTTCAATCAAAATATCTTTGGTAAAAGTTTTATGCAACATATTAAATTCATCAAGCAGGTTGGATCTATTCTAATCCATTAATAATGAGTCACACTAACATATCAAAATATTACTATAAAAGTCATTGATTTCAAGTCATTTGAATCGCGTTCTCGTGCAAATACTATACTAATAATTATTGTTTAATCAAAATTAAGCCAGGCTTTCCAAAGTTAAAGCATTGTCACATTGTAAAGTTTCTCCGTGGTGGGCATGTACCCAGGAATTCCATAACTTCGACAACTTTTAGCGACACCAGGCGCGTTAACTTTATTTTGTAAAAATTCTAAAAACTTGTTAATTTATACTTTTGTTTTACTCTCTACTCATAATTTTAACCATAGCTCCTAGAGTTGTGTAACTCAGGAGTGATTGATGCAAAAGATATATATCCGACGCAAAGAGTGATTGTATCAGTATATCACTTCAGTTTAAAAAAAATCTGTATCTCAGTAAGTCTTTCGCTCGCCTGAGATATCCGAGAGCATTGAAACAGCATTGAATCAGTAACTCGGTAACTCTTCTCTTTCGTTCGGCCGGATTTTACGAATACAAAAGGCTGAGAATCTAGAGTCAAAGCACTCCTAAACCTGTCAAGTATGAAGAGAATTCAGGTAACCGATTTTTCATATTCATATGAATACAAATAAATTGTAAATCTCATTATGAATACTAAACTCCAAATTATAAACAAGTTAATTAAACTTTAATTAAGAAATTGACAGACAGAGCAGACATTCATTATCTCATTGACAAAATAAAGAAATACTGAGTTAATGATCTAGTTTTTCAGGCATCAATGCCTTGGCATGAATTACTCAGCTGAGCTAGACTGATATAAAAGTGATATACCTAGTGATATAAAAGAGTAATATATATCAGCAGCTTCAAAAGATACATATATCTATTTTCTTTTCGGTGATATACTCCGCACAAGTCTAGCTCCGAACCATCAGAATGTCTCGAGAATAGAGATGGGCTTAAAGCATTTAGCCTATGGAGATGGTCCCAACAAATCACAGTATACATTTTCTGCCACATTTTACGGGAGGCGAGATAAACAAGCATGGCACACTACGAAAATCTAGAATTCAATTACAGATACGCATACTATGAAAATATTACCTCACAATAAAGAAACACACACGCAATGACAAATTGTCATGTATCTACGCAATCGCCCGCAAATCATGCCCGTGTACTGTGTTTGAGCAACCAACACATCATTGTATTTTTCTATCGTGACGGTATAAAAATTACTTCAAAATTGTACATAAAATTTGAGTGATGGAGAAATCACTTTTCACTCGAAAACAATAGTTTACAACAACTAATAAGCACATGTTAAAATATAATATTATAAGTTGTACGCGACTGTACATTACTTCATATAGATAGACAAGGAGACCAGATGCCAAATGTTGCATAAATAATACATTTAAAAAATATCAATCACTCATCGAAGATTTACATTAATTTAAATATTAACGGTTACTGTTTCATCACTGAATTCAATTAACTATTTTACATTAACTTCTTATTGTAAGTACATAAAACATAAAAAATAACGAAACCTCGCACATTTGGGACTCCAGGCTCCTAGACTATTTACCCAAATAAAGAATTCTTTCGTTCTTTGGATTGAGACGTCGACAAACTCTGAATCTTTGAAGAATGTATCGACAAACTACCACCTATCTTTGTCAGTATGCGCATGTCTCAAACTGTGGAACTTGTTCGACAAACTCCGACAAACCACCGCTTCACTATTCCAGCAAAAAATTTTTCTCTGCGTTGCTTTGTTTTCGAGATCCAGCTAGTTCAGTTGCAGCAACTTTGCTGCAGATGAGCTCTGAAATGGTGGATCGACAAACTCTGAAACTTGTCCGACAAACTCTGACAAACTGCCGCCTATCTATATCAGCAAACGGATTTTCGCTATGTCGTTTGGTTTGGAGATCTGTGTGGCCCGGCTGGGGTAACGTTACCCCAGCCGGGCCACACAGCCCCCTTAAACGCGAGCCTGGTGAAAACTGAAACTTGTCCGACAAACTTCGACAAACTGCCGCCTATCTATATCAGTAAACAGATTTTCACTAGGTCGTTTCGTTTTCGAGATCTGTGTGGCCCGGCTGGGGTAACGTATCCCCAGCAGGGCCACACAGATCTCTGAAACGCGCAGCCGACAAACTCTGAAACTTGCCGACAAACTCTAGACATTATAGCGACATACTCAAACAATCTATTTTTTTTGTGGCCCGGCTGGGGTCAGCCACACGGTTTTGTTTGTTATCTACCTAAGCTGAAAAGAATAATTTTTGTATAAAGCATACATAAAGTTTATTACGAATTCATTGCATTCATGTTAAAAGTTGTTGTCCTTTCCACCCACTCCGTATATCTACGCAAGTAAACATTAAAATAAAACTAGTTGAAAAAATTGGTTTGTTTTGATAACCTAGTTACAGCAAGGCATTACATGAAAAAAAAATTGTATATCTCTTGAAATCAGATTTCAATTCTCTACATGTCAATATTAATATGTTAATAAATCTCTACATGTTAATAAACTTACTTTGCATTCACTTATTAAAATATTTTTTAAGGAAAGTTGTACGCGACTGTACATTATTTTTTCATATAGATAAGGAGACCAGATGCCAAATGTTGCTTAAATAATAAATTTAAAATATATCAATCACTCATCGAGGATTTACATTAATTTAAATATTAACGGTTACTGTTTCATCACTGAATTCAATAAACTATTTTACATTAACTTACAAGTACATAAAACATAAAAAATAACGAAACATTTGGCACTCCAGGCTCCTAGACTATTTACCTAAATAAAGAATTCTTTCGTTCTTTGGATTGAGGCGTCGACAAACTCTGAATCTTTGAAGAATGTATCGACAAACTACCACCTATCTTTGTCAGTAAGCAGATTTTTGCTAGGTCGTTTCGTTTTCGAGATCCAGCTGGCTCAGTTGCAACAACTTTGCTGCAGGTAAGCTCTGAAACGGTGGATCGACAAACTCTGAAACTTGTCCGACAAACTTCCGCCTATCCATATCAGTAAACAGATTTTCGCTATGTCGTTCCGTACACGAGATCCGTGTGACCCAGCTGGGGCACAGTTGCCCCAGCTGAGCCACACAGCCCTCTTAAACGCAAGCCCGGTGAGCACTAAAACTTGTCTGACAACCTGCCACATATTTATATCAGCAAACAGATTTTCGATATGTTTTTTCGTTTTTGAGATCCGTGTGGGGTAACGTTACCCCAGCTGAGCCACACATATCTCTGAAACGCGCAACTGACAAACCCTAGACATTAAAGCGGCATACTCAAACAATCTATTTTTCAGTTTTTTGGGGCCCAGCTGGGGTCAGCCACACGAGGTAGTGTAGGTGGTATAAGCATAACCATTTAATATAATAATATCTGCGAGATGCTTGCTTACCACCCACAGTCAACGATATTTATAATAGATTAGTACCTAACCTACACATCCTTTGGATGCGGATGATTAAAAAAGAGAGAGAAGCATTTATTAAACTATATAATTCTCAAATTGACATATCACATTCAAAATTGCATTTGTCTAGTCTTCTGATAGATTTAAGGACAATATTGATCCGTCACCGGTAATGACCGGTGTCACGTGATTTGATAAGATTGGAATACGATACCGATACGGTGCAAAGATCACGGACAAAACTTCCCTTATTATGCGCCTCTTCTTCAAGTTGGTTCCTCTTATATGATTGCCAGTAGTACACACGGTTATTTTTTTATCACCCTGGAAAATTTAAGGGACGCTTCACGACATGGTATTAGTATGATTTAAATATGAATAAAAAAAATAACTCACTTCATTTTATATTAATTTTTTAAAAAATCCAAAAAATGCTGCACTAGTAGAGTAGAGCATTTTTTGATATTTTTTTATTTCATTTGTTTTATTGTTTATATAATAATGGATGTGTTCTGAAGCGTACCTAAAATTTTCCAGGGTGATTAAAAAATAACCGTGTATATAATAATATAACATCATAATACCAAAATATACAATTTAATTTTTACAATTCAATAAAAAACACTTAGATTTCATTTTGCTTTATTATTTAAATATTTAATTATTCTTAGAAAAATGGTGACCATTAACGAACTGCACATGAATTGTTAAGTTAGTGTAACTTAGCTCTATTAATAACATTTATATTACAATAATGCGCGCAGGTATTGTCCATGACAAAGAGACGACTTATTATGAAGTTGAAACTACCACGAGGGATGCGGATAAATTAATAACCAAAATAACGTGCACGTACGCACGCATAAGCGTATGCGCAACATATGTATGTGTTATAAGTTTCGTATTGTATAAATAAAGTAAGTGGAAGATATCCTCTTATTCAGTGTAACATTATATATTACAAGTTTTTTTTCTCATTAACTAATTATTATTTGCCGTTATAGCCGAACTTGAGATATAGCTGAATTTCACGCAAAGTCGCGAGACAGCTTATACCGGGTGTAACTGGACACCCCAATAACATTTGAGAGGCACATAAGTTAGATACTAAATGGACCTTCGGTGCTTGTTTGAGACCTAGAACCCCGATACTTTCAGAGTTATTTGATTTTAAACTGAAAGCAAGAACTTTTAAGTGACAACCATAATCAGCTCTTAACACAAAAGAAATTTAAACACAAAATGACACGTGACAGACGTGAGCGTAGTATTCCTCGTACGATTACGTGGCTGTCGGCACTTAAAACCAAAAAACAATTTATTTAGTTTGTATGACGTGAGCGTAGTGTTCCTCGTACGCTTACGTAGGGCTGTCGGCACTTAATACGAAAAAATAATTTATTTAGTTTGTATAGGGGGAAAAAATAGGTTTGTTAGCCCTAATATTTTTCCTACAGAATCTCTACTTCTGATGGATACATACCCTTAAATGTTATTGGGGTGTTCAGTTACATCCTGTATATTATTAGTAATTTCCCAAAAATAATACGGGTGCGTATACACGTACACGTGCAAATAAGGCGTATTTTGGTCTTAAGACTAGGAAAACTAATGAGATATAATGCAGTACATACAAAAAGAGATTTCAGACACACTTATTCAAATTACGCACAGCTCTCAGCAAACAAACACTATGTACGAGATACGATTCACGGAATGATATGAACAGATGACATTCTCCATTTCACATTAGGACACTGCTTTGTGCCAACAAAACCATAATATCTACATTTCCAACCTATCAGGTGATAGTTAACTAATCTGATCGTGAAATCGCACGTTCGTCGTACAAAATAAGATTTCGCATTCTAACGATATCCACAAATAAAACTTTATTACAAAACTAAATATGATCGATTAAATTGAATCACTGACAAGAAAACTCAAAGTCCGATTTTCAGAATAAACACTCTTGATACTGGTGACGTATTCTCTATAAAAAATCTACTAAGCTATTAAAATCATTGCGTAGAACAGAATTGACCCTGGTACCTTAAACACATTTAGGAATTATAATTAATCAATGTATACGAATGTTTATGAGCTTTGATTTATTCACTTCATTTACTAGTTTAGATTTGATCAGGCAAATAAAATTTCTTTGTAGAACGGAACAGAAAAAACAGTGGAAGTAGGAAAAATCGATATTACGAGTACCTACTATGGAGACCGCATTGCATCATTAGAAAACATTACGTCTGATTTAATCACATAACTTTACATCTTATAAAAAACGAACCTCAATGAAACACGAGTGTACATCGAACATACCTACATTATTCTACATCGAGATCGAATTTAATTTGGGGTAGAAAGTAAAAGTTCAACGTGTCACGTGTACCTGTAGCACGCGCTGTTCGCCCACATGCAACATCCATTGTTTTCTATTCCGTGGTCTGTACCTACCAGGGTTGTTGGTAAGGTTTCTACTGTACCAGCGAATGCTGGACTAACTTAAATAAAAACATATCCTACAATAAAACTGAATAAAAGACAAGTTGTGCGTCGCATTATGAATTTTAATATTGTTTATGGAAAATTTATTTGTTATCATAACACTTGCACGTCACACAATAACTCACTAGCGTCCAGCCAATTAAGTTTGAAAAAAAAAACAATGGTATGAGGGAACATGTGATAGATTTTTTTGTATTACTTTATGATTGGTTAAAACTCGAACGAAACGTAACGACTTATTTATTTATTTGTTACTTCACAAAGAAAACTTACAACTAGATCTAGCCAACACGCTTAAAATCCGCAGACGTTAATGCTGGTATTCGCAACAGCCCTGGTCTGTTGTTTCATATTTGCACAAATCGTCTTTTAATAAAAATGCTAGAAGAACCTTACAACGAAATCGAAAAGTCTAAACACACAAATTAATTAAGTCTATACATATTCATTCCAATTAATAGAAATTAATCAAAATACATTAATCTATTAAAGATTAAAAATAGAATGTTGGTAGCTGGTACACCTGTTTACTAAAAGTTATTTTTTTTCGTATTTAAAAACAACCCATCGTTACAATTTATGAGTTCCAGCCTCAAGTTAGACACGCACACATTACAATTTTAAACAAACATAAACCTATCAACTAAGCTATTAATTTACACCTTGATTAGGTAAATATTGGAATATTATAACCATCGAATAGACGAAATTTCTGATACAAATAATTAATACAAAATACATGAGACAGAAAAATATGACAGGATGTAGGATTTGTTCTCAACAGTACTCTTGACAACCATTAAGAATTTGATCAGAGCTTTGCGTCCTTTTGTCATGGACTTTTTCAATGCCCAGTGGCCTATAGTCAAAGGACCCGCTATGGTATAGAGATAATTTATTTACAATGCATTCAATGTGCTTGCACGTTTCAACTGACTTTTTATAAGCAGCCTCGTATAAACGCGCGCGCGTTTCAAATCATTCCGATTCGTCGAAAGAAAAAAACTTATATAGACAATTAGATATTTTCATTCGTTACCTATTAAAATACACCGTCAACTTAATGTAGTATTTAAATTCTTATCTCGCCTAAATTATTGAATAAGTTACGATAACTGGGTTCAATCATTTCGTCAGGTAATCAAAGCATCGACTAGGAGGCAGCTTGCGTTTCTGGTTAGGCGCGGAAAATGTTGAGCAGTTTTAATGTATTTCGCAGAGTTCAATTCAGCAAGATGTATTTATTTATCTTTTATATACTTAATTTAAAAATTCCAATACAACTGCTGTCATATAAGATCAATTAACTCAGATACTGGAAGAACAGTGGCAGCGCTACCACGGTGAAATATTATACAATTGTATTTATTTATATATAATTTTATCAAAAGGCGCGTTCGGATAGCATCGAGATGGCAAAAATAACTGTTAAAAATGACAAAATTGACACAAGGAGCGTTCGGTTAGAAGAAATGTGAACAAAAATTGCATTTATATCTGTTTACGTCAACCGTTCGAATAGCTGAAAAAATGTCAAAAATGGCATTGTGAACTGCCAATTTCGCCCCAGCTCTCGAAGAGGGTCAAAAGTGGAAGTTTTTGACATTTAAGATTTTTGACGTTTACTAAACGTAAAATTTTTGACACGATTGAATAAGTTTTAACGAAATAAATTTTATTTTCATTATTTATGGAAATTAATGATTGTTAATCATGAAGCGAGCTTATTACATCATAATACATCCAGAATCTGGAAACTGAAAATAAATTTAGGTTATAATAGCTTGTCCCGGGCGCGTGGGTAGTGGAGTCGCAGTGTGGACCTTACCTAGCGCGCCCATAAGGGCAGGAAGAACACCGGGGGGTTTTAGTGGGTAGGCTTGGCACTCTGCCGAGAGAGCCCCACACACGCTCGCCGTCTAGCCAACGGCGGGTACGGTGCAGTTACGCATTTCCCCCGAAAAAAAAAAAAAAAGGTTATAATAGCTTATGACTTTGACATATTGATAATGTAGCGTTCGGTTAGGGTGTGGAGCAAAAATGGCAAAAATTTCATAACCTTCTAACCGAACGCTTTACATCAACGCCAATTTTGATAATGCTAAAAACGCCACCACAGGCTACCCGAACACGCCTAAAGCTATAACAATTTCATAGTGAGAGCCATTAGTTTTCTAAAAAATATAGTGAATAAAAGACCTTCTAAATCACGCCTCGTATTCTTGGTTGGCTAGTGTCTAATATGCTTTCATTGTATACTAGCTGACCCGGCGTACTTTGTATCGCCATGTTTTTTAACAAAATTAATGTTTGTTTAAATATTTATGTTTATTGTAAATTTTATATTACACAAACCTTGTCCTAACAATAACAAATAAAAAAAAACAAGAATCATCCAATTTGGTGCAGTCGTTCGAAAGTTATGGGCGTACATACATTTCGAAGATCCATTTTTATTTATATAGATAGATTATTTGTGTTATATTTGTAATACATTAAAAATATAAAGTAGTTGATATCACTTTAGGGCTTTTGTGGGTCCACCTATTGATTTGTTTTAATGTAATGTATTTTTATGTTTTTACAAATGTGAAATAAAGTGTATATACGTATACATATAAATAGATGAATAATATATTTCTGCTGTAGATGATAACTTTTTTTAGTTACAGCAAAAGATTATTCTAAAAGTGACTACATTTTATAGGATGAAAGAGCGCTCGAAATACTTTTTGTGACTGGGTCAATTAACTAGTCAACAGTAGTTTTTCTGTCAAAAGCCTTTTATTCATTTTATGGTTTCAAATTTGGTCCCAATACAAATCGATAGCTTAATGTAGTGGACCATCCTGCCTCGGTGTTAAAACAACCAACAATGACCGTGTAGAAATAGCTTTACCAATGTTATATTTTATAAAAAATTTGGTTTGTTTTTACTTTTCACTCTACATTTACATTTTAGGCGTGTTTTAAGAAGGCCTTTAAAATTTGTATTTTTTAGCAAACTCTAAAATTACATAAAATTAATTTAAAACAACTCATATAAAGGTAAAATACACTATATTAAAATGTACTATACTTATCAATCAAATGGGAGATGATATTGTAGTTACGGTAGTGGATAATTGGTGGACAGTGAATTGACGTTTTGCTCTTTTACCATTTTGCTCCTTTACCATTTTGCGATCTTGATTTGACGATTTTGATTTTTTACCATTCCGCGCCTAAAGGTAAATTTTGTATTACGTAAGACGGAGACCGATAATACGACAATAAATGAAAAACAACGGCCAATATTGGTCAAAAAGCAGTAATTTGAAATAATAATAAGTATCTTAACATCCTCATAAAAATTATTATTTTATACTAAATAACAAGAATGGCAAATTCAAAGGTGTATGTGATGTCAACCAATCCGCACTGGGCTCGCGCGGTTGACTAAGGCCTACACACCCTAACATAGGGTAGGCTCGAGCCCCTCGGTGGGGACATTTATGGGATGTTGTGATCAAAAAAAAGAAACACATTTATTAAGGGTTTTTTCTGTTCTGAAAGGTACTCGTGAACAGCAAAATCGCTATCTGTATCTGCTAGTGATTATGATGTGAACATTAGGAGCAAACGAAAACCATCACATATCACACGAAATGATCTGTGTATCGCTTCTGGATCTTCAAACGACGTTCCACACCTGTCTTTCGACGTACAATAATGCTTCACCGCTTATAGTGTATCAAGATTTGACGTAGTTCGAGATCTATCAATACATTCAGGAACCCAAAGATTCATAGTGGCATATCATAAAAAAAAAATTTGGTGTAGCAACTGATAATGATCTTTACTCATTCGTTGTAAGGTGCAAAATGATCTAATTAAGTACACAGAGATAATGGATGCGTCCAATAATACAAATTCCGGTGTGTTATACTGTAATTATAAAAATAAATACCTATATAATAATTCGACAGCAGAATCATGAAATAACATTAAATTTTTCAACCGTATCTATGTTTGATTATAATGTATACAGATTACAAACTATGACGTTTCATATGTTCGACTAAATCAATTATTAATTAAGTGTTGTCTGTATCAAAAGTTTTGTTTTTATCGATAATATTAGGGTGTTGGTCATTGACCCACCAACATATCAGATGACAAATCACAAACAAAGAAATATAATTACTTGTTAGCTGTTCCTGGCTTCCATCTTCTTCGTATAAAACGACAGCTAGACAGTCCAAAAAGTGGCATCACTGTCAGTAGATTTTCATAGAAATATGTGACTGGAAATGATACTGGGTCCATGATCACAATGTTTTTTGTGAATGAATTTGCCTATTGTTTAAAATGTGTATCAACTTACAGATCCAGTCCACGTGTTGGTCGGTCAACTTCACCAAATCAATAAATTTCACTAGCCAGGTTCTTAATTTATATTTGCAATTTCTAAGCAATTTATTATCCAATATGCACGTTTCCACTAGCTGCAGCTAACATTTGTGATTGTGTGATGGTGAAAATCCTAGTATTGCAACTTAGAACCACAATAGAACCCTATCAGTACTTATTTCTGTTACTGTAGTTTTATATTAAAAGCTATATAGCTCGTGGAAGAACTGTTGTTTCTTAAACTCGGGACGTAAATGCTTTACTCCATATGGAACTCGTTCCTGTAAAGAACAACACAATGTTAGGCTTCGCTATGTTATGCCTTTTGACAAGGAAAATAATTGTCACCCTTAACGATATCACTTAATACGATTAGTGCTAAACGCATTTAAAACATAATTCTGTTCCTGTCAATTTTAAAGACAAAATGTTCAAACACATTTAGCCGTTAAACGTATTTAATGAGAGATACCCCCACCGTCTTAAGAGTTGATATGTTATAGAATTACTGGATAGCAGAGAGTGGCGGAGTATTATAATAGTACAGACAGATCGGGATAAGATAGGGGTAATTTTTTTACTGAAGGGGAGGGGGTTCACTAATAGTGGACCCGCTATCCCTTATCTTATCCTAATATCGATGGGCCTAACGGTCATTATATTACAGGTTGGTTCTTTAACATTCATATCAATTTTCTGTGTTAAGAAGTATGTCAGTATGTTCACATTGAGATCTTAGGTCCACTTGCAGCAATTTTGCTAAATCTCGATTTAACGAAAACTAAATTTAGCGCATACCAGCATGTCAAATTTTAAAATCTAAACTTAACATTTTGACATTTTTGTATGGGTAAAATCTAGTTTTAGTTAAATCGAGATTTAGCAAAATTTGCTGCAAGCGGACCTTAATTCGAATATTAGAACATGAGTGTAGATAAAAGATATTATTATTGGTGCAATGCATTCAATAGGACAGAGCGGAAAGATTACACTCCCAAGGTACTGAACGCACCCCAGCCCAGCAGTCGATCGATTAGTATGGATGGAGGCGGTACGTGGTTTGTGATGTGATGTGATAAGGTCGCGCACTCACTAGAGCAGCAGCTGTCCGGTGAGGATCTCCAGGGCGGCCTTGCGGCGCAGGTAGGGCATGTGGTGCTGGCTGAACGTGAAGGGCGCCCCGCGCGCCGCGAACTCCGCGAACGTGCACGCGAACATGCCGCAGTCGCTGCCGTTCATCTGCTGCGGGATGTCCTGCCGGGGAGATGGAAACATGTTATTACATCAAAAACAGCCACATCTCATGGGCTCGCCACACACTCGCCGAGTGGTATGGGAAGTAGCGAGGAAGGGAGGCAGAGACGTAGTGTGGCGGCGTTAGGCGGTTGACACATTGCCGCCGCATCCCGCTGCGGTGTACGGAGGGACGAAAACCGCATGCGGCTGCGGGGACACGGTACCGTGCCACCGGACGGTTTGCTCCGTATCTCCGTCCGGAGCTGCGGTGCACGACGCCCCGCATCACCGCTTTATCTATGTCGAGATCTATTACGCGTATGCACGTCCTTTCTACGTAAAAATCCGTACGATAATGCGGCACAGTGTGGCATACCCCGCGCACCGCACCGCATCACCGTCCAGGAGTGTGGTGCCGTCGCGCGCACCGCACACCCGCACGGAGATGCGGTGTGAGTGTGTTATACCCTGCGGTTTTTGTATACAAACTAAGATTCTTCAGTCAAAATTAAAAACCGCAGCACTTCACACCGGAGCGGTGTCCGGTGCAACGTGTTATGCGCCTGCGCCTTACTCGTCATGCCGCACGTCATGCTCCTCGTCATGCCCAATGTCAAAGGACCGGCAATATGAGCGCAAGTGTCTGGCCACGTGATCGCGCGAACGCAGTCCGCATCGAACGGTCCAGTACATAAAAATTAAATGACGGGAAATTTGCCACAGATTTTTAAGCCCTCCAATGTGATAACTTGTACTTCATCGTTGTATTGCGATTAATAGATGTCATCCAGCCATCTCCGTTGGCGTGAATGACGACGACGATTTATATTTCTTTGTAACCAGTTTCGACGTTTATTGTAAAGCGAAGGCAAATAACCAAGTGAGGAGTGTCGCGATTAATTGCGCGAGTAGAGCTGTGTGTGGACCACAGAGAGGGCAACATCGCGACAGTGCGAGGAGCATAGTGTGGCGGGCCTAACAGGGAAGTGAAATGATTCAACTGACAAAAATGTTGCAAACTAGCATATGACCCAACTAATGTTAAATGGTATGTAGTGCAGCGCTATCATGAAGGGACACTATCACCGTGAATGAGCTGTCTGGATTTTTGGATTTTAGTAAAAAATTGTGCACAATTTTTTGGTTATTCTTGACTTTTCTCTATGTTTAAGGAAATAAAACTTTATTAGTATTGTTATTACAAAGTTATAGATGAGGATATTTAAGTAATCAATAATCTTAAATATTAATGAATTTTTGAATTATTTCGCAGGTGAATGCAGGTTTCCTCGCGATGTTTTCCTTTACCGTACGAGCGTCAGGGCACAGTCCAGTGCCGAGGCCAGAGTGCCACCAACGCTCTATGCGAAGTCAACCAATCCACACTGAGCCAGCGTGGTTTGACTAAGGCCTATCCGCTCTAACTAGTTAGGGTAGGCTCGTACCCCTTGGTGGGGACATATATGAGCTGTGATGACGATGACGATCATGAATGTATTTTTGCTTTTTATTTTATTCTAGCTGTATTTACAACTACGTTTTGCATTAATAATTATCTGTAAAAAAATATGGTGAGGGCCATCCTTAGCACCTAACGGCCTTACTAATAAAAATGTTACTTCTTGGATCACCCTCGGATTAGTTACTCCGTGTTTTGTCTCGTTTCCGTACATGTCGGCTGTCATATGTCAAAAGAAGACAAAAGACGGAGTAACTAATCCGAGGATGATCCAAGGAGTAAAATTTACGTTACGTTTACCGTACGGGTATAAAAAATAGCCCGCAACCAATTCTCAGACCTACCAAATATACACAAAACAAAATCTAAAATCTGCCAATAACAAACACTGTGACATAAAATTTTAATACATACCATATTAGATTTTAAAAATAAATCACACGTTTTCTTCCACTTAGCAAATTAGTAATACAGCAAGTATAATATAGGGCATAACTATTTTAAAAAACAAATAAATATTGCATTTTCGAGTAACAGATTTTTATTCTTACATTGTTTGCTGTTTCTCAGATGAATTGACATGGTTTCGAGTTTTATTTACATTATGTTGGTTATAGCTTATGGTTGGTTATATTTGTATAGGTAGGTACGGTATTGTTGCTATTTTGTTATGTTTATTATGCATGCAAACATCAAAACATCATTAACCTAACATTTTTTATTAGCGAAAACTGTTTATGGCATTTGTGTCTTATCTTTAATATTCTATTTGTTGTTATTTATATGCTGTTTGTTCTCAAAATAAATGAATAAGTAGCAACAGTAGGTGCAGTAGTGGCAAGGACAGCGCACCTTGAGTATCTCCGTGGTCCAGCCGCTGTCGTCGAAGGGCGCGCCCTTCTTGTCCCGGTGCTCGTCGCGCAGGTACTGCAGCAGCGCGTCCAGGCAGCGCTGGTTGCGGCCGCCCATGGAGTCCAGGTAGGCCGCGCGCCGCTCCGGCAGGTGCACGAGCGCGAGGCACCAGTGCACGCCCAGGTGCACCGGCACCACGATCAGCGCGTGCGCGAAGATGTCCACCTGGTTTTTTTTCTCAATTTATTTATCGAAAAAGGAACGACATTTGTCAAAATGAGAGCGCCGCTCGAACCTCCGGGGGTTTGTTTGTGTTTTTTTTTTATTCTTTACTAAAGTACAATACAAAGGACATGTCCTCTTTTGGGCTAAGAATATAATTATTTATTAACCAACATGTTTCAGGTATTATTGTAAAGAGTACTCAAAAATCTAGGGTTTAGAATAAAATTTAGGTTTTTTTAGGCCTGCAAATTCAAAAAAACAGCAATTTTCTGATTGACGTTCATAGTATGTAAAACAAAGCGATTTTTGTATGGAAACCAATGACAAGTTACTGAAACGTGTCACAAACGAATAAATAAGTAACAAAAGCGCAAAAACGATGTGATAGTGAGTGACTTTCTGACTAAAACTCACATAAATTACATTTTTAATGTTTTATCAAGATTTACGAAAAACATGGCTGTATGAACTTAGCTCCCTTTGCCTTCTCTTGCAGAAGTGACAGCGTCAAAAAAAGCCTCGTTTAATTTTGTGATTATAATGATCGTGATCGCTTAGAATCTAAGCAATCACAATACTTTTTATTAAGAAGTGCACAATCTTGTGTTGTTGCCACAATGACTGTCAAATTAAAGACGTTATAGATTTTTCCTTCGACAATAAACCCCCAGGTGACCACATATTGAATTGGATTGCAAATTAGCAGCATTGCAGGTCACTGCTGATAACAAACAAGCATCTTTGACTCTGACCAAAAAAATGATACATGTAATCAATAGGTCCATGCTATTAAAATGAAATCTAGCAGAATAAATGCATTGGTTGGTGGCAGATGACTTCTATACTTTACTTTGTAGCAGTGTGTTTGTGCAGCATTTGTTAGGATGAGCCCCTGGCTGTAGTGTCTAGTGTGTGATACCTGTTTTACTCTGCCTACTCTTAGGATAAGCACCTACCTCACAGTAATGAAATATCAACATAAATAAAATATACTGGTCTGTTCTTAAGAATGCTACAGTTTTACTATTTCAATAACAAAAGATTTTTTACAAAACAAATGCTAATTAATGAAGTCATTATAATGAACTAAGTGCAAAATTCTCTAAGATTACTATAATGCTAATTCAAAGTGTAAATATTTACTTCTATATGACTACATACCCTCAATTTTATCATGGGTACTAAATATGTAATATGAAGTGTTGAATAATTATAATAGTGGAAACTATGTGAAAGAGTTGTAATATAGAAACTAGGTATGAAATAAAACCCAGAATATATGTAATTTTTATTTATTCAATTTCAACATCTTCCCTCATTAGTACGTCATTTCAAAATTGAGCCAGTGGTGTTATATGAGTTTGGTGCGGAGCCCATCCTAAATTCATGGAATTTATTTGATTTTTCCTCTTATCAGCAGTCTCATGTGATGGATCATTTTCTTGAATATGTTCCTCAAAATATGACTTACCTTGCTTAATTTAATATGTTCCAAGACTGATTAAAATTAAATTGAATATTTTCATTCTGGGGAACATTCAAGTGTGGAATTTAAGCATCAATATGTACAAAGATGGCTTCTAATGCCCTATTTAAAATAGACTGACCACCAGGTTGGTTGGTCGCTTACTGCAGCTAGCAGTGTAAGTTATAAGATTTCTTTTGAAATAGGTAATTAGAGGACTTTTGTAAGTAAAATTTTAGTAACCTCTAATAAAACAATGGAATTGTTTGAATCAGACCCAAAGAGTATAACGTATAGTTAGATTTCTACTGGACAGGTTTTCCCTGCTTATATGGGCTATACCTAAATGTAAAGGTGCATATTGATTTTTGAAGCAATAACACTTTTTTATATAAGTAAACATGAGTTTTTGAAATGCATACCCGAGAAGCAATTCTGCAAAGGGATTCCTTAGCCCATAGTCTGACTTAATATAAACCTAAGGCCTTTTTAGGCTTTGAACAAACCTCACCTAATTGAGTTAAGCAAGAGAACAATAAAACAAATTGTGTGACTGTTAAACCTGTCCAGTATTTACATACTATATCAGTGGAATTTTCTATATTTTCAAATTCAATTAGTTTCTGTTCTTTTATTTTATTGTTAGTAAGTCAAGCATGAATTATTTGGTGTAAACAATACAGTGAACTTATATTACCGTAAAAATGCAAAATCATATTGACTCATGTGATTTTCACAGACTCTGGCATTACTTTACGAATATTTTACAATCCCCGAGGATCTTCTTTCTTAAATATAATGGTACCCTTCGACATTCCAAATTATAGCACTCTGGTACAAAAAAAATGAGAAGTTGTATCAGGAGTGCGACTGTAACCTGGAAGTATAACATTTTGTTGTTCAATTCTTGGGTCTGGTTACTTCGTACGTTCAAATTACGAGAAAACTTAGTCCAGTTAGCAAGCCAATATTTAAATCACATGTAAAATCAACAACCTGAGCATAGCTGTAGAAAATAAAAGATACTATTTTGTGAAAGGAAGGAAGGTTACACACATACACACAAACAATAAACAAAAGTCAAAACGACAGCTACAGTGGCATTGACAATGACATCCTTTTAATTGCCAGTAAAAAAAAACTAAATGTGGCCCTGCTAAAGAAACAATAAAAAAAAACATTTTTAATTTTTTTCTCCTAAATGCATGCCTTAATATTTTTAATATTCATGGATAAACATCCTTCTCATAAAGTTCTATTTCCGTCATAAATTTTTAAACTGGTTAAAAAAGGTTCAGAATAAAATTCCACGTTCCATACAAAAAGTGGACATGTCCTTTGTTTATAAAGGTACAACATAAACTCCTTCGAGTTTTTCTGTGTACCAGTGAGCCGTTATTATTACTTATTATTAGAGATGCCGCGAATACTCGCTATTATTCGGTATTCGGCATTACTCGGCATTATTTTTTGTTATTCGTCGAATACCGAATACTAGTTCATTATTCGATAATCGGCGAATAGTTGTCTAAGTAAAATAAACTTATATTAAATGGGCAGAAAAACTAGAGATAGACAAAATAATTATTTGTATTTATGTTTAAAAACAAAACACACTTAGTATTAATATAACCATCATTAAAAAATAAAAAGTTTGCAAAAATCAGTCATGTTGAAGTTAATACTTAAAACACTTATCGACGTCACATCAAGTACCTACGCCCAGCACGAATGACAAACAAAACAAATGCAGCGCGCACAGCGCAAGTGAAACTGATTTGACGGGAAATCCCCTACACAAACAAAATGAAGTTATTCCTCGTAAACTATATTACGTACAAGAAAAGGGTTGCCATTATAATAGTCATAATCTTGGATTTTTTTAGGTTACAGTAACATATAAATGATAGGTAAGTTCAAGAGACTATTACACGTGTAATATTATTATTTGATAACAAATTAATTATTCTGTATATTCCTTTTTTATGTCGAATAATAATGACGAATATTCGACTATTCGCCATGAGGAATGGCAAGTAATCGGTATTCGACTATTCGCCATAACAACTATTCGCGGCATCTCTACTTATTATGAATATAAAAAATAATATTATTTTTTACAAACATACAACATAAGCTTACAAGTAATCAATTTTACGTCTATAATTATAATAAAAAAATACAAAATATAATACACATACGCGTGATACAGGCTTAGTGAGATAACACATTGTTGTAGGTAACAAGTATACACGGTATAAACGCTCCTCCCTATCACTTCTTGTCATGTACATGTCATCTGTCTCATTCACAATAAGACTATTCATTGTGATACATTGTTATCTATCTCTGTTCGATATAGCCGCAACAACCAATATTGTTGACATTGTTGACACAACAACCAATATTGTGACGACACTTTACAAATTATTGATTCGTCACGTGAGTAACGCTTGAAACAAACTATTGTGTCGTGTTGTGTTGTGACGCGTCAGAAGCGTATCGGTTGCATACATTTAATATGGCTAGAAACACATTATTACAGTGTGTCGTGTCGTGGCGCTAATGTGTTTCTAGCCATATAAAATGTATGAAACCGATACGCTTCTGACGCGTCACAACACAACACGACACAATAGTTTGTTTCAGCCTTGAGTATTGATAAGCAAATACGAACGCATCATATTACGTTTAGGACTTAAACACATATTAAAAAAAATCAATCCCTTCCGGGTATTATTATCGGCGTGCAAATATGTTTGTTGACTTTTTAGACGAATGTTTAGAGTTAAAAAGCTACACAGTGGTTTTTGTAATCATTACAAAGTCAACAATATTAAATGAAGAATACAGCTCTGATCAATAGAATCAATATAACAATAGTCACAGTATATCATAGTAAAAAAATATTATTTTTATAAAACAGATGGCGAACCAATAGAACGTCACTGAAGGCACGCAATGAAATATTATAGGCACACAGGAATAATTGAGCACCTTAGTTACATCAATATACGTAAGAATCTGATTTGTGTAACAATTTAGTTCATTTACTTTCACTCACAGGTTGTATGTTGACACATATCAAATACACAGCATACATATAGTTCGGGAAATAGAGAAAAATAATAAAGAGAATCAATTTTTTTTAAACACAATGGACTTCTAAAGTATTTATGTGACCAAACTGTAAACAAAAACTAGTGTTTGAAAACGGGATTGGATTGATGATATGTTGGGAACAAAACACAAACACATTCATTTTGTTTCCATTTGTCTGTTACATGTAGAGACAAATAGAAATATAATTATTTAAAATATTGTGAAATTAATAAAAAAAATATGACAAACATTTTATGAGAAAACTAGCTGTGCCCGCGACTTCGTCCGCGTGAAATTATATATTTAGCTATATATTAGTGAAAGTCCCGTCAAAATCGGTCCAGTCGTTCCGGAGATTAGCGGTAACAAACAGACAGACAGACAAAAAATTTTTAAATTGTGTTTTTGTTATTGGTACCCGATATAAATTTATTTATTTGTATAGATGTATAGATTACCAAGCAACCAGTTTTAATTTGACCAGGTGAATCCATTCGCACAGTGAATACGTACCTTTCTCGTCCACCGCCTCAGGCCCGCTTGGCCGGACTGCATGAGCTTGGGGTAGAAGAAAGTGTTGGTGGCATACACCTTGGGCAGATCGGGCCGCTGCTCACTGCGCTGCATCAGCAGGTTCATGTAGAAGTTGATCACCTCATCGTTTAGCCAGTTCAGCCCCGCCAGCGTCTGGAGATCTCGCCTGTCACACATCACATACATATTCACTCACAGAACAGGTGATTAAAAAATAGAAAACAGGTAGGATAGTTTTAAGCATTTTTTTTTCTAGCAACTACGAATCTAACAACATGGCCTCCGCTCAAAAATGCCGGATAAAATATGGGTCACGCAGCACCGGCCATGATATTGTCAAAAATATCTCATTTTTTTACCACAAAAAGTACTCATCACTTTAACCAGTATACATTCTATTGTTGGGCAGATTCTCTCTGACTTGCGACCCTATATTTTCTTATTCAATGTTATTCCTTATCTGTACTAATATTATAAAGCTGAAGAGTTTCTTTGATTGAACCCACTAATCACAGGAACTACTGATTCAAATTTTATGGATAAGAACTAACTACACTCGCGAGCAAAAGTTTGGAATCAGTTACTTGAAATTGGTTCCGCGTGATCTTGCTTACTAAATAAATTTTTAATAATCATAAAAATGACATCATGTTAAAGGTGCAACTGTCCACTTTAAATCGATATAAAATTAATTCATATCGAGCCCGTAATTGTGGAGTTATCCCGGATTAAGTGAAGGAGGTAGGAAAACAAGGAAATAGGGGAAAATAATGAATAAATAAAACAACAAAAATTATTAAATAAAAATTTTATTTATCTTTAAAAATAAGTGTCAATATTTTGTGTTCCCTCCCCTCGCCCTAATAACTGCTCCAAGACGATTCTTCATAGACCTGATCAGCTTCTGAATTGATTCTTGTGGAATACCTTCCCACTCCTCTATCAACGCTGATTTCAGCTCATTCAGACATGAAGGAGCAGGAGTTCTGGAACGAACCTTCCTCTTCAGTTCATCCCACACGTGCTCAATGGGATTCAAGTCAGGGCTGAGCGCTGGCCAGTCCAATGTGACAATACCGACTTCTTCGAGGTATTCCGTTGTTACACGGGCAGTGTGACAACGAGCGTTATCGTGCATAAGGAGGAAGTCATCACCGATGTATCCCGCATAGGGAACGACATGTTCCAGGAGAATATCGGAAATGTACCGGTCCGAAGTTAGACCGCCTCCTCGTCCCCCGCCAGGCACGAAAACAAGCTCGGTTTTACCATCGAAGGAAATGCCGGCCCACATCATACAAGAGCCGCCCCCATAAGCCACTGTTTCAGCGACACAGCACTGTGCAAATCGCTCCCCAGGCCGCCTGTAGACCCGTTCTCTTCTGTCGCTACCGTGCAAACACATCCTGCTTTCGTCGGAGAACAGGACTTGCCTCCATTGCTCAACCTCCCAATCAAGATGGGTGTGAGCAAACTGAAGGCGTGCTTGTCGGTGAGCTGCCGTGTGTTTCGGGCCTGTGGCAGGCCTTTTTGGAGTCAGATTCGCTTGCTTGAGTCGTCGATGACCTGTCCACTCACTGGCTGCTACCCCGCGAACATCTCGGAGCTCCTGTTGGACGTCGACACCAGTCAAATGCCGATTTTGGAGAGAGGTTGACACGATAAAACGGTCATCCCTCTCCGATGTGCACCGGCTCCGTCCAGATTTTGGTCTCGGGATAAAGCCACCAGTCTCCCGAAAGCGCTTATAAACTTTCGAAACATAGGATTGGCTTATGTGGAGCCGACGAGCGACAACCCGCTGGCTGAGCCCTTCTTGCAATAGGGCTACGATTTGTGCTGCTTCTGTAGGTGTTGTCTCCATTGTCGTACAAGGTAAAGGGTCAAAAGTGGCGGAGATGTGTATCGGTCAACGTGTGAAAGTCGACTGATAAAGAAAATCCGATAACAGGTGCTTTTATAGGGGGTCAATAGGTCGCAACTCGTGACGTATCAAACAATTGAAACACGTCTTTTTCGATACACCTACACTTAATGCGGAATGGCTCCATAAATACTGGCTTGTTTTTAATGAATTCGGTATCAGTTTAAAAGTAAAGAGTTGAACCTTTAAAATGATGTCATTTTTACGATTATTAAAAAAGTATTAACTACTCAAGATAACGCGCAACCAATTTCAAGTAACTGATTCCAAACTTTTGCTCGCGAGTGTATTAGGGAGTATGTTTTAACTCTACTCCAACGCCATCTACATCTGGGAAGTAGAAATACAGTAACAAACGCCAAAAAATACTTAATAATATAAAATTTTTAAACCATTTTTTTTGTATATACAGGATGTCCCAAAAACAATGGATAAACCTGTAACTATAAATAGACTTTACCATGGCCTCCCTTACCATAAATTTTGACCTTAGTGAAAATATCAAAATTTTAGAGATATTTATTGTTCTTGTATTTTTCAAAAATTTCCAAGTGCAATTAGTTTTTATAGTGCAATTTCTACAAATGAAGAGATTTTTCTATTTCGTTTTTTTCTCATTTCACAAGCGATAGTTTAGCTATCAAAAACAAAGACTTAAAGAACATTGGCCACTTTGGACCTGGTGATGTCTAGAAATGAAACTTATTTTAATATCAAAGTGATTTTATAGTGTATCGATTCCGCTAACAGCTATACTTTTAAATCATCTACGAAAGAAGATATTTAAGAAAAAAGATAAGATAATAAGAGTTTTAAAACTCCTGAACGCATCCGGATAGTGATTTTTCTCTCCTTAGATCGCTATTTAGTCTGTGGTGTGGACATACTTTTTGAAAAACGTTCCGTTTCACGTTTATTTGAAATAAAGTTGTTATCGATCAAGTTGAAATATTTTTTTTAAAATTTATTTAACAATTTACATACACGTTTCAAAACTACATATACGCCAAACTACAGAGTAGTTTGTTGGCGTTGCGCTCTTCGTTTCTTTTAATCCTTAACATATACGCACTTACATACAATAAAGGTTTGATATAATGTATAATATCATTGAGCAAAGCTTAATGATATTATACATTATATCAAAACCTTTTTTGCTCTTAGCTTAAAATAATTCAACTAATTGATATATTTTTTGAAAATTATTCTTTCTTTATGTACATACAACAACAACATTTCACATGCTAGTAACGGAACGTTTTTGACGTATTATCGGTGACATTCAGCGTCAGCCGATCTGTCAAATTGCTGTCTTGTCTGCTCTTTTCATGTGTTTGCGTTTTATTGTGATACTACCTACTTGTGATCCTACTTACTGTGCGATTATTTCCGTGATATCTGTTTTGGCCCTACTTTCCCCTGAACTTATCCTACCCTACTCTCCCTTTATCTTTTTATAGTTTATAGTTTGTTTATTAAGACAACCAGTAATTGTTACATTTATACTTATATCTATTATCTTATTGTAAACATAGAGTTAAAACACAATTTTTTAAGGTGTCACAACGTGCATAATTAAGTAACACTATACAACTACTACATAATACCTACTACACAAAAAAATTGATGACACAATTAAATAATTTGAGATTCAATTTCTACACAGATAATAAAAAAATGATATAATTACTAAACTTTTAAGCATTTTTTTTTCCTAGCAACTACGAATCTAACAACATGGCCTCCGCTCAAAAATGCCGGATAAAATATGGGTCACGCAGCACCGGCCATGATATTGTCAAAAATATCTCATTTTTTAACCACAAAAAGTACTCATCACTTTAACCAGTATACATTCTATTGTTGGGCAGATTCTCTCTGACTTGCGACCCTATATTTTCTTATTCAATGTTATTCCTTATCTGTACTTATATTACAAAGCTGAAGAGTTTCTTTGATTGAACCCACTAATCACAGGAACTACTGATTCAAATTTTATGGATAAGAACTAACTATTAGGGAGTATGTTTTAACTCTACTCCAACGCCATCTACATCTGGGAAGTAGAAATACAGTAACAAACGCCAAAAAATACTTAATAATATAAAATTTTTAAACCATTTTTTTTGTATATACAGGATGTCCCAAAAACAATTGATAAACCTGTAACTATAGATAGACTTTACCATGGCCTCCCTTACCACAAATTTTGACCTTAGTGAAAATATCAAAATTTTAGAGATATTTATTGTTCTTGTATTTTTCAAAAATTTCCAAGTGCAATTAGTTTTTATAGTGCCATTTCTACAAATGAAGAGATTTTTCTATTTCGTTTTTTTCTCATAGTTTGTTTATTAAGACAACCAGTAATTGTTACATTTATACTTATATCTATTACTATATCATTGATGAACAAATTGAATAGCCACGGCCCCAAATGGGAGCCCTGGGGGACGCCAGATGGAACGGAGTACTTATCCGAATTAAAGCCCTTAACAACTACGTATTGAGATCTATCAGACAAGTATGATTTAAACCAATGCAACATTGAACCACATACACCATACAAAGACAACTTCCCTAACAACACGTTATGATTTACTCTGTCGAATGCTTTGGCAAAATCCATATAAATTGCATCAACCTGCAAACCAGCATCGACAGAATTCACCAGATCATTGTGATAAGTCACTAGATTTGTGTTAGTTGAGCGAGAGTTAACGAAACCGTGCTGTTCATCGTCTTTTAAGATCCGGATAGATTAAAGCCTCAAATGATTTGGCAAAGATGGACAAAATAGATATTGGCCTATACTTGGTAATATCTTCTTTACTGCGACTTTTATGCACAGGTACAACCTTAGCTAATTTCCACGCTGTTGGAAATACTCCGGTTGCTTACGATTTGTTCATTATAATGAACAGCTCAACTGTAAAGCGCATCTAGAGATAAAGTATGGTGAAATTCCATCAGGTCCAGCACCTATATAACTGTCGATATTTTTATAATACTGATATATTCTATCTTGTGTAATAAATAGTCCACCAATAGAGTTGTTTGCGATGTCCTGTGAAGGTGAGCTATGATCGAGGGTATCAGCCGACAATGTATTAGAAGAATGATCGAACGTAGATGAAAAGTAAGACGCAAATAAATTACATACACCTGGACCATCTGAAGTGCTAGAAGAATTTAAAAACATGGTTTGAGGTATTTGAGCACTGCTGTCACGCTTGCTTTTTATGTAACTAAAGAAATATTTAGGATCATTTCTAATATTGTCTTCTGTTCTGTTAATATAATTATTATAGCAGGTTTTCGCAAGTAATTTACACCTTTTGTTGAGAAACTGTAGTGATATTTTATCTAGCGGGTTCTTATAAACTCTAAACCTGTGAAGTAATTTATTTTTTCTTTAATCAAGTTAATCAATTGCTTATTAAACCAAGGTGGATATCTACCTTTACCAATTTTAGATAATGGGACGTTATAGTCCAAGAGCTACTGAACCCTCCGAATAACGGTTCTCCTGTAAGGCTAGAAATTTGTTTAGTAGTTGTAGCATGCTGAATACAATAACCATGACCTGGCAGGCCTCAGCCCTGCACATCACCCACTTCTATGTTTTTGAAAATGTCAAAATTTGTAAAAAAAAAACCTTGTGCTGTAAGCTTGAAATTTTAGGACGATGTAGTTTATTAACTATGAAGTCAAGGCAAAAAAATGCCAGGCGATTTTGGTGTGCACAAGTACCCGCCAGGCGAGTCCAAAAGTGTGCAGTATATGGTTGAAAATATACTTTCTCCTGTAAAGCTGAAATTGAGATATGTGTTCAAGTAAGGGGTCTAGAAATAGGGAGTACGATGACAGGCGGTTCTGGGCAGCATAAGACCTTGACAGGCGAAGGGAAAGCCGCTATGGAAGTGCGAGTAAGAAGCATATAAATTACCCCACGGTACGATTTTCCTCGGCGAGCACTACAAAAGGTCACCCGGGGTTGTTAGTCAAAAAACGCCGGCAACCGCGTCAAAATCGCGATTAAATTTTTCCAAAATTGTAACATTTCACAAAATGGCCGCCAGCGTAATTTTCCCCGATTTTAGGGAAATCTATTTAATTTATATGCTTCTTACTCGCACTTCCATAGCGGCTTTTCCTTCGCCTGTCAAGGTCTTATGCTGCCCAGAACCGCCTGTCATCGTACTCCCTATTTCTAGACCCCTTACTTGAACACATATCTCACTTATACTTGAGCTATACTTGAGCACACTTTTGGACTCGCCTGGCGGGTACTTGTGCACCTCAAAATCGCCTGGCATTTTTTTGCCTTGACTTCATAGTTAATAAACTACATCGTCCTAAAATTTCAAGCTTACAGCACAAAGTTTTTTTTTTACAAATTTTGACATTTTCAAAAACATAGGAGTGGGTGATGTGCATGGCTGAGGCCTGCCAGGTCATGGCTATTGTATTCAGCATGCTACAACTTATCACTAAACAAATTTCTAGCCTTACAGGAGAACCGTTATTCGGAGGGTTCAGTAGCTCTCAGTCTATTACTATCTATTATCATGTTTACTTTTGTATAAAATACTGTAACCATGTCATTGACATTTTCACAGTGAGAGAATTCACTCGACCAATCCACCTCATCCATATCTGATTTAATATTAACATAATCGGCTGTGTGGAAGTTTCGCTTTAAGTGACTACGGTTAGCCTTTAATGATACATTATTAACAAATTTAAAATATATATCTAAGGGTGTATGGTAAGGATCGATAGGTACCAAAGGATTTACAGACTCCCTAACAATCACATCCGCCAAATTGCTCAGAACCAAATCAAGTACCTTGCTTTTAATGTTTGTTATGTTATTATGCTGTGTCAAATTACAAAGGGATACAAAGTCTAAAAAATATTTAGAATTATACAAAGTCTAAAAAATTTTAAGGCACATGTCCAGAAAAGTATAATTATCTATATTAGAATACTGATGTTTTGGTTGGTCGTCGATCGCCGAACCATAGGCTGTTGTGCCCATGTTATGGTGTTACCTACCTAGCGTGGGCTTGATATGAACAGAATGTCTGTTCTGTAGTAGTCCAGCTGCATTACATGATGAAGTTGTCTTGAGAGATTATGATGATTAAAGAAACATTTATTTACTACCCACTGGATTTTTGTTTTTATTATCTATCAATTAATCTGTGTAACAATAAAATGGGTGGTATTAGTAGTATTTTATGTGTAACTGTTTTTGTATGAAATTGTTTAACACAAAAAACTAATATTAATTCATTTTGTTCACAAAAAATACTTCCAACTTATCAATAAATAAATCGAAATACAAGTTACAACCTCAAAAAGAATTTCCGTGTATTACGAAATTCCTAGGCCTCTATTAAGAAAACTGTCTTTACAACATAATTTCTTTACCATAGAGGTACTTGTTTTCATACAATTTATCATTAGACATGATACTTCATTTTCAGGTTTTCCAATGTATGGAAAGTGCCCATTGTTCTTTAACAAACTGGCTTAAAGTGTTTAAAAAAAATAAAAATAAAGAAAATTAAAAATGATAAAAATTTTCTTTCATATTTGATCAGGTACAGTGTAAAAAAAATGTAGGACGCTCATCGTGCCGTGCCCATTTTTTTTAAAACTTGCTTAGCTATTCTAGATTCTAAAAAGGTATCATAAGCCTAGGCATTCTGAATATTTTTAATTTTATGACTACTTGAATAGCAAGTAGTATAAAAACTTCAAATAACTGTTTTTGTCCTAATAATTATTCTAAACTTCTGTGTTAATGTAAAGGTAGAATGAGCCTAGGTACCTATTTTATATTTTTTAATCTTATTGCTACTTAGAGAGTATGAAAATTTCAAAGTACACGGTAAAAAACACATTTATTCCAAAAAAAATTAATTTGACCTTGCGCCCTTATACACGTCCTAGACCTTTTAATAAAAGAATGCCGTGCGCGTAACCCGACGTTTTGATTTAAGCAGTTGCATTTTGGATGCGAGTCCGCAACTCCTCAATCGAGGATACTGTCATCGCGTACACGAAGTCTTTGTGACACCCCCAATAAAAATCCAAGGGTTTTAAATGTGGTGATCTCGGCGACCATAAGATAGGCCTTTCGACCATTGTGGGTAATTTTCGTCTTTGTGATTTCTCACTCTTTCAAAAATAATGTTTACATTTTATACCTTTCTGCGTACAGTTTAGCAGCGGCGTTGGCATTGCCTTGACACTCACCATAAGTGAAATGCATGTTTGCATATTGGAACGTCGTCGTGTAATGCATGTTCAGAGTTCGAATAACGATTGCCAATTGTCAGAAGGTATCAAAAACCAAAACAATATCCAATTCGTAAAACTAGTAAAGTCCGTGTACGCAAGACCAGTATCCTCGATTGCGTATTTGCGGACGCGCATCCAAAATGCAGCTGCTTACATTAAAAACGTCGGGTTACACGCACCGCATTAAACATTCTTTTATTAAAAGGGTGCAAGGACGTGTAAATAAGGGTGCAAGGTTAATTTGATTTTTTTTACAATTAAATATATTTTTTTACCGAGTACCTACCTACTTCGAAATTTTCATACTCTAAGTAGCCATGAGATTAAAAAATACAGAATACCTAGGCTCATTATACCTTTACATTAACACAGAAGCTTAGAATAATTATTATATTATTATGACAAAAACAGTTTTTTGAAGATTTTATATTATTTGCTATTCAAGTAGTCATAAAATGAAAAATATTCAAAATGCCTAGGCTTATGATACCTTTTTGAAATCTAGAATAGGTAAGCAAGTTTTAAAAATAATGGGCACAATAAGCATCCTACATTTTTTTTACACTGTAGCTGATCAAACACGAAAGAAAATTAATTTCATTTTTAATTTTCTTTGTTTTAATTTTTTTTAAACACTAAGCTAATTTGTTAAATTTAAGTCTTTGTTTTTGATAGCTAAACTATCGCTTGTGAAATGAGAAAAAACAAAATCGAAAAACCTCTCCATTTGTAAAAATGCCACTATAAAAACTAATCGCGGTTGGAAATTTTCGAAAAATAAAACATTAATAAATATCTCTGAAACCGTGATATTTTCACTAAGGTCAAAATTTGTGGTAAGGGAGGCCATGATGAAGTACATCTATAGTTAAAGGTTTATCCATTGTTTTAGGGACATCCTGTATAAACAATCATTTGATATATATCGGAAATACATCATGATATATATCCATTGATATATATCCTCGAACCCTGCTATAATTGCCTTTACAGTACATCATTTTAAGAAATAAATTTTTATTGCCATTGGTAACTGATTATTACCACCTTATGGTAAGTGGTAACCACTGCTCATGAACATCTGCAAATATATTTTTAGGGAAACTTGTCATTTGTAATTGTCATAATGTAAAACATAAAATAACATACTGTACACCAAATAAACATGAGGAATAGATGTTAATATCTTTCATACCTGTGTATCCTTAAATTGAATTTTTCCACGAGCAGTTCACTAGGAGGGCCGGGTCCGAGGGCTTTATTTACTAACTTCTCTTGTGCTGGAGTAAGTTGAGGGAATTCCGCAGCTGGCTGAGGCTCCTCAAACAGACTTTCAGGTATACTCAACTCATACTTCAATTTGTGCTCCAAATGTGCTATTTTCTGTTCACTATTCACTTTAGATATAATATCAGATTCCCTACGGGCATCACGAAGCTTCTCCTGTGTATCTTGCTTCTTTTTCTTATACTTAGAGTCTAATTTAGTCAACCAATCTCCTGCCGTGATTGGTTTGTCTCTGTAAGATTCTCTTAATGTGTTGATAGGATCGATCCTTACAGATGAAGTTGTAGATGATTCTGAAGGTACAATTTCAACCTCAGAATCTGACGAGTTAATAGAAGCTACTGTTATAGGATCATACTCTTTAGTGGCTTCATTCTCTTTTTCAGCAATCAAGCCTCGTTCAAACAATTTTATATCGTGCAACGCTTTCTTCTGAGATCTTTGTGTTATTCGAAATAAAGCAGATTCTTCTGCAATATTTATTGCATCCGAAGGCTTACTTAGTTGGACCGGTTTCATTGAGCTGGAAACTCGCCTTATCAGTTCTTGATAATTTCTCTTTTCATCTAAATTAAATACTTCAGATAATGTTGATCTTGCATTTCCATTGAGATTGAAGAACCTATTTCTAGTACTGGCAATGTTGGATGATTTTGCAGGTTGCATCCATCTAGGTACTGGTGTTGGTGCTTTTTTGTATGTTTTTGTTATACCAACAGGAGCTTTAAATTTACTTGTGTATAATCTAGGAGATATGCTATGAGAATTTCTATCATTTACTTTTCTTTTTAATTGAACATATGAAGGAGAGTCCTCCCTAGAATCTGTTTCATCATTACTATGTGAAATAAAGTATTTTAATGGTTTTAGAGATGGGGGTGAATTCACCTTCTTTACAAATATAACATCATCTTCCTGTTCATTTTGGTCATTATCTTCTTCTAAATTAATATAAACTTTTGATGGTTTACTGTCATTTTTATTCTCGACCCATGTCACCTGTAATAAGTGAAGCATAAATTGACAATCATATTTAAATGTTATCTATTAAAATCTACTTGTGCAAAAAAATCATTATATCTTAAAAAAATTAAAAGGGATACAAAGAATTCAATTATGGCAATGGAAAACAGACTGAGTCACATTAGATAATATCTTAAGAGTAGGTATGTGATATTTCGATGACAAATCATTGTTAGCCCAAAACTAGACAAATAATTTAAAGTATAAATGATATTTGAAATTTGACTAGTTTTGGGTTAACAATGATTTGTTTTAAGTTATTTTGCTTTAATAGGATGGGAAGATAGACAATTTTTGGTATCAATGGTACATTAGAACAGTTGTAATTGTAGTGATAAATAGCATAAAAAATGTTTTGTTAAATTTTAATACATATTTTAGATACACAGAAGCCGTCTAAGATTCATAAAGTTTTACCTCTTGTTCATCATCATCCTCATCATCAATCACAGCATGTATTACAGGTTTTATGGGTGTGTGCATTCTAGGTTTTCTGTAAGGTGTGGACTGTCCATTTTCAGTTACACCTACAAGCTTAATAGGAACTGTCCTCACTCTACTTGTAGATTTACCAGAAGTTTCATTAGGAGTGGAGGTGCTAGGATGGCCTGACTCTATTTGTATAGGCACATATCTTACATTCTTGTATTGTTTATCACCTTTGTCCCAAACATCTAAAAATGTAAATGAAATTTTTATACTTGATATTAAATTTTCAGTGTTTATGGATGCAATCAGACTTACTGTTTGAAGTCATTTTCTCTGGAAATTTGGTTTTCTTTAAATGTCGAAGTTTCTTGAGAGCCGGCGAATCATCATCCGAAGAAATATCATCGTCTACCCTGGAAGACAAGTATCTCGGCTATTACTCGTCACAAAAACCATATTAATGTGAGTTACACTGTTCACTTACTTCCAAAACCTGGAGGCATCCTTAAGAGATATTTTGATCATTATGCTAAGCACAGAGAGGAAGAAACGGACAACAATTTTCTAAGACTTTGCCGCCATAACTAAATCACAATGTTGTAAACATGTCATACATACCTGTCTCGTTTGGCACTAATTCTAATAGCGGGATTATCATCGCACCAACCAAGAAGATTGCGAACATAATCCAAAACGGACTTCATTTTCGAATATTTATCGTTCCATCACATCAGTTGGATAATGTTAAGCTCATTTACAAAAGAAAACGTTTTGCTTTTCGCTTCACACGACACAAACCATAGACCACAAATTATATGAAACACCACAGACTAGAAATTGTGTTTCGATAAACCAGATTAAAAAACCGAACAAGTGTCAGTTGGACTCGCACACTGAGGGTTCCGTCCGTGTAAGCTTATCTACGTTTATAAGATCTTAATTAACTATGCACGTATCATTATGGATTTTATCATACCTATTTTAAAATCTCTGGCTGGGGTCTGTTGGGGTGCTTACCCTTTTACAATGAAAATTCTATATAGTGCCTTAAGTACATACCTTCTTTTTGGAACCTTGTAATAAAACTTCCCTTCCCTGGCAATGTTAGACAAAATTCAATCTCATTGCATAAGTATAATTTGTGGTTGCATGAAATCTTCTCTAATAAACGCCTTACAAGTGGAATGTTGCGAACCCCCTCTGAATTTGAGACGCCTCGCTTTATTTTTCGTGTTTCCTGTTTCTCCTTCCATATATTGCAACTTCAATTACAAACCCTTCATGAAGTTTGTTATTCAGAAAGGAACATTTGTTGAAAATGGATTCAAAATGCTAAAGGAAACGGATTGGATAAAATGTATAAATATGGTAGTATCTCTATATAGTTTGTGGTATTTAGTTTCAAAGAAATATTTTAGTACAGTTGACATAGCACGAATAATAAAACATTATCTCCTAGCGACGTATCATTCCATAGATATATTAGAGTAGACAACACAGTATTAAGTGTATGTATGAAACCTCTTCAACACCCCCACTTGAGTCCCATACACTTCTTACAAATATCTAGCTTAATCTAGCTTTTTTTATCACCCTGGAAAATGTTAGGGACTCTTCAGGACACATCCAATATTATATAAAAAAAAAATTAAAAAAAATTTAAAAATCTCTAAAAATGCTGCTCTGAAATAGTGCAGCATTTTTGTATTAAAAAAAAATTAAGTGAGTTTTTTTTTATTTATATTTAAATCATTCTAATACCATGTCGTGAAGCGTCCCTTAAATTTTCCAGGGTGATAAAAAAATAACCGTATATATTTACTTATTTGAGAAATTTTAAAAATTTTAAATCCAACTCAAAATCAACACACATCAACTTCAAACTTGTCAATATGTTCTCTAAACAAAACACAGATAACGTTTCCACAGTTATGACTTCTTTACGAGTGCCCTCACCCACTCGTAAACAAGTCATACATAACTGTAGAAACGTTATCTGTGTTTTGTTTAGAGAACAAATTGACAAGTTTAAAGTTGATGTGTTGATTTTGAGTTGAATTTAAAACTTCTCAAATAAGTAATTATACACGGTTATTTTTTATCGCCCTGGAAAAAAGGGACGCTTCACGACATGGTATTAGAATGATTTAAATATAAATAAAAAAAAATAACTCACTTACTTAATTTTATTTTAAGTATTAAAAAAATACAAAAAATGTTGCACTAGTTGAGAGCAGCATTTTTAGATATTTTTTTATATTTTTTTATTTCATTTTTTTTAAATATAAGTAATATTGGATGTGTCCTAACATTTTCCATTGTGATAAAAAAATAACCGTGTATAAGTTTAAAATCTTTTAAATTTGTGTCACAAACAAACTTAGACCAGTATTTTCTTATATTTTGGCCTAGTTGCAATGAATTTTTAGCCGTATGATAATCGGTATATACCGAAAACGGCTACGTTCTGCGTGGAACCGAACCCTTACGTATGTGTGTACTTTATCTATGTTGGCAGCTCTGCGTTCGATTTTCAAAAATAGGATGTTTGGGAATTCGTGACTTCAAAGTCATCGCTGACTATTTAGTCAGCGGTGATTTCTAAATAGCATACGTAATTCAAAAATAGGTCTCCAGAGGCTCTAGACAAATGCCACACGCTAACTTTTCCGCAGTCGTTCCGCAGAAAAAATGTATGGAAATGACATTAGCTTACGACAACCTCACGCTATTTTTTCCGCAGCTAATGTCATCTCCATACATTTTTTCTGAGGAACGACTGCGGAAAAGTTAGCGTGTGGCATTTGTCTAGGGGGGCTGTTCAGTCCGCCATTACAAAGCACCGTGTTTGTTGTTGTGCTAAAATATTAGTCGGTGAGCATTTTTTGTGCATTTTACAGTTATACGTTTTTTATTGATTTTTTTAATGAATTCTATATAGAAAAACATAAAAAGTGTGTAATCTTGGATGCGGCGTCCCTAGTTTTTTTCCGCCATCTTAAAGCACCAACCCAAATGCTGGCACGCTTTTTTCGTAGGTATTTCATGTCTATTGGTATCTATTGTCTAAGGATTTTTAATTCGACGGAATTCTGACAGATGTCATCCATAGACAAATCAGATATCAATAACCTTTTCTGCTTCGAATTTATTAATTATTTAATAACAAAAAACATGAAACAGTATTAGATCAAGTAATGACATTGTAAATAGTGTTTGTTTTGTGCACTCAATGCACACTAGCTAGCTAGAATGTAAATTTTTAAGTGCTAAATGGAAAACAGAGTAAAACAACATATTTCTCAAATAAAAATATTTATTAATTATCATCACTTATATCATCATTGTCGTCATCATCATCCACTCGGATTATAAAAGAATCACACATACTATCCAGCAGATCATTAAGAGGACACATTTTATCCTCTTCTTTTAATAATATGGTTTATGCATTCCTGCCATTTTGCAGCTGTGATATTATATGCCCTCTAATATTAATTGTTTCACTTTGCGCAACTCGGAGTCGGAACGCGGTGCATGACGCGGCGTATTATAGTTTTTATTTTATTTTAGATTTGACATCTTGTTATATTGGCTCTTGTAAGAAGCAAAAATTTTACGAACAAAGAGGTTTTCCTAAAAAAGGTTGGCAGCATATGGATTATTGAACAGGGATCCCAGTGATAGAAAAATAATTTCCTTGACAATTATTGTAACTTCAATAATATGATATTAAACAATGTAATTACCATTTTAAAATTATCAGTAATTTTTTAAGATATAATTTTTCAAATTAAAATCTTAAATTCAAGAAAGGTTTATTTTTTATTTTGCTAAAATGCTCTCCCTTTTTAGTGAGAATCTTTCAATGTTGGCAACACTTCTGAAATTTCAGAATTCCGGACTGAAAAATTTGATCTGTCAAAGGAGTTCTGTGGTCAAGGCATGAGGGTCAAGGGAACTTTCTTTTCTTTACCCTAGAAGTTTGTTTTTCGATAACAATTAATTGTTAGAGTGTAACTAATTTGTTTTAAAGAACTACAAATAGTGGGTCAAAAAATATCGGTGTACCCCAGTCGACCCGATTATCGGTGAAGTTAGGTTAATTTTATTGATGGCAATGGTTTTTGTTACAAAAATATCGGTGAAATTGAATTATCGATGAATTAACGTCGAAAAATGGAAAATTGAAATGTATACCTACGTTACCTACCGCACAAAAAATCGGTAAAAAATTCTGTGGCCGAGCCAATTGTCGGTCGTGTGCGTTCGCGCTAAGTAAACCAATTCTCTTTGCAGACACTCTTATCAGCTCATCTCCACCCCTTGTGTTCTGTGCTCCACACTCAACGTAAAGAAAAATAAACAAAATACCTAGTTAATATAATATCACTAAAATCAGAATGTTACAACCAGTACTGCACAAATTGAAAGGGCTGGATATCATTTTGGCCAGTAAATCTCCAAGACGTAAAGAACTTCTTGAAAATGTTGTAAGTAATTGCATTATAGTATTTATCTTCCTTCTTTAGTTATATTAGGGATTATTTGATAACTTAGCAATAATCAAGTAAGAATAGTTGGTATACAGTTTTTATTTCTGTAACTTAGATGAGTTTTGACCTGTAGATAGGGTTGCCACCCGTACTTTATTATAAAGTATTGTACGTTATTTCGGGTAAATGTACTCTATACTTTACGCCAAAGATAAAGTACGCGAAAATACTTTATTTTGCGCGATTTGATTTCTCTGGGATTCATTAAACATTAAATATAAAAAAAATAGTTTATTGTAAGAATGTTTGCGTAATACGGAACGACAGATTATGTAGAGGTCGCCAAAAGCTCATTCTTCTTATAATTTCTCGTCTATTGGAGGTTAGACAACATCAGGGCAATTTTAATTTTATAAGCTGCTGCTCTGAATAATGAAGTAGTACTGCAGAAAAATCATTTCCGCAGGTTCTTCAACCACAAGTGCCGCCTCCTGTCAGCACTTCTCTTTCCAGCAACTTTCCCCTGAATGATGAGTTGGAGTAGTTTGTATTTATCATTTCTCATTCGCTTGATGGTATTCATAAACTCCATCTTCTTCTTGAGCCTACTTAGTACCTACACGGTGGTGATTCGGTCACACCATGAGATTTTCAAGATACGGCGGTATATCCACACCTCAAACGCCTCCAACCTTTTTATCATATTTTGTGTGAGAGTCCATGGTTCTACACCGTATTGTACAGAAGAAATAGCGGACTAGGCGTAGTCTTAAGTCAAGGCTCAGATCTCGATCAGTTCATTCTGAAAAAGGCTCAACGAGCCACCTCAATGGGGACTTTTATCTCCTGAGCATGGTCACCTCTCTCATTAATCCAACTTCCCAGGTATCCGTCACCCTTACTAGTATTCCCAGAACTCAGTCACCCTTACTACCAATTCTGTCCGACATAGAGCTACGAGTCATATTGCGGTGTCTTAGAGATCAACAAGTATTTGGTTTTTTGCAATATTGATGCTCAATCCCATTTCCTTACTTGAATTCATTAACATTATTACGAAGCTCCTGTAATGGCGCCAAATTGTTTGAGATCAAGGCAGTATCATCAGCATTACATATATTATTGATAGGAGTGTCTTTTACAGTAATGCCTGTATGACTAGCTGATCAATTCCGGAAAAGCTCTTCTGCATAGATGTTAATAAGAAGTGGGATTGATTTCAAAACTTCGATCAATTTCATATGTTGAACTTTATCAAAAGCTTTCTCGTAATTGATGAAGCAAATATGTAAGTCACGCTTCATGTCACGCGAGTACAAAAGAGGGCATCCCTAATGCAATCTATTTCTCTAGCCAGAAGCAGGAGTCTATTTCTAAAGCCAAACTGTTTGTCGCCAAGATCTTCACATATTCGGTATATTCTACCATGTACTATTTTAAGGAAGATCTTTAAGACATGACTCATCAAGCTTATTTTTTGGTAATCACTACAAGTTTTAGATCCACTTTATTCGGGATGGTGATAAAAGTTGATAAGCCGTTGTTCTGGTATAATACTGGTCGTATATATTTTATTAAAAGAGGTTTACGAGTAGGTCTAAATAGTCTTCTTCTATGAGTTATAAGTTTCCCACACCAACACTTCAAACTCTTCTGGTCTTGAATCATGAAATAATTCCTGTATATAATTAGCCCAAACTAACAGTTTCTCTTTCATATCTAGAACTGGAAGATTTTATGGATGAGGACAGGAGTTTCCCGTTTTCGGCGCATCTTTGACCTTCTTGTGAACCAAAGCCAAAAAAAAAAAACCAAAAGCTCATTCCTGAACGCAATTTAGCCGCAAATGTCAACATTGTCATGTCAAGGTGCTTAAAAAAATTCGTTTGTAAACATAAAGTGCAATAAAGTTGCTAGAAATAACGAAACATATATTTAAAGCATGATAATAAAGTGGAATAAAAAGTACTTTATGTTCCCACAATGTACTTTTTTTTTCAACCTTTTGAAAGCCAATGTACTTTATATGGACAAAAAAAAGGTGGCAACCCTACCTGTAGACCACCCTCAAAAGAGCTTGTAATAGTGGCAATTTTGACGTGTTGTCGTCTGTACATTTAATTGAACTGACACATCCTATTCATTATTCATTACAGTGTATCTAAATAAAAGTAAAGAACATGATTCTGCTCCTAATAAAAACCTAAAAATATGCAATTATGACGTACCTATTTAAACAGCGTTTCAATTAATGTCCAATAAATTCAGTTTCAGAATCAGTCATTAACAGCCTTCATAACACTTTCAGGGCTTGGAAGTAACTTTGTGTCCTTCTAGTTTTAAGGAGGATTTGGATCCACACAGATTTAATGGCTTTGCTGAGTATGTCGAGGAAACTGCACTTCAGAAAGTCTTAGAAGTTGAAAACCGATTGTTACGGATAGGCCATAGTCCAGATGTTATCATTGGGGCTGACACTATGGTTACCCTTGATGGGCAAATGTTTGGCAAGCCGACAACACAGGATGAAGCATTTAAAATGCTTTCAAAGTAAGAAAGAAAATAAAAAAAATTGTATATGTATAAGTGACATCAGTGTGGTACAGTAAGAGCTCTGAAGGTGACATTTGGTTCTTAGCGACCGCGACACGCGATCACGACCCATGACGACCCACGACCGCGACGGGGTCATGCGACCCACTGCTTAGTATCAATTTATATGGAATACTGAACAAACGCCGCAACCGCGTCGCGCGACCGGTAGGCGTGGCCAGAGAGCGGCGGGGAGACCGCGACCCGGTCGCATCGCAAGCAGTGCCGTCACGCGATGCAGGCCAGAAACCAATATTTTCAGAACTTTTCTTCTTTACAAATTAAATGTCGTTTTATGAGTATTTGAAAGCAACGCTCATCTTCTCCTTCTCGTGATGTGAAAATTGAGTCTATTTTCATTATTTTTTTCGTAGGAATCAATAACAACATAAAAAGAATATCGTCATCTTCTTCATCCTCTAGTAGCTGTTGAATAACTTTTATCCTAGCTGCGGAACAGCTCGCGACAGGCACCGATTGTCGCCCCGTCCGCCACCGACGACGTCCGAATGGGGGGTGTAAGTAATACATATACCCAGAGACACATCATACACAGAGAGAAGGATGAGAGAGTAGTTAGATAGCTAGGTATATGCATTACCATCATCCGGCGTGACGGGCGGACGGGACGAAAGTATTCTATGTATGGCAGGTTTAATTAAGTTACAATACAAATCTCATACCTGAGTTATCTTCTATCTTTGTCTCATTAATATCTGCTTCGCATTTAGATACATCTGCACCTGAGATATGAGCATCCCATGTATATCTAATTTCCACTGGATTGTACCGTTCACCTCCTGTGGGTTAAATTTAACTATTAACTAAATACCTTACATCATCAAGTAGTTTCAACTTCTTATCGTTGGTATTCAACGCTAGCAGCCTACGCTGCACAACACAAACACACTTGATTTCCCATCATGTACTACTAAACACCTTGGAGGTACTGCAGACCCGGTGACCAACAACCATCACCGCGGCTCTACCAACCTTAATAGACCCAGAGCTTCTTCTCTGGACGTCTCCAGTCGACTGGGCCTGGAACACTTATTATACCAGGTCTTTCTTGGCGGATCCCGGGCCATTTATTCTGGAGGCCCGGGGCTCGGCTTGTTGCCAGGACCTTACGTCCCGGAACCTCACCTACCCGATCACCTTCTTGGATCCCGGGCCATTTATTCTGGAGGCCCGGGCTCGGCTTGTTGCCAGGACCTTACGTCCCGGAACATCGCCTACCCGATCACTTTCTTGGATCCCGGGCCATTTATTCTGGAGGCCCGGACTCGGCTTGTTGCCAGGACCTCACGTCCCGGCAACCTCGCCTAACCGTGAACTTAGGGGGAAACCAAGTTACACTTATAACAATGAATCACACACATTACTGATCTTCTAACTACAAGATATGCAAGATACTTAGAATTATATCGACGGCACTTCAGGACTCAGCTTCAGCCACAGCAAACTTTATATTTCACTTTTACATCGAAAACTTTATTCTATTTACAAACTTATTTTGCCATAGACTAAAGAATCGCTATTAGCCTTATCTTAACTATGATTGGTTGAAGCGTGCGTCACTAGTGTTGCTATTTTATTATTGTCTATTCGCGACCTTCGCGACACTCCCGACGCAAGGAAGAAGAATAGCAACCAGGTTACTTGTGCATTCTTTTGTCGAGAGCTCTTACAGCAGCATCTCGACGAGGAGTTCTATCATCAGAACAATCTACCGGTCCAATTGTTTGACCTTCATAATCAGGATCATTGTCTGAACCTTCTAGTTTATCATTATCATCTGAATTTCCACCTTTTCTTTTTCCACCCTTTCCTTCCCTTCCATTAATAGCCTCTATGTATTCATTCACATTATTGACAGCATCCATAGTTTTATCAATTAGATTTATGCCTTGATTTGGAGGTGGCAATTGAAATGTATTACTGGAATCATCAATCTTTGAAGCTTCCTTCTGCACATCACGGCAATTTTCTTCACCTTCTATCTCTAGTGGATAGAGAAGAGCAACAGATCTGGTAAACACATTATTACCCACTTGAACTTTAGCAATACGACAGAATCCATCAGTTGCTCTGATTAATGAGACTATTTTGCGTACCTTTCATGTTGTTCTATTTTTGTTGTCATCTTTAATTTGAACGATCTGTCCTATGGCTGGTAGTAATTTTGACGTCACTGTTGGTTCTCTGGGTGAGTGCCAATATCTTTTACGTAGGCTTGGTAAATATCTGTTTGAGAACATTTGTTTTAACTCTTCTAATATTGTGAGTGCTCGTTTCCAGCCTCTGACAATTTACACAAATGCATTTTCGTAAGGAAATCGGAAGGCTTCAGTACGTGTTCTATTTCTGTATCCACACTGGTAAGTGGTCTCATGTTTATAACTGCTTCTATTTCATTGATCATAGTAACTAACTGATTGTATCTTAGTAGATGTTTCTGAAAGGTTCTTTTAATACCGTTTTTACGATTCCAATCAGACGTTCATAAAATCCTCCAAACCAGGGGGCCAACTGAGGAATGAATTACCACTTTATTTTCTTATCTATGTGATTAAGGTTCTTCTGCATGACATGAATCTTCTTAATGCTAGCAAGCCATCTTTTGCCGTCAGATTTTGAACAACCTCATGATGAATCGCCCTTACGGCCAAACACATAAATAGGGAAATCCATCTCTTACAATGTCTGTTCTCCATTATTAATTAGTACTCGAAAGTATTCCATTTGAATCTTATTTTCTGTCTCTGTTTCTAAATTTCTATTGTGTTGTCCTTCACACATAGTTTCTTCCTTATCTTTGTCCTTATCACGTTGGATTTCAGAAATAGCACCTAAATTATTTTTCGGAGTTGTATCTTTCTAAGCGTGTTCCGTCAGAACCTCCCCCGACAAAAGGGAAGAAGCAGATGAAGCAATATTGGGTGGCCATAACGCTGGGTCTTCATTAAGAAAGTCTGGCCCTATTAACCATCTTTGCTTTTCTTCAATTGAACTCATTATTCTTGTAGCTAAAAACATCTGCTGGATTAAGCGCAGAGGGAACATATGTTATTTCCAATTCTTTATTCCTTTTAATTTCTTCAACTCTTCTAGAAACAAGTGGTCTTCTACCACCATTCAAATACAGTCTCACTATCAATCCAAAGAATTTGTCTACTCATAGTACCTATAAAATATTTTAGTGTAAAATTTATCAAACATGTAATATTTAGGACTGCCATCAGCTCAATCGAGGAATCTTTATACTGTTCTGGTCTTTCAATGGAACTAATCTGAATTTTCCAATAAGGAACTGTAAAAACATGGAATACAGGACAATCAAAATTTCCTTTTAGGAAATATCTATCAATTTGTATATTTCTTATATCATTGATCTTTGTTTTTAATTTCTTTCCATTTTTCAGACTTTTTTTTTTTACTATTTAGAAAGGTACTATGAATGAATCAACATGGATCATACACTGACGCTATCACTTTAAATATACATATTTTTGTGTTTATAGTTGTCTGGAGTATAGTGATTTCTTTAGCATTTACATCAGTTATGTTGTGGTCTCCGGTTTCTGTATACTAACAGTTTCGTTAATTCTCGTAGGGCACAGTGCTCTATTATGATATCCATTTTCACAATGGCGGCATTTCTTCTTAGTGTCACCACTCTGAAAAACATGTCCTCGTCAAAGACAGTTGTAACAGCGGCCTCGTAGTCTAGCTTTTCTTTCAAGTATAGTTTTAAATTTGTTACATTCATCGTTATTGTGGCCTCCGTCACAAAATATGCATGTAGGTTTTTATTCTCTTCATTGCAGGTATGCCTTTTAATCTCTTTTCTTCATTCCCTCAAAATTTTTCCTGGCTTTAATATCGTCGCTTCCGCTGGTTTAAGATTTTTCTTCCTGTGTTATTGTCGTTTTTCTCAAGTCTGTATTCTTTTCTTCTCTTTAATTTTGTTTCTTGTTTCTTTTTAAATAAAAATTGTGACAGAAATTACTATTTTAAATAATGTATTATACTTAGATATTGACATAGTTGAATTGTATTTTTTTTATTATTGACATAAGGATTTTTTTATTGTAGTGAATAGAAAATTTAAGTATTACTTATTGATAAATGTATAACGTCTTTCAGAATGTTAGTGCAACGAAATAATTATAATACCTAAAAATAGTTGACGAAATATTTGCACATTGTTGTCAATAGGATATGTCGGAGCAACAGAATGTACTACCAACTATTATTGTACCATATTCTAGCAAATAAAATTATTCTATTCTATTCTATTCTATTCTTGATTGATTTCCATTTCTAATTCTAGTTTTAAATCTTCCTTGGCTTGATTTGGTTTGTTGAAGGTCACGCACATGAAGTGTTTCCACAGTGCATGGTTCTGAAAGCTCAGAACATTTTCTGAATGCAATAGGCTAGATGACTAAAAAAATTTTCTTGCTTTAATAGAAGCTCATTCATATAATAAACAGAAAGTGTTCACGCTCGAGGAAGAGCGAGTGGCGGCACTGCATTCTAGTCTGTGCAGTGACAGCTTTTTTGGCGGCCGGCCGCATGCGATATGTCAGTTGAGTCGAGTCGAAATGTCATGACATGCTTAGAGGTTATAAGTTCAGGCCGGAATAAAATATAATATACAATATTCAAGCAAATAGTGGTTTGCGCGGCGCACCTAATATCGGGGTGCGAAAGCCCGCTTTGTGTTGTGCGAAATCGCGTGTGTGAGTCGTGGTGGCCTATTAGGCATTTGTAGTGCTCCGGTCTCCACCGGTGGATCCACTGCAGATCTTCAGGAGCCGCGACTTCCTTCGAGCTAGCTCAGGAAGTCCACCGGCTACGGAGGAGACGGAAGGAGACAATTGGAGCCAAGGTAAGTAATACCAGCTTTCTATGAGTTGGTAGTCAAATAAAATTCAGCAATACAAGTCGGTGAAACGCCGACGTGGTGGAGTCTACTTGGGGCACCACCATCTCTTGGTAGCAGAGCGTGGTTTTTAGATTTGAGTGGTTCTTAGATTTGAGTATTTGATTAGTATTGTACAATTAATATTGTAATCTTGTTGGTTGTCCAAACGGGCAATACATATTAATTGGTTTTGATTGCTGATTTTAAACCGACTACCAGCTCATTTGTGGACCGATCTCCTTAACTAATTGTCATTGTATATGAAAAATTGGGGTTAAATGTCTTTGTTGTTCTAGTTAAGTTCTAGCATTTACCTATATTTGATTTTGGTTTGTTTTTTCATATCTTTGTTCTGCCCTTGACTATTTTGTTTGTTAAGTTGTAAACTTATACTTGAATTTGATTTGTTTAACAGATTTTGCTGCTAAATGACTTTGCTGTTGTTGTAATACACTATATTGCTGTGTTAAGTTTTAGCATTTACATTTGATTTTGTTTTGTTTGCCTTTGAATATTATGTTTGTTAAGTTATTGACTTAATGCTTGAATTTAATTTGTTTGAAAAATTCTGTTGTTAAATGCCTTTGTTGTTCTAGTTAAGTTCTAGCATTTACACTTGATTTTGGTTTGTTTATATATTTTGTTCTGCCTTTGAAGTTCCTCCCGATCTGTTTTATTGTCTGCGGTTGTCGGTCTGTTTGTCCGTGTATTATTATAGTGTTTATTAATTTTGGTGCAAAATGGTCCCGCCAGTCAGCCCGCTTAGTGGTGCCCGCGCGGGTGCACAAAAGATTTTGAGATGGTTTGCTAGTGCCGTCGCTTTGGTAGACCGACCAGACCGAGAACAGGCCTTGTTAATTCGGCATGAGGGAGTACCTGCTCGCTTGAAGGAATTGGAGCAGCTTTTTGTTGTTCATCAACAATATTTGCTCGACCACCCAGCCGAGGGTGCCGCTGAGTTGCGGGCAGTCGACCAATTTAATGCCGATTATGATCAGTGTTTTGAACAGGCGGATGTGATCATAAACAAGGCTCAGGCTATCCTATTCGCCCGGAGGGGTGAGTCGTGCACGCCCGGGGAGGTCAAGCCTACCCCGGCCGGCTTGCTGGGCAGACTGCCCACTTTAGACATCCCAACCTTTGATGGGAACCTGGCTTCTTGGATGGGGTTCATTAACCTCTTTGATAGCCTGGTTCACTCGAGGGACGACCTGTTCCCTAGCCAGAAATTGGCCTATTTGCTCTCTGCCTTACGTGGAGAGGCTGGTGTGCTTGTCCAGCATCTACCTGTCAACGATGACAGTTATGATATTGCAAGGGCGTTGTTGACCGCCCGGTATCAGAATGTTCGCTTGCTAGCGGACACACATGTGGCTGCCATTTTAGGGCTGCCACGAGTATCGCGGGTCTCCTCATTGAGGAAGGAGATTTTGAACCCGCTGCTGAGCGCTATTAACGCGCTCAAACGACTTGATCTACCGGTGGACCAGTGGTCCTTTATTTTGCTCCACCTCATCCTCGATAAGCTTCCCATGGAGATGAAGGGACGCTTCGAACAAAGGTACGGGGGCAATAGTGCCTCGTACCTCCCCCCCTTCTCGGATCTCCTCAGATTTTTGGAGGATGAGTGTCGGATGACCGACCACTTGGATCTGGCTCCTATACCGGGACCGAGTACAGGCCGCTATGAGGCGACCCGGGCAGCGCCACGGAGAGAGCGCCGCCCGTACAAGCAATATACTGCCGTGCGGCACAACTCTCCACAAGGGGAGAGGCCGATGCCTTGCAAGTGTTGCAAGCGGGATGGCCATCGTTTGCCGGCCTGTCCCAAATTTGTTGGCCTACGCACCGAGGGGCGTAGAAATATGGCCAAACAGCGGAATTGGTGCTACCGCTGCCTGGGGGCTCATATGGCCTCGGCTTGCCCCCACCCACGAGATTGTCACTGTTGTGGAGGGGCCCATCACCCCCTTTTGTGCTTCAACAATAGAGACACTCGTGAGGTGGTGAGAGAGAGGGACTCGCACACGGGCGGGGGCCCTCGCAGGTCACCCACATCTCCGAGGAGATCGGAGGGGCGTGCCACCCCTCCGCGGAGATTGGACAGGCGCCCCCCCTCCAGTGAGAGGATTGGGCGCCCCACCCCCCCTACGGGCGGGGGGGATCGACGCGCCGCTTATGAGGCGCCACCGCGGGATTGGGCCGCGGTTATTAGGGAGCCACGTCGGGAGACAATACGCTTCTCTCCCCCTCTGATGGAGAGACCCCGGTTGTCACGGGCTCCCCCAACTTTCGCCCATCATGGGCACCGCCCGGCCCCCCGATGCAGCTTTGGTCGGGGTGTGTACGTGCCGGATTGGGACCCGCTCGAGCGCCTTGAGCGCCCTATTCCTCCGCCGCGCACGCATTTTTCTTCGGACCCCCCTTCCCCCCCGTTGCGGGGAATGCGGGAGGATTTTCACTAAACCAACTGTCGGCTGCAACCCCCCCACAGGAGCAGGTGCTGTTACCAACAGCCTCCGTACAGGTGTGGGGCCCGAGGGGCACCTTTGTTTTAGTTCGCGCCCTTTTGGATACGGGAGCTCAGGGTTGCATTGCCTCCAGCTGGCTGGTCCGGCAGTTGAGTTTGAACACATCTCCATACCTTGAATCGGTACGAGGAATCGGAGACCTGCGGATCCCGGATCCGATCGGTCAGGTTTTGTTCTCCTTCTCCCCCCACTTCTCTTCAGCGCCCAAAATTGGCGCTACCGCGATTGTTTATGAGAAGGTTGTTGGTCAGCTTCCGCAACAGCACGTTTCGCGCGCTGTCGTTGATGCGACATCAGGATTGACCTTGGCTGACCCTTCCTTCCACCGAACCGGTCCGATTCACTTATTGCTCGGTGCCGATGTTCTAGGCCGCGTGTATTGTGGGAAGAGGAGAGAGTTACAGAAGGGTGGGCTGGTAGCCTTATCTACATCGCTTGGGTTTGTAGTGATGGGACCAGTTAGGCATAACCCACCATCTCCATCGGTGGACAGTTACATAACTGTTAGCTCCACCTTATCGGATGTCCTTCAACGGTTTTGGGAGGTGGAAGAGCCACCTACCGTGAAGCGAGTGAACCCCTTGGACGAGGAGTGTGAGTTGTTCTACCAGAACAATACAGGTCGCCTTCACTCGGGACGGCTGATCACTCGTCTGCCCTTTTTGTCAGTTCGCCCCTCACTTGGCAGCTCCCGGCCGTTGGCCGAGAAGCGACTGCTGTCCATGGAGCGTCGTATGAGTAGGAACTCCGACCTCAAACAGAAGTATGTCGACTTCATGCGAGAATATGAGCAACTGGGGCACATGTCGGTCTCGCGACTGGACTGGCGAAACGAGGAACATAATTTTCTTCCTCACCACGCGGTTTTGAAACCTTCCACTGGGAAGATACGCGTTGTTTTTGATGGGTCAGCTCCTACGTCTACCGGAGTTTCGCTGAATCAATGTCTGCATGCTGGACCGAAGTTGCACCACGAGGTGGGCGATGTATTGACCAACTTCCGTCGCCATGCCGTCGTCTTTGTGACCGATATCCGGATGATGTTTCGGCAGACTGTGATTCACCCGGACGATAGACGATATCAGCTCATATTATGGAGGGAGGATCCCAGGGATCCCATGCTAGTCTACGAGCTGAACACCAATACATACGGTTTGCGTTCGAGCCCCTTTGTGGCAATTCGCTCACTTGTGGAACTCGCTGAACGTGAGCGGTTACGATACCCTCGCGCATCCTTGGTTCTCAAGGAGGATGCATTTGTGGATGATATTTGTACGGGCTCCTCTAGTGTCGAGGAAGCCTTGATTTTGCGAGATGAACTAATTGCTCTTCTCGGGGCTGGTGGTTATGAACTGAGGAAGTGGATGTCCAACTCACCTCAGCTTTTGTGTGACTTGCCAGACGACCACCAGCAGGAGCCTCATATTTTTGAGAATGCCAACACTCCAGATTTACTGTCTGTTTTGGGAGTGCAATACAGACCTGTCCAGGACACGTTCACCTATCGATTGGAGCTGCCAAGCCCCAAGGTCTGGACGAAACGGTTAGTTTTGTCTACAGTAGCTCGTACCTTTGACCCAAATGGCTGGATTAGTCCCGTAGTGTTTTGGATGAAGTGCTTCCTACAGGAACTTTGGTCAGCCGAAGTGTCGTGGGATGAGCCCCTCTCGGGCCGTTTGCTGCGAGATTGGGAGTCCTTTATGTCGTCTCTCCCGGACATTAACCGTGTTAGTATCCCTAGACATATACTGCCTAAGGGACGGTTTACGGCCAGCCTTCATGGCTTTTGTGACGCGTCTGAGAGTGGATACGCAGCCGTCGTATATATCCGGACGGTCGATGATAGAGGAGCTGTTAAGCTCCACTTGCTAATTGCTAAGAGTAAGGTTGCTCCACTTCGGACTCGATTAACGATTCCGAAGTTAGAATTGTCTGGAGCTACTCTTCTGGTTCGGTTGATGAACCACGTTGTTGACACCCTGGGACGTAGTGTGGACTTTGAGTCGCTCTTTGCTTGGTCCGACAGTCAGGTTGTCCTGTGTTGGATTAAGAACTCCGTCCACTCCCTGGAAGTATTTGTGGCCAATCGGGTATCCCAAATACAGGCCTCGAAGGCCACGTTGATTTGGCGCCACGTGCCAGGTGAAATAAACCCTGCTGACTGTGCATCACGTGGCAGCGAAGCCCCTCAGCTTATTGACCACACTCTGTGGTGGGGTCCCGACTGGTTGTTACAACCGTCTTGGCCTTCCACACCAGCTGTGGTGAAGGTACCAAATCCGGGCTTGCGTGTTCACGCTGTCGAGACTATGGCGGCTCCAGAGCGGGAATTTTTATTAGACCGCTACAGTTCTCTGGACAAGTTGCTCGGCGTGACCGCTTGGATAAGAAGATTTATACGAAATTGTCGCCGGCCTCAGGACAAAGATTTGTGTCCGGTCCTCTCACCGCAGGAGCGCCAAGATGCTCTTCTGCATTGGGTGCGTATGACCCAGTCTAGAGCGTTTGAACCGGAACTTAAGATTTTCCGTACCGGGACGTCCAAACTGAAGGGACCCTTGGTGCGTTTGACTCCCTTTCTGGATGATAAAGGATTGTTGCGTGTAGGAGGCCGATTGAGGCACGCTAACTTGCCATATAGATCACGTCATCCCCTGTTGCTCCCCAAGAACGGACCATTGGTGCGATTGTTGATCATTGATCGCCATGTGAAGAATGCTCATGCCGGATGTAATGCATTGACCGCGCTCCTCCAACGGGAGTTTTGGATTTTGTCAGCGCGAAGAATAATCCGATCTGTTATCTTTCGATGTCTGCCCTGCTATCGTTTACGCCCCGAGACGATGCAGCCCCAAATGGGTGATTTGCCTGCTGATCGTGTGAATGAATCGATGACCTTCTTAGGAGTTGGAACTGATTTTGCGGGACCATTCACTATAAAAACGTCGCGACTCCGTAATGCTAAGACTGAAAAGGCTTACTTGTGTGTGTTTGTTTGTTTGGCCACTAAAGCCGTTCATTTGGAGGTGGTGAGTGCGCTCACCATGGACGCTTTCTTAGCAGCGTTAGGCAGATTTGTCTCCCGCCGGGGACTGCCTTCTCTAATTCGGTCCGATTGTGGGACGAACTTCAAGGGCACTGATAGACATATAAGAGAAGTTTGTGAATTTTTAGATAAAAATAATATTGAGATCGGATCCACACTCTCCCGTAGGGGGGTAACATGGCGATACTCCCCGCCGTCTTGCCCTCACTGGGGAGGGATTTTTGAATCTGTTGTAAAGGCCGCCAAGACTCACCTTCGCCGCGTTATTGGGGAGACTATTCTCACGTTTGAGGAACTCGCGACGGTGTTTCATAAGATTGAGGCGGTTCTCAACTCGCGTCCGTTATGTCCGTTGTCTACCGACGCGAACGATTTGCAGGCCCTCACGCCGGGCCATTTCTTGATAGGCAGACCACTTAACGCCCTGCCCGAGTATCCTTATAGAGATATCAATCCCGGACGCCTTTCGCGGTTTGAGTTGCTCCAGCAGCTTACCCAGAGCTTCTGGCGCCGCTGGCACCTTGAATATTTACACATTTTGCAACAGCGCGTTAAGTGGTCAGATAAGACAAACCCACCGAGGGTTGGAGACCTCGTGTTAGTGAAGGACCCAAACCTGCCACCCTTACGTTGGCGTCGCGGACGCATTGTCCAACTTACTCTAGGGTCTGATGGTGTGCCCAGGTTTGCCGAGGTCCTAGTTGGGGATTCTGTTTTGAAGCGCGCGGTCGCTACTCTTTCTCGCCTCCCCTTAGACTGATTTGGCGGACAGTCCGGGACTGTCCGGAGCGGGGGGATGTTCACGCTCGAGGAAGAGCGAGTGGCGGCACTGCATTCTAGTCTGTGCAGTGACAGCTTTTTTGGCGGCCGGCCGCATGCGATATGTCAGTTGAGTCGAGTCGAAATGTCATGACATGCTTAGAGGTTATAAGTTCAGGCCGGAATAAAATATAATATACAATATTCAAGCAAATAGTGGTTTGCGCGGCGCACCTAATATCGGGGTGCGAAAGCCCGCTTTGTGTTGTGCGAAATCGCGTGTGTGAGTCGTGGTGGCCTATTAGGCATTTGTAGTGCTCCGGTCTCCACCGGTGGATCCACTGCAGATCTTCAGGAGCCGCGACTTCCTTCGAGCTAGCTCAGGAAGTCCACCGGCTACGGAGGAGACGGAAGGAGATAATTGGAGCCAAGGTAAGTAATACCAGCTTTCTATGAGTTGGTAGTCAAATAAAATTCAGCAATACAAGTCGGTGAAACGCCGACGTGGTGGAGTCTACTTGGGGCACCACCAGAAAGAAAAAATCGATTTTCGAATAACTATAAAAACAACCAAGATATAAGGTATTAAAGATTTTTCTCCATCTCTTTCTAGCAAAACGGCAATTTACAAGGAGTTTATATGGCCGTACTCAACTATGACGTCACGGTTGATGTCGGATCTCTCTTTCTAATCGCTTTCAAATTAACAACTTAAAATGCTTGTATCTAATGTATTTCTAAGCCGATTTTAATTCTGATTTCACAGGACTCCATCTTTTTCCACGGTATTTTAATATTTAATGACGAGACGTAAAAATTAGAATTCAGTCATCATCCCAATTCTATCAGCATCTTCTTTAGCTGTAATCATTGTATCCAACTGTTTTCTTATTTCTTCTATAGCATCAGTACTTGTTCTAATTTTAATCTCATAAATCAAATCTGAAGGGAACTTTTCCATAATGAGAAATCTAAGGTGATTGTGATTAATATCTTCTCCTAAAGTTTCCAATATCCGAAGATGTCTTTCCAAATCGTCGAAGACTTTCCTACAATTGGTTATGTTATTATCAGCGGATTCTATTTTATATAATGCTGAGTAGTGTGCATCAATGAGATGTTTCACCTTGCCATATCTTTCCCAAAGGGTGTTTAGGGCAATAAGATAGTTTTTATCGGTATTGCATTCTTAGGTTCTCCAATTAGTGAAGCTTTTAAATAAAGAAGTTTATTTACATCTGAGATGTTTTTACTATGTACACTCGATTTGAACCTATCAAAGAATGAGTGCCAGTTGAGAATATCCCCATTAAAGGTAGGTAATGCTACCTTTGGGAGTTTACCGGCATCATATGACCTTTCTTTATTACTCAATTCCATTTTTGCAGAATTAACTTATGTTAGTCTTCAGCTCAACTAACACTTCTTCAGCGAGAAGTTGTTTTTCTGACATGACCGATATCTCTTCTATAGGAGCATCTTCATTTATTTTTAAATATTCAGTCAATTTTTCTTAGAAACTTTTATATTTGAGTTTAATTTATTATATTATATTTGTGCGCCTCAAATCTCATTTGAGGTAAGGGTATTTGGAAGGTCTTTGATTCTTAAAAGATTTTTATCAATATGTTCATATACTAATTGAAGTCTCTTTTTCCGAATTTCTTTCATATTGAATCTTGTAAGTGATATATTTCTCACATCTATAGGTAAGACTTATGACTTAAGTATCCCTTTGTCAAATTTTTTTTTTTTTTTTTTTTTTTTTTATTGTTATTTAGACTTTATAAAATTTTTATTCAGCTGGTTAACTAGTTTAACTAGTAATAAGTTATTACTAATACAAATTAGAAACATAACTTATTATTAATCAATCACTTGTAAATATCAAGAACACATACTTACATATACTTGGTTCTCATCTGTGTATAACAAGCACTATAAGTATTTAAATACCAATATTATTAATAAATATATTTATTTGACTGATCACAGTACTTTCCAAGATCATCATCCATCCATAGTTAAGTTATAATAAATTGAACCAGTTAAGTCAAGAATATTATTTTCAGTAGTCTAATTCAAAAGAATAAAATGAGTGGTTCTTAGTTCTTCATTCAATTCCTTTTGTTAGAATTTACCAACAAGGGAACAATAATTGTTTAAATGAAAATCATAAACTTGTTACCACTATTTAAACAACTTCAAAAGAGAGAGTACCTAGATGTAAACTTTTCTTCTTGATTTTTAGTTTTTTTTTGGTATTTTTTTTTATTTTTATATAGCTTAGGCCTCTTAAAGATTAAAGTTTCATTAAATATGTGGGAATAAAACCACTAATAAATCAGTTTCACTTCACATGGGATAACATTTACTTACATTTACTGAATAAAATTTTTTATTTACATGATAGTCGCAGGCTTCCCTTACCAATCAGTGAACTAATAATATTCTCACAAAGTAAGGTAGTGTTTTCTTTCAATTCTTCTATTCTATTCTATCTAACACTGACAGTACATGTAGCTGTACATGCTGCTGTAGATATACTGTCTAAGAAAATGGGTAACCAGTTAGACAAGCCTGTGCAAATATGCAGTTTCTTTATCTAAAATTATAAATGTTCTGTTCTAATAACCTTAGTTTCTTATATTCTTTAATAAATTACAGTACCTAAGTACTTAAATATTAAAAAAACAACTCTGCTAGCTCAAGTAAGTTTTAAAAATAAAATACACTATGACACGCTCAGTGTATTCACACACTAATTATTTTCTCTTTATTTATTCTTTAAAACACTGGGAAAAGGCTTATAAATTAGCTGGTATTTATCTTCTTTCACTCATGTTAAATAAACACATATCTTACCAAATATGTCATATTTTAATAAATGTACAACATTTACTCTTCACCAGTGTTATTTGTAACTTTAGCCAAATTCCCCTTTTTACAAAAGAGAACAAGAACATGCAAAACATACAAAGTGACGCCAGTTTAGGGTCAATAGGAATCATGCCTTGTTGCAACATTGTCAAACAATGTGGCTTTATTATTTAGTAAGTTAGTTTTTGTTTTTAGTAAAAAATGTACAACCAATAATATTGCTATCGGTATGGCCGTGCATGCTATAGCGTATTTGTGTGCCTCCTCATCCTCATTCTCACTTGTTTTCAGCAATTCTGGCAAGTGATGAAGTTTGTATTAAGTATGATACAATCACACCAAACCCATACCTTGTTAGGTCTTAAAAGTAGGCTTAAGTAATTAAGACAATTTAAGGCAAGTGCCCGTGCTTGAATGCAAGCTATGAAACAGCTTCAGATTTTCTTATCCACATAAATTACTTGGCATTTTCTTAACAAATTGTTATACACATTGCAAAATCACAAAACTCCTTTTGTCGTTTCTTTCTACTTTTTTATTTAAAGCTTTTAGCATAAAATTGCAGGATGGCGCCAGAGTTCATGGAATGGACGGAACTTTAATATAGCGTCGCTCCACATGTACACATACCTATTCAAACAACAAAGCTTCGCACACATAAACAAACTGTTGTCAGCCAACACACCACAAATTGATGTTTCCATTAGCGGGAATTTTGGGTTTCAATTGTTTTAAGAAATAAACATAAATTCTTTAATAGTTACAGGTAATGAATGAAACAAAATAAGAATTTCTAATCAGCTAGGCATAACCAAGAATTCGCGCTCTGGACGCCGTCGAGAGCACACGCGCCCACCGAGACGCTTCGCCGGTCGTATGCAATAGATTGCAAGTGTCGGTCTCACCGGTCCTGGTCCCGCCGGTCCTGGTCCCGGTCCCGCCGGTCTCGGCCCCGGTCCCGTTGGTCCCGCTGGTCCCGCCGGTCTCGCCGGTCCTGGTCCCGTCGGTCCCGGCCCCGGTCTCACCGGTCTCGGCCCCGGTCCCGCTGGTCCCGCCGGTCTCGCCGGTCCTGGTCCCGTTGGTCCCAGCCCCGGTCTTGCTAGTTCTGGTCCCGGACCAGTTGATAAAATTGGTGTGGTTTTGTTGTGAGACCCCCGAACACAAACTAAGTGTCGTGGCGAACACGTAAAGTGAAGTGTCCTTACAACTTCGACAAGTGTTGATCTCGCCGAAGATAGGAAGAACGGGCCAAGCGTTGGTCCTGGTCCTGGCCCCGGTCTCGCCGGTCCTGGTCCCGGTTCTACCGGTCCTGGCCCCGGTCTCGCCGGTCCCGGTCCCGGTCCCGCCGATCCTGGTCCCGGTCCCGCCGGTCCTGGCCCTGGTCCCGGTCTCGCTGGTCCTGGTCCCGTCGGTCCTGGTCCCGCCGGTCTTGGTCCCGCCGGTCCTGGTCCCGGTCTCGTCGGTCCTGGTCCCGGTTCTCCGTGCTGGTGTTGGCACTTCCGGTGCCTAATAGTGCTGTGCAGTGTGGTGGCGACCCCGGCGCTTTTGCGTCGGGCGAACGCGGTGTTTTGTGTGGTGTGGTGCTGTATCGTGTGTGCGCTGCTGTGCAAACAGGACTGCAGTGCGGCCGCATCGTGCGCATCAAGACTCCATATAGACCGTAAGTGTTAGTCTATAAGGTAGTTGTAAGGACAATTTTGTGGACCCTAGTGGCTTAGTTTTTAAGTTACAAACACTAGAGTGCTTAATTTTAAGGTAGGTTAAGTTTTATCTTTAAGTTGTATATTTGTGTATTGCTCATTTGTACAATTTTGTGTGTCACGGGCTAGGCCCGTAGCTTTGTCCCACTATGGACAACTTTAGCGTCTCCGAAGCCTCAGAGGCGACGGACGTTGAAATCAGGGACCTGATGGTGAGGCCCCTTTCGGGAGTTAGTGTTCAGGTGGTGGACGCCAGTGTGACTGATGTCAGGACCCAAGAATGGGTACTAAGGTCGGAAACGCCGGCGAGCCGGAAGAGGCCCTCCTTGGGCAAGTTCTTCAGCGCCAGCTCTGGGACTGACTCAGAGCTGGAGGTAGAGACTGAGGTCGAAATGGAGGCAAGGGCTAGGACCCCGTTGCCGAAGGTTGCGCGCAAGGCCCGAAAGGCCAAGAAGAATAAGGGCGTTAGCACCCCCGATGACGCGGGAGATTGTTACCTCCACACGACCGGACTCTCCCAGGCCCGTAAAGAGCTGGAGGAAGGCCCGGCTGAAGCAGACGTCCCCAAGCCCCCAAAAGGGAAAGGCAAGGGGAAAACCTCAAAGAAGGAGAGGTCTCCCTCACCAGAGGGCCTCACCAACGAGGAACTCCTACACAGGGCGGAAGCGAGCGCCTCGCTTATTACGGAGGTTGCCAAGAAGTCTGGCAACCTCAAGGGTACGTGCGTGAGGGACCTCAAAGAGGCTTCCACATCCATCCTCGGGGTTGCCAGAACTCTGGCTGATAGGAAGACCTCCGAGGAGGTTCGCCGCCTACAGGCCGACAACCGCCGGCTGAAAGGGCAGCTCGACGCAATACAGTCAGAGCTTGTGGCCCTAAGAAGAGACTACTCGGAGCGGGGAGCTGGGGCGAGCCCACCGCCAGTGGCGGTACCAGCTGCAGCAGCAGCAGAGGCCCCGAAGGGGGACATCGTGACCCGGGACGAGTTCATGTCATTCATGGACTCGTTCCAATCGGACATGATGTCCCTCTTCGGGAATATGTGTGCGGCCAGGCTGGATGGCCTGGAGGTGGACGGGCGCCTCTTGCCGGCCAAATCGCACAGGCCCCCATTGGCTAGCGACAAGGCTGCTGAGAGTCAGCCCGCGAAGCAGGCACCCCCCGCTGCTGATGCGGAAGCAGCGCCAGCACCCAGCGGGGGTAGGAAGAAGAAGGGAGTGACCACCCTGGCCCCCGAGGCGAACCTACCGAAGAATGCCAGGGAGGTAAGGCCGAAGAAGGCCCCGGCGGCTCCAGCCGCGACTCCTGAGCCGGTGGCGGGCCCTTCGAGGCCTGACACCTCCAAGCCCCCCGAAAAGGAGGGCTGGAGCACGGTGGTAAGGAAGGGGCGCAGGAAGCCAGCCAAGACGGCTGCGGTGACGGCCCCGGTCAAGTCCGCGCCCCCTCCACCCCCAACCACCGCCGCAAAGCCGAAGATGCCTAAGGCACCCAAGACTCTGGCGGTGGTGATTAGCCTGTCGCCCGAAGCGGTGGCAAAAGGCGCCACATACGCCGCCGCCATTGCAACGGCGAAAGGCAGCATCAAGCTGGGGGAGATGGGAATTGTGGGGAGCCCCACGTTCCGGACTGGGGTGACGGGAGCTCGGATCATGGAGCTCCCGAAGGGCACTTCGCCGGAGCAGGCTGACGCGCTCGCCACACGCATAGCGGGGGTACTCGGCGACGCCGCCAAGGTGGTGCGTCCGACCAAGACTGCGGACATTCGAGTCACCGGACTGGATGACTCGGTGACCGCAGCGGAGGTATGCGAGGCCTTGGCCGCGTTGGCGGAGTGCCCCCGCTCTGCAATCAGGGTGGGCACTGTCCACCCTGGCCTCAGGGGCATGGGAGCCGCCAACGTGTCAGCTCCCATCGAAGTGGCCAAACGCCTCGCAGGCGCTGGCAAAGTCGCGGTAGGATGGAGCAACGCCTCCATCCGCCTGCTGGAGCAGCGCCCCATGCGCTGCTTCCGCTGCATGGGGATCGGTCACCCTGTGCAGCGGTGCCCCTCCGCCAAGGACCGCAGCGCGCTCTGCTTCCGCTGCGGTTCGGAGGGGCACGCAGCCGCCACCTGCCAGGGGCAGATAAAGTGCGCCGTGTGCGCCGACGCCGGCAAGCCTTCCACTCACCGGATGGGGGGCCTCAGTTGCAACCCCCCACCGGTGAGGGGAAGACTGATGCCGAGGGCTGCCACAGTGGCGGCTACCGGGCGGGCAACACTGTCCGCCAGGGAGGAGATTTCCATGGACATCGCCAATGGCCAGTAGGTCCACAGGGAATCTCCTCCAAGCCAATATCAACCACTGCGCCGCGGCACAGGATCTCCTGTGCCAGTCGATGGCGCAGTGGCAGATAGACCTGGCGGTGGTCGCCGAGCCGTACGCGGTGCCTCAGTCCACGAGGTGGGCTGAGTCCACCGACGGCTTGGCGGCCATTGTGGTGCCGCCCACCAGCTCGGCCCCCCTCATCTCGGTTAGAGAGAGGGGGCCGGGTTACGTGGCCGTCAAGTGGGGAGAAGTGGTGGTGGTGTCCACCTACTTCTCCCCGAACCGCAGTCGGGCAGACTTCGAGGCCTACCTGACTGCGGTCGAGGGGGTGGTAAGGAGGGCGGCGCCCCTGCAAGTTTTGGTGGCGGGCGACCTCAACGCGAAGTCGCGCGTGTGGGGCTCGCCCGCCACGGACGTCAGGGGTCGTTTGGTCGAGTCCTGGGCCACGAGCCTGGGCCTCGACGTCCTCAACCGAGGGACCACCCCGACGTGCGTGCGGTGGCAGGGTTCGTCGATCGTCGACGTGACCCTAGCCACCGCACCCCTCGCCGCAAGGGTGAGGGACTGGAGAGTGGAGGCAGAGGAGGAGACCATGTCGGACCACCGGTACGTCCGATATTCGGTCTCCCCCTCGCACGCCTCCACGTCTCCAGCGGGGACGGGTGCCGCCTTCCGCCGGTGGGCGGTGACGCACCTCCAGCCCGACGTGGCGCTGGAGGCGGCGATGGTGCGGGAGTGGTCTGAGCTGCCCCCGCACCTCGCCGGCGACGCTAACGGCATGGCGGTGCACTTCGCAGAGGACCTGAGAGTCGTCTGCGACGCCGCCATGCCGCGGGCGAAACCTGCCGCCCGCAAGCGGCAGGTATACTGGTGGTCGCAGACCATCGCGGATCTGCGCGCCACCAGTTGTAGGGCGAGGCGCGCCTACCTGCGGTGCAGAAGGCGCACCACCAGGAGGACGCCCGACGAAGAGGAAACCCTGCGTCGGGCGTACAGGGAGGCGAATAAGGCCCTCAAGACGGAGATCTCGAGGGCCAAAACGGAGTCGTGGAACTCTTTTATAGAGCTCCTCGACTCCGACCCCTGGGGACGGCCGTACCGACTGGTGAGGGGGAAGTACCAAAACGGTGCTCCCCCGATACACCAGTTGGACGAGGGGCTTGTACAGAGGGTTCTAGGGTCGCTCTTCCCCGACCCTGGACCCTTCGAGCCCCCGAGGATGGTCGCCCCCAGCGCCTCCCTCGAAGTGGAGGAAGCGGGCCCTCCCGTGTCGGACCTCGAGTTCGACGCGGTGAGGGAGCGGTTCCGGCGCAAGGGGAAGGGGAAGGCGCCGGGACCGGACGGGGTGCCAGCGAGGGTCCTGTGCCTGGCACTGGGCCCCCTGGAGGAGCGGTTCCGGGCGGTGCTCAATACGAGCATCGCCTCGGGCTGTTTCCCTCAGTGCTGGAAGGTGGGGCGACTCTGCCTTCTGCGGAAGCCGAATCGCCCCGCCGATGCCCCGTCGGGGTACAGGCCGGTGGTGCTGCTCGACGAGGCCGGGAAGTTTTTTGAGAAAATTCTCGCTTCCCGGCTCGTCGAGCATCTGGAGGGCCCGGGACCGGACTTGGCTGAGTGCCAGTTCGGTTTCCGCACCGGCCGGTCCACCGTGGACGCCGTGGCCCACCTCAAGAGGTGGACTGAGGGGGCCACGTCGGCGGGGGAGGTTGTCGTTGCGGTGTCATTAGACATCCGCAACGCATTCAACAGCCTCCCCCACGAATGCATAGAGGAGGCACTGCGTTTTCATGGAGTGCCCCTCTACCTCCGCTCCCTCATCACCGATTACCTCCGCGGGAGGGAAATCGTGTATGAGGGGGCGGACGGTCGCGTCCACAGGTGGCCGATGGCGGCGGGAGTACCCCAGGGTTCCGTGCTGGGCCCTCTGCTCTGGAACCTGGGGTACAACTGGGTTCTGCGGGGCAACCTCCTGCCGAACATGGAGGTTGTCTGCTTCGCCGACGACACCCTTGTCGCGGCGAAGGGGCGCACGTATGAGGAGGCGGTCCACCTGGCGTCGGTCGGCGCGACGATGGTCGTCCGGCGCATCCGCCTCCTCGGGCTGGACGTGGCCGTCGAGAAGACGACGGCCATTTCGTTCAGGCCGCCGCGTCGCCGCAGACCCCAGGCGGGGCTCCGTGTCCGAGTAGAGGGGGTGCAAGTCCAGATCGAGAGCTCGATGAAGTATCTCGGTCTGGTGCTGGACCCCCGATGGGATTTCGGGGAGCACTTTAAGCTCCTCGCCCCAAGGCTGTGTGCCGCCGCGGCAGCCCTCGGACGGGTCCTCCCCAACGTGGGGGGACCAGGCGCAGCGAGCCGTCGACTTTATCAGACGGTGATAAAGTCGATGGCGCTGTACGGAGCCCCGATTTGGGCGGAGCGTCTCGCCCCCCGAACGGTGGCCCTCCTGCGTAGGCCGCAGAGGGTCATTGCCACCCGGGCCGTGCGGGCCTACCGCACGGTCTCTCACGGGGCGGCCTGCGTTCTAGCGGGCTCGCCTCCGTGGGATGTCGAGGCACGCGTCCTTGCGGCCGTGCACCGACATCGGGTGGCAGCGAGGAGTCGGGGGGAGCGCCCCCTCCCGCAGGAGGTGGCGCGCACAAGGCTCCTGGCGCAGAGGGAGGCTCTCCGCCAGTGGGCCGAGACGCTCGCCCACCCAGCTGCCGGCCACTGGACGATCGAGGCCGTTCGTCCAGTGTTGGAGGAGTGGGTTGGGCGCCGGCAGGGCAGCCTCACCTACCGGATGGTGCAGATGATGACCGGGCACGGCTGCTTCGGCCATTATCTGCACCATGTCGCACGGAGGGAGGAGACGCCGCAGTGCCACCACTGCGGCGCTCCCGACGACACGGCCGGACACACCCTCTCGGAGTGCCCGGCCTGGCGACCCCAGCGCGACGCATTAGCCCTCGCGCTGGGCCTAGGTAGGGGTGCGCCCGTCGTGCTGGCCAACGTCGCACGCGAGATGCTGACCAGCGCGACGGCGTGGGAGGCTGTCGCCTCCTTCTGCGAGGAAGTGATCTCGCAGAAGGAGGCAGCGGAGCGGGCGCGAGAGGTTGACCCTCTCGCCGCACCGCTCCGGCGCAGGCGGTTGGGTAGGAGGAGGCGCGCGTTCCTGGACGCGCGCCGCCAACTCCCCTAAGCAAGCTGGGGATGAAATGGCCCGGCCGGCCGACAACCGGTCGGGAGACACTTTTCTACCCCTGGCCTGCCCGTCTGGGGGGTCGAATTATTGCACTTGTCGACCCCCCCGTAGAGGTAAGACCTGGCGCTTGCGTCAGGCCTACAATCCAGGGGGCGCACTCGGGGAATGGCTAACGCCGATCCCGAGTGTGTCTCTACGGAGGTAGAAGTTGCTCTGGAGGGTGGTTTAGCCAGGTATGGGGTTACCCAGGTAACCCGAGTCCAATGGCATATCCTTGGGGCGGCTTTGTCAGCTTTCAGCCCCTTGTTGAATCGTAAAGAGATTCCCCCGCCTCAAAAAAAAAAAAAAAAAAAGGCATAACCAAGAGTAATTACATCCCAATTTTATTAAATATTTTGCATTTCATTTCTCATAAGTTTTCTTCATGAGTGACTTATTGTGTGCCATCTGTTGAGATGTATACATGTAAGTTTTATAATCCTTTATCTCCAACTTTTCTATGTAGAGGCCGTAACCAGCAAACAAACAAACAATGTTTTTTCCTTTTTTGGAACAAACAATTTTATGGAAGGAAAGGGTATTTATCTCAGAACATGATTCATTTTATTATTCACAACTTCACATATTCAGCTCCATTTTCTTCTATGGAAATTATAGCTCAGTTTTTGCTTTATGTTAATACCAATTTTTACTAATTCAGAAATCTAAATGCCACATATAATTATGCTCTTCATATCTCAGGTACAGATCTCATGAGGTGATCCCAGCACCTCCACCATGTCGCCCCGCCCGCCACCGACGACGTCCGAATGGGGGTGTAAGTAACACATATACCCAGAGACACATCATACACAGAGAGAAGGATGAGAGAGTAGTTAGATAGCTAGGTATATGCATTACCATCATCCGGCGCGACGGGCGGACGGGACGAAAGTATTCTATGTATGGCAGGTTTAATTAAGTTACAATACAAATCTCATACCTGAGTTATCTTCTATCTTTGTCTCATTAATATCTGCTTCGCATTTAGATACATCTGCACCTGAGATATGAGCATCCCATGTATATCTAATTTCCACTGGATTGTACCGTTCACCTCCTGTGGGTTAAATTTAACTATTAACTAAATACCTTACATCATCAAGTAGTTTCAACTTCTTATCGTTGGTATTCAACGCTAGCAGCCTACGCTGCACAACACAAACACACTTGATTTCCCATCATGTACTACTAAACACCTTGGAGGTACTGCAGACCCGGTGACCAACAACCATCACCGCGGCTCTACCAACCTTAATAGACCCAGAGCTTCTTCTCTGGACGTCTCCAGTCGACTGGGCCTGGAACACTTATTATACCAGGTCTTTCTTGGCGGATCCCGGGCCATTTATTCTGGAGGCCCGGGGCTCGGCTTGTTGCCAGGACCTTACGTCCCGGAACCTCACCTACCCGATCACCTTCTTGGATCCCGGGCCATTTATTCTGGAGGCCCGGGCTCGGCTTGTTGCCAGGACCTTACGTCCCGGAACATCGCCTACCCGATCACTTTCTTGGATCCCGGGCCATTTATTCTGGAGGCCCGGACTCGGCTTGTTGCCAGGACCTCACGTCCCGGCAACCTCGCCTAACCGTGAACTTAGGGGGAAACCAAGTTACACTTATAACAATGAATCACACACATTACTGATCTTCTAACTACAAGATATGCAAGATACTTAGAATTATATCGACGGCACTTCAGGACTCAGCTTCAGCCACAGCAAACTTTATATTTCACTTTTACATCGAAAACTTTATTCTATTTACAAACTTATTTTGCCATAGACTAAAGAATCGCTATTAGCCTTATCTTAACTATGATTGGTTGAAGCGTGCGTCACTAGTGTTGCTATTTTATTATTGTCTATTCGCGACCTTCGCGACACCGATACCAGTATAGTACTTCGATTTCTAATGATTGTAGTATGGGAGCTAAGTTTTCAAAAATGGATTTTGAGGACGAAGTACTTCTTTTGCTTTTACTGAAAAGACGACAACGAAAAAGAAAGCAGGAAGAAATCCTAATAAGAAAAGGGTAAAGGGGTCACAGAGACGTTTCAGCCTTAACATACGGATGGGAATAATTTCAAACCATCTGATTGGGCCTTACTTTCTACCTCCAAATTTGAATGAAGAGACCTATGAAAATTTTTTGAGACAAGATTTACCCGATTTGCTCGACGACATACCATTAAACCTCATTCGAGACATGTGGTTTCAGCATGACGGGTGCCCCGCGCACTTTAGAAGGAATGTCAGAGAGTGGCTAGACACTAATTATCCAAATAAGTGGATCGGGAGAGGTGGGCCTACACCGTGGCCAGCTAGAAGTCCAGACTTGACACCTATGGATTTTTATGTGTGGGGGCACATGAAAAGTTTGGTTTACAATGAACCTAACCCAATTAACATCTGTTGATGTTTTGAGGCAGAAAATTATTGATGCTGCTAACGAAATAAGAAGAGGACTAACAACTGGGGTAGTGAAAAGTGGCTTAAGACACAGAATGCGTGTATGTGTGCGAAATAGGGGCGGACATGTGGAACATGTACTGTAAAAGGATTAATAAACCTCATTTGTTACCTATTTGGATTGTTTTATTTTGTTATCTGACTAAAGTTAAATTTGACGCTTAAGCATCGTTATTTTTTACTACTACCTGGTAGCATATCATCAATGTTTTTGTTAAAAAATTCCAATAATACCCTATTGTAATATAGCTTATCGGAAAGCTGAAGAACCGTAAATATTTTTAAGCACATCTGCAGCACAACTGTCATAGACTTTTTTTAAAATATCTTACAAAGAAAAAAAAAACGTTTCACAATTTTATTTCTTTTTTTAACAATTAGTCGTCTAATACGACTCAGTAGGTACCTGCAGTTTTTGTGTTTAAAATAATGGAGCAACTAATCTGCCACACAAAAAATACAAAAACAAAAACATTAGAGGTAGAAAACACAAAAAAAAGGGTCAATAGACAAAAAATCTGGATTTTTTATAAAAAATCTTCAAAGTTCCATAACTTGAGAACGGTTAAGTTTGGGGTATGGGGTTCCATAGTCAAATCAGTCAGGAATGATGAAAACTACCACCTCTTAAAGGATTTAGGTCGACTTAACCTGTAACCCTGCATATGCTTTTTATATGTTTGTTCACGGATAACTTCGTCGTTTATGAACCGATTTTAATGATTCTTTTTGTATTCGATAGAGGATACTCCAAGGGTGGTCCAAAGTTAGGATCTGATAATGGGATCCCATAAAAATCGAGGAAAACCATTAAATTTTTATGTGTCCAACGTGTTTTGTGTGTATGTTACGCGATTACTCCGCCAATTGTGGACCGATTTTCAAAATTCTTTTTGTATTCCATAGAGTATACTCCTGGGGTGGTCTCAAGGTCACCAAAGTCAGGATCTGATGATGGGATCCCATGAAAATCGAGGGAATCCCTAGGGTTTCTTTTTACTAAAAAGACTTCATTCACTAAAAAGTTAAAAATAAAAAATATTTTACAAAAAATAAAAACCGACTTCAAAACCACTGAAAAGTTAAAAATAATATAAGAATAGGTACAGACAACATCACACTTCTATATCGAAGTCGGTGCCAAACGATGCCAAATGTGGTATGCTATCAGCAAATAGATCTAATTCATATTACATCTATTAGATCTTTCGAAGATGGCTAAGAATAGCCATCTCTAGACCGTACGCCTATATTGAATATAGTTTTTAGATTTTGAGTTTGAGATATAGGTGCAAAATAGCAGACAGATGTGTCATGTGTACCTGGCAATATTTTATGAAAATTATTTTTTCAGATTGTCAGGGAGGACCCACACAGTGTACACTGGGGTGGTTGTTAAGTTTGCAGACGAAGTTACCAAGTTCACAGAAAAAACTAATGTTATTTTTGGGCAGCTGGACGAGGCCCAGATAAGGGGTTATATAAAAACAGGTGAACCTATGTAAGTATGAGATGAAAATATACACAACCTGTTAAAAAAATATTTCTTTTTTTGAATATCTTTTATCACTTAAATTAAAATTGTTTAAAGTAGTTACGTGTTGCAGTGGTCTTATGTCGTTTATACCCTTAGATCATTTAACCTATGAATGCTCTAAGTTTATACCAACTGAATTGCTATTTAAGCATAAATATACAACAAGCAGTCCTGGTATATTCAATTTTTGTGAACAGTCCTAAGATATGAGAATAAGGAATGGCTCCAGACTTTCCAGACTAGAAATCTGATTTGATTTCCTAGTTAAAGGATGATTCCCATTATACTGTGTCTGTGTTGCAGCTAGACCAAGCTCTGATTGGGGCATGGCTGGTGCACAATCAAATATCTAGAAACTTAGTAATAAAACACTACTACAGTTACTACTACACTTAGAAAGTTAGAACTTAGTAATAAAACACTACTACAGGGCGTGTATTATGACATCTTAATTCCAGCCAGTTTTGTTAATTGCTAAAAGTCTTTCTTTTACTCATCATACAAAGAGAAAGAAATGGCATTTTAACAATTTAGAAAACTGCCTGGAATTTAGATGTCATAATACACCCCCAGGGCAAAAGTAATTTGCACTTATCATCTGCCGAAGATGGTAGCTAGCTTCATCTGGTCTCCCCAACAACTAAGGAAACTGGCATTCTTACCATTGATTTTCGGAATGCACCAATATTTATTATACACCGTACATAGTTATTGTACAAACAGCAACACTAGGCTTTACATGTTGACCTTGAGACCGCCCTTATGTGGCTCGTAATAGCGGCGGCTTTCGTAATGCAAATGTAAAGCTTGACGTGTTGGTGACTGTACATAGTAATCTATACACGGTGTTTCATAATAACCAATAAATAATCAATGCGTTATCTAAAACTAATTATTAAAATGTGTTTACATGTAATGTCATTCAACCCAAAATTTTCATGTATATCATAGTATCATCATCATGTCTATGATTTACATATTTTTTGGTTATTGGTTATTATATACATATTTTAATGCGTTATCTAAAGCTAATTAATTAATTGTGTTTACCCGTAATGTCATTCAACCCAAAATTTTCATGTAAATCATAGACATGATGATGATACTATAATATACATGAAAATTTTGGGTTGAATGACATTACATGTAAACACATTTTAATAATTAGTTTTAGATAACGCATTGATTATTTATTGGTTATTATGAAACACCGTGTATATAAAAGGAGATGTTCCCATCTATAGACTAGACGCACGCACAGCCGTAAACGCTAATGGTAGAAACGTGAAATTTGGACAGTTGTTTTAATTCAAAATACGGACGCACACTAAGAAGGGAAATAAAAAAAATTAACCTAAAGGGATGAAATAGGGGTTGCAAGTTTGTATGGAAAAAACTTTAAATTAGCGACGATTTTGATAAAACTTGAGATTCATGCTCTTAAAAATATTTCATTGAACACGTGTTTCATGGTTTATTGGAATTCACCCCCTTAGGGTGCAAAATAGGGGTTGAAAGTTTCTATGGAAAATATTTAAATTCTGCTCTTATTTCTATGAAATTATTTTTCCTACGGGAAAATATAAATTCCCACGGGAAAAATATAATAACGCGGGCGAAGCCGCGAGCAGAAAGCTAGTTAATTATATTCAACTAAACAGATGTTATTATGGCAACAAGCTTGACGGTGACAGCTACCCTGGCAATCTCCGAAGCCCTATCATCAATGAAACCAAGCCCAAAAACCAAATGCCCCAATGGGAAATCTAACGCCCAGACCACCAGCAGGCGTAGCACGGGCTGCCAAGACTGGACTCGAGTCACGCACGATTTCAGTGACATAATCTCTATGTCCTAAAGAGTAGCACGGTGGCGCGTATTTAGTGTGACTGACGTGATAAATTCTCTTGAAGCTCGTTAAGGAACACGTGTGACTGAGTATTATCACAAATTTCTTGGTGTGCCTGTGCGCTGACTGCTGTGGTTATAGCAAGGGCTTTAATCCTTTAGAAGATGTAGTAGCAGTCGAAGAGCAAAAAATTGATGATAAAACTCAGTCACACGTGTCCCTTAACGAGCGTCAAGAAATTTTTATCACGTCAGTCCCACTTAATACGCGCCACCGTACTACTCTTTAAGACATAGAGATTATGTCACTGAAATTGTGAAATAATGCGTGACTCGAGTCCAGTCTTGGCAGCCCGTGCTACGCCTGCAGACCAGAACCAGATGAACTTAACTGCCGAACCGCAGAAGAGTTAAAAACTAGATAAGTTGCAATGCAAGTTTGTTGTTACTATTATGTCTCAATATTTCCATTGTGACGTAGTGATGATATATTTTTTATTTTATTTCAGGGATAAAGCAGGTGGCTATGGCATCCAAGGCATCGGAGGAACACTTGTGGAACGTATTGAAGGTGACTACTTCACCGTAGTAGGTTTGCCATTATACAAACTGTGCTCAGTGCTATATGATATGTTCAAAGAGTAATGTAACTATTATTTGTTTTGACATAATATTATAGACATTTATAACAAAAAACTGATTCTTTGTAATATTATTTTGTTATAGGCATTGCAAAACTATAACATGACATTGACTAAATTTATTTTTTTATTGACTTAATGATTTTTCATTCCATAGTTATAAGCCAGTTACATTATGCTTTATGGAATTTATCTATCGTATATGTATTTGTTTTAAATACTTTATTTAACATGGAAATGATGATTGCTTCAAATTGTTGTGGCCATGTTCATAAAGATCTTAGTTCAAAGTGTTTACCAAAGATGTTTCTTAATATGTTTACCTCAGTAGTAATGAAGTAAGTTAAGTGCTTAAGTTTTATTTTATTGTTTTTGTATGTCGGTTTAATGTTATTTGGATATATTTTGTATTATTTTTGTTTAATAAAAATATAAATAATCGCAGAAGTCATCCCTTAAGGGGGAGAAAAGGGGGGTGGAAGTTTGTATAGGGAATCAATAACCGCTGAACCGATTTAGATGAAATTTGGTATGGAGATAGTTTGAGTTGTGGGGAAGGATAGAGAATAGTTTTATCCCTTAATAAATCATTCCCTAAGGGTGTAAAAAAAAAGGGGGGGGGGAGGGATATGTAAAGGGAATCAATGAAAAAGGATTTCCACGCGGACGAAGTCGCGGGCAAAAGCTAGTAAGCAATAATTGTACACTCGCAGCGATTGCGACTGTCTCTAAAGATCGGTAATAAGCCTGCGGGTCTCAGCTGTGAAAAAAATCTAAACTCAGTCTACGCAATCAAAAGGTATGATTTGACGACACGGTTAGCGCAGAGGTCGAGTGATCGCCCACTGCGCTACGGATCGCGGGTTCGATTCCCCTACGGGACAAATATTTTGTATGGCCTGCAGAAATTTGTTCCGGTCTGGGCGTATGTGCATGTGATATTCTATGTTTGTAACTGCACCCACGACGACACAGGAGAAAATCCTGGAGTGTAGGCGACGTTTTTTTTTAAAAATAATTAAGAAAATGTTTTGCGATTTCACAAGAGAATCCTTTCGCGGTTGATCTAGCATCATAGAATTTGGTAAGAAGCTATGTCTTTCAGCACATTATAGGGATGTATCTGAAAATCGTAACTAAGTATGTAGTTAGGAACTTAGTACTTACACGCTTAGAAAAAATTGTACGGCTCTCTCGGTGCGAGAGTTCAATGATGACAATGCAATGTGGAATGTGGACACATTTTTTTTTCGTAGTTGCAAAATGTGTAAGTGTATTAAGTACATAATATGTAGTAACTGTGTATAAAATACATAGCGGTAAGTATATTGTGAACATGACCGCATTTTAGTAAACTAAAAAAACTGTATGTTTAACATATTTGTTTGAAATATTTAAACTAGAAATTAAATGAAATTATTTGGTGCGTCAGTTACATGAAATTGTTTCCTCAATGTATGCCTATAATCGGTTTACCAATGATGGTTACGTTGCTAAGCGGGTTTGTATTGTATATTATTTATAGGGTCATTAAGACCCTATAAATAAATAATATACATATACTATATATAATACTGTCAGAAATTTTTTATAAACTACTTACTGGGTTAGTATTACAAAATCTATTGTATTGATGTCATCATTTAGATTTTTTTAATAATTTGTAAATTACTTTTCTATCTTCATTCATGACTTAAATAAGAGAAGTACCTACTGCCTAATGATTAACTGAAAAGGGTTAAAACTACCTCATCCTTTGGATAAACTTGTAAAATATTTATATGTATACTTATATTCTTAAGGACAATAATGTATTGTTTTTTTTTGTAACAGTAAAATATGTATAGTACTCGAGGTACTTGGTAGTTTCAATTATTAACCTACCATACAATTACCTACTATAGAAATAAATATAATTTAAGGGTTCCATAGTCAACAAGGAACCCCTGCCGTTTTATTACCAAACAGGCCAAATTAATCTTGGCTTATATCTGATGCTGTCTAAGATGCTGCAGGTTTAAACCAGGTTTTGAAATAAGATCATTATAGTTTCGCCATGTTCGTCGGTCTGTGTGCGGTTTAGCTCGGAGGCTCTTCACTACTAGAAAGCTATAATTTTATATAGGTCAGTATATTAATCATGTCGACGAAAGAAGTAAAATAAAATTGTGAAAATATTTTTTTAGGGTAACCACACCAAAACAATTTTTACAATTTTATTCTAAGTAGGTACTTCTTTTTCGAATACCTCCTGTGCATGTAAAGTAGGAATGGTTTTTTTTCCACTCTATCCCATAGTGTGGGGTGTCGTTCGAAAGGGCTTTCAAAAATACTACGGGTATGTGAATAATTTGCGATTCAGCGATCCGTTTGTGAAATATAGTTTTACACCCAGTTCTGTTCAGCGATAAAATTAACTAACAAGCTGTCAAATCTAATGCTAACTATGAATTGAGTTGCTGAAAGCTAAATCAACTTATCAATGTGTTAGTTGACACAGCTGTCAAATTTATTTTAAAATTATTAAGGAAAATATATGATTTTAGCCACAGAACACAGAAAGAGGTTAGAAAGGCAATCATGCACCGTTTGTACGGGAACCGCTGTCGCCAGTTTTGCTCCCACTTCTTTTCCTTGCACCGCCCATGCAAAGTCGCGCGAAATCGGGCTGAGCCAATCACAACGCTCACTAGGCTCCTCATTCATAGTATTTCACTGACGTCAAGAGCCGCGTGTACAAATAACATTATTTTAGTGATTGACATAGTGATTGATAATAGCTATCGATATTAAATATTGCCAGCAATTTAACCATTTGAAATATTTAGAAAACCAAAAAATAATTATTACTTTCATTATACGTTTATAATTAATAATATTCAAGTAATATTTTGTTTCTATGTAACAAAATTAAAGCTTTTTAGCTCAAAAATGTTGTAGGTTAGACGTAAAATAAAAGAAAAACTATAATACTATAATGCACCGGTCTGAAAGCACAAACTAGAATGGATAATCTGACAAACGGACGTGCGGTAGTTTAGTTGTTAGGATATTTTAGTTGGATGGAGAAGTAAATATTTACCTGTTAATTTGTGTTTTTTAAAGTACTCAAATCTTCATGTCTTGCATGCCACCTACCTATGCTAAAATAGTCATATAAATATTATGGTGATATTAAAAATTCTAAGTTGTAAAATTAGTTTAGAATTTGCCCATAATTTTTTTACTAATCGAACTAATTGTATCGTGAAAATTGAAATTAATTTTACAATTTTAATCTTTGATTACATCGCCGTACTTATATGAATAGGATGTTAGAAAGGGTAGGTGTTAGCTTCGCCAAACATTCTGTATTATCGATAAGTAATAATTATTATTATGGCATTTTAAGTGACAAATAATATGTTATTTTTACTTTATACAAATATTTTAAAATATACATTTATCGATAAAATGTAATGCGTGCGTTTTTTGATTAGCACGGCACTATCCCTTGTACTGCGACTACTGCGTTAATGCTCATTAAGCCAAATGCGTCACTACCGAAAGCAGTGTACTACATTACGCGCTCTAAGTAATATGGCAAGAATCGCGGGCGTACATTGCCGGTAATGTATATTTTTTAGAAAAATATTATGTAACTTATCGTTATTATCAGTTTTGGTGGATTTTGACATTATGATCTATGGAATATGGTCATTATGATTAATTTACTACTTACCTGTGAAAAGAAATTCCTTCTTTAGCTACACTTGACGCCTGACTTCTTGTTTTACAAGTAATTATAGCACAAGAAGGCATTTTTTTATATTTATAGCGCCGCGCTTCACAATACACTCACTGTAGTTGTCCGTCAGTGATTAAACAACGCGTTCGCGTTGCGGGGCCACAAGTATGAGCATTTAGTCATAGTTGTGGCTACGCGTGCCCCGCCCACATAGCCCTTCTAACCTCTTTCTGTGTTCTGTGATTTTAGCAATGTGACCGTGTTTAAAAATATTTCTCATGAGAAATCAAATTATTAAGGATAAGTAAATTTTGGCTAACCAACGTTTCGGAAACTCAAATTGATCTGACACTGCTGTTAAGATGACATGGATGTTAGTTGAACAATATTTTGATCGGCCTTTCAGAAACTGGTGGTTAAGTGCTAATTTTGTCAGAGTCAAGTGTCCGCTGTCAGCTAAATGATTTATGGATACGTGATAGAACCTCACTGTTTCGAAAAGGTCACTTTTGTTGGGAGCATCGCCGGATTTAGGGGAGGGCAACCGGGGCTACAGCCCCGGGGCCTCCACAAAAGAGAGGCCCTCACAATAGAGACTCCGGAAAAAAAAATTCAAATTCAGACTAGTAAACACTAGTAAAAAACTTTTCCTTTAATTTTTTCTTCGCGTTTTACCTTTACCTACAGTTATTTGTAGAAACATGATTACATTAAATAATAACAGAAATCATCGATCTATATTTGTTCACTCCAATCAGGCAATCAGTAAAATATAAAAATCTTAAATGGCCCTGATAAGCACTTGTTCATTTTATTTGGAAAATAATTTGGGGCCATGGGGCCTCCACTCCTTTGTTGCCCCGAGGCCTCCAGACCTTTAAATCCGGCCCTGGTTGGGAGTAACTCGCACACAGTCACTCGCAATGTTTTTATAAATGGGCGGTAATCTATTGCTTGTACTGTATTATATTATCTGTGGTTGAGGTATAACGAGAGGGGCGATTTATGCCTCATCGGCACGGATTTACACGGTGTGACTACGGATCGGTTAGGATTTTTCCTTTTGGCACAGTAATCTATACTAATATTATAATGCTGAAGAGTTTGTTCGATATTATTATTTTCGGGGGCACAGCTAGAAAATTATAAAATTACAGTATAACTTCGTACTAGATAACAAATAGACCATGAGGCCGGGTCGTAAATATTATATTTATGTTTAATTGATGCTAAACCAAGTTTTGTGTTTGATATGAAAAGCAGTACATTATAACTCTTTATTGTGAATAACAATTCTGGCCTAATAAATATAAGTTTGTATGTCAAAGTAGACGTAAGTTGGCTGTAATAGTAGAGATATCCTACAGGAAATCTTTAACATGGGTTATTTAGAAAACCTTGTGATGCAGGGCCGTCGTATGTTTTTTTATTCGTATATTCCTATTGATTTGATATCCATATAGGTATGCAGGGTTTATCGTGTGTCACTTTTTTGCCAGCAAAATATCGATGGTCTCGCGTCCACTCATAACCAGAAATCTCATAACCAATACGTAAAGGTCTAAAACTCATAACCAACACAACTACACAATTATGTACAGTCCCACTATTGAAATACTCATTTTTAACGAAAATATTAAATGTTTATAAGCTCTGAAATTTTATTTGTAGTGCCTGATGAAAAATCTGTGCAATTGTGCAGGCGAGCCGCGCAACCAGGGAAGTTATGCTTTGAATGACCTCACTCATCTCACGAATGTCAGAAAGTGAGAACAATGCCGGAGACCTAGGCGAATCTAACAAAGATGTCTATCATTTTATATTTACGTATTTAGTACCTATGCACTTTATATGAATCTAGCAAGTGCTTTTATTTTTATCTTCAACCCAGTTGAAACAACCTTTTTCTTTACCGAATCATCCGCATTCGGCAGGCTTTCCGCTCGCGTCTTCACCCGCGTTATTATTGTTTTCCCGTGGGAATTTTATATTTTGTAGCCTATTATACACCGCTATTTTTAAGTTATGACAAAAATTTTGTGTGCTTGTTCAGACAAGCAAACTGAACAACTTTCACTATGGGACCAACTTCCAAATCGCAAAAAAAAGTCGGCTGTTTCATACATTTAGGTTCAGTGAATGTTGAACATTTGTATGGAACAGCTGATTTTTTTTTGCGATTTCGACGTTGGTCCCATAGTGAAAGTTGTTCAGTTTGCTTGTCTGAACAAGCACACAAAATTTTTGTTATAACTAAAAAATAAACTTGTATAGAAGACTGTTATTTATATTTAGGAGCTCGAATAATAAATTTCATAGAAATTGGAGCAAATTTTGAATATTTTCCATAGAAACTTTCAACCTCTATTTTGTACCCTAAGGTGGCGAATTCCAATAAACCATGAAACACGTGTTCAATGAAATGTTTTAAAGAGCATGAAGCTCAAGTTTTATCAGAATCGTCGCTAATTTGAAAAAACTCCTTACAAAGTTGCAACCCCCACTTCATCCCTTTAGGGTTATTTTTTTTAATCCCTTCTTAGTGTGTGTCCGCATTTTGAATTAAAACAACTGTCCAAATTTCACGTTTCTACCATTAGCGGTTACGGCTGTGCGTGCGTCTATATAAATGGTAACTTCTCCTTTTATATAGATATTGTTTGTTTTTTTATGGAGGGCCCGGCAAATGACCTCCTTCGGCCTGATGTTAAGCGGTGAAAGAGGCCCAAATGAGTTGACAGATAGAGTAGGAACGACATCCACTATCCTACCTGCCCGCCCCTTGCCGGCCCAAAAGATGCTTTTTCACGCCTCTTTTGAAACCCATGTCGTAGCATGGAGGAAACATGTGCGCAGGTAGAGAATTCCAAATTGCGACTGTCTCATAAGATCGGTAATAAGCCTGCCGAGTGAAACAACACCAGTTAGTGCATTTTTAGATTTTCATATAGGATGGAGTAAGTCCACCAGGTTCCCTAGCCCGCTCCCCTAGGGGACCCACGTGAACTCGTTAGTTCATCAGTATGCCCCATATGTTTTAAGTACGTGATGATGTGTTGACATGCACAATTTATTTGTAGTGATAATTGCGATTGTACTGTCTATCTCTGATAGTCGATTCTCCTCATTGTCCGACTATCTATCTGCCTGTCTATCAAGACTCTTTTGTCCAGGAATGCGTAGACAGATATCAAACCAAATTTTATATCAAACTAGCCGTGCCCGCAAACTACGTTTTGCCGTATATTTTTTCCCGTTTTTGCAACATTTTTCATTGATGCTCAGCTCCTATTAGTCGTAGCGTGATGTTATATAGCCTATAGCCTTCCTCGATAAATGAACTATCCAACACAAAAATAATTTTTCAATTTGAATCAGTAGTTCCTGAGATTAGTGCGTTCAAACAAACAAACAATCAAACATACTCTTCAGCTTTATAATATTAGTAAAGTATAGATTCTCGGATCTGCAGTCTCTTTCAACTGTAAAACTTGAAAGTGCAGTCAAATATGACGCATATTTCGCTACTAGCTGTACCCGCGAACTACGAAGATCAACGCGTTCTTAGTTTCGATTCTTCTATATTTTTCCCGTTTTAGCAACATTTTTCATTGATTCTCCTCTCCTAATGGTCGTAGCGTGATATAATATTGTTGCGCCGATGGTATAAGAAACTTCCGGCGTCGTTTTCTTGGCCTTAGAAGCGTTTTCAGCGGCCTGAAAACGCAGTTCAGCGCGTTTCAGGAGGTGCTCTATCACATACTAGAATATCGAAATTTTACCCAAGTTGCCGTTGTTTTCAGGCGCCTGAAACATGTTTTCAGTCCGTTTCAGGCTACCCTCTATCGAACCACATCATAACCTGAAAACCCGTTTTCAGGCGTTTTCAGGACCCCTTAAGGGCCTTTGAACCACACTTCGATATATGACTAAATTTTCAATAGGAGTGAGTGAGATAGCACGATAAGAAAGAGACAACAATAGTGGGCACCTTCCAGAGATAAAAGATAGATCGAGATGCATCTAGAAACTTCTAAACGTGCTGACAGACAGAGATAGAACATGCTCATAAAGACAAACATAATCGGGAATGCGATGGAACTTTCTAGACAGACAAACAATCGATCGGGTATGGAATGTTCTAGAATAGAACATTCTCGAATGTCTCGGAAGTTCACCGGTTCTATTGTAGAAGCGCGAAGGCATACACGGAACTTTCTAGAAGACTAACGATCGATCGGGTAATGGAATGTTCTAGAATAGAACATTCTCGAATGTCTCGGAAGTTCACCGGTTCTATTGTAGAAGCGCGAAGGCATACACGGAACTTTCTAGAAGAGAAGATAAATAATCGATGGGTACGGAATATTCGAGAATGGAACATTCTCGAATGCCCCGAATGTTCGTCGGCCTTACTATATAAGCGCGTAGGCGAATGCACACAGTTCAGTTCTTTTCAAGAGAGCGAACCGAGCGGATCAAGCGATACAAAGTGACTTGGAGCGATCATCTGCGACTTGGAAGCGTGTTATAGTGAAGTGTTGTGTGTCAATAGTGCTTATAGTGGTTATCAGTGTTAAGTGAAGTGACTTAATTAGTGCTTAATTAAATCTTATCTCATAATTGTCGGTGTTTTGCGAATTTTCTATTAAACACCCACCCCACAAACGTAACAATATTATATAGCCTGAAGCCTTCCTCGATAAATGGACAATTCAACACAACAATATTTTTTCAATGCGGTCCAGAGATTAGCGCGTTCAAACAAACAAACAATCAAACACTCTTCAGATTAATAATGAAATAAAATGAAATAAAGTTTATTGGTTACAGAGCCGAAAGTCACAGAATAATTAAATTACCAAACATAGAACAGTATAAACGGCATTATAACCAAATGGTCGCCACTCAGCATCTGCTGCAACTTGGGAGGTCACAGCGCTGGTCTTCCGTAGCACCAGTCAAGAGTGCGGTGCGGCCAACCGTCAAACCTCAAGCTTTTCGAGTCACAAGTCAACTACGCGAAGTGCTTAAATAGCTCAACAAAGTTTGGTATAATATGGGTATAAAGGTGTAATAGTTATCTCAACAAGTTATGTGGAAAGAATAATACAATAAATATTATAATAAATATTAATAATAAAGAAGCACCACAAGACGACTACCTACGGATACAATTTTTGGAGATCTAATAAGTGTTTGGAAAGAGATTTTTTAAATGCTCGAATTAATGTTGAATTTTTAATGGGAGGGGGCAAGTTGTTCCAACATTTCGTGGCAGCATAGCGAAAACTGCCACGAAAGGCAGCCGTCCTATACTGCATCATTATCAGGAATGTGGAAAGGCGCTTACGATTCGAGAATGTTAACTTTTCATACAAATAAACTGGCTTTTGGTTCTTTATAACCCCAAACAGTAGTGTGGCAAAATGAAGAGTTCTTCGTGAAGCCATATTAAGGAATCCAAATTTATTTATGTATGGTGAGATATGTGCTCAACGTGGGATAGAATAGCAGAATCTAATGCAGGCATTTTAAACACGCTGAAGTAATATAAGTAAAGTATAGATACGTGTATCTTGCGATTTCACAAGGGAATCAAAACCTATAGGTTGCTCCTCGTTGACCTAGACTCGTGAAAATTGGCAAGAAGCAATGTCAATACATGGTGACACATGCAAAGGACAAAATCTGAAAACCGAAATGTTTAGATAGGAACATATGAACCCATATACTTAGACTAGCTGTGCCCGCGAACTACGTTTCGCCATCAAAATGCTTAACACAGTGTTTAGTTTTTCCTCCATTTTATTCCATAATGATTCAACTTTATTCTGCATTTCTTGAGCAGCGGCCATTTCGAAATTAGGACAATTTTCGTAGGTTCGTAATGCTCTAGTACTCTTCAGGGCCTACTTTTATTTAATACCCTTATTGCTGAGTTTGAAAAGAAACTTTTATCCGCCTTTTTTGAGCGGCGGGCATGTTGAATTTACGTCAATGTTGCTACGTTCATAGTGCTCTACTGATCAAGGCCTTTCATTTGATACCCATATTGCTGGGTTTGGAAACGAACTTTTATCCGTTTTTTTGAGCGGCGGCCATATTGAATTTTGTGCGATTTTCCTAGGTTCATAGTGCTCTACTCTTCAAGGCCTTTCATTTAATACCTATATTGCTAGGTTTGGAAACGAACTTTAATCCACCTTTTTTGAGCGGTGGCCATGTCGAATTTACGTCAATATTGCTAGGTCCATAGTACTCTTCTCTACTCATCAAGGCCTTTCATTTGATACACATATTGCTGGGTTTGGAAATGAACTTTTATCCACCTTTTTGAGTAGCGGCAATGTTAAATTTATGTCAATGTTGCTAGGTTCATAGTGCTCTACTCATCAAGGACTTTCATTTGACACCAATATCGCTAGGTTTGAAAACAAACTTTTATCCTTTTTTTTGAGCAGCGGCCATGTTGAATTTAGGTCCATTTTTCTAGGTTCCTAATGCTCTACTCTTCAAGGCCTTTCATTTGATACCCATATTGCTAGGTTTGGAAACGAATTTTTATCCACCTTTTTTGAGCAGCGGCTATGTTGATTTTATGTCAATGTTGCTAGGTTCATAGAGCTCTACTCATCAAGGCCTTTCGTTTGATACCCACGCACATTGCTGGGTTTGAAATCGAACTTTTACCCTTTTTTTTAACGGCGGCCATGTTGAATTTAGGTCGATTTTCCTAGGCACCTAATGCTGTACTCTTCAAGGCCTTTCATTTGATACCCATATTGCTAGGTTTGGAAACTAACTTTTATCCACCTTTTTTGAGCGGCGGCCATGTTGAATTTATGTAAATGTTGGCTAGGTTCATAGTGCTTTATTCATCAAGACCTGAAGCGGAGAACAAGTGGGATGAGGCTGAATCCTGAATTAATGAAAGCGAGCGATTGTAGAGAAAATGGGTATATTTTGTAACAAATCGACATATAAAATCTTGATAACCGAATACAATATAAAACTGACAAGTACACTAGAATTTTGACATATAATTTTACCAAAGACAAACTTAAACCTAATCGCTCTGCAACATTCCGGCCCCTTGTGCAGAAATGCACAAATTAATTTGGCAGAGGAACAATTTTTCTCAGGGGCCTGCGTAATGTGCCGCCGGCAGTAGCAACGTCCACCACTCTGACTACTCTGTCCCTCCCTGGGTATAAAGCGGTGATGCGCCCACGTGGCCATGTACCTCTTGGTAGGTTCTCATCCACTATTAGAACAGGGTCATCCACTGAAAGTTCCACCGATCGAGACCCGGGTTGTCTGGTTTGTAATGTAGGTAGAACTTCCCGCATCCATCGACCCCAGAAAAGATCGGCGAGTCGCAAGGCTTTTCGGTAATCTAGTCTACTGCAGTGGTCTCTATCCGATAAACTGACTGGTAACGTTTGCGTTGAAGATGTGCCAATCAAAAAGTGAAACGGAGTAAGTGTCTCTGGGTCAGTTGGATCTACGGAGACATGTGTGAGCGGCCGAGAGTTGACTATTGCTTCAGCTTCCAGCAAGAGCGTCATTAAAACTTCGTCTTTAGGGGCTCTTTCTCGTAAAGTTGCTGATAAAGCAACTTTGATAGCACGCACCATGCGCTCCCAGCATCCGCCAAATGTAGGTGTGGCCGCGGGAATGAAGCGCCACTTGATGCCTCTATTAGCCACAAAATCTTGCACGTTGTTCTGATAAAATTCTCTTAATAGACGGTTAGCGCCCACAAAGGAGGTCCCGTTGTCTGAAAATATAGCTTCAGGAGTCCCTCTTCTCGCAATAAATCTGCGAAGGCTCATGATCGCTGAATCTGCGGAAAGGTTATGCACAAGTTCTAGATGAACGGATCTGGTGGTCATACAGGTGTATAATGCAACATAGCGCTTTTCGTGTCTTCGGCCGATGGCTGCAGTTAAAGGTCCAAAATAGTCTACGCCAGTAAATGTAAAGGGGCGCTTATGATGAGCCTACTAAAAGTAATACCAGTGACCGTATCGGGTCCTGCCGGTGATGTTGACACCTTTGCGCTACTCGACGATGGAAGTACTGCCACATTAATAGATGCCAGTATCGCCAATAGCATCGGAGTCTCTGGACCCAAGGAAACAATCACGGTTAACTGTGTTGGCGGTTTGAGTAGAAACACGACAATACGTCATGTCAATTTTAGTATTAAGGGTAAGTATACAACAGAAACATTTTATATCGAAAACGCTCGGTCTATTGACTCTCTTTCTTTAAGTTCTCAGACAATCACCAAAGAATCTCTTACTGCTTTTTCACATTTGATTGATTTAGTAGATGTTGTATCGCTAGAAAAAGCAACCCCTATGGTACTCATTGGCGCTGACCACTGGAATTTGTCAATCAGTCAGGAGGTTCGGAAAGGCAGCCGAAACGAACCAGTGGCCTGTTTGACAGCGTTAGGGTGGGTACTATACGGGTGCTTTTGAAATCGGTCTGCCTTGGAAGGAAGACATTCCTCGTGTACCTAATAGTTACGCACAAGCGATGTCTCGTTTTTTGAGTCTGGAGCGTCGTATGCTTAGAGAACCTGGCTTCGCGCAGGCTTATGACACATTTATGAAAAATATGTTATCGAAAGACTACGCCGAAGAATGTGACCACAGTACTTTTAAGGGACTTTCCTCTAACACAAATATCAGGTGGTATTTGCCACACTTTGGGGTGTACCACCCACAGAAACGTAAGCTGCGTGTGGTACATGATGCCGCCGCCTTGAACGAGGGCGTCAGCCTAAACTCAATGTTACTACCAGGTCCTGATCTGCTTCAGCCTCTATTAGGTATCCTATTTCGTTTTCGGGAAGGACGAATAGCGCTCACCGCTGATATTAAAGAAATGTTCCCTCAGTTTCGAATTCGAAAAGAAGACAGGGACGCATTAAGGTACCTTTGGAGGCCGGACTCAGGGTCGGGTATAATTGAGTATAGGATGACAGCCGTCATATTTGGAGCTTGCTGTAGTCCTTTTTGGTGGTGCCCAAGGTAGACACCACCACGTCGGCGATTCACCGACTTCTGGGTTGCTGATTTTTATTCACCGAATACCAGCTCTTAGAAAATTGGTATTACTTACCTTGGATCGGATTGGTCTCCGTATGTAGCCGGTGGACTTCCTGAGCTAGCTCGAAGGAAGTCGCGGCTCCTGAAGTTCTGCGGTGGATCCACCGGTGGAGACCGGAGCACTACAAATGCCTATTAGGCCACCACGGCTCACACACGCGACGATAATACTTTTGCACAACACCAAGCGGGCTTTCGCACCCCGATATTAGGTGCGCCGCGCAAAACACAATTTGTTAGTTATATTACATTTTATTCCGGCCCGGACATAACCTCTAACAATGTCATGACATTTCGACCCGACTCGACTGACATGTCACATGCGGCCGGCCGCCAAAAAGGCTCTCACTACTGCACAGACCACAATGCAGTGTTGCCACTCGCTCATCCTCGAGCGTAAACATCCCCCCGCTCCGGACAGTCCCGGACTGTCCGCCAAATCAGTCTAAGGGGAGGCGAGAAAGAGTAGCGACCGCGCGCTTCAAAACAGAATCCCCAACTAGGACCTCGGCAAACCTGGGCACACCATCAGACCCTAGAGTAAGTTGGACAATGCGTCCGCGACGCCAACGTAAGGGTGGCAGGTTTGGGTCCTTCACTAACACGAGGTCTCCAACCCTCGGTGGGTTTGTCTTATCTGACCACTTAACGCGCTGTTGCAAAATGTGTAAATATTCAAGGTGCCAGCGGCGCCAGAAGCTCTGGGTAAGCTGCTGGAGCAACTCAAACCGCGAAAGGCGTCCTGGATTGATATCTCTATACGGATACTCGGGCAGGGCGTTAAGTGGTCTGCCTATCAAGAAATGGCCCGGCGTGAGGGCCTGCAAATCGTTCGCGTCGGTAGACAACGGACATAACGGACGCGAGTTGAGAACCGCCTCAATCTTATGAAACACCGTCGCGAGTTCCTCAAACGTGAGAATAGTCTCCCCAATAACGCGGCGAAGGTGAGTCTTGGCGGCCTTTACAACAGATTCAAAAATCCCTCCCCAGTGAGGGCAAGACGGCGGGGAGTATCGCCATGTTACCCCCCTACGGGAGAGTGTGGATCCGATCTCAATATTATTTTTATCTAAAAATTCACAAACTTCTCTTATATGTCTATCAGTGCCCTTGAAGTTCGTCCCACAATCGGACCGAATTAGAGAAGGCAGTCCCCGGCGGGAGACAAATCTGCCTAACGCTGCTAAGAAAGCGTCCATGGTGAGCGCACTCACCACCTCCAAAAGAACGGCTTTAGTGGCCAAACAAACAAACACACACAAGTAAGCCTTTTCAGTCTTAGCATTACGGAGTCGCGACGTTTTTATAGTGAACGGTCCCGCGAAATCAGTTCCAACTCCTAAGAAGGTCATTGATTCATTCACACGATCAGCAGGCAAATCACCCATTTGGGGCTGCATCGTCTCGGGGCGTAAACGATAGCAGGGCAGACATCGAAAGATAACAGATCGGATTATTCTTCGCGCTGACAAAATCCAAAACTCCCGTTGGAGGAGCGCGGTCAATGCATTACATCCGGCATGAGCATTCTTCACATGGCGATCAATGATCAACAATCGCACCAATGGTCCGTCCTTGGGGAGCAGCAGGGGATGACGTGATCTATAAGGCAAGTTAGCGTGCCTCAATCGGCCTCCTACACGCAACAATCCCTTATCATCCAGAAAGGGAGTCAAACGCACCAAGGGTCCCTTTAATTTGGATGTCCCGGTACGGAAAATCTTAAGTTCCGGTTCAAACGCTCTAGACTGGGTCATACGCACCCAATGCAAAAGAGCATCTTGGCGCTCCTGCGGAGAGAGGACCGGACACAAATCTTTGTCCTGAGGCCGTCGACAATTTCGAATAAATCTTCTTATCCAAGCGGTCACGCCGAGCAACTTGTCCAGAGAACTGTAGCGGTCTAATAAAAATTCCCGCTCTGGAGCCGCCATAGTCTCGACAGCGTGAACACGCAAGCCCGGATTTGGTACCTTCACCACAGCTGGTGTGGAAGGCCAAGACGGCTGTAACAACCATTCGGGACCCCACCACAGAGTGTGGTCAATAAGCTGAGGGGCTTCGCTGCCACGTGATGCACAGTCAGCAGGGTTTATTTCACCTGGCACGTGGCGCCAAATCAACGTGGCCTTCGAGGCCTGTATTTGGGATACCCGATTGGCCACAAATACTTCCAGGGAGTGGACGGAGTTCTTAATCCAACACAGGACAACCTGACTGTCGGACCAAGCAAAGAGCGACTCAAAGTCCACACTACGTCCCAGGGTGTCAACAACGTGGTTCATCAAACGAACCAGAAGAGTAGCTCCAGACAATTCTAACTTCGGAATCGTTAATCGAGTCCGAAGTGGAGCAACCTTACTCTTAGCAATTAGCAAGTGGAGCTTAACAGCTCCTCTATCATCGACCGTCCGGATATATACGACGGCTGCGTATCCACTCTCAGACGCGTCACAAAAGCCATGAAGGCTGGCCGTAAACCGTCCCTTAGGCAGTATATGTCTAGGGATACTAACACGGTTAATGTCGGGGAGAGATGACATGAATGACTCCCAATCTCGCAGCAAATGGCCCGAGAGGGGCTCATCCCACGACACTTCGGCTGACCAAAGTTCCTGTAGGAAGCACTTCATCCAAAACACTACGGGACTAATCCAGCCATTTGGGTCAAAGGTACGAGCTACTGTAGACAAAACCAACCGTTTCGTCCAGACTTTGGGGCTTGGCAGCTCCAATCGATAGGTGAACGTGTCCTGGACAGGTCTGTATTGCACTCCCAAAACAGACAGTAAATCTGGAGTGTTGGCATTCTCAAAAATATGAGGCTCCTGCTGGTGGTCGTCTGGCAAGTCACACAAAAGCTGAGGTGAGTTGGACATCCACTTCCTCAGTTCATAACCACCAGCCCCGAGAAGAGCAATTAGTTCATCTCGCAAAATCAAGGCTTCCTCGACACTAGAGGAGCCCGTACAAATATCATCAACAAATGCATCCTCCTTGAGAACCAAGGATGCGCGAGGGTATCGTAACCGCTCACGTTCAGCGAGTTCCACAAGTGAGCGAATTGCCACAAAGGGGCTCGAACGCAAACCGTATGTATTGGTGTTCAGCTCGTAGACTAGCATGGGATCTCTGGGATCCTCCCTCCATAATATGAGCTGATATCGTCTATCGTCCGGGTGAATCACAGTCTGCCGAAACATCATCCGGATATCGGTCACAAAGACGACGGCATGGCGACGGAAGTTGGTCAATACATCACCCACCTCGTGGTGCAACTTCCGTCCAGCATGCAGACATTGATTCAGCGACACTCCGGTAGACGTAGGAGCTGACCCATCAAAAACAACGCGTATCTTCCCGGTGGAAGGTTTCAAAAACGCGTGGTGAGGAAGAAAATTATGTTCCTCGTTTCGCCAGTCCAGTCGCGAGACCGACATGTGCCCCAGTTGCTCATATTCTCGCATGAAGTCGACATACTTCTGTTTGAAGTCGGAGTCTCTACTCATACGACGCTCCATGGACAGCAGCCGCTTCTAGGCCAACGGCCGGGAGCTGCCAAGTGAGGGGCGAACTGACAAAAAGGGCAAACGAGTGATCAGCCGTCCCGAGTGAAGGCGACCTGTATTGTTCTGGTAGAACAACTCACACTCCTCGTCTAAGGGGTTCACTCGCTTCACGGTAGGTGGCTCTTCCACCTCCCAAAACCGTTGAAGGACATCCGATAAGGTGGAGCTAACAGTTATGTAACTGTCCACCGATAGAGATGGTGGGTTATGCCTAACTGGTCCCATCACTACAAACCCAAGCGATGTAGATAAGGCTACCAGCCCACCCTTCTGTAACTCTCTCCTCTTCCCACAATACACGCGGCCTAGAACATCGGCACCGAGCAATAAGTGAATCGGACCGGTTCGGTGGAAGGAAGGGTCAGCCAAGGTCAATCCTGATGTCGCATCAACGACAGCGCGCGAAACGTGCTGTTGCGGAAGCTGACCAACAACCTTCTCATAAACAATCGCGGTAGCGCCAATTTTGGGCGCTGAAGAGAAGTGGGGGGAGAAGGAGAACAAAACCTGACCGATCGGATCCGGGATCCGCAGGTCTCCGATTCCCCGTACCGATTCAAGGTATGGAGATGTGTTCAAACTCAACTGCCGGACCAGCCAGCTGGAGGCAATGCAACCCTGAGCTCCCGTATCCAAAAGGGCGCGAACTAAAACAAAGGCGCCCCTCGGGCCCCACACCTGTACGGAGGCTGTTGGTAACAGCACCTGCTCCTGTGGGGGGGTTGCAGCCGACAGTTGGTTTAATGAAAATCCTCCCGCATTCCCCGCAACGGGGGGAATGGGGAGTCCGAAAAAAAATGCGTGCGCGGCGGAGGAGTAGGGCGCTCAAGGCGCTCGAGCGGGTTCCAATCCGGCACGTACTGGCCCCGATCAAAGCGGCATCGGGGGGCCGGGCGGTGCCCATGATGGGCGAAAGTTGGGGGAGCCCGTGATAAACGGGGTCTCTCCATCAGAGGGGGAGAGAAGCGTATCGGCTCCCGGCGTGGCTCCCTAATTACCGCGGCCCAATCCCGGGGTGGCGCCTCATAAGCGGCGCGTCGCTCCCCCCCGCCCGTAGGGGGGGTGGGGCGCCCAATCCTCTCACTGGAGGGGGGGCGCCTGTCCAATCTCCGCGGAGGGGTGGCACGCCCCTCCGATCTCCTCGGAGATGTGGGTGACCTACGAGGGCCCCCGCCCGTGTGCGAGTCCCTCTCTCTCACCACCTCACGAGTGTCTTTATTATTAAAGCACAAGAGGGGGTGATGGGCCCCTCCACAACAGTGGCAATCTCGTGGGTGGGGGCAAGCCGATGCCATATGAGCCCCCAGGCAGCGGTAGCACCAATTCCGCTGCTTGGCCATATTTCTACGCCCCTCGGTGCGTAGGCCAACAAATTTGGGACAGGCCGGCAAACGATGGCCATCGCGCTTGCAACACTTACAAGGCAGCGGCCTCTCCCCTTGTGGAGAGTTCTGCCGCACTGCAGTATACTGCTTGTACGGGCGGCGCTCTCTCCGTGGCGCTGCCCGGGTCGCCTCATAGCGGCCTGTACTCGGTCCCGGTATAGGAGCCAGATCCAAGTGGTCGGTCATCCGACACTCATCCTCCAAAAATCTGAGGAGATCCGAGAAGGGGGGGAGGTACGAGGCACTATTGCCCCCGTATCTTTGTTCAAAGCGCCCCTTCATCTCCATGGGAAGCTTATTGAGGATGAGGTGGAGCAATATGAAGGACCACTGGTCCACCGGTAGGTCAAGTCGTTTGAGCGCATTAATAGCGCTTAGCAGCGGGTTCAAAATCTCCTTCCTCAATGAGGAGACCCGCGATACTCGTGGCAGCCCTAAAATGGCAGCCACATGTGTGTCCGCTAGCAAGCGAACATTCTGATACCGGGCGGTCAACAACGCCCTTGCAATCTCATAACTGTCATCGTTGACAGGTAGATGCTGGACAAGCACACCAGCCTCTCCACGTAAGGCAGAGAGCAAATAGGCCAATTTCTGGCTAGGGAACAGGTCGTCCCTCGAGTGAACCAGGCTATCAAAGAGGTTAATGAACCCCATCCAAGAAGCCAGGTTCCCATCAAAGGTTGGGATGTCTAAAGTGGGCAGTCTGCCCAGCAAGCCGACCGGGGTGGGCTTGACCTCCCCGGGCGTGCACGACTCACCCCTCCGGGCGGATAGGATTGCCTGAGCCTTGTTTATAATCACATCCGCCTGTTCAAAACACTGATCATAATCGGCATTAAATTGGTCAACTGCCCGCAGCTCAGCGGCACCCTCGGCTGGGTGGTCGAGCAGATATTGTTGATGAGCAACGAAAAGCTGCTCCAATTCCTTCAAGCGAGCAGGTACTCCCTCATGCCGAATTAACAAGGCCTGTTCTCGGTCTGGTCGGTCTACCAAAGCGACGGCACTAGCAAACCATCTCAGAATCTTTTGTGCACCCGCGCGGGCACCACTAAGCGGACTGACTGGCGGGACCATTTTGCACCAAAATTAATATACACTATAATAATACACGGACAAACAGACCGACAACCGCAGACAATAAAACAGATCGGGAGGAACTTCAAAGGCAGAACAAAATATATAAACAAACCAAAATCAAGTGTAAATGCTAGAACTTAACTAGAACAACAAAGGCATTTAACAATAGAATTTTTGAAACAAATTAAATTCAACTATTAAGTCAATAACTTAACAAACATAATATTCAAAGGCAAACAAAACAAAATCAAATGTAAATGCTAAAACTTAACACAGCAAAATAGTGTATTACAAGTTTACAACAACAGCAAAGTCATTTAGCAGCAAAATTTTTTAAACAAATTAAATTCAAATATAAGTTTACAACTTAACAAACAAATTATTCAAGGGCAAAACAAAGATATGAAAAACAAACCAAAATCAAATATAGGTAAATGCTAGAACTTAACTAGAACAACAAAAGGCATTTAACCCCAATTTTTCATATACAATGACAATGACAACTAGTTAGGGAGATCGGTCCATAAATGAGATTGTAGTCGGTTTAAAATCAGCAATCAAAACCAATTAATATGTATTGCCCGTTTGGACAACCAACAAGATTACAATATTAATTGTACAATACTAATCAAATACTCAAATCTAAGAACCACGCTCTGCTACCAAAAGATGGTGGTGCCCAAGGTAGACACCACCACGTCGGCGATTCACCGACTTCTGGGTTGCTGATTTTTATTCACCGAATACCAGCTCTTAGAAAATTGGTATTACTTACCTTGGATCCGATTTGTCTCCGTATGTAGCCGGTGGACTTCCTGAGCTAGCTCGAAGGAAGTCGCGGCTCCTGAAGTTCTGCGGTGGATCCACCGGTGGAGACCGGAGCACTACAAATGCCTATTAGGCCAGCACGGCTCACACACGCGACGATAATACTTTTGCACAACACCAAGCGGGCTTTCGCACCCCGATATTAGGTGCGCCGCGCAAAACACAATTTGTTAGTTATATTACATTTTATTCCGGCCCGGACATAACCTCTAACAATGTCATGACATTTCGACCCGACTCGACTGACATGTCACATGCGGCCGGCCGCCAAAAAGGCTCTCACTGCACAGACCACAATGCAGTGTTGCCACTCGCTCATCCTCGAGCGTAAACACTTTTATTGCCCAATATTTAAAAAATAAAAATGCCAAAGAATTTTCACACTTATACCCTAAGGCTGTGGAGGCAGTGTTATCGGACCACTATATGGATGACTACCTGGGGTCTCATGATAACGTCCTAGATGCTGCTCAAATCGCCGCAGACATAGTCTCTATACATAACGCCGCATGCCTAGAAATGAGAGGGTGGATCTCCAACGATCAGGCCGCATTGAACCTCATCCCTTTAGATTTGCGTGCCTCCTTACCGTCGGAGATCGACCTCATCTCAAATCCAAGCAGTATAAGAGCACTAGGAGTATCCTGGCAACCAGTATCAGATGTGCTAGGTTTCAGAACTGGATTAGAGAAAACCTTACCAACACATCTAACGAAAAGAAAAGTCCTCTCACAACTAATGCGGGTATATGATCCGTTGGGTTTTTTAAGCCCGATTTTAATAAGAGGCCGCATACTATTTCAACAGCTGTGGAGATCCAATATCGGCTGGGATGCTGAATTTCCACCTGCGCAAGCTACAAGGTGGGTTGATTGGTTTCAGGCATTGTCCAAAGTTACAGACATTAAAATTCCTCGTTGGTATGCGTCTTCCTTGAAATCAGAACCAGCATATCACGAACTTCATGTGTTTGCCGATGCCAGTGAACATGCATACGCCTGTGTAGGATATTGGAGGCTTGTGTATGATGATGGCTCAATACGGCTCGCTCTGATCTCAAGTAAGGCGCGAGTTTCACCCTTAAAGCCAACATCAATACCACGCTTGGAACTTCAAGCTGCTTTGATAGCATCCCGCCTCGCACTTACCATCAGGGACAGTCATAACAAAAAACCATTACATACCTTTTTTTGGACTGACTCAATGACTGTCTTGGGGTGGCTGCGCAGTGATGCGCGAACATTCAAGCCGTTTGTGGCCCACAGAATTGGCGAAATAGTTGAGAATTCCAACGTCTCTGAGTGGAAATGGGTTCCAAGCGACTTGAATGTTGCTGACGACGCCACTCGCACCCGCGCTTTCGATCCGTCCGTAAAAACGCGCTGGTTTAGTGGACCTTCTTTCTTACTGAAGCGCTCAGAGGACTGGCCTATTGAACCGGCAGGAATCACACCAGTTCGGGAGGAAATTAAACCTACTGAGTTGGTGAGACTCCTGACGGTGACACCTGAAAATTTGCCTCACCCAGTGACCGCAAACTTTAACCATTTTTCGGATTGGCTCCGCCTTATACGCGCCACAGCACGAGTAATACAAGCTGTCAAATTATTTAAAGCCAACAATCGCCAAAGCAATGCAACTTCTACAACTTTGACCGCGGAAAATTTGGACGCCGCAGAAAGGCAAGTTTTGATGCGCACTCAAATTGATAGTTTCAAAGAAGAATTCCACTGTTTGCTGCAAGCACAGCCGATCCCGAAGAAGAGTCGTTTGACCAAACTCTCACCGACTTTAGGAGGGGATGGTCTACTCAGGCTGGCTGGTAGAATTCGTTCTGTTTCGGGTGTTCACCAGGACGTTCGCCAACCAATCTTGTTGGATGGAAAGCATTCGGTTGTCAGACTTTTAGTACAGTACTACCATAAAAAGGCTGGTCATGCAAATAACGAACTAGTGGTTAACGAATTAAGACAACGTTATTGGATTGTCCATTTAAGACCTACTGTAAGGAGTGTTACAAACCAGTGCTTGTTCTGTCGCATAAGAAAAACTCAACCAACAATTCCAGTGGCGGGAGACTTACCTCCAGAACGCATGGCTCATCATAAGCGCCCCTTTACATTTACTGGCGTAGACTATTTTAGACCTTTAACTGCAGCCATCGGCCGAAGACACGAAAAGCGCTATGTTGCATTATACACCTGTATGACCACCAGATCCGTTCATCTAGAACTTGTGCATAACCTTTCCGCAGATTCAGCGATCATGAGCCTTCGCAGATTTATTGCGAGAAGAGGGACTCCTGAAGCTATATTTTCAGACAACGGGACCTCCTTTGTGGGCGCTAACCGTCTATTAAGAGAATTTTATCAGAACGACGTGCAAGATTTTGTGGCTAATAGAGGCATCAAGTGGCGCGTCATTCCCGCGGCCGCACCTACATTTGGCGGATGCTGGGAGCGCATGGTGCGTGCTATCAAAGTTGCTTTATCAGCAACTTTACGAGAAAGAGCCCCTAAAGACGAAGTTTTAATGACGCTCTTGCTGGAAGCTGAAGCAATAGTCAACTCTCGGCCGCTCACACATGTCTCCGTAGATCCAACTGACCCAGAGACACTTACTCCGTTTCACTTTTTGATTGGCACATCTTCAACGCAAACGTTACCAGTCAGTTTATCGGATAGAGACCTCTGCAGTAGACTAGATTACCGAAAAGCCTTGAGACTCGCCGATCTTTTCTGGGGTCGATGGATGCGGGAAGTTCTACCTACATTACAAACCAGACAACCCGGGTCTCAATCGGTGGAACTTTCAGTGGATGACCCTGTTCTAATAGTGGATGAGAACCTACCATGAGGTACATGGCCACGTGGGCGCATCACCGCTTTATACCCAGGGAGGGACAGAGTAGTCAGAGTGGTGGACGTTGCTACTGCCGGCGGCACATTACGCAGGCCCCTGAGAAAAATTGTTCCTCTGCCAAACTAATTTGTGCATTTCTGCACAAGGGGCCGGAATGTTGCAGAGCGATTAGGTTTAAGTTTGTCTTTGGTAAAATTATATGTCAAAATTCTAGTGTACTTGTCAGTTTTATATTGTATTCGGTTATCAAGATTTTATAAGTCGATTTGTTACAAAATATACCCATTTTCTCTACAATCGCTCGCTTTCATTAATTCAGGATTCAGCCTCATCCCACTTGTTCTCCGCTTCATTTTCAGTAAGTATTAATTTTTTTTGTTATGTAACAAAACAAAATTACTAAACAACAAAATTAAGCAATATTTTTTCCTTATTATTATTTTGAAACATTTAGTTTCTAAATAGGTTTAGCTATTCAAATATTTATAATTTGCAATTACGCTTAATAATTAATTGACAAAAACATTCATCATCTTCATCATCTCAGCCACATGACGCCCACTGCTGGGCATAGGCCTCCCCCATGGATCTCCACAACGATTGGTCCTTTGCTGCCTGCATCCAGTGGATTCCTGCGACCTTTGCCAGATCGTCGGTCCACCTGGTCGGGGGCCTACCCACTGAGCGACTTCCGGATCGTGGTCGCCACTCAAGGTCGCCATCGTTTTCTCGCCATGTGTCCCGCCCACTACCACTTCAGCTGAGCAATCCTTTGAGCAATGTCGGTTACTTTAGTTCTCCTGTGGATCTCCTCATTTCGGATCCGATCACGCAGGGAGACCCCAAGCATTGCTCTCTCCATTGCCCGCTGAGCGACCTTGAGCCTTCGGACGAGACCAATAGTGAATGGCCACGTTTCGCTTCTGTATGTCATCACAGTTAAAGACTTTCGTCTTGAGACACTGAGGTAATTTCGACGAGAGATCTCTTTCTCGAAGTTGGACTTACCTAACTGGACTATCTGTCCCAGGTATACATAACTGTTTACGACTTTAAGTGTAGTGGAGTTAATATGTCCCAATATTAACTGGAGTGGGTACAACATGGGCATTCGACATGATTTTTGTCTTATCCATGTTCATTTTAAGACCCACTCTTTGGGAAGCACTACTGAGATCTCCGAGCATGGAGTTAAAGTTTTCCAAGGTCTCAGCCATTAGAACGACATCATCGACAAAACGGAGGTGTGTTAGGTACTCGCCATTAATGTTAATGCCGTATCCTTTCCAATCCAGAAGCTTGAAAATATCCTCCAATGCAGCGGTAAAGAGTTTTGGAGAGATAACGTCTCCCTGTCTTGCAGCAGCAATTGGATGGGATTAGAGATCTGGTTCTGGCGTCGAACCGACATAGTGGCATTTCCGTATAGGTACCTTAGCACCTATATGTACCTGTAGTCCTTTTGGCACCTTTGGAGAGACTGCAGCACCGCCCAAATTGAAGGCTTTCTCAAAGTCCACAAACGCCAAGCAAACTGGCAGATTATACTCCTCGGTCTTCTGTATAACCTGCCGCAGCGTATGGATGTGGTCTATGGTACTATAGCCTTTTCGAAAACCGGCTTGTTCGGGAGGTTGGAAGTCGTCAAACCTGCGCGCGAGACGATTCGCAATGACTCTCGAAAACAACTTATAAACATGACTCAGGAGCGAGATCGGCCTATAGTTCTTCAAGAGTGTTTTATCACCCTTTTTGAAGAACAGGATGACCTCACTCTCACTCCATGCTTGAGGCGTTCTGCCCTCGAGAATAACGGAATTAAAGAGCCTCTGCAGGACTTTAAGTATCGGCTTACTGCTCTCTCTCAGAAGCTCTGTAGTGATTCCGTCATCACCCGCCGCCTTGTTGTTTTTACGTCTGGGATATCTTCAGTATAGTGTCGGGTAAACTTGGCTTTGGGGTCTCTAACCTCGCTTTCAACAGGTGCTTGCGTGGAGTATAACTGTCCATAGAAACTCGATCTCCCTTAGGATCTCAGGCTTCGAAATGAGGCTATCGTCGTCAATCTTCAGCTGCGTCAGTTGACTTTGCCCAATAGACAGATATCTCGCAAATACTTTGGAGCTCTTATTTCGCTCGATAGCCTCTTCAATAAGAGCCGTATTGAATCGGCGAAGGTCGCATGTCAATGACTTTGATATCTGCCTTTTAAGCTGCCGGTAACGACTAGCATCCGTTGAGTTCTGCAGCCTCATTTCGTGTCTCCGATCCATAAGTTGGAGTGTTTTATCGGAGAGTTTCTTTGTTCTGGGACGGAGGGTTTTGAAGAACTTAGACCCTACCGTAGCGACAGTATCCACCACAATGTTGTTTAGATCGTCCACATTTAAGCTGTTCTCGAGGGCTTCGAAGCGGTTCTGGAGCTCGAGTTGAAACCTTTCGGGGTTTTGGATTTGCGCAGGTACTGATCGGAGCGTATACTTTATCAGTCAAGATCTTTCCAGCTTAATATTGATATTCAATGTGCCTTGTACCAGTCTGTGATTACTCCCCGTTTTGACGGCATTGATCACAGAGACATCATTGAATATGTGCCTTTTCGTCAACATGATAAAATCTCGTTTTTGACATTACCGCCCGGACTCATCCAGGTCCATTTTCGGCTTTCGGACTTCCTGAAGGAGTTTATCATATAGAGGTTCTCCTTCTCCATGAAGTACGCTAGCATCTGGCCCCTGGTGTTCCGGTGCCCAAATCCAAATTGCCCCATTCTCAACTCATCACCGCAACGTTTCCCCAACCTAGCGTTAAAGTCCCCCTTCACAATAGTGTAGTGGGTATTGTGGCTACGTATGACTTCAGATGAGCGTCGGTGGCGCTGTGGACTCTGCACTTGCCTTCCAATCGGGAGGTCTGGGTTCGAGACCCGCCATTTACCAATGTGTTTTTCGTTTCGAATTTCATATGTACATTTGTCTGACGCTCCTACGGTGAAGGAAAACATCGTGAGGCAACCTGCATACATCTGCGAAGAAATTCAATGATGTATGTGAAGCCGACCAATCCGCACTGGGCCAGCGTGGTTGACTAAGGCCTAATCACCCTAACATAGGATAGGGTCGAACCCCTCGGTGGGGACGTATATGAGCTGTGATGATGATGATGATGACTTCAGAGATCTCCTCATACATAGCCTCCACTTCGTCATCTGGGTGTGTCGAGGTCGAAGCGTAAACCTGTATGACATTCAACAAATATCGTTTCGATATTCTGAGTATCAGGTATGCTACCCTGGTCGACACACTCCCGATGGTTATTACGTTGTTGACGAGGGACTTGTGGATGATGAACCCGACACCACCTTGGGACTGTTGGTCGCCCTCCCGGTAGTACAGCAAGTTGCCGGAATTGAGGATTATCTAGTCCTCCCCCTCTCTTCGGACTTCAGATAAACCAATGATATCCCAGCATAGCTTACTGATAGCTTCTTCCAACTCCGTTAACTTCGCGTCCGTCCTCAGTGTACGCATGTTGTAGGTTGCCAGGTGGAGTCGTAGGTGGTAGCCGGATCTTACCCGGAGATTCTTCGCACCCCCTGTCCTACCGTTACCATAGCCGCTACCGTAGCTAGGGGGGGTTTGCGATAATCGCCACGCTTGGCAGGCGGGTTGGCGATCGCAGTAGGGCCGAAATCTGAGGAGACGCTGCTGCCCGTCTCCTAAAGGCCATATCTCCCTTAGTCGCCTCGTACAACACCCATGGGAAGAGATGGGTTGGTGCTATTCTAGGCCGGCACACACACGGCACAAAAACATTTTTTTCTCTTAATATTTCCAACCAGTGGCAGGTTTTGGTGGAGGAAAGTTAGCGTCTCAGCTCTTTCTGGGAGAACACGATTTCTTTTCTCTTCATACATATTCCCGGCTTGTGAGAAGAGCCTTTACTGTAAACTGTACTGGCTGGGCAACATACCGAATTTCGGCCGAACTTCGGCTTCGGCACATACTTAAACCGAACATTCGGCCGAATTCGACATCCGGCTCGAAGGACCAAAATGAAGCGGAGAAAAAGTGGGATGAGGCTGAATCCTGAATTAATGAAAGCGAGCGATTGTAGAGAAAATGGGTATATTTTGTAACAAATCGACATATAAAATCTTGATAACTGAATACAATATAAAACTTAAACCTAATCGCTCTGCAACAAGACCTTTGATTTGATACTTATATTGCTGGGTTTGGAAACGAACTTTTATCCGTTTTTTTGAGCGGCGGCCATGTTGGATTTATATTAATGTTGCTAGGTTCATAGTGCTCTACTCATCAAGGCCTTTCATTTGATACCCATATTGCTAGGTTTGGAAACGAATTTTTATCCACCTTTTTTGAGCAGCGGCTATGTTGAATTTATGTCAATGTTGCTAGGTTCATAGAGCTCTACTCATCAAGGCCTTTCGTTTGATACCCACGCACATTGCTGGGTTTGAAATCGAACTTTTACCCTTTTTTTTAACGGCGGCCATGTTGAATTTAGGTCGATTTTCCTAGGTACCTAATGCACAGATAACATAATGCCTAATGCTTTACTCTTCAAGGCCTTTCATTTGATACCCATATTGCTAGGTTTGGAAACTAACTTTTATCCACCTTTTTTGAGCGGCGGCCATGTTGAATTTATGTAAATGTTGGCTAGGTTCATAGTACTTTATTCATCAAGACCTTTGATTTGATACCTATATTGCTGGGTTTGAAAACGAACTTTTATCCGTTTTTTTGAGCGGCGGCCATGTTGAATTTATATTAATGTTGCTAGGTTCATAGTGCTCTACTCATCAAGGCCTTTCATTTGATACCCATATTGCTGGTTTTGAAAACAAACTTTTAATCAATTTTTTTGAGCGGTGTCCATGTTTAATTTAGGGTAATTTTCCTAAGTTCATAATGCTCTACTCTTTGAGGCCTTTTAGTTGATACCCATATGCTAGGTTTGGAAACGAATTTTTATCCACCTTTTTTGAGCAGCGGTTATGTTGAATTTATGTCAATGTTGCTAGGTTCATAGTGCTCTACTCATCAAGGCCTTTCATTTGGTACCCATATTGCTGGGTTTGAAAACGAACTTTTATCCTTTTTTTTGAGCGGCGGCCATGTTGAATTTAGGTCGATTTTCCTAGGTACCTAATGCTCTACTCTTCAAGACCTTTCATTTGATACCCATATTACTGGGTTTGGAAACGAATTTTTATCCACCTTTTTTGAGAAACGGCTATGTTGAATTTATGTCAATGTTGCTAGGTACATAGTGTTCTACTTATCGAGGTCCTTCATATTTTGATATCCATATTGCTGGGCTTGGAAACGAACTTTTTCGGCAGTCATGTCGAATTAAGTCAACGTGGCTAGGTTCAATGTGTTCTTCTATGTATTTAGGTCCTTCGTTCGATATCCATGTTCCTTGGGTGGATCCAAAAAAATATGATCCGTCATTTTACACATTAGGATCAAGAGTCCCGTCGCGTCCCTCTACGCGTAACCCAGAATCATTGCAGTCAGATATTTTTTTTATTAACAATATTCATCTATTACTTTTAGTAGTTTAAATGGATCAAAGAGTTTGATTCCTTAGTCATAATGTAAAAACATACAACACCTTTCAAACCCCTTTACCCTTGAAAAGGGTATCTTTACTTTTCAACATTTCAAATATTTCAAAAATTGTACCTATTTTGTGAAAATTAGTCAAGAATTAAACCAACCTACAAATTTTATTGTGACGTGATATTGGTATCGATTCTGGCATGATTCTCTAAATCTAAAACTAAATTTGACAACAGTCTCTCCTTGTCATTTTGTATAGAGTATGACAAGGATAGACTGTTGTCAAATTTAGTTTTAGGTTTAGAGAATCATGCCAGAATCGACACCATTGTCATAAAAAATGCTTTATAGCCGTAACAGACGATCCGATTTGATTGGAGCCAACCGTCCGACCCCGATCAAATTGGAACGTGTGTACGGCTGTCGATGTCGGCCCGACATAATTATTATTAGCTTGTTGGTTGCTTGATGGCCCGATCGCTCATCCGACAAGTAGGGACACGACGAAAGACAAAAGTATCGATACTTTGTTATTTAATTTAATTATGTGTGCTTAAAGTAATAAATTAATAATTTAGGGCCGGTTTTTCAATTGTCAGATAACTCTTAACTGTTGAATAAATATGGCGATATGACAGATTTTCTATACAAAAGCAGTCAAACTGTCATTGTTATTCCTCAGATAAAAGTTAACTGACTTTTATCTGATATCTGATATGATTGAAAAATCGGCCCAAACTAAAATGACTCGACTGCTGTCCTGCCAAACCACAAAGTAGAGAAAAAAAAATGTATTGCAAAAATGTTGTTTATTTTTTGTTTGTGTTTTAATAGGGTTTTCGTTATTTATTTATTTTCGCACGTTTAGTTACGCATTTTACAGTAAGCTCTTTGTCAAGCTATACTATTTGACCTTTGGATCGTTCATATGTCGCTTGTAATAGTGGCGGTATTCGTAGTGTCAATGTAAAGCTTGAATGGGAGCTTACTGTACATCCTGCTGTGGATTATAAAAATAGTTATTAACAAACATTGCCCTTTTTATGAGTACCTACCTAATATAATAAACTTTGATTTGTGAATTTACAGTTGCTTTTTTATTATTGTTTATACGCACTGACGATACGACTGACGTTGAAGTACTCTACACTTTGAATTTGAAGTACTGATACTTTTGTTTCAATATTTTTACGAGTACCTACGATACTTTTTTAACCCCCGTCGGAAAAAGAGGGGTGTTATAAGTTTAACATGTGTATCTGTGTGTCTGTGTATCTGGATGTCTGGCTATGGTTTCATAGTTCCCAAACGAATGGAACGAATGGACCTATTCAGTGATACAATACAAGGCATCCGAAGGCGATGCCACATGGAGGAAAAGTACCATAGATACCGTAGATATAACTGCGGAAAGATTTCATAATTTTAAATTCAAAAACAAATCCAACCGCATTAAAAGACTGCTAAATAATCACCTGTCTGGATCGGGAATCGAACCCGCCAAATTAAGAAAATGAATATCCTGTATTTTTATGATACCAATCAATAGAGTCGGATCACAGGAAAAAATATCTCTAATATACATTACCTGAAAAACTTAAGGAAAACCATGAAATCTATCTGTACCTATTTATTTATTATTTATAAACTTTATAAAATATAAACAAAAGGTGTTAATTTATTTGAGTTTCACAAAGACAAATTGTGTTTTTGTATTGGCCAAAATAGTATTTTGTATCGATATCGATATAGGTACATAATACTTTTTAGGGCATCCCTTCTATTGGATTGCCAACCGCGTCGGACCGTCTGTAGGCGCGTCGGCTACTCATTTGGTTGGATCACGTTGGATCCAATCAAATCGGAACGTCTGTTAACACTATTATACATTGGTTGTATGGCTTGATCCCTTTTGCCTTACCACCACGGTACGACATAAGAAAAAGACAATTTAAACTTCTAAACTTCTTGGTTGGCGAAATCCAGATGGGCACAGCCATTAACAGAAAATGTTAAATTTTTCTTTGCACTATGTGACAGACTTGTCAAAATAATTTCACGTGCGCCATGTTGATTTTCTACATATAAGCATTGTTCGAAAATTTTATATGGTATTTTTTAAACTATTTATTTAATATGAAATACTTCAACCCCATTGCACCCCATCCAGGGATGATGGTATGTGGTGTTGAAATCGATGTTATTCTCGTAATCTACGACCCGAAAAACCATGAAAACGGCATCAATGTCGATTTTGACATTTTATCAGTTTATCACCCCATCTCACCCCGTTTGGGGATGAATTTCAATTAAATACGAAACACGTCTTCCATTAATTCTGTTAAAGAAAGTTTATGCAAAATTTGAAGTAGATTCGAAAACGGAATCACGATGTCCCATACAAACTTTTCCCCCCATTTTCACCCCCTTAGGGATAGAATTTCGGAAAATCCTTTCTTAACGGACGCCTACGTCATACAAAGAACACACCCTCCAAGTTTCAAGTCTCTACGATCAGCGGTTTAGGCTGTGCGTTGATCCGTCAGTCAGTCAGTCAGTCAGTCATTCAGGACAAAGCATTTTATAGGTATAGATAAGGCGCTAGATGACGCTATAAGCAGCAATCGGTGCTTTACGCCGAGTACACAATTTAAATTCGCTCTTCTCAGCGATCATGGCAATCAGCGATCCGTGGTTTCTGCAGTCTGTTGGAATTGTATCATAACTAAACGCTACATTGCTTTCGATCTGTCTAACGTAAGTGTTACGGAAGCAGTTACGTAAGGTTAGTGTATTCTTATGTTGGCTTCAACGATTTCTTGTCTATACATAATCATGTGTCAATTTCCTAATCGCATAATCGTATCCTAGCTATAGGCCGACTTCTGAGCAAAGGCTTTCCTTAAGAGGATTGTGAAGCTGTAAATTTTCATACAAAAAGCAATAACGCTTTTCTCCCTCTTTACATATTCCAATTTTTGGAAATGTTGTAGATATAATGAAGATCTAGGTTTGTACGTTTTGATTTTGAAGTAATATTGCTTAGAATATAAAATATTAGCATCTAAATATCCATATTTTAGACTTAAAAACTACCTCGAGCATTTTTATCTTTTTTGACTAAATTATACTGAATTTATTTTTTATTTATTTATTTAAATTTTATATCAGACATCTCAACATGCATATGTTATTAGTAAATGTTAAATGTTAAAATTACGAAAAAAGCAAAACGTACAAACATAGATTAAGGTATACTCACTCTAATGAGACCAAAAGTGTCTATTTCGTAAAGGTTTAGGAGGGTAAAACAGTTATCGCCCGCAACAATATTTCAATAGGAAATGTAGGCACTTTTTTCGGACTTTCAACTCTAAGCGGTGTGCAACAAACTGCATTTTTGAAAGTGCATACTCGGGCCATGTATTGGCACTTCACAGTCCTCTTAAAAGGACGTTTCGGCCATTTCACTTTACACCACCCAGTGCGCAATAGTGTCATATGGAACCTCTGAGTTTCGTTTGGCACCACCCTAGTGATGCCTTGTTTATTAAACTTGAAAGTAAACTGTTCAATAATATAAATCTACGGGCCCTTTTACATTGCGACTTTTTGCAACGATAAAAATGCGCGTTTGACTGTCGCGCGATTGCATTGCGATACCCGCAATCAACAAGTAGCTACTATTTGTATTGATTCATACGCGTATTTGTATCGATGAAAAGCGCGCATTTGTAGCGCGGCTGCATCGCGTTTGCTTCGAAGCAGCATCAGGTGAGATAAAGGCCCAAGAGATCCCTGTCGTGTGTATAAAATAGGTATAAATAATAAAATAGGTATATACTTAATTCTATGGGTAAATTTATTGAAAGTATTGATTGATTATCATGATGGTTATAGTGAAAAAGTGCAGTGTAGTAATTTCCAAGACGGCGCTAGTCTTGTTACCTTTCATCTATGTTGTGAAGAGCGAATTGATGCCACTTTACCAACGCTACAAAAAATACCATTGTGTGTGCGATGTGGGAACTAGACATCACCACCTGCACCGCTTTGGCGTTTTCGTGCGGAATGCATTTCGTTCGTACAAGTCTTAAGAAATCACGGAATAGTTTCAATCTCCGCAAAATAAGGTTGATATTCGTTAGATTGTTTTGCAATTTTTACGTGTTATGCTTTATTCCCATGACTAATTTGATTCTTGTCATTGTTTATAAATGTATGGTGAAATTCCAACCATAAATCACAATAACACCTTCAATCTCAGTAGATCCATTGACCAGATCCATTTTAATTCTAGTAAGATATTTTTTCTGACTGTAAACTAGATATTTCTGTCCGTCGCTAAACTAAGCAATTTATTGCTAAGCGGTTTACATCCAATGGTTCGATGGTCCACCCTAATCTGTTACAGCGAGTCAGCGAAAATATGCTGGTTCCTCTGTGGTTGAGAGATGAGTCGGTTTTATCGTCACATATCATCTCTGACACCTATGAATGTGGTTTGTTATACATATATTTCTTCCTCTAATATTCCTTTCATTATCTGGGGGGGCACGGTAGTGCCCCCGCCAAGTCGAGCAACAACAAGCGGTACGGCCATACCATCCTTTTCTCGAAGTAAGTAGTTCCATTTTCGACCTCCCTATAACTTCGTTGTGGATAAAACTAGAAGCCTGAATTTTAAGTAGCAAGCAGGCATTGTATAAACTCGGTATATTTCAAATTTCATTCAATTTGAACCAGTAGTTTAAGGATTATAACTAGTCAAAGTTTGTTAATTTGTCACTTACTGACTGACTGATCGATTATTATCAAAACTCTAAGGCACTTCTAGCAGACATAGAAACTTCAAATTTAGAATATATGAATCAAGGAAAAACTACAGCATTTAGAAATTTCGGTTCAGTTTTCTAGATACACCAACTGCATAAATAACTTTCTAGAAGCTCAAGAAGTAGTACCGGAAAAGAAAAAGAGGAAGACTACATACAAAAATAAAAAAAAGGATTATCTACAAAAAGAAATGAGATGCTATCAAAAACCAGTGTTGCGAAATATTCACAAAAGTCACATTTTTGTGACTTTTGGTCCTCTTCTGTGACCTGTGCGTGACTTATGATTTGAAAATAATATTCGTGACTTTTTAGGGTAAGTAGTCGATTTTTTGTCAATTTTCTTTTGCAATGCTTATTATTTTAACAACACCAAAAAATTAGTTACTTCGGTATCATTATAAAGGTATTTAAAAGTATTTGTTTCTTTAAATATATACACTGACGAGCAAAAATTCCGGGTCACTTGCAAAATCTTCTATGTCTCCTAAGCTATGAAACATGTGGGCCTCTAAATAAGTTATATGTGAAATAGTAATTATAATAAAAAGCACTTGATGCTCAAGAAAGAAAGCGATTCATATATTTTGTCTTTCAAGTCTATTCTTTATAGGTATACTCTACGAGAAATCGAAGTAATTTTAAGTGACCCGGAATTTTTGCTCGTCAGTGTACTTACTTAAACTATTTTTTTTAATACTTACTACAGGAAAAATGTGACTTGCAACAAAACTGTGACTTTTAGGAAACGAAACGTAACTTATGACCCGAGAGCCTTGACAACACTGTCAAAAACATAAATTGTAAAAAAAACCAAGTGTCGCAACTCAGCTCTTCTATCGTAAAAAGTTGTGAGATTATAATACCAAGTCGGTCAATTTATTCAGTCCCTACTTAAGGATCCTTCTGTCTTGAGTTATTACGTAATTAGCTAATCTAACAACATCTTATAGTGACCATATCAATATGAATATTAAATAGTAGATTTTATGCCGAGTGCATAAAGCAAGTCATTTTTATCCGAGATCGTTATGGGCGAGGGCAGATGAAGAAGTCGAGGATAAAAATGATTTGTGCACGAGTTAGAAACTCTGCTTTTCACTTCGATTGCGAGAAAATAAAACAGTAACATAACATACTATAAATTTGTCATAAGTTTTCATATATACTTATTTGCCGAGATTTTGGCGGCAATATTTCTTGCACCACTTTTTGTGCGTTTATTTCCATTAAAGTATTAGGAATAAGTTCTAAATCTTCTTCTTCACTTGACATTTTTAAAATTTAGTTAATTCAACAATAACTGAGAAAATTCAATACGAAAATTTCACGGCTTCTTTCCCGCTACTTTACTTTTTTAATTTTTGTGCATGATTTTCGGGCAAAGAATAAAATATATACAGCCTACTCTTAAATTATTTTGGAATATTGTTTTTTTTTTAGTGATGAATATGTCTTGATATTTAGTTACTTTTTCGTATTATCTTATTATAAACCAAAAATGCAAATAGGGAAGGATATATTATAAATTAGCAAGTTTTATCCGTGCACAATTTATTATGTTTGGCTGCATGGTCTAAATGGTCACTGCCTTAGTATAGATACATTTAAAAAGCTACTTTTTTGCCCTTGTGCATAAAGTTCAACTTTATGTCGCCTAGATTCTGCATAAAGTAGTACTTTTTCGAGCATGAGAAGTGAAAAAGATTTTTCACTTCAAAAAAGTAGCTTTTTAAATGTATCTATACTAAGGCAGTGACCATTTAGACCATGCAGCCAAACATAATAAATTGTGCACGGATAAAACTTGCTAATTTATAATATATCCTTCCCTATTTGCATTTTTGGTTTATAATAAGGTAATACGAAAAAGTAACTAAATATCAAGACATATTCATCACTAAAAAAAACAATATTCCAAAATAATTTAAGAGTAGGCTGTATATATTTTATTCTTTGCCCGAAAATCATGCACAAAAATTAAAAAAAGTAAAGTAGCGGGAAAGAAGCCGTGAAATTTTCGTATTGAATTTTCTCAGTTATTGTTGAATTAACTAAATTTTAAACATGTCAAGTGAAGAAGAAGATTTAGAACTTACTTCTAATACTTTAATGGAAATAAACGCACAAAAAGTGGTGCAAGAAATATTGCCGCCAAAATCTCGGCAAATAAGTATATATGAAAACTTATGACAAATTTATAGTATGTTATGTTACTGTTTTATTTTCTCGCAATCGAAGTGAAAAGCAGAGTTTCTAACTCGTGCACAAATCATTTTTATCCTCGACTTCTTCATCTGCCCTCGCCCATAACGATCTCGGATAAAAATGACTTGCTTTATGCACTCGGCATAAAATCTACTATTATGTTTAAAATAAATAGATTGACATGGCACTCGCACTAAACAATATAATTTAATATAATAATGTATTACTTGTGAGATACATTGTTTTTAATAAAAAAAAAGATACATTGTGTTTTCATGCGATGGCCAAGTCAATCTATTTTTTTCTTAACCAGCATAGTGGTCATTATTGTACCTCTTAATAACTGGAACATTGGTGTCTGTTGTCTAATTCTGAGACTAAAAAAACGATGACAAATAAAATAAGTTTTTTTTAAAATAGATACCTACCTAACAAAAAGACAAACCACTTCCTACTCCGGTCTCAGTGAGACAATACCAAAAAAACGCAATATCCGAGATTGTCGAAAAAAGCTCGGTGTGGGAAACGCGGACAGATGCGCGCGCGCACTGCATCCGCGCCCGGCATCCCGGCATGTGTTGTGGGCTGGCCGAACGCACCGCTCATTATCTGCCAGTCTCACGATCGAGCCGATAAAATCCACTGCGGACCCACGATACCCCTGGCGACACCCCTGATGGTATCGTGGGTCTTTTAAAATCAAACGATACCCCCAACAAATAGTGTTGCGACACTAATTAATAAGAGCTTTATCATCTCTTGAATTTATATTTACAAAAAAAAAAAAATCAAATTATAGTCTTACTCTTCTTCCAGTTAAACTTCCTTTATACAATACATATTTAAAGTTCTTGCCGTCTGTGTGGCATAGCCGTAAAACTCATGTACGCAATTTTTCTAATGCGTGACCAATCGAAATTTCTCCATTTACAAGTTCTAATTGCACGCTGGTTATGAAATCGTCATTAATAATTTGATCCTTTCTTCTCTTTTTCGGAACCATCTCCATCGTATGAATGTGTTCCAGAACTTTGAGTAATCTCATAATTGTCACAGTATTTTTGTTGATGCGCTTATTAATTTTGGAGTGAAACGTCTCGAGAACGTTGGTGGTTCTGTGGCGTTCGCCAAATACGCTTATCACGCTTACCAAAATTTTTCTAAGTATTTAATAAACCTTTCCATTTGCACTAAGTCTTTGGATTTAGATTTTACATACTGCAAGCCATTTTGAATCTCGTTGTCAGGGAGAAGTGGCAAAGCACTCGCCAGTGGCACTATTCTTGGTCCCGGTTTATTTCTTGTGCATCCTAAACTTTTTCCTTTCTTCCAAATATTTTTTGTCCAATGATAATAGCACCCCCGCAATTTAGTTGTTGGAAATACTTTCAAAATAGCATTCATAGCTGCTTTTTCGTAATCTGTGTGAACCGTACGTGGGTTCCACTCTGGTATTTGGGATTTTATCATGTTAAACAAAATAATGTAACTGTCCTCTTTACGGTCCGACATTAGGGCGAATATTAAAGGCTTCACTTTTGTAGTTTCTACACCACTCCATATGTCACAGTGGATATTGTTTACTTGAGAAAATGGTCCAGGGCAACTAAAAAAAGTTCAGTCAATAAAATATTCTCCAATATTTGGAATAAGTTGTCGCGATTCTTCCGAGCAAAAAACTATAATGCGATTTTGCTTATCTGAATTGCCATAATAGTAATCTGCCAAAACGAAACCGTGATACTGGACTGGAACTTCTATTTCACTCAAATCACAGAATACAGTTTTTGAAATTTGTGCACTTTTGTTCCTTGCGTCCTGAAAAAAGTGCTTTACACCTTCGTAGCGAGGATATTTACCTATTGCAAAATTCATGCCCATGTCTTTAAAATCCCTCTTTGTCTTTTCATATATTTGTTGAATAGGCTCATCAGAAGATGAAACCACTATTTCTCTCAAATTACTCTTCTCCTTCAATATTTCATTATTTTCTGGATCTCTTTCACATTTATGCTCAATACTTTTAATAAATTTCATATCCTATAATGAAATAAAAGAAGTTAAATTAAAATAACATCAATTGGGCTACGCTACGCTGTCCGCGCAGGTAAACGTTAACGTTTAACAACAAGTTCAGTTCAGTTTTTGGGATAAGTGGCTTCTGTCAGGTTTGACAATTCGCCAATGTCGAGTAGCGAAAACACGGTTTTTACAATGGCAAGATTTTGCGGTTTAAAAAGTACTTAGCCGGTTGGGCTACCTGTGGACAAGCAAAAGCAGACATTATTTCGTTAGTTGCAACTTTAATTATAATTTAATTTGGTATTTCTCTAAAAGTGAATTCAGAACCAAAAAACTACCTACCTTTCCAATTGTTACATTTGCACAACATTTTTTTTTCTTATACGAAGAACACCGCCATACGAGAGAGCCGTCTGTATATGTTTTATGGCGATGATATCTATATTTGCCGTAAAGAAGGGCAGTACCACCATTTATTTTGATAAATTTAATTTCACTGTCGTTCATTGAGGTAATTTTTAACAATTCAATTGTGCAAATTCAATATTTAGAGTTGACATTTCATTATAAATTGTCAAACAATTAATAATGTTTTTTTTTTAAAAAAAGAGCGCTGTGATAATTTTATTACGATCTCACTAAAGAGTTTGTATTGCGCAGTATGCTTGTTCGGAGAATAATTATGCGTTAAAGTTATAAATACATTAGTTATTTACACACAAGAGATAAATGCATTTCCGCATTCCACACCGCAACACTACGGTCATTTGTTGGGGGTATCGTTTGATTTTGAAAGACCCACGATACCACCAGGGGTATCGCCAGGGGTATCGTGGGTCCGCAGTGATAAAATCTTGCGTTCCAGTGAAATATGCCCATTTATTTAGTATCAATAAATATTGCTCTCGTCTACGTCTGCACGTGTACCTCTTTGTTACCTACTTCTGTCATTAAGCAGTGATGCTCTGTATTCCGGTTTAAACAGGCAGAGAAATTAGTGTACTGTGATACTTGGTACCTAATGTCAGAAGTTGACCACATACATCAGTGTCCTTGTATTGCCTGTTGATTTGCAAATCTTACAGAGATGACATGGATTCTGTAGGCATTTACCATCAGGTGGGTAGCCAGTTTGTTTGCTATGTTGTATAAAAACATTACCCACACTTTGCTAATTAAGGGTCCTATTCCTAAAAAGGCGGGGCAATATCAGGGCGAGAATACGACAGCCGATAATAACGACGGGACTGTCTAATCAGCTAAATGAAGTTCAGCGAGCATGGAACGGGTTATGTTTATGGTTGCATCGTGGAACGCATTCGGAACAAGGTGATCCGGAAAAGCAGTTATCGACGTAGCTTACCGCATCGGCAATTTGAAGTGACAAAGGGTTGCATCTGTCGCAGAGCCGACGACCGATGGAGTGGCGACTGACTCTTTAAACCATTGACGTATATAACGTCAATGTTTCAAACATTGTGTTGAACGCCCTTCGGCAAGTGGTTGGTGACGGCTTGACCGGAAATCGAGACGGAGCAGCCATGGGAGAGGCTAATGTCTAGCGGTAGAAGAATGTGATCTTTAATGATGATCAATAGACTGCGAGATTCCACAAAGAATTTGCGTATTAGAAAAAACTTGCAAACCTGTTAGTTAGGTACCCAAGTGGGTAAGGTAACATAACATGGGAAAGCAAGAACTGTGTTACACGATGTTTTGCTACAGTTCTTACTTTCCCAGTAACTTCCGTTTAATCTGTCTAACCCTTATACAAGATATACAAGCATTGTTGCTTGTAGATAGAGATAGATTTACCCGCGCAGATGACAAGTAGGTACAGAGGCTCATATTCCTCGCAATCACTCATGATGGACTTATCAATCAATCAATGTGATTGGTAAATCCATGCGATCACTAGATTCACTAGAATACTAGATTGTTAGTCCAAAGACAAAAGTAGTAGCTGTGCCCGCGAACTATGTTTAGCACTGTAAATCTACTTTTCCGGGATAATAAGTAGCCTATATGTTAATCCCTGTCTGAATCCGTTCACCTACAAAATTTCATCCAAATCCATTCAGTAGTTTTTGCGTGAAAGTGTAACAAACATCCATACATCCATCCATACTCACAAACTTTCGCGTTTATAATATGAGAAAGGATAATCTCTTTGATCAAAACAAAAAATGTCGAGGCTGAAAAGCATACCCTTACCCAGCTCTTTACACAAAACTGAATTCGCCAATAAATAATTTCCCCTAAATGTAACATAGTTAACAATGGTACTTTGTTTACTTTGAGCTAAATGTGTCCGGTCGCTGGGCGGCGAACGAGGATTCCCTGAAACATTGTTAACCCTTGCGCGGCGACATCCGGTGCTGCGGCCCTGCTTCCGGCGTGCACGCAACACGCACAGACAATGTCAAGTTCGCGGGCATGTGTTGTTAAGTACACACACATCGTACACTTAAAGTCCAAATAAACTAACTTCAAATAAACTTACAGCTGAATGGCATGTTTTTTTAATTTGGATAAATTATTGTGTATTATGAAAAATACAATATTTATTTATTGATGACTAGTGGGCCCGGCAGACGTTGTCCTGCCCGATTCCAGTGCCACCTACCGGGTCCAACTTTACGTTTAAACCTTCCTTGGACCTATCCAAATACCCATAGAAAATTTTGTAAGAATCGGTCGAGCCGTTTAAGAGTTTTTGCGAGACTAACACACAGCGTTTTATTTTTATATACAGGGTGTCTCAGAAACAATGGATAAACCTTTAACTGTTGATAGGTATCGTCGAGACCTCTCTAATCTCAAATTTTGACTTTAGTAAAAATATCTCGGTTTTCAAGATATTTGATAGTTTATGATTTTTTTAAAAAATGCCACTTTTGGTTGGTTTTTAATGTGCCATTTTTACAAATACGGACTTTTTCTGATTCAGTTTTTTTTAGCTTCTAACGGAATAGTTCAGCTATCAAACCCAGTGGTTAAAATTGAGCTAGCTAATCACGAAGTGCTTGGAAAAAACAATGTTCCAAAAAAAATTAAACAAGAAATTATTTTTCTTCGTGTTTGGTCAGCTACCATGTAAAAAAAATGTATGACGCTCATCGTGCCCATTATCTTAAAAAAATGCTTAGTTATTCTAGTTTCAAAAAAGGTATGATAAACTTATGCTTAATGTATCTCTTAAATTTTATTACTGCTTGAATAGCAAATGGTATGAAATTTTAAAAAGATTTTTTCGGAATAGTTATTAATTCTTAGTTTGAATAAAGAATTTGAAATAAAACAACATGAAATTTTAATTTTTTATTAAATATACAATAAATGTTCGAATTGGCGTCCTTGCGCTCTGATACATGCCCTACATCTTTTTATAAAAGAAAGTTTGATGCGGCGCGCGTAACCAGACGTTTTTATGTGTGCAGCTGCATTTTGTATGCGAGTACGCAACTCTGTTATTGAGGATACTGGCCTCGGGTAGACAAGGTCTTTCAGACATCCCCAATAAAAAAAATCGAAGGGATTTAGATCCGGCGATCTGGGCGGCCATAAAATAGGGCCGAGCCGGCCTATCCACCTTTGTGGGAAGTGTTGATTTAAATAATTTCTTACTACTATTGCGTAGTGAGCTGGGCACCCATCATTTTGAAGCCACATTCTCCGCCTTACTTCTAAATTGACATCTTCTAGCATGCCGGGTAAATCATTTTGTAAAAAATTAAGGTAAATTTCACTATTCAGTGTAGCTGGAAGTTCATATGGCCCGATCACCTGTCCGTCAATAATCCCAGTCCACAAGTTAACTTTAAATTGAACTTGGGACCGATCTTCCCTCATCAAATGTGGGTTTTCAACTTGCCAGCTATGTAGATTGTGGATGTTGAAATATCCATCTCTCCGGCATGAGGATTCATCCGTCCATAAAATTTTATTGAAAAATTGCGGTTCCTCCCTTATTTTATTTAACATGATTCTGCAGAATGCAATCCTGCGCGGATAGTCAGCAGGCTATAGAGTTTGGACCCTTTGAATATGGAAAGTGTGCAAAAGGTATTTTTTCAATATGCGATGCACTTTGCTTCTATTAATGCCGGTTCGACGTGCAATTCCACGCACAGAACGTGTTGAATCTTCTTCTATTTCGTCGAGGACTACTACTTCTTCATCGTCGTTTCTTTCTGGTCTTCCTGGCCCTGCATCACCAATGCCTCTTCCTGGAAGCCTCCCTTCGCAGTACGAATTATGTACCCGAGCAAAAACTCGATAGTCCGGGTGACGTGCGTTGGGGTACCTAATACAAAAAATGACGTTATTAAATTTACTAATTCATTTAATTTTAAAATCTAATTAAACACGGCGTGTGACTATTTTTAGAAGGATAACATAATGTAAGACCCATCCTGATACGTTTAACTAAAGTTGCAATAAATGTGTGTGATTTAAAAAAAAATAAGATTGATTGAATTAAAGAGAAAATAAATAATCTTACCTCTCTGCGTACAGACGAGCAGCAGCGTTAGCATTTCCTCGACATTCGCCATAAACGAAATGCATGTTTGCATATTCGCGCGACGTGTACTGATGTCTAGGCATGTTCAGTGTTATGTATTGGTTGTCAGTTAGGTTTCACAGCACAAACAATATCCAAATCGTAAAGCTAGCCAAGTCCATATGATCACCAGTTGTCAATAGGTTTCACAGCACAAACAATATCCGAATCGCAAAGCTAGTCAAGTCCAAAATCACAGCAAAATGTCGTTTAAAATCATCGAAGCTCTATCGAATCTCTCGAATACAGAAAACACGCGTGGGTCACAACCGGAGTTCAGAAGGACACTAACAATCGTAACAAAGAACCCAATGATCAGACGCAGGTAAAAAAAGTCGTTCCAGGAAATTCGATAGCAGGTAAGGTTGCAAATGCTTATGACTCATGTGCTGTTAATGATAAGGCTCCTTTTTGATTGCGCATAGTGGATGAGACATGTGGCAGGCAGGGGCCACAAAAAAAACACGTTTCTCAACTCTGTGACTCGCAAACGAATGTTTACAAATAAGCTTTAAGTGCTTATTAGTGGAAAAAAAACCTTTTTTTTTAAATTTACATTTTATTTGCTATTCAACCAGTCAGAAAGTCAAGAAAGCATAAACTTAATACTGGAAAACTAAATTAACCGAATAAAATTAATCCGAAAAATAATTAATCCGACAAACAATCTTTTTAAAATTTTCATACCATTTGCTATTCAAGCAGTAATAAAAGTTCAGAGATACATTAAGCATAAGTTTATCATACCTTTTTTGAAACTAGAATAACTAAGCATTTTTTTAAGATAATGGGCAGGATGAGCGTCATACATTTTTTTTACATGGTAGCAGACCAAACACGAAGAAAAATAATTTCTTGTTTAATTTTTTTTGGAACATTGTTTTTTCCAAGCACTTCGTGATTAGCTAGCTCAATTTTAACCACTGTTATTGATAGCTGAACTATTCCGTTAGAAGCTAAAAAAACCTAAATCAGAAAAAGACCGTATTTGTAAAAATGGCACATTAAAAACCAACCAAAAGTGGCATTTTTAAAAAAAAACATAAACTATCAAATATCTTGAAAACCGAGATATTTTTACTAAAGTCAAAATTTGAGATTAGAGAGGTCTCGACGAAACCTATCAACAGTTAAAGGTTTATCCATTGTTTCTGAGACACCCTGTATAAGAGAAGAATATTAAGAACAATATATTATTTAAGTATTGTTTTCTTTTATGATTGAGACTAGGCAGTTTTAATTATAAAAAATAATAAATATTTTTCTTCAATACGCAAGAAGTTGTGGTTGCAAATTTTTTCATTCAAAAATTTTTGAAACCAAGTCGCATGGTGAATATTGTGATAAATCATGCTCGTTTTGAAAATTTTCAAAAAATAATGTGAACAATATTTCAGGTGGTGGTTGTTTAAGATTTTTATTTTTGTAATGTGCGGGATGACTGATTTGAGATTATTGGCAGTAGGTACTAAGCGCCTTAAAAACAGGGTGACATTAACCCCCAGTTTCTGAAAGGCTGATCAAATTATTGTTCAACTGACATCCATGTCACCTTAACAGCAGTGTCAAATCAATTTGAGTTTCCGAAGCGTTGGTTATCCACAATTTACTTATCTTTAATAATTTGATTTCTCGTGAGAAATATTTTTAGACACGGTCACATTGCTGAAATCATATATTTTGTTTTATTCATATGTATTTTGAAAACCCAAAATGAGTCTTTCCTTAATAATTTTAAAATAAATTTGACAGCTGTGTCAACTAACACAGTGATAAGTTGATTTAGCTTCCAGCAACTCAATTCATAGTTAGCATTAGATTTGACAGCTTGTTAGTTAATTTTATCGCTGATCAGCCTTTCAGAAACTGGGTGTAAGTCTATGAATGAATTTGAATAGCTCTAAGGAAAGCGTATACGTATAATTAGACCTGGTAGATGACGCTATAATTGGGCAGGACAATATCTGCCCACGTTACCCCATTCATCAATCGATAGGCATTGTAGTGTATTTACTAGCTAAATTATCAAAATATGGTAAGAATTTGAAATTTAGTTTTTATATATGTATAGTTATTTCATTTGGATAATTCCACAGAATTCCTACTTGTTATTCAGTAATTTTTCCTTAGTTTATCTAGCTGAAAAGCCAAGCAGCGGAGCCCTACGGCCTCCGGTAACTGCCCTGGAGATTCATAGCACAGAGTTAGGTTAATAATACAAGTAAATATGCCTATGGACTGATATAAATATGGACGGTCTAAATGTCAAATTCCGAGTTTTGAGAAAATCAACCCACCTAAAGGGGAGCACGGGATTTTGGGCGAAAAAAAAAACTATCTTTGTAAATAAGGCCAGGATAAACGCGAGATTTATTTTGTTCATGCAAAAATTCAATAATGACCAAAGATAATTACAAATGTCACTGACGTGACGTGAAACGACATTGACGTTGACATTAACATTGTGAAATTAATTGACAAAGTTGTTGTAATTAGGATGTTTGTTGTGAATTTTGTGTTAAAACAATAGTGAAACCAAAGTGTTTTTGCAAAATTAGTGTTTTATTAAATTTAAAGAGAAACCGGTGTTACAGCATTTGGAAAACTAAAATTCCAATGGGCTCTATTGTCGAGTAAGTATTTACTTTACTTGTCAGAAGGATAACCTTACCGATATATAATTTCAATATTATTGCGAACCTATTAATTTGGCCGCAGGTGTATTATAACCGTGGTATGGGCGTAGATTTGTACTGACGAAGGGTGCGCTCCTTACAAACCAAATCAGTTTAATTAGTTTCTCCTGAGTTCAGCTGCTTCAGCCTAGCTTTAACACATCGCATGCTTATGACCAATTTTATGGAACAGTCAGAATGAGCTTATTTTTAGGAAAACCGTTAAAGGAAGGTTTAACGCGATGTTTGTAAACTTAAAAAAAACTGTAGTTATTTATAATAGAAAACTACTAAGGATTTCTGGCTGGAGATAAAAATTAAAATCGTATGATTTAGAGTGAACCCTTGTATTTACGGTTTTATTTTATTTTATTTTATTTCAAAAATAAATATTTCCAAAAATAAGCTCATTCTGACTGAACACACACATTGTCATTTGTGCTTGGATTATTTATATTATTTAATTATAAAAGGAATAGTCTTCCTTTTAGTTGGTGCTTAGTATAGCCGTGCGTAACCTGGATCTGAACTTTATATCCATACCATAATAGTAATTGAGCACGACAAAAAGAAAAACGAAAGATGGACCCAGAAGCCAATAAATAAAATTAAACATACGATTTTCTATCTCCACGAGGAACCGTATAACCGACGAGTCGATAAATAAAATACAATTTATTCATTCATTTACCTCATTTTATCACGAAATAGTAAAACATATCAAAATCCCCTCTATGGAACTATGTGATTGATGGAAAGGTCTTTTGAGTCGTCTATCTTCTCCTACCACCCATTCTGGACGTCATTTAGCTGATAAGAAGAATGGGCGCAAGAAACTTATCAGCTTTATCATAACATAAGTTATGATAAAGCCCAGTTATCTTAACAATAGTTTTGAGTTCCTATGTTCCTCACATGATAGATCCCTTCGTTTTACCTTTAATGGTCTCCTCAAATGTTCCGCCTACAATTCATACACTCTTCTTTCTTAGTCCAATCAATCCAGTTATGTAATGTTCTCCCACTTGACGTCAGAAAGTCATCAAGCAAACTACGTTTTAAAAAGAAATTACGAAAGCTGTACCATGAGAATCTTTTTACACCTGTTGATTAGGGCTATGCAGATTATCTTCGAAATATCGTTTCGAATTTCAGTTTCGTTTTATAGTTTTGTAAATTAATAGTGGGCACATATATATTAGTTTATTTTATTTATAATATTTATGTATTAGTATATTATGTGTATGGTATTATCCAGTATTTTTTTTACCATTAAAGTACTACATCTACTTCCTTTTCTCTGCGCCACCCGAAGATTGACTGGTAGGTTGACTGGTGGAATGCCTTTGGCATTAAGTCCGCCTCTGTACACAAATTGTACTGGAAGATTAAATAAATAAAAAATGAATAAGTAAGCATCTATTATACGTTTACATTTACAAATAGCTGTGCCCGCGACTTCGCGTGGAATAGTAACTTTTGGCAGCATTTTGATTTTTGTAAGCAATTTTTTTAGGATCTTGATAAAAAAAGCCCATGTTATACCTTATATAATTAGCTATCTATTAGTGAAAGTCCCATCAAAATCGGTCCAGCCGTTCCGGAGATTAGGGGAATAAACAGACAGACAGACAAATTTTTTTTAAATTGTGTTTTTGTTATTGCTACCCGATATACATTCATGCCCATTAAGTAAAAACTTGTTATTTTGACATTACAAACAGACTTCAATTTTATTTATTTGTATAGATATGTTGTTACCATACACAGTAGGTATTTGTTTACGAAAATAGTTCAACACAATAACATTTTTTTACATTGTAACCAATGATGTCTACAAATTAACATGCATTGATATCATTGATATAATCGTTGACTTTAGAATAAATAACCTTTAGTCATAAGAGTCATTTTTACATGTGCTTTACACTTATGAAAACGCAAATCAGCTACACTTTGTGGAACTTTGTTGTAAAAAGTCATATACTTTTTACTTTTTGCAGCCTGGACGTAGAGTTTGGTACAAGCGGGCAGCCATCAAATATTTTGATCAATAAGATACTGTAACAAAAAAAAGAACAGGTAATACGACACTGGCTTAATATGATAGGTTTATCGCGATGATCTGTCAAAATACAATACATTTTTATCGTATTTTGACAGTTCACTGCGATAAACGGCATTATCATAACAATACATGTTCTGATAGTCATGCTACGGCGGCTGAAATAGTGAGAACAATTTTTGGTTGATTATATAAATGTTGATATGTATGTATGTAAAGCTAATGTAAATATATCAAACAGTATCGAATATTCATAAATTAATGCTATTTATTAGGCCTTTGGGCGTCAGTCAGTCGTTAGCCGTTAGCCGCCCACCTGTTGGGTGGGCGTTTGCTACAAAGCTACAATAATTGCCTTATGCGGCCATATGATGTTTGATAGCGATACTATGACACGGTGATTACCTGGAATATGACCTTAGCCTATCATTGCTTCAATAATTTTTTCTTGCTCGTTCTTTGTAATCTGGCTACACTTTAGGTTGACGGATTATGAAATTCCTATCTAGTCTAGTTTAATGATCTAGTATCACCAATTGTTCCGCCAGAGATGGACATCTGGAATTTCTGTCGAGAAACGAGCTTCTTCTGGAATTCTAGACAACTGAGGAACTGGCTCTTTTACCCCTTATTTGAGGGGCTCAACAATATCAACATTGTATATTTCCATTATTATTTTGGCGACAAACATTCGTAAGATGGTGGTAGTAAGCCAGGTGGTAACTGAGCAGAAAAACTTCAACCACGGAGGCAATTAGTCGGTCGAGATATCGCTAGAGATATCGTGGAAACGGAACTTCGTGAGCATCAAGTCAACAAGTGAAAAAAGAAAGGATCCAATGAATTGCCAAAAGCTTGTATTAAAAGCCGACTCATTTTGTGTTGCTGAGCCATCGGAGTTAGTAAACACTGACTTAGGATGAATAGCCCCCCTTAGCCGCTCAATCATGCCTATCCTCTTCCAAGTCTTGTGGGTATAGTACAGCTTCAGATATTTTATGTACACGCTAGTTGTCGCCCGTGACTGCTTCTGCATGGAATTCAGTTATATCGTCAATACTGTTGTAGATCACAACCTTTTTGTGTTTAATTTGTTAGTTATGTCATGAATGAAGTGCCCTTTTATGGTTTTTGAAAATAAATGACAGATGGAATTTATCAAGACATGATTGTGTAGTTTAATTCAAAAAAAATAAAGATAAATCTATCCACAACAACTGGCGACCGTGACAAATATTGTATAACCATGGAACGAGTTCTGCTCGAACGAAGGGTAATTCGCAGTCGTTTTACTGTATGTAGCAAAAAGTTACAGAAATTTATCGAAACCGGAGAGAAATCAGGTATGTCATCTGAACTATTAAAACTATCAAATATATACGAAGAACTTACAGCAGTTCAAAATAAATTATTAAATGTATGGCTGGACCAAGATGATAGGGATGAACACTTTTTTGAGAATGATTTAGAGACGTCGGATAGTTACGACAGTCAATTTTATTCGATGCAACAAAAGGTGAAAGAATTCTCTACCAGCACTGACGCTGACTTATCAGTAGATAAAACTGTATGTAGAGCAGAAGGATCAGTATCGTCAGGCCATAAACGTAGACTTCTGAGACTGCCAAAGCTAGAATTGCCGAAATTTGATGGTAACGTCAAAAGCTGGCTACAATTCTGGACTCAGTTCAAAAAAATTGATAGCGATAGTGATATAGAAGATGACGATAAATTTCAATTCTTATTACAAAGTGTGGAACCAGGCTGCAATGCTAGAGAGTTGGTAGAAAGTTTTCCACCATCAGCAGAAAACTACACAAAAGTTATTCAGCAGTTGAAACAAAGGTATGCTCGAGACGAACTTATTATAGAGCACTACGTAAGAGAGCTGTTGAAGTTGACCATTGCGCAAGGTAGATCTGAAAACAAAATGTCGTTACGTACTTTGTATGACAAATTGATGACGCAAATTTTATCACTTGAATCACTAGGCGTAACTCGAGATAAATATGCTGCCTTTTTATTTCCGATGGTAGAATCGGCGTTACCGGAAGATATTCTGAGAGCGTGGAACCGATCTGAAATGAGCCGTAATACTGCAGACGACAAAAATAAGAGTCAATTGACTTATTTGTTAGAGTTTGTTAGGAGTGAGGTTGAATCTGAAGAAAAGATCAACATGTCCAGATCCGGATTTTCTAAAAGCGACGCAGGTCCGTCTTCTCCATCGGCTAGTTTCTTGACCACAAGCACAAATGATAATAGGGCGGATAACAAAAAATCACCATTACCAACAACAAACAACGAATGTATATGGTGTGATAGACCTACGCACAATAGTTCGGAATGTAAAACGCCTATAAAATGGAGCTTGGGGAATAGAAAGGAGTTTTTAAAGAAGAAAAATGCTTGTTTGGTATGTTTGAGATGTGGTCATTACGCCAAGAAATGTCGAAAGTTCCCAAAGTGCGTGGTTTGCCAAAAACGTCACTACCCCATTATGTGTGATAAGTTGTCTAAGGAAGCAGAGAAAATAGAAGAGCAAACTGTAATGAATCTTATTGACAAGCCAAGTACAGTATTGCTGCAAACCGTAAAGCTGAACCTTATTGAAGGCATCAATTCTGTTACAGTAAGAGCGTTACTAGATTCAGGAGCACAACGATCCTTCGTTAAATCAGATGTACTCAAAAGGCTTAAGGCTACACCAACTGCTCAAGAACATCTCAGTCATAATTTGTTTGGCGGCATTGTAAAAAGGATGCAAGTACACAATTCTTATGTACTTAACTGTAGAAGTCTAGATGGTACTTTCAACTTTAAGCTTTACGCACTTGAACAAAAGGTAATTTGTGAAGATTTGCCTAAAGTTCGCCCAGGCGAACTGTTGGCACAATTAAAAAGAAAAGGTATAGAGCTTTTTGATTGTGTAAATGATAGCACTGAAATATCTTTATTAATCGGTTCTGATGTTTTAGGTTCGCTGTACACGGGGCGATCAGAGCGCGTGAGTGACAATTTGGTAGCTATACAAACAAAGTTTGGTTGGGTGATGCAGGGACCGGCATATGGTATGTATTGTACATTTTATAATTACAATACTACACAAAAGTGTACATTTGACATTGATGATCTGTGGAAGTTAGAAACGATAGGCATTAAAGATGAGGCGGAGACAAAAACAAAGAAAAGGCGTGAAAAGGAAGTTGAGCAGTTTTTTAAAGAAACGGTAAAGGTAAATAGTGCTAATAGGTATGAAGTTAGGCTTCCATGGAAAGATAACGCATTTACTCTTTCACCTAATTATGAAACAGCTTTAAAGCGTTTACGTTCAACCACGGGTAGACTGAAAAAACTTGGTCTGTTGGCCGAGTACGATGACGTTTTTAATGACTGGCTTAACAGTGGAATTATAGAAGTTGTTAATAATGACAATCCATATAGCGGTCACTATTTACCTCACCATGTGGTAGTTAAAGACTCTAGTTTAACAACTAGAATTCGGCCAGTTTTTGACGCATCCGCTGATACTAAGGAAGGTTTCTCTCTTAACAAATGCCTTGAGAAAGGCAGCAATTTAATTGAATTGCTTCCGCGTCTACTTATTCAGTTTCGTAAACAGACAATTGGTATAACCGCCGACATAAAGAAGGCTTTTCTCCAAATTTCTGTTTGCCCTGAAGATAGACAGTATTTAAAGTTTCTATGGTGGCAGGATATAAAAGACAAAGATAAGGGTCTTAAAATATTCCGTCATTGTAGGGTTGTTTTTGGCGTGACTACCAGCCCTTACTTATTAGCAGCTACAATTTTATACCACCTTGAAAAGTTTCATGGTGAAACTGCGGATAGGTTAAGGAAAAGCTTCTATGTTGATAATTGTGTACTTAGCGTTAACAATGAATATGAAATGGTGAAGTTTATAAAAGAAGCTAAGGATATAATGATGGAGAAAAATTTTGAACTCAGATGCTGGGTAACCGGTCCAATAATAACAGCTGACGCTAGTGAGCCAGTCTCCGTACTTGGTTTGACTTGGGATCCAAAAAGGGATGAACTTTATTGTAAAGTTCCATTTGTCAAACACATTGACGTTAAACTTACAAAAAGGAACCTTCTGGCTATGGCTCAAAGCATATTTGACCCAATTGGCTATGTTTGTCCTACAACTCTTATTCCTAAAATATTGATACAAAAATGTTGGGATAAAGCAATCGACTGGGATGAAGATCTACCAATAAACATAGCCAAACAGGCAAAAGAATGGTTAGAAGAGGTGGGTACAATAGAAAAATGTCGTATCCCAAGACGTATGTGTAACGCTAACTTAGACGAGTGTGATGACTATTCTTTACATATTTTCAGTGACGCCAGTCAATCCGCATATTCTGGGTGCGTCTTCTTGCGTTGTGAAAACAATGGCATAGTCACCGTACAGTTGGTAATAGCTAAGTCAAGGGTATCTCCAATCAAGGTTGTTACGATGCCACGGTTGGAATTGATTGCAGCACTGATGGCCACACGACTAGCGACAGAAGCAAAAACAGCTTTAGGAATTAAATGTCATGAATACTATTGGTCTGACTCAAGTATTGTCATCGCCTGGATTAAACGTCAAACTGGATTAAATGTATTCGTACATAATCGAGTGAAGGAGATATTATCCAGGACTAACGTTGATAATTGGCGACATATACCTGGCGAAGTCAACCCCGCAGATCTTCCATCAAGAGGATGTACAGGGCGACGTTTACTTGAGAGTCGTTGGTGGGAGGGACCAGCATGGTTGACAAACCCAGAAACAACATGGCCTCAGAAAGAAGTCATTGTAGATGAAGAGGAAGTAAACAAAGAAGTCAAAAGGAGCTGTTTAACCGTACAAATGAGAAACAATTTTTCAGATAGGTTGTTATATTTTAGCAAATACTCAAAAATTGTAAGAACAATCGCATGGTGTGTAAGATTCGCTCGAAAATGTCAAAAGACGTGTCAAAATTTAGATGAGATAACGGCAGAAGAATTTGAAAATGCAGAAATTAGATTATTAAGAATTATACAAAAGGAAGGATTAAACGAAATAGAAGAACTTAGTAAAAGGTTAAGAATTGAAGTAGTGAACGATTGTAACGGTCTAATGAGAGTAAAAACTAGATTAACTTTGGGTAATGATGATAAAAGCTTTACTCTACCAGTGATTCTACCTGGAAAGAGTACGGTCAAAATAGTGTATAGGTTAGTACAACAAAAGCATGTTATAGACTTACATTCCGGTAGTCAAGTACTAATAAACAGTTTGCGTGAACAGTACTGGATAATTGGAGTAAGAAGATTAGTTAAAAAAGTTATAAGGGAGTGTATTATTTGCAAGCGCTTTAAGGCTAAAGCTTGTACTGTACCTTCAGCTCCTTTACCGATAGATCGCATTACAACAGGAGTTCCCTTTGAAGTCACAGGCGTTGATTTGGCAGGACCTTTACTTTTAAAGGATACGAATAAAAGCTGGATAGTAGTATTTACGTGTGGAATTTACAGAGCTATTCATCTGGAGATTTGTAGTATGTTGAGTACAGAAGAGTTCTTACTGACACTGAGAAGGTTTATCGCAAGAAGGGGAAGACCCAGGATTATCTACAGTGATAACGGTACAAACTTTCATGGGGCGAATAGTCTACTGAACGCTATTGATTGGAACAACATTTCAACGAAAACCTCTATTCAAAAGATTTCATGGCGCTTTATACCACCTGCAGCGCCATGGTGGGGAGGATGGTGGGAACGAATGGTAAGATCAGTTAAGGAGATATTACGGAGGGTACTAAGCAAAGCAGCAGTAAGCGAAAGAGAACTCTACACCGTGCTGTGCGAAGTGGAAGCGCATATCAATTCTCGCCCGCTGACATACATTTCAGATAATACGGAATATTTAAAGGCACTTACGCCGGCTATGTTTCTCCAGCCTAGTTCAAGAACTGACACTAGTGATTTAGATAGCGTGGATGGTTCTAAACTAACGGCGCGTTTTCGTTATTTGAAAAACCTCTCTAATGATATTAGGCACAGGTTTCGGAGTGAGTATTTAGGTCTTTTGGTTCAAAAGAAATCGTTAAGCAATTATGAGCTCCAAGTCGGGGATGTTGTTTTAGTGGGTTCGGACGACACAAAACGTGTTACGTGGCCTTTGGCAATAGTAACTGAAGTTATTGCCGGATCTGATGGTGTTGGTAGAATGGCTAGAGTTAGGACAGTTCAGGGTGAGAGATTAAGGGCTTTTCAACGTTTATATCCACTAGAACTTTCACAGACTCAACTTCCACAGACCTTAGTGTCAAAAGCAGTGAAAACTCCAGATCAAGCCACGGTTCCTAATTTGTCACCACCCAAAACTACGCGTTCTGGTCGCCTCGTTAAAATACCGTCCAAATTTTTGTGACTTACACAATTGTGCTTATTGCGAATGTGAAATTGACTTATGTTGACTTATGTTTGTTCTTTAGTACTTATAGCGTAGGTAGATATATTTTTATTAATTTTAATACTTAGTTGTGGTTTTTGCGCATAGTTCTGTAGTATTGTATACCTGCGTATGCGCAAGGCGGGCAGTATGTTGTAGATCACAACCTTTTTGTGTTTAATTTGTTAGTTATGTCATGAATGAAGTGCCCTTTTATGGTTTTTGAAAATAAATGACAGATGGAATTTATCAAGACATGATTGTGTAGTTTAATTCAAAAAAAATAAAGATAAATCTATCCACAACAAATACAGTAAAACAATGTCCTTTCTATGCGTATTTCAAATTATATCAAACTTCTTAAAAACTGGTTCAGTGGTTTAGGCGTGAGAGCGTAACAGACAGACGGACACACCGTGTTACTTTCAAATTTGTAATAAACTAGCTGTGCCCGCGAACTACGTTTCGCCTTAATTTATTTTTTCCCGACATCTTCCACAAATATCGTTAATGTACGAAATAAATACAAAAACTTAACAAATTATATACTTAAACCTTTCTCGAGAATCACGCTATCGAGTGGTGAAAACCGCTTGAAAATCGGTGCAGTAGTTTTTGAGTTTATCGCGAGCAGACAGACAGACGCGGAGGCGGGGGCTTTGTTTTATAAATATGTTTCTACTAGCTACTAGCTTTCCGCCCGCAGCTTCGCCCGCGTTATCTATGTTTTTCCCGTGGGAATTCGATATTTTCCCGTAGGAAAATATTCTGTAGCCTATATTACTTAGTGATATTGTAGCATTAATAGTGAAAGAATTTTTCAAATCGGTCTAGTAGTTTCGAAGCCTATTCAATACAAACTTACAAAAATACAAATCTTTCCTCTTTGTAATACATATTAGTAGGTATTGATAGGGAAAGTAGAGAATATAGTAGGGATTGCATAGTAAATGTTGACGATCAGGAAAAACAGAAATCAGGTGAACTAGTAATTCTGGCCGTTCTTAAGTGAATACTTTACCTTTAAACCTTTACTATTCTTAAGTGAACCTTTAAACAAATAACACTGATTAATGCGCAATAATATTTCATAACCTTTCATGCGCCCTTCAAAGGGATCGAAGTGCGTGGGTGCAACACCAGGTAATAGCTATAACAGCATTGTCTCACCTTCTCCCTGGTTCGTGGGTGGCGCCCACGAATGCACAGATATGGACAAATTACCAAATATTACGCAGCATTTATATGCTGAATTTAATTTTGTATTGCTTCCGTTGTGAAGCATGTCAAAAACATGTTCAAGGTAAAGGCTGTATGGTCTACAGTACACCATAGATTCACAAACATTTATGGATTACAAGAAATCTTTACAAGAAATAAATCCAGTGCCCCTTTTAGAGCGTTGCTTGGTGGCGCCTGTGGACTCGGCTCGTGAGCCTTCGAATGGGGAGGTCCGCGAGGTTCGATCCCGCAATGTACCAATGCATTTTTTGTTTTTCAAATTTCACATGTACATTTCTCCGACCCTCCGCCCGGTATTCGGACCCGCTACCATATCTTACCCCTACCACGAAAAGCCCCGTTAGGAATCTATGAATCTATGTTCTACTCTACACTTTACATATCTGTGTAACGTGTAACCATCTCTCTCCCATCTATACCAGGGTCGTCTGCTTGGGCACCTCTGTCTTACCTATTTCTGCCGCAAAGTAGCAGTGCTTGCATTGCTGTGCATTGCAGTGAAATTACTGAGTATCGTGACTTTACATCTGATGTCACAAGTTACACTGTGGATCTTGTAGGTGGGTCAGTTTGCTTGTTTGCCAACTTAGTAGCAATAAAAAACTCTTTTTTTTCGAGTGGAATGCGTGCGACCGCACCGTACTCGTCGTTGGTTAATCGACGAGCGTGAGTGGGGCTCTCCCCGCACAGTGCTGGGCCTACCCACTAAACCCCCCGGTGCTCTCCCTGCCCTTATGGACGCGTGTGATAGGGTCCACACTGCGACTACCACTATCAACGTGCCCGGGATAGCCCGACCTCACTGGTTGGGCTATCGCCAAGGGGGCAATCCCCAGACGGAGGGCCTTACGGCGGCGTACACGGGGCCAACCGTGCACGCAGGTCTCAACGGCAGGGTCACGGGCATCGCTTGTGCGAATGCTCGCCTTCGCCTACCATCATCAGTAGACCATAAGTTTTGTTTCGAGTAGTCGGCCCAAAAGACATCCACGAGAAAAAAGTGTGAGGACAGATGCAGAAAACACACCAATCTCCGTCATAGTTCGTTACTGCACGGACGAAGTTTTGTGTTTTAGTTTTATGTTTTATTAGGGCATTATAGTCAATGCGGCTTATTTTTTTATTCAACAAAGTTGGCAAACAAGCAGGCTGCCTGGTATGTGCCTACAGTTGCTTATAGTACAAGTGATTCCTGTAAGACTTACAAATCTACAACGTCAAGGAGATCGATGTACGTCACCAGTTTGTGACATAAGATGTCAAGTCACAGTACCCTCTAATTTCACTGACTGCTTTACCCTTCAAACTGGAACACAGAAATGCAAGCGCTGTTGCTTGGCGAAATAGGTTCTGTACCTATTTCTGCCGTCAAGCTATGTAATGCGGAATGGAAAAGCTAAATCACACTTTTCCACTCCGCATTACGTCGCAGCAGGCCTGTTAAGATATAAAAAATATTTTACAAAAAATAAAAACCGACTTCAAAACACTGAAAAGTTAAAAATAATATAAGAATAGGTACAAACAACATCACACTTCTATACTTATTGAAGTCGGTGCCAAATTAAAAGACTTTTTTATTATTATTAAATAACAGAATCAACAGCACTTAAAGAAAATATTATTACAATTTACATTATAACCTAATGCCAATTATAGATTCTCACTTTGTACGTATGACAGATAATGTCGTGAGGTAGATGTTACAAAAGTTTAATTAATAATATACAGAAAAAAAAGAATTCAGAATACAATACTAACAAATCAAAAAATTTATAGTACTTAATAATAATAACAATGACGCTGCCGATGGACCTGCTAGATGTAGGTTTTTTTATAATATTTATATTTTTTTATATTTATATTGTAAAAAAATGTATATTTAAGAAAGAAGGCAAATAAAGAACATAACAATGACTTAGGAGATAATCGTTTAAATTAAGGTTTTGCTCGATTTCCATGGGATCCCATCATCAGATCCTGATTTTGGTGACCTTGGGACGACCCCAGAACTATACCCTATCGAATACAAAAAGAATTTTGAAAATCGGTCCAGAATTGGCGGATTAATCGCGTAACATACACACAAAACACGTTGGACGCACCTAAAAGTTTAGGGGTTTTCCTCAATTTTTATGGGATCCCATCATCGGATCCTAACTTTGGTGACCATGGGACCACCCCTGAAGTATACTCTATCGAATACAAAAAGAATTTTGAAAATCAGTCCACAATTGGCGACGTAATCGCGTAACGTACACACACAAAAAAAACATACGCATCGAATTGAGAACCTCCTCCTTTTCTGAAGTCGGTTAAAAATGTCATCTATAGTTGATCAAAGCTGATATAAATCACAGTTTTTATTAACATTCTGATCTTGGTAGATATTGTTGTCACCTCCGATGGCGAGGTCGTTACGGGGGCGGCGTCCAGCGGACCTGTCCCGTGGGCGTGCCCTACATGCCGTGTTGGCCAACAGGCCCATGTCGACCATATCAATTAAATTCCGATGGAGAATTCCATGGCAATGTTATGATATTTAATTTGTCATTCACTTACATGCTTCTGCGATTTCATCGAGCTAATATGTCGGATCAAAAATCGACAATGGTAATGCAAAAAAAAATGTTATCATGATATGATCTTTCTTGCAGCGAACATCTCAATAACATCTACAATGTACGTGATTTGTTCACTTGTAATGTAGTCGATTTTTGCGCAACACGGAATGTTGGGCACGTTCAATTTGGTTATCCAATATGAAATTTAACAAAAGACTAGGTTGTTCTGTTAATCAAAGGGAAACTTAGTGGTTAACAATGTAAAAGGTTTAGTGGGTATGTCCCGCACTCAGCAGGGAGAGTCCCACACACGCCTGTCGACAAGCCATCGGCAGGTACGGTGCGCAACAACAGCATTCCACCTCGTAAAAAAAGGATTGTACATTTGCAAATGTTACAGAAACCATGTACTGCCTGTTTCTTGACCAGCTTTTTGTATGAAAAAAGCTGTCACAATCTGTCTGTTTCATAGATTTTAACGCGGAACGCTGTGGAAACATACCTTGTGACTTAGGCTGAAGTTTGCCAGCTTGACTATCGTTACATCAGGATTCCTCACTCATACTCATTCGTGAGACATAACAATACTGTTATCCTAAATGCTCTATAAGCTGTTAACATATTATGTGCTTTGATTATATGCATGTATGTAATCAAAGATTATGTGATGGCGATTCTCACCATACCTTATGGGTGTCCAATCACCGGGAATACCTGAGCGCGTGGACCCGAATCGGACACCGCTCTCACAGTTACGCTTGCGTTCGCGCTATTGAGGATATGTGGATCAAATTGTGTCTTGTGGATGATTCACCGATTGTAGATGTTATAGCGTCTTATGAATTTCTTTTTCTAGTTGCATCTGCCATCAGTCGCTAGACTTTTATCAGATGAGTTATGTGTATTGTGGCGTTTCAGAGGTTTGTGAAGCTGTAAATTTTCATACCAATTTTCATAATTTTTGGAAATGTTGTAGATATAATAAATCTAGGTTTGTACGTTTTGATTTTGAAGTTATATTGCTCAGAATATAAATTATTAGCATATAAATATCCATATTTTAGACTTAAAAACTAGGTACCTCGAGCATTTTTATCTTTTTTGACTAAATTATACTGAATTACAAAAAAAGCAAAACGTACAAACATAGATTAAGTTATACTTACTGAATCTAATGACATCAAATGTGTGTAATTTCGTAAAGGTTTAGGGGGGTAAAACAGTTATCGGCCGAAACAATATATCAATAAGAAATGTAGGCACTTGCCTCGGACTTTCAACTCTGAGCGGTGTGCAACAAACTGCATTTTTGAAAGTGCATACTCGAGCCATGAATTGGTACTTCACAGTCCTCCTAATTATCCATTAGTCGCTGAGAATATTCTTTCTCTTCAGCCTACTTGTTTTACATCCACTTAGAAGTTCTCTTGCATGGGCTTGGATGGCTTTCCAAGCTTCTTCGATGTGAAGTCTTATCGTGTTCAATTATCTTATGAAAATTGCTATTGATTTGTTTTAATATTAGTTTAATTCTTTTTCACTTACGACAAGGAAGCTTAGCTTCATCTCACCTGATGGTAAGTGATGATAAGGCTGAACGTGTAAACGAGCTTCACCTTGAGTCCGCAATAACTGAGGAACTGGCTATCTTACCTCTAATTGTCGGAACATAATATTGCTTTAAACATTGATATTATGGCGACAAATTTAGGTTAGACAGTGGTAGCTATATATACTAGCTAGGCGGGCTCAGAAACTCTACCATCAACTAAACTGAGAAGAAAAACTTCTGCTTTCATGGCGAATCGAACCCCGGACCTACCACCGCCTTGCTTAAGCTCGTCTCGCCATAATAACAATGTTAATAGCATTGTTGTGTTCCGACAATTATATGTTAAGATAGCCAGTTCCACAGTTATTGAGGAGTCAAGGTGAAGCTGAAATGAAGGTGAGTTGAAGGCTAAGAGCTTTCCTGTCGTATGTAAAAATGTCCTACAAAAACATAGAAACTTATTTTCAAGAATTAGCAGGTTTGTGTGTCAACTGGCCGTCGTCGATGAGCGGCGGGTTCGTGTACCGAATTGCGCCTAACCGAAGTTTTTGCTGCGAAGCCATCAAGCCACCCAGCCGTGAAAAATTGCACAATAAATACGGCAACACACACGGAAGGCTTGTGGTTTTTCGGTTCGAATCAATTCAACAATTCTGTTTACGTATGGACAAAGCAATTTTCATGTGTTTTTATAAAGGCAAACAACTAGTTTTATGATATTAATTTTTTGTATACCCACTCCGGTAAAGGCTGAAGACTCTACATTGGAAGTTACCGACGAGATATTTATTTGAGACAAAAAGTGCATCTAGGTAGGTTCAGTTTCCAGAAAGAGGTAAATACAAATCCATCTCGACTTAGCAGCGTTCGGAAAGCTACGCAGTCCATCTACCGCAGTCTCTTAAGATTAAAATCTTCGTGTGTGTTGCCAATGGTGATTTAATTATGGTATCCAGAGGTTAGAATGGGTGCTATCAGTGCTATGAGAAGGCACAAAGTCACCCAAAGCGCAATTGAGGTATAGCGGCTATGCTCGGGGTTTTGTAGAAGGACCTAGTTTACCGAAGAAGCTTAATTGCGAGCGTTAAGTAGCAGTGGGTAAGGTACGTTGCTCGCAGGACTGACGGCCGTTGGGTCAGAAAGGTCCTCGTGGAGGCCGCGTACCAGGAGAGGTGGGGTTAGTAGATATCCCTCAATACAAGGTAGACTGACGATTGATAAGCGTCGATGGCGTAGTGCGTAAGACAGTCGCCTTCCAATCGGGAGGTAGCGGTTCGAACCCCGCCACGTACCATGTGTTTTCAAATTTTGAAATCATATGTACGTTTATTCGACGCTTTTCTGGCGAAGGAAAACATCGTGAGGAAACCTGCACACACCTGTGAAGAAAGAATTTCTTCACAGGTTGTGTGTGAAGTCGACCAACCCGCACTTGGCCAGCGTGGTTGACTAAGGCCTAATCGCCCTAGTTTAGGGTAGGCTCGAGCCCCTCGGTGGGGAAGTATATGAGCTGTTGATGATGATGAGACTGACGATCTGGTGAAGGTCGGATCGGTTTAGAGTTGCAGCATTCTCACGATCACCGGACGAGGGTTTACCGCTTCCCAACAACTCACGCCAGGCAATTGTTGGAAGAACCCAAACCTCGAGTCTCTTCTTTTAGGGGTAGGTTCACGAAGATGACGAGGAATTTTAAGTGTAAGAGTTTTTTATGTTTAGATGTTTCCAACAGTATCCTGCACAAGTAGCTGAACTCACAAACAAATATTTTATAACCAGCACGTGGAAGAAGATGGGGTCGAACACACCGTTGTCTTAATGCCTGAGCAGGCAGCTGGCAATTTCCAAGGTTCGTTAGTGGTCCAGCGGCGCAGGCGCCGGTGACCGGCTTACTAAGATAATTGACATGTGCTCATTACACTGACTTTGGCCTACTCGCTGTCATATAGGGTTGCCAGATGTTTGGATTTTGGCGGGACAGTAAGGTTTTCTTTACGTATGTCCGGTCAAGAAAATGTTTATAAACCGGACAAAGATTCCATCACGGGCAATCAAAACGCTGTAAGACGGCGGCATTAGGTAAATAAATAAAAAAATAGATTTATTTACGGTTAATTAATCATTCCAGACAAAGTAAACAAAAATTTTAGTTTATAGTAAAACTTGTTAATAAAAAAACTTGTCGAATTTATTATTCCAGCACACCCGGTAATTATACTGCCATAGTGTTGTCTGCACAAAGTGACGACTTGCCTTTGGTGACACAAATGTTACTTACGGCCAATAAGAAAAACGACAAACATTACGACAATCTCTACAAAATTATTAAAACATATTGTCTATTTATTTTTTGTTTTACACACATTTGTTATGGCATTCTCAACAGCCTGAGGTAGGCGTGAAGGTCAATGTGATTCGTCACTTGTCGTCTTCGGTACCTTGCTACAGGGCCAGAAAATTTTATTTTTTTGTAACTTTACTATAGACTGGCTGTCTCTACGCTTTTCAATCCTAGTCGGACGTCAGTACTTGAGATCTCTTATAGTTATTTTCCTAATAAGAGAATGATGGATCATTCATCATTGTTCATCAGGCTACCCGACGACTTCTTCGCAAAAGTTAAGGCAATATTTTTTTTTATCATCTGTCCCAAACATTCTGTTATTCTAACTTTGTTATGGTGTATAATGGCCAATAAAACATAATGATATAATAGGCATGTCACGGAGGCAACAACTTCCATAAACATCAATTAAAACAATTAATTTTAATAGCAATAAGTAGATTTTAATGGCAATGTACTCGTACATACATTTCGCTTGAATTATGTGTATTATGTAGTAACAAGTTGTGATGTAACATAACGCAGCCGGATAATCTGACAGACGGTCCCGTATTGTTATAAATGTTGCGAGCCACGTGCTACAGAGCCTTCGAGCTAGAGTAGGCTGTGCAACATAACTGCTGACTTTCAATCATGTCATAATCAACATACGTATCTTAATCACAATACGGAGATACGGTATTATATTTCAACTGTTGCAAAAGAACATTAACAGACTCTTTTGAACTCAGAACAGTAACTATCAAAACCTATTGGGTATATAGGCCATAGTTATTTATTTATTCCCGTTAACCTAAAACCATGGAATTTGGCAAGAAGCAATATCTTACCTTACATATTATGGCTAAGGAAAAAATCTGTAAATATGTAAGAAGTTAGTATTAGGAACTTACGTACTTTGTATGGAATCCTCGTTGCGCGAGTCCAACTTGTATTTGGCCGTTTTTTTTTATTTTCTCTTTTCTCATAACGAAACGACAACAATGGGGTTTTTGTCATTACATTTTCTTTACTTGGGCAAAATTCGAACCCGCTTCTTCCACATACAGTGTCAGTCAACGCCATGATTAACCGAGGACTTATGAACGAAATTTCAACCGTGCAACAAAAGCAGTAAAGTAGTTTGTCTTGTATTGATTTATATGTTCTTCAATTCATTTGGCACTTCTAAAGAAAATAAAAATAAATAAATAAAAACGCCCCTTTGGGCATGTTGTCGTAGAACTACGTTACACCATGGTTACCTCTTACTTAACACCACTGGTGTCCGGATCCAGACTACTCGGTTAGGCCTCATTTTGAAACTCTTCCACCCCCTTGGTGTATTTATTTATTTATTAAATTAGTACATTTGTGTATAAAGACAGACTTAATGCCTGGAGTATTATCTGCTAGTTTAACCTTTGGGCAATGCAGAGTTCAGATTTTTTTCCGAGAGGGAATGTGTGACCGCACCGTACCCGCCGTTGGCTAGACGGCGAGCGTGTGTGGGGGCTCCCGGCAGAGTGCCAGGCCTACCCACTAAAACCCCCCGGTGTTCTCCCTGCCCTTTTGGGTGCGTTTGGTAGGGTCCACAATGCTAGCCCGACCATTGCCCTAGAACACCAGGACAAGTTCTCAGACGGAGAAGCCTTACGGCGGCGTGCACGGGGCCAAATGTGCACGCAGGCTTCCACGGCAGGGTCATCAGACGGGTATGTATTGCTTGCGCCAATGCCCGCCATCTCCTGCCTATCCGTCTGTGGCGACGGAGAGGAGCCTGAGGCCTGAGGATCCTTGGCACACTCCTGCTTCTGCGAGGACCAGGCAGGCCTACGCAAACCTAAACTGGACCGGTTATTTCAAGTCTGTTTCAACACTGCAGAGCACACCCTGTTTGTGTGCTCAGCAGTGTTGACGGGAGCGTCGCAGTGGTGACACTGCGGCGTTTCCTCCAACACGAGACCCGGTGCAGGTAGTGATCGAGGACCAGACAGACCTACCCGAACTTATACTGGACCCGCTATTTCACTTTAATATACCACTATTATACAGGGAACCAAAGTAGTCAAACTATCGGAACCGATTAATCATTGCGAACCATTCCAGTCAATGCACTCTACAAAGTTTCCTCATTCTTGCTCTAAATACGCAAGTCGTAACCGAATTAACATAACCGGCATTGCAACAATCGATTGATATCCACTCGACTTCCCGAGTCGACTCGAGTTGCTGTGACGTCACACGTCTCTCTGACACCTAGTCGGATGTTACAACAATATATATTTTTATGTTCTCGTAAATGATTTTCAACATAGAGTTAAGATAACAATTGACCTAAATTAATTTGATTTTAGTGATATTAAAGTTATATGAAATGACGTTTGGTTATATTAGTTTGATTGGATGATGAAGTTGATGGATGATGAATGTTTGTATAATTTTGCTTTCAATATTTAATATTTTGTCTGCTTGTTGTAGGCCAAGAAAAGAAGCTTATGTGAGTAGTGAGCAACATTGGAGACATTCCAATTTAAAAAAAATCAGATTTTTTTCGGAGCCTGTATGCAACATTAATTTATATGTAGTTCATTAAAAATATATAGATTTTTAGGAATTAGAAATTTATTACAAATATTTTTTTAGGAATACGTTTCTATTATATTTAAAAACTAACCTATAGTTTTTAAGTATAACAGATATTGATCCTTAGTTTTATTCATTCTAGTCATATCGATGAGCCACTATTAAATTCTAAAAAGATAAGAATAAAAATATTTTACAAATAATAAACCCCTTCAGCCATATTGGTAACAGTTTGTTTGATTACTGGCTATTTAAAAAGAATTTTTTTCACTGTTTCCTAATTAGTTAAAACTTTTCCACATTCTTACCTGTAAAATTAACCAGTTTCGAAAACAGACTTTTTTCACTGTTTCTTAACTAGTTATACCGACTTCAAAAGCACTAAAAGTTAAAAATAATATAAGAATAAACACAAAATAACTTATTTTAAAATCGGTGTCTAAATAATAAAGTAACTATATTTCTCGTAGTCAGTTCTCACATTTTTTAACGCTTAACATGTTTTTTACATTTTTAATCGCCAAGCGATGATCTCCTGGCAAGGCGAATGGTGAAGGCGAAACTATAATGGTTTTTAGTTAGGCATGCGGATCCCTAATGAGGGTACCGCAATAAAACCGTCATTTAATTACGGGCATTGAAGACAAAACGACACAACTTCCGAAGATTGAACGTGAGATTCTAAGGCCGCGCGAACTTGAAACAGAAACATTAACGCAACATCTTTAATTAATTTTAAATTAATAAGAAATTAACGTAAATAACTTTGACAGTAATTTGATCATCAAATCGTTCGGCTATATAATCATAAAAAAATAAAACCAGTGGCACTTATTTTCTAATCATCAAAATATTCTGTTGATCTACCAGTTCGGAATATAATGAATGCATCTCAGCTTGAATGCGGATACGCGTATAGTAATGTAATACTGTGGGAATGATCCCGACTTGGTTGGGTGGGACCCAATATAGGGCATAAATAAACTCTCAAGTAAAATAATTACCTTAATATAATTATAATTACCTTTATCCAAATATGATATGACCTGATAAAAAGCTCTTTCGAGTCGTCCAAAATTTTTCCTTATCACCTATTCAGGACATCTTAGCTGATAAGAAGAATGGACGCAAGAAACTTATCAGCTTCATTAGAGGTAACAACATTTATAATGAGTTAGTTATGTCGTTACATTGTAATTGTTTATAAGGGAATACAGATTAAATCCAAGCATTGGTACTATTTAAGTAATCATTGACCATGTAATAACCTTTACTCAAAAATGCATGTAATGTGGTCATTATTTTGACAACCTTGTTTGAGCAAAGTCGACCTTGCCGTTCTGTTTCAAGGAGCGGCCGGCAAAGTTTTGCTAGCCGCTCTAACAGGCCGGCAAAATATTGCCGGCCGCTATTTCGACGTTTCGACGTTTTAAAAAAAAAAGTCAATAAGATTTTATTTAAAACACAGCTGTTTGTATTTATAGAGATAGGTACAAAATAAATGAAGTAATAAATGAAGAAAAAATACAGCAGTCAAACAGTACAGTAGCGTACTTTTTATATTTGTCATTATAATTAAAATTGTAGTTAATTAATACATTTTTTATTTAAATTACTTGCTGGTTTTATTTAGATTAGGTACTTGCATTTTTGAGTAAAGCACTATACAAGCCTTAGCCTACAACGACTGCTTCGCTGGTCACGCTATGATTGTCTCGAGCTAGCCTAGCTACGCTCTAGGCCTTCCAGCTTAGCCATCATTGCAGCCCTTGCTGTCCTCAGTGTAAAGGCCTCGACCTACGGTCTCGGCCTTTATCTCAGCTCGTCCATCGCGTGCTGCACGCTGACCGCGCTGTGTCGGCCTGGAGCTGCGCTGTCGGCCATCATCAGCGCGACCAGCAAAGTAGTCATTATAGACCGCGGCAGTAATGTACTATTTCTTATAAGCCTTTTTACGTGCTCTTTAATTTAAACTTGTGAAAAGGCAAATCAGTAACAATTTGTAGAACTTTATTGTAGAAAGGTATAGGTACTTTGACCCACAAACGAGTCTCTTGAGAACATTGGAATGCCAAGTTTATCACAGCTCATATGCCTCCCCACCGAGGAGCTCGAGCCTACCCTAAGTTAGGGTCGGTATTTAGGCCTTAGTCAATCACATTCCCAGTGCGGATTGGTCGACTTCACATACATCTTTGGATTTCTTCGCAGATGTATGCCGGCAACCTGCACCTGCTCCTCACGATGTTTTCCTTCACCGTAGGAGCGTCGGATAAATCTAAATATGAAATTCTAAAAACGAAAAACGTATTGCTACATGGCAGGTATCGAACCCCGAACCACCCGATTAGAAGGCCAGTGCCGAGTCCACAGCGCAATTCGCGCACCCTGAACCAATGCCTCCATAGATTTTCCTATAAAATAATAAAAACAATTACAAAAACATAATATTAATCTGCGACTCAGTCCCCGACTATTGTAGTTATTAACGTATTACCTAAAATGTAAATTTGTATCTTCACAAATAAATAGTTATTATTATTATGAACAGGTAATGCTATTGGGGGTACTATTAGCTAGCTAGCGTATTCCAGGTGGTTGCGTAAGGGTGAGTGCGACAGTTATCTGAGTCAAGCGCGACCGGTTACGCGGCAGCTCCCAAGCGTCTGCGCCAACACATGGCTGCTTTTACACAGTCTTAGTTCTGCCAATAATATTGAATGTCATAAAATGGACCTTACTTGCTGATACCCCGGAGATGGAACGTTATGTATCAAATCGCATTTGAGCTATATCTTCCTTCCATCAGAGAACAAAATAAAAAAAGCTCACTGACATTTGATTTTGTGAGTAATATATAAATATTGCCCTGTTGACGATTAAATCGATAATAAAATCAGAAAATAAATAATTACACATGTTTCCTCCTTCTTACAGTTCTAGGTCTTTTAAAAGAGGCGTGAAGAAGCACCTTGCAGGTCGGCAAGGTGCGGGTGGCTATAGTGCGGCGTGTTGCGTGTATTCTGTCTCCCGCACTAGCTATCTTTGCATTTGAACTCTATTTCCACATACCGCCAGGTTTTTTTAAAGTTAGTTTACTTATTTAAAAAAAACATATTTATTGCAACTGTGACAGTAGTGCACGTAGTTTTTGGACAGAGATCTGTCGTAGGAATGGACAAGGTTTTATAATTGTTGTCGTAATATAATTTTATTTTTAAGATATAAAAAGTAACGGACACGTATTTTTTTTTATAATTTTTATTCTCCTAAAATTAATTTGAAAAGTTGGTCATTCTAACAGAGCTTATATGCTGTTTAATGGACTTACGGCGATTATGCTTACTAGTGCGACGAAATGAATGAAACATATAATAAACTGTGTCCTCAAACTACGTTTCGCCTTAGAAGACTTCAACGCTTTCTTAGTTATATCTATACTAATACAAACTTCCAACCCCCGTTTTACCCACTTAGGGGTGGAGTTTCGTAAAATCTGTTTTGAGCGGATGTCTACACCCTATAAGGAATCTAGCTGCCAAATTTCAAGTTTGTACGTGTTATTATTTCTGAGATTTCGTGATTAATCAGTGATCTGTCTGTCATTCCGTTCTCGTTGACGCCCTGGTGATGGCGGCTGTGGACAAACGGCCTAACAGCGAGACACTACGGTGTAACAAGCGGCCAGCGAGCGACCTCGCAAGGCCGACCGGTAGCGGCTTACATCGACGCTTTTTCCACACGTTTTTTCCCCACATTCTACAGACTTAGCGGTGCTGTGTATTTTTTGGTCTGCAGAGATAGCCCGAGATTTAGTTTTATCGACAGTCTCACCATTTATTTTTGCCGAAAAACCGTTTCGGGATTTGAATATGCTTATTTTACAGAAGTTTATGTCAATCGCTCACTTATTTATAGTGAGGCTTTATAATTATCGCAATTGAAATGGTAATGATTTATTTCCATTATGTATGCGTAGACGTGGTGTAGACATAATGTGCGTTTATTTGTGGGGTAATTTTCATTAGTAAAATTTAAATTGATTTTTATAGCAGAAATATATAGTAACTACAAAATGTAACTACTGGGAACAGAGCAAGAATTTAGAGTTGAATTAAGTAAATACTATATTCTTACAAGTGAGTTTGCAAACAAACGTAAGTAAGATTGTTAATTTCCCAGAAAATCTACTCGTGCAAAGCGATTGCTTTATTGCAATGCAAGGAAATAGTTGATAACTGTTATTTGGACGTCACTGACACGGTAATGTCAGTGACGCCCAAATAACTGACATCGGCGTTATCAAAAAATACAATAATTAAAAGTTTTACCAATAGACGTGCGTTTTTATTGTCTAGTCTAGAAAGAGGAGCAATGAAATAAGCTTGAGCGACTTCAAAACTTTTGCATTCAGTTCATATTTGGTTTGCGAAAATATGACCACATCTCAGAATTTCGTAATAAGCTCAAGTGGTTGCCCATTCGTCCTCGCCGAAATGCTCATATTCTTTCCTTGTTATAGGTATGCAATCCTCTTTAGCCCTGCCGGCCCTCCCTACCTTAAGAAATTATCGACATTTCTTAGTAACACTTACTCGCGAAGGCATAGATCCGAGAAGAATTTGACTCTGAGTATTCCAAAGCACTCTACTAATTTCAAACATGATGGTCTTTTGCTGTCCAAGCAGCGTGTTTATGGAATGACTTACCTTTTGCTGTCAGGCGTGCAGAGTCACTAAATATATCTTTAAAAAACAACGAAATAACTATTATCTGTCACTGTAATCCTATGACATCTGTATGTTTGTTATGTTATATTATGTGTGTGTGTGTGCGTATGTGTGTGTTTATGAATGTTTGCATTTATTGTAAGCGTGGAAGTGTTTTACAGTGTGTGTTGTACTTATTTGTATTTAATGTTGTACATTGCCAACTTACCTAACTGTCTTGCCTGGAAGAAATCGCTTATTGCGACAAGGCCGCCCATTGTACGCTGTTGTCATAAATTAGTTTTGTCAATTTTAATTTGTGATGTAGTACAATAAAGAATTTATCTATCTATCTGTTTTAAAATACTAAACAGATCTTTGGATTTTTTTCTATCTAGTGAAACATTATTTATCATGTTTCTGTCTTTAAGAATAATTCGATAAAATGTTTAACACTATCATAGGTACTTATATGAATTTAGAACTGTATGTTTTATATTTGTGGCGGTGCAGTTAATCAAAATTGTTCGAAAACGGTAAAATATCGCCTTATGTAGGTTTAATACCGGATTTAGCCATGTTGACACCTTCCATGCGAGTTCAACTCAAAACAACTAAACTAGTGCGTCCGGTAGACGTTGTCCTGCCCGATTCAGTGCCACCAATTATACGTACGAGTATAAACCTTCCCTGGACCTATTCAAATACACACAGAAAATTTCGTAAGGATCGGTCGAGCCGTTTCAGAGTTTTTGCGAGACTAACACACAGCGATTCATTTTTATATATGAGAAGAAGATAGATAGAAGAAGAAGAAGATTAGGTAAGAGCTTTTTTGTTTCATTTGTGTCATGCGCAGCAGTGATAAAACTAACTAGCAAAGGAAACTACAGACAGACAGACAGACAATGGCGAAACTATAAGGGTTCCTTGTTTACTACGGAACCCTAATAAAAAACACATAACACACCTTATAGAAAATAAAGACTTAACACAAGAAAGCTATTAAAATGCTTATCTAAATCTAATCCAGTGTCAACTGTACAGTTATAAGCTGTATGTTCCTATATAAATAAAATAGAATAAAGTAGAAGAGAAAACGAAGTTGACTCTACCACGGAATACATAGAACGAAGTGATTATTTGACTCTACCACGGAACACATAAGCTCTACACCTGTCAAATGACCCATGAATGGATCTTTACGATGAATTTCTGAATCATCATGGATCAAAGTGCACATAATTAAGAGTGCAAAAAGATCTATCATTCGATCTTTCCAATGGATCTTAGTGGACATCGCCGGCCGAAAGAGTTTATTTGAAACCATATTGCTCTAGCGAGCTCGGATAAGTAAAAAAACTTGATATTTTCATGCTATTTGGTAAATAAGTAGCTTATTAAAATTATTAAGTCAGTTGGCATAATAAAACTGAATTAGAGATCTATGTAAAGTCGCTTTTGTGTCTGAGAAGATTTATAATAGATTTGCTGCTATAATAATAAACTGAAGGAAGTTATTTTTTTAGGGGCCTATGCTGTTAGTCACAGTAGGCTGTTACAGTTTCACCTTGATTATACGAAGGAAGTTCTCGGAGCTATAGTCAAATAAACATTTTCCTGTCTAATTGTCTTTTTGAACATCAAGGTCTGATTGGATTGTATTTAAGACAATCATTTGAAGGTTTTTATACAGTGTACGGCATCTGTGGACTATCATGATCTTAAAATAGTGCATAGAATACAACCTCTTTTTGGGTTTGAGTTGATGGTAGAGTTTCTGGAGATGCATTTTTAATCGACTTCAAAAAAGGAGGAGGTATTCGAAGCGTATGTTTTTTTTGTATATGTTACGTCATTACGCCGCCAATTGTGGACAGATTTTCAAAATTTGTTCTTGTATTCGATAGATTATAGTCCTGGAGTGGTCCCCAGGTTACCAAAGTCAGGATCTGATGATAGGATCCCATGAAAATCGAACGAAACCTTTAAATTAGGGTTTCTCAATTCACTAAAAAGATAAAAATATTTTTTTTTACAAATAATAAAAACCGACTTCAAAAACACTGAAAAGTTGAAAATAATATAAGAATAGGTATAGACAACATCACACTTCTATATTGAAGTCGGTGCCAAACGATGATCTCCTAGAAAGTCTTAAAATTTGTCACCGACTTCAATGTAGAAGTGTGATGTTGCCTGTACCAATTCTTATATTATTTTTAACTTTTCAGTGTTTTTGAAGTCGGTTTTTATTTTTTGTAAAATATTTTTTTGAAACAATAGAATTCAAATCGCATTAATTAATACACATGTAAATATAATAATTGGAAATAAAAAAATAGAATTCATAAGACTCTAATACGAATTTCCAACATCACTATTTTTGAATGTTTGACTTTTTGATTTCTACTGGCGGAATATACGCTATTCTATTCTATTAAGTACATAGTAGAAATATTTTTTTTAGTAGAAATAAAAAACGAGTGGGTTAAGAATTTTATTTTCTTTTCCATAGGGCTGCTGGCTTTACGTGCTATGTTTTGTTTGTTTGTCCCCATGCGTACATAAACGTTAAATAAATAAATATCTATCCTGTCCTAGTTTCTGTTTTCAAAATAGCAATAATGACAGTAGTTGTGTTCCGACAATAAGTTTAGATAACTAGTATGTTAAATTTACAAAGAAGAAGGCTCCTATTTTAAATGTAAGCGATGGCAAGGTCGAAATTGATGCGAGCTTAGTACCTTATATTTGAGGAATCCAGATTTTTTATCGATTGATGAGAGGCCTGTGCCCTATATTGAGAGAGCTGAAGTGATGAATCAACGACAATCTTCAATATTCAGCCCCATCGTGAAGTAAGAAGGCCAAGTGCTTCGCCGTTCGAATTTTAAAAAAAGCCCAGGGGACGCATTTTTGAATCATTAGAAATGAAAATGAAAAATGAAAAATGAAAATGAAAAAATCTTTATTCAGTATCTTATTTACAGTCATTTTGAGTGGCAGGGATCTCCTTTTAAGCGTAATGCCTGCGTTAGGATACCCCGCTATCCAAAGTTCCTAAGATACAGTTCTGCAATTATACAGGTTAAAACTTATTTAATTAAATTAAAGGTCACAAATACAGACTCACAAGCATATACGTTTGGCAACAATTCCATATGAAAACTAGATACAAACCCTATGGACAATCAATCACAAAGAGTAGTGGCGGCTTTCACAATGTAAATGTAAAGCTTGGGTGGGAGCTCACTGCACATGAGCGTTAGTAACAAGACATTAAAAACAAAAAAAACACCCACACCAAGATTTATGAATGTATCCCTTAATAAACAGTATAAGGCAGTTAGAATACAATGTTTTTGTTATTTTACTGACATACAGATATAATTAGATATTGTGAATCAATGATATTAGCAGATTTAAGATTTTACACTTTCATGTATGTAGAATATAGAATAATGAATTTATCCTACAATTAAGAATGTTGACGGCAGATTGAGTAACATATAGCATTATAGTTTTGCACTTTTACAATGTAACTAGAGATATAAATATTTGACCAATTACATCAAGATTTGTGAATTTACCCTTTAATTACGAATATTTAAGGCAAATTTTTAATAAATATTAGTATTAAAATTTAACACTGTGTTTTACTATTTTACTGTCATGTGTTTGTAGTACTAAACTAGTAATAAGACATTATCAAACAAGGACATTAATAGGTTAAAATTTAACACTTTCATTTGTCAAGATTTATAAGTTTACCCTATTATTAGTTACAATTTAAAATTAAATTAAGTATTGTAATTTAGCACTTGTAGCCAGAGATTAATGAAAGTATCAATACCCATTCAGTTGTAAAAAATAACAATAATAAAAAATTCTACTGAATACCCATCCCTTGTGTTACAATTAATTTTTCCTTAGTTAATTGTGTTGTTTACCTTTTAATTAGTTACTGTGCGATGAGGTTTTCCACTTCATTGTAATTTTTACCTCGAAGCCAGTTGTGGACTGTACTCTTACATTTGCGTGTTGTTGTGGGGTGAATGTTAAGAATTTTATTTACTTTATTATAGATATGACCTGATTGACTTTGAAATTGTCTCCTGGCATAGGCAGTTTTAACGTGGGTTACAGGGGCAACATTTAGTTTTCTTCTCTTATTCTGTAAAATAGGATAGTAAGGGAGTTTTTTATGCAGTTTTAAAATCAGCTGTAGTATGTAAAGTTTCCTTACAGATAATAGGCCACTTTGAGAGCATAGACTGGCCGTTGAAAGTAATTTACTTTAAACCATATAGGTAATATGGTTTAAAGTAAATTACTTTAAGCAAGGATCTGTGTGCTCGTTCCAATTCTAGAAATTTGATTTTAGTGGCTCCACCCCAAATTATGATGCAGTAGTTAAGGATAGATTGTGCTAATGATAGGTATATTTGTTTTAATAACTCTGCATTGGCAACATATCTTAGGGTCTTAAAAATCCATGAAAGTTTACGAGTTCTGCCAATTAATAAGTCAATGTGGGCGTGCCAAGTAAGACGCTGGTCAACCATTACACCAAGATATTTAATTTTAGATATTTTATTTATGATGTAACATGAACAATTATGACTGGTAAAGTTATTGCATGAGTGAATTTTTATTTTGTAATCTAAATTTGGTTGGGAACTGTTATAATTTGTGAAGCATATATAGTTTGTTTTAGAGGCATTTAAAGTCAATAGACTGTTATCTAACCAGCTAGCAATAAGGGCTAGACCTTTTTGAGTAAGGCTATGAGCTTCATCCCATGTCGAGCCAGAGAAGACTACTGCAGTGTCATCTGCATATGAAAAGATTTTACCATTTGGAATATCCAAGTTACAGAGGCTATTAATATAAATTAGGAAGAGTGTTGGTCCCAGTACACTTCCTTGGGGTACACCGTACGTTATATCTGCAAGTACATTGACACAGTCACAAACTCTAACACTCTGTTTACGATTTTGCAAATAGTCACAGAACAGAGCCAGAGGAGTACCCCTGATACCCACCGATTCTAGTCTGCTCATAAGGATGGGAACAGAGACGCTGTCGAAAGCCTTTTGAAGATCTAGAAAGACTGTAATACACTTTTTGTTTTTGTCAACACATCCAGATATATGAGATGTTAAAGCAATTATAGCATCTTCCGTAGAAATCCCACGCCTAAAACCAAATTAGCATTTGGATATTAGTTGATATTTGCTTAGAAAATTGGTTAATCTACTGTTTATGATTTTTTCCAATATTTTTGAAAGTGCTGGAAGAACTGAGATTGGTCTGTAGTTGCTGGCTTCACCTTTGTCTCCACTCTTATGGACAGGAGTAACAATGGCATGTTTGAGTGGGGTAGGAAAAATACCCTCTCTTATGCATAGGTTAGCTAAGTGAGCAATAACTGGGGCTATTTCTTTGCCAACATGCTTCAGAAATTCGATCTGTATTCCATCCCAGCCCGCAGCACTATTTGATTTTAGTCCCATTATTATTTTATAGACTTCGTCTGGGTCGGTCTCTAATAAGACAAAGGAGGAGGCCGGCTGCGGAACGGGGGAGTTATCAGAGAAAGTGTCCCGATTTGATTGGCGCGATGAGATATTATCAGCTAAGGATTTACCAATATTTGCAAAGTATGAGTTTACATGATCTACAGATGCTTTAGGGGTTGATTTAGTGTTTAATAGTTCTATATTATTTGATTTATTTACTTTACGGTGTGTGATGTTATCGATAGCTCTCCAAAGTAACTTGGGATTCTTCTTATTTTTATTTAGTTGATCTCTATTATAATTTTGTTTTAAAGTTTTAATGAGAGAATTACAGTGGTTGCGGTAGCGTCTATATGTTATAATCAAAATTTCGTTTTTTGGGTCACGTTTCAGTTTTCTCTGCATGTTATTTCTATTTCTAATACAACGGAGAATGCCTATGGTCATCCATGGTTTTATCATCCGATTTTTACAAGGAATCGTTGTGGTTATTGTATTTGTAATTATACAATTCCTCAGATTATCAATTAACAGGTCAGTAAGAGTAGTAGGATCAGTATGTGACAACATGTTCGGAAGATCCAGGCTTTTAAATAATTCCAGAGCTTTTTATTAGATCAATAGATTTCTTAAATTTGGGAGAGTTATTTTGATATTTTAATTTAGTTACTTTCAGAAAAATCATGTTGTGGTCAGTAACAGTTGTATTCAGTATATGAATCATAAATTCGAACACGAATACAAATCACGTGCGAAATTATTTTCTACTGATTCCAATTTTAAGGATTTTTGAATCACTCGAATTTATTACTGTCAACTACTGTCATTAATAAGAAATTTTATAAAACCGTTACACGCACAAAAAATAAATTTCGGTGCGCAATAACATGGCAATACTTAAGTCATTAATTTTAAAAACTGATTCATCTCGCATGTAAAAGGGAATATATAAGTTACGTATATTCTACTAGTAGAAATCAAAAACGAGTGGGTAGGATCACTCGTTGCAGAATTCACGGAATAAATATTCAAAAATAGTGAATTTGGAAATTCGTATGCGAATCTCACGATTTCGAATGCGAATTTGAATTCTATTGTTTCAAAAATGCGTCCCCAGCCTATTGGAGTTTCTATTGCGGAAGTGAAGCAACGAAAGGTGTTTAAAGCGTGTCTTTTTACCGACATTCAAACATTTCCTAGAAACCCTTTGATTGCCGGGAAATGATCGACTGAGCGCCTAATAATAGCGCGTCCGGGCGCGTAATGCGCAACAAATGTGATTTTTGTCCTACGCCTCAACCATGATCGCTCAAAACAATATTGAAACCGCGCTGAGAGCGAGACGGCGCTATACGCGGCAAGAGCGGTGTCTCTGTTTCAATATTGTTTTACCCTTGCTATAAGCGATCATGGTAAGGCCTCTGGAAGTGGGGCAGATTCGGCGCGCTTTGACTCCGCGCCTTTAATCTTAGCATTCCCTAATTGGAGATAACGTTCCCTAAGAAAATGTTTCCTAAGAGATGAGGTGAATCGAATGAATTAATGACTTACGCTTTCAATTCGAAAACAATTTTTTATACAACTAAGTTGGCAAACAAGCATACATGGTAAGGGTAACAGTTATCTATAGTACACGTGACTCTTGTGAGATTCGCAGCAAATCTGCAACCCCCACAAGAACCACGCACTAACACAACATCATACACACACACACACACAGACACGCAAACGCTATTTAACATAAATGGGAAGACTGGTCTTCACGACACAGGGAATCCTAGGGTGAAGTCCGGAGTGCTTAATCTCTAATCATATGTACAAGAAGTAAATAAACAATTTTTTTATTTTTATTTTTAGTGTACGTTGCCAACTTGTGACGTAAGATGTAACGTCACGGAACTCTGTAATTTCACTGCCTATCTTACCCTTTAAACCGGAACACAGCAATGCAAGCACTGCAGTTTTGCGGCAGAAATAAGTAAGACGGAGGTACCCAAGCAGGCGACCCTGGTACAGAGTCTCCCTCCGGTGATGCGAACATGAAGATAAATGAAGATGCGTACGGTATTGTTGCTTTTATCAGACTACACGCAGGAGAGGAGTCAAGAGATGAACATCGATTTCTCAAATAGGTATACCAGAGGTGGATTTATCAGGGCACCCTGTACCAGAGTCGACTGCACAGGTTTTGTGCTGCCAAGCAGCGGTGCTTGCATTGATGTGTTCCAGTCTGAAGGGTAAGGCAAGCAGTGAAATTACTGGGTACTGCCCCCTTAGACAAGATAATCGCTAACGCAATCGCTAAATGGACAATCTATGAGATTTGACAATTGCGGTCGAAAGCTAAGCGAGGGCTTATGGCGGATAGCACATTGCACCGGACACCGCTCTGGTGTGCGGTGCTGCGGTTTTTAATGTTGACTGTAGAATCTTAATTTGTATACAAAAACCGCAGGGAATAACACACTCACACCGCATGTCCGTGCGGGTGTGCGGCGCGCGCGACGGCACCGCACTCCCGGACGGTGATGCGGTGCGGTCCGCAGTCCGCAGGGTATGCCACACTATGTGTGCCGCATCGTACGGATTTTTGCGTAGAAAAGACGTGCATACGCGTAATATATCTCGACATTAGATAATGCGGTGATGCGGGGCGTCGTACACCGCAGCTCCGGACGGAGATACGGAGCAAACCTTACGGTGTGGCATGGTTCCGTGTCACCGCAGCCGCATGCGGATTTCGTCCCTCAAGTTGGCAACCTACACTGTGGGGTTTATACGGATTGCATATTTGCGAATTTTAAGTAACCACATGTACTATACCATCAGGTTGACAGTATGATTGTTTGCTATAACTTTGAAGTCGACCAATCCGCACTGGGCTAGTTTGCTTGACTGGCCTAAACACCCTAGCTTAGGGTAGGCTCCTGCCTCTCGATGGGGACATTAAAACTAAACATACTTATGTCCGAAAATTATTGTGTCATATGTAGTACTCGTGGAAATAAAATACAGTGTGAAATCTATGTTTTTCTTTTTTCGAATTTCTTTACATTTGTCGATGCCCCTACGGTGAAGGAAAACATCGTGAGGCAACCTGCATACATCTGCGAAGAAATTCGAAGATGTATGTGAAGTCGACCAATCCGCACTGGGCCAGCGTGGTTGACTAAAGCCTAGACACCCTAATTTAGAGTAGGCTCGGTGGGGATACATATATGAGCTGTGGAGATGATAAAATAATTATACTGAAAAAAAAACGTTGCTAAACATTTTAATACGGTGGTACCAGCAGTACTGGACGACGAAGAAGTTCTTTAAGTTGAAAAAAATTGATAAGATTTGAAAATTAATCTAATTAACTAATCCTTTCGCAACAATAACAATTAACGGTAGCGCAATAACGAGGCATATAGCTCGTTGTGCATTTTCAACGCCATTCTTCGCGGCGGCCTTGCGCTGGGAGCTCGTTATGTGTCTGGCCATTGTTTGTCTGTCTGTCTGTGACTGGGAGTATTTGTTTACGATCACCATGGGAATGAGATTTCGAGATTAAACACTTCAGGGCGATTCGTTTGGAAACGAGTTTGGTTGCGGTGAGGTTAATGGTCTTTTAGGGTTCCGTACGTCTAAAGGAAGAAAACAGAACCCTTATAGGATCACTTCGTAGTACGTCTATTCTTCTGTCTGTCTGTCAATACCCTTATTTTCGGGAACGCGTATACATATCAAAGTGAAAGGAGACGGTTCATCGGTTCAATGGTAATTCAGTTATATCGCGAATTAGTTATATCACGCTATCCCTAAGGGACTCATTAAATTTCAGGATAAAGAGTAGTCTGTGTCCTCTGTCAGGACTTAAGCTATCTCTTTACCAAATTTTATTTAAAATTGGTTTAGTAGTTTAGGCGTAATAGCGTAACAAACAGACAGGGTAACCCTGTCTGCTTGTTACGCTGACACGCCTTAAAATGCATTAAAACTTTTTGTGTAGCCATTTTCCAACTTCCCTTTATTATAATTGTTCCTATGCTTCTTCCCTTTGACTGTTTCAAAGAGAAAGCTCCATGTTAGGCTGTTTTTTGATTGAAAATGTATTTTCCTTTATTTTGTGCATGACAACTGCAGGATCCTTCACTGTCAACTATCTGCTCTGTCTGTTCAACAATTCATGTACAAGTCGTCTCCTCAAGTAAAACATAGCTTTTATTGTTTACGCTCGGCAGCTTGTCCATTTTTTTATGGGTACTATAAATGTGTCGACCTGTGGTGACAGCGGGATGGGGTCATGGACCTGGAACAATGCGCGGGCGCAATGCGTCCAACATAAATTGTGCACAATAAGCTTTTTCCACAAAACCATGACTTCAACGGTGCTTCCAAAGAGGTTTATCGATATAGGATTACAGTTATTTTGGATCGTTGCACTCCAAACAAACAACGCATTGTTCTAAGATAAACATTACTCTTCATAAAAACAAGTCAACAATATAGTTATAAGCTTTATCCTTGTGATTTTTTTTATTGCAACTAAGTTGGCAAACTGCCCACCTGATAACAGTCACCTATATGTGGCTCCTGTGAGATTCGCAGCAAAACTGCAACCCCCACAAGAACCACAGTGTACGTTGCCAACTTCTGACATCAGATGTAAAGTCACGGTACCCGTCATTTCACTCCGGTCCGGGGTTCGTATCCCCATGAGTGCAGAAATTTTTCTGCTCGGTGTGGTCGGTAGTACGGCTTTTGAGCCCGCCTGGCTAGCTACCACCGTCTTATCAAAGTTTGTCGCCATAATAACAATGTTAATAGCATTGTTGTGTTCCGACAATTAGAGGTAAGATAGATAGTTCCTCAGTTGTTGAAGGATCCAGGTGAAGCTCGCTTCCACCTTCGGCCTTGCCGTCACTTACCATCAGCTGAAATGAAGGCCAAGAGTTTCCCTGTCATATGTACAAAAATCTACTTTCACTTATTTTGCTCTTAAGAAAGGCCCCCAAAACAGAGGGAAACCTTTCAAAGATAGAGGACGAGAAAATTCCTTATCTGGTTTCGTGTATCGACCGGTTTGTGCACCGAGGCCTTACCATGATCGCCTAAAACAATATTCAAACCGCACTGAAAGCGAGATTTTAATCTTACTCTAAGTGAACATCGTGAAGCCCCTATTCGGGGTTGGGTACATTCCCGACACGGTGACTGAGTGCGCGGCATCTTCGACGCCGGCACGGCGCAGACTCTCACAGGTGTCTTCGCGAGAAAGTTTAGGATGATTCCTTTTGGATCCTTGGTTATGCACTCCTCGTTTAAATGGATAAAATGGAACATTTAATTACGATTACGCAGTCCACGGACGCTAGCGATGATTTTGTATTTGACACATTTATTCATTTGCCGTTTATAAATTGTTAAAAGACCCTGATAAGGGCATAGCAAAATACATACCTTCATTTAAAATTAGTTTTAATACTTACATAATTATAACATAATTTATATTTTGAAATTAGTATTTCTTAAAAAAAATGAAAAATATAATATTTGAGCATACAATTCACATCAATAACATTATATTTGATTAATCAATTGCAAGCAGTTTTGTCATATACTCGTAGAGTCACGGTCTTCTGTGGAGATTTAAGTATTTTGATGGTTGATGTTTTCACGGATTCTGGTTTGATCAGAAGTAGAATTGTATGAGTATTTATTAAGCCTGATGATTCTATCACTGATTCAAGTCGATACATCTTATAAAAAGGGTTGATTGATTAATTTTAAATACTTTACTGCATATTATACATCTTTATTTAATAAAGGAAGGATGTGCACAAAGGTGAATTTATCCCTAAAGACTTCAATGGAAGCTTCGCAAGATTTGGGATTATTGTTTATATTGAAACATGCCTTTTCCGAACATATTTTTTAATTTGAAAATCAAAAGCGATGTTTGAGCGTCATTCTCATTATTAATGCTCGAAGATTTTGTTTAAGATTAAACTACAATTTTTAAGGATGAAGCAAAAGGTTTTAAAAGGAATATTTCGTCACCTGTGCGACCGGTCAGCTAGTTTGCGGTTTGGGAGCCACTGGCTGCGTCGGTCCCACGGGATAGACCCGTTGCGGTTGGGTCACTCAACACGAGCCTCGGGACATCGCTGCTCAAATTAACCCTCTGGGAATCGCTTGAGCCGTATTTCATTATTGGCGACACGCGAATAATTTAGAAGAATGTTTTTCATCGCTCAGTTGTATAAAAATCTTTAATCCGCAACTATCTAAGTATTTAGGTTTTATACAAGTTAATTTTTTAGTTATGACAAAAATTTTGTATGCTTGTCTGAACAAGCACACGAAATTTTTGTCATAACTAAAAAATAACCTTGATGTATAGTTATAGATCTTCTTTTTTTAATAGGTGATAAGTTTTAAAATTCAATTTGTTTGTTTTTAGGTTCCGTACGTCAATAGGAAAAAACGGAACCCTTACAGGATCACTTGGTTGTCCGTCCGTCTGTCTGTCAAGACCCCTTTTCTCAGGAACGCATAGAGATATCAAACGCTCAGTCTCTAAATATCATATTATCATAATCGGAAAACATCATATTCTCATTCTCAAAACATCATATTACTCCCGTCAACGCGATCAAAAATATGATTGTTTATGTCGCATTTTTGCGATTTCACAAGGGAATCAAAACCTATAGGGTACTTCTCGTTGACCTGTATCATGTAATTTGGCAAGAAGCAATGTCTCATAGCACATGTTAAGGAAAAAAAATCTAAAAATCGTAAATATGTTGTAAGGAACTTATATATACTTAGGTAAATTTGTAGGGAACCTTGGCAAGCGAGTTCAACTTGCACGTGGCCGTTTTAATAGTAGATACCATCGGTTATGAGCGAATAAAACTAACTTGCAGAACGTCTTTAAAGCAAAACGTCTAAAATCAATGTCTACTGTAGCATTTTTGAATTGACAAATCAGAAATGACGTGATACGTAAAAGAACCATCATTTTATATTGCTGAATAAATTGGGAAAATACACCATTTCATGGCTTTATTCAGCAAAAAATCGACGTTGAATATTTTACAGAACGATTACCTACGTCCGGCCATATTATGCTTTCCTTTTACACAAACGTGGGGTCGTTTGCAAAACGGAATACTGCATGTGTGCGGCACGTGGTATCATGTATCCCATTCCATTGAAGCCTCTCATGGACGACTGTTCTCACAGGGCTCGTCGTGCAAGTACTCTCTTGACCATTGTGCAGGTGGGGTGTTGTGTTCTATTATCGATAATTGCGGTTTCGTGCGCGCTTGCGTCGTTGGACCATTCATCATAACAGCTCATATACGTCCCCACCGAGGAGCTCTAGCCCACTCTAAGTTAGGGTGTTTACGCCTTACGGCTAATTTCAATATTCTATCTATCTGTGGATTTGGTTACTAGCCATAGATATTTGACATTAGCTCCATACAGAATACGTCGAAATTCTATCTCCAGTAAACAAACCCACAGATAGATAGAACATTGAGACCGGCCGGTAGTCAACCACGCTGGCTCAGTGTGTATTGGACGACTTCACATACACCTTTGAATTTCTTCGCAGATGTATGCAGGTCGCCTCACGACACGACACGATGTTTTCCTTCCAGTAAGAGCGTTAGACAAAATGTACATAATGCAATTCGAAAACGAAAAACACATTGGTACATGGCGGTCTCGAACCCCGGACCTCGTCATGCACTGACAAAGGATATAAACTTGCTGGACAAAAAAAGATGGCGAATAGAAAGTCATAACTACTCTTATGTGGGGTCGGCGCAACCCGTTATCTTCTTTTTTTTGCATCATCATCATCCCAGACCTAATCAGCAGGCCAATAATGGATCTTTCATCGTATGACATGGTATAAATTTTGGGATAAAGAAGTCAAGAAATGCTTCATTTTGTATAACCGATCCTCAATGATGTCATCACTATGGCATAATTTCAATGATGTCATCATAATATAATGTACGAATGATCAAAAATGCGACCGAAACTCGTGTTTTTCGCTTTAATATCATTTGAAAACCATGAGATCGGTAATAGGCCTGCTGGGTGGATTATGATTACTGCTGGGTATAAGCTTCCCACAAGAAGTCTCCATGGTGGCAAAATGTTGGTTGATGGGGAGTACTAACCCCGTCCGTTGGTCGCAGTGTGAACTGCGGGGCGGGTGAGTTAAACTTGGGTTCTGTAAAGTGTTACCCAGGAATAGGATCACGGGTAGGTAACACTTTACAGACCCTCTTTCTGCGTATGTCTGACGCTCCTACGGTGAAGGAAAACATCGTGAGGAAACCTGCATACACCTGCGAAGTAATTCAAAGGTGTATGTGAAGTCAACCAATCTGCACTAGGCTAGCGTGGTTCGACTAAGGCCTAATCGCCCTAACTAGCCAGGGTAGGCTCGTGCCCTTCGTTGGGGACGTGTATGAGCTGTGATGATCATGATAAGAAATTGACGAATTAGAAAATATTATCATCGGATCAGAAAACTCAACCGATATGAATCATGAAGTTTTTTTATACAACTAAGTTGGCAAACAAGTAAGTAGTAAGTCATCTATAGAACATTTGTGATTCTTGTCAGATTCGCAGCAAATCTGCAACCCCCACAAAAACCACAGTGTACGTTGAAAACTTGTGTTACAAGATATAAAGTCACGGTTCCTACCCAGTAATGTCACTGCCATATCTTACCCTTCAAATCGGAACAAAGTAACACAAGCACCGCTGCTTTGCGGTAGAAATAGGTAAGACGGAGGTACCCCAGGATGTACAGAGTCTCCCTTCGGTAAATAAAAATAGAAGGAATAATTCCGCCAGAAGCGATAAATGTTTTAAATAAATGACAGATGCTATTTTTCACGCTTCATCTTAATTTTCTATGTAATTGTCAGAAATATGAGGATTCCAGTATGAAATACCGACAGAAACGTCAATTACCGTTAAATATGGCGCGTGGGATGCGCGAGCGCACGCGAACGGTTGCTCGTTATTGGAATCGAGGGCGAAAAAAGTGTAGTGCATTCGTGTCGAGTGACAGAATATTAAAATTAGATGTTTTTATTTATTGTTAGTTCAGGCTTTCGATCAGAAGTGCATTCTTTCAGAAAATAACATTTGAATTGCTTGTGAGCAATGGCACGGTAATAGTATTATACTATTACCGTGGCAATGGTGACGTTTGTAAATCTTTCAGAAAAAAATTACTGAGCTGCTTTGATGAACCTTTAAATGGATAGCAGAAGACATAGATTATATGTACACTGTACAGTATGCTACTTTTTATATTAAAAAATCCAAATATGATAATTTACCTACAAACCTACCAGTTAGTAAAAAGTACCATGTATACGTTTTCTTTCATTTGTATTATATTTAAGGAAAATCTAATAGGTACGTACTTAGCTTACAAATACCATCAGATGGGCAGCTTGCTTCTTTTGCTAACTTCTTTGTATAAAAAAAATCTACAACACGACCAACGTATCTCTGAATTAAAGAAGAACCTTTTTAAAAAATAAATAACTTTTTAAGATACTATTTATAGTACAATTTTATTTATTTTGAGCCACGATGAAATTAACGCAAAAAATTTCAATTAAAAAAATGTTAAATTGTTAATCAAATACAAATTTTTTGCCACGACAATATTGCATTTCTTATGAGAATTATTGCATTTCTTCCTCACTTTTTTGTTGTCATCTCTGTCTTTAAGATAAGTTTAAACGCGTTCGCGCCGAGGTTTTTATGAATTGTCTAACGGCTGCGCGTGCGCCGGGGTGTCGAATATTACAAGTTTATTGTTTCCTGCGCCCCCTTTGAGGGCGTGAAAGGCATCCGAATGGGTGTCGGGTTGTTCAGACACAGCTAAGTTAGTCCTGCCTTTGGAATGTTAAGTGAACCAATTTATCTTTATCACTCGTATTATAAATATTATTAATTAAATACAAGAACTGCTGCTTTGCGGCACAAATAGGTAAGACGGAGGTACCCAAGCAGTCTCCCTCCCGTAGACTCAATTGTCATACTACGGGTTCTAAGACCTCGTCTGGCCGCCTTTGCCACGTGTAGCACCATCATGCTATCGCCGCGTTTCCAATATTGTTGTAAGCTAATGCTGTTCAACTTTTTAATTCGTCGGGCCAAACGGACGATTCGGACATTTTTGGCGGACTACTGACTGACGCTTAAATTTTTAAATAACTATTAAGAGTTGTGCAGTAAAAAAAACTAGTAGCATCGGGCACTAGTAGCAGTAGAACGGGCGAATGAGAGCCTACGCAGCCCGTTCTACATGACTGGCTCAGGTATGGTCTGCGCTCTAAGGTTTCTGATGCACGTGATTATAGGCTTCCGCATATGGGGATTATCTCTATGTCCAGGGTTATCCATAGGTCAAAACCCGGTCCGTAGCTGCCCGGGCTGTTCTGGGTGGATCACCAGCGGGAAAGAATAAAAAAATAATAAAATCTAAGCATTACATAAAAAATAAAATTCATTTATTTGATTTGATTTATTAAAGTAGAATTAATATGTTATAAAATTATAAAAATTCAACAAATATTACGAAAATTAAAATGATATCAAAAATTCGAACAATCGCTTGTCTTCCTGATATTTAGGTAGGTACATAAAAATAGTGCAATACTTACTTATATTTGGTTAGCACTAAACAAAATTCTCCTTATATTTACAATATGGAACAATAATATTCTTTATGTTATTTTTATTCATAAGTGCATATCATCTGATTGTAAGAGACGAAGGTTTCGAGGTGGAAAGAGAAGGAGGAATATTGATCACCTAGGAATGCGCTTTTGGATGGAGTCACATATAACTAATTAGTTAGTCTAGTATGGCAGCGTATGAACTTGAACGGTTGTCTATAATTATATCAGTCGGCAGACTGTCAGAAATAGTTCACATTATTTTTAAACGTACTCGGATAGCACATGACCACATGACAAATTATGTGTTGCGCTGGAATGGCACACGAAAAACTAGTGTTGTGAATGTTGTGCTCGAATAGTACTTGATAAAACAGTGTAGTGCTTGAACAGCACACAAAAAACAGTGTTACATTTCCACAAATAAAAAACATAGGTTAAAAATTAAATTTTCTACTACGTAGCTTTTTAAATTTACTTAATTCTATTGTCTTTGTCTAGCATCGGCGCTAGGCGGGAAGGCTAAAGCGCGAACGCACACGACACGACCGACTATCGGTGACCAATTTTTTGTCGGTGGAAAATGAAACATATTATGAAGTTCTACGTTGCAAGTGTTGCAACGCACGCAGACTACAAAAAGTCGGTCAAAAAATAGCTGTGTATCCCTACCGACCCGATTATAGGTGTAAAATGGACCGTTCGTAAATGGATACGTTACATCGGCACTACACGTTGGCCCCAACGTTGGCGCCACCGCCGATCGTCCAACGTGTGGATCTAGAAAATGGCATTAGCTCCAACGTTGGGGCAATGTTGGATCAACGTGTTGGGACCAACAATGGGGTCAACGTTGGGGCCAATGTTGGGGCCAACGTGTGGAGCCGGCGTTACCGCACAAAAAATCGGTCAAAAAATCAATCAAAAAAAGGTCGCCGATTGTCGATCGTGTGCGCTCGCGTTAACCGTATGCATGCGCAGGCGCGACCATAGAGTTTCACGAGAAATCAACAAAACAGAAAAATAGACATATCTTTGTCAATAATCCGGGAGGATTTAATTTATTAATTTGTGTAATTCTTTTATTATAAAATTAAGTTGGGATCTCTGCTGAGCTCATGCGTTATTTAATTAGCACGTTGTATATGATAAAAATACAACAGCAGAGGTGAAATTAGGCCAGCAGTATAAAAACAATGAGCACGCGGCACAACATAAGCTATCGTGTTATTAATCAGAGCTTTCTGCTAATCGTAGCTCAACACCTTCGTGTTTTGAAAACATCGCGAATTGAGTTGTATTGACGAAAGCGGCACGCTCGAATTAACTGACCCAAAATCGACTCTACTCAACCTTTTAACGCAATAATAAATCTGGAGTTATTACTGCCAAACACTAGATTTAATGAATGGTAGGAACCGACATCTAAACAATCAGTTATTAGACAGGCTGTTTAAAAAAAGAAATATTTGTAAAAGGAATAGAATCTGTGAGGCGATTTTAAATCTTTAAGAAAATGCATTTTTTTTATAATGAATGACTTTAAATATTCAAAGTATTGTGAAACATTTCTTTGTGCAATATATAAAGATTGTAAATGTGTTTTTAAAAATAAAAAATTGTTAAATGATTTTTTTTATGACGACCTTAAATCTATTATAACGAATAGTCTATATTTGATATAAACCTTTACAGTTTCTTATTGACTTCAAATAAAATCCGTTATGAGTTCTTTACAGACTTGCTTTAACTTAATAGCAAATTATAAGGGTCGTTAAATTTTTCCACACAAACGTTTTCCCATGTTTCTTTCCTAAAAAGAGGCAATAGAGCGTCGGTGGCGCTGTGGCCTCGGCACTGGACTGTGTCCCGCGAGTAGAATCCCCGCGATCGATCCTGCCATGTACCAATGTGTTTTTCATTTCACGAATTTCATATATATATTTATCTGACGCTCTTACGGCGAAGGAAAACATCGTGAGGAAACCTACATACACCTGCGAAGTAATTCAAAGGTGTGTGTGAAGTCAACCAATCTGCACTGGGCCAGCGTGGTTTGACTAAGGCCTAATCGCCCCTCAACTACATAGTTAGGCTAGGCTCGTGCCCCTTGGTGGGGACGTACATGAGCTGTGATGATGATGATAAGAGCAATTAAAAAAAAGCCTTTTGGTTTTTTGCTCAAATACATATTTCTATGTTTTTCTTAATTTCTTAAGTAAACATTAAAAGAGATTCAAAATCCCAAAAAATTGGTCAGATTTTTCGTTATATTCAAACATCTAGCAAACAAAGACGAGATTTTATGAAGAATTTTTTTTTTCAAAAAATAAAACTGACTTCAGAAACACCAAAATTTTTTCGATATTTAAAGTACCAAAACCTTATCCTAAATGTAACAAATACTTTTCTGAAAACCGCATTAATATCGATTCAGCCAAACGCGAGATAATCGCGGACAAACGTACATACAAACAAACCCTTTTTTTGGAGTCGGTTAAAAAGCAAAACACAACCAAAGCTTCTGTAATTTTTAATGAAATAAGTGATTATATCAGTCAAGTTTTAAAGGGGGAAGCAGAGGACTATGAAACATCTATTTTGTAAATACCTATAGGTATTTTCATAGTTAGTTTTTGAATTGTTTCGCCGTTAGTGTTTCCTCTTAAGAACTTGCTAAATAGATTTATTGAATCTAATGTTTAAGGTTATTAATTATCTATTATTATATGTATAGTCTGCGTGACCAATTACTTCAATGTAGCCGTGGACTTTGGATTCTTGTGAACAATGTTCTCGGCTCTGTCACAGTGATTACTATACTATTACCGTGGCTCTGTGCTCATTTTACGATGAACGAATTAAAGAGTGGAATGTTATTACGTACCTATCCAGCATATCCTCTTCAAGTGTTCATAAAATTATTTATACGGATGTGTAGTAGTATTTCCAATTCAAATAAAAAAACTGTTTTCATCATAATATACATTTAAATGTTTTAACGTTTAAAAGATGAAAAAGATAACATTTAAATTTATGAGAAGAAATTGTCTAAAACTTTAAATATAAATCTTTGTATGTGCAAAAATCGCAATCAATATGGAACTAGAAATACACAAAAAAAAATCTAATCTGTTCGGAAATTATGAAAAGTTTGGGAGTGCCATCATGAATTTTGTACTACTCAGGGAAAAAATGTTTACCAAGCAAACTGCCCACCTGATGGTGTCAGGTTGCTTCGCGCTGACGGAAAGTCGCGAGACTTACGAATAAAATGTTCACTTCATAAATGTAAATAAAAGACAAAACTCTCATACTCTACATTTAAGTCTACTAATTCTTTATTGTAACTAGGTAGGAAAATATAATATTATTACCTTGTCTTTTCACATGTCGATCTTGTAAATATGCACAAATTCTTGTAACACTTTTGATTCACGAATGTTTGTAAAGCACTAACTGATTATTTATTTGAACTTCACTTTGTATAACGCTATTATTCACAAGCGATAAATATTTGTAATATTTATTAGTCCTTTATTGTATTTTTCTATATTTTCTTATTATAATTGTTAGCGTCCGACATTTGATCTCAATATTGTAGCTCAATGCCTACGTGACTGACAAATGTCATATAATTATTTTATTGTTCAAAAATCTTTCGCTTGACAGCTATATAGTTGTCTATTGTTATGGCCAGTATAAAAGCGGACCAGGGTCATTAGGAAGCCAGTCTACTACCAGCTCTGGTAGAGAATACAAACAGCTTAAGGAGTATCTAAGCTCCTGTGCTAGTTTTGGACTGGTCTACCACCAGCCATCGTAAAGAAGAGTTGCTGCTCAAGTACGTAGGGGACAACTGGCCGCCTAAAGTCGAGTGCCCTACACGCCCACTTGGACTGCGTGTCTCCGTCTGCTACGGATTCTCGAGCCTCGCCTGCATACTGCTGCCGTCGGGGTGTTCCTGAGCCCGCCTACGTGTCTGCTGAGCTGCCTACCAGTCCGCTGAGCCACCTACGTGACCGCTGAGCTGCCTACCAGTCCGCTGCTGAGCTGACTACCTGTCCGGCTGAGCTGCCATTCGCTCCCACGTCCTACCCTGGCCAGGCTAGATCTTGTTATATTTAGTTGTACATAGTTTTACCTTTTAGGCTAATTTAGTTATATAAGTCCTGTCGTGCCCTCCTAATATTATTCCTTCCTACCTCTGCCTTTTCTTGTTTCCGTTTTCTCTTGTAAATATACCGTGTTAATTATCTAACTTGTTTTCTTTTAGCTTCCTCCTCTCTTTTTTTGTACGAAGCCTTCCGCTTCGCGACAATGGTAAGTGGTAACAGTCACCTATAATATATGTGGCTCATGTGAGAGCAGCAAAACTGCAACCCCCACAAGCACCACAGTGTACGTTGCCAACTGGTGACATCATGTCGTCACGGTACCCAGTAATTTCACTGCCATATCTTAACCTTCAAACCAGAACATAGTAATGCAAGCACTGCTGCGTTGCGGCTGGCCTGCAATTTCTATACTTGCATTAAACATTATCAAAATTAAAATATTCGTTCATCATCATCATCATCAAAATTTTCTTTATCCAAATATAAACTCTTAAACCGTAGATTGGCCTAATTCGTATACAAAGGTGTTTCCGATGTGGTTTTCTATCATGTGCACTAGGCAGCTGCGCGGGCGCAGGATATTTCGAAATAGCGTGTTTCCACACGCGAGGAAGTTATGTTACGATTTCTCATAACTCGCGTTTCTGTTCCTACTTCCTTGGGATTGTTTTGTTAACAGCTCTCGATTTATCGCGTATTGGGACTTGGGAGTTAGGGCTGTTTATTTTAAACAAACTGTGATTTTATTATTATGATAAGTAGTAAGATCAAACATTGAAAATAATAACTTTAATGTTTATAATTTGAATGCGATTTTGAATTAATATTATTTGATAAACCTTAATTGCGATGTTGATATATTTTTCATTATTCACACATCAATCTACACACTACTGCTGAACACGGGTCTGTCTTCAGACGAGGAGGAATTGCTTTACTACGTCAAGCTGGCCAAACGGGTAAGGTGTAGGGATTTGTTTGTACTTTCCCATATTTCATCGCAGCAGTGCAAATGCGGTACTATAAATAAACTTCGGCGTCCACGGGATGAAATGTAGCGGCTATACAAGTATTTTAGATCCGTCACCGCATTTTTTTATTTGAGAATAGCTCATTATTTAAAGTGACACACATAAATGTGAGTAATGCTAGCATATCATATAGGCATCGAATCGACACAGAGCGGCAGTTTTGTTAAACCATAGTTAAACCGCGCATATGTTATGTATAGCTGCGTGGAGTTAGGGCTGTCAATAATATTATATTTTCGCCCTATCAGTATAAGGCAAAAATATTATATTGTAGACCACGGTCCTGAAAAGTAGACAGCCATAATTCTACATCGCGAAATGTACTACCCCATACAAAATTACCATTTTTGCTTCTTGTTATTTTTTAGCTTTTCATTAGGATTTTTCCTATTATTTTTCTTTTTAACCACACCTGCATTAAAGCGCACAAAAGAAAAAATAATATTCAAATCGGTCAAGCCGTTTTAGTGAGATGTCAGAAAAATTTATTGATAATTATGATGATCGCATTGGAAGAATAAATTTTGAGACTGATATTTATAGCGTCTATTGTATTTAAAATTTTTACTTTGTTATTCTAAAACACAGCAATGAATTTGCAATTTCTATTATCAGTCAATCAGTCTTAGAATCTACAGTTAATGCTTTTGTTTTGCGTTGTATTATTTAAAATCTATTAAGTTAATCTTACGTAGGCGACCACGGCGCCATCATCTCAACAGATCTAAGCGTGGGTTCGGACCCTTTATCAAAGTGCACATTGCCAGCTTTACTTAAATCTTGATTTGAAATCTCGCCAGTAAGCAAGCAATGTGAGGCGACTGCGCGCGTGATGTTGAAACATGCGTTGGCGGTCGAAAGCCCTTAATTTCGCCGCAGCTTGATTGATAAGAGATATTTTTTAAATTTGTTTTTAAGCTCTTGACGTCCATGACAATGATGCCCACGCGGCCACTTCATGTGTCTGATTTGAAATGATTTTAAATAATATTTTCGCAATTTTATAAAGTCTATGTATTATTTAGTATTAAGTTTAGTAGTTTTGAACATTAGTTGGTATTTATTGTAACTTGACTTTAATTTTTTACTGCTACTTTATTCTTTACCTTTAGTATGCAGTAGCAGTCAAATTGGACTTGCAATTTTCGTTAATCTTGATTTTTATTGAATGATTTTTTTATGTGACCGGTTTCATTACATCTAAAAATGCACCATGGTAATGTATTACCATTGTACTTGCGCGGGCGACGGGCATCATTCACTCTCACTGCCCAAGGCCGTTGAGTGGTACCTTCCTCTAACTAAACCAATTAGAACTATTGTATAAATTAGTGGGTTCATAATTATTGCAATATTTCTTAACCACTTGCCAGTATATTATTAGTGACTCCCCTCCTTATCCGTGGGAAATCGCATAAGCAAATTAATATGTTATTAAATAAACAATTACGTTTATCTTTTAAGGAACAAATCCGCTGTAGTTCGAAACGATAATGATGATTCTTATTGTGTGTCCGCCACTTGAGCGCGGGCAGATACAATCAAACAAATGACTTGCGCGCGCACATGCTTACTCAACGGTGATTATGTATCGGTGGCTGGGAAGGTCACGCGATGATGGACAGACTTTGAGTTGTATGTAAATACTAAAAACAGTAAAAACAGCAGCCGAAATGGTAGAGCAGAGATAGATCTATAGATATTTAAAAGGCAAGATAATATGATTATGTAAAAAAGTTTCAAAAACCATATATGAGTCTTACCGCGCGACCCATACGAGTATTACGGATTAAATGAAAAATGAAACAATTTGAGGAAGTTGAATGTGTGTAAGAATGGGGAGATCCCGTGACGTGACGAGATCGTGACGAGTTCTGAGGAGCTCGGCGGCGGCGTCGCGGTTCGAACGCTTTGGTTTCGATATTGAAAACGAAGTAATCTTCGCCGTGGTTGGACCCTGGATGAGTGACCAAAATTTTGTGTTCTCGAGTTCGGAATGCACGTTTAGCCGTTGGTCCCGGTTGCTATTGCAACCGTTTCTATCCACCGATACGCATCAGCTATTATGGTATATACTCCTCATGTGTTTCTTCCATGTAGGAAGGTCTGTCTAGGCACATGAGACGAGTAGTGAAACGTATGTAATGTCATAAGCTACGCAAGGCGCTGGGCGGCGCGGCGGTGACCTCTCACTACCTGATATCATCAGAAAGATGCTGAATGGCGAGAGAGAGGCTGTCGCTTCCTTCTGCAACAACGTAAATGATCCACACTCCGTTCCCCTAAGATGCGGACGGTTGGGTGGTAAAAGACTGGTCTATGCAGCGCACCTTCCACGACTGCCCGAGGTATGGCCTGCGCGCTAGGGTGGCTCCTAACGCACCCAACAATAGGTCCCCCTGTCTGGCAATTACCCATACGTCCAAGGTACCTAATCCCTCACAGGTGTTAAGACTCGGCCCGTAGCTGGCTGGGCTGTCCATGAGTGGTCCGGAGGAATTGGGTCTCCCAGTCGCTGGATCACCCCGACCAAGGACAAGATGGACGTCAACATGGTTCAGTAGGTAGTTATACCCAGCACAGTACGGAGAGAGTATAGTACACACGCTTGTCGACTAGCCATCGGCAGGTACGGTGCAACAGCATTCTTCCTTGTAAAATAAGGTATAATAACCAGGGGCGGAGTACTCATACTACTACATGGAAAAGACGATCCTAACGCCGAGAACATATTTCTATCGGAAGGAGACTCTGTAACAGGGTAGCCTACTTGGGTACCTCCGTCTTACCTATTTCTGCCGCAAAGCAGCAGTGTTTGTATTGCTGTGTTCCGGTTTGAAGGATAAGATATCAAAGTCAAAGTATATTGTTAGTATTGTTACCACTTACCACCAGGTGGGCGGTATGCTTGCTTGCCAACTAATTTGTATAAAAAAAACAGATGGACAGAGATCCGGATGTACGAACGGAATGATGAGCATCTAACTGTTATCAAACAAAGTTTGGATCACGCTAAAACATTCAAAAAGCATACGACTCTTGATTTTAAGCAATACTACAGCCTATTGACACTTATGAGCGCTTACAAATTAGTATTAAGGGCAAGAGGATCCAATCCGTTCTCATCTTTAGACTGGACATACACTTGCTTGACTGGCTCTATACAAAAGCGTCTATACGTCTTTTGTGGTTCCATAATACTCATTTGCAGAAGACCCAAGCTCAAATGCGAGTTCTTCAATAATATTGTTAACGAAGTTAAATTACAATCATAGTCTCTAGCACGAAAAAAGTTACTAAAAACAATGGTCATACGCTGCAAGCTAGCGTGACGAACTCGGAACGAATATAAGGGCCTTATCCCACCACGCTGGTCGTACGGGTTGGTGGGGAAAATGGTGTATTTTTCAGGTATATTCGTGAAATAAAAAACAATAGAATTGGCATATGGGCGTATTTCTTGTGACATAGGTGTCCATAGTTCCGCATACTTGACCTGTACTTTCTTCACTAAATCAAAGTACCTACCCAAAATCCGCCTAATTGTATGTAGTACACTATGTACGAGTATGTTCGATGTATCCATGTTTGGTGAAGGTTTGTTTTTTAGTAAAATATACACAAAAACCTCTCTTCATCTCCTCCTCCTCTCTCCATGCTCCGCGACGTGGCGGAATGAGAGGCTGTCTTCTTCTCCGAAGACGTCATCTCGTAGAAGGAGGCTGCGTAGAGGGAGCGGGAGAAAGATACCCAAACAGACGGATAGGCTGGCGAAGGCGGGCATTCGCACAAGCAATGCCCGTCTAGTTACTCTGCCGTGGAGGCCTGCGTGCACGCCGCCGCAAGGCCCTCCGTCTGGAGATTGCCCTGGTGTTCTCGGGCAATCCTCTCTTGGCGATATCCCAACCGGGTGGTTGGGCTTACCCGGGCGCGCGGGTAGTGGTGTCGCAGTGTGGACCTTACCCAACGCGCCCATAATAGCAGGGAGAACATCGGGGGGTTTTAGTGGGTAGGCCTGCTTGGCACTCTGCCGGACTAGCCCCACACGCCCGCCTTCTAGCCACTGTCGGGTACGGTGCGGTCACGCATTTCCCTCAGAAAAAAGGGTCTCCTTAGGCCTTGGGTCAACACACGCTTAAGCGCATATTGTCGGACTGGCGGCGAACGGTACTGCATTAACAAATGAAACAATTGAAAGTCGTCTTTCTATTTATAAAGTTATAATTGACGCTTTGTTCTCATTGACAAGCAAGGGATAACGTTTTTTATTGTTCACAATTATATCAGTGTCTTTTTCGCTGCGACTTGGTCCGTCTGAGCTTATCCTAAACCAAAAATAGCGAGCGTGGTTCCAGCGGAGTGCCGCCGCGCCCTCGACACGGCGCGTGCGCACGCTAATGGTCTACGGACACTATACATCGTCTCAATACAATTCTACGGAAAGGTAAACAAAGCCTCGCAAACGATATTTTATTAACCGATCGAGCTTAATATTTAAATTTACCCTGGCCGATATATCAAAGTATCTTCTTCACTGCCACCAGTTCCGTGCTTCAGAGGGCACATTAAAAGTAAGTCCTGCGCCTGATCTAGCTCCCACCGTACTATGTGAGTGAAGGAAAGGAACAGAGAGAACTAGTGCACAATAATATCTCTCACGCAGATAGTTTGTCTGTGTAATAATCGGCCGCTGCTGTTGCAAAAAATTCGTAAGCGCACTACGTTTTCAATAATTTTATTTTTTACAAGTATAATATAATACTACAGACCTTATAAGAATACAAATCTGTTAGTGTATATTTTTAATAGGCTATGTGAGTAAAATTATGTAGGTATGTTTTGCTCCCGTCCGATGGTGTTTAAGTATCCTCGACGGAATTATATTTAATATTGTAACAAGCTTAAAACGTTATTGCGTTCATCATGATTTGTGGTGTTTTTTTGCGGTTTCAAATTTGGATGTAACAAGTTCAAAGAGAACTTACGTTTTTTGCAGCGCCGGCTCGTGCAATATGATTCCTATTTTAGACGTTTTTATCTGCACCCAGGTATGCACGCAATGATTATTTTGTATCATTAAGACATATAATTTTATTTCAACCAATTGTTAGAATTATCCAATTGTAAACTGTGATTTATCTAGGTATGAATACCTATACATCATTTAGTCTGACTTATACCAATATTAAGAGCACCCTAACTATTGAAATCAGATAATATGTATGCCCAAATTAATGAATTTCTATGAAAGTTTCCTAAACAGTCCAAATCACTCTATAGAAAATATATCGAAATTGAACATGAAATATGATATTTTATTCATCCAAACTATACACTAGCATAAATTTAAATCGTAGCGCTCCACTAAAAATGTTTATGGGAAAATCGTATGTATTTGGATTGAAAAAATTACTATCGAATTATGTTTGGGTCGCAAGATGTCCCTTTCTTCCAGAGTTTTCATTTGGACGACCTACTATCGTAGTCTCTATGACTATCAGAGGCTCTACTTACGTAGTAACTATTATCTAATCTGTGGCTTTCTGCTGCTCTATGCTGCAAAAATCTCTCTGCTGCGAGCGTAACTTGAATCTGCTGATGCAGATTAAAGTTACGCTCGGGGCGAGGTTATAATGTTTTCTTAATAATTAATATGAAGCGTTTAGTTTTAATAGAGGTTTACGTTTAAACATTGAAATGCAAGCATCATCGCGTCCTCTCTTCAAATTATGTTAATATATCGGTTTCATAAATAACTATAATATATTTCCTATGTCCTAGACCGTTATTTTGTCGGCCCGTGGTGAGAGCCTCTTGGCTGGCCGATCACGTGTCTGATAGGCTTTATTTCCTCTTACGATACGACGGGATGTGTCGGGTCATTTGGATTCGGGGGCGCTATGGGAAGTGTCCCGTGCATACCCAATATGTATATATCTGGACATAATGAGACTTTGATTAAGGGATTGTGTTCAATTTGTTTAATTCACGCCGACTTCTAAGGTTTTCGAACGTTTAATAGAAATAATGTGCTAGATAGCTAAATGGTACGAGGTTGGGTTAGCTGTATGTGTAAGTACCACTTACACATACAGCTAACCCAACCTTGTACCGATGTGTTGCGAAGCTGTGAACCGGTGATATGAGAAGCGCATTGCCTGCAATATTTGCGTTATAGGACTCAACCCAAACTATACCATATTCTCTTCCCAGCAACCAAAACCTCTTCATGAAAAATAAATAAATCTTTTCGCACCACCTACCTACTTAAAAATGACATATTCTGTATCATGTAAACCAGAAATAAAGTGAGATATTTAAAGCCTCTCAAAGCAGGGATTAACCAATATTGTACCGAATTTCCTTCGCTCCTTAGGGATTAAATTAATGTGTAGTCTGAACCATAAGTGCTTAAATTTTTATAGAAACACATCTAATATTGTTAGGCGAAAAAACAATGATTCTGAATCGAAAACATACACAAAAAAAATTTAGTTTGATATATTCACGCGTTTCTGAGAAAAAAAGCTTTGACAGACAGACGGACGGACAATGAAGTAATCCTATAAGGGTTCCGTTTTTCCTTTTTTGGGTACGGAGCACTAAAACCTTATTCTTATAACTTAATAACTTATTATATTCTTCTACAACTCATATACATATTATTTTTTTTATTAAAACCATGTTGCAAACAAGCAAACTACCCACCTGATGGCAAGTGGTTAGATTCGCAGCAAAACTGCACCCCCCACAAGAACCACAGTGTACGTTGCTAACATGTGACATCAGATGTAAAGTCACGGTACCCAGTAATTTCACTGCCCTAACTTACCCTTCAAACCGGAACACAGCAATGCAAGCACTGCTGATTTGCGGCAGAAATAGGTAAGACGGAGGTACCCAAGCAGACGACCCTGGTACTGAGTCGTTCCATAGACGAGGAAGATCAGTCTACAAGATCACGCCGCCCAGACATCGGTGTCCAGTTTTGTGGAGTCTGTGTGGTGTCCAGGAAATGCCAAACTAGATAGATAGATTGATACTTTATTGCACACATACAAAACAGAAACAATAACAAAACTCTTAAACTAATGCGAGCAAAGGCGCTCTTATTGCTGGCAGCGATCTATTCCAGACAACCTTTGTCAATGTATACTTATTTGGATAAGGCCTATACCATCATACTCTGGATCTTAACCAGGATAAACGCAGAGGCTAAGATACTTATTAATATCTTTGTATAAATAACATTTTATTTATAAACCACAAGTGTGACGCAAAAGTATAAAAATTGTGCGCTATTTCACTAAAATTACACGTGTGTGACAAATGTATGATTGACTCAACTGCTGGCGAATGTGATTATGTCAGATGTTTGTTTGTCAAGAACACAAACGGTATCGTCCATTTTACGATGAAGTGGATTGTGTACCTTTGTTACGGTTCTTTTATGATGTGAGTCACTGTGTTAAATTAGTTTTTCAATTTATCGCGAACGGTTCACTTTGTATTGTGAAATGTTGTGATTTTTTAATTTATTTTTACTTTACTAAAGAAGTATTTTTTACATTCATGGAACTGGCCTTCTAATCGGTAGGTCCCGGGTTCGATCCTGCCACGTAACAATGTGTTTTTTCGTTTTTCCAATTTCATATTTACATTTTTCCGACGCTCCTTCGGCGAGAGAAAACATAGTGCGGCAACGTGCATATGTCTGCGAGTAAATTCAAAGGTGTTAAGTCGACCACTGCACTGGGCCAGCGAGGTTGACTAAAGCCTAAATTCCCCGACTTAGGGTAGGCTTGGGCCCCTCGGCGGGGACGCATATAAGCAGTGATGATGAGGAGGTCTTGATTGCACTGGATGGTAAGTGACATGACGATAAGGCCGAAGATTGCAGCGAGCTTCACCCGGACTCCTCAACAATTGAGGAACTGGCTATCTTAACACTAATTGTTGAAATTTCTTCCTACCTTTCTTCCCATGGATGTCGCAAGAGCTGACTTCGGGAGTTATCGCGCTCACGTCTCTGAAATGAGATGGAAAACTCGAAACACATCCTACATTATTGTCATAGTCAAAGGTCGATGTGCTGTCTCTTCGCGGAATGACTGGTTTATCCTAGGTTTGACAAAAGCCTTTGGGCTAACCCCGAAATAAATTCCAATTTCAGCCTTTGATTAAAGTATTTTTAGTCAAACCTAGAAGTTCCTAACTTTTCAGTCAAACGTCGAGAGTAAAATAATCTGTTTCGGGCTTTGCCTAGTCGATCCTAGAAGCGACTGGCAGACTCGGTCAAACGTCGACTGTACTTGTAACACGTTTAAACAAACGTTTTTTCGAGGAATCAAATAAAAGAATGCAAAGAGAATTTTCTTAATTTCAAGGATATGCCCAACATAAAGCTGTCTGTAAGAGAAATAAGTGCAAAAGATTCTTAATTTGGGGGCCAAGGCTTTATAAAATGTCATTGCAACAAAAAATGCTCTTCAAAATTATGTAAATGTAAGAGATCTGACGTAATTCGTCTAAATGTCATAATGCCTACCATGTCTGAATAAAGACTATTTTTTTTATTTTAACTATGACAATATAACAACAATAAACATCAAAATAAAATCGTTTTATTACACCTAATTTAACAAACTAGACTCTCTAATACCTAATTGAAGTTTGACTGGTCAAACCCCGATTTCATTAAATTGAGTTTTGACGTTTGCCTGACCAAATTAGTTTCTCCTAGGTTTGACGAAAATTCTTTAGTCAGAGGCCGAAAAACTTCATTTGTTTGGGCTTTGACTAAGACTTCAAGTCAGACCTGAGGATTGACTAGTCAAACCTAGGAGCGCCGGAGCTTCCTGGATTAACTATAACATATACACAACACTGTATTGCACGAGGACACATAATTACATGACACTACGAATAACGAAACAAAAACAATAGGCGGCCTTATTGCTACACGACAATCTTTTCCAGGCAACCATAAAAAAGAATAATACAAAGAACAAAAGCAGAAAAAAGTGGGATAGTGCACAAAATTTTTGCGGGCAATAAAAAGCAGATAAATTTGAATAAACATAGTAAATGAGGGTATAGACTATAAGTATCAAGGGTTCGACATATATTGCTTATTTTTAAGAAGTCCTATAAAGCTTGTTTTTTTTACAAATGTCGGAATAAGTCATTGTAACTTAAATATCTATATCCACAAAGCTTACTCCAGCATTCGGAGTCAGTCAATCCCACAGATTATCATTAGGCGTTAGATGATCCCCGAGCTCCGCAACAAAGCGTTGCGCCGGCGCCGACGGAGCGTGGCGGCAACGCGAGCGCCGGAAGCGACTCCATCTTGCCGTCACTTGAACTTGGAGAACAGAAAGATACCCTGTTTCCGACACAGACTTATCTCTCGTGCCATAATACACGAATGCCACGAGCAGGATAACCAATTCTACATTCACTGCACTAAAAATGTAAAATTGCTCGGATAGTTCTATTTTTTATTACAAACAGCGTCAAGTGTTCGTAACATGTTGGGTATGTTGTTGTAAATAAATATATTTTCATTTTCATTTTCATATAAAAATGATTAAAACCCCATAACAGGTGTTGACGTGACCCAAATTAAAACACTAGACAAGTTGAAGGAGGTACTATTTTGACGACTTTAGGTCTTTATAACCTTAGAGGCATAAGCCATAGGGTCGGATATAGAAAAATTCCAAAATGACGTAAACTAAAAATCATGCTTTATCATTGAGTGAAAACCCGACCACAAGGTAGAGATATCGATGAAACGGACAAACTGAAAGAAAGACGAACGGAAGCATTAGCATATAAGCGTCACCTAACAAAGCTTGCTTACCTTTCTCTTTGTAAAAAGCCACCTTTTGCTGCCGTTGGAAAAGCGCCGAGAAATCTCTGATGTTGTCTACCTGTTAAAAATTGCTTCTGGTACAGTAGATCGATCTATTCTCTAAAATCTCCCTTCGAGCTCCACCTTAAATCCACTAGGTTTAGCCCTCTTATACTGGAGCCATCTGCTGCTAACTACATGAATAAGTTCTTCGATTTTGTGTGTAGGTATTTTAATATTATTTTGGGTTTTAAGTTCGGTTTTATTTTTTGCAAAATATTTTTATTTCGATCTTTTTAGTGAATTTAATACCAGCTCACCGAAGTAACGAATGAACACAACTAAGGATCAATGCGTGCCTTTGATATTTAAAAACTAACATCTATCTCTTAAAAGTCAAGGATCCATCCTCAGCTCAGCATAGTGGAAGAATCGTTGAGATAATGACTACTATAGTCCCAAAGATGTGCCTCATTTTAAAGGTTTCCCTGAATTTTCCTGGGATCCTATCATTACCATCATCATCATCATAACAGTTTATATAGGTTCCCATCGAGGGGCTTGAGTGTACCCTAAGTTAGGGTGCTTAGGCCTTAGACAACCATGCTGGGCCAATGCGGATTGGTCGACTTCAGATACACTTTTGAATTTCTTCGCAGATGTATGCAGGTTGCCTCACGATGTTTTTTCCTTCGCCGTATAGGAGTGTCAGACAAATGTACATAATATGATATTCGAAAACGAAAAAGCAGATTCGTACATGGCGGGATCGAACCTCAGATCTCCCAATTAAAAGGCCAGTGCGCAACAGCTTTTGTTTATTGCTTCAAAAAAAGGCGTGTACCGGGAAGTGGGGACAAGCCGGTCTCGACCTGCAACATCGGTTCCCATACAAACGGTACAGGCATTTCTACTGCTGTTTCTTTCTTTGAGTTTAAACCTTTGACTTAGACTTAGTAGTCCTCCGAACAATCTGTGAGACAGCTTGTACCACGGACGCTGATGGCCGTTTGTCTGCCTATATACCCAAGCAAATTGTTTCTCGGGTGGGATTTAAATTTATTAAACTTTTGCTCCGGGAAAACCAGAGAAGGTGGAAAGGATAGTGTTGCTTGTTTCTCACGCGTAATGGAAGGCAAGTGCCGAGTCCACAGTGCCACCAATGCATTATGACCACATCCTACCACCACACCCTAACTTGGTGACTATGGGACCATTCAGGGAGAATAGTCCTTCGAATATAAGAATGACGTTACACACAAAAACACATACGCGTCGAATTGGGAACCTCCTCAATCCTCCTTGGAAGTGGTATAAATAATGTTTTGTTTTTATTCATTGGTTGTTGTCGATTTGTTAAAAAAATTTTATTAGTTAAAAATTAAATTTCTTGTATTCCACCATCAAATAGCGCAATTCTAATAATTACATATTATCAGAAAGCGCGTTATCCAGTTGTATTTATTACTCCGCATATTTTAGCCCAACTGACATTATTACTACTTCCGACCACTTCACGGACGCGTGCAAAATTATAATTAGGAAACTGCTGTTCAGGTAATCAAATGAAATGGGCAGTATTAGCTGAATTGTCGACTAAGTGCGACTGCCGGTAGCTGTTTGCGGCGCGTGCGCAGAACCGTGACCGCTGACTCACGGGCACCAAACGCCAACCGAGGTGCGATTCCGCACATGATCACCGTCATACCAGAGAGACTATCTGACGGGTACCCCTATCTAACCTATTTCTAGTGCACAGCAGTAGTACTTGCATTGCTGTTTGAAGGGTAATACAGGCAGTGAAATAGGAAAGTAGACTAATTTTTTAATGTACATGTAGGTCTATACATATAGCTATATAAGGAGAGGAGAGGTCGCATGACGTCATTATATCGGTTTTAGAAATTAATTCAAACGTAACGACAGGTAGGTATATAATCAAAATACCTTAACGACATGTATACCGGGTGTAACTGAACACTCCAATAACATTTAAGGGGCATATAAGTTAGATACTAAATGGACCATCGGAAGGTTGTCTGAGACCTAGAGCCCCAATACTTTCAGAGTTATTTGATTTTAAACTGAAAGTAAAAACTTTCAAGTGACAACCATAGTCAGCACTTAACACAAAATAAATTCAAACACAAAATGACACGTGACAGACGTGAGCGTAGTATTCCTCGTACGCTTACGTAGGGCTTTCGGCACTTAATACCAAAAAAATAATTTATTTAGTTTGTATGACATGAGCGTAGTATTCCTCGTACGCTTACGTAGGGCTGTCGGCACTTAATACCAAAAAATAATTTATTTAGTTTGTATGAAAAAAAAAGTAGGTTTGTTAGCCCTAATATTTTTCCTACAGAATCTCTACTGATGGATACATACCCTTAAATGTTATTTGGGTGTTCAGTTACACCCTGCATAATCAAAAGTTACGACCAATAGTAACACACAGAATTTGACGTAAATACAGGGCATTCTAATATTTCTAATAGGTGGAACGCAACAGTTTTGTGCAGCTGTGGATTGCTCGTGGAATCGGCCTTCAGACAATAGCTCAACACTATATTATTGCGCTGTAGCTCAGAGGCTGTGACAAATAACGTCAATATGTTTTGTTATACAATGGTTTACGGCGCGGTCTGCGCACGCGCTGCTGAAGGTCGCGTGAAAAAAATGTAAACAGGATTTTTGTTGCCTTCTGTTGTCTTTGTTCCTATGCGATTTTTCTTACATTAGTCAATTATATTTAAAGTTTTGATAATTATCTAAACACTTATTCACCAATGATCTCACCAATTATTTAGAGATTACAACTTACAAGCCCTATTCTTACATTTGCAAAACTGTAAAATGAGAAAAACTACAAAGTCCGAGAAAAATGGCTAGGTTATCCTGTACGATTTTTAGTCAATGCCTCTCTCTTCCCCTCAATAAAAGCTCTTTAGATTGCTTGTAGGCATCAACCTCCAAGACAAACTAAAGGACAAAAAAAGGGCAAGTATGCAAGGCATAATGTTGTAAAAGACAGCCCAGCTGACCTCACAGAAGACTGTAGTCGAACATGTATTAATAAAGAGTATTTACCAAGTATACTGCCCTACTAATTGTTGGGCGATTTAGCGCAAGTTCGTGATGTTTTTTTACGGTGCTTGTTGATGCACTGAGGAAACTAATGGAATGCCACATACGAACACAGACTTCAACGGCGAGTGCTTCGAGGAACTTGTCGTTGCCTTGTCGTTGTATTGGTACTGACGTATATTTTACCACTCGACTTCACCATTTCATCGTAACTCGAAGAGGCTCATCCATAATTTCTGGAAGCGATATCATCTAGTACGGTTCGCTTTCAGCGCTCATTTTTACCATGAACGCGCTGGCTCTGGAACGAACTTCCCACTACTGCTTCCCGATCCCGTACAAGAAAGGTTTGCAAAATCATATACCTACTCAAAGTAGATAGCGATCTAGCCGTGTCTCTCATATCCGTGAAGTCCATGGGCGGCGGTTATCGTCTACCATCATGCGACCCGTCTACTCGTCTGCCACTTACAGCATATAAGAAATCAAGGAAAGTCTAATCGAGACGTTAGAAATATTGCGCGTGAGAACATAAGCGTTCTTGCGAACTGATTGTAATGCTGTATACGAACGCCTGCAACCACTTGCGCATAGCCACCTCACTACCAGCACATGAATGCAGAGCTTTGGTGTTCTCATCTCATACGTATGTACGTAGGCTGCTATACTAATCTGCTGATGCAGTCAGTCGTATAATAATGTGACGATATCAAACGTTTAAAGAACCGCAGTTAGGTAGCGTTCATATTTAAAGATACGGAGAGGATTGGCAACGAAGCAGTCTCAACTTTCACACTCTGTTGGAGGGCTGTGAGGGGTCAAAAGGCCCCCTGGAATATTCTCAGTGGCTTTACTCACTGGAGTTTGCGTTAAGTGATCACTATGTTTACATATATGTGATCCCCCAGAACTATCTAGCACGCGGCCTATATCTGGCGGTGAATCATCAGGTCTAATATGGATAAAATAGTGGAAAAACAAAATATCCCCATCTACACCAACGTATTTGCTGTGGGCAGGATTTGGTGTAGCGCAGCAGACATCGTTTTGGTGTAGGAGGTAAATACTTCGATGAAGATCATAGCTTAGTAGATGGGATTAATAAGCTATATAGTATGATTTATTGCTGTGATGTACTTACAAATTTAGGATAAGAGTAACCGTCCGCAAAATAATCCAAAAATATTCAGAAAGATAACCCAAACCCAAATAAGTAGTAAATCAAATAGAAAAACAATTAATGAACAGAAGCTGAGACAGAGTATAACCTCGAAGAAAGGATGCAAATATTTGTCTAATCAGTACTTGCAGTCACGAGATTTGCACAAGCATTAAAGTTTGTATAAACAGGGTCGCGTGCGCAGCCTTGGATCACTTAATGAAAACTTAAGAAAAGAAATCCGAATCTAAATTTAACCATGTCCATTGATGGACATGGTTAAATTTAGATTCGGATTTCTTTTCTAGCCTTTTAATTTTAATACTCTTAGCAAGCTAGACGCTCCCTAGAAGGTTAGACGCTTGTAACTAGAGGAATAGATTGTACATTGGTCACAAATCTCGCAAACACAAACACCTTGACGCACGTTTTCATCAAGCAGAATAATCTATCCTGTTCACGGCGAAACGGGGCGAGAAGAATTTATTCTCCCGTTCGCTGCGCAGCCTCCTTCTGCAAGATAACATCTTCGCACAGAAAGAAGACAGCCCCATAATGTCGCACTGGTCGCCTGCTAGGCAAGGTCTTTCCCTAATCGAGCTGTTCATTAGAGAGAAAAAAAAATGAAGACGGGAAGAACTGCTGATGTGAAATGACGAAGAAAAGGATTATTTCTTAAAACATTTTGTCATGTCTCTTTTAATTAAGTTGTCGGAGAGCAAAGTGAGCCATAGCTTCCGCCAACCTTATCGCCTCGTGATCTCTTGCCCAACCAGCGTAACAGTACAGGCTCCTTTTGAATTTGCAGTTCTATAGATATTATAATGTACACCTTTCAAAATCATTTACTTACTATAATAACACTAACATTAGTGATATTATTCGCCTAATATTTGTTTTACTACCGCCCATTGACATATATGTATTTTCATATTTTAATAACTGACAATACTAAGTATTAGTTGTGCTGCAAATTTTAGAAGACATTAGTGAGAAATGAATCATCATCACCATATTAGTTTGAGCCGAGGGAAGAAGCAGATACAGGACCTCCAGAATCTGTGATTGGCAACAAAAACAGACATAATTAAACGTTTTCTCATCGTCAATGCCTACAAGAATTAACTTTGTAAGCCTAATATGGCTTCTTGATCAACATTAACATTATTCGACTACAACCTGCGTACGAGAGATAGTGGTTTGCAATGACATTTTACGTCTGTTTCTTTGTTACGTCACTGATATCCGTGTAACCGAAGATGGAACAATTATTTTTGGTAATGTTAACGTTACTTAATCAATTGCGAACTGTACCAATTTGGTTGTTTTGTTTCCAAACATGGTTTCGCAACATCCTCTGCGGTGGCGTTTTGTGTTTCAATATTAACAGGCAGTGTGGGTAGCTTATCGTCGATGTTGGAGATAATCTGCGCAAACTCTACGTTATAATATTTGATGGTTCATTTGATGTCTCGAAACCGCAGCGTTTGTCAACATGTTAAATGTTATACGTATATGTTTGAAAACCATTATGAAACATCCGTATCAAATTAAGCTTTCAAAAGATTGAATTCTAGTACAATTTTATTGAATAGTGTACTGGAACTCTCCTTTAAGCAATTTGACGGGAAAAAAGTAATACGTTACTCACAAACTTAAAAATAATACATGGCATGATGTAGATATTTAAGATCTAACAAAAATCAAATCAAATTATTATGGAAAGCAAATATAAATATTGATGGTAAAATATTCGCTGTAATTGTATTATTTTACTTTATCAGATACCATTAATTGAGAAGTAAAAAACATAGTTCGCTTTTTGATTATGGCCAATACTTTTTAAACTTCAAGCATTCTTATAATTTTTCTACGTGATAAAGTTGTGGCAAGACAATCAGCGGGAAGTATTAATTAATTATTTACTGACGGTGGATTGACCCATCATGAAGCAATCAATCTCAGCTTGCTTATGATAGGTAAACTTGTTTGGGATCCCTGTTTGACATGTTCAAGCATTCGAGCAAAGTATCAATTATCACATAAATTTTCTTGTGGAAATTTTATATGAAATATTTGATTGAAAATGAAATGGCATTTGAGAAAGTAATTATGTAGATATTTGGTTTATAGTAGTTTAATTGAACTAATTAGCAGGTCGCTATAAGATGATGGGAAAGCGAATGACTTAGAAAGTTCAGATGATTGTCAACTTGAAATTCCCATATAGGACTTGAAGATGAAAGATGTATTATTACGGTGTGTAGTATAATATACTTTTTAATACTTTTGCCTATTTAAAACTTAGTGTTAAGCTGATGTTCTCCACAACATTTAGAAATACTCATTCTTGGTAAAGGAAATTCAAAACATCAATCTAGTTTTCCATGGGAATGGAGAATAATGTAACAAAGTTTGAAAGTCTTCTTAAGAAATGTTTCCCCATTACTGCTGTGAGAACTATCGTGTAATTACATGATCGAATGAATGATCAAGCTGACAATTTCAACTATTACGAAGTAAAAGTGTTCTTGGATAGAAGGCTGAGAAATAAGAATAATATTAATGATAGTGACAAATGTGCGGTTGACATATTGGATTAATGGAAAGTTTAGACCCAAGTATATAGTTATCTACTTAATTACTGATGTTCGAGCGCCAATTTAAGTAGAAAATAACAGACGATGGATAAGAATAAGTCTCAATCGAGTTTATTGGTTACAGATTGTTCTGATTTATAAAAGATATTCCTAGAAATTCACTTCAAGTACAGTTATTTTGAATTATGAATACGGGGAAATTGACGTTGTGCCCTTTGCTCTATCTGACTCCTAGTATATTATAATAAGATGAACATCATCAATAGATGCGTAAGCGCATCGTACCGTAAGCTTCTGCTACCGTATGACGTAGCTACGTTAGTCATTCCGCGCCGAACCTCCGCGCGCGACTCCCGTGTCGTGACGCTCGCAGTGCCGCGCGCGATCGATACTTCGCTGTGCTTCTGCCGATACTCTTCCCTCAGGATTGCTGTACGATGTGTTACGAAGTTTGTTTATTAGTGAGCGCCCCTGACGAGGGCTGAAAACATTGTAGTGAACAGTTTTTTGTGTTTGGAAATTGTGTTACAGGTGAGACAAAATTTGTTATTACCTATTATTGTAACAACTATGTGCGCAATGCAATTTTATGAAATTTGAGATTGTATAAAACAAAAAAAAAACAAAGTAGAGGACGTGGAGTTTAATCCACAACCCCGAAATTGCCTCTAAATTTATTAGTGCCAAGTTTATTGTAAGATATTTTAATTTTGTTTATTCAAGTGTTTCCTATTTTTGTAACTTTAAATTTAAGAATTTGGCGAAGAAAATAAAAAGTAATTTATAAAATTATTGGACAAATGACTGAAAAATTGGACATATTTACTATCTAAAGTACACCATACGGATATCACTTTCCAGCTGCAAGCTGTGATCAAAATCATTACTATATTTTAATGTTCTTTCTTGATCACACCTTAGCGAAGTACCTACAAGATTTTATTCATAAATATTATTTTTCTGTAAAATTTACTATAGTTTTTTAAATAATGCACAGACAATTGGTATCCGATAGGAAAACACACAATGTTTTTAAATCCGATAGCAGTGACTTAAACGTGATGTGAGCTGAAAAGCTGAAGGTTTTTTTTACACATATCAAGGAAGCCTTCATTTAACTGATGCTAAATGACGATAGAAGATGGAAGCGAGCTTCACCTGGATATCCAAATAAGTGAGGAACAGGCTACCTTACCTCTTATTGTAGGAGAAGAAGAATTTCATTATGATTGTTGTTTCTTACAACAATCCTAATGAAATTCCGTGGAAGCTTTATACCTATAAGCAGAAAAACTGTCCCCATTGGGAATTAAATCGGGTGATATTAATAATTAGATCACGGAGGCAGTTCAAGTGTGGAAAATGATATTAACCTGATGGTAGCGATATAGATAAATTCCATTGGATCTTTTTACTTAAGGCCAGTAAGTTTTTGAAACAGAAAATTTGGAAATCTCACCCCGTAATTAAATTGGCAGACAACGATAGGTCCATGGAATATAAGTCCCTTCACCAATATCCTCTAGTCCTGGGGCCTTATTCTGCTAGCGTTAACGCATTTGTGGCGTGTCAATAACGCTTCAATAGCATCGCTTTTTGAGACAGTTATTGTTGGTTAACCGAATACTGACTAAAACATTTGTAACTATTGACTTATCAAGAAATTGTAGTACAAATAAATTGTAGCAGAAAATGCGCATAAAAGCGACAAAAGCAGTTTTATTGAAACGCTATCACGAATAAGCCCCAGTTGGAGCAGCATGTCGATATTGAAATTTTGTATTATTTTGTTCTTGTTTTTTTGTTATCCATAAAAGTGATTGTATCAGACTTACGTTTACTTGTGTTTGTATCCGTATAACACTATGAGTCATAAATCATTTGTAGTGCAACTAAATTAATAGGCATGTCACGGTGATTTTTTATGATTCATGTTCTGACCGGTATACCTTGTTGATTCTGAAAACATTTGGACTAATCACAAGATTACTTAATGATATTGAAACAAACTAAGAAGATGGTTAATGAAAGGACCACTGCTGAGTCCTCTTGCTGGTCTAGCCATCATATCACCTAAGCCTGTCGCCGTTATATTGACTGCGTGACCGCATACCTTTTTTTGGGGGGAAATGCGTAATCGCATCGTAGCTGCCGTTGGCTAGACGGCGAGCGTGCGTGGGGTTCTCCCGGCAGAGTGCCAGGCCTACCAGGCATGGTAAGGTCCACACTGCGACACCACTACCAACGCGTCCGGGCAGGCCTGACCAACTGGTCGGGCTATCGCCAAGGGGGGATTGCCCGAGAACACCACGCCAATCCCCAGAAGGAGGGCCTTACGGTGGCGTGCACGGGGCCAACCGGTAGGGTCACTAGACGGGCATCGCTTTTGCGTGACCGCATACCTACTATTGATTAGTAATTTAAAGGTACCACATAGTAAGTACCACCCTGGTTAAGTTAATCTTACTTACCATCGAATGACACAAATGTGAAAGCTTACTTGTAGTAGATAACGAAAGAGATGAAAATTTATTAGTTTGCCCCTAGCACACTATATTAGAATCTTAATGTTTTCTTCTTTTTCAAGGCAAAATCTCCATTTAGCTTTGGCACGTGTGTACAATACTCGTATGTTCTGCCTTTGTTCTTCTTTGATGGTTAAACATTCTTTTTTGTATGCCCTTTGTATCTTTAAATGAGTAGCTGTCTGCCCGCAGCTTCCGAAATTCCATATTTTACGGTACTTATTAATCGTATTGTGGTGTTCGTGACCATAATAATTTTAAAAGTAACTTTAAATTAGGGACTTGTCCCACCGTAAAATATCACTTAAATTTGTTTGTGAACAGTTTAAAGTAAATAATAGTTCAGTCAGATAATAATAAGCTCGGGGCGTGAATACGTGGAATTGAATGCGGACTCTACCTGAATACATACATGCACTTATCTCTCCTTAGCACCTCTGGCCACAGCCATTTATATTCCTGTGGCAGTTTTGAGGCATAACAAAAAACGTTCGACTCGACATTTTGGGTGACATGTTTTTATAATGTTTACTAATCCGCAAGTTTTTGAACAGTGGGGAAGAACAGGGCTTTAATTAATGGTATTAGGCGTTATTTCTCGGAAGTCCATTACTAATTGTTTAACTAGATATATAGAAATGCGACAAATCTATGTATTTGCATGTTGATGTGGTACTAATTTGTTGAATTTTTCTTTTCGCATGCGGGCGGTGCAACATTGTCTAGTTAGTACCGATTACTGAAATCTTTGTCGGAAGTTTTGCTATATACTTACACATTAACAATTAGAAGAGGTTTTGTTAGTAGCAAAAGGCGTGAAGGCTTCGCCTTAATAAAGTGATATCAAACAAAAATCTGTATGAAATCGAATTAGGATGTCAGTTCTGAAGTTTGATATTATCCTTGTAAGATTGTATTTGAGGTTAGAATCGATTTTTACTAAATCATTTTAAGACCTACTGAAGGATTTGATAAATTTGGTAAAAGTTAGTTTATAATCTGAACCTTAATACTTAGTCCTAATTTCAGGCACGTTCATAAAATCTACTCTTTCCGCGTAGTTGCTTATTCATTGCAATATGGTTGATAATTGCATAGCTTTAATTGACGCTACCAGGTTCACAAACCAAAACATTATAATCTGGAACATTTAAATTGATTTTTGGAATATTGGATGGATCATTTAATGAAAACCTAACCGCTTAGGTGTTGTGCTATAACGATTAAATAACTACCTCTTTGTTAAAAAAAACCATAATCACTGTCGTTGAAATTTACGAAATAGACAACATACAAGATATTTAGGACTTTTTTACAAGATTCCAAGCCGTTATTCAATATTCTATTCAGTTAAGTATATGTTTCTTTGTATTTTTTTTCACTTAGTAATTTTTCTGTTGTATTAGAATTCAGTTCATCATTTCTTTACACGGAATTACCTACTTTAATCTTTTTGTCAAATTGTGTCGATCGCATATCGGTTAGGTGGATATTATACGGGGATAATTAAATATAATAGAGGTCTATGGCTGCAATGTTTATAAAACTGAGCTAGTTTCAGACCATTGGCAGATAGCCCTTGCGATGTTCAAATACCAATTATCTGCAGTTACTGCTCTATCTAATTTTCCTTTAAGTGCACTCCGACGTAACAGCTCTTGCGTCGTTTAATTCGAGTTGATTGAGCCATTACTACTTAAAAATGTTGTTTAATTCGTTCTCAATCCCACATATTGGTTTCCTGAAAGTGTTAGATGCCTTTAGTTCATTATCCATTACAATTAAGAACTACTTAATAGTTCTAATAGCTTAGGCATAGGAAATTGGTGAACTGTTTACTTATTTTTTTTCAAATGACTTGAGTTCGATTTTCATAGTAGATACTATAAAGTTGCTTGGATATGTAAATCTATAGTAGGCTCGATTGTAAGTTGTTTATTAGACTTAAGATTTAAATCCTGTATGTTGGGATATCCGGTAATGTTCTTGTAATGTAAATATGAATCAAGAATATTGCTATTGCAAGCCAAGTTGCTGTATGACCTTCAACAACACATACCATTGCCGAGTATATATTTTACCAAGTGTCGGTCAGATCTTGCATTAGCGCATGTCGTTTCAAATTTTCTTTACTAAAACAATGTATCTTATGATGGACATTTATAATAAGTAGTTTAAGGATATTGATATCTTGGCAACTAATAAATTTATCTTTAAGAAATTATGCAGTAGACGAGAAAGTAAATGAAATTAATACTGCACATTAAAACCGAGTTAGCATTTCGTTTCTTATCGCTGAATCTACCTTCTAAATACCTATAAAGTTTTTGTTTGCTTTTGATTAGTATAATTATTTACTGTTACCCTTAAAATTCCCTCACCAATTTGTTTTATATTCTTTGACGGTTAAATTAAGATTTACGTATGTATCTATTGTGATTCGTAATTATATTAAGAAATTAATTGTCGACCTCAGTAAATAGAAAAAATGATCAGGTGTACTTTTGGCCCTCTCATTACTTGCCTTTTTGAGATGAAGGTCAAAACCTTCTACGTTGTGAAATATATATATAAAAAAGGTTTATCAGCTATCAGTGCTATTACAGTACAATTGTGGGTGAGCTTAATTGGTTTTTATTTATCATCTGCACATTACGAGTATTTGTCGACAATTTGAGAATTGGACTGTGAATCTATTTGTTTAGGATTGGTCGCATTCCAAGGTTTTTTTGTAGAGCTTTCGTTGTTTACCCACCGTGCCGTTCTCAAGTCTCTGTTGGATCAACCTAAATTAGAGCAGCACTTTCCTTCTGCCTACGCCGATCTATTGACTCTACACGCATAATAATGTCTGATGAATGGTAAAGAAACTGCTGGTTGCGTAAAGAGTGCAATTCTCTAGATTTCAGCGTTTTGCCCCATTGCAGATGGCTCTTGCATGGATTTTTATGTGAGAAACACCCGATACAATGCTGAGGCTGCTCCCACGCTCTCTGTGGGGTTTCTTGCAACATTTGATCCACCGCGAGTTTTGAATAGAAATTAATTTACAAGGCTTGATTTAATACGGTTATTTTTTCACTGTGATTAGTCCCGTGGTATTATTGATAAAAGCGAAACAATAATCTTAGGTATATGAGCAAAAGTGGAAGAATTAGAACAATTTTTACGGACATCCAAATTGATTCCTGGTTAATATATATCGCATCAAAACCTATTTTTAAATCAACCAATCAAACAGATAAGATACGCGTTTAGAATTGACAAGCGAAAGTGGGCGTCTGCGTCCGTATAATAGTATTTAGTCGTAAATTGCGCATTGAGCTCCACGCGAGTTGGCGTGTTTGTTTGCTAATTCAGGAATGTAAAAATCTGTTGTCCCTGTAAGACATACGTTCAGCACGATTAGACACATCGCACACGATGAGCAGCGAATAAAATGTTGCACGCGATTTGTCGCACGTAACGAGACTTAGAAATTATTATTTTTATATTTTGATTGAGATAAAAGTACTCGTAGCATTCCTCGTTAGTAAAAAAGATAAACGAATAAGTACAGGAAAAAAATATTCTCGGCCAGGATACTAAAATAAATGATAATAATAATAATTGTTTGTACTAACATACAAGTTTGTAAGATTAACTGTTTCTAACCCTATGGACCTTGTATCCGAAATAAATGCATTTTATTTATTTCTAATTCTTGGCCAAGATTCGAAATTGGATTTTGAAAGAAGCTATTAATTAATACTATGTCAAGCCATGGTCAAGCCCAATTTACTTTAACGAATGACAGTCAGCAATACCTCAAGTTTTACATTTGCACCACGAAAGTCGTCGTTATTACGAGCCACATAAGAGAGATCTTAAGGTCAACATGATCTTTGATTGCTATAAATTCATTACAAACCTTACCGCCTCTAGAGATAACTTGATACTAGTTATTATCAATAAAGGCTAACTGATAATTGCAAAGTTGTTGGTGTTTAATATTTTTGATCCCTTTACTGAAACTACTTTACTGAAAATAAATAATGATAAATATTCAGATATGGGTGACAATAATACGATGTCTTTGCGTACAAACATCCCACTAAAGCTTGTATTTATAGTACTTATTAATATATTAAGTAATGACAAAATAAAAAAGTAATTGACATTTTTGTACTCGTATTGTTACTGCATTTTATTGTAATGTCTAATTCTCTTAATTTCTAATTTACCAGCGCATTTTATTGTATTTCACTTCATCATCATCATCGGCCCAGCCATAATTTTAATTCTATTGTGATATATTTGTTTGTATATTGACATGTAAGGATGCTATTTTGTAGCCTAAATGCAGAATAAATATTTATATTCTTTTAAAGTCTGGTGTATTGCTCTATGTAGGTACATGAAAAGAGACCAATACAGTTAAAATTTCGTTCTGGTTGGAAGTCCTCCGTAGCCAAATTGGTCATGGCATCAATATGGTATGTTGAAACCCAGAATCGAATTCTGCCCGTGCTGAAGTTTTATCTGCATGGATTGGTTCTTCTTTTAAATTAATTAGTATTGTAAAAAAATCGCAAATTGCTCATTAGAATCGAAAACCAACAGATAATTCATGGTCGGTCACATAAAAATTTAAATTTATATTTATTAAAATTTCTGTCTCGAAACGAAGTGTCGTGATAGTGGGAAAGAGATTGACAAAAGTTATTAAAATACCTTAGCCAGGCGCACCTTCTCATCAAAGGCTGGAGCCAGATTCAATGAGCTGCAAGTAGTCGATCGTGGCGCGTATTGAAAGCAACATTCCTGGACGTAACAATCCGTAACATTAACTCGGCGCCGTCATTGTAATCTTCCGTATATTAAATACGACAATGACTCGATGCTTTTTGTAGAGTGGATGCCCAAAGTTTATCATTGAGAAGATTCTACAAGCATTCCGACTGCATCGGCGATGCCCTTGTGGACCAACAAAAAAGTATAGCTGTCGACTTTCCATTCTTTGATCTGATGAAAATATCATATTCCAATGAATCTGACACGACGAGTGTAATGAAATATCTAAAAAAACTAAAAATATCCCAGTATAGTGGAATGTAGGCAAAGGCTATGTGATATCACTGATTAAAATATGTCTTGACTAACACAACGTCAGGATATGTTGATAATGATTTATTTTCTATTTTTACACAATCTGAGAAAATTAGCAGTAAGCCTATTAATACTACCTACAGCAAAAGTTTGCGATGTTTGTTACTCAGTCTCGTCACAGATAATGTAATAGGTCACGTAAAATAGTTGAATGGATTTTAATTAATTTGGCATTCATACTTACATTGAAACAAAATGAACTTTTATTCCACTGACTATACAATCCCATTCCCAATATATGTTTTAGACAGAGTGTAAACAAATAATAAATAGAGCATATTGTTTTCTTTAAATGATATTGACGAGTGTTAAGCAACCGAGCGTAGTCCGAATTGACATCGATTGCTGAATACTCAACAAGCAATTACTGACATCTCTATTGCAACTCAGTCTTCATTTGAGTCTAAACGTGTTTTTCAGTTTCTCAGCTGGAATAACTAGTCATCGTTTTGTTTCACAAGTGGATGTCCAGTATTTCCAATGTAAAACTTTAAATTTCAATATCTACATGCTTTCCTGTAATTGCCTTTGAACTTTATTAATTTTAAGTTTCTTCGCTTCTAGTAATTTTTTGTTTGCGGTTAAAACAAATCATTTGTAGTAGCTTAAGCTCAGGTACCCTTCATACAATTTATGAAGGACAATGCTTATTTAGGGATTCTCAGCTCACGATTGTGCCTCTGCTTTCCTCACCAAATTTACAGCGGCCTTGATAAGCTTTTTTCTGGCTGTTTACTGAGCTATCGTTCAACCAGCATCCGCCCGCAGTCAAGGCTAACAAACGCAAAGATAAGCATTGAAAGTTTACTTATGCCTAGATAACTCGCTGGTCAAACACACCCAATTAGGTTAAACCCTACCGGTGGAATAAGTACGCTAAAGCTTGGAAATGATAAAGTGATAACTGATAAGCATAAATTGGTTTTAAAATGAACATTTTATTCATATCTAAATTTATTTCGCTTAGGCCCATAACTTATTTTATACATGTGCCCGATTTGCGTATTTTACGTAGATATTGCTTATAGAAACCGACAACCTCGTGGATTTTTCTGAAACTTTTAAATGGATTATGTTAGAAATCGTTATTTAAATGCAGTTCGATTATCTTATCTTGCACATTATCGAACATTGAATTATTCTAATCGTCTTCGTTCGTCGTTATTCGTCTAAAATTAGTTAATAACAATTTTTTACATAAAAATATTTTACAAAAAATAAAAACCGACTTCAAAAACACTGAAAAGTTAAAAATAATATAAGAATAGGTACAGACAATATCACACTTCTATATTGAAGTCGGTGCCAAACAATGATCTTCTAGAAAGTCTTAAAATTTGTCACCGACTTCAATATAGAAGTGTGATGTTGTCTGTACCTAATCTTATATTATTTTTAACTTTTCAGTGTTTTTGAAGTCGGTTTTTATTTTTTGTAAAATATTTTTTATTTTTAAAAAATAAGTGAATGAAATCTTTTTAGTGAAAGAAACCCTAATTAAATACCAGCTCACCTTCGGTGAGTTGGTATTTAATTAGCGTTTCCCCTCAATTTTCATGAGATCCCATCATCATATCCTAACTTTGGTGACCTTGGCAGCACCCTAGGAGTATACTCTATCGAATACAAAAAAAATTTTGAAAATCCGTCCACAATTGACGGAGTAATCGCGTAACATACACACAAAACAAGTTGGACACACCTTAAAATTTAAGGGTTTTCCTCAATTTTCATGAAATCCCATCATCAAATCCTGACTTTGCTAACCATGGGACCACCCTTGGAGTGTACTCTATCGAATGCAAAAAGAATTTTGAAAATCGGTCCACAATTGGCGGCGGAATCGCGTAACATACACACAAAAAAAAAATACGCATCGAATTGAGAACCTCCTCCTTTTTTGAAGTCGGTTAAAAATAATCGTTGTTGCTAATTTATCTTTAGTTGTTTTATACAGTCTCATTTTGTTGTTTTATTCTCAATTGAGTTCAAACCTGATTCAGATGTCGAAAAAAATTATGAGTTGAGAATTTTTATGGATGTAGTTAAACTTTTCATTGCTTTCTGTAACTACATATAAAAGTTTCATAGCTGCATGCTTCTAATAAGACTTCATGTTTTGACGCCAAGTTTAAATTTTCCTCAATTAGAAATGTCTGCATAATTGAATGTAGACGAACATGACGAATATATACAAATATCATCTGTTAGCTGTACCGATTCGTCGAATTTAACACGTAACGGCGGGGGGCCTTAAGCTACTAGATCTTTCTACACTAGAGATGGCATTCTTAAGACATGGCGCCGAGATGATTTGTCTCAATTGGCGGCAGCTGCGCAAGTGTGAACTGGACCCTTGCGCAGGACGGATTTGTGAGTCACCTAATATTCGCTTTGTCTTTAAACTGTCTTCTTCCTACCTCGGCGCGATTGGTCTTTCCTAGTCGATTGTCGCTTAGAAATAATTCCCGAGACCTTCAGAGCATCCTGTGTTTTGTGTCAGTGGTGATTTTGTCGTAATTGTTTCATTTTCAACAAATCAATATGGTCACTTTACATTATTAGCTTATCATTAAAACTATCATTAAAATTCTAAATTATAATATCATTCAAATAATTCCCCTAACCATCAGTAATTAAACAGACAGCTTGTGGTTATGATTCATAAATTTTAAGCCTTACATAACTGGATTTTGTTTGATATGTTGTTTTGTTACTTGGTCAATGTATTAATTTAAAACAGTAGGTAATGATTGATTTGAATTTGATGACTGAGATGCAACTAATCATATCATCGATAAAGTAAGAGATAAATTGTTCGTAAATGTGAATATTGATTTATATTTGATGCAGTGAGTAATATCTGAAAAATTTTACAGAACAAAGTTATTGATACTTCTTCATTCTTAGTAGAACCTAACCGCCTCCGAGGTCAAGTGGTTAAGACCACTCGGTATTTTGATCTAGAAATCTGGGGTTCCCCATGGCAGTAGAAGCTCTTTGGCTTGTTTTAGTTGGTGGTAGAGTCTCTGAGGCCGCCTGGCTAGCTATCACCATCTTACCTAAGTTTGTCGCAATAATAACAATGTTAATAACATTGTTGTATTCCCAAAATTGAAGGTAAAATACCCAGTACCTGGTTGAGGAGTCCATGACGAAGGTCGCTTCCATTTTCGCCCTTTTATTTTAAAAAAATACCTGGTAGTCAGTGGTTGACACAACACTATAGGAATACCACGAGTCATTTTATGTTTGGTGGTCTGGTATGTATCCGTCAGCAACATAATCTTGGTCCTCTATTTTATTAAATGTGGGATATGACACTGGTATCGCTTTGTTATCGCTGACATTTCTAACTTCATTCTATTCGTTATCTATCACACACGCTTGCATCATTATCTTCATTGACTCATGATTTATAGTTTTTCAAGCGAGCTCAATTAGAGAAATGAAAAGTTACTACATAGTTCAATGGATCTTTATGGCTGCTCTATAATCTATTTCATTACTATTCATTAAACTCTTGACAGCACAAATTAGTTTTCAAAAACTGGTTATTCTTACTGGCATCAATGCTAAGTCTTTTCTATTAAAATCAGGCTATTTCTTATATTTGTATTCTACGCTGCAGATTACTTTTATTAATGAATAAAATTGTAGTATTAACCTGGATTTATAGGGAATGTGTTTTGGAAACCAAAGCATTTAGTTTCCTATACAAAATGGCAAGATTTCTAGAATTGTACGTAGTTTAGATAAAACAAACGATGCTTTTCACTTCAAACATTCTCAAAGAAGAATTATTATAGGGCGAACAGTCTCAACTGGCGGAGTATCGACCAACGACGATGTAACTGGCCATCAATTAGCCACAATTATAGAGCAATTAATCAACCGGCCTTGCCGCTGCATCTCTGTTAGCGCGGCTTACTTCGTTTCAAATAAGTTCACTTGGGATTTAAAGAATGCAAACATTAGTATTGTATGTTAATTACTTTACAAGTAAAAGTGATATTTATTAAATACGTATATTTATTGAATGACAGACCATTCCATTGTTCTAGTTTATGTCAAATTTATATCTAACGGACATGGAGGTATTTTAATATATGAAAATCTCGTGTCACAGTGTTTGTTATTGAACTCCTTCGAAACGGCTTGACCGATTTTTATTAAATTTGTTGTGTATATTTGGTAGATTGGTTTTTTATACCCCTAGGTGTTAAGAGTTGCCCTCTCCAGAATCTTTTTGGACATTTTTTATTATTTCGCATCAATAATACTAATAACCCTAAATTTTCACCCTTTTACCGCCAAACCGAATATTTAAATAGCGATATTAGTATTTTTAGTGGCGGAAAGTAGTGGGGGCACAGCTAGTATGTAGGAGTATATCAATAACTAACTTAAAGTCATGATTTGTACCTATCGGTAAACATTTATGTAAATTTTAACGATATCAAAGGATTGTCTTAAGTATCATTAAACTTTGTTTTTTCTCTTAATATATTCACATACAAAGGGTTGAACTTACGAAAGGGGTGATGAGGTGATTAGTATGGAGCTGATTTAAAGGTTGCGGCAAAGTAGGATTTAACATTAATACTAGGGCATCGAGAACCGGCCCTATTTTAGGAACCGGTTCTTTCGGTTCCAAGCTCAAGCAGGAACCGGGTACCCGGTTTTTTCGGTTCTTTCGGTTTTTTGATAAATTCTAGTTGATAAGCTATGCTATCGTTTATATAGATTTTCTACAATCAAAATGAATAAAGGAGAATGGATCTTAATAAAACACACTTTATTGGAAATCATATTATTTATTATTTTTAAAATTATACTGGAAATTACAAAAACGTTTTTAGTATTATTTAGCAACAATCAGTTCTTAAAATCACAGTCTTTTCGTAGTTGCGATAATACAACTCAAATCACACACCGTGACTTCAGTTCTTTTCCGGATAACCTCTTTCGGATTCTATCCTTCAAAGAAACTCCTAACATAGCTCGCTCCATAGCGCGCTGAGCGACTTTGAATTTGTGGACTAGCCCCACTGTAAGTGTCCACGCTTCGGCACCGTAAGTCATGACAGGTAGGACGTACTAATCAGACCTTTGACTTTAGGCACTGCGGTATAGGCGATGAAAAGACTCGACGTAGCTTGCGAAATACTGCCCATCCCAAATGAATTCTGCGGTTGGCTTCTTTCTTGAAGTTGTGTCTACCCAATTGGATAACTTGTCCAAGATAGACATACTCCTGCACAACTTCGAGTACCGAACCGTCAATGCAATTCGGCCCCGGCACAATATGCCGAGGCCTACTCGCCTTGAGGCTTCATTTAGGTCATGCAGCATTCCGCTAAGCTGTTCCGGCGACTCTGCGATGACGACGATGTCATCGGCAAATCGTAGGTGCGAGATGTACTCACCGTTTACGTTGATCCCCCGTCCTGACCAGTCCAGTGTCTTGAAGACATCCTCGAGCGCATTTGTGAAGAGCTTGGGCGATATGACATCACCCTGTCGCACTCCACGACGCAACTCGATCGGATTTGTCTTTCTGTCCTTGATCTGGACGGCCATTGTAGCGGTGTCATACAGACATCTTAGCACCTCGACATATCGCCAATCGATTCGACAATGCTGCAGGCTGTCCAAAACCACCCAGGTTTCGGTGGAGTCGAAGGATTTCTCGTAGTCCACAAATGCCATACACGGCCGGTTGTACTCCTGTGTTTTCTGCACAATCTGCCGAACAGTATGGATGTGGTCTACGGTGCTGTAGCCTTTTCGAAACCCGGCTTGTTCTGGAAGCTGGAACTCGTCGAATCTCCTAGCGAGGCGATTCGTGACAACCCTCAAGAACAGCTTGTGTACATGACTCAGGAGAGATGGGTCCGCAGTTCTTCAGCAGGTTTTTATCGCCTGATTTGAAGAACTGAACCACCGCACTCTTGCTCCATGCCTGCGCTGTTAAACCTTGCTGTTTAACGGCATTAAACAAGCTTGCCAGCTCATACAGAAGTGGAGTTCCACCGACTTTAAGGAGCTCTGTAGTAATACCGTCATCACTCGGTGCTTTGTTGTTCTTAAGCTGCTCGAGGGCGGCCCTAACCTCGCTGCGATCGACGTCGGGGATGTCCTCAGTATAGTGGCGCGTTAGTGGGGCTCTGTGGTCATTGCTGCTTTGGTCAGATGGTCTTTCCGACCGCTGAGCATATAGGAGTTTATAGAAACTCTTGAGTTCTTTGAGAATCTCGAACTTGTTACCTCTCGAGAGGTAACAATACGGCCATCGACAGTCTTAAGTTTCGTCAGATGGGGCCTACCCAACTGCTGAGCGAAAACTTTCGATCCCCTGTTCTGCTCGATCGCAGCCTCTATGGCGCGTATTGGAGCGTCGGAGATCGCGTCGCATCAGATTTCGAATCAGTTGGTTTAAGGCGCTCTGGATCTAGCGAAGACATCTGAGACGGCGGCAACTCGCGTGTTTTCCTCATAAGTTCGAGAGTCTCTACCGAAAGTTAAGACTCCTTCTTGCATTTCGCGGGGAAGAACTTTCGAGACACATCCTTTAGCGTTTTATGTTGATATTTAATGACAATAATATTTAATGATAAAAATAATAATAGCAATATGCATTAATATTTAAAGTTACTCACTTATCTAATCGGCGTCAACAAAACAACAAACCCACTCACTACATTCGTTTGTGTCGAACTAAACAAAATGGCGACAGCGGTTCTACGAGTGTTGCCAACCAGAGATCGTTAACGTTGCCGCATCCCTTAAAAAATTAGTTATTTTCTAACATTAAAATAATTACGTTATTTAATAATTTAACAGTGAAATAACGGTAATTTTGATATCTTTTGTAGTGCAAAAAATTAATACATTCTCGATTCTTCACAAATCTAGCTGGATCCACACTTGTGGAATTAGTTTTATGCCATTTTGTGGAAGAGGCAAGTGAAAACAATATTATAATATGATAATAACTTGATATTTAGCATAAAGAGATGTATTTCTAAATTTGTTTTAAGAAAGAACCGATAGAACCGAATTAACCGGTTCTTCGATTTGCAGAACCGGTTCTTTCAGGGACCCCCAGAACCGGGAATTCCCGGTTCTTTTGGAACCGGGAAAAACCGGTTCCGATGCCCTAATTAACACCTTCTGATATTTTGAATTTCGAAGTCTCGTCTGGTCGATGGATAATGGTTTTTGCCATGCACCCTATCGGCATCCTATTAGTCTATATCAATAGGTTTTTAAGGGAGGGGGGGGGGGGGAGGGCTTCCCAGTCTACTAAATGAGGATGAATTCAGCTAAAGAATACTTATGGAATGCAATAAAGAATTTGAATTGACATTCTTCATCATGCTGGTGCCCTTTTCGTAGAGGTATTTGGGGTAAAGTTCCTTACTCGGCTATATTAATATTGACGGGAAGAAATGGAGTGGCGACACTTGTATTTCCATATAGGTATGAGGTTAATCGCCTAAAGATATAAGTACACGCGCTTGCGCATAGAAAGTTAATCGCTACGATTGTGTCGCTTTAGAAAATTACATAGCCGGCGATTATAATAACGTGCGATTGTCCATTATTTATAAGGGTCTCTCGCACTATGAGAGTGTGTTATAATGGAGATAATGATGACCACTACAAGTTGATGTTGTATAGCAGCTTTTGTAATTGAGTGACACAAGTTTCTGAGGACATATGTTTTTTACCCACTCACATAAAAACCATTGACTTTGGATAAAACTTGGCAAGTCGGTAACTGATGACCAGATTAGTACGTATGCTATACCTTTTTCATTATTACTCACGGGATCATCTACGCGTGTACCTGGGTGTGGGACATTGCAAAGTTTCAAACCAAATTCTAGTCCCTTTTCAATAAGTAGCTTTCATTCCAATAGAGAATAGGAATGTCAATCACCTAGATTTGTCAATCGTCACTATAAAAGTTGCAAATGAATTTTCTTTACCTACTTAAGTTTATTAGATACGGTAGATATGGTAAACTATCGATTCTTTTTTCATATATTGATTGCAACAATCCGCCAGGATGTAAAGAGAAATTCAATCTTGTTGTCGTTAGTATGCGCGCTGTCACCGAGCAATAGAGAAATAAGCAGAATTGAGTATGGCACACTATGGTAGAAACATAGATAATTTGTTACTTTTCACTTTTGGAACGAGGTAGACCGGTCTTTGTCTTCTAAACGAAAATTTGATTGTCTAACTAACCTATAGTTAGACAGTCAGATTTTCGTTTATACAACTTAAAGATGGAGGGAGAGTCATAACTTTAGTCGCCTGCGCGAATACTACTCTCTGTACCGGGGTCGCCAGCTTGGGTACCTTCATCTTACCTATTTTTGCCGCAAAGTAGCAGAGGTTGCATTACTGGGTTGCGGTTTGAAGGGTGAAATTACTGGGTACTTGACATGACATTTTATGTCACAAGTTGGCCACTTACATGGGCTCCTTGCAGGGGTTGTAGATTCCCAAATCTCACAGGAACTACATGTAGGTGCTATAGGGAACTGTGTCTTACTAACAGGTGAGCAGCTTGCTTGTTTGCAAACTTAGTTGTATACAAGAGATGGTCTGCACGATCAAGTTATTTGGTTTCACATTTATCACCAGTAGCATGTTAGCTAACAATAGGCTCGTTACCGCGGCGATGTTATTTCGTGCGCCGGAAGTGCCGTTCTGTAAACATGACAGATCGATTGTCACCGTGTTGCGTTCGAATCATGCGGGCTGGCAACATTGAGCGATATTTGGTAATAGCTCCGGCAAATACCACACAAATGTAAATACAACACAAACTGATACTACGTAGACAACTTCGGTCAATACGGGTCGTAAGGGAAAACATGATGTAAGTGCATTTTTTAAACCTGACTTTTTTAGACTGCCCACCTAATGGAAAGGTTACAGTCATATTTCCGGTGAGATTTGCAAATATACAACCTCTACAAGTTGTGCGTGTTGCCAGCGAGGACTTCCGCTTCGCTTCGCTTCGTTGTTTACGATGGGTCTCATTAGAAGGCCCAAGGTCACTCAAAGAGCAATGAGGAGGGCTATGCTCGGGGTTTCTCTACGCGATCACTTCAGAAATGATGAAATCCGTAGAAGAACTAGAGTTACTGACATAGCCCGAAAGAATTGCAAACCTTAAATGTGGCAGTGGGCAGGACACATCGCTCGCAGAGCTGACGGCCGTTGGTGCAGAAAGGTCCTCGAGCGGTGGCCGCGTACCGGGAGAGGCAGCGTTGGTAGGCCTCCCACAAGGTGGACCGACGATCTGGTGAAGGTCGCGGAAAGCCGCTGGATGTGGGAGGCGCAGCACCGATCGGTATCGAGATCCCTGGGGGAGGCCTTTGTCCAATAGTGGGCGTCTCTCGGCTGAAATGATCATGATGATGATGAGCCTCTACAAGAACTCAATGTACGTCAACTTGTGACATAAGATGTCAAGTCACAGTACCCGGTAATTTCATTGCTTGTCTCACTCTTCAAACCAACAAAGCAAGCACCGCTGCTTGGGTGCGAAAATAGGTAACATAGAGGTACCCAAACAGACGACTGTGGTAAAGTCTCTCTCTGGTTATTTAATTTAGTTGAAATTAATTTTAAAAGTGCACAAAATTTATTTTTATTTATGTATTTACGAGTGTAAAGACATGTAGATTTTCTACCAAATAAAAGGTGAGTGGGTAAGTTTTTTAACGGACTTCAAAAAAGGAGGAGGTTCTCAATTCGACGCGTATGTTTTTTTGTGTGTGTATGTTACGCGATTACATTGCCAATTACGGCCCGATTTTCAAAATTCTTTTTGTATTCGAAATAGTATACTCCCAGAGTGTTTCCATTGTCACCAAAGTCAGGATCTGGCGATGGGATCCCATGAAAATCGAGGGAATCCCTTTAATTTTATAAGTACGTTCAACGTGTTTCATGTTTTTTTCCGGAGCTATTCACGTATTTGTGCCTGGTAGTCTTGAACCGAGCTGATGATGAAAGGATCCTTAACTCTTAGGGTCACGTATAATCAAGTGTACAATTAAATTCACTAAAAAGATTTCATTCACTAAAAAGATAAAAATAATTGTATGAATATGGTAACATGTATTTAAATGCACAGAACCATAGACATCACAGAACACGGAACGACGTATTTCTGTGTTCTGTGGTTAAATGCCTCAGAAGAATAACTAAAGCATAGAAACCTAGCAAAAATAGCTACTGAACTTAATATATTTGACTCACTTTGACATTAGGCGCTGCTAATAGAAGTTAGACAGAGACACGTATATGCAAGATGTTTCGAAATTTTGTAGGTCGTCACTAATTCTCGCTTGTCAGTTCTTCTCCCAGTGATGTCGTGCTCATCACTCACCTAGTTTCAACGTCGATAATTATATTATGTAGGTATTTAATAGATCCCTAATACTTAAATGTCTTTATTACGAGAAATATAACATAAATAATTAAGGGTAGATTTTCTTATGTAACTTATCCAGCTAATAGCTGCTGTGTCTCTTTGGTATGGTCAGGCTGGCCGTTCATGAGACTAAAAGCGGGAAGTGCGAGTCGGACTCGCCCACCGAGGGTCCCGTACAAAATTGTAGGTTATACTTTAAATAGAGACAAAAAAATTTATGATTTAATTACAAATGTGGAGTTTGAGATTTTCCCTGACTTGTAGTGTAAGACTATATAACTTCACAAATTTCATAGTTCTAGCTAGATCAACGAAAAGTACCCTATACATTTTGATGCCCGTGAGAATGTCGAAATATACGTTTTTGGCGACATAAACGGCCGTACCTTTTTTTGTTAACTTAGAAGTTTGATTTTTTCACATCTTCAAGGGACTAGAACTTGTTAGTGTAGAACTGAGTAATTATATGGTTTTAATTTCAACTCGATACCTTCACGCGTTTCCAAGATAGTCTTGACAGACAAACGGACAATAAAGTGATCCTATAATGGTTCAGTGTTTCTTTTGAGGTACGGAACCCTAAAATTTGGACTATTTAAGTGACGGGTATTTCCCGTTATCTAAAATGTCGGAATTTTTCTATTGCAGAGATTCACAAATTCTATAGGAAGGAAATGGAAGACACACTGCTTTTATTTCATCGCTTAGATTTAATTCATGTTTTTATCGCATCGCTTAGAGGTACTTGAGGTTAATCTCATATTTAATTTACTTACCTGAAAATTTAACCCTCATGGATTTTGAACCTTGGATAAATTCGTGAATGCTAAAACTACTATTTGTACATATGCTTGGAAATTAAACTAAAAATATTAACATTTGACCATACTTTATTGTTAAGACATTTTTCGATAGATTTATTACGCTTGATGTGCGGTCGGGCTTAGTTAGAATGTAAATTTTCCGAAGGCGGCGTTTTGACCTTTTTTACTCTTTTTGTTCTTTTCTTGATCTAATATTTTAATTCTTAGAAAAAAATCATCTGAACTGGTTGTTCTTGGCATCCGTGTCAAGGATTCCTTAAAGAAATAGTTAAGAAATTAAATACGTTTTTATTTTCATAAATAATATTTTAGTTTAAAGATTTCCTTTCATTAAATAACTTGACTTACGTCATGACGTCTCCATTTCATAGTTTTACTACTAAGTACATACAAAATTAATCTGATGGAAAATATCTGGAGCAAATTTGACTATGCTTTCTTGGACTCCAATTTCGTCTGACAATACACTTTATCCATATTTTTTTATACATTGTCTTTAGGAAATCTGTAAAATAAAAATATCGACAAAATTTTACAACACTACGCATGATCAAGAAAACCTCAAAGTAATTTTCTAAAAATCGCTAAAACATAAAAGTGAAGTTAATATTACGTATTGTTTTTCTACAAAATGATTCAGCGATATTTCATATGTATATAAGTGTACTTATTAGCTCACATTCAAGTAACAATATGAGAAAACATACCAATTTAATGTCAATAAATTTTGATTGTTTTCCTTTCGCGACGAATGAGACTTGCAGCCCCAAACTACACAAGACATTGTGTTACGGAGTGCACAAACACACACTATTTGTAAATACCTAAATAATTCTTGCTTTCTAATCACTTAAATATTAATAAAATATTATCAAAATATTACTAGCCACGGGACGCACAAACAAATATTATACGAACAATTCAAATAGTTCAAACTCGGATGGTCTATCTTCGATACAAGGTACTATAGAATTTAGCCGTGTTATATATTTTTAACCAATTTTAATATTTTTAACCAAAATGACAATTCAATCAATTCATATACTGACCACCTTGTGATATGCCAAAAGACAAATATTACTCATCTCTTACATTTACACAGTTTTGTGCCGTATGTTAGAAAGAGACAAATAGCACACAATTAATTCTTGTTTTAATCTTCCTTCTATGCTGTAGTGATTGTTCTGAGTTAAATGCAATGCAAATGATTAATGTGTTGCCAGGCGAAATTTTACGGAATCTAGATAGGGACTCTTAAAAGTTATACAATATTCTCCACACGTTCACGATGTCCCGGTATAATAATTGTTGAACAGTCGATAGGAACGCCGTTTGTGGAATACAAATCGTTGTACATTATTCGTTCGTAATGTTGTCTTATCTCGATCCAGCCGTATCGAATCGAGCGTTCGTCGATAATTTTGGGAAAAACACTTACGTTGTCGAACTGCCTGCATTTTCCTCAAAGACATTTAAGTGTTGTACTGTAATTATTCATTGCCTTTTATAAGTGCGTCAGCAAGGTACTTTCCTGGACTCTTATACGGGTTGTTTCCTCAAACGACTATCTTTGTTTATTTGTTTAGTTTATTGAAAACGTAGGGATTGGTCACAGTGGGACGTTAAGTGTGGAACGTATGAAGTAATATGCCTACATAAATAACTCATTCATTCAAAATGATCCATAATCAAACATGACTCGATAAAAAGCTTTTAAAATTAGTTTTTTAACCTCTCAGTTTTACCACTCATTAAGGACATCTTTTACCTGATAAGAATATTGGGCGCAAGCAACTTAAATCTGCTTCATCAGAAGCTCCGACATTTACAATAAATTATGTCGTTACCATAGATAATAATATAAGTTAACATTGTAATTATTTTTAAGCGATACACATCACCTCCAAGCATTGGTATCATTTAATTTGACTTTATGATAACTTTCTCTGTTGTGAGTATTTTTAAGTGCTCTTTTAATCTTATGAAATGGCAAAACGGTAACACTGTGGAATTTTGTTGTATAAAGCTAAACGATGTCCCATTAAAAAAAGTTAAAAAAATGCTGTACCTAAGAGATAGTCATACTCCCTAGAGATTATATGGAATACATAAAAGTAACCAATGTGATGGCTTTAACAGTCGTCAAGAAAAGATCCTTAACTTTTCGGCCTAGCCATACTTTTCATCATAGATGTAGATTGTGGTCTGGTTCTGTATTTTTTACGGCGGAAACAACCCTTTTGTAGAGTCGGGCATATAGAGTTGGGAGTTTCCATGACGTAACTTTCTCGTAGTTGCTTGCACTGTCTTGTGGATATATTGAATATGTATAAAATAGCTTATATATATTTTACTATTAATAGGTTAATATATGTCTTCTTTATGTTCCCGTCCGTAATGATTATAGTAAGTTTTATTTTCTTTAAACATTTTTGAAATCAAACGATAAAGCATGCATTTATTTATTCAATATCATTCTCCTCTTGGGAATAATGTGTATGAAAATATCTTTGACAACAAAATATATTATTCATAATCATGTAGGTAATCATGAGGGAAAATAAATATAAGAAATTTATCATTTCGAATTTTTAAAATATTACATATATATTTTTAACAAACAGAGAAGTCGAAATCCAGAATTTATAGTCAATAGAGAGCTAATCTATTTATGGTTGCTTTACTCTACAAATGGGATCAAACTGTCGAGTTACGGAATTACTAAAAAAGAGTGTTACATCTAATCCGCGACTAATAATCCTCCGTTGCCACCGTTACAATAATTCGCCAGAAATTCGGTGGCTCCGTATTTTTTGTAGTAATTGCGCTCGTGTTGTATGCGAGTCCCGTTCGAAGGTGATTTCGTCGGACGGGGTTTTTGCTGGCGGCTTCCGGCCCGCGCGCTACGAAATATTAAACAGATTAAAGATTAGACACACTAGCGGGATAGAGTTTGGGCTTTTCTCATAGCTACAATTAGAAAGGTATATCATAGAGCCAACATCAAATTAGATCCATTCTTTTGGATAAAATGTAATATGTACCTATAGGAAACATTTAGAGTCAATAACCAATCTACAATTTCGTTTGTAAAAAATGTAGTATGTGTACCTATAGGAAAAAAATGTAGAGTCAATAACCAATCTACAATTTTTGTAGAAATATCATGATGACAGTAGCATGTGACGACGAATAAGTAAATAAAACCTGACCCAATGGAATATGAGTTTATGAGACGACTGTTCGGGTTAGACTCGTGGTCGTGGAGAGCAGGAAGTCGTAGGTTCTACGAAATGTTAAAGTTTTATTGGTCAGATGCCGAAATCGATTTGAACGAATGCACAAATAAATTATAACTTGGATAGCCAATTCATATATTTTTTTTATGGGATAGGGGGCAAACGAGCAAACGTATCACCTGATGGTAAGTGATTACCGTCGCCCATGGACACCCGCAACCCCAGAGGAGTTACAAGTGCGTTGCCGGCCTTTAAGGTAGGAATACGCTCTTTTCTTGAAAGTTTGAAGGTCGTATCGGTCCGGAAATACCAAAGGCGACAATTCATTCCAAAGTTTGACTGTACGAGGCAGGAAACTGCATATACGTAATTAAAATCCATTCATATAGGTACGTATTTAAAAAAACTTTTAGTTCCGATTAGATTTGGCATAAAAAGTGGCAAACGCTTACATAATATTAGAAAAAGAACGAGTTATGGTTCTAATAATAATTATTATTTAAAAAAGAAAAAAAAAAGATTTTTCGGTGTGTGTCATGAACTGACGTCATTTTAGTAGTGCCACATTGCGTGTACTCGTGGCCTTAGTCCGCACGTTACGAGAACAATGACCCGAGAAAAACTATGAGCTGATATACATAATTATTGTGTATTTATTTAAAGCCACTGGACTCGTGTGGGGCGGTTCCGATGGAATTTTCAGGTATTTTTCTTTTTGAAAATAATATTTATTATAAATATGAGATTTTAATATAGGTATAATGGCGTTAAAATCTTCAAGCAATGCCTTTGAGCCATACAAAGAATTCGTCTTCCTTATAAACGGACGTTTATAATTGAGTCTACCGAACATTATTTATGGAGGTTTGAGAATTGTAAATATTCTTTATTTAGGTACGGAATATCAAAATGCTGCTGTTGCTTATTAAATTTGATGGTGTATCAATTATTAGATAGTTTAATTGAAACAATAAAGAAATTACTTACGATATTAAAGGAATAGGTTTTGTGGACGTTGAACATTTGCATGGAACAGCGGATTTCTTTTTCGCGATTTCAAGATTCGTCCCATGGTAGTTATATAGTTTGTCTGAACAAGCACATAAATGTTGGCTCCTGTTTTATAAGTATGTCACTTTATAGATAGAAGAAAACTGCAATTGACTATTAACAACAAATTATGACACTTACCTACATCTTCCTTACAGAACATGAACGAAACCGTTACTAAACAGTTAATCGATGCCGAATTAATTCGAAAAAGTTTTGTGTAATTGCGGTAAAATATTGCAGCGCGTTATTTCTGCGTTTTGGCATACCGAAAACTAACAGTGTTGCCAACTTGACACGCTTGTTCTTCGCCGCATTAGATTGATAGAAGCTGTTTTCTAGCTTCTTGCCTTGTTATTCTTGCGAAAGCTCTCCCATCAGTACAGGTCTAGATTCAACCTTTTGTCTTTCACTTGTATTTGCAATTTTACTTATGATTACGGTGCGTGTATTCAATTTCTCATCATAACAGCTCTATGCGTCCCCACCGAGAATTCGAGCCTACTCTAAGTTAGGGTGTTTAGGCCTTAGTCAACCACGCTGGCCCAGTGCGGATTGGTCGAGTTCACATACACCTTTGAATTTCGTCGCAGATGTATGCAAGTTGCCTCACGATGTTTTCCTTCACTGTAAGAACGTCAGACAAATGTACATAATTATGAAATTCGTAAAACCAAAAATTACATTGGTACATGGCGGTCTCGAACCCCGGACCTGCCGATTGGAAGGATAGTTTCGAGTCCACAGCAGCGCTACTGACGCTGCAATGCCTATTAAGTAATATTATAATTATTTTGAAGCCAATAAGTGCCTGTTGTCAATTTCTGTCATCAAACATATCAAAGACAACCTTGTGCAGAGCACTTTGGCTTCGGACCTTCGGATATTAAAATTTAGCTTTGGAATCGAATACACACTCTCCCAATATGCTCTACAACCTATCAATTAAATAAGAAAAATAAGATTAATTAATTTACTTTTTTGCAAATAGATGGAAGAGTATGTTGTGAAGGTAGGTGTTGTATTTGAATTAAGAATTTTGTGATATTTTTATTTTTAACTGGATGGCTTATTGTCATAGATATCTGAAGACATGGTCAATTATGTGTTTTACTACTTTACGACTTTAAAAAAATGTACAATTTTTTTAAATTGACCGATTAACACGACGAGTATGAACAAAGAAGAAATATCAAGTAGTAACTGCTTTGTTTCAAGTGTCAATAACTAAATAATGAGCCTCATTACAACATGATTTAAAAATAATATCATTGCTTAAACCTTATGAAACTCGACTCCGGAAACCGATTGAAATAACCAAAGATTGTGTGAGATCGGAATACGAAATGGAAACGCGATGTAAACGCACCGCGACCGGCCAAGGTTGCGCGAGCCATCGGTTCTATGCGAATAAATCTGAATAGATTAGGGATATCGAATACAACATGGAATCGATTATTGCACGCTTATCAATTATACGTTCCAGCACAGGCTAGACGTGGCGGTCTAAAAAACAATTGAAAATGATTTATTTAGCACTATGGTATAATTTGGGATTACAATGTATAAAGGAGTGCTTGTGGGTCTACACTCCCTAGTAGGTACTTCAAATATTTATAAAATCAAAAAAATCCTTTAGTTTTTTGAGGTATATGCAATTATTCAAACTTAAAGGAAAAATTTTAATAAAAGATTGTTGCACCAAGCAGAAGGAAATTTTGTGTGTATTCAATTCGTTTTATTCTACAATTCACACAAAATAATAGTTTTTTTAAATAAGAAACTATCAAAATTTTTCAGTAATTTCATTGTGAGAAGATTATGTGAAATTGTTATATACCTAACCTTCTAAAACTTGCAAGCCTCCTAAGAAAAAATATAGTGATAGTGCAGATTTTCATAATAAAGAATAAACTGTATTCTGCTATAAAAGTTCAATCAAACATAATATAAACACTACATAAAAGTTTATAAAAATGGATTGCTAGCTTATTTTAACATAACTATTATAAAACTATTTAATCTATAGACCTATTTTATTTCACGACAGGAGCGTAAAAAAGCCATGAAAGATATTATTGGCATCTGATCAAGTAATTTTATGATTTTTTGTTTAGTAATATTGTTTAGTAAAGTAACTTAAAGCACTGTTCCAGATTTTATGTTCTGTAATTATAAGTGTTTTCTTTGGGTTTTCTGCTATTTTTAATGTATGTTTTCTAAACAATGAATAAATTAAAAGTCACAAGTAGAGTTAACACAATGTAACGCCTTTCTCGCCGAAGGCGCCCGTTCCACGCAGGTAATAATATAGTTGTGATAAAAATCTAATTTGAATATTCTAACGCGTATCAAATGATATTTGTATTTAGAAATAACGTTTCAAATATTGCTCAGATACGGTACTGTCTTTTATAGCGCCGTGAAACATGTTAATTGGTCAATTAGACGCAGAAAACCGGTGAAATGCCGAGGTCCCACATCCCGCGGCAGTTAACGCTTCCTCCAGCATCTTCCCACCTTCGCCGAGTACCGGTTAATATTGTATCTTTGACATTTTTTTATTATCTAAAGATACGATTTGCATTTTAGGGTAATTAGGAAACTAATCAATAATGTTAATAGTGTCTTAACTAAAAGAGTTTTAGCGATCTGGAACTAATTATAGATCTCTTTATTCACAATAATGGTAAATCGGAATTCGCACAACCATTTAATGTTTATTATTTTACTACCTTATATCAAGGATTATCGCTATATGTATATGCCACCTTTCACTCTTTGAAGGGTTCACAAAAATAGCAAGTGAGGCTTGCCAATGTATTGTATAAGATTTATCTTTTAGTATTACTTACTTTTTAAATACAGTGCGTCATAAAAACCCTGTGAAACCCTTTTAGGAGCATGCCCGCGAACTGTCTTTCGCTTCTGTAGTTTCCTTATTTTTTGAATGGGATTTTTCCTCTTCCTGTGGGAGTTTTGAAAAATCTAGATAAGCCAACGAACCTCTATACCGAATTTCATACGTCTGTCTGTCTGTCCAGTAGTTAGGTCTCTAGGTTGATACCTTAGTCAGTCAGTCACCAAAGCTTTTTATAAAAACAGAAGAATATGTATTGAAAGTTCTGTTCTATCCTACTTCAAAATTTATCATTGAGTATTGGGCGCGTTGAATGATATTTAGGTACCGAAACACAAATATTAGATCGTTTCGTTTGAACATGCAATGGCCGAAAGCCTTTTTCATTCCAGATTCATTAATTAATTCATAAACATGGGTATAGGATGAGATTTATAGGTGTTATCAACTCCATAGAAAGACCAGCGGGCCTAGACAAAAGCCGCACGCTTATTTTTCCGCAGTCGTTCCACAGAAGAAATGTATGGAAATGACATTAGCCTGTAAGAACCTTTTTTTTATTGCAACTAAGTTGGCAAACAAGCAAACTGACCACTTGATGGTAAGTGGTAACAGTCACCTACATCGTGGCTCCTGTCAGATTCGCAGCAAAACTGCAACCCCCACAAGAACCACAGTGTATGTTGCTAACCTCGGTACCCAGTAATTTCCACGCCATATCTTACCCTTCAACCGGAACACAGCAATGCAAGCACTGCTGCTTTGCGGCAGAAATAGTTAAGACGGAGGTACCCAAGCACACGACCCTGGTACTTAGTTCACATTATTTTTTCCGCAGCTAATGTCATCTCCATACATTTTTTCTGAGGAACGATTGCGGAAATATAAACGTGTGGCTTTTGCCGTGGACGTTTATTACACGACGCAATACGTAATTACTGAACGAGCGACAATAAGAAAAAACTATTTTTCTCAAAATCGAACACTGTCATTCTGTCAATCTCTCAGAATACAAAACGCAACGAAACAACGTGTGTATGGTTATTTTCGTTTTCATTTATCGGTTGCGCACATCGTCGACCCGCGCCGGAGTCATTAGCATGCTCGCCATAACAACATCCCGAACGCAGTGACATTGATTCCGATGCGCGCGCGCAGCCAACGTGAGTTTATTTACTCTGCGTCCGGCTCGCCTGCGTGCCGGGCAAAATGTTCAATGCACTGCCATCGTCAGAACATGGGCTAGCCACGCTGGTCATTTGATGTAATTTTGTGGTATTCGTCTATTTGAATATCACTTTTTCGCACACACGTTTATAAAAAATTAAATAAATATAACAACAAGTATAACAAAACAATTGGATTTGGAGCACGGGCACGCCAAGAAATTTGTGATAAAATACAAGTCACACGTGTCCCACTTTTTAAAATAAAATAAAGTAATTCGTATATATACATGGTGTTTCAAAATAACCAATAAATAATCAATTCTTTATCGAAAACTCATTATAAAAATGTGTTTACACGTAATGTCATTCAACCCAAAATTTTCATGTAAATCATAGTATCATCATCATGTCTATGATTTACATGAAAATTTTGGGATGAATGACAGTCGACTTGACCGAGTCCACAGCGTAGACGCACCAGGTGCGTCTAAGCTGTGGACTCGGCACTGGCCTTCTAATCAGGAGGTCCGGGGTTCGATCCTGCCATGCACCAATATGTTTTTCATTTTTCGAATTTCTTGTGCACATTTGTCCGATGCTCCTGCGCTAAAGGATAAGCATCTTAAATCGTGAAGCAAACTGCATATATCTGCGAAAAAATTCAACGGTGTATGTGAAGTCGACCAATCCGCACTGGGCCAGCGTGATTGACTAAGGCCTAAACACCCTAACTTAGGATAGCCTCACTGGCCTTGAGTTGAACCCGGTATATTTAGCATTGTCATAACATAACAGTCTTAGCACATGTCGAGTTAGAAGCTGTGTTTACGCGCCACGGCATTTAGCATTTTAGCATTTGATTAATGCTCTCGGTGTTTGCGGTGATTTGTGTCGAATGTCGATAGCGCGTGACTCGTGATGATTGGCAATAATAACAAACGTAAGGCATAAATCTCGGGCCCATTAATGCATTGTATTTCGCCCAAGGATTTGTTACGAGGATAATGGTTATGTCGCGCTGCGCTCAATAATTTTCAAGTGTTCCAATGTTTCCCTAAAACTTGGGAATTTGAAATGTTTGAGCTGATTACAGATTACCTATAATAATATATAATACAGAACCCAGGATGAAGTTGGCTATCAGTCATGCCTCTTCTCGAGAACGAACACGAAAGTCTGTAATCGCTATCGTAAATCAATCTTTAAGAGGACTGTGAAGTGCCATTTAATGGCCCAAGTATGCACTTTCAAAAATGCACACCGGAGTTGAAAGTCCGAGGCAAATCCTATTACTATTACAATCCTATAAACGATACTATTACTATAAATGCCTACATTTTTTATTAAAATATTGATTTGGGCGATAACTGTTTTACCCCTCTAAACCTTTACGAAATTAGACGCTTTTGGTCTCATTAGATTCAGTATACTTTAATCTATGTTTGTACGTTTGCTTGCTTTTTTTGTAATTCAGAATAATTTGGTCAAAAAATATAAAGATGCTCGAGGTAGTTTCTAAGTCTAAAATATGGATATTTAGATGCTAATAAATTATATTCTGAGCAATATTACTTCAAAATCAAAACGTACATATCTTATGTACAGATCTTCATTATATCTACAACATTTCCAAAAATTATGAAAATTGGACCATGTAAAGAGGGAGAAAAGCGTTATCGCTTTTTGTATGAAAATTTACAGCTTCACAATCCTCTTAAGGTGAACGCAATCATACGAGTAGTTTGACAATCGCAAGAGAATAGAAAGGGTACTTCCTGTTGACCTCGAGTCATAAAATCTGTGAAGAAGCAATGTCCCATAGCACAAGTAAAGGAAAGTTCAAAAAGGGTTTTGTTTTTACTCCACAATAAATCCCACACACACTTAGTCGATTTTTCTGTATCAAAGGCTTTGACGAGAGACTGAGGTATGAACGTAGAAAGAAACCTCTGGAGCACAAACTTCTGGAGCCAGAAGCACGAAGTTTGGTGCAGGGGTTCGTCTGCTAAGGAAGAGTTTTCAAAATTCCCACAGGAAGCTGAGAAGTCTCCATTCAAAAAATAAGGAAACTACAGTGTTGAGCTTTATTGAAGCGAACCGTAAAAATATTGGAGATATTTTATAAAACGTTGAAGTTTTCCATACTGACCCGTTTTCTTTGCGGTCTCCTGTATAATTAACATAACAAGTGGACCAAAGCCACAGTTTTCGCCAAACAATGATGATAATGACGATTGGCGATGGTTGGCCAAGGTTGCGTAGCCCAGTGCAGGGTGGGCGGTCCATTGTGTCAAATTGCGTAAACTGAGAACAATACAAAATGTTAGCTGGCCGTAAACGTAACTTGTCTTTCCTAATTTACGGCCGTTTACATTTAATCGGACTAATTTAATTTGATTACAAGTGGCCAGGTGTTCTAAGTAACAGTATAAAGTTTAAACACTAACTAGTTAAACAAAATACAAACGACAAAAGACTGTCAAATAAGGTTCCGTTCACAGTATATAAGTTCCTAACTACTTAGTATATTAACGATTTCAGACTTTTTCCGTAATAGGCGCTGTGAGACCATTGCTTCTTGCCTTTTATGATTCTATGTCAACGGGAAGTACCCTATAGGTTTTGATATTCTTGTGAAGTCGAAGACCGTAGGCCCTTGTATATCTTTACATACTCGTAGTATAAAATAAAATCGCCCCCGCTGTCTGTCTGATTTTAATGCAGTTTTCAGCAAAAGTTAAACTAATTCAAGAGGAAGGTTTATAATATATAATACATGCATACAATTAATCACTCTTCACTGCCCCATATTAGTATCTATCTACTATTGCACCCGTGCGAAGCCGGGGCGGGGCGGGTTCAATTTCACATGGACAAACCGACAGATGGACACATGGCCAGATTGACAGACAGACGATGAAGTGGTTTTTTTCTTTTGAGGCACGAGCTCAAAAACTAAATTTTGATGTATTTAAGATTTTTATGTTTCTATTTTAAGGCGATCTGTGTACTTTTTCTTAATATTTCGCAATTACAGATTTTTGTACCCCTACGATTTTATTATATATAGAGATTATGCGTAAGAAAGTCAATGGTTTTATTTGTTGACAACAAAAATGTTGGCCATTCATTTTGATCCTGTAGCAACCTTGATAATTTTTGTTTGTTAGAGCAACGAGATGTAATGAGGAAATAGTTAATGACTATTATCTGGCTAATGTCATCGCAAACACTGTTAATTGGGCGTTTTATTTTATGGAGGTAGGTGGTATAAATACATCACCCTTGGTATGGCCAGCGCGCTATGGTGGCTACTGATGCGGGCGATTAAAGCAACCATTTGGGTATTTACTCCTATTTTCATGGTAATAACTCCACAGGCGTTAAGACCCGGCTCGTAGCTGGCCGGGCTGTCGCAAGGTGGTCCGAAGAGTTGCGGTTACTCAGACCTCGGGTTTCCCTGACTATGGATAAGACCAGAAGTTCCCATTTCTCTACCCCCCCCCCCCCTAGGGGGGCGTAGAGAAATGTCAGGGGGGACGTAATAAATAATATAATTAATGTAAAAGTAATTAAAGTTCAATTGTTTGAAAGAAAACGTCGCCCCACTTTTTGGATTTTCTCCTGTGTCGTGGGTGCAGTTACAAACATAGAATATCACATGCACATACACCCAGACTGGAACAAATTCTGTAGGCCATACAAAAGATTTGTCCCGTACGGGAATCGAACCCGCGACCCGTTGCGCAGTAGGCGATCACGCGACCTCTGCGCTAACCGTGTCGTAAAATAAATATATTATATATGTATTGTAACTATTTCAAATGTAAATAAATATTTTAGTTATATAAAAAGGGTTTCTTTTTTTGTTGAAACTTAATTACCCCTTAAAAGTCGCTCACGTCCGTAGGTTTTACCCTCGAGACCCTACACGTGATCCCCGGGTGGTGCTAATCGAGTGACCAACTTCTGGTGGTAGGGCTTGAAAAACCCGACTGGCTAGCGACCACCGTGCGCATGACGTAAAACCCGTCAAGTGGGCATTTTGTGTCCGCGTTTCGGGATCAGTCATCGCACAGCCAGAGCTTGAGGGGTCGTTGCTGCGATTCGTGTGGTTTGTGTGGGCTTCCGTCGACCCAGTGCCAGGTTGACTGCGTTGACCCTCCGCCCAGGAAGACCCGAAGAAACGGCTGTTCCGCTGGCCGCCCGTGGTACAGTACAGGGGCCCAAGCGGACCTAACCAGTCCGTGAGGCTGCCCCACCATGCCACGCATAATCTCGGGGTGGTCCGTCGTGCCGGTTGGTGACCGGACGGTGGGTCCCGGCGACCACTTCCGGGGGGGTTCGGGGGCCCTTTCGTGCGGAGAGTCAGCGCAAATCAGCTGTCGGCTGTTCCCTGGCGAAACAGGCCTACACACGTTAACTATGCTAATCGCTGCAACGACACCTCAATTTCACACCTCTCACTCCAACAAACATGTCAGCGCACAATATTAGGACTGGTCGTACAGCGGTGCACTATCCCACCAAAACACCACTATTCGAGGTGGGGCTCGCTAACATCCGCGGGCTCCATTCTAACCTCTTGGCTGTCCACCACCATCTCGAGACAGCCCGTCCAGCAATGCTGTTTTTGACAGAGACGCAAATTATCTGCCCGGCCGATACAAGCTACCTTAATTACCCCGGCTACGCTCTTGAGGAGTCCTTCAAGGCAAAGGCAGGTGTTTGCTTGTTCGTCCGGGCGGACGTTTGTTGTCGTCGCCTGCGCTGTTTGGAGGAACCTTCCTTTTCCCTCCTTGTGGTACACGTCGATTTTGGCACTCATTGCAGTGTCTACGTGTGCGTCTATCGTTCCCACCGTGGTGACTTGGAGACAACTCGACTTTTTGAACACCTAAGTCGGGTGGCAGATGACGCGCAGGAGCAATTTCCTTCCGCCGAGCTGGTGTTTTTAGGGGACTTCAATGCTCACCACGAGTTGTGGTTAAGTTCCTCTAAAACTGACCATGCGGGTAGGACTGCCCACGCATTCGCTCTCACGCACGACCTGACACAATTGGTTACCCAGCACACCAGGGTACCAGATATTATCGGTCAAGCGCCCTCTTTGTTGGACCTTCTGCTGACAAATCGCCCCGACGGATATCAGGTGGTGATTCGAGCTCCACTAGGATCTTCAGATCACTGCCTGGTATCCGTCTCAGTGCCTCAGGCGTCGCGACCGTCGCCTGTGGTTGCAGCACGCCGTCTGTGGCACTATGCGTCAGCAGATTGGGACGGTTTGCGGGATTATTACGCGTCTGTCCCTTGGTGGCAGCGCTGTTTCAGTGGGATGGATCCGAACTCCTGCGCTACCTCTGTTGCTAACGAGATCAGATTAGGAATGGAATATTATATTCCACATTCCAATCTCGTCAGTAGAGGGAGACGTAACCTCTGGTTCAATCGCGAGTGTGCCTCTGCTGTTGAAAACAAACAGCTAGCTTACCGCGCTTGGATCAGAGGTCGAGCTTCTAGGGATCCCAATACTAACCTACTGAAAACAGCCTATAATAATGCCACCAAGTTGTGTAAGAGGGCTTACATTAGAGCGGATGCTCAGCGCATTGCACAAGTGGGTCAGGAACTGCTAGCGCACCCTACGGGTAGCCGTTCTTTCTGGCGCCTGGCCAAAGCTGTGCAATCAAACTTCTGCCAACCCTCGCTGCCACCGCTGAGACATGCCGATGGCTCACTTGCTCATCAGCCGCAGGAGAAAGCCGACCTCCTGGCAAAACTCTTCGCGGCCCATTCCCGTATGCACAACCTCCGACACTGTCCCATTGTGGCAGCACTATGCCCGATATTCGCATCAGACAGCGAGATGTGCGGGCGGAGCTACAGTCGATTGATATTCGAAAAGCAAGTGGACAAGACGGCATTCCTGCGATTGTACTTAAGAAGTGTGCAGCGGAGTTGACTCCGGTCCTGACGCGTCTATACCGTCTGTCGTTCTCTGCTGGTTGTGTGCCGAAATCTTGGAAAGAGGCCAATGTCCAGCCGGTTCCCAAAAAGGGAGATCGTTCTGATCCGGCTAACTATCGCCCTATAGCCGTCACTTCCATTTTGTGTAAAATCATGGAGAGGATCCTTAACACCCAGCTGATCCGTTACCTGGAAGGTCACTCGTTGCTTAATGACCGTCAGTATGGGTTTCGTCCTAAACGGTCAACAGGTGACCTTCTAGCGTTCCTTTTGCACAAATGGGGTGAATCTATCGATAAGCGCGGCGAGTCTGTGGCTATTAGTCTCGACATCGCCAAAGCTTTTGATAGAGTCTGGCACAAGGCTCTCCTTTCCAAGCTTCCGGCATACGGATTGCCCGCTCAGTTCTGTACGTGGATTGCCAGCTTCCTCCACGAGCGTAGAATTCGCGTTGTCGTTGACGGCTGCGCTTCGCGGTTCGTGGCAGTGAATGCTGGTGTTCCACAAGGCTCCGTTCTATCCCCAGCATTGTTTCTTCTGCATATCAATGACATGCTTTCCTTGGGAAGTATACATTGCTATGCAGACGACAGTACAGTGCATGGGGGATATCACGGAAGCTCAGGGGCTGCTCGTGGCAATATTGATAGGGAGAGGCAGAATCTTATCATTGAGCTCAACAGGACGCTGGACCTCATCTCCGAATGGGGTTCCAACAATCTTGTCGAGTTCAATGCTAAGAAAACACAGGTGTGCGCGTTCTCGGCGAAAAGGTCACCTTTCCTCCCCCCTCCTTCTCTTCAGGGCACAACCCTTCACACACAGAGTAACATCACCTTGCTCGGAATGAACATTCGCTGCGATCTGAACCCCAGAGACTACACCGAATCCGTTATAACTGCTGCCTCACGGAAACTCGGTGTCCTAAACAAGGTGCGTAGGTATTTTGCGCCGGACCAACTATGCCTGTTGTATAAAACTCAGGTTAGGTCTTGCGTGGAATATTGCTCGCACCTTTGGGACGGCTCCGCTCAGTACCTCCTCGATGCTCTGGACAGATTGCAGCGTCGCGCTATTCGAATAATTGGCGATGTAGAGGCAACTAACACCCTCGAGCCTCTACAACTTCGTCGTGACATCGCCTCTCTTAGCGCCTTTTACCGAATGTTCCATGGGGAATGCTCTGAGGAGCTCTTTAACCTTATCCCTCCCTCTCCATTCCTTAACAGAAACACGCGTAAGGGCCTTCGGAGTCATCCGTACACTGTGTCCTCCTTTTCACACCGTACCAAGAAATTCCAAGATTCCTTCTTCTGTCGTTCATCCCACACTTGGAATTCTCTACCTGCGCACGTGTTTCCTCCATCCTACAACATGGGTTCCTTCAAAAGAGGTGTGAAAAAGCATCTTTTAGGCCGGCAAGGGGCGGGCAGGTAGGATAGTGGATGTCGTCCCTACTCTATCTGTCAACTCATTTGGGCCTCTTTCACCGCTTTACATCAGGCGGGAGGAGGTCATGTGCCGGGCCTTACATAAAAAAAAAAAAAAAAAAAAATTAAGTTTCAACAAAAAAAGAAACCCTCTGGCATGAAAATATTTTTTCAACACACTTCCTCATAAAGTGGCTCTAATCCCATGGCAATTAGGCACATAATGACACCTATAATCAAACTGTGACTTTTTCATTACTATTATTCACGAGTAATAGTTTTTTTTTAATATTATTGGTTGAGTTACGCTTACACTTGCGCTAAAATGCTATCCGCGAAAAGCCCAAAAAAAAGAAACCTCATTTTTTAGTCTATGGCCGATGCGCGCGCATAGGAAAACTGATTAATTTTTCCCGTCATTACGAAATTTATTAGTCTATGGCCGATGCGCGCGCATAGGAAAACTGATTAATTTTTCCCGCCATTACGAAACATTTTTCACAACTCGTCTCGTTTTCTCTTTTGAAGTTATTTAGTTAGTTATTAATTAAGATGTCTGCAAATACAATTTATGAAGAAAATGATTTATGTTGTACACCGCCCGATATAAGATGTGAAGCCCAGAACGTTATGGAAAGTTTACTACCAGAAAACTCAAAGGAAAAATATCTATTAGCGTACCAAATTTCATACAATGGCAGAACAACAAGAAAACGCAGTCTTTTTCAGAAAATGTGTTCATGGCGTACTTTAAAGAATTATCTTCTAAGTACAAACCTAGCTCTTTGTGGTGTATTTACTCAATGTTAAAAAGTACAGTCCGAACAAAGAATGGAGTGGACTTAAAAACATACTCGAATTTGTCAGCTTATCTAAAGAGACTATCTGATGGATTTAGAAGCAAAAAATCAAAGGTTTTATCATCTGATGATATTGAAAAATTTATTAAAGATGCTCCAGATAACCAATATTTGGCTACAAAGGTTAGTTAAATTAATTTTAATTAAATATTTAATAGCAGCTTGTGTTGTGTGTTGACCTTAATTATTGTTTCTTTTGTTTCAGGTTGCTTTAATATTTGGTGTAACTGGTGCCTGTAGGATACAAGAATTAACAAATATAACTGTAAAAGATATAGAGAACCATGGCCAGATGCTTTTAGTGAAGATACCTATCACGAAAAATAAAATACCTAGGTCATTCACCATACACGGTCCATTCTATGATATTGTTAAGAAGTATGAAAGTTTGCGTTCGCCAAAAACAAAAAATGACAGTTTCTAAATTACCAGAATGGTAAATGTACCTGTCAGCCTATAGGTATAAACAAATTTGGTTCTATGCCTAAAGAAATCGCTAAGTTTTTGGGTTTAGTAGATGCTGAGAGCTACACTGGACATAGTTTCAGAAGAACTTCAGCTACATTGCTGGCAAATTCAGGAGCTGATATAATGACTTTGAAGCGACATGGCGGGTGGCGATCTAGCAATGTAGCAGAATCATACGTAGAAGATTCCATACAAAACAAGAAGGAAATTTGTGCAAAAATCACAAAAAGAATTAAACTTGATTCTGAGACGCATCCTACTGGCGAAATACCAAGTACGTCCAATGATTGGATTTCACCTACCTACACGAATAATGAACCATCACAAATAACAATAGAACATGAAAGTATTTCAATAAATAATCTATCTGATGAGACCGCTATGTCATCAAAAATAGTTAATTATAATTTTACTAACTGCACATTTACTAATTGTTTCTCTAAGTAAACTTTTTATCTACTATGTAAAATGGTTTTTTATTTAAGTATTGTTTTATTCAGAAGTGTGTTGAAAAACGTTGTATGATACACGTGTGTATTGATGGTTACCGTCCTCGGCTTCTTAAGACCCTCGCCTGACGGCTCGGGCCTCAATGCGCCTCAGCGGTAATCACCAACATTACACACTTGTACCATAATGTACTATTTTTGGTTCGGGGAGGCACGGCGAAATAAAGGTTTTGGGAAACCTCGGACAAGACGGTTTTAAATATAAAATACGGTCATGTTTAACGGTTTACGTAGCCTGGACACAAGTCATTTGTTTAACGGTTTACGTAGCCTGGACACAAGTCATTTGTTTAACGGTTTACGTAGCCTGGACACAAGTCATTTGCATGTTGCAGAGCCAAAAGCAAACAAACGGCTACCCCCAATGAGTTCTGGCGTTTTTATTCACAAACATCGATGCTCACCAATGAGTTCAGGCTTTCTTACCTACAAACACCAATGCTTACCAATGAGGTCTCGCGTTTACAAACTAATGGTCAATTTACCCACCTTGTCCTAGCTTAGGACACTCTTAGATGGCATGCCACATTTTTTCATTGAAGGTAAAAAGGACAGCATACGTCTTTAGGAGTTATATAAAACCCTAATTACAATAACTAGACCCATTTGGGTATGACATAGGACTGTGGTACTTATACCAACGACTTTTCTGACATCGCCATAGCTGGCTCAACCTCACTCTGGAATCTTCTTAATTTAGGAGACGTTTGTCATCAGGAAGGCCCAAATTACCGAATAAGCCAAACAGACGGACCCAGCTGTAAAACAAGCCCAGGGAAGGGCCAGGTTAAACCTCGTTTGTAACCACCCAGTTTGTGTCAGGTGTCGGTCCAATTGCTGTCGCCTCCTTAATATCGCAGAAGGAGGCCGCGGAGAGGGAGCGGGAGGCAGATCCTCAAGCCGCTCCCATCCGTCGCAGACGGATAGGCAGGAGAAGGCGGGCATTCGCACAAGCGATGCCCGTCTAATGACCCTGCCGTGGAGGCCTGCGTGCACGGTTGGCCCCGTGCACGCTGCCGTAAGGCCCTCCGTCTGGGGATTGTCCTGGCGTTCTCGGGCAATCCCCCCTTGGCGATAGCCCGACCAGGTGGTCGGGCTTGCCCGGGCGCGTGGGTAGTGGAGTCGCAGTGTGGACCTTACCTAGCGCGCTCATAAGGGCAGGGAGAACACCGGGGAGTTTTAGTGGGTAGGCCTGGCACTCTGCCCGGAGAGCCCCACACAAGCTCGCCGTCTAGCCAACGGCGGGTACGGTGCGGTTACGCATTTCCCCCCGAGAAAAAAAAAAAAGGTGTCGGTCCAATTGGACTGACCGTGTGGCCAGTGTTATATAGTAGGCTAATTTCTCATCAAAGAGACCCGTGCCCAGAATTTGACGAATGGGATTGCAGTCGTCAACTCATGCGCAGGGTTACGAACTCACAAGAAGACGTTCAAGTGAATGGGGGAAGGTACTTCCCGAACTTAGATGCGCTATGATTCTAGTTCCCGAGTCTAATTAACTGCTCATTACGTCTCCTTACCTGCTACTTACGCTAGTAGTATAGAAATAGGTTAGATGAATAATTTTTTTTGCTTTAATAGAAGCTCATTTGAGATTTTTCTCCATCTTTTTCTAGCAAAACGGCAATTTAAATGGAGTATATATGGCCGTACTTAACAATGACGTCACGGTTGATGTCGGATCTCGCTGTCTAATCACTTCCAAATTAACAACTTAAAATGCTTGTATCTAATGTTTTTCTAAACCGATTTTAATTCTAATTTCACAGGATTGCATCTTTTGCTATGGCATTTTAATATTTTATGACGATACGTGAAAGTTAGAATTCAGTCATCATCCCAATTCTGCGCTTACGCACTGCAATGCTGCAAACTCTTTTTCTTGATTTATTACACCTCTATTTTGCAATCGCTTACAGACGTGGCCTCGACATTGCCACAGAATAAAAGCGATAGCATATCATACACAATAAACAATTACCACACAGCAAACATTGCTCAGTAACATAATGTTCCCGTTGCAATATATTAACCGGTTAGTTCGATTCTCGTGCAGGTTCCTCGTGATGTTGATGGATTGATGCATTACAGAAGCCTGACGCCAATGTGTCGGCCACGATCGCTGATTGAATCAGATCATTACACACTTCTTTTGTAATGCAATGTTTGTTTGTTTTGGAATGTGGTTCATATCATTAGAAGTCGGGAGTCGCGATAATAAAGCGGTTGTAAAATTGATTTGGGTCTTAAAAACAGTTGAATATAAAGTTAATTTTAAGTAAAAATACAATAGTTGAAGAATTTTTTGGGAAATTGAAACAAATAAAAGTGTAACATGTTTTTATTGTTTCTTGAAAAAACATATACCTACCTATTTTTCAGCATCCTGTAAAATATTGTGAGCAATTTTATTCCTATAAACCATTTAGAACACAAATAGTTTACAGTATTGACGTTTGCTTACTTACATGAATAAATTATTTAAACTAAGTGAGCGGAATTCGCATGGCCGGGTACGGTACAGTATTAAATATAATATAAGAATTGGTTTACTTTTATAAATAAAATAAAGTAATTCGTATATACTCGTACCTACATATTTTCACGCGGAGGGAGACTGCACCAGCAGGGTCTCCTGTTTGGGTACCTCCGTCTTACCTATTTCAGCCGCAAAGCAAAGTGCTTGCATTGCTGTGTTCCGGTGTGAAGGCTAAGATATGACAGTGAAACTACTGGGTTTCGTGACTTTACATCTTATGTCACAAGTTGGTCATGTACACTGTAGTTCTTGTGAGGGTTGCAGATTTGCTGCGAGTCTCACAGGAGCCACAACATCAGGAGACGTCTCCAACACAAGTATATAATTACTTACTGGAGGCATCTCATGAAAATATTGTATATATTACTTGGAAAATAAATATTATTATTATTATTATTATTATTATCAGGTGGGCAGTATGCTTGTTTGCCAACTTAGTTGTTAAAAAAAATGTACGGCGTAAATCTGAATTACGACTACACCTGGTTTTTTCGGCTTAAACTAATTTTGCGGTAACTTACTTACCTAACTTACATACTTACTAGCTGTGCCCGCGAACTAGGCTTCGCCATAATAATTGTAAAAAATCTGGAGAAGGCCCCCTTATCACCTATCGGCCTTATTAATAAAAATTTCACTCCTTAGATTATCTTCGGATTAGCTACTCCGTGTTTTGTGTTGTTTCCGCACGTGTCATATGTCAAAACAAGACAAAACACGGAGTAACTAATCCGAGGATGACCCAAGGAGTAAAATTTTACAAGCTTTTATTTAACTTGCAATGTAAGTAAGTATGTAAGTATGTATGTATATTCGGGTGAAATCTTGCAACTCAATTTTGAAGCAGATATCTTTAACCGATTGAGCTGAAATTTTGTATACACGTTTAGTTTAGATGACAATGCATGGTTAAGTGTGTGACGTCATTCTAAATCCAAGATGGCGGCATACCCAAGATGGCGGACCAATTATTTTTAATGCACCCTTACAATATGGGTATCAAATAGAAGGTCATGCTACGAGTAACTCGAAAAATAATGTGTCGTCACTATTAATCCAATATGGCGGACTTCTAAAGCTTGAAAATTCAATTTTGAAGTAGATATCTTTAACCGATTGAGCTGAAATTTTGTATACACACACAGTTTGGATGAAAATGCACAAATAACTGTGTGACGTCAGTCTAAAGCCAAGATGGCAGACCAATTATTTTAAATGCACTCCTACAATATGGGTATCAAATAAAAGGCCTTGCTAAGAATAACTTGAAAAATAAAGTGGTGTCACTATTAATCCAATATGGCGTACTTCTAAAGCCAAAAAATCAAATTTGAAGTAGATATCTTTAACCGATTGAGCTGAAATTCTGTAAATATAGACGTTCCGGCAAACGACCTTGCAACAATGATGCGTTGAATTAGATGAACAGACTAAAAAAACGTGTTCAGTGATATCTAAAAAGTTAAAAATAAATTAAATGTAAAAAAACAAACGGTAAAAAAGATCAAACAGTTGAAGTTTCGCTCGGATATGATGAGTCCTCAGTGGCTTCCTGGTTATGGTGTCAGCACGAGACAGGTTCGAATCTTGCCCGAGGTGACATTTTTGGCAATTCGAATTTTAATTACATTGTTCAAATCAATCTTGTAAATCAATCATATCATTAAAAAGTAATATATATTCTAGTGCATGCTATGCTTTAGTTATAATAAGTAAGTATCTATTAAAATTGAAATCAACGTTGATTGCTAATATACTCGGAACTTTAACTCTGTTGGTAAAAAAATGGAAGTTTCAGGAATGTCTGTCCATTCTCGTTATATTTGAGATTATGGATGAGGTAGTGCCGGATTTACCATAGAAGCTGAAAAAGCTGAAACTTAGGGCGGCAAAATTAGGGGGGCGGCAAGAAAATAAAAAAGGGAATTAACGTTATTGTGAACAGTGTATCTAATTTTTGAGGACAGTAGGGGCGGCAAAAATTTTATAGCTTTGGGGCGGAAAATGTGTAAATCCAGCACTATGAGGTATCGTCAATTATTGAGAGAAGCGCCGCTGTAGTGGCCAGCATGCTGTCTGCACACCATAAATTAATGCCCAGTCCCAACTTGGCGTGCGGAACAAAGCAGGTAGCTGCTTCCGGGAAGATGGGCGGCGGCGCCGCCTGACATAACAACAGCCACATGTGTCGTCAATAATTGGGGACGCATTGAAATCAAATATGTTGCGTGCGGTATCTCGTTACTGACGTTTGTTTGCGATTTTCGGAATCATTAAAGTATGCTGCGATCTGCGTTAGAAATAGAAAGTAGATGCCTGTACTCGTAGATTTTCGGCCAAACCGCTTGCATTCTTTGAGAAATCATCATCATCATCACAGCTCATATACGTCCCCAGCGAAGGGCACGAGCCTACCCTAACTAGTTAGGGCGATTAGGCTTTCCTTAGTCAAGGCACGCTGGCCCAGTGCGGATTGGTTGACTAAACATACACCTTTGAATTACTTCGCAGGTGTATGCAGGTTTCCTCATGATGTTTTCCTTAACCGTAGGAGCGTCAGATAAATGTACATATAAAATTCACAAAACGAAAAACACATTGGTACATGGCAGGATGGATCGCGGACCTCCCGATTCTACCCGGAGCACAGTCCAGTGCCCTAGGCCACAGCGCCCTGACGCTTTGAGAAATGATTGTGTCAAATATACACTAGTTACAGTATTATCAGCTGTAAATTAACATTGAACTCTTAATATGGACGTTGTATCAGTACATATTGAGAATTTAGATTTGGACGAAGAGAAGACCTTAACTCACGATAAAGATGAGAAATGTTCAGTCTCTTGAGTTTAACGTTGTATTTCGCACTGGTATTGAATAACCAAACATTATTATGCTCTTGTGTTTGTTTTAAACCTAATAGCAAACATGTAAACCTATAAAAAATTAAAACAGACTTCAGAGAAAACATAATAAATGTTGCCTTGCAAATTCAATTTTATCGTATCGTTTGGCAGTCTGGCGCCATTAAAACATTTTGATATTTACGTAATAAATGATAATATAAAAAATGCGATGGAGAAAAATTTTATCCACTTCATAATGATGCTATAATTGAAAACGAAATACGTGGTCGATTGAGTCGAACGCTTTCTTAAGAACTTTTCGAAAGCATTATTATAGGTTGTTTGTTTACGGCGTCGTTGAAAAGAAACCTAGTTAGAAAATTCGGTAAAAAATGTTTGAGTGATCTATTTAAGCCAATTGACGATTGATGAATAGCACTCGTTAAGATTGAATACTTTGTGGCAATTGTGATATAATGAGCTGTTCTAATCTGAGCCACCGAGAAAACAGGCCAAGCGATTGTATTTTAACGCCTCACAAGACGCAATAGTAATCTATAACGGCCTTATTAATAAAAAATTTACTCCTTGGATCATCCTCGGATAAGTTACTCCGTGTTTTGTCTTATTTTGACATACGAGTACTATGACAGCCGACATGTGCGGAAACAAGACAGAATAACTAACCCGAGCGAGGATGGTCCAAGGAGTATTTTTTTTATTAATAAGGTCGTAAGAACCTTAAAAGTGTTTAAGGTTCTGTACCACAACTTTACTCGTCTGCTCTCGCCTGCGGCTCTGGTAGCTGCTAGCATTCTACGTCAGTGTAGTTGTTACTACGTCAGAGGTGCCAGGTAGCACTGACGTAATAACACTGATCATAGACACACGAGGCAGTGTCACCACATACACTACAGGAGCCCTATATAGGATCTTTCGTTTCGGGAATACGTAGAGATATCACACTGAAATTGGTACCAAATACTTGGGCCAACAACGGTCTCTTTCAGTTATAAAAATCATACTTGTAAGTCAACGCGTTTCAGTTATAAAAATCATACTTGTATGTAAAACAAAAGATATGACCATTTATGTCTCATTACTTTTGCATGTTTTGCGATTTTAGGGAAGGGGATCAAAACCTATAGGGTACTTCCAGTTGACCCTCAGAGGCCCAATTCTGCTAATAAGTTACAGCCGAATCGAAACTAAACCGTTGCGATCGACCAATCGTAGCGCGTATATTGCCATTCAACTGTTTGATGACGTGATAATGTGGCGTTCTGATTGGTCGATCACAACGGTTTAGTTTAGATTCGGCTGTAAATTATTAGCAGAATTGGGCCGCTGGAATCATGAAAGGCGCGAAGCAATGTCTCACAGCACATGTTAAGGAAAAGGTGTGAAAACAATAAAAATGTAGTAAAAATGTACTTACTTAGATAACTTTGTACGGAACCTTCGGGACCCGTGTCCAACTCGCACTTTGCTGGTTCTTTACTTTAATTTTGAGAATTGTCCCGCTAGCCTAATGCTTAGAAGATTTTTAAGTTCTATATTCTGCGATGGGTCTTTTTTTACACTTTATATTTTTAAAGCCTTTTATCAAAAGAATAATAATATTTCAGCCTCATCGTACCTCAACCTTTATTGTAATTTACCTAGAACTAAACTTACGACGTGGTTCAGGAGAAGGGCTTAATTTTCATAAAGAAATCAACCAGTCTTGACGATGGGTCGTAAGTTTGAAGTATTGAAGGCAATAATACTATTGTACTTTTATAATCGTTTTACTTAAAACATAATTAGACAATTAATTATTTCGAACGTTAAACGTAAACATTGTTAATTACGAAAAAGGGGGGTAAAATAGTGTCTTACTCATATATAAATCAAGTAAGTATTTCGTACGAGAACTTGGGAAGTGAAATACATACGAGTAGCTTAACCCGGTATCGGTAACTGAATTATTCAACGATTTTAGCCAACCTAAACATTGTTGTAACAAATTATCGCGGAGGTGTGACTGCGAACAGATTTATTTATTGCAATGCAACATCGTTCGTGATAGGCGTCACTCCATGGCCGTTGACCAGCAGGCCTATTCGCTAACTACGGTTGGTAACATATCCATTACGGGTTTAGTGATCTTATGTGTTACGGCAGTGTTCATGATAGGAGTAATGGATGTTAAGTTCCTTTCAAAAATGGCAGTTCTAGTTAGCAACCGAAGCTACAGAATAGGGGGGCAGAGCAAAATTTGCCACCGATTTCAATATAAAAATGTGATTATTGACTTTTTGTGTTTTTGAAGTCGGTTTTATTAATTTGTTACTTTAAAAACAATTATCAGATTTTTCCAACTTATAAAGGTTCTAACGCAGTATGTCCGCTTCTGCGCAGGAGTCGGCATGCTGAAGCACGTGGCGGTGTCCCCGCACCGCACGCGCGCAGACTCCGTCAGCCTCGCCTCCTCGGCCTCCTGCTGCAGCCTCGGCAGCCTCGACAACCGACACGACTCCATCACCGACCTCTCGCATCGGACGGTAAGTGCTTGAGGCTATGCCTTCAACTACATAAGTATCCCTTTGCGGTGTTGGGACTATCCAACCAAAAGCGAAGGACTGTTCTTTTTAGTGTTGATATTTTTTTAGGGAACTTAACGTTTATTGTTTAGCATAATTTGCTAGTTAAAAAACTTTGCTTTAAACACAAAGTGTAATAGCTATATTTATTACACATGTATGTAAATAATTTTTTATAGCTATAGAATAGATTATCGAAAATGTTTTCTTTACTACATTTGTACGATAGTGAAGCTCTACTATTGTAGAGATTCTTCATTCCGTCTTAAACAATCATGACATTCTTCTTATAATAACCCAACGTATTACAATTAAAATTGTTTATTTCTGGATCATTATGATATCAATGCATGTAGGCAGCAGTAAATGCTGATAGCCTTCACATTTAGATATGCGTTTTGTGTAACGCAATTAGGTGGGTAGGTTCGCTTTAACACAGATTCATTATAAGTATAAAAGCACGGATATATTATTTTTAAAACTAGTGGGCTCGGCAGACGTTGTCCTGCCCGATTACAGCACCACCTACCGGGTCCAATTGTACATTTAAACCTCCCCTGGACCTATTCAAACACACAGAGAAAATTTCGTAAGAATAGGTCGGGCTATTTTTGAGTTTTAACGAGACTCACACACAGCTTTTTATTTTTATATATAAGAAGAAAAAGAAGAAGAAGAAGAAGAAAAAATATTTGATATTTTTCAAATTCAAAATTCAAATTCAAATTCAAAAATCTTTATTCAACATAGGCCTTTACAGGCACTTATTGACGTCAAAACAGTCAAAAAAAATTTTGATATCATATATCATTGCATCGATGTTTTTTGATATATTGAATTGAAACATCAATGTTTTCGATGCACCGATAAATAACAACAACTAATTAGGAATTGTAAAAAAAAGATCACATGGCGTAAGTATCAAAACATGCTATTGTTTTCACGTCGTGTTACTAGCTTAAAAAAGTTCTGCGTTTGCACTGAGACAGTTGGCATGGGACAAGAATGATAAAAGACGAATGTAGACGGTTTGAATGAACAGAGCTGCAAAAAACTTTGATCAGTTTACTTATAAATATATGAGGTGTTCAATACATTGAATAAAATACATCCAACATCGTGTCTTTGGTTAAATATATATACTGTATAGCCGATGTATCGTACTGATTCGATACTTACATCGAATGATAAATAGCGATGTTTTCGATGCATCGATGTTTATCGAACAACACTACTGCATTTCCAATCAGTGTCTCTTAGACAGCATGCCTTTTTTACCACCTGCTTTACTTTATTGTAAGGGTCAACAGCAGATTTTATTCTATCCGCGATAGGTTAATGCGATACGTCATGGGAAATTTTGACCGCAGGCAACTAAAGAGCAGGCGGCAGCAGGAAGTGCGCATGAACTTATATAGTGCTCGATAACGGAACTTTATCACCGCATCCAAATAAATTCGAGGTCTTGGTAGAAATGCTCGTGTGTGTTTTGTTATCAATGACCTATTGTGTAACAATTTCATTGGAAATAATGCGTTTATTAGAGAGGCGCAAGATCCTAATTAATTAAATTAATAAATAAATTAACTAACCAATAATCTCACTGATTCATTTACATAGTAAGTCCCGAACTTAAAGCTAAGAACATTGGTGAATGGGTCAATAAGGACAGCCTGTGGGACAGCTCAAGCTGCCATATGAGTTATTGTTTTCTATGGGTGAACGCATTTGAACACTGCAGGAGTTTTAACAGGAAAATTTTGTAGATTTCTTTATTTTCAACTAGCTGTGCCAGCAAACTACGTTTCGCCGTATATTTTTACCCGTTTTTGCAACATTTGTCATTGATGCTAAGCTCCTATTAGTCATAGCGTGATGTTATATAGCCTAAAGGCTTCCTCGATAAATGGACTATCCAACACTTTAATAATTTTTCAATTTGGATCAGTAGTTCCTGAGATTAGCGCGTTCAAGCAAACAAACAAACAAACTCTTCAGCTTTATAATATTAGTATAGATTAGGTAGTGAGATTGTTGATATGTGTATTGTCAGAAGAACTGTCAGTATATGTTATCGAAAAGAAAACTATTTTTAATTAGAATAAATCACAAGTACCATTAGCTTTAGAATAGCATTAATATTTCACCAAGTTCATTTTCATTTCTAAACGAGCTTTTGTTTCATTTAGAGATCTACTCTGCTGCGCATTATTCGATTGTCTCGGCGATATCTCGTGAGATGTCATTAAGCCAAGTGATATGAGAACAAGACGACAATGAATTTTCGACATTGCACTAAGTTCAGTGCCTTATTTATATTAATTAAGTATACATTTGATGGCCAAGTCAGATTGAGCTAGTTTCTCGATTGTTAACGCTGGGAGAAGATAACAGGTATTGTTTGCGCGCAGTGGAAAGTGAGCATAAACGTGAGAGTGTTTCAAAATGAATTCGGGCAGTATTTCAAGGTGTTCTTTAGTTTTTGCACTACCCACTGTATTGTTCTTTATGGCTTCTTTATTGTTCCCGTTCGGCTTGAGTATGTCCTTTGTAATAAAGCGGTTTCCATTATTAGGGTTTTTGTCGGGCATTTTTTGAGTTAATCAGCTCAGTTCATTAGGAGGTCAAATAATAATTATTATAGGTAATCGCTGTGCAGGTTTTATGATTATGTAAATTGTCACGTTTATGTTTGATTTGCTAATAAATTATCTATATTTAATGAATTTATCGTCATAGTTTTTAACTAAGTTAATGTTAGCCTGTTGTGAATGATCTAAAACAATTGACATCTGTGATACGTTTATGGAGAGATAACGTGTATAATATTACACCTCTATGTAATTATTTATCGTTTACTGACAAAAAATTGTTATCATTATTCCGTACACCACATGTTTAAGACTGGAGGTCGTCACCTACGCAATGTCTGTTGTTATTTACGTTTACCATGTGTTCCTTAAATCTTTGTTAAACGGCATCTCTGATCCATAATTGCTTCATCCTTGTTCTAGTTGGACGTGATTTTTAATTTTTTACGGGTGAGCTGTTTCATAATATTTTTTTATGGTACACACACATGAAAAAATACAGTGATATACATAAAAACGTACAATGGTGGACTCATCTCTCAGACAGATATGTCAGTTTCAGCTAACCCAAGTGGCAGTGCAAAATGCTTTGTGATAGCTTAAAGAATTTGTATAAAAATAAAAAGGGTAAAAAGCTTAAACCATAAATTGTTTATTAGCAATGTATAAGAAACTTAATATATATAAATACACACACACACAAATCAATTTAATATAGACATATAGACTATTTATTATTCTGATGAGAAATCCGAGAGAAAGAATACATGCAAGTAGTGATTAAAGGATTGGATTGTAGGCCGCTCATGTATACAATAGCACGCAATTCTTTCCAATGATATAACTTAAGGTATTTTGATGATATGGCCATGTACTTGAAGTAGATTCGGCACAATATCAATGACATTTTCAATGATTTCATAAGCGAATCAACGTAACCTCCTACAACATAACGTAACTCGAAGAAATTCAAAGGTGTATGTGAATGGTGAAGTCGACCAATCCGCACTGGGCCAGCATGGTTGACTAAGGCCTAAAAGTAAATACCCTAATTTAGGGTAGACTCGAGCCCCTCGGTGGGGACGTATACGAGCTGTTATGATGAAGACAAGGTTGGAGAAATTGAGACCTTTTGATAAAACTTATATCTCTGAATTTCGAATGAACGAAACTTTATGTCGATTAGTTTGATTTAATAAGATGTTAGTTGCGTGTGAGCCGCCCGTAATCAGCTCGGCGCACCTGATGGAAGACAATATCGACGTTCCCGGAACACTTTAGTGTCGTGTATCGTGTCGTGTGATTACCACTTGATGGCAGTTTCCACACAAATCGAAACAATGGTGTCGGCACGCCCCCGATTCTTATGAACTTTCCCATATAGTTAGTTGATGACAAATAATAACTGAGCCGCATAACGGCGCTCGATCTTTTGTTGCGACATGTTTTTGTGGCTTATCGTTGTAATTATGATTATATTGATTCGATGCTACAGAAAGGTCTGTATAATTCGGATAAGCTTTAACTTGCGACGTCTTTCGGTGATATAATGTCATTATCTGTAATGAAATGATACACAGAGGTAATTACGGGTAATCAAAGGACTGATAATTCAATTAAGGAACTAAATATATATTGTTTTAACGAATTGAGAAATTGCGCATTTCGTACGGTTCCTTACACGGAAACTGTGCCACGCTGCACTGTCCACAAACTAAGACGATATCAATTAAATAAACAGCTTCACTTGCGTGCCATGTCTCATTGTCGTCTGCGTCGGAGGATTCCAAATTTTAAAGCGAAATCTTAAGGTTTGATTTCGTAGATCTTGCCTTGTTAATCAGGACGGCAAGATAGTGGGAATTATTAAGAGTTATGAGTCTTAGTGCGTGGTGGTAAGGATAAGATCTCGATAAGTTTATGGATGTAGTATGTCTATACATTATGTGCGTAACGCAAGCGCTCCCACGGTACCGATGCGGAGACATGTGCGCCGGCGCACGGCATGCAAGCGGGCTGCATTGTTGTCTCGATACGAAATGTTTTTTGCGCACAAATCTACTTTGGGTCCCCGTTTAGCGTTGCTGTTGTTATGCTGACTCCGATTTTATGGTCTTGTGATTTCTCTTACCATTTTAAAGCCTACATAGATCTATCATTCCGAACTACGTTTACCTTCAATGTTTTGAAGTATTTTAAAGAGTTGTCACCTAAATAATTTGGTAGGTTAGTGAATTCTTTTTAATTCATTTACAATAGCACGAGCACTATACAACATTATAATTTAATTATGTGGCAAAAAACTGTTAATTAATTATCTAACCCACTACTGCTCTCATAATCCCTCTCATCGCACTGCGAGCCTGATAAGTGCTTAGTACCACACAATAGTTTTGTTTTCTATTTTTGAATTTGAAAAAACATTGTTAGCGTCGCATACGCTGGCACCTCGGTGGTGGGTCCCATCACGCGCGCAGACGGACGCAATAATGTCACTTCCGTCCGACGCCGCGCGGGAGCACTTTCTATGCGGACGACAGTGCAGAGAAAAGATATCTTCACCTAAAAAGGCGACGCGTTCTTTTGGTGGCCCCGCAGATAATCTGATGTTGTTGTTGATTGTCTTTTATGAATTCAAATTATTATTTCTATGTTTATGCTCGTATTTTGTGCCTGGTATTGTCTAGTAACAGTCGTGCGTTGTGCGAGATTAAATAAACCTCTGTAACAAAATTGATGATTGTATTGTGTCCTCCTAGAAAACTCTTAGCGTAACATATTAAGCAGTGCGAAATGTTACTTAAGCAGTCTATGTTAATAATTATCTGTGGGCTAGTACAATTTCTATAACATGTTCACGACAAAACTGAGCTTGATTATTTAGAAGATGGAAAAAATCCTTGACCACAAAACATTTTGTGTGTGGTTTGTAAGCATATTGTTTTCTATACTTACTTCCAATTATTTGAGGGTAGAAACATGCATATCATTATTTTAATAAATGAGCACATTGCAGATTTACGTTTTTTAGTTACTTACTTTCTAGTTTGTTATTAGAACGATCGCTTATATTTATAGTTATCTTTATCCTTAGAAGATGCACTGCGTTTGCGCAACATCAGAAGACGACCAGGAAACGCATCAACCGATTAACTTTCTACAACGATTACCAATTTTTATGGTGATCTTACACTTTTACCATCCATAATAGGCACAATAGCTGTCGTATTGATGCTTCACAATGAAGAAGTGGTTGTGAACATAATGTAGTTGTTACACTTTTGTGGTAAAGAATGATGTTCTTGATTATTTTTCTTTTTCGGAATTAGAATTAGAAACCTAAATCAACCGTGGTCAGTTCTTGAAAACCGATTAACGTTACCTTTTAGTATGGCTTATCAGTTAATGATATTAATTCAATAGATTCGTTCAAAGATAGATTTCCGTTGATTTGTTATATTTGTATGGTATTCCTCAAATCCTTAAGATAATGTTTATTTTGTATCTTATGACTGAGCCTTACGATGGCTATCATTAAATTTAATACAGGACGCTTATTAGTTCACAGATACGACTCCCAGCACTGCTAAGATATTTTTAGAAATCTTTAAGTTCTATTTATTTCTAGCAATAAAAGTATGTTGCCTTTAAATAATATCCTTGAAATAAAGCCGATATAAAGAAAGAAAGAATAGTATTCTTGACACACACATAGAGACTTAACAACCCTACGTCTATACTAATATTATAAAACGAAAAGATTTGTATTTTTGTGTCCTTGCACTTTTGTTTGTAATGAATAAACTCCAAAACGAATGAACTGATTTGAAAAATTATTTTACTAGTAAAATGCTACATTACTACTGAGTAACATAGGCTATTGAATGGTTTTCCTACGGGAAAATACAGAATTCCTACGTGAATAACGCGGGCAAAGTTGCGAACAAAAAGCTCGAAACTCGAAAGTAACTCTTTCTGTCTATCTTTCTGATGGTTTGTTTGTAACACTTTCACGCTTAAACCACTGAGCCATTTAAATGAAAGGTACAGAGATAACTTAAGATCAAAATAAAAAATACAGGTGGTTGTCGAATTGCATGTGTGGTTTTCAATTGTACGTAAGACTTTACGTAGTTCTTCGACGCACAATACCATAAACTGAGAAAACTTACTGAAGTTACTGTTTGACAAGAATGTCGATTGACTTAATTACAAGTTAGCTGGCGTTCGGGCTGACGTGCATCATGACATCACCTCCAAGGGCTTGTGCAAACGTTGACGCATCTGCCAATGTCATGTGGCGACGTGAGGTTGATTGTGCCACGCTCCTACAACGAAATGAGCTAGCGGCTAACCATCATTTAAAACGATGTTAAAGCCGCGGTCAAAGCAGGATGTGATAATAAACGTCTCTATTCGCATATGCGTGCCTCAACCCTGCTTAAAGCGCTTGTAGTAGAGCTCTTGGTGTTATGATACTTTGGAGATGAACCCATTGATGACTCTCGATCATATATATAACGTAGTGATATCAGAATTTATTGTAAATAAAATTTAAAAAATAAAAACCGACTACAAAAACACTGAAAAGTTAAAAATAATATAAAAATAGGTACACACAACATCACATTTATATAATGAGTGGATTTGTTTTTTCTAATTTCTTTTTATTTTTATCTGTTTAGTGTTGTAGTTTTTTGTGTACTTTTTAGTTTTTAGTGCTTATTGTATTTAAAACACTAACCTCTAACACCTAAAAGTAAAGGATCCTTCCATCATCAGCTCGTTTCGTGACTACCAGACCCAAATAGGTACCTAAATAGCTTCGAAAAAAAACATGAAATACGTTGGCCGTAACTATAAAATTTAAGGGTTTCCCTCGATTTTCATGGGATCCCATGATTAGATCCTGACTTTAGTGACAATTAGGATCACCTCAGGAGTATGCTCTATCGAATGCAAAAAGAATTTTGAAAATCGGTATATATCGGTCCGGAGTAATCGCGTAACACACAAAAAAAACATCTGACAACAAACGGAACTGAGAACCTCCTCCTTTTTTGAAGTCGGTTAAAAAAGACACTGGAGTAGTACCTATTACTTATGAATACACACAACGTGCACATTCTCTCACTGTTAATTATTGGTGTTTTTTCTCACTCCTGTTCCCTCGGGTAAATTTTGCAATTTTATTATACCGACGTATTACGTGCTTCTTATTCGTATTACGTCAACGTACTGAATAAAATGAAAAAAAAACGAACATTTAGGCGCAAGTCTCATCATAATTATAGGTCGATAGAACCACCAGCAGCCACGGAATACATGAAGATTTCCTGTATTGGTTCCGTGAAAGTGACAAGCTTATAATTATGCAGTTTTAACAATACCTAGATTAATAAAACGCTTCATTTTTGCTGAGTAAGTAATACATTACTATCACATTTTCCAACGAGTTGTCATATGACCTACTCTTGATACTCTGGTTGTGTGCAGACTAATAACGTATCATATTGTTAATAATATTATCACTCATCAAGCCTCAATATAAACATCGTCGAGCTGCCACGACTGTTGCAACAGTGCGTTCTGAGAACCGCTAGCTGAAGATAAGCTGTTATCTGGCTGCGTTTCGAAATATCAGGCTGTTTATAAACTAGCCGCTATTGACATCTGATATGTTTTGTTGCGGTTAGCTCACCTCATCAGTTTTTGTGTATTAGCTTATAAATATTGTGGTTTGACGAGTCAATGTTATGTGATATGTTAAACAATAACAGTACGATGTGTACTTTGTAATGTTGATCTGGATTTCTTTTGCTTATAAAACATACATTATGTCCTTCCTTATGTCATTAGAAACAAGTAACCGGCTTGGTAAAATTTTCCACAGTTCATTATTTTGGCAAAACTGTAACTAATTACGTAGCATCTGCATACCACAGGACAAGAAGAATTTTCAGGAGATATTTCTTTTTCAACACTTCATTAGTGTAACAAAGCAAATCTAGGGTCCGAACTCCGAAGCGCAATGAGAAACTTTTTGAAAACGATACCTGAATATATTGTAGATTATAAAGAATCCTAAACAAGCTTCGTAGATGAAACTATAAACATAAACATTTTTTCTCTCAACAAACACGATCAGCAAACTATGCAAGAACTTAGATATCACCTGATGTCTTGTGTCGGCATGCTGTAGTACGTACGCAGAATTAGGATGAAGTGTCAGGGACAGCGTATCTTGACTTGAAACTCGTAGAGCGATAACCCTGCGCCTGCGCAATGACCTGCGTGCGTATGACCTGTTGGTTTGTTGTTGCCGACTCCACTCGACATGCCAGTAATTAGATGTACTTCTGATTTATAACATGCTAATTTATAAATTGATGGCAATTATGTAAGTCAAATAATAATAATATATTCTGATTGAATGGTCTTGATTTACTAAGTAAATAGAATTACATACTTGTACGTAGAGTAGGTAACATTACTGTTTAGGAGGTTTCTAAAGTTATAACCTGTTTAATTGCATTTCATCATCATCATCATCACAGCTCATATAGGTCTCCACTGAGGGGCTCTGAGATCTAGGCCTTAGTTAACCACACTGGCTCAGGGTGGATTGGTTGACTTCACATACACCTTTGAATTTTTTCGCAGATGTATGCAGGTTCCCTCACGATGTTTTCCTTCACCGCAGGTACGTCGGATTAATGTAGGTGCATATTTTATGAAATTCAAAAACGAAAAACACTTTGGTACATAGCGGGATTCAACCCCGGACCTTCCGATTAGAAGGCCAGTGCCGAGTCCACAGCGCCATCGACGCTGAAGTATGTAAGTAGGTAGGTACTGAGAACACATTTTTTAAATTCCATTCCTAATTTGGTAAAATATCTTTAATTTTGTACGGGGAATTCAATTTAGCATAATGATGAATAGTTACGATCATTCATCAGCGCAAACAAAAGGTCAGTTGCACAAAGGTTCAATTTAATGCTTCATTAGAGCTGATGCTGTCACGTTCTTTGTCATATTGACAGTGCAAGACGACATTAGACTTAATAGAGCATTAAAAATAATGGATATTTCTGCAACTGCCTGTAAGTCAAGCGAAACGTTAATGGAATACTAGTATTTAGCGCCAGTACAGTGAAACTTTCAAAAATTCGGGATATTATTTAAGGGGATTGTGAAGCTATTAGTTCCCAACACAAAAAGCTATAACGTTTTCCCACCTCTAAACATAGTCCCATATTTTAATAATTTTGTAAATGTTGTAGATATAACGAAAAACTAGGTCCGTACGTTTTTATTTCAAGTAAATAATGCTAAGGATAAAAGTTGTTAACATCTAACTAAATAGCTGTATTTTTGAGTGAAAACTTCCTCAAGTATATACACGGTGTTTCATAATAACCAATAAATAATCAATGCGTTATCTAAAACTAATTATTAAATTGTGTTTACCCGTAATGTCATTCAACCCAAAATTTTCATGTGAATCATAGACATGATGATGATACTATGATATGAAAATTTTGGGTTGAATGACATTACGTGTAAACACAATTTAATAATTAGTTTTAGATAACGCATTGATTATTTATTGGTTATTATGAAACACCGTGTATGTATTATTAAAATAAACTAAACTCAATTACTAAAAAAGAAGAACGCACAGACCTAGATAAAGGTGTATTGAATTCAAGGAGATCAAAGTTTCTCATTTCGTAAAGGTTGAGGGGAATTAAAACGTTATCGCCCAAAACAATATTCAATAAGAATTGTACGCTGTTGTTGTTTGTTGTTATAAAGCAACAAATTACATTTTTGAACATGTCTACTCGAGCTATGAATCGGCACTTCACAGTCCTCTTGAACATAAATAATAAAGTAAGTAAGTATAATAAAGTTAAGTATAAATAAATAAATAAATTTCACACACCAGCAACAGAGCATATTTATGTTTCCTATTCCGGGGTCTATTGTGCGTGTCTCCGCAGCGGCCCTGCGGGTCACAGGGCGAAGGGCCCGGGAGCGCCAATTGATCCCAATGAGCGCCGGAAGCGCCGGCCGGATATGCACTTGTGGTGCGCACGCGCTGACCGTGAATCTTTTTGTTATGCTACCGGTAAATGCTTTCCGATTCCGACAGGCGTGCGTGAATTGCAGGCACTTGGCTTGTGAATTCGGAAGTCATGTTCACGGCTCACGCTTGGGAAGGTTATTTTATGAATATTTTTTGTGACTATCATAATATTTAGTTTATAATTTGTATTACGTCGGTGGCGCTGTGGACTCGGCACTTGCCTTCCAATCGGGAGGTCCGGGTTCGAGACCGCCATTTACCACTGTGTTTTTCGTTTTCGAATTTCATATGTACATTTGTCTGACGCTCCTACGGTGAAGGAAAACATCGTGAGGAAACCTGCATACATCTGCGAAGAGATTCAATGGTGTATGTGATTGTGAAGTCGACCAATCCGCATTGGGCCAGCGCGGTTGACTAAGGCCTAACCACCCTAACATAGGGTAGGTTCGAGCCCCTCGGTGGGGACGTATATGAGCTGTGATGATGATGATGATGAATTTGTATTATGCCATTTGATGCCATGAACTGATGCCATTAACATTAAGGCTCTATCTAGATTGTATTCTGATACGTAGCTATTACCATTTAGTAGTCTACTTGGCTTCGCAACGTAAAAGGTCCTTTTACTTTGTTTAGCCAAAGTAGGAAATTTCGTTCGCGTTGGTCAAATTCTCGGTGGCCTGATTGCTTAAGGCGTCCATTCATAAAAATCTTTCTTTAGTGGACGTCTACTCAACCAAAGTTCAAAATTTTACATATGATGTTTTTTTTTATTGCATAAAGTTGGCAAATAAGCAACCTGATGGTAAGTGGTAACAGTCACCTATAATACATGTGACTCTTGTGAGATTCGCAGCAAAACTGCAACCCCCACAAGAACCACAGTGTACGTTGCCAACTTGTGACACAAGATGTAAAGTCACAGTACCCAGTAATTTCACTGCCATATCTTACCCTTCAAACCGGAACACAGCAATGCAAGCACTGCTGCTTTGCGGCAGAAATAGGTAAGACGGAGGTACCTAAGCAGACGACCCTGGTACAGAGTCTCCCTACAGTCTGTCAGTCATGTAAAGAAAGATAGTTGATGCCGACTGATGGCTGCATATATAGGACTGCCAATAACGTGTTTTATTGCTATTTTGCATGTAAAGACCAGCAGTGAGTGTTTGTTTAACTCTCGGCCAAGACCACCCGGCACGCGCCGCGCCGCGACCTTACCATTCTGGGAAATGCCCGGTTTCAGTGGCTGCGCGTGAGTGCGTTGCGCAAAGCTGCGCCCGCGCTGCGCGACCGGTGACAGAGGACATACTCTGTAAATACTTTGGGGTAAATAGAAAGTGAGCGAAAAAGAATCCACACTAGAGAATATAAACTAGTTTATGGGGTAGTTAAGTTAGTAAGCCCACCCACGTGAGCTAACATAATTTGTCATTGTTGTCTTTGTTAATTTGTTGTATATTAACCTTTATTTATATTATTAAAAACATATCAAAATTGATAACTGATTACTTTCATAACAGTTAACGCCATTGCTCGTAATATTTGTAGACGCGTTTAAATTTTAATGCAATATATTATGTCATCTATTTTCTACAGCATAGTTAGCGTCGCTTAAAATTGCTCGTCGTGATTCAAAATTGCAGTGATAACATTTTTAAACTAAAATAAATATTTAAATTCAATCATACCTATCTCGTAGTAGACGATAGACGTACTCATGTATCGCGTAGCAATAAGTCAAGTAAGCAATGTCACATCGCTAGTTTTATTTTTTGCTTTTGTTTTGGATTAATTTTGGAGCATTTTACCAGCTGCTGTGACAACTTATTTTGCTCGCCACCTACCTCTCATATTGATGACGACAAATTAACAATGAGATAGGAAAACGTTGCAAACAACAGCGAACATGCGTCAGCGCGTGCCAATTGCTGTGTTCGGCGGCGGCCTTGCTGCTGTCCGCTTTGGTATCCGCCATGATGCTAATCAATTATACCTGTAAAACTTCTTGTCTTCTTAACCATTCCGCCCTTTATTTAGAGCACTTGCAATTTTTTTCATTAAACTTTGTGTAGGTACCCACATAAATCAGGTGCCAAGCCAAGTTAATACGACCGACTCAGTATCGGTAGCAGCCGATCTTGAAAATGTTTCCTTTTTACATAATGTAGGTATTATTGATAAATTCATCAATCAAAACAAGAAAACAAATATCCCCTCGGATAATGATTCGAATTTGCGTCATCAACATGCCGTGTTGATGCCATGACCAATGTAGTCCCTAAGGACCCGAACGAAATTACAATTGTATTAATTACAATTTACTGTTTTAAGCGAAAGAAGACTGTCCCTTAATAACAACGTATCTTCAATAATGTATTATTTCAAATAAATAAATAACTTTTGAAAAGGCATGGATGGACGAAAAAGACTCCATCTATTTAAAAAATACTCTGGAATACAGGACAAGTTCTTTTAGTCAACCCTAGTTGGCGAAAATCAATAGAGTTTAACAGGGACTAGAATTATCTTTAAAATTAAAGTATATACAAAACTATTATATAAATACACATAATCAAAATCAATAAATACATATAATATACAAATATGTAGATCAACAAACCTAGATACATTAATAACACATTAATTAAAGAAATAAATTAATAATAAATATTAAAACTGTTACCGTTTATCAATTCTATTTATAGTACAACATTTATTATCAGCTTATAATATTTATTAATTAACAGGAAACATGTCATCATTGCCTGCGGTGAAATTATTTGTATCGCACTAATTATTATAATTTACCGGATAAGGAGACTGCACCAATCGCCTGCTTGGGTACCTCCGTCTTACCTATTTCTGCCGCAAAGCAGCAGTGCTTGCATTGCTGTTCCGGTCTGAAGGGTAAGATATGGCAGGAAAATTACTGGGTACCGCGACTTCACATCTTACTTCACAAGTTGGCAACGTACACTGTGGTTGTTGTGGAGGTATCAGATTTGCTGCGAATCTCATAAGAGCCACATGTACTATAAGTGCCTGTTACCACTCACCATCAGGGGGGCAGTAAGTGTGCTCGTTTGTCAACTTAGTTGTATAAAAAAGGTACAGATTTCGCTCTTACCCGTAAATATGTGTGACGTTTGGGTGAAACATCCGGCTAGTTCAAGACAGGCTGTCGATGCAAGTGATAACCGATTACTGAACAACCCTCGAAAACGCTTTGACGTTTATTTACTGTCGAACTCTTAGATGATTGGATGATTTTGGGGCCATAATCTGTTACGTCGTCTACTAGAGAGAGAAATGAAAAATTGATGTGACAGAGGGAGATAAAATACTTTAATAGATAGAGATTTACCTCAGAGCGAGGTAAAAAACAACCGAAAATCTACATTCCAATTTCCAATGTACCTACTGAGCGTGCTCCCGCGTTATGACGCAGGTAGAACGCATAAGGCTAAAAATTCACAAATGATAAAATTCGATTGAAAATAAAAAAAAAAACTATTGGCTGACCTCTCCACCTCTGTCGATTCGCAGAACTGGACTGTCGCGAGTGCAAGGATTTGATCGTGCATCACAACTGAATTAAGTAGTTCTTGGAATGCGCTTGGACGTAGTCTTGTTTGGTAATTAGGCGTGAAGTTGCACAAAAAGTGTTTTTCTTGACTAGTTTCGGCAAACGGACCGAACCTTTTTGCTCAAATAATAATTAAAATAAATCTTGAAAGCTCTTGTTTTTTGGAAATCTCGACACTTCGATAACTTTCTGGCGCCAGTTTTTTTAATCAGCTTGCTTGGAGCATCTTATTAATGGCCAAAAGAGATTTTTCATGAAGTCATTCTTATGCGATTGAAGATTATTTTAGGCTCTTTATATATATGTCATTGTCTAACATTAATGTCATTCATAAGCAAATGCTTTCGTTTTGCACGTACAGTGTTGAATAACTCGCGCTGCCGGACAATTAAGTAATTTGTGCTACCGGTTCTGAAGGTCTCCTAGCAATGACGTTGTTCTCAGCGAGTAGGCATTCCGATAATTTACTGATTCATGCATGCACTATGGTCTATGGTTGCAAGCGTCCATAGATACTAATCCTCTACTAACCACTTCACAGCGATTATTAATTGTATACTAACGTCTATAAATTACAAATTATTAGAATTGAGGCCTCGTAGGCTTACCACCTAAATTATTTAAAATAGGCGTTTCCAAAAATGAGACTAAAAATAAGAGTTCATAGCGTATCCTCTAGTGAAAACCCGAAGTCTCTAGGTGACCCAGAGGTCGAGATTTCCATGGAACGACAGACCGACAGACGGACAAAAAGATAAGCACATAAGCGTTACCAAAGCTTGGGTTGCGCTAAAAATAAAGTACCTTCCTCTATATCTAATGAATGCAAAAGTATCTCTGTATGTTATGCTTGTATGCCTAAGTAGTATATGCTTGTATAACTGTTGAACTTATTTTAATGAAATTTATTATAGAGATAGCTTAAGCCCTAGGGAAAGATATAGGCTACTATTTTATCTGGAATTTCAATAAATTCTTAATTCCGATGCAACTGAACTCCACGCAGACGGAGTCGCGGGCTATAGCTAGTCTTCACGTATAGAAAAGTTATGTCAAACACAACATGAATTGCTTAAAAAATAAAGATAAGAAATCAGATGTATCGATAGCAGCTGTCGGATCTCGATTCGATTAGTCGTTAAGTAGTTCGACTACACAGCCACAGGCGCGGTTCGTGATGGTAATGATTAGTGATCTGTGGCGATTATCATAGCTATTACCGATTTTGTGCTGCCCAAATTATCGTGTCGTCATTATGTGGGAATGAAGATGTTACAACTTAATGAAGCGCAACTGTTGAGCCATCGTTGTCGAAATCGTTCTAATCATTACCTTACCAATTTTCAGAGTATGTCCATGCAGTGTGTTTGTTTGTTGTGCATTATTGTTTACTAGTCACTTGCGCGTGCGCATCTATGGATGCTCATAATTGGAATAATATACCTAAATTTCTTTTGTTTTTTTAGTGACGTATAAAGAGGAAACGAGACATAAAACAATTTGCTGTCGTGTGAAACTGTGTAAAGCAAGGTGTTCTAGGTGACGAGGCTAGATCAGACGGTTGGGTAGAAGGAGGCGTGCCTTCTTAGGTGCGTTTTAACTACTCTAAGCAGCCAGGAACGATTCAGGCCCAGCTGATCGACAACCGGCTGGGAGATACTACGACCTGGGGCCTTAGCATGATCGCTTATAGCAAGGTTGAAACAATATTGAAACAGAGACACCGCTCTTGCTGCGTATAGCACCATCTCGATCTCAGTGTGGGTTTAATATTAATTTGGGCGATCATGGTTAGGGGGCTGGTCGCCCGTCTGGGGGGTCACAATTGGGTTAACCTGGTGACCCCTCCCTTGGCGTAAGCCCAGCTCGTTTACCAACATACCACTGGGCCGGGTATGGGGTTCTTATCGAGTCCTACGGCATATCCAAGGGGCAGACTTGTCAGCTTTAGTCCCTTGCGAATCGTATAAAGAGACTCTCTCGCCCTAAAAAGGTGACGAGGCTAGATATGAATAGTTAGGCACTATTATTTGAAAACATTTGTTGCCGAAGAGTAATTCTAAGATGCGGTGTTTGAAATTCGAAACTCTTACTCACGTTGCGTGCGATGTCACCACTTGCAGCAACTTGCAGCTGTTACTAATTCCTGAGACTACATGAAAAAGTTTTAATTTAAAATCTCAAATTCTGATTAGTTTAATGATTTCTAGTGCATTATCTTTTGTTATTGCAAAGAAAGTCGAATTCTGATTAGTTTAATGATTTCTACTGCATTATCTTTTGTTATTTCTCCCTCCAGAACTCTTAGTCATCATACCTCCGCAGTTCGACGTACCAAGTTAGAAGACTCGATTAGATGTGTAGCCCGTATAAAGCTTCTAAAATATTACTCGCGGTGGAAAACTTGAGAAGGCAATATAGGATGAACTGACCGGATGTATAGTATCTATTTTACTTCTGCATTTCAAATTCAAATTCAAATACATTTATTTCAGGTTACATTAGACCCATAAAATACAAAATTACAAACAAAGATTACATACCAATTAATGAAAATGTCATAAATAAAATATCATAAATTTTCGCAAATGTCAATCAGAATAAAATAAGAGAAAAAAAAAATACAAATAAAATTAATATTAAGTAAAATCATACATTATAAATGAACATTATCAAATTTACATAAAATCACTAATTAAACATAACAAAATTAAAATTGACACGTTTACACATTTGACTCAGCAAGTATGGCTGCAAACTCAGTTGAGGTATACCTAGAGACTTAAGGCTTGGCATAGTTAAAAACTAAGTTGACGCATATTTTAAAACTCAGACACCGTACGAGTATATTGAGAACCTTAGTTGAGCCATATTTAGAAACTTAGTCGTAGCGTACCTAAAAATTAGTTGCGGTATACTTAAAAACTGAGGCACACCTAGACGCTAACGGCATCCGTATTTTGACAGCACAACGATAAACCTTCACAATCATTATTTGAAATTAATCTTCACTGCATTCAGCAAAAGTAGGTTGCGTTTACAGTTAAGGCATTCGGAGTATACTTTGATATTATTAGTATAGGTTGGGCCTTTCGTCATGGTCGGCGGGCCGCTCGGAATGCCGAAGATGATCCTCCAGCGCCACTAGAGCGTAAACTGTCGAGCTGGCGTTGGTAGACGTATCCGAGTAACCAGAGCCTGCTGCGATCGTTTAAACTATGTCGAAACCACTGTGAAAACGAGATGCAGCTATCGCTGTGTTAGCGGTGTCTCGTTCATATATTGTTTCATCTTGCTTGCTCTATGCGCTGCGCTCGCGCGTGGCAAGTCTCCAGTGGCCAGGGAATTCGCTGGACCGTGCTGGCACACGATGATTTTATTGCAAAGGAACAAAAACTTCGACGGAAACGTAGAATCAGTATAACTGTGGTAGCATTCGGGATATCGTATAATACATTATTTTCAGCTTCTACCATAAACTTTTACAACAGTCTACATCTACAGTAAATATCGTTACTTACTCTAATTAGGGTAGTATTTAAACGAGTGACTGTAAATGAAAATTTTAAGATACAAAAATAATTAATTTGGGTTATTGTATTACTAAGTGAGCGACTGACTGCGAATGACGATAAATTAACAGAACAGTAACTTATAAACATTAATTCGACTTACTTCAAATACAAAATGAGAAGCTTCATAATATTTGAGCGACCTAATATTTGTTTGAGTGACACTCAAACAAATATTATGTCCTGCATTTTTTTCAGTATTTAGCAAATTATTTATTTATGTTGAGCGGCATTTTATCTTAAATGAGGTGTTTCCAATAGAAAAACCACTTTGAAAAATACCATAATGAGCAGAGTACTTTGGCTCAAATTTCTTTTTAATCATTATTATTAATTTTTGAAAATTAATAACGAGAGGAGGAGAGGAGCCACCCCTTGTACTACTCTCCCCCCTCTCGGCGATGCATAGTTTTCGAGATATTAATTTTTGAAACGTTCACAAACCTAATCTCAAAATGTATGGGAAAAGGTTGGGTTGTGTATAAGTTAATCATGTTTGTGCCACACCTTAAACCTATTTAAGAATTAAAAGATGTTAAATTGGAAGATCTTAATAATATGATTTCAGTGGTATAGGTTCCCATAGAATACGGTATGACGCTGCGCTCGCTTCGTTCGCTCCGCTACGCATGGTCGTGTTCTGAACCTAACCTAACCTACAGTAGGCAATTTTGTCCCCTATTTTCTTTTGTGATGGCGGGGGGGCTTTGCCCCCCGTGCCCCCCCCCCCCGTCCCCTTGCCCTTTTTTATACCAAAAGATGCCGTCTCTGTATTTCTAGTCGCTCACATAGTAATTTAGTCGCACGTTTAAAATTTTAATATCCAAAATCGATTATTCTAAACACACTTTTTGTAAGCTCATTCTGGATTTTATTATTAATTAATATTCGTCGTCAGTTTAGTTAATTTTTCGCTTACTCAAATTCATACTGCTCAAGTTATTAAGATAGAATCTCATCATCAGTCGCTACCTGTTTTTTTATTCGATCGGTTTATTATTCCCCCTCTAATTATATTACTTTCTTTGCATATAAATGTCCGCATAATTACTTTAAAGTTGCTAAAGAAGGAAAACTGATTTAAATCTAAAATTACTGAATCGATATAATAATATGTATTTTAAAAATTCATAGCCACGTTTGTGGTTCCGGGTTTGATCCCTGGTGCGGGAGAATTTTATTGAGTTTTCTGTTAAGAAAATTCACAAAAGCAGATCGGGATCTGGAATTAGTGCACAGGAATGCAAAAGTCTCGCCCCCTATTACATGGGACCCAAAAAAACATTCCAACTGGGCTGCAAACTGCAATTGCCGGCAGCACGTGCAGTGCAACTGCGTGCACAGCAGCATTGGACGCAGTTGCAGCTGTAATGATTCCTAATCTTACGGTTACGTATGTTTTTAAGCCATCAATTTGCGAACTGCGAAATTATTCGATTGATCAATTCGTTTTCATCAAATGTATCGTAATGGTTCTGAACGTAAAATAAAGTGTTGTGTAGTTTTGTTGTTCGTAATTCACTGCCAATTTAGTACAGCCTTATACATAGCAAGGACTCGCCCACAGATCGCCCACGAGAAGCGTGCTAGCAATGAAACTACATTTTTATTTATGTGTATCCAGTTCAAAATCATTGAATACTTATACCTTGTCTGTTGTGGTTACCTAGCGTTTCAGCACACATCGGTGACTGCGTTCAATTTGCAAGAGATCCGGGATATCCGTAGCAATTACTTTCTGGGGATATTGAAATTTAAATGTTTTTTATTTTAATTATTGAGTATTTGCGATATAATAAATATATATAAATATTTAATGCCAATAACAATTCATAGTACATTTACAGATAAGTGGGATTTGCTACTAAGTATTTAAAGGTGTTTCAAAAAGTTCTGATATTTAACTAAGTTGTTCAGCATCATACTGAACAACTTTCATTGGAACTAACTCTGGAAATCGCCAAAAAATCTGCTGTTTCATACAAAAGTTCAAGACATACTCAAACCGAATTGTATGAAGCAGTCGATTTTCTGCCGCCATTTCAGAATTGGTTCTACATAATAGTGAAAGTTGTAAAGTGTGATGGTCTCGACAAGTCACATCATATCAGTACACCTTTTTAGAACTTAAAAACATTCTCGAAATTGTTCTAGACGGTGTTCGAGTGGGCCTGAAACATTTTACAGTCTGTTTTGTTCGGTTAGCGAGACGTGTAGCGAGTTAATCGTAAATTCGCGGGTTCGTTCCCGTCGGGAGCAATTTGGACGCTATTTATAGCGACTGTGTGTCTCCTGTGTGAATTCAGGGTGGTGATTTTGTAACTCATCGTTGATCGACAATCGTTATCAGACTGCGTGATTTAATAAAGAAGAGCGAAATTATCTTCATTAGCTATAAGTATTGGTTGATTTATTCAACAAATATACCATGACTACTTAAAAGACGACATTACAAAATGTTAAACATTTTAAAAATCAGTTTTAATCAAACAGAATTATCAAATCGATGCGATAGTCGATTGCCGATGAGTTACAAAATCACCCACCAGGGTACTAACCATAATCGCTTCCTTGATGATGATTTAATCAAAGTAGGTATTTTTATTGCTTATAAAATTTACACAACATTCACTTATTCGAATGTGATGGATGTGCTTGTATGTTTTCCCAGCCTAACCACAGAAAGGACACAAAATCACTACCAATTAGAAATTATTCTTTTCTTGGAAAATCCTCCTGAAATCCTCTTTAACTATATTAGTAGCTTTGGGGATCTCTGCGCCTCCCAATTTTATAACCCCAGGCTTAGAGCAAAATTTGAATTTGAATTTGAAACTTAGTCCTTCTTGCATTTCGCCATTTCGCTCATCGCTGCGGTTTTATACTATCGCAAGGCCCCATACCAAAACTGCAACAGATTCTTAACGAGGCGGCCCTGTCTGCACATATGGCGTTAATTAATCTGCGCAGGCGGCCGCGCGCCGCGGCAAATGTGAGCGCGGCCATTTCGCCCGACCGGCAAAGGGATCGCCCATTCGGGTGGGTTATTGTCTAAGAAAAAATCTATCACGATCGCTTATAATTTGACAGCCATTGCGCCGTGAACACAAGACTCTGCGCCGACTGCCTTTTACAAAGGAGCGATGGATGGGCTGCGACTGTCAAATTGTAAGCGATCGCGATAGCATGTTTAACCGACTTCAAAAAAGGAGGAGGTTATCAATTCGGTTGTATTTTTTTTTATGTTTGTCACCTCATAACTCCGTCATTTTTAAACCGATTTCCAAAATTCTTTTTGTATTCGATAGAGTATACTGCAAGAGTGGTCCCATGGTCACCAAAGTCAGGATCTGATGATGGGATCCCATAGAAAATAGAGGAAAACACTAAATTAGGGTTTCTTTAACTGAAAAGATTTCATTCACTAAAAAGTAAAAAATATTTTTTTTTTACAAAAATAAAACCGACTTCAAAAACACTAAAAACTTAAAAATAATATAAGAATAGGTTCAGACAACATCACACTTCTATATTGAAGTCGGTGACAAATTTTAACATTTTCTAGGAGATCATGGTTTGGCGCCGACTTCAATATAGAAGTGTGATGTTGTCTGTACCTATTCTTATATTATTTTTGAGTTTTTAGTGTTTTTGAAGTCGGTTTTATTTTTTGTAAAAAAATTTTTTCTTAGACAATAACCCCCCCGGCTCCACGGTTTGACTGACGAGATATTATGTCGATAAACGATTCGCAGTTATCATGGCAGTATTGGCGTCCGTACTGACTGTGTTGTGTCGACGCTTTGCCGAGCACATACCAGTAGGCCTACTCTCGAACCATTTCCAATCGATCGACATTGAGATTGTGATTTTTTGTACGCTTGCTTTTCCACATTGGCACAAAATTTGAACCGTATTGTGGTGATTTTGAGTGAACCAAACTCGGTGCTATCTAATTTTATCAAAATACGCATCCACTTTGTCGCTAGTGTTCATTGATTTACTACCAAACGTTTGGTAGTAAATCAATGCTAGTGTTGCTAAAATAAGCGTAAGTAATTATATAACATCTTAATATTAATGTACTACATGGGTATTAGTTTTTTGCGTCGATTGCATTATTGTTACACTTACTTTTAATCGTAATACTGCCTAAACATTTTGACTTGGTAAATTGCGTTAATTACACGCGTGCAATTTTTACATTTATTTCTTATAAGTTCTATAAATGAGTACTAAGTATAATAAATTACTTAATTTTATATTTAATGCTATATTTTATTTTTGGTTTTCAGAGTAGTACTATAGTAAAAAAATATTTGCCGGTAGTTCTACCGGCTGAGGCGGTAGTAACACGGTTAAATGAATTTCCCGTCTTACTACCGGTAGTAAGACTTGGTAGTAACAAGGGTAATAAACGGAAAAATCACAATCTCAATGCCGATCGATTGGATTTGGTTCAAGAGTAAGCCTACAGCCCTGGCGAAATTTCAACTGTATTGATTTCTTTTTGTACTTTGCCCATCAGTGAATATATAAATTTTTTTACAAAAAATAAATCCGACTTAAAAACACCAAAAAAGTCATAAATAATATAAAAAATATCATAAATACTAAAACAATACATACAAAATCACAGTTTTATATTGAAGTTAGTACAAAATTTTAACTAATTACATTAATTGTTTTTTAAAGTGAAACATTTTTACCTCGCCTCCAATTTTTTCGTCCATCTATCGCATGTCGCCACAAAAACATGAGATCTTTCATAAAATAGGTTAGGATGCTTCTATGCTCTAAGTGTAAATCTTTGACTTTAAATCTGTATGTGTGGCAGTGGTTCGATCCTGGTATAGAGCGTTACCTATATTTTTCATAAATTGTTTTTTTTATTATTTTGTTTTTTTATTGATTTTTGTTTAGGTATTTTATTAATTTGTTTTTTTTTAATGTCTCGATTTTCCTTTGATCCCATCACCAGATCTTGACTTTGGTAACAATGGGACTAATCGAGAAGTAAACAAAGAAATAATTATTCAAACGGGCCAATAAATGAGAGACACAAACAAATGAGAGCTACAAACATAAAAATTAAATAATAAAAAACAAATAGTCATAACCTCCTCCCTTTTAAGAAGTCGGTTAAAATAAGCTCTTTTAAATATATAGTCCAATTTCTTTTACCTACGGCTTTTTAGTTAATAAGAATGGGCGCAGCGCAAGAACCTTATCAGCTCTATCTGAAGTATCGAATCTCAATAATACTCATGTGCTTGTAATAAAAAGTTGTCACATATACTTACACATAAAAATGAATGACAACATTTGTTTGACGAATTGTTTATCAATTGGGGACTTTTTCTTTATGGTACATAATTTTAAGTAAAGTAGATACTCTACTCATAGTCCTTCAACCAAATACTTACACGCTCGAATTCTGACAATAATTGTATCAATCATTGTTAACAATAGATTGAATAGGTTCGAGCAATAATAATTCAATTAGATTTCTATAGTTTGCTCAATTTGGTTATGTTAATACATATTCGATTGTTGCTATTTGAAATATATTACATTCTCTACTTTTGGAATAGTAATTTATTGAGATTTAACTATCTGTCTCAATTGCTCCTACAGGCAAAGCTTTATAAAATCATGTATATGACATATATATTGTAGTAATGGTATATGGATTGTTGTGACATTATTGTAATGTTGGCGATTTAAAAGAGGGGGTCCAAAATTAGACCTTCCGAGTTTCTTGCCGGTTAGAAAAGTTTCCCCCAATTTCTAAACATGTGTAGAGTCAACAATTTTGTTTAACTTGTATTTGCATACATCTAAATTATGATAGGGGTGTATGTGTACATACAAGGATTACGTAATTATTTGTTAAATATCATAGACATGTTGTTGCTTAATTAGAATTCTACGTTTTCTTTAACGTCAATAAGTCCCTGCAAATTTTAACTGAACTGATTTGAACTAACAGCGCCAGCGTTAAAAATTTAATAAGGATTGTTGAGTATCTATTTAAGATTTTTTGAATAATAAAACTTAAGAAAGGTGTTATAACCATTTCCAAAGTTGTTTTTTACATATCTTACGCAAAAGTAAAGGAAAAGCAAGTTTTTGATATTGGTACTGCTTTACTTAGGTATGAGTGCATTGCGTTATGGTATAGCGGTAAAGCTTCTTTATTTACACTGCTAGGGCTGGCTTCGTGGAATCTAATTAGAAGTAAATGCCTCATTACTAAACAATAATAGGGATTGTCGACTAAGAAAGTAATAAAAAAATAATATGAAGCCTAAAAAAAGAAGATCGTTCGAGATTTCTTTACCAGTAAATAGTTAAGGAAAAATATGAAAACCGTAAATATGTACTTATATAGTTAGGGACATACACTTTGTACGGAACCCTTGATGCGTGAATCCAATCCGCACTTGGACGTTTTATTTTCAAATAACTAGCCGAAAACCCGAAGCTTTAAAACTTTCGTGAGTAAAATAGTGAGATATACGTCTTCATTTCACTGTCATTCGTGTTCACTTATTTCCCTTGAAGCTGCTTTTATTTTTGCGTGGAAATTGGCACAGCCCTAAGTGGCTTGGCCATAACGATAGTCTGTCTGTTACAGCACGTCTCCAGTTACGGGCCGTAACGAATGCAGTACACATGATCCCTTTCGCTTTTATCAGTAGCCCCGGCACTCCGCCTTTTGGCCGCCTCGTTATATTGATGGCATTGATTTTTGCAGACGAGTGACCTTTCACGCGTTTTAGGATATAAAAATGACATTCTTTTATTTGAATTGTTTCTGCGTTATGTTCAAGTGATTGAAATTGATGTTTATAAGGTATAAATTACATGATCATCATCACAGCTCATATACGTTCTCACCGAAGGGCTCGTGCCTACCTTATGTTAGTATGATTAGGCCTGAGTCAACCACATGATGACTTAAGACTTGCTTAGATTTGGATTTAGATATGTGAACTCCCATATGGGTAGTTTACACCTATAAATCTCCCACAAGACAAATAGGCTCAATTTCCTATAGAGTGAATAATAATTGTTTTGTCTGGTTTCTTGGTGGTCCTTAATTATATAAATATGAAACTAATTTGCAACTATTTGAACGCGATGACTAAAATATAATTTGTGTTCGCTCTCTTAAGACGATCACTACTTGTATTTTCAAAATTCTGTAAGGATAAATTGTATGTCCCTAACTTTAATGTTTCAAAACATTACCTTAGTTAGAATAAAGAATCGAAAAATTATTAAACGACAACTAAATTTCTTATGAGACTCTTTTGTCAAATGTCATGTCTTGTGGAGCAAGGCTGTTCCATTTTACTTATTACTTATAATAGCTCGTTAGTGGAAAGAAACACTGTATTTATGAACAGCTACTTGATTTTGTTTTTGGAAATAAGATAACATTACAAAGTGAACGGTATTCCACTTAATGCTGAAGGCACAACGTCTCTCTGTTCCTCGCCACTTAATCAACATCCGTTGCTAAAAAATGGGCTTGTTCCAGAACAATACGTTTTTCACTCAAATTGACAATGACCATTCTTCGTCATTCACATTACAACGGACGCTTTGCCAGCCTTCGACTCCTATCTGAATTATCGATGGAAACACAAATGACATTTCTTGTTTACAGGGTTACATTTGTTGTTAAACGATGATCTCCTAGAAAGTCTTAAAATTTGTCATCGACTTCAATATAGAAGTGTGATGTTGTCTGTACCTATTCTTATATTATTTTTAACTTTTCAGTGTTTTTGAAGTCGGTTTTTATGTTTTGTAAAATATTTTTTATTTTTAACTTTTTAGTGAAAGACCACCCTAATGAGCTGGTATTAAATTAGGGTAAAAAAGGGTTTCCCTCGATTTTCATGGGATCCCATCACCAGATGGGACCCTGACTTTGACCACCCTCAGAGTATACTCTATCAAATACAAAAAGAAATTTTAAAATCGGTTCACAATTAGCGGAGTAATCACGTAACATACACACAAAACACGTTGGACACACCTAAAAATTTAAGGGATTTTTCTCGTTTTTCATGGGATCCCATCACCAGATCCTAACTTTGGTGATCATGGGACCATTTTCGGAGTATACTCTATCGAATACAAAAAGAATTTTGAAAATCGGTTCACAAATGGCGACGTAATCGCGTAACATAAAAAAAAACTTACGCATCGAATTGAGAACCTCCTCCTTTTTTGAAGTCGGTTGAAAATACTGAGTGATGTGTATATGCGCCTGCGCGCGCATCGCTCGGGCAAGTCGTAATAAAGTAACTATAAGCCAGTGCGGTTGTTTATCTTGTTTACCCACATATTTCTCACTGAGACTCTGTAACAGAGTTGTCTGCATGGGTACCTCTTCAGACTCAGGTTAGGGCTCAGACAGTTAGACAGTGTCTTTTCGTCTCAATTAGATGCACGCCACTGAACTACAAATATGGTCTGAGCGACAGTAGACAGGATAATTGTTGCCCAAATAACCAAGTATATTTTTAACAGTAGTTTAAAGTAGCCCGATAACAGTATTGTGAATACCTATGATTTTTGATCAAACACGCTATAATAAATAGAGGAATAATGGAGTTCTTAAAAAAAACCTCAGTGTTGTATAATTCAGAAAAAATATGAGGTCGAAAGTGGGATACGTATTGCCTTTAAATAAAATGATATCCATACGTTCGTCCGTGTGAGCGAGACGAAAACGAGACTTTTTAATGTAGCCAATCAATTATCTGCATTCTGATTTTAAAATAAGAATCTCTTTTAAAACTCTGGCCACTGGCTCGTCTCTAAACATGAAAGGCTGGGGTAAATGGGGTGTGCGGAGAAACAAGGTTCAACTCAATGTGTGGCCCGTAAGCTTGAAGCGGCTCTCAACGCTGTTTGTTTAAATAAAGGCGTGCTTTGAACGTCTTATATTGCCAATACTTTGACTGTTTTCCTTTGAAGTGTTGTCTATTCTTTTTACCCAACTGTGCGATGCAAAGAGTAATGTGTTTACCCGCCTATAATATATATTATGTTGTTTGTGGCGCCCTAGAGGCCAAACGAGTGAGTAGATTTTGTTGAATTTTATTTTAATCGATGCGATTGATCTTGCGAGTGGCACAAAGGACATTATGACAGTAATCAAGTTTCAATATGGCGTCTGCCAGGCACCATATTGTAAAAAGCAAAGATTTAAGTCGACATTCTATGTGGAGTAGGTTATCATTGAATAAGTATTTAAAAATAATCTTCAGGTTTCTCTTAGAATTTTTAAATTCAATCATAAAAATATAAGCCATTTTAAGATGCTAGCATTGATTGATTCCCACTTAAGTTTACAGAAATATGAACGTGAAATTATAAACTGAATAGAAATAAAGAACCCCAGTAGTCTGGAATTAAATATAGCAACTATATCATTCGGAACCCATTAAATTTCTGGAATGGATTATATCTTCCAATCAAGGTCCTGACTGAACGTCAATGTTCAATTCTAGACTTGTTTATTTCTTTAGCAATTATTGTCGCATTACAATTCGTCAAAAAAGTTAGGTATAATTGAAATAAATACTTAAGATTGTATATAATTATCTCTGAAATCACCAGTGCCTGAGATATTGAAAAACGCTAGTTGTTAATAGACTTAAGCGAGTAGCGGAACGAAGCTGGGAAAGCGCGCTAAATCAAAGACAAATAAGTTAACAATTGCGAGACATTGACACAAAAGACGAGACAAAGAGTGTGTTAAAGGCCCGTTATTGATTTCATCATTATCACATCATACCAGCAGGTGTAGCAAAAGCGGCCAAGACTAGGCTCGAGTCACACAATTTATCTCACAATTTTAGTGACATAATATCTACGAGTATATCTTAAGGAGTAGCACCACAGAACACAGAAAGCCCTCTTTCTGTGTTCTGTGAGTAGCACGGTAGCGCGTATTTAGTGTGGCTGACGTGATAACATTTTCTTGAAGCTCGTCAAGGAACAAGTGTGTCTGAGTTTTATCACAAATTTCTTGGCGTGCCTGTGCGCCGACTGCTGTGGTTGTAGCATAAGGGCTTTAATACTTTGGAAGATGAAGCAGCAGTCGGAGAGCAAAAAATTTGCGATAAAACCCAGTCACACGTGTCCCTCGACGAGCATCAAGAATTTTTTATCACGTCAGTCCCAGTAAATACGCGTTACCGTGTTACTCTTTAGAGATTTAGAGATTATGTTACTGAAATTGTGAGATAATGCGTGAGGCCAGTCTTGGCAGCCCGTGCTACGCCTGCAGCTGTAAATTGGACCTTCCGAGGTTCTTATCTATTATTTTTCTCGTGGAGGCTCTCCCAATTTCTGTACAAGTGTAGAGAGATATAACTATTTTACACCCGACTTGTATTTGCAGACGTCACAATTTTTCGATGTATGTATATACAAGGTTAAATATGTTTTATTCAAATTTTGTTTTGTTTTCGATATCAATAAGTGTAAAGGTGTTTTGAATAGTTTTTGAATTTGAATGCACCCATACACGTTAAGACTTTTTGTTTGTTTGGTATGCTATATAAAATTATTAGTATGGCTCTGGTTGTTTGGTAGCTATATATTAGTATGGTTCGAAAATGTATGTTTGTCGCCAGTTTCTTGCGTTGAGGACAGAAATACATTAAATAAGGTAGTAATAGGTTAGGAATACTATACTCTGTCCACTCGTTTATTTTCTTTTTGACAGTTTGAAACAATTCGAAATTAGTCTACCGATTCGACTTGAAATAATAATCGATATTGTTAAAGAAGAACTTTCAATCGAGTTATTGCATCGAAATAATTTTTGTTTAAATATTAATTATTCGTTGATTAGTTTAATTATGAATGAAATAAATAATTACTTATTTAATAAGTTTTTATTGATAATAATAAGTTTTTATTGTTCTTCACTCTTAGTTTGAACTTAAATTCCAAGATTTGCATACCTAAATAATTAATCATGGAGACATAGACACTATTATTTTCTTGTTTTTATTAAATTTCCAGAAACAATACTTACAAGAAGTCAAATATTTTTTTTCAATATGATCGATTTATCTTATTTCAAGACCTGTTTTATAGTCTGTGATTGTTTGTTATGCACAGGGCACTTCACTAAGTGGGCGTTACCCGTCAATAAAGTACGACATTTACTGTAATACATTATTGACATTATTCCGATAAAAATACGGTAATTCATCGGCGCGAACTGTCAAAAAGAAAATAAATGAATGGACAGAGTTTATGACTATGGTTGGTTGATAAATAAATTATTATTATTATTGTTGGACATGAGCCTCCCACAAAAAGCATTCGGGTAATCGCCCCATTGCCTCGTGTGGAAAGATGATGATGAAATAAATAGGTAGCTGGTGGTGGAATATTTACCACCACGTCTTTACTGTTAACTGTGCACTCGTGACTGTTCATGTAAAATTGAAATAATTACGTGTAATTGATATACAGAGTCACAGTGAAAACTCATAACCGGTATGAACCAGACTGCTAAAGTCAGCTAAAATTGTTTTTGAGTTATTCGTTTAGTTATGAGTGCCTTTGACATAGGATATGAGTTTTGACTATAATAATAGGTTGGGGAAAAAGTTTCTTCGCATTTTTTAAGAAAATTCAAAACATTTTTTAATATAGTTTATTTACATTTAACTAAAGTATGTAGGTACCATTTTGTTCGATAACTTTTTGCCATCTTGTAGGTAGGGACATGATCCCATTGCTATAGAAATTTTGGGACTTCTGGTCAAAATACCGCGACAAGTGGTTTTGGCAGTCCTCTCGTGATGTTAACCTGACACTGCCTAAAGAATTCTGAAGAGACCGAAACAGGTGGAAATCTAAAGGTGCAAGGTCAGGACTATACGGCGGATGCATTAACACCTCCCAGCCAAACTCTCTTAATTTTTGCTGAGTGGCTAAAGATGTGTGAGGTCTAGCGTTATCATGATGAAAAACCACACCCCTTCTGTTGATTAATTCCGGCCGCTTTCTCTCAACTTCTTGCTTTAATCTCATCAGTTGTTCGCAGTAGAGTTCAGAATCGATGGTCCTGCCTGGTGGTAACAGCTCATAATGAATAATGCCCTTCCAATCCCACCACACACACAGCATCACCTTGTTGCGAGTTAACCCGGGTTTCGCCACAGTCTGTGAAGCCTGACCGGCCTTTGACCACGACCTTTTTCGCACGTTCTTGTCGTACGTGATCCACTTTTCATCACCAGTTATCAGCTTCTTCAAAAATGGTTCGGTTTCATTACGTCGTAATAAAGAATCACAAATGAGTACACGGTTCATTAGGTTTCTTTCAGTGAGCTCGTGAGGTACCCAAATGTCGAGCTTTTTTGTGTACCCAGTTTTTTTCAAATGCGCCAAAACTGTTTTGTGGTCAATTCCCAGTTCTTCAGCTACGTCGTAACTACTGACATGAAGATCTTGCTCCACTTTTTCAAAAATGGCATCCATTTTATCTGTAATAGGGCGACCAGAGCGACGTGCATCTTTGACATCAAAATTTCCGGATTGAAAACGCTTAAACTAAATTTGTGCTACTCTCACAGACACTGCACTAGGTCCATAAACATCGCAAATTTTTTTCGCGGCTTGCGTTGTATTTTTACCTTTTTTGTAGTAAAATTTTAAAATGTATCGAATTTCTTCATTAGATTCACTCATCTTGGCGGTACGAAAAACAAATGAAAATCACACATTTTCCTAATTTGAATTTGGAATTATGTTCTTTAAAATTTAAACTTTCAATGATACCAAAACCAGCCAGATACAAATAGTATAGCCAAAGAGATTTTATTACAAGTTTATACATACTATAATGCGAAAAGACTTTTTCCCCAACCAATATATTGGTGCGAGTGTAACTCGCGCACCGGTGATTAAGTACATACAAACCTATTTATTAAAGTATTTATGTTCCTAATTATGCATAAACTCACGGCTGTCTGATTTTTTACTTAACATGTTATAAAACCTTGCTTCTTGTCAAATTTCATGGTTCTAGGTCAACGGGAAGTGCCTTATAGGTTGTGATTCCGCTGTGACATCGCAAAAATTTTGGAAGATATGTGACATCTTTTGATCGCGTTGCCTTAAAAGTATGTTTTTTTTTCTTATAGACGAAAGAGACCGTATACTCGAATATTTGAGTTTGATATCTTTACGCCTTCCTGAGAAAAAAGGTCGTGAACTCGTGACAGACCATCGACGAAGTTATCCTATAAAGGGTCCGTTCCTCAAAAGGAAAAACAAACAAATAAATTAAAAATAATTTTCGTTTTAAGTGCACCCGCATGGTGGTCGCTACAACTGGCCCAGTTTAAGCTTCTGTGGCTATTCCTTACTTACTCCATTAACCCGTCAACACCCAGTCGCGGTCAGCGCGACTCGCTCCTAATATCTGACACACTGGTTTAATAAACCAGATCTCAGCAGGTGCTTCGTCTGACAGCTGCCAGATAATTGTCACCGCAGATATAATGGGCTGCGCGAGCGCCGCCTCATTCTGGTTATGAGGTACTGACGCAGGGTTGATAAAGCGGAGTCTTGATGATAAATACTTATAAGTATATCAAATGTTTGAAGCATTTCGACAATAAAATGAAGGGAAAATGGTGTTCGATTATTCAAAAAACTGGGAAAGTTACGTTCTACTTTAAAACACTTTCATTTGATACCCATATTACATAGGTGGAGAAGGAAAAGCGATTTGACATTTCGGAGCGGCGGCCATATTGAGTTGGAAGCAATGTCACTCACTGTATCGTGTTCTATCCGAAGCATTTCGATATTCAAACTTTCTCCGTGATCGGTTGAGACCACCCGTATCTTTTCGGGTAATTATTTTATTTCCATAGCTTCCCCACAGGCGGCAGCACTAAATGTAACATTTTAATTATCAAAACCAAAGGGGGGGTTCAAGTATTACGTAGCGCCAATCGAGTTCTTGTAAAACGTTACCTTTCTTTTTTTTGCTTGGCAACTCTTACGGGGAATCCCTCGACTAACAGACTCAACAGTTCATACTATAATTTCCTCAGTTACGTAAAAATTGAGTCCCCAAATCACGTCAAAGCTAATATGGGAAGAGCAATGTTTCAATCCGAAAATCAAAAGATAAATGCACAATGATTGTAGGTACATATTAAAAAAATGTAAACATACATGTACTATAATTATATTAAAATGAAATACGGATGCCAGAAGAATCGAGAACCCCTCAGTTCTGTTTGTCAGTTCGTAAACTAGTACCATCTATTGTTAGATTTTACTTCATATGTTTTGAAGTAGTTACCTAATAAGCTTTTGATGTGCTTTTGCAACAGACTCCGTATCGAACTTCATTATTTTAATTAAAAAAAAACCGGTCAAGTGTGACTTGGACTCGCGTACCGAGGCTTCCACAAAAACTTCTCTAAGTATGTAAGCTAAGTTAAGCTCCTAATTATGTACATCTGCTACAAGACCTTGCTTTTTGCCAAAATTTATGATTCTAGGTCAACGGCAAGTACACTATAGGTTTTGAATCCCTTGTGAAATCGTAAAATTTGCGAAAGTATACAACACTAGCTGTGCCCGCGACTTCGTTCGCGTCGATGTCCGAAAACAACAATATCGTGATGTTATATGGCCTAAAGCCTTCCTCGATGAATGGACTATCCAACACAAAAATTTTTCAATTCGGACTAGTAGATCCGGATATTAGCGCGTTCAAAGAAACAAGGAAACAAACTCCTCAGCTTTATAATATTAGTATCATTGATTTACTACCAAACGATTAGTATAGATAATATTAGTATAGATAAACGGTCATACCTTTTGATCGCGTTGACAGACAAGTATGATTTTTCACGACTGAAAGATAACGTAGACCCCAGTAGGTATTTGATTTAAATCTCAGTTTGAGGTACGAAACCCTAAAAAGATATCGAATTTAGTCCGAAAACAATATTTTCTTTCAAATTAATGTATTGAGTAGTTACTTACTGTATTTACGTATTTCTGTAAAATGTGTCATATAATAATTTATTACATTCCAGTTCGATATAGTTTTGTATGCAACTAATAACAGATTGTTCCTATCGGTACCCCATGACCCGTATATTGATCCGGAGATTCGGAGTTCGATTCCCTTTTGGGGAGAAGTTTTTGGTTTGTGGTAGGGCTGAGCCCATCTGTTTAGCTACCACCGTCTTAACTTAACCAATTTTAATGAAATTTGGTATAAAGATAGCTTAAGCTCTTGAAATGGCGTAGAATAATTTTCATCACGAATTTTAATGAGTTCCTTAGAGAACGTGGCATACGGTACGTGATAACTGAGGTAGACTTATCATAAATTAACTTATCATTTAGCATTTGGAGCTCAGGAGCACATTGTGAATATTTTTGTCCACTGTCCTCTACTCAAGCAAAAGAAATTCTATTATATTGTTCACTCATGACTTAATATGTCCATATCAAGCAACTCGTCACTCCTGTTAAAGCAAGTGGTGCCTAGTTCACGCCAATCGTTTAAAGCAAGCCCATAGTTAAAACATGTTCAATTCTCGGTGGCATGCCTGTGTTCCAGTTAATCTAGTTTACGGAAAGGGAGATAGTGAATTATGCGTCTTGTGATTCGTGTTTCATTGATACCGACCACTAAATTGCGGAGAGGAGTGGAGGACTGGGGGCTTATTGTCTTAGAAAAAGCTTATCACGATCCCTTTGAAGTCGCCACGCGTCAATACAAGACTCTTTGTTGACTGATAAAAAACATTGACCGGTTTTTTGCGAATTGATTATTATTTATTTTAAATAACTAATAGTCAACTCGCATAAATAACTTACTTATGATTTATTGTAAACTTTACAGCTTTTTATATTAGGTCGAACACTAGAGAGGTTTCTAAAAAAAACTAAAAGAAAAAAATAACAAAAATCTTTGCCCAAAAATATGCTAAAATACTTGTCACAGTGTTTGTTATTGAACTCCTCCTAAACGGCTTGACGGATTTTCGTGTATATTTGGTAGGTCTGAGAATAGGTCGACGGCTTAGATTAAATCAAAAAGGGCGACGGCCATTTTTTATACCCCAAGGTGATAAGGGTGGTCCATGGACTTATTGATAAATCCATGGGGTGGCCCTATCCAAAACTTTTTTTGGACTATTATTATGGCAAAACATAGATCCCGAGCATATATAGTAATATATCAAGTAGTCCCAGGCTTCCCATCGTGCATAATAAGGGTGTGTGTAGGTAATTTCGTGGAAAAAAAAGTTAGTATAACAGTTGTATATGACTAAAAACCCAAAAAGTGAGTGTTTGTAGCTAATTTCAAATAAATAGTTTAAAAATCTGTGTTTGTAATACCTACAGTTTATTGAAACATTAATAAATTTATGCAAAAAAAGATTTAAGCTCGGGCGGGATAAACATTTTAGTTCTTTGTGTTCATTTCTATAATTACAGTTTATTAAGATTTTTAAAGGAGGTGCGAAAATCAATTGCTATTGGTTGTTTTCTATTGCAATATTATGGAAAATGATATCCTGGCGAGCATAGATATATTCCCGCTCAAGAATTCAAGAATTATGTAGCTGTGTTTATACCTAAATAAATCCTGTATTTTGTTTATTAAGAATTGAGACTTTAGCTGTATCGTTTTTGAAAGACCCAAATATGTATTACATTTGCGTACATAAAATACTAAGAAATCCTTTTTAGCTACGACCCTTTTAGGTGTCACTTTAAAAGAAAAAAAAAGAAATCAAAGTGACTGAAATTTTATGTTTAAATGTGGCAAGCAGCAACTACAAAACTCACAACTATAAAAGCAATTTATATGGGCAGCTCTGCACATTAACAGGCCGCTATGCGACATCAACGCCATCTCCCGTATTCGTGGCGCATGAATCAAGTTGGAAGTCAATAAATAAGCGGAGCAGCTCCCGGCGCGTGCGCACCTCAGGTGGCGTTGCGTTGCGCAACGGCTAATGGACCGGCCTGTGTGACCAGGTGACGTTATTTTGTTAACGGGACGGCAATATAACAAGGCATTTCTGCGGTTAGTGCAAACATAAACAAAATATGGACTATACTATAAGTGTTCTTGAGGATATACATTAACTATAGCTTGTTATGCAGACCCTTGAATTGAATAACTTTCACTATGGGATGGTGCTGAAATTGGGAACCAGTTCTTTTATACAAAAGTTCAAGAGTCGGCTAATGTATGGCGCGTCTGACTTTTTACAATTATGAGACCTTTCTTAAGACTGAGAACACAATAATATACTTATTTTGAAATTCTATTTTTTTTTTCGTATTGTAAGACAACGTCTAAAGTAACATTTTTTATTGTCTTTCTACTGTAAACATGGGATAAATTTTAATCTCTAATGATGAAAACATGTATTTTTCAGAAATAACAGTGTTATTAAGTAACATTTTATAAACTTGACGTGGATTCTGTGTAACAGGGTTTTCACCTCTCCCAAAGGTTTGAGTGCAGTTGTAGGTGTTTACGACATCCACGGGGAGCAATGTGGTGGAAATATTTATTTACCTGCTCTAAAATCGTCACGACATCTACGGACACGGAAGTATCCACAAAAACTAGGTTAAAAGCTGTTTACAGTGATCATGTTCTCTAAATAAGTTATGTGAAAAATCTGTTTAGTAAAATGAAAAAACATGATCCTACGAGAGCACTTATTTAGAAAACGACTAAGCAAAATTACTCGTACTAGCGGTGGAGAACTTGACAGGGATCTTATATTTGTAGACAAACTGTACTATAATTAAGTAAAACTATAATGTTTGAAATACCAACAAAACAAATATCAAAAAAAATAATCCACTTCAATCCATTTACAAAAAACCGAGCTAAAGACAAAATCATAATCTTTAACATCAAAAAACCACAACAGATTGAGCGGGTACGGCTTCCGGCGCACCTGGCATCAGCACGTGCTGGTGTCGGGAGTTTTTTTCACCAAACCCTTTAAGTACTTCTGATCTTAAGAACATATGGTTCCTGTGTAACCTAGCCTGATGATAGGGCTCCCGCAGGTGGTGCAGCTGAGCGCTTTGTCTTTGCATAATAACACCATTATTGTGGGGTTCGGTGCCTGTTTGAATTATCTTGTGGTCTTTTTAATAGGTATGTTTGAATATTATTTTGCGCGCGTCTAATAATGTAGGTGAGGCATATTGTAATGCGTTGATCATTCAGCACTATAATTATTTTGAGCCATTGACGATGATGGGACAGAGGCAAGATGGTCGATTGAAACCTGATTACTTATACATAATTAAACTAAAATTAGCAAACGTAATCTTCATAATTTGTGATCAGCATTTATTTTTGAGCTTGTAACCGCAAGATGAGAATTTATTTCGAAGGTGTACTGGTAATGCCATTCAATAAGATGGTTCTATTATTCTGTGTTCAAATATCGATAATATGCAACGGTGTTTTATAATGTATGCGAATGCAAGTAAAATTGAAAAAAAATTGACTACACGTGATCCGCATTTGGGAGAGCCTTCTCGAGAAGAATCGTCAAGAACCTTGGTAGGTCTAACTTTTTTGTCGCTTCTTTTTTATCCTAACATTCTGCAAATATACTCAAAATATTTGTTAAGCGATTTTGGAAGTAAGTGAGCTATTTATTTGCGCTTGAAAGATGTAATGGAGGAGTTTTCACAAATGTAAGCAGAATTGTTAATTCGCAAATTGAGTCTTGAAACACTGGTATAAAGAAACACTATACAGGTCTAACTATATCGCTATAAATCTTCAAGTTCTCGCCATCTAGACACCGCATGATATACGATACACATCAAAACTTTAAAGCATTCTTTAAATAGTTCGAGTGGTGTCTGTTTTACGCAGACCTGACCCAATGTGAAGAGCTGGCGCAGGAATAGCTGTATAGGAACTACAGGCGTTTTATTACTAGTCACAGCTGTTCGACAACTGGAAAAACATTGAGGTGGAAGAATTTCTTTTTTGGTCTGTTTGTGATCTCGTTGAAGAAGTTGTTGGCAGGTTAGTAAAAATGTAGATATTTATAAAGTGTTATGACGAGCCTTATGCCTATGATGATAGATATGAGTTTAATCGTTCAAAACTACATTATCTATGCTTTGGTCTAATCCGTCTTAAGCGTGATTTGCTAAATAAGCACAATAGCATATAATGTGCTATTACTAAACACAATAGCATATATTGTGCTTGGTTTGCACTGACAATGCGCAAATAAGTCACTTCCAACATAAACTTTGTGTAACAAGCACGCATATATGTATACTTTTTGCAGCAAATATGTTATGTAGAGATGAAAAACTCAGACTTTAGTGAGGCTCAGTAGAAAAAAGGTTTTGAACAAAGAAAAATACCGGCTTAAGTTCTCGGAGCCACCATATTTGGTATTTGTGCGTCAATAGAGGAGATTGTCGCGCTTATTATGGTACATAATGTAAAAGTTATTTTCATTGTGTTCTAAACGGAGGCCGACATGGTTGTGCGTCATACTGGCCGCCGAGCTCTCAACACATCTGCACGAGATTTTGCGCTACATTAAAATTTATAAGTGAAAAATAGTTTCACGTCGTAAAGTCAGTCAAACGTTCAGACAGATTTATCGTAGCTATATTTCATGTAGCGTCTGCTTTCGATGCCTTTTGTAAGTGATTATGGCGAACTTGTAACATTATGTTATATTTACAAGCTGTTCTCTGTGACTTCGCTTGCGTTGAATTTAGCTATATCGCGAGCGCAGTTGTATCACGTGGTCTCTAGGAAACCTATCAAAATTCTCAATAAAATGTAATCTATGTCCTTATGTGTAAAGGTCAGAGAGATAGAGTTACTTTGGCATTAATGATGTTAGTTACGAAAATGTGTACGGAAAAAGCATATTTCATTTAATAACCTATTTTGTCTAAATTATTTGCATTGCGTCTTTAACTACAAGATCAATGGCTGAATGGCAAGATGTAATTCGCTTCAAATAAAACAACAATGTAAGTAGGTACGGTAAGCTCCTATTTGAGCTTTACATTGGCACTACGAAAACCGCCGCTATTACGAGTGGCATAAAACCGGTACAAAGGTCAAACAGTATAGCTTGACAAGGAGCTTACTATACAAGGGCGTAGCGAGGTACGGGCAGGAGGGGGCAGCGCAGCCCGTAACCCCTAAATAGAATCCTGGCTAAGACTATACTATATATTCTAAGATTTTCTTGTTGCCTGCTCCGCCGCCTCCCCCTAAAGAAAATCCTGGCAGGCACACAAATTCAAATTAAACAATCTTTATTCAACATAGGCCTTTACAGGCACTTATTGACGTCAAAATAATAGGGTGAAAGAGAATCAAAAATTCAACATTATTTATTGAACTACCAAACTAAATACGATACGTATAGCAAGAGATATGCTACGTGTGTACATACATAATTATGTGTGATTTTGTTGAGCTTTCATATTTGTTTGTTTTTTGAGCCATTAAATTCGTTAATTCCATCAGGCAGGGGATTCCCCTTCTGTTAATTTATTAAGCACACCTTGAGTGCTGCCAGTAATATATTTTCCTTTTAACCTATGAGGATTACCTTGATGGTTTCAGTCTATTTATGAATCGCGCCACCTATAGAAATGGTTTTTGTATTGTAGGGTTGTCTTAACACCTGGACATGTTTATTTTTGTTATGTAACTTCTATCTTTGACTTGAACTTTATCTTGAGGCTATAAAAGTTTAGAGGTGAGCACCGAGCACATATGTTGCTCGGTTGTGTCCTCGGTAGAGGTGAGGTATTGTGTATGTCCTTGAGTCATCAGAAGAACTCATCCGAAGAGAATCTTTTTAAATTTTTTTATTATTCGGCTTACAAAACTGGAAACAATCAATTGGTATACATGTAAACATTTGCATATCATACTGAACATTAATCAGATTGATCCATCTTGATGTAAGCACAGAATGCCTTAAAAATACCTTATAACTACCTTATCCGGCAAGTTAAATATATAAATATACTAAATATTGAACATTTGACTAACATTACAAATTGCAAATAACTTTTCTTATATTATGTTTCGCTGAGATCAGAGAAGCGTTGAAAATGTCAAAGAGGAAGTGTTTAGAGTTGTAGAAGCTACAGATGCGATACAACGGAGAGACTCGCGATGTCCATACCTATGTCATTTCAGAGTAACTGTTAGTATCTTTCTTTTCGAAATGTAAAATATAACGTAGGGAATGATTTAAAGTTTATTTTAAAATATTGGTACAACTGTGGATCTAATAAGTATCTGCTTGGAAGGGGTCTATGCCCAACAGGGGTCGTTTCGTGGCCGAGATTATCATTGCTACGTTCCGCGGTATGTTATATATCCTATATCTAAATTAAAATAATACGTACTAGGTACGTACTTAAAAACACGATATAAAAAAAGGTGGCAAGTGCAAAATGACTATGGATGATTGTCAAATTTTATACTTAAAAGTAACACGATTGTCACCACTGTGCAACATCATGTTTGATTTCTTGAGTAAAACATTATATTTATCTCATATTAGTTTTACTCAAATAAACACTAATTTGAGTAAAACCTTAATGAAACACAAGTACACATATAATATACAATAATTATGCGGAGCTCCGCATACTCGTGACACGTAGCGCCTAGATGACACTTCCTCTGTTTTTTTAATATTCCTTTCTTTAATAAGTTAAAAGCAATGTTTTCATATGTCACTTGGCACCATTAATGCTTTAGGAGCTTAGTCGAACATTGTCTGCCATTTTGTAATATTCGTCAACTACGAAAAACATATTGAGATACACAATAACGTAGTATCTACAGTCACAAGTCGGCAAGCTTAACATTTGCATTACGAAAGCCGTCGTGTGCCTGTATGTAATGTCAAATGTCTATCAAATAAACAATTTTCTTTCTCTTCTTTCTTTCTTTTACGAGTGCGGTCTCAAGGTCAACATGTAAAGTCTGTCGAGTCACGGTAATAGTATATACTATTACCGTGGTCGAGTTGCTGCGTGTACATTGTCATCAAAACAATCGAGTGTGACGTCACAGCGCCGCGCGGCGCACGCGCACGCGCACCAAACGGGTTGACACCGACCACAGCACAGCCCGCTGGCCGCTGACAGGACGCCACTAAATTGGGTGAACGAGGTGTGACGCCGGCGCAGGAAATTAGGAAATGGAAGCTCCCGATCGTGCGCGCTTTTTGTGCGCCATCTTATTTTAGCCGCGGCTTCCGGCGCGCGTTTGATTGTGATTATGAACCATATCAAACTATTTAGCTGCGTGCTAATCGGATGGGACTAGCGGCCGGGTTGGGATTAGTTGATTTTTTATTACTAAGTAATTATTAATAAGTAAAATGAATCACAATAGAATAGTATATTTTTCCGTAGTAAACACAGACAAATTGAGAAGCAGAGGCTTTTAAGAGAAAGCTATGTTAAGTATTTTAACTTCAATAGTTTTAGTATTTAACTTTCAACCCTTATTTGAAGGGTGGAGTTTTCAAAGACGCATCATCAAGTTTCTACTTATTTTTTTATGATTATTTTATTCAGAAAATGTTAACCACAGGCGCTTGAACGATTCGAAGATTTCGTAGATGTGGTAAAGGCGAGTAGGTCGCATGTAGGAATTTTATTTTTTCTCGTCTTCTGCGGATTTTGGTACGGATATGACAAGACGTGAAATGTACGTACGAGCGTCAGTGTATACGAGAAGGATGTCAAATAACGACTACTTCTGAGTATTCCGCCGCGGCAACATATAGGTCTCCTCGAAGTTCACAGATAATATAATACTACAGTACAGTATTCTTCAGAGAGATAGGTTCATGTTACATGTTGGCATAACTAGTAAAACAGATCTCTAATTTTGTTATGGCGACGTGCTATTAATCTATGAGTTTTGCAAGACAGGCGATGGTCGACATTGAAGTTGATGCTACCGCAGCCATCACATGAACTGGGCATGGAGACAGGTGGTCCGCGGTATAGTACCAAAGCATCTTCTCACTCCAATGGGGGTAAATCGAAACGGTCTTTCCTTGCAGATGTAACAGTAAGCTGATCGGAGGATTTTTTGTTTTCGTAGAAATTGAACGTTCAATTGTTCTTCTTTTGGTAGGATAAAGTTTATTCAAGATAGTGTTTATAAGTTCGTCATATAGCAATATGGCTTACATAAATAGGTACAATATTGAAACTTGAATGAGTTCAAATATGGAAACCGCTCATTATTTAATAAGAAAGTAATTTTCCCTGAACGTAATGAATGAGGAAAGTATTAAAACTGTATAACCAATTGCTCATTATGACAATGAAGTTAATTACAGCACAGAAGTGTTAATAGTTATAAATGTTCGATGATTTAACTTATGTTTATTATCTTTCCGTGGTTGAATATTAAATAGCTATTACTTTAAAATTTGTTTGTAATGGTTGAATTACTACTATGTAGGATGTTACAAGAAGTAATTATGTTATTCAGAGTTTGTTCAGACTATCAAACTCAACAAAGTTTCGGTTCGTTTCAGTTTGACGAATTTACATAACCTCATAATCACCATTACTTTTTGAGGGTGTCTTATACAAAAATGTTACCTATATACATTAGGTATGTAAGAAAAGAGCGTGACCGGATTTTAATGAAAACCTTAGAAATATGAAACCATAACATAAAATGTAATCGCACGGGACTTTTATTGCTTTTTGATGCTTTAATATTAATAAGGCGTCCAATCTCCATTTATTTTCTATAATCGCTTGGCATCTTTGCGGCATACTCATACGCGGCATCTTCAGAAATTCTACAACTTTCGAGCTGTCGTTAATTGTGTTAAAAAAGTACTCCATTGCATCTCAGCAAGCTCTTCATAAAAATCGCTCTGTTTTGTGTTGAGAAAATTCTTAAGCAAACAGAACTCTTCAAATAGTTTTGCGTCATCTATAGGAATCCTTTATCCCTTAAAAACACTAGAGCATTTGTGATTTTTTTCAATTGCAGATCCTTCTTTAAAGACATCCATTCGAAGCATTTGAAGGATTGTAAGGGCGTTATCCAAAGGGTAGTTTATACATTCTTGGTACAGTGATAATAAAGGATTCTTGGCAAGCAGCTGCACAATCCATTTATCCTTTGCGACAGGCGTCTTATTTGATTTGCCACGATTTGGTCAGTCATCGATGGCTTTTCTTTGTGAATATCTCTTCACCCACTTGCTAACGAAGGCCTTCGACCTTTTCATATTCAAATTCAAATTCAAAAATCTTTATTCAACATAGGCCTTTACAGGCACTTATTGACGTCAAAACAAAGCAAAACAATCTAATTTAAAGAAATTATATTAACCTTGTATGTGCATACATCCTAAATATACTCAAGATGTCTGCAAATACAAGTAGGAATGAAAAAAAAAAAAGTTGATTCTACACCTGTTCGGAAATTGGGAGAGCCTTCTCGAGAAGAACAGGCAAGAAACTCGAAAGGTCTAAATTTTTTATCTCCTCTATATATTGGGTGGCCTGGTCGCGGGACATTTTGGGTCCTTTCGTTTGAGTACAGAGAAACACAGTTCCAAAGCGGGTAGCGTACGCGGCAATCATGGTAAAATATAATATTTTAAGAAAAAAATTGGAGGGAAAACTTATGTTTTTTTACAAAGCATTTTTGGTTATGGATTGTTCTATTCAGTCTAATATTTATTTTAATAAACTGCATTCCAAAATGTAAAATGCCGGTCACGTTCTTGTCGAACATACTGTAAAAGCGATTGTAATTTTATTTCAATCGGTACATGTCTATTATTAAACATGAAAGTTTATTTTTTTCTGAATTTTGATTGTTTTGTCAAGAAAATATAGTATAAGAAAAATTACAGGTTCGAATCCGTTCCATATTTAAAATATTACAATTTTTCATAGCGTCGTTCGTCAATATTACAATTTTGGTGGCGCTGTGGACTCTGCATTTGCCTTCCAATCGGGAGATCCGGGGTTTGAAACCGCCATGTACCAATATGTTTTTGTTTTTCGAATTTGATATGTAAATTTGCTTTACTCGCAGAATACAAAATTCTCAAAATACCAGATTCATAAAATAGGAGATTTTGGACAGGCGAAATTAAAATATTATCATCTATTTATATGATGGTAGGTTGTTACACGACTCTCGTACGGTGAAGGAAAACACCGTGAGCCAATCTGCATACATCTGTGAAGAAATACAATGGTGTATGTGAAGTCGACCAATCCACGCTGGGCCAGTGTGGTTGACTAAGGCCTAATCACCCTAACATAGGGTAGGCTCGAGCCCCTCGGTGGGGACGTATATGAGCTGTGATGATGATCACGATATCAATTTTTTAAAGTTTTTTTCTCTAGTATTTATTTATTTGTTTACTAATCATGAGTCACTTCTACGTATGATGAGTAAATACTAAATATTCAAAAGCTATAAAAACCTGAATATTTCCCAGAAAGAACCGTTTATATCTGAAAGAGTCACGGAGAGCAGCATTACTTGTAACGAGAATAAACAATCCAGGTTAAAGATCAAAGGGTCAATTCCACTAATGATCCACCGCTGCACTGAACCGAAACTACTGCTGCTGCTTTGGACCAATCAGAATGGAACGTTATCGAACATGAGAAAGTCAATGTCCTACACTAAATTATAAGTGGAATTAACCTCTTACCATTATTGTTTAAAATAGTATTAAAGGCCCAGCGAAAGCGAGATGGCACTATACGCTGCAATGTCTCTGTTTCAATATTGTTTTCACCTTGCTCTAAGCGCTTATGGTGAGGCTCCTGGTATAGTCGCTTATCCATCGCTTATCTCACGTGGAACTGTCCTGCTTTTCAGAGAATAGATTTGAAAATTATCTGATAAGTATTTTTATTGTTGGGCGTTCTACCTTTGTAGTTTAAAAGTACAAAAGTTTTTATAATAGCTCGAATTTAGATCAGAATTGTCAAAATTAATAGTTGAATCTTATTATATATTACCATAATAGATAATAGGTCTTATAATTTATCGTTCGTCTGGCGTCGATCGCTTTTCTGGCGTCGTGTGCTTGTCTAGGTTTGAGCGCTTGCCTGGTATAGAGGCCTAGCGTCCAGCGTATGTCTAGTGTCGAGCGCTTGTTTAGCGTCCAGTGCTCGTCGAGTGTCATCTGCGCTCAATTCCTTATGAATTTCGTTTCGTTTTCGGCGAAAATCAATGAAATATTTTGACAAAAACAAAAATACCAATTCATTGCCCGAGACGAGATTTTTTCTTAATTGATTTATTCATATTTCATTTTTGTCGAAAACGAAACGAATATCAATAGAAATCAAGTGCAAACGACGCATGATGAGCGCTGGATGCCAGAAAAGCACTTTACGCCAGCAAGCAGCGTTGAACGCTTAAATTCAGAATTCAGACATCATCCCAATTATAGGGCCCAAGGAGGTCACTCCGAAATGTCACCAACTACTCTAAGCTCCCAAGAACGCAGTTAAGGTTTCGAACTATGGCGTTCTCACGTGCCACGGGAGCGCGGCTATATAAATCTCTTCTGATCACGCACGTAGCTAGTCACGAGCTGTTTCGGTGCTTCTTCACTTTTTACTTGGTTGTCTTAATGACGGATCACTTTGACATCTTTCTATGGCACATTTAAGAAATTCAATGGTGTAGTAGCGTGCGCGCCGATGTACGATTGCTAATGTTATGCGACATTTGCGGTGGCCAGGGCTAAGATGGGTGACCGAAAATGTGAAACATCCTGAGCTCCGTGCTATTCGGATGGCAAATAGTCAGTAGCTTCATCGCGGCGGTGGTATTGGTGAGCCGATCGGACTATGCAAGAAGAAACAGGGTGCTCCTGCGCATTGATTCTTACGACTAAACATGTTTTAAAGTTTGTTGGTTGTTAGCGGTATGTGTCGAGAACCGAGAGCATATGGTCAAATTATTTATTAACTTGAAAGTCAACGAATTTATTATTGGCTTTTTAGAGCATAATCGCAAACGAACCCTCATTCAAATGAAGCTAAACTTTCACTGTACATTCTGATTAGAGGCACGGCCACAGAACACAGAAATTTTTGTGTTCTGTGGGCACGGCAAAATGAAGATAAAAAAGTTTCTTTGCCTATAAGCCTGATTATTCTTCTTCTAATGTATAAAAATCTCGTGTCGTAGTGTTTGTTATCGATCTCTCCGAAACGGCTCGACCAAGTTTTATTACAATTTTTGTGTCTACTTGGTAAAAGGTCGTTAGGTATTTTTATGCTTACCCCTAGGTGATAAGAATGTCTAGCCAACGACGGGTACGGTGCGGTTACGCATTTCCCCCTGAAAAAAAAAGGTGATAAGAATGGTCCTCTTCAGATTTTTTTGTGGATTTTTTTGTTTTGGCATCAAAGACTCCAAATATTGGCCCTTCTTCCCCCAACACCCATTTTTTAATAGCGATATTGATTGATTTTTTACTGGCGAATTTTAACAGAAATTAGTCGTGTATTTTTCTTTCGCATTCACAAAATTCTACAGCGCTCAAAACCAGGATGTACTTACTGTGCAATGCATGAGAACGGATAGTTAGATATTTTTCCAAGGCGACATTATGTGATGATTTTTCCGCGTTCTGGAGTATATTTCTTTACAACGTTCGAATAACGTCAAATACAAAGCGTAATTGTATTAAAATTCTAAAGGACTTATTGGTTACGAAATATTTATTTATTTGTATTTGGAAAACAAACAGCATTTATATTATATCAAATAGTCTAAAAACATAAACCTTTCCTTGCAGTCCAGAAAAATGTGAAGTGAAGAACACGAATGCCTTAAAAAGTTTTTGCTTATAGAAGGATTACTTTAATTAACATATTAGGTAATTTAAATAAAAATGCATGCATAGTGATTACCTAAGAGTGATTACAATGTAAGCTTATGAATTACTAATAATACGTACTAAAAATACAGTAAATAAAACAGAAATAGATACCAAAACCTAAAGTGTAAAGTCGTAAAGCCATGTCAATTCGTTTAGGAAGCAATGATTGATGTAAATTACAAGATTTTTTTCTTAAAATATAACAAATTTATTTGTTTTCTGAAATAATTCTGTGTTAACAAGTCTATTTTTTTAGATAACTTTTTGTTGAAATTTCTAAAAATTCTATTAAAATAGGAGTTTTGTCTGTAGTTTATGGTGCAGGTATCAGCGTTAAGGATGATATAATTTCTTCTGGATACAGCTCGACTGTGCACCTGTATTTTAATTTTTGAGAGAAGATCAGAACAATCTATACTTATTACCAAGAATTAAGTTTTGAAGAATATACTAGAATTAATAGAAATATGTTACAAAATTCTTTTTTTAAATAATAAATATACCTATACCAAATGGCAAACTATTTTTGTATTAATGGGATATTTGTCTCAAAAAGTTTTTTTAGCAATATACTACTTATTATAATGAAGGTTTTATGGTCACAATTTAACATTGGTTGAAATAACCGAACTGGTCGAACTTCGATAATACTTTTCTATAAGATAAGATAAGCAACGGAAGTTCATATTTGCATAAATGTGTTGCCAACCGATTACACTATTAAATTCAAGTCAAAAGTTACGCCTGAATATTTTTTTTTCTTCTCCAAAAAATATGTCAGAGGTGTAACTAAATATTAAGAATCTAAGAATCCTTAAACTCCGATGATCTACATTATATCTCCATCAGAATGATTCCAATAAAGCAATAAAATTGATTTCTCAATCCATACGTCGAGTTAATTAGTGCTTTTCAGTTTTTTCCCTCGTCCGCCACTTAATCCGGTGGGTACCGCATTCCAAAGTCGTCCGGTCACTTTTTGCATTTCCCTTCATCAGTAGGCTTAAGATGGTTTGCAAAAGTGCAGATTGCTACTTTTACAAGACTTCTCGACACTTTCTTTGCCTCTTGCACAAATTACATAATATGCGTTTGCGACTTTAGATGAATAAGTACTAGGATGTTTGCAAACAAAAAAAGTATAGAAGTCTATATTAATAAGAATGAACATTCTTATAAATAAGTAGAAGTTTTGAATACTCTTATATTCGGAACACGAAATTCTGAATTTTAAAAATTTCATGCTTGAACGTGTATAGTATAACAAACAAAATAAAAATTTCCAGAGCTATTTGTTATGGACTAGAATATTTTGAATGTTTCCAAATTAAAGGCATGTAAGTAGGATGCAGTGTATTATAATAAATACTTACTTTAAAGCTTAACCTTGCGTTTAAAGCTTTAAGTTGAAGTATCACGTTCATTTCTATTCTTAACATAAGGTGAACATCGCAAAAAAATTGGTCATTCATGTTCAATAGACTCCGATAATGATCCAGTAAGTCATAAATTTAAATCACTTTCCGCTGCATTGTGGGTTCCGATTCGAAATCGTCGAATATTGCTCGGTTTCCAAACTTTTTGTCAACTGACACCTCTTCCCGTGCGAAAAAATTGCGATAATTCACTGGGTGCTCTATCGTACTAGCGCGTGTTTCCTGCGCGCGGCAGGTGGTTGTGGGTGTATCAATTTACCCTTTGTTGGGGCTGAGGGCTTCCGGCGACGTAGGGCTACTAGCACCTACTAGTGACAGACAGCCGGCCCCTTCAGTCCGTAGTGTCACGGCGGCTCGTGCGCACGTAATCTGTTGTGAGTGCATGTCATGGCCGCGCCCATTCCCGCACCACGCATGCGCTTGGCGCTTCACCCCCATAACATTCATGTGAGTTCAATTTTTATTAGATTTTTTTTGGTGCTCTGGAAGTGACGTGACGATGTGCTAATGGTTTGTTACCGACCCAAAAAGCTATATTTGTAAAAGGTACACCAAACATTTTGGATATTTTATGTTTTATTTCTTAACTAGTTATTTGCACTGGACTGCGTCCATAGTAGTTAACTCATTAAAATTCGGGAGAAAACGTAGCCTATGCCCTTCCTCGGGTCTTAAGCTATTTCTATAATAAGCTATTTAAAGTCCTAAAAGGTCTTAAGCTAATATAACTTCCATTCAGATTGGCTCAGTCGATTAGGCGTGAAAGGATTACAAACAGATAGACATAATTACTTTCGCATTTATAATATATACATTTGAGTTTAATACTAGTTTCAATACTTGTTTTGAAATTCTATTATGTATTTTTGGTGATTTTAAAATAACGTCACGTTCAACTAGAAGTTTTTAACATTCTTTAGAAGGCAGCTATATTATAGCTAAATCTGTAAAAGGTGCCGAGGAATATTATGACCAAAAGTTTAGGATATTGCAAACGGTTAATTTGTTGTCTTACAACGCGTAAGGATATTAAATGTTCATATTTCCTCATCTTATTTGATACAGGGCTAGTGTTGCATATTTCCTCGATTATGAAACGGCCTGCTCGCGTGAGAACCTGATTTTCTGCAATCGTTACATTCTTTGCGTTCAATGCTATTTTGTCGTCATTTTCTTGTGCATAATTTTGGGCTTTTGAAACGTTTTCTCAGACAACGTCACCAACCGTATGTATATTTGAAGCTGCGAATAATAGTTTCACTAATAGCTACATCTATTGTTAGTTTAACTTATATCAATTTTGAAATTGAAGTATCTATTAGGTATACTTGCTCTACCTATATATACATAAATTCATGTTGTTCTTGTCGAGATTGTATGACACTAACACAGTTTTTTAATACTTACCCCAATCAATCACTTACTTATATTTGTCTCGTAAATACATTGTATTTACTTTATTACTTTATTTTATATAAATTGCAAATCTCCATTATAGATTGCGTACAATTGTATGCCAGACGATATTGTAGTGAAATGTAATGTAGGTATGTAGGGAGATATAATGATATTGATAATTTATAGAAAAATATGATGGTACTATCCTTTTTTAACCCGGAAAAAGGATTTGTATCTATCACAGAGAATTGAGGAAAGTCCCACCTAAACACATACTCCCTGCCACTAGTGGTCTACAAAATAGTAGTGGGGTGTGACGCAACGGCGTTGTGTCGATACAGAAAGGGTCGTTTTGTGGTCCAGAAAACCAGAAATCCAGAAAACAATTTCAGGATGCAGGGGATTAAATTAAAGTAAATAAAATAGCAGAAAGTACAACAGAATAAAGCGGGCGCACTGTAATCTACAGTCTCATTGGTACTCCTAAAGAAATATTTCTTTTTTCATCTCGGAGAATTGATCTCTCCGTAGCCTACGGCCTTGATTTTCGCAACTCCGCTGTCTACGGCCTTGATTTTCGCAACGCCCCTGGCTACGGCCCTAATTTTCGCAACTCCCCTAGCTACGACCTTGGTTTTTCCATTTCCCCGTCTAAGAGCTAGGACAAATTATAAATTCCTAAGACTGATGAAAGTGTTATTGTCAACAGACAACGATAAAGGTGTACGCTCGGCGACTGCGCCCGGACATCGAGTACAAGACGCTATCGGTGACGTGGGGCACGTGCGCGCGCGAGGTGGTGGCCACGCTGCTGGGCAAGTTCCGCATGCGCCACCGCGACCCGCGCCTGTTCTACCTCAGCATGGAGGTGCGCGTGCGCGCCGCCGGCCTGCGCACCACCCTCGTGCTGGACGACGACGCGCGCCCCGCCGCGCTGCAGGCGTGCCACCCGAAAGGATACTCCAAGTAAGTATTTTTTTGAGGGACCTATGCGCTTAGCCGCAGATGGCTGTTACAGCTTCACTTGATTATTTTTAATAAGGCGAGAACTTTGGTGGGTCCTCAAGCCTCGTTTGGCAAACCAATCCTGATGGATTTCTAGTGATAGGCATCACCTCGGGGGTGTCCCGCTCCCTGAGTAGAGTCACTAGGTGGCTATAAGCCGGTGCGGAGTTTAACCACCTGTTTTATACATAACCACTTTTTTACCGGACTCCGTCTTACCTATTTCTGCCGCAAAGCTTGCATTGCTGTTCCAGTTTGAAGGGTAAGATATGGCAGCGAAATTACTGGGTACCGTAACTTTACATATCATGTTACAAGTTGGCAACGTACACGCGATTCTTGTGGGGATTGCAGATTTGCTGCGAATCTCACAAGAACGACGTGTACCTACTGTGACTGTTACCATTTACCATCAGGTGGACAGTTTGCTTGTTTGCCAAGTTAGTTGTATAAAAAAACATAGTTGGCAAATAGGCAGGCTGCCCACCTGATGCAAGTGATTAATGTCGCCCGTAACACATGTGGTTCCTAAGATTTGCAAATAATAAATACGTTGACATACCTAAGATGTCAATAAGTGACTGCACCCAGTAATCTCATTGCCTAGCTTGTCTGGTAAGACAGGCAGTGAGATTACTGGGTACATTGAAGGGTACAATTCCAAAAACAGCGATGCAAGCACTGCTGTTTGGCGGCAGAAATACTAAATCAGACGACTATTGTACCAAAGGGAGCTCTATTTTTCAATCATTTGTCTGGCGTCGAACGCACGTCAAGCGTCGTATTCGCTCGATTTCAATTATTTTCATTTCGTGTTTAATGAAATTCAAACTGATATTGATATTCGTTGTAATACTATGCCAATTTTCGTCAAACACGAAATGAAAATCATTAGAAAGAGCGCATGCAGATGACGCAGGGCCTGTACTACAGGCTAATGATATTTTGGTTACAGGCCCTGTAACCAAAGTATCATTCGCGTACATTTCGTTAGAACGTATTGAACGGCAACGTATGAGAATGATTCGTCATATGGACCATTCCCATACATTGCTGTTAGTAGGTACAAACGTTTTAACGAAATGAACGCGGATGTTATTTTTGCTATAGGCGCATAGTCTTCCTCTGGTACAACCACCTGCGTGGTCTGTGAGACCGCCAGATATTAATCTGGAGCTCCAGGATGCTATTCGCCAAGGAGGCATAAGTTTTTCTGTTTATGTGGTTTGGTTGGTGGTATATAGGGCTTCTGAGCCCGCCTGGCTAGCTTCCACCCCTTTTATCTAAGTTTGTAGCCGTAATAACAATGTTATTAAAATTGTTGCCAAGATAGCTCCATAGTTAATGACTAGTCCAGATGAAGATCCCTTCTATTTTCGGCCTTACCGACACTTATCATCAGGTGAGATGAAGGCTAAGAGCTCTATAATAGTACACGTATATACCTAATGGATCACTTTAAAAAAGCTAGAGAGCTCTTCAATGGTGAATTATTGAAAGTTTGACGAAATACATTAGTGCGAACGATAATTTCCAAGTTCGTCTCGCCCACCGGACCACCGGCTATCCGCGTCCCGAAAAAGATCGTTCCCTAGCCCTTCTGTCCCCTTCCGGTCTCTATTTTCGTCCGTAAACAGTGCACGCGATAAAAACTTTCGTCTTTATTGACCATATGCGCGGTGTCTAGGTTGACAGTTTATGTAGACGACATACTTGTTATTGACAATGGCCAAAACTAGCTTTGAAGTGAAACGCAGGTGGCTGCTGTAATTACGTGTGTCGTTAAACATAATTAGATGCTTCGCTGTTGATGTGTGTTGGTGAACTAGCTATTTTATAGGTAAAATGATTATCTTAGGTATGCGTATTGTGTGGTTTTAATTAGGTGTTTTAATTCAACTTTGATATTTACGATGCTCAATGTATTGTGCAATTTTATTTTGCCTTTTCGCACAGACATGACATTCAGATCCGTGTTTATTAACTAGAATTCTAATTTCACATTGTGAATTCTAAACGATACTAATCAGGAAGTTTATACAACAACCAACGTTGTTTATGTTAGGATTTCCTCAAAAGAAATTGTTAACTATGGGCTTGCGGCACGAATCCACTGCCAGTTTTTTTCTATTCCTATATATATATGCAATATATATACAGCAAGAATGATAGTCCACACTTTGTTGCATTTATTTTCTTGTAGGCGTTGTAAGCTCAACAGCAAATCAGATTATTTGTATTCCGTATCATTCTTAATTTACTATCTATCTCTTTCAGGTTTTCGTTAGAAATGCGACCAGGTGGTCTGGTGAAGATCTACGACTCCGCGCTGATGTCCTCGTCGCAGTACAAATGCCTGTTGACCAGCGAACGGACGACCGCCGACGAGTTGCTCGCGATACTGCTGCATTGCTATGACTCGTCGGAAGGCGTCGAGCGGTTCTCGTTATACGAGGTTAGTTGAGATTTTAAGACTATCATAATTATAATTGGTGTAGTTATAGGCTGCCAATGGAGTGCCTGCTTGCCATCAGATTTGCTTTACAGTTACCAACGAAATCAGTATAGGGTTACTATATTACAAAACACTAGAACATCAATGAAGATAGTTTTGTTTTCGTTATGCTTCTATCGCAGTTAGTAGCCATTTTACCTTGATGATATAGTGATTGAATCTTTGTTGGTAAGGTTCCATAGCATTTAAAGCTTATACGGCCTTATTAATAAAAATTTTACTCCTTGGATCATCTTCGGATTAGTTACTCCGTGTTTTGTCTCGTTTCCGCACGTCAGCTGTGATATGTCAAAATAAGACAAAACACGGAGTAACTAATCCGAGGATGATCCAAGAAGTAAAATTTTTATTAATAAGGCCGTTGTTTAAAGTATTTTTTATAATTATCAAGGTGTATTGTCTAAAATCTCGAATTACTCGGTAATTTTGTAGCAGTTAGACAGGCGCACCTGTGAACAGAACTCATCGCTAATTCAACACCATACAATCCTGCCCATTACAACCTTCATGTATTAGACTTCAGACGAGTTTCCTAGCCGCAGGCGATTAACAGACGGTGCTGGTCCTTTCCAGGTGTGCCCATCGCAAGAGTACGAGCGCAAGCTGCACCCCGACGACCTGCCGCTGCAGGTGCAGCGCGCGTGGGCGGCCGGCAGCGACTGCCACTTCAGGGTGCGCCGCAACCCGCGCGTGCCGCCGCTGCCGCCGCGCGCGCCCCTCGCCCCCGCCCCCTCCCTACCCCCCACCGTGGAAGAAGACGAACCCTCCCGAGCTCTTTCCGCTCTCTCCCTGGAAGCAGAGGGCGAAAGGAGACGGTACACGCCGGTGTACAAGTTCCCCAGCATAACGTACTGCAAGGAAACGAAGAACGACTATCTGTACATCTGACTAGCGATTGAGCTCGCCCGGCTCGGCGGGCTCGGGCGCGGCGCGAGGAGGTTACCTGTTCTACTGAAAATGAAAAAGAGACTCAAGTGCAGTGTAGAGTTGAGCCTTGTGCAAAGACGCTGGTGCCCCGGAGGCTGCGTTGACCTCGCGGGGAGTGCGAAACCAAAGATGTCGCAATAATTTAGGGCGGGGACTTTTGTAAGTTAGTCGAGTCTCACGGCTTTGTTGTGAATTTTGTGCTCGTTATGACGTACCCAATCGGCTTAACCTTCGGAAAATATTTTTTCTAGTCTATGACACGTAACCTGTAATCATAACAGTTAAATTGTTACTTAGTACCTACAGCAAGAGTATGTAAAATGTAAGGGAAACCGTTGTAAATAGTTATGTTAGCTAGTAGACACCAAAGAGGAAAGCGAGAGTATATTGAAATATTAGATCTATTTATGTTATGTATTGTAATGTTGTAATTTATTTATGGAATGCAAACGCATGGCGTGCAGGCCTCCGCTTGGGCGCTTTCAAAGTAAATGTTATCGAATTTATTTCAATAAACTGCGATATGTTTTGTACCTCTTAATTTTATTTACACACCGGCTGTTTTCGGATATACCTAGTCAAGTGATGATCGCGTCTTGATAGCGTTTCTATAAAACTGCTTTTGTCACTTGTATAGTTTGTACACTTTGCGAGGTACAATTTATCCGTAAGACTGTGGTAGGCTAGTCAGGCGGGCTCAGTTACCCTACCACCAACCAAACCGAGTAGCAAAACGTCTTCTCCCACGGGGAATCGAACCGCGGACCGCGCGACACACCGGGTGGTCTCAACCAGTAGACCACGGAGGCGATCAAATCGATATCTTTAGAATGAAATAACACCTCATTGCAGACTTATTTCATTATTGCACTTATAGGGCAGATTTAACACAACGAGGCGTTTTCTACCAGTCAGTCGATGTATTTTGAATGCGACTCCTTAATCTAGTTTAGGCTAGGCACAAATAAAATAATACTTTGGTAAGTTAAGGCTCCATTCTGAATTACGCAGGTGAAGTGACATAAATGTGAAAAAAAAACCAATCCAATCGATATAAAGTATTTATTTACAAATGATTGCAACAATGAAGTACAGACGATGCAATATAATTACAGAGTATGTTCAAAAAATGGGAAACGAGTAATATCTAACGGTACTAAAATTAATTTTTATTATGTAAAATTTATACAGTCGACGCGAGCTTCGTACCGTCGAGTGCGAGAGGTCCGGGGACGGCCCGGTCCGCGGACGGCCCGGTCCGCGGACGGCGGGCCGCCGCCGGACGGAAACGCAAAGCGTGCCATCAAAGCTCAGCGAGCAATAAAAGTTAAGGGCCAGAGACCGACGGACAGGCGGCGAGGAGAATGAACCATAAATGATAGTCGACTTTAACCCTTGAATATACAGTTCATATTACTGCGACCATGCTCTACCGTAGAAACAGCAAGTTCGTCCGAAAATTAAAGTGGTTAAAGTAGATTTTCAATTGACACATTAGCCTCCGTCGCTCTAAGCTGACTATAAAAGCGCTCGGCCCGGCGGGTGCAGCCGCGACCGCGCCTTACGCACCTTCCAAGACTTAACATCGCTATCCACTCGCGCATCGCACAAACGCACCAATCACACCACGCACTAAACAGCCAATAGCGATCGCTCTACGACAGTGTTGCGACAAAGTCGTTGCTCCCAAGAATGTCATTTGAATAGAGATGCGTAAAATGTTCTATTTATTTATTTCCACGAACGGTGGCGAACGATAGGAGAAGATTACTTTGCATTGAATTTGAAAACCTTTGAAAATTGGCTAGATAGCTGATAATTATAATGATAAACAGACGGACGGCATTAGAATGGCACGCCGGTTACAAAATAGTCTCAATTTTAAGCTTTTAAGAAGGTGACACTGCTTGGTTTGAATCCGCTTATTTCAAAATAATCTTTTGATGACTGAAAAGATTTAATTCAAAATTTTAAATTGTATCATTGTATTACTTATTTATCATATGTATTGCTAACATTGTGTCGACGAAGTATTCAGTTCATTATCAAAAACATATGTGCAATGCTATACACTGACAAACGCGTATTGGTGAAGCAGTCCATTGCACTTACAATATCATCAACATACATTAAACCCTAGAATACAATCATTTAGCCAACTACACTCGCAGCAGGCACCTAATGCAGTCCCTCTGTACGAATTAGCATAATTGAAATCGGCGAAACGTTAAACATCAGGGTCCCGGGGTTCGTGAGCAGTGCGCAAGGCGCTGTTATCGGCCTTCGGGTCGGCTAGTCGCCTGAACTTAGCCCACGAGAAACGATAGTTAGTGTTACATCTCTTTGATTTTTGCATCGAAATCATGAGTCAGCCCCAGCGTTGGACACAAATTTGGACACTGACAAAAAAATATACTCAATTATTATAGAAAAAAGTGAATTCCCTACGATACTATTGACGTGCCGCCGAAGCGCGACACACCTCGGCATATTGCGCGAGCGTCGAACCCTCGACCCGTGAATACAATTGGTGCAAAACATAGTTTGAGTCGATCAAGCGAACCCCGAATCGCGACCCCGCGGCGGTCAGACTGCGTTGAGCGCGCGGCGCGGCGGCGGGCCGTAGTCGTCGCCGTCGCGGTCGCGCGCGCGCCCATCGCGGTAGTCGCGGTACTCGCGCGCGTACGCGTCGCGCGTGTAGTCGTGCCCGTACGCCTCGCGCTCGTACGCGTACCCGTCGTACTGCTCGTACTGGTCGCGGTAGCGCGGGTACCGCTCGCGCGGGTAGTACTCCTCCTCCAGCCGCTCGGGCCGCGCCGCTCGCCCGCGTCCCGCTGCAAACGACGGACGCTGACGTGCACTCGCAGTGGATTAGCTTAACGTAACCACACCATAAAACAAAACCAAGGGTGAAGACAAGCAGACGAGTTCAACTTTCTAAATTATCCAGTGAAGGAAAACGCCAATGTGTCCATAGATAATACAGAAAATCTGAAGTTAGACTTTCTTGAGACAGTGTGCTCACAGCGTATGGTAAGAATGACAGAGATTTTACCCCCTTATAAGAAGTTCATTCGCTTCTTGCTTGCAATTCTTGCAAAGAGCTGAGTAGAACAAAATAAACATAAGGTAATCCTTCAAGGTTAAGATGATATTTATTGATAGTAATTTTAGTAATTCGCGGTATCATTGCTGGCGCTGTACACGCGCGTTTGCATAGCGATTGTAGCTGGATGTCCGTTTTTTTAACAAACGAGTACCAAATAGGTATGTCTGTCGCACATTTCCAGTATTGACAGAGTAAGATGGGTCATCGTTAGGGGCGGGGCTAACTCTTTATTCCCTTTGGAATTTGCAATGGCCCGTTCTTATTGAATACTTTTTAAGTCAAATTGCAACTAAATGTGATATTGTGATGACATATTTTTACAAATAAATAACAATAAAACAATATTGTATATAATATAATATCTATCAATATATTATGCATTAGAACTTATAAGTGAAATAATTATTGTATAATTCTACACGAAACATGTCGGCAGAGACTCACGCACAAACAATATCTTCTGGTTCACTCACTTGACTGAGTATGCATGGAACTACAGAGTTTGTGTAAAATGGACTTTATGTTGTTTACGTGGACCGATAGCAACGCAGTCAAAATTTTCGGTAATCGTTTGTAAAGAAAACGGACTATACGTAGACGTCTCGCTGTAATGATGCAGTCGCGATGCAAACGCCCGTATGCATCGATGCAAACAAGTGAGGAAGCCTATCGTTAATTTTTATCTATGGATACATTATCGATTCTGGGCGTAGCATGCAGTGTAAAATTACTCTAACTAATGAAAAAACCTTCATCCAAGACGTGGCTGCGTCGTCACACTAAATCAACGCGTCAATCGGCACACAGCTGTTGGAAATCCAAAATCCAGGCACGGTTGGTGAAATCGGAGCACATAGGGGGGTAGATAAGGGTCGGGGTCGGAGCACACGGGGCCGCGCTAGTGTTGCCCAAAATCGGTCGTGGCCTTGCAGTCTTGCGAGACTCTTGCTGCATGACCGAGATCAAAACCAACACCAAGACTTGACCCATGCAAGATTTTAGCAAGACTTGCTCAAATCTTGCATGGGTCAGTCTTGATCTTAGTCCTACAATTAGACCGGTTTTTGCCCCGGTCTTGCAGCAAGAGAAAGCAAGACCAAGACGGATTTTGGGCAACACTACGCCGCGCACTTACGCTACAAGACAAGCCCCAGAGAGAGGAGAAGCGGCGCGCGCACGCGGCCCGGACTGGGCAGCACGGCCTCGGCCGCGGGGCTGGGCGACGCTGCAACACCGCACAACCCTATTTGACCACCGGCAAAGCGAGGCTCCGTCTCACCTCGCGGCGAGCGACGGAAGAACGACGGTAGAGGCGAACTTTGTCCGTATACCGTCACTACTGAGGAACTATACCGATTAGGTACTCGTTATGTAGACATGGCAGTAAAAGATCACGTGATCTTTAACAGGAAGTGATGCCGTTTTGGTGGTCGCGTCGCTGCAGAAAGGAGTCTAGTGTTATCAATTTGTCAACGCTGTTTTGTTAGTGTTACCGCGCGTCGAGCTGAAGGGTCCAAGACTGTTACGGCCTTTAATGACATATCTACTTCATTCTGATTACAAGCTGTTTTTAAAAGACTCTCTGTTCTTTCCTCTTCTGAGGTTTCCTTTCAAACTACAGGCGAAAGAGTAGAAAACTTCACCACTCACGATCAAAACGATCGAACGAAATATGTCATTGGCCCAAGCTTTTTATTAGGAAATCGTAGCCTTCAAATAAAATTAAGAAAATGGTGAAATCTCATGTATTAATGTAGTTTTTATACTCTAGTTTCTACTTTCATTACTTGACTGGTTAAGAATCGACTGAATCCCAAATTTTTTAATTTTTTATAGTGTGGACAGTCATTCATCATCTTCCTAATTTTGTTCGCATGTTAGGCACTTCAAAATAAATGCCAAGTAAGCAAGCTGTTCCACGACATCAAGCGTCAGATCTCTGCGTCTCGGACCCTTCGAGATCGGCGTAGATGCAATATAAGTCCATTGTACGGCGTGTGAGCAGTGGCACCACCTGGCGGCCGCGGTTAGTAAGCGACACCCTCAATCAGCGTACAGGAGCCCATGAACTATCAAGCTCTAGATATTTTAGCTGCCCTTTTGAAAAGAAGGCTCATTTAACATTAACAAGAATTCTCTAGAAATAAAACTAACTGCAATTTTATAGTAACCTTGAAATTTAACGAGGGGTTCTGATTGTTTGCTCTACATTTTTATACCATTCCCGTTGAGTTTACCAAGGTAAGGCTGTGCTGAAGCTAGTGAAAAAATCAATGATCTGTTTTTACTGATACATGAAATGAATATTCAACATTTCTCTGTCTAAATTTTAGAATTAACGATTTGTTTTTTTAGTGATTCTAAAAATTAAATTCTTCTCTTTTTCAATTAAATGTTGCCTTTGAATATCAGACAAGTCTACTGCACATTACCACAAAACGGTTCTTGATGCTCAGTTCGAGTATAAAAAAGCATTATTGTTTAGAAGACATTGCTTTTCATCAGACAGTTTCTACTTCGTCATCAGAGTCTTCTCATTGAAGAAGGAGCGTCTGTTTTTCTTTTTTGACTAGAGACTCATCATTCCTAGACTAGAAAGTTCGATGGGCCTCCTGCAAAGCAAGTTACGTCGCGCTTGCGCCGCTATAAATGTTGCAACCTGTGGCCGTCGGAGTGTGGCTCTGAAATGTACGTATCTGGAATATACAGTCTTCGGCCGGTTAGTGCGCCTGTCCCGACGCTTGGACTGAAATGAACAGGCATCGTCAGTGGTGCCGGGGTGCGGGACGACATCGATGTGTACAACACCTACCTACTTTATGGTGCTTTCTAAAGATCTGACATTAATATTTTTGCTTGCTCAAAATTTGCGATTACACCCTTGTAACTATAAACATCTACACTTAACCATTTAACTATTCAAATAACATGACGAGGCAAGGTACAGTTATCTTGTAAGAACTTGTAATTAGTTAACACTCAATGGAGCAGCTGTCCTTGGCCTAGTTACTCAAGCATCTAACTCCATAGTTATGCAAGCATCATACACTGGAAAAATATATTTTTCTTGAATTTTGATAAGTTAAACATCTTTTTTAATTTGGATGTATCACTAGTTTGAAAATAAACTGTCCTTTGAGGAATAAGTGTAGTTTTTAAGAATTTACTTTTTTATAAAGATAATATTAAAATCAGATCTTCAGAAGCAACTTAGGAAATTGTTTACATGCAAAGGTTCTGTATAGTGAAATAACAAGTTACTAAAATACTACAGCGATGATAGATGATAAACTAATAAGAAAGGAAACATTGGTAAATATGCAATTACTTATCTAAATTATTACTAGTACTATAAATATAAGGGAAGTCATATACATAATCTACGAGAAACTAGTCACTACTTACTTCTGGCAAAAGTAAATGTATTCAAGACTGTTAACATACATATTTTAAATATTAAAATGACAAAGATTTCTATCGCCAACGTAACAAGTGAGAATGCGGTAGTCTGCAATACGTTGAGAAAAATAATTTATAACCACACTAACAAGAAACCATTAAAAATTTTAAGTCTAAAATGGATAGTCAGTTTTTGGACTCGAACGATATTATGATAAAAAGATTCCTCGAAAGCTTCTCAACCTACGCCTAGATGCCTAGATACGTCTAAATGCTGAGAGGTATAGCAATAAAAAGAGTTTTAACATAATTATATGGATCATTCCGTATAGAATGTCCATGCTATATTATCACTCTTCATTAATAATCCACAGGGGAGGTTCATATAACCTTAAAGTTCTTTCCATCGTTTCTCAAATTCTTTTGACATAAACCAGCTATTAGCTGTAGGAGAACTCCTTAAACTCTATCCCTTGGATTTGTTTATTAAAGCTACAATTTTTAAGAATAGTCGTCTCACTCTAAATAGTTTTCAAAGGATTTGATGAATTAAGGAAAATATAAGAGCATAGTAGAATCTGAATTCTTTGATGACAAATGTTGCTAAATAAAGCTTAAACGATGCGTCCAAAGATTTACGTAAGTCCAAATATGATTTTTGTTGAAATTTATAAGTTCGCAAAAAATGTGCTTACTTGCGACCAATTTAACTTGGTATTCGATAATGCGCTTGTAAAAACAGAGATAAATGTTGAAAAGATTGTTGCTCGAGATGTTGGCGATAGAATAATGTGGAAACTCAAGTTCATTGGAGATTTCCAATAGAAAAACCTTAATCAGCGTTAGTTACCTCGCGTCCTCTCATAGTTGTACGAGTCAGATCGCTCGCGATGCGCTCCGTGGGGGTGATCGTGTGCGTGGGGATCAATAGATTGAATGACACGTTAAAGCACAACATAGATGTGTTATGTACAGTTAAAAAAACATGCAGTTAGCACAATCATTTGAGGTTCTGAAGAATTTGGGCTGTGGTGTTGAAGTTGATTTCAGATTGTATTAGTTTGATGTAAAAATTAGTGCTGTTTTAAAATGATTGTGACAGAGTTGTTTGTTTGACGTATTAGAACCACAAAACAAAATTTCAGCTTTCTGCCATAAAAATATTTTAGAATGTTAAAAACTTAGGTTACAACATTTTTATAGGAATAGTTCAATTGACTATCTAATAGTAAGTAACCTAAGATATTTATGTATTGCTAAGAAAATTACAAATTATTTCTTGCGTTTTAATTGTAGTACATCAAAAAGCATTTCGAGCAGGGTTCGAACCCACTTCTGATTCCTTCCATCCACTAAATTCCCATGCCTTCGACCTAGCACGTTAAAAGCCTGTCGAATTGCCTGATATTGCGGCTGCAGTACATTGAGTACTCTCACGTTTCCTATGTAGGTAGTTCGGAACACGCTGGGGTACAGTTGGTACTCCAGTGTGATGTAACACAATTATCACAAGTGGGAGAGCTTACCGGGCTGCGCGTGGTGGTGAGGATGAGCGGGGTGCGCAGGGTGTGCCGCAGGGCGCGCTACTGCCACCGGCGGATGTGTAGCGCGCCAGTACGCCTGAAAAATTCATTGGATTGTTTTAAATGCGAATATTTTAAGTCGCAATCTCATGATTTCAATAAAAACAAAATGTCAATTTTTGCCTCTGCCACACGTTTTTTACAGGGTACATTCAAATCCAAGTAACAATCATTACTAACACAATCAATCTTTTTTTTTTTTTTTTTTTATGGATGGCCCGGCAAATGACCTCCTCCCGCCTGATGTTAAGCGGTGAAAGAGGCCCAAATGAGTTGACAGATAGAGTAGGGACGACATCCACTCTCCTACCTGCCCGCCCCTTGCCGGCCCAAAAGATGCTTTTTCACGCCTCTTTTGAAGGAACCCATGTTGTAGGATGGAGGAAACACGTGCGCAGGTAGAGAATTCCAAGTGTGGGATGAACGACAGAAGAAGGAATCTTGGAATTTCTTGGTACGGTGTGAAAAGGAGGACACAGTGTACGGATGACTCCGAAGGCCCTTACGCGTGTTTCTGTTAAGGAATGGAGAGGGAGGGATAAGGTTAAAGAGCTCCTCAGAGCATTCCCCATGGAACATTCGGTAAAAGGCGCTAAGAGAGGCGATGTCACGACGAAGTTGTAGAGGCTCGAGGGTGTTAGTTGCCTCTACATCGCCAATTATGCGAATAGCGCGACGCTGCAATCTGTCCAGAGCATCGAGGAGGTACTGAGCGGAGCCGTCCCAAAGGTGCGAGCAATATTCCACGCAAGACCTAACCTGAGTTTTATACAACAAGCATAGTTGGTCCGGCGCAAAATACCTACGCACCTTGTTCAGGACACCGAGTTTCCGTGAGGCAGTAGTTATGACGGATTCGATGTAGTCTCTGGGGTTCAGATCGCAGCGAATGTTCATTCCGAGCAAGGTGATGTTGCTCTGTGTGTGAAGGGTTAATTTTTTTGTGTCTAAGTCACAAAAAAATTCTGTTTTGACAATTTTAATAATTTCTATTCACAAAAATAAAGCGTGTTGATATAATCTTATTTACAAAAATACACTAGAATAATGAAAAACTAATTAACTGTGCAGTCCAACAAAAAAATTACATACTGGAGCGCAGAAAAATACACTGTACCCTTTATTACATTGACCTTTAGATAATATCATTAAAATAATTTAATAAATTATATTAATAAAACTAAATTCCTCACTTGATCAAAATTAGGGGCTGACTAGTCAATAACCTTAGATCAATCGTTCCGCACTTATAAGTTGAGTGTCAGTAAGAGCAAATGAGGGGAATTAGTCGCAAAATAGTCGTGAGCAAGATAAAATATTTCAATAAAAAATGCACCGACCAACGGACTAGAATAAATAAGATGTACCTCTAGAAACTCGGCGATGTGCTCGCAGGCGTCCTCCAGCTGGTTCTCGTCGAGGATCACGTCGAACATGTCGGGCGGGCACTGCTGCAGCTTCTCCGCCGCCACCATCTGCACCGACAGGTTCTTGCTCTGGCCCTTGCCGCGGGACTTTATCAGCCGCTGCAGCACCTGCGTCCGTTCACGTGTCAACTTCAACTTTTGTTATGCTATCGAAGCTGAAAAATGCTGTGCTTGCTGGTTTGTTCGCTCTCCTCTGCATAACAGTACCCCTTTTAAGCGTTTCACTGTTTTGTGAGTATTATATTATCCGTGGTTATCACTACATAGTATAAAACAAAGTCGCTTTCCGCTGTCTGTCTGTCCCTATGTATGCTTAGATCTTTAAAACTACGCCACGTATTTCGATGCGGTTTTTTTAACAGATAGAGTGATCCAAGAGGAAGGTTTATATGTATAATACATTCATATTATAATAGAGAAACACTGAAAATTTTAGAGATGTCTCATGTGATGTCGTAAATAAACACATTTTCTGTTGCGCTTACATTACAAACGCTGGCTGAAACCTACGAGATAGATCAAAATAATATACTACAATATTGGACTCAATTCTGAAGCGGCTGCTAAATTGCCTAATTTTATTTAGGTGTCGCTAAACCATTTTCCTATTCTACGGTAACTGTCAAATTCAACTGACATTGCTAATTTGAATCTGAAGTTCCTAATTTTAGAAGGTCAATTCAACTTAGGTTTAGCCGTCCAAACGCTATTCCAGACGTGAGATTTTTACGCGTAAACTTCCTAAACTGACAAATTTGGTGATTGAGATTGAGTTGCGCAACTCACATTAAAATAAGAGTAGTCGTAAGTCTTAATATATTTTAATATTATATAGAATGGATCAAACGGAAACCTATAAAAATGAAAAAGGCACGGACCACGAGTCTGTGGAGAGTTAACTATGTATTAAAAAAAAAAACTGACAAATTTTAGCGGCGACTAAAATCATCCCGATTAAAATTAAAACCTTGCTAAAATACACCATTTTGGTAATGAAAAATACAAATCGAAATAGATATGAGGTATAAATTTTAATTTTGCCCAAATTGATTGTTTTCGCCTGATGAATACGAAAATAAAAATATTTTTTTTAGGAGTTACAATTATATTGTTAAAAATAAGATAAAAATTTACATTAAATGTATTAACTGTTATATAAACATAAACCCGTTTTAGTTTCATTAACAACAAGATCCATTCATTAATTTACTTTTAATATTTTTACGATAGCAGCACAAACACAATTAAAAATTAAAACTAATCTTAGACATTTTTAGAATTACGCTTAAGCTCTGCCTAAATTTAGTTGGCCTGTCACCGTAAAATAGCACTTGCAAAACCGGCCATTTAAATTAAGTTTAAATTTAGAAATTTTAGTTTTAGGTTATTTAGACGGCGGGCGCACAATGAGTCCATTGTACACCTTAAAAAGGTCTACAAAATAGTCCGCGATGGTATATGTCTATCTTTTAGGAATAACCCACAATAACCATTTTTTATCCTTTACTTTTTACGTGAAGTAATGGCTTATTTACGAAGCGATTTTAAGCAATACAGCAATCCTTATCCAATTGAGTACCTTAAATACATTGTGCATTTAATAAGTATCAGCATTGCACCCGTGCGAAGCCGGGGCGGGTCGCTAGTGTTAAATATATTATTAAACATTTACTTCAGTTTTGCATAATACTCTGTGATATGTTTACCGTAACAAAATAGGTGGCTATAATGAAAATCAGAATAAATATGAACATAGTTCAAATTGGTACTCGGTGTTAAATGATAAAGATCTGATGCATGATACTTTATAGAGAGACAGTTTTAATAAAGATTGAGCTAGCAGGAAGCGACGGGAATAGTGGGTCTTTTAGTGAACTCAGGACGACTGTAAAAATCCTGATAACTCAGGATCATCTCTCTTTTCATGAAGTTACTTAGCATTTAAAATAGCTATAGTGGCCAGCTGTTTCTGACACTTCTCAAGCTATCTGCAAAGTATAGAAACATCTGGCCAAGCCTTTACTCGGCACATGTGTTCAGTAAACGGACAAACTCAACCTAATAATTTGTATGAAATAAAAGAATGCGATCTTTGTAAGAATTTTAGATTCGTCCTGATTTCGCAATTTTCCCGCGACATGCGATTCCTACTTATTGTTTATGTAACTAAGGTGTTTAATTGATCCCGTGCCCATAATGTTTTGTTGGGTGCCACCAATAGTAAGCTTACCAATAGTTCACCATCTGCCCTCGACATTAATCTACAGATGGGCCACACCTAGGATGGTCATGAATGGCGGGCTACATAGGCCCATCATAAAATTATGCAAGTAATGTTTACTCAGCCTACTGTGAAGATAACCTAAACTATACAATGTACCATCTACTTTGCTAGACATGTAGGTACCATCGAATTCACAGTATTCACTTTCACATACCTTGGGACTTGAGATCTTTAGATAAACGATGGTGGGCGCGAGTGTGGTCTTCGCCAGTTGCGACGGGTGGTTGATGGTGTCGCAGTCCAGCACCACCAGCTGCAGGGTGCGCGCCAGGTCAAATATTCTTTCGATCTCGGCCTGTATCAGGAACTAATATTACTGAACTTCCAACACCACAGCACACAGACAAATACTCGGAATTCTGGGGAGTGCTGTTACGGTATGTGTTCTTTTACGGGGTCTAATCCAGATCAGTGGAGGAAGGAGACGCGGCAGTATTATTGACAACAAATGACTACATCTAGAATTATTAGTATTTCGACACATCCACACTTTAACAACACTCCGTCGAATGCACACGATCGATCAGAACAACCACAACCCTTTGCACAGCAATGCAGTCAATACAAACCAAAACAAAGCCAATCTACAACGTACAAGCTGCGGCGTTAAATAATAGATAGGTTAAGAGACCGGGGCCCGACGTTGGCCAGGCTGTTAGTAAGCGGTGTCGAGCCGCGTCGCGGGCGGTGGATGCATCGCGGGAGAACAAGCACTAGCTACCGCTCTAGCAACCAGTTACAACCATTCCCGCACCTGAACCTCTTGCAAACAGTTCGTTCTCGAGTTCGAGCGGTCCATAATGGGTTTCTTTGGCGGGTTATTTTGAACTGCCCGCTTGGCCAGCGAGATATCGGCCGATACGCGGGTGATGATGATCCTGCAACACGGAGAGCGTCGTTAGCGACCCGGTAATTACCTGGACTTCGGCGAGGCACGTGGAACGCGAGTTGGATCGTTCCATGATCGCGCGTTTCGATGGATTGTTGAAGAGCGATCGTTTCGCGAGCGATATGTCTGCCATCACACGAGTTATTATTATCCTGTAATGTTATTGTATGTTATTTTTCACATACGCTAGGCTATTGGTAGTTATTGTGGATCCGGTGTTATAAGCCTCTGATAGAATTAATGAGTGAATGGATTAAAAATGGTTATCTGTGGCATGCGGAGCAATCTAGTGATCTAACGCTACTGCGGTTGCGTCGTGCGAGTACCGACCTGCCTTCGAACCGCCTCTTGAGGAAGTCGAAGAGTGCCTTTTGCATCATGTCGGTGACTTCGTAGCCCTTGAGCGAGGGCCCCACGAGCACCACGGGCCGCATGGAGGGCACCACGTCGTAGGGGGTGCACGTCTCCTGCTTCTTGAAGAAAGGCTTGCGCTTCTCCTTGCCCGTGGGCAGCGCGGCCGCCCCCCGCGCGCGTCCTGCGGAGTCCGAATCCTCGCCTAGCAACGGAACACATTCTCAAACAAAATTTACACTCATTTGCCGTACAGTGTTAATTTAAAACTAATCCCTCCTGAATTACATTTAATGCACATCGATTGCATTTTCCAAAACGAAGTTACAAATAAACTTAAGGGCTCCGTGGTATGGATTGTTCCTCAGCTGAAGTGAGATGAAAATATTAAAAATCTAAGGGTATGACCAGTTTTATCTACTGCAGTAATAAATAAAAGGTCCAAGTTTAACAATAATAAATTATTTTGTAAAATCTACATGACTTTGGATATAATTATCATGCAAGTTGCAAGTTACGTTTATACATAAGAGTACGAGTATGTCAATAGCTACTGGCAGATCAATTGACGAAATTTGTTTTGACATAGAGAGATCTAAAATAATTTCTTAATAAAAACTAAGACTGTTATGTGCCCTATATACTTACTGTTAATGATTATAATCTGATTAAGACAAAACATTCTCTGGAGTTTTGTATGATTGTATGGCTTCAAAAAATTGCAAGGTAGAGATGTCATTGTTTTATAATCAATAGTCTGTAGTATACTTTAGAGCAAGAAAGTTCTTATTCCTTGATAATTTCTGTTGGTTTATGTAGCCTCTGCACAAATTAATCAATCAATGAAAGGCAACATAAAAATGTGAAATTAACATCATTTCACGTTGAATTCTATTGTCAAAACAAACTTCGCAACAGTAACAATTCTATACTGTAAAGGGAAATAAAATATTTAGAGTATAATAACATATTTATTCCAATACACAAATACACACAAATAATATAGATAATCGAATATTACAAAATTAGTATAATTTTGTAAAAACAAACCAAGAACTCATATGAACTTATTAGGTACTTAGAGTAAAATCTTTGACATAAATATAACAAAGACATCATAATATCTAGGTAGATTTTTTTAGCTACCTAAACGAAAAATATTGTAAAATATTCTCGTTAAGGGTTCTTGTTAAAACGAAACACTAAAACTTCATGGACATTAAAACTTCTAGGCTTAGTAGTTCACGTCCGGTAGTGCTGTTGGAGATCCCAACTCTGTACTTCTGACGCGGGTATTTTCATTCTGCGTGCCATCCAACCACCGATCTACCTTATAAATTCTTCGTAAACGGAACAAAATGGCTATAAAAAGATCATGCCAAAAATTTTTATTCCATATCCTTGGATATTATTTAAAATATAAAGAATATCACGTTTTGTATCATACAAAAATAATTGTTAAAAATACTGAAAAGTCTATAATAATATAAGCATATCTAATACATATTGCTATTGGGATATAACACAGTGAGATGGCTATGCAATGATATCGAGCAGGATTAATTTAGATTAATATTGTTAAAAAATAAATCAGTTGGTCGATAATAATACAAAAAATAAATAAAATACCGGGTGTAACTGAACACCCCAATAACAGTTAAAGGGCATATAAGTTAGATAAAAGATACTAAATGGACCTTCGGTGCTTGTCTAAGACCTGGAACCCCAACACTTTCAGAGTTATACGATTTTAAACTGAAAGCAAAAACTTTCAAGTAACAACCAGAATCAGCACTTAACACAAAATAAATTTAAACATAAAATAACACGTGACAGACGTGAGCGTAGTATTCCTCGTACGCTTACGTAGGGCTGTCGGCGCTTAATACCAAAAAATAATTTATTTAGTTTGTATGGGGAAAAAGTAGGTTTGTTAGCCCTAACATTTTTCCTACAGAATCTCTACTTCTGATGAATACATACCCTTAAATGTTATTGGGGTATGTAGTTACACCCTGTATAAAAATAACATAGGGCGGTGAAAATCGGTGACATTTCCTGGTGCTGTATGGGTGAGTGAGCTTACCTCGACTGAAAGTGTGTGCGTCTGAAAACATGTAGAAAATGAGTACTACAACATCGAAACCAGGAAATATCAGCAAACTTCACCGGGGTTGTATTATGGGTTCGAGTGTTGAATGGGATGGTAGTACAAAGCAGTCATACATTCCATACATACGTACGATATAGATTTAATAAATTTTGGTGGTCTAATTTTGGGTAATCGCAAATGACTTCAAGTATCATCAATACGGGAGGGGTATAATGATGCAATAAAATAGGGGGTAATATAATAATCTTAACATCCAAAAATTACTATTGATTTGTATTTAATACGATTTCTTTACAAGAAGACTCGCCATTTGCAATAATTATTGTATAACTATGATTAATTATAGCCAATTAACATCAAATCACGTCCACAATGTCAGTCGCCTCATCTTTCTCTTTTTTTAGTTTGTTATTTGTCGAAATAACATTTGAACTTCATTTGACAACATTCCGCAGAAAATTACCAGAGGTGGAGTACTTATATCGGGTGTAAGTGACAGTGTCCCATTTCTTATAACAGTGAGTTCAGTATATTTCTTTATATTTCCAGATTTCTATTGTTAATGGAAATTTGGCTCAAAAGATGGACATTAAACAGATGCTGAATGACATTGATACCATGACTAAGCTTTGCGGCATGGCGAATACCAAAACCATGGAACACCGTATCAAAAGTCTGGTAATTTTGTTAAAATCGTCAGTTACCGTTTAAACTTCATCAACAAGGGATCTAACCAATCAAACTAAAATTGGATATGTTATATCAGAAAAATCAGCGAATGAAATAGGAACACTTATGGGAACACGTAGATCAATTAGACTTAAAATTAGGTACGAAGAAAAAGTTGCAGATCCAATTGTTTTATTTGATCGAGGAGCGAAGTAAATCCAGAAAAAAAGTATAAAGGAAGACAGAATCCGACTACTACACGACACTATAGCGACATGTAGTTTTATTTTCAACTCTAATTATTAAAGATGCCAGCTCCGCTTATGCGTAGATAAGATGTAAGGTGGCATTAGATTACCTTAAAAAGAAAACGATGGCGCCATTATAGAATCAGAAGAAGATAATAGAATTAACAAATAATGGAAAACTCCGATTCAAAATGTTGTCAAAAGAGAGCAATTTAAATTTTCTTAGCACATTCATAGCTTGGTTAGACTTGAATGTTAGTAAGTTAGAAAGACTCGGACGATCTGGCACAATAACTGCGTTGTACGTTAGCTTTGACACCAAACGAAATCTTTTGAAAGGTATAAGGTATTTTCCACGAGCTCTCACTTCAGAATAGTTTCGCAACACCAAATCTTTTAAAGAACAGAGTTCTTGCGTTGAAATATTTTCGGGAACAAAAGTTACATTCTTAAATTGTGACATTGACGATTTTTTTCTTTTTGAAATTATATTCTCTGAAATGTATAACACTCGAATTGAAATTAGAAAAATCTTTGTTCAGCATAGACTTTTACAGGCACTTATTGACGCCAAACACAATAACTTTACTCTATCATCTGTTCAGAAATTCGGAGAGCCTTCTCGCGAAGAACAGGCAAGAAACTATGAAGTTTTTTTGTTTTTTCTTTTATATTTTCAACACTACAGTAATGGTATTTCACATAGATGGTTCATGAATGATAGGAATGCCTGTTACTAGTGTGATTGGAATAGTCACTGAAACCTTTACATTTATGTAATAATCACAAGGTGTTCTTAGGAACATTATAACATACAAGCAGTTTTATTTGTCATATAATCAGACACTTTACGAGTAGGTATATTATTCTTTTTCATGTATATCATTGATTTTAACTTTAATTTTTCTAAGCTTAGTTTTTAAATTTTATTGGGCTTAGAGTAATCTAAAAACACATTAAAATGGCTCCAAAAATTTTAATTATTTTGAGTTACATAGTTTTGTCTAGAATTTACTAAATTAATCACGAATCACTTATAAACAGAATCGGCAATGTCACATCACTACTAGTCCACAAATTGTATGTTTAATTCCTTGAAAATGAAGATGTTGTCATTTCATCTAATTTTCGTTTGGTGTATGATACAAGCAAGCGTAGCTGGACTGAATTTGTCGTCTGTTTTATTTCTATTTGTAACCAATTTGTAACTTTGATGATAACAATATAAAAAATATTAAGCTAGGTATTAATTAATCGTTATGCTATTTTTTTAATTTATCCTGTTTCTATCTTCAGCAATGTTTAAATTGTGGAAATTCATTCCTTTTATAGTCAAGTTTCATTGAATAAACACATTTATATTATTTTAGCCCTAATTAGACAGTAAGCTAAATACAGAATTAATATATTAATGTATTTAGGTACTGCAAATATTTTATTTTAGTTTCCATCTTATTGTATATTATTGACAATACATATTCAGCCCAGGCAAGCATTATTAGGATACGCGTCACCGCTTTTTGATATTGTTTTTTAAAAGAATATATCTTTTGGACACTATGAAGTCTTAAGACAAACTCAAAACAATATGGGGGTAGAAAACATTATTTACATATGTATATTTTTAAACGTATTTTTAGAAGATTTAGTAGCTTCTTCATAGTGGATTACCTACTTAATTTGGCAGAAAGTATAAAGCAATTTAATAAATATCAGAAAATAACATTTGTATAGCATAGTTAAATGAATTTGATACTCTTTTGACTAGTTACAAAATTATATACAGTGTTTAATTTACAGTGTAAATGCGAAATAATTTCAATGAATCTATTGTTTTATTGCATTCCTTTGCAGACAATTTTCTACTTCTAAAAGTATTAGGTTTATTTTTTAAATGTTGGCGATAGTCCGACCAACTTGGTCGGGCTTGCCCGGGCCTGCTGGTAGTGGTAGTCGCAGTGTGGATCTTACCATGCGCGCCCACAAGGCCGGGGAGAACACCGGGGGGTTTTAGTGGGTCGGCTTGGAACAGATACTGTGTCTGTGTACAGTAATTGTAAAAAGAATGTGAAAATATTCAAGCTCACGCGACTTAATTTCCATGGAAGGGCTACAAGCTTACTTGATATACAGGTTGTATCAGAAAGCTTCATTGAATCCAAACTGATAAAATTTTCAAAGCTATCACAACTTTTATCACAATTCTACTTAGTGCCACCACAGGTAGTGCACATTTGTACGAGTGGTCTAATTTTCAATAGAAACGCTGTTTCACGAACCCCTTCCCTACCTCAGGCTTTTAAGGGTAGGGTGGAAATAGAAAGTTTGGAAAGTCTAAGAACGTTTAAAGGTAGTCTTAGATTAGTTATTTGCTGAAATGGCTTAGAACGAAGTGTAGTATTGTACCACAGTAAGTGCCGAAGTATGCGTTAATGAGTAAAAAAAAATTACTGAAAAGTTAATAGCTGAATATAAATATAAGAAATATAAAATAATTTTAATGCTTGAAAATATCAGTTAATATTTTTATTAAAATAATTATATTGATATATTTATAAGAAAGTGGCGGTCATTATTTTTATTAGTTTGGTCTGCGATTGAAATTATTAATTACGATAACTTCATCAGTCGGTTACTTTATCTATTCGAATTAATATTACTCTCGCATTAGAATCAACTTGAATCGAATGAATATTTTTATTCGATACGGTTGAAAATATTTAATGAATATACAGGCTTAAATTTAATGAACCTAAAACTTCGCAGGATTAGATAGCTACCATCATTAGCTACAACGTTATGTATTGTGTGTTAATTTTTAAAGATTATATCTAGAAGACTATACTCACGAAGTATGTCGGTTACTGTCCGATTGGTTTCGGACCCATCGGAGATCCTTCTTCAGGGAGAGTGGATCCGGTGGATCCAAAACCAGTCGGACAGTAACCGACATACTCGTACTTCGTGAGTATAGCCGTCTAGATATTATATTTAAGTGTTTCACGATAGTTTTAACAAGTTGAGTGTTAATTTTTTTTATTAATTTAATTTAACGGTTGACAAATATATTCAACAGCACTCATGTATATGTAATGTATAATTTATTTATGTGCAGTGGTATATGTAGTGGATAAGTAGGTTAACCAAATTATTCGTATGTGGATAAGTATCTTTATTTTAAAAGTGGATAGCTATAATTCGCTTAAAACATGTAATTACTGTAATACAGTAACGATTGTAAAATGCCGTTGTTATCCCTAATAAAGGAAAAATAATAAAAAAAAGCGAAAGCGGTGACGCGCATCGTGCACTCGGCGGCGCGGGTCGGCGTCGCGTCGCATCGGGCTGGGCGGGCGGAGTGTGCGTGACGTACCGGGCGTGGGGGGGGTGCTACCTCTGCTGGGCGCGGCGTGCGCGTGCGCGTGCGCGGCCAGCGAGGCCGGCGCGAGGTTGGCGGCGGACGCGGGCCGCGGGTAGCGGCCGCGCGCCGCCAGCCCCGCGCGCACCGCCTCCAGCTTCACCGGCGACGGGATGAACCCGATCTCGCACCCCTCCTTCACCAGCCGCCCTATCCACCAGTGGTTGTCGTACTTCTCCTGGAAACGCGCGCATGACACGCTCAGTGTGCGGTATAGACAGAGTTACCAGACCTCCTAGAGACAAAGCCACACTCTGCACCAGGGTCGTGTTGTGTCCTCCGTCTTACCTATTCCTGCCGCAAAGCAGCAGTGCTTTTGAGTCATTCGTCTGGCGTCGAGCGCTCGTCGAGCATTGTCTGCGATCTTTCTTTTGAATTTCGATACGCTTTCGAGAAAAATCAACATAATATTACGACAAAAATCAATATGATTTCTATTTTTGACGAAAACGAAACGAAAATCAGTAGAAACCGAGTACAGACAACGCTCGACGACAGTCGAATGAATCAAAAATAGAGCCCCTGGGGTCCTATTTTTAGGCGCATAACACATTGCACCGGACACCGCTGCGGTGTACGGAGGGACGAAAACCGCATGCGGCTGCGGCGGCACGGAACCGTGCCACCGTACGGTTTGCTCCGTATCACCGTCCGGAGCTGCGGTGCACGACGCCCCGCATCGCCGCATTATCTATGTCGAGATCTATTACGCGTATGCACGTCCTTTCTACGTAAAAATCCGTACGATACTGCGGCTCAGTGTGGCATACCCCGCGGACCGCACCGCATCACCGTCCGGGAGTGCGGTGCCGTCGCGCGCGCCGCACAACCGCACGGGCATGCGGTGTGAGTGTGTTATACCCTGCGGTTTTTGTATACAAATTAAGATTCTTCAGTCAAAATTAAAAACCGCAGCGCCGCACACCACACCGGAGCGGTGTCCGGTGCAATGTGTTATGCGCCTTAATCTTTTCCTCGGCGTCGACCAACGCGTCGTCTACGCTCGATCCCCACTGATTTTCGTTTCGTTTTCGACAAAAGCAATATAATATTACAACGAATATCTATATCATTTTGATTTTCATTATAAACGAAGTGAAAATTATGGTGAAAATAAACAAAAATCGAGCGAAGACGACGCTTGACCAACATTCGACGCCAGACGAATGATTCAAAAACAGAGCCCCTGGGGCCCTATTTTTGAATCATTCTTCCGGCATCGAGTGCTCATTAGCGTTGGATTTCTACTGATTTTCGTTTTGTTCTCGACGAAAATCAAAACAATAGTGATCTTCGTCGTAATGTTCTATTGATGATTTTCATTGCAAGAGAAACGAAAATCAATAGGATTCGAGCACAGATGACGCTTAAAAAGCGCTCGATGCCGATCGATACACACGCGCGTTTAGATCGCTACTGCTACCTGCAGCAATATATGGCTGGCTCTGTCGGTCTACAGTCGCGAACGCGATGCAAAAGACGATATCGCTGTAAAAAATCGCAGGTTATAATACGTAGTCGATGGTGAGGCTGCAAACTTTTTTTATACAACTAGGTTAGCGATCAAGCAGGCTGACCACCTGATGATCTAATGGTAAGTCGCTATCAGTCACATATAGTCATGGTTCCTGTAAGATCTACAACCACTGCCTCCGTGGTCTAGTGGTTGCGACCACCGGGTGTTGGTCGGGAGGTTCGGGGTTCAATCCGACGAGGGCAGAAACTTTTTGCTCGGTTTGCTTGGTGGTAAGGCTTCTGAGCGCGTCTGGATAACTACCACCGTCTTACCTAAGCTTGTCGCCATAATAACAATGTTATTAGCATTGTTGTGTTCCGACAAGATAGCTAGTTCCTCAGTTATTGAGGAGTCCAGGTGCACCTCGCTTCCACCTTTGGCCTTATCGTCACTTACCAACAGGTGAGATGAAGGCCAAGAGTTTCCTTGTCGTATGCAAAAAAAAAACCACTACAACGACCTCATGTACTTTGCAACTTGTGACAGAAGATATCAATTCACAGAATCCAGTAATTTCACTATGTGTTACCTACCCTTCAAACAGGAACACAACTTACGCGACAAGATCGAAGCGTCGTTGCAGCTTTTACAACACGTAAGTCATTTTTTGCGGAAATAGGCTACACAAAATTATTCGAAAAATTCGGGTTATTCCCAAATTCGTTATTAATATCTTATGTAGTGTACACAAATAATGGAATGATGTAACCGTACCTATGTAAAATTATGTAGTTTTTAACTGCTCTGAAAAGTTGCTATTTTTGACATACGTGGTGTTGGCACTTCAACGACTTGGGTTTGTTAAGATGGACGTGTCGTTCATCGCCGCCGCTCCAGCGTGACGATGCACCTACCTTGATGTGCAGGAAGTCCCGCACGTCGAAGGAGATGGCGCTGCCGTGCACGGGCGAGTCGTCGTCCAGCGTGCCATCGTACGACACATTGGTGCGTACCGCGAACGCGACCGGCTTCGTCTGAAACGGCGCATCACAATCGAGTTTAATAGTACATTGTTACCCCAGGGGTGAAAGTAACTTATTTAGTCCCGAGACGGTGTTTGGCGCCCGAGCGCAGCGAGGGCACCAATAGTTCGAGGGACTAAATAAGTCTTTAACCCGAGGTAAACACTGTGCTTTTCATTACGAATACAAGGAAAGAAAAAATAACACAATGAATTAGCTAAAGAAAAAACGTGTAAATTTTATTTTACTTACATAAATTAACAACTTCTGATTTAGCCCGCTTTCTCTTATAAAATCAGGCGTTAACTTTAGCTGAATCAGATGAACTCATTGTGTTAACTATTCACACAATGTTATACAAATATAATTAACAGTTAAAACAAATCTCTGTTATACGGAAGTATTAACAAAACTCTACAAATGGAAAAAACAAATGAAGATCGCATTGCCGCTTTCCCGCTTATTTTTTTTTTTTTTTTCTGTGGTATTATTTTTCATGTTCATAATTTAAAAAATGGTAAATATTTTGCCCAAATCTATGTTATTTTAAAGAAATAGTTGAAAATAAATTATAATAAAATCATTTAAAAATATATTCTTTAAGTTTAAAAACTTAATATTATGTTATTTCAATTTTACACCGCGCTTTAATTGAGTGACATTATAGAATGTCGGAGCATGGTTCAATAAAAATGTGAAAAAGGAACGAGTTTCTTTTTTTTTTTAAATTTGACAGCAGCTGTCAGTTGAAAGTGGTTCTCCCTAGGGCTGAAAACTATTACTTTCAACCCGCTCCTCAGGCAACTTCAGACCTACTTTCAAAGTATGAGTAATGAAAAAAACATTTTTACGACCATTAAAAGTGACTTTAATAAACACCCTATAAATGAAAACAATCACCAAATATTAAAAAAAATACATTTGTAGGTTAGCACTTAATTGGCACCAAAATTAACATAAAATTCTAATTATGAAATATAATTTTACTTCAAACATAAAAAATTAAACAAAGATTTGCAAACGAATCTCTTTCCACATAATAACGAAAGATTGCTGTTTGCTTCGGTGGTTATCATTAGAGTTTTCATATGACTTCCTTTGAAACCATAATGATAAATCTTTAATTTATTATGTAAAAAAAATCACTTTCAGCCACAATATCAACGCACTAAGTAGCTGGCAACGTTATGTCAAAATTATTGCGATTATTAACGCGTTACGTACCGACGCATGTGTGGAGCTTCTCTTTCACTGTTGTTACTTTCAAACTTCCTCTTATATATTCATTCCTTATCTTATTTATTCTAGTCATTTGTCATCGAGGAGCTTGGTGGCGCATTGGCGTGTGCGCTCAGCGAACGATTGCTAAGGTTAAGCAACGTTCGCTGTGGTCAGTCCTAGGATGGGTGACCGAAGTCGCGGCTTAGCTGTCATAGTAAGCGCGCGCATCCCCTGCCGATTTGTTTTGCTGTGTCGTTTCGATTCCGATTGGCTTCACTTGGTCTTGGTTATTGTTTTATTAGGTTGTTTTTGTAATATTTGTTGTTGTCTCGTATATTGCATAGGTAATTTGTGTGTTTGAAGTCAAAACACAAATTATTTTAACATTTTGTTGTTGGTATAAGTTTTGGTATAGGTTCATTTCTTTTTCTTTTTGCATTTCATTGTATTTTTGTGTTGTTTTTTCGGTGTGCGGGGCGTTGCCCCAGTATTTTATTTTTCCATTTGGTTAGATTCAGTGTCGTTAGGTTAGTTATTTTGTATAAATAGGTTAGGTTAATTAGTAAATTATAGGTTAGTCAAATTTTTTCGTTGTTTTTATTTTTGTTTCTGGGAAGGCAAAGAGTACTGTGCGCATACAGCCAGTTCTTTGGTCGGTCAATTTTTTTTTTTTTTTTTATATGCTTTCCGTGATTCCGGGAACTTGTCCCCGGTACTTATTAAAAAAGGTTTTGTTGGGCTGAAGACAGATTTTTGCTCTGTTTTCGCCGACAGAATCTTTGCTGGGCTGGGCCCACGATTGGACCATGTCCGACTCGGACATTATGTCCGAGACGGATGGTGCAGATGAGGGGGGGCCTGTTAGGACTCCACTCTCGCGAACGATGAAGAACCGCTCGCCGGTCAATTGCAGTGCAGCGAAGGTAGTGGATGAGGTGGTATCCCCGGTTTTGTCGTTGTCTAATGTCGGGGGCGCAGCGCCCCGTAGGAGCTGTGATAACGCCGGGAAATCTCGTCCCACCTATAGGGTCCTTACTGACGAGAAATCGAGATTGTCGGAGGCGGACGTCCCGCTACCGCAGGCTAGTAGAAGGAAGAGGCCAAGTTATAGCCGCTTCTTCCAGGATCCCTTGGTGACGGATTTAGAAATGACAACCGAGGCGGAGGAGGTGGTAACGGCGCCCTACGCTCCCAAGGTCGCCCGGACTAAAAGGGGCAGAGGAGGCCTAGTACACAGTGTCGGACTCTCCCAAGCTAGGCGGGAGTTTCAACTGCTCGAGGCCGATACGGAGTCAGAGTCTGACCAGGAGCCGTTGGTTGCTGAGGCCCCCGAAAAAAAAGGGAAAAGGCAAGGGCAAGCGCTCTCCTGAGCCCACTGCCAAGCTCCTCTGCGGCAAGGCCGAGGAGAGCGTAAAAGCGCTCCTAGGAGTAACACGTAAGTCCCGGAACTTAAAGGGGACTTACGTGCAAGAAATCAAGGACGCCTCCGACTCGCTCCTAGAGATTGTCCGCACCCTGGCGTCTAGGAAAACCTCCGAGGAGGTGCGTCGGCTTCAAGCCGACAACAAGAGACTCCAGGGTCAGCTGGACGCCATGGAGGGTGAGATGAAGGCCCTTCGTCGGGCCTTCTCATAGCGGGGGCCTGAGCGCCCTAGGGTCCGTGGTGTGGTTGCGGTCCCCACGATTGTGGAGGACGCCGAACCGGAGGCCATCGACTCCGAGCGCGAAAATCTAGAGGAGCTTCTGGAGGAAGAACTGCCGGCGGTCCAACCGACCAGGGCCGCACCCGCTGAGGGAATCTCTAAGAGGGAATTCTTGGAGAGTATTGAATTCCTTCAGCGGGAGTTGTTGGCCCAAGTAGGCACAATGGTTTCGGCCCGACTAGAGGGTCTCGAAGTAGATGGGCGCCTAATGCCGGCACCGATTCGCAGGCCATCGTTGGCGTCAGATTGCGCGAGGCAGTCGCAGCTGCAGCCTCAACCGCAGCGGCCAGTGAAAACGGTGGTGGTCAATACCACTCTTGCCCCACCGGCCAATATGCCGAAAGAGGCAAGAGTGGTGAAAAAGAAGTCTGCGGCAGTCCCTTCTACCTCTGGGGCTGCGGCAAGCACGGCAGCAGTCGAGGATCCCTGGACCGTTGTCGCCAAGCGGGGCCGGAAAAAGCCGGCAGTGGACGAGACGGTGCCCAAAAGGACCACCGTAGCGCAGAAGGTGCCTAAGCTGCCCAAGACCCCGCGTTCCCTAGCGGTGGTGCTGGCCCTCAAACCGGAAGCGGTGGCGAAGGGTCTCACCTATAGTGAGGCCATCGCCAAGGCCAAAGCTTCCGTCAGCCTCGGCGCCCTAGGCATAGGGCCCGCCAAGTTCCGGACGGGGATTACCGGCGCTCGAATAATAGAGCTTCCGAAGGAGACATCCCCGTCCCAGGCTGACACGCTGGCGGAGAAGTTAGGGGAAGCCCTGGGGGATGCGGCAAAAGTTACGCGTCCCGTCAAAACAGCGGACATTCGGGTCGTTGGCATCGACGACTCGGTAACCGCCGAGGAGCTGGGCCAAATTTTGGCGCGAGCCGGAGAGTGCCCGGCCCATCACATAAAAGTGGGCCGCGTGCATACGGGAGTGCGGGGTGTCGGGGCGGCTTTCGCCTCCGTACCCGTGGAGGCGGCGAAGCGCTTGGCTGCTGCCGGGCGCCTTGAAGATGGATGGAGTTCTGCCTCCATCCAACTTCTGGAACAAAAGCCCATGCGGTGCTTCCGCTGCATGGGCATGAGGCATCCCATACAGCGGTGCCCCTCCGCCAAGGACCGCAGCGGACTCTGTTTCCGCTGCGGATCTGAAGGGCACAAGGCGATGGACTGCACAGCGCCGCTAAACTGCGCCGTCTGTGCAGATGCGAAGCAATCGGCCACCCACCGCATGGGGGGTATTAATTGTAACCCTCCGCTGGTCAGGGGCCGTTTGGCCCCGGTTAAAGTGACCATAGCCCCGAGGAACCCGGCACCGGCACCACAGGAAGCACCGGCCGCGGCAATGGCCCAGGAGGAGCCCATGGAAACCATTAATGTTTAGTGGTCCCATAAAGCTCCTACAGGCAAATATAAACCATTGCGCCGCGGCACAGGACCTCCTATGTCAAACCGCGGCGCAGTGGGGTGTGGGTTTGGCGATTGTGTCGGAACCGTATTACGTTCCGCCGCAGTCGCCTAACTGGTTGGTGGCGGCGGATGGTTCCGCCGCCTTAATGCGGGCGGCGCGTGGCACAGCCCCCTCTCTCATTTTAAGAGAGAGGGGTACTGGCTACGTTGCCGCCATGTGGGGGGGAATATTGGTTGTTTCAACCTATTTCTCCCCCAATCGCAGCCAGGCGGACTTCACAGTCTTCCTGGCTGCGCTAGAGGGGGTCGTCCGCAGGACGGCCCCGGTGCCGGTGCTAGTTGCGGGGGACTTCAATGCGTGGTCTATCGCGTGGGGGTCCTCCCGCACTAGTGCGAGGGGTGGAGATCTGGAGTCCTGGGTTCTGTCCCTGGGGCTCCAGATTTTGAATAGGGGCTCCACCCCTACCTGCGTCCGGCTGCAAGGCACGTCCGTGGTGGATGTGACCTTCGCTACCCCCTCCCTCGCCCGTCGAATCAACGACTGGCGAGTGGAGGAAGATGTGGAAACTCTATCGGACCACCTGTACGTCCGATACGAGGTTTCCGTGGCATCCCAAGGGGCCCCGAACCTGCCCCGAAAGGGGGCAGGTGTACTGGTGGACGCAGGAGATTGCGGACCTGCGTACCACCAGCATGAGGGCCAGGCGCGCCTACGTGCGGTGTCGTAGGCGCGCCAGAACTACATCCAACGAGGAAGCTCAACTTCGTCGGGTGTATGCGGCAGCCAAGAAGGCCCTGCGGAACGAAATCTGCAGGGCCAAAGAGGAGTCCAGGGAGTCGTTTATACGGCTCCTGGACAACGATCCGTGGGGGCGTCCGTACCGGGTGGTGAGGGGGAAATTCAAATCTTCCGCTCCCCCTACTTCCGCTATGGACAGGGGGCTGTTGGATCGGGTGTTGGGGACTCTATTCCCCGATCCCGGTACGTTCCAGCCCCCCAGAATGGTCCCCCCGGACACTCCTCCAGTGGAGATAGCTGCCGCCATCCCTCCCGTGTCGAACGTGGAATTCAACACTGTGAGGGACCGGTTCCGGCGCAAAAGCAAGGCGCCGGGACCGGACGGTGTCCCTAGCAAGGTTTTGGCCCTCGCCCTGGGACACCTCGAGGAGCGGTTCCGGGCGGTGCTTGACTTATGCATCGCCTCGGGCCGCTTTCCCAGTCGGTGGAAAGCGGGCAGACTCTGCCTGTTGAGGAAGGAGAGTCGCCCAGCGGATTCACCGACTGGGTATCGGCCGGTGGTGCTGCTCGACGAGACTGGGAAGTTTTTCGAGAAGATTCTCGCTTCCCGCATCGTCGAGCACCTAGAGGACCGGGGGCCGGACTTGGCTGAAAACCAGTTCGGCTTCCGCACCGGCCGGTCCACGGTGGACGCGGTGGCCCTCCTCAAGGGGTGGACTGAGGAGGCCACAGCTCGTGGGGACACTGTTGTTGCGGTGTCTCTTGACATCCGCAACGCATTCAACAGCCTGCCCCACGAGTGCATAAAGGAGGCACTCCGCTTCCACCGGGTGCCTCCGTACCTCCGCGCCCTCGTGGAGGATTACCTGCAAGGCAGGTCCATCCTCTACGAGGGGCCGGATGGGCGCGTCCACACGTGGACAATGGCGGCGGGTGTGCCCCAGGGTTCCGTACTAGGTCCTCTGTTATGGAACCTGGGGTACAACTGGGTTCTGCGAGGCGACCTTCTGCCACGAACGAAGGTCGTCTGCTTCGCCGACGACACGCTCGTCGCGGCGAGAGCAAAAACGGGGGAGGAGGCGGCCCACCTTGCATCGGTCGGCGCCTCACTGGTCGTCCGACGCATCCGCCTCCTAGGCCTGGACGTGGCCCTCGACAAAACGAAGGCCATGTTATTCCACGCCCCCCGTCGCAGGATCCCACCGGGGCTCCGCGTCCGAGTGGAGGGGGTCCGTATACCGGTCGAGGCGCACTTTAAGTACCTCGGCCTGGTTCTGGACCCCCGATGGAGTTTCGAGGAGCATTTTAAGCTCCTCGCTCCACGGCTGTGCGCCGCTGCAGCCGCACTTGGACGGGTCCTCCCTAATGTGGGAGGACCAGGATCGGCGTGCCGTCGACTGTATCACGGGGTGATACGGTCGATGGCACTCTATGGAGCCCCGGTATGGGCAGAGTGCCTCTCCTCCCGAACGGTGGCCCTCTTGCGACGTCCGCAGAGGGTCATAGCGACCCGGGCCGTGCGAGCTTATCGCACGGTCAGTCACGGCGCGGCCTGCGTTCTAGCAGGCCAAGCGCCGTGGCATGTCGATGCACGCGTCCTCGCGGAGGTGTATCGACATCGGGTTGCTACTCGTGAACGGGGGGGACGATCCGCTCCACAGGAAGTGGAGCGGATTCGTACCCTGGCGCAGAGGGAGGCTCTGCGTCAGTGGGGTGTGGCACTCGCCTCCCCAGCTGCCGGCCACCGGACGATCGACGCGATCCGTCCGGTGTTGGAGGAGTGGGTTGGGCGCCGGCAGGGCAGCCTCACGTTCCGCATGGTGCAGGTACTGACCGGGCATGGCTGCTTCGGTCACTACCTGCACCGAGTCGCGCGTCGGGAGGAAACGCCGCGGTGTCACCACTGCGACGCTCCCGACGATACTGCCGAGCACACCTTGTTGGTGTGCCCGGCCTGGCGACCCCAGCGCAGCGAACTTAACGCTGCGCTGGGAGGCGGAGACCTCTCGCTGCCGAGCATGGTCGTGGCCATGCTCCGCGGCGAGGCGGAATGGGAGGCTGTGGACTCCTTCTGCGAAGAAGTAATCTCGCAGAAGGAGGCTGCGGAGAGGGAGCGGGAGGAAGATCCCCAAGCCGCTCCCCTCCGCCGCAGACGGATAGGCAGGAGAAGGCGGGCATTCGCGCAAGCAATGCCCGTCTGATGACCCTGCCGTGGAGGCCTGCGTGCATGGATGGCCCCGTGCACGTCGCCGTAAGGCCCTCCGTCTGGGGATTGCTCTGGTGTTCTCGGGCAATCCCCCTTTGGCGATAGCCCGACCAACTTGGTCGGGCTTGCCCTGGCGCGCTGGTAGTGGTAGTCGCAGTGTGGACCTTACTATGCGCGCCGACAAGGGCAGGGAGAACACCGGGGGGTTTTAGTGGGTCGGCCTGGAACTCTGCCGGGCCAGCCCCACACACGCCTGCCGTCTAGCCAACGGCGGGTACGGTGCGGTTACGCATTTCCCCCCGCAAAAAAAAAAAAAAAAAAAAAAGGATGGGTGACCGAAATAAGAAACAGCTCAAGCTCCTCCGTGCTTCGGAAGGTGCGTTAAACAGTGGGTCCCGCGTCTGATCTCGCCCCGGTCGTGTCGGTTAACCGTCCCATCGGACTAGGCGAGTGAAGGAACAGAGAGTGCACTTGCGTTTGCGCAGTCACTTGTGCACTATAATATCTCCTGCGCAGATGGCTAGTCTCTGTGGAGATTGGCCGCCGTGACCGAATATCGGTTAGGAGGACATTATTATTATTATTCTAGTCACACCCACATCTATATTAACATTCACACCTCCGCACGTGAACTCTCCTTACATCCATCTCCTTTGTCACCCAACATTCCCATCCACGCACAATGACAGGTCTGTAAGTTCTTGAACAAATTCCAATCGTCATTTGCATTGTGATTTTTCGTACGCTTCAGAAGCAACATTAGTGCCTAATTAGAGAGAAAATAAGAGGCTGTCAACTCTGAGCTCATTTTATCGAGCCCCACTTAAAACTTTTTTTAGCAAAACCTGTTTAATATGCCGTAGTAAAAAAAAAATATGTTACTCTTGAAAATATTTCTGAGATTATCCATGTCCCCAAAACGAATTTTAGTAAAAATTTCTCGATAAAAAAAATGCCAAAGACATCCATCAAAAACAGCTTTCAGAAGAAAATCCGAGTTATTAAACAAAGTTTATTTAAGGATTTTCAGGAAATTAACTCGTTATGTTTCATATCTACAAATAAGTGACTAGTTTCTTTAAAAAAATGATTTTTTCGCTCAATATCAATAGTTACCTTAGTGTTTTTTATTAAGCTCATATGCTTACGTTTTAAGTTCTATTAACAAAAGAAGTTGAGGGTATCTCTTACCCGTGCCTTATCAAGCTGTGAGAGAGCCTGCGCTTCCTTCTCGCGGCGCAGCGCCTCCTTGTCTTCGTCCAGCGACAGTTCCGAAGAGGGTTGGGAATAGTTGGAGTCAGCGGAGCCCTGTCAAAAGAAGCACTACATTTATTTTAATTCAACAATTCTTTGTAAAACTAATACAGAAAATGTCGTATTTGTGGTATTTATGTAATCGAAGTTAAAGTAAATAAAAAGTTAAAAGATATTATTTATTGATGCTAGATTTTGATTTGTCAAAATCTGAACCAAAGCGTAAAGGTGGGCCGATTTCATTGCAGGTAAGTGTATATTTTATATGACATCAAAGCGGTGAACGAGCAGATGAGCCAACTGATGGTAAGTACGAGTAGCTATCGTCGCCCATGGACATCTGCGACACTATGGCTGCAGCTTATGCGTCGCCTGCCTTAAGTTTAAGGACCCCATTTACATTGCGCTTGAAGGATGCCATGTTACTCTGTAGTGCAACGTATGTTTCATATGATCCAATATATGTTAAGCTATGGCTGCCATCTGCGGAGGTAATCATAAGCCTTTACGTCCCACACTTGGTCTGAAACTCAAAAACCATGGAAACGAGGCAGATTTAGGGATAGCAATTTTATTTTTGCAAGCAAACCTTCCCACAACACTTCTTCTTAAGATTACACCAGCGCAGGTGATAGCCATTTCAGCCCCCCTACACAAATGCCACGCGCTAACTTATCCGCAGTCGTTCCGCAGAAAAAATTGACGGGTTGCACTCTGGGAGTGCCGGCAGAAGTAAAAACTTAGGTAAGTATTAACGTTGTGCGCTTTGGATATCTTGGAATGGTTATGGAATAATTTTGCACGAATTGCTTTAATTATCAGAATAAAAGTACTATCTTTTATGTGGTAGAATACAATATTTATTTATTGCGCTATCGGACACAAACATGACAATTTATATTACCATAAAAAGTTTATCCCTCAGAAAAATCAACTTCCTGTTGTAACGTTGTGCGTACATAATTATATAACTAGTAATAATGAATCAAAATATTTACAATTAAATTAAAAATATGATCAAAACAGACATTAATATACTACTTAAAAACGTAATTTTATAACAAATAAATAATATTTAATTTATACTAACTTACCTAATTAATATTTACAACAAAATCAAATAAAAGCACAATTTAGATTTTTCCTAACAAAGTAAATAAATTGATTAAAACTGTCTCAAGTGACGTGTGACTTCCAGTACTTTTGACAGCCGCTATTGTTCTCGGCCGGCTTACGTGGACCCCTGTCATTGTTCTCGGCCGGCTTACGTGGACCCCTCACCGCACCTCGACAGTTCCTGCGGCCATTTCAATTTTAATTGGTCTTACGAATTTTCGATCAGTGTCACGTGTCCTGACGCGAGTTTATCATTTTTTACCCATTACAAAAAAAGTGTACAACGCCGCTAAAGAAGTTCTCACTTCAAAAATGTATGGAAATGATATTAGCTTACGACAACCTCACGCTATTTTTTCCTAAGCTAATGTCATCGTCATACATTTTTTCTGCGAAACAACTGCGGAAAATTTAGCGTGTGGCATTTGTCTAGGGGGGCTATTCTACTTAATGTGCGGCGATCTGTACCTAACATACGTATTCGAATTCCATCTCCTGTACACAAGGACCCAAACAATTAACTTTTTGATCTATGTTTTATCTCGTCCATCGTATACCTTCCTTCGTAGACCTTCCGACCTTCCGAGTTTCTTGCCTGTTCTTCTCGAGAAGGCTCGCCTAACCGAACAAGTGTAGAGTCAACTTTTTTTTCCATTTTATTTGTATTTGCATTCATCTTAATTATGGTTGGGGTATATGTACCTACATACAAGGTTTACATTCATTGCTTATCTTAGTTTCTTACATTTTTATTAATTTGTTGGTTAGTTAGGTTCTTGTGATTTGTTTCGTCAATAAGCTGTAAAGTTCTATATTGAATAAAGATTTTTGAGTTTTTTTTTGAGTTTATAAAACTTGATAGATTTATGTCAAAAAAGATAAAACATGGATTATGCCTGGTTTCTGAAGTCAACAGTTAAATCTTCATCAACAATCGAACAGTTAAAGTTATTTAAAAGTTAAACGACGTTTATTCTGAATACTCTGTGTACAGTTCGATAACTATTTGACTGTTAACTAGTTCTTTATGCTGCCGCTAGATGGGTCTGTCTAAGTAAACATATTAAGAATTGAATTTATTGTTATAATTTCAGCAATTTATCGCAGTTTTATTTGTTTTAATATCTGTAATGAAATAATAGAAGCCACTTTGTAGTTGTTACTGTAAAAACACAATGATAAATAAAATTTTTACTGCGTTTCGCGGATTCCATGATAATACAATACAATAAAAAAAGAAAACTTCAGACAACAAAAAAAACACACATTACGAAAACAAACCCAGCTCTCATAAAATATTTAGTTCAAGAAATGTCAATGGTCAATGTTTGCGATCATGCCTGCCCCCCTAGCACGTCCACCAAAACACGATATGATAAAGCGATTTATCGCGATGAACTGTCAAAATACGACGAAACCCTATTGTATTTTGACAGTTCACCGCGATAAACCGCTTTATCATATCGTGTTTTGGTTGACGTGCTAGGGGGGCAGGCATGATCGCAAACATTGACCATTGACATTTCTTGAAAAAAAAAACTAAATATTTTATGAGAGCTGGGTTTGTTTTCGTAATGTGTGTTTTTTTTGTTGTCTGAAGTTTTCTTTTTTTATTGTATTGTATTATCATGGAATCCGCGAAACGCAGTAAAAATTTTACTGAGAGAGAGAAGACGCTTCTCATCGAAGTAGCCAAAGAATTTATTCTGGGCACTGATATGTTAGAAAAAAACTTTAATACTTCCAAATCAGACTCGTATGAGTTGCTTGTCAACATAATGCTATTATTCATTACTTATACGTAAGATTCTCCTGAAGTAGTTATGTAGCAATTTAAAATCAAAATGATTTTTACTTCTTAAAAAATATATCTATTGTTTATAATTAGTTGAAAATAACCTAAAAAGTAATAAAGAGAACGCCAAAAATAGTTATGGGACCGATAAACGGCACACATTGACTAGTTAAGTTGATCTTAGTTTAACCGGAGTTTAACTTACGATGTGATGCTCAGAAACGCACTTGTCAAAGTTATCGGACCAATAGCGTTAATAGCGTTAATAATGAACAGATAAACTACCGATAAAAGTACCTCAGAAACCGGGCATAACCATGTGTAAAATGCGGCCTAATTAATAAAAAAAAACTAGTTGGATTGTCTTCGGATAAACTAGATTCCGTGCTTTGGTTTTATGTGACAATTGAGATATGACAAAACGCGGAATAGCTTCTCCGGAGACGGTCCTAGGAGTAATTTTTTTTATTAGTAAATCTAGCGTTGACGGCAACCTATGACACTTGCGATATAGTCGCTTTTATGTTTGGCACGTAACACCTGTTTATCAATGAGTACTTAACCCAAAAGTTCGCTAAAGACGATGGATTTAATAATCAAAACATATCCATGCTAAAGACCAATACAGGAACTTAATGACAGCGTCAAAAACAAACACAGATTTCCAATATTTATTAAAGGTCTAAAATGTTCAATTCGAAATCCATTGCCTTTGGAGGAGTTTTACTTCAAACGATTTACAGCCCACCGCTGGGCATCTCCTCAGACGAGGAGGAATTGTACAACTACACCTCCGTTGCCAAAAAACTTCACAAACTTCGAAAAAATATTTTTTTATAGTAGTCTTAGCAAATGACTCCATTTCGCTTACGACGGTGACTGGCGCAGGAGATGAAATACGCGCTACACTAGCCACCCGCCTCTTTTAAAGGACCCGGGATTGTAAGAAGACGGGGAACACGTATGCTGGCAGGGAGTTCCATTTTTTGATTGTGCTGCACAGAAATGAGTTGCCAAATTTCTTAGTTCGCGTTGAAATGGTAGGCATAGTAAGATGGTGCCAAATCATGCCAGCGGCAGCACGTGTAAAGTAGAAAGTGGGGATAGGGAAAAAAGCTCTTCAGAGCACTCGCCGTGGAAGGTGACAGAACATGTTTAGTAACGCAACATCGCGAGGTAGAGGTTTCGAGGTTTTTAGTCACCTCTGCATCACACATGATGTTGCGCGCCGCTGCAACCTGTCCAAAGCATCGAATGAGTACTTAGCGGAGCCATCCCAGTGGGCCTAGCGCGGTTCGTGAACCATAGAAGAGGAAGTGACTAACTCCTATACAGTCTCCCTTCATTGTTATATAAGGGGGCGAGAGAAAACATGTTCTTTATCTCTTGTCCCGTTTTGACCTGGTCCCGTTTTGACGCAAGTGAGGTCTTGTGTACAATATGAATATAATATTGTACACAAGACCTCACTTGCGTTTTGTTTAGCAAGCACAATTGATCAACCGTGAAGAAGCACCGCACTTTGTTCAAGACACATCAAGAAAAAGTGTATTATATTTTCCTCTCTAGATGAATCGATAAATAACTCAAATATTAACCTATAATAACAACCGAGTGGATAATTCAAATCTAACAGAAGTAGCAGACCACTAACGGCTTATTGGCAGATAATGGAATTTTGTATCACACGAAAACGGAATTGGAAATGTTCCAGAGGCTTATTGATCCATGATGCGGCCCTGATAGCCCATTCGCGGCAGGATCTTAGCGCAACCTTCGATTAAGTATGGGCAAAACATAAATTGGCCAAGTGCCCAGGGTTGCGCGCGCAACACCACCGAATCGCTTCCTTTGCGGCTTTGACCGGAAGCACCTAAATAGAAGTGATTTGAGAGAAATAAATAAATGAAGAACACTAATGACTGAAAATCCAAAATGTACGGACATTATTCGAAGACTCGTGTAAAGTTAATATTAATACTTATTATAAAAATAATAATGATAATTAATGAAATCCGTCTGGCCTTCTGTGTCGAATTATTTATTATTATGCCGGCCTATGTCCAACAGTGGGCGTCTCTTGGCTGATATGATGTTGATGATGCCGGGTATTATTCCCTCCCTCATTTTGTTGAGGGACTGGGAAGGAAGAAAATTAAAAATATATTTTGTATCTCACATTCAAAGCCATGTTTATTACTTTTATGCGAATTAAAAGAGAAATAAAGTTATGCTCTTTGGTTTCGAAAAATTGCTTTCAAAAATGTTTTCTTCTGCCACGTTTGTACTAAAATATTAGTTTCATAGACTGAGAGAGATTATTTTACGTGCATAATCAATTTTTATTTGTATGTTTGAAGAAAATACAGTTGACAATAACACTACACTCGTTCGAATCTTGAGAAAGTTTTTTACGATGTTGTTTTAAAACAAAAGCTGTAAGAAGGCGCGTAATTATTTTTCTAAATAATGTCAATGCTGTAATTTAATGCTACAAAATTGTGTTATGTGTAGATATTTAGATGAGTTTTGCATATTTCGTTACTTATACGTCAAAAATATTGGCTACTATCAGAAACTGATGGCAAATGTAGAGTGGCAAATTTGTGTTGAAAAATATTAGGGAAGTTATTAAAAAATCTTTATCTTAAAAACAACTTTGTTTTTATTACAGTAAATTCATCTCTACACTTGCCATCAGATTCTGGTACACTCGAGTACATGAAGATCGATACGGTCAAAGTTATAAAAATATTATATATTTTACCAATTCTGCCTTAATGTTAAGTCAATAAAGTCTGTCAATCAATATATACATATTTTTTGTAATTTTCAGCGTTTCGACCATTTTGTATTCGATTGTATACTTAAACAAGCGAAACATAAGAAAAAAAAATTAATCGGAATAATTTGTGACATAATTAGCTCTGTCAGATATCGAAATGAATTTGAAAATAGCTTGCTTTAAAGGAAATAAGTAATAAAGATAAAAAAAATATTGATTACTATTTACTTAGCAAATTTTGTGTGAGTGCATGATATATGGGGAAAAAGTCTTTTCGCATTATAGTATGTATAAACTTGTAATAAAATCTCTTTGGCTATACTATTTGTATCTGGCTGGTTTTGGTATCATTGAAAGTTTAAATTTTAAAGAACATAATTCCAAATTCAAATTAGGAAAATGTGTGATTTTCATTTGTTTTTCGTACCGCCAAGATGAGTGAATCTAATGAAGAAATTCGATACATTTTAAAATTTTACTACAAAAAAGGTAAAAATGCAACGCAAGCCGCGAAAAAAATTTGCGATGTTTATGGACCTAGTGCAGTGTCTGTGAGAGTAGCACAAATTTGGTTTAAGCGTTTTCAATCCGGAAATTTTGATGTCAAAGATGCACGTCGCTCTGGTCGCCCTATTACAGATAAAATGGATGCCATTTTTGAAAAAGTGGAGCAAGATCGGCATGTCAGTAGTTACGACGTAGCTGAAGAACTGGGAATTGACCACAAAACAGTTTTGGCGCATTTGAAAAAAACTGGGTACACAAAAAAGCTCGACATTTGGGTACCTCACGAGCTCACTGAAAGAAACCTAATGAACCGTGTACTCATTTGTGATTCTTTATTACGACGTAATGAAACCGAACCATTTTTGAAGAAGCTGATAACTGGTGATGAAAAGTGGATCACGTACGACAAGAACGTGCGAAAAAGGTCGTGGTCAAAGGCCGGTCAGGCTTCACAGACTGTGGCGAAACCCGGGTTAACTCGCAACAAGGTGATGCTGTGTGTGTGGTGGGATTGGAAGGGCATTATTCATTATGAGCTGTTACCACCAGGCAGGACCATCGATTCTGAACTCTACTGCGAACAACTGATGAGATTAAAGCAAGAAGTTGAGAGAAAGCGGCCGGAATTAATCAACAGAAGGGGTGTGGTTTTTCATCATGATAACGCTAGACCTCACACATCTTTAGCCACTCAGCAAAAATTAAGAGAGTTTGGCTGGGAGGTGTTAATGCATCCGCCGTATAGTCCTGACCTTGCACCTTCAGATTTCCACCTGTTTCGGTCTCTTCAGAATTCTTTAGGCAGTGTCAGGTTAACATCACGAGAGGACTGCCAAAACCACTTGTCGCAGTATTTTGACCAGAAGTCCCAAAATTTCTATAGCAATGGGATCATGTCCCTACCTACAAGATGGCAAAAAGTTATCGAACAAAATGGTACCTACATACTTTAGTTAAATGTAAATAAACTATATTAAAAAATGTTTTGAATTTTCTTAAAAAATGCGAAGAAACTTTTTCCCCAACCTATTACTTAACTGGCTATGAAACAACTATGAATAATAAACACATTTACCAGAGACATGAAAATACGACTTTTAAGACAATAACATTTTTACAAAAGAAAATAAAATCTTCATTTCTCAAGCACGAAAGGGGTCTTTTTCTGTCTAAAAAGTTGCAGCAAAATATCTTCTTGCAGAGAGTAAGTAAGTAAAGTGATTCAAATTTTGAATTCGCCGGAAAAAGTTTTTAACTATTTAAGTAATTGTTATTTTACCGATGATCAATTGCTACTTAAGAAAATTAAAAGAGCATCGAAATAAAAAAATTCACGTTTCACACGGGAGCTCGGGAGGAGAAAAAAACAAAACTTGCAACATCTCGCTGAACAAATAACCATTGTTATCAGTCTGTGTGTGTTTCACACCGTCTCAGCCCTTTACAATTATTAATGTATATTATGCATAAATAGTTATTTGTTATACATGAGTGTAAAGTTGCTTTTTAACCGCGTGCTCAACTTTCATGACCGAGCAAGCGAAGGATTCTAAAATTTAGAATCCTGAGCGTTAGCGAGGGAATCAAAAGAGCACAAGGTGAAAAACCTTTGCACTCGAGTGCAACACGTAACTTTTCATCCCCCCTTAGCGAGGAAATGACTAAATGCAAAATAAAACATTTACAATCACAAGATACCTACTTTTATTTTAGTTTAGGTACATATTCACTTCAACATTATGATAGGTAAGTATTACAAAAAAATATCTATATTATGTATAACAAATAATACGTTTTTTTACTTATTTTCAATTTTCTTATTTATAATAATACGACGTCAAAAGAAAATGGCGCGCGCAAAGCAAATCAAAAACAAAAGTACACCAAGGAGGTTCAGAGTCTGAGTTTTTAACTAATTTAAAAAAAGTTGTATGATAAATTCGGCACCAGGGAGATGGAAGTAAATAGGTTTAATGATGTTTTGAAATCACATACATAGTTGCACGCGATGTTCCTAATTCAAATTTACTTTAACCTCAAGCGGATAAAAACGGCTTTGGCGGTCAGATATCGAATAGCAAAAATACTCTTTCCGAGATGGGGGGATGAAAATAAATTTTATTTCACTTTTCCTAGAAATTCTATACAATTGACAATACGAAAGCTAGTGTTACTCCTTTAATGTTTTGTATCGATCTAATTTTCTTAATAAGTTTTTTCATTGCTTTTTTATTAATAATTGTGATTCTATTTTTTGTTTTTTTATCTCATCGGATATACTTGTTCAGAGTTAAAGCACATATCATGTTAACCTATGTTCTTGTTAGCCTTTCGCTTGAGGGAGAGCCTGGCGACCTGTAACACAGGCTGATGCTTAGTCTATAACGGGCAGCAGCTTTTCACAGTATATGATATATAAATAAAATAGAAATAAAATTGTACATCATCATTTAGTTGTAACTTACCTTGTTGTGAGAAAAAATAAATATTGTTATTATTATTTTTTAATATTCTATTAGTTAAATTTATAATTATAATTGACAGCGTTTTATTAGCTAATCATTCTCACACGCGGTTGAAACTACCAAGAAATGAGTATACCTACGTAAAATTAAGCTTGCTAATTAAATTAGGTAAATCGATGCACAGGCACAGAACTAGCATGATTGCGAAGTAGAAATGGCTATTATTATTTAACAAATGGAATGTAATGACACTATTTAAATCAGTTTGGGTAATGGTAACTCAATTGTGAAGTCTACAAGAGGGGCTAAGCCGTGATCGCTAAGAGCAAAACTTTGCATTAAATCGAAAATAAAACAACTGCACTTGTTTTTTTTAGATAAAATGTAAATCAAGTAATAACAGAAACTTACTGTGATTTTTTAAAGTAAGTACCCATTCCATGATACCCCACACAGCATGATTTAATTACTTACTAGCTGTGCCCGCGAACTACGTTTTGCCATAATAATTGTCCAAAAAAATCTGGAGAGGACCTTATCGCCTAGGGGTTCAAAAACAAGCACTATGACACGAGATTTTTATATACATATTAGGCTAGCTGTGCTCGTGAACTCGTTCCTCCATAATAGTCTGTATTTTTTTGTAGTCCAAAAAAATCTGTAGAGGTATTATCACCTATCCCTTATCACCTAGAGGTGTAAAATATAGCCTACGATCTATTCTCAGACCTAGCAAATATACAGGAAAAAATCATAAAAATCGCTCATTACCCGCCTTTGTGTCATGCAGTCGAGTAACAACATTGAAACAAAGATACCGCTATCGCAAACTATAGTTCTATCGCACACTCGCTACGGTTTTAATTGTTTTAAGCGATCGTGGTAGTTTCACAAAGGATGAACTAAGATTAGAGGGCCAATTCACGTGACAAAAGGTGTAAGGACATTGCTGACAAATTTGTATATGCATATAATATATCGAAGCGATTTTAAAGTTGTTCGATCAGCCCCCTTAGACAAGATGTCTTTCTTTGATTGATGTCATTCGATAATCGCTAACGCAATCGCTAAATGGACAATGTATGAGATTTGACAATTCTGCTCGAAAGCTAAGCGAGGGCTTATATCAAATCGCATACATTTTCCTTCTAGCGATTGCGTTAGCGGTTATCGAAATGCGTCTTGTCTAGAGGGGTTGGGGTTCTATATTTGAATTATTCGTCTGACGTCGAGCGCTCGTCAAGCGTCGTCTTGGTCTCGCGCCCACTCATAACCAAAAATCTCATAACCAATACGTAAAGGTCCCACTCATAACTGCTGATGTGAGAAGACGAAACTCATAACCAACACAACTACACAATTATGTACAGTCGCTTTAATAATTATTAACAACATTATCAAAAAGGGTAAATAATATTTTAAATCAAAGTAAAAAGCTTCGTATAAAAGAGGCGTAAAGAGGCATCTTGCAGGTCGGCAAGGTGAGGGTGGCTATTCCGGTGTGTAATCTCTCTCCCGCATTAAAATTAGACAGCACAAACAATACAGAAGTCAGAATGTAATTTCTTAACAAAAAATTAAACCGACTTCAAAAACACCAAAAAGTTTTAAATAATATAAGAATACAAACAACATCACCGTTTTATATTGAAGTTCGTGCCAAATTTTTACTAGTAGGTACTTAGGTATATTTTTTAAGATTTTCCAGGTGATTATTGCTTGGCACCGACTTTAATATAAAACTGTGATGTTGTTTGTATTCTTATATTATTTATGACTTTTTGGTGTTTTTAAAGCCGGTTTTATTTTTAGTAAAAAAAACCTTTTCAATCTTTTTAGTTAATTTAAAATACCAAAACCTTATCCTAAATGTAACAAATACTTTTCTGAAAACCGCATCAAAATCGATTCAGCCAACCGCGAGATAATCGCGGACAAACATACATACTAATATACAGCTCAAACTGAGAGCCTCCTTTTTTAACCGACTTTGAAAAAGAATAAGATTCTATGTTCGACTGTATCAATTTTTTTGAAGTGCGTTAAAAAGGATCTGCTTATTTCATAAATGAAATTTCTTCCAGCAGACCTGCGAAAGGAGAAATTGTAATACTTATATTAGAATTTGCGTGTGAAGGCGATCAAATAGTAAAAAAATATATAAAAATAAAACCATACTATAATCATAATTAGGACTTGGATAGATAGTATTCTCTTATGCGGCGCTTGAAAGATTAGATGAGATGTAGCTATCAGGACAAACTAAATATCAATCACTTCTCAATATTGTTATTTTTGTTGAAGAAAGAGAAAGAAACTATTTATGCCTTCCTTGCACTAGGATTTCTTTAGTGCTTACCCGTGGTACAACGTTGGTACTACTGTTAGTATACTACTACGGGTATTTTTTGTTGCCCGATCCCGGATTTGGTGACAATGAGACTAATCGAGAACTATACCCTCTCAAACAAAAAAAAATATTTCCAAATCGGTTAATAAATGACAAAGTTATGAGGTAGCAAACGTAAAAAAAGAACATACAATGGAAATGATAAAGTCCCCCCTTTTTGTGAAGTCGGTTAAAAATGAAATTTGCTTTTAAAATAGTTTTATTAAAGCGTTCCTTAATTTCTTCAAAATAATATACAAAATATTAAAATCGATAGTTACCCACATGGTGTTCTTTGATTGTCAAAGATAATAAGTAGTACTACAGGCAAAATTAATCACCCGTAGTACTACCGGACACGTGAGTAGTACCACAGGTAAGTACTGGATGTTTTGTGTATTGCGTCTTGAAATGACAGTTACTGTGTTGCCGTTTACTGTAACTAAATATTTATTTTTAGTATGAAATAATAAAACAAAAAGTACCTACTTTAAAATTAGTATGCAAGTATATAATAGTAAGCAAGCACTATTGGTCTCAAATGTACTTCAAAGTAGTTCACAGTTTAGGTATTTGCTTTTTTTATGTTCGGTTATGAGTTACTCCTCTAAATTTAATATTTTATAAGTTTAAAATATATTTCATAACCATGGTTATGAGTGGGTCCTCAAGTCGGTTATGAGTCGCCACATTTTATTCCAGTTATGAGTTTCTGGTTATGAGTGGGCGCGAGACCTCGTCTTCGCCCGATTTTTACTTACTTTCATTTCATTTTTGATGGAAATCAAAATGACATCGATATTCGTCGAAAACGAAACGAAAATCAGTAGAAATCGAGCGCAGACGAACGCTCGACGATCGCATGACGAACGCTCGACCAACGCTCGACGAACGCTCGACGCCAGGCGAATGATCTAAAAATGAGGTTCCTAGATGTCGTCGTCGAATTGTTTCCGTTATGCAATCATCTATTCAGAAATCATCAGAAATGTTTATAACTTAAGAATATATGTATTATTAAGAGTAAAAATCATGCTTTTATACAATCAATAGCGAAGCTCTTGACATTCGTCTCACGATAAGGATTCAAGCGAGCTTCATCTGGATTCCTAAACAACTGAGGAACAGGCACACAACAAGGTTGTAATTGTCGTTATGGTGACAAACTTAGGTAAGATGGTGGTAGCTATATAGCCAGGCTCAGAAGTCCTAAGACCAACCAAAGCAGAACCACTTCTGCCTTCATAGGGAATCGTATCTTATCGTAAATCCAGATCAATACAAGGCTTTTCCATCACTATACGACGGAGGCGATCGATAAATTGGTACATTAGATCTTATTTCTTTAATCATTTACTCGCGATACTTTTAAGTTTTAGTTGAATTGAAGCACCATCGGGGTATACATGAATACCAATAGTAGGAATTTTACTGAATCAATAACATGATTCATTTTGGTAGTGAATAAATGGTCAACATGTTATCAATTCGTATTATGAGCTTTGTAACTTTGTATGAATATTCATTAAATGGTCCTAATTGACACTTACGCAATTTATAATTTGTGCACCATATTAGGAATATTCATACAAAGCTGTCAAGTATAATGATTGCATAAGATAAATAGCACTCTATTCATTATACAAATTGCCAATATGTTGGTCATTACATGACTACCATAATTATTATGTTATGTTATGATTCTGCCGATGCGGCCTTTACAGGTCTGCGCTGATCTTAAACGCAATTTATGCCAAATATTTGACGTGAATTGGCCCACTAATTATCTTAACTAGCGAAAACAACGCTGTTCTTCACGATGGAGCAGACGCAACATTCTTACCAGCGGCTTGTAGCTGGTCATTGGTCGGCGCAGGCGAGGCGTGCCGACTGCATGCAACGCACAACACACAAGATCAGATCATGCTGGTAAACCAGTAACAACAACTACGGCGGGACTAGGCCACCTAGACAAACAGAGACACGTTAAAACATGCAACACGAAAATATATGAAAACAAATGAAAAAAATCATACCTACTAGATAAGACTGGAAAGATAGGGGTCTATACTACTTCGGATATTGCCAAAATCGATTCAAAATGAATTGGAATCACGAATTAGTGATTCCAATTCATTTTATGCCTTTTCATAGGCTCACAATGACTAAGTATAGATACGACACTACGACACACTATAGTAGCCATAGTCATTTTATGACTATTCGTAGGCTTAACGATGACTATGGTTAGGATAATTAAATTACTTGTCATGTTTAGATTAAATACACGGGTTCAATCCGGCAAAGCTTGTGTCATTTAAATTTGTGGTCGTGCAAATATTTTGTAAGTATAAGACAATAAAATGATTAAATATACATAAGATGTACTTAGTTCTCTAAAACAAGGTTCATTAATTTATAATTAGAAAATAATTATTATGAGTTACTTGTATATTTTTCTGGAATATTCATCAGAATCCTAGTTTTATAACTAAAACTTGGTTTAATATAGAAAATTAATATATTTAGAATAATTCGATATTAAAACTGAATACAATACGATGAGCGATACGATAACACAAAAATAGGAACGGTCTAATCTCGCAAATTAGATAAATTCCTTTAAAAGATTAATTAAGCAGTATACGACCCATTATGACTTCACAATTTGATTTATATTTAAAAAGTATTTTTCAGAAAAATTATCTACCAACTATGACTGGAATTAAAAAAAATTGACTAAAAACTAAAATTCCAAAAACTATTCTAAAAATGAACAAAGATGCATGACTACATATTACTGATAAAACCGCAAGCTTACCTTAGCTACAGCTGGTGAATAACGCAAGCGAACCAATCAGCCGAACGATAGCATTTTTAAATCTAACTGACAAAGGAATCTAAATGCTCCGCACGATTGATCGGAAGGTCTGATTCGGACTGGAAGGCACCGCTGGCGGCAGCGTGGCGGGTTGGCGGGTCGAAGCCGTGACGTCAGCCGCCCGCCCTAGCCCACCCTGCATATTTCACGCGCCTGTTTCGGCCGCCGCTTGTACGCGAGCTTTTTTATTGCTTTCGGACCGCGTTTGAGTTATTCAGGCCCGTGATACGTTTTCGATGTAAAGCTTTTTGGCTGCTAATCGCTTCGGAGATTATTACGTGGGACGGAAGTAGACTAGAGCGACCGGTTATATTGTTGTTGTTATAGGATTTTACATATATTGTATACCTAATACATGAGCAACAATACTAAACTAACATACTTAACAGAAAAAATAGTACTTAGTTATTATTATAAACTAAAAGCTAATACCGTTAAATAATGGTATTTAAGAATATGGCTGTATTGATCTGATTTAGATAAATTATCATTAGCTTTGTAAACATCGACGTATAAAAACACAATAGGTTATAATAATTTACGGTAGTACTTAATTGAGTATTTGTTAGATATCGAAATACAATTTTAGAGAAACACATAAATGTTCCATATGCATGACTTTATTTGACAGGTTTTTATTTGACATTCTATTTTATTCCACATTTTGTTTTATTTTATTTGAAAATTTATTGTGCTTTTATGTATAAGTCATTGTTTTATTTTCGCAATTTTGTATTAAACACGTTTTTAATTAATCCATCTTTATTTGGTTTTGACATATTAATTTATATTATTAATTATATTTGATATTTTACTTTTGACATTATTTTATTTGACGTTTTACTTTATTTGACATTCTATTCAAATTTATTCCATATTTTGATTGGTTTGTACTATACAACTTATACTGGATTAAATAAATAAATAATACATATACTCTTTAAATAACTCGTATACAATAAAATAAATAATACAAAATAAAATTTGTGTTACGTTTTTATCATAATAATGTAATATTTGGGAGTAAAACATATGATAATAATTAATACCTGCTGCATGCAGGTGATTTTATTCTGTGTTCCTGTAATTGTTTCCCATGGTGTATTGGATTAGCTCTATTTAAATACTTTTCAACGGCAACACGTTCAGTATTAAAAACTAGAAATACATAAATTGAATAGACAGTGTCGATATCAAGGTTAACGAAATTAATGCCTTTGTGCCTTTTATAGCTCATTTACTTATTGGCGAATGTGTATTTCCTGTTGGGTGGAAATGAACTGATAATTATGTATTACTTCTACACCATTATTATAAAGAGCAAAGATTTGTATGTATGTATGTAACGAATAAACTCAAAATCTACTGGACCGATTACAAAAATTCCTTCACCATTAGAATGCTACATTATTCCTGATTAACATAGGTTACAAAATTATTTTTCCTACGGGAAAGTATAAAATTCCCACGGAAAAACAAAAACAACGCGGGCGAAGGTGCGTAAAGCTAGTATCTAGTATAACGTAAAGATGGACAATGTTTAAAAGGTAGGTACATGGTACTAATACTATTTAAGATCAAATTTATTCATGAATGTGAGAAATCCTTGACATAGGGGTAGTTTGAAATCCGAGTGTATAGGGTAGTTTGAAATCCGAGTGTTCAATTTTAGCAAGGAGGCGCCTATCCGTTCTTTAAATTGTTTACATTAACCGTATCTTTTTCTTTCTTAATTAGGTTGATTAAATTCGTCGATTTCCCTTATTTTTTAATTAATATAAATAAAATAAATTTTGTTGATAAATGTGATAATTCAATGTACTACGGATATGCTAAGCATCAAGGAAAGAACCATGCCCACTTTTGTATGGAGACTTGCCCCACTTACCAATTTCCATGAACAGAAACAAGTCTAGGCTCATTTTAAACGTTTTTCGTCATTGAGTAGAAAACAAGTATTGTTTTTTTAATTAAAGCTGCAGTTTCGTAGATATTCATAAAAATTGATCCTAATCTAACCTATGCGACTCATATAGTTGCAAGACGTCAAATTAGTTATGCTGAACTTTCGATCATTAAAAGTCAGTTACAATATAGGTGCTATCAATATACTTACTTATTGATATCCAGTATTATCAACAATAAGGAATCAAATGTGTAACAAAAATCGCAAAGAATGCAACGTGACAAGTAGCAAAGGGAACTGCGACTTATTTTAGGCGCGTTCCACCTAAGTACAGATTTGCAGCATATTCAACATCATCGCGATTCATTAGTTTTTTATAGGGTAAATGCTCTAAGGTTTTTGACCATCGTCAGAGCTTGCTTGCTTAGGTGGAAAACGGGGTTTTATATTCTATGCGATCTGTCAACCTTTTGTCATTGCAAAAGAATGCTTTTTAATTGAAATGATGAAATGTAGTCACAATGTATAATATATTTCATAATTTATTAGAAATAAATATTTTAAAATATAATGGAAGAAATAATGCATAACATTGAAAAAGGTGTTATTGTAGCTACAACGAAAAATTGCATAAATATGTAGTTGTCAATTTGTAACAGGAAATGCATGTAAGTATTTAATTTTTTATGTTTTGATAAAATATATTTAATTAGAAATACCGCTTTATTGGTCATAAACCTTGATAATGGGGCAAAATCGGGCATCCTCCTTTAAATTCAAGTTGATCAAGGCTTAATTGCAGTAGTAGGTATCATATAATATCGTTGTGAATATCTAATATTCACAAACACAAATAAACCTTGTTATTACTATACAAACACAAATAAACAAATACAAATTTTCCGAATTAACTCAGTGGTGCATATCCTAAATACACAACTATTGTCTAAAGAATATTGTGATATGTTGGAAACTCAAATCATTTTGAGCGTAGAGCATCAATTAACTATTCGTATTTTCAAATCAGAAACAAAATTTAATAGCTACTCCAAAATTAGATTTTTCTCTACAAGTAACTCGCATGATTATTATAATACAATGCATTAGATGCGAATCGGAATGTCTTTTATGAAAAATCAAATCTCAATAGATAAAAACCACTTTATAGTTGGTTTTGAAACTAGTTTAAATATAATAAAAAAGCACGATGAAATTGAGGCAAGACGTAAAATACACAAAATTGTATCGTTGTTCACAATCACAATGTAGGCACTAATAATTATCTATTCTGTGCTTATATTGACGATATCAGTCAACAAAACGAATTTATTAAAGTAGGAACAAACGTAAAGTTTCAAAGTACAAAGGCTAATGCGTATACCATTAAGCGAGTTATCAATCTTCTAAGCCCGCTTAAACTGGCTCAGTCTTATTTTTGCGCGTTGTTGTGAGTAATTTTCTAGTGCACTGCGTATTTAGCAAGCGTATTTTTTAATGACATTAGCTTATATCCAAGAGTTCTATTATACACCGTGTTATACACCGGATATGCATTAACTTGGCCTATTATTCAGACCATCAAACTGAGTAACTTTCACTATGAAACCAATACTAGTCGCGAAAAAAACAGCTGCTTCATAGAAAAGTTAAAGAGAGCTAGATGGCACAGTAGATTTTTTTCGGGATTCCAGAGTTGGCCCATAGTGACACTTTTTAACTTGATGGTCTTAGTAACAGGCCTAAGTTAATGCATATCCTCAGGGGGTGTATGTATATCAAACTAGCTGCGCTGTGTGGAGAAATCCCTTTCCAAAAAATAACAAACTACCGCGTTGAGTTTTATTAAAGCGTAGTTAAATAACAAACTGCCGCGTTGAGTCTTATTAAAGCGTAGTTCGCAGCTACGCTTTAATAAAACTCAACGCGGTAGTTTGTTATTTTTTGTAATGGGATTTCTCCACTTTTATGGGAATTTTTAAAAATCATCCATCCGGGCGCCTACGTAAGGCAGCGAACCCTGTTCCGAATTTCATACACCTATCTCCAGTAGATAATTTAGGCTCTTTTTTGATGCCTTAGTCAGCCACTTACCAAAGACTTTTATAAATACAGATGATAGAGAGCGTGCTGTTTCTGGTGACTAATTGTTAACCTGGTGCTATCTCCAGTAGTTTGGCCTCTACGTCGTTACCTCAGTCAACAAATAACAAAATCTTTTATATGATGATAGAAAGCTTGCCGTATCTGGTGGCTTATTGTTAACCTGATAAATTATTGAAACAGTGGTCTTTGGTAGGAAGCCTGCTGTATCTGGTGGCTTATTGTTAACCTGATAAATTATTAAATCTTAAACAGTGGTCTTTGATAGAAAGCCTGCTGTATCTGGTGGCTTGTTGTTGACCTGATAAATTATTAAATCTTAAACAGTGGTCTTTGATAGGAAGCCTGCTGTATCTGGTGGCTTATTGTTAACCAGATAAATTATTCAATCTTAATCAGTGGTCTTTGATAGGAAGCCTGCTGTATTTGGTGGCTTATTGTTAACCAGATAAATTATTAAATCTTCAATAGTGGTCTTTGATAGGAAGCCTGCTGTATCTGGTTGCTTATTGTTAACCTGATAAATTATTAAATCTTAAACAGTGGTCTTTGATAGGAAGCCTGCTGTATCTGGTGGCTTATTGTTAACCAGATAAATTATTCAACCTTAATCTGTTGTCTTTGATAGGAAGCCTGCTGTATCTGGTGGCTTATTGTTAACCTGATAAATTATTAAATCTTAAAGAGGGGTCTTTGATAGGAAGTCTGCTGTATGTGGTGGCTTATTGTTAACCTGTTAAATTATAAAATCTTAAACAGTGATCTTATTGAGGTCGGTGACAAAATTGGTAACACGGTGAATTGTATTGCTTGCTAGTACAACGATTTTAAGTAAGTTTATAGTTGTTGTATAGCAACTGGTGCTATGCTCTAAAGACAGACACAAAAACAGGAAAAAGAAATACAGTGCCATAGACATGACAAGTGTAATGCAACATCATTTTTTTAGGAATTTTATAGATTAAAATCTTACATTTTTATCAGTCTAGTACTTTTTCAAATAGACTATGAATTAATGTTTAAGACAGGCACTGCCATGGATTCATAGGTAGACATCCGTACGCATTGCCATAAAATCTATAAATACCTGACAACTTCCTACGCATCGTTCAACCATATTAAGGTATTGTTTAATACCGTAATCCTTTAAACATCTTCTGTGTTTTTTTATACTATAATCCTGAATATACCTTAACATCTTTGTTTATACGATAGTCCTGAATCCATCTTAAATCTATAAATACCTGACATCTACGCGTCGTCCAACCTTGTTTATTGTTTATGCGTTAATTCCGAGCCTTAGACACAACACTGCGCGCGCACCTGCGTGAACAACTTGTTGTACCCGGTCCCCTGGCTGTTGTAGCCCATGATGCTACGACATGGCTGCGGGTGGCCGGGCCGGTCCACCAGCGGGATGTCCTCTTGGTCCGCCGTGGTGGTGCCGACGCATTTGCCCTGCGAGCGGACGCAACAGCTCAACAGCCGACACTGAACGCGGGCTGTCCCCCCTTCGCCCCCCTTCCCCCGCCCCACCACCTAGCCCCTTGTGAATGGGCTGCGCGCGCACCCGTTGCACCCGTTCGGAGACTTCGGAGTGACAACGAACTGGGTCAGAGATAAGGCTCGGGGCTTTCAATGATTTTCACGTGCTGTTACTATGGCACTCGGCTCACACGGGATGACGGGAGCATAGTAAACAGTGGTTGACATTTCGATTTTTTTGCTAACCATTTCATATTTGAACATGGTTTGCGCATCAAGAATCTCGGCTTCTCCCAATAGTTTTACCGAGCAGTCTTACCAGTAGTACTACTCTTGTTGTTCTCTGAGTCATACCATACTAAGGTAATTTGAATGGTTGCAAAGAGATCGTATAGGTAGTACCTATTTAATTTTACCTCACTAACTGGCCCACACTGACAGGATAGTTTTTCCACAGATTTTCGCATTTGCCATAAATTAAACTTGCTAACCATTTTAAAACTGTGGTTTGGTGCATCACAAATGGAATGTTTCCAGCTCATTTCAGTATGAACGTTTCTGCGGCCTGAGATAACTTTAAATGAGGTTAGAAAGTAACTGTGTATTAACATGTTCACTTATTTGAAAACAATCGTGTGCTTAAGGCGAGGTTTTCCTGGAAATCTACGCGTGCACGGCGATTCCTTTATTGCGAGGTGATATAGTTGATAATCGTATAGCTTCTAATGTCGCTTACGCGCCCGTGGCCGAACGAAAACGTTACTTTTTACATGTTTTATTCGACTTTTGAAAAACTGGAGTACAAAATAAAAAATGTATTTTTGCAATTTTCTAGACAATAAAAATGCACATCTATTGGTAATACTTTTATGCCATTTATTATTTTATTTTCTGATTCACAGCTGTTTTAAAATATTGAACAGAGTAGTCTTTGGATTTTTTTTCTATCGAGTGAAATATTATTAATCATGTTTCTGTCTTTAAGAATGTTTAGATAAAATGTTCTATAATGTCATATATGAATTTGAGAAATGCATGTTTTATATTCGTAGCGGTACAGTTAATCGAAATTGTATAAAATGGGAAAGTAGCGCCTTAATGTTTAAGCACGTGTGATTTTCCCCATCACTAGCATTACTTCGTGGTGTTTCCAAGCCTTTCGAATTGCATTATATTATTTTCTTAGTTTTACGCCCCTTTTTACCCTGCATAGAACATTTATTTAATGTTCTATAATTTCATAATCGTTAGCAATGCTCTTTTTATATTCATGTTTCCTGTTATATATTTAATCTAACGTACTCCTAAGTTCTTTGCAACAAATGGGTTCCTAACATGACATTTCCTTTAATTCTGCCAAGAATTTCTGAACCAACTTCTCCTTACCATTTTCAATTAGAAATAAAAATACAACACCACACAATAATATAGTTATGAAAGCTTAGTGAATCGGCACGGATGGAATGACTAAATCGGTCAAAAATTTCCACGTATCACAGTAGCCAAAGGAAACAACATGCGCATTAAACTCAACAATAACAATTGAATTCGGGGTAGCCTTGACTAGGAGCACCGGCTTGTTGGCCAGGACGAGCGATGCGATAATTGTGGTTTGAATAAAGTACTAGCCGCGCGCAGAAAGTGTGCCAGGGTAAATTTCAACAGGTCCATTAAAATGTTCATTTCCGTGGATTTTTTTATCTTAAAGTTTTTTGAAAACAAATTGGCGTTTTTTTAAAGTTTTAGATAATGTATGTATACTTGATTAATATCTAGAAGATAACTTAAAAAACAAACGATATATACAATATAAAAAAATTCTTGCCACGGTGATGAAACATGCGTGCATGGCAATGAAATAAGCGTCCATGGCAATGAAACAAGCGTCCACGGCAATGAAATAAGCGTCTGCGGCATTATTAAAATCAGACTGTAGTGTGTGTGTGTGTGTGTTTGTGTGTGTGTGCTTGCGTGCATGTACGTGGATGCGCGTATGCACGTGTATGTGTATGTGTATGTAAGGGATTATTTTGTAACATGGATTTTTTTGTAGTTGACTATACAGTAAAGAACTCATCAATTCTATCCTAAGGTCTTTTATCGTATTGCAGAGAGTTAACTTGACATGTCCGGAACTGTCAATATTCGGCACTACCTGTATTACAGGTAAATATGTTTTTTTTGCCTAATCTTACCATGGCAATCAAAACATAAGTCACGGAAATGAAACACCTGGCCATGGCAATAAAACTAAATTGTGTTCCAATGCATGGCAATGAAATTTTTTTCATTGCCGTGTCTTTTTGTTCATTGCCATAGCAAATTTTGGCCACGGAAACTACGGCAATGAAAGCATGGCGATGAAAATCAAGGCAAAAATATAAAATAACAAAAAATCTAATAAATATTCGAAGTAATAAGCACTTCACCAATAAACATAAGAGAAATGGCATTCTATTGAATGCTCAATCAAAAAGACAAACTTATTCAAATATAAGTTATACCTATCCACGGCGATGAAAGAAAAAATGACGAGTAACATAAAAATGGAATATTTATATTTATGGCGCGAAAACGCATGCACGAGTGTACTTCCTTCCACGTCGAGTACTTAGGTGACACTAATATGCAACGTTTAGCGCACAAGGCGGGGGCCGCAAGTCGTTAGATAAAACAATATTCTTAATCATGTTTAGGACACGGCGATGAAAGGTAGTTCTGGGACAAATGAATTTTTATTAACCATTCATTGTATTGTTTAAATATTTAAATAAATGTATTCTGTATTAATACTTTAACTATTCACGTATTAAATAAAACTAATATAAATAATCAATAGATTTTTATCAATGAGGTATAATATACATCGAGGTGACGTGTGGACAAACACGGCAATGAAAGATTTCCAGGTATAATGAATTATTTTTTTGAAGTTCCTATTATTCCTATTATTATAATATTTAGTGCTCCACATAGATAACTATTTCACGTAACTAGAAAAAAAATATCAAAACATTATAATTATGTTGTTTAGTGCCGATTTCATCGATGCCACGCAATTTTTGGTCCCGGGAAATTCACCCGCCAATGACTACTCCTTCAGCTAGAGTTGCTAGGTCTAGAAATAGAAATTTCTGGGCAAAAGCTTGTAAAAATTGGGACTATGACTTTCAAGTCGGAACAGCAAAAAGAACAAGAATTTAACTTAAACAAGTAGATTTGAACTTTGATTTTGATCAATCAAATTAAAACTGCGTATATTTCTTTTTTGTTTTCTTCTTCTGTATAGAAAGGCCAAGAGAACGGAGCCCATACATACAGCCTAGTATTACATGTATTCATTTCAAATATTTCAGGGATAGATTTGGCAAGATAATATAGTCACTGCTTTATTATGGAAAATTGAAAAACTTTTGTGATCTCGTCAACGCAAAAGTAAAAGTGATAAATCGGGATGTGTTACCCCGATGTATACCCCTCAAATCGGGACACCTGGCAACCCTGCGTCCAGCGCCTAGTCACGGTAATAGCATAAGAATAAACAAGTATAGAAGCGAAACTCCCGGCCGTCGAGCGCTCAAGGCCACGTTATTCACCTACCGTTTGATTTCCGTTGAACGGAATCGCCAGTCAAGGCGCGCACCGCATCCCGCACGTACGTGACTCCTTCCCGCGCGCCGCTATCTACCTAGTCGCCGCGATGCCGACTTATTGTTGCGTTTATGGGTGCAAAAATAATGCCATAATAACCCCAAATTTAAAGTTTTACAATTTGCCCGAAGATAAAGAAAGGTAAGTACAAAGGTATATCTACTTGTTTTATTCAATCCTCTCTAAGCAACTGCGAAGATGACTTGGATATATTTCTTTTGAGCAAAGACGACGGCACAGAACCTTTTTTTGCAAACCATATGACATCGGAGATTTCGCCGCTTGCTGTTCCGACATGCGATTACAGGTCTGAGGGCCTATTACCGATCTCATGGTTTTGCAAATGATATCATATGATATCATAGTGCAAGACGAAAAATACGATTTCCGGTCAGATTTTTAATCATTTGTTTATTATTTAATGATGACATCATTGAAATTATGCCATAGTGATGATATCATTGGAGATCAGTAATACGAAATGCAGTATTTCATGACTTCTTTTTCTCAAATTTATACCATGTCATACGATGAAAGATCCATAATTGGCCCTCAGATTTGCCTACACAAAACGCACTTTCCTACGTTTGTGGGTATCTACTCAAAAAATGCTCGCTTAAACATGAATGCCCAGCTTTCAATAAATACAGAGATTACAAGGGAGAAAATACAGAAAATTCTCAACTATTTATTCATTTTAAAGCATTCAATCGGACAAAAATTTTCGGAAGTTTAACTGTTCCTCCGGCATATTTTGTAAACTATATTGAGAAACTCGAGAATATATTCGTAAATAGCTTCAAAAATTTTATTTTTACCGATGGTGCTGGTGCGATCTTGCTAGATACAATGAAAAAAATTGTGTTTCAGGTACCTTGTGAATATTTTCCTATTGATTACCTGATTAAGCTTTTTATAAGAATGCGTATTTACTACGCGCTGAAGTTTAATAACCGAAACTTCAAATCATCTACAAAAACGCCATCTTTTATAAATATCAGACATTTGTAAATATTTCTGTTGAATTGAAACCTTTTAAATAAAAATGATTGAATATTTTAAAATTATTTTTATTATACCTACCCTAGATACAGATACAGTTTTATTCGTAATATTCATTACATGTCAAAGCTAATACAATATAATGTATCGAGTTTCTAAAGCTGTCATTGTAGTGCAATTTTGAAACTCTGTAAGTATGGGATTTTTTTTTGTCAAGTCGGGAATAATTTGAATTATGAGAAACTTTGGTACTGCTATATAGGTATATTTTTTTCGACCTTTGTTACTGTACCATATACAATTTAAATACAATCAATACTTGATTAAAATTATGAAACAACAGATTTTTTTTCAAGTGAAAATGTTGGTCTGATAGTAAAAAGTGAGCTTAGGTTTTATCCATTAGTACATTCATAACTTCAGCTCTTGGACTATAAACGTAGGTACGATACCTAAATTACAAACCATTTTTGTACATCGAAATTCGAAACATTTTAATGATTTTGTTCTCTAAGTTGTAGGGATTAAGCTCAATTAATCAAAAATAGGCAGGTTCTTATAACTACGGAATCAAAAAAACTAAAAATGTGGGTACTATTGCTAAAGATAGTCGCTCGCTCGCTACACTTGAAGTACAAAATCAATAAGACTCGGTGTATACTCAGTTTCTCATTTAATGTAAAATATGGAGGTACCTATATAAAAAATATTGTAGTGGTCACCATACGTCCATGTGGTGACCCTAGCGGCGCCCGCAGACTACTGCGGGGCGTTACAGGAGGAAGGGCGCTGTAGGTATGCAAATAGCGGCATTTGGTGCACCCACAAAGGAGATTCGCTTCTATACTTGTTTATTCTTATGGTAATAGTAATATATAATACAGTAAGTGGACTAGGCCCCTCTTTGAAATTTTATACCTACGGCCGCTCGGCATCGCTTTGTGCGTGGCCCGCGATAGGGCTGCTCGCTTACCGACCGTGCGCTTGACTCGTGCGTATGCCCTGCGGCGAACTGCATTCGTAACAGCCCTTATAGCTATGCGATCCAAGTGCGATCCAGATCGAGGCGCGTAGGCATAGCGCATGTTTCGACCGTTTCTATGAAGTCATTCTACTGTATATGTTACCGGCAATGTGTATAATTCAGGTATTGTATACAATCCCTAGGTAATGTATACAATCCCTGGGGCGTCCAGGCAATGTATGAAATATCATGAATATCATTGTCCATTTCATACTTTACCTAGGTATTGTATACAATTCCTAGGGATTGTATAGAATACCTGCTGGTTCACCGGTAATGTGTAAAATAAATAAATCTTAAGACTAAACTAATGTTAGGTAAGCCGGTTAATATCAATAAATCTTAACAAACTTACTTATCAAATAGCGGACAAATAAAACATGTTGTATTTACTTGAAATAAACTTTATTATCAACTTTAAAATCACAATAAAATAACAGGAAACTTAAAATTCTTCTTGTTTGTAACATAACATTACAAGTATCTTTTAACATAATATAAGTAATTTTGTAATTGAACTTCACAAACAAAACAATTATCTTTATAACAAAAAGTAGGTCTAATAGGCATTCACAATTTTAAGTAAAAGTAGGTTTTATTTATTCTTACACGACAAACTATTATGGCACTTTGAAGAGCACAGAGCCTTACTTTTGACACAGGAACACTTTTTAGAGTCACAGTTTTTTTGCAGCTACATTTCACAAAGCCCTGTCCTGTCCCCGTAGATTGCAAAGTCGCAACTGTACGGAGTGTCGTTTCCAGATTGGGGACGTCTTCTTCTTGCAGTAATTTCTGATGGCAAACAGTGAACTGTTGTCTTGAATACAATGTCTTGACAACGCCTTGCTTTGTGCCTAGTTGATATAGATCGTCATCAGTTTTGTGTAATACTACAGCCAGTATATTGCGAGCATCACCACGACCTCTATCGACTTCTGGAACAGGAATGCGTACAGTGGTACCCAACGATACGGGAGGGATTTTTTTTCAGAAGTTTTAAGCATTTTCTGAGCTTGTACTATTAAATTCTCTTTGGCTCTGATGCGGTTTTCTATCGAAAAGGCGTTTTTTGCGCATAAAGAACAAACAACTTTGGATCCAAAACCTTCTGCAATATTTTCTTCCGGAGCAGCACAAATAGTATGAATAGGCCTATTGCACATTCTGCACGAATGACCACCTGTTGTCTCCTCGGAACAAACACAGCATATAAGTGCACAACTCAATGACTCCTCTCGTACTGATACCAAATTCGGATCATGTAACGCTTGATCATTTACCTCACAAGGAAGATTTTCGACATTCGTAGGCTCAACAACATTCTTAGTATTTGGGATAGCCATGTGTTCATCATGCGCACTTTGGACATTTGAAGCTTCCTTACCGATGTTAAAACTATCGAGTGCAGCGTTTTGTTGATCTGGTGCCTGTAGAGGTTGAGTGTCAGCTGTTTCAGTTTCTGATGTCTCAGCCGCATCTATTACAGATTCTGAAGATGACTTCATCACTTTTTCTAAATCTTCTTCGCTCTCCAGGTTGTGAGTATCCTCAAAAGGCAAAGATATGCCAACTTTTATTTTCGACCCAAAAAGAGCTTCATAAGGTGTTCTTTTGATTCCTGAGTGAAACGCCCTATTCTTCATGAGTTGTACAAATCGCAGACCATCACTCCAACGTTCGCTATCGTTATCTTGCATCCAAATTGTAAGCATGTTTTCAATGTCCTGGTTAGCTCGTTCGACACTCCCTTGACTTTGGGAATGTCTAGGCTTGCCATGCACAATTTTTAAGTTCGGCCAGTATATTTTAAGATTACTGACCACTCGGTTTGCGAATTCTCGACCGTTGTCCGATTGTAAGATGGCTGGTGCACCAATCAGTGTAAAAATATCCAGTAAATTGTACGCTACTTCCTCAGCGCGTTTTGTTTTCAGGGCTCTCAATATGACAAACTTTGTGAGATGATCCTGATAGACCATTATGAATTTATAATCCCGGTCTGATTGAGATTGATAGTCTATCAAATCTACTTGACAGCGAGAATTAAATTCTGTTGAAAGTATGGGCTTCACGACAATCCCTTTTTTTATTCCTTTTTGTTTTTGCTGGCAGGGTTCGCAAAGTTGCAAAAATAGTTCAACATCGTGGCGAGTTATATTCTTATATCTTGAAGAAAGCTCCTTCAGCATTCTGTCTCGTCCTCCATGGCCGATACTCTGATGTGCGTCGTGAAGTACTTGAAATAATTCAGTATCAGCAACGTAGTATATAATATTGTTATTTGTAGTAGCATCCACAGGAAAAATCAACTTATCTTTCTGACCAACAGTTATAACATCATAATGCTTCAATAACCAGTAATCCCGAGAAGCCTTTTTTTCAGCCGTTTTTGCATTTTTTGTTTCTTCTATCAATTGTTCATAACGATTTTTTTCAATAAACGTGCGATTTTTTATATTTGCTGCTTCTCTTTTTATTTGTAATTGTGAATAAAATCTTTCTTTCATCTCAGCTATTCGTTGTTCGGCCGCCATTTTTTAATAAATTAAATTACTTTCCTACCTGACGAAAATTAGCAAAAATAATAACTATGACGCAAATAGCTCAATACACGTGTTAACAGAATCATCGCACGTCGCGAAATGAAATGGAGAAATGCGGCTGTTTGCTTAAATAGTGTCGCGGTATCTTTTTTCTCAAGCGGCGGCGGCGGCTCCTTTGACCTGAAAGGCCGCCCGCTCGCGGTATCCTTTTTCTCAAGCGGCGGCGGCGGCTCCCGCCCGCCGCGCCCGCGCGCCGCTTTTAAGGCGGACACACACGGTTTATTGGCTAGATAAGTACTGTAATCAGGAAAACTTATTCTAGCTCCTAGTGTTACGGCAAGTAGGTATGTTTTGGCTTACTACTTGCCGCGGCGCAAAGTACTAACTACGTTGGCTACCCACCGCACACAAAAAGACAGTTTTTAGGGTTCCGTACCAAAAGGTAAAACGGGACTCGATTACTAAGACTTTGCTGTCGGTCTGTCTGTCTGTCCGTCCGTCCGTATGTCACAGAGCTGTTTACCTCATGAAAGGTGACACAGATTGTGTATATCTGTGGCCGTATATGTATGGGGAGCCCCCTCTATTATTTTTTTTGTATAAAAATTGTAAAGCGGTTAACAGAATACATCAAACTACTAAGATCCAATGGCCTAACACAAGGCCCAATTATTAATAGGTTGGGAATAAATTGGCAGTGATGTACGGACGGACGGGCGCACGGACGGACAGACAGACAGACATGAAGAATTTATAAGGGCTCCGTTTTTGTAATTCGGCTACGGAACCCTAATAAAAAACAGCTTGAAGTATTTAATTTTAATAAAATTATTACTAACTACTTTTTTACTACAATGAGTCGTAAAAAACAACAATAATAAATTGATTGTACAGTTTAATATTGAAATTTAGATTTATAAGTTTTTTTTGTTCATACAGTTTCCATTTCAAATCTTTCGCATTTCCTGTAAATCGGCTATATGCGCCTTAAGAGTTCGCTAGCTTAGATAATGCCGCTCTTTAGCGCACCCCGCATTGACGCCGCCCGCGCCGCGCCGCCTCTTGTCAAAGGATTTAATTTTATTTACAAAGGCTACCGCGTGCGGCGTACACCCGAAAGTGAAATTGACAGTTTTATATCAAAGCGCCTCCGTAGTGAAAGATTGTGTTTGTGAACTGTTGTACTACGAATTGAATTTATCCTCAAAAAATCCGACATTTGATAAGATTCTGGATAAATTACACCTATGTACTTACCTCCGTAGCAACCTACAGACGCTCCAGCCGTAAGTCAAACTAAAAGGAAGTATTAATAAAAAAGGTAATTCCACATTTATGTGGAACATAAGTATACGTAGTTCACGCAATTACAGAAGAAAATAAGTACCTAAATATTTTGTTTTGGATTCAGAGCGTGATAATGGCTCTCCTATTAAAAATACGGGTGGTAGTACCTCTGACAGTTCGAGTGATGAAGAATTGTGGTGTAATTTTACTTTGAATTTACCTACTTTCGCATATTTTTGATTAAAATTATCTTTGCACCTAGCTTGTGTGTCCCGATAATTTTTATTCGTATTTTGTTTTATTAAACACAATTGCGTTCGGGTGTACCGACATTATCTAAGCGAACTTACTTTGATCGCGCCGCCTTGGCGCCGTGCCGTCTCTTGTCAAAGGATTTAATTTTATTTGCAAAGGATACCCGCGTGCGGCGTACACTCGCGAGTGAACGGTCATGCTAAAACGATTCACTTCCATTAATGCTTGAAATGGCGCCTCTAGGAAGGGTGTCAGGGTTCTATGAAGCTTACCGTACTTATTTGTTTGTAATAACCACAATTGCGTTCGAGTGTTACATTACCTGCTGCAAGTTTGGCATTGTATAGAATACCTAGGCAAAGTGTAAAATAAATTCTATTTCATACTTTACCTGCCCGTTTTAGGTATTCTATACATTGCCTAGGTATTGTATACAATACCGGATTATACACATTGCCGGTAACATATGTACTATTACCGTGGCCTAGTGTCCCGCGCTTGGTTAGTACCGCAATCTGCACGCGGATAGTACGTAGAATGTTCTTGGCTCATTTACCGCAGTGTCTCAAGAAGATATGACTATAAATCCGGCGGAGTATATTTATAACTGATTTATTAATCAATAAATATAGAATTCTAACTGCAAATACCATGTACTAAGATCACAGAATAAGTAATAGTACTAAAGTAGTAAGATGCATGTTGTAGGTTGTAGTCCTGATAATGTATCATATTTTGTATGATGCTTCCTTATAAATGTAAATAAATTGAAATTTCTAATTTCGCAGCTGCGACTTTACTTCGCTCCGGTTGGATTTCGTCTTTAGACAATGACTCATAGAGTTAGACGCGCAAGATGTTTATATTGATCGATGCCGGTCAAAATATTAGGGATCGCATAACTGGCCGAACGCTGCTCTAAATACTTTGTGAATGAAAATTGAAAATCGAATCTTTTCAAATACATACATTTTATTTAAATAACATAAGCAGTTATATGACGAAAATGAATGAGTTACTTTAAATGATTCTTTAGATTTATTTATAAGGTTAATGTCTGCAATAACATTGTTTAAGTGACATATGGCACAGGCCCCGCGCAAGGTGGACCGACGATCTGGTGAAGGTCGCGGGAAGCCGCTGGATGCGGGAGGCGCAGGACCGATCGGTATGGAGATTCTTGGGGGAGGCCTATGTCCAACAGTGAGCGTCTCTTGGCTGAAATGATGATAATGATGATGAAGTGATATATGCTTATTAATTTATTTTATCTATATTCATGTTTTAATATTCGAATTAAGATCACAAAGGCTTAGAGCACTTGATACAAGACTGAAAGAAGTGATACAAGATCAAGATATATTGATATACTTTTTTACACAGAAAAATAAAATGAAAATTACGTGCCTGTAACATAATGAGCGCTAAGGGTTCGACCCACTGAGTTACAAATTTTTCTTAAAAAATAAACTACTGTTAATGAACCGACGGCATGTGGTATACTGGTAAATAATAAAATGACAAGAAAATTTCAACCGTTTTCCCAATTCCACGTAGTGTCTATTGCTATCGGATTTTTTCGACTGTCGTAACCAAGCCTAGTAACGAAAACCTACAAAATAATCTTCGCTCGAAACTTGGTTACGAGACAAGACGATAAATTCTTCCCAGGTTACAGAACACAGTAACCATGGCAGCCAAAAGGTTACAGCGGCTTACCTACCAGTGGTATACCTGATAGGTGTCCGTCACTTGAGGACCTTCCCATCCCAACAACTGTCTATGTATAACATTATAAAAAAGTATACTTTTGGCGATGTTTTTGCCTACTGTCACTTAAGTGTCACATTTATTTAGGCTATTTCACATGAAATTCTGTAAAAACGATAGGCCAAAAGAATCATGTCAATCTTTTAATACAGTGTGCCATAACATGGTTAACAATGCATTGTAAAACTGTGGCCATAATGACTTTTCCTAATTTCATCGCCAGAGACATAGAGGACAGTGACATAAGCCGGCCAAGTGCGTGATGGGCCACGCGCAATGTAGAGTTCCGTCCTATTATAAAGGCTGTCATGGGTTTCATAATTTCACATGATTTTTTACATACACTACACTAATGATTATGATTATGAAGTGTCCCCTGCCCCCCGGCAGGGGACACTTGACTCTAACAAAAATTAGCACTTTAAAAGTAAGTATTTTGTAAACAGATCACACCCACAATATTTTTTAAGACATATCCAATAACACGTATAAAATGAATCTCCATTTTACATGTAGGGAGATACCCTATTTTTTTACTGTTTTGTTGATTTGATTAATACATTTGTTAAACCGTGGATCGACAGACGGACATGAAAGTAAATAAAAAATATTTAACAAAGAATAAAAACCGACTTCAAAAACGCTGAAAAGTTAAAAATAATGTAAGAATAGGTAGGTACCGATAACATCACGCTTCTATATTGAAGTCTGTGCCAAACAATGATATCCCAGAAAGTCTTAAAATTTGGAGCCGACTTCAATAATATAATAGCGTAGTGTTGTCAGTAACTATTCTTACATTTTTTTAAACTTTTCAGTGTTTTTGAAGTCGGTTTTTATTTTTTGTGAAATATTTTTTATTTTTATCTTTTTAGTGGATTTAATATCACCTCACCTTCCTGACCTGACCAAAGTCAGGTCAAGTGCAAAAGTTAAGGATCCTTCTACCATCAGCTCGGTTCATGATTACCAGACGCAAAACACGTTCGACGTCCCTATAAAATTTAAGAGTTTCCCTCGATTTTCATGGGTTCCTATCATTAGATCCTGACTTTGGTGACCTTTGGACCACCTCTATGAATATAAAAAGAATTTTGAAAATCGATCCCCCATTGGCGGAGTAATCGCGTAACACACAAACAAAACACGTTGGACACACCCAAAAATTTAAGGATTTTCCTCGATTATTATGGGATCCCATCATTAGACCCTGACTTTGGTGACCTTGAAACCACCCCTGGAGTATAATCTATAGAATACAAAAAGAATTTTGGAAATCGGTCCACAATTGGCGGCGTGATCGCGTAACATACACAAAAAAACATACGCATCGAATTGAGAAACTCTTCCTTTATTGAAGTCGGATAAAAACCATCATATTGACTATTGTCAAGTTAATCTTGACAGAAACAAGAGAATGTTCTTTCACAGCTTCTGCTACAGTTTATAATCCCAATTGTCCTACTCACAGACATACTCGTAGTTTCGTTTGTCTTACACTAAATTGTCTTTGACGAAGTTCACAACGGAGTTTAGATATCCAGCGCTGCAGATGTGGCCCCGCTTGCACCGTTTAGTGGGTTCAGATCCCATCTGAAGAAATTGAATGGGTTGAAACAAGGCAAAAACATTTATTTGACAATGATTTTGATATAAGTCACAAACAGTATATAAGCAAATGCAGTATTTTGAACTTCAATTTAAATATGTACTTTCTGTGTTATGGTCTAGTCTGAATTCTAATGTGGCGAGCATGTACTTTCAATGATTTGTTTATAAGTCAATTTAAAAAAAAACATGTCCTCAAATCAAGTTCAACTTATTTTTTCCGTATTGTCGGATAAACCTCACATATAGTGTACATAAAAGCTACAGTAACTTGGTTCTTTAGAATGTTTTACATTATACGAATTCGTCAAAAGTGACAGTAAAACTTAATGTTGTACAAATAGGTTGCTCTATTGATAAATTTGATGTTCATTGTACATGAAAGTTTTAAATGTAAATGATAAATTAAATCTGAAATCGTAAAAAGTGAGAAATTTTTTCAACCATATGCCGAATGTAAGCGCCTCAATCATAAATTAAAAGCCACATAACCTAGCAGTATTTTTTTAAAAGCAAATCGAAAGCTCACGGCAATTTGGTCACAATAGGAACAATAAAAGTAATTCAATAATAGTGATTTTACCGTAGTCGCCGTTGAAAAGATGTCGAATAAAAAAATTACGCAGTTAATGTTGACCTGTCATACACGGTTAGTTTTCTATTGCCACTCAAGACCTAAGAAAAGCGCACCTGAATCTATTTGTAGGCAAATTATACAGGTTGCATGTCGCAAATCGACTTCGAATCAATATATCGCAGTTCGTCGAATAACTGGCTACCATATCGCGGAAAGGCTATCTCGACATGAATAAATTATATCTTTGATAATATGCTAACACACTCACAGCTTATATATAAGAAGTGAATTTATTATACCGCTGTATTTTTAACCGACTTCAAAAAAGGAGGAGGTTCTCAATTCGATGAGTATGTTTTTTTTGTGTGTATGTTACGCGATTACGCCGCCAATTGTGGACCGATTTTCAAAATTCTTTTGTATTCGATAGAGTAAACTCCAAGGGTGGTCCCAAGGTCACCAAAGTCAGGATCTGATCATGGGATCCCATGAAAATCGAGGGAAACGCTCAAAACCCTAATAAACCAAAGTTGATTGAAGTTGGTGCGAAATTTTAAGACTTTCTAGGAGATCATCGTTTGGCACCGACTTCAATATAGAAGTGTGATGTTGTCTGTACCTATTCTTATATTATTTTTAACTTTTCAGTGTTTTTGAAGTAGGTTTTTATTTTTTGTAAAATATTTTTTAAAGCATTAGGAACATAATCTAGTCCACTACTTTGTACAAGTTATAATTGTTGGAACTTTGATTGTATTTTTTTAAGCACAACTACGGCAATAAAGCAAGCTGACTCGATGGTAATTGGTTACAATCACTCATAGTACATGTGATTCCTGTAAGAACTGATAATCTATTTCCTACAATAACCCCAATGTTTGTTGCCTACTTGTGACATAAGATGCAGAGTCACAGAACCCCACTGTCTTATATTTGCACCATTAACTACTATAGCCCAGTAATTTCACTGCCTGTCTTACTATAGTAGCTATTATCTTATCTTTCAAACTGGACCACAGCATCAAAATTTTTCTTTTCATCTTAAACAAGTTACAAAAGAAAAAAAGTTCGAGAAATGCGTACCGCATGAATTAAGTGAAGCACACCAACGACAAACACGCATAGAGTGCTGCCATACATCGCTCAACTGTAACAGGGATTTTTTTTTTGTATATTTGTATTTTAAGTTATTCGAATTAATTGTCGTTGAAAATTAATAAATGGACAAATAAAAAAATTCGTCAGCTAAAAAACGTAGCACGTAGCTACGTAAGTACTACGAATTCAAGCGTAGCTACTACGAGGAAATGTGTTTTCCATTTCGTTATGGAATCTACGCTTAAACTTTTTTTACGGGGCCTTACTAAATGACTCCATTCTACCTGATGGTAGGTTTAAATGAAATTCTGATGCGAAGATGCAGGTGGTGCAGGAGGATACACCCTCACCTTGCCGACCTGCAAGGTGCTTCTTAAAGCACCTTGCAGGTCGGCAAGGTGAGGGTGCAGGTGAAGGACGGAACATGGTGTGCGGCCAGAATGTTCAATTTTTTAACTGAGGGATATAGAAATGAGTTGCTAAATTTGATCGCGTTGGAATGGTAGCCACAGTAAGTCGGCAAGCGCAGGTCAGCACATGTAGTCCTAAATAGGAAAGGAGAAGGTGACATTAGGGAAAAAAGCTCTTAAGGGGAAAAAAGCTCTTAAGAACACTCGTCGTGGTAAAAACAATAGAACGCGCTTAGTATTTACTAACGCGCTTAATTACATGTGTAATTGTAGATTATTCATCTTTATTAATAATCGTATTCATACATACTTTTAATGTTTTTTATTCTCCAATTAACATTGTCTTTATGAATTCTAGAGATTGTAATAAAAAATATTTGACGATACAAAATAGTGGCTGTAACATTTTTAATATGAACTCAGTTTCAACAGGCTTGGAAACAATCAAAACATTATTCAAATCCAATCAAAAACATTGAAACCTAATCCCGCCTGAATTAATTTCGAAAGCATTTAATCGCACTTTGCTCCTTGCTCCTTGATGATCAGTTGGACGTCTTCGTTCGGCATAGCACGACCGAAAACTTCGGCACATTCCAGTTAGTGTAATTTAAACCTTATTTTTGGGAAGGTAGAGATTTTTATCGCAGGTTCCGATAGAAATTCGTGATTGGCGTGCTGCGATCAGCGCTGGGTGAAATTGTGCTTTGTTGCAATAGCGATAAGGTGTTTTAATCTGCGCTTGCGTGCAGGGCGGATCGATGGGGTACGGCGCGCCGGCGACGGCGATGACCTACTTACTACACTCCCCGAGGTTCAATGAACACGGGACCGTGTAATTTGAGGTTCACAATAAAACCCTTTTTTGTATATCTTGGTGTAGAAATCTGTAAGAATTCACACGCGACTTCTGTTTAAGAGTTCAGCTGCTACCTACGACTGCTACCTTTGACTCTTTGCATAGGAACATACGAGTATATACCAGAGGGAAACTCTGTACCGGAGTCGCCTGCTTGATGCTTGCATTGCTGTTCCGGTTTGAAGGGTAAGATATAGCAGGGAAGTTACAGGACTTGACTTTTACATCTTCTGTGACAAGTTGGCAAAGTACACTGTGGTTCTTGTGGGGGTTGTAGATTTGCTGCGAATCTCACAAGAGTCACATGTACTACAGGTGACTGTTACCCTCAGGTCAGTATGCTTATTTGCCAACTTAGTTGTATAAAAAAAACCAAGAACAGTGAGAGTTCGTATCAGAGCCGTCTACGCGAATACCTTTTTTAGGGTTTTGTAGCCCAAAAAGGAAAAAACGGAGCCCTTATAGGATCATAATTATTGTTGTCCGTCTGTCCTTTTGTCTATGCCTTTTTGACCCTTTTACTCGGGATCACGTAGAGATATCAAAATGAAATATATATATCAAATACTCGAGTCTACGGTCTCTTGCAGCTGTAAAAAAATCATACTTGTAAGGCAACTCCATCAACAGATATGACAGTTTATGTTGCATATTTTCTTTACATGAAATGTCGAGGAAAAATATGTAAGTACGTAGTCAGGAAATTTGATTAGTTTGTACGGAACCCTCGGTGCGTGGGTTCCATCTTGTACTTGGTCAGTTTTTTTCTTACCTAATTCTGCCGTCAAGCAGCAGTGTTCGCCGTGTTTCGGTTTGAAGGGTATAATAGGCGGAGAAATTACCAGGTACCTACTGTAACTTGCTTGACATTATATGACACAAGTTGGCAACGTAGTGTACCAATGGGTCATGTGGAGCTTGTATATTTTCAAATCTTATATAGGCCTCAGCACTTGGTGGCGCTGTGCACTCGGCACTTGCGAGATCGGGAGGTCTGGGGTTCGAGACCGCTATATACCAATGTGTTTTCCGTTTTTCGAATTTTACATGTCTGACGCTCCAACGGTGAAGGAAAATATCATGAGGCAACCTGCATACATCTGCGAAGTTCAAATGTGTATGTGAAGTCGACCAATCCGCACTGGGACAGCGTGGTTGACTAAGGCCTAAACACACTAATATAGGGTATGCTGGAGTTGGGACGTATATGAGCAGTTGTGATGATGATGATGACATGGGCCTTATTCTGCTAGCGTTAGTGCATCAAAAACGCTTCAATAGCATTGGTTTTTGGGACACTTATCGTTGGTTAAGCGATAACTAACTTAAACATTTGTCACTAATGTCTTATCAAGAAATTGTACTACGAAAAAATTGAACCACAAAAAGCGTATACAAAAGTGACAGATGTAGTTTTATTGAAACGCTATCAAGACAAGATAACAACGTTCAGATTAGCAGAATTAAGCCCCCAGGAACTCTATGTCATATCAGCCAGTATAACATCATTTCAGCCCAGAGACGCCCACGGTTGGACATAGGCCCCTCAGGGATCTCATAACCGATCGGTCCTGCGCCTCCCTCATCCAGTGGCTTCCCGCGATCTTCACCAGATCGTCGGTCCACCATGTGGGGGGTCTACTAACGCTGCGTCTCCCGGTACGCGGCCGCCACTCGAAGACCTTTCCGCCCCAACGGCCGTCAGTCCTGCGAGCTAAGTGTCCTGCCCAATGCCTAAGTGGCAATGGAAAGGGGAATGGAGAAGGCTATGCTCGGGGTTTCTGTACGCGATCGCATCAGAAATTATATAGTCTTTATTGTAAGCACATTTTCATAAACTGACATTACGTATTACATTTCAAATGATGAGATCTGTAGAAGAACTAGAGTCACCGACATAGCTCAAATAAGAATGTCCGTATCCCTAAGCCTATTATCGACAAAACCCTACAAGGTCCTGGAGTTAGATAATAAATAAACCACTACATTTTTAGATAATACGCTGAGATAAATACTTGAGCTTATTCTTTTCAAGTCGCCGCAGATTAAATGATCACTGAAACTTCAGGCTTTGTCAGCGGCGACTACATGAAGTGGCTTCTCTCTGAAAACTGGGTGTAGGCTGAGTGTTAGCGGGATGAAAAGAGTTGTTTCTTGATAAGATATTAGGAACAAAACACTTATGATTTTATTAGCGAATGCTTAACTACTCAATAGATATGTATGTGCGGTGTGCGTTCCCCCAGCAGGAAATTGTGTCCTAGGCCAAATTAAGTTTCATGAATAATTAGAGCGTAATTTGCTATAAATGTGCGCGAAATAAAAAATTTGTGCGCGTTTCCGTTTTGGAAAAAAATGAGAAAAACGAATCCTGCTGGGGTAACGTTTTTCCAGCAGGAAGATTTTAAACGAATAATCTGAGAGATAAATAATTTATATGAGCGGATAGCTTATATTTGTGCATAAATGTGCGCCAAAAATGAAATTTGTGGGCCATCGGGTTTTACAGATATTTCGTTTCCTGCTGGGGTAACGTTTTGCTGAAACTTGTTTCTCCAAAACCATCGAATGTGCACCCATTGAATAAAAATACATGAGTAGCTTTTAATTTGTGCCTATTTGTGACATAATTTGTTTTTCAAAAATATTTGCAGTTTAGGAGTAATCGCGTATTGAAGAAAACTCGAAAAAAAATTATAGCGCTTAAATGAGAAAACATAGAAGCTCTCTGAAAACGTTATTTGATTGGTCTTATTGTTTCGATCAAAAATAAAAAGTTTCATGAATCTGGGAATGCGCGTTTTTAAATAATATAACTTTAACTTTAATTGGTTATAACGTCACTTTACACTCAAAATGCACGAAACTGATTAAAGCCAAGTTAAATGGGTATGAATAAAAAATTAGTGCATGTTCCAAAATATATGTCATGAAAATTTCAGCTTCATACATTTATTAATAAAGTAGATATAAACAAAAAACCAAAATATGGGCTAAGTTTATGGCTATCCGACTAAATCCGAATGACCACCAAAAAGCGACGATTTCATACTTGTTGATGACATTCTATTCTTGACAGTATTAAACAACAGTTGTTGTCGATACAGTCGCGTTCATAACGGCAATTGAGTTTTTGAGTTTATTGTCATTAATGTATCATTCATAGCAATTTTAGTACAAAATAAACTGCCGTGCTATTGTTAGATAAGTTATCCAACGGACCAAGTAAAGAGCTTTGCGGCACACTAGACATAGACTTTACTGGAGGGAGACTCTGTAATAGGGTCGTCTGCTTAGGTACCTCCGTCTTATATATTTCTGCCGCAAAGCAGCAGTGCTTGCATTGCTGTGTTCCGGTTTGAAGGGTAAGATATGGCAGTGAAATTACTGGGTACTGTGACTTTACATCTGGTGTCACAAGTTGGCAACGTACACTGTGGTTCTTGTGGGGGTTGCAGTTTTGCTGCGAATCTCACAGGAGCTACATGTATTATAGGCGACTGTTACCACTTACCATCAGGTGGGCAGTTTGCTTGTTTGCCAACTTTCTGCAATTAAAAAAAATAAAAAATAAAGTCGGAGTCCGCATATCAATTTTTAGCTTTCTACTTTGAAAATTGCGGAATACTCCATGCAAACTTCCACCCCCATTTTAGGGAAGTGGGGGGTTAGAAAGAGACAAAAAGTAGCCTATGTCACTCTCCATCCCTTCAACTATCTCCACTTAAAAAATCAGGTCAATTCGTCGCTCCGTTTTGCCGTGAAAGACGGACAAACAAACACACACATACACTTTCCCATTTATAATATTAGTATGGATTACATAATATATAATATATTTACATAATATATAATATATTTACATAATATATAATATTACATTATTAATTATCAATAGACGCACATTAAATAAGTAGGTATTTAAGTGGAAGTGTTTATTTTTAATAATATAGACAAAAAACTCAAAAAAAGTAAATAAATTCATTTTTCCAAAACAGTTTTATAGCCGAGTGTACACAGACGTGACGTATTAAAACTTGTTAGTGGGTAAAATTAAGAATGTCAACAACAAGTATGAAACCGTCGCTTTTTGGTGGCCTTTCGAATTTAGTCGGATAACCAAAGAATTAGCCGATTTTTAGGTTTTTGTTTATATCTCCTTTAATACAAAATATATGATGCTGAAATTTTCATGATAAATAGTTCTGAATACGCTCTAATTTTTGGTCTATACCTATGTAATTTGGGTTTAGTCACTTTCTTGCATTGTGAGTTTACAGTGACGTTATCACCGATTAAAGTTAAAGTTTAATTATTCAAAAACGCGTACATGTAGATTCTTGAAACTTTTTATGTTTGTTAGTAATAATAAGACCATTCAAAAGTCGTTTTCAGTGAGCTTCTATGCTTTCTCATTTATGCGCTAGAATTTTTTTTCGAATTTCCTTCATTACGTGATTATTCCTAAACTGTAAATATTTTTGAAAATCAAATTATGTCACAAATAGGCACAAATTAAAAGCTACTTATGTATCTTTATTCAATGGGTGCACATTCGATGGTTTTGGAGAAACAAGTTTCAGCAAAACGTTACCCCAGCAGGAAACGAAATATCTGTAAAACCCGATGGCCCACAAATTTCATTTTTGGCACACATTTATGCACAAATATAAGCTATCCGCTCATATAAATTATTTATCTCTCGGATTATTCGTTTAAAATCTTCCTGCTGGAAAAACGTTACCCCAGCAGGATTCGTTTTTCTCATTTTTTTCCAAAACGGAAACGCGCACAAATTTTTTATTTCGCGCACATTTATAGCAAATTACGCTCTAATTATTCATGAAACTTAATTTGGCCTAGGACACAATTTCCTGCTGGGGGAACGCACACGTCTGTGCGGTGACGGATTAAAAATACATATTATTATGTCGCCGCTCCTTTTCTTTCCGTAGATGTCGTAAGATTCGACTAAGGGAGTTTACTACAATTAGAACTATGAGCAAAGAAATGGAAAACTCGAAAAAAAAAGCACCAGCCCATTTCCCCACTGTGGTGTATTAGACCGATTTCTTAGCCTTGGGAGAGACCTATGCCCATTAGTGGAACTGGATTGAAGTGGTAGACTTCATCATCTAGAATAATCTCTGGCATCTAATGTTTGTCATGCCTCCGTAAAATTTTACAGGCGAAGGTTTATGTAGATACGAGTATAATGGCAATCTATACTATGTTGTCATAAAAAGGTAACGTTTGTAAGTTTGTAGTTATTAATCCCTGAAACTACTGAACCCTATTTTGAATTCTGTCACCGGTAGAAAACTACATTATTCTTGTGTGACATAGGCTATTGGTTGTGGTTGATAATATTTGATAACTAGCGACCCTCTGTGGCTTAGCATGGATATTACTTTTCTGCTCGTCAGTCAGGGAGGCAGAATTTTGATGTAATACTCAACATCAAATCATTAATATTACATTACAGACGAATGCTTCTGATGAGGGGAAACCTTTACGCTAATAAATTTGTAGGTGAGGGCTAGTTGAACTAGATCTGTCATCATTTTATATCGTATCATTTATAGCTTTATTTTTAAAGCTAATCTGCGCGGCCTTTTTTGTCAGTGTCGTGCGTGTTGTCGCTTGCAACACTTTTTCCTTTTTATATCTATTCATATAGATTCCTTTTTTGTGTTAACATGCACTCCGATAATTTGATAATCGTCTGTACGGGATGTGTTCTGAAGAACTGTTCGATATGATGCCAACAGCCACGGTTTACCACCGCTCACCATCGGGAGGGAGTTCATTCATCCTCACACCTTAGAACCAAAATGGTCGCGTACGGTACGGTTCTCGAGACATTTTCTCCCGCGTAAGCTCAGGTTGTGGAATGAGCACCCTTCTGGGGTTTTCAATAAGGACTACAGCATTGAGTTCTTCAAAAGAGGCGTGAAGAGGTATTTATATTTAAGGTTGGCAGCGCGCGAGTGATACCACTGGTGTTGCAAGCATCCATAGGCGGTGGTGATCACTTAACATCAGGTGACCCACATGCTTGTTTGCCACCTTTGTGATATAAAAAAAATCTTTAAATTGCTTTTCTAAGTCTGGAACATATCACTTCTAGCGATAACATCGCGTTTGCTCACCCAGTATTAAATCATTTTCTATGTTTGTTGTTGTTATAGTTGTTACGTGAGTGCAATAAAGAATTTACTTATCTAAAGCATCATGTCCGCTTACACTCGGGCCCTACAGCAAAAGCGCTGACTTCACAAGGTCCCAGAAGACTATTTGTGTCTCTCGAGCGAACTGAAGATGATGAGCGTGCCTTTCTACTTCCGCAACCATGAAGTGGGCTGGCAAGAACGTCAGCTTTCTAATTTCTTAGAGAAAGTTTTTTTTATTTATTCAATAAAGGTACAATACATTAATTATATTAATTAATTGCCAAACTATTTAAACAGTTTGTTGGCAAAGTACATGCTCAAACAAGTAAAATTATTACGGTTAGCTCAGAGTTACCGTAGGACAAAACAATTTTTTTTATTTACATTTTATAACTGATCTAGGACGGACGAACGAGTAATGCTTTCAAGGCCGAGCGTGAGCGAAGCCTAGACAATAATTACGAGTCCGGCAATCCCATTCCCGCCGAGGTATGTATAGTTCTTTTCTCAATATTTGGCGGAAATAATGAAAGACGTAAGTAAAACTGGAATTAATTATGAAATTCAGTGTAATAATCATCATCATCATCATCATCAGCCCACACACGTCCACTGCTGGACATAAGCCTCTCCAATTGCACGCCACTGAGCACGATCCGCGGCTACTCTCTTCCAGCTTTTGCCAGCCACCTTGCGAAGATCGTCGCTCCACCTAGTCTGAGGGCGTCCTACACTTCGCTTTCCGACGTATGGGGTCCACTCTAGTACTAATTTTCCCCAACGGTTGTCGGTTCTGCGGTTGATGTGGCCAGCCCATTGCCACTTCAGCTTGCTTATTCGGTGAGCTAAGTCGATAACCTTCGTTCTCTGTCGGATCACCTCGTTACGTATCTGATCCTTCAGAGAGACTCCGAGCATAGCCCTTTCCATGGCTCGCTGAGCGACTTTTAATTTGTAGACTAGCCCTACCGTGAGTGGCCATGTTTCGGCTCCGTATGACATGACAGGTAGGTGTAATAATACCATAAGTATAAATAAAACCTTCAATATTAAAATATTGTTTAATATTGTCTATTTATACAAATATTTATAATTGCCGTGATTTTCGTATAATTTAGCTTTATGATCTGTAAATAAGACAATAGTAGGTAGGTACCTAATAATAATAAGCTTCCTCTCTCTTGTTCAACGATTGCGTGCCCAACGAGTCCATAATGATCTTATTTTTTTGTGAACCACCTATTTTACACATTATGGTAATGCAATAAAGATTTTGAATTGAATTGAATTAGAAACAAATGAGTATATTATGAAAAAAAAAACAAATCAAGCAATTAATTAATTATAGTAGCATAACATTTAGTAATACTAATACTTTTTAATTTTCAATTAGTGCAAAGGAAACAAAGCCTATACAGCCCAAACATATTTTACACAAAAAATGTAATACTGCAGATTATGACTTTTTTCTCTCGCAACGAAAATTAAGCATATTTTCGTATAATTTTATACCAACATTTTAATAAAATTGTTATCATATTCATATACAACGTGTCTCATAATAACTCCCCATAAAAATTATAATATTCATTTAACCATTTAACCGAAAAGAATGTCAACTTTATAACTTGTCATATCAATCGAATTAATTGTCAAATTTATGAAAATTCAGTTTTAGAAGAGTTTTAGGTTGGCACTTTTGATAGTTTAAATATAATTAAATATTATAATTTTTATGAGAAGATATGAGACACGTTGTATATGCTCGAAGAGTGTAATTTTTATAATGTGGTAGCAATTGGCTGTATGACAAGTTACATAATTCAAGTTATAGATAAATTAAAAAACATTAGAGCAGCGGCCAAAAATGAATTTTCATACTTACTTTCCTTCCTGGCCTAGGCCGGTAAAGTAATGCATGAGCCTAGAATAACAAACTTTGTGTCTTCTTTTTACTACAGTAATGCCTACATTTCCGAGCATGTTTGAGAAAATTATCATTAGTATAGTACTGGTCAAGGGCTAACAAATATTTGAATTTACTATGTACCGAAAGCACTTTGCAAATTGCAAATAATTTTTCATAATCCCCTTTAGTTTTCTTGTCAAGTAAGTATTTTAGTAATCTCATCGGTGGGTATTGTCTTTATGTCATTTAAATAAGTTGGGAAGGTACGTCCGTATGCACTGAGCCCATAGCTAATCAGTGAGTATGCAAGAGCATAATAAACAGTATCGGCCTTATTAATAAAAATTTTACTCCTTGGATTATCTTCGGATTATTTACTCCGTGTTTTTTCTTGTTTCCGCACATGTCGGCTGTCATATATCAAAATAAGACAAAACACGGAGTAACTAATCCGAGGATAATCCAAGGAGTAAAATTTTTATTAATAAGGCCGCATAAGTATAATGTTTTTTTACTATGTAAACTTTTTACAAGTTATAAAACTTACCCAACACTATTCTAAGAATTTTGCACAGTTTATTAATATTTATTTATTTAGTCTTTATGTACAAAAGAAGTACAAAGGCGGACTTAATGCCTTAGGCATTCTCTACCAGTCAACCTTAGGGTGGTTGAGAGACTGTTGTGGTAGATGCACAAGAAATTTTTGACAAAGTAATTACAAAATAGATATGAAACGAATAATATTAATTGATAAACTAATAAACCTTATTACATATATAATATATATAAAAATATATATACACATACATATACAGTGTGTCTGGTCATGGACTAGCGATATCTAAGGATTGTTAGAACAACTATTCTAATACACAAATACACTACATAGTTAAGTCCAAACTACTTATCAGCTATGTGGCAGCCATTTTGTTTTTTTTCTTAAAATATTCTCTACGTGGACACAAAAAAAATCATATCTCCAAAGTGTAGGAGTGGTCCCATAAAGCTCCTCCAGGCAAATATTAACCACTGTGCCGAGCCACAGGACCTCTTGTGTCAAACCGCGGCGCAGTGGGGTGTGGGTTTGACGATTGTGTCGGAACCATATTACGTTCCGCCGCAGTCGCCTAACTGGTTAGTGGCGGCGGATGGTTCCGCCGCCGTAATGCGGGTGGCGCGTGGCACAGCCCCCTCTCTCATTTTAAGAGAGAGGGGTACTGGCTACGTGGCCGCCATATGGGGGGGAATATTGGTCGTGTCGACCTACTTCTCCCCCAATCGCAGCCGGGCGGACTTCACAGTCTTCCTGGCTGCGCTAGAGGGGGTCGTTCGAAGAGCGACCCCATTGCCGGTGCTAGTTGCGGGGGACTTCAAAGCGTGGTCTACCGCGTGGGGGTCCTCCCGCACCAATGCGAGGGGTGAAGATCTGGAGTCCTGGGTTCTGTCCCTGGGGCTCCAGATTTTGAATAGGGGCTTCACCCCTACCTGCGTCCGAGTGCAAGGCACGTCTGTGGTGGACGTGACCTTCGCTACCCCCTCCCTCGCTCGTCGAATCAACGACTGGCGAGTGGAGGAAGATGTGGAGACTCTATCGGACCACCTGTATGTCCGATACGAGGTCTCCACGGCATCCCGAGGGGCCCCGAACCGCAGGGGCTCTGCGGTGAGCGCTTTCCCGCGATGGGCGCTCACCAAGCTCCGCCCGGACGTGGCGGAGGAGGCGGCGATGGTGCGGGCGTGGGCAGAAGTACCACCCCACCTCGCCGGGGATGTCGACGGCATGGCGGATCTCTTCGCAGACGACATGAAGGTCGTCTGCCAAGCCGCCATGCCAAGGGCGCAGGCCTGCCCCGAAAGGGGGCAGGTGTACTGGTGGACGCAAGAGATTGCGGACTTGCGTACCACCAGCATGAGGGCCAGGCGCGCCTACGTGCGGTGTCGTAGGCGCGGCAGAACTACACCCGACGAGGAAGCTGAGCTTCGTCGGGTGTATGCGGCAGCCAAGAAGGCCCTGCGGAATCAAATCTGCAAGGCCAAGGAGGAGTCCAGGGAGTCGTTTATACGACTCCTGGACGACGATCCGTGGGGGCGTCTGTACCGGGTGGTGAGGGGGAAATTTAAAGCTTCCGCTCCCCCTACCTCCGCTATGGACAGGGGGCTGCTGGACCGGGTACTGGGGACTCTATTCCCCGATCCTGGTCCATTCCAGCCCCCCAGAATGGTCCCCCCGGGTACTCCTCCGATGGAGGTGGCTGCCGCGATCCCTCCCGTGTCGAACGTGGAATTCGACACGGTGAGGGACCGGTTCCGGCGCAAAAACAAGGCGCCGGGACCGGACGGTGTTCCTAGCAGGGTTCTGGCCCTCGCCCTAGGACACCTCGAGGAGCGGTTCCGGGCGGTGCTTGACTTGTGCATCGTCTCGGGCCGCTTCCCCAGTCGGTGGAAAGCGGGCAGGCTCTGCCTGCTGAGAAAGGAGAGCCGCCCCGCGGATTCCCCGACTGGGTATCGGCCGGTGGTGCTGCTCGACGAAGCCGGGAAGTTTTTCGAGAAGATTCTCGCTTCCCGGATCGTCGAGCATCTAGAGGACCGGGGGCCGGACTTGGCAGTCAACCAGTTCGGCTTCCGCACCGGCCGGTCCACGGTGGACGCGGTGGCTCTCCTCAAGGGGTGGACTGAGGAGGCCACAGCTCGTGGGGAGACTGTTGTTGCGGTGTCTCTTGACATCCGCAACGCCTTCAACAGCCTGCCCCACGAGTGCATAAAGGAGGCACTCCGCTTCCACCGGGTGCCTCCGTACCTTCGCGCCCTCGTGGCGGACTATCTGCAAGGCAGGTCCATCCTCTACGAGGGGCCGGACGGTTGCGTCCATACGTGGGCAATGGCGGCAGGTGTGCCCCAGGGTTCCGTACTAGGTCCTCTACTATGGAACCTGGGGTACAACTGGGTCCTGCGAGGCGATCTCCTTCCACGAATGGAGGTCGTCTGCTTCGCCGACGACACGCTTGTCGCGGCGAGAGCAAAAACGGGGGAGGAGGCGGCCCACCTTGCGTCGGTCGGCGCTTCACTTGTCGTTCGACGCATCCGCCTCCTAGGCCTGGACGTCGCCCTCGATAAAACGAGGGCCATGATGTTCCACGCCTCTCGTCGCAGGATCCCACCGGGGCTCCGAGTCCGAGTGGAGGGGGTCCGCATACCGGTCGAGGCACACCTTAAGTACCTCGGCCTGGTTTTGGATCCCCGATGGAGCTTTGAGGAGCACTTCAAGCTCCTCACTCCACGGCTATGTGCCGCCGCAGCCGCACTCGGACGGGTCCTCCCTAATGTAGGAGGACCAGGATCGGCGTGCCGTCGACTGTATCACGGGGTGATAAGGTCGATGGCACTCTACGGAGCCCCGGTATGGGCGGAGTGCCTCTCCCCCCGAACGGTGGCCCTCTTGCGACGGCCGCAGAGGGTCATAGCAACCCGGGCCGTGCGAGCTTATCGCACGGTCAGCCACGGCGCAGCCTGCGTTCTTGCGGGCCAAACGCCGTGGGATGTCGATGCACGCGTACATGCAGAGATGTATCGACATCGGGTTGCCGCTAGAGAACGGGGGGGACGATCCGCTCCCGAGGAAGTGGAGCGGGTTCGTACCCAAGCGCAGAGGGAGGCTCTGCGTCAATGGGGTGAGGCACTCGCCTTCCCAGCTGCCGGCCACCGGACGATTGAAGCGATACGTCCGGTGTTGGAGGAGTGGGTAGGGCGCCGGCAGGGCAGTCTCTCGTTCCGCATGGTGCAGGTATTGACCGGACATGGTTGTTTCGGTCACTACCTGCATCGGGTCGCGCGTCGGGAGGAAACGCCGCAGTGTCATCACTGCGACACTCCCGACGATACGCTGGCGTCGCCATGCCGAGCACACCAACAGAGTGTGCTCGGCATGGCGACGCCAGCGCAGCGAACTCAACGCTGCGCTGGGAGGCGGAGACCTCTCGCTGCCGAGCATGGTCGTGGCCATGCTCCGCGGCGAGGCGGAATGGGGGGCTGTCGCCTCCTTCTGCGAGGACGTCATCTCGCAGAAGGAGGCCGCGGAGAGGGAGCGGGAGAATGATCCTCAAGCCGCTCCCATCCGCCGCAGACGGACAGGTAGGCGAAGGCGGGCATTCGCGCAAGCAATGCCCGTCTAATGACCCTGCCGTGGAGGCCTGCGTGCACGGTTGGCCCCGTGTACGCCGCCGTAAGGCCCTCCGTCTGGGGATTGCCCTGGTGTTCTCGGGCAATCCCCCCTTGGCGATAGCCCGACCAGCTAGGTCGGGCTAGCCCGGGCGCGTTGGTAGTGGTAGTCGCAGTGTGGACCCTACCACGCGCCACCAAAAAAAAAAAAAAGGCGTTAGTGGTATAAAAAATAGGCTTATTCGAAGCGCAAAACTCTAGTCTATCGTATAAAATTTGAAACAGGGGTTTGTTACGTTCATAATTTGAAAAAATAATTGAATTTCATGTAAAATATTTTTAAAAAAATATGAAAATAAACAAATTATTGTAAATTACTGCAAAATTAACCCGATAACTCATTTAATTTTTTCCACTAGATTGACAGGGTTTGATCTGAGCTACAATACAACATTTAATTTACAGCTGTATGTCTACTACTTTAAGAGTTATTGTTGTTTGAACATAGCCTGTGCGCAAGCACAAAAGGCGTTGGTCAGAACCCTAATCGGAAATTATTAAAACACAACATTCTTATTAACTTTTATTTATTCAATGCTTTTACATTACACTAACAGTTTAATCAAAATCAATTGATAAAGTGATAAATATTTTTTCATTCCCCCATCTCAGAAAGAGTATTTAATCTTTTGCTATTCGATATTTGACCGCCAAAGCCGTTTTTATCCGCTTGAGGTTAAAGTAAATTTGAATTAAGAACATCGTGTGCAACTAGGTATGTGATTTCAAAACATCATTAAACCTATTTACTTCCATCTCCATGGTGCCGAATTTATCATACAACATTTTTTAAACTTGTTAAAAACTCAGACTCTGAACCTCCTTGGTGTACTTTTGCTTTTGATTTGCTTTGCGCGCGCCATTTTGTTTTGACGTCGTATTATTATATAAATAAGAAACTTGGAAATAAGTAAAAAAAACGTATTATTTGTTATACATAATATAAATTATTTTCTGTAATATATCATAATGTTGTAGTAAATATGTACCTAAACTGAAATAAAAGTAAGTATCTTGTGATTGTAAATGTTTTGTTTTGCATTTAGTCATTTCCTCACTGAGGGGGGATGAAAAGTTACGTGTTGCACTCGAGTGCAAAAATTTTTCACCTTGTGCTCTTTTGATTCCCTCACTAACGTTCAGGATTCTAAATTTTGAATCACTCGCTGCGCTCGTGATTCAATTTTAGAATCCTTCGTTTGCTCGGTCATCAAAGTTGAGCACGCGGTTAAAAAGCAATTTTGCACTCATGTATAACAAATAACTATAGTTTGTCGATTCGATTAACCAACAATAACTAAGTATCTCAAAAAACGGTGCTATTGAAGCGTTATTGACACGCCACAAATGCGTTAATGCTATCAGAATAAGGCCCCAGGAGACAGACGTGCTACCCACGCTATACACTTTACTCGGCAGCTGACAGAATCAGACAAGCTAGTGTATGTCCGCTATGGTGGTTGGCTGAGGGTTCAATTTAACGTAATTGTGAGTTTATTTTTCCGGTATTGGCAGAGCGGCTGTGAGTTTAATTCGACGTGACTGTGAGTTCCATTGCGGTGTTAGAGCGGGAAAGAGAGTAAAAGAGACGTTATCCACGCTACACTTTACTGGGCAGCTTACAGAATCGGAGAGGCTAGTCTATGTCCGTGACGGTGGTTCGGCGGTGAGTTCAATTCAACGTAGGTAATTGTGAGTTCTCATAATGATCACTAAAATTCTCCATGAACAACACTGATAGCGTCTGTAGTCAATGCTTCTGCGAAGAGATTAAAAACTAAAACTTAACCCTACGTCAACTCGTCTGGTCAGGTTGGTGTATGTAGTAAACAGATTTCTCTTCATTTAAGGAGATGCCTAGCAGTGAGATTTGTGTAGGTGGTGATAAATATAATTAGGACAACATAATATCTTAAAGCAAAGATCAATCGCAAAAGACTCCATTATTTTCGATATTATTCGCTTTGCTTCGATATTACCATAGGTGCAGTCGACAAAGTTCGCGGTCTACCAGTAGAGTTTTTTTGGGAAGCATTATTTCAAACAATAAAAGGTATATTAGGTAACAATAAAAGCAATCATTTAAATCATATATGAAAATCCTAAAATACTTCTATTTTATATAATATTAAAACCTGTTTTAACGCTTTCACTTTTTCGAATATCGCTGACCAAAAAAACTCTACTGGTAGACCGGCAATTTTGTCGACTGTACCTCACCTATGCAGGTAATCAAAGAAAACATTATATTTTTTTTTAATTGCGCCATATTCTTGCTTTTGAACAAAAAGGAAAATCGACAGTTTTCTTCTTCTGATATGTATGACAAAAATTCTTGTTTATTTAAATAAAAGCTTTGAAATACGGAAGCCATGGATGGAGGTATTCGAGGAAAACAAGAAACCGTAAATTTGACGGTCACGGTATGCAGAAGGAGAAGTAAGGAATTTTTAAGGTTTTTTTGGCATAGTCGCTATAGAAGTATAATTTTCCTGGAAACTGGAGGTTTCCGTAGAAGTCGAGTTTCATAATACCAGGCTATTTGAAGATTTATGTTTAAACTATCTTAAGTTATATTTTAAAGAATTCCAGTGTATTACTTATTTATTTATTCTTTATGTACATAATTTTCGTACAAAGGCGGACTTAATGCCTGTGGCATTTTCTTCCTGTCAACTTCAGGGTGGTGCAGAAAAGGGAGATGCGGTAGATGTAGATATTATATTGCAAGCCTTTGTTTGATGCTCATAACAAAAAGGTAGTGTTAGTCATGGACTTAATTGTGTCAAATAGGGGTGCGGACGGGTGAGTGTATCTTCATCATTATAATGCAGTCAACTGCTAGACATAATCCTCTCGCAAGGCGCACCACTTAGACGGTTAGACCGGTCCTCGGTTTTTCGCATCCAGTATTCCAGTCATTACAAGACGTTCTACGCAGATCGCCCTCATCGAGCCACAGAGCGCCCCACACTACGTTTGCCCAAAAAACGAATCCACCCGAGGACACGTTCACCCCAACGATCTTAAAATCTTCGACACGTGTAAAAAATCGAAATGTAATTAGACTCGGTTAGATGATAAACAAGAGCGTCGGTGGCGCAGTGGACTCGGCACTTGCCTTCCAATCGGGGGGTCGGGGTTCGAGACACGCCATGTACCAATGTGTTTTTCGTTTCGAATTTCACATGTACATTTGTCTGACGCTCATACGGTGAAGGAAAATATCGTGAGGCAACCTGCATACATCTACGAAGAAATTCAATGATGTATGTGAAGTCAACCAATCCGCACTGGGCCAGCGTGGTTGACTAAGGCCTAATCACCCTAATATAGGGTAGGCTCGAGCCCCTCGGTGGGGACGTATATGGGCTGTGATGATGATGATGATGAGATGATAAACAATTATCAGATACCAGTTTTTTGCTTTGTAGAAATAACAAAAAACTGCTGAGATAGGGCGAAATAAAGTTCTGGCGTGGGGACGTCACAAGCTAGTAGAAAAACTTACGTATGACGTCGAGCGACAATTGAAACCAATGTATCGTCAAAGTTGTTGATTACGTAGAAAACGAAAAGATACGTGTGCAATATTATGTTTTAGTAACCTGCCATTAAACCGATGCCGAGAACCACCAATGAATTTTTCTTTCGAAAGTCACTTTGTATGAATATTAGTTACACGAGGTAAAAATTAATTAAAATTGTATTGCGGATATAGTATCAAAATTTTGTATATTAGGCGTTGAAGATAATTATAAAAATAAAATTTGTTCTTGTGAATGAATGTTGCGAGCGTAACTTTGTATCCAAAAAAATTAATAACTGTTGATGACTAATGCCTCATTTAAACTTTCTAACGTATCATGCCTACTCGTACCTACATAATACTTATAAATAATACAAAGTGTAAATCAAATGGTTGATTTCGTTTGGTGATATGCTGATTTTACTAAATCCTTTTTAGTAAGATTAGTAGAATCACATTAAACATTTACCTACACTTGTCATTCATTCACACTCACCTATAGTGTGTGATAAAATTGTTACATTGTTCATGTGTAAGTAAAAATATCAGTTGATGGACGGTGCATAATTAAGTTTTATTGACTTGTAAGGGGGCGATTTCAAGTCAATAAAACTCAATAATGCACCGTGCATCTAAAATCTCTGCTCGGCCCCGCTAAGTCGAAATCTGTCACGATCGCTTCAACTTTTGACAGTCACAGCGCAACCATCACTGCTTCGTAAAAGACATCGGCAAAGACGCCGCATGGACGCCGCAATGAGTATCAAAAAAACTTTTCGCGATTGATTTTCACTTGACAATAACCTCTCTGATGCTACTTGAAATACGCGGCAGACTGAGCGACGGCCATCACGCGAAAGCGTCTGCATCGACTGACTTAACCTAACAAACTCGACCTACATACCCGCCTCCTGCCGTGCTTGAACCGCTGCCGCCTGAACCGATCCATGGTGGGGCCTTCGTCATAAAACACACATGTCACTGTCTCACACCACACCCAAAACACACGATCAACAACACAAATTGGACATTATCTCGTATTTAGTTATAAAACAGGCGCGTACGAGGCGCGGGCGCTCGCTGTGCGCTAAAAATAACGCCGGTACCACGCAACTGTGAGATTGGCGCTTGGCGGCGCGACGGATCGCTTTTGGTTGCTTGGTAGAGGGTAGGTTAGCTTTTTTTAAATTTAATATTCTGGAAACAAACGAACATTCGTAATAATATATTTCAACGAGAATAAAATTTAGATTAAAGATTTTTAGTGTAAAGAATAATTATAATCACAATTTTGTAATACTTAATTATTATAACCCCTATTATTTTTTATACAAGCACGGGTATCTGTCCACAACAGCACAACAAAACTTCAAGACACAAACAATGAACACACACGCGCGCGCGCGCGCAAACACAAACGCAACTATGTAGTTTTTGCATGAGACCATGAGACTTTATCTGCGCAGAATTCAGTTAGGTATATCGCTATCACCAGTTCAATTATATAAACGTTTCCTAAAAAACAAATTGGAATAAAAAAGAAGCTTATATCCATATTGTCTATCTCTAAACCAAACATTAAATTTTGTTACATATGCTTAGAAATGAAAGCGTAACCAATAGACATACGTACAGACAGAGTTATAATATTATAGTCGTTTTTATAATATTAAGTAGGGAGTGGATAATTGCGATCAAAATGTACGGTCACAAGGATAAGCACATCTCCATTTTATTTACGCAAGCTCTTGTCCTTCTCTTATGTGATGGTTATTGACGGTAAGATCGAAGAGCGAAGCGAGCTTCAGCTGTATAGTCAAATCTGACAGGAATGTTGATTGCCAATGAGATATGAAAATCGACGCTCTAGCTTGAAAACTGATTTGCATCTATTAGGGATAAGGTTCTTGGCGCTGTTTCTAGCCCTTTTACGGCTTAACAACGTGTCTCACAACTCCCCACAAAAAATATAATATTTATTTAATTAAAAGAAACATAAGAAAAATATAAATGCTCTCGAATTTAAAGCCGAGTTTTCGGAAGCAGCACATGTCATAGTAAGCAATATATACATGGATGATTACATCGGATCTGTTAATTCAACTGATAGTGCCGCAGAACTGGCATCCGAAATACTCAAAGTACATGCACGTGCTGGTTTAGAGATGAGAGGATGGGTGTCAAATGACCCCGTGGCTCCTAAACTATTACCTAACCACCTCTTAGAGGAGCGTTTCAAAGATAAAAACTTTGACTTCAGCGATCACACTTCGCCTTTACCTTAATCACCTCCTGTGAGAGCACTCGTTTGATTTGACAACCGATTATTAATACAATTAGTTTTAATACACCTGCCGATAATAATACTTACTAAGAGAATAGTCTTATATTTTGGCTCCTGTTGTCATTTGACGACACGACGTATCATGTTCCAGAATGTTTGGCGGATGAATCTTGATTGGGGCGCACAACTCCCGAACTAATGCAATCCATAGGTCGCTGATTCAAATCCGGCTCGAAGGACCACAATATTAGGGATAAGGGCTGTTTTATTAAAATAAGGCAATGGTTGGCAGTAGCAAGCACGAATATATTAAATCAAAAACTGAAATTATTAGAATGACAATAAAAAAGTATAAAGACATTATAAAAGAAGGTGTGCTATCCGGCACAGCATCATTTCAGCAGGCGTAGCACGGGCTGCCAAGAAATCTGTGATAAGACTCAGTGACACATATCCCTTGAGGAGCGTCAAGAAATTTTATCATGTCAGTCACACTAAGGCTGCGTTCCGAAAATCAATAACAGTCACTATTAGCGCGCTCAAACGTGTCCCGAAATGTTGTGAGCGCGCTAATGTTAGCCGGCATGAAGAGCCACTTGACGTCATCGTTAACGTCATATAGAACTTACGGCGCTCATGCTCTAGAGTGAAATCACTTTATGCGAACTGTCAGTTTGACGTTCGATAATTGTGTTTTCGGTTCAAAATGAATGTACCTCTTCTTCCGGACCGAAATCGTAAGCATACTGATGGCATTTTCAGTGTTCTCTTTAATTTGGACAAGGCGATTATAATCGTTAGTACTGTGAGTGCTGTTTTCGGACCGCAGCCTCAATACGCGCCGCCATGCTACTCTTTAAGACATAGATATTATGTCACTGAAATTGTGAGATAATGCGTGACTCAAGTCCCGTCTTGGCAGCCCGTGCTACGCCTGCAGTATAGGCATCTTATATCACCGCGACAAATTCAAGATTCTTTCACCAAAAAGACGGCATTTGATTGTCGGATAGAAAAATTTGAAAAAGCTTAAAACATACTCTATACATGCTTCCAACATCTATTTCACTCTTATCAAGTTATACCTACGTACATGCTGAAAAACCAGAAGCTCATTTATGGGGGAATGTAGAACTTTTAACAACAAAGTGCCACAAACTGATGCTAATTTGACTTTTCATAAGCTTAAACGGTATGTAACAAAGACCCTTATTATATATAAAGGAAGGTAAGTTAATAGTCAATGATTCTATCTAAATCACCATGATCATTATCACAGCTCATATACGTCCCCACCGAGAGGCTCGAGCCTACCCTAAGTTAGGGTGTTTAGACCTTAGTCAACCACGCTGGCCCAGTGATCGACTTCACATACAGCCTTGAATTTCTTCGCAGATGTGTGCAGGTTGATTAACGACGTTTTCCTTTACCGCAAGAGCGTCGGATAAATATACGATATTCGAGGAAACATTCGAAAAAAACATATTGGTACATGGCAGGATCGGGCCGTGGACCTTCTGATAAGACATATCCAGACTGATAAGTCGGTGGCGCTGTGCCAGGTGCATAGCGCCACCGACCAACGTTGGCAGATTTTTCAGCCAACGTTTGTTTCAGTTCGTTTCAGCAAGTCGTGATTTTGTAACATTTTGAGGTAAAATAGCGGAATTCTTTCGTCGAAAGCGGGACGTAGTTAAAAAGACGTATGTAATCAGATGTTTTTAAATATTTTTATTTTTATTTGAGTTTTAAATTACATTTATGTAATAATAGATAGGAAAAATAGTCATAGAAAATGTATTTTAATAAAAATACACTTGTCTGTGCCACCCGGCCGCGCTTTCTCAGCACGCTGCACGCACGGCAGAGTTATCCCCGAAAAGCGGGACTGAGCATGTCCCGCGCGGGACATTTAATTTTGATTTAAAAATCGGGACGTCCCACCAAAATCGGGACGTCTAGCAACGCTGCCACCGACGCACTTTTATCTGAATCTGAATTTTATCTGAATGCGTTGTGTTTGATAATTTGTTTGTAGACACCGCTAGTTATAATGTAAAGAAATGTTAATAAGTAAATATAACTATTTATGTAAACAAATTATTATTGTGTATGATAACATTGGCAACGGCATAAGTAATTGTAAATGTCGACACTTCGGGTAACATTGATTCTTCTCATCAGCTAGATAGCTAGCATCAGCTAGACGTCCTGAATGGATAGTTGATAAAAAAATTGGATGATTCAAAAGAGATTTGTATCAAGTTATGGCGTATGTATCATAATCCTTAACAGTAAGTATATATTTACTTTATGATTTAACTGTCTATGCAATACACTACAAAGTAATGTAAACTATCACTTAAGCCGCAATGTACGTGGTGTGCAGCGATACATTCGACACGCATCACCTTCACTACCGTCTGAACCCGACGCTACAAGGTTACCTTGACCGCCCCACCGCCCCTAATACTTCGGCATAGAGTCCACTTTCGCCGACGCATTCGACATAGCAAAGTTTGGCGTTGCCATGAGTTGATCGGTTCCGGTTAGCAGGGCGACATTCCCAGCGGTGTTAGCATTGATACGTCCTCGCGTTGCCGGGAGACGGTAATGTGTGGGAAAATGGAACTGATTGATTCTATGTTACTGGCGAAAGAGAGCATTTTCAAACGACACGGTTAGCGCAGAGGTTGAGTGATCGTCTACTGCACAGCGTGTCGCGAGTTCGATTCCCGTACGGGTTTCGGTCTGGGCATATGTGCAGGTGATATTCTATGTTTGTAACTGCCCCACGACATAGGAGAAAATCCTGGTGTGGGGCGACGTTTTAAAAAATAAATAAAAAAACGTCGTGTCGGCTAAAGAGTATAATTGTATGAGAAAATTGAGGCCGCCAATTCGAGGTCAAGAAACTGGAGAATGTCCCTAAATTTCAGTGAAAAAAAATCAAATAAAACACTTCAAAAGTGGCTGATGTGTTTCGAAAACATCCGCATTGGTACTCGTACGTTTTATCATCAGTCCATGGTGGTGATTTTGTAACTCATCGATTGATCGGCAATTGTTATCAGACTGCATGACTTAATAAAGAAGAGCGAAATTATGTTCATTACCTATAAGTATTGGTTGATTTATTCCACAAATATACCAAGACTACTTAGACGACGACATTACAAAACGTTAAACATTTTAAAAATCAGTTTTAATCAAACAGAATTATCAAATCGATGCGATAGTCGATTGCCGATGAGTTACAAAATCACCCACCATGTCAAGACGATTTAACAAACAGAGCGACGAGATTATAATATGCTAACTAACTAATAATAATAACAAACAGAGCGACGAGATTATAATATGCTAACTAACTAATAATAATAACAAACAGAGCGACGAGATTATAATAATGCTAAATTATTATAGAAAAGTCCACTTTCTCAAAAAGTACATTTTTTATAGAAATTTCAAAGTTTATTTATTTTTAATTAATTTTGAAGAAATCCGTGACGATTTCTAAATTGGATGTATATGATACGTAGTTATTAACAGTGAATAGAGACTACTTTGGCTTAGCAAAGTATATCACAATGTCAGGTATTTAACGCTGAATGGGGGCCGCGAGAAATTCACTCCTGTCAGGCGAAAATTACCCTGCGTTTTTGTTTACTTTCACGAAAGCGTTCAGAAATACGAGCAGAGCTATTGGTCGGTTACCCTCGGTTTCACTTTGGTGGTTCTCGATCGCTAGATTTTCCTGGGATTTCATCACCGGATCCAGACTTGGTGATAATGGGACTTATGCAGATATACTCCCTCCCAACCAAAAAAAGAATTTACCAAATTGGTTAATAAATGACAGAGCTATGAGGTAAGGAACATAAAAAAAAACACTCAGTCGTAGTCGGTCTAATTGAGAATATCCTCCTTTTGTAGTCGATTAAAAATAATCAAAAAAACCAGCCAGCATCACCAGCGTCCCCAAGTGTGATATTTCCACACTTTACCAACTCTGTCGTAAGAAGCTTTAGCACATCTCTGTCTTGCGAAAAGCATAGCCCCGAGCGTGCTTACATTACTCGCGCCATCTTGCGAAAAAGCTCGACACCTCTGCGTGTAACACACGAAGAAACTACGGAACAAAAACTCCGCAGAGTGAAAACGCAACTAGTGCTCCCCTTCTTATGTAGGTGGCGCTACTGACACCAAACGTATCTTTAATGTTGTAATTATCATTACTTTGTTTTTTTTTACAAAAAACAGGAAAGTTTGTGGCCTTCATGTCACCTGATGGTAAATGAAGATAAGGCCGAAGGTGGAAGCGAGATACACCTGGAACTCTTCAATATCTGAGGAACTGGCTATCTTAACTTCTAATTATTATTGACTACCTTTCCACTCGCGACTTCTTCCGAGTTATTTTTGTTTTCCCGTGGGAATTTTATATTTCCCCGTGGGAAAATTACTCTATGTCCTTCCCCTGGTCTCGAACTATCCCTATACCAATTTTCATCAAAATCGGTTCAGTAATTTCGAAGCCTATTCAATACAAACAAACAATCAAATCTTTCCTCTTTATAATATTAGTATAGAAGTATAACATATTATTAACATTGTTATTATGGAGACAAACTTAGGCCAGACAAGGAAACTAAGGTTCAGAAGCCCTACCACCAACCGAATTGTCTGTGCTGTTATTGTTGTAACGTTTTATTTTGTCCCTTTTCTAAGTAACAGCAACTAAATTCGATAATACCATGAGCAGTACATTAATGTTAATTTAAACCAATCCTGAGCAAAATTTTAGTTTACCCTACGCAGTAAAAACAAAACAATAGCATTACCAATATGGAGACATTAAGCTAGTTGAGTAATTTATTAGTCACAAATAGTAAACGGTAATATAAATATAGAAAGCAAAATGGGACTTCACGTTTAGCGCAGAGGTCGAGTGATCGCCTACTGTGCAACGGGTCGCGGGTTCGATTCCTGCACGGGACAGATATTTTGTATGGCCTACAGAAATTTGTTCCGGTCTGGGCGTAATGTGCATGTGATATTCTATGTTTGTAACTGCACCCACGACACAGTAGAAAATCCTAGAGTGGGGCGACGTTTTTTAAAAAAAAGAAAAAAAAAGAATAATAATTTATTGACAAACTAAACGGGCTACCGTTTAAATACCAATAGTTGGAGAAATATCTAAATGTTTGAAAAATAAATTTGACAAATAATTGAATAACGTGTTAACTTAAGTCTGAAAACTAATACTAAGAAAAATAATAGTGAATGGGCTGGAAACATGTTAAATGTTATTTTAATTTATATCTCAGAAAAATGTGAAAACATTGCAGATACAGTTGAGAAATTCAAATGAGCAAGTTCGAAAAGTTTTTAATGTAAATATTTGCCGTCATCGCTAAAGAAAATTCTGCAAATTAGTTTTCTGATTTAAGGTTTTTATTACATTTGAAGACTGCATCTTTTTGTAGATTCGAGGTTTATGAACATTCCGAAAGCGACTACTTACTTTTGTTCGCCAGTGTACTCGTACCTTATTCGAAAATCATTGGTCCTTATTAATATTTATTATTTCAGACACGCGAAAAGTATGGTTGCCGTGAATGATAATAATTTTACTTGGAAAGATGGAATATGATATTTCAGACACGAGAACAGCAATTGCTAGGTACTGTGCGAAACCAAATAAGTTATTATTATTTTTTAATTATGTAATATTATTAACACTAACGGCATTACATTGCAATAAGAAAAACGATGATGCCCGCAATACTGTAGAACACGGTGTCGCGTGCATCGACGCCCTCCTCCGAAGCAGTAGCAAACAAGAAAATTTTAAAATAATTACAATAATACTTAAATACCAAAAGCAAAAAGTTATTAGACTATCAGAATATATGAATATGTATATGTGTGTGTGTGTGTTTGTGTGCATATGTGAGTATGCGTTTATTATAGAATTTTTAGCAGGTCTTCAGTCTCATCATATGACAGTGATAGCTGCAATTGGCACTGTTATGCATTATTGTCTCCCCTCTTGCCATTTGTCAAATAGGATACGTTTCAAAGTATCGTAAAATCTCAAAACGGTTTATTTTAAGCACTCCAGTGAGTAAATCTATTACACTGCGTAGCTGACTAATCTATACTACTTTAGTACTATTATTTAGTCTGTGTCTCTAATAATGTTACGCAAAGACAAAAGATTTGTATATTTGTTTGTAATGAATAAACTCAAAAACTACTTGACCGCCTGTTTTGAAAATTCTTTCACTAATAGTATGCTACACTATAACCGAGTAACACAGAGTATAGAATTGTTTTACTGCGGGAAAATATAGAATTCCCACGGGAAAAACGAAAATAACGCGAGCGATACTGCGAGAGGAAAGCTAGTTTTAGCATATTTTTAATTAATTAGATTAGATTGTATCCAAATGTTTTATTTTTAGCGGGCGTGTTGAAATAATTTAGTTTGGCTTCCACTAGTTTTGTTTGTTCACCATATGACCATAAATTAAATTACAAATGTAATTATATATAATTATTAATATTAATAATTATTCAATACTTATTATCTAACTAATAAATAAAATCTCGTGTCACAATGTTTGTTATCGAATTCCTCCGAAACGGCTTGACCGATTTTTATGTTTTTTTTGTGTATATTTGGTAGGTCTAATGGCCAATTTCCCAACCTTGTCTTAGCTTAGGATAATCTTAAGTGGGATGCTGTCACATTCTTTGCATTAAAGACAAGAAGTGACAGCAGGCTACTTAGGATAACCTAAAGCTAAGACAAGGTTAGTGAAAGAGGCCATAAGAATAGGTCGTAAGCTATTTTTTGTACTTCTAAGTGATAAGGGTGGCCCTCTCCAGGTTTTTTTTTACAATTGTTATGGCGAAACGTAATTCGCGAGCACAGCGAGTAATAAATAATGTTGAATAAATTGTGTTACCTATTTACAGCTATCCCTATTTCGTAAAGGTACCTGTCAAATTATTATTGTATTGTTTGTATACTACTACTAACTCGATGAAGAACCTATCATGGGCCCTAAAATTAATATTTACACGTGGACCACTAGTAATACAAGCGCCGGTTAGCTTATTGGACGAGTTCCAGCTTTAATAACGAACTACACCGACAAAGTTCTGGGGTGACCATGATCGACATGTTTAAAGTGATTTTTTAAAATGTAAGTGATAAACTTACATTTTCAAAAAAATGGCTAAAAATATAATTTTTCGAAATTAGGTATGTATTACATACCCGATCGCATAGAAATTTAGGAAAAAAAAAACATACATCCGGACTAAGTAAGTAGTTTTGTAATGAAATTAACTATTCAAAACGAATACCTAGTAAGTAAATCTAAATATTTTTTATAATACTTATAAGAATAAGAAAAATAAGGCTTATGCTCAATTCCAATGACAGCAGCGCACCTCAAGTATAAATAGCACTGTTTGTTATATTCCAATGAATTTAACGTGTCCACAAAGTGTATATCGGGCGTGTGTTACAATTCCAATGAAAAGAACGAATCCATTTATGAAAATGATCAATACTTTAATAACATACCAAGAGATTGCGCCAAATCTTTAGATTATATCGTCTCTAAACAGGCTTGATGTTTCACGATAATATCATTTCCGTGCACATTTTAATTTTCTTTAGTTTTCTTATTTTTCTGTTAGCATAATTTTCATCCTCTTCATTCAACGTTTTCTTTCGGCATTATAATAAGTAATTAACAAAATATTAATAGGTACTAATTGCTAAAAGTGAGCATCGGTGGCGCTGTGGCCTCGGCACTGAACTGTGCTCCGAGTAGAATCGGGAGGCCCGCGATCGATCCTGCCATGTACCAATGTGTTTTTCGTTTCACGAATTTCATATGTACATTTATCTGATACTCCTACGGTGAAGGAAAAACATCGTGAGGAAACCTGCATACACCTGCAAAATAATTCAAAGGTGTATGTGAAGTCAACCAATCCGCACTGGGCCAGGGTGATTTGACTAAGGCCTAATCGCCCTAACTGGTTAGGGTAGGCTCGTGCCCCTCGGTGGGGACGTATATAAGCTGTTAATATGATGATGATGATGATAACTGCTAAAATAACTAAGAAAAAAATTAAATAATTTGTCCAGTGGTGAAGCACTAAACTGTGAAAATGTAGCATGAGGGTAGAGGAGCGTGAAACGAGCGACAAAATGTTAAAAATACAATTTTTAATAGAGTAATTTTATTTTGAATATTCTCAACTGTCAGTGCGAGTGGTGGATCCTAGACGTGATACTACATGACTGTGTATACGTTTATTATATTCCAGTTACTAATTTAGGAGGACGAAGCTCGATATAAAACGTATGTGTCCGATGAGAGGGCCTGATGATCTGTAATACTGGTATATTCTATACTTACTTTAGATACCAGCCTCTTTAATATTAATTAATGTAATGTTAACTATATAATGTAATCTAAAAAGTAAAATAAATGGCTTATTATTACAATAAGTTGAAATTCTATTAAACTGCACATGGTGAACCAAATCGCAACAACCGTTTAATTGTTTCCGACTTTATCTAGGTCAAACATCGCGACACGAAACTTTATATATTAAGAAGATGGAAGCAATCTCACAAATCATACATTACATAAGCCTGAATACCTTATTTACAAAATGCTTTCCCAAGAAATCACTGAAAATTATTTGATGGTCTCTAAAACTGACAAAGGTAACACGAATCACTATAAAAATGATATAAATAAAAAGGTACTTTATTTTATCAGAGCTCAAATAGATATTACCTATAAATATTCATAAAACCCATTACAAACTCTGTGTACAGTAAATGTCAACAAATAATTTTAGGAAGTCCTTACCAAATTCCCGAGACATCATCAAGCCATGGTCACACCGGGCAATATGTGTCTCATTTTATCGTTTTGCGCAATAAACACATAACGGAATATTCGTCACAATTTTTACGCGACACCTATAGTTATTTCTGCGCCCACAGAGACATCGGACAATATATCACTACTTCGTACCTAGCAATGTAGCAATGCGCGTGCGCAGTTCCACGAATACATCGTAATTGCGTTGTAATTTCGTCAATGCATCATGCATTATTTTTGATCCTGGCATCCTTTAGCTTTCGCTTGACTTACAAATCTACCAGATTCCGGGAAAAAAGCAAAAACGCGGAATACATTATTTCTAATCCCAGTAATTAATGTTTGGTTCCATAAATATACATCACAGCATGTTAATAGGTTTTGACAAAGTTTGTGAACTGGATTAAAAACTAATTAACCTACTTTCAAATACGTCACACATCAGTGGGTGCCAGAATACAGAAATTTGTAGCCAGTCGATGTATCGACAGCAGCCGCGACATCGACAGAGGCTGCGCCATCGACAGTCGCCACGATATTCACAGCCACTTCATCATCGACAGTGGCACCAAGAGAGTAGCACGAATTACGTCACGACAGGACTGCTTACGAGGCTTGTCAATTCTACTGAGTCAATAATCCCGTCAATATTGTCTCATTAGTCTTATTGTAGCTTTCATCATTATCATCATATAACAGCTCATATACGTCCCCACCGAGGGACTCGAGCCTACCCTAAGTTAGGGTGTTTAGGCCTTAGTCAACCAAGCTGGGCCAGTGCGGATTGGTTAGATCGGTATTGTATCTTTGATCTATTCGAAATAATACACGTAATGGCTTCATGCTGTTAGTTATAAACGTGTTGAACCAAGATGTTATCGATAACTTAAACTGAAAACATTAATGGAGAAATAAATTGGAATATTAAAGTAATTTAAGGAGAACAGTAAAAGGCTAAGGAGCAGGTTTAGGGAAAATGTTTTACGGACAATTTTGTCAAGGCAATATATAACATGAATATACAATAACAATAAAATACACATCATTATCAGAAAAGGATTCCACAAATTGTCCACCCTGAACCCGCGCTCACGCTCGAACATCAACTTATTAGCCATGGAATGTTGCGAGTTAACACCACTAGAAAATACACTTGCTTTCAACAAAAAAATTATTTAACATGCGTTTTAGTGATCGTGCGCAACTTCCTTAAGTTTTAATCAAATCCACAATAAAAATAAGAGTTGTCACGTATTCCATTTAAGACACCGACGGACGGACATGTCGTTCCTTCGGCTGTATAATTATTGGGTCTGAAATAGAACCGAGTCGTTCACCCTGCGACATATTTGGTTAACGTCTAACTTTGGAAGCGTGCAAGTAGCACTTAATGTGTTTGAGTAGCTGGATTATATACACCTGAGGGAATAGCGTCACCTGATTGTATTTTTCAGTCACAATGTCAAAGTGGAAATAGTAGACACGGATTTTTTTACAAAAAATTGGCGAACAAGCAGACCTGGCTTGGTATAATGATTTCTAGGCAACCTGAGTCTTGTGACATTCGCAAATATGCAACCCATACAAGAACCGCAATGTGTTTTGCCAACTTGTGACGTAAGATAACAAGTCATAGTACACAGTTTACCGCTGCTTGCCAGCAGAAATGGGTAAGATATGATAACGCAGACGACTTTGTTACAGTCACCCTCTGGTAACTCTCTCACTTTATGGCAAGTAAAGTTGATCCTGTTGATCCTTGTTGATTGATTTTACAGCGAAGGAAAACATCGTGAGGACACCTGCACATAAAGAATTTCTTTATACAGGGTGTAACTGAACACCCCAATAACATTTAAGGGTATGTATCCATTAGAAGTAGGGATTCTGTAGGAAAAATATTTGGGCTAAGAAACCTACATTTTTTTCCCATACAAAGTAAATAAATTATTTTTTGGTATTAAGTGCCGATAACCCTACGTAAGCGTACGAGGAATACTACGCTCACGTCATACAAACTAATCAAATTATTTTTTGGTATTAAGCGCCGACAGCCCTACGTAAGCGTAAGAGGAATACTACGCTCACATCTGTCACGTGTCATTTTGTGTTTAAATTTCTTTTGTGTTAAGAGCTGATTATGGTTGTCACTTGAAAGTTTTTGCTTTCAGTTTAAAATCAAATAACTCTGAAAGTATTGGGGTTCCAGGTCTCAGACAAGCACCAAAGGTCCATTTAGTACCTAACTTATATGCCCTTTAAATGTTATTGGGGTGTTCAGTTACACCCGGTAGATGTGTGTGAAGTCGACCAACCCGCACTTGGCCAGCGTGGTTGACTAAGGCCTAATCGCCCTAGTTTAGGGTAGGCATTTTCATTTTTGTTAGTATACGATTAGTGCCAAAGTGGCCAGTCAAAACCAACAAGAGTTGGACTTGCGTTCATAAGTCCGCCTTGGTACACAGTCTTATCTTATCTTATACACAGTAAGATAAATAAATTAATAATTGAGCCTGTCGCGGGCAATAGCTAGTTACGTATATATACGAATCGAATTGATTACCTCCCTTTTGAAGTCGGATAAAAACCGAGATTTAAATCAAATTTTCGTTTTGATACAACAGAACGACACGCTACTAGTGAAGAATTATGAGCTGTCGTGTACGATAAAATAGCATCATCGTTTTCCCGCGCGTCTCTAATGAAAATAGAGTTTTGAAGAAACATTGCAATAGGTACACATTTTTGTAGCATTCCTTATTGTTACGGAGCTTCACATCGTCCTATAGAGGAAATCTTGAGACAAAGTGAAATTTCTATTTTAGAAATCTAGCTTAGGTTATGATTTTCTCAAATTATAAGTACCTATTGCCCGCGACTTCGTTCGCGTGGAATTAGTAGACTTAGAATCCCTCCCCACAATTTAAGCTATCTCCGTACCTAATTTCATCTAAATCGGTTCAACGGTAATTTATTCCCTATACAAACTTCCATCCTTTTCGCCCCTTTTGAGGCTGATTTCTACGATAAAAACTATCCTATGTCCTTTCCCGGGACTAATACTAATACTATTCCTATACCAAATTTAATCTAAATCGGTTCTGCGGTTTAGGCGTGAAGAGGTTACAGAGAGACAGACACACTTTCAATTACATTTACAATATTAGTATGGATTGTTTTTTTATACAATAAAGTTGGCAAAAGCGAGCAAATCAAATAGTACTAAATATGTAGTATAAAAGTCAAAAGTCACTTAATGGTATAAAACAAAGTCTCTTTCCGCTGTCTGTCTGTCCCTATGTATGCTTAGATCTATAAAACTACGCAACATTTATGATGCGGTTTTTTTTAATAGATAGAGTGATTCAAGAGGAAGGATTATTTATATGTATAATACATGCATAATATAGTAGCGAAACTGATAATTTTAGAGGTTTCTAATGTGATGTCGTAAATAAACACATTTTTTTTCACTTACATTGCAAACGCTGGCTGAACCCTACAAGATAGATCAAAATAATGTACTACAGTATTGTACACATTAAAAAGGTCTACAAAAAAATCCGCGATGGTTACGTCTATCTCTAAGGGATAATCCACAATAACCATTTTTTATCCTTTACTTTTTACGAGAAATAATGGCATAATTACGAAGCGATTTTAAGCAATACAGCATTAATCCTTATCTAATTAGGTACCTTAAATACATTGAGCATTTAATATAGATCAATATGGCCATTTACAGCATGTTAGAAAAATGAATATTTTCAATGATATTACAGATTTAAAATTCAGGGATCCTGGTATATACCAATGTGTTTTTCGTTTCACGAATTTCATGATTATTATCTGACGCTCCTACGGTGAAGGAAATCATCGCGAGGAAACCTGCATTCACCTGCGAAGTAATTCTAAGGTGTTGTGGAATCGACCAATCCGCACTGGGCCAGCGTGGTTGTCTAAGGCCTAAACACCCTAACTTAGGGTAGGCTCGAGCCCCTCGGCGGGGACGTATATGAGCTGTTATGATGAACTTAGAACCTAAGCACGTGTGAACCACCATAATTTAATTGGGTAAAAGTAAACGATTTAGTCGAGTTATTTGACTAAACAAGTCCCGATCTTTTTTAACCGACTTCAAAAAAGGAGGAGGTTCTCAATTCGATGCATATGTCGATTGTAATGCGACTGTTTTCTGAGCAGAAGCGAGAAGTTTAATAATTACAAAATTACTCGTCACTAAAGTAGTACTTATACAGAAGATAATCTATTAGTAGCCTATTGTTGACCATAACATTCATCACGCTTTAACGCTTCGCTTATTCACTTACTGACATTATACGTAGTTGGTTAATGACTTGACTGTTAGTTAAATGTTGTTTAGTGTTTAATGGTGTTTTAAGATAAGGCCGCCTTTGCTCATATTTAAATACAACATAGTAGGTATATGTTTATCAGTTTTGTGTAGGTAAAATAAAGATTTATATATGTCGTCGGCACAGACCAAAAGTCCGATTTTTAATACGACGGAATTATGACAGATGTCATTATTTGACAATTCAGATATCAATAACCTTTTATGGTTTGAAGTTTTTGAATATAAAACAACAAAAAACATGAAACAGAATTAAATCAAGTAATTATATGTACGACATTGTAAATGGTGCTTTTTTGTGTGCATTTAATGCACATTCGCCAAGAATGTAATTGTTTTATGGATAAATGGAAAAACAGAGTAAAACAACACAGGTATTTCTTAAATGAATTTCTTAATCATTATCACTTATATCATCATTGTCGTCATCATCATCTTCTTGGATTATAAAGGATTCATATACACACTATCCATCAGATCATTAAGACACACACATTACATTTTATCTTCTTCTTCTTGAATAATAAAATGGTTCATGCATTCTTGCCATTTTTCAGCTGTGATGTTATTTAGGCCCACTAATATCAATTGATTCATTTTCGCCACCTTAAAGATTTTTATTCTTTTTAAACCACATGCCTCTTTGCTTGAGCCCAAATCAACTCTATGAGGTTGAGCTCACAGTAGTATGGGGGCAGTCGGAGCACAGTAATACCTTGTGCGGCAACCATCTCATCTACAACGAATTGTTAATATTTATGTTTTTAATTTTTTGCTATTTAATTAATTATATTGACAGTAGTGAATACGATCGCGCTATTAAAGTGGTCCGAAATGATTGCGTGAAAACAGTACAAATATCACCGTATTCAATTCGGTTGACGTCGTTTGCATTGATCGTAATGATAATAATGTTTGCGCAACTCGGTCCAAGGTGCATGATGCGGCGTAAATACTTTTTAATTTTAGGTTTGGCATCTTATTATATTGGCTCTTACAAGAAGCGAAGACTTTACAAACATAGAGGTTTTCCTAAAGAAAGGTGATCGGTAATGATGGTACCTTCATCTCACGTGATGGTAAATGACGATTAGGGGGAAGGAGTTGACCAATGGATTACTGGTCAGGTATTCCTATAGAAGAAAAATAATTTCCTTAATAATTATTTTAACTCCAATAATATGATAATAAAAAATCCAATTAACATGTTAAAATTATTTGTAAATTTTTAAGTCTTAGTTTTACTAATACCAACCTTGAATTCAAAAAAGTTTTAGGTACTTTTTATTTTGCTAAAAATGTTTTCCATTTTTAGTGAGAATATTTCAATATTGGCAACACTTCTGAAATGTCAAAATTCTGTCGAATTAAAAATCAGACTTCAACACTTTTTTAATCATGGTTTAAATGTGGTGCTGTTTCATAATAGAGGTGTATAGCAGCGTCATGTGTAAGGTATGATTAATTTTACAGTATGTAACAGAAACCCCTGATATATAAAAGACTAGCTTTTGCCTCCGACTTCGTCCGCGTGAAAGGCCTTTTTTATTGATTTCCTTTATATACCCCCCCCCCCCTCTTTATAGATACACCCTTAAGGAATCATTTCGGGGATAAAAACTATTCTTTATCCTCCCCCACAACTCAAACTATCTCGGTTCAGCGGTTATTGATTCCCCATACAAACTTCCACCCCCTTTTTCCCCTCTTAAGGGGTGATTTCTGTGATAAAATCTATCATATATCCTTTCCTGGGATTTAAACTACGGCTATACTAAATTTCATCTAAATCGGTTCAGTAGTTTAGGCGTGATTGCGTAACACACAGACAGACAGACAGAGTTACTTTCGCATTTATGATATTAAGTAAGGATATAGCGTCATTGCAAATTCGATATGTATTGTAAAATTGATTTCTAATTCCTAATTACATATGATATGCCAGCAAACCCCTTTTACAGCGCCAATATCCACTGTGAAAGGGTTTTTGTAAATTCAAAGTTCCGGCCTTATAAGTAAAAAAATTACTCTTTGGATCATCCTCGGATTAGTTACTCCGTGTTTTGTCTTTTTTTGACATATGATAATGACAACCGACATATGCGGAAACAATCCAATGATCCAAGGAGTAAAATTTTTATTAATAAGGCAGTAAGGGAGTAAAACGAAGCAGGAAGCATGCTGAAATTTTGTTACTGGATAAAGTAATTTTTGAAATTTTTATTCTTAAAGGGAAATAGGGGTTTAAAGTTAGTTTTTCTTTGTTCGAGTATCGCTTTGAAGCTATATTTCATGTGGGACCATAAAGGGCGTATCTTTGAATACGTACTTTACACACAACAGGAAATGTCTTGTTCTTCATCTCACGTGATGGTAAATGACGATTAGGGGGAAGGAGGTGAGCTTCACTGGACTCCTCAGCAACTTAGGAACTAGAGGTGCACAACAATTTTACAAGCATTGTTACTATGGCGACAAACTTGGGTTAGTGTAGCTAACAAGACAGGCCAGGCCCCACCACAGAACAGAAAAACCAGGTGGCCTCAACCACCAGACCACGGAGGCGGTTAAACAAAATAATTAGGCAAAGCAACGGTCGAAAGCTAGTCGGTTATAATCGAATAAACTTCACCTACGTTGTGCAATACGGCGACACGCGTCGAGGGCCCCGCGCCACTATTTTCGTCTTCAATAACAGTACCGACAGTGGTATTTTTATTGGGCACTCCAGTTTTATTTCAGCTACAATTTGACAAAATAAAAATAAAAAGGGCCGCTCCGCGCGTAATGTGACACTCGCGCCGGACGCGCTACACTGCTGGGCGGCTGGGGGGTTGCGGCGAAGCCGGCGTGCTAAAGCGGCGATGGTCGACGAAGCAGGTTAAAATCGGAGGCCCTTTAATGAGAGTGCGTTCACCCCGCAGCATGCGTTTTTGGATGAGTGCGTCTCAATCCGTTTCCGTAAGCTTCCATTCCGGCGTGTTTAATTGTCGGCAGGTTGGTTGTCACTTCAGCTGGGTTTCGTTTTAAATAGTGGCTCTCGGTTACTGAAGATGGACTAGGAGGAATAGAATAATGGTGCGGATATATTGCAATTGAAAGGAAAGTGTGTTTAATCAAAGCGTAGCGTACGGTTTTCGAGACATTTTCTCCCGCGTACGCTCAGTTTTTGGTATGAGCTACCTTCTAAGGTTTCTATAAGGATTACAGCATGGGATTCTTCAAAAAAGCGTGAGAAAGTATTTATGTTCAAGCTTGGCAATGCGTGTGTAATGCCACTGGAATTGCAAGCGTTCATACGACATCCAAAGTATCAGAGAGAGAGCAGGGATATTATACTACATAATATCCCATTGTAAATCTCTCATCATACGAACTCATAACCTTTATCTAATACTAGCTGGGCCCGTGAACTACGTTTCAGTTCAATAAAGCTCAACACTCAAAAATTTCTGGAGAGGGCCACTTATCACCTAGGGTTATAAAAATAGCCTAAGACCTATTTCAGACCTACTAAATATACACATTAAATTTCATAAAAATCTGTCAAGTCCTTTCGGAGGCGTTCGATAACAAATACTGTGACGCGACATTTTTATATGTATATAAGAAGATTTACATCAAGCACCATAATAAAAATCGTGGCCACAGCGCGCTCGCTAAAACAGCCCCCAACTTCAGGTGTCTGCAACTTTAAATCACGAAAAGAATTACACATTTAACCAAAAGCTTCAAAAACGAGCAATTTACAAAATCCGTAATACTAAATTACCCAACTCAATATCTGACACCGAAACTCGTTCCGTGAAATAGTTCCGCCACGTAGACGCTCAAGTAAAAAGGAGTTTTCGTTAAAATTAACATTTATGGACACCGTGAAACGAGGGTCTTCACGAAATTGGAATCGTTCCGTACTTAAAGGCGATATGATCGCGACACGATACGGTTCCCACCAACTGATATAAATTTAACACCTGTTCCACTGTCAAAACTGACTTGTATTAGTTTCCGACAAGTTTCAACGAGGGTAATTACTGTCGGGTTCGGTATTGAAACATTGCTGTCACAGTGTGCAAGCATGGAAGTAGTGCTGGTTTTGATGCAGTAATGGATGGTGTACGTTTCGATTTACTCGCGAGGTTGGTGGTCGCGTGATAAACAGCGCACACGCAATAACACAAGTTTTCACGGCGCGTGGAACTTATTTCCGTGAAATAATTGCCAGTCATCAGTGCTTCGTATAATGTTCGGCGTGGTTGGCATTACTGCGTTATGTCTTATTGCCTGAAGCCCTTCGGGCTATTTAGGACAGCCGTGAATAGGCATCGCCCCGCCGCGTTGTCGCTTGTGGCTTGCGAGGAAAGTATTTGGTGAACGCCTGAGTTTTTGATTTTGTCCCATCTTAGCATACCTACTCTACGAGGCATCCCGAAATATTCTAAGAGAGAGAGTTTCACAAACGTGATGTAGCTTATAGATCATATTTTACGTACTATGACAACTTTATAAAAAAATGATCTAATCTCTCCTTTCACCATCAAGACCGGACATATTCTTATACTCAAAAAAATTAACATATAATACTCGTAGAACCCTAATGTCCCGTGGGAAATAACATCCCCAAATACCATATAATGAAAATAAATAAATACTACGATCTGAGAAATGAACTAAAAAGAATTGCAAAGAATATCTAAAGCGGCACTTAGGATCTTACCACATATGGTTAGGCAGGGGAAAGGGCGGGGATAGTGAAGGTGAGCATGCCTTAGCGCATGCATATGAAAAGGACTCTCTAAACCTACGCCTGGGTCGCAAATCACAGGCCCTGCTTAACACTCCTTTCTCTGCAACACGATGGACCCGGTACCCGCACGGTGAATCCATGGAATGCTAAAAAAAAAATCCCAAACGATAATATTATTATTTAATTTAGAGTTTATTAATTCCGTTCTCACGGACGCTTTTTAGGGGGTGTTTTTCTGAACAAGCCCTGGAGTAAATTCACTGGCGCCCAACGAGGGATTAAAAATTGGGATTGATTAAAACTAAAAACTTTATATCTTACATTATGGTCGAAATAAAGAATCTAGTAGTCATCATTTCACACCATTTATATTTTACCATGGTTTTTTGGTAAAACAAAAACATTGAGTCAATTCAGTTTATAGTAAGGTGTCTGTAATGGGTATGAAATATATAGTTTATAACATTAGGTGTTGGCAGATAATCTTATACCGCCATATATTCCACCTCTCCCTGTTTTACGGCACAACCCGCGTGAGGTCACACGCACTTTACGTCCGTTTGAATAGTTTCCTCTTTTATTTGGAAAGCTAGCGCTGATTGGTCGAGTGCAATTTACTTAATAATAAAATAAGATAAGATAAAAAATTATTGTAAGACTTAATCCCAATAAATACAGATCTTATGTTAAAAGATACCTATAAAATATTCATAAAAATACATAATAAATTTGTTTAATCATAAAATAAAATATAGGGGTATTCTTTGCACGGTGTTACATTTTATGATACCTAAACTATTACTATGTTTACGAATGGTTGTTTACTTTAAAGCTCTAGCACCATCCAAACCGAGCAGATAAACTTCTGCCCTCATAAGAAATCGAACCTCGGACCTACCGATGTGAGGCGAGGTATGGATCTTTATAATTAAAAAAAATATTTTAACAAAAATAAAAACTTCAAAAACACTGAACGTTAAAAATAATATAAGAATAAGTACAGACAACATCACACTTCTATATTAAAGTCGGTGCCAAACGTTGATCTCCTAGAAAGTGTTAAAATTTGTCACCGTCTTCAATATAGAAGTGTGATGTTGTCTGTAACTATTCTTATATTATTTTTAACTTTTAAGTGTTTTTGAAGTCGGTTTTTATTTTAGTTAAAATATTTTTTATTTTTAACTTTTTAGTGAATGAAATCCTTTTAGTGAAAGAAACACAGGTGAGCTGGTATTAAATTAGGGTTTAGGGTTTCCTCGATTTTCATGCGATCCCATCATCAGATCCTGACGTTGGTGACCTTGGGATCACCCCCGGAGGAGTATTCTATCAAATACAAAAGACTTTTGAAAATCGGTCCACAATTGGCGGAGTAATGGCGTAACATACACACAAAACACGTTGGACACACCTTAAAATTTACGGGTTTTCCTCAATTTCCATGGGATCCCATCATCAGATCCTAACTTTGGTGACCATAAGACCACCCTTGCAGTATACTCTATCGAATACAAAAAGAATTTTGGAAGCCGGTTTAAAAATGACGGAGTTATGAGGTAACAAACATAAAAAAAAATACAATTGAATTGATAACCTCCTCTTTTTTTGAAGTCGGTTAAAATGCTCATCAACTTTCGAGAACTGTTCATTCAGTGTTATCATACTTATAATGGTTTCAATACTTCTTTCAAGCATTTACGCCAACGCGATCAATTTCATAGTAAATTTCCTTTTTCTTTCATATTACCATAATATTTTGTCGTTGAAAATTAGGAGGACACTATATACAAATACAACTTGCTGATGCCTCGTTGCAAGCAGTTCACAACTAATATAACCAGTGACTAGAACGGTGCTAGGGTGCGTAAGGACTCGTACCAAGTACAACAATTAGGCGGGAGCACGCGAGGCGCCGACGTCGCCGCCCCGAGGTGTCCAAATCGCGCCCCATATTTTATTGTTTCTATAACTAGACAAATTATGCCGCTATAGGCCGCGATTAGGGCGTTATCAAGGTGATCATTACCGCACGAGAGCCTTTGTAGGATTGGAATCAACGTTTCTTTACAGATATAAAAATTAACTTATATTTCTAACCGACTTTAAAAAGAGGCGAGGTTCTCAATTTGACGCGTATGTTTTGTGTGCGTATGTCTATTCGTATGTTACGCGATTACTCCGCCAATTGTGGATTGATTTACAAAATTCATACAAACAAAACATACAGTTGAATTAAGGAACCTTAGTGAAGTCGTTTGAACTGAAAATCAATTCAGAACTTTAAGCATAAAATGACTACGGTCCGTAGTGCATTTAAACTTTTTGAAAAGTGGATTTTTGACTCTCTCACACTTAACTTATAGGAAAACACTGGGTACATGTGAATTTTTTTAAGTACCTAAACAAAAACATATTATAAACTGCATTTTATTACAAAACAAAAATTTTGTCCACAATTCAAGAAATACTCGTAATCTTGCCAGTCTCATATAATTTTGGAATCTTTATAAATTTCTTAACAATTTTGCGTTGTATTTTTTTTCTGTACAGTCAGTTCAAACTGAACCATTTATTTAAAAGCTTATAATAATTTTCATAACACCTAACTTTCATTTTAATTTATTCTGAACATCAATTAAATATTAAAAATCGATGTAATATTTCATCTTTATGCTGTCTGTGTGTCTTAATATAGTATAAATAAAAAAATACAATTTAAATTTTGCTATCACTATTCGATGGCAAAATTACATTCGCACGATAAAACAATCCATTTATTCGTGTTCGCACGTTTTTACAATTGCAATTGTTGAGCAATTTTTTGAGCTCTGAGTCCTCACGGACGATAGATCAAAATTTGATGAACCTATCTAATTGTAGCAATGTGGAATACAATATTTTTGCTAGTGTACGAGCGAGACCAATCGAAAACTATAAAATATCTTGAGAGCTAACGGGTCTATTCGCAACTATCGTCGATCGAGTCGTTTTTTAAGCCTAGGGATGGTTTACAAGGTAACTGCAAAATATATTATGTATTTTTTTATACAACTAAGTTGGAAAACAAGTAAACTGCTCACCTGATGGTAAGTGGTAACAGTCACCTTATAATACATGAGGCTCTTGTGGGATTCGTAGCAAAACTGCAAGCCCCACAAGAACCGCAATGCGTACGTTGCCAACTTGTGACATCAGATGTAAAGTCACGGTACCCCAGTAATTTTAATACCATATCTAACACTTCAAACCGGAATACAGCAATGCAAGCACTGCTGCTTTGCGGCAGAAATAGGTAAGACGGAGGTACCCAAGCAGACGAACCTTTTTTTTTACGTTGGGAAATGCTTTACGCATGCCTCGCGCTTGGGAAGACGCGAGGCTATGTCGGACTTTACACAGCCACTGGGGGCAAAGTGCCAGCCAGAGACCACGACCTACCGACTAAAACCCAACGATGCCCCCTCAAATACGCCTTGGCACGAGCACGCCCATCGCCGCCGCATCCTCCCTGTCATGAGACGAAAAAGATACGCCGGGGAGGGACGCCCCGTAACCGGACAAGGCCATGGGAACCCTTTCGGACACATCCATGACCTCGTCAGCGTCTGCTCGCCTGCGGCGAGTCCCTCTCGCCTCCCCAGAACGGGGAGTTCGGCGATGCTCCTGGGCATTAGGAGCATCGACGACTGGCGGTGACCTGTGCAATGCAGGACTCGGGCTTCCCGGGCCCGCGTACCGCTGGTCACCGTCAGGAGGAAGAAGGCGAGCGAACCGTCGCCTCCTTCGTCCTGGCCTCCTACGTCGGCAGGGATCTGCTGATGGGTCGTCTTCCTGGACCCGCTCTGCTGCCTCCTTCTGTGCGATAACCTCCACACAGAAGGAGTTTGCTGCATTCCAGGCCTCTTCGCTCTCGACCATCCTTGTGATCAAAGAAGGGAGAGAGAGGTCTGGGCCAACGCACAAGGCCAGCGTGTTGCGCTGCAAGGAAAATGCAGCGCACTCCTCAAGGGTGTGCTGTGCTGAGTCTTCGTTAGCACCACAATGGTGGCACTGAGCAGTCGGCTCACGACCAATCCGATGCAGGTAACGGTCAAAGCAGCCGTGACCACTTATGATTTGCACCAGATGGTACGTGAGCGACCCGTGCCTTCTTTCCGCCCATGGCTTCAGCACGAGGAGCAATGCCTCTACGGTTCTTCTAAGAGTTCCGGAGGCTGGCTCACCCAGGCTCTCTTGCCATAGGCGGAACATCTCTGCTTGTGCCCCTTCCAGGGCCGCGGTCTGCTCCCTTGGGGCTAACCTGCGGGTCCCCTCCCTTGCGTCCACCCGCACACGGTAGGCCGCTGCCAGTACGTGTGCCACTAATTCCCAGGGGGAAGCAGACGAACCTGGTAACAGAGTCTTAGCGGTGTAAAAGCTTTTCTTGGGAATAAATATTGCCCTCACACTGTTATATTTATTTTAATATTTTGTTAAATATTAGAATTTTATTTTAGGTGAATTGAATATGGACTTCTCAGATTACCTGCCTAAGTTAAAATTAGTGATGGGATCGGATGGTCTTGCTATTCTTCCATTCAATCATATTCATCATAATTTGCTCCTACTCAGCATAATTTCCTCTGAGTTTCTTCCTGGCTCGCTCTTCTCGAGGAAATCAGCATTTCCAGCGAGTGGTTTATCTTAAAGGTAATAATCTAATTTTGAATTTTATAGTGCTATATAAATGCTATACAATTCTCATTTCGTATACTTGTGTCAATAAAATGCTGGCATAAATATTCTATTCCCGCGGAATTGTACAGCGAACGACGAAAACAAAAAATTATCATCGATTTTGTGAATAGGCCACAGACTCTGACAAAAAAATTGTTAACTTCGTGTTGAGGTACGAGCATAGGCTAACTGAGGTTCTTTAAAGCGATAAAATAGCAATGAACATTAGCAAGACGCACTGAGTTATTCAGTTATGTTTACATCGCTTTGTGCCAATCGCTTATAGTTTACTGTCTAACTTCTTGGGGCGGAGCAGCTAAAACTGCTTTAATCAAGCTTGAAAGAGCACAGAGAGCTGTTCTGAAGGTTTGTACTTTTAAGCCCCTGTTGTCACCAACATATGACCTTTACCAGTATTGTGAAGTCCTTTCCGTACGCCAACTCTTCATCTTGTTAACTGTTCTAAAACAACACGGCTCCAGCATTTTCGATACAGTAAGCTTGACTTCCCGACGCAACCGTCTCGTAGCACCTTCTGCTTCATTCAAAACGTCTTTTTCTCACCGCTTTTATTGTTTTCTAGGTCCGTTCCTCTATAACAGATTGCACGGCAAACTTGACATTTTTCATCTCCCAAAATTCCTCTGCAAATTGAAGCTGACCAAGTACTTGCAGGTCTTAAATTACTCCGAAACTGAGTGTTTACTCCTGTCTGATAGGTAAGAAATATCTTTGGAGCAAACAACACTATCACACTGACTCACGCGCACACACACACACACACACATACACACACACACACATGTACACATAAATTCACATCCACACACACGCTCATACCTTGTTCTCGCTCACATATAAACATAAACATACCATCAATTGCTATAATTGTATTGTAGTAGTGTAATTCCTTAGTTAATTTTTTATTTTCTTTACTATTTATTTAAATTTGCTAAGAAATAACAATTGTACTCCACCTGTCCACATCCCGAGAGGAGAGTCCTGGTGCTCTGTAATACAGGCATTCTTGCCTAGCTCAGATGCCAGTCTCTCACAATCTACACTCCGTATTTTGGTGCTTATTGCAACCCTTGTATTAGATTAAGTTAGATTGTAGAGAAAATAAAGAGATTTTTTATTATTATTATTAAAATAGTTATTGAACATATATATCAGTTGAACTAATGGGCGGCCGATCTGAGTATGGAAAATCGAATCTTATAAGTCCGTCAGTTATATAAAAAATAGGATTCCTATGTATTTTTTTTAATGAATAGCGATTAAAAGCGACTATAGCGATTTAAAGTGAAGGAGCGGGGGTTCATTACGCCAGAAGTTAGTAGAATATTTATACCTACGTGCGACACGTCTCAAATCAAGATATCGTCAAAAGATTTAATAGTGTAAAAAAGTAAAAATACACATGTCTATTATTTTAGTCTTATCCACAGCCGATACTTTATTGCACAGTAAATGTGGTACAATAGGCGTACTTAATGCCTTAAGGCGTTCTCTATCAGTCAACCGTGAGAGCTGGGCAAAAAATTTAAGGCGGTCCAAGAAACACATAAAATGAATGAGACTAACTTATTTTGACGAAAAAATAATAATAAAGATACATGAACATGGGTGTGTGTATGTATGTATTTAAGGTTAAGTATATATAAAACGGGAAGCGTCGCTGGCGTAGTGCGTAAAGCTGTCGCCTTCCAATCGGGAGGTAGCGGTTCGAACCCCGCCACGTACCAATGTGTTTTCAAATTTTGAATTCATATGTACGTTTATTCGACGCTTTTACGGTGAAGGAAAACATCGTGAGGAAACCTGCACACACCTGTAAAGAAAGAATTTGTTTACAGGTTGTGTGTGAAGTCGACCAACCCGCACTTGGCCAGCGTGGTTGACTAAGGCCTAATCGCCCTAGTTTAGGGTAGGCTCGAGCCCCTCGGTGGGGACGTATATGAGCTGTTGATGATGATATATAAAACATTAATAATCAGAAAATAAATATTTCCTGATATAAATATTAGAAGAGTTTTATAGTTCGAATTGAAAAATGTTAACTCCCGAGTATTTCTAAAGTTGAATGTATACATCTGTGAATGTATCATTGAGCAAAGACCGCTCGTTATAATTACACATGATACACGTTCTAAAGCAAATACCAATGTGACAATCTGGCGGCGTTATTTATAGTTCAAATCTCAACTAGTGCGAATTATGAAGTAGAAATACGCGTGCAATCTGTTACTTTTGTGCGCACTTCGCCAGTGACAACATGCTGTTTGATATATTAAAATGTCTTGAAGAACGTATCGCTAACAAAATGTCTTATTGCAAATACTGCAATAGTAAGGTTTTGATTTTTTCCCTAATCCCATCTTTTCCTTCCCTTTTAAGGACTACACGTGGGATTTCACCGACGTACTGACAACCATTCCTATTTGGCATCTAATTTTATGTCACTCATTTAAAAACGTACATTCGTATCATTATTGGGTTGCAGTTTGCAAAATTTACAGGAATCATATTATTTTATAAGGTGGCTGTGGTCACTTACTTTCAGGTGGACCATCTGCTTGTTTACTAACTCTGTTGCTAAAAAACTTTTAAAGATTTTAAGCTATGAGATTACGGATGATAGAAAAACAAAACATACGTTTATGATTGATCTCATATAGTGTAGTATAAGGAGAGAGATGCGGTATTTAACTCATACGCATGCTTAACACAAACAACGATGATAATTGAACATAATTTCAGGGGCCGAGAATAATTCGGTTAATTGCTACAGAATTCCAATAGTTCCTTACGTGACCGCGGGTGGCGACGGTAGATTATCGCACTAAAACGAAAATAAAATATCTTGTTGATACGCTTTCATGGGAACACCACAAAGCTCGGAAATTATCGGACAATATTCGCATTTAAAAAACGATGCCGCGTTTTCGTAAAGTATTTTGGAGATATAGAATAGAATAATAAAATAGTTAAATAAGTTTGAATTCTTTTTAAAATCTATATTCTTGAAATCTTTCTTACTTTTTTCAACATTTTTTTATGGTACAGCCTAAAGAGGTCTATCATAAATTTGTGTCATAAATAATAGTGCCTTCCTAACCGATATTTGCCTATTGTGGCCAATCTCAATAGGACTAGCTATCTGCGTGGCAGATGTTTTAGAGCACTGAATGCACAAATGTCTATGCAAACACACGTACACATTCCGTCCCGTCACTCGCATGTAGATTGGACGATTAGCCGTCACTGCTGGAGCGAGATCAGGTGGAGGAGTCGCTGTTTAACGTGCCTTTCGAAGCACGGAGGAGCTGGAGATATTTCATATTTATTGTCCGCATCAAAGGCCTGAACACCACAAAGCTGCATCATAGGCCTGAATGAACATGGCTCACGTTGCTTGACTTTGGCAATCGTCACCCGAATGCATACGACAATGTGCTACCTAGATTCTCAATGTAGGTAAATTATACAGTAGCTAATTTTGACTTTCTAAAAACACCCAAAAACATTTCCTTACTGTTCTTCAACATGCGTGACGTGTCCGCAAGATCACAAGAAAATCTTCACCTTCCTTCATTATATTACTGTCGCCTGGAAGAGATTGCTCTTTAGCAATAAGACAGCCTATTGTTATATTTCTGTTCTTATTTCTTATATAAGTTCTGTTGTACTTTGGCTCTTTATTGTATAAAGAGTTTTATTATTATTATAAATACAACATTTCGAAATTTGTTGGTTTCTAAACACAAGCCTTGTCTGATTTTGCTCATCGATGCGACGTTATAATGATAACTATCACGCTGCACTAAATCACAGCTCATATACGTCCCTACCTAGGGGCTGGAGCCTATTAAGTTAGTGTGATTAGGCCTCAGTTAATTGCGCTGGCCCAGTGCGGATTGGACGATGAATAAAATACAATATTAAGGCATTAATCTCGGATCAACCTCAAGGCACTTTCACTTTCATATTTTATTGTAAAAAAACATGTTACAATTAAAAACGATATATATTTCTCTCTTCTTAAAAAGAAGTCTTAATTAAGAACATCGACATGCAGCAGTAAAGCAATTTAAAGATCACGCCGCCTGGACTTTGTCCTGGCACCACACTGACGTGTGGTCACCCGAGCCCTTACACGCGACACGCGTATCTATCCGTAAAAATAAACCGAATATACTCGTGTTTACTTCCACTTACGAAGCTGCTGGCTATCCCGTGTAGCACAATTTCGACGTTGGCCTGTGAACTGTCGAAAACGTATAGAATGTCCCGCTTCCCACCTATTTCGGGGACACCATCCATCGACTCGCACATCTTTAGATATAAAACAAAATAAACGTAATAAACACCATGGCGTTATTAATAGGCTCGCTTCATTGTACTAAAGGAGATTTGAAATGGCGACTATTTTTTATTGGATTTACATAGATCGAACACGGACTATAGTATTTTTGTTTTCTTTAAGGGTTTATTTATCTAATCTATAAAAATCTCGTGTCACAGTGTTTGATATCGAACTCCTCCGAAACGGTTTGACCGATTTCAATGAAATTTTTTGTGCATTGCACATTTGGTAGGTCTGAGAAAAATAGCGTACGACCTATCGTACGCTATTTTTATACCCCTAGGTGATAAGAGGGACCCTCTCCAGATTTTTTAAAATAATTATTATGGTGAAACGTAATTTTCAGCTTTTGCCACCAGATTGACTTTTTCAATAATTTCTAAATTACGTATTTTTTTAGAGGTTACGTAACATTCGTTCTCTACATTAATTTATTTATGCTAAGAAAGTGTGACTTTTAGGTAATTAAAGTTTGATTTTGTAGAAAAAAATGGAAAATTTCATTATTTTAATAAAATATTTGATACACGTTAAGTTCAATTCAAAACTAAGAGTTGCAGTTTGAGTATTTTTACTAGTAAACCAACAACGTCTTCGAAATGTAGTTCATTTTTAATTAAAATCGTATTGAGAAATCAAGCCTTCATAGACATAAAAAATTAGGGAATTGAAACACATTAAAAGTCATGTTTTTACTTATCAAGATCTTAATTTTTGTTTTAGAATGGTTTGGTACAAATCAAGGAAACGAAACAATTTAAACTTTGGTATCTAAAATTGCAGAAGTGACTTTTCTTCACTTATTAGTTGACGCACAGTATTTGATTACAGAATGAGAAATATAACCTCAATACAATTTCGTATATAGCATAACTTCGAATGCCTTCGGATTAATTAGAAATGGTATTGAAATCTGACGGAGAGGTGTGAGTCAGCCGGCGCGTGCGCGGGCGCATGTTTTTGTAAGAGAACGCGCCGCCCCGCGCCGGATGCATGCGACTCGCGCGACTAACGTAGACTTGAAACGTATAGAATTGTCAGATGGCATAGCCTTTTACAAGAAGAAGGTTTACGATTCTTCTGCACAGACTCTAAATTGGATCGGCAAGTTTGTTTTATTGTTTGTTTTGAATGAATCGGAAACTTTTGAATGGCGTATTTTTCTATAGAAATTAAATCTTTATAAATGTGCTACTTGCCATGTGTTAATTTTCTTTAACAACTCTCAGTACCTTTAGATTAAGATCCACGACTTCATGTGTGTGGCGCGTGTAAATGGCGCATCCTACTCTTTTTTGCAGAAATTTTTTCTAGTTTTTTTTTGTATTGTGAAAACAGAAAAGCAACCCAATTATCAACACGGAATGCCAAATTGACACTATGAAATGAATTAAATTATAGCAATCCCGCCTTACCGTTCCAACATTATGCGTTATTTTTAACATATCGAATAGGCCTTTACTTCAATAGGAAAAAATGGAGACTGGGTTCCATTTTTTCCTTAGTCAATCCCCTTAGTCAATACCATTTTTCTCAGAAACGCGTTGAGACATCAAACTGAAATTTATATCAATTACTCGGGTCTCCGGTCTCCTGCAGCTGTGAAAAAATCTAACTTGTCAGTCAACGCAAACAAAAGATATGTTTCATATCGCATATTATGGAATATTTCTCGATTTCGCAAGGGATTCAAAACCTAATGGGTGAAGTACCCATTAGGTTTTGAATCCCGTTGACTTAGAATCATTAAATTTTTCACCAAGCAATGTCCAGCACATGTTAATGAAAAAACATAAAAACCGTACATATGTACTTAGGAACTTATATTCTGAGATAAGTTTGTGCGCTAGTTGAACTCGCATTCGACCGATTTTTTTATTGTATATGATGCACAGCTAAGCCTGCTTCCCAAGCGCTCAATGTGGATACAAACGCAACCTTGAATCTTATATAGTAACCTCGATAATATTTCATATTTCGAGAGCGTGAAAAAATATTGTCACTTCTAACCAATATTAGGTCTACGCTCATGAAAAGTCACATCAAAACATTCTGTAAAGTACAAGTGAAGTGTCTCTGCTACTAGAAATAGCTGGTAGTAGATTGTGGCGGGGGGCAGGGGGCGGGGGGTCCTCGCTTCCGTCGCGGGAAGCACGTGGAGCGGCGTTTTGTTTTCATTGGTCCCGAGAGGCGACTGGTTAACGAGTAATTGGGGTATTATAGTTTTGATTTCTTATTTAAAAAGGAGTGTACGAGTGATCGCAATTATTGTATTAAGTTTATGTTTTATTCTAGACATTTGGTATATACTGTTTTTGTTTTATATTGGAATTGGTGTTCTGTTTCCAATAATTTTTATTTCCGTCACTTTACGAACTCACAAAATTAAAAAACCTATTCATTCTATAGTAAGTAGGCATATAGGAAATGCGGTGTTTCCCTTTATAAAAATGTTTTACGCACTGTCCAAAAATGAACCAAAAAACTGAAGCGAGGTGTATGGGACTTGACCGGCCAACGACGTATTATTATCACATAATCCTAGCAATAAAACATTCACTTCCAGGATTAGGTCTCACAGAAAGAGGGAATTGAGTCATCTCAAACTACGTTACTCCAGTTAGGATTGATGGCAGTCCAGACTCTCGGCTGCTGGTCAGTACCCGCAAACAGGTTCCCTTAAGCCCTTCATCTCTATGATGTATCCCTTTACCCAATAAAAATATCGCATGCTATTTCCGCTCAGTAATACTTGTGTTATAATAAAACACGCTAGCTATGACATCACTAGATTTTTTTATTATTTTTAACTGCCTTCGTAGTTTAGTGGTTGGGACCACTCGGTGTTGATCTAGAGGTCTGAAGTTCGGTGTCTTGTGGGAGCAAAAATTTTTCTGCTTAGTTTAGTCGGTGGTAGGGCTTCCGAGCCCGCCTGGCTAGCTACCGCCGTCTTATCTAAGTTTGTCGCCATAAAAACAATGTTAAAGCTATTGGTGTGTTCCAATTCCTCAGTTATTGAGGAGTCAGGTGAAGTTTGCTTCCAGCTTCACTTACCATCAGGTGAGATGGAGGCTTACCTGTTGTACGTAAAAAAATTGGTCAAACCGTCGTGCGGTAAGGTTGTCATTATATTCCGAGTGATTATGATTAGGTTCATCATTTATAATTTTTAATAGCGCTACGTGTTGCTAAACCGCTTGGCTTTATTTAACTCAGTGTAATTTAATATTTGGTTAAACCATTACTTCTGATTTCTAGCGTCAGTATATCGAATATATTCATCATCACAGCTCATACATACACGTCCTCACCGATTGGCTAGAGGCGACCCTAAGCTAGGGTGTTTAGGTCTTAGTCAACCATGCTGGCCCAGCCAGTGCGGACTGGTCAACTTCACAAACACCTTCGAATTTCTTCGTAGATGTATGCAGTCTACCTCACGATATTCTCCTTCATCATAGGAGAGTCAGACAAATGTACATATGAAATTTAAAAAACGAAAACACATTGGTGCTTAGCAGGATCGAATCTCGAAACTCCCGATGAGAAGGCCAGCGCCGTGTCCACAGCGCCACCGACGACTTCATCATCATATCATTATATTACATCATTATCTTATCATTATATCAAATGTATTGCAGACTATCAAAACGACAATTTTCATTTTTTCACATTATCACATAACCGATAGCGCATCCGACCATATCCCCAGCGCTCATTGGTCTAACTTCTAAGATCGTTCACGAGCTCGCGTTGAGAGATATATACTTATTTCATTTTTATACAGTCGCACCGCATTCATTTTTGTACAGTTAACACCTACAGCGCACGATGGGTTCCATTACATTGATTTACAGCTCGGTTAATTATAACTAAATCACTAATATGTTCAAAGTTTGTCTTTGAAATGCTGCATTTTAAAATATTGTACGCAAGTCTCTTCTTAATCCCTTTGATCGTGAAGCTGGCGAGGAAAGACTTTGATTTTGGAATACATTATTCTATTAGTATCGAGAATAGAAATTACTAAAAATATTTTAATATTTTTTGTACAACAAAGTCGGCAAATAATGTGACGGCCCACCTGGTGGTGTCTACAGCAACCAGTTAATGTGGCTCGTGCAAAATTCGCAAATAGGTAACCCAACTTCGCAAAGGTGTATCATCTCGTAGTACTCAGTATTTTCACTGCCTGTTTTTCCCTTCAACCGAAACAAAGTAATGCAAGCACCGATGCTTGGTGCCAGAAATAGTTAAGATAAGAGGTACCCCCGCGCTTAATTTGAATGACAACTTAGGGGCCCTATTTTGGAATCATTCTTCCGGCATCGAGCGCTTGTCAGTGTTCGATTTCTACCTATTTTCGTTTTGTTTTCGACGAAAATCAAAACAATATTAATATTCGTCGTAATGTTCTATTGATTTTCACGCAAGAGAAACGAAAATCAATAGGAATCGAGCACAGATGACGCTTGAAAAGCGCTCGAGGCCGGACGGGTGATTCAAAAATAGAGCCCCTGGTAGAGTTTTTATTTGGTAAGAGTTACAATATTGTTGTCCTATATGTTACAGGCGTTCACTATATATGAATATTCTATCTATACAATAATTTCCATCATGATATTTTCCGAAGATTTGAAAATGTATTAAATAACAATACTAGATTATTTTTGTGCTCTCGCTAGTTTTTTCGTATTCCAGACTATTTTTTAATGCCTTTAAAGTAAATCCAACACAGCGTTAAGAAATAATTGTAAAAATAATATAAATTATGACACCTCTTCCCTCGAAAGTTTTTCATTGAATAATGACCATTAGCTTATAGTTGAGTTGCATCCATATTTACAAGATCCCATAGAGTGTATTAACTCTTGTGATAAAACTTCATTGCGAAAGCAAAATAATGTTAATATACATTTTTTTCTAGCTCCACCAAGGTTAGAACAATAAAGTTTATTCTTTTTTTTTTCTTTTTTTTTTAAAAAAAAAAAACGTTGCCCCACACTAGGATTTCTCCTGTGTCGTGGGTGCAGTTACAAACATAGAATATCACATGCACATACGCCCAGACCGGAACAAAGTTCTGTAGGTCATACAAAACATTTGTCCCGTACGGGAATCGAACCCGCGACCCGTTGCGCAGTAGGTGATAACTCGACCTCTGCGCTAAACGTGTCGCCAATAATATATAATTCTCACGAAGAGATGACACACGCGCGGCATTTTTCAATACAACGCACAACAGGTTCCTTATCTGAGTACAGATGTATCTCCGCGTGATAATATAATCTGCGCAGGAGAAAACGTGTGCGCAGTAAAACTTTCGAGAATGTGAATTAACCAATAAATTAGTCGGTGGATTGACACGGAAAGGTCAAAGCCGAACACGGGCCACGTAACGCCTCATTGCTGGTAATACCGTCATAAAGCTATACTCACACGCCTGCGCAGAATTACACAAAGTTTGCGATCACTTAGAAAATATTAACTTATTGCGACGAAATAAGCTTTATCGCAAACTTAGTGTAATTTAAAAAATAGATGATAATACGTAGTTATTATCAATGAACAAAGACTAATTTGGTCCAACAAAGCACAAAAGAGATAAATACGGTTAAAGTTTCATCGGGTTTCAAACGCTCGCGTTAAAAACGCGGGTTCAATCCCCGCCCGAGACGAAATTTTTTTCTTTATTGATTTATTCCGCAGTGAAAATTTATTTTACACAAAAAATATTTTTGTACGTAAAGGAAGTAATATATATTAGGTAATGTGACCACCTATCTGTGAGTACTACGTTAATAGTGAATCTTACTTGTGTAAATAGATATAAAAGGGAAATTCATAAAAATAACTAAAAGTCGCACTAAAGTCGTCTGCGCTTCTATTCTAACATATTTCTACTGACTTTCAGCCTGCATTGCTGTCACAGAATAGATAATAGTACTACGTACAGAACGGCCACTCACCTCCCCGCACTCATTTCAAATACCTCGTCCTACCCGGCACTTCGCTGTAGACATCACTGACACATAAACAAGGGCGCGCGCGATCGCTCGGACGAGTAGACGCGAGCGCCGGCCGATAACAGAGACAGCGCTATGCGGGTGAAAGAGAAGGCAGTCGCTGCACTTCCCGCGTCATTTCAATTGATAACCGCGCACTCAGCCCTACTAGATTCCACGCACACATTTGCGCGTATACGAACGACATCTGTTTAAGTAGTAGTAATAAGTAATTGATTTGCGAACGTTGTATGGAGTGTCCGGGGTGTGTTGCTGTGTTCCGGTTGATAGGATAAACAGGCAGTGTACTGCGATTTGACATCTTATGTCACAAGATGGCAACGTACATTGGGGTTGTAGATTCGCAAATCTCACAGAAACCACATATTAGAGTGTGATGCAAATACTTCCGAAAAAAAGAACACGACTCTATTTGTGAAATTGAACACCTTTCCCCAAGGAACATATTTATAAAAACGACGACATAATATTAAATTTCATGATCTTGTTAAATCCTTGTTAAATTTCAGTACTCGAGTTAACTTATTTTTTTAAACAATGAAATAGCCGGAAAAAATATTTAGTGCCAAACTATAGTGTATCAAATTCGATTCTGGATTATGAGAAGCGAAGTCAAGTTAGCGGCGAGCCTTAGGAAGTTAGTCATTGCCCAAGCCCGCGTGAGTAACGCAGCATCCGGATACAATTGCCTCGCAAACATTGCGCACTTGTGATCGCCGAGAGAAATCCTAGCTCAGTCAGTACACAAAGCAATTGGCCCACATGCCTCAAGCCGTCATTATGATGAAAAGTTTACGCTTTTAAGTAACAATTCTGGAAAAAATGTAACAAGATTAAGCAAAAACGACAAAGCCGAACTACTCCTCCAAAAGATTTTCTAGATTTCATCCTTACTAATATTATAAACGCGAAAGTTCGTGAGTATGGATGGATGTATGGATGTTTGTTACTCTTTCATGGAAAAACTATACTGAATGCATTTGGATGAAATTTTGTAGGTGGACGGATTACGACACGAATTAACATATTTACTTATTATCTACATATTATCCCGCAAAAGTATGTAATTCTCGCGGGAAAGTAAAGTTACATTTTTTTAAGGCGAAACATAGTTCGCGGGAAAACAATAGTACGTGGGCGAAGCCGCAAGCCGAAAGCTAGTTTAGTATTTTATGGAATGAATTTACACTTGTGCTTTACCTCAGATTTATTAGGAACTCGCGAAAGGGTGGTAAGTAAAAACATATCACCATGATTACAGCCAGGAGATGCCCACTGTTAGACATAGCCCTCCCCTAAGGATTGAAATTGAAAGAGGTGGTCTTCATTGAGATAAATTCATTACATTGATATGTTACTTAACAGTTCGACTTAAAAACTTCAGAGAAGCGATGTATTAAATGGTCAAAGCAGTTCAGTACAATACAAATTTTACCAAATAGTAAGGACGCTTAAAAATCCACACTCTTAACACCATATTAAGTCAGTAAAAATAACGTAATAGATATTGTATTGTAAGAATAAACAGACGCCGCGAACAGCGTGGGCCGCTCGCGAAGTGCGAACTACGCAAAACAAACATTGACATACGACAAGTAAGTAGAAATAAGTTTACCATAGGTGTGAACAAAAGAGAAAGTGACAATAGCCGTGCATTTCTTTTGTTCGGACTCGGCACGTGGCATCGGAGGCCAAGGCGAGACTTCTTGGACTATCGCTCCATCATCTCTATATCTAGGTTAGCTCTATAATCGCCGCGCATGGAGAGCTTCATTAGCGAACACACCTTACTATCGGTAAACGATTACGCCGGCAACCAGAACCTTTTTACAACAAACTCTGACTCGTATTTGTAATATAAGTAAAAAGATGCCTATGTGAAAAGAGGTTGTCGAATAATTTAAAACACAAGGACTTGACATCATTAATTCATTGTCAAAACAAATAGGCGAAATCTACAATATTTATAAAACTGACATAGCAAACACTAAATAACTCAAATTATCATTCATTACCCATACTCGGAAAATAGGTCTGAGGTTGCCTGAGGAGCGGGTTGAAAGTAATACTCTTCAGCCCTAGGAAGAATCGCTAACAACTGACAGCTGTCAAATTATAAAAAAAAACTAGTTCTTTTTTCACATTTCTATTCAAACATGTTCCAACTTTCCATACAACCGCTCAATTATAGCACGGTGTAAAATTTAAAGAACATAAAGTTAAGTATTAATTAAACTTTCACCCCGACAAGATTTTCAATTCTTTCAATTTTCGATTTCAATTTTCAGATTTGAATTAACCGGAAAAATATACTCCATTCCACAACATTCAACTGGAAATTCAACTGGTTGAACTAATTGGACAAAAATATCCCTATTATTTCAACTTTATTGTAATCGTTCCTAATAGATACACAGTTGAAATATTTGGATTGGATTATGTTCTATTTGGCCTCTTCGGACAACCTGTATTTTTATATTTACGCGAAGAAGCCCATGCTTTGAAGGGAGTTTTATATTGGCTTCCTACACAACAGAAGATTTGAGTTAAAATCTTTTAATTTTCGCACGGAACATAACATCATCATCACAGCTCACATACGTCCCCACCGAGGGGTTCGAGCCTACCCTATGTTAGGGTGATTAGGCCTCAGTCAACCACGCTGGCCCAGTGCGGATTGGTCGACTTCACATACATCATTGATACATGGCGGGTCTCGAACCCCGACCTCCCGATTGGAAGGCAAGTGCCGAGTCCACAGCGCCACCGACGCTCTTCGGAACATAACAAGCACTCTGTTAATAGCGACAAACTTAGTTAGGATTGTGGTAGCTAGATAAGCGAATTTAGAAGCCCTGCAATCAGCCAAACCAAGCAAAAAAATTTGGGTTCACGGGACTCTAACCCCAGACATCCAGATTCCTGATCATCGGTCACTTCGACAAGACAATTAAAGTAATAAATAATCAATGATTTTATTTATTATCATAATGCAAATGTGCGTTATTCTTGAAGTTTACAACATTGCATCCCTATAAAAACACCCAATTTTTTATCATGTCTAATTGTGAATAGCGCATACTCGTATGTGCAAGCGAGATGTGGTTTTTGCTTCTGAGAGTTTTAAATTTTCAATAATTTTCCTATCTTCAATGAGTGCGTAGTAACAATACTTCATGCTTATGGCAGAAATTCTAGCCTAGTAATGATGCCTCCAGGCTATATACATATTCAGAGTTGTAGCCCAGTGACGATATCTATAGCTACCTAACGATTAGTATGAAATGCTGAGCGTCGGTGGCGCTGTGGACTTGACACTGGCCATCTAACCGGGAGGTCCGGAGTTCGATCCCGCCAATAATGTGTTTTCAATTTTCATTTGTACATTTGTCCGACGCTCCTTCGGCGAAGGAAAACATCGTGAGGCAACCTGCATGCATCTGCGAAGAAATTCAAAAGTTTTATGTGAAGTCGACCAATCCGCACTGGGCCAACGTGGTTGACTAAGGCCTAAACACCCTAACTTAGAGTAAGCTCGAGCCCCGCAGTGGGGACGGATGAAATGCTAACAGATATTTTGACGGATTCAAAAAGCTCCTTTTGCATACTGTCGCTCATCGCGCATTCGGGTGAAGGATGGAGGAATCGACGTTACTTATGCCTTCATTACCTTCAAACCTTGTTGGGTTTGTAGGTAATGAAGGCATAAGTAACGTCGATTCCACATTCAAACCTAGAAGTCTTGAATCATAAAATCTTGAAGTTAAATCATCTCACACACACGTGCGCGCGATTTGATTGTCAACCAAAAGAATCGTATAACACGCGCTATAATATCACCGTCTATTTTCATTTAATTAAATCCACGCTCCGGAGTCGCTCAGACGAAGCAAACGCATGTTACTATTTTAATATAAACGCTTCACTACTCCGAAGTACCAGCTCATACTCGGAGACATGTGTACGAACAGGAAATTATTATGCGATGACTCGGAATTAGAATTTTGGATTTACTGGTAACATCAGAACTGGTTGCGGCGCGCCGCTCGCCATGACAATAAATTCTCAAGTTGTAATTACTGATCGTTGGCACTGAGCGCAAGTTTTTGAGGAAAATCTAAAAAATAACAGGTATTAAATGTGAAGTTCAATTTTAATGTTACAAGAAAAATGTTGTTTGATATTCTATTGTGCACGTTTTCATTATGTGTTTTGAATATAGCTAACTCTAGGTGTTGAATATGTTTGCCGTAGAAGTATTCGATAGATTTCTCATGACCTTGTCAGGTAGATACACGTTCCTCCTCAGCGTACCCTCCTCGTCTGATGATGGGGAGGATGCGGCGGTGATAGACGTGCTCACGCCAAGGCGTATGTGAGGGAGCATCGTTGGGTCTTAGTCAGTTGGTCACGGCCGCTGATCCACTGGCAACGAAGGATCCGACATACCTCGCGACTTCTCAAACGTTATGGCGGCTGTACACTCTCGCCGAGACACCCCGAGACAGGCCGAGTGCACGAGTGTACACGGTAGCTCTCGCCTCGCCTCGGGATGTCTCGTGCTTACTCGCCCGCTCTCGCTCCCGTGTCGGTTTTTTGTGCCCGAGTCAAAGGGTCTCGGCACGTCTCGCGAGGAACGGTGAGAGCATTGATTGATGTACACTCTCGCCAGTGCAGTGCATAGCCAGCAACCGCTCTGAACACACGTGTCTGCAAGTTGTCAGCAACGAATCAAATATGTGGAACAATGACTGACTTACCTCGTCCTGTTTCAAATGTTCGAAAGTATTGAATTGAATCGTACTAATCATAATATTTCACATCGGAATAAGTATTTGCACGTCGAAAAACTTCAAAAAAGGAGGAGGTTCTCAATTCGATGCGTATGTTTTTTTTGTGTGTATGTTACGCGATTACGCCGCCAATTGTGGACCGAATTTCAAAATTCTTTTTGTATTCGATAGAGTAAACCCCAAGAGTGGTCCCATGGTCACCAAAGTCAGGATCTGATCATGGGATCCCATGAAAATCGAGGGAAACGCTAATTTAATACCAGCTCACTGAAGGTAGCCATTAAAAAAAGCTGTTGAATATATCTCCATCAAGAAAAACAAATTGATGACGAAGTAAAGATGATCATATTAGAATTATCGACATTCTAAAATTCTAGCAAATCCTCTGATATAAACAACCAAATAAGTTATGAAAATATTTAGAGTACAGTACATGTAATGACATTTATCATCATCATCACAGCTCATGTACGTCCCCGCCGAGGGGCCCGAGCCTACACTATGTTAGGGTGATTAGGTCTTAGTCAACCACGCTGGCCCAGTACGGATTGCTCGACTTCACATACCTACCTTTGAATTTTTTCGCAGGTGTAACCAAAAAAAGGGTTAGATAAAGTCCAACAATTGCAGGTCTCCAATATATTTCACAAATAAATAACACATCTAACTGATAAATATCAATTCACAGTGAATTCCACAATACAAGTGCATCAACCCGGATATGCTCATATCGTAGCGGCACATCTATTCTGTGGTGTGATTAACGCAAACACATTTCATCACAATTATTTTCACTAATCAGCGCCGGGCCGATATATCACGCGGAGAAAAAATGTCACTATTAAAATACACCCACGGCTGTAAATTCTCGGGGACCATAAAACATCTTCAGGTCAACCAGTTTAATTAGAAAAAAAAAACTATTCATGTCACTTTACCTTGCAAGTAGTGGGTTCCGTATAACTTGACGCGTAAGTTATGCGATTGTTCCTATAAACTAAGGGAATTGAAGAACTCTGAGAATTATGTCATTTTTTTGGAATTCACATCAAAAAAGTTCTTCATCTCATCTGATGATAAGTAATAATGAATAATAATTAACTGAGTTTATTCTGACGGGATTATTGAGAGACACAAACATATCCTGTTTCGTAGATAAATCCCATAATCAAATCGTTTTAATAAATCGTGAAGTATGTAGAAACTACTCAAAAAGCTTAAATTTACAAAATGTTATTGATTAATTAGAGCATTTTATGAATACTTTTTTGTGGAACTTGTGAAATTAGTGTTTTAATAACAAGATACCATGGAGTTCCATCAAGAAATGACAACACAAAGCTTTAACTATTTTTATGAATACTACCTACCTCTAAGTATTTCATAAGTCTATCACCATCACAGCTCATATACGTCCCATCTGAGGGGCTCGAGCCTTCTCTATGTTAGGGTGATTAGGCCCAGTGCGGATTGGTCGACTTCACATACACCATTGAATTTCTTTGCCGATGTATTGCAGGTTGCCTTACGATGTTTTTTTTCACAAAAACAGAAAACCTCTAAATGTTACCTCAAATTGTCGTAACATTAGATATACGTCAATGGAAAAAATTAAAGATGATAAAAAGAGAAATAAGAAATTCATAAAAAAAGACCAGTTACCACAATCTTCAGCAAATAACAAAAAAACTTTACAAGAGATTTGCCTGAATTAAAAAAAGTAGAGGGAACTCTAAAAAATTAGCCGAACGCGTTGTGTCCGTATCCGCCGTAACAGTACTCTTGTAAACCAAAAGTAATAATTATGTAAATACTGACAATTAATCAGCGACAAAACACAGGCAGAAATAGTATTACTGCCATTTTGTTTCGGGGTTACACTTGTTATATTTTTTTTTACATTTCTGGGCACAAAGTTCCACAAAGCGTTGCTGTTTTGCCTTTTCATAAGTTTAAAGAGCACAAAGACTTAAAAGAAGAAAGAAAACGTAATTGCAAAGTAAATGGTTATGTAACTGATACCAATGCTTGAGTAGATCCGTATCACTTAAACATAATGAGAATGTGAACTATTGTCATTTTGCATGGATGACATTTTAGTAAATGTTGGTACTTTTGATAAAGCTGATGAAAGTTTCTTGCGTCTCTTCTCTTTATCAATTTTAGGACGATTCAAAAATGATTTTTATCAAGTCATATTTGAAGAAAAAACTACGTAAACCGACGCACACTTGACTCCAACGCGCACGTTTTAATTCTCAGTTTTTTTTTTACAAATACAAATATTTTTATTAGTTAAATGCTCACAAACATACCTAAAACAGGAAAGATAAGTTCTCAAATGTTTAAACAAATATCAACTATCGTACGCTACTAAATTTTCAAATTGTCATTAATAATATAAAACATTCTATAGGTACACCTTTTTTTAAACAACTACGATATGTTTTGATTATTTTAATATACATAGATTAATTAAAGTTTATACAAAGTTTTTTAAACAACGTTGGCAAATAAGCAAGCTGCCTATCCATACTAATATTGTAAAGCTGAAGAGTTTGTTTGTTTGTTTGGTTGAACGCGCTAATCTCAGGAACTGCTGATTCAAATTGAAAAATTATTTTTGTATTGGATAGTCCATTTATCGAGGAAGGCTATAGGCTATATAACATCACGCTACAACTAATAGCTCAGCTCCTATTGCATCCTATTCCATCAATGAAAAATGTTGCAAAAACGGGGAAATTTTTTTTATGGCGAAACGTATTTCGCGGGCACAGCTAGCTAGTGTTATAATAAGTGGCTTCAGTCGCCTTTACTCCATTAGGTTTCCGTAAGATTTGCTAATTTACATCCCCTACAAGAACATCTCACCTCTCCCCAATCTACGTCGTCAAGTGATTTCATTGTTTTAACTTTCAAACCGGAACACAGCAATGTAACTGCTGCTCGTGACAGAAATAGGTAAGACAGAATTACGCACGAAGACGGCTCTATTATCCCGTCTCCTCTCCCTGGTAAAGTCATTTTAGTGTTTCACTCTACATGAAAATATTCAAAAGCAGAACACATACTGCGTCACACCAATATACGGTCGATATACAGCACTTGACGTTACACAAAGTGACATGACAGTGACGCAAGCCTACGTCATGCAAACGACGCGCGCCACGCGGCGAACTGTCAAAGTCGCCGCGGGCATCCGCGGGATTGTTTGACCGGAAGTCAAGCGACATTGCCTGGTATTTTAAGCGATGGCGTGATTGGAATGTTAAGCGCGATACCAACTGAACTTAACTTCGATGATATAACCGTCAAGGTCGGCGACGACTCCTGCGGGAAAGACAACAAGTATCCTGCTTTATTATTATTTTTGGTATAAAAAGAAACTGGTGATTTTAAAGCTACGTTCGTTATTAACGTTCCGAAAACGAGCATTTAACTTTAAAGCTTTTATTATTAGAGACTGTTGGGATGGAACTTTGACGTTTTTGCTAGCATTAGAGTAATTGCCTAAGAACGGCGATCGGCCAATGCAATATCTACTTAGCATATTTCAAGTAGCCGAAATTATAGATGATTTCGCATACAAAGATGGTAAGTTAGATTCCCGAATAAATAAAGGCTGCGTTCCCAGAATGGATCACTAATCACTTAGAATTACCTACTGCAGTCCCGCGCATAATTGCATCTATTGCTCGAAGCGCTCAGTGCTTTTCCTTAAAACCGTACAGTTCCGTACGTGAGTCAATGATGTTGTTCCAAGAAGAAAGTGAATCCAGGATGAAAAATTTGCCTGACCGTCACCGCTTCCCGGAACGAATAGAATGTATTTTTGCGCTCAGTATTTTTAAAAAGTTGGTACCGTGCGAAATATTCACAAGTTTACAAATAAAATACTCGCCAACTGACAAATTGCAGCGTCTAATCAAAACAATATGGCGTGCAATCGTTTAAATCCAAACTTAAACGTCTTTGTCGAGTTATTACGGCTCGATAACTATTAAACGTATCGGAATAATTACATCGAAAACAAAGCGCCGCAAAAAACCACAAAGCGGGCAAAAACGATAGACATAACCGAATCGCATGCGCAAGGCGGAAAAAAAACAGACGGACTCTTCCCTTCTTAAATTATCCTGTCACGCTCACCTATAAAATGCAATTGGATTTTTAAAATTCAAACTTGAAATTGGAACTCGTTAGAGTAACATACGCGCGGTGTTTGGCAATGCGAAATCGGCCGTAGCACCGGGTAGTAAGAGTTATGTGGTTGTGGCGCAGATTACAGGTTATATTTGGGTGTCAGGTTGCGCGGACAATAGGCGCACGCGCATGTACCTGCGCAAGGTGACCCGCGGTGAAGGGCACGGAGCTGCCCTTGCGCACCCTACGCCCCGCGGCCCGCGCGCCCGCTCTCGCATTCGCATGTACTGTCCGACAAGCCATTACCGAAATGACCACCACGAACTATCGATAGAGATTCGATTCTACATATCGATATATTCTAATCTCATCTTAAACAAATAATTCTTAATTTATTCTTTTACGTACAGAAACGTTTTTCTTTTTTTATTATTATTTTGTACAAAATGTGGCTAAAACTTACTTAAAATTGCAATACAAAGCAGGGATGTTACGGAGATTTAAACCTGATTTCGATAACTCGGAATTTCCAATCGACTTCCGATTTCTACCTCGCTTCCGACACCAATGAAGAGAAGTTATAGAATATGAAGAAATATAATAAAAAAGAAGTTACATTATAAGGTCGAAGTCCACGGGCGAACATGCAGATTTGACAATCTTATATTGAAGGGTTTATTACATGAATGCAATACAGAAAAGCAGATTATTACGGTGAAAAATAAATATTAAGTATAAATCCCTGAACTCAATCGTCCATCGATATTTGTTATATTCATAAAACTCAGTAGCAAGCGAACAGCGAACTTTGACCCGTTAAGAAAAAGATAGCACGGAGATAAAGCTGCGAAGCCTTTGGTTCATTTGTTTTGTTTTATTTGTAATCAATCAATCAATCAATCAATCATCATTTATTTGATTGAATTGTATGATTTATTTAAAGAAAAATTAAAGTTTTCATTAGATTGGTTCGAGATTTTTTGTTTTATTGTAAACTGAAATTGAAGTATCCTTAAAACACATCTTTCTTCTGCCTCCTTATCTGCTTTCGATAATCAAATTTAAAAACTCCGTGTTGAACTACTTTCGCTACAAATACGAGTATGTAGCCTACTAACATATACAAGTATGATAAAATTGTATACCTACTTTTTATGATGTGTTCGCAAACATAATAATATAATAGTAATATTCTTAGTTGAAAGCCTTTAATATTAGTTTATTTTAACAGCCATTTTATTAATTTGTTTGTTGTAGACTAGGTCATAATCAACAAGTTTTTAGAACACTTCTGAATTAAATGAATGTAAATGTATCATAACAAACAGAAATTACTCAATGTATTTCTGCAATGAACATTTACAGAATATTATCTTGTTTTTACCAGTATTCGAAACATCTTATTGACTATCGATAAAATTGGAGAGTATCGACAAAATCTAACACTACGGCTATCGACAAAATCTAACGTCAAGCAAATGTCGAAACTGAGATAGCCGAGACAGCTGGCGCGATGGCTGCGATGGCTGCGATGCCCGGGGTGACGACAGATTAACGCCCTATCAAGGTGGTACCGAGTATGTTTTATTTAATTTTATTTTACACAGCTTAAATGGTAATGATTGCTTCAGATAAATTCGATACCTACCTCTATAGAAATCTCTCATCCTATCATCTCTCATCTATAGAAATATCTCTATCGAAAAACATTAAAATTCTTAGTCATTATTTCATTTGAAACTTGATAAAATTAAGTTTTACGTTTTTAATGAACTAATAATTAACGAGAGCTCTACTTTGTACAAAATCTCTGTGTTCTTTTAAATGAAACCAAACTTTTCGAATATACTCGCGAATATTTGATTTTTCAACATTTTAATTATTAAGCCCGACATTTCGAGTGCTTTTCAGCATTCATGGTCACGCATGAGATATCTTTGCGGGTGTCATAGAGTGAAAAAGAAAATTAGCTTTATTTACTTTTGTAATCTCATATTTGTGTGGTTTTGGTAAGGATGGGATGGTCTTGAGATTTTTTTAATTTCATGCTTGGGACTCCTAAGCAAGTGGAGTACTCCATGTTTTCATACTTCAAATACCTAACAAAGCATCATAGGGATAAATCAGTATTAGTTAGCGAGGATCTTTGGTCAATCTAATTTTTAAGAATGTCTGGGTCCGTCAAGAGCGTATTCACAAAACGATGATTTTGATATTTACATATACTACAACGTTATATCTTTCAACGCTATTTGCTATTTAAGATGTTCATGAAGAGTCATGAACATCTTAAATAGCATAAGAGAATTTTAATAGGTATATCTATGTGAAGCGTATGCTCTATAATACAGACTTTGTACCAGAGCCATCTGCATGGATACCCCAATCATCCCTATTTCTGCCACAAAGCAGTGGTGTTTGCATCGCTGTGTTCGTTTGAAGGGTAGGACAGGCAGTGAAATTACTGGGTATTGTGACTTGTCATCTCACGTCACAAGTTGGCAACGTACAGTCGACAAAGTTGCCGGTCTACCAGTAGAGTTTTTTTGGTCAGCGATATTTGAAAAAGTAAAAGCGTTAAAACAGTTTTTAATATTATATAAAATAGATAGAAGTATTTTAGGATTTTCATATATGATTTAAATGATTGCTTTATACCTCTTATTGTTTGAAATAATGCTTCCCAAAAAATCTCTACTGGTAGACCGCGAATTTTGTCGACTGTACATTGGGTTTTTGTCGGGGTTGTAGATTTGCAAATCTTACAGGAATCACTTGTACTAAAGGTGACTGTAGCCACATACCATTAGGTTTTTGGCATAAAAAAGCAAACTGCATATCAGACCAGATTAAGATTTTAAAACTTTGTTTCAAAAAAAATGTTGGATAAAAATTGTACGAGCCATTAAACATAGTCACCTAGCTACTATAGGTTCAGATTATACTTAGCTCATTTCTGAGAAAACAATTTACATTGCCAAACAATGCTCTGCGTATCCTGGATGAGGTAAAACGTGGGTAATTAGCATTTGGCGTGTAGGTACTGTTTACGTATGTGAACTCGCTAGCGAATGCGCTCGCTGTTACGATTGCTAAAGCCCCCCCCCCCCCCCTCCTTCCTCTCCCCCCACAGATCAGGAATTCTATAATTCCGACTCAACTTTTAGCGACACAAGGTTACTTAATTTTGTAAATATTCAAGTTAATAAAAACATTTTTTTGTTTACTTCTTATTTTAACCCGATGTAGGAACCTTGTCAGAATGATATCCTGGATCGGGCCCTGCTCGAGTTCATTCTTCGGATGGAGGATAGACAATGCTAGACCGCCACCTCCGTGGTCTAGTGGTTGAGACCACGCGGTATTAAACTGGAGGTCCAGAGTTCGATTTTCCACGGGATTCCACTTCTCTGTGTTTCTAATCAATGCTTGCTAAACTATGCCTGTCTTAATACATTGCTGTTTGTTTTATCCACGTCAGTTCCGCCGCATTGGATATCAAACTACGTGCGATTATGTCTTAGCTGCAAACACCCTGCATCGCTGGGTTTTGAATCATAATATTAATTTAATGTTATTTAGGGCTTTAATTTATAATTTATCGGAACACAACACTGTTATTATGGCGATAAACTTAAGTAAGATGATGGTAGATGACCAGGAGGGCTCAGAACTGCTATCACAAACTAAATGTAGCAGTTAAACTTCTGCCCCCACGGGGAATCGAACCACAGTCCTCCAGGTTAAGCCAGGTAGTGTCAATCACTACACCATAGAAGCGGCTAAAAAGTTATTAAGTGTACCAACTCGATATAAATAATGTTTTCGAAATTGTAATTTATGTATTATGAGCTCAAAACCTGTGCCCTAACAAAACGTATCAGCTCGGTTAAGTTTTATTATCCAAGTAATCACATAATAATATGTTAACAAAAACACAACCACCTTTAAAATTCTAACAAATAACTGGTAACAACGAATAAATATAATAAACACGAAGATTGTTTTTATCATCAACAACTAATTGCAAAGTTATGGAGGTAACTGGACGACCAATTAAAAATCATGTTATTACCGCCAATAAACGTGGTAGCCGGAACTGATACCTGCCTAGATTTATAACCAAAACACGTAGTCTTCTTCTTCTTTTTTAATTTGTGGCAATTGGTCGTTGGAGAGGATAGCAACCATTACTGGTCATCAACAACGATATTCTAACAAATAAAACTGTTAGAGCTAACTAGCTTTTAGAAGTTAAGCTTCTACCGGGCTATTTTTCCATCAGGAGCCAAATTTTGTATACTTGTTTAGACAAGCAAAATGAACAACATTTACTATGGGACCAAACTCGAAATCGCGAAAAAAAACTCAGCTGTTCCATACATTTAGGTTCAGTGAATGTTGAACATTTGTATGGAACAGCTGATTTTTTTTTCGCGATTTCGGGATTGGTCCCATAGTAAAAGATCTTCATTTTGCTTGTCTGAACAAGCACACAAAATTTGGCTCCTGCTGGAAAAATAACGCGGTATAGTGTAGAAGTATAATAAGTCCTATTAACAGTGAATAAAGATTACTTTACTACTTTACTAGAAGCGTCGATGGCGTAATGCGTAAGGCTGTCGCCTTCAAACGGGAGGTAGCGGTTCGAACCCCGCCACGTACCAATGTGCTTTCAAATTTTGAATTCATATGTACGTTTATTCGACGCTTTTACGGTGAAGGAAAATATCGTGAGGAAACCTGCACACACCTGTAAACCTGTGTGTTTGGCACCGACTTCAATAAAACTGTGATGTTGTATGTATTCTTATATTATTTATCACTTTTTTGTATATTTGAAGTTGGTTTTATTTTTTGTTTCTTATTTCAATATTTTTAGTTTTAATACATGCGTTTAAATACAAGAATTTGAGCCAAGGCAAACACCAGAATAACTTAAAATGAAATGTCTTTCGCTCTAAACAGTATTGTAAGAATTTTTCCCGAACTCCTAACCTACCAGAAACCTTTCATCATCAGCTCAGTAACATGATATGATGACTACCAGATGCAAATAGCTGAATATCTTCAACAAAAACATGAAACACGTTGGACGTGCCTATGAAATTTAAAGGTTTCCACTTAATTTTCATAGGATCCCATCATCGATCATGACATGGTGATATGGGACCACCTCGGGAGTATACTCTTTCGATTACAAAAATAATGTAGAAAATCGGTCCACAAATGGCGGAGTAATCGGTAAACATACATAGAAAAATAGATATAGGTAGCCGAACATAGAACCTCCTCCTTTTTTCGAAGTCAGTTAAAAATGGCAAACAAGTAGGCTACACACTTAATGGCAAGTGGCTACGGTCGCCTATAGTATCTACATGTGGTTCCTGTAAGATACAAATCTACAACCCCTATAAGGACTACATACCTGATTCATAGTTTGTTGTTTATCATACTAGTTAAGATATACCTAGTCACTACCCAGTTATTTCACTGTTTGTTTTGGTTTCCTTCCAAACATAATGCTTACATCATCACCATATCAGCCAAGAGACGTCCACTGTTGGACATAGGCCTCCCCCAAGCATCTCCATTCCATACCGATCGGTCTTGCGCCTCCCGCATCCAGCGGCTTCCCGCGACCTTCACCAGATCGTCGGTCCACCTTGTGGGGTGGGGCCTACCAACGCTGCATCTCCCGGTACGCGGCCGCCACTCGAGCACTTTTCCGACCCAACGGCCGTCAGTCCTACGAGCGATGTGTCCTAGGCTGCCCACTGCTACTTAAGGTTTGCAATTCTTTGGGCTATGTCGGTAACTCTAGTTCTTCTACTTCATTCGGTCATTTCTGATGTGATCACGTAGAGAAATCCCGAGCATAGCCCTCTCCATTGCCCTTTGAGTGACTTTGAGCCTTCTTATGAGACCCATTGCAAGCGGCCACGTCTCAGTTCCGTATATCATCACTGGCAACACATAATGCTTTACGACAAAAAAAGTACCCACGCCGACACTCGGTTCTCGGGTACAGAGGTTCTCTCTGTTAAACTAACAATATCAGTATTGTAAATCGCCGTTAAAAATTGCAGTACTAAACTGCGAAGAACTTAGTTAATATTGCTAGTTAAAAGTGTCTATTTCTTTTGTTAGTTGAAAGCATCTATTTATTTCGAACTTTGTAATAAACCAGTATCTGTGTTTAATTTTAAGACTCTTGTTCCTTACGTTTGGAGGAATTTTCTTATTTCTTCGAACTTTTACTTGTATTTGCATACATCTCAAATTATGGTTGGAGTGTATATTTTACAGGCAACTTGGGAAGACCAGTCACTATGAATAATGGCCGGTCTGTATTTTAAAAAATTATAATATTTCATTCTTATTTAGGTACTAGCTGTGTCCGCGAACCACGTTTCGCTGTAATAATTGTCCAAAAAATCTGGAGAGGGCCACCCTTATCGCCTAGAGGTATAAAAAATAGCCTACAAGCTATTCTCCGACTTACTAAATATACACAAAAAAATTTCCTTAAATTCTGTTAAGCCGTTTCAGAGGAGCTCTATAACAAACACTATGACACGAAATTTTTATATATTAGATTTATAATTTATCGTAAAACATTAAGAGACAAGAAATGGTGTAGCAATAACAATTAAAAATATAAAAAAACTGATGGATTTTGAATATAAAGCTAAGATTTCTTGCAACGACTTCTATATTAATTTCCACAAACCACACATTAAAATATGACACACAATAATAATGGTATCTTACTTCCGATGGTAGTACAACTTTTTTTTAAAATACAAACTTGCCAATAACAAAATATTGCATTGACTCAATAAAAGGTATGCGTCTCCAACATACCGGTTTTATGCCTAGACCTGTCGGTCACCGAGCTCTTACCAGCCCTGACTAAATCTATAACCTATTGATCTCTTTTTGAACTTCGTTAAGCCAAAGTAGTCCTTCATCATCAACAGCTCATATACGTCCCCACCGAGGAGCTCGAGCCTACCCTAAGCTAGGGCGATTAGGCCTTAGTCAACCACGCTGGCCCAGTGCGGGTTGCTCGACTTCACACACAACCTGTAAAGAATTTCTTTCTTTACAGGTGTGTGCAGGTTTCCTCACGATATTTTCCTTCACCGTAAAAGCGTCGAATAAACGTACATATGAATTCAAAATTTGAAAGCACATTGGTACGTGGCGGGGTTCGAACCGCTACCTCCCGTTTGAAGGCGACAGCCTTACGCATTACGCCATCGACGCTTCTAGTAAAGTAGTAAAGTAATCTTTATTCACTGTTAATAGGACTTATTATACTTCTACACTATACCGCGTTATTTTTCCAGCAGGAGCCAAATTTTGTGTGCTTGTTCAGACAAGCAAAATTAAGATCTTTTACTATGGGACCAATCCCGAAATCGCGAAAAAAAAATCAGCTGTTCCATACAAATGTTCAACATTCACTGAACCTAAATGTATGGAACAGCTGATTTTTCATTCATTCAGATCTGTCAAAATAGTAAAACAGTGAACAAGTGTACTCCCAGTTATATCGTGTTTACTTACATTGTTTGTTTTCAATCGCTGTTTAAGTTATCGCAAAAAGTGCCTCATTCAGTGGATCGTAGCAAGTAACGTTATCCATCTCAAACACAGAGTTCTCAGGGAGATATTTTGAATCTTTTTTGGAAACTCAGGCGGTAAATATTAGTTTACCTTTCATTTTGAACGAGAACAATATCACATCAACCCGCTAAAAGTCGAGTTACAGCTGACTCTGACTGTTTGACAACGTCATCGACGCGAATGTCAACGATCTGACAGGTGCGTTCAGAAGGAAAGAGCTCCGCGTTCCGTTTCGCGCTTCGAGTATAGTTGCGACATCGACCCGTGCGAGTTGAAATACATTTTGGTGTAGTATACGCTGAGAAGTAAGATAATGCAACGCACTCCGACTTCAGATCAATCTTTAATGTACTCATCACAACCAAACCTTCACACTGAAAAATATGAAAATGATGTTATAATCAGAAACGTCAATATCAGGAAAAGAAAAAATCCGGAATGCGAAGAGATTGCAGATCTTAAGGATTCACTTTTGAAATCTTTTAAAGAGGTACTTCAGGCTGAAATTACGGAGATGAAACAACAAAATTCGCAAATTATCAAATCCAACACAGAAATGTTGGAATTGTTACAAGCAAATGCCGCGGAACTTAAAAAGCTTAATGACAAAGTGCTTTTATTAGAAACTAATCACACGGTAGCAACTGAACGCATTAATGAGCTTGAGACTCAACTAAATGACTTACTAAAATACCGGAATAGAAATATGGTAGAAATTAGAAATGTACCAAAAGAAGCAAAGGAAAACCTGCAGAATGTTGTAAGCTCATTATATTCAAACTTGAAATTATCAGCTACAGCTGATATACTGCAATGTTACAGAAAGGGAAAGAATAATTCACCCATTGTCATTGAATTCAAAAATTATAAAGAAAAAGAAACACTTATAAATGCTACCAAGGTGTTTAATAAAACTGAGAAAGAAAGGAAACTGAATTCCACCCATTTAGGACTATGTGGAGAAAATGTTCCTATATATGTTTCTGAGGCGTTAACTCCAATGAACAAGAAGATTCTTTCAGTTGCTAGAAAGCTTGTAAAAGAAGGCCTGTTTAAATACTGTTGGACTGCTGGTGGTAATATTTTGATACGTAAATCTGATGGAGAGCCATGCATAGTGTTGAAATCCTGTACTCAAGCTGAAGCATTGTTTTCCTCATGACTATATAGTTTGTGGTATAACCTTAGTTTACTCGTTTGTGTTATCATTTTGCATTGTTATTTTATTCTGTTAATCTTTATGTTTGTTTACTGCCATCGATTGAGCGAAGGATTTTTATATGCTAAAGCTATCTATATATTTTATCTAATTTATATGCTATTATACATTTATATTCTTTCTAATAGTCTGATCATGATGGTACAAAATAATAGATATATTGATCACCAACCATATAAAACATCAACACTTATCTTCTTAGTACTGACTAATGATAATGGCTAATTATCTAGAAGAAGTTATCACTGACGTTGATCAGATCAACGTCGGTGAATCAATTTTGGTTGGTGATCCAAGTTCATTTCAATTATATAGGACAGAATTTAACACCTCACTTAAAATAGTCGTGCAAAATATTAGAAGTTTGAATAGAAACTTTAATGACTTCGAGGTCTTTCTAGCAAGAAGTAAAATTGATTACGATGTAATCGTATTAACGGAATGTTGGCTTCAAAACAATAACATTGTACCTGAGTTGGAGAACTATGATTATTATAGTACCACGAGGCACTTAAATCAAAATAGTGGGGTCGTAGTCTATGTCAGGCAAAATTTAAAGAATGTCCATGTGTATGAACCTCTGATTGATGATTGTGACTGTCTAGTAGTAAGAATTGGTGCTAACTTCTCTCTAATTTGCGTGTATAGATCTCCATCTTTTGCTTCCGTGGTTAATTTTCAAAATTCTTTAGACTCCTTGTTACATAATTTAAAACAAACACCAAACATTCTTATGATCGGTGACATCAACATAGATATTAGTAAAGATAATAACGATCACAGGTCAGATGAATATATGGATAATTTGGCATTGCATGGTCTTGCTTCGAGTCATTTCTTACCCACCCGTGATAAGAGTTGTCTGGACCATTCTTTCATAAAAACTAAAAATAAAGTTTTAACTTTAGTTTGTGTGTCATCAGTCACTGATCATAATACATTGCATGTTGAAGTTGCTTTAACTAATAACAATAATAGTATCAAAAATGTAAACTCAACTTATACTAAATTAGATTACAAAAAGGCATCATTTCATTTACAACAAAATAAATGGACTGATTTCTTAAAAATTACGGATGTAAATATTGCTACTGAGGAATTCATAAATTTTGTCAATAAAGTTATAGATACATGCTCACAAAAGATAAATTTACCGAATAGGAAGTACAATATAAAGTCTTGGATAACCCCAGGACTTTTGCGCTGTATAAAATTCAGAGATACATTACATAAAAAACATAAAAAGTATCCTAATGACATAAATTTGCAATTAACTTATAAACGCTATAGAAACCATTGTAATAACATACTTCACAATCTTAAAAAGACACATGATATTTTAGAATTAGAACAAAATCAAAAGGATACTAAAAAAACGTGGAGAACTATCAAACGTGTTTGTTCAATGAACAAATCGAAAAGAGCTACAGACATTTCAAATAATCTTCTTAAAATTAAAGATACACCAACGGAATCTCTTGATACTGTAAATGGCTTCTTTGTTACTACGGGAAGTAAACATGCTGAAAATATTTTACACAATTTAAAAACAACTGAGTCAGATTTGATTAAACAATATAATTTTAACTACAGCCAAGTAAATTCCTTTATGCTGTTAGAAACGGATGAACAAGAAATAAATAAAATCATTGGTTCGTTAAAAAATAATACTTCTACTGGCTGGGACGGTATATCATCTAGTTTTATAAAACGATTCTTACATTTTTTAAGTACGCCCATTACTCATATTTGCAATTTGAGTATAACTTCTGGCTTGTTTCCTAAGTTATTGAAGGAATCTATGGTAATTCCTCTTTTTAAGCAAGGTGACATGAGCGATATTTCTAACTATCGTCCCATATCACTCCTTCCAACTCTTGCTAAAGTGCTTGAAAAAGTTATTAACGCTAGACTTGTCAATTATTTAGAGTCTAATAATTTGTTGTCAGATAACCAGTTTGGATTTCGTCAAAAAAGGTCGACTGCCGATGCAGTTGATGCCTTGGTCTCTCATGTGGTCAAAAGCCTTGACAGTAAACTAAAATGTGTGGGTGTTTTCTTAGATTTAGCGAAAGCTTTCGATACCGTTTCGATTCCCTTGTTGTTTTGTAAACTCGAAGAAATTGGGGTTCGGGGTGTACCGCTGAATCTAATAAAACACTACTTATCGGCTAGGTCACAGTCTGTCAGAATTGGAGACACATGTAGCTCAAGGCAATCAATAAATTATGGCGTACCACAGGGCTCAGTGCTTGGTCCGACCCTTTTTTTGATATATATAAACAATATATGTAATGCAAAAATTCAAAACTGCAAAATAATATCATATGCAGATGATACAGTCCTGCTTTTTACTGGCAACTCATGGGAAGAAGTAGGTTCGGGAGCTGAGGCTGGCATGCGAGATATAATGACATTACTGAACAATAATCTCTTAACCCTTAATTTAACTAAAACTAAATACATTCCTTTTTCTATCAGAACACCCAATTTGCAACAATCATATAATTTGTCATTGAGGGCACATGTATGTCATAATCAAGACAATTGTAATTGCTTCATTCTTGCTGATTCTAATAGCGTCAAGTATCTAGGTATCATTATTGATAAAAACTTAAACTGGAAGGAGCAAATCAATAATTTAAAAAATCGTATACGTAAATTAATACCTATTTTTAAAAAAATCAGACATTTAGGATGTAGTCGTACCAACAAAATTGTATACCATAGCTTATGCCAATCTTTGCTCGTTTACGGCATTATTGCTTGGGGTGGCGCCCCTAAATCTACACTTCTAAAACTAGAAAGAGCCCAAAGAATTATCTTAAAAGTTATTCTCTTTAAACGCCTTAGATATCCTACATCAGAGTTGTACAATGAATTTCAGACTCTCTCAGTCAGACAACTATTTATTAAGGCTGCTATTTTAAAGCAGCATGTTATACGGCGTAACTATAACTCGGATCGTAGAGCACATACTGTTTATAAGGTTCCTGCTTGCAGAACTGCCTTCGCTAGATGTTTTTCTAAATTTTTATGTCCACTTCTATTCAATCGCATCAATAAACATGTGAAGTTAGAAGGCTTAACTAAGTATATATGCGAAAAGACACTTAAAAAATATCTTCAATTGTATGATTATGATGGGACTGAAAGTTTATTTAAAATGATTGTATGAATATGGGTACACATACTCAAGTAAGATATCTTTTTAATTTAGTATTATTGAGAAATTGTTGTAGGTATTATAAATATTTATACAAATTAACTTTCATTATGATTTTTTTTGATATACTAAATAAATATATTTTATATACATCATGCAATTATATCGAAATATATATTTAAAAACTACTATCTTCCTGAGCTCAATCAATTATAGTTAGTTATTTTTACTTGCGTTTCGTAACTTTGTCACATCACATTGGTCTACATTGTACTGTGTCAACTTGAAACCAGTTTGTTTTGTTTTGTAAGTAAAACTCAACATAGTATGAGCTGTTTTAAAAATGTACTTTACTGACAGGACGAGGATCATTACTTTGCCGTAACACAGTTAATAACTAGCGCGGAAAGTAAAGGATTATTGTTTTTGTACCTACATTAGAAGTATGCAGCTTAAAACTTATCGTTGTTCTTTTTATTAATGTGGATACTATTGTGAAAATTAATGCACAATAAATTTGTTTGTTTGTTTGTTTGTTTGTTTGTTGCCAGTGATGATATACGGAACTGAGACGTGGCCGCTTGCAATGGGTCTCATAAGAAGGCTCAAAGTCACTCAAAGGGCAATGGAGAGGGCTATGCTCGGGATTTCTCTACGTGATCACATCAGAAATGACCGAATGAAGTAGAAGAACTAGAGTTACCGACATAGCCCAAAGAATTGCAAACCTTAAGTAGCAGTGGGCAGCCTAGGACACATCGCTCGTAGGACTGACGGCCGTTGGGTCGGAAAAGTGCTCGAGTGGCGGCCGCGTACCGGGAGATGCAGCGTTGGTAGGCCCCACCCCACAAGGTGGACCGACGATCTGGTGAAGGTCGCGGGAAGCCGCTGGATGCGGGAGGCGCAAGACCGATCGGTATGGAATGGAGATGCTTGGGGGAGGCCTATGTCCAACAGTGGACGTCTCTTGGCTGATATGGTGATGATGTAAGCATTATGTTTGGAAGGAAACCAAAACAAACAGTGAAATAACTGGGTAGTGACTAGGTATATCTTAACTAGTATGATAAACAACAAACTATGAATCAGGTATGTAGTCCTTATAGGGGTTGTAGATTTGTATCTTACAGGAACCACATGTAGATACTATAGGCGACCGTAGCCACTTGCCATTAAGTGTGTAGCCTACTTGTTTGCCATTTTTAACTGACTTCGAAAAAAGGAGGAGGTTCTATGTTCGGCTACCTATATCTATTTTTCTATGTATGTTTACCGATTACTCCGCCATTTGTGGACCGATTTTCTACATTATTTTTGTAATCGAAAGAGTATACTCCCGAGGTGGTCCCATATCACCATGTCATGATCGATGATGGGATCCTATGAAAATTAAGTGGAAACCTTTAAATTTCATAGGCACGTCCAACGTGTTTCATGTTTTTGTTGAAGATATTCAGCTATTTGCATCTGGTAGTCATCATATCATGTTACTGAGCTGATGATGAAAGGTTTCTGGTAGGTTAGGAGTTCGGGAAAAATTCTTACAATACTGTTTAGAGCGAAAGACATTTCATTTTAAGTTATTCTGGTGTTTGCCTTGGCTCAAATTCTTGTATTTAAACGCATGTATTAAAACTAAAAATATTGAAATAAGAAACAAAAAATAAAACCAACTTCAAATATACAAAAAAGTGATAAATAATATAAGAATACATACAACATCACAGTTTTATTGAAGTCGGTGCCAAACAATGATCGCGGGGAAAGTCTTAAGAAATATAAGAACAATTAATATAATTACTTAAAATTTGGCACCAACTTCAATATAAAACTGTGATGTTGTACGTATTTTTATATTTATTTCTGAATTTTTGGTGTCTATAAAGTCGGTTTTAGCTGTATAAAAAGGTGTAATATTTTCTCTCACTAAACAATAGTCAACATCTCAGTTTCACTTTAATTCAAAGTCACCGCGAGTGTAGATTAATTAAGCAAAGCCACCTGCAACAGATAAGGATTTCTTTTCCTAACCTGTGGTCGAAAATATCGGGCACACGCCAAAGGCAGGTGCGCGTGCGCCTGCTTTGTGCGCATTTAACGCAGTTTTTGCGCTGATTGGAGTATGTAGTCTCATTATAGGCATGTGTTCTAACCCAGGTAGAACTACAATTCAATTTTTAAAATTATTGTCGACTGGAAGAAAATGCCATATGGCATTAGGTCCGTTTAATAACTACATACCTAAATGTACCAAGGATAATAATATTTACATTATATATTTTTTGTAGTTATATCTGGTTTGTGCCCAGGGCTTACTGTAATCGAATTAGGAGCGGATTAAGACGTATTTCATGAATATCGAAGTAAATACTTATTTCGTTAGTGATATTTTTTATGTTTAAAAAACGATATGAATACCTATAGATTTCAAAACTCCCAAATTGCTCAACAATAAATATTTGGGTGAATTTCAACAAATGCCATTTTTTTATCATATCGGTGAACTTTTTCATTTATATTTTTTTTGTATATTTTTCAGGTTTGATGTAATCTTTAGGATATTAAATATCCCCAAATTTAACATCATCAACGTATCATTTAAGACTAAGGAGTAAATTTAGTTTGAATTCTGGTTTCCACCGATGTGACAAACCGCCACCGATTATTTTTTCTGTACACCGATATGATAAGTTTATCCACCGAAATGATATACATATCCAGCCCCCCTAGCACGTCCACCAAAACACGATATGATAAAGCGGTTTATCGCGGTGAACTTTCAAAATACAATAGGGTTTCGTCGTATTTTGACAGTTTACCGCGATATATCGCTTTATCATATCGTGTTTTGGTGGACGTGCTACGGTGGCTGCGATATGATAATCTATCCACCTTTGAATATCAAAAAGGAAATAGTTAGTAGGTGACTTAGAACTGAAGACCTGGACTGAGGGTCTTATGTAAGTAGATCACATCCAACGAGAACTGAGTTCGTAGAAAACCAAATAAAAAATATTTTTTGAAATTATATTCCTATTTTATTATATTTACTTTCTTCTTTTGTTATAAGTATTTACTATAGGTACTTAGAATTAAAAGTGTGGAAGTAACAGCAGTGGGAACATCTTAGAAGTAACAGCAGTGGGAACATATAAGGCTGATAATGATGATGATAAATGTTTTCTTTTTATCTATTTATTATTTTGTTATTTATTATTATGTACTTGCTATTTTTTAACTAATGCTCCACCTCACCATCATCATTCTAAAGACGTACATTACCGAATATAGACCTCCCCTAATGATACATTTATACATCTACTACCCAGTGGTATCGTGGTAATGATTTTGGCAGTCTATGTAGGTAAGTATGTATACAATGTATGTATGTATTAATGTTTGTATGTATGTTTATATGTTCCATTGTTTCTTTGTATACTTAACGAAATTACACGGGATCCACCGATATGATAAAACGACTCACCGAGATGATAAAATGATCTACCGATGTGATAAAGCCATCCACCGATGCGACAAAACTATGCGTTGATCATGAATCAAAACACCGATATTAGATATAAGACACCGATATTAGATATAAGACATCGGTGGTAATAAAGACCACCGATTACAGCGATATGAGAACAGCGACATGAGAAATAACACACTTTTTAGAAAATTAGAAAAAATGCATATATCTAGGATAAATTCAATAACAGTCAATGAAGCTAATTCACTTACTACCTTTGTTAGAACCAAACAACAATAATAAAACTACTCATTACAGTAAAAAATGCAACCACCGATAATATAAAATAATTGTCCGGGAGCCATCCGGGAGCAACTAAAATGGCGTACCTTACGTTATTGGCGGGAATATGCAGCGATTTGACACACGTCCGTCTTGACTGCGCACAAGCACACATAACGAGCCAAATAAAATTAGGGTGGGGACGCTGTCGCACTCGTCAGGTTTAAATTACTTTTGTCCAGCGATATGAGAACATTTTACAGGACATGTACGTTTGTGCCTCTCAGTAATAATAATCTTTTATTATGTAATAAAAAATGATATATATTAATAATAAACCTAATATTCTATGAAATAGAATAAGTTATATACTTAACTTACTTATTTTATTAGTATATAAGCTTTTTTGTTTGTAAAAAAAGTAGAGGGACAGCACCGATTTGAGAAAAATAGAGGTTTATGTATTTATTTCTACCTTTATATATAGTCCTAGGCAAATTATATTTTTGCCACAACCCAATAACTACCTATTGAATACTAAAAAAAATAATTCAGAACAATATTCCTTTTTTCAAATACTAATTTCACCGAAGACAAAAAAAAGTCATTTGGGAAATTCACCCATTTACAATAAATATATGACAGACAAATATTTTCCACTTGAATAACTAAACAACAAAAACTCCGTCAGCTTACTGAAATATGTCAAGGGGTTCAGTTTTAATGAGGTTTTATCTTCTACTAGCTTTGCCCGCAAACTACGTTTCGCCATATATTTTTTTCTGTTTTTACAACATTTTTCATTGACGCTCAGCTCCTATTAATCGTAGCGTGATGTTATATAGCCTAAAGCCTTCCTCGATAAATGGAATATCCAACACAAAAAAAATCAATTTAAATCCGTAGTTCTTGAGATTACCCTGTCCAATCAAATAAACAAACAAACAAACTCTTCAGCTTTATAATATTAAGTATAGATTCATTGCGAAGTCATTATTATACCGGGTATAACTTGAATGGCAAAATAATACTTATTTAACGGGCATATACATTAGATATTAGATGGACCCTAGGTGCTTATTTTAGATCTGGAAACCTAATACTTTCAGAGTAAATCAACTTTAAACTGACAACATAAACATTTAAGGGACAACCATAATCCAGCTTACTATGGAATTAATAGAACAGAAATGTAAACACGGAATGAAGAAACAAGGTACAGACGCAGATGTAGGTAGGGTCGACACTTAGGATTAAAAATTAATATATTATATTCATCATCATCATCACAGCTCATATACGTACCCACTGAGGGGTTCGAGCCTACCCTATGTTAGGGTGATTAGGCCTTAGTCAACCACGCTGGCTCAGTGCGGACTGGTCGACTTCACATACACCATTGAATTTCTTCGCAGATGTATGCAGGTTGCCTCACGATGTTTTCCTTCACCGTAGGAGCGTCAGACAAAGGAACATATGAAATTCAAAACGAAAAACACATTGATACATGGCCGTTCTCGAACCCCGACCTCCCGATTGGAAGGCAAGTGCCGAGTCCACAGCGCCACCGACGCTCTTAAATTAATAAACAGAAACAGCGATACAAATATAACAATATTATAATGTGGGCAAAGGCGGTCTAATTGCTACGAACGCTAAAAATGAACAAGTTTTATATAAAAAATAAAACTTGTTCATTTTTAAAATGTTATTTATTATTTAAACTTAATATAAATTAACATACTTAGATTTAACATTATTTTGTTTATGTTTAAGGTAACATAATTTAGTTTTCACTATTCTCATTTTTGTATATAATAACTGTAATACTACAGTTACTTGCAATGTATTAAATAAATTTATTTACCAATAAAAAATAAACGAACAATGTAATACCGATTTTAACGAACGTCAAATAAAAAAATAGCTACAGGATTTCACATTCATACATTAATAATATCTAGAACTTTCTCTAATATTGTAAGCAAAGAATCTAAACACATAAAACAATTAAATTATCACTTTCACGTTTATTCTTTGCAAAAAATCTAAACACATAAAAACGTTGTTGATTGATTTCCTCAAGAATTATTCGCATTTGCGGAGGCGCATTTACTGCGCGCAACAAGTTTTGTTGGCGCGCATATCCAACGTGCGCTATTAATTTGAGCAATTATACACGCCTCAAATTCTTCCGAGTCACAGTTTCGTTGTAAAAAAAGAAAAATAGCTTGTGCTGACGTCATTCCCCGTACACGAATGTATTTACATGAAACATTACGATAAATATCTGCACAGGGCGAGATGACACTTTATATGACACTTTATATGTCAAGTTAATATGTCCATTAATTTTAATGGTATGTGTGTTGGCAGTAACAAGAATCACGTCTTTTGCAAATTAACTTATTAGTAGATATCCTCTTTACTACTATTACTACACAATTTACACACACCACTGCCACTGCTGCTAAATAAATGTAAAACCTTTTTTTTTACGGTGGGAAATGCATTACGCATACCCACACATGTCGGACTCCCCCCGGCCCCTGGGGGCAGAGTGCCAGCCAGGAACCGCGGCCTACAGACTAAAACCCACCGATTCCCCTCACATACGCCTTGGCGCGAGCACGGCCATCATCGCCGCATCCTCTTCGTCATCGGACGAAGAGGACACGCCGAGGAGGGCCACGTCGCTGTCGGACAAGGTCATGGGAACTCGGGTGAATACATCCACGACCTCGTCGGCGTCCGCTCGCTTAGGGCGAGCCCCTCTCACCCCCCCAAAAGGGGTAGGCCGGTGATCCCCTGGGGCATCCAGGGGACCAGCGACTGGTGGCAACCGATGCAATGCGGGGCCCGGGCTTCCCGACCCAGGGCCCCGCTGGTTACCGTCAGGAGGACGAAGGCGGGCGTAATTCCGCCTCCTCCGCCCCGTCCTTCTACGGCGGCACGGATCGGCCATGGCCTCCTCCTTGGCTCTCTCCACAGGCTCCTTCTGCGTCATCACGTCCACGTAGAAGGAGTTTACCGCATCCCACGTCCTCTCTCCCACAAGCATGGCACAGACCACGTTCTGGAGGGAGAGGTTATCGCCGATAACGGCGGTCAGCTCACGGCGCTCCGAAGAGAAGGCGGGGCACACCGCTAAGGTGTGCTGCGCGGTGTCCTCTTCAGCGCCACAGTGGTGGCACTCGGGGGTCGCTTCCCGTCCGATGCGGTGCAGATAGCGGCCAAAGCAACCATGGTTGCTAAGAATCTGCACCAAGTGGTACGAGAGCGACCCGTGGTGCCGGTTCGTCCATGTGGAGAGGAACGGGTGCATGGCTTCGATGGTCCTGGACAGAGTGTCCGAGACCGAGGCCGGTTAGCTCCTCGAGCTCCTCAAACCACAGGCGAAATATCTCCACTGTGGCCTCCTCCAAAGCGGAGGCCCTCTCTCTCGGCGCCAAACGCCGGTCGCCGTCCCGAGCGTCTACGCGGACGCGGTAAGCCGCCGCAAGAACGTGGGCTGCGAGCTCCCAAAAATAAATATAAAACCTGGGTTCTCTTTAAAATGACCTATGAAGCTAGTATAACTAAACTATAAACTTAAACTACTTATTAACCCAGTACGTATTTATCCAATGAATATAAGTAAATTGATTTCTTGAAATTGACTTGAAAACCGTCGGTAGCGCTGTGGACTTAGCATACTGGCCTTCTAATCGGGAGATCCGGGGTTCGATCCGGGGTTCGATCCGGGGGCATTTACAATGTGTTTTTTGAATTACATATGTACATTTATCCGATGCTCCTTTGGTGAAGGAAAATATCGTGGGGCTACCTGCATACATCTGCGAAGTCATTTTTTTTTATTAACAAAGGCACACAAAACATGTAACAGTCAATAAAATAATACCTAATACATAAGGTTTCACATGGAACTAGACTGATGCTCTAAACTATGTGTACACAGAATGATTTACACTTATAGCTTTAACTATGGGATAGTCATGTAAACAAATTGCACAGAAATAAACCATAGATTAAGCGGTAAATACATTAATTATCTCCATGATAGAAACATTATCATGACTTAGTATTTAGTAATATTGTTAGTGTAAGCTTTTGTAAATGAAAGAGAAAAACAACAATTGAATCACACAAAGATTTTAGTTATATGTCTCTTAAATTCAGGAAAACCGCTATTAAATATGTCCAGTGAAGAATGCTCCGCTACATTGTCATTGTATAGTCGACACATTCTAGTAATAGGATTGTAATATGAAGTGTTATTAATGTATGTCTGGAGAACAAATATATTCGTTGTAGGATTACGAGATCTAAACCTGGTTCTAAAAGTAAGCAGTGATAGAAGAGTAGGACAGTCTAGGTGGAAATGTAGAATTTTGAATAAGATACGTAATTCATTGCGTTTTCGACGTGATACTAATGAAGATAAATGGAAATGATCAAGCTTTTTAGCGGAAGATCTGTATTCGCGACCAAGATTAAATATTAATCTTGGTCGCGAATACAGATTATTATCTGAGAATATTTAGGAACTTTTTTTGCACCCTTTCGATTCTATTATTATGCACTTCATAGAAAGGTGACCTGAGGGCCTATTACAGATCTCATGGTTTTGCAAATGATATCATAGTGCAAAACGAAAAATACGATTAATACATTATTTAATGATGACATCATTGAAATTATGCCATAGTGATGATATCATTGGAGATCGGTCATACGAAATGCAGCATTTTATGACTTCTTTTTCTCAAATTTATACCATGTCATACGATGAAAGATCCATAATTGGCCTGCAGATCACCGACCCATAGTCAAGAGTGCTTCTCACTAAAGAACAATACAGATAAATAAGGTATATGTGAATTCGACCAATCCGTACTGTGTAGCTGAATTGATGATTTTTCTAAACATCCTAACGAGGTATCGGTGGGGACGTATACGAGCTGTGATGACGAAATTGATTTCTTATAAACTAACTAATCCAATTAACTTTCCCATGCATTCACAATACAACAAAAACTTTTTTAAACACTCGGAATCGCCTCTTTCAACGACTCATTCCTGGTCCTGGCAGAATAATTAGCGCCACAGCCCTGCAGTGCTGCGGCAATATACTGAGGCGGTTGCCTACCATAATCGCTTATAGCTAGGTTAAAATAATATTGAAACAGAGACACCATTCTTGTTGTGTATAGCGCCATCCCGCTCTCAGTGCGGTTTTAATATTGTTTTGAACGATCATGGTTAGGGGGCTGGTCCGTTTCTCTTGCAGAGTACACTGCAAGCAGTCATTGATATACATATATGATTTTTTATACAACAAGCATACTGCCCACCTGATGGTAAGTATGGTATCAATCACCAATCAATAGTACATGTGGATACATGTAGCTCTTGTGGATTCGCAGCAAATCTGCAACCCCCACAAGAACCACAGTGACAAGATGTAAAGTCTTGCCAACTTGTGACAAGATGTAAAGTCACGGTACCCAGTAATTTCACTGTCATATCTTACCCTTCAAACCGTAGCTGAATTGATGATTTTTCTATCGATCTGATTTATTTTTCACGCGTACGTAATTACGTACAGCACCTCTTTTCCGTTGCAATTGGTAGAGATCACTTTTCCACTTGCAGCCGTACCCTTACCAAGTCACCTTTTGCCTTCACCCAATTTTATTTCGCCTGTCATATTTCGTATGATTTTGTATAAAATAATTGCTAGGAAAATCAATATATAATCACGGTTTAGTTTTGCAAAAATCTCGAACGTGAAAATCAAACCTCTGGCTTGCCTGTACCTACACACCGCCATTTTACATAGATATTTAATCAAAATAAAATCCGAAGGTTTTAAGTGTTCGAAGAGGTGGTGGAAGATCCAAGGTGGAATTGTTTTAGCCAGCCCCCACCGCCTCCGTCAATCGTAAAACTTGCCCTATTAAAGGTTTACAGCCTTCGGAACTTGGCACAGCGCGCCCACCGCCCCGGGCCGTGACAAAACACTTTTAAACTCGGCAAGTAACGAAACAGACTACAGCTACTTAATTTTCTCGAAGGTAGGTATTTTTCATAGAGAATTGTGTTCATCACCACAGCTCATATATGTTCCCACCGAGGGGCTCGAGCCTTCCCTTGGTTAGGATGTTTAGGCCTTAGTTCACCACGCTGGCCCAGTGCGGATTGGTCGACTTCACCTACACCTTTGAATTTCTTCGCAGATGTATGCAGGTTGCCTCACGATGTTTTCCTTCGTCATAGGAGCATCGGACAAATGTACATATGAAATTCGAAAAACGTAAAACACATTGGTACACGACAGGATCGAACCACGGACCTCGTGCCGACCAGTGCTGAGTCCATAGCGCCACCGACGCATTGCAGATCTTAGACGCTAGAGGGCGCCACTACAATATGTAAACCTAAATCGCGTCGAATGAAGCTCATATAATTGGAATCGAACTTCACTTCAGGTAAGTTCGTTTGATTTTTGATTGCTGTAGCCTTTATCTTAATATGGGAGAGTGAGGAATATGTAGACATGGGTCTTCATCTTTATCATCATTCATCCAACTCCAACCAACTTCGTCTCTATTTAGAATGTTAGTAGAAACAAGAATCTGTGTGCTTCAACAGAAGATGACTTCAGGAGAGAAATCTCAATAGCTACGTATATTTTATTTAAACCTGCTATAGAAGATTGCAGATATGTAAAAAATCGCTTCTTATATTAAAATATGTTTGTAAATACCTCAAGAGCAATGTATTCGGATCTCATGAAGATTTGTGAAGATCTCAGAAACAGCAAATAATTGAATCAATTGTGCTTTATACGTAGTTTCATTAAGTTTTATTACTATTAATTTAATGAGTTTTTAATTTTAACAGGTTTTCAGAAATCTTTATGTGACCCGTATCGTTACTCGTAAATACACTCTAGAGCAATAACTCTAGAGAGTGTATTTACGAGTACGTCAATCCGTCTGGGCAGTGTGATTTTCTTTATATATCGAAGTTGGCAAACAAAGCAGGCTGCCCATAGCTGAGGGCTACAGTCGTGCCCGTGACTCCTATAAGACTTCCAAATCTACAAATCCTACAAGAACGCCAAATACAACGTTGCCATGTCACCACATCACCCCGTAACTTTACTGCCTATCTTGCCCGTTCAAACCGGAACGCAGCAATGTAAGCACCGCTGTTTGGAGGCAGAAATTTATATCCATACTAATATTTTAAATGGGAAAGTGTGTGTGTGTGTGTGTTTGTTTGTCCGTCTTTCACGGCAAAACGGAGCGACGGATTGAAGTGATTTTTTAAGTGGAGATAGTTGAACGGATGGAGCGTGACATAGGCCACTTTTTGTCTCTTTCTAACCCCCCACTTCCCTAAAATGGGGTGTGGAAGTTTGTATGGAGCATTCCGCAATTTTCAAGGTAGAAAGCTAAAAATTGGTATGCGAACTATTTGTGACTAACAAAAAAATCGTGTATCTTTTTTTTTTGAAAATCTGCCCCCAACCCCTTAAAAGAGGGGGTGAAATTTTATATGGGACTTTTTGCAGTGTTTATGGTAGGAAGCTAAAAATCGGTACACAGACTCTTTGTTACCAACGAAAAATACCTGCCTTATTTTTTTTTAATCTTCGGTGTTACCCCGAATTTAACGCGAGCGAAGCCGCGGGCAAAAGCTAGTACCATATAAAAGCGAAATACCACTCACTGATTGATAGAATAGAAAATAATTTATTTCAGTAAAGTTACATAACAATACTATTAACGAGCGATCAGAAGACACTGGTTAAATAGCGATAAGAATTTAATAAAATCAGTACAATATAAGACCAACTCGACTTGACAACTAAGTAAACAGCAATGACAAAATCTGAAGTATCAGAAAATAGAATTATAAAATACAAATAAACGTCATATCAAAAATATAATACAACGTACCAGCCAGTCGCCAACAAATACAAAACAAATTAATCACGAAATAGGTATAGGTAGGTTCTTTATAGGGTGTAGACATCCGCTAAGAACGGATTTTATGATACTATACCCCTAAGGTCAAACGGGAATTGGAAGTTTGTATTAGTATAGATATTACTAAGAAAGCGTTGATGTCTTTTAAGGCGAAACGTAGTTTGCGGGCACAGTTCCTAAGTAATATACAGTGTGTAACAAAAACCATGTGAACCCAAAGGAGCATGTTCAGAATCGATATATAAAAGTTATGGCGTCAATGGAAATTCGAAATTATAAAATTAATTTTCTTATTCCTCGTACTTTTTTTTACAGACCCAACTATTTGTAGGGTTAATTTTGAGGTACCGGCAACCTCGCAGGATAAGAGAGATTGTTCTACGACTTTTGATAATTCGTTAGATTTTACTTTCATACAAAAATTAATATTCATTTAATATACCTCTAGAATGCTTGTAACTCTACGCGCACAGCGCGCGAGCGTAGCTTTGTCTTCCGTCGTGCGTCGTTTATAAATGAAACATAGACTTATAAATGTCACAACAGCGCAATAAAAACTTGAGAATTGATTTTTGTTCAATATATTGAGTTATCTTAAAACTCGTAAAACAAACGCTGTAGTTAATGATGTGATGTTAGCTATCTAATCTTGCGAGGTTGCCGGTACCTCAAAATTAACCCTGTATATGGGGGATTTCAAAATTAATTTTACAATTTGAATGTTCAATGATGCCATAAGTTTTATATATCGATTCTGGATATGCTCCTAAAAGGATTCACAGGTTTTTTGTTATTTTACATACTATATATGTACCGCCGACAACTGTGATACAGTCATCCTCTGGTAAAATGATAAGATGTGGTGGATCAATGCCTCTTCATATACGGGGAGACCCCTATCTAGCAGTGGAACATTATATGCGTTACTAGCTGTGCCCGCCTCTTGTCGATGTCCGAAAATTAACAATATCGTGATTTTATATAGCCTAAAGCCTCCCTCGATAAATGGACTATCCAACACAAAAATTATTTTTCAATTCGAACCAGCAGTATCTGAGATTAGCGCGTTTAAACAAACAAACTCTTCAGCTTTATAATATTAGTACAGATTAGGCTATTATAGTCTCGTGCCCCAGCTCCAGCTCCGCTCCGTCGTAACTCGTTTTTAAATGCAGTGATTATAACATCACACAAAATTAAACGTAAATATGATATGTACAATGATGTACCTATTTTATGTATTATATTTAAGTGGCGCTTTAGTGCTTCCCGCAGTTGAAATATGACGCGTTCACAGGTTGGCCGGAAAAATAGAGTTAGAGATAAGTCAACCCTTTCTCATTACTGTAATATTCATTTGTTTATAAATTTTGTAGCATAACCCGCAAGTGTAGCCAATGTTTAAGGCATTATTTTACGCAGGCGTTAACACTAACATATTATTAAACGCTGGTGGAACCCTAGCAGTGCTTTCGACGTTTTACAAATCAGTCTAATAAGACAATGTAACGACAAGATTGAAATATCGTTCTGACTGGAAACTTTGTCGTGTTCTTTGGTTATTCCTATTGCCCAAAGTTGCCGTAACGCCAAAAGTTCATTTGTAAAAAGCAATAACACGCCGCCGTGTGCAAACCGCGCCCGCCGCCTAACGGCCGCAACATGCTATGTATAGGTTAGGGTTGTCATTACACAGGTTCTACTAAAATTCTTTATATTACATTATGACGTCCTGATATGGTAGTGTTGGTGGTAATAATATAACATAAGTTATAATGAAATATATAAAAATCTCGTGTCGCCGTGTTTGTTACCGAACTCCTCCGAAAGGGCCCGACTGATTTTTGTGATTTTTTTTTGTGTATATTTGGTAGAATAGGTCGTTGGTTATTTTTTATACCCCTAGGTGATAAGGGTGCCCCCCTCTAGATCTTTTTTGACAATTATTATGGCATATTTCGTGGGCACAGCTAGTATACTATAATAGTGAATTGAGCTAGTCAGTCACTTTAGTTCAGTGAAAGCAAATTCTTATTAGAATCACCATCACTTTTAATAACCTTCAGATTTTGGAAATTAAGCTTAATTATTCTGTTTATGGGCATGTGGATAGGTTTGACTGATATGAATGACTGACCGACGTCAATCTCACATAGGTCATAGTAGCAAGGCTCCCTACCGTACAGCACTAGTCTTGGCGCTTAGCTAGCCCGCACTGGGGCAGCGTGGGCCTTTACCTCATCCACTCGAAAACTCCAATCTTAAGGTAATATTGGAGCTGGCATGATGAACATCTCACCTGGCTTAGAAGGGTGGCAGACGTGCTTGTATATAAGTAAACACAAGTTGTGTTCGCAGCCCTGGGGGTGGGCTGCAAGCCGCTGGCTATATCGGGCGCCAAGGACGGCCGGTTCCCAATGTGACCCATTGCGCTACATACGGGCCGCATTCCCGGATCACCGCGCCTACTCTCTAATACAAATCATTGTCAGTTCGTTTTGCAATGCTGCGTTTGTTTTTTGTTTGATCTGTGTTATTGTTTGCAAATGGCCTTTACTGCATCACCTTGATTATTTTAAGAAATTTGGTCCTCAAGCCTTGCTAGCGAACCGATCCTGCTGGATCTCTAGGGGGCGGGCATCAAAGGCCCACTGTACGAATAGTCACCAGGTCGTTCAAGCTGAACAGAGAGCGACGCGCCATAAGGCGTACGTTTAGATTTGTCGTTTAGTGGGGGACGGTGAGAAGCGACTGAGTTCATGTATGTACCTAGTATATTGCATAGTAAGTATGTAGACCGGGTCTTTGTACACTTATTCTACGAGTGCGGTGTTGTGATAGTTCGTGAGTGTGTAGTGCCCGATGTCCGATTGACAGGCGGGGTAAGAATACTGCATTGTACTGACGTTGTCAACCTATTATTATCGTTGAAATAATATTAAAGCCGCGAGCGAGAGAAGGAGTGCTTTAATAGGCGTGCCTCCATCTAGTCATAGTGTGTTAAGGGCCATACTCTGCAAATTTTTGTAGATATACAAGCGATTGCTATGCTCAATTGCGTTTATATCGACGCACAAACGCTCGTTTCCATCGCGTTTATTTCTTCGTAGTGTGTAAAGCGTCTTACCATATTTTAGGCTTGCTTAAAGTCTAGCACAAATGACACTCTTCCCAGGATACATCAGTGCGGCCCGCCTTCGATGACGATATCAAGAGTTCTCGAGAGTCTCCGAAATCTGAAGTTATCAAGAGAAGACCGAGTTTCTTGTCTTTTCTTCTCGAGAAGGCTCTCCCAATTTCCGAACAGTTGTAGAGTCAACTTTTTTTTCAATTAACTTGTATTTGCATACTTACATCTTAATAATGTTTGGGCTGTATCTATACACGGTTATTTTTTGACCACCCTGGAAAATTTAAGGGACGCTTCACGACATGGTACTAAAATAATTTAAATATGAATAAAAAAAATAACTCACTTACTTAATTTTATATGAATTTTTAAAAAAATCCAAAAAATGCTGGACTAGTTGAGAGCAGCATTTTTTGAGATTTTTTGTTGTTTTTTTTATTTATTTATTTTTTTATTTCATTTTTTTATATATAATAATGGACGTGTCCTGAAGCGTCCCTAAAATTTTCCAAGATGATAAAAAAATAACCGTGTATACAAAGATTAAATAATTAGTTAATTGGATTCTTGTTTAATTAGATTTTTATGTTTTGTTTGTCGTCAATAAGTGCCTGTAAAGGTCTATATTGAATAAAGATTTTTGAGTTTGAGTTTGAGCAGGCGCCGTGTAAGCAAGCTTAAACGGTACGCAGCAATGCACGACGAAGAATCGCCATGAAGCTTCGTTTAGATGTAGAGAGTAGTTCTGTCGCGGCCTCGACTCCTTGTTAGATTTGCGATCCTTTGTTGCAGTGAGAATCGAACTTGAAATTTGATTCTTATTAGAATTGTTCACTGACTAGCCTGCGCGAGTTTTCTGTACGAATTCAAAGTTTAATACAAACTATTACATGACTTCATTGCAGCCCTATTTAGATACCGATTGGATCAAAACGTTTTTATCGAGTTGCATTATCAAAGGAAATCGTCCTTTGATAATGCAACTTGACAAAAACTATTACTAGTCTTTTGCGTAGCTACTTCCATCTTACCTATTTCTGTCCCCGAGCAGCGGCGCTTGCATCGCTGTGTTCTGGTGTGAAGGGTAAAACGGGCAGTAAAATTACTGGGTACTCTGGCTTAATATAATTGATGGTGTCAGGCGTTATTTTTCGGAAGTCCATTACTAATTGTTAAGGAGTAGGTATATAGCAAAACTTCCGATAAAAAATGTCGGTAGTTGGTACTAACTACGCAGGCCAATGGTGCACCGCCCGCCCTCCCTCAATCGCATGCGACAAAGGAATATCAATAATTAGTACCACACCAACATGCAAATACTTAGATTCGACGCGTTTCGCCACTCCACGTGGCATCATCAGGATGTTATCGCCTACGCAGCGAAGGCTGGCTTAACAAGTGGGCAACATTCATTGAGGTCTTCGTAGTTGTAGCGGGTTGTAGTTTTGCAAATCTTACATATACTGTAGGCGACTGTAGCTACTTACCACAAGATGGGCAGCTGGTTACATACTGGAGGGAGACTCTGTACCAGGGTCGTCTGCTTAGGTACCTCCGTCTTACCTATTTCTGCCGCAAAGCAGTAGTGCTTGCATTGCTGTGTTCCGGTTTGAAGGGTAAGATATGGCAGTGAAATTACTGGGTACTGTGACTTTACATCTTGTGTCACAAGTTGGCAACGTACACTGTGGTTCTTGTGGGGGTTGCAGTTTTGCTGTGAATCTCACAAGAGCCACATGTATTATAGGTGACTGTTACCACTTACCATCAGGTGGGCAGTTTGCTTGTTTGCCAACTTTCAGCAATAAAAAAAAAACATAAAATAAAATAATCAAAACATTAAGCTAAACATGCGAAATCTAAAAACCTGAATGAATAGCGTTTGGTTCTTGTTCTACCATAGTTATAGTTAGCCTACCAGGAGTACTTACGGTACTCTTAACCTCTAGACCGCGGAATCGGTTCTACTCGTATAGGTATATCATAAAAAATATCTTATTATTATTGACATACAGATGCTGTATTAGGTGAACTCTTTAAGTTATTTAGTCGAAATATATTTAATATACATGGTTATTTTTTTATCACCCTGGAAAATTTAAGGGAGGCTTTACGACATGGTTTTAGAATGTTTTAAATATGAATAAAAAAATAACTCGCTTACTTAATTTTCTAAAAAATCCAAAAAATGCTGCACAAGTTGAGAGCAGGTTTTTTTGAGATTTTTTTCTATTTTTTTATTTTATTTTCCAAAATCGTCCCTAAAATTTTCCAGGGTGATAAAAAAATAACCGTGTATAACGAGATATGTAGCAATGATCTGCGTTACTCTTGTAAACATCTCGTCACACCTGTTAGGGTTGGCTGGTAGGGATTTCTTGAAGAGATAAGCCCGCCCTTGCACATGTCAATTAATTGTATTTGTTTTCATGTTTGTTTGTGTACAATAAGTTCAAATTCAATATAGTTTGTTCGAATCGGATTATTACATAATCACTTTTGCACGTCAAAGAAGGTACCCATTGGTTCACTATTCTACGGCGGGAGACCTTGTACTGAAAAGAACCAGCAGGAGCTTGTTTCTCCCTGTATTATTGTTGTAATATAGAATTATATAAACTATATTAATCCTAGAAATAATTCAAACGTAAAATACCCAGTAATAAACAACACATCAATCTCAAATCTTCGTATCTATATTTGAGATGGATGAATACATATTTTGTTTGTTACTAGATAGAATCTAAATTCAAATACACAACTAGAGTATTCCACGTTAAATTTAAAAAAAATCTTCCAAACCAAAGCATTAAAAACTTTGCCAAACAAATTCAATTGAAATGTTATTCATTGAAACTATTGTCATAAAATCTCCTGCACTGACATTAATCTGATAATTTCGGTAGATCGCGACGCCATCATATCGACTGAGTCAAATCTCTTTCAGCGCAAAGAACAATTCGACGCACAATACCATAATCCCGATTAGCGCACATCGCAAAAGGCATCTTGCATCTCACTTGCACGCCGACAAAAAACCAGTACCTAACGCACACGACGCGCAATCCGGCGCATTCCACATCCTCATACGCCGACATACGGCTCAAAGCACGCAATAATCACCTTATGAACACTCGGTAATAAGAATCACAGCTGTTTGTAGCGTATCAAGCTTTTTTTCTAACACCAAGTGCGAAGGGTCCCAACAATTCGGTCAGTCTTAATATAAATAACAATAATAAGTCGGCCGAACTTTAAGAACCATTTTAAAACATTGAGCGGTTTTGACAGATGAGCAGCCGAAGCCGACATTAGAACTCGTGTTTTTATTGCCAGTACTAAAAATCTGTTGGAACAAGTTCCGAGCTTCGCCGCCAGGATAATAAATAAGTGATGTTGCGTCAATAAATTACTGCGTTTAATTAACCTTAGCTGTTGTTGCTGTTAAAAGGCGAACAAGTAATGCGTATTACACTACCACAAATTACATAATGTATCAATAGTACAAAATATCGTATTACGATGTTTGTCGATTTCTAAGCCCATCTTGATAAAATTTGGTTCACTATGTATGTACAATTTGGTAAAAAAAATATCACGATTTCTGAGTTTTGATTTCAATATTTTTTTGTTGCAAATTAAATGTTAGTTAGGTGATAATCGATCGATTTGTATAGGCAAATCACCAGTTTCGAATCTGTTAACGTAGTAAGTTGGCAGTAAGGTATTTCTCGGAAAGATAGAAAAATGTAGGAGTATTTTTAGGAACGCTACCCCTGAAGGCGTAAAATCTTTTGATTGCGTTGACTTACAAGTTTGATTCTTTCAGACCGTAGACTCTACAAGTTCCTGACAGCAAGACCGACAAACGGTTAGACGGACAATGAAATGATGCTATTATGGTTCCATTTTTTTCTCTAGAGCCACGAAACCCTAAAGAAATATTTAAGAAATCTATCAAATTAACAAAGAAATTTAGTCCGCATCCCAAAAAAATGCGATTCAAAATGAGAGGGCGAAATATTGTTAGAACATACACGACAATTAACAGGTATTTTGTAGACTACAGCAATGTTTTCTTCGCGTGTACTATCGGAAAGTCAATTACCAATACCAGCCCAAACCGATACATCTAATTTCAAATTAAAAACTTTTATAAGCATAAGATTACGCCGGTGATATTTTAATGGCTACATTTAAATATATAGCCATCTAGCATACTTCTCTTGAAGTCGTTAATGTGAACAAGATTGTCCCGTTAACAGATTTTGTTAAGTTACTTTGCGCCCGCGCATATCTGCGCATATATTTGGACAATACCGCACGCAGAGTGCTGTGTACGTTTTAAGGTGGTTTCTCACGGAGAGTGATATCACAGACGGCCGACAACCATACGCGTCGACCCACACGGTGACAATATCAATTCCGTGATAGCGCAAAAGCCTCCGTAGCTGTGCATATATGATTCAATTCATTAACTTCGAAGGCTTAGTGCAAGCCAATGTGATGTGGTGCACGTCGTAGGCATCCATTAGATTTAATTCCTACTAGGAGTTATTCGGTTACAACAATCGTGCACGCGGATAGTAGTCCCCATGTATTTTCTTATTTGCCTAAGTGCTACGAAAATACTAAAATCCGACTGCCACTTTGCTGTAAAGTTATGCTGTTTATTGCGGTTTTATGCGGTCGGCCTGGCACTCTGTCGGGCCAGCCCCACACACGCCCGCCGTCTAGCTAACGGCGGGTACGGTGCGGTTGCGCATTTCCTACCGGAAAAAAAGCTAAATATGAATTGATTGTATGTACAATAATGTACATACGTAACACTATCTCAGATTTAAACGGCCGATTGCACCAACTTTTTGTATTTATGAAAAGTAACAATACAAGTCGGTGTGGTACGTAAGAATAGGTTGTTCCACTATTAAATGTACGTTTCAAACGTAATGGTTAAAGTATAACTGAAATCGTAAGAAGTAAGTAATTTTGGCGCAGCTGTTTATTTGGCATATGCATGGCTCGTTATCGGCACTTATCGGGCTCGTGATAGTACGCAGAGTTCTGCGTGTTGTGTACAACCACCTTTACACTTGAAAACTTCGGCTGATGAACGAGAAGAAAAAGGCGGCCGCGACTACGCGTCTAATGACAGAATTAACATAAAATGACGATAATCTGCTACAATTGCTGAGCCGTCGCAATCAAAATGTCCACATTTGGATATTTTAAGTAGGTAACACGCTCTTATAGTGCGATAAATAAGAACTGGTTTAGACAATGCCTTTTGCATTTCATTAGCTTTATGGCTGCGTTGAACTTTCTTGGGCCATCGATTACGTGGGACTGTGGTCAATTCGGTAATTCTGATAATTAGTTGGCTGAGAATTTAATGAAGAAAATATACTTCAACACGTATCAATAAATATTTGACACGAAATGGAAAAATGACAAGTATTTGCTCCTTTGTAGGGCTCCGTACCTCAAAAGGACAAAACGGAACCCTTGTAGGATCACTTCGTCGGCGTCCGTCTGTCCGTCTGTCTGTCAAGACCCTTTTTCTAAGGAAGGATAGATATCGAACTGAAATTTACATCAAATACTCGGGTCTACGGTCTCTTTCAGCTGTGAAAAAATCATACTTTGAAGTTGACGCAATCAAAAGATATAGCCGTTTATGTTGAATATTTTCGCAAATTTGCGATTTCACAAGGGAATCAAAACCTATAGGGTACTTCCCGTTGACCTATAATGAAATTTGGCAAGAAGTAAAGGAAAACATCTGAAAACCTAGATATGTATTTTTTGAATTTTGCGTTTTCCTTTTTAAAATGCTAAATATATTGAAAATATGATGAATAAATGCTGATAAGAACTCTGTGGCCTGTTTCTATTTTTAATATATATTAATGACTTGCCTGATTATGTTCAAGATAGGCATGAGATAGTATTATTTGCAGATGATACTTCACTTAGGTATGTTTAAAATTAAAAGACGATTGCAATTTTATGACGATGTAAATAATTCTATCTCAAGAATAGTTTACTGGTTCAATGCGAATAACTTGTGCCTCAATGAAGGGAAAACTAAATGTATAAAATTTATCTTGCCCAATGTCAAAGAGGTTCACACCACTGCACTGTAAACATAAAGGATAAAAATGTGGACCTTGTGGATACCGTAGTATTTCTTGGTATTACTTTAGATTCTAAGCTTCAGTGGGGCCCACATATTGATAAATTGTCGAAGAGACTTAGTTCTGCAGCTTACGCTGTATGGAAAATACGTCAGCTGACTGATGTTGATACAGCAAGACTTGTATTACTTTGCCTATTTTCATAGTGTGATGTCATATGGCATCTTGCTGTGGGGAAATGCTGCCGACATTCAGACTGTTTTTGTGCTGCAGAAAAAGGCTATTCGATCTATTTATAATCTTAAAATAAGAGACTCTTTGAGAGAAAAATTTAAAGAAATCGATATAATGACAGTTGCGTCACAATATATTTACGAGAATATAATATATGTCCATAAAAACATTCATTTATTTTGTAAAAACAGTGATATTCATTCAGTGAATACTAGGCAAAAGAATATGTTAGCGTTACCAAATACTAGGCTCAAAAAAATAATAATTCTTTCAAAGGCCTTTGTGTACGTTTGTACAATAAAATACCAAATAATATTAAAGCACTTAGCTGATTACATGACAGACAAAACTGCTTGGAATTGACAAACAATGTGATAATTGACGATCAATGTGTATTAACACTGTGATAATTATTGGCATAAATATCATTCACTTGAGTAACTGTTCCACTCACTCCGACAGGCATTTCTAAATTATTTTTATGAAATTAAAATTTTTTGGAAATATAATCTTTGTAATGTTGGCAATTTAAAAGAGGAGAAAAAAAAATACAAGTCCTTCCGAGTTTCTTGCCTGTTCTTCTCGAGAAGGCTCTCCCAATTTCCGAACAGGTGTAGAGTCAACTTTTTTTTCTTCATTTTACTTGTATTTGCATACATCGTAATTATGGTTGGGGCGTATGTACATACAAGGATTAAATAATTAGTAAATTCGATTCTTGTTTAATAAGATTTTTATGTTTTGTTTGACGTCAATAAGTGCCTGTAAAGGTCTATATTGCATAAAGATTTTTGAGTTTGAGTTTGAGTTTGTGGCCTAACACGCGGGCTCAAATCCCGCCGGCATTGCCCGCGTATAGCCGCCTACAGGCCATGTGGTTCCTGTAATATCTGCAGATCTACATCCTCCATATTGGGCTCTTTAGTCAACTGAGGCCGCTCGAACTTATCCCGCGGGATCAGTTGACCTAATGAATGTTTTGAATCGGGCTACTGATCCCATTGATGCATTTTATGATTTGTACACTCATATCAAAAAGTGTTTGATATAAGAAAATCAATTTACAAAAACAACAACGCACGTCTTTAGTTTTATTTATCGATTTTGAAGTAACACAACCATTATAACTGTTTAAATTAAACAATTATTGATTGTTTAATTTTACTGAATTGTGTTCGTCAATATCAATCAAGGGTGATTTAATATTATGTATTTAGTTTTAATTTGTTTGTTAGAATTATAAATCAAACGATTGTGATTTTTTAATATACCAACTTATCAGTATAACCAAGCCATAGTGTGTCATTTTTCCCCAAAGATTTTTGTTGGCGTGTGTACATATATTTCAAATAATACAATAGATTATATATTTTTTTAAAACAGGGATGAGTTGACAAATGAAAAATAATAAAATTAATTATTTAGTCAACTCATCCCGCGGGATAAGTTTAGAGCGGGATCAGCTGACTAAAGAGCCATTGTACGTTGCCAACTCGTGACATAACATGTCAAATCAGAGCACCCAGTAATCACTGCCTACCTAGTACCCACCCATCAAACCGGAACACATCAATGTCAGCAATGCAAGCATCGCTACCGGGCGACAGAAAAAGGTACACATATTATAGAGGTACCTACTCGGTAGGACTCTGGAACTGAATCTCCCTCGGTTAAGGGATCTAATGAAGAGATGTGCTCTTTAAGCTTATATTTTCTCTATAGCACCTACTGCAATGTACGTTTGCAATAAAGCCATTTAATAGCTAACCCATTTCTAAGTTGCGCCGCGGTCAGGGGTGAGACAATTAAAAAGTGTGACTCGCCTTCAAGCCCAAGTAGGTCGCTTGCAACCGTCTTTCATAGCGCCCATATTTTTTCACGCTCAGGAGCGGCGCATAGACAATAAGCGCCATTATGCCGCGACAGTGCGCTCATTACCGTTTTTGCGCGCTCGTCTTGGCAGTAGGGCTGTCAACCGAAGTTAACAATTTATTAAAACTCTACATTTCTTATCTTATCTTATAATGGATTGTGAGATATGGCAGTGAAATTACTGGATACCGTGACTTACTGATGTCACAAGTTGGCAACGAACAATGTGGTTCTTGTGGGGGTTGCAGATTTACTGCGAATCTCACAAGAGCCACATGTATTATGGGTGACTGTTACCACTTGCCATCAGGTGGGCAGTTTGGTTGTTTGCCAACTTAAGCAATAAAAATAATGGACCTTGTAGGCCCTGCACTTCGACCCCTGAGGATCTTTTTTGCTGCCCCAGGTTCTTCGTTTATTGGTTGCTATCATCATTTATGGACCAATTGGTTTCACTCATAAGTCTCACAATTGGTTCAGGTGGGATAGCCTTGAAGTCTTCGGGTTTTCGATATCCAATCCAAAAGAGACTCATTCTAATATCTAACTTGATCTAGAAATAAAAAAGGAAAATGTTCGAGCACGTCTGACATTCAAAGTGTATTTAAGAACGTGTTTGTAGTAATAAACGGGCCCAACTTTTAATAGTTTAAGGTTTTTATTCGAGTCCTTATCTATATATAATTATCACAATGACAAAAATCGTATCTTTTAATAACCAAGTTAGAACCAAGGACAAAAAAGTGTGGCAGAATGATAAGACAATATTTATGGCAATTTTCATACATACAAATGCAATATGTTAAAAAAATAGACTGAGTGAAGCATGAGTGTAGTTTAAACATAATATATTATCGTCATGAAATGGGAAAGAAACTTCGATGCAGAAATGCTGCCCCCGTGGTCTAGTTTTTGAGACCACCTGTGGGTAGGATATTCCATTGGGGCAAAAGTTTTTCTGGTTCGTTTGGTTGCTATCTGGGCTTCTGAACACCGCTTGGATAAGTATCACCACCTGATTACCTAAGTTAAGTTTATCGCCATAATAACGTTGTTCTGTGCCGACGACAATTTGAGGCACGATAGCCAGTCCCTCAGTTTTTTGGGAGTCAGGTGATGCTCGTTTCCAAATTCGGCCTTAGCTACACTTTTTTAAGTGAGAAGAAAGCCAAAAGCTTACCTGTTGCGTAAAATAATAAATAATGTTCTAGTATGCGAAGCACTGCATACTTTTGGAACGCACAGTGCGCACAACTCCCATTGTTCTTTTCCGTGGTTATAACTATTGCTGGGTCAAATTTCAGTTATAGGTATTGCACAATTTGCAATACCTACATATTAATGATATAAGATTTATAAGAAACATTTATAAAGTAAAATAAAAAATATTTTACAAAAAATAAAAACCGACTTCAAAAACACTGAAAAGTTAAAAATAACATAAGAATAGGTACAGACAACATCACACATCTATATTGAAGTCAGTGCCAAACGATGATCTCCTAGAAAGTCTTAAAATTTGTGAGCTGGTATTCAATTAGCGTTTCCCTCGATTCTCATGGGATCCCATGATCAGATCCTGACTTTGGTGACCTTGGGACCACCCCAGGAGTATACTCATTCGAATTAAAATAATTTTGAAAATCGATCCACAATTAGCGAAGTAATCGCGTAACATAATACATAACACGTTGGACACACCTTAAAATTTAAGGGCTTTTCTCAATTTTCATGAGATCCCATAATCAAATCCTAACTTTGGTGACCATGGGACCACCCTTGGGGTTTACTCTATCGAATACAAAAATAATTTTGAAAATCGGTCCACAATTGGCGGCGTAATCGCGTAACATACGCACAAAAAAAAGCATACGCATCGAATTGAGAACCTCCTCCTTTTTTGAAGTCGGTTAAAAATAAGTCGCGTTTGTCTATGACTATGAAGCAGAATACTTAAAGATGATATGTTAAAACAAATTGGACGGTTCGAAAGAGCGTTCGGTTAAATCGCATTTGTGTAAGTTTTGATTTTGACATTTCGACAACCCTAAACAATGTATTGTTAAAGCGCGTCTACCTGTTCATATCTCTACATCGCCCGATTCCCGACGGGTAATGTGTTTATAGCTTTTGTGTTGGCTGCACTGTGTATTGAGCTTGCTCTAATTCGATTTTCAAATGTTTCACTTTTACTTAATATTTTTGAACAGACATAGACAGTGGGTCATTTGGGCTTAAGTTTAAAAGTATAGTCGCATAGTACGTGACATTTAATTTGCTCGATAATTCATCTGAACTGATTGTTTGATTATTCAAATTATCAATCACCTCTAATCTTAAAAATTGGATAACGAACTTTTGTTTGCAAATACGCACATGCAAAAGCAAAATAGTGTGTAAAAGGCAAAAAATTGTGTTAGTAAAATGAAATTTGCAAATGTTTGTAGTGTCGTGTTTCGATCTTCACACATTATACAATGAAGCGATGTTTCAGAATATTTGAAATAAGTGATTCACCCTCAAAAAGAGATAAGTTTTCCACACGAGTGCATTTAACAATAGTTCAAAGATATTACGGCAGTCCAAACAGCTCATGATCATGACATGACTGAGATTGGGCGCAGTAAATGATTAAAGTACCACAATGGATGAAGAGTTCTTTTTTTTTCAATAAACAAGGAGACTCTTGGCCTTCATCTTACCTGATAGTGACGATAAGGTCAAAGGCGGCCACGAGCTCCACCTGGAGATGTTGGGTAGCTAGCTAGGCAAGGTCAGAAGTTGTACTACCAACAAACTTCTGTCCCAATGTGGAATCGAACCCTGAACTTCTAGAACTAGATCAATGCCGAGTGGTCTCAGACACTACACTACACTAGACCACGGAGACGGCATACAAGTCATTTAATCAGACTCAATACTTAAGACTATGCTTATCTTCGTACTCCACTCACAGTGGAACATAATTACAAATACCAAAAAACCCTTAAACAGTTAAGTGACAGCGTCGGTAGCACTGTGGCCTCGGCACTGGACTGTGCCCCGAAAAGAAACCGGAGGCCCACGATCGATCCTGCCAGGTACCAATGTATTTTTCTTTCACGAATTTTATATGTACATTTGTCTGATGCTCATTTTGTATATTTGTGATCGAAAATGTAAAAAAAATCTTTATTTAGATTTTGAATCACTGTATTCACGGCAATGTCTTCAGTTACCAATTTAGATGTAATGTTACATACAAACAACGTTCGATATTTTTAAAATTTTATGAAACACGATAATGTTCCCCATAACTCTATCGGACAGGTACACAAAGCGGAGGTTTAAACACACGTAAAAAAGATTTGGAGAATAACGTTATAGCGGGCCCACGCACACGGACTGGGCAACTAATACGCGTAATAAAATAAATTCCCTGTATAAATTCGGCCGGGTCGCTTTTTTTGTCAATTAAAAATTACTTGTGACTCTCCCGAGCAGGTACCTACTCGGTACTCGTAGGCATAAGCTATCTCTCTCTTCTACGCAGAGTGCAAGGGAGACAAAAAGTTTAAGTTTGAAATGGAAACTTTCTTGTAAGATTTCTTGTGGGTGGTAGAAAACATTGTAACAGTACGCTTTGAATTAAAATTTTATTTCGTTATGGAAGTGTTCATAGAGTTTGTCAGTTGTTGCTGGTTGTAACTCATACAAATTATTTTTATAAAACGAATTGTTTTTATCGACTTCAATTTTTTTTGTAAAAGTTCGTTTTGTGTTTGTAAAAGCAGACGAATGTATGTCACAAAGGAAGTGGTAATAATATTTACAAATGGACATGGAGTCTCTTAACTCTTTCAAAACTTGGATACGATGACACCAGCTAGTCAAAGGAAGATCTAAAACACGTCTACCTTCACAATGAATATAACTTCAGAGCTATTGACTCCAGCTGCAGACCACAGATTCAAATTCAAAAATATTTATTCAACATAGACTCTTGCAAGCTCCTCTTGATTTTAAACACATATTTTAAAAAATATTCTACGACATGTTCGAAATGAAACTAAACTTTGTAAGATTTTATAATAATTTTTAAGGCTGAAGTGTGATTTATAAAAAAACAATTTATTTTATTTAATTTTTCTTACGTATTTGTTTTCATTTCTTAGAAGAGTAGAGTATTCTGCTCGGGGATAAAGCAATGTTAGTCTTGGGTGAGCTTAATTCCCCCGCTGTACCCATTAGGGCTCAGAATTTAATGATTTAAAACCCTCGCTACTCTTCGCAGTTAACCACAGATCCCTCCACACTGTTTTATCTCTTTGGTTAGTAATCTATTATAAAAAATCTACACGATGGATAACAAAACAATATTTGATCATCATCTTTCTTTTTCTCTATTTTTTAATAAGGCAGTTTATTTTCGTTCCGCTCATACTAGATCCACAGAAAGAAAGAGAGCGACTAACATTATATTCTAAGTCCATCACCGCGCGGACACATTGAACAAATCGTTATTATATAAAAGTACGCGACTTCGTCCGTGTGGAAATCCTTTTTTATTAATTCCCTTAACAAATCAGCCCACAAATGTCCGAATATTCGGTGAACATACATTAAAAAAACCCGGTCAAGTGTGAGTTGGACTCAGCCCCGAGGGTTCCGCTCAAACTTAAGTCTATAAGTTTCTCACTATGTAGTACATATTTACGGTTTTCAAAAATTTCTTCATTTACGCGTGCTATAAGACCTTGCTTCTTGCCAAATTTTAAAAAAAGACGAGAAGTGTCCTATAGGTTTTGATTTCCTTGTAAAATCGCAAAATATCCGAAACCATGCGACATAAATCGTCGTATCTTTTAAACGCGCTTACTTACAGATTTAATTTTTATAGCTGAAGGAGATCATAGACCCATATATTTGATATAAATTTTAGCTTGATATCTCTACGCGTTCCCGAGAAAAAGGGACTTGGGTCTTAAGGGTGCCCTATTGTCTTTTTGAGGAGCAGAACCCTAATAATGAGTACAGTCAAACATAGAACCTCCGCCTTTTTGAAGACGGTTAAAAACAGCCGCCTTCGTGAGTATCGGCTTAGCATTATGGCTGCAAAAAGTCCTATTATAACCACAGCTACGTGCGATTAATTGCACGCGGAAATTCAGTGAATCTGGTTTTGTGTAAATCACAACGCATACCCAATATTGCCTGGCAATTATGTATCGATATAAAACGACGATTTGACGATTTGTTCGGTAAATGAGTAAATTTATGATTTGTGTAGATTTTTTTTATCACTCCTTAAGCAACTGACAAACTGAAACATACTCGTATATTCTCTTATTAAATTAAAGAGACGTCAAAATATTTCATAATGTTTTTTGTTGTTTTCCATGAGCGGATAACATATCAATAAGTTATTAAGGAAAAATTGTGTCCATTGACATTTCATTTTAATCAAGTATATTAATATTGATTAATTTGCAAAGTCCTAGCATTGTATTTGACGTTGTAAACTTAACTTGTTGTTATTTCTAATTTTTTTATTACATAACTGTTAGGTACTCTCCCTACTTTAACTTATATAATATAGATTCACATAGGTTTCATTTCACGTTTCTCAACCAAACATGTAGAAAACAAATTACATATACCTACGTAAGGTCTGCTTGCATAAAATTTACAGTTTCTTTTACTTGGAATGGCTTTCATTTCGGTAACTTTAGAAAACTAACGAGTCGCGAGACTAGTTAATTACTTGTAACTAGAAGTATTAAACCATTAAACGGTAAACATCAAAAACAATCTCATTCCAATCGAATAAGAACACAACGGAAGCATTAAAACAGCCGATCGACACGGACATTTGCGAGCTTTGCCTAATTACTCGCTGTGGGTCAGTATGGTAAACAAGTTATAACTACGTTTATTAGCATAACACACTATTTATTGCCGATTCGTGAGAAACAATTACGGTGTTCAGTTCCCGGTGAATTGGCGCTATAAACCCTCCGAATTACATATAACATAAATTAAAGGAGCGAACAAAAAAAATCTAACAAGTAACCTCAGATCGGACGAAATAAACGAGACTACGCGTATGAGGGAATTGCTCTAAGTCACAGGTAAAAACTTTATGAACACTGAACATACGAAGCCAATTAACTTCAGGTACCTGCGCGCGCGCATGTGTGCTGTATGGGCTCACGGAGCGTGCGCACTTGTGTGACTTTAGAATTGGTCCAACAGTAGGTTATGTTTACTCGATGATGTTTACTAGCGAAATAATGAATGTAATAAAACCGAATGTTTGCGAACGAATAGTTTTAGGGCTAATTTCACCAACCTCGTCTTCTTAAATAGCATGCTGTCACTTCTTGTCTTTAATGAAAAGAATGTGAGAACATGCCCCTTAAGATTGTCCTAAGCTAAGGCAAGGTTTGTGAAATTGACAATCAATTTGGGTGAATCAAAACAGATAATTTTAGTTTTTTTTATATATCACTTGAATAAGTGCTTTCCCTGACCAATTAAACTTATTTCTTTACATAGGTATTTACTATTTATATAAACGTAAAATAATAAAATAATAATGTCAAGTGGATACATCTTAAAAATTGATAATCGTGTCAAAATATTAAATTTATTTTGTAGATCTAACATTTAAAAATATTACCATTACATAAAATAAACATTTTTAACAATCAAGTTCCATTCCTAACATAAACATTTTAATCTACGAAAAGTACTCTACTGCGCAGGTGAGCTGACTGTGCGAGGCGAGCGCGCGAGTGTGCGTTTGCGCAAACACGGGGGTGTAAATGCAGCTTTAGGGTTACCAAGATAAATCGACGCGGTTTTAATGGAACTCGGAATTTATGTCGGCTTCCATTTTTTACAGCGCAGGTATTAAGTGATTTTGGACCTCTGATCACTTCACACGTTCGACTGCGCATGATTCTTTACGTAGGTTTAATATAAAAAAAAACATTGTACGACGTAGGTACACACAGTTTTCTGGTGCAGTCATTCAAAAATGCTAAAAATTTACAAATGTTTTAAGCGAAAATACATAATCAAGACGGTTACATAACTTCAAAAAAAATCAGGAACTTTTTTTACATCTTTAATGGGTAATATCATCAAAATAAACAAATATGTTGTGATGTTTTGAAAAACTTTATTTACCCTTTAGAAAAAGCCTGATACTTAGATATTTATAAGCTCTGGAATTTATCTTGAGATCTCAAGAAAATAAATTGTCAAGAAGCTTCAAAATTATCAGTGACAGTATCAGACAAAATTAAATGGCAAGATGCTGGCTATGATTTGAGATAGAAAAACAAGAAGCTTAATATTTTAAGTTCAATTCATTTTTGTGAGCTTATAAAGTGGAATAATACAAATTATAAAACGAACATAAAATTACACTGAAAACAAGTGTGTTCACTTAACCGTAAGATCTGACAGCTCGGGCTCGGGTATCTCTAGTTATAAAACTTCATTTTCCTACATAACGTGTCTTTTTCGAACTCGACATTGGCGGAATTGTCGCACAAGCAGTGACAAAAGTCATCACAAAAAAAAAACAATCAATTTTTTTAACAAATTATAGCAGAAAGCAACTCTTCAAGTTAGCTTAATTATTGCCATAGCTTTACTCATCTCAATTCAAAAATCTGTTCACCTTCATCGCCCATACAACAACATTGCACTCTCAAATGACAATCCTATGCTAAGTGAATTCAAACACAAAAATTATTTGAAAAGAATTGCATAGCGGCGAGCCAATTGACCGGACGAAAGTGCTCTCACTGCGTCACAATGATGCGACGGCGGCGAAAAAAACGCGCCCTGGGGAAATGGCGCAAAAACTGCAGCGAATCGGCAAAAAGCTGGCTACCGACACCGCATGCCGGCATTGTCCGCTGACATATGCAGAGCATATTATTTTGTTGACGCGTTGAAGCGAACACGGTCAGATTATCGTTAGCAAATTCAAATGCTACTCACTTCTGCCGCTTGTAAGAAATGCCTGTGACACAAGAGTTTTATATAGGTACAAGTTGGCAACGTACATTGTGGTTCTTGTGGCGGTTGCAGTTTTGCTGCAAATCTCACAAGAGCCACATGTATTATAGGTGACTGTTACCACTTACCATCAGGTGGGCAGTTTGCTTGTTTGCCAACTTTCTACAATAAAAAAAAACTAGCTTTCCGCTCGCGGCTTCGCCTGCGTTATTATTGTTTTCCCGTGGGAATTTATATTTTCCCGTAGGAAATAATTTTGAAGCCTTAAGCCCGGGTAATAAATTTCGTAGAAATAGGAGCAGATTTTAAATATTTTCCATAGAAATTTTCAACCCCTATTTTGCACCCTAAGGGGGTGAATTCCAATAAACCATGAAACACGTGTTCAACGAAATATTTTTAAGAGCATGTATCTCAAGTTTTACCAAAATCGTTACTAATTAAAAGATTTTTCCATACAAACTTGCAACCCCTATTTCATCCCTTAAGGGTTAATTTTTTTTTAAATCCCTTCATAGTGTGCGTTCGAATTTTGAATTAAAACAACTGTCCAAATTTCACATTTCTATCATCAGCGGTTACGACTGTGCGTGCGTCTATAGATGGGTACATCTTAGATATAGATTAAATTTGTTTTAGCGTCGGTGGCGCTGGACTGTGCCCCGAGCAGAAAAGGCAGGCCCGCGATTAGGGTTACCATTTAGAAATTTGAAAAATCCTGACAAAAAGTCGGACTTTTCAATAAAAGTCCGGACATTTTTGTCAAACATACAAACACTGGAGAGCATTCAGTACCTTGGAGTCTGTTCGGTTGTTTTTAACTCACTCTGAGGTGTTAAACGCGTTGCAGCAATAATATCTTTCATCCTCCTATTCACATAAATTTTTCAATTATTTCTTTTTCTAGCAGATGACGTAAATGATAAGGGCCCTATCATCATATATCATCTAATCATCTAATTTTATTACACTTATTCCATATAAGCTACAAAAAATCCGGACATTTTAAAAAGCCGGACAAAGTCCGGACTAAAGTCTAAAACTCCGGACATGTCCGGACTAATGCGGACGGATGGTAGCCCTACCCGCGATCGATCCCGCCATATTCCAATGTGTTTTTCGTTTCACGAATTTCATATGTACGGTTATCTGACGCTCCTACGGTGAAGGAAAACATCGCGAGGAAACCTGCATACACCTGCGGAGTAATTTAAAGGCGTATGTGAAGTCAACCAATCTGCCTGGGCCAGCGTGGTTTGACTAAGGCCTAATCGCCCTAACTACACTGACCTTCAAAAGTAAGTACCACACTTTTAAAATTGCAATAACTTTTAAAGTAGGCAAAATATATTTTCAAAATAAAAAGTATTAAAAAAGACTAATGTATAAAAAACTATAACTTCCGAGAAACCTGACGAAATGAGCTGAAAAAGTTTTTTGTTTGAATCCTTTATCTTTTGTAGTTTAGGGAAAAAATTAATATTAAAAGTGTAGTACTTACTTTTGAAGGTCAGTGTAGGGTAGGCTCGTGCCCCTCGGTGGGGGCATATGAGCTGTGATGATGATGATTTGTTTTAACAATGAGATTAGAATCACACTGTAACCATACAAGACTTTTTAAAAAAAAACGTCGCCCCACAATAGGATTTCTCCACCTACTTTACGTATCATTGATGAGATACAGCTCGCTGCCAGACAGATAGCGGAGGCTTGGTAATAGGATTTTTCTTACACATAACAGGGAAGCTCTTGCATTCATGTGATGGTAAATGAAGGCTGAAAATGGAAGCGAGCTTCATCTGGACTCCTCATTAACTGAGGAGCTGACTATCTTACCTCTAATTGTCGGAACACGACATTATTGTTAACATTGTTATTATTGCGACAAACTTAGGTAAGACGGTGATAGTTAGCCAGTAGGCGGGCACAGAAGCCTTACCACCAACAAAACCAAGCAGAAAATTGTTTGCCTCCGCGGGGAATCAAACCCCAGACCTTGATTCTGGGTGGTCTCAACCACTAAACCACGGGGGCGCATCCCGTTGGCAACTTTCGGGTGCGGAACTCTAAAAAGACAACCCAACCAAAAGGCAGCAATCATACAAGTGCGTTTCACATATTAAGTCAATTACCAAGCCGAAAACCACGCTTTTACAACAACGGAATATTACAACTCACTAATTGTTCAATTTATAATTGCGTTTGTGAAGTTAATTGTAGGTTTAATGTTTGTATAATAAATGTCCTTTTCTACGTAAAAACTTGCTTTAAATATATTTGTGAGTAAATACACTTTTGTAGTGCAAGTGTGTTACTAGAAAAACTTAAATTGCTGCATGTACCAGGAACGAAATAGTCTTCACAACATATTTACCATAGTAATGTATATATTATATGATGAAACTTATTTGAACTTGATAACGCATACTTCTCACAATCTTCACATTGTATTGAAAATCTTCACACTCATTGCCTCAATTGACAATATGCATTCTTCACTAATATATAAATGCCTGCCCACATAAACTTAAAAGTTGGTCTCTTTAATGCCGGTTCTCTGACTACGGGACATGATGAGTTCACTGCGGCTGTCGAAAAACTGGCACATGATGTGCTGGCCATAAATGAAACCTGGCTTAGACCAGGTCAGAATGACAAAGCACCTAGACTGTTAAATTACAGGTTCTGCCATTGTCCAAGGCCCGATAGCATCCGCCGTGGTCGAGGTGATGGAGTAGGTTTCTACATTCGTAGGGGAATAAATGCGCGCGTATGGTCGCACCTTGCCACTGAAACAGTGGAACAGATGTGGTTAAAAGTGCGACTTTGTAATCGAGACATAATTATCGGAACTGCTTATCGTCCACCGAGGCAGGACATTGCTTTATTTCTCGAAGCAATTTCAGAGTCTATCACTTCTCTTCCCAAACACGATGGACTGATATTACTTGGGGATTTCAACGTAAATCTTCTAAATACAGGCAGTGCTGGTTCCAAACTTTTTCAGCAAATTCTTAGCAGTATTAATCTTAGACAAGTCGTCACTGAGCCGACACATTTCACTCAGCATGGTCACAGTCTAATCGACGTGATCTGTACCGACATCACAGTTCTCAATGTTACAGTAACACACATTCCCGAACTTGGTAATCATGCCATGTTAGCAGCTGTTTTTAAAATAAAAAAGGAAAAGGCACATCCTCAATGGGTAACCTACAGGCCTCTGAAAAATATACTTTTAGATCAGTTTAACAACACCCTAGACCAAGTCCGCTGGGATTACTTTGTATGTTCAAATGATGATATTGATACGTTAACTGACAATTTCACATCTACCATTACAGCACTTTTTGATATCCATGCTCCAGTAACCACAAAGAAATTTATGTCTCCTCCTCACCCCTGGATTACGGAAACGGTAAAGAAAATGATGAGTATAAGAAACTCCTATCATCAGAAATACAAAAGGAGCAAAACCCAAGTCCACAAAGACAGCTACATTGCCATGAAAAAAATAGTGTCTGCAGCTATCGAGCGTGAGAAGATAAGCTACTTTACTGAGCATATCAATAGCAACATAGGGAACTCCAAAAGACTGTGGCAAAACCTAAAAAGAGACATACTACCCAGTAATAAGGCTTCAACTGAACTGCCGCCACTATTCGACAATCCCACTGTGATCAATAGGCACTTTCTCGACGTGCCCGGAGAGATAAATGTACCAATAACCTATTTGACATTTTTTGAACACCACAGGCACTGCGCAGCAGGCACTTTTATGTTACGCCCAGTCAGCGAAGAGATAGTTCTTAAAGCTATTAGAAGTCTCTCATCCAACGCACAAGGTGATGATCATATCTCATTGGAGATGCTAGAACTGACTATGCCGCAGTCATTGAAGGCAGTCACGAGTATTGTAAATCGCTCTATACTAGAGAACACTTTCTCAAGGAGTTGGAAGCGGGCGATAGTTAAACCTCTACCTAAAAACACACAACCTATGACTGTAAGCGATCTCAGACCGATAAGCATACTTCCTTGCATCTCCAAGATATTGGAGAGAGTAGTGTGCGATCAACTAACGACATACCTTGAGGATCACGAAATTCTTCCACAATTTCAGTCAGGGTTTCGCAAGGGTCTCGGCACTGCAACCGCACTCTCGGATGTCGTCGACAATGTTCTAGCGGCTCAGGATCTTGGAATGATCACTATGCTTCTACTGTTGGATTACTCCCGCGCGTTCGACTGCATAAATACGACACTTCTATTGTCCAAGCTTGCATACTACGGTTTCGACACAAGTGCAATAAAGTGGTTCTCGAGTTACCTATCGGACAGAAGTCAGTACGTAGAGTTGTCTGTAGTTGATGGTAGCAAAATCCGTTCTCCTTTTCTTTCAGTTACTAGAGGAGTTCCACAGGGTTCATTATTAGGTCCCATTCTGTTCATTCTGTACAGTGCAGATGTGACTGACTGCATACGTGAGTGTCGTTATCACTTATACGCTGACGACATACAGCTGTACTATTCTTTCAGACCCCCTGACACTTCCTCTGCAGTGGACAGAGTGAATGAGGACCTTGCAAGGTTATCAAGTTGGTCTCGGACTAATTGCCTTGTTCTGAACCCGCAAAAATCCAAACTTCTGCTCATCGGCAGTAAAAATAAAATTGATAAGGTCAACGATAAAGATTTGCCAGTAAATATTAATGGAGTGACCATAGAGAGAGTGGGCAGTGCTAAGAGCTTAGGTGTGATCCTCGATAGCAGTCTCAACTTTGAGACCCATGTTTTCCCAAACATGGGTCTCAAACCTGTAGAAACAACTACGAGCACATTCCCATGTGCTCGTAGTTGTTTCTACAGGTTAAAGGTCCTTTACAGGATAAGACAGTACCTATCCGAGAAACTGCGAGTGGAGCTGTGTGAGTCGCTAGTCTTGTCTAAACTAAACTACTGCGACACAGTTTACGGACCATGCTTATTGGCAAGGACTGCACGGCTCATCCAACGTGTGCAAAACGCATGCGCGCGTTTTTGTTTCCCTATTCCACCACGTACCCATGTTACACCCTTCCTAAATTCTGCCAACATATTGAAGATGGATGCGCGTAGGCGCGTTCATTTGGCATCCCTCTTGTTTGGAATTGTTCATTCTGGCAAGCCAAAATATCTTTGTGCTAAATTGGAGCGAGCACAAGCACACAGTAGGTTTTTAAAGAGATCATGCTCCTACATCTTTTCCACTCCAAAATACCATACTGCGGCCTTTCGTGGATCCTTCAGATTCGCTGCTACCAAGTGCTGGAATGATCTGCCTCCACCGATGCGAGGTATAAAAACAAAGAAAACGTTGAAAATCAACTTAAAGCGTCATCTATTGTCATTACAAAAGTCTAAATCATAATGAATGCAAAGTAGCTCTTACTATATGTTTCACTTTAAGTCTTTCTCTCAGCATTTATCTACCAATGACAATGATCAGTACTGGCACCTGGTTCGGTCAACGTTGCAGCTTCATTGTTACGCTTTGACTTATATGATTATTCTTTCTATTCGATCACGTGCGAGTGTAATGATTGTATTCAAATGTTAATTTTATATGTTTATTCTTACTCATATATATTTCTTAATTCGAGTTTTCTTTATGTAAGTAATTCTCTTGTCCACAGTATTTTAATCTTGTGTTTAACTTATTTTTATGTTAACGTTTCTTGTATAATCTATATAGTACAGTACTGTTTTCTCCGCTCACCTTCAGGCTCCGCCAGAATACCAGCGTTGTTGCAATGCGATTTCGCATTGCGACAACACAAGCTGAGGCGGGGTCCTGATTGACCTAATGTTTGTACCTACACATATGTTATTAGTGTTAAATGTTATGTATGTTTTGTTACGTGTGTAAATAACCATCGGTCCATGTTATATATCTGTATTTTGTCTTAGGTCAATGTTTCTCTTTCTCTCTCTCTCTCTCTCTCTCTCTCTCATTTAGGTAACTACTAACACCTTGAGCTTTTAGGTAATTTAACTGTGTTATCTACTGAAAATTCACTTTTAACGATTCCTCTTTAATTATTTAATTATTCCTCTTTACTTTTTACACAACAAGAGTGTACAAATGGCGGACTTAGTGGCCGTAGCATTCTCTTACAGTTAACCAGTAGAACAATGAAATTGATGTTGATTAGACGGTGCCAGCACTAACTATTGTCGCTCACTGAACATATGTTGATCAAAATTTGTAGACAGAAAAACTGAATAATATTTCGCACTGGCCCGCAATCGAACGAAACCAGGAGCTAGTGAATAGAAGTCACGACTGATTTAGTGTAAGCATCCTTCAGCATTTTCCATTCTTTCCGGCATTGAGCTTTTTTACCCAGTTCTGAGGCAACTATTTGGACTGATAGCCTCCTCAGCATCAGTAGAAAGTTTTTTTTTACATTTGGCATTGTTCACTCGAAATTACGTAACAGACTAGGGACCAAAAAGCTGGAAAATTAGTTTTTTTAATCAAGAAGTACAATAATGACACTGAAATATGAAATATCTGATTTACTCGGAAAATAGATATTCATAAAAATACATTTTTCTTCACAAAAATACAGACATTTGATTTAATCACTGATTTTGTGCTAACCCTGCCTTTTACATTCTCGCGAGAATCTCGCGAGAAGTGTGTACCCAAGAAGTTCTCGCCGAGGTTCTCGCGGAGATTCTTGCCGAGACTCTCGCCGAGAATCTCGCGTGAATGTGGAGCGCTCATTATGTTATTGTAGTGTTTGTGAAAAAATGTTTTCAGTTTGATTTTAAATAGCATTTAACTTTTTGGTTACAGTTGGAGCCGGCGACGCTCTTCACGTCGTTTTTCTCACAAGCAACGGGGTAATCTAGACCAATATTACGAATAAAGGTAGATAAGGGTCCTCCCTTACCTACCTACGCCAATGTTATATGCTATCCTTGATTTTTACGTTGATTTTCCATTGGGGGTGTCCATGCATCAAGCCCCCCGGCTACATCGAAAATTTATACCTAAGCCTGTTGCAATTAATAAGACAATACGACTGTGTCATAGGAATGCATAAGACAATGCCTTCTTGCTTGCCTTTAGCTGCGCAGTACCCGAATTGCGCCACCCGCTGCGCGCGCGCATTCGGAGCAATTACCGCCCTTTCTCGAAGTTTATGCGAACTCAAATAACAGGGCGCCATTGCTGATTTACGAGCTCTGTTATTCTAAGAACACTGGCGGTGAGGTAAAAAAACATACGTTTAATGATATCGCGTGCGCCGCTAGTCCGTGCGGCCATGACTCATTTATAGTGTAATCGACATGATTCAGTGACTAGACGTGAAAAAAATTAAAGCACAAGTGTCGAAGGCCGCGGTGAGCTTGCGGCAATTAAAAATAATTAGGGAGCAAAGATGGCGTGTTCTCGGAAGGACCGGTGGGTACACAAATTTACATATGGCCGAATCGGGTGCCTCATTACGAACGCTTAGAAAAAGGTTAGAGCGCGTGTGAAAAGTGACAGCGCTATTGCGGTATATTGCACCGTCTCATTCTATCTCTGATTTTGACGTCTTATAATCGATTGTGGTAAGCCGATAACTCTAAGTATAAACCAAATCGGCCGCGATTAGGGGCAATAGTGATTGAAAAGGGTAAAGAAACCGGGCCATTTCAATCGCATCTTTTTATTTATCGTTTAAACTCGAAATACCTGTTGATGGCGGCCGATATACAACCATCTAATAATCCTGAGTTTTGTTCGGATTTCTGTTGATTGTCCGTTAAATAGCAGACCTTCTTGTCAGATAGTTAAAGGAAATTGCTCTTCGTCCATATATTGTTCGCCCCAACACCAACAGCAAAGAAAAAATGCTTTTCGTATAATTAGACATTAGTAAATACTGTACGTCCGCATCAATTACTACGGACAAGCTTCGAACAAGTATATATCGATTTATAGATAATTATAATCAGATTTTGAGGTAAGTTGAAGTAACATTTTATTTCGTGAGAGCAATACACATAGTCCCTATCTATACAATTAGTAAAATTTAATTATTGCAATCAATCAAAGAACGTCATTATAGCCACGTATACACGGTGTTTTATAATAACCAATAAATAATCAATGCGTTATCTAAAACTAATTATTAAATTGTGTTTACCCGTAATGTCATTCAACCTAAAATTTTCATGTAAATCATAGACATGATGATGATACTATGATATACATGAAAATTTTGGGTTGAATGACATTACGGGTAAACACATTTTAATAATTAGTTTTAGATAACCTATTGATTATTTATTGGTTATTATGAAACACCGTGTATAATAAAGAACAAGAAATCTCGAAATTATAGAACAAGTCAAAAACACAACGAACTAAAAAACGTCAGCGCGTGAGTAGTCAATTGACGTATGTTTGAATTTACTTTACGTTGTAAATTATGAAAGAAGTTATGAATAACACAATTTATATGTACAAATAAATTTATGTCCATACCTACATAAAATCGACTCAATTCTATTTAGGCAAGCAAAGGTAACAATAACCATGCCTATATTTTATTTGGTTTTGTTTCTGTTACTTTCACTTTTATATATGCATATAATTATGACGTAAATCAAATCTTTTTTAGTCATGGGGCGATTTTCGACATGGTCCTTTCGTTACATCATAGGCTCTAATCAAAGCAACAATAGGTACTTGCTAAGGTAGGTATTTGCTAAGGGTGAGTACAGACTTGAGCTCACTAGTAACAGAATAAGAAGCTGCTTTATCACCGTTTCCCGAACTGAACTACACTTTTTTTTTTTTTTTTTTTTTAATAATAATAAATATATTTATTTTCCTTCCACATTACAATGTTTCAAACAAATATGTTAACAGTGCAGTATAACGTGGAAGAACAGGAGTCCAAATAGGTAAACCCGTGCTATGGATCTCCTGGTCTCCACCCCCTTAGGACTTATTACAAAAGAAATGTACCTAGTTACCACTTATAAATACATGGTGTGTGAAATTATTTAAAAATGTATAAGTGTGTGTGGGTGTGGGAGTATGTATGAGTTTGTGCGTGTGCGTGTGTATGTGTGTGGGTGGATGTGTGCAATCGTGCGTGTGTATGTTTATGTTTTTTTATTAAGCGCCTCCATTGTCTGAGACCACCGGGTGTTGATTGGGAGATCTGGGAGTTCGATTCCTCATGAAGACAGAAGTTTTTCTGCCCGGTTCGGTTGGTGGTAGGGCTTCTGAGCCTTTTTTTTTTTCGAGGGGAATGCGTGACCGCACCGTACTCGCCGTTGGCTAGACGACGAGCGTGTGTGGGGCTCTCCCGGCAGAGAGCCGGGCCTACCCACTAAACCCCCCGGTGTTCTCCCTGCCCTTATGGGCGCGCGTGATAGGGTCCACACTGCGACTACCACTATCGACGCGAGGGCTTCTGAGCCTGGCTAGCTACCAGGTCTTACCTTAGTTTGTCGCTATAATAACATGTTAATAGCATTGCTGTATTCCGACAATTAGAGGTAAGATAGCCAATTCTTTAGTTGTTAAGGAGTCGAGGGGAGGCTCGCTTAAACGTTCGACCATATCATCACTTATGAGGTGAGAAAGAGGCCAAGAGCTTCCCCGTCGTATGTAAAAAAAACGAGCACCACCCTCGAAGTTTGTTACAGTTTGAGTTTGCAAGCTAGCAAGGTTATTTGTTACGGGCGATTATGTGCAATGCTTTTGCTGTACACAACAGGAAAGCTCTTGGTCTTCATCTTCATCACCTGACGGTAACTGACGATAAGACCGAAGTTGGAAGAGAGCTTTACCTGGAGTCCTTAACCACTGAGGAACTAGCTATCTTACCTTGTCGAAACAATGTTATTAACATTCCTATTATCGTGACTAACTCAAGTAAGTCGTTGATAGCTATCCAGGCGGGCTCAGAAGCCCTTCTACCAGCCAAACCAAGCAGAAAGTCTTCAATAAAGAGGTGATACACGCAAGGGTGTTGGCAACGGTATTGGTGTAATATTAAAACATGAAATCGATGCTTGCTGAAGAAATAGGTACTCTCTAAGCTCGTAATTCAAGTTTTGATCTTGAAGTTAGCCGTCCAACGCAGCGTGCGCGCATGCCTGGTGACGTCGATGACAGCACTACAGTTTAACAATGCATTGTAAAACTGTGACAACACGCAGATTTAAGGGCTATTTTAACACTAAAACTTTGATTACGGACTTGTAACATTTTAACGAAGAGTAAACGCAAAATAGATGGAAATGTTACGGACCATCGTTCAACCATGACACAGGCCATAAGATATTAAAAAGATACTATACTTGTTGCAAAAGTAACAAACATAAATTTAAGAATTGATTTTTAACAAAATATACCTACAAGTTTTATATTTCTGATTTTGAATTTTCTTTCAAAAATGTAAACAATTAAAAAATTGATAAATAAAAAAAATCACATCGTTAATGCCCAACCCATCCATCCAATCCTCAACTGTTTATACTTTCATGTTTATACTCTCATTTATACTTTGCTCAGTAAAAGTAGACTTTACTCATTCAAAGAAACATACCAACATACTATTTGCGAATACTCAATGCCATAATTGATCCAATTTACCTTATTGATTTCATCGTAATCTGCATCAGAAGTCGAGCAAAAGAAATGGCATATCTCGCCCACGAATCATGTCCTGCCCCAACCAGGCCCAGCGCGACCCGTGAGTCACTCGGCCACTGGGTCGCTGCAGACTGCATTCTTATCAAACTGGTTGCAGCTTTGGGCTTGTTGTCCAGTAATTAAGATGTTGCAGTCGAGTTAAGCTATAAAAATACTTTGCTCTCCATAATTAAGACATTATGACTTAACATCACACTGTTTGTATTTCAATTTAATATGAAGTCTTAACACGAAAACAATAAAATGTGTACTTATTATCAAACTTTGTGCATATTTATTTTTACTTTAATATTCTCACTTCAAATCTTCTTAATTTTTTTAAACATCCAAGAAAGTTTATTCGTTAATACATTCGGTTCTGATATGGAGTTCGAAGGCTACCTTGGATATCTACTACTTTATTACCTAAGTCGCCATATAAATAACGACTAGCTTTTCGTTCGCGGCTTCGCCCGCGTTAATATTGTTTTCCCGTGGGATTTTTATATATTCCCTTAAAATAATTTTGTAGCCTATTATATAGAAGACTGTTATTTATACTTAGGAGCTCGAATAATAAATTTCATAGAAATTAGAGCAGATTTTAAATATTTTCCATAGAAACTTTCAACTCCTATTTTGCACCCTAAGGGGGTGAATTCCAATAAACCATGAAACACGTGTTCATTAAAATATTTTTAAGAGCATGAATTTCAAGTTTTATCAAAATCTTTGCTAATTTTAAAAAAATCACAAACTTGCAACCTCTATTTCACCCACTCAGGGTTAAAAAAATCCATTCTTAGTGTGCGTCCGCATTTTGAACTAAAACAACTGTCCAAATTTCACGTTTCTACCATTAGCGGTTACGGCTGTGCGTGCGTCTATAGATGGGAACTTCTCCTTCTATCTATACTATATATAGCTGGATTTGTTGTGTTCCGACAATTAGTGGTAAGATAGCCAGTTCCACAGTTATTGAGGAGTGCAGGTGAAGCTCGTGGCCATCTTCGGTCTCATCGTCACTTACCATCAAGTGAGATGATAGCCAAAACTTCCCTATCGTACAAAAAAATTCTGATAAACACACTCAGTATTGCTACAAAACTTCATAATTTAAAAAATCGAATAGCTTTAATCAAATATAAGATGATAACTCACGATAGGACAGATATATGCATGACTGTAAAACTTTTCTGTGGATCAATTCTTGATTAAAATTTATTTGACACGGATTAAATGAAGCATAATAATTATAAAAATTAAAATACCACCATCAAGATCATTATCTTGCAATATCAAAAAAACATTATTGGAAGAAAATCGCACAAAACTTTGATCGAGGGATATATCCTTTATATTGTTATGATAAAAAAGCACCCTCCTCTCTCATACCTTCATCATATTTTTAACTCCTTATATAGCAAACAAATCGGAAAATATCGTATTACCACTGGCTCACAAGCCGATAAAATTACGCGATTCCCACGACGAGATTCATTCATGAGTAAATGTGGTCGGTTTTCCTGCTTCCTTAGCAGAAAACGAATGGGTAAAAATGAGATTCGGAACGAACGATTTCAGGAATTTACTAAAATTCCTGAAATCGTTCGTTCCTAATGATCTGAAAGAGTGATTTCGGAAATAGTGTTACATTACTAAGCAATATTCCCCTTTAAACCTCTAGGCACTTCTAGACTTCCCGGGACCTGAACCTGGGTCCTTGAGGATCTAGACTAGAGACACAGTACTTAGAGATTGCCTCATATAGTTGAGCGTCATAGATTGCATTAGAAGAGAGCACATCAATAAAAAAGATATTTTTTACTCACAACGCGAAGATATTGGATTTTTAACCGACTTCAAAAAAGGAGGATGTTCTCAATCCTATGCGTATGTTTTTGTATGTTACGCGATTACGTCGCCAATTGCGGACCGATTTTCAAAATTCTTTTTGTATTCGATAGAGTATACTTCAAGGGTGGTCCCATGGTCACCAAAGTTGGGATCTGATGATGGGATCCCATGAAAATCGAGGAAAACCCTTAAATTTTAAGGTGTGTCCAACGTGTTTTGTGTGTATGTTACGTGATTACTCCGCCAATTGTAGACCGATTTTCAAAATTCTTTTTGTATTTGATAGAATTTACTCCTGGGGTGGTCCCAAGGTCACCGAAGTCAGGATCTGATGATGGGATCCCAGCATCATACCAGGGTTTCTTTCACTAAAAAGTTTAAAATAAAAAAGATTTTACAAAAAATAAAAACCGACTTCAAAAACACTGAAAAGTTAAAAATAAGAATGGTTACAGACAACATCACACTTCTATATTGAAGTCAGTGACAAATTTTAACACTTTCTAGGTGATCATCGTTTGGCACCGACTTCAATATAGAAGAGTGATGTTGTCTGTACCTATTCTTATATTATTTTTAACTTTTCAGTGTTTTTGAAGTCGTTTTTTATTTTTTCTAAGATATTTTGTCTCGCATGGTTAAGGGTTTAGTGACGATAAGGTTCGGACGAAGATAGAACGAGATTCACTTGGACTTCTTAACATCTGAGAAACTGGCTATCTTACCTCTAACTGTCGGAACAGAACAAATGCTATGAATATTGTGAACATGGCGACAAACTTAGGTCAAATGGTGGTAGCTAGTCAGGCGGACTTAGAAGGCTTTCCTCTAAGAAACCAAGCAGAAAACTTCTGTCTCGTGGGGAATCGAACCCCGGACCTCCAGATTAATACTGGGTGGTCTCAGCCATTAGCCCATAGAGGCGGTTATCTGAAATAAGAGTGAATAATCATTACGTTTTCATGTCTTCACTACGCGCACACTTTAGACATATTTGCTATTTCAAACTAAAATATCATTGTCCTTAGTATGACATTCAAACTAAAAACTATCGCTTTCAACAATCTTTTCATCGCTTTAATGTTTAGAATTTACTATTCATTTAATCGCAACACAATTATATCAAACGTTCTATAAATACGCATTAAATAAACACAAAATTCAAACACTGAAAACTAGATAAAAAATGTGTAATTGCAAACTTGGAAATATGGCTCGAGGAATGTGCATCTGATTTGAACGCCTACATTCCGCGAGGCTGGACAAAGTGCAGGGCTGAGATCAAAGCCTCAGAGCCTGTATCTCGGGCGGGCGACTCAGCGCTTTGATCGGAGGCGACTATTCACTGGTCTTGCTCCGGAAAGTACGTGTGCAACTGCACCAGTGTGGAACGATGGGCCGGCTATGAGTTATCGGGTAAATGCAAGCTCATTGAGCACCTAATTAAAGAGATATCATCATTTTCTCATTCCGTGCGGACATTTGCATCCTATTTGATTACTATCTGCCCGGACGGACTTCATTCTGTCAAAAGTCCTTTACTCTGTGATTTGTATGGGAAAAGAAAAGTGTTGTATTTACTATTTTTCGCGCAATTTTTTCTCTCTATACGAACCTTTCTTGTGACTTAAGGAAAATTTGAAAAAAAATTAGCCGAATCGGTCCACCCGCTCTCGAGTTTTGCACGCAACAAATTTGGCGATTCATTTTTAGTTATATAGATGACTAGCTTTCCGCTCGCGACTTCTCCCGCGTTACATATTTTTGTTTTCCCGAGGAAATTTTATATTCTCCCGTAGGAAAAATAATTTTATAGCCTATGTTCATCAGGGATAACGTAGAATTCTCAATGTGTAAGAATTTTTCAAATCGGTCCAGTAGTTTCGGAGCCTATTCAATACAAACAAACAAACAAAGATATATGACAAAGATTGTGGGATGATTTATGGTGTTGGCAAACACGCAGATTTTTCATCTGATGGTAAATAGCTGCAGTCGGCTATAATAAGCTCATGACTCCTGGAAGCTGAGCAATATGCAACCCCTACAAGGGCCATAGTGTACATTGCCAACTTGTGGCATACCCAGTGATTTCACTGGCTGTTTTACCCTTCAAACCGAAACGCAGAAATGCAAACACTGTTGATTTGCGGCAGAAATGAGTAAGATAGAAGTGCCACGATGTCTCATTAACAACAGTAACAACATAAACAAAGATTGACTTAATTCAGATTAGATAGTGATTTTTTACAACTGACAAGCCACCAGCACCTTCGTCTGACCTGATGGTAAATTATGATAAGAGCAAAAATGGAAGCGAACTTAACCTAGTCTTCTCAATAGCCTAGGCGCTGGCCTTTTTACCTCTATTGTCGGAGCACGGCAATATTACAAGTATTGTTATTATGTCAACAAACTTAGATAAGACAATGAATGAATGAATACTATATTGTTGAAGATAAAAATATACAAAAAAATATGATGGAAAAACAAACGAAAACCTTATTGCCAAAGCAGTAATCTCTACCAGGCAATCGATGGGTAGTGGAAATTTTGAATTGTAGAAAGTATAATGACGGGTAAGATATCGAAGCACTTTTATTTTATTTATTTTCATCTTAGCATAATTCTATCCTTACAGTTAAATACCAATACGATAGAAGAACATTATATACTAAATATTAATAACATAGAATTAATAATGTTGTCGTTGTAAATTCGTTCAATGAACAAGAAAAAACATCGATTCTCTCAGCTATTCGGTTGAAATTACGCAGCGCTTGCGTCATTGGAGCGTTTTACTGAAACCTATTTAACCACCTACCAACCACCTACAACTACCACTTACTGAAACCTATTTAAAACTTAACCTTAATATATACTTTGATAATAAATTACATAAAATACTATGGTGATGGTTACTCGTGGTTAGTGGGACCACTAGTGGGACCATGCCCCACTAGTGGGACCATGAGGAAATGTAGTTCCTTGTGGTTCCACTGGCCAATGAGATCACGCGGAATACCACTAATCGTTCCTCGTTGACCTATTTATCCAGGGGGCTTAGAAGGTCTACCACAAAAATTTCAATTTATTTAGCATTGTAAAAGAACATGCAACGTTTGCTTTATTTCAACCAAATTCAATAAAATCTGTAGAGATTTTTAAATTGGATGTTGATAACGAGACATTAACAGTTACTAAAGTTAACAAAGTACAGTTAAAGAATTTAAATGTTTTGACGATTGTTTTGCCAATACAATATAGTATAGTATTCTATAGTGCTCATTTCTTTTTATAATACGTTAATACTACGAAAAGTTTTCAGGCGCTATCTAAAATTTTAAGCATGATGCTGTCTCTATCCAGTCCATTTTTAACAAATGAAACATCATCATGTTGAAACAGTGGCTAATTTAAGACAGCGTTTTAAAACTTTTTGTAGTGGCACCGCACCCACAACTGTAACTATACAAAGAGAACAATTTAGTTAAATAGGATTACACTCAGGTCAGCTAACTTTTGTCCAAATAAATATTCATAACGTCAACATTTTATGTTAAAGACGCAGGTTCGATTCCTGCACGAGTAGATATGTTTTTCTTGTACATATTTATTCACTAGCATTAAAAAATGCACGACTAAATTTAACACCAAATTTTTTAACTTGCCCTTTTTAAAATATACTTACATGTCATGATTTTCTAAAATTATAAGTTAACTAGCTGTGCCCGCAACTTCGTCCGCGTGGAATAGTAACTTTTCGCAGCATTTCGATTATTGTAGGCAATTTTTGAAAGATCTTGATAAAAAGTAGCCTGTGTTATTACCTTATATAATTAGCTATATATTAGTGAAAGTCCCGTCAAAATCGGTCCAGCCGTTCCGGAGATTAGCGGGAACGAACAGCTAGACACACAGACAAAATTTTTTTAAATTGTGTTTTTGTTATTGGTACCCGGTCTATATTCATATCAATTTAGTAAAAACTTGTTATTTTGACATTAAAAACAGACACTTCAATATTTAAATATAATAATTACATTACATCATTCTTAATCTGAGGAGTTCCAATCAAATAAAGCAATACTAATAACGTTACATACAAAGGAAATAATTGAAATGCCAAATGACATTGAGATAGGTAAAAGTGGATAAAAGTCCATGAGCAAAGCAACTGATAGGAGCTAAAGGGGACACTCACATTTGCGGCAGCGGAAATGATGATACGACGAAGAAAGTCAGTACGGAGCGTGACGGAGTTTAATCTTAACATACATTAAAAATAGGGATGTATACATGTGCACAAAAGATTCTATAGTTGCCACAATAAACGAAATTCACATGGCAGCATCGCAGCATCCGCAGCTAACTCGACAATCTGAGCACATTGAAAACTTCACAGTCGGTTTAGCAGCTAAACTGACAAATACGATTACGTGGCGAGCAATGCGGCCAAAAGTTACACCTTACGACCCCGCAATAAGGCCTACAATGTGACCACACGTACAAGGTGTGCGACATGCGCGTACGCAACTTGCGCTTAGAAGCTCAGTGGCTGTTGCATTGTCGCATTTACACGCACAATGGCTTCAAATCTTTTACGGCGAGGATTAAGTGCGTATTATAGTTAGGTACTATTATAATTATATTCTTTGCTATTATAGCAAATGCATAGATTGTATGGGATTATTGTGTTTCGAGCATGCGGCAATCGGTATGTTGTTATCAGTATCCTAAATCCTCCTTATTTTTTTATACAACTAAGTTGGCAAACAAGCCAACTGCCCCTGATGGTAAGTGGTAACAGTCATCTATAGTACATGTGGCTCTTGTAGGATTCGCAGCTAACACTGCAACCTCCACAAAAATGACAGTGTACGTTGCCAACTTGTGACATAAGATGTAAAGTCACGGTGCCCAGTAATTTCACTGCCATATGCAATGCAAGCACTGCAGTTTTACGGCCTCGGAGTCGAGCGGTACGGTAGTAATTTTACTGGAGGTAATTTTACCGGAGAAAGATTCTGTACCAGGGTCGTCTGCTTGGGTACCTCTGTCTTACATGTTTCTGTCGCAAAGCAGCAGTGCTTGCATTGCTGTGTTTCGGTTTGAAGGGTAAGATATGGCAGTGAAATTACTGGGTACCGTGATGTTACAAGTTTGCAACTTACACTGTGGCGGTTGCAGTTTTGCTGCGAATCTCACAAGAGCCACATGTATTATAGGTGACTGTTACCACTTACCATCAGGTGGGCAGTTTGCTTGTTTGCCAACTTATCTGCAATAAAAAATCCGAAAACTGTCAATATGAGTTAGGAACCTATTCATTTACATAAATTTGTACGGAACACGCTGCGCAAGTACAGCTTTCACTTGGCCATATTTTTATTATTTCGACACAGCAAAAAATACGTGTCTGCTGTTTTTTAAATATGATACTAGCAGTCGAATACAGTCCCATATTATTGGCGCAGTGATCGCTCAATTGGTGAAGAAATCGGCGTATGAAAAAAAAGTTACAGTCGAACAAGAACTTCCTTTTTAAAAGGCGCCTGAAGACATCATAATTCATATATTTCATAGTAAACATTCTAGCTGAAACACTTCACTAAAGCGCAAAAAACAGTCATGACCCTTACAGCTGTCCGCAAAATTTAAAGTTTACCAACCTTTGTACCGAGAGGTCGTTTTTATATTCATCAGGATCGCACGCACACGTTCTAGGTTCTGTGATTTGAAATGTATATTGCAAAGTTGCGAATATTCTATTGAATCCATTACAATTTCACCATTTCAATTTCTCAATTTCTATTTTGTGTAGTACATTGGCTTAGCCGTTATTAGCAAGAAAATTTTTTTTTACAATTTGCTTAAAATTTTCGTTAAACAATGCTAGAAATAGTGTACAAACAGTTCAGCATTTTTTTCCAACAAGTAACATGCACATATTATATATATATATTTGAATTATGCAAATTAAAAAAATATATTTTAACCTCTAAATTATGTGTTGCTTTTTATTAATGTCACTCTTTTGAATGTTTCAGGCAAGGCATTTAATATCCTAACACACACAGCAGGGCACAATTTTTATATAGTTCTTTTGGACAATATTCATTTATTAAACTTAACATTAATTTGTATTTCTTATGTTACAGGGTTTCACCATGACATGTCACACTTTACTATTGAACGATATAAGTGCGGTAAGTTGGTTATAACTCACGAGCCGGAATTTCGGCGTAATAGAGCCGTGAGTGTTTAACCCAATATACGCACGGCACATATATCGTACGACGTTTTTCAAAACACTTGTGAGAAAAAATTCTAAAAAACTGATTTTTTTGAATAAATAACACGAATCATTGTCAATTTGTAGACAAAACCAAACAATGGTATAAAAATAATAGTTGAAAAATTATGTAGATCGCTGATGTCTTTTATATTACCTCAAGCTTTTAAGAAATATAGTACATTACTGGAGCGGCCGACCAGTGCAGCGTTGCCGGCCTCTGTAATGCGTGCCTCGGCTATAACACACGTGTTTTATGAGCTGCTTAATGTATCTAAAGCCAGTGTAATTAGATCCACTTTACGAGGTAGTGTGTTATAAACATAAATAGCGTATTTGACAAAGCAGGTACATTGTGTGTTAGGTCATTTGCCAATTCAGTGTCACTGTCAAATTGTCATTTCCATTACTGCTATAACAAAACTTAACTACTTACCTAACTAGTAATGAATTTAAGGTGAGCTGGCAAACGAAGTTAGCGGATAGAGCTAGTCTCTACACATTAATAACCTCATCCAGAACATTCTAACAAAACATGGCGTAAAGAAAAAAAATTAAGTTGTCAAGTTTTATTGGCAGAAGAAAGATCATTAATGTCATACATGTTAAACTTATTTATGTCATGTGCATATTTGGCAAGCATTCGGTATTGGAGCGATGATCACATCTGTAAATACCAGATTCGTTCATGTTCATACGTCAATGTATCGACTTGAATTGTATGAGGCGCAATGAATGTATGTATGTATGCAAAAAGGAAACTATGAACTATTAAAGCGATGTCACATGTTTTTGCAGCAAGCCACTGAACAGAAACACCGATGACACTGGATATACGTATACTCATATATACTGACTTCTGGTGGACAGGTATATTCAGGTATATTTTGACTTGTAGAAAATCATAATTTAGCCTTTGATATATCAATCAATCAGTACACACACACACTCACAGTTCATATATACGTCCCCACCGAGGGGCTGGTGCCTTTTTTTTTTCTCGGGGGGAAATGCGTACCGCACCGTACCCGCCGTTGGCTAGACGGCGAACGTGTGTGGGGCTCTCCCGGCAGAGTGCCAGGCCTACCCACTAAAACCCCCCGGTGTTCTCCCTGCCCTTATGGGCGCGCTAGGTAAGGTCCACACTGCGACTCCACTACCCACGCGCCCGGGCAAGCCCGACCCACCGGTCGGGCTATCGCCAAGGGGGGATTGCCCGAGAACACCAGGGCAATCCCCAGACGGAGGGCCTTACGGCAACGTGCACGGGGCCAACCGTGCACGAAGGCCTCCACGGCAGGGTAATTAGACGGGCATCGCTTGTGCGAATGCCCGCCTTCTCCTACCTATCCGTCTGCGACGGATGGGAGCGGCTTGCGGATCTGCCTCCCGCTCCCTCTCCGCGGCCTCCTTCTGCACCGAGGGTTTTCATTATTCTTAACTATTTTTTTAAATATGTAATGATTTCTAAATTCAACATTTATACGTAGTTATGACCAGTCAGTAAAGTATTCTTTGACTTAACAAAGTAAACATAGGTTAATAAAGTTGAAATCTTGAGACTTGTATTTGCACACATCTTAATAATGGTTGGGGTGTGTGTACATACAAGGATTAATTAATTTAGTTAATTAGATTCTTGGTTGAAGATTTTTATGTTTTTTTTGACGTCAATAAGTGCCTGTAAAGGTCTATATTGAATAAAGATTTTTGAGTTTGAGTTTGAAATTTCGCCGGGTGGGATGGATGGATGGATGGAAGTGAGGCGGTACCCATGGACCAACTCGATCACACAACTGGTTGTGCGATCATTTCATAGTTCGATTAAGATGGACTTGTGGCACAACCAGTTGTGTCATGAAAAATTATGCTAAAAACACTATTATACCAAATCCCTAAAACTATTCAAACTCTAATAAATGAAAAGGTCTACGTAAATACATAGATAAGTTTCAATAATTAATTTAACATTTTTAATGAAAAGACCCTGTCACAAATATAAGATTTCCTTAATTTTATTCCCAAATATTTACAACAATCTTTAATCGATTCAAAGGAAAAGTAAAACATTTATTTTTCAAAACTTTTATACCTACCTACTTTTATACCAAACGTGATCTATGAATGATTCTATTTGATTTATTCTCATGATATTAAACCCAATTTTAATTTAGTTATATCTCACTAGCTGATCCGGATACGTGCGTCACTGATGCTGTGACCAAGAGTTACGTTGGATCAATATTATACTAAACTCCCTTATGTAGTCGAAATAAAATATAATATACAAAACACAATACAATACACATGTTACGTGAAACAGACTGTACTTAGCATAAAAAAATCTGAACGCCATCTACTGGATAATTATTAATTACCCATTACCCTACCTAGATAACTAAGTGTATTATACCGATAAATTAACTCACACCGTCATCTATTTAAACTTATAAATAATTACAAACCAAGCAATTTACATAACATTTTGAGATCAATAGTCGAGAGAGAAACTATCCTATCTTTTAACTAACTGGACCAAATTATATTAAAGCAAACTAAATTTTATGAAAATCAATTAAGAAGTTTTGCACTATATCCCGGCCATTCCGGAAAAACATCGAGACTCGAGATTTTTATATATAAAGAAAGATAGATTGTATTAATAAATAAACAATACATTTATTTACAAATTCTAAGTCGCAAAAAGCGTGTGTAACGCAGTATGTATCGCAGTTCCTTCACCCTACACTGGTCCGGGCGGCTCTTAGATGCAAAATATTTTAGTGAGCCGAATCTTTTTCAATAAATAACTATAAATATCACCTCAGGCGTTTCGTAAACTTCGTAAGGAGGACAAGAAATAAAGTGTACAGTTTATTGTAGGCAAATCTAGACAATAAACTATTCTAATACGCCAAAAACGAAGATATGTAGAGTGAGTAATTATCCAGTAGATCAGTCATTAACTATGTAGAATGCAAAATATCAAGGGCTTCATAATCTTATACCTTCAGGAGGTATGAGATTCCCATTCATGTACAGATTCAAGTCGTACATGTGCAGAGTCTGGAACGAACTCCCAGCAGGCGTAGCACGGGCTGCCAAGAAATTTGTGATAAGACTCAATGACACTAAACCCTTGAGGAGCGTCAAGAAATTTTTATCACATCAGTCACTGAGGCTGCGTTCCGAAAATCAATAAGAGTCACTATTAGCGCGCTCAAACGAGTCCCGAAATGTTGTGAACGCTTATGTTAGCCGGCATGAAGAACCACATGACGCCATCGTTAAAGTCATACGCCATCGTGAACTTACGGCGCTAATGCTCTGGAGTGAAATCACTCTAAGCGAACTGTCAGTCTGACGTTTGATAATTGTGTTTTCGGTTCAAAATGACTGTACCTGTGCTGGATGAGCAGCGGGGAAACAATGTTGTAATTAAAATCTACAAAACAAAAATACTGAGAAGCAATCAAAAGCAAAATGACTTACTCAAACCAAATTTTTTACTCGACATTTGGTTTGACAAATTGATACGCTAAAACCCCGGAGCGGAATCGTAAGCATGCTGATAGCGCTGTTAGCATTTTTAGTGTTCTTTTTAATTTGAACCAGGCGATTATAATCGTTAGCACTGTGAGTGCTGTTATCGGACCACCAGCCTCAATACGCGCCGCCGTGCTACACTTTAAGACATAGAGATTATGTCACTGAAATTGTGAGATAACGCGTGACTCGAGTCCCGTCTTGGCAGCCCGTGTATTTCCTGAGTGCTACGATATGTCCTGCTTCAAAGGCGGCTAAATTTTTTTACAAATAAAAATACCGACTTAAAAAATGCCAAAAAGTCATAAATAATATAATAATACATGCAAAATCACATTTTTATTAATGAACTTGGTGCCAATTTACAGCAAACTACATTAATTGTTTTTTTGCTCTTAATTGTTTATATTTTTTAACTCTCCAGGTGATCATTTTTGGCACCGACTTCAACATCAGACTGCGATATTGAATATATTGTTATATTATTTATGAATTTTTGGTGTGTTGAAGTCGGTTTTACTTTTTGTTTAAAAAAATTCAAAATTTAATGCATGCTTATTAGAATTTGAGCTAAGGCAAGCACCAGAATAACATAAAACGAATTTCACTCTAAAAAGTATTTAAAGAATTATTCCCGAAGTCCTAACATACCAGAAATCTTCCATTATCAGCTCAGTAACATGATATGACTACCAGATGCATATACCCGAATATCTTCAGCAAAAACATGAAACACGTTGGACGTGCTAATGAAATTAAAGGGTTGCCCTCGATTTTCCTGGAAGCCCATCATCAGATCATGACTTGGTAACAATGGGACCACTTCGAGAGGATACTCTTTCGCTTACAAAATGAATTTTGAAAATCGGCCCACAAACGACCGAGTAATCGGTGAATAAGATACAGTCAATGGAGCTTCCCCCTATTTGGAAGTCGATTAAAAGGAGCACTTTTCTTCAGATAGACAGTCACTGAGCTGTAGCCTGGTATTGCACATGTCCATGAGCGGTGGTTACCACTTACCATCAGGTGAGCCACTGGCTCTTCTGCCAACGATGGCAATAAAAAATCAGGCTACGTGCACCAAGGGTTTTGCTCAAACTTATCTATGTTCCTAACAATGTACATATTTTCCTTCGCACATGCTATAAGACCTTCATCATCATCACAGCTCGTATACGTCCCCACCATGAGGCGAGCCTACTCTAAGTTAGTGTTTAAGCCTTAGTCAACCACGCTGGCCCAGTGCGGATTGGTGGACTTCATATACACCTTTGAATTTCTTCGCAAATGTATGCAGTTTGTCTCACGATGTTTGCCGTAGTGACGTCGGACAAATGTACATATGAAATTCGAAAAACGAAAAACACATTGGTACATGGCAGCATAGAACCCCGGTCCTCCCATTTTGAAGGCCAGTGCCGAGTTCACAGCATCAACGACACTCTATAAGACTTTTTTTTTTTTACGAGGTGGAATGCTGTTGCGCACCGTACCTGCCGATGGCTAGTCGACAGGCGTGTGTGGGACTCGCCCAGCTGATTGCGGGGCATACCCACTAAACCAACCTCGATGTTCTTCTTGTCCATAGTTGGGTGATCCGGGGTCTGGGTAACCCCAATTCTCCGAACCACGCTCTATAAGACCTACTTCTTGCCAAATTTCACGATTCTATGTCAACGGGACGTACCAAAGGATTCGATTCTCGTGTGAAATCGCAAAGTTAACGAAAATATATGACTTAAGCGGTCATATCTTTTGGTCGTATAACTTACAAGTAGGTACAATTTTTTTTACAACTGAGAGACCGAATACCCAAGTATTCGATATAATAATTTCAGTTTGATATCTCTTCGCTTTCCTGATAAAAAAGATCTTGACGGACACACGGAAAACATAGTGATCCTATAAGGGAACCCTACAAATAAACATTATTAAACTCCTAGACAAATAATTATGAAATGAACGCTGAAATTTAGACAGAGTGCACTTACTATCGAGCGTACGTGCCTGAATCGGTATCTCGGCGTGCAGGCTTTCACGGGTAACTGGGTCGCAGCCTCCGGCGAGTGGGCCGGTGCTGAAGTCTCAAACGGCTAATTTAGGTCAAACGACGCTGCAACATCAACTTATTCCTTTGTTAATCGTTCTGAACATAACTTATATAAGGGTGTTTCTCATTTTTACGAGAACTAATTTAACTTGACTATATTATACTAGTTTCTACCCGCGGCTTCGCTCGCGTTAAATTAGGGGCAACACGGTTCCCCTTTCCTGATTTAGAACACAGAAGAGAACTCGGAACAGAATATTATTTTAATACGCTACTGTAGACGATATTATATGTCTTTCCAATTTTGCGGAGAGTCTCACACACATTTCCATCCCCTATTTTAGGGGCTGGGGGAAGATTTCCAAAAAAAAATTGATGCACGTTTTTTTTGTTAGTCACAAATAGTCCGCATACCAATTTTTAGCTTTCTACCTTGAACATTGCGGAATGCTCCATACAAACTTCCACTCCCCATTTTAGGGAAGTGGGGGGGTTAGAAAGAGACCGTTATGCCATGAAAGACGGACAAACAAACAGACACACACATACACTTTCCCATTTATAATATTAGTATGGATAACTGTTTCTTTTTGGAGCGAAAACGAATCCCTACTATCCCTAATCCCTACTCCCTACTCCGATATTACATATAACAACTATAGATATACTACTAGATAGCTAAAGTTTTTTGAGGCTTTAATCTCTTTGATTTGCTTTTAATCTCGAATTTTAATGAATTTACTAGGTTATAGTAAAATATAATGGAATTACATCGGTTTATTAAGTACATAATTTTAATATTTCATTAAAACTATTAATTATATCAACCTAACTACCTCAGTTGTGACTACCGTCGTTTTGAGATTTATATCGGACGTTTTCGCTTATCAAATTCTACCTGAGGCATTGTACCACTAAATCTGGCATGTGCTTGCGATATAGAAGACGGAAAAGTATACTTTTTATAAGCGTCCTATAATGCCATTACAAAGGATATAATTGGGGTAAATAGCCCGTCAATCGGCCCCGCCGCTGCGTCCTAAGCAAACAGGAGTGCTACCTACGAGGGACTTGCTGGTTGACACTTGCGTGTGATATTTACATTTCGTTTTCTCGTATAAGTAATAGTTGCTGCAATTTAGCAGTATTCTGATATCAATCGTTTGTAGCATTAAATTTCGTTGGACTTTTTGAGACACGTTGGACACTTTTTTTCGGGTGTAAGAAAATTATCAACAGCTTAAGTAGTTGCAGAGCTGTTAACGATATTGACGCAAATGTTGACATATTTTTCGACTCAATCAATTCTATTACCGGGGCACTATCTAAAACTGCCAGATAGATATGCACTATACACAATTTCATTTAAACTCTTGATACTTATATATGCGGTAGCTTATCAATAGCTTTAAGATACGTATTATAAGCCAGTGTTAATTTAATTTTTAATAAGCTGTTAGCTATCCCAAAATGTAAAAATAAATAAAAAATAAAATTTATCAGATGTACTGACATTTACAATAAGCTATATCGTTTCATTACGCAATAGCATTAGTTTACATTGTAATTATTTTGAATACATCATAATTTGAAATCAATTCACCCGAGATAGGCCCAATGGCCTCCCCAAGGATAAACTCCAAGTGTTGGTATGATTTAAATAAATCATTGACTTTGTGAAAACCATTCCTCTTATGGGCTCTTTAAGCTTATGAAAAAGCAAATCGGTAACAATGTGTATGTCTTTGTTGTAGAGAGCTATATACTTCCTCAGACCAAATAAAAAAGTACTTTTTTATTTGGTCTGAATATACTTCCCCATAAAAAGGCTTCTATTTATTTATCTGAGCAGATATTTAGATATTTAGACAGATATTTAGATTCGATGTACTAAAGTTTCTTGAATAAAAGCATAATATTTAACCTTGTATAGTGTCTTTCATGAAGTATCATAAAAAAAGAATTGCAACCATCGCGACGCCGAATAATGACTGTGAATAAATGAGCGTTATCATAGACTACACAAAGCGGGGTTCACACGTGCGTGGTATGCGTTCCTTTCTCACGTGTGCGCTACGGTCCGGCATTCGCAAAAACTTGTGATTTATTGCCGGACGGGGCCAGTGATGGCCCATTTACCATGCTCTACCAAACTAATAATGTAAAGCTTCACTTGTAAAAATTAAAAACTACCTGTGTCTTGAAGTCCTATTTATTTATGGTCCCGATTTCGACAACTCTAACATAGATGTCGTCCTCAACGTTCCTGAGTTACACTAAAATACCTTGACTTTCCTCAAGCCAATTTGAAAATTTTCCTCAACTGCTGTACTATTCGCTCTGCTCAGTTGTAGAATTCACATCCACTTCAAACCCGTGAGAGCAATTGTATAGCCGCGTTTCATAATAAATTAAAAGCTTTGAGGCCAACGCAGATAACCGTTGGTCCTCTTTAAGTCTTATTCGCACGAGCAATTAAAAAAGCGTTGCGTTAAATCCCGGCGTTGGCGCTTTTATAACGTTTAGTATACGATACGATACTCTACACTCAACGCCCAGCGTTGAAAATGCAACACTGCTCAGTAAAACGCGTTATAAAATATGTTGTTCTATTTGAACGCTTTATTAATGGACGTTAGAAAAGCGCTCGTGCAAACGGGCTCTAAGTGCTCGATAGCTCGAGAGCTTTTTTACCAAGCAGTGTTGTTTTTTAAACGCTGAGCGTAGAGTAATTTAACGTAATGCTTTTTTAACGCTTGTGCAAATGGGGGCTTGTAAATTTCGGTAGTCTAGCGCGACTTTTGCACGACCGACTTTAAGTCTGCGTGTTGTCTATCGCATTCTGACCAGAATTCTGTCCAGAACGAAAACGTTGGAACCAAAAACGCACAGTGTTTTCTTTTGCGGCACCGTCGCCATACACATCATTAATCCTTCGAGCCGTTTCTGCAGCACGGTGGAACGTAAATAACGCGATATTTCAAGTTTTCCATTTTGTAAGCTGAGTGACGCAAAGAAAAAAAAACAATTGAGGAAAAACAAGTGAATTATAATTTTTGAAACACAAATACATGAGTAAATAGCTGTATAAATTTAAATTTGGAATTCCTAACCATAGAGGAGATATTTGTGATCAAAGTGGCCAGTACGGCAAAACGCCAATTTCATATGTAGGGATCTAATATATATTAATACATCAGTTAGGTATACCTTAATTCCGCATTGCTTACTATTATAGATATACAGTCTAAAATTAATCTAGTAACTTAACTTTCTAGCAACACTGCTGTCACGTTCAGTGTTAAAATTTCGTCTAGCTTAAAACAAACAAAAATTAAGAAACTCTTCATTTTTTGTACTTTGTTAAGCCAAAGAAGACTTTATACACTATTAAAAACTACGCATCAACATCTTACGTATCAATTTGATTACATGCAGATTGAGAGTGAAGTCGGTTACAACCTTGCTTCAACCTCCTATTATTTAATCACGTAAGTACCATCGAGTGAGATGAAGGTCGGCAGCTTCCCTTAGCGCAAAACTAGGTTGCATCTCTGCGAATGATCACTTAGGCTAAAGTATACCACTTACATTAAAAATACGGTTATACGTAATAGAGCTAGGGAAATGGCATGTTATACTTTTCATTTAGAACTCATCTCGAAATTTTTATTTAAGGATTTTAAGGTGCATATTTACGTCACACACACATACAAAATTCTAATTAAACGACACATAATGTCTATAATATAGCTATTCATCTAAAACTTTAAATATGAAGGCAAACACAAGTCGAAAAAAATATTGTGGACTCTACACCTCTGAGAAAATACATTTATTTCATTAGTTTTCTTTAACTTTATAGGGAAGCTTTCGATCTTCATCTCATTTGATAGTAAGTGATGATATATATGTCAATGAACAATAAACAACTGAGGAACTGGTGATTTTAAAATTGTCTAACGAAGCAATATTGTTACCATCATAATGCTAACGAGAAACTTAGGTACAACAAACTTAATTAGCCAGGTGCTCAAAAGCCCTGCCACCTACTAAATCAAGCAGTAAATGTTAGCCCCCAAAGTGAATTGAATCCCCTGCCTCCAGCTCAACACCGGGTGCTATTAGCCACTAGACTACAAAGGCGGCATAATCATACATAATTTTCATAAACAAATCTAATATGCTTCTTAGTTACCAAAGTTTGTCGCCATAATAACAATGTTAATGGCGTTGTTGTGTTCCGACAATAAGAGGTAAGATAGTCAGTTCCTCAGCTGTTGAGGAGTCCAGGTAAGCCTCGCTTCCACCTTCGGCCTTATCGTCACTTACCATCAGGTGAGATGAGGGCCAAGAGTATGATTGTTACGTCTAAAAATATATAGTACTTGATATCATCTTCTGAACTTCTTCAACTAACGTTACATCTATCTATATCTATACAAATAAATAAAATTGAAGTGTCTGTTTGTAATGCCAAAATAACAAGTATTTACTAAATGGGTATGAATGTATATCGGGTACCAATAACAAAAACACAATTTAAAATATTTTTGTTTGTCTGTCTGTTTGTTCCCGCTAATCTCCAGATCGGCTGGACCGATTTTGACGGGACTTTCACTAATAGATAGCTAATTATATAAGGTATAAAATAACATAGGCTACTTTTTATCAACTTCAACAAAAGTTACTATTCCACGCGGACGAAGTCGCGGGTACAGCTGGTTTTTAATAATTTCTCAGAATGTTACCAAACATTTTGGACAAGCCACGCTGCCTTCAATATACCCTATTGGCTGTCCGAAATTAAAATCGAGAATGAAATCTTCACAAACGATTTATTTAGATAAGTAATAACACATTCCTCTACCTGCTGCGTTCGTAAAAAAAATATAAAATGGAAATAATAGACGTGTCATAACGATCCGTAAATATTGAAAAAAAAAAAGTTACCTGTGAGTGTGACTTTTAACTCTTGAAATATACGCCGAGCGAAGTTCTTATTCACCTGTACAGTACCAAATTATTTTCAATCTTATCTGAGCAGTAACACGGTACAAATAGGACGAGGTGAAATTTTGCAATATCAAATGACTTTCGTCAAAAAAAACGAATGCACGTAAATGTAAGGTTTTTATTCCTTATCTGACATTTCGCTATTATGGCATATGGCCGAGTGACGACTACATACATCTGAGAATAAGATTGAGATTGGTTTGGCTGGACTTCTTTTAAGGCATCTGACGCAACGCAGTAATATAATACGGCGCACGATTTAACGAAAAAAACCGAAGACAATAACTAACGTTTTTATTTAAAGGATTTCTTGGTGGCCATAACTGTTTTATCTAACAACTAACGACGACGCATGAAGGACATAGTTTGGGTTCCGTAAGCTGTATGACAAATTTAGAACATAGTATAATCTCTGCACCATCTGTATTATACGAGGAAGTAGCTAAGAATTACAATTCACATTGACATCGTTTAGTTTTTGCATAAAGAGATTTTTGTTTCAATACATTGTCAGTAAAAATATATTCTGTATACCACTTCATACTTCGGACTTATGGCTGTATCTATGCAAAAAACAACTCATTTCGTTCCTCTATAAGTTGTATTTCTTCAAAATACTAGTATAATACTAGGTAGGTAGTTTGAATTTGACAATTGGTTATTATTAAATGAATATTATGTTATTATAATAATTGTGTGCTGTCTGTGGGGCTAGCACGCAGGAGAATCGAAAATCGAATCGAAATCCGAATCGAGGAGTTTGTATGGCAATTTTATTAGTTCTGCTACTCACCGCCGCGCCGTGGCGCTAATAAAATTGCCATACAAACTCCTCGATTCGGATTTCGATTCGATTTTCGATTCTCCGGCGTGCTAGCCCCACTGTTTCATTAATGGCAAAATATCTCATTTTACGAGAAACATCAATAAAGGCGCTACGCTAGTCCCTTGATGGCAAACCCTAATCTTTAGCTGCACACAAAATTCAAAAACTGTATAATTGCCAAGTGTCTGTAAATTAGATGTGTCTTTGAATGTAAAGTTAAATCACATTATTTCATTACCACATATTCACACATACAAGTTTTTTTATACAGCAAAGTCGGCAAACACACAGGCCGATGGTAAGTGGTAGCTCTGTAAGATTTGCCACCCCTACAAGGAGCCCAATCTTAGCCCAATGAATACATTGCCAACTTTTGACATAAGATGTCAAATCACAGTACCTAGTCATTTCACTATTTTACGGTTCAAACAGGAAAACCGCAATGCAAGCACCGCTGTGCGTGCTGTGCCTGTACGTAGGTATAGAGAGACCCACGCAGACTACTCTAGTCTCCTTCTGCAGGCCTAGCACGGCGCGTGAACTACAGAAGAGAAAGTGACTAATCCTCGTCCCGTCGCGCTTCATTGTTATATGAGAGAGCGAGATGAAACATGTTATTTGTCGCATGTTCTGTTTTGTCCACGGTCCGTGCTACGCCTGCAGGAGTATACACAACTTTAGTAAAATTAATTCAAATGAAATTAAAAACTGTTTATTACCATAATTTTACAAATTTTACATATGCAGAGCCGGCTGAATCTTAATGTTAAAGATTTTATAGCATAAAATTAATTTATTATTTAAATGACATTAAGGCCGGTATTATAAGGAGCGGCGTCACCGCGCGGCAGCGCCGCTCTGATGCGAATTGTATGAGATGAAAGAGCGGCGCCGCCGCTACCTTTATAACTCGTCTCATACGAACTCATAGAAATTCGCATTCAGAGCGGCGCCGCTCCTTATAATTAAGTTTAAAGTTATTATTCCGTAACAAAAATATATTTTTTATTAAAAAGTTCAGTTAGTTGATAGGTCATAATGCATGCCCATCCACCAAATTGTCAATATGCATTGTTTTTTCAAAAAAAATTATAATTTGTTTTTTTGATTTGCATGTGATTTTTGCCTTTTATTTTATGTATAATATTTGTGATAAGCAATTCCACAACTATGAAAGGACATATACCCTAGTTCTTTTACCATAGTTATTAGTACATTAAGGCAATTCAAAGAGTATATAACAGTGCACACAAAGAGCTTTGTTTTAAAGACAAAATTTTATTAGTTTTCTATAATTCCTGAAAATTAAAATTTATTAGAAATATATTCATTGCTTTACAAGATTCAAAGAGTTTGTTGTATATTTATTTTCGAGTGGAACAATAGTCTTTTGCAGTCTAATTTGGAGAAATAATCAAATCTGAGAGAATACTGAACCCTCTTGAGTTATCTCGGCAACATATGCCCGGCTCCTAATTGTACTGACATCGAGTGATTCAAGGGACGGTCTCTAAAAAAATGTTAAAAGCATTGCACTGGCCGTAATACCCGGGTGGGTACCTGACGCTCACACAAAAAATATGATTAATGATGTATCGAAATTAGCTGATTCCCAGCCAGGTAGATAGTGGCGATTTTTAACCATTGTCCTTCTGGAGCCATTGCTATAGTGGGACCATTAAAACATGCGTGATTTAAATTTAACATTTTTAATAGTATATATTTATAAAAAAATTGCCTAATAAATTTTTTACATTTGGGGGTTGGAGTTGTTCGCGTCCGTAGGATTTAGCCATCGATGTCCTACACGTGATCCCTGGGGTGGAGCCAAACGAACAACACTATTCCGGTGGTAGGCGTTCTTTCACCGTGGCTGGTCACCACCAATCGGTCTCGAGTCTCGCCGCCAAACGATCGCGTTCCGGTGATAAGTCCGGTGAAGCCACTAAGGAACGGGTCTAAGCAGCTGCGTTATACAAGAAAGCCGGATGTAGCGCCTGGCTCTGGAGTAGGCTAGCCACCCATGAAAGGCTGCCCCACCGCCTTGCGAAAAATGCCGGAGGTGCTCCATCGGGCCGTGTCGAGAACCGGATGAGAACCATTTCCGGAGGGGGAGGGGGGGGGGGCTTATGTCCTCGCGTCTTCGGAACTATGACACAAATACTGAATAACAAGGAAAATTCTGTGGAGTTAATTAATGCAATAAATACATATAAAATCTTAGAAGCTGGATTGAAATTTGCAATATCGCTGACCCGTAGTCGCAGAAACATAGCATCTAACGTACGATCTACTAACCACCGCTGCGGGGAAGGATACTTACTAATCGTATAAAAGAAAAATAAACCTATAACTATTTATTTGTGTACTTCATTGCCCTTATTATTTTGTACCTGCTGTTAACCTAATTTTATACCGAGATTGATCAAACAAAGCCTGAACCATCCTGCCCTTGTTTTGTATAGATTTGTAGGCTACCGCTAAGGGTTGTTATCTTTGATTTGTAACACTGATAAGTAAAACATAAGCTATATAACTGAATAAAGCCTATTGTTGAACGAATAAAACCTATAAGGAATAATTTTGTTTTCTTTTCCCAACATTTAATCTATACTAATATTATATTATTATTTTTTTATAATATTATAAAGCTGAAGAGTATGTTTGTTTGTTTGCTTGAACGCGCTAATCTCAGGAACTACTGATTCAAATTGAAAAATTCTTTTTGCGTTGGATAGTCCATTTATCGAGGAAGGCTTTAGGCTATATAACATCACGCTACGACTAATAGGAGCTGAGCATCAATGACAAATGTTGCAAAAACGGGTAAAAAATACTGCGAAACGTAGTTCGCTGCTAGTTTGCACTGCACAACTAGTTTTATCATATTTTCACAATTTAGCAAACCTTATTACATCTGGCGAAATCGGTATCGTCATACTCCCCTTTAGAACCCAGTCTAAATGGAAAAAGGAGAATGTGGAGATATCGATTGGCAGAATGAGACGAGATGCGTCATTTTATCGCATCCTTGGCGGCTGATGTATTTCAAGTCCAAATGCCGTCAAGGTGATACAGCAGGCTATTGAGTTCTTCGTTCCGCCCACTGACATTGGTTTAAGCTTCAAAACTCGCCCCTAGTATAACGCTCACTGCGATCATGCAAAGCAAGTAGCTAACCAAGCCTGGGCTGACGTTAGAGCCCGGAAAGCATCAGCCCCCGTAGCACGTCCACCAAAACACGATATGATAGAGCGATTTATCGCGGTGAACTGTCAAATTACGACGAAACCCTATTGTCTTTTGACAGTTCACAGCGATAAACCGCTTTATCATATCGTGTTTTGGTGGACGTGCTAGGGGGGCAGATGTCAGTGTGAAGAAGAGGCGTTCAATCTTGCCACTAAGACTTGCAAAAAAGCAATGCAGAAAGCTCGCTTCGCCCACATTGACTATATCGGGAACAAACTATGACTCTGTACCCTTCTGGGAGTAGAGAGTTTTGGTCTCTTGCCAAATCTGTCGAGGTGAATTTCCTCCATTAATAAAGCTTCACTGGTGCAAACTGCTAAGCAAAAAGCAGATTAATTTGTTCGCATCAATATTTACAACAAACTCACATCTTGATGCAGATAGCAACGTTCCGCCAACGCTACCTTCTTGCGGATACACTATGCCGAACATTGAATCCACCAAAAAACTGTCCTTAGGGTGTTGCGCACTTTGGATATGAATAAAGCCAGTGGCCCAGCGATATTACTGAGGATATGTGCGGCCTAATTGTAGCAAGACCAAGACTGACCCATTCATGATTTGAGCAATAGTATTGCTCAAATATTGCACGGGTCAGTTTTGTTGTTGGTCTAAGTCTCGTTCTTGCAGCAGGAGTCTCGCAGGACTGCACGACCAAGACCGATTTTGGGCACGCAAGTTGCGACTGATTTAAAAGTGTCAGATCTTTTCAGAGTATGAATATACTCTAATTGTCACTCCGGACGCTCTCTTTGTCTCCTCTTATTAGCACAAGTGAAAGAGCATAAGGTTTAAATCAAAACTAAATTTAGTCGCACGCACGCACAACCGTAACCGCTAATTGTAGAAACGTGAAATTTGGGCTGTTGTTTTAATTCAAAATGCGGACGCACAGTAAAAAATTAATCCTGAAGGGATGAAATAGAGGTTGCAAGTTTGTATGATTTTTTTAATTAGCAACGATTTTGATAAAACTTGACATTCATGTTCTTAAAAACATTTCATTGAATACATGTTTCATGGTTTATTGGAATTCGCCCCTTTAGATGCAAAACAGGGGTTAAAAGTTTCTATGGAAAATATTTAAAATTGCTTCAATTTCTATGAAATTTATTATCCGAGCTTCTAAATATAAATAACAGTCTTCTATATACTACAAAAGTATTTCCTTACGGGAAAATATAAAAATCCCACGGGAAAACAATAATAACGCGGGCGAAGCCGCGAGCGGAAAGCTAGTTTGTAATTTCAAAAGGCCTTACATTTAAATAGTTACGCATTTTATTCATTAATTTATTTATTAATAAAAATGAAATGTATGTCCATTCATCAATCGTGTGTATCGCTTGCTACCGTCATTTGGTTGACTTACACATCGGTACTCGTATAATTACTGTTGTGAAGTTGGAGCGAATTCGGTAACATTAGGTGCAGCATTTTCAGATACAACGTGCAGTTATTAAGCACTTGTTTAAAAAAAGATTTACCCCAAAAAAGATTCATAGAACACTGTAAAAAAAGTTAATTGATTCTCTGTTTAATTTGTAATAGTTGTATAACGTATAGTTATTTTCAATTCTATCTTAAGGTGTCGAAGCATTCCTATATTGATGCGGTAAATCACGACGCCAGCACTACACAGGCTTGTATTAATACGGAGTATTTATCTATGTGTTCAATTTGCCGAGTGATATATGTGTGTCTACAACCAAATTTATGACTAGATACGGTGTTCATTTAAGTTTCATTTTAACTGTCGTCAAGTTTTTTTACATATCCGCGAGTATGTTCGCTTTGCCGATGCTTGTTCCTTTAATATTGTAAAAGTGGCAATGATATAATTTTAGATGCCTGGAAATAGTGATAAGGACAGGGTGTACCAGGACTGAGCCCCTGACCTCCTGATTAGAAGGCCAGTGCCCAGTCCAGAGCCCCACCAGTCCACAGCGCCAGTGACGTTCATATGACGAATTTTATAAAATGTACATTTGTCCGACGCCCCTATGATGAAGAAAAACATCGTAAGGCAACCTGCATACATTTGCAAAGAAATACAAAGGTGATTTGGTCCGCCCCGGGTGTCATCTGTTTGGGGGTGACACCCGACAGTAGAAATAAAAATTGTACAAATGATTACAATGTTTATCAATACGACACGTTTTGACGACACGTTTAGCGCAGAGGTCGAGTGATCACCTACTGCGCAACGGGTCGCGGGTTCGATTCCCGTACGGGACAAAAGTTTTGTATGTCCTATAGAAATTTGTTCCGGTCTGGGCGTATGTGCATGTGATATTCTATGTTTGTAACTGCGCCCACGACACAGGAGAAAATCCTAGTGTGGGGCGACTTTTTTTTTAAGAGAAAGAACTATAGAACTACCACCACCCATGCCACCCATGCTAGCTACGCCACTGGGTAATGCTACATGCAACTAACGCTCCCCGGGGTAGGTCGCTCGTCTTGTGCTCCATGACATAGTGTCATGTTTGAATATATTTAAATATCGAATTAAAAGACATCACGCGATGAGCATCGATCGTCTTGTGTGGTAGACAGTCACCAAGAGACAGCCTAAGAGCAATGTTGTACCAGTTTACCTGAAGAAATACACATCAAATATGAAGAAGTGAAAGAGTTTATTTGAAAATCTAGCGCGCGTAGGGCTCTACAGTACCGTGACTTTACATCTTATGTCACAAGTTGGCAACGTACACTGTGGTTCTTTTGGGGGCAGATTTGCTGCGAATTTCACAGGAGCCACATGTACTATAGGACTGTAGTATTATATTATCTGTGCTATAGGTGACTGTTACCACTTACCATCTAGTGGGCAGGTTGCTTGTTTGCCAACTTAGTTGTATAAAAAAAGCTGCGTTGAGTTTAATATGTTTTATTAATATTTTGAAATGCAAATTTTTCAATGGCGTCAATTTGCTTCAATATTGCTCTTCAATTATAACTTGTTTTCTGGTTATAATACATATATAGTTTAGAATAGTTTAGATTGATCCAGAATAAGAAAAGAATATTCACTTTTATTCTGGTAAGAGACACAATTCAAATTACTGCATAATAAAATGTGAAAAATAATTAAATACTATCGCAATGAAATTTATTAGTCGCATGGTTAATATATGAACGTTATTGCAAAATTATAGACGACAAAATGCATCAGTGGAACTTTATATATTATATTATTTAAAAATACAAACTCATTTAAACAAGATATAAAAAACAAAACTAATTAATTCAATTACATAGTTTTGTTTCGAATCAAAATACCCATCTAGGTATTAACATACTGCAAAACCTCATAAGTTGTTATTTCGCAACAATATGTTTGTTTAATTATTAAAGTATTCTTAAACTGACATCAGATCTTTATTTTCTTTAATATTTCTACAATTTTGTAAGATAATTCTTAAGTTCGTAACGAAGGGAAGAGTCGTTCGAGGCGGCTGTAACCCGACACCAACAGATGGCACGCTCCACATACTTCCGAAAAATGAAAAAAAAACCGTGAGCTTATGACTTTAAACAATATCAACTGGAGCGCTACGAATCTATCTTTTCGGGACCCGTATATTTTGATCAACAAACTTTTAATTTTGGCGCATTTATTTAATTTTTTCGAATGAACAAACAGAAATATTAAGTTAATTACATCTAAATAAATACTATTGAACAATTTTTGGCAAATGTTACAAGTTTTAAAACTACAGTGAAATGGTAAGAACCTTGAATTATCAAATCCTGGATCCGCCGATACCTCAAACACTTCCCTTAACTTTTCCAATTACGGAACCCCTCTCGTGAATTACACAAGAGATAAATAAAATATGTTTCCATAACCATATAAATAATAACAACATTCCCACCATCTAATTAACAGCCGGCCCAATAAATATAACAGTGATCACGATTTATTCTATGTCAGAATTAGCATAACATAAGATATAAAAACGTGCATGTGCCGCAGATAGAGTGTACGCCGTACGGACCGCCATTTTACTGCGGCGAACGTAATAGTACCGGAAAACTTTTATGTCGTCCATGTAAACACGTACCATACATACATGCACCATGCCACCATAGTTAATTTAACCGCCTCCCTGGGTTAGTGGTTGAAACCACCGGGTGTTGGTCGGGAGGTCCGGGATTTAATTCCCCATGGGGGCAGAAATTTTTCTGCTCAGTTTAGTTGGTGGTAGGGTTTTTCTAGCCCGCCTGGCTAGCTACCACCGCCTTACCTAAATTTGTCGCCATAATAACAATGTTTATAGCATTGTTGTGTTTCAACAATTAGAGGTAAGGTAAGGTAAGTAGAGTTGTGTAACTCAGGAGTGATTGATTCAAAAGATATATATCTGACGCAAGGAGTGATTATATCAGTATATCACTTCAGTTTCAAATATATCAGTAGCTCAGTATCTCTTTCACTCGCCTGAGATGTCCGAGAGCATTGAAACCGCGTTGAATCAGTTACTCTTCTCTTTCACTCGGCAGGATTTTATTAGGTGACTGATTTTTCATATTCACAACAGTATTAAGAAAATTATTCGAAGCATATAAGAATACAAATTAATTATAAATCTCTTTATGGATGCTAAACTCCAAATAATATAAATAAGTTAATAAAATATAATTAAGAAATTTAGACACAGAGCACACATTCATTATATCACTGATAAATTAAAGACACACGGAGTCACTGAGTTAATGATCTAGATAAAGATATAAATGATATAGTGATATAAAAGAGTGATATATATCAGCAACTCCAAAAGATACATATCTCTCTTTTGCTCTCAGTGATATGCTCTGCACAAGTCTAAAGGTAAGGTAATTTCCTCAGTTGTTGAGGAGTCCAGGCGAAGCTCGCCTTCACATTCAGCTTTATCGGCACTTACCATCCATTAACATATATGTAACGCCAATATTACTATCAGCAGGCGTAGCACGGGCTGCCAAGACGGAACTTGAGACCCATCGCCAGTCATTGGCGCCGGGTTAATACACGCCACCGTGCTACTCTTTAAGATATAGAGATTATGTCACTGAAATTGTGAGATAATGCGTGACTCTAGTCCAGTCTTGGCAGCCCGTGCTACACCTGCTGGTTCGATGGTAAGTGACGCAAGACACAGAAAGTAAAAGTTCCCGCGCAACCGACTTAGATTTATTTAGCATCTCCCTCTAGTAGTTAAAAATAATGTATTATTGTACTTAAAACAAAAACAAAAAGTTTCACTTTAAAACATACAGAGGTAAAGTGTGCTTCTTTTTCGAACGCTCGTATACTTGTGTCCTAACCGTGGCAATGTACTTTATCTCTTTATTAAGTACTAGCTGTCCCGGCAGACGTTGTCCTGCCCGATTCCAGCGCCACCTACCGGGTCTAACTTTACGTTTAAACCTTCCTTGAACCTATTCAAATACACACAGAAAATTTCGTAAGAATCTGTCGAGCCGTTTCAGAGTTTTTGCGAGACAAACACACAGCGTTTCATTTTTATATATAAGATTAATATAGACTAAGTATCTCCACGTCACTAATACACTGGATCGGTATGTTATCCTGTTATCGTCTTATTTTCTTCTATATAATAATATATAATCTCGCGTCACGATGTTTGTCCGGGACAAACTCCGAAACTAGGTACTTAACTGATTTTGAAGAAATCTAGCTTAATGTATGTAATTTGGTCCAAATTGATGCATATGATAGTTTTTATTTATTCTTTGCTACAATCTATTTCACGTGACAATATGTTTATGTTAACAACATAAACGAGTTTCTTGAATGTTTCGTGCATGATTAGATAGAACAGTTCATACAAAACAAACGTAGATAGAACAGTTCATACAAAAATGCGCTTGAAATCTGTCACCTAATCGACTATATGTTTGTACTCGCTGATATGTAGTTGAATATGCACGCCTGAATTAAAATTACCATATAGAAAGTACCGTATTTATCGAATTCAACCTTATTCTGCATTATTACGGCAACTATTTTAAGTACAATCGTGGGAAGTTACATCATTTCATACCTAGCCACATATCAAACGACGTTTTAGTAATTGCTACAAGAAAATATCAACTTTATACTCTCAAACATAATGCTCGAAATTGCTCATCGCGTTATCGCTCAAACGCATGAATGAGATAACACATCGTGATACGACGCCCGTGCGAGCGAGACGATTGTGATGTACTGACACTGACGCGAAGCGACATTTTTATGATTAAAATAATTGTTTTTGATTGGTTTTTACGTATAAATCGAATATTTGAATACATGATAAGATGTGGAATGAGTTTACTCACGCAAAATATGAAATCCCGACTTTTTTCTGCCGTTTCTGGCTATTGTTACCACAACTTTTGAATGAGCACTTCGGCATGTTGATGTGCCGACAGCTAATCACTTACTATGGAAAAGAACTGCACGAGTCGCGATTGGGCAGTTCTTCACCGGCCCACTTTTCGAACGTTCATGTGTTATCTACGTTTGGTAGTAAATCAATGATGTTCACCGATTACTCCGCCATTTGGTAGTAAATCAATGGTTTCGTGTATTATATTTTAACATAAGGATTGTTTAGTGTCATTGATCCAATGTACACTCGGGTACAAAATGATCGATAGAGTTATTGGTACAAAAATACGTGTACATTGATTGACAGACTTTATTGACTTAACATTAAGGCAAAGTTGGCTTAATATACATATTTTTAAAACTTTGACAGTATCGATCTTTTTGTACTCGAGTGTACTATGGGCCAGTGGCTACAGTATCGGCGTAGCTAGGTCAGTTAGTTAAACATACATAAAAATAGTAGTAAGTACAACACAAACAGGCCATAATTCCGGATAATTTTAAATAGTAGCCTCAATATTCAGATACGAAGCAACCATGTCGCGATCGACGGGGGGCATTATCACCCAAAACAAACAGCTTTATAATCCGCATCACACAATCACCAATGCAAGACTATGTAGGCCAAGATAGGCGGGGCGTGCGCGAGCGCATTCTTAGCATTACTGATGAGTAGGCTGTCTCTTGCATGCTTTAGTATGGGCGATATATGAAGATATTGGTAGCTAACTGAAATCACTACAATGTCTGATCTTTGTTCTCAGGCATTCGTGAGGAGCGGTATACCCGGTCAGCCCTCAGGAGAATAAACCAAAAAAAAAATAGATTTGATTGTTTATTGATTGTTATCATCACCCTGATCTCTCCTACTCTTCGGTCCATTGATTGTGAACAGAAAATTATCAGCTTGATAATTCGTTTAACCTAACCCACGCAACCTAACCTGAAAAAAATCAAAACTGCTGGTCATTATTACGGCCTATATACGTCTCACTGGGTATAGGCCTTCCTACTCAGAACAAACACGTCATGGGGAGTATGGGCCGTACACATATTGGTGGGTGGATTGGCTACGGTTGCAATAGTACCTGGAACCAACGGTTTGACACGCATCAGGTCTGCTGGTAGAAATTTCATTGGAAATAATCAGAACCATTGTACCTCGATATAATGTATCCAATTATTGTATATAATATTGTTTTGTGTACATTAATATAATAAACAAAAATAAACCTCCTTTTTGTATTCCACTTGACGGTTTTCCGAAATCCCCGTTGATCCCCAATCTCGATTGCGCTGAACGCACTTGGAGTGCAAGGGAACATTTGGCATTAGAACATCCGTGCGACCAATGCCGTCCATCTGTGGCGAAAAAAACCCTACCTACTTGCAAGCCGACAGACATGCGTCGGTATATGGCACCGAGCAGAATGTAATTACAGTTGGATAGTTTTACGAGTATTTTTCGTTTCGACCTAACATTCATTTCAATTTTGTGCCTTATGACCGGTAAATTTAAAACATCTTTTCTTTTTTAATTTCGGTCAATATTAAAGATATGATGTTTGATAAATTTCATTGAAAAAATCTAGGCTTTTTAAAAGTCTAATTCAGGGAGACTCAGTACCATAACCGTCTGCGTGGGTACCTACCTCTATCTTACCTAATATCATATTAGGTCCTTACATATGAAATTGGCGTTTTGCCGTACTGGCCACTTTGATCTCAAATATCTCCTCTATGGTTAGGAATTCCAAATTCAAATTTATACAACTATTTACTCATGTGTTTGTGTTTCGAAAATTATAATTCACTTGTTTTTTCCTCAGTTGTTTTTTTTCTTTGCGTCACTCAGTTTACAAAATGGAAAACTTGAAATATCGCGTTGTTTACGAGTACGAGTTCCACCGTGGCACCAGTGCTGCAGAAACGGCTCGAAGGATTAATGATGTGTATGGCGACGGTGCCGCAAAAGAAAACACAGTGCCAATTTCATATGTAAGGACCTAATATTTTTTATATTATAGGAACTACAAATTCAAATTAAAAAAAATATTTTTGTAGTTGAAAATCCATTTATCGAGGTAGGCCCTAGGCTATATAACATCACTCTACAACTAATAAGATTTGAGCATCAATGACAAATGTTGCAAAAACGGGAAAAAATGTACGACATGTTGTTATTTTTCGACATCCACGCGAACGAAGTCGCGGGCACAGCTAGTGTTACCTATTTCTGCCGCCTTGCATTGGTGCCTGCATTGCTGTGTTGCGGTTTGAAGGGTAAAACAGGAATTATATCTATATATTATATAAATCTCGCGTCACGATGTTTTCCGGGATAAACTCCGAAACTATTTAACCGATTTTGAAATTTAGCTTACTGTATGCGATTTGTTTCAACTTGAAAGATAGGACAGTTTTTGTCTCGACCATCGACCTCAATATTTATATTGCATATTAAATAGCTTGTAATTATTTTTTATTCCACGAGCTTCTAACAGATGGCGGTGTGAAGTAATCTATAGACACAACACTTGGTTGTAGATTAGTGAATATTAAATTGACTACATTAGGAAGTTTAGTGCCACAATTAGAATAACATTAGTACAACAATGATTTAAAGCTACTTAGTCAATGCGACGCGTGGCCGAGTACATAGTAACTGTACATAGTAAGTAACTTACCGTCAGTTAGGCAGCCAGTTTGTATACAAAAACGTCTGTAAGGAGCTGAGACACAGAATTGACGGTGTCAGAACTATAGTTCTAACAACATTTTAAACTTTCGCGTTGCATTATTGACTTAGTTAATTATGTTTCATACGTCTAGGAATAAGCTCGATTGTGTCAGTGTTATGTGTCGAAGCGACGACGGTAGGACTGAGAATATCAACCAAAGTGCGAGGGTAGAAGAGAATCACACCGGCTCTTCTGACAGGCGACGGCACGGGGCACCAGTTCGCTCGTGACCTCGGCCGCAACAAGACGACCGAAACGTCGAGTAAAGGTACATAGTATTTCGAGAGTTACTATGCTAATATTGTGCGCGTTTAGACCCTACATAATTAACTAAGTCTATAGTTTTAACACCCTCTATTCCGTATATCAAATGGCTTATTACTGGTCTAACGACACATAGAATATTATTCATATTAAAATAAAAATGGAAAACGCATCATTAAACCTTTTTGCGATGGCTTACTACTGGTCTAACGACACATAGAATGTTATTCATATTAAATTAAAAACGCATCATTAAACCTTTTTGCGAATTATACCGCTTCGCTTATCGAAGATCTGTGACCCGAGAAAGCAGCGTTTGAAAAATTGAAGCAAGTATTGTGAATAAATCTATCGGTTCGCTTAATTAATACAGTTCACGTGCAATCTGAATACATTATGAGCGGGCGGGGTCAATAAAGCACGAATTGTCAAAACATACGGGGCGTTATTGAAGGCGCGAACGATGCGTGTTCAACTTTTTATTGACTTCTTCGTTGAAATGTTCCTATAGACCGTCTCATTAGACATGTTATCCCTGGCACTGTTTTAAATGTTATCCTGAATGTCTGCACAATGGCAACTAAATTGCTTTAAAATACACTGATTGACCATTCCATTTCGGCAATACATTAAAGTTCCATTTGTTAAGTACACGACTCTACGTCTACACTATAGAAGCCAAGACTATAGTTTCTTGAAAGCTGTAGTCGAAATTTCGTAATGTTTTTTATATACGGCCACATAACGAAATCTCAGTTACTTTCACAATTTATTGATTAATCTTTATGTAACAAAAGGGGACTTATTGCCTTAGGCATTCTCTACCAGTTTACTAGTATGATGTATGATAAATTGTTGTAGGTGTATGAGTTAAAGAAAAAACACACGAACATTGTTTATGCATGGTGACAATTATACGTATAAAAAACAAAAATATATAAACAGCTAACTAAGTGATCAATTTAGAAGACAAATTCCTACAAGAAAGTATACAAAAGCTTAGTTTTTAAGTTCGCCGTTTCTACTCTGTGCGATTAAATCTCAATTTAGGGCGCGTACAATTCAAAACGAGTCAACAAGCTTACAGTCAATAAGCTTGCAATATCGATGTTTTCAACAAAACTAGATGTTACCGATGAAATCAGCATATAAATTTAATGTACATAAATTGATGCGCCCATCCCAGACACCAATTCGAAAGTACTCTATTAGACCGGAATCTACTGCTTTTGCGCGACATTTGAACAGTTATATAAATAAGGAAGACACAACATTTATGATCGTGACAGTTATATGCGAAATACGGTCATTGTGTTGTTATTCGAACTGTGGCGTAAATATATTTTAGTCATAAAACTTGAGCAGGCACTTTGAAGTTTGGCTTGATAAAAATGTGGCTATTTTAACGTTCATACTCGTAAGTATATCGTATCATATATGTGAGCACATTCTATCTCACATGAATAAATGTATTGGATTTGAATAACTTTATCTATTTATTGTTTTATGCAGTTCTATTTAGGCATTTCTAAGTATAGTTTTATAAAAATAAAGTCATGCCCGTGGAAAAACTATTGCTGTAATGTTCGCAATGACCTTCCGAGTTTTATGCCTGTTCTTCTCTAGAAGGCACTACCAAATTCCGAACAGGTGGTAAAGGCAATTTCTAATAATTGTGTTGTACGTCAATAAGTACCTGTAAAGGTTATGTTGATTAAAGGTTCTTATATTTTTTGCAGGTATTATCTAATTTTATACCACATATATAGTAAACAAGGGATGTAAGGGGTTCCGAATAATATCTTACGGAAGCCATGTAGCACCCTGTTGATCACCAAATAAGACAGTCTTCGCCAATGCGCTTTGGGCCAGCACGGTTGGAAGATCCCAATTCCCCTTTATATAGTAGAGGCCCATTTGAGCCCACTATAACTAGGATGGCAGTGAAACTGGGGACCACAGTAGCAGTTAGGTCTTGCGCATTGCTGACCAAAGCGCTCCAGCCTAAATGTTCTGACGAGTGTCTCACCGCTCAGATATTATGTCGACTGAGCACGCGCATAAACAAGATAAGCAACGTTGGTTGACTATATAAGCATCAGTACTTTCACAGATGCACATTTCAACAATTAGCGCGATGCTCTTTCTTTCACAAAGCACCCTTTTTTGAGGCGAGACTATGGTTTTGTACTGAAAATTTAATAATGTCTTTCGACACCATACGGTGGCATAAGCCTGTAATGCAAGATTATTTCCATCATATTTTCATAGTAATTTTTATGAAGCCTTAAATTATTACACCGAATAAAAATTGCTAACGTCTCATCCAACTTTCTAGTGTGAAATTCGATTTCCCTAAACGTTTGTCTTGCCAATAAAACTGGATTAGTTTATACCAAAGCTGAATATTTTAAACGCTGTTAAATCACCAGCCTAGTATGCATACACTTATAAAACTATCAACGAAATTCCGTTGTATTTTCGAAGTTGTTTCAATGTGAGAAAAGGTCGGATGTTGTGTGGCATAGTTCGCTTAGGAGATGAAAGGTCAAACCTGCTCAAGAGACGCGTTGTCTGCTGATCACCGGCGCTGTTATTGAAGTGTTAAGCCCGATAAATCACCGAGAACACAGTGATTGATTTAGGAGTGCAACCGACAACTGAAGCGCCGGCCAGCTCTTAACAGGCAGGCCATAGAGCACAAAATCGTGCGAGCTTCGCTAATGGATTATGTTGAATTGTTTATGGTACTCTCTAGGCGTTACGTTACAGAAGATACAAAATAGGAAAGTGTAGTGAAGTTGCGACATGTCGTTCTTTATACCATTAATTAATTTAAGTCATTAATTTCACAAAATGAGACTTTTGGATATGTTAAAATGTTGTTTTAGTTTATAGTTATATAACATTTTTTACGATTAAGTGGCAGACAACAATACTGCCATCATAGTTCAAAATTCAAAAATCTTTTGAATTTTGAACTATGCCCACTAGTTTTAAATCAATTTTATTGATGTCAAGCAGAATTATTTAAAACTAGTGGGCCCGGCAGACGTTGCCTCGCCCGATTCCGGCGCCCCCTACCGAGTCCAATTGTACGTTTAAACCTTCCTTGGACCTATTCAAACACACACCGAGAATTTCGTAAGAATCTGTCGAGCCGTTTTTGAGTTTTAGAGAGACTAACACACAGCGTTTCATTTTTATATATAAGAAGAAGAAGAAGAAAGAAGACTAGTGGGCCCGACAGACGTTGTCCTGTCCGATTCCAGCGCCACCTACCGGGTCCAACTTTACTTTTAATCCTTCCCTGGACCTATTCAAACACACAGAAAGTTTCGTAAGAATTGGTCTAGCCGTTTCAGAGTTTTTGCGAGACTAACACACAGCGTTTCATATAAAGAAAGAAGAAGAAGAAGATTCACACTATCTCATATAATCAGATACTTTATAATAATATGCTTTTTTCATAATTTCATTTCAAAGTTTAAGTAAGTTATCCCTACAACCAAAGGAATTGGTTTATTCCCATTAGTTCTACGTGCCCTGTGCCACGTAGAACTTTTGAAACCGCAGAGTTCCGTACTCGCTAACCTGAAACCCTGCACCACCAGTATCGTATTTAAGTGGTCAAGCTACGTAGGCTGTGATGTAAAACACAACCTCCCTAACAATCCAATAATACGAGTATATAATATGTTACCTGGAATTGTTGAAATGGTTCTAGAACCTATATATATGAGTGTGAGTAGGTGTATATTGGGCATTCTAAAACAGTTTTCATCAAAACACCGCAAACGAACGGAGTGAGATTTGAGCTACGCTTCGCTGCGCTCTAGCTCCGCTACGCTCCGCAAATCTCACTGCGTTCGTTTACGCTGATTTGATGAAAACAGTTTGAGATTGCCCAATATACATTATACAGGGTTAAATTATTCATACCATTAAATTGTAATTTTTGATAAATAAAGAGTTATGCGAGTATATTGAATCACCATATTTGTTTTCATTAATAAAACGCAGAAATTTTTGTTAATTTTTTTTTTATTATTATAAAGCAAGTAACAAATATCATCATAGCTAAACTAGAACAATATTTTTAATATAAATTTTCATTCAAGTACAATTTACTGAAGTCATAAATTACATGTGCTTAAGTACCACTTTTTTATGAATAAAACATTCCTTAGAGCGCACTCTTTTTTATGAGTTATACAATTGAAGTTAGCTCCACCTTTAGCATAACTATTGCGCAATGTTGCAAAATTAGGACAACCTTTGCCTTCAACATTTATCAAAAAGCAGTCAGAACACAAATCTTTAATCCATTTTTGCTTTTCAACACCTTTCATTATTATGGTTTGGTCCTTTAAAATTGGAATAATTAATCTCTTAAATTCTCTGAAATCTATATTGCCTTGACTCCAGTATATTCCTCTGTTGCGTTCAATCCAATTGACTGCTCTTTTTTCTTCGGCAGATAATTTTAGATACGAATATGGAGGTTTTATTAAAAAGACTTGCGTAAACTCTTTTGTGGCTAACGCAAATTCCTTAATAATAAAATTATTTTTGCAGTCTTTGAATCCTTGAACATCAACAAAAAGTATCGAACTCTTATCTGCACTCATTGTTTCGTTGTATTCCACTGTTTAACATAAAGTTGAAGTTTGTTCTTTCAAATACCTTTTGATTGCACTTTATTTAGTTAAGATATTTTCTTCACAATATTGCTCAGAGGTTTGTACTCAAAAATGCAGTCATTTAAAATCAAGCAATATGCTGCTGTCTGATCCGGGATTTCTTGGTCTGTTTCAATCTCCACTCTGACATCGATTGATCCCTTTATCATTTCTTGTTGGTGAGAACAATCAATAACAAATAATGGGGCAACGTCTCTGAATTCCTTCAAGCTCATCAACGGCTCTGGTCGCCGTCCATGATAAGACTGTTGGAATCTTGCATATTGTTCGTATAATAAATTAAATTTATCCTCTGAGAAACTGACATTCAATCCTTCATAAGGGTAATACGATGAATTTAAATATACTTTTACATCTCGTACATTGCAGTGATCGAACTCTGCCATTGACATTTCCGCATTGTGCTTGCGATTGGTTTGCAAGGCTATAATAACGAATCTTGGTTTCTCTATCTGTGACGAAGTTTTGATAGACCAAGTGTGTTTACGTGTCTTCGGTAATAATGGATATTCATACAAATCCCAATTTCGAAATGCTAGTGTAATAGGCCTGTCCTTTTCTAGATGTTTCAACAAATTGATTCTTTCACGATCTGATACTTTAACGTGCGGAACTCGCCAAACAACTTTGCTAATAGTTATATCTTCGACCACCTCTCCGACATTTAATTTCAAAGCATTGAGATTCGTATTGCTTCTTAATAGCACCAATTCATGTTTGGAGTTAATTATAACTTTTTCATAATCTTCTGCAAAACCTAAAATTTTCTTCAACGGCACAGAAGCCGAAAAAATTCCTCCGTTAAGATTGTTTGTACCAGAAGTTGACCATCCCCATACACGTGAGCATTTAGATTCATTATCATTTAACGAGAGGTACGATTTTATTGTTGTAGTTATGCCAGCATTTTTTATTTTGTCTATTTCTATTCCGTTTAACTCATATCGAATATCTTGAAATAAATATAGTATTGGATTGTTGATAAAATACACATTTGATATTTTTTCTTTAGTCGAACTATTATAAACATTGGCTTTACCCTCAATATACAAAGTGCTGAGTGAGGGTAACAGACATAGATCTTGTTGATTAATAGGTATTCTTATTTCATCATTCTTGTTGAAACTTGTTACGTACGGTTTATAAGAATGATATTCGAAACTTTCAATACTATTGTCGTATGATGTTGATTGAGATATATTTAAAATATTCATTTTAACAAGCCAATCAACTTCAAAAATTCCTTATTGTTTTTGGTGAGCTTCTTTTTTATGTGAAGCGGTGTGCTTTTATGAGGTGATCTTCTAGTACTAACTTGAATGCAAGCTGTGTTATGATTTTTATTGAAATTTATCATTTTTACGAAAATGTAGATACAGTTGTACTTCTTCGTCTCGTAAATTGATTTGTTTATTCTCGGCGTCTAATAATTGTATAGTTATTGCACTTATAGAACTTTTATTTACAGGAAAATATATTAGATTTTTCGGCACTTCAATGATCCGATAACCAGGTGGTACGTTAGGAACAAACTCGTGAATAATATGACTTGCAGATCCGTTCACGAATGACCCACTAACTACGTCGCATTCGATGCGCACAATGGTTGTTGGCAATATACTGACAGGATACAGAGATTCGGTCCTTTTTAATGCCTTTATTGTTTCTCCACCAAAACCTAAAATCCTTCTAAGTGAGTCACTTTTGTTAAAATGAACATCTTTAGTACAAAAAATTGTAGTTTTTAAGGTATTATTATTACAAGTTAATTTTAACATTGCATTTCTAATGTATGTCTTTAAATAATCACAGATATCTTGAAGTTCATAAGCTCCTTCAGGTATTTCGATTACTTCGTTATCGTCATAGTAGAATTTATTATTTCTTTTATCTATGTTGGGTATAGAATTAAATGTTGAAAAATACAACAATCCACACTCATAGTATCCACTTAATTCCAAAGTAGGTGAGTAGTTTGTTATCAGAGAGGATCCTTTTCCAGTTATAGACACAGTGAAAGACATTTTACTACTGATAAAGAATTTTATTTCAAGCTTTATATAAATGTGTTTTCCAATACTCCTTTAAAAATTTTATACAAAGGTGGCCGCAATTAACAGAGTCAAATGTTTGATATTGCTCATAGTTATAATTTAAAGAAACATTTCTTAAGTAATCAAGTAGTTCTAACGGAGGTTTCAGATTACCAAAACTATCAAAATATTCAGCATACTTATTTTCTTTCACGTAGGCTACCCAATGTGTTCCAATGTTATTTGAAGTATCTAAATTTATAATACCGCATTCTATCTTCCTAGGTTTTGAGGGCAACGTATCCCTCATGAAAACACCACGAAAAAATGGAATATCACTAGCATGTTCTAATATATCCCAATTAGTTAATGCCCGCCTAGGTAGCCGTTTTATTAGTTTTTTGAGGGTTTCAAATATAGACCTGCACCCTTTTTATAAGGTCTAATATATAATCCTTTTCCGAGAGCAACCGCCTCCATCATCTTATTATGTCGTTCCGATTCTTGAAGAGCTTTTTGAGCTGCTTTTGAATCATTAACCGCTTTTGCTATGCCAGCTGCTCCACCAGCCAGTGAACCTAAAGCTGATAATCCCGCGAAAATAGGAATTAACGGTAACAGTCCTCCACATTTTGGAATAGGAATACAACGAGGTAAACTCATTTTATTTTTATTTCTAAATAGTTTTTTTGCAGCGGCGACCGCATATTTAATAGTAGAATTTGTGTCTTTAGATTTTATTTTTTTTAATTTAGATTTGAGTTTTTTCACAGCTGTCATAAACGACCGAGCACCTGCACCTGCTCTTAATTTGGCCTTCATAGCATTTTTTACTATCCATGAAGCAATTTTTTCTTTCTTTCCAGCGTCTTTTGATTTCAATCTTCTTTGAGCCATATTTAATAGATCTAGATCAGCTTTGTACCTTACGTTAGCGTCGTTGTTTATGTAAGCAATATCGTGGTGCATACAAGCGTTATCCAATTTATTAATTCCTCGCTGACCCTTAAGTAATCGTTTCTGAAGCTTTGTGCCGGGTCCGCAATATTGGTAGCCCGGTAAATGTAACTCAAACGGAATCTTATTTATTAAGCTGTTTATGATACCACTTCCTTTCTTCATTGATAAACAAAAAGTGAATCAATAAAGATATCTTGAGCTATTTTATATCATAAAACCAATTTATTCTTATCAACCCAACTATTTTCGCTATTACTTAATCCTAACCATTTTACAAACAATTTGTTTCCTTTTCTTTTTATAACCTTTTCAATGAGGTATAGGTCTGGAAACTTAGTTTTTTGTAACTCGTATGCATAAAATGAGCCGAGGATTCTTTGATTGCGTCTGTCCTCTATTTGATAAGTTGTTGGGTTAGTGTGATTAACTTTTACTATACGAAATATTTCGGTGGACCAGTTTGGCGTATAGCCTTTGTAAAAATCTGCTTTATATCTACTTATGCGAACATAGTCACCAACACGAAATGTATATCCCCGACTTGTTTTATTCTTTTGAGAATTCATAATATAACCTTTGACTATAAGCTCATTTACTTTGTTAACTTCCACAGGCTTAAATTTTGTTATTCTATGCAAAGTGTTATTGTAGTGTTCTACAACGTCCTTTAAAATATTTTTATACCATTGGTAATTTCCGTTCAAACTAAATAGTTTGTAAAGGTGAGATTTAATTGTTCTTATGACTCTTTCTACTATAGATGCATTTTTAATAGAATATGTTGAATAATGATTAATATTATACTTTTTCATTAATTGTTTAAAATTATCATTGTAGAATTCTGTGCCTAAATCAGTTTGTAAATTTTTAGGTTTTCGTAATGATGTAGTTAAAATACTTTGCATTGCATCTGTAACATAATTTTTCGCTTTTGATTTTAAAGGTCTGATCCATACATATTTTGATAAAGTGTCAATTACGATAAGAATATATTTATACCCTTTATTATACTGTGAATATTTTTGCAAATCTATGAGGTCGGCTTGCCATAAATCATCTATTCCTTTTATGATCGTACATCGCCGGGAAAAATTCCTTCTTGCTGCTTTGTGAAGCTCATTCACTATGTCTTGTTTGCTCATTATTATCTGGTTTCTCTTGAAGCATGTGATCAATTTCTGTCCTTGTGTAAAACAAGGTGGTTAGCTTATTAAGTATTGAACTTTCAAAATCATTTAAATGAATATTTACATCACTTAAAATATTAGTTCTTAGTTCGTGTGTCTTTTCATCCACGTAAGCTTTATTTGCGGCTTCGTCATCATTGCCTGGCGATATAAGTCCATTTAATCTTGATGATTTTAAATCATATTCACCTGTTTCTGACTTCACTAATGTATCGTTGAGATTTCCAATATATTCCTCTAATCGTAAACGTTTATGAACGTGATGACCAAATTTATCTACATTCATTTCCGTATCTATGCGGTGTTTGCTGTATAACTACTGATCAGTTTTTTAAAATTAGGTTCCTTATATTTGGTGTTTTTAATGATGCCTGCTTCGTACAGCTCTTCTATAATCGCAATAATTTCATTATCTAAGCCGGTATTGCCAGCATCACGAGATGCAAACAGTAATTTCAATCGATCTACTAATTCATTTGGATCATCCCAATAAACGTAATCTATATCTTTCTTTACACTTTTTAAAAGATTTATTCCTTTTCCTACCGTAAGACTTTCTGTGCTGTCATACTTATTTCTAGAGAACTTAAACAGTGGTTTAATAATATGCATGTACTTAAACCCTTTGTTACTATTAATTGGCTTGCGTGGATCACAATTACGCCTATGTGCATTCGTTTCTATTAGAAGCTCTTTATAATTTTGCAAATCTTCATCTGTGATAACATCCAAATTTGGTGTCTTTTCAAATAGTAATTCTTTTAATCCAAGAGTTTTGTTTAAACTTCGATTTCCAATTTTTATAATTTTTCCGTCGTCGAAAACACGTGTTTGGCCGAGCATAAGTTTTCCTCGTTCATTTTTTATTCCAAAAGGGATATTTGCGTCGGGTGAAGCACACCACGATAAACTATTAAGTGAAACATTTGGTGATGATTGAAAGGACTTAAAGGAAGCATCACTCATATTATTGTTGTCAGAAGGTGATACGACAAGGGTTTTTTCGGAATTAAATTTTTTATAGAACTGTTGTTCCTCTTCTTCATTAAAATCGTCATCAGAAAAATTTGTTGCCTCACTGTCATTATGTTTATTTTTTTTTATTGTATAATGTTCAAACTCATCCTCATCTTCATGAGAAATTTCATTGTTCTTAATGGCTATTTGTTTCAATGGATCGGTTATAGGTTTGAATATGGATTCCAGAGTGGCATCATTTGTATTTTTCATATCCTTTATCATTTCAACCTTTCTTTTTACAGCAGCTGCAGCTTTTACAATTTGTTTTTTAAGTTGCTTTTCCATTTTGACAAGGATTCCGTTCAATGCAAAATCCAGAGTAATAGTGATTGTGTATTGATGAAACAATAACTTATGTATATTAATCTACTACTACAAAAGTATCGAATGCCATCCTATAACATCCTTTATTTCTTTCGCAGTCTTTATTGATCACAACATAATTAAATGGTTTATTCCAAATAGTTGAGCACATTTCACGGAACTGAGACCACGACATATCTGAACCTACATGCTCATCGTAAACGTGTTTTAAATTTACATCGTCTTGTTTAAATAAAATAATGAGGTTAGAATTGTCCCTTATAAGTTGTTTAGGTACTTTACTGTATGTTTGGTTAATGTAAAAACAATCAATATTCTTATGTCGACCCATAGCAAAATAATCCCGAATGCTATTTTGGTTTTCACAAGCTACGTCGTCGAATATTATAATGGAGTTTGGCAAAGCTTCGTGTGGGCTTATGATATCATTATTATGGTTATATTTACTATAAGATATATCTGCAACTAAATCTAATACTTTTTCTAAGAACACATATTTTGGTTGGTATAATGATTTAGAATATACATATAAGTTACGAAAACGAGCACCATTCTCATGTAATAACAAACCTATTACTAAGTTTGTCTTGCCGCAATTTGATGGTCCACAAACAATACATCGTATAGTGCTCGGCAATAAGTTGCCATGTCGCTTTGCTTCACATAATGATGCAGGACAGATATTATAATCTAATTTTAACGTTTCCTTTTGTTTGAGGAACTTCATAGCAACTTGTCCGTTTTGATTCGTGGCTTTTAACAAAATGGATATAACACTTTGCGTTCGTAATAATAAGAGAACTAGCAGTATATTTACTTGTAAGTGCACTCACTCCACCATATAGACTAAGCATTCGACGGCGGTAACAATAGCAAGGAGTAGAAGAATTTGGATACTGTTACCACTCATTATATTAAGTTATTGGACGTGTCTAGAACACACAATGTTAAAGCATCGAGAAGAATGGAGAGAGAAGAAAGAGCTCTCACCCCTCTCGAATCGTGCAATAAAAAATGATATGAGTAAGGAATCGATGCTTAAAAATAAACATTGTTTAATTACTTGCATCCCTACTTTAACAAAGTAATACACTGCGTTCTTTAATAAATAAAACTATATTTTTAATTTTATTACCATTATTTTAAACTATGTATTTGAATTCTAATAAATTTTATCTTAGATTTATTTATAGAGGTAATTCTGAATGAATGTTTTTCAAAATATTTGATTACATTATAGAGGTGTTAAAATAAAAACAAATATTTTCATACAAGTCTTTTTATTTTTAAGTAATATTTATTGAAAACAATACAAGACTTAAACTAACATAACTATTTAAAATAACATAAGTCTTAGTTAGTAAAATTTATAAGCATTACTATAATTTTTCAGAAGAATAATGTTGTTGAAATAATGTATCTCCGTGAGTGTACACGTAACTAAAGATAGTAGGTACGCATCTAGCACATTAGAGAATTTTAATATACATCTACAAATGTTTTAGGTCAGCAATAGTTATTTAAAAACTATAACTGTAACCACATATTTTCTTAGAGATATTAGTTATAATATTTTCTGCTTGATCCATTATTGGATCAATATGCTCGGTTACCACATATTGTGTTTATATTAATGGATCATTGCTGGTTGATTCCAGATCTAATATTTCTAATTTAATTAATCGCCGCCCTTTAGTAGGTATTGTTTTAATTAAATAAGAAGGTTCGTTCCCCTTCGTATTCTGCAGTAACTTGCTTCTCCTCTTCATGGGCTTCTTTTTATTAAAAAGACTTTTAACCACCTTGGCATGCAGCGGTGAATCTTTAGCATTCCAATGTGGAAATTCTTCAGAGAAGCCCTCCAACATATCTTGCGCATTTTGCTCAAAGCAAGGAGCATAATCTTCTGTTGCCTCCTTGCTTATGAGTAGCGACTGCGAGATTTCTTGGGTATTCTGAAATTTAATTTATTATGCAACAAAAATAATTTCACATCGAAGAAATGATTGATATAGTGGCGGAGGTAGAAGAGTATCTAGGATCCACAAGGAGGCTGACTATCTTATACGGAACCGATAGAATATGAGAATCACGATAACAGCATCACAACCATAAGGTTTTAACAACAACATTATCTTCCAACTAAATCAAATATACAAATAAACATTAACTAGTGATCTAACCACTACACAAGAAAAGAGTTTGAAGAAAAATAATTTATACGACTTACCATGATGTATTTGGGTGACCGTAGTTGTCACTTGATTAATTATGTGTGAAACAAATTTTAAAAACATTCGACTTTAATAGCTATTTATAGTGTAAATATAATGCTGACATAACAACAAAGCATTCGCACGGAATCGCAATTGGACAAATTACTAATGAACTATAAGTTGGAATACCTAAATCAGCAATAACATGTCCCAACCAGTTTCGAATTGTTCATTGCGTGTGCTATTTTATTAATAGTTTTATATTTTATGGATTATGAAATAAAAAAAACATGGTAGCTGGTTTATAGCGTTATATATTTTCATCGTTACAATACAACATTAAGTATTTGATTAAAACTAGGTAATTAATTTACCTATTTACCATTAAAAAACAATGTATAATACTATTAAACAAATAACTGATGGATAACAATATTAAAATTAAATAACTTTACAATATAAAGTGCCGTGTCGGTACATACTATACAATTTCATGTATGTTTTTATTCTATTAACTTATTCATTACTTAAGTCATATAATAAATAAATAGATGATGGGGTAACATATTTCTCAACTTACAATTTGATTCATGATTACCATTAAAATAATAATAAACTATACAATACGGTGCTTCTAAAGAAAAACTAATGATATTAAACTAAACTATCCCAGTGACCCCATGATAAAGTAGACATTTTGTTTTTTAATATGATACGTTTATCGTCATTACCTGACAAAGCTATTTTGTTCTGTTCTTGAGTAAATATTTCGTGCTTAAGAGATTTAAATATGATATTTTTTTTCTTCAAAAATGTATTTTCATTTAATACCTTGTAATAATCTTTATATTGTACATCTTTTAATACTTGCTTCTGTATGCCTTTTGCTTTTTTTAATTCATCTTCTGCCGTTTTAATACAGTATAACTTGGACCTTAATCCTACAAACTTCGAAATCAAACTTCCTCCTAGCTCATCTTTAAAGAGACCTGGCACCTTTTTGTTCCAACTAGGAATGTCGTATACGTTATTTACAGAATAATTACTAGTGTCGAAATAGGGAAGAAAATTTGATTTTAAATCAGCATAAAAATCTTTACTTTCTATTGAATACAAAAAACTATCAGTATCCGTATAACAAAGTTTTAACTTTTCCTTATAAAAAGGCTTCATAATAGAATAATGAAAATCAAACATGTGACTCTTAGATATTTCCAAAACGGAAAAACCAATGTATATAGGTTTATCCAAAGTGATTGTTTCAGGCTTCATTTGAATGGCTACCAAGTTTTCAGTGAAAATTGTAACACTGTGAAAATTTGGTCGAGCTATCATTTGCTCTGCACAGAAACTTTTCTTTGTTTTGTTACTATCATCATTCCACTTATTGACTAATTTCACATTAACCCTCTTTTCTGTGTCTTCTAACGTCTTGCCAAATATACTGTTGTTAAGAAGTTTGAAGAAATCTTGTTCAAATGTAGATTTAGCTTTTTTTCGTAATTCAGTATTCATGTCAATATACTGCTTTAAATAAGGACTCTGATTAAATTGAATAACTCTATGTATTTTTTTTAACAACAAACCATATTTTATACATGTTTGCAGATGAGCAAAATGTATGACATAGAAATATTTATCGTATAAATTTGGAATCAATTTTGAAGTTTTAGACCCTGGCGGAGTAAATTTTTGAGCACAGAATGGAAAATCGTTATGATCATTATGCAAATGTTCGGGGTATTCTAAATCTACTTCTAGTATATAACCAATGTCTCCGTTAGTTGGCACATTTATAAAATCTATTCCAGCGATTTCCAAGTCATTCAATAACTTAAAATTGGAATGAGGCAAATAAGCACACATTGCATATCCATAGAGATTATTACAATCGATATAAATTAGAAAGTTATTACTTTTTCTTGGATCGTAAGTTTTTAAATACTTGTTATTGGCTTTTGAATACCTTGTCGAACATAAACATATTCCACCGCGAATACCTTTTTGAATCATTCTTATTATTTCCAGGTCGTGTATTAATTCTAATTTAACATCTGTTTTTAATAGCATGGCATCAAAACTGAGACTCGGTGCTGTAACATAAAAGGCTGGGTCTAATTTATAATTCATCTTACATGTCTGGCGAAAACTTTCAAAAACGTCAGCTAATAAAAGAACATCTGACTTAAGATACAAGTCTGTGTATTCACCGAGATTCGATAATTCAAACGTTTGCCAGACTTTTTTTGCATGATCATAATCTACTTTAGATATATTACTATTGCGTAATTTGCTGAAAAAGAACTCCTGAGGCGGAAGTACTTTTTCTTCGTATGAACTCCAAGTAGTCATGTATTCATATGGATACACCCCTTTTCGTTTTATTAAAGCAAAATGCTCATGAGAAGGAAAATAACGCCGCAGATGATTAAAGTCGTCATTTTTTAAGTTTGCGACAAGTTTCTCTAGACTTGTGCCTAAAAATTTAAAAGAATCAACAAATCGAACAGGTATGATATCTTTATCATTAATTTGAAAAAATTTTGTAAAAGATATGTAGTTTTCCTTATTTTTTGCTATTACTTGTATTTTTCCTGATAGTTTTCCCAACTGTCGTATAAAAAGATGACTGTCATAACCCGCTAAATTATGAAAAAATATAGGAACAAACTTAGGCAAACAATATCTAATATTGCAATAAGAATGAGCTGCACCACGATACCGTCCTGTAAGATGGCAATGATCTTTAACTTTATCGTCAAACAATATTTTATCACAAAGAAAACAATTTGTAGCCCGAGCAAAGTTCGCTTTGTCTTCATTTGTTAAACAAATAGCCACTGGCGACTGCAAAACGTTATAAATATCGGTTATATCCAATAATAGACTTTCTAAAAACTTTTCTACACAGGCTGGACCTCGATAAGATACATATTTATTACGCGACTTATCATAAGAACACACAACGTAATAAGCAAATGCTGATGGTACGTGTTTTTGCAATATCTTTGTACAGCCTGATCCAGAATCGAGTTCAGTTGGTTTTAATAATGATTCAAAATCTGCGTATAAGACGAAGGGCATGTCATGCATTCGCTCGTAATGATTAAATTGAATTCGTGTTCCATCACCGGGTAATATTGTCGATACACCACCACAAACATGAGCTTTCAGTTTATCATTACTATCAAAGAATATCATACAATCCTCGCATAAATATATTTTAGAATGATGTTTAGTTAATTGAAGACGAAGTAATTTAGATAAATCTTTAATAAGACAGTAATGGGTGCGTTTTCTGTTTTCCAGGAAAAGCATATTAATGTGATGATCTTTGCGAATCTCGCTTTTGTATAAAGGTCCGACAATGTTACCATTCTTTTGAATGCCGTAAATATTAATACTTATGCGAGGATTATTCTTTTCAAAAACTTTGATGTCCGCAAACCCAACTGGAAAAATCATATTTTTGATATTGAGTACATTTTTAAAGTGTGGGTAAGCTGACGTTCGATGTGCGTTTCTGTTTATAGGAAATAGTGCTGCCATGACACACCATAAAAAACAATAATTATCAGAATTTTGAATGTTGATACATGCTCGTTTACATTTTATGGACTTTGGTAATTCTATAAAACTGGAGCCTCTTAACGGGTTATATTTGTTTATATTTACTTCTAGATATAGGCTTTGTAAATAGGCCCACCCACTATCTCTTTCTTCAAATTCTTCAATTTTTTTACAAATTAAGTGAATAATTTTTGAAAACATATCTTCAAAATTGAAGTTTTGATGCAAGATGAAGTTTTCCGTTGCAAATGACTTGATTGAAATCGAATCATACTTACTAAGCAGAAAGAATTCACAGAAAAGTTCAAAATTAGCTTTAACATTAGTGTGAGCTTGAATTTTCGCTATGAGCAATAGGCGTACGCGAGAGCGCAAGTGCCATAAAAACTCGGCGGGCGGGCGAACACGCGCACTATCATGACCCTCATCTTGATATCGAACACGGTACGATGCTATACGATTACGAAAAGCGCTATGAACTTTTTCAACCCCCTCACTATCAACGACCGAACTGTTGTTCTTATGTAAAATACTTTTCAAATGTGCAGAGAAAACTTTGTTATTTACGGATACGTCACAAACTGAACAGAAAGTAGACCTCGACATTATGATTTGGACAGTACAAATTCTCAAAGTTAAAGTAATAAAGGCTTAAGTATGTAAGTACCTAATCTTTGAGTTTGCTAACGATAAACAATAAGTAAACCAGCTAAAACATAATTTACGCAGAGAGAAACAAAAGAGAACCTATTTTTTAACTTTATCTTTATAAAATATCCCCTCTGTGGTAAACTTTGCCTTAGCTAATTTTACAAATTTTTTTAATGCGTCAAATTCTGGAGATTCTGCTTCGCCTTGCAAGCGTACCCAAACGATAGCGCGCTCGCACCGGTCAAGGCCGCTGAGATTAGATACCTCCTTCTGGTTGTAGAGGCGTAGCTCCACTAGCAAGTCGCCGTCGAGCTGTGCAGTCCGACGCGTTACACCACCAGGTACTCGGCGTGTCAGGATACTGGTGGTCTTGTTTGGCAGGTTTGGCGGCCGCGAAACCTCGCTGTCCGACTCTGAGTCGAACAACCACTCAGAAGTATTGGACGACGATGTATTCTTCACTTCTGCACTCTTCGCCTTCGATCGGCACTTTATCGCCTTGCTTCTCTTCTTTGGACTAGGGAGATAGAAAAAGGATACACGATTATTGTACACATTAAACACTTGAAATTTAGATATATGTAAATATAGCAATAAAAGTACCTGATGTCTTCGTCGTCGGTATCAAAGAAAAGGTCAGATTCACAGCTCTTCTTGGCTGACCTTTTGTTTTGCTTGCTATCCGACCTGAAAATAGTAAATGTTGTAACGGATGCGGCTGATGAAAAAAAAAACTGCGGTGGCGAATGAGATTAGAGGTTTAATACGTCGAGACACAAATAGCACAGTCGGTAGAATCGAAGTGGTTTACAAATTTTTGTGCTCCTATTTATAAGATTTCAATAATTTAATTTATATAATACCGTCTAACATAATTAAATACATTTTTTAAATAATTAATATACCTTAACACGAATAAACAAAAAACTTACAACTACACACATACATTTAATAATGGTTCTATCCCCAACAAATGTCATATTAGTATTAAGAGTGGTTACAAGAAAACGAGTTGAAGATTCACATCTTCAATTCATAAGATAAAAAAAATATCATCATCATCAGTCAATCAGCATGCCACTGCTGGGCTTGATGGTCCCTCGTGAAGACAGCACTTGGAGAGGTCACGTCATATACAGCCTGGTCCAACGGCTCAATTTGTTGAAGCATGAAGATGATCAACCACTTATAGACAATTAAAGAATAGATATAAAGTATAGCAATAAAGTATAAAAACTTACGAACATTTTTCAGCTGTCTTGGTCTTGAGATTTTTTGATGAGGAGGTACTGAAGCACTGTTAGTGGTCAGAGATAGCACTGGAGTGTACTGTGACTACAGTTTTTCCGGATTTTATACAAGAAAAGTGCAATGCAAGTAATAATTTTACTGAGGTTCTCAACCTATACCTTATCTTTATAATCATTTTTATTTAACATGACTAATCTAAAAAAGAATGCTCATTAATTTTTATATTGTTAAATAAGTAAGTAATATTATAAAATATTATATATATAATCACAAAATTATTATTTTCCGTCCAAATCATATCCACACAAAATATTTATAAGAAAACAAATATGCATTCACGGATATGATGTCTATACGTTATCGAGAATCCTAATGCATTCACTTCCACTTCCATGGTCAGTGTTCGTTTTTCAAACACTAAAGAACTGACACTTTATTTAGAGAAAATATTTTTTTTTTTCGTGATTTTTTTATCACACCGCGCGTTTTAGGCAAAGGAGACGCGAAGCGCTCTGGGTACTATGGTACCCGGGACGTGTGAGTGGAGCAGTTCTCAGGTCTGCAACAAAATTTTTGATCCGCAGTTGCGTATGATCCAAAAACGGTCCGATCATCGGCTGAACTTCGTTAGCTATATAAAAAAAAAGTACTTACGTAGCAAGAAAGACACAAAACGACGAACTGACGCAATTACGTGTATTGGATTTTTATTTTCGAGGTAGTAGTAGATCGTTATTCAGCATCACAACATCTAAAAGAAGATTATAGTTTGGTAGTTTACTTTCAAAAAGTCGGTTGCATACTCAAAATATAAAACTTAATAACGTTTTGCACCTCTGACTTTCATGATATTTAGCAAAATTTGATATTTACCCATAATTCTACCAATGTGCAATATGACGCGGAAATAATCAGCAAATTAATTGTTTGTCGTTTATTTCCACAAACTTGCAATACAATACTGTGCATATACAGCAAAATAATTGTTTACCGTTTAATTCTGCTGATGCAGAAATCTCGTGTAAGGCTGCATGCTCCAATTTTTTTTTCATTTCGGGTTTATTAAATTATACATGTACATACATATTTACAATTACTAAGGAATATTATCTCCAAATTAAAAAGTCTGCTTTATAATAACGGATGCGATTTCTAATTTTCATTTTTCGATACTACTATTTAAAACAGATAAACAATAGGTATATCGTTCTATTAGGCGAACCGAATGTATCTATAGCATAACGATATTGATACGACATGACGACAGAACCATAGAAGTTTAAGAAAATTATTGTAATAATACATAGGTGGTATTCATCGGTAGCATCTCATACACGTTCCCACCGCACTACCCTATTTAATTAGGATGTTAAGACCTTAGTCAGCCAAGGTAGGTAGTTAAAATGTTCTTAATATTTTTTATATTTTCATTTTTTAAATTATTGGAATATTTATTTTCTATTTTTTATTCGTGTGATGACTGGAACACATCTTTCAGGGATTAGCCCGCCCTTTTAAATATTTTGTAAAAATCAACAATTTTATACTTTGTTTTATAATAAAGAATATATTTAATTGAAGTAATTTAATAAACAAATAAAAGTATTAACGTGTGAAAGAAGCCTTATTATTTGAGTAAGCACTCGTAACTGGATATATGAATAATGTGCAATAAATTTATTGCTGATAAATGAATTTCGTGGGAATGCTTTGAAACTGTACGGCAGGCAGAGTGTCGAACGGTACAGATACTTATCCGAGAGTTGAGTCCTGAAGCTACGAAACCTCAACCTGTTTAATTTCTGTTGTTATTGCACTGCTACCTAGTTGAATGCCTTAATATTCTGAGATAGAAAACCTTGAAAATGTGTCTAGTAAATCGCAATCAATCAAAAGTATACTGTTTACAGTCAAACAACACAACACAATAGAAACATTATGAAATGAAATGAAATAAAAAATCTTCTTTTCCATTTAACCCTATATAATGTATATTGGGCAATCTTAAACTGTTTTCATCAAATCACCGTAAACGAACGCAGTGAGATTTGCGGAGCTAGAGCGCAGCGAAGCGTAGCTCAAATCTCACTGCGTTCGTTTGCGGTGTTTTGATGAAAACTGTTTTAGAATGCCCAATATACACCTACTAGTGTGTTAGAAGTGTTGGGATGTTCATTGGCGTTCATTTGGAGCTGGAATAAGGTGGCTTATTATAAAAGCTGCATGCATGTATGTGGGTATATCTTGTTTTTTGATAACAAAGAGATTAAAAATGATTACATTTTTCTTTAATGATTTCCGACAATAATATTACGAACAGTACAGGTCTCCATGTGTTGGTCGCGTACGGAACATACAAATCATGTGTTTTACAACATTTTGTATTCTGACAAAAGCATACCACCTACGGGCGATCCAATTCTGTCGTCTATTATATCCCTTCTTTACGTATATTGCAAGATGACTGTTACATTAGCATAAGTTTGAATATACTCATTTTGACAAACACGTTACACATATTTGCTTTGATAACAATAGGACGTAATAGTTTAAGTTATTAGGCCATAAATATAGCTATATAAATAGGTTTAAATATTTATTTCATTTTTAAAAATCACAATTGTTTGGTGATACTTGTGCATTGTTAATAAAAATGGAGAATAAAATTTAAGGAATAAAGTCAGTTTTCGCAAAAAAAAATCGCAAATGACATATTATTATTTACATGAAATTGAAATATCTTATTACCGCAATTTTATATAAAGTATTTATTATTAATTTTCATTATTAATCAAAGTAAATAATACAGATAAAAGATTGTAATCAATGAGCGTTATACATTCATTGCTTACAATACGCAAAAAATAATTCTTGCGAAATGTTAAATTATTCTGACAATCTAATATATAAGTAACTCGTGTCATAGTGTTTGTTATTGAACCCCGTCGAAAGGGCTTGACCGATTTTTATAATGTTTTTTTTTTGTGTATATTTGGTAGGTCTGAGAATAGGTCGTAGACTATTTTTTATATTCTTAGGCACTTCGGTTATAGATAGGGGTGGCCCTCTCCAGAAATTTTTGAGTGTTGATCTTTAAAAAAAGCGAAACGTAGTTCAAACGCGCACAGCTAGTAATACATAAAAAATTGTAAAAGCAATACACGTGACATGGCATCGGTTCCGTAACGGGTAATCGGAGTGACGGGTGTAAGTTCATTAGAGAAAATAAATATTTTAATTAATCCCATCACACGTGTATTCAAAAAAGCCCATTTAATTGCAAACGACTCCGAGCCGCGATACCGTACATGCTTAATGGATTCCAACATTATTTCTCGTTACTTAATCACTTAATTAGGCATATTAGAGTTACCTTTTTATGCTCTGTGTTGCAAAATATATAACCGAAAACGAAGCTGTCGTCTGCGTAGTGTGGAATTTAATATTCCCTTTCTATTTTTCCATTCTTAATATTTTTTTTACATACGACCAGGAAGCTCATGGCCTTCATCTCATGACAGTCGATGACGATAAGGCCGAAGGTGGAAGCGAGCTTCACCTGGACTCCTCGGCAGCTGAGGAACTGGCTATCTTACCCCAAAATAACGAAACACAATAATGCTATTATGGCGACAAACTTAGGTAAGACGGTGGTAGCTAGTCAGGTGGATTCAGAAGCCGCATCACCAACAACCAAACCGTGCAGAAAAATTTCTGTACCCGTGGGAATCGAACCCCGGACCTCCCGATCAACACTCAGTGGTGTTAACCACTAGGCTACGGAGGCGGTTCAAAGTACATACTGAGCCTTTTTAAATTGTATTGATATTTAGGCTTGTGACCCACAAAAAGAAAGGGTAGTAATATTTTTAGATCTGAGGGATTTAAGCGAAGCCAGGCACGAAAATCGACTATGAATTTACCATAATATTTTTAATTATGATAATAATACCAAAATAAGGCTCGTGATGCAACAAGCCATATTCAGTATTATACGGACCACTTTAACGCTCGCTTTCCAATACTATTAATATGTATTGACATGTTTTTATCGCCCTAATAAGATTCAAATAACTTGATAAAGTAAGTATATCTTTACTACATACAAATTCATGTCAGCTTTTATAATGCGTAAATCAGTATAAATACACTAAAACCCTTTAATCACTTTTGAACAAACGGTACTTACTTACTTCTTCTTCAAAAATTAAAACCAAAAACCAAATAATTATGTGTGGACTAAGTATAAAAATTTTAATAAATTAATTTAGTTATATAATAAGAAATGTCTGATATGTATTTTTTACTTTGTCGTAATAACAAAAAAAAAGAAGTAAAGCGAATTAAAGTTATTATTAATGTAATTATTTTAAAATTTTCTTGTTTGCTACTGTTTCGGAGGAGGGCGTTGATGCACGCGACACAGTGTTGTACACTATTGCGGGTATTATCGTTTTTCTTATTGCAATGTAAATGTCGTCAGTGTGTATAATAGTAAATAAAATAAATAAATAAAAATAAATTGTAAAAAAAAAGTTGAGGAGGAGACGCTCGCTACGTCACCAGTATGTAGAAAATATACCTACATATGACGCCATGCGACGTTCCAAATTAATATACTGTCGAAAGTTTTTGACTGTGTAAGAAAAAGAAAAAATATTTTTCTAAAACAGAATTCGGACATTTAGATGACATTTAAAGGAGACACTTTTATCAAATAATCTTCTTCTCCTTCCTATCTATAAATATAAAAGAAAGACGTGTTAGTTACAATATTTATAACTAAAGAACGGCTGACTGAAAAGGGGGGGGTGGAAGTTAGTATGGGGAATCAATAACCGCTGAACCGATTTAGATGAAATTTGGTGTGAAGATAGATTGAGTTGTGGGGAAGGATAGAGAATAGTTTTTATCCCCGAAATCAAAGGGAATAAATAAAAAGGAATTACCACGCGGACGAAGTCGCGGGCAAAAGCTAGTCCTTACATATTATAAAACAAAGTCCCCCGCCGCGTCTGTCTGTTCGCGATAAACTCAAAAACTACTGCACCGATTTTCAAGCGGTCCTCACCACTCGATAGCGTGATTCTCGAGGAAGGTTTTAGTATATAATTTGTTAAGTTTTTGTATTTATTTCTGTGTACATTAACGATATTTGTTGAAGATGTCGGGAAAAAATAAATTAAGGCGAAACGTTGTTCGCGGGCACAGCTAGTCTATCTATCTATCTATACTATATAAAGCTCGATAAAAATGATTCGCTGTGTGTTAGTCCCGCAAAAGCTCTTATGTGGCTCGAATGATTCTAACGAATAAATTGGTCCAGGGAAGGTTTGTACGTACAATGGAACCCATAGGTGGCGCTGTAATTTGACAGGACCACTGCTGCCCACTAGTCTATAACACAAATATTCTGATCATAATTGATTTCAAGCACTTTCCATCAGGAAAAATAAAGGAACTCGCGCAGATGACTCAAGTGTCAAATTGTCATGGCACTCTGACATTTAAAGTGTCAAATTCGCTTTTATAAGTGAAATTTGTTTTTTATATGCGAATTTCAAACGCTTCAATGTTTGCAAAGTCCAACAAGTTCCAAAAGTAGCTTTTAATAGAAGCGACAAACAATATGAAATCAACCTTTATAATGTACTTTTCAGTTTATATTTGTAAGCGTTCCCTTTTCCCAGTTTGTATTTTCTAGGGTCGTGCAACTTCACGTGAAATTGTATTTATTTATCAATTTCATTTATTTATAATATCATTATAGGAAAAAGTTGGATATAGTAACAGCAGAGCGTCGAAGTCCGGCTATCGCTTTTTCATGGATCAGATCTAAATAAAACAAGAAGTACATAATATTTATTGTCTTACGAAACTTACGAAGCTTGCTTGCTTACGAAGCTTGACATTGTTATATATTTAAATAATCGTTGTAACAGATCAGCAATTAATGAAAAAAACATTTTTGTTCGTTAATTGCTGATCCGCCAATCAAACCAAGCAGAAAAACTTCTGCCTCCGTGAGGAATCGAAGCCCGGACCTCCGGATCTATATCGTATCAACCACTAGACCACGTTCACGGTTGAATCATATTACGAGAACGGGAGTTTCGAGTAATGTGGCAAGTTTTATAGAAATCATTAACCCAAAGTGACCCTTTAAACATTGAAATTACGTGTAACTTTACAATGAAAGATCTGTAACATCATCATCATCATCACAGCTCATATACGTCCCCACCGAGGGGTAGGAGCCTACCCTAAGCAGTTATGGTAGGGCGATTAGGCATTAGTCAAACCACACTAGCCCAGTGCGGATTGGTTGACTTCACATACACCTTTGAATTACTTCGCAGGTGTATGCAGGATTCCTCACGATGTTTTCCTTCACCGCATCAAATAAATGGACATATGAAATTCGTGAAATGAAAAACACATTGGTACATGGCAGGATCGATCGCGGGGTTCCCGATTCTACTCGGAGCACAGTCCAGTGCTGAGGCAACAGCGCCACCAACGCTATTGTAACATCATGTTTATATGATGTAACATCATATAAACATCATGTTTATATGATGTAACATCATATAAACATTAAATTTATATCTGTAAATCGGTTTATATATGTACAAATTAATACAAAATCTTCCGCAACCATAGACTAAGATAAACACTTTTTTTATGGCAAAAGAGAAGTTTTTCAAGATAAACATTTAAACAAAAATATTTCCTACACTAACACCGACCGTGAGACCGAACGCCTTATTAACATGATCAGTTACAATAAATTAAAATGGAGCCGATAGTAAAACCAAGTCGTGCACACACATTTTAGGGGCAATTACCCGACCATAGAGTCATTCCGTGAGACGAGTGATCATAGTTAAATAACTTCCGAAAGTCTCCCAAACGACGATTATTGCCTTTCTGTACCGTAGTGGTACCATTAGATAGTAGACTTGGATTATAATTACGCAGATGACACAACTAATTTTAACATTAGCATTTTAAAGCTTCCACTGAAAACTAGCCAAATTCATTACCGGAGGCATGCATGTGTACCTCCATCTTACCTATTTCTGCCGCAAAGCAGCAGTGCTTGCAACGCTGTGTTTCGGTTTGAAGGATGAGATATGGCAGTGAAATTACTGGGTACCGTGACTTTATATCTGATGTCACAAATTGGCAACGTACACTGTGGTTCTTGTGGGGGTTGCAGTTTTGCTGCGATTCTCACAGGAGCCACATGTATTATAGGTAACTGTTACCACTTACCATCAGGTGGGCAGTTTGCTTGTTTGCAATAAAAAAAATCAAACTATCAAAAAAACCAACTTATCGCAATAAAAAAATCATTACTGCGGATGAGATACAAATTATTAAAGAAAAGTAACTCTTATGTAATTAACAATATCGTGCTCTGAAAGAGTACGAAACTGCTTACATGGAAGATGTCAACATGGTTAAGTTGTATTAAACTTAATGATCTTATGACATATCAGTTTTTCCTAATTGGTCTTACATTGTGGGATAAAAAACTATCCTTATGTCAAGCGCAAAGCAACAGAGTACAGATCGAGACAATGTTTTTTTTATACAACTTAGTTGGCAAAATAGCATTCTGCCCACCAGAGGCCCAATTGGGATGATGACTGAATTCAAATTTTTACGTCTCGTCATTAAATATTAAAATACCGTGGAAAAAGATGCAGTCCTGTGAAATTAGAATTAAAATCGGCTTAGAAATACATTAGATACAAGCATTTTAAGTTGCTAATTTGAAGGCGATTAGACAGAGAGATCCGACATCAACCGTGACGTCATTGTTAAGTACGGCCATATTAACTCCTTGTAAATTGACGTTTTGCTAGAAAGAGATGGAGAAAAATCTTTAATACCTTCTATCTTGGTTGTTTTTATAGTTATTCGAAAACCAATTTTTTCTTTCTGTTTATTATATGAATGAGCTTCTATTAAAGCAAAAATATTTTTTTTGTCATCTAGCCTATTCTGCTAATAAGTTACAGCTGAATCGAAACTAAACCGTTGCGATTGTCCAATCAAAACGTCACATTATCACGTCATCGATCAGTTGCATGGCAATATAAACGCTACGATTGGTCGATCGCAACGGTTTAGTTTCGATTCGGCTGTAAGTTATTAGCAGAATTTGGGCCCTCATGTGACATGATGTGATGGTAAGTGGTAACAGTCACCTATATAGTACTCGTACATATAGTTTTTGTGAGATTCGCAGCAGATCTGCAACCCCCACAAGAACCGCAGTGTACGTTGCCAACTTGTGACATCAGATGTGAAGTCACGGTACCCAGTAATTTCACTGCCATATCTTACCCTTCAAACCGGTGTACAACGATGCAAGCGCTGCTTTGCGGCAGAAATAAGCAAGACGGAGGTATCCAAGCAGGCAACCCTGGTACAGAGTCTCTCTCCGGTGAAATTTTTAACGAATATGGCGTCAGAAGGGCGCTTATTTCGGTCTTCATTATACGGCTGATTAGGCATTTTTTAGTTCGGACGACGGCTGGTGCTGGTAACGGTGGAGCGCTGATTTCATGAAATAGATTTATAATGTGTATTGTGTATTAAATGAAAGAGGGACAATTCTTTTGCACGCAAATTACTAATACGGAAGGTCTTATCGAATACATGTCTAATATTATCTGCGATTATCAAATATCACGTTTCAAAATTCATAAATAGTAGCTTTATTTACTCTAAGCTTTAGTATAAGCAAATAAGTATACAGAGAAGTGAAACCAGGTGATGATGACCAGAGAATGACTCTGTATTAAACTCGTCTGCATAAGTATCTCTATGATACCTATTTCTGCCGGCAAGCAGTGATGCTTGCCATCCCTATGTTCAGTACACGAACCAATATCGTTATAGTAAAGTAATCGTATTTACTTACTATGAGATATTAAATATACAACTAGAAACACTATCGTAAGACTATCATGAAGCTTGTAACGTAACGATAGTTCTCTCACTGTAAAATACTCGGTGAGAGATATTACGATAGCTAGCTGTCGGATAAAACGATACGACATGTCAAAAGTGAGTTCGTGATAACGATTCTCATACTTTAACTCTCGTTAACTATACCATCACCCTTACGATCTATTTAGCTCCATAAACGACCGTAGCGGCGCTGCTATAGTTTTCATACAAATAATACGATTATACGATAACCATAACTATAGTGGTTGGGGCACTGGTCTGAAGGGTAAGACAGGCAGTGAAATTACTGGGTACTGTGACTTGACATCTTATGTCATAAGTTCGCAACGTACATTGACGTTTTTATATCAGTTGTCTGCTTAAAGCATTCATACGTTGTCTGTATGTACTATAGGCGACTGTAGACAAAGTTAATAACAAAAAATACTAAAAAAAAGGTCCAAATTAAAATAACATATCCCTGTCTTCCACATACCATCACCATGACTGTATGCCATATATATGTGTGCTGCAGCAGCACAAAGAGCCATAGCTAAGCGTCGATTTTGCTCAAGAAAAATAAGCAAATCGCTGATTTTCAGCTAAATCCTGGGAAAATACGTCTACGACACCCAGCTGGACTTTATCGGTTTGTGCATTGAAAGCTTTACGTGCAATTGTCCGATAAGCCTATGTGATTATGTATATTTTGTATTAATCTTGTATTGAAGTATATACGAGTATTATGTCATCTTGATACAGTTGTATATTAATTTGCAGCGTTGCCATTGATCACTCGAAAGCGCGGCGGTTAGGTTCATCATAGTCGCAAGTGAATAAAGTCGTTAGTTAGGACGTTATTTTGTGCATCCCTCCCATAATTAACAATTAAAAATATGCCTGATTTAATCGAAACCTAATATGTAAAAATCTCGTGTAACAGTGTTTGTTATCGAATTCCTCCGAAACGCCTTGACCGATTTATATGATTGTTTTTGTGTATATTTGGTAGGTCTGTAAAACTTATGAAGGTATTGTCATAGCTGTGAATTTATTGGTTCCTAAATTGAATATTAAAAATCTTAATATAGACAGCTACCGAAGTCTTTTGTCAGGTCAGGCATTGGAGACAATTTTCCCTCTTGTCATACAAAAAAGGAATGGTCATAGATTGTTAATTATCTAATTAAATATGTTTTGTTCATTTTATATAGGCTAAGCTGCGAACATACATTTATTTGAAATAGAAGATTTGAATTATATTTGTCGGCTGACAAATATCATTCAAATCTTTTAGTTCAAAATCATTTAGTTTGTAGTAAGAAACTGTTATTTTACTAGTTCTCACACGATAAATATTAGGCAACACCAGTTCTTTTTTTACGGGAATATATATTTGTTTGGGAAATGTTCGAGTTTTAAGGGAATAGATATTATATTAGCGTCTTTCTCTGACGTGAAATGAAAATTCATTTATTTTTAAACATTCCATAATAAACCGCACTCACGTGAGGTCAACGCGCTCATTACAAGATGAGACAAAACTTAATCTATCGAGCTTATATTTCGTTAGACAAAATCTTACAATCGAAGAGAAAGTGCGTTGATCTGTACCTAACTGTACATTTTAAGTAGATTCCGACATTCATTGTATCTAAATTCGAATATATTTTATTGCGTTCGGAGTGTAAATCACAGTGCGTACACCAACGCAATTAAATTAAACGCGGACCGGTCCCGGCGAGAAATCTGTATAATAAAGATACGGCTCCTCATAAACAAGCATATGCCACATGCCTACTTATCAAATTCAATACCTCGGTCGGTACAGATTAGATGTGGCGACAACCGGCCGCCGGCGCCGCTCGTGTGCTGCCTACGTACGGACGCAATGTCACTAGGCTAACTTTGCAAGCTACCTCCGTAGCGCGGTGACCTGTCAAAATGCCACAAAAACGTATACTGTATTTTGACAGTTCACCGCGATATACCGCTATATCATATCGTGTTTTGGTGGTGATGCTACGGGGGTTGGTCTGTGAAAGCTGGCCTCGGAGAATTAGTAATGATGTGATTCACAGGAGAGCCAAGTTCATCTACATAGCCCAGACCCAAAGTATTAAGAGTTTTAATCCTGCCAGGATTGGTGGTCGTTGGGATAGAAAGGTCTTCAATGGTAGCATTACAGCGTTTTGCCCCACAAGATGGCTGGGAAACCGCTAGAAGCGAAAAGCTAGGGCTAGGGCTATATTCTAAGCTATAATCTTTGGGGAGGCCTATCTGCTGGGATCTCTCAACTTCTCTGCTATAATGATGTTGTCTCCTCTGAGAACTGAGGGCGAGAGAGGGTGAGGAGTAACGGGAGAAATGAGGGCTAGTTCTCTAAACTTCTTGCAAAGGACAATGCTCAATACCGGCTGAAGTGGAAAGAATGTGCAAAAGCGGACTTTAGCACCAAGCTGGGAACTAGCGAAAAACAAGAAGTCGACCACAGGACTAATAATTATTATGATAATTATGACAACATTGGTAATGAAAACAAGTCTTACAACTAATACTTCAAAGTCTTGTGAGATTTCAATTATAAAGAACATCTACCCACTAATTACTATTGTACTTTGATGAGTTGATAAGCAAACTATAATTACCTATTAGACACACAATGACACGAACTTGTTTCGATTGTCCAGTCTGCGTTGCACCACTCTGTGGCAGCCCGAGCAGCGCTAACTTCACCAACTGCCAGTGTCGCAATCGTCTCCATGCCATTACATATTCATACAATAAAATAGAAATAACGATATATTGCCCAAACTGGCCGTCCGGAGATTCCGTGGACACGCGTACATTTGTAAACGGAACATGCTTGTGAAAGCGACGCCTGCGCATGTATTGTAACTTATTACTGTAATTGATCTTTGTTTATCGATTTGAAACGTAAGATTCGAGTCATTTGTATCTAACGGACGTATCTGAAGAAATCAATTACGCTGGATTACACCTTAGGATCAGAAGATATTTTTTATTACTTTTTTTAGAAAATACCATAACAGAGAGAGGAGATATAAATATTATTATATAGATGCACAGTACGTGCAGTATATATAAGTTAAGATTAATGAATTAATTTTGCAATATTTTAATTTCTTATGTAAATAGAAGCTTTCATATGAAACTTTTACAGATCTATATTTATTTATAATCACAACACATTATAATATTCTGATTTGCTACTTCTGAATCTTTATCGTTATAACTCCTTAAACACTGTGACAAAACAACACAAGAAATATCACAATACTCCAATCGAATAAATCGAAAGTCGTTAAGCTTATCGCACAATCTGCCTATCTACCGAGAACTAATTACGTACACAAATTAACAACGGGCAGTAAAACCTTATACCTGAGCCATCGGAGAATAGATATTGCATTGTTTAGATCCACCGAGTTAATATCCCACTCAAATTCATTGACGTCATAAGATTGTTAAGCGGCCATCCCGGGCAAAGATAAACAGATATAGTGTCGGAATCAAACGAAACAGTACTGTGCACCGGTTATTATACACCAATAAACAGTTTACGGCCGCTCGAGACAATCTATCTAATAGGCTCAGACACTCGAATAAAAATTGTTTACCGAAGGATGCGGCCACCGAGTAAATGTTGGTCAGGCATTGAGTTCCACCAGTTTAGGGTTCCAACGAGTGAAATGTAAAGCCTCCATTCGTATTTGCGAAGAGCCCGTGTGACATGTGGAATACATTCCCCGCAGACACAAGACTTTCTAATTTGTATGTGTGTTGTTTATGTGAAATTGATTTTTTATTACTTTATTTACGTATAGGTTATCGATTTGTGATCAATGCCGCGCGAGCATGGCACGAAATCCGTTACTGACTACTAAACGAACGAAAAAAAAACATTTTTGTCAGATTACTCTATATTTTCGAACATATTTCAGAAGCCATCGATGAATTTAAATACGAGTAGTTCTATAGAAAATTATTCTCTTATTATTGACAAATTTTCAACAATAGAATTTCAAACAGATTTCCATGGTTGCATATCATAGATCATTTACGAAAGCTCGCTATCCAATTCCAAAAGGTTCTTTCAAGATAGTACAGACTTTCTTCACTCATTACAAATTCATGCTAATTTCGGAGCTTTGAATCAATTGAATCAGTCATTTTACAAAACAACAAGAGTAATGTTGCCGGCGCCTAAGTTTGCAAGAACGGGGGATATTGTGACTAATATTGGCAAGAATGGTGGACACTATGAATAATAATAATACTGAAATATTATTGCACAAAATGGAAATAAAATGAATAACAGTGACCATTTTTGTCGCATACGAGGTACGGGTACACGCGTAACATCTTTAAATTGCCGACAAAAGCTTGTCAATATAATGTAAAGCTTATACGGAACACTTTAATCTAAGGGCGACTCCGGTCCCCTTCGACAGCCTCCTCGAAGACCGCGCCGGTGCGCGTAGCACAATCCACCACCTAATTAACCAAAGCAGGCAGCCACATATAAAACTAGCATAATAAAAAGCGCCCGTTAAAATTCCCCATAAAACCCCGGCAACGACTCATCGCCCATAAATACACTATTAATACACGGCAGAAATGTCCTAACTCCAAAACAATAAAACTGGCTATGATACGTGTAGAGATCATTTTACTATCGCGACTAGAATAAAAAGTTTCAACATTACAAATTTATTGTGCGCTCCGCGAACGGGATGTCGGCCGTCCTAATGGAAATCAGGCATGCGAGCAAAGCTTACGGTTTTCAAACGACCGGAAGTTTTATATGTCACCTTGTGATACTACAGCTATTACTGAAAATGGGTCTTTAGACAATAACTTAGCTTTTTTAATGGGTAATTACATCGAGACATTGAAACCACGAATTCGTAATCTTCGTATCTAATATATAAAAGGAGAAGTTCCCATTTATAGACGCACGCACAGCCGTAACCGCTAATAGTAGAAACGTGAATGGAGAGATGTTTTAATTCCAAATGCGAAAGCACACTAGGAAGGGATTTAAAAAAAATTAACTCTGAAGGGGTGAAATAGGGGTTGCAAGTTAGTATGGTTTTTTTTAAATTAGCAATGATTTTGATAAAACTTGAGATTCATACTCTTAAAAATATTTCATTGAACATGTGTTTCATGGTCTATTGAAATTCACCCCCTTAGGGTGCAAAATAGGGGTTAAAAGTTTCTATGGAAAATATTTAAAATCTGCTCCAATTTCTATGAAATTTATTATTCCTAAATATAAATAACAGTCTTCTATAATAATAATAATAATAATAAATCCATTTTATTTCCTCTTTACAATTCGTTAAATAGATTTCATTACATTATGACACTTTAAAGAGGCTGGTGCCTGAAGTAAGTATAAAATATACCTGTATTACTATATAATAGGCTACAAAATAATTTTACGGGAGAATATAAAATTCCCACGGGAAAACAATAATAACGCGGGCGAAGCCGCAAGCGGAAAGCTAGTATAGTATAAATTTGCAATTCTCCTATTCCTGCATTCGCTTGCGATAATGTTAGAGTTAAGTTAACGCCTATGTCCAACCTACGACCTTATCTATTAACCTTACTTCAATTACCGAAACACAATAACGTTACTAACATTTTTATAAAGGCGACGAACTTAGGTAAAACGGTGGTAGCTAACCAGGCGGGCCCAGAAGCCCACCAACCAAACCGAGCAGAAATTTTCAGCTCCCATCAAGAATCGCACCCGACTTCTAGATCATTACCGGGTGATCCCAACCCCTAGACCACGGAGGCTGTTTCTATACTTAATATAGTGTTTATATTTTGTGATATTTAGATAAGTTGATGTATTTTCCTTTTTAGGTATTTAGATTATTTTAATAATAATATTTGGTTTTTATTAATGTAGTTTATAGATTATAATTAAGGCTATTTTGCACAGTTTTATATTGGTACAAGATATTTAAGGACCATAAGTTCACAAGGCTGCTGTAACGTTTACTCGCTAACTCTCCGAACGCAAAGAATCCAGACATCTTCAAAAGCAATAAGAATTTATTTAGGGACAGTAATGCACTGCCTACGTTAAGCATTGAGCGTGTGTGGTCCCAATTATAAGGTCTCATAAGTTATACGAACCTCGGTGAGCCTATTACTGTCGTTATCTTTGCATTTCATCCTAATAATTAACAGAAAATGTCTCCCAGGGCAGTGCACTCCACGAGCTGAGTTTGAATTGTGTGAAGATAATCATTAATGCTCAGAAAAATATACTCGTACTGCCTATAAAAATATTCATGCTATCTAATGCCATATAATTCACATTCATAAAATAAGGAATGAACAAGTTGGTACAGAACTTTATTTTCTTATTTCAATAAAGAGTTACCGAAAAAACTTGCAGGTAAGTGGATACAGTCGCCTATAGTAGTTCCTGTAAGATTTGCAACTATACAAACCCACTAGAACCCAGTGTACGTTACCAACTTATGACATAAGATGTCAAGTCGCCCAGTATTACTGTTTTAAACTTTTAACCGGAAGTCCGGAACACAGCGATGTAAGCACAGTTGCTTGGCGGTAGAAATATGTACCAAATATGTCTACGCCGATGACTGACGACTTATATTTGCAATATAAACATGAAACTTTATTTCCTGGTCATTAATTGGGAATAAGTAAACACATTTTGTTTTAGATTTTAAAAAAAACACTTTCAATGTAGAATGTCTTTTAACCGACTTAAAACCAGAGATTTAAATCTCTGCTTAAAACTCAATTCGAAGCGTATGTTTTTTTGTGTGTATGTTACGCGATTACTCCGCCAATTGTGGATCGATTTTCAAAATTCTTTTTGTATTCGATAGAGTATACTTTCTAGGTTGTCTTAAGGTCACCAAAGTCAGGATCTGATGATAGGATCCCATGAAAATCGAGGGAAACCCTTAAAGGATTAAGAAGAACGGATAAAGTGGATTTAATACTAATATTAGGTCCTTATACATATGAAATAGGCGTTTTGCCGTACTGGCTACTTTGATCTCAAATATCTCCTCTATGGTTAAGAATTCCAAATTCAAATTTATACAGCTACTCATGTATTTGTGTTTCGAAAATTATAATTCACTTGTTTTTTCCTCAATTGTTTTGGACTTTTTAATCAATTGTTTGGTTTTCAACTTTTTTGGAGTCAATTTTCGCTTGGGGCATGGTTTGGTTGGTTCGGCAGGGTTCAGCCATTGCAATGAGCGCTTCCGATTATCGTACAGGACCCACTTTTCATCACAAGTAATGATTCGATTTAAAATACCTTCATTATTGTGCCGGTTGAGTAATGCAACGCAGCAGTCAACGCGCCTTTGTTGATTTGCTTCACTCAATGCGTGAGGTACCTACCCACCTTTCAAGCTTTTTTACCTTCCCAATTTGCTTCAAGTGGATTAAAACAGTTTTATTACTAACACCGCAGCCTGCAGCTAACTCGGACGTGGTTTGCGATGGATCTGCTTCCACAATAGCCTTCAATTCTTCATTATCAACTTTGGTCTCCGGCCGTCCACGGAGTTTGTTCTGCAGGTCGAAATTTCCAGAACGAAAACGTTGGAACCAAAAACGCACAGTGTTTTCTTTTGCGGCACCGTCGCCATACACATGATTAATCCTTCGACCCGCTTCTGCAGCACTGGTGCCACGGTGGAACTCGTACTCGTAAATAACGCGATATTTCAAGTTTCCATTTTGTAAGCTGAGTGACGCAAAGAAAAAAAACAATTGAGGAAAAAACAAGTGAATCATAATGTTCGAAACACAAATACATGAGTAAAAAGCTGTATAAATTTGAATTTGGAATTCCTAACCATAGAGGAGATATTTGAGATCAAAGTGGCCAGTACGGCAAAACGCCAATTTCATATGTAAGGACCTAATATTAAATTCACTAAAAAGATTTCATTCACTACAAAGATAAAAATAAAAAATATTTTACAATAAATAAAAACCGACTTCATAAACACTGAAAAGATAAAAATAATATAAGAATAAGTACAGCCAACATCACACTTCTACATTATGAAGTCGGTGACAAATTTTAAAACTTTCTAGATCGTCGTTTATCGATCAACGCTAAGATCGTTTACGTTACGTTCCCTTTACATCCCTTTACAAACCACATCAAATCTCAGTTTGCATATTTCCGGTCCCATGTCAATATTTTTTTTAAATAAACTACCAGGTCATTTAAAAGCCTGAAACAAAATACAGTACATCAAAACTAATAATGGGCATCGGAAGACATCGAAAACAATCGTCTAACTTATCAAAGACAATTGGCAAAAGTAGTTTGCCCCTAAAAATTATTTCCAATCACAAGAGCAGAGTCTACATCATTTTATTGCCTAAATGTGTGGGTCATCCTCGGAAACACGAAGTGAGCCGATGTCCATTATTTATCTTGAAGTACTCTATAATAAGTTGCTGAAGTCACTGAAAAAAATATTACATTTTAAAACCTATTATTCTCCCTCACTTCCCTACTCGACCCTTTTTACCATAGTGTGTGACTATCTTTTCTGACACGATTGTAATTTTACTTTTATTTTTAACACTATTGTTTTGTAGATTAACTTACTTTTTGTCACAACTGTAAAGTATATTGACTTTTATCTATTTTATTTTATTTTTGTAATGTAATTTTTAATTTAGTAATATTGCTGTGCCCTTGCTGGTTCATCTTTGAATCAATCAAAATGTAAAACATCAAAAATGTACAACATTACAGCAAGCAGAACAAGAAACGCGATCGAAGCTACAGACATAAAACTAATCTTAAATAACCACAAAAATACTTAAAACGTAGCCCATTTTAAACACCTAATACTTCTATGAAATAATAGCGTGCACGATAATTTTGAACACTTAAAAATTAAGGCGGCAAAATAAATTGGCATTACGAAGCCGGACTCCATTGGCATAAATCATCCTACAACAAAAGCCGAACGGAACCCGACCGCCAGCTCCGACACTAATCGGCGTCACCGTAAACCAGGGCGGCCATATTGGAAAAAGGCAAAAACCAAACCACGGTAACACGGTCTTACCGCGAACGAACATAAAATTTGGTTAGCTATTAGAATTAGAGTCCGCGGTAATGTGGTTTTGGATCTGTCTTCGGTTACGACAGTGAAGACCGTTTTGAATGTATTTTTTTGGACCGCGGCTTTTTTTATCAAGAAGACCAAGAAGTGAGAAAGTGAGTTTCATATGGAGTCCTCAAACACAAATGAAAGGGTTGTATCACCTCTAAATATGCTTTTTTAATATTTATTAATAATATAACATTATAAAGAATTTTAAAAAATAGCAACTGTCACGATTTAAATTAAGGAGAAAACTAAGAAGAATACTTGAATTTTACAGAATCCTTAATTATGAGCAGCACCACCGCTGCTCATTCATATTTGATGTCACTATTACAACAAAATTCCTATGGATATTCAAAATTTACCTTTTAATAAATTCAAAAGTAATTAAATAGTAAGTGTATGCTAAAGTATACTACAAAGTGAAGGAATATGTTAACAATAATAATTTATGAATATGAACAGCTTAGTTCTATGATAGGCTTTTTATTTATAAATCTGAAATCTTTATAAATTGACTTAAAGCTTGAAACCCTTGTAACTTAAAAAGTTCAGAACTCTTGGGAGTTCTGGCTCGCTCTTCTCAAAGAGGGCAGAGTTCCGGGCGAGGGGTAGTAAATTTTAATGATTTGATTTTGACGTTTTCAATATGTTTTCATATACATAATAAATGTTTTTTTTATTTAAAAAGTCCATGCTATTGGCTACTAATACTATGGCGACAGAAATATGTAGTTAAGATGGTAGTCACTAACCAAGCTGATATAAATTCGTAAACATGTTTTTAAAAAGTCATAAAACTCAGCATTTCAACATTCACTCAATGGAACAATCAAAAATATTCTACAACCAAGCCATGTTTGTCTACATCAAAAGCAATAACTTTTTAATATAACAATCAATATACAGAATTAGCCTCGTTACTTTTTTATTGTACGTATAGAACATGTGAACGCTCTGCGCCCGCGCATACTCACACTACCGCGCAGACGCAGGTATAAACAAATGTGCTAAGTAAAAAATATTATTATAGCATAATGTGCCATAAAACACGAATGTCTGAACTGTTTGCGGGCGATTCTCAAACTATTCACTCCACCTACCACTAAATGCTACGGCGTAGAGAGCCGTAGCATCCGTAGCGCAGCTGTCGCGCGAGCGTAGCAACGTCCTTGTTACGTCACTCACATTGACAGGTTTGCCGCTGACATCTACGTACAATAAGCTCCTTATCGTAGTGTAAATGTATAGCTTTAATGGGAGCTAACTGTACATTACATAGATAGAGTTGGCAGTGTTGGTACAGGTGTATTCATATTTCAGTACTCTGACGATCTCTTGAACTACACTAACAAAAACTTATCCTATTTTAAATAACCACTCTATGTGACGGTAATGAGAAAATAATCAAAATTGTGTAATCACTGTAGAAGACGTAGAAAATCTGAAAGTGACAAGCTTAGATCAGACAAAGTCGCTTCTCAATCGCATATTATGACGATTTACTATTTGCCAACCATCGCTTTCAAATTACAATTAGGTTTGCTATGAAGTTGGACTGATTGGACTTTTATTTATTTATTATTTTAAATATAAAAAAATATTAATGATGACTTGTCAAAAGTTTTGATCAACTACTTAAACATCCGATATAACTTAACTCTACAAAAAGTTTGAAAACCACATACCCACGGTACTCAAACATAAACAATGTCAGTGATTTCTATTAAAATCATTCGGAGATTTCAATATACGAATCATATTAGAATAATGTCTGGGAACGGCTATCTGAGCAATGTGCAATAAATAAAACGTCTTGACGAGCTTCGGCGTGAGCAAAACATGCCTTAGCTCCCACACCGTAAGATTGAAAACCGTTTGCTCAGTGAAAACTTAAAATTTGGTAAGTAGGTAATAAAATTGTTAGTATTTAGCAACCGGTACGGATCATCTGCCACAAAGTTTAAGGACGACACTCGCGCTATGTATGCAAATATCACGTTTAATACGATAAATTACACACGACAAATACAAAAAGGTTAATTACTTGGTGACGAAGCAGCTGAGGTCATCGATGTACCAGTTTTCTGGTAATTAATTTTGATATCACTTATCAAATCTACAATTGTGTCATTCTCGTAATATTAGAACACAAGTGTAGAGGAAAACTTTAAAACGCTTTAGATATTTTTTGTATTCTAGTATTTTAGATGTGACAATTTATTGCATGTTGATTACGTGTTTTTGTGATGTTTCGAGGTTTTTTTTATTAGCATAAAGCGTTTCAAACATTATCCTTAATTATATTTTTATATGTGTATTATACTTACATTTAAAATATAAGCACCGTATTATAATACGCGTAATAATTGGCAAAAAATAGTCCAATACTAACTACATCTAAAAGCAGAATTTGCTTCAAAACATTAAGACGAATTGATTTTGAAATTGTTCTACACATTCAATTGCAGCTCTGCTAATAATTATATTCATCATTATCCCGTAGTATCGATAGGCAAACTGTGCTAAGCATGGTTGAACGATTAAATGCAAATTAAATAAAGTTGTTATCATATATCGGTTTTACGAGCTGTTCGAATTAACATGCAACTCTGTTTTACATATTTTGAGTCGCGTATCTAATGCTCCGATCAGGCGTAGAGTCATTGAATGAACATGCGATTCATAATGCTACAAAAAAGAACAAATTAACACACAGCTTTTCAAACTATCCAATAATACTTGGCACGTATGGCCAAGTACTGTAAAACACCACAAGTAGCCAAAATTATAACGAGACAGCTTCTAAAATATCCTAATACACTACACATGTAGTTAGAAAGACCTTAGTCGTTGAAGAGAAGAAATGGAGGCTACGTACCCAGAAGGTGGAGAGGTTGGGCTGCAGTCGACTCTGCAAGTCGGGGTCTGAGAGCGCGCCGCGAGCGAGCGGTGCCGAGCCAGCAGAGACGCCCGACGGCCGCTGCGGGCGCCCGCGCCGCTCTCCGCCCTGCGCAGGCGCACCGTCACACCGCGCCACGTCACACACTTCGACAGCTTCCACTAACCGACCCCTAACCAGACTCTTTAAATGAATGGGCTTACAGGGCCACCCACAGCTATTGCAACCTACTGACATCCATATATTGGAAATTGGAACTTTAGAAATTCAGACATGCTATGCTAATAACGCATCCCTACCAACACATATCTTCAGAATCTAACCACGTGCGGGAAACATTACAAATATATGAAGAACACATGCCTACAATTGACAAATAAATTCAGGGTAGGTTATAAATGCGATGTGTGACTTTACTACAAACAATAAATGGCAAATGTTTTATATGAAAATAAAAAAATAATAATTATACGAATATAATTCAAATCCTCTATCAATTTATTATACTTTCATTACCGAACATATTTAATTTTACTTTTAATTATTTATATATTAGTTATAATTAATTCACAACCATAGTAAAATCAGTTTTATTCTTTTGCTAGTTAATTTATGAAATAGAAGACACTATTAACGATTTACTGTACTTACGTCATGTCATCAACAATTCGAAGTTTATTTCCAACGAAATTTGTAATATGCTTCGCTTGATTCTACTTATGTAGTCAAAATTTATATAACGGCCTGGTCGTTTTTATATGTTATGATAAATAAATAAAAGCTGAGACATATACGAGTATACACATATAACTTTAGAAATACCTACCCACAGACTACGTTTGAGTATACTAATGTAGACAGAACGCAAGGTTACAGTTCTATAATATTCAATAGTTCAACCACAAGACATCTAAATATGGGACAAAAATATAACACAGCTGACATTGGATATAACGATTTCACCAATAATATTCACACCTAAAAGGACACCTATATCAGGAATTCAAAGAATTTTCCTCATTACTACGACTTACCAGTCCGTTTGTAGCGTATTTTATTACTAATGTAAACTATAATTTCTATTTTCTAAAAATCTAAATAAATCTAAGGAATTGGGTTATCCTTTGAAATTAAAGCTATTTCTAGATCATTATTTTAAGAGGAACTAACTACAATCATACAATTAATATGTTCTCAATCAATAACTAATAACTAATTAAATGGATTTGTTAAAGGTTGATAAGAATAAAAGAACTCAATATTTGGATTGACATTTTAACGTAATCTCGTGAGGACTGGAGAATATTTGAACCCTTTTGAATATTTTCAATGTCAGATTCCGAATTCAAAATTATCCCATGTACCTAAAGGCACGGCAAAGAAATTTTAAATGCTTAAAAAATGAAAACATATTCACTACAATATACAAATCCCAATCCAAAATTGATGGAAACGTCAGGACCTCTAAGAAAGTAGCTATATTAGATATGATGATTATATTAACAGACCATAGTGGATGTTCTATACATGCAAAGGTAAAAGTTAAGGGTAAGAGATGAGGAAAAAACGATATTTCGAGTGGTCGAAGAGAGAAGCGTCGAAATGTGTGATCGTGTAGCGTCTAAAAGCATACTATATCTAGGTAATGTTGTTTTATGTGTGAATCTCTGAGTGTATCTTGCAGCTAAAGTGTCTCTTTATATAACTATGCAATACTTTCAACCAAGAAATTAAAATAGAAGTCATATATTAAAGAAAAGGTTAATTGGGTAAAATAAGGATAAAAAATCGCCTTTGTTATTAAAAAAGTCCTGATATATTAATCAAATTCAATATTATTTCAATGATTATGACGGAAACCGATTTCAAATATAACATGTTTTTACACACAACTTTTTTAATTTACACTCAACTCAGTCTTTATGATAAGTGACAATAAGGCCGAAGACGGAAACGATGTTCACCTGGACCCTTCAACAAGTGACGAACTGGCTATCTTACCTCTAATTGTCGGAACACAACAATGGATTAACATAGGTAAGATGGTGGCAGCTATCCAGGCGGGCTCCGTGCCTTTCCATCGAGAAATAAAAATGTATCTATCTTTCTATCTATCTATCTATCCATCTATCTTTCCATTGTGCCAGTGCGGCGTTAAGGGGATTAAATAAAAGATTTAATGTCCTTAAGCACACAAATTTATTTATTTTACGGGTCAGGGTACGGAACCGGTCACACAATTCCTATTTCCGGTGTAGGGCAGACACGCTAGGTACTCCCCTGCGGGTCGAAGTCCGGAACACGGAGACTGGTCACAGCACAGGTCTTCTGTGTTCACGCAGAGGAAAACGATGGGTAGAAAGTGCGTAGCTCATCGAAAGTAGCTACGGGTTGGCCAACCGAAACTTTGGACCCTAATACGTAGGGTGTAAAACTTGATAATAACGAAAAGGCGATATTTACTATAGCCTTGTTAATTATTGAAAATGTCAATGACTACTCGTAATAACGCGTATGCTAAAAGGTAGCGGCAGGAGAACGTAGGTCTCCTTTGGTGTCGAAATTTCTAATGTCCGGCGCTGACCGCGCTGCTCACACATCGGCTTTAACCAAACCAAACAGAAAATCTTCAGCCATCATAGGGAATTCCAGTCGGAGGTGTATCGGCATCGGGTTGCCGTCCGAGAACGGGGGGGACGATCTGCCCCACAGGAGCTGGAGGTAGTTCGTACCCAGGCGCAGAGGGAGGCTCTGCGCCGGTGGGGTGAGGCACTCGCCTTCCCAGCTGCCGGCCACCGGACGATCGAGGCGATCCGTCCGGTATTGGAGGAGTGGGTTGGGCGCCGGCAGGGCAGCCTTTCATTCCGCATGGTGCAGGTACTGACCGGACATGGTTGCTTCGGTCACTACCTGTACCGAGTTGCACGTCGGGAGGAAACGCCGCAGTGTCATCACTGCGACGCTCCCGACGACACGGCCGAGCACACCCTGTTGGTGTGCTCGGCTTGGCGACGCCAGTGCAGCGAAGTTAACGCTGCGCTGGGAGGCGGAGACCTTTCGTTGCCGAGCATGGTCGTGGCCATGCTCCGCGGCGAAGCGGAATGGGGGGCTGTCGCCTCCTTCTGCGAAGATGTCATCTCGCAGAAGGAGGCTGCGGAGAGGGAGCGGGAGGTAGATCCTCAGGCCGCTCCCCTCCGCCGCAGACGGATAGGCAGGAGAAGACGGGCATTCGCTCAAGCAATGCCTGTCTGATGACCCTGCCGTGAAGCCTGCGTGCACGGTCGGCTCCCGTGCACGCCGCCGTAAGGCTTCTCCGTCTGGGGATTGTCCTGGTGTTCTCGGACAATCCCCCCTTGGCGATAAATAGCCCGACCGACCGGTCGGGCTAGCCCGGACGCGTGAGTATTGGTGTCGCATTGTGGACCCTACTACACGCGCCCTAAAAGGGCAGGGAGAACACCGAGGGGTTTTAGTGGGTAGGCCTGGCACTCTGCCGGGTGAGCCCCACACACGCTCGCCGTCTAGCCAACGGTGGGTACGGTGCGGTTGCGCATTTCCCCGCGAGAAAAAAAAAAGGGAATTGAACCCCGAACTTTATGAAGTCAATACCGGGCGGTCTCTACCACCAGACCATGGAAGCGGTTTAATAAGCATAGACATTTACTAGGTGTTCCTGAATTGAAACTATCTCAAATCAAATCCTATGCTATCTAAATGGGACACTTTAACTGTGAAATCTCATTGGAGATTGCTAAAGTAATTACCGTTTTCGCGAAGCAGATAAGGATGTTAGACTATGTCATTCCACTTTCGAGAATAATAACATTAATATAACGACTGCAGTCGTGCTTGTATTTGAATTAATTACAATTACTCGACAAATTATTAATAATATCGCAACGGTTAGTGCTACATTCAATATCTCGACGCCAATTTTTACGGACTTCCTTTAACCATCTTCAAATATTGTGTATAAAAGAAGTTTAGTAAAAGCTTAGTATTAAAACTTAAAAAGAACTTAAATACTTACACAAATTAATTACTGTAATATTATTTGTAAAGTTATGTCTTGAAACCGTTTATGTTCACTAAAATCATAATGGAAATCTCTTCTTAATAATAAATAATTTACATAAGCAAACATTTCATCAAATGGTTATAAAACCTCCTCTACATTTGCTCCGTGTGTAACGTGGTGACGTAGTGCGACGTTGTGCTGCAGTGCAGCAGTGGGTACGTGGGGTCAATAAATGAAGCACCAGATTAGTTACTGTTTTTTATATTTTCTCCACTGTAACAATTATTATATATAAAAGGCACTCTGTACCTATAAAGACTATGTAGAGACTGAAATACAAACATAATAATATAACTTACCAAAGTACCTATATAAAACTTACACATAAGTGCCTTTAAGATTTTAATGAACTTTTACACAAAACTCGGCGAAAAACATGATAATCAGCCTGCTTATTATTTAAATTGGTGGTAAATTGTGACATCGGTACTTCTCAGCGTCAACTGCATTTTGAATTTTTATACTTGACATAATCTATTTATGTTCTCCAGTCACAATGGAATCGGGAGAACATAAATATATTATGTCAAGTATAAAAATTCAAAATGCAGTCAGGTTAGGCGGGAATGCAACGAGTTGCTACATCTAGAATACAATAGCATCTCGTTACACATGATGAGCCAATGAAGAACATCGGGTTGATATTTAGATGCTTTTCACTATTAATATTAATCGCTCCAGAAGCTTTTACAGCTTCCTCCAACCTCGAACATTGGATAATTCAAAAGAGCTTTGCAATGTGTTGATGCTGATGCCACTCTTGATTTTTTGTAATCTTTCGAATCACATTTTTTTAACTTTCTCCAACCAAATCAAAATAATGTTGTCCAGTTTCATTACCTATTGGCGGCTTTTAACAGTTTGGTTAGCAGTAGGTATTTTAAAGACCACTTTGAATTTTGATAGAGTAAGTACAAACTTTTATTCATCTTGAAGTTTCTTTGCAAATTATGGTACATCTTTATCAGTATTTTCAAAAAAGATGAAGAGACTTTTGCTATTGCTGCTAAGTACACTATTACGAGTATTATAAAGAGATACTCAAAAACTACCAAAACGATTTCAAAAATGCTTTCACCATAAGAATGCTACATTATGCTTGATTAATATAGGCTACAAAATTATTTTTCCTACGGGAAAATATAAAATTTCCAGGGGAAAACAAAAACAACGCGGGCGAAGCTGCGCAAAATAAAGCTAGTTATTGATAAAAAGCAAAGATTAGTTCATAATGAAAGGCTATGCTCAAAAACAACGTTAAAAATAATGAGCACATTGTATTTTGCGTATCGATTGCATCAATATTACCCGCAGCCCCTTTGATAAACAGTAATGGAAGCAAAACAGCTTAAGACATTCCAGCTGCGTATCGATTTCAAGTAAACGCGTTTACCCCGATTTAATGCCACTGTAAATCTGAGGCCGACCCTCGCCTTTACTGCCCATTAAAAGGTCGCCGAGCTCCTGGCATCCTTATTTCTTAGAGAACAAGGTTCAATATGCCCATCCAGGGTCGCAGCGGCAAGCCGGCGGTGTTTGTGATAGCGTATTACCGAAGAAAAGTGACGAAAAGTATGTGAGAAACGGTTTACTACGAGTTTGTCTTATTGTTAGCTTCTATTTTTGGATAGAGTCGGTTGTTTTTGTGCCTAATTCGTATTATGCCACTGCTGGGATGGCAAACAAGTATTCAGACCAACAGTTATGTGTAAAAGTAATTATGCTTTTTTATTGCTATCGGTGGTAGACGAACCAGTGACAAACACTGCTCATGGACATCGGCAATGCCAGTGGCAAGCTCACTTTGCCACTGGCATTGCAGATGTCCTGCCTACGTGGAGATAAATGCTCTTTTTAAACCTCGTTTGAAGTTGGACATATCGTAGCGCTTAGGAAGCGCAACTGGGAGTTCGTTCCAGAAACAGACAGGACAGGACAGGCAGACAGAAAAGATTTTGGCTCTCACTGCGTGCTCTATCAGCACGCAGTGAGAGCCAAAATCTTTTCTTTGCTCCATCGTATCCATTGTGGCCGCGATAATGGGATCACCGACGATGCGGAATGCACACCTTTGCAGGAGTCAAGAGGGTTGAGTTGATATTTGGGTGCTCCTGCCCAGAGGTGCGAACAGTACTCCACATGCGGCCGAATTTAGCATGTTAACGCCTCTACGCTATTCCTTGGAGGCGGTCATTGCCGGAGGGAGACTCTGTACCAGGGTAGCCTACTTGGGTACTCTGTCTAATCTATTTCTGCCGCCAAGCAGCAGTGCTTGCATTGCTGTGTTCCGGTTTGAGGGGTAAGAGAGACAATAAATTTACTTAGGTACTGTAACTTGACTTGTATCACAAGTAAGCACTGGGGTCCTGGTAGGGGTTGTAGATTTTTACATGTCACAGTCGACACATGTAAGAACAAGAGAAAACACTGATTAACTAATCCAAAGATGATCCAAGAAGTACAATTTTTAGTTAGAAGGAACAGCCTTTTACCTAAAAAGAGTTTCGGCTGGTAACGACCAAATTATCGGAATTAATATAAAGAATTATTATTCTCGGATCGAAGTAAAACTAAAAAAAGCCGTGTGGTGTCGTGGGACACCCAATACGAACGAAGATCCTTATGGGACGTTGTGGAGACAGGGACGAAACTGAAAAAAAGATCGATAAATATTGTCCTCCAATAACAATTCTAGGATGTTCATGTTCCTTTAAACAATTGCTACATACAGGGACAGATATTCATATTTTTTTTGTTTAATAAAATGAAGTCATAAAAGTCATTCAAAAATAATTAAAACTAAGGTGTGCCTTGATATGTTCGAGGTGAAAATATAATTATCGTAAGCCAACCGAAGCGAATGTATCGAATCACAAAATACCTAGGATGACTCAGGCCACATCCAAAACCATTTCCGGCACTCGCTATCAATTTAAATATTAGTGAATTGAAAACTGCGTCCTTTTCTGTTATTACAATAAAAAACGTGACAAACAATAGTCGAAGCTGCGTTCGATAATTTGCAGACTATCCACGTGGGTGGGTTCAATTAAAATAGTAATTAATGGCGCGCCACGCCTGCACAAAAACAATTGTGAATTATATCCGAAATACTATAGAAATTATAGTATGCAAAAGTAAACAAAATTTATCATGTGTCTGCATATTATTATTTTTTTTGACCCCTGACTTTTTTGTTGGAGTTTTTTCTATACAGCCAAGTTGGCAAATTAGCAGGCCGCCCAGCTGATGGTAAATGGGTACAGTGACCTATAGTACAAGTAGTTCCTGTAAGATTTGCAAATATACAACCCGTACAAGTGGCCCAATGTACATTGCCAACATATGACATGAGACGTCAAGTTACAGTTCCCAGTAATTTCACAGCCTGCCCTTCTCAAACTAGAACACAGCAATGCAAGCACCCGCTGCTTGCCAGCAGAAATAGGTAAGACAGAGATATTCTGATATATGTATGTATGTATGCATGTATTAACGAGTATGTATGTACAACTTTATTGCAAAAAAAATAGTTACATGAATTTCTTAAAAACTAGTCCTTATAACAAAAGGCGGCCTTATTGCCAAAGTGGCAATGTCTTCCAGGCAACCTAACCATAGAAGAAAGTTTAATAGGAAACAAACAACGGGACCGTAAAATTCTATCATAATAATAGAATACATATACTACATGTTATTAATAAGTAAATACGCCTACAAAATACATAAAGTACATAAAATACATATACATACCTATAGTACTAACGAAAGGAAAGAAAACTTAAAATTCTAGCTGCAGAAAATGTGTTTTTATTGCACGCTTAAAAGAATCATGAGATGGTGCACGTCGTATGGTAAGGAACTCCAAAGTCTAATGGCTTTAACGGTGAAGGAGTTGACATAAACATAGAGGAGTGAGGTGGGAGTACTAGTGTCATGTCGTTTGAGGAGCGAAGGGGTCTGGTTATTGTTCAGGAGTAGAGAAGGAAACGGGATTTGAGATACGGACTGGTAAGTATAGAATGGAGAAGAGAAAGGATATGGCAATCTCTCCGACGGCTTATAGGGAGCCACTGAAGTCTGGAGCCGATAGTATGATATAATATGATCAAATTTGCCAAGAGAAATAGCCCAAAGATAAACCGAATACAAAGGCAAACGCTCCAATTTATTCAACCGAGTAACAGTTAGTTACAGGTATAAAGAGTTTCCCTCTGGTAATAATGGTGTCAAACAAAACTTTAGAGCTAGCCAGGGGCATCTAAGGAATACCTCAACCTTCTGGGAAACACAAAAGAACTTTTAGCATACTGAGACCTAGCCAAGGGCATCTAAGGAATACCTCAACCTTCTGGGAAACACAAAAGAACTTTTAGCATACTGAGACCTAGCCAAGGGCATCTAAGGAATACCTCAACCTTCTGGGAAACGCAAAAGAACTTTTAGCATACTGAGACCTAGCCAAGGGCATCTAAGGAATACCTCAACCTTCTGGGAAATGCAAAAGAGCTTTCAGCAGACTGACCGCTGACCGTCCGCATGAAGAGAATTTAAGAGTAAAAAAATCTGTCTCTAATGTTGCTAATGCAGACATTCCGGTCGATCCTGAATCGTCCCGGCAAGAACAAGAGTGAACATCGAAGCCAGCAGAAGAGTTTTATTGGGTATCTCCATACCCACCCAAACACATCTACTAGTCTAGGTGAGTCCATCACATCTACTAGTCTATGGCCAGTGGGTAAATTATAGTTCCTAAAAGGCCCGACATCGGATTTAACAATAAATATCACTTTTCTCTCTCTGCAGAAAAGCTAAAGCCTTAAGAACCGACCATGGAACACAAAAACCGCGAAAGTGCGATACGTTATTTTTATGGAATTCCGCGCTAAAAACAAAAAAATTAAATTAGGATACATTTCGTCTGATTTTGCCGTATTTTTGTGTTTATTATATTCGTCGAAACATGATACATTCATGTTTCATTCAGTTTAGTTTCGACGAAGATAGTTTGTCGTACTGGTCATAGTCGTCGTCTCATAGAATTTATTTTAATTGGGTGAAGAAAGTACAATTAAGTGTGCGGAGTTACTCATACTGACATGTGGCACACGCTCAGGCTCATATACCAAGTCCACTGATTTTTTTGCGTGACCTGAACCGATAGTAAGGTTTAAGTTGCAACCCGAAATACTTATGTAATGGGACTAGCATTAAATTCTATTTTACACTTTAATATTAAAATAAGTAGATACATACTCGTACATTAGGTACCTCCATACATTTTGGTTTCTAATTTGCTTAAGATTTTATTATTTGTCACCAGTGTAGATGACAAATTTATAGTTGACTATCTGTGCCCGCAAACTACGTTTCGCCATAAAAAACTTCGACGCTTTCTTAGTTATATCTAATACAAACTTCCAACCCCCGTTTTACCCCCTTAGGGGTGGAGTTTCGTAAAATCCGTTCTTAGCGAACGTCTACACCCTACTAGAAACCTACCTGCCAAATTTCAAGTTTGTAGGTGTTATAGTTTCTGAGATTTCGTGTTTAATCAGTGAGTGGTATTTCGCTTTTATATATATAGATTGCACAAGCGAATTACAATCACAAACCAGACATTCGAATGTCCATAATCAATGAAACGCCAAATAAAATTAGAAAAAGTTGAGTATGACGCAAAAACGGAAAATAACCGAGTGCGGTACGGTACGGAGTATATGGACGCACTGATGGGGACATCGCGAAGAACCGGTACTAAATATTAGATGAAATGTAAAAAAACACGGGCCGTACCCACACACATCTGAATACGTTATTATCTCATTCCATAGTACTTCCAAGATTCATTACACAATTATTGGCTAGAGAGCGAATAAAACCATTTTTGTGAGGCGCTAGTGATGTCCAACAATATGTTGCTTGT